>OV884032.1:0-2817500 GCA_930367265.1 Catocala fraxini
TGACGCCTGGACCTCCGCCTCCAAATCCCAAGGCGGCGATGCCGCCAAAACGCACGCCGCCTCAAAGGAGACGGTGCGGTACGCCCGCGACACCCTGATCGCCATCGCCCTCTGCGGTCTCCTCAGGAGGGCAACGTTGTGGCGATCGAGGGCGCCGGCCCAAATGGGCGCTCCGTAGAGCGCCATCGACCGCACCACCCCCAAGTAGAGGCGGCGGCAGATGACACTCGGCCCCCCGATATTCGGCAGCAAAGAGCTAAGCGCTCCTGCCGCCGACATCAGCCGGGGGGCCAGGCGGCTAAAATGGACGCGAAAGTTCCAGCGGCCGTCGAGGTGGAGCCCCAAGTATTTCATACTCGGCTCCACCCCGATGCGGACCCCTCCAACGATGATGTGGGCATCTGGTGGCGGCGCCCGCCGAGGCCCATGAAATAATAGGGCCTCGGACTTTTCCAGCGCCACCTCCAGTCCCAACATCCTAATCCTGCCGACAACCAGGGCAACTCCAGCCGTGGCAAGACGGGCAGCTGCCCCGTAATCCTCTCCCCGGGCCGTCACCAGCGTGTCGTCGGCGTAGCAAGTTACGCCGACTCCCGGGGGCAGGGCGCCCCGCAGCACCCAGTCGTAGCCGATGTTCCACAGGATCGGACCCAGAACCGATCCCTGTGGAACACCGCACGACACCTCCCTCCGGAACGTCTCTCCGTTCCGCCCCACACAAAACACACTCCTCTGGTGCAGGTAGTCCCCGACTATTCGGTGCAGATAGGGAGGCACCCCATGAAATCGGAGCGCCTCCCTGATAGTCGCCCACGGCAGGGTGTTGAACGCGTTGGCGATGTCTAAGGACACCGCCAACACCACCCCGCGCGAGGCGACCGCCTCTTCCGAGAGGGCCTTGACGCGACTAATCGCGTCAATCGTCGATCGGCCCTCCCGGAAACCGAACTGGACTTCGGACAAGTCGGGGCCCACCCGCACCAGGTGCCTGGAGAGGCGGGCAACCACAACACGCTCAAAGAGCTTACCCACCTCATCCAGCAGCACTATGGGGCGGTACGCGGAGGGAGAGTCCGCGGGGCGGCCCTCCTTTCTCAGGAGGACCAGCTTACCCGTCTTCCACCTGGAAGGGAACCGTCCCGACTCCAGACAGGCGCTAAACAGCCTGAGGAGCCGGTCCCCTAGGGCGTCGTAGGCCAAAACCCAGGCGCGGCCAGGAATTCCGTCCGGCCCCGGGGCGGTATTTTTACCCCGGAGCCGCATCACTGCCGCGCCGAGCTCCGCCATTGTAACTTCTGGCGCCCCGGCATCAGCACCGCCCTCCTCAATTTCGGGCGGCGCCATCACGGGAGGCGAGTGCTCCGCTCTCGAAGGAAAGAGAGCGGAGACCACCTCCTCCAATTGCCGGGGCTGGAGACTCTCGGTGACCGGTGGGGCCCAGGGGCGCAACTTGCCCCTGACCGCCTTGTACGGACGGCCCCACGGATCTGCCTCGAGAGTCCCCAGGAACTTTTCCCATCTGTGGGTTTTGGCCTCGCTGATGGCGGACTGCAGGGCGTACTTACGCTGTTTGTACGCATCCCGCAGCCGTGCCTCCACGGTCTGGTCACGGTACCGCCTGCGTCGGCGGTACCTAGTGTACTGGCGACGCGCCGCAATGCACGCGGCGCGTTTCTCGCTGATGTCTTCAGACCACCAGTACACCTGACGCCTCGGAGGTCGAGCACTGGCCCGGGGCATCGACGCGTCGCAAATCAGCGTCATCGCGCCCCGGAACCACTCTGCCTCTAGCTCGACCTCCACAGGCCCTTCGCCCATCGGGGTCCAGGCCTGGACGATGGAGGCTTCCACCAGCACGTCTACATTGAGACGTTTCAACGCCCATCGTGGGGACGACGGGGTGTGCACTCTCCTCGGGCGATCGTCCGGGATCGCTGGTGAGGCGGAGACGTCGAACCGCACGTAACGGTGGTCCGACAGAGACTCCGCCTCGACCAGCACTTGCCAGTCCCGGACGCGTCGCGCTACGGCAGGGCTTGCAAACGAAATGTCCACAATGGACTCGCCCTGCCAGCGCACGCACGTGGCGACCGAACCCCGGTTCAGAACCACGAGGCCGGTCGCAATCGCCCACTCCTCCAGCGCGTCGCCGCGAGCGTCGGTGACAGGGGATCCCCAAGCCGTTGATTTGGCATTGAAGTCCCCCGCCACCACGACCGGACGCGATGGGTACCGATTAATGACGGCCCCCACCGCGCCCAAAAATCGCTCAAACTCGGCGAGGCGCCGGTTCGGAGAGAAGTACACCCCGATCAGAACGGTTCCCTCCCAATCGACACACACATATCCCTCGCCCCTGTCTGTCATCACCAGGAGCGAGGGTCCGGACGAAACAATGGCCGCCGAGCCCCCGAGGTCCCCAAACCAGTTGTGTCGGCTGGGGACGCAGTAAGGCTCGGCGACCAAGGCGATGTCTATTGACCACTCCGCCATGTGCTGCAGCAAGATATCCTGCGCCCTGGCGGAGTGGTTAACATTCACCTGAAGGAGGCGATGGACCATAATTAATTAGATGTCCATCGCCTCCCTACTGCTCCCTGCTTGGGAGGGGGCCGGGGCGGCCAGAGTCCTGGCGACCGCCCCTCTGGCCCTACGTCTTTTTGGTGGGGAGCAAGATTTGCTCCCCATCCGGTGCTCCGCCGGCTTTCCTGCAGCCAAACAGATGCTGCAGGAAAGTTTTGCGGCGGAGCACGCGGCGGCTTTGTGGCCGGGCTGGCCGCAGCGAAAACAAAAGTCGCTGCGATCAGTTTCAGCGGTGCATTGCTGCCTCACGTGCCCCGGTTCGAGGCAGCGGTAGCACCGCCTAGGCCTCGGCTCCAGGAGCTTCACCTGAGCCGAGACCATCCCGACCAGCAAACGGCCGGCCGCAACCTTCTTCGCCGCAGCGATGGGACAGCGCACCACCACCGTGCACAGTCCGCTCTCGCTGCGGCGCATCTCCCCCACCCTGACCTGCGCCTGAGAGCAGGCTCCGGCTTGTGCCACCGCAGCGGCGACATCCTCGGAGGAGGCCGAGTCGTCCAGCCCGGTTATCCGCATTTCAGCGGACTTCACCGGGCGAGAGATCTTAACCTCCTCAGGCGTGAACAGGGACCGAATTGTAGCGGCTACCCTGTCCGCCTTGTCGCCGGAGGTGGCACCTGGGACCTCTAAAATTCTGGCCCCAGTGGCGGCAACTTTAAAACAAACGCCTCCAGCGAGGCCCATCTCGGCGAGATTCGCCTTCATGGCCTGAGTGGCCCGCCGGAGGACGCCCGCGTAGCTGACTCCCTGCCGGAGCCCCTCCTCTGTCAGCTCCACCACAACGGCGGTGGAGCGCGGGGAACGCAGGTCGGCCGGGCGGGGGCCCTTCTTATTGTTTGCCGGGGGAGCCCGGGAGACCATCTTCTTCTTCTTCCTCTTCCTCTTGGTGACCTCCGTCCAAGGCTGTTCAGCCGACGTAGAGGCCACCGGGGCAGGTTTGGGCTGGGGGGCGGGGCGCGGCGGCGCCACAGTGGCAGTCGCCTTTCCCTTGCCCTTCCCCTTCCCCTTGGAAGAGGAAGCCGACGGTGTGGGGGCAGATGTTTGCCGTGCCACCGGTTGCACCGGGCCAGCCGGCGCACCCCCGACCATGCGGGGACGGCTCCCGAGCGGAGGGCCCGGAATCGGGACCGGCGCGAGGCCACAGCTGGCTAGACACGCTTCAACGACGTTGCGCGCCTGAGCCACTGTGGCCCGCATCAGCTCGTCCGCCCAGGCGGGACGCCGGTCCTCCGCGGGAGTGAGGGGCTGTGCTGTGCGCCGTGAGAGAGGCGGGAACTCCTCCCGCGGCCCTCTGACAGGCTTTGGCTTTGCGGCAGTGGCCGCGGCCGCCTTCATGGCCGTCACTTCGGCCCGGAGCTCCGCCAGCTGCCTATGCAGCCCCTCATTCTCCGACCTCCAGCGCCTCTGCAGGTCGGAGGAAGTCTGCCCCCACAAATGAAAGAAAGCCTCCCTCATGTCCTCCGCCGCGTTTTTGAGGTCCCGGACGAACCCCCCCTTAAGGTTGCCGGACCGGGCCGCCACCCTCAAGACGGTCTCGGCTCCAGCCTCGAACCGTTGCCTGAGGTCGGCAACCGAGTCCCCTCCCGAAGGGGACGCATCCGCGACCTCAGCCGCCTTGCGGAGGTCCCGACGGGCAGGCAAAGGTTGCCCGTGGACCTTCCTCGCGGAGGGAGGCGGCATCGGGAAACCAGCCCTTCCTGCACAGGGCGTCCCCTCCGCTACCTCCACCTCCGTGTCCGACCCAGCATCGGACGCGTGGTGCGACGTCTTCCGGCGCTTCGCGGAAGCGCCGGGCGCCGCCCAGAACTTGAGGGTGCGGGAAGCGGAGCTATCCTCCCCTTCCTCCCTCTCCCGTCGAGCCGCCGATGAGCACCGGCTCTCAGGACGACTGGCCTCCGAGCCCGAGCCCGCCCGCGACTCGACGTCCATGTCAGTGCCGGTGCCGGCGCTGAGCACGCTCGACAAAGAGTCGCTGCGCGCCAGCGCCGCCACCCGACACCTCGACCGTGTCTTCGGCACGCCCGGGACACTGTCCCCGCCTGTGACAAAGCGACCTTTGGAGTCGCGCAATGGGACTCCGTGCCCCTCCGTCTTCTTCTCCTTCTCGTCTAGTGTTTTTTGTAGATTTTCCATAATGTTCCCACGATTAGAGACGATCTAAACTCGACCCCCGGGTGACGCTCATTCCGGGGGAAGGCCTACATACTGCTGGGGGACGGCAGGTACCCAGAGGTTTTTACAACTTCGCTGTTGGGTGGTCTGAGTTTTCCTTCTCGCGGGCCGGCCAACTAAGGCAAGCCCCTCGGTCCCGTTGAGCCGCTAGACGTGATCAACGACACTCAACGGGGTAACGATGTGTAGACGGAGGCAGGGTTAGGTTTCCCCTCCCCTATGTGCCCCCGCCTAATGCCAGGGCTATGGCAGCCCTCAGCCCTACGCACAACCCGCCCCGGCCTTACGGCCCCCACTGGTGATTTTTTAGAGAGGTTTTCTTCCTCTATCCCCCCCGTCTCAAATCCACGTGTCCTCTGCTAATCAGAGGAACACGTGGAGAGACCCCCATACGCGGCCCTCGCGGGCCGATAATCCCGAGACAAGATGCCTCGGGTTCCCTATGCGTGCCAGAGTATTAGCCACGAGTAATAATGCCCCCGAAAGGACATTATTACCCGAGTTGCCCGGGGTGCACCGGCCCAACGTATGCTGTTCCATCCCACGAGAAGTGTGGAAAGGACCAGCAGCCGTCAGGCACACTGGGAGGTTCTCTGGCCACACACCCCAACCTAACCTAACCTAACCTTTTTTTTTTTTTTTTTTTTTTTTTTGTTACCCAGGAAAAATGCTTCATGCACTGCCCGCCGGCTAGGGGACGGCACCGGCGGGGGAGTGTGGGACTCCCAGCGAGACGCGCTGGTATACCCACTAAAAAACCTGGGGTGTTCCCTCTCTCATCCAATAGGGGGGGCCAGTTGGGAGCTCTTGGAGGATTCATCCATAGCAGGCCCCCCCATGTGGGTGTGGGCCGGGTCAAACGGACCCGGCCACCTCTCGTCCCCAGGGGAGAGCCTGACCGCTCTCCCCTTTCGACGGTAGAAGGCGCGCGGGAACACCGCGCGCGCCCTCTCGGGGTTCCTAATTTACGGGTGGCAGGGTCCCCTCAGGCCTTGCCACCCGGAACCCTTAAGTGGGGGGCAGGAGAGCGACAAAAGCGCGTCTCCTGCGCCCTCTCCTCCGGCGGCGGACTTCCGGGGCGTAAGGATCATCCTCACGCCCCCGTTCCGCCGCCTCCTTCCGCGAGATGACAGTCTCGCAGAAGGACCTCATTGCGCCCCAGCACCTGTCGTCGCCGACCATCCTGGATACGACGGTCGGCAACGAGAGGTCGGGGCCAATCACAGCGACCAGGGCGCAGCGCTCCACGGCCCACGCCGAACACTCCTCGAGCGTGTGCTGCGCCGTGTCCTGGTCACACTCCTCACAATGGTTGCACCTGGTTGTCGGCTCCCTACCGGCTATCTTGCAGAGGTACTCCCCGAAACAGCCGTGTCCGGAGAGCACCTGAGTAAGCCGGTAGGTGAGCGGTCCGCGCCGTCTGTCCGTCCACTGTCTTAGTACTGGACGGACAGCCTCGACGGTCCTTACCCCGTAGCGGGGCTGGGCCAATCTATCTTCCCACTTGGCCTCGAGGACCAGTCGAGCCTGGGACCTTCGCGTCTCCACCGCACAATGCGAGGGAACCTCGCCATGAAGACGGAGGTCCGCACGCCAGTAATACACCGACGCCTGGACCTCCGCCTCCAAATCCCAAGGCGGCGATGCCGCCAAAACGCACGCCGCCTCAAAGGAGACGGTGCGGTACGCCCGCGACACCCTGATCGCCATCGCCCTCTGCGGTCTCCTCAGGAGGGCGACGTTGTGGCGATCGAGGGCGTCGGCCCAAATGGGCGCTCCGTATAGGGCAATCGACCGCACCACCCCCAAATAGAGGCGGCGGCAGACGACACTCGGCCCCCCGATATTCGGCAGCAGAGAGCTAAGCGCTCCTGCCGCCGACATCAGCCGGGGGGCCAGGCGGCTAAAATGGACGCGAAAGTTCCAGCGGCCGTCGAGGTGGAGCCCCAAGTATTTCATACTCGGCTCCACCCCGATGCGGACCCCTCCAACGATGATGTGGGCATCTGGTGGCGGCGCCCGCCGAGGCCCATGAAATAATAGGGCCTCGGACTTTTCCAGCGCCACCTCCAGTCCCAACATCCTAATCCTGCCGACAACCAGGGCAACTCCAGCCGTGGCAAGACGGGCAGCTGCCCCGTAATCCTCTCCCCGGGCCGTCACCAGCGTGTCGTCGGCGTAGCAAGTTACGCCGACTCCCGGGGGCAGGGCGCCCCGCAGCACCCAGTCGTAGCCGATGTTCCACAGGATCGGACCCAGAACCGATCCCTGTGGAACACCGCACGACACCTCCCTCCGGAACGTCTCTCCGTTCCGCCCCACACAAAACACACTCCTCTGGTGCAGGTAGTCCCCGACTATTCGGCGCAGATAGGGAGGCACCCCATGAAATCGGAGCGCCTCCCTGATAGTCGCCCACGGCAGGGTGTTGAACGCGTTGGCGATGTCTAAGGACACCGCCAACACCACCCCGCGCGAGGCGACCGCCTCTTCCGAGAGGGCCTTGACGCGACTAATCGCGTCAATCGTCGATCGGCCCTCCCGGAAACCGAACTGTATTTCGGACAAGTCGGGGCCTACCCGCACCAGGTGCCTGGAGAGGCGGGCGACCACAACACGCTCAAAGAGCTTGCCCACCTCATCCAGCAGCACTATGGGGCGGTACGCGGAGGGAGAGTCCGCGGGGCGGCCCTCCTTTCTCAGGAGGACCAGCTTACCCGTCTTCCACATGGAAGGGAACCGTCCCGACTCCAGACAGGCGCTAAACAGCCTGAGGAGCCGGTCCCCTAGGGCGTCGTAGGCCAAAACCCAGGCGCGGCCAGGAATTCCGTCCGGCCCCGGGGCGGTGTTTTTACCCCGGAGCCGCATCATTGCCGCGCCGAGCTCCGCCATTGTAACTTCTGGCGCCCCGGCATCAGCACCGCCCTCCTCAATTTCGGGCGGCACCATTACGGGAGGCGTGTGCTCCGCTCTCGAAGGAAAGAGAGCGGAGACCACCTCCTCCAATTGCCGGGGCTGGAGACTCTCGGTGACCGGTGGGGCCCAGGGGCGCAACTTGCCCCTGACCGCCTTGTACGGACGGCCCCACGGATCTGCCTCGAGAGTCCCCAGGAACTCTTCCCATCTTCGGGCTTTGGCCTCGCTGATGGCGGACTGCAGGGCGTACTTTCGCTGTTTGTACGCATCCCGCAGCCATGCCTCCACGGTCTGGTCACGGTACCGCCTGCGTCGGCGGTACCTGGTGTACTGGCGACGCGCCGCAATGCACGCGGCGCGTTTCTCGCTGATATCGTCAGACCACCAGTACACCTGACGCCTCGGAGGTCGAGCACTGGCCCGGGGCATCGACGCGTCGCAAATCAGCGTCATCGCGCCCCGGAACCACTCCGCCTCTTGCTCGACCTCCACAGGCCCTTCGCCCATCGGGGTCCAGGCCTGGACGATGGAGGCTTCCACCAGCACGTCTACGTTTAGACGTTTCAACGCCCATCGTGGGGACGACGGGGTGTGCACTCTCCTCGGGCGATCGTCCGGGATCGCCGGCGAGGCGGAGATGTCGAACCGTACGTAACGGTGGTCCGACAGAGACTCCGCCTCGACCAGCACTTGCCAGTCCCGGACGCGGCGCGCTACGGCAGGGCTTGCAAACGAAATGTCCACAATGGACTCGCCCTGCCAGCGCACGCACGTTGCGACCGAACCCCGGTTCAGAACCACGAGGCCGGTCGCAATCGCCCACTCCTCCAGCGCGTCGCCGCGAGCGTCGGTGACAGGGGATCCCCAAGCCGTTGATTTGGCATTGAAGTCCCCCGCCACCACGACCGGACGCGATGGGTACCGATTAATCACGGCCCCCACCGCGCCCAAAAATCGCTCAAACTCGGCGAGGCGCCGGTTCGGAGAGAAGTACACCCCGATCAGAACGGTTCCCTCCCAATCAACACACACATATCCCTCGCCCCTGTCTGTCATCACCAGGAGCGAGGGTCCGGACGAAACAATGGCCGCCGAGCCCCCGAGGTCCCCAAACCAGTTGTGTCGGCTGGGGACGCAGTAAGGCTCGGCGACCAAGGCGATGTCTATTGACCACTCCGCCATGTGCTGCAGCAAGATATCCTGCGCCCTGGCGGAGTGGTTAACATTCACCTGAAGGAGGCGATGGACCATAATTACTTAGATGTCCATCGCCTCCCTACTGCTCCCTGCTTGGGAGGGGGCCGGGGCGGCCGGAGTCCTGGCGACCGCCCCTCTGGCCCTACGTCTTTTTGGTGGGGAGCAAGATTTGCTCCCCATCCGGTGCTCCGCCGGCTTTCCTGCAGCCAAACAGATGCTGCAGGAAAGTTTTGCAGCGGAGCAGGCGGCGGCTTTGTGGCCGGGCTGGCCGCAGCGAAAACAAAAGTCGCTGCGATCAGTTTCGGCGGTGCATTGCTGCCTCACGTGCCCCGGTTCGAGGCAGCGGTAGCACCGCCTAGGCCTCGGCTCCAGGAGCTTCACCTGAGCCGAGACCATCCCGACCAGCAAACGGCCGGCCGCAACCTTCTTCGCCGCAGCGATGGGACAGCGCACCACCACCGTGCACAGTCCGCTCTCGCTGCGGCGCATCTCCCCCACCCTGACCTGCGCCTGAGGGCAGGCTCCGGCTTGTAACCTAACCTAACCTAACCTAACCTAACCTTTTTTTTTTTTTTTTTTTTTTTTTTAACGTGGGGGAATGCTTGATGCATACCCCTCCGCGGGGGCGGGCGGAGGGGTTATGTCGGACTCTCCGGGGTAAAAGAAAGATGTTAAGAAGAAAATGTACCTCCCGGAATACCGACTAAACCTACCACGGTGTTCCTCGACAAAACCACTATCGACGGGGCCGCGCGAATCACTTTCGCATGCGGTCGCGACCCCGCCGAGGTTTCGGCCCGCCGTATGAAACGGCAGGCCACTACGCGAAAGACCTACCCAAAGGCACTTCTCACAATAATATCCCTACTGTCTCCCCTAGAGGGGAGACGGACTCGAAACAACAGAGGCGCGCGTGGGAACACGCACGCCGCCTCTCGGACCTGGTGCTGAACGGATGGCGGACAGGCCCACAAAGCCCGCCACCCCCAGGTCAAACCTCAGGGTGGCTGGAGGTCGTCCCGCGCCCTCCGGCGCCCGGCTCTGCGGTTGGGGAGAGGGTTCAAACGCTCCCTCTCCCGCTCCGCCGCCTCCTTGATGGAAATTACTTCCTCACAAAAGGAGGCGACGGCGTTCCACGACCTCTCACTCCGGACCATAGACTGAACTACGGCCGGGAGCGAGAGGGCAACCAATCCGACTGCCGCGATCAATTCACGGCGCTGCGATGCCCAGGCGGGGCAAACCGCCAAAGTGTGCAGCGCCGTGTCCTCAACAACGTCGCGGCAGTCGCCGCAGTGGTGACAACCGGGCGTCTCTTGCCGGCGTATGCGACACAGGAACTGGCCAAAACAACCGTGGCCAGTCATTACCTGTGTCAGCCGGAAGGTGAGGGCGCCGTGGCGCCTCTCCAGCCACTCCTCAAACACGGGACTTACCGCCACGATCGTGGCGTGCCCGGCACTGGGGTGCACAAGTCGTTCCTTCCAATTCGCCACTAGGACCTGGCGGAGCTCGGACCTCGCCGCCGCGAGAGCGGGAAGAGCCGGTCCTTCGCCCCGAGCTAGCGCCTCCCGGCGCCAACGATAGAGCGACGCCAGGAGCGCCGCTTCCAGGTCCCATGGCATCGATCCGGCAACCTAACCTAACCTAACCTAACCTAACCTAACCTAACCTAACCTAACCTAACCTAACCTAACCTAACCTTTTTTTTTTTTTTTTTTTTTTTTTTTTTTTTTTTTTTTTTTTTTGTTACCCAGGAAAAATGCTTCATGCACTGCCCGCCGGCTAGGGGACGGCACCGGCGGGGGAGTGTGGGACTCCCAGCGAGACGCGCTGGTCTACCCACTAAAAAAAAAAAAAAAAAAAAAAAAAAAAAAAAAAAAAAAAAAAAAAAAAAAAAAAAAAAAAAAAAAAAAAAAAAAAAAAAAAAAAAAAAAAAAAAAACCTGGGGTGTTCCCTCTCTCATCCAATAGGGGGGGCCAGTTGGGAACTTAGAGGATTCATCCATAGCAGGCCCCCCCATGTGGGTGTGGGCCGGGTCAAAGGGACCCGGCCACCTCTCGTCCCCAGGGGAGAGCCTGACCGCTCTCCCCTTTCGACGGTAGAAGGCGCGCGGGAACACCGCGCGCGCCCTCTCGGGGTTCCTAATTTACGGGTGGCAGGGTCCCCTCAGGCCTTGCCACCCGGAACCCTTAAGTGGGGGGCAGGAGAGCGACAAAAGCGCGTCTCCTGCGCCCTCTCCTCCGGCGGCGGACTTCCGGGGCGTAAGGATCATCCTCACGCCCCCGTTCCGCCGCCTCCTTCTGCGAGATGACAGTCTCGCAGAAGGACCTTATTGCGCCCCAGCACCTGTCGTCGCCGACCATCCTGGATACGACGGTCGGCAACGAGAGGTCGGGGCCAATCACAGCGACCAGGGCGCAGCGCTCCGCGGCCCACGCTTGACACTCCTCCAGCGTGTGCTGCGCCGTGTCCTGGTCACACTCCTCACAATGGTTGCACCTGGTTGTCGGCTCCCTACCGGCTATCTTGCAGAGGTACTCCCCGAAACAGCCGTGTCCGGAGAGCACCTGAGTAAGCCGGTAGGTGAGCGGTCCGCGCCGTCTGTCCGTCCACTGCCTTAGTACTGGACGGACAGCCTCGACGGTCCTCACCCCGTAGCGGGGCTGGGCCAGTCTACCTTCCCACTTCTCCTCGAGGACCAGTCGAGCCTGGGACCTTCGCGTCTCCACCGCACAATGCGTGGGTTCCTCGCCATGGAGCCGGAGGTCCGCGCGCCAGTAATACACCGACGCCTGGACCTCCGCCTCCAAATCCCAAGGCGGCGATGCCGCCAAGACGCACGCCGCCTCAAAGGAGACGGTGCGGTACGCCCGCGACACCCTGATCGCCATCGCCCTCTGCGGTTTCCTCAGGAGGGCGACGTTATGGCGATCGAGGGCGTCAGCCCAAATGGGCGCTCCATAAAGGGCCATCGACCGCACCACCCCCAAATAGAGGCGGCGGCAGACGACACTCGGCCCCCCGATATTCGGCAGCAAAGAGCTAAGCGCTCCTGCCGCCGACATCAGCCGGGGGGCCAGGCGGCTAAAATGGACGTGAAAGTTCCAGCGGCCGTCGAGGTGGAGCCCCAAGTATTTCATACTCGGCTCCACCCCGATGCGGACCCCTCCAACGATGATGTGGGCATCTGGTGGCGGCGCCCGCCGAGGCCCATGAAATAATAGGGCCTCGGACTTTTCCAGCGCCACCTCCAGTCCCAACATCCTAATCCTGCCGACAACCAGGGCAACTCCAGCCGTGGCAAGACGGGCAGCTGCCCCATAATCCTCTCCCCGGGCCGTCACCAGCGTGTCGTCGGCGTAACAAGTTACGCCGACTCCCGGGGGCAGGGCGCCCCGCAGCACCCAGTCGTAGCCGATGTTCCACAGGATCGGACCCAGAACCGATCCCTGTGGGACACCGCACGACACCTCCCTCCGGAACGTCTCTCCGTTCCGCCCCACACAAAACACACTCCTCTGGTGCAGGTAGTCCCCGACTATTCGGCGCAGATAGGGAGGCACCCCATGAAATCGGAGCGCCTCCCTGATAGTCGCCCACGGCAGGGTGTTGAACGCGTTGGCGATGTCTAAGGACACCGCCAACATCACCCCGCGCGAGGCGACCGCCTCTTCCGAGAGGGCCTTGACGCGACTAATCGCGTCAATCGTCGATCGGCCCTCCCGGAAACCGAACTGAAGTTCGGACAAGTCGGGGCCCACCCGCACCAGGTGCCTGGAGAGGCGGGCAAAAACAACACGCTCAAAGAGCTTACCCACCTCATCCAGCAGCACTATGGGGCGGTACGCGGAGGGAGAGTCCGCGGGGCGGCCCTCCTTTCTCAGGAGGACCAGCTTACCCGTCTTCCACATGGGAGGGAACCGTCCCGACTCCAGACAGGCGCTAAACAGCCTGAGGAGCCGGTCCCCTAGGGCGTCGTAGGCCAAAACCCAGGCGCGGCCAGGAATTCCGTCCGGCCCCGGGGCGGTGTTTTTACCCCGGAGCCGCATCATTGCCGCGCCGAGCTCCGCCATTGTAACTTCTGGCGCCCCGGCATCAGCACCGCCCTCCTCAGTTTCGGGCGGCGCCATTACGGGAGGCGAGTGCTCCGCTCTCGAAGGAAAGAGAGCGGAGACCACCTCCTCCAATTGCCGGGGCTGGAGACTCTCGGTGACCGGTGGGGCCCAGGGGCGTAACTTGCCCCTGACCGCCTTGTACGGACGGCCCCACGGATCTGCCTCGAGAGTCCCCAGGAACTCTTCCCATCTTTGGGTTTTGGCCTCGCTGATGGCGGACTGCAGGGCGTACTTTCGCTGTTTGTACGCATCCCGCAGCCGTGCCTCCACGGTCTGGTCACGGTACCGCCTGCGACGGCGGTACCTAGTGTACTGGCGACGCGCCGCAACGCACGCGGCGCGTTTCTCGCTGATGTCGTCAGACCACCAGTACACCTGACGCCTCGGAGGTCGAGCACTGGCCCGGGGCATCGACGCGTCGCAAATCAGCGTCATCGCGCCCCGGAACCACTCCGCCTCTTGCTCGACCTCCACAGGCCCTTCGCCCATCGGGGTCCAGGCCTGGACGATGGAGGCTTCCACCAGCACGTCTACATTGAGACGTTTCAACGCCCATCGTGGGGACGACGGGGTGTGCACTCTCCTCGGGCGATCGTCCGGGATCGCCGGCGAGGCGGAGATGTCGAACCGCACGTAACGGTGGTCCGACAGAGACTCCGCCTCGACCAGCACTTGCCAGTCCCGGACGCGGCGCGCTACAGCAGGGCTTGCAAACGAAATGTCCACAATGGACTCGCCCTGCCAGCGCACGCACGTGGCGACCGAACCCCGGTTCAGAACCACGAGGCCGGTCGCAATCGTCCACTCCTCCAGCGCGCCGCCGCGAGCGTCCGTGACAGGGGATCCCCAAGCCGTTGATTTGGCATTGAAGTCCCCCGCCACCACGACCGGACGCGATGGGTACCGATTAATCACGGCCCCCACCGCGCCCAAAAATCGCTCAAACTCGGCGAGGCGCCGGTTCGGAGAGAAGTACACCCCGATCAGAACGGTTCCCTCCCAATCAACACACACATAACCCTCGCCCCTGTCTGTCATCACCAGGAGCGAGGGTCCAGACGAAACAATAGCCGCCGAGCTCCCGAGGTCCCCAAACCAGTTGTGTCGGCTGGGGACGCAGTAAGGCTCGGCGACCACGGCGATGTCTATTGACCACTCCGCCATATGCTGCAACAAGATATCCTGCGCCCTGGCGGAGTGGTTAATATTCACCTGTAGGAGGCGATGGACCATAATTAATTACGTGTCCATCGCCTCCCTACTGCTCCCTGCTTGGGAGGGGGCCGGGGCGGCCAGAGTCCTGGCGACCGCCCCTCTGGCCCTACGTCTTTTTGGTGGGGAGCAAGATTTGCTCCCCATCCGGTGCTCCGCCGGCTTTCCTGCAGCCAAACAGATGCTGCAGGAAAGTTTTGCAGCGGAGCAGGCGGCGGCTTTGTGGCCGGGCTGGCCGCAGCGAAAACACAAGTCGCTGCGATCAGTTTCGGCGGTGCATTGCTGCCTCACGTGCCCCGGTTCGAGGCAGCGGTAGCACCGCCTAGGCCTCGGCTCCAGGAGCTTCACCTGAGCCGAGACCATCCCGACCAGCAAACGGCCGGCCGCAACCTTCTTCGCCGCAGCGATGGGACAGCGCACCACCACCGTGCACAGTCCGCTCTCGCTGCGGCGCATCTCCCCCACCCTGACCTGCGCCTGAGGGCAGGCTCCGGCTTGTGCCACCGCAGCGGCGACATCCTCGGAGGAGGCCGAGTCGTCCAGCCCGGTTATCCGCATTTCGGCGGACTTCACCGGGCGGGAGATCTTGACCTCCTCAGGCGGGAACAGGGACCGAATTGTATTGGCTACCCTGTCCGCCTTGTCGCCGGAGGTGGCACCTGGGACCTCCAAAATTCTGGCCCCAGTGGCGGCAACCTTAAAGCAAACGCCTCCAGCGAGGCCCATCTCGGCGAGATTCATAGCCTGAGTGGCCCGCCGGAGGACGCTTGCGTAGGTGACGCCCTGCCGGAGCCCCTCCTCCGTCAGCTCCACCACAACGGCGGTGGAGCGTGGAGGGCGCAGGTCAGCTGGGCGGAGGCCCTTCTTTTTATTAACGACCTGGGGAGTCCGGGAGGCCTTCTTCTTCTTCTTGCGCTTCCTCCTGGTGACCTCCGTCCATGGCTGTTCAGCCGAGGTAGAGGCCACTGGGGCGGGTTGGGGCTGGGGGGCGGGACGCGACGGCGTCACAGTGACGATCGCCTTCCCCTTCCTTTCCTTCCCCTTCTTTTTCCCCTTGGAGGAGGAAGCCGGCAGTGTGGGGGCAGATGTCTGCCGTGCCACTGGCTGGCCGGAGGGCGCCGGGCGAGCCGGCGCGCCCCCGACCATGCGGGGACGGCCCCCGAGCGGAGGGCCCGGGATCGGGACGGGCGCGAGGCCACAGCTGGCCAGGCACGCTTCTACCACGTTGCGCGCCTGAGCCACTGTGGCGCGCATCAGGTCGTCCGCCCAGGCGGGACGCCGGTCCTCCGCGGGAGTAAGGGGCTGCACTGTGCGCCGCGGGAGGGGCGGGAACTCCTCCCGGGGCCCCTTGGCAGACTTTGGCTTTGCAGCGTCGGCCCGAGCGGCAGTGGCAGCGGCCGCCTTCATGGCCGTCACCTCCGCCCGGAGCTCCGCCAGCTGCCTGTGCAGCCCCTCGTTCTCCGACCTCCAGCGCCTCTGTAGGTCGGACGAAGTCCGCCCCCACAAATTGAAGAAGGCCTCCCTCATGTCTTCTGTCGCCGTTTTAAGGTCCCGGACAAACCCACCCTTCAGGTTGCCGGACCGGGCCGCCACCCTCAGGACGGTCTCGGCTCCAGCCTCGAACCGTTGCCTGAGGTCGGCAACCGAGTCCCCTCCCGAAGGGGACGCATCCGCGACCTCAGCCGCCTTGCGGAGGTCCCGACGGGCAGGCAAAGTCTGCCCGTGGACCTTCCTCGCGGAGGGAGGCGGCATCGGGGAACCAGCCCTTCCTAAACAGGGCGTCCCCTCCGCTACCTCCACCTCCGTGTCCGATCCAGCATCGGACGCGTGGTGCGACGTCTTCCGGCGCTTCGCGGAAGCGCCGGGTGCCGCCCAGAACTTGAGGGTGAGGGAGGCAGAGCTATCCTCCCCCTCCTCCCTCTCCCGTCGAGCCGCCGACGAGCACCGGCTCTGAGGCCGACTGGCCTCCGAGCCCGAGCCCGCCCGCGACTCGACGTCCATATCAGTGCCGGTGCCGGCGCTGAGCACGCTCGAGAAGGAATCGCTGCGCGCACCGCTGTCGGGTGGCGTCGCCGCCACCCGACACCTCGACCGTGTTTTCGGCACGCCCGGGACACTGTCCCCGGCCGTGACAAAGCGACCTTTGGAGTCGCGCAATGGCACTCCATGCTCCTCCATCTTCTTCTCTTCATCTGGTTTGGTTTTATTCAATTTCTCCATTTTATACCCACGAGTAGAGTCGATTTAAACTCGACCCCCGGGTGACGCTCATTCCGGGGGAAGGCCTATATACTGCTGGGGGACGGCAGGTACCCAGAGGTTTTTACAACTTCGCTGTTGGGTGTTCTGAGTTTTCCTTCTCGCGGGCCGGCCAACTAAGGCAAGCCCCTCGGTCCCGTTGAGCCGCTAGACGTGATCAACGACACTCAACGGGTAACGATATGTAGACGGAGGCAGGGTTAGGTTTCCCCTCCCCTATGTGCTCCCGCCTAAAGCCAGGGCTATTGGCAGCCCTCAGCCCTACGCACAACCCGCCCCGGCCTTACGGCCCCCACTGGTGATTTTTTAAAGAGGTTGTCTACCTCTATCCCCCCGTGTTGGGCCGGATGGAAGTCCATGTTGGACCAATCCACCCGCCCCAACACCCCAAAATCGCCTACCTAGGCAGGACTCCTAAACCTAGACCTAGCCTAACAACCCTAACTAAACCTAACAACCCTAAATATATATATACATATACATACACATACATATATATACATACATACCTAACCTAACCCTACCACCCTACCTACCTAGGCCTGCCTTGGCCTTACGGGCCCCTACTTGTTATTTTTTACCGAGGTTTTCTTCCTCTACCCTCCCTGTCTCAAATCCACGTGTCCTCTGCTAATCAGAGGAACACGTGGAGAGACGCCCAAACGCGGCCCTTGCGGGCCGATAACCCCGAGACAAACTGCCTCGGGTTCCCTACGCGTGTGCCAGAGTATTAGCCACGAGTAATAATGCCCCCGAAAGGACATTATTACCCGAGTTGCCCGGGGTGCACCGGCCCAACGTATGCTGTTCCATCCCACGAGAAGTGTAGAAGGGACCAGCAGCCGTCAGGCACACTGGGAGGTTCTCTGGCCACACACCCCAACCTAACCTTTTTTTTTTTTTTTTTTTTTTTTTTTTTTTTTTTTTTTTTTTTTTTGTTACCCAGGAAAAATGCTTCATGCACTGCCCGCCGGCTAGGGGACGGCACCGGCGGGGGAGTGTGGGACTCCCAGCGAGACGCGCTGGTCTACCCACTAAAAAACCTGGGGTGTTCCCTCTCTCATCCAATAGGGGGGGCCAGTTGGGAGCTCTTAAAGGATTCATCCATAGCAGGCCCCCCCATGTGGGTGTGGGCCGGGTCAAACGGACCCGGCCACCTCTCGTCCCCAGGGGAGAGCCTCACTGCTATCCCCTTTCGACGGTAGAAGGCGCGCGGGAACACCGCGCGCGCCCTCTCGGGGTTCCTAATTTACGGGTGGCAGGGTCCCCTCAGGCCTTGCCACCCGGAACCCCTAAGTGGGGGGCAGGAGAGCGACGAAAGCGCGTCTCCTGCGCCCTCTCCTCCGGCGGCGGACTTCCGGGGCGTAAGGATCATCCTCACGCCCCCGTTCCGCCGCCTCCTTCTGCGAGATGACAGTCTCGCAGAAGGACCTCATTGCGCCCCAGCACCTGTCGTCGCCGACCATCCTGGATACGACGGTCGGCAACGAGAGGTCGGGGCCAATCACAGCGACCAGGGCGCAGCGCTCCACGGCCCACGCTGGGCACTCCTCCAGCGTGTGCTGCGCCGTGTCCTGGTCACACTCCTCACAATGGTTGCACCTGGTTGTCGGCTCCCTACCGGCTATCTTGCAGAGGTACTCTCCGAAACAGCCGTGTCCGGAGAGCACCTGAGTGAGCCGGTAGGTGAGCGGTCCGCGCCGTCTGTCCGTCCACTGTCTTAGAACCGGACGGACAGCCTCGACGGTCCTTACCCCGTAGCGGGGCTGGGCCAGTCTGTCTGCCCACTTCTCCTCAAGGACCAGTCGAGCCTGGGACCTTCGCGTCTCCACCGCACAATGCGAGGGAACCTCGCCATGGAGACGGAGGTCCGCGCGCCAGTAATACACTGACGCCTGGACCTCCGCCTCCAAATCCCAAGGCGGCGATGCCGCCAAAACGCACGCCGCCTCAAAGGAGACGGTGCGGTACGCCCGCGACACCCTGATCGCCATCGCCCTCTGCGGTCTCCTCAGGAGGGCAACGTTGTGGCGATCGAGGGCGCCGGCCCAAATGGGCGCTCCGTAGAGCGCCATCGACCGCACCACCCCCAAGTAGAGGCGGCGGCAGATGACACTCGGCCCCCCGATATTCGGCAGCAAAGAGCTAAGCGCTCCTGCCGCCGACATCAGCCGGGGGGCCAGGCGGCTAAAATGGACGCGAAAGTTCCAGCGGCCGTCGAGGTGGAGCCCCAAGTATTTCATACTCGGCTCCACCCCGATGCGGACCCCTCCAACGATGATGTGGGCATCTGGTGGCGGCGCCCGTCGAGGCCCATGAAATAATAGGGCCTCGGACTTTTCCAGCGCCACCTCCAGTCCCAACATCCTAATCCTGCCGACAACCAGGGCAACTCCAGCCGTGGCAAGACGGGCAGCTGCCCCGTAATCCTCTCCCCGGGCCGTCACCAGCGTGTCGTCGGCGTAGCAAGTTACGCCGACTCCCGGGGGCAGGGCGCCCCGCAGCACCCAGTCGTAGCCGATGTTCCACAGGATCGGACCCAGAACCGATCCCTGTGGAACACCGCACGACACCTCCCTCCGGAACGTCTCTCCGTTCCGCCCCACACAAAACACACTCCTCTGGTGCAGGTAGTCCCCGACTATTCGGTGCAGATAGGGAGGCACCCCATGAAATCGGAGCGCCTCCCTGATAGTCGCCCACGGCAGGGTGTTGAACGCGTTGGCGATGTCTAAGGACACCGCCAACACCACCCCGCGCGAGGCGACCGCCTCTTCCGAGAGGGCCTTGACGCGACTAATCGCGTCAATCGTCGATCGGCCCTCCCGGAAACCGAACTGGACTTCGGACAAGTCGGGGCCCACCCGCACCAGGTGCCTGGAGAGGCGGGCAACCACAACACGCTCAAAGAGCTTACCCACCTCATCCAGCAGCACTATGGGGCGGTACGCGGAGGGAGAGTCCGCGGGGCGGCCCTCCTTTCTCAGGAGGACCAGCTTACCCGTCTTCCACCTGGAAGGGAACCGTCCCGACTCCAGACAGGCGCTAAACAGCCTGAGGAGCCGGTCCCCTAGGGCGTCGTAGGCCAAAACCCAGGCGCGGCCAGGAATTCCGTCCGGCCCCGGGGCGGTATTTTTACCCCGGAGCCGCATCACTGCCGCGCCGAGCTCCGCCATTGTAACTTCTGGCGCCCCGGCATCAGCACCGCCCTCCTCAATTTCGGGCGGCGCCATCACGGGAGGCGAGTGCTCCGCTCTCGAAGGAAAGAGAGCGGAGACCACCTCCTCCAATTGCCGGGGCTGGAGACTCTCGGTGACCGGTGGGGCCCAGGGGCGCAACTTGCCCCTGACCGCCTTGTACGGACGGCCCCACGGATCTGCCTCGAGAGTCCCCAGGAACTCTTCCCATCTGTGGGTTTTGGCCTCGCTGATGGCGGACTGCAGGGCGTACTTACGCTGTTTGTACGCATCCCGCAGCCGTGCCTCCACGGTCTGGTCACGGTACCGCCTGCGTCGGCGGTACCTAGTGTACTGGCGACGCGCCGCAATGCACGCGGCGCGTTTCTCGCTGATGTCTTCAGACCACCAGTACACCTGACGCCTCGGAGGTCGAGCACTGGCCCGGGGCATCGACGCGTCGCAAATCAGCGTCATCGCGCCCCGGAACCACTCTGCCTCTAGCTCGACCTCCACAGGCCCTTCGCCCATCGGGGTCCAGGCCTGGACGATGGAGGCTTCCACCAGCACGTCTACATTGAGACGTTTCAACGCCCATCGTGGGGACGACGGGGTGTGCACTCTCCTCGGGCGATCGTCCGGGATCGCTGGTGAGGCGGAGACGTCGAACCGCACGTAACGGTGGTCCGACAGAGACTCCGCCTCGACCAGCACTTGCCAGTCCCGGACGCGTCGCGCTACGGCAGGGCTTGCAAACGAAATGTCCACAATGGACTCGCCCTGCCAGCGCACGCACGTGGCGACCGAACCCCGGTTCAGAACCACGAGGCCGGTCGCAATCGCCCACTCCTCCAGCGCGTCGCCGCGAGCGTCGGTGACAGGGGATCCCCAAGCCGTTGATTTGGCATTGAAGTCCCCCGCCACCACGACCGGACGCGATGGGTACCGATTAATGACGGCCCCCACCGCGCCCAAAAATCGCTCAAACTCGGCGAGGCGCCGGTTCGGAGAGAAGTACACCCCGATCAGAACGGTTCCCTCCCAATCGACACACACATATCCCTCGCCCCTGTCTGTCATCACCAGGAGCGAGGGTCCGGACGAAACAATGGCCGCCGAGCCCCCGAGGTCCCCAAACCAGTTGTGTCGGCTGGGGACGCAGTAAGGCTCGGCGACCAAGGCGATGTCTATTGACCACTCCGCCATGTGCTGCAGCAAGATATCCTGCGCCCTGGCGGAGTGGTTAACATTCACCTGAAGGAGGCGATGGACCATAATTAATTAGATGTCCATCGCCTCCCTACTGCTCCCTGCTTGGGAGGGGGCCGGGGCGGCCAGAGTCCTGGCGACCGCCCCTCTGGCCCTACGTCTTTTTGGTGGGGAGCAAGATTTGCTCCCCATCCGGTGCTCCGCCGGCTTTCCTGCAGCCAAACAGATGCTGCAGGAAAGTTTTGCGGCGGAGCACGCGGCGGCTTTGTGGCCGGGCTGGCCGCAGCGAAAACAAAAGTCGCTGCGATCAGTTTCAGCGGTGCATTGCTGCCTCACGTGCCCCGGTTCGAGGCAGCGGTAGCACCGCCTAGGCCTCGGCTCCAGGAGCTTCACCTGAGCCGAGACCATCCCGACCAGCAAACGGCCGGCCGCAACCTTCTTCGCCGCAGCGATGGGACAGCGCACCACCACCGTGCACAGTCCGCTCTCGCTGCGGCGCATCTCCCCCACCCTGACCTGCGCCTGAGGGCAGGCTCCGGCTTGTGCCACCGCAGCGGCGACATCCTCGGAGGAGGCCGAGTCGTCCAGCCCGGTTATCCGCATTTCAGCGGACTTCACCGGGCGAGAGATCTTAACCTCCTCAGGCGTGAACAGGGACCGAATTGTAGCGGCTACCCTGTCCGCCTTGTCGCCGGAGGTGGCACCTGGGACCTCTAAAATTCTGGCCCCAGTGGCGGCAACTTTAAAACAAACGCCTCCAGCGAGGCCCATCTCGGCGAGATTCGCCTTCATGGCCTGAGTGGCCCGCCGGAGGACGCCCGCGTAGCTGACTCCCTGCCGGAGCCCCTCCTCTGTCAGCTCCACCACAACGGCGGTGGAGCGCGGGGAACGCAGGTCGGCCGGGCGGGGGCCCTTCTTATTGTTTGCCGGGGGAGCCCGGGAGACCTTCTTCTTCTTCTTCCTCTTCCTCTTGGTGACCTCCGTCCAAGGCTGTTCAGCCGACGTAGAGGCCACCGGGGCAGGTTTGGGCTGGGGGGCGGGGCGCGGCGGCGCCACAGTGGCAGTCGCCTTTCCCTTGCCCTTCCCCTTCCCCTTGGAAGAGGAAGCCGACGGTGTGGGGGCAGATGTTTGCCGTGCCACCGGTTGCACCGGGCCAGCCGGCGCACCCCCGACCATGCGGGGACGGCTCCCGAGCGGAGGGCCCGGAATCGGGACCGGCGCGAGGCCACAGCTGGCTAGACACGCTTCAACGACGTTGCGCGCCTGAGCCACTGTGGCCCGCATCAGCTCGTCCGCCCAGGCGGGACGCCGGTCCTCCGCGGGAGTGAGGGGCTGTGCTGTGCGCCGTGAGAGAGGCGGGAACTCCTCCCGCGGCCCTCTGACAGGCTTTGGCTTTGCGGCAGTGGCCGCGGCCGCCTTCATGGCCGTCACTTCGGCCCGGAGCTCCGCCAGCTGCCTATGCAGCCCCTCATTCTCCGACCTCCAGCGCCTCTGCAGGTCGGAGGAAGTCTGCCCCCACAAATGAAAGAAAGCCTCCCTCATGTCCTCCGCCGCGTTTTTGAGGTCCCGGACGAACCCCCCCTTAAGGTTGCCGGACCGGGCCGCCACCCTCAAGACGGTCTCGGCTCCAGCCTCGAACCGTTGCCTGAGGTCGGCAACCGAGTCCCCTCCCGAAGGGGACGCATCCGCGACCTCAGCCGCCTTGCGGAGGTCCCGACGGGCAGGCAAAGGTTGCCCGTGGACCTTCCTCGCGGAGGGAGGCGGCATCGGGAAACCAGCCCTTCCTGCACAGGGCGTCCCCTCCGCTACCTCCACCTCCGTGTCCGACCCAGCATCGGACGCGTGGTGCGACGTCTTCCGGCGCTTCGCGGAAGCGCCGGGCGCCGCCCAGAACTTGAGGGTGCGGGAAGCGGAGCTATCCTCCCCTTCCTCCCTCTCCCGTCGAGCCGCCGATGAGCACCGGCTCTCAGGACGACTGGCCTCCGAGCCCGAGCCCGCCCGCGACTCGACGTCCATGTCAGTGCCGGTGCCGGCGCTGAGCACGCTCGACAAAGAGTCGCTGCGCGCCAGCGCCGCCACCCGACACCTCGACCGTGTCTTCGGCACGCCCGGGACACTGTCCCCGCCTGTGACAAAGCGACCTTTGGAGTCGCGCAATGGGACTCCGTGCCCCTCCGTCTTCTTCTCCTTCTCGTCTAGTGTTTTTTGTAGATTTTCCATAATGTTCCCACGATTAGAGACGATCTAAACTCGACCCCCGGGTGACGCTCATTCCGGGGGAAGGCCTACATACTGCTGGGGGACGGCAGGTACCCAGAGGTTTTTACAACTTCGCTGTTGGGTGGTCTGAGTTTTCCTTCTCGCGGGCCGGCCAACTAAGGCAAGCCCCTCGGTCCCGTTGAGCCGCTAGACGTGTTCAACGACACTCAACGGGGTAACGATGTGTAGACGGAGGCAGGGTTAGGTTTCCCCTCCCCTATGTGCCCCCGCCTAATGCCAGGGCTATGGCAGCCCTCAGCCCTACGCACAACCCGCCCCGGCCTTACGGCCCCCACTGGTGATTTTTTAGAGAGGTTTTCTTCCTCTATCCCCCCCGTCTCAAATCCACGTGTCCTCTGCTAATCAGAGGAACACGTGGAGAGACCCCCATACGCGGCCCTCGCGGGCCGATAATCCCGAGACAAGATGCCTCGGGTTCCCTATGCGTGCCAGAGTATTAGCCACGAGTAATAATGCCCCCGAAAGGACATTATTACCCGAGTTGCCCGGGGTGCACCGGCCCAACGTATGCTGTTCCATCCCACGAGAAGTGTGGAAAGGACCAGCAGCCGTCAGGCACACTGGGAGGTTCTCTGGCCACACACCCCACCCCAACCTAACCTAACCTTTTTTTTTTTTTTTTTTTTGTTACCCAGGAAAAATGCTTCATGCACTGCCCGCCGGCTAGGGGACGGCACCGGCGGGGGAGTGTGGGACTCCCAGCGAGACGCGCTGGTCTACCCACTAAAAAACCTGGGGTGTTCCCTCTCTCATCCAATAGGGGGGGCCAGTTGGGAGCTCTAGGAGGATTCATCCATAGCAGGCCCCCCCATGTGGGTGTGGGCCGGGTCAAACGGACCCGGCCACCTCTCGTCCCCAGGGGAGAGCCTGACCGCTCTCCCCTTTCGACGGTAGAAGGCGCGCGGGAACACCGCGCGCGCCCTCTCGGGGTTCCTAATTTACGGGTGGCAGGGTCCCCTCAGGCCTTGCCACCCGGAACCCTTAAGTGGGGGGCAGGAGAGCGACAAAAGCGCGTCTCCTGCGCCCTCTCCTCCGGCGGCGGACTTCCGGGGCGTAAGGATCATCCTCACGCCCCCGTTCCGCCGCCTCCTTCTGCGAGATGACAGTCTCGCAGAAGGACCTCATTGCGCCCCAGCACCTGTCGTCGCCGACCATCCTGGATACGACGGTCGGCAACGAGAGGTCGGGGCCAATCACAGCGACCAGGGCGCAGCGCTCCACGACCCACGCCGGACACTCCTCCAGCGTGTGCTGCGCCGTGTCCTGGTCACACTCCTCACAATGGTTGCACCTGGTTGTCGGCTCCCTACCGGCTATCTTGCAGAGGTACTCCCCGAAACAGCCGTGTCCGGAGAGCACCTGAGTGAGCCGGTAGGTGAGCGGTCCGCGCCGTCTGTCCGTCCACTGCCTTAGTACTGGACGGACAGCCTCGACGGTCCTCACCCCGTAGCGGGGCTGGGCCAGTCTGTCTTCCCACTTCTCCTCGAGGACCAGTCGAGCCTGGGACCTTCGCGTCTCCACCGCACAATGCGTGGGTTCCTCGCCATGGAGCCGGAGGTCCGCGCGCCAGTAATACACCGACGCCTGGACCCCCGCCTCCAAATCCCAAGGCGGCGATGCCGCCAAAACGCACGCCGCCTCAAAGGAGACGGTGCGGTACGCCCGCGACACCCTGATCGCCATCGCCCTCTGCGGT
The DNA here is from genome assembly GCA_930367265.1 of Catocala fraxini. Taxonomy (NCBI): domain Eukaryota; kingdom Metazoa; phylum Arthropoda; class Insecta; order Lepidoptera; family Erebidae; genus Catocala; species Catocala fraxini. The sequence goes on from OV884032.1 coordinate 24,819, forward strand.
CTCCTCAGGAGGGCGACGTTGTGGCGATCGAGGGCGTCGGCCCAAATGGGCGCTCCGTATAGGGCAATCGACCGCACCACCCCCAAATAGAGGCGGCGGCAGACGACACTCGGCCCCCCGATATTCGGCAGCAAAGAGCTAAGCGCTCCTGCCGCCGACATCAGCCGGGGGGCCAGGCGGCTAAAATGGACGCGAAAGTTCCAGCGGCCGTCGAGGTGGAGCCCCAAGTATTTCATACTCGGCTCCACCCCGATGCGGACCCCTCCAACGATGATGTGGGCATCTGGTGGCGGCGCCCGCCGAGGCCCATGAAATAATAGGGCCTCGGACTTTTCCAGCGCCACCTCCAGTCCCAACATCCTAATCCTGCCGACAACCAGGGCAACTCCAGCCGTGGCAAGACGGGCAGCTGCCCCGTAATCCTCTCCCCGGGCCGTCACCAGCGTGTCGTCGGCGTAACAAACCTAACCTAACCTAACCTAACCTTTTTTTTTTTTTTTTTTTTTTTTTTTTTTTTTTTTTTTTTTTTTCTTACCCAGGAAAAATGCTTCATGCACTGCCCGCCGGCTAGGGGACGGCACCGGCGGGGGAGTGTGGGACTCCCAGCGAGACGCGCTGGTCTACCCACTAAAAAACCTGGGGTGTTCCCTCTCTCATCCAATAGGGGGGGCCAGTTGGGAGCTCTAGGAGGATTCATCCATAGCAGGCCCCCCCATGTGGGTGTGGGCCGGGTCAAACGGACCCGGCCACCTCTCGTCCCCAGGGGAGAGCCTGACCGCTCTCCCCTTTCGACGGTAGAAGGCGCGCGGGAACACCGCGCGCGCCCTCTCGGGGTTCCTAATTTACGGGTGGCAGGGTCCCCTCAGGCCTTGCCACCCGGAACCCTTAAGTGGGGGGCAGGAGAGCGACAAAAGCGCGTCTCCTGCGCCCTCTCCTCCGGCGGCGGACTTCCGGGGCGTAAGGATCATCCTCACGCCCCCGTTCCGCCGCCTCCTTCTGCGAGATGACAGTCTCGCAGAAGGACCTCATTGCGCCCCAGCACCTGTCGTCGCCGACCATCCTGGATACGACGGTCGGCAACGAGAGGTCGGGGCCAATCACAGCGACCAGGGCGCAGCGCTCCACGACCCACGCCGGACACTCCTCCAGCGTGTGCTGCGCCGTGTCCTGGTCACACTCCTCACAATGGTTGCACCTGGTTGTCGGCTCCCTACCGGCTATCTTGCAGAGGTACTCCCCGAAACAGCCGTGTCCGGAGAGCACCTGAGTGAGCCGGTAGGTGAGCGGTCCGCGCCGTCTGTCCGTCCACTGCCTTAGTACTGGACGGACAGCCTCGACGGTCCTCACCCCGTAGCGGGGCTGGGCCAGTCTGTCTTCCCACTTCTCTTCGAGGACCAGTCGAGCCTGGGACCTTCGCGTCTCCACCGCACAATGCGTGGGTTCCTCGCCATGGAGCCGGAGGTCCGCGCGCCAGTAATACACCGACGCCTGGACCTCCGCCTCCAAATCCCAAGGCGGCGATGCCGCCAAAACGCACGCCGCCTCAAAGGAGACGGTGCGGTACGCCCGCGACACCCTGATCGCCATCGCCCTCTGCGGTTTCCTCAGGAGAGCGACGTTATGGCGATCGAGGGCGTCAGCCCAAATGGGCGCTCCATAAAGGGCCATCGACCGCACCACCCCCAAATAGAGGCGGTGGCAGACGACACTCGGCCCCCCGATATTCGGCAGCAAAGAGCTAAGCGCTCCTGCCGCCGACATCAGCCGGGGGGCCAGGCGGCTAAAATGGACGCGAAAGTTCCAGCGGCCGTCGAGGTGGAGCCCCAAGTATTTCATACTCGGCTCCACCCCGATGCGGACCCCTCCAACGATGATGTGGGCATCTGGTGGCGGCGCCCGCCGAGGCCCATGAAATAATAGGGCCTCGGACTTTTCCAGCGCCACCTCCAGTCCCAACATCCTAATCCTGCCGACAACCAGGGCAACTCCAGCCGTGGCAAGACGGGCAGCTGCCCCGTAATCCTCTCCCCGGGCCGTCACCAGCGTGTCGTCGGCGTAACAAGTTACGCCGACTCCCGGGGGCAGGGCGCCCCGCAGCACCCAGTCGTAGCCGATGTTCCACAGGATCGGACCCAGAACCGATCCCTGTGGGACACCGCACGACACCTCCCTCCGGAACGTCTCTCCGTTCCGCCCCACACAAAACACACTCCTCTGGTGCAGGTAGTCCCCGACTATTCGGCGCAGATAGGGAGGCACCCCATGAAATCGGAGCGCCTCCCTGATAGTCGCCCACGGCAGGGTGTTGAACGCGTTGGCGATGTCTAAGGACACCGCCAACATCACCCCGCGCGAGGCGACCGCCTCTTCCGAGAGGGCTTTGACGCGACTAATCGCGTCAATCGTCGATCGGCCCTCCCGGAAACCGAACTGAAGTTCGGACAAGTCGGGGCCCACCCGCACCAGGTGCCTGGAGAGGCGGGCAAAAACAACACGCTCAAAGAGCTTACCCACCTCATCCAGCAGCACTATGGGGCGGTACGCGGAGGGAGAGTCCGCGGGGCGGCCCTCCTTTCTCAGGAGGACCAGCTTACCCGTCTTCCACATGGGAGGGAACCGTCCCGACTCCAGACAGGCGCTAAACAGCCTGAGGAGCCGGTCCCCTAGGGCGTCGTAGGCCAAAACCCAGGCGCGGCCAGGAATTCCGTCCGGCCCCGGGGCGGTGTTTTTACCCCGGAGCCGCATCATTGCCGCGCCGAGCTCCGCCATTGTAACTTCTGGCGCCCCGGCATCAGCACCGCCCTCCTCAGTTTCGGGCGGCGCCATTACGGGAGGCGAGTGCTCCGCTCTCGAAGGAAAGAGAGCGGAGACCACCTCCTCCAATTGCCGGGGCTGGAGACTCTCGGTGACCGGTGGGGCCCAGGGGCGTAACTTGCCCCTGACCGCCTTGTACGGACGGCCCCACGGATCTGCCTCGAGAGTCCCCAGGAACTCTTCCCATCTTTGGGTTTTGGCCTCGCTGATGGCGGACTGCAGGGCGTACTTTCGCTGTTTGTACGCATCCCGCAGCCGTGCCTCCACGGTCTGGTCACGGTACCGCCTGCGACGGCGGTACCTAGTGTACTGGCGACGCGCCGCAATGCACGCGGCACGTTTCTCGCTGATGTCGTCAGACCACCAGTACACCTGACGCCTCGGAGGTCGAGCACTGGCCCGGGGCATCGACGCGTCGCAAATCAGCGTCATCGCGCCCCGGAACCACTCCGCCTCTTGCTCGACCTCCACAGGCCCTTCGCCCATCGGGGTCCAGGCCTGGACGATGGAGGCTTCCACCAGCACGTCTACATTGAGATGTTTCAACGCCCATCGTGGGGACGACGGGGTGTGCACTCTCCTCGGGCGATCGTCCGGGATCGCCGGCGAGGCGGAGATGTCGAACCGCACGTAACGGTGGTCCGACAGAGACTCCGCCTCGACCAGCACTTGCCAGTCCCGGACGCGGCGCGCTACGGCAGGGCTTGCAAACGAAATGTCCACAATGGACTCGCCCTGCCAGCGCACGCACGTGGCGACCGAACCCCGGTTCAGAACCACGAGGCCGGTCGCAATCGTCCACTCCTCCAGCGCGCCGCCGCGAGCGTCCGTGACAGGGGATCCCCAAGCCGTTGATTTGGCATTGAAGTCCCCCGCCACCACGACCGGACGCGATGGGTACCGATTAATCACGGCCCCCACCGCGCCCAAAAATCGCTCAAACTCGGCGAGGCGCCGGTTCGGAGAGAAGTACACCCCGATCAGAACGGTTCCCTCCCAATCAACACACACATAACCCTCGCCCCTGTCTGTCATCACCAGGAGCGAGGGTCCAGACGAAACAATAGCCGCCGAGCTCCCGAGGTCCCCAAACCAGTTGTGTCGGCTGGGGACGCAGTAAGGCTCGGCGACCACGGCGATGTCTATTGACCACTCCGCCATATGCTGCAACAAGATATCCTGCGCCCTGGCGGAGTGGTTAATATGTAGAATTATATCGAGCCGTATAATTCCACTACACGAGCATCGAACTCGTGGCTTAGCAAGCACAGCGAAAGAAAATGAATTTAGCAATAATGAATGATAGTGAATTTAGGTTTGAAAATGAAAAGATAACGAGCAAGGCCAAAATGAATACTTATTAATTTACTGATTATATAAAAGATTTTTACTGCAAGAATTATAAAATTACAGAAAGTAGGTATATAATATTTTAAAGCTAGTAGCGCGCGTGGCGAGAGTCGGGTCCCGAATGCTCTGGAAGCGCGGGCGTCGCAGTGTCCTCCAACGTCGTCCAAGGTCGATTTTGCGTAAACAAGTCAAGTCTTCCACGTGTAAGCGCATGGCCCAATATCCATAGGCGGAGCGATTCGCTGCAACTCGGGCATGTGAAAGGTGGTGGTCCGAGTATAACATACTTATTCTCGCCACATGTTCCCCCCGACCAGACCGTTGCTACGGTCGATAATAATTGGGGAATCTGACTCGTCTTCCACTTCGTGTAGTCTTCTCCGTAAAAGTTGCTGGCGCTGTAGTAGTCGTAGTAGGTTGCACCTCAGGAACTGTTCTGTCTTCTTTCATCAGATATGCGGGTTTGAGTCTGTCCACAGAGACGTTGATGGGCTTCCCACGTACCTCGATTGTGAAATATTTTGGGTGTCTCAGAGTGACTTTGTAAGGGCCAGCGTAGGGTGGCTCGAGAGAACTACGAACATGGTCACGTCGAAGATAGACGTGAGAAGAAGAATGTAGGTCTCGGGGTATATAGAATGGCGAAGAAGAATGCCATGAAGTTGGTTTAGGGGTAAGGCTAGCCATGTAGGCTCGAAGTCGGCAAGCGTATTGGGTAACATCAGCTGCAGTGTATTCTTCTTTTGAAGACAGGAACTGGCCGGGTAGTTGCAGGGATTCTCCGTAGACTAGCTCGGCTGGCGTGGCTTGAATGTCTTCTTTCCATGCGTTTCGCATACCCAGTAGTACTAATGGAAGAGATTCGGTCCACTGCAAAGAAGTATGACACATTATGGCTGCCTTGAGTTGCCGGTGCAGTCGTTCAACGATGCCGTTGGCAGCTGGATGGTATGCAGTAGTGTGGAGATGTCGTGCGCCGACCAAGGCAGTAAGAGCCTTGAATAGGTGGCTTTCAAATTGTCTGCCGCGGTCTGTAGTCACGCGCACTGGACAGCCGAACCTAGCTATCCAGCCCGACACAAGAGCTGCTGCGCAAGTCTCCGCAGTGATGTCCCTCAGCGGGTAGGCCTCAGGCCACCGGGTAAACCTGTCAATCACGGTTAAGCAGTACCTGTAATCATAAGAAGGGGTTAAAGGACCTACGATGTCGAGATGGATGTGACTAAATCTTTGAGAAGGAGTCTGGTAAGTGGAAAGTGGAGAAGTCGTATGGCGGAATACTTTGCTTGACTGACATAGCAGGCATTGTCTCGCCCACTCCCTGCAGTCTTTTCTAATTCCTGGCCACACAAAGCTTTGAGCTACTAGTCTCGCTGTAGCAGCGCGTCCTGGATGGTGCAGGTTATGTAAGGATTCGAAGGCCTGTCTTCGCAGCTGAGGAGTGATGTATGGACGAGGTTTCGGCGTAGATACATCACAATATACGGGTGCGTTACCCCTCAGTGTGTCAGTTTTCTTCAAATGCAGCGCTGAACCACGTTTCATCAGATCTTGCAGTTCTGGATCGTTTTCCTGATATCTTGCAAGTTCTTTGAAGTCAATAGCAGACGAAACTTCCTCAACTCGTGACAGTGCGTCAGCCACGACGTTGTCCTTACCGGGAACATACCGTAGGTCAGTAGTAAATTGCCCAATAAAATCTAAATACCTAAACTGCCTAGGTGAGCAGTTGTCCCGGTTAGATTTAAAGGCAAAAGTCAGTGGCTTGTGGTCCGTAAATATTACAAAGGTTCTTGCCTCCACCATATGCCGGAAATACTTGATCGCTTCATACACAGCTAACAGCTCTCGGTCATATGGGCTGTATTTTCTTTGCGCGCTGTTCAGTTTATGCGTGTACGGTTTCGTATGATAAATGAAAGATAAGCTGATAGAATAAAAGTAATTATATTGCATGAAAAGAATTAAACAGATTTACAACGGATTTGATAATGATCGATACGCGGCGAAAGAGTAAATTGTGCGATAGATCGCCCGGAAAGGTGTGTTTGCAACTACTACTGAAATATCGTTAATGTACTAATTTATATGTAATATGTGTTTCGCTGCGCGTCGATGTCAGCATAAAACTGTAACTATTAATATGTACGGGTTTGCTCGTACATGCTCCCCCACAAGAAGAAGAAGGCAGAAGCAAATAAAAATTAACAAAATTCAATGTAAGAAAAAAGAAAACAATAATATTGTAAAGTATATCCAAATGCTTAGTGTCTCTAATGATTGTAAGATCACTCACAACTTAGAAATGTTGGTATACGAGCCTAAAATAGGGGAGGTGGCTTTATCCGAGAGTCGTACACTTGCCACTTTGACCCTCTCACTTACACACTGCACTACACTGTCACTCCCGGTGACTCCTGCAGCCACGAGGGCGCCGAGCGCAGGGGCCGCAGGGGCAGGCGTGGGCGTAGGCGCGGGCGCAGGCGCGGACGCAGGCGCGGGCGCTGCCCGGGGGCGCGCGGTTGGCGAACGTGCAGTGGCGGCAGCGCGTCGCGTGCGCGCACGGCGCCAAATGTACACGCCGAGTACTACAGCTGCTATGCCTATCACGCTGTACATCAACGTGTAATGATGAATATCATGTTTGGATATGCTCTCTGCTAATGCTCCGTTTTCCTTCAAGATCTTTATCTTATCGTGAAGAGCTTTCAACTCGGCTTGATCGTTTTCTGTACTGGAGTCATTCCAGTTATCACGTGGAATAGACACATTCACGAAGAAATTGATGGATGGGATTACAGGTGCATATATACTAGCTGTGATATCAACATCGCTCGATCTTTGTTCATGTGCGATTATTTCAAAATTGTCCGATTTCATTGTGCATCCGTGCTCGATAGAAATTAGACCGGAGTGAGTCAACTGATATGCGGTTATTTGATCTTCGCATAAAGTCCGTACGCGACATTGACCGCAACAAAAATAAATATAATAATTGATAGAATAGGTTTCCAACCATATGTTTTTGCAAGGTTCAATACTAACTTTGCACTCTGCTTTTCTCGTTTGACAGAAGTCCATATCTCGGCTTAATTTATAAATAGGTGTGTGAATATGGCATAAATGCACATCGGTCAACAGGCAAGAATTCAATCTATTTTCTGTCATAGTTATGTATGCATCCTTTTTTATGTTGACCGCTACGAAATCAGAGACAGGTTGAACGACTAACATAGTGCTGTGGTCCTTTTCTAACGGTATAGGGACAAGCTTGAAGACTTCGTAAGTATCTCGACTTATTAACGGAATTAGTACCTCAAATATGGAATAATTCTTGAGCAACCTTACTTTAACGCGTAGAAGTTTGTAAATTTGAATTAAATCTGTATGAATGCTTTCGATGGGTAGCATAACGTCATTTGACAGATGACTCGCAATTGTACGAAGTTGATCTTGTAATTGCTGCGCTGTTATGAGATGGGGATTAAAACGACCATGGTATACGTCAGTAATCGTGTCAATTAAGGCATTTTGCAAGTCCTTTAGATCATGTAGCAAATTGCTTGCGATAACACCTCCCATAAAAGCTTTACTTGTTAAGCTTATATTTTGAATTTCCGATTTCAAGTTTGTTAAAGAGTTTCCCATTTTGGATAACTGCTGATGTATTAATTTATGCTGTCGGTGCATAGCAGATTCAGTACGTTTCAATAGACTAAATTCTGCTTCTATAATTGACGTTTGATTTAGCCAAAATGACGCTATATGTTTTTGATTATTGCGAAGAAGCGTGATATCTCTCTCGTACTGTTCCGCGAATCTAGTATCCAGTACGCCGAACAGGCTGTTTGCGATGTAACCGACACCGTCGATAAGACCGCGCCGCCACCTGTTCGGTCGCGTGTCAAAGTGCTGACTCAGTAACCTGCGATTGTTGTACTCGAGTTCATCGTACCCGTGTCGCAATTGTAGTAATATTATATCACAAGGTGCATGCTCAGATATCATAATACATGATTGTTCAATGGATTGTATGCTTTTGTTTAGAGCTGTAATGCCTTCCCAATAAGGTTCCATATTGTAATATATAATCAATTTCCAATCGTCTCTTATGATTTTCATGTTTGTTAGTTTGTCAAAATAAATATGTTGATTGTTTCTGAACTTGCTAATATTAAGGGCGCCTTGGGAAGTTGCTAACATAGTGAAAAATAATATGATAGATATAAACACAGAGGCGATGTTTAATCGTTTTGCCTTGAATGACTTGGGATTTTGTTCGGCGTGACAAGTGTTTGATACAATGTTTGTTGTTTGTTGTGTTTGGATTTCCTCGGTAACGGGTAGTAAAGATAACTTTGTTATGGGACGTTTTAAGGTGCCATTTTTGGTTTTCAGCAATACGACACGAACTCGCCCGTCGGAGCCAGGATATAGTTCGATGATTCTACCCATCAACCATTTTCCTGGAGGAAGATTGTCATCGTGAATCATGACTACATCGTTGATCTTGACGTTATTTATTATTTGTCGCCACTTGCTCCGTGCACTAATTCGTACTAAATATTCATTTTTCCATTGTTTCCAGAGATCTTGTAATATTCTTTGTGTCAGCTGCCACCGTGTCCTTAGATCTGTTTTAGTGTCATACAAATTGACGTTTGAACCACCTGTGAGGAAATGAGCGGGCGTTAAGAAATCCAAATCGTCGGGATCTTCTGATATCGGACACAAAGGTCTCGCATTGAGACAGGCTTCTATTTGAGTAAGTACTGTGTACAGCTCTTCGTACGTTAAAACTTGCTCGCCAATTACCCGTTTAAAATGGTACTTGAAGCTTTTTACAGCTGCTTCCCATAGACCACCGGCAGAAGGCCATGATGGTGCATTGAAATTCCATTTTATTTCCATTTTCAATACCTCTGATGATAATTCTTTGTTTTGCATGATATGAAGTAGCTCTTGATATTCTTGTTGCAATATTTTGTTAGCGCCTACAAAGTTACGTCCATTATCGCTGTAGATTTCACTGGGCGTTCCTCTACGAGCTGCCATCCTTTTCAATGCTGCGAGAAAAGCCGAAGTAGTTAAGTCACTGACGAGTTCGAGGTGAACCGCTTTCGTGACCATACATATGAAGACAGCTACGTATCCTTTGGTAGTTCTTATACCTCTTCCCTTACTAGCTTTAACGTAGATGTGGCCGGTAAAATCTACGCCTGTATGAGTAAAAGGTCGCGACGGATTGATCCTTGATGCGGGTAAATCTCCCATTATCTGAGGTTGAAAATATGGGTTTTGTTTTCTGCAGACTACACAACTTCTGATCTGCTTTTTTGTAGCAGTGTTACCGCCCAGGATCCAGTACTTCTGGCGAATGAAACTCAGTGTTAATCGAGCTCCGGCATGAAGCATTGTTTTGTGTGCATTTTCTATTACTAATTCCGTCAAGCGTCCATTATGTGGAAGGATGATGGGATGCTGCTTGTCAATGCTTATGTTTGCTTTACTTAATCTGCCTCCTACTCTCAAGATATCTTGTTTATCTAGGAACGGGTTTAAGTTTAACAATTTGCTTTTAGAATTTAGTTTGCTATTTTGCTTTAATTCGCTTATATCTTTCCAAAATTCATCATGCTGAACTTGCTTAATGATTTTTTGCTTTGCTTTATTAATTTCTGCTAATGTTAAATATTGTCCTTGCTTTCTTTCTTTATTTATAGAAATAAATCTTAAAATCCATCCTAGGATACGCAAAATCTTATTGATTGAATTGTGTTTTTGTAATAAAGTAATGATAATGCTTGATTCTTGTTTGATAATGGTATGCACTTGCTTGGGTATAATTTTGCTAGTTATCTCCTCTTCCGTTGTATATATCGTATGGTTTTCTTTCTTTGCGTCAAACGTCTGTAACCAGGCAGGGCCATGCCACCACAGAGAGTGCTCTTTTAACTGGGATACTGTCAAGCCTCTGCTCGCACAATCAGCTGGATTTTCTTGCGACTTAACATACCGCCAACATTGTGGTGGTATGACTTCAGTAATTTGCTTAGTTCTATTTGCCACAAACAACTTCCACCGGCTAGGCTCACCCTGAAGCCACCCCAGCACCGCAGTGGAATCACACCATCCAAATGTATCTATGTTGTAACCGGTTAAGCATTGTTTGACTTTTGCCATTAGTTTGCCAAGTAATAGCGCTCCACACAACTCTAATCGGGGCAATGATATTTGTTTGCTGGTCGGGACTAGCTTAGATTTCCCGGCAACTAAAGTGATTGATTTTTCTGAATTACTTACTCTGCAGTATATAACACAAGCATACGACTTTGTCGAGGCATCACAAAAGCCATGCAGTTCGACATTACTTGTTGAATGTGTACCGTACCATCTTGGTATGTCAAACTGGTTAATGTTTTCTAGGTCAGCCTTGAGTTTGGTCCATTCCTTACTAATGTTTTCGGGAACTGGTTCGTCCCACTGAATCTTTAATAGCCATGTCTGTTGGAAGAGAATCTTTAATTTTGTAGTTACAGGCACAATCCATCCAAGTGGATCGAATACCTTTGACATATCAGACAATATAATACGTTTGGTAATTTTGGAGTTTGATGATAATATGATTTGTGATAAAAATGTAAAGTTATCTTCGGTGGGATTTTCTCATATTTGAGGTACGTGCTGTAGTATTCTTGGTTTCTGTCTCCCATCTCGCTGTCTAATTCCCAATGTTGGGTATCTATTCTTGACCACCGATCCTGTACTGTCTTCAATAGGTGTTCAAATTCCCATTTCTCCGACACAACTTCTAAATTGATCTTGGAAACAGTGTGTTCAAAGGCCTTGAAATTGCTTAACTGTTTCCTCACCATTTCGTCGGTTTTGCTATTTGAGCCTTGTGCCTTTGAGATAGGCCAGGTGGACTGTTGCGCGGAGGCTGGTGCCGCTAAAGGATTAGCAGGTCTTAATGATGGCGTTGACGGTCTGTCGTCTGGTCGCTGATACTGTTGAATCACTCCTCGGATTTTCTCATATTTCTCTTTCACGCCCTCGTATTGTTTGGAAGTGAAATAACTATGAGTTTCGGCATATTCTATGCTACGCAATCGCATATGGTTAGATTGATAATCTTGCCAGTACGCATCCAAAGTCTCCAATTTTCGGCGTATGTAGTCCGAAGATTTACGATCGGAGCCATCCTTTTTGAAATTGGTGTAAATCTGCTCTATCGCACCGAGTAGTTGTTGCTGATTTGCTAAAATGTCTTCCATAGACGACATATTGTTAAAAGATAAATGGAACGATCTTACTTGAAGTCCAAACGGAGAGCCTTGTTGCTCACGAACTGGGGATCCTTGTTGATCCTTGATGATTGATGCTGCTACAATCCTGTACTGCACGCTTGCTGGCAGTACAAACGCCCACACTGCTAGTTCAGTTAACTTCACTCGCGAAACACTGTACAATGTCTGACTAAAACACTGCACTTATGTCCCAAGTGACGGCTCGAAGGACCAAAATGTACGGTTTCGTATGATAAATGAAAGATAAGCTGATAGAATAAAAGTAATTATATTGCATGAAAAGAATTAAACAGATTTACAACGGATTTGATAATGATCGATACGCGGCGAAAGAGTAAATTGTGCGATAGATCGCCCGGAAAGGTGTGTTTGCAACTACTACTGAAATATCGTTAATGTACTAATTTATATGTAATATGTGTTTCGCTGCGCGTCGATGTCAGCATAAAACTGTAACTATTAATATGTACGGGTTTGCTCGTACAATGCGAATAGAAGGCAAGTGGTTGCCATGCATTACCTTTTCGCTGTTGAAGTGCAGCTCCAATCGATGACTCGGATGCATCGGTAACGATCGCCAGTTCCGCTGATGTATCAGGGTGCGCTAGTAATGCAGCATTCGATAGTGCGGTTTTACAGTCCTCAAAAGATTTCAACAGCTGTGGGGTAAAATCGACTGGATGTGATCCTTTAATTTTTGGGCCTGCTAACACAGCATTCATGGGAGCTTGAAGGTGGGCGGCATTGGGTACAAACCGACGGTAAAAGTTGATCATCCCCAGAAATCGACGCAGCTCTTTAATAGTCTTTGGAACAGGATAGCCTTGAATAGCCTGAACTTTAGATTCAAGAGGTTTCGTACCTTTAGCTGAGACGCTATAGCCCAAGAACTCCACTTCTGGCTGGCCGAACTTGCACTTCGAAGTATTGATAACTATGCCGTAGTTTTTCAGGCGGTCGAATAGTTGACGTAGATGCGATTTATGTATTTCTGCCGAGGGAGAAGACACTAAAATATTATCGACAAATCCGTAGCAGAATCCTAAACCCAAAAGGACTTCATCGATAAACCTTTGAAAGGTTTGTGCCGCGTTACGCAAACCAAATGTCATAAATGGGAATTCATACAGGCCAAAGGGTGTAGTAATTGCCGTCTTGGGTATATCCTCAGGATTTATTCTAATTTGATTGAAGGCCTTTACGAGGTCTATAGTTGAAAATATGGTTCATCCAGAAAGCTGGTAGGAGAAGTCATGGATATGACGGATGGGGTACCTGTCAGGTATTGTTCTCGCGTTCAAGGCTCTGTAGTCACCGCAAGGTCTCCATCCGTCGTCCTTTTTCTTTACAAGGTGTAGGGGAGCTGACCATGGACTCTCTGAACGTCTGGCTACACCGCACGTAAGCATCTCTTCGAACTCTTTCTTGGCAGCCATTGTTCGAGCTGGGTCTAGACGTCGGGGTTTGCTGGAGACTGGTGGGCCTGGTGTCGTTCGAATATAATGAAGAGTGTTGTGCTTACCCATAACTTGCTTGCCTGGAGGTCGTGTTATCTCAGGGTACTCACGGAGAAGCTCGTGGTAGTCTGTGCTGCCCACTACAGCTTTAACAGAGACAATTTCTTCGTATGACCTGTTGTGTACGGCGGCAACTGAAAGTGAGGTCATATTGTCGATTAGGCTTTGATTTCTACAGTCTATAAGTAAGTTATAGTGGATGAGGAAGTCGACTCCAATTATTGGTTTTGAAACATCTGCTATGATGAAATTCCAAATATAATCTCGCCTAAGTCCTAGATTGAGGCGTAGTGATATAGGGCCATATGTGTGGATCGTGGTATTGTTTGCAGCTACTAAGGTGTACTTCGAGCGAAAACAGGGCGTCTTGACAGCCGACCGGGGAAAAACACACAGGTCAGAGCCAGTGTCCACCAGGAACTGCATTTTCGATGTCCGGTCTGTTACAAATAGACGGCCTGTTAGTACTGGGCAGTCGTTGGCCGCTACTTGCGACCGCCCTTGCCGTTTTCCGACGTAAATGTACAGGGCTCCCTACACTTATTCGCCTTCTCACCGTAAGTGTAGTGGTAGTAACAGTGTGGATGGTTCGGTGGCGGTTGCTGCGGTCTATGTTTATTAAAAGAAACATACCTCCTGTTGCGGGACTGTGAGCGTGAGCGTGAGCGTGGACGGTTTTCATCTCTGTTGGCCAACCTGGTAGTAAGTTTGGCAACCTGCTTACTCAGTTCGCTGACTTGCTTGATTAAATCCTCGGTGATGGAGCTAGTAGCAGTTGTAGCTGCACTTGCAACTTGTGGCGCCTCTGGAGCAATCTCATGAACCCTGTCTGCGATCTCGGCAAGTTTCTCGACCTGTAAATCTGAGATTTGGGAAGCGATTACTGTTTGGATATTTCTTGGTAACCGGTTTGTCCATATACTCTTCACAAAATCAGAGGCTCCGGAAGGTCCTGCTAGGTTTTGGAGATGCCGCAAGAACTGCGATGGTTTGCGGTCGCCCAGTTCTTCATGGATCAGCAACTGCTGTATCCGCTTTTCCTGTGATGCAGACAGGCGTTTAATTAATTCGTCCTTAAGCTTATCAAATTTGTTAGTTTCTGGAGGGTTGGTAATAATGTCCTTGACCTGAAGGGCATAGGCAGGCTCTAACTGCGTAGTGACAAAATAAAATTCTGTCGTGTCACTAGTTATTCTAGATAATATAAACTGCCCCTCTAATTGCGCAAACCAAAGAGCTGGTTCTTCAGGGCAGAATTTCGGGCATCGCAACGGCACTCCTATTCTTGATACAGCTCCAGAAACGTGAGGAAAATCACCTTTGCCATCGGCTTCACTATAGTTTTCCGTATCCGACATAATAAAAATAAAAAACGCTCACCGTTTATGGCTCACTTCACCGCTCTTTAGTTGTACCCAGATTGAACCGAATACCTTTCTTCGTTCGTGAATCCGCAAGTATCTCGGCGTCACTGCGTATCTTGAGTTTGCGTTGTAGTCGGGGTCACAAATGTAGAATTATATCGAGCCGTATAATTCCACTACACGAGCATCGAACTCGTGGCTTAGCAAGCACAGCGAAAGAAAATGAATTTAGCAATAATGAATGATAGTGAATTTAGGTTTGAAAATGAAAAGATAACGAGCAAGGCCAAAATGAATACTTATTAATTTACTGATTATATAAAAGATTTTTACTGCAAGAATTATAAAATTACAGAAAGTAGGTATATAATATTTTAAAGCTAGTAGCGCGCGTGGCGAGAGTCGGGTCCCGAATGCTCTGGAAGCGCGGGCGTCGCAGTGTCCTCCAACGCCGTCCAAGGTCGATTTTGCGTAAACAAGTCAAGTCTTCCACGTGTAAGCACATGGCCCAATATCCATAGGCGGAGCGATTCGCTGCAACTCGGGCATGTGAAAGGTGGTGGTCCGAGTATAACATACTTATTCTCGCCACAAATATTCACCTGTAGGAGGCGATGGACCATAATTAATTACGTGTCCATCGCCTCCCTACTGCTCCCTGCTTGGGAGGGGGCCGGGGCGGCCAGAGTCCTGGCGACCGCCCCTCTGGCCCTACGTCTTTTTGGTGGGGAGCAAGATTTGCTCCCCATCCGGTGCTCCGCCGGCTTTCCTGCAGCCAAACAGATGCTGCAGGAAAGTTTTGCAGCGGAGCAGGCGGCGGCTTTGTGGCCGGGCTGGCCGCAGCGAAAACACAAGTCGCTGCGATCAGTTTCGGCGGTGCATTGCTGCCTCACGTGCCCCGGTTCGAGGCAGCGGTAGCACCGCCTAGGCCTCGGCTCCAGGAGCTTCACCTGAGCCGAGACCATCCCGACCAGCAAACGGCCGGCCGCAACCTTCTTCGCCGCAGCGATGGGACAGCGCACCACCACCGTGCACAGTCCGCTCTCGCTGCGGCGCATCTCCCCCACCCTGACCTGCGCCTGAGGGCAGGCTCCGGCTTGTGCCACCGCAGCGGCGACATCCTCGGAGGAGGCCGAGTCGTCCAGCCCGGTTATCCGCATTTCGGCGGACTTCACCGGGCGGGAGATCTTGACCTCCTCAGGCGGGAACAGGGACCGAATTGTATTGGCTACCCTGTCCGCCTTGTCGCCGGAGGTGGCACCTGGGACCTCCAAAATTCTGGCCCCAGTGGCGGCAACCTTAAAGCAAACGCCTCCAGCGAGGCCCATCTCGGCGAGATTCATAGCCTGAGTGGCCCGCCGGAGGACGCTTGCGTAGGTGACGCCCTGCCGGAGCCCCTCCTCCGTCAGCTCCACCACAACGGCGGTGGAGCGTGGAGGGCGCAGGTCAGCTGGGCGGAGGCCCTTCTTTTTATTAACGACCTGGGGAGTCCGGGAGGCCTTCTTCTTCTTCTTGCGCTTCCTCCTGGTGACCTCCGTCCATGGCTGTTCAGCCGAGGTAGAGGCCACTGGGGCGGGTTGGGGCTGGGGGGCGGGACGCGACGGCGTCACAGTGACGATCGCCTTCCCCTTCCTTTCCTTCCCCTTCTTTTTCCCCTTGGAGGAGGAAGCCGGCAGTGTGGGGGCAGATGTCTGCCGTGCCACTGGCTGGCCGGAGGGCGCCGGGCGAGCCGGCGCGCCCCCGACCATGCGGGGACGGCCCCCGAGCGGAGGGCCCGGGATCGGGACGGGCGCGAGGCCACAGCTGGCCAGGCACGCTTCTACCACGTTGCGCGCCTGAGCCACTGTGGCGCGCATCAGGTCGTCCGCCCAGGCGGGACGCCGGTCCTCCGCGGGAGTAAGGAGCTGCACTGTGCGCCGCGGGAGGGGCGGGAACTCCTCCCGGGGCCCCTTGGCAGACTTTGGCTTTGCAGCGTCGGCCCGAGCGGCAGTGGCAGCGGCCGCCTTCATGGCCGTCACCTCCGCCCGGAGCTCCGCCAGCTGCCTGTGCAGCCCCTCGTTCTCCGACCTCCAGCGCCTCTGTAGGTCGGACGAAGTCCGCCCCCACAGATTGAAGAAGGCCTCCCTCATGTCTTCTGTCGCCGTTTTAAGGTCCCGGACAAACCCACCCTTCAGGTTGCCGGACCGGGCCGCCACCCTCAGGACGGTCTCGGCTCCAGCCTCGAACCGTTGCCTGAGGTCGGCAACCGAGTCCCCTCCCGAAGGGGACGCATCCGCGACCTCAGCCGCCTTGCGGAGGTCCCGACGGGCAGGCAAAGTCTGCCCGTGGACCTTCCTCGCGGAGGGAGGCGGCATCGGGGAACCAGCCCTTCCTAAACAGGGCGTCCCCTCCGCTACCTCCACCTCCGTGTCCGATCCAGCATCGGACGCGTGGTGCGACGTCTTCCGGCGCTTCGCGGAAGCGCCGGGTGCCGCCCAGAACTTGAGGGTGAGGGAGGCAGAGCTATCCTCCCCCTCCTCCCTCTCCCGTCGAGCCGCCGACGAGCACCGGCTCTGAGGCCGACTGGCCTCCGAGCCCGAGCCCGCCCGCGACTCGACGTCCATATCAGTGCCGGTGCCGGCGCTGAGCACGCTCGACAAGGAATCGCTGCGCGCCAGGGCCGCCACCCGACACCTCGACCATGCCTTCGGCACGCCCGGGACACTGTCCCCGGCTGTGACAAAGCGACCTTTGGAGTCGCGCAATGGGACTCCGTGCCCCTCCGTCTTCTTCTCCTTCTCGTCTGTAGTTTTGGTTTTCTTTTCCATAGTGTTCCCACGAGTAGAGACGATTTAAGCTCGACCCCCGGGTGACGCTCATTCCGGG
This sequence comes from Catocala fraxini, assembly GCA_930367265.1. Lineage (NCBI taxonomy): Eukaryota > Metazoa > Arthropoda > Insecta > Lepidoptera > Erebidae > Catocala > Catocala fraxini. The sequence goes on from OV884032.1 coordinate 42,036, forward strand.
GGAAGGCCTATATACTGCTGGGGGACGGCAGGTACCCAGAGGTTTTTACAACTTCGCTGTTGGGTGTTCTGAGTTTTCCTTCTCGCGGGCCGGCCAACTAAGGCAAGCCCCTCGGTCCCGTTGAGCCGCTAGACGTGATCAACGACACTCAACGGGTAACGATATGTAGACGGAGGCAGGGTTAGGTTTCCCCTCCCCTATGTGCTCCCGCCTAAAGCCAGGGCTATTGGCAGCCCTCAGCCCTACGCACAACCCGCCCCGGCCTTACGGCCCCCACTGGTGATTTTTTAAAGAGGTTGTCTTCCTCTATCCCCCCGTGTTGGGCCGGATGGAAGTCCATGTTGGACCAATCCACCCGCCCCAACACCCCAAAATCGCCTACCTAGGCAGGACTCCTAAACCTAAACCTAGCCTAACAACCCTAACTAAACCTAACAACCCTAAATATATATATATATATACATACACACATATATATACATACACATACCTAACCTAACCCTACCACCCTACCTACCTAGGCCTGCCTTGGCCTTACGGGCCCCTACTTGTTATTTTTTACCGAGGTTTTCTTCCTCTACCCTCCCTGTCTCAAATCCACGTGTCCTCTGCTGATCAGAGGAACACGTGGAGAGACACCCAAACGCGGCCCTTGCGGGCCGATAACCCCGAGACAAACTGCCTCGGGTTCCCTACGCGTGTGCCAGAGTATTAGCCACGAGTAATAATGCCCCCGAAAGGACATTATTACCCGAGTTGCCCGGGGTGCACCGGCCCAACGTATGCTGTTCCATCCCACGAGAAGTGTGGAAAGGACCAGCAGCCGTCAGGCACACTGGGAGGTTCTCTGGCCACACACCCCAACCTAACCTTTTTTTTTTTTTTTTTTTTTTTTTTTTTTTACGGGGGGAAATCCTCATGGACTTCCTCCGCCTGGGGAAAGGCGGAGGGGCATGCCGGACTCTTACCGGCTAAAACCACCCCGGTGTCTCCTCGCACGTCCGCGCGGGGCCGCGGGAGTCCAAATTCTTCCGCAGCCCCGCACTAGTGCTGGCCCGGTCTGTCCGGGCCCCGTCTCCTGCACGGGGTAGTGAGGTGTTAAACTACCCCGTGCATCGCCTCAGAGGCGCGCGCCGACACCCGCGCGCGCCTCCGCCTCGGGTCCATCGAATAGGGGGCGGCGACTTCCCCAAGTCCCTCGCCCCTGGACCCATTCATGGGGGCTGGAAAAGGGCGTTGTCCGCCCTTCTCCTGCGCCCGGTGCACCTTCTGCGGCCCGGGAAGAGAGTCGAGATCTCCCTCTCCCGTTCCGCAGTTTCCTTCTGCGACATCACGTCCTCGCAGAAGGACACCACTGCGTCCCACGACTCTGCGCTACCGACCATACTCCGCACTACGGCCGGCAGCGACAGATCGCCTCCTACTTCATTTGTGAGGACACGGCGCTGCTCCTCCCAAGCAACGCACTCGGCGAGCGTGTGTTGCGCCGTGTCCTCCCCGCAATGAACGCAGTGGTGGCACCGAGCGTCCGGCTCCCTGTCTATGCGGCACAGGTACTTGCCGAAGCAGCCGTGCCCCGACAGCACCTGCGTCACCCTAAACGACAGGGAGCCGTGCCTTCTCCCGAGCCAGTCGTCGAGTACTGGCCGGATCGCCTCGACGGTAGCGAGGCCGGCGGCAGGGCGCAGAAGCCTTTGCCGCCATTCCGCCACCAAGACCTGACGGAGCTCCTCTCGGCGCAGCGCGATCTGCCGCTGCACCGGCCTCGAGCCCCGTGCCCGCTCTTCCTCGCGCCATCGATACAATGACGCGAGTACTTTCGCCTCTAGGTCCCAGGGCGGGGATCCGGCCAGGACGCAAGCCGCGTCGTAGGAAATCGTGCGATACCCGCGGACGACTCTGACGGCCATCGCCCTCTGCGGTTTACGCAGAATGGCGAGAGTGCTGGCCGTCATGTCCAAAGCCCACACAGGGGCCCCGTACAGGGCCATGGACCGCACGATTCCCACGTATAACCGCCTACAGGCGGCGCTCGGGCCCCCCAAGTTGGGAAGCAACGTTGAAAGCGCGCCCGCTGCACCCATCAGCTTGGGCGCCAGCCGCCGAAAGTGGGGCCCGAATTCCCATCGGCTGTCGAGCACCAATCCCAGATACTTCATGGTGGACTCGACAGCTATCCGGGCCCCGCCGACCACGATGTGTGATCCCGGCGCCGGCGCACGTCGGGGGCCATGAAACACCATGGCCTCCGACTTGTTCAGGGCCACCTCCAGGCCCAGGCGCCGGATGCGGTTCACCACCTGTGACACCGCAGCCGTGGCTATCAACGTCGCTTCCCTGTGCGAGCTCCCCCGGGCAGTGACAAGCGTGTCGTCCGCATAACACGTCAAGTCGGCGCCCGACGGGAGCTCGCCTCTCAGCACCCAGTCGTAGCCGATGTTCCACAGGAGCGGCCCCAAGACCGATCCCTGCGGAACACCGCACGACATGAGGTGCCGACCGGCACCGTCACGTCCCTGATAGGTGACGCATCTATCCGCCAGATAAGCCCCTACCGTACGGCGGAGGCACGCGATGGTATTTCAGGGCCTCCCGAATGCAACTCCAGGGTAGGGTGTTGAAGGCGTTGGAGATGTCTAAAGACACCGCCAGCACCACCCCACCCTGGGACACCGTCTCCTCCGCCAGGGCCCTCACGCGCATGATGGCGTCTATGGTGGAGCGCCCCCGACGAAAACCAAATTGGCTGTCGTCCAGGTCCGGCCCCTCTCTGCACAAGTGGCTGACGAGGCGATCCGCGACAATGCGCTCAAAAAGTTTGCCCGCCTCGTCAAGCAGCACTATGGGCCGATACGCGGACGGCGAGTCCGCGGGGCGCCCCTCCTTCCTGAGCAGGACCAGTCTCCCCTCCTTCCACACACTGGGAAACTGACCCTGCTCAAGACATGCCGTGAAGAGCCCCCTCAGCTGGGGCTCTAGCTCCTCCAGAGCCAGGACGAGAGCTCGACCAGGAACTCCGTCGGGTCCGGGCGCTTTGTTAGCCCGGAGTCGCGACACGGCCGCTCTCGTCTCTGCTTGCGTCACCTCGGGGACATCGGTGCTCTCCTCTTCTGGAGAGTCTGTGGCTGAGGGCGAAGCCATCGCCGGGGGAACGTGTCCCGCTCGCTCAGGGAAGAGGGCCGACACCACCGCCTCTAGCAACTGGGGTTGCATATCCTGGGCCAGTGGAGGCGCCCAGGGGCGCAACTTGCCCCGTACCCAACGGTAGGGGCGCCCCCACGGATCCCGATCTAGGGACCCCAGCAGCTCCTCCCTGGCACGCGACTTAGAGTCGCCGATGGCCAGCCACAGAGTCTCCTTGGACGCGCGGTACACCTCAAACAGCGCGTCCTCCTGGACGGAATCCCGTCGACGTCGTCTCCGGTATCGCGTGTACTGGCGGCGAGCCGCAACACACTCGACGCGCAGCCGCGCGATCTCGTCGGTCCACCAGTACACTTGGCGCCTTGCGGACTGTTGGCGGACACGGGGCATGGACGCGTCGCAGATCTGCGTCATCGCCCCGCGAAACCGCAGCGCCACCGCTTCGACGTCGACGGGGCCGTCCGTCGTCGACTCCCAAATCCAGGACTGGACTAAGGCAGCTTCTTTGAGTAGTTCCCTGTCGATGCGCTTAAGCGCCCAGCGCGGGCCGTCGTTGATCGGGGCTGTTGGATGGCGGCCGCTCGCGGTCTGGGCGGAGACGTCGAACCGGATATACCGGTGGTCCGACAGCGTCTCCACCCCCACGGCGACACGCCAGTCGCGGACTCGGCTGGCGACAGAGGGGCTAGCGAACGAGACGTCCACTATCGACCCGCCCCGCTGCCGCACGCACGTGTATGACGAACCCCGATTTAGGACGACCAGACCGGTCGTCACCGCCCACTCTTCCAGCACCTCGCCCCGAGAGTCAGTGACCGGAGATCCCCACGCCGATGACTTGGCGTTGAGATCCCCGAGCACCAGAACGGGACGAGGGTGATGGCGGCCTACGACGGCGCCCAACTCGACAAGGAAACCCTCAAAGTCGGCGAGACTCTTGTTGGGGGAGAAATACGCCCCCACAATGACGATGCCGCCCGAGACCGCAGCAACCCAGCCGCGGCCCCGAGACGGGTCGATCAGAGTCTCGCCAATAATGGCCACCAAACCGTCAGCGCACCCCAGCCAGTTGTCACGGGCGGGGATGAAGTACGGTTCGGCGACCACAGCCACGTGGATCGACCACTCTGCCATGCTCTGGAGTAAAAGATCCTGAGCTCTGGCAGAGTGATTGATGTTGCCCTGGAGGAAATGGAACTGTGCCATTATTGACACTCCATTCCCTCGGCAACGGTCCTGGACCGGGAGTCGGCCGCAGAGCTACTAGCCTGCGGGGGCGGCGAGGTTTCCCCGGCAGGTTTAGAGCTCCTCTTCTTCTTTTTCTTGGCCTTGCTGGCAGGCGCACCACAGGCCCCTCCGCCCACTTTGTGTCCCGCTGGCTCCCCTGCAGCCGAACATAAGCTGCAGTTGAGCGCCGCGGAACACTGGGCCGCCTTGTGGCCGGGCTGACCGCAGCGATAGCAAAGGTCGCTACGGTCAACCTCAGCGGTGCACTTTGCCCGGACGTGCCCCTTCTCCAGGCACCGGAAGCACCGCAAAGCCCGGGGCTGCAGGAGTTTCACCCTCGCTGCAACCCAGCCCACCAGCAATCTGCCGCTTGAGGCGATCTTCTTCGCCGACGCTACAGGGCACCGAACCCAGACCACGCCGCACCTTGTCCGGCGGACACTCTCCGCTTCGGGCAACGGCCGCCATCACCTCCTCGGAGGTCACGGAGTCGTCCAGGCCAGTAATCCGAACCTCTGCGGTTTTCATTGGCCTGGAGACCCGTACGTCCTCAGGTTTGAGGACCTCCCTCATCTTGGCGGCCAGAGCGTCCGCCTTTTCGGCACTGCCGCTCGCAGCACCGGCCACCTCGAACAGCCGCGCACCCGTGGCAGCCTGCCTGAGGGTGACGGACTGAAGACCAAGATCGGATAGTTTGATCTTGGCCTTGGCCTCGGCAATGACCGACTGGTACGTTACCCCGCGCTCCGCAGCTCCGGGCTGCAGCGTAAGCGTCACAGCCTCGGAACGCGGAGCACGTACTGCCGGTCCTTTGCGACCGCCTTCGGCAGTCCGTCGCGCAGGCTGTGCAACCGCCTTTGCGGTTCGGCCGGGGGCGCGCGTCACTGCTGAGGCCGCCTTGGCGGCTTTGCGGGCCTTCTTGCGGCCCACGACTGTCGCCCAGGTCTCACCCTTAGACCCGGCAGTCGTTTGCACGCCATCCGCGGGCTTCTCCTTCCGAGACGCAGGTCTCGGCGGCTCCTGAGCCTTCCGCCGTGTATCGGCCGCTAGGGGCGGACGGAGGATTTCCGCAGGGAGGCGCCGAGAAATCGCCTCTATGCGGGCATTGACCATGCTCCCGCACTGGAGCATGCAGAGCCGGACGATGCTCTCGACCTCGTCGTCGGTACGAGTACTTGCCAGTGCGGGAGCCGGGGCCACTACCGATGCGGCATCTGTGGACGTGCGTCGCTGCTGCTGCTCACTCAGCGCAGCGACTTGTCGCCGGAGGTCCTCTAAATCATTTCGGAGACGGCTGTTTTCCTCCTGCAACTTTGCGACCTCGTCTGAGGCCGTCCTGTTGAGGAGGATGCCAACCGCCTCCTTAATGTCCGCGGCAGCCTCCTTCAAACCGCGGGTGAACGTGCCCTTCAGGCTGCCGGATTTGGTGGCAACCTTTAGGACTAGGTCCACCCCGTCCAAAGCAAGTTGACTTAGGGCCACCGCAGATGGTGCCCCCCCTTCCGCCGCTAGAGCAGCGCGCCGCTCGCGTGCGCGTCGGGCCATTTCCGACACTTCGTCGGCCGCGACGGCTTTGCGCTGCTCTCTTCTGGTGGCGTTGAGCTCCGCCTTTGAGCTCCCTAGCGAGGTACAACTCTCGCCACCAGGATCCTCGGTAGTGACCCCCATGTCACTTTCTGCTTCACTGGCCGCCGGAGTATTGAGGCGCACGAATCTACCTTGTGCGTCCCTCCGCGGCCGTGAAGCACTCATTCCCCTCGAAGCCTGCCGACCTCTCCTCGTGGTCGCCAACTTCGGGGCCAGTGGGCCTTCCTCATCCGACTCACCTCCCAGCAGAGCAGGGTCGAGTAGACGCTTCCTAACGGAAGACGGCTCAAGCGGCCCTCCGTCAACATCGCCCTTCCCCTTTCCGGGATCCCTCTTCCTCAACGCAGAGTCAGGACTTGACCCCGCGGAAACTTCGGTGCCAGATATTTCGCGCGGCACTGCGCTGTGATGGCGGTTGCCCCCCCCAGAATACGAGGGGCAGACGGAGCCAGAAGGCTCCGTGAGGGATTCTCCGGGCGCGGCGCACCCGGTACCCTCCTGGGGTAGGTTTAAACCTTTGGCCGACATCTTCATAGTAGTTTTTGGGTGGCCCTAATGACTGGGTTCCCCCCAGCCATACAGCCCCTCGCCGGGCCACCAAAAACTTAGGCTTTGGGTAATTTTTATAGAGGTTTTCTTCCTCGCAGCCCGAAGGCCCCCGGTCCTGTCAGTTCAGGATTACGGGTTGGGCCGGATGGAGGTCCATGCTGGACCGATCCACCCGCCCCAAGACCGCCCGACTGGGCAGGACGCCACGCGACCCGCACCGGCCTTACGGCCCCACTGGTGATTTTTTAAAGAGGTTGTCTTCCTCTATGCCCCGTGTTGGGCCGGATGGGGGTCCATGCTGGACCGATCCACCCGCCCCAAGACCGCCCGAGTGGGCCCCCATTGGTGATTTTTTAAAGAGGTTGTCTTCCTCTATCCCCCCGTGTTGGGCCGGATGGAAGTCCATGTTGGACCAATCCACCCGCCCCAACACCCCAAAATCGCCTACCTAGGCAGGACTCCTAAACCTAAACCTAGCCTAACAACCCTAACTAAACCTAACAACCCTAAATATATATATATATATATACATACACACATATATATACATACACATACCTAACCTAACCCTACTACCCTAAACTTTTTTTTTTTTTTTTTTTGTTACCCAGGAAAAATGCTTCATGCACTGCCCGCCGGCTAGGGGACGGCACCGGCGGGGGAGTGTGGGACTCCCAGCGAGACGCGCTGGTCTACCCACTTGGCCTCGAGGACCAGTCGAGCCTGGGACCTTCGCGTCTCCACCGCACAATGCGAGGGAACCTCGCCATGGAGACGGAGGTCCGCACGCCAGTAATACACCGACGCCTGGACCTCCGCCTCCAAATCCCAAGGCGGCGATGCCGCCAAAACGCACGCCGCCTCAAAGGAGACGGTGCGGTACGCCCGCGACACCCTGATCGCCATCGCCCTCTGCGGTCTCCTCAGGAGGGCGACGTTGTGGCGATCGAGGGCGTCGGCCCAAATGGGCGCTCCGTATAGGGCAATCGACCGCACCACCCCCAAATAGAGGCGGCGGCAGACGACACTCGGCCCCCCGATATTCGGCAGCAGAGAGCTAAGCGCTCCTGCCGCCGACATCAGCCGGGGGGCCAGGCGGCTAAAATGGACGCGAAAGTTCCAGCGGCCGTCGAGGTGGAGCCCCAAGTATTTCATACTCGGCTCCACCCCGATGCGGACCCCTCCAACGATGATGTGGGCATCTGGTGGCGACGCCCGCCGAGGCCCATGAAATAATAGGGCCTCGGACTTTTCCAGCGCCACCTCCAGTCCCAACATCCTAATCCTGCCGACAACCAGGGCAACTCCAGCCGTGGCAAGACGGGCAGCTGCCCCGTAATCCTCTCCCCGGGCCGTCACCAGCGTGTCGTCGGCGTAGCAAGTTACGCCGACTCCCGGGGGCAGGGCGCCCCGCAGCACCCAGTCGTAGCCGATGTTCCACAGGATCGGACCCAGAACCGATCCCTGTGGAACACCGCACGACACCTCCCTCCGGAACGTCTCTCCGTTCCGCCCCACACAAAACACACTCCTCTGGTGCAGGTAGTCCCCGACTATTCGGCGCAGATAGGGAGGCACCCCATGAAATCGGAGCGCCTCCCTGATAGTCGCCCACGGCAGGGTGTTGAACGCGTTGGCGATGTCTAAGGACACCGCCAACACCACCCCGCGCGAGGCGACCGCCTCTTCCGAGAGGGCCTTGACGCGACTAATCGCGTCAATCGTCGATCGGCCCTCCCGGAAACCGAACTGTATTTCGGACAAGTCGGGGCCTACCCGCACCAGGTGCCTGGAGAGGCGGGCGACCACAACACGCTCAAAGAGCTTGCCCACCTCATCCAGCAGCACTATGGGGCGGTACGCGGAGGGAGAGTCCGCGGGGCGGCCCTCCTTTCTCAGGAGGACCAGCTTACCCGTCTTCCACATGGAAGGGAACCGTCCCGACTCCAGACAGGCGCTAAACAGCCTGAGGAGCCGGTCCCCTAGGGCGTCGTAGGCCAAAACCCAGGCGCGGCCAGGAATTCCGTCCGGCCCCGGGGCGGTGTTTTTACCCCGGAGCCGCATCATTGCCGCGCCGAGCTCCGCCATTGTAACTTCTGGCGCCCCGGCATCAGCACCGCCCTCCTCAATTTCGGGCGGCACCATTACGGGAGGCGTGTGCTCTGCTCTCGAAGGAAAGAGAGCGGAGACCACCTCCTCCAATTGCCGGGGCTGGAGACTCTCGGTGACCGGTGGGGCCCAGGGGCGCAACTTGCCCCTGACCGCCTTGTACGGACGGCCCCACGGATCTGCCTCGAGAGTCCCCAGGAACTCTTCCCATCTTTGGGCTTTGGCCTCGCTGATGGCGGACTGCAGGGCGTACTTTCGCTGTTTGTACGCATCCCGCAGCCGTGCCTCCACGGTCTGGTCACGGTACCGCCTGCGTCGGCGGTACCTGGTGTACTGGCGACGCGCCGCAATGCACGCGGCGCGTTTATGACTAATGTCTTCAGACCACCAGTACACCTGACGCCTCGGAGGTCGAGCACTGGCCCGGGGCATCGACGCGTCGCAAATCAGCGTCATCGCGCCCCGGAACCACTCCGCCTCTTGCTCGACCTCCACAGGCCCTTCGCCCATCGGGGTCCAGGCCTGGACGATGGAGGCTTCCACCAGCACGTCTACATTGAGACGTTTCAACGCCCATCGTGGGGACGACGGGGTGTGCACTCTCCTCGGGCGATCGTCCGGGATCGCCGGCGAGGCGGAGATGTCGAACCGCACACAGGGCGTCCCCTCCGCTACCTCCACCTCCGTGTCCGACCCAGCATCGGACGCGTGGTGCGACGTCTTCCGGCGCTTCGCGGAAGCGCCGGGCGCCGCCCAGAACTTGAGGGTGCGGGAAGCGGAGCTATCCTCCCCCTCCTCCCTCTCCCGTCGAGCCGCCGACGAGCACCGGCTCTGAGGCCGACTGGCCTCCGAGCCCGAGCCCGCCCGCGACTCGACGTCCATGTCAGTGCCGGTGCCGGCGCTGAGCACGCTTGACAAAGAGTCGCTGCGCGCCAGCGCCGCCACCCGGCACCTCGACCGTGTTTTCGGCACGCCCGGGACACTGTCCCCGGCCGTGACAAAGCGACCTTTGGAGTCGCGCAATGGCACTCCATGCTCCTCCATCTTCTTCTCTTCATCTGGTTTGGTTTTTGGTAATTTCTCCATATAATTCCCACGAGTAGAGACGATCTAAACTCGACCCCCGGGTGACGCTCATTCCGGGGGAAGGCCTATATACTGCTGGGGGACGGCAGGTACCCAGAGGTTTTTACAACTTCGCTGTTGGGTGTTCTGAGTTTTCCTTCTCGCGGGCCGGCCAACTAAGGCAAGCCCCTCGGTCCCGTTGAGCCGCTAGACGTGATCAACGACACTCAACGGGTAACGATGTGTAGACGGAGGCAGGGTTAGGTTTCCCCTCCCCTATGTGCCCCCGCCTAATGCCAGGGCTAAAGACAGCCCTCAGCCCTACGCACAACCCGCCCCGGCCTTACGGCCCCCACTGGTGATTTTTTAGAGAGGTTTTCTTCCTCTATCCCCCCCGTCTCAAATCCACGTGTCCTCTGCTAATCAGAGGAACACGTGGAGAGACCCCCATACGCGGCCCTCGCGGGCCGATAATCCCGAGACAAGATGCCTCGGGTTCCCTATGCGTGCCAGAGTATTAGCCACGAGTAATAATGCCCCCGAAAGGACATTATTACCCGAGTTGCCCGGGGTGCACCGGCCCAACGTATGCTGTTCCATCCCACGAGAAGTGTGGAAAGGACCAGCAGCCGTCAGGCACACTGGGAGGTTCTCTGGCCACACACCCCAACCTAACCTAACCTTTTTTTTTTTTTTTGTTACCCAGGAAAAATGCTTCATGCACTGCCCGCCGGCTAGGGGACGGCACCGGCGGGGGAGTGTGGGACTCCCAGCGAGACGCGCTGGTCTACCCACTAAAAAACCTGGGGTGTTCCCTCTCTCATCCAATAGGGGGGGCCAGTTGGGAGCTCTTGAAGGATTCATCCATAGCAGGCCCCCCCCATGTGGGTGTGGGCCGGGTCAAACGGACCCGGCCACCTCTCGTCCCCAGGGGAGAGCCTCACTGCTCTCCCCTTTCGACGGTAGAAGGCGCGCGGGAACACAGCGCGCGCCCTCTCGGGGTTCCTAATTTACGGGTGGCAGGGTCCCCTCAGGCCTTGCCACCCGGAACCCTTAAGTGGGGGGCAGGAGACCGACAAAAGCGCGTCTCCTGCGCCCTCTCCTCCGGCGGCGGACTTCCGGGGCGTAAGGATCATCCTCACGCCCCCGTTCCGCCGCCTCCTTCTGCGAGATGACAGTCTCGCAGAAGGACCTCATTGCGCCCCAGCACCTGTCGTCGCCGACCATCCTGGATACGACGGTCGGCAACGAGAGGTCGGGGCTAATCACAGCGACCAGGGCGCAGCGCTCCACGGCCCACGCCGGACACTCCTCCAGCGTGTGCTGCGCCGTGTCCTGGTCACACTCCTCACAATGGTTGCACCTGGTTGTCGGCTCCCTACCGGCTATCTTGCAGAGGTACTCCCCGAAACAGCCGTGTCCGGAGAGCACCTGAGTGAGCCGGTAGGTGAGCGGTCCGCGCCGTCTGTCCGTCCACTGCCTTAGTACTGGACGGACAGCCTCGACGGTCCTCACCCCGTAGCGGGGCTGGGCCAGTCTTTCTTCCCACTTCTCCTCGAGGACCAGTCGAGCCTGGCACCTTCGCGTCTCCACCGCACAATGCGTGGGTTCCTCGCCATGGAGCCGGAGGTCCGCGCGCCAGTAATACACTGACGCCTGGACCCCCGCCTCCAAATCCCAAGGCGGCGATGCCGCCAAAACGCACGCCGCCTCATAGGAGACGGTGCGGTACGCCCGCGACACCCTGATCGCCATCGCCCTCTGCGGTCTCCTCAGGAGGGCGACGTTGTGGCGATCGAGGGCGTCGGCCCAAATGGGCGCTCCGTAGAGCGCCATCGACCGCACCACCCCCAAATAGAGGCGGTGGCAGACGACACTCGGCCCCCCGATATTCGGCAGCAAAGAGCTAAGCGCTCCTGCCGCCGACATCAGCCGGGGGGCCAGGCGGCTAAAATGGACGCGAAAGTTCCAGCGGCCGTCGAGGTGGAGCCCCAAGTATTTCATACTCGGCTCCACCCCGATGCGGACCCCTCCAACGATGATGTGGGCATCTGTTGGCGGCGCCCGCCGAGGCCCATGAAATAATAGGGCCTCGGACTTTTCCAGCGCCACCTCCAGTCCCAACATCCTAATCCTGCCGACAACCAGGGCAACTCCAGCCGTGGCAAGACGGGCAGCTGCCCCGTAATCCTCTCCCCGGGCCGTCACCAGCGTGTCGTCGGCGTAGCAAGTTACGCCGACTCCCGGGGGCAGGGCGCCCCGCAGCACCCAGTCGTAGCCGATGTTCCACAGGATCGGACCCAGAACCGATCCCTGTGGAACACCGCACGACACCTCCCTCCGGAACGTCTCTCCGTTCCGCCCCACACAAAACACACTCCTCTGGTGCAGGTAGTCCCCGACTATTCGGCGCAGATAGGGAGGCACCCCATGAAATCGGAGCGCCTCCCTGATAGTCGCCCACGGCAGGGTGTTGAACGCGTTGGCGATGTCTAAGGACACCGCCAACACCACCCCGCGCGAGGCGACCGCCTCTTCCGAGAGGGCCTTGACGCGACTAATCGCGTCAATCGTCGATCGGCCCTCCCGGAAACCGAACTGTATTTCGGACAAGTCGGGGCCCACCCGCACCAGGTGCCTGGAGAGGCGGGCGACCACAACACGCTCAAAGAGCTTGCCCACCTCATCCAGCAGCACTATGGGGCGGTACGCGGAGGGAGAGTCCGCGGGGCGGCCCTCCTTTCTCAGGAGGACCAGCTTACCCGTCTTCCACATGGAAGGGAACCGTCCCGACTCCAGACAGGCGCTAAACAGCCTGAGGAGCCGGTCCCCTAGGGCGTCATAGGCCAAAACCCAGGCGCGGCCAGGAAATCCGTCCGGCCCCGGGGCGGTGTTTTTACCCCGGAGCCGCATCATTGCCGCGCCGAGCGGGGGCGGGCGGAGGGGTTATGTCGGACTCTCCGGGGTAAAAGAAAGATGTTAAGAAGAAAATGTACCTCCCGGAATACCGACTAAACCTACCACGGTGTTCCTCGACAAAACCACTATCGACGGGGCCGCGCGAATCACTTTCGCATGCGGTCGCGACCCCGCCGAGGTTTCGGCCCGCCGTATGAAACGGCAGGCCACTACGCAAAAGACCTACCCAAAGGCACTTCTCACAATAATATCCCTACTGTCTCCCCTAGAGGGGAGACGGACTCGAAACAACAGAGGCGCGCGTGGGAACACGCACGCCGCCTCTCGGACCTGGTGCTGAACGGATGGCGGGCAGGCCCACAAAGCCCGCCACCCCCAGGTCAAACCTCAGGGTGGCTGGAGGTCGTCCCGCGCCCTCCGGCGCCCGGCTCTGCGGTTGGGGAGAGGGTTCAAACGCTCCCTCTCCCGTTCCGCCGCCTCCTTGATGGAAATTACTTCCTCACAAAAGGAGGCGACGGCGTTCCACGACCTCTCGCTCCGGACCATAGACTGAACTACAGCCGGAAGCGAGAGGGCAACCAATCCGACTGCCGCGATCAATTCACGGCGCTGCGATGCCCAGGCGGGGCAAACCGCCAAAGTGTGCAGCGCCGTGTCCTCAACAACGTCGCGGCAGTCGCCGCAGTGGTGACAACCGGGCGTCTCTTGCCGGCGTATGCGACACAGGAACTGGCCAAAACAACCGTGGCCAGTCATTACCTGTGTCAGCCGGAAGGTGAGGGCGCCATGGCGCCTCTCCAGCCACTCCTCAAACACGGGACTTACCGCCACGATCGTGGCGTGCCCGGCACTGGGGTGCACAAGTCGTTCCTTCCAATTCGCCACTAGGACCTGGCGGAGCTCGGACCTCGCCGCTTCGAGAGCGGGAAGAGCTGGTCCTTCGCCCCGAGCTAGCGCCTCCCGGCGCCAACGATAAAGTGACGCCAGGAGCGCCGCTTCCAGATCCCATGGCATCGATCCGGCGAGGAGGCTCGCAGCCTCGAACGAGATCGTGCGGTAGCCTCGTATCAACCTGACGGCCATGGCGCGCTGTGGCGCACGAAGCGCCGAAATGTTACGGGCCGTCAGGTTGTGTGCCCAAACTGGGGCCCCGTACAGGGCCATGGACCGCACGACCCCCTCGTAGAGCCTCCGGCAGGAGGTGTTTGGCCCCCCGAGGTTGGGCAGCAGACGCGAAAGCGCGCCTGCAGCGCCCCGAAGAATGGGGACCAAACGACGAAAATGGGCTGTAAAGTCCCACCGGCTGTCGAGCAAAAGACCCAAATATTTCAGGGTCGACTCGACGCCGATGCGGACCCCTCCTACCATGATATGGGCCCCTGGAGGTGGCCGGTTCCGAGGGCCGTGAAAACAAACGGCCTCGGACTTCGACAGGGCCACCTCGAGGCCCAACCGCCGGATAAGACCAACGACTTGTGCGACCCCAGCGGTCGCCAGTATGGCCGCCGCCCGGTGCGACTTACCCCTCGCCGTGACAAGCGTGTCGTCGGCGTAACAAATGACGCCGACGCCACGGAGGAGCGCACCTCGCAGCACCCAGTCGTAACCGATGTTCCACAGGAGCGGACCCAGAACCGATCCCTGTGGAACACCGCACGACATCTCTCGCCGACTCCAACCGTCGTGACCCGGGTAGACTACTACCCTCTCCGATAGATATGCCCCGACTATGCGGCAGAGGTAGGTCGGCACTCAATGGAAAATGAGTGCCGCCCTGATACAACTCCAGGGCAAGGTGTTGAAGGCATTCGCGATGTCAAGAGACACCGCGAAGACGACCTCGCCCCGGGACACCGCATCCTCCGCCAGGCTCCTCACTTGCAGAACTGCATCAATTGTAGAGCGCCCGCGACGGAAACCATACTGGTTGTCCGCCAGATCCGGACCCACAGAAGAAAGACGCTGGACGAGGCGCTCCGCGATAACAAACTCAAACAGTTTAGCCACCTCGTCCAGCAACACAATGGGCCGGTAGGCGGACGGACTGTCCGCCGGGCGCCCTTCCTTCCTGATCAGGACCAGTTTCCCCACCTTCCACTGGCGCGGAAACTGGCCCTGCTGCAAACACTCGGTGAGGAGCCCCTTAAGTCGGGGCGCGAGCTCTTCGAGGACCAGGGCCAATGCACGACCTGGAATGCCGTCGGGCCCTGGGGCGGTGTTTTTCGAGCAAAGTCTCGACACCGCCGCTCGCAACTCTACTTGGGTCACTTCGGGAACCACGTCGTCGTCAAAGTCCGCGCTGGACGCCATAGAAGGCAGAACCATCGGCGGAGGAGTGTGCTCCGCCCTTGAAGGGAACAGAGCGGTCACCACCTCCTCAACCAGCTGTGGCCGGAGACTCTGGGACAAAGGGGGCGCCCAGGGGCGAAGTTTGCCCCTGACCATCAGATATGGACGCCCCCAGGGATTACCGTCCAGAGTCCCCAGCAGCTCCTGGCGGGCCTCGTCCTTGGCCCGCTTGATGGATATTTTGAGGAGCTTCCTGGCCGCTCTGTAGACCTCGTACAGTTCCGCCTCCCTGGCGTCAAAATCGGGAGGGCGGCGACGCCTCCTACGAAGCCGGATGTACTGGCGCCGGGCCACCACGCAAGAATGGCGTAGATGACCAATGTGGTCCGACCACCAGTACACCCGACGCCTACTTGGGATATTTCCAGGCACTCTAGGCATCGCCGCATCACAAATTTGAGTGATGGCCTCCCGGAACCACTCGGCCTCCATCTCGACATTATCAGGCCTGGCCGGTGCTGGCACCCAGGCCTGAACGATGGAGGCTTCCAGGAGGATCTCCCGATTCAGCTTTTTCAAAGCCCAACGCGGACCGCCCCCAATCGGGGCCCTTGGGGCTGGGGGGTCGGAGGTCTGGGCGGAGACGTCGAACCGTATATACCGGTGGTCCGACAATGTCTCCACCTCCTCGACGACACGCCAGCCTGTGGAACACCGCACGATCGCATCGCCTCCCTACTGCTCCCTGCTTGGGAGGGGGCCGGGGCGGCCAGAGTCCTGGCGACCGCCCCTCTGGCCCTACGTCTTTTTGGTGGGGAGCAAGATTTGCTCCCCATCCGGTGCTCCGCCGGCTTTCCTGCAGCCAAACAGATGCTGCAGGAAAGTTTTGCAGCGGAGCAGGCGGCGGCTTTGTGGCCGGGCTGGCCGCAGCGAAAACACAAGTCGCTGCGATCAGTTTCGGCGGTGCATTGCTGCCTCACGTGCCCCGGTTCGAGGCAGCGGTAGCACCGCCTAGGCCTCGGCTCCAGGAGCTTCACCTGAGCCGAGACCATCCCGACCAGCAAACGGCCGGCCGCAACCTTCTTCGCCGCAGCGATGGGACAGCGCACCACCACCGTGCACAGTCCGCTCTCGCTGCGGCGCATCTCCCCCACTCTGACCTGCGCCTGAGGGCAGGCTCCGGCTTGTGCCACCGCAGCGGCGACATCATCGGAGGAGGCCGAGTCGTCCAGCCCGGTTATCCGCATTTCAGCGGACTTCACCGGGCGGGAGATCTTGACCTCCTCAGGCGTGAACAGGGACCGAATTGTAGCGGCTACCCTGTCCGCCTTGTCGCCGGAGGTGGCACCTGGGACCTCTAAAATTCGGGCCCCAGTGGCGGCAACTTTAAAACAAACGCCTCCAGCGAGGCCCATCTCGGCGAGATTCGCCTTCATGGCCTGAGTGGCCCGCCGGAGGACGCCCGCGTAGCTGACTCCCTGCCGGAGCCCCTCCTCTGTCAGCTCCACCACAACGGCGGTGGAGCGCGGGGGACGCAGGTCAGTCGGGCGGGGGCCCTTCTTTTTGTTTACTGGGGGAGCCCGGGAGACCTTCTTCTTCTTCTTCCTCTTCCTCTTGGTGACCTCCGTCCAAGGCTGTTCAGCCGACGTAGAGGCCACCGGGGCAGGTTTGGGCTGGGGGGCGGGGCGCGGCGGCGCCACAGTGGCAGTCGCCTTTCCCTTGCCCTTCCCCTTCCCCTTGGAAGAGGAAGCCGACGGTGTGGGGGCAGATGGCTGCCGTGCCACCGGTGCCAGCCGGCGCACCCCCGACCATCCGGGGGCGGCCCCCGAGCGGAGGGCCCGGGGTCGGGACGGGCGCGAGGCCACAGTTAGCCAGGCACGCTTCTACAACGTTGCGCGCCTGAGCCACTGTGGCCCGCATCAGTTCGTCCGCCCAGGCGGGACGCTTGTCCTCCGCGGGAGTGAGGGGCTGCGCTGTGCGCCGTGAGAGAGGCGGGAACTCCTCTCGCGGCCCTCTGGCAGGCTTTGGCTTTGCGGCAGTGGCCGCGGCCGCCTTCATGGCCGTCACTTCGGCCCGGAGCTCCGCCAGCTGCCTATGCAGCCCCTCATTCTCCGACCTCCAGCGCCTTTGCAGGTCGGAGGAAGTCCGCCCCCACAAATGGAAGAAGGCCTCCCTCATGTCCTCCGCCGCGTTTTTGAGGTCCCGGACGAACCCCCCCTTAAGGTTGCCGGACCGGGCCGCCACCCTCAAGACGGTCTCGGCTCCAGCCTCGAACCGTTGCCTGAGGTCGGCAACCGAGTCCCCTCCCGAAGGGGACGCATCCGCGACCTCAGCCGCCTTGCGGAGGTCCCGACGGGCAGGCAAAGGTTGCCCGTGGACCGCCCGTGGCGGCATCGGGGAACCAGCCCTTCCTACACAGGGCGTCCCCTCCGCTACCTCCACCTCCGTGTCCGACCCAGCATCGGACGCGTGGTGCGACGTCTTCCGGCGCTTCGCGGAAGCGCCGGGCGCCGCCCAGAACTTGAGGGTGCGGGAAGCGGAGCTATCCTCCCCCTCCTCCCTCTCCCGTCGAGCTGCCGACGAGCACCGGCTCTGAGGCCGACTGGCCTCCGAGCCCGAGCCCGCCCGCGACTCGACGTCCATGTCAGTGCCGGTGCCGGCGCTGAGCACGCTTGACAAAGAGTCGCTGCGCGCCAGCGCCGCCACCCGACACCTCGACCGTGTTTTCGGCACGCCCGGGACACTGTCCCCGGCCGTGACAAAGCGACCTTTGGAGTCGCGCAATGGCACTCCATGCTCCTCCATCTTCTTCTCTTCATCTGGTTTGGTTTTTGGTAATTTCTCCATATAATTCCCACGAGTAGAGACGATCTAAACTCGACCCCCGGGTGACGCTCATTCCGGGGGAAGGCCTATATACTGCTGGGGGGCGGCAGGTACCCAGAGGTTTTTACAACTTCGCTGTTGGGTGTTCTGAGTTTTCCTTCTCGCGGGCCGGCCAACTAAGGCAAGCCCCTCGGTCCCGTTGAGCCGCTAGACGTGATCAACGACACTCAACGGGTAACGATGTGTAGACGGAGGCAGGGTTAGGTTTCCCCTCCCCTATGTGCCCCCGCCTAATGCCAGGGCTAATGACAGCCCTCAGCCCTACGCACAACCCGCCCCGGCCTTACGGCCCCCACTGGTGATTTTTTAGAGAGGTTTTCTTCCTCTATCCCCCCCGTCTCAAATCCACGTGTCCTCTGCTAATCAGAGGAACACGTGGAGAGACCCCCATACGCGGCCCTCGCGGGCCGATAATCCCGAGACAAGATGCCTCGGGTTCCCTATGCGTGCCAGAGTATTTGCCACGAGTAATAATGCCCCCGAAAGGACATTATTACCCGAGTTGCCCGGGGTGCACCGGCCCAACGTATGCTGTTCCATCCCACGAGAAGTGTGGAAAGGACCAGCAGCCGTCAGGCACACTGGGAGGTTCTCTTTTATTTGTACAACAAACTTAGTTGGGTGGCTAGTGGCCGTGAATACGCGAGAAGGCAGTGCTCTCTACAGCTGTCGATACTGCCTCACAAGACGAATGCTTTTAGGGGCAGCTTCCGCTACGCCGCCTCTAAGATATGGAATAATTTACCACCGCCTTTAAGATTACTTAAAACAGTAAATAGTTTCCGAAAACATGTACGGCAGTATCTTATTGACGCGCAGCGTAAGCTAGGTATGGCGAATGTAAATACGTCGTTGTTATAGTTATAATGGCAGCGAAGTGTTGTGTTCGTCCCATACGACTGTTTGTGTTTCGTGTTATCGGAATACGCGGCGCAGGGCATGCGCCCGCTGTGCACTCGGCAGCGTAGCGTGTAGGCGCGTCGATGCCGATTCACTTACTGTGCGAGAGATGCGCAGCCGCGGCCTGTGTTGCCTGCGCCCCCGCCACGCTGCGGTTTGGTTCCCCGTCGATATGTTTATTTTGTGTATGTTTTTGTCTATGTATACGTACCGTTTATAATAATATATAATATGTAGTATACGTTATATTTATTTACATACCTACCTAAAATATTTATGCATGATATTTATGTAAGTATATTTTTAGTATAAGTATCATTCATTTTATGATTTCTTTCTTTGCTGTTGTGATATTTGGTTTGACGTTTGCGTGAGTCACTCAAGGGGGCATAGTTGAAAATCAGCGTCAGGCATCTTGCCTGACAAATGCTGAACTATGCCCTGTTCTGACACGCCACACTTAAGCATTTTTTTTTTTTTTGTGTTTTATTGATATTGTTTTCATTTTTTATTGTTATGTTTATCTTGTGCGTGTTCAAAATAAATTATTTTTTTCTTTCTTTCTTTCTTCTTTCTCTGGCCACACACCCCAACCTAACCTAACCTTTTTTTTTTTTTTTTTTTTTTTTGTTACCCAGGAAAAATGCTTCATGCACTGCCCGCCGGCTAGGGGACGGCACCGGCGGGGGAGTGTGGGACTCCCAGCAAGACGCGCTGGTCTACCCACTAAAAAACCTGGGGTGTTCCCTCTCTCATCCAATAGGGGGGGCCAGTTGGGAGCTCTTGAAGGATTCATCCATAGCAGGCCCCCCCATGTGGGTGTGGGCCGGGTAAAACGGACCCGGCCACCTCTCGTCCCCAGGGGAGAGCCTGACCGCTCTCCCCTTTCGACGGTAGAAGGCGCGCGGGAACACCGCGCGCGCCCTCTCGGGGTTCCTAATTTACGGGTGGCAGGGTCCCCTCGGGCCTTGCCACCCGGAACCCTTAAGTGGGGGGCAGGAGACCGACAAAAGCGCGTCTCCTGCGCCCTCTCCTCCGGCGGCGGACTTCCGGGGCGTAAGGATCATCCTCACGCCCCCGTTCCGCCGCCTCCTTCTGCGAGATGACAGTTTCGCAGAAGGACCTCATTGCGCCCCAGCACCTGTCGTCGCCGACCATCCTGGATACGACGGTCGGCAACGAGAGGTCGGGGCCAATCACAGCGACCAGGGCGCAGCGCTCCACGACCCACGCCGGACACTCCTCCAGCGTGTGCTGCGCCGTGTCCTGGTCACACTCCTCACAATGGTTGCACCTGGTTGTCGGCTCCCTACCGGCTATCTTGCAGAGGTACTCCCCGAAACAGCCGTGTCCGGAGAGCACCTGAGTAAGCCGGTAGGTGAGCGGTCCGCGCCGTCTGTCCGTCCACTGTCTTAGTACTGGACGGACAGCCTCGACGGTCCTTACCCCGTAGCGGGGCTGGGTCAGTCTATCTTCCCACTTGGCCTCGAGGACCAGTCGAGCCTGGGACCTTCGCGTCTCCACCGCACAATGCGAGGGAACCTCGCCATGGAGACGGAGGTCCGCACGCCAGTAATACACCGACGCCTGGACCTCCGCCTCCAAATCCCAAGGCGGCGATGCCGCCAAAACGCACGCCGCCTCAAAGGAGACGGTGCGGTACGCCCGCGACACCCTGATCGCCATCGCCCTCTGCGGTCTCCTCAGGAGGGCGACGTTGTGGCGATCGAGGGCGTCGGCCCAAATGGGCGCTCCGTATAGGGCAATCGACCGCACCACCCCCAAATAGAGGCGGCGGCAGACGACACTCGGCCCCCCGATATTCGGCAGCAGAGAGCTAAGCGCTCCTGCCGCCGACATCAGCCGGGGGGCCAGGCGGCTAAAATGGACGCGAAAGTTCCAGCGGCCGTCGAGGTGGAGCCCCAAGTATTTCATACTCGGCTCCACCCCGATGCGGACCCCTCCAACGATGATGTGGGCATCTGGTGGCGGCGCCCGCCGAGGCCCATGAAATAATAGGGCCTCGGACTTTTCCAGCGCCACCTCCAGTCCCAACATCCTAATCCTGCCGACAACCAGGGCAACTCCAGCCGTGGCAAGACGGGCAGCTGCCCCGTAATCCTCTCCCCGGGCTGACACCAGCGTGTCGTCGGCGTAACAAGTTACGCCGACTCCCGGGGGCAACTTAACCTAACCTTTTTTTTTTTTTTTTTTTTTTTTTTTTTGTTTCCCAGGAAAAATGCTTCATGCATTGCCCGCCGGCTAGGGGACGGCACCGGCGGGGGAGTGTGGGACTCCCAGCGAGACGCGCTGGTCTACCCACTAAAAAACCTGGGGTGTTCCCTCTCTCATCCAATAGGGGGGGCCAGTTGGGAGCTCTTGAAGGATTCATCCATAGCAGGCCCCCCCATGTGGGTGTGGGCCGGGTAAAACGGACCCGGCCACCTCTCGTCCCCAGGGGAGAGCCTGACCGCTCTCCCCTTTCGACGGTAGAAGGCGCGCGGGAACACCGCGCGCGCCCTCTCGGGGTTCCTAATTTACGGGTGGCAGGGTCCCCTCAGGCCTTGCCACCCGGAACCCTTAAGTGGGGGGCAGGAGACCGACAAAAGCGCGTCTCCTGCGCCCTCTCCTCCGGCGGCGGACTTCCGGGGCGTAAGGATCATCCTCACGCCCCCGTTCCGCCGCCTCCTTCTGCGAGATGACAGTTTCGCAGAAGGACCTCATTGCGCCCCAGCACCTGTCGTCGCCGACCATCCTGGATACGACGGTCGGCAACGAGAGGTCGGGGCCAATCACAGCGACCAGGGCGCAGCGCTCCACGACCCACGCCGGACACTCCTCCAGCGTGTGCTGCGCCGTGTCCTGGTCACACTCCTCACAATGGTTGCACCTGGTTGTCGGCTCCCTACCGGCTATCTTGCAGAGGTACTCCCCGAAACAGCCGTGTCCGGAGAGCACCTGAGTAAGCCGGTAGGTGAGCGGTCCGCGCCGTCTGTCCGTCCACTGTCTTAGTACTGGACGGACAGCCTCGACGGTCCTTACCCCGTAGCGGGGCTGGGCCAGTCTATCTTCCCACTTGGCCTCGAGGACCAGTCGAGCCTGGGACCTTCGCGTCTCCACCGCACAATGCGAGGGAACCTCGCCATGGAGACGGAGGTCCGCACGCCAGTAATACACCGACGCCTGGACCTCCGCCTCCAAATCCCAAGGCGGCGATGCCGCCAAAACGCACGCCGCCTCAAAGGAGACGGTGCGGTACGCCCGCGACACCCTGATCGCCATCGCCCTCTGCGGTCTCCTCAGGAGGGCGACGTTGTGGCGATCGAGGGCGTCGGCCCAAATGGGCGCTCCGTATAGGGCAATCGACCGCACCACCCCCAAATAGAGGCGGCGGCAGACGACACTCGGCCCCCCGATATTCGGCAGCAGAGAGCTAAGCGCTCCTGCCGCCGACATCAGCCGGGGGGCCAGGCGGCTAAAATGGACGCGAAAGTTCCAGCGGCCGTCGAGGTGGAGCCCCAAGTATTTCATACTCGGCTCCACCCCGATGCGGACCCCTCCAACGATGATGTGGGCATCTGGTGGCGACGCCCGCCGAGGCCCATGAAATAATAGGGCCTCGGACTTTTCCAGCGCCACCTCCAGTCCCAACATCCTAATCCTGCCGACAACCAGGGCAACTCCAGCCGTGGCAAGACGGGCAGCTGCCCCGTAATCCTCTCCCCGGGCCGTCACCAGCGTGTCGTCGGCGTAGCAAGTTACGCCGACTCCCGGGGGCAGGGCGCCCCGCAGCACCCAGTCGTAGCCGATGTTCCACAGGATCGGACCCAGAACCGATCCCTGTGGAACACCGCACGACACCTCCCTCCGGAACGTCTCTCCGTTCCGCCCCACACAAAACACACTCCTCTGGTGCAGGTAGTCCCCGACTATTCGGCGCAGATAGGGAGGCACCCCATGAAATCGGAGCGCCTCCCTGATAGTCGCCCACGGCAGGGTGTTCAACGCGTTGGCGATGTCTAAGGACACCGCCAACACCACCCCGCGCGAGGCGACCGCCTCTTCCGAGAGGGCCTTGACGTGACTAATCGCGTCAATCGTCGATCGGCCCTCCCGGAAACCGAACTGTATTTCGGACAAGTCGGGGCCTACCCGCACCAGGTGCCTGGAGAGGCGGGCGACCACAACACGCTCAAAGAGCTTGCCCACCTCATCCAGCAGCACTATGGGGCGGTACGCGGAGGGAGAGTCCGCGGGGCGGCCCTCCTTTCTCAGGAGGACCAGCTTACCCGTCTTCCACATGGAAGGGAACCGTCCCGACTCCAGACAGGCCCGGAAACCAACCTAACCTAACCTTTTTTTTTTTTGTTACCCAAGAAAAATGCTTCATGCACTGCCTGCCGGCTAGGGGACGGCACCGGCGGGGGAGTGTGGGACTCCCAGCAAGACGCGCTGGTCTACCCACTAAAAAACCTGGGGTGTTCCCTCTCTCACCCAATAGGGGGGGCCAGTTGGGAGCTCTTGAAGGATTCATCCATAGCAAGCCCCCCCATGTGGGTGTGGGCCGGGTCAAACGGTCCCGGCCACCTCTCGTCCCCAGGGGAGAGCCTGACCGCTCTCCCCTTTCGACGTTAGAAGGCGCGCGGGAACACCGCGCGCGCCCTCTCGGGGTTCCTAATTTACGGGTGGCAGGGTCCCCTCAGGCCTTGCCACCCGGAACCCTTAAGTGGGGGGCAGGAGAGCGACAAAAGCGCGTCTCCTGCGCCCTCTCCTCCGGCGGCGGACTTCCGGGGCGTAAGGATCATCCTCACGCCCCCGTTCCGCCGCCTCCTTCTGCGAGATGACAGTCTCGCAGAAGGACCTCATTGCGCCCCAGCACCTGTCGTCGCCGACCATCCTGGATACGACGGTCGGCAACGAGAGGTCGGGGCCAATCACAGCGACCAGGGCGCAGCGCTCCGCGGCCCACGCCGGACACTCCTCCAGCGTGTGCTGCGCCGTGTCCTGGTCACACTCCTCACAATGGTTGCACCTGGTTGTCGGCTCCCTACCGGCTATCTTGCAAAGGTACTCCCCGAAACAGCCGTGTCCGGAGAGCACCTGAGTGAGCCGGTAGGTGAGCGGTCCGCGCCGTCTGTCCGTCCACTGCCTTAGTACTGGACGGACAGCCTCGACGGTCCTCACCCCGTAGCGGGGCTGGGCCAGTCTACCTTCCCACTTGGCCTCGAGGACCAATCGAGCCTGGGACCTTCGCGTCTCCACCGCACAATTCGTGGGTTCCTCGCCATGGAGACGGAGATCCGCGCGCCAGTAATACACCGACGCCTGGACCTCCGCCTCTAAATCCCAAGGCGGTGATGCCGCCAAAACGCACGCCGCCTCAAAGGAGACGGTGCGGTACGCCCGCGACACCCTGATCGCCATCGCCCTCTGCGGTCTCCTCAGGAGGGCGACGTTATGGCGATCGAGGGCGTCAGCCCAAATGGGCGCTCCATAAAGGGCCATCGACCGCACCACCCCCAAATAGAGGCGGCGGCAGATGACACTCGGCCCCCCGATATTCGGCAGCAAAGAGCTAAGCGCTCCTGCCGCCGCCATCAGCCGGGGGGCCAGGCAGCTAAAATGAAAGAAAGAAGAAAGAAAGATTATTTATTTGCTTACAATACACGATTACACAATAATTACCAAATATAAAATTATAAATAATAAGAAAAAATATTAGCTAAGAACTTGAAATATACAACGAAAAAGTCAATCACATATAAAATTAATAAACAAACAGGTACTGTTAGGCTCGGTATGGTATTGTATAGCAAAAAGGCATCAGCTCAGCATGTTGCTGCAGTACTAACTGCAGCGCTGATTTTCAGCTGACGCCTATCGGCGGCTAGCGGGTTGTAAAGGTTAGTCTGATTGAGATAATGTAGTGTATAAGGTAATAAATGGAGATATAGTTCTAATTTATAAGAATTAGTAATATTCTAATTTAATTATTAATAAATGAGTCATGCAGTGAATAAAAAGTTATTAGGTACTTACATAGTTTGTTATGATAGTAAATAGTCGGTTACAGATATGAAGGCCTGCAGAAACAGGCATAGATACATTAAATGTCAATTTAGTGAATTCATAAATAAACAATAAGAAAAAGGTATATGTCAATGATAGATTAAAATCGATGTCAAATAATTTGTAAATTTTTGATATATTAAGATTAAATTAAAATTAAATTAAAATAGAAAATGAGCAATATGATTTTATAAAATTAGTAATATTATAGTGCATTTTTAGGTTACATTAGTGATTAATATAAAAATAGAAATACATGTCCAATTAATTTATTATAAGCTATCCCACTTATAATAATAAAATTGTACGAAAATAAGAATACGTAATATTTGTAAATATTTTTAAAACTACTTACTGAGCTACTATGTGCTTGTTAACTGTTTCAGCAACAACATTCTTTTAACTTTGTACTTAAAAGTTTGAACGGTGGTTGAATTGCGTATCGGCGGTGGCAGGTTGTTCCAGCACTTAGTAGCGTTATATCGAAAACTTCCACGAAAAGCGGTGGTTTTGTGCGATGGAACACGTAATGGGCCAGATATTGATCTCTTTGGAAATTTACTATTTTCGCTAATCCATACCATTTTAGTGTACAAATATTTTGGCAATTTAGTATTTATGATACCAAATAATAATGTGGCTAAGTGAACTTCTCGTCTGTAGGACATTCTTAGTAAATTTTGCTTGTTCAAAAATGGTGTAACATGACTTCTTGGCGGTATTGAGTAACAAAAACGAGCGCATGCATTCTGTACTCGCTGGACAAGAGCAGCTGTTTTGACTAATATTCTCTGTCCGTAAACAGTATCTAAATAATTAAATTTCGATAAAACCAAGGAGTCTACAAGTTGCTCACGCAGGGGGACGCTTAGGTGACTACGAATCTTGTATAGGATCTTAAGTCGGTAAAAACAATTTCTAACGACATCAGAGATATGTTTTTCGAAGCGTAGCTCATCATCCATCATCAGACCTAGATTTCGTGCGACGTGTACTAGTTCTATGCGCTTATTATCCACACAAATCACAGCATCTTTTCCCGTTATTAACTGGCGCTGTTGCTTAGACCCTAAAATCATATACTTTGTTTTATCCGCATTAAGTACCAAGGAATTATAGTTGGCCCAACTTGAGATACATTTCAAATCTTCATTGATTTTTTTTATTGCTATTTGGGTATCACTAGGATAGAAAGAGTAATACACCTGTACATCATCTGCATATATATGATAATTACAATGCTTGATATGTGTTATTATATCTGCACTATATAAAATAAACAACAGAGGACCAATTACTGAACCCTGGGGCACCCCTCTAGAAACGCCAGATAGCGCAGATCTCGCCAAAGGATCAACTGTGGTAGACAAGTCAACATATTGGAAGCGATTATTCAGGTATGAATCAAACCATTTGACTGTATTATGGTCAAAACCGTAGTATGCCAGTTTGGATAAAAGCAAAGAAATATTCAAACTATCAAAAGCCCTGGAAAAATCTAGTAATACCAGGGCTGTGCCCTTACCCTCATCCTGAGCAGCCAACACGTTGTCCATGACATCCAGTATAGCCGTTGCAGTGCCACGCTGCTTCCTAAAACCTGATTGCAAGTCTGGCAAGATGTTATGGCTTTCCAAAAATTCAATTAATTGAGCCGCAACCACCTTTTCTAATATTTTAGAAAGGCAAGGTAGTATACTGATAGGTCTTAGATGTTTTACTTCTGTAACATCTGAGGTCTTTGGAATGGGTCTAACCACTGCGGTTTTCCAGCTTGCGGGAAACCTACAGTCAGAAATTGATTTGTTGACCATCAAAGTTATTATATCCAACGTGTGAGGAGCCAACATAGCAACCATATCCAGAGTCAGTCCATCAACGCCTGCAGCATTGGACTTAATTTCCTTAATTATCCCTGCGATGACACGTGGTTCTACGGGCTTTAGGCTAAATGTAGCTGTTCCAAACCTATTAAATTCGTAATAAGAGAGGTCAGATATAGATACACTAGCATCGCCAGGTACATCAAGAAAATGGCTATTTATAATGTCAGGATTATTAAGGTGTAAAGGCAATTCGAGTGGTTGCTGACATACAATTTTAGACTTAAGGTTTTTCCATAACTGCTTAGGATTCTTAATTTGACTATTAATATGTTGTTGGAAATAACATTTTTTTTCGTTATAAAGTGCAAATTCTACCTGGCCCTTCAATAATTTATAATAATCCTTATGAGCGTCACATTTAGTGCGTCTGTACCTGTTAAGAGCGGCGTCGCGTAAGCGCATCATGAATTTAATGTTACTGGTAAGCCAAGGTGCCGGTAATTCTTTTATAATTATAGTTTTTTGAGGTGCGTGGAGATCAAATAACCAAGTCGCGGCACTAGTGTAATCTAAGACTAAATCATCAATGTTTTGATGAGCTTTAATGTAGTCCCAATTAACGAGCTCAACATCCGTATTAAATTGATCAATATTGATATCAGCTATTGATCTATATTTTATCATCCTAGGTTTTACTTTTGGTTTTTTTATTAATAATTCACAAGTTACAAAAGCGTGCCCGTGAATCTGCCCCATGCTGTGTACATTTACCGTCCGAACTAAAGCGTTAGTGCAAATAATATCAATGAGTGAGCAGGAGGTGTCAGTAAAATGTGTGGGGCTAGAAACGACCTGCTTTAGACCCATGCATGACAGAAAATTTTTAAATATATTGACCTTAGCGTCCGAAGGGTTAAGAATGTTGATATTAAAATCACCCAATAATATTATGTGGTCATATCTTGAGAATGAGCCTATGGTATCCATAATTGAGTTAACAAAAGTTAGTGTATCTGACCAGGGGGGACGATATGCAGTACCTACAATTACTTTATTACTATTTATATTAACTTTCATCCACATTTGCTCAGTCGTCGATATTTCAGGATGAGCACAAATCCGCACACTCAGACCTCTCCTAATATAAAAACCGACACCTCCACCACGCCCATTGCGAATAGACGTAGGACGAGGCACGTGCCTCAAACGATAATCGGGAATAATCGGGGCACGACCTTCTTCACCAGGTCTGAGCCATGTTTCGTTGATTGCCATTATGTCAACTTGATGATGTAAAACTGCGGCTATGAGATCATTGTGGTTTGTTCCAAGCGATCCAGCATTAAACAAACCAAATTTTAAGAATTTGTTTCTAGACATTTATGAAAAAATAAAAATAAAATAAAGTCAATAAATATAGCCTAACGAATAATGTCAAATGTAAATATAAGGTTAGTTGACCGTAACTGTAAGCAAAGCTAGTCACCAATATCATATACACATACCAAGTCCGCAGTATTAGCATAATGCAATAAGACATCTCAATATTAATCAATATACAGATATGAAGTGAATTTTCATTACATTTTTTACAATATAAATTAAATAAATGTGAATAACTGTCATGTGTATTAAAACAAAACAGAGGGCAAGTAACACTCAGTATCAAGTCTTCAAACAGGGATATTTCCAAAAACACGGTTTAGGTCGCTTTCCGTTTTAATAATAAACGCGGGTTTTCCCTCTGCTTGTTTTACATAAATGCGACCTTGTTTTGTCCACACGTACTTCCAATTTAGACGCTGTCTGGCTTCCCTTGCCTTATATAAAAGCATGCGGTTTAGCTTAGTGAGTCTCTCATTGAGATAAAAGGGCCGAGACTCTGTTGAAAGACCGAAATCCGCAGTGTTGGCACCTCGTCGCACACGCATACTGTGTAAAAGTTTGGCACAGATCGAGCGTCGCGCGAGCCGAACAACCAGTGGGCGGGGGCGTGCGGGGGGCGCGCCAGCGGCGGCGGCAATACCTCGCGGCTGCCGCGGGCCCACACGTTCAGCCGAGACAACCTCGCGCTCATCTAGATCTACGCCTAATTTCGTAGCTATAAGACTCATTATGTGCCCAGGGTTTTCTCCGCTACTCTCAGGTATATTTGAGATCTCAATGACATTGGCTAATAAGTCCTGGTCCCTATCATTCAGCTCCATTTTGAGCCCTTCAACTACCATCTCCAGATCATTTATCCCAGGGCTGGCTTTATTTGAGATCTCCTTCTCTAATATTTCCACTTTTCCTTCCAGAACCTCTATACGTGAGGTGTTGGAGGCTAGTGTACTGCGCACATCTTGAAATTCCTGACGCAGCATCATTATTTGCTCCTGCATGCTAGATATTTGCTCGCGGAATAAACGGAGTTCAAGGGCCAGGTTTACATGGCCTACTTCAGCTGTAGTGTCTATTATTATTGCGCTTGGATAACTGGTTATCCCGTGCGACCCGACGACGTCGTCACCCGAATCCGTTTCCGGTACACCTTTAGCCGGAGTCTCGGAACGATTGTTGCGCGGCTTATTTTTCGCACATTCAGGGCATAACCAGTTGGGCAATTTTGCCGCAGCCTTAGCCTTGCCTAAACATTGAAAGTGGTAGTTCATCGGGCATTTAGAACACGTGGCTCCATCTGTCTTATTCATGAAGCGACCGCAAGCGCCACAGTTAAGCATGTTTACTTCACTAATTAACAAAGATTTATGATCAATATGTGACTTGTTAGTGTTTAACTAATCAGATAGATGGCACTTTTTGCAATGTTTAGAAAAGATGTAGTCTATTAGTTACCTACGATATTAAATAGATGACACTGTCCACAATGAGTATCAGCTGTTCGTCAGCTGATTGACAGCTGTTGTAGGTAAACAATTAAAACGTAATGAGCACACACCCACCTATATAGTTAATCACTTTGTATTTTTATGAAATTGATTAATTTGACGATATTTTGATGAGATATTAGGCACGAAAACACAGCAGTCACTTCGATTCGTGTTAAATATGTATATAGTTTAATTTATGTTTGCTTTAATTTGTATGAATCTTATTATAGTTCCACTGTTCACTAATTTTAAGTTTATATTGTTTAAAGATTGCACAACACTTCGCCCACAATTGTGAGCTTGTATGATGGTTAAAGTCTACACAATAAATATAATTTATTTAAATTAAATGAGTTCACTAATTATAATCGAATTTTATTTACTTAGAGCTTTGTAAGACGTCTACAGTCGAACGAATTCCGACGCGAAAGTTCCAGCGGTCGTCGAGGTGGAGCCCCAAGTATTTCATACTCGGCTCCACCCCGATGCGGACCCCTCCAACGATGATGTGGGCATCTGGTGGCGGCGCCCGCCGAGGCCCATGAAATAATAGGGCCTCGGACTTTTCCAGCGCCACCTCCAGTCCCAACATCCTAATCCTGCCGACAACCAGGGCAACTCCAGCCGTGGCAAGACGGGCAGCTGCCCCGTAATCCTCTCCCCGGGCCGTCACCAGCGTGTCGTCGGCGTAACAAGTTACGCCGACTCCCGGGGGCAGGGCGCCTCGCAGCACCCAGTCGTAGCCGATGTTCCACAGGATCGGACCCAGAACCGATCCCTGTGGGACACCGCACGACACCTCCCTCCGGAACGTCTCTCCGTTCCGCCCCACACAAAACACACTACTCTGGTGCAGGTAGTCCCCGACTATTCGGCGCAGATAGGGAGGCACCCCATGAAATCGGAGCGCCTCCCTGATAGTCGCCCACGGCAGGGTGTTGAACGCGTTGGCGATGTCTAAGGACACCGCCAACATCACCCCGCGCGAGGCGACCGCCTCTTCCGAGAGGGCCTTGACGCGACTAATCGCGTCAATCGTCGATCGGCCCTCCCGGAAACCGAACTGAAGTTCGGACAAGTCGGGGCCCACCCGCACCAGGTGCCTGGAGAGGCGGGCAAAAACAACACGCTCAAAGAGCTTACCCACCTCATCCAGCAGCACTATGGGGCGGTACGCGGAGGGAGAGTCCGCGGGGCGGCCCTCCTTTCTCAGGAGGACCAGCTTACCCGTCTTCCACATGGGAGGGAACCGTCCCGACTCCAGACAGGAATACCTCCCGGAATACCGACTAAACCTACCACGGTGTTCCTCGACAAAACCACTATCGACGGGGCCG
Source organism: Catocala fraxini (assembly GCA_930367265.1). Lineage (NCBI taxonomy): Eukaryota > Metazoa > Arthropoda > Insecta > Lepidoptera > Erebidae > Catocala > Catocala fraxini. Next base: position 72,816 of record OV884032.1, read on the forward strand.
CGCGAATCACTTTCGCATGCGGTCGCGACCCCGCCGAGGTTTCGGCCTGCCGTATGAAACGGCAGGCCACTACACAAAAGACCTACCCAAAGGCACTCCTACAAATTATCCCTACTGTCCCCCCTAGAGGGGAGACGGACTCGACATAGAGGCGCGCGTGGGAACACGCACGCCGCCTCTCGGACCTGGTGCTGAACGGATGGCGGGCAGGCCCACAAAGCCCGCCACCCCCAGGTCAAACCTCAGGGTGGCTGGAGGTCGTCTCGCGCCCTCCGGCGCCCGGCTCTGCGGTTGGGGAGAGGGTTCAAACGCTCCCTCTCCCGCTCCGCCGCCTCCTTGATGGAAATGACTTCCTCACAGAAGGAGGCGACGGCGTTCCACGACCTCTCACTCCGGACCATAGACTGAACTACGGCCGGGAGCGAGAGGGCAACCAATCCGACTGCCGCGATCAATTCACGGCGCTGCGATGCCCAGGCGGGGCAAACCGCCAAAGTTTGCAGCGCCGTGTCCTCAACAACGTCGCGGCAGTCGCCGCAGTGGTGACAACCGGGCGTCTCTTGCCGGCGTATGCGACACAGGAACTGGCCAAAACAACCGTGGCCAGTCATTACCTGTGTCAGCCGGAAGGTGAGGGCGCCATGGCGCCTCTCCAGCCACTCCTCAAACACGGGACTTACCGCCACGATCGTGGCGTGCCCGGCACTGGGGTGCACAAGTCGTTCCTTCCAATTTGCCACTAGGACCTGGCGGAGCTCGGACCTCGCCGCCTCGAGAGCGGGAAGAGCCGGTCCTTCGCCCCGAGCTAGCGCCTCCCGGCGCCAACGATAGAGCGACGCCAGGAGCGCCGCTTCCAGGTCCCATGGCATCGATCCGGCGAGGAGGCTCGCAGCCTCGAACGAGATCGTGCGGTAACCTCTTATCAACCTGACGGCCATGGCGCGCTGTGGTGCACGAAGCGCCGAAATGTTTCGGGCCGTCAGGTTGTCTGCCCAAACTGGGGCCCCATATAGGGCCATGGACCGCACGACCCCCTCGTAGAGCCTCCGGCAGGAGGTGTTTGGCCCCTCGAGGTTGGGCAGCAGACGCGAAAGCGCGCCTGCAGCGCCCCGAAGAATGGGGACCAAACGACGAAAATGGGCTGTAAAGTCGGCTCGACGCTGATGCGGACCCCTCCTACCATGATATGGGCCCCTGGAGGTGGCCGGTTCCGAGGGCCGTGAAAACAAACGGCCTCGGACTTCGACAGGGCCACCTCGAGGCCCAACCGCCGGATACGACCAACGACTTGTGCGACCCCAGCGGTCGCCAGTATGGCCGCCGCCCGGTGCGACTTACCCCTCGCCGTGACAAGCGTGTCGTCGGCGTAACAAATGACGCCGACGCCACGGAGGAGCGCACCTCGCAGCACCCAGTCGTAACCGATGTTCCACAGGAGCGGACCCAGAACCGATCCCTGTGGAACACCGCACGACATCTCTCGCCGACTCCAACCGTCGTGACCCGGGTAGACTACTACCCTCTCCGATAGATATGCCCCGACTATGCGGCGGAGGTAGGTCGGCACTCGATGAAAAATGAGTGCCGCCCTGATACAACTCCAGGGCAAGGTGTTGAAGGCATTCGCGATGTCAAGAGACACCGCGAAGACGACCTCGCCCCGGGACACCGCATCCTCCGCCAGGCTCCTCACTTGCAGAACTGCATCGATTGTAGAGCGCCCGCGACGGAAACCATACTGGTTGTCCGCCAGATCCAGACCCACAGAAGAAAGACGCTGGACGAGGCGCTCCGCGATAACAAACTCAAACAGTTTAGCCACCTCGTCCAGCAATACAATGGGCCGGTAGGCGGACGGACTGTCCGCCGGGCGCCCTTCCTTCCTGATCAGGACCAGTTTCCCCACCTTCCACTGGCGCGGAAACTGGCCCTGCTGCAAGCACTCGCTGAGGAGCCCCTTAAGTCGGGGCGCGAGCTCTTCGAGGACCAGGGCCAATGCACGACCTGGAATGCCGTCGGGCCCTGGGGCGGTGTTTTTCGAGCGAAGTCTCGACACCGCCGCTCGCAACTCTACCTGGGTCACTTCGGGAACCACGTCGTCGTCAAAGTCCGCGCTGGACGCCATGGAAGGCAGAACCATCGGCGGGGGAGTGTGCTCCGCCCGTGAGGGAAACAGAGCGGCCACCACCTCCTGTACCCAGGAAAAATGCTTCATGCACTGCCCGCCGGCTAGGGGACGGCACCGGCGGGGGAGTGTGGGACTCCCAGCAAGACGCGCTGGTCTACCCACTAAAAAACCTGGGGTGTTCCCTCTCTCATCCAATAGGGGGGGCCAGTTGGGAGCTCTTGAAGGATTCATCCATAGCAGGCCCCCCCATGTGGGTGTGGGCCGGGTAAAACGGACCCGGCCACCTCTCGTCCCCAGGGGAGAGCCTGACCGCTCTCCCCTTTCGACGGTAGAAGGCGCGCGGGAACACCGCGCGCGCCCTCTCGGGGTTCCTAATTTACGGGTGGCAGGGTCCCCTCAGGCCTTGCCACCCGGAACCCTTAAGTGGGGGGCAGGAGACCGACAAAAGCGCGTCTCCTGCGCCCTCTCCTCCGGCGGCGGACTTCCGGGGCGTAAGGATCATCCTCACGCCCCCGTTCCGCCGCCTCCTTCTGCGAGATGACAGTTTCGCAGAAGGACCTCATTGCGCCCCAGCACCTGTCGTCGCCGACCATCCTGGATACGACGGTCGGCAACGAGAGGTCGGGGCCAATCACAGCGACCAGGGCGCAGCGCTCCACGACCCACGCCGGACACTCCTCCAGCGTGTGCTGCGCCGTGTCCTGGTCACACTCCTCACAATGGTTGCACCTGGTTGTCGGCTCCCTACCGGCTATCTTGCAGAGGTACTCCCCGAAACAGCCGTGTCCGGAGAGCACCTGAGTAAGCCGGTAGGTGAGCGGTCCGCGCCGTCTGTCCGTCCACTGTCTTAGTACTGGACGGACAGCCTCGACGGTCCTTACCCCGTAGCGGGGCTGGGCCAGTCTATCTTCCCACTTGGCCTCGAGGACCAGTCGAGCCTGGGACCTTCGCGTCTCCACCGCACAATGCGAGGGAACCTCGCCATGGAGACGGAGGTCCGCACGCCAGTAATACACCGACGCCTGGACCTCCGCCTCCAAATCCCAAGGCGGCGATGCCGCCAAAACGCACGCCGCCTCAAAGGAGACGGTGCGGTACGCCCGCGACACCCTGATCGCCATCGCCCTCTGCGGTCTCCTCAGGAGGGCGACGTTGTGGCGATCGAGGGCGTCGGCCCAAATGGGCGCTCCGTATAGGGCAATCGACCGCACCACCCCCAAATAGAGGCGGCGGCAGACGACACTCGGCCCCCCGATATTCGGCAGCAGAGAGCTAAGCGCTCCTGCCGCCGACATCAGCCGGGGGGCCAGGCGGCTAAAATGGACGCGAAAGTTCCAGCGGCCGTCGAGGTGGAGCCCCAAGTATTTCATACTCGGCTCCACCCCGATGCGGACCCCTCCAACGATGATGTGGGCATCTGGTGGCGACGCCCGCCGAGGCCCATGAAATAATAGGGCCTCGGACTTTTCCAGCGCCACCTCCAGTCCCAACATCCTAATCCTGCCGACAACCAGGGCAACTCCAGCCGTGGCAAGACGGGCAGCTGCCCCGTAATCCTCTCCCCGGGCCGTCACCAGCGTGTCGTCGGCGTAGCAAGTTACGCCGACTCCCGGGGGCAGGGCGCCCCGCAGCACCCAGTCGTAGCCGATGTTCCACAGGATCGGACCCAGAACCGATCCCTGTGGAACACCGCACGACACCTCCCTCCGGAACGTCTCTCCGTTCCGCCCCACACAAAACACACTCCTCTGGTGCAGGTAGTCCCCGACTATTCGGCGCAGATAGGGAGGCACCCCATGAAATCGGAGCGCCTCCCTGATAGTCGCCCACGGCAGGGTGTTCAACGCGTTGGCGATGTCTAAGGACACCGCCAACACCACCCCGCGCGAGGCGACCGCCTCTTCCGAGAGGGCCTTGACGTGACTAATCGCGTCAATCGTCGATCGGCCCTCCCGGAAACCGAACTGTATTTCGGACAAGTCGGGGCCTACCCGCACCAGGTGCCTGGAGAGGCGGGCGACCACAACACGCTCAAAGAGCTTGCCCACCTCATCCAGCAGCACTATGGGGCGGTACGCGGAGGGAGAGTCCGCGGGGCGGCCCTCCTTTCTCAGGAGGACCAGCTTACCCGTCTTCCACATGGAAGGGAACCGTCCCGACTCCAGACAGGCGCTAAACAGCCTGAGGAGCCGGTCCCCTAGGGCGTCGTAGGCCAAAACCCAGGCGCGGCCAGGAATTCCGTCCGGCCCCGGGGCGGTGTTTTTACCCCGGAGCCGCATCATTGCCGCGCCGAGCTCCGCCATTGTAACTTCTGGCGCCCCGGCATCAGCACCGCCCTCCTCAGTTTCGGGCGGCGCCATTACGGGAGGCGAGTGCTCCGCTCTCGAAGGAAAGAGAGCGGAGACCACCTCCTCCAATTGCCGGGGCTGGAGACTCTCGGTGACCGGTGGGGCCCAGGGGCGTAACTTGCCCCTGACCGCCTTGTACGGACGGCCCCACGGATCTGCCTCGAGAGTCCCCAGGAACTCTTCCCATCTTTGGGTTTTGGCCTCGCTGATGGCGGACTGCAGGGCGTACTTTCGCTGTTTGTACGCATCCCGCAGCCGTGCCTCCACGGTCTGGTCACGGTACCGCCTGCGACGGCGGTACCTAGTGTACTGGCGACGCGCCGCAACGCACGCGGCGCGTTTCTCGCTGATGTCGTCAGACCACCAGTACACCTGACGCCTCGGAGGTCGAGCACTGGCCCGGGGCATCGACGCGTCGCAAATCAGCGTCATCGCGCCCCGGAACCACTCCGCCTCTTGCTCGACCTCCACAGGCCCTTCGCCCATCGGGGTCCAGGCCTGGACGATGGAGGCTTCCACCAGCACGTCTACATTGAGACGTTTCAACGCCCATCGTGGGGACGACGGGGTGTGCACTCTCCTCGGGCGATCGTCCGGGATCGCCGGCGAGGCGGAGATGTCGAACCGCACGTAACGGTGGTCCGACAGAGACTCCGCCTCGACCAGCACTTGCCAGTCCCGGACGCGGCGCGCTACAGCAGGGCTTGCAAACGAAATGTCCACAATGGACTCGCCCTGCCAGCGCACGCACGTGGCGACCGAACCCCGGTTCAGAACCACGAGGCCGGTCGCAATCGTCCACTCCTCCAGCGCGCCGCCGCGAGCGTCCGTGACAGGGGATCCCCAAGCCGTTGATTTGGCATTGAAGTCCCCCGCCACCACGACCGGACGCGATGGGTACCGATTAATCACGGCCCCCACCGCGCCCAAAAATCGCTCAAACTCGGCGAGGCGCCGGTTCGGAGAGAAGTACACCCCGATCAGAACGGTTCCCTCCCAATCAACACACACATAACCCTCGCCCCTGTCTGTCATCACCAGGAGCGAGGGTCCAGACGAAACAATAGCCGCCGAGCTCCCGAGGTCCCCAAACCAGTTGTGTCGGCTGGGGACGCAGTAAGGCTCGGCGACCACGGCGATGTCTATTGACCACTCCGCCATATGCTGCAACAAGATATCCTGCGCCCTGGCGGAGTGGTTAATATTCACCTGTAGGAGGCGATGGACCATAATTAATTACGTGTCCATCGCCTCCCTACTGCTCCCTGCTTGGGAGGGGGCCGGGGCAGCCAGAGTCCTGGCGACCGCCCCTCTGGCCCTACGTCTTTTTGGTGGGGAGCAAGATTTGCTCCCCATCCGGTGCTCCGCCGGCTTTCCTGCAGCCAAACAGATGCTGCAGGAAAGTTTTGCAGCGGAGCAGGCGGCGGCTTTGTGGCCGGGCTGGCCGCAGCGAAAACACAAGTCGCTGCGATCAGTTTCGGCGGTGCATTGCTGCCTCACGTGCCCCGGTTCGAGGCAGCGGTAGCACCGCCTAGGCCTCGGCTCCAGGAGCTTCACCTGAGCCGAGACCATCCCGACCAGCAAACGGCCGGCCGCAACCTTCTTCGCCGCAGCGATGGGACAGCGCACCACCACCGTGCACAGTCCGCTCTCGCTGCGGCGCATCTCCCCCACCCTGACCTGCGCCTGAGGGCAGGCTCCGGCTTGTGCCACCGCAGCGGCGACATCCTCGGAGGAGGCCGAGTCGTCCAGCCCGGTTATCCGCATTTCGGCGGACTTCACCGGGCGGGAGATCTTGACCTCCTCAGGCGGGAACAGGGACCGAATTGTATTGGCTACCCTGTCCGCCTTGTCGCCGGAGGTGGCACCTGGGACCTCCAAAATTCTGGCCCCAGTGGCGGCAACCTTAAAGCAAACGCCTCCAGCGAGGCCCATCTCGGCGAGATTCATAGCCTGAGTGGCCCGCCGGAGGACGCTTGCGTAGGTGACGCCCTGCCGGAGCCCCTCCTCCGTCAGCTCCACCACAACGGCGGTGGAGCGTGGAGGGCGCAGGTCGGCTGGGCGGAGGCCCTTCTTTTTATTAACGACCTGGGGAGTCCGGGAGGCCTTCTTCTTCTTCTTGCGCTTCCTCCTGGTGACCTCCGTCCATGGCTGTTCAGCCGAGGTAGAGGCCACTGGGGCGGGTTGGGGCTGGGGGGCGGGACGCGACGGCGTCACAGTGACGATCGCTTTCCCCTTCCTTTCCTTCCCCTTCTTTTTCCCCTTGGAGGAGGAAGCCGGCAGTGTGGGGGCAGATGTCTGCCGTGCCACTGGCTGGCCGGAGGGCGCCGGGCGAGCCGGCGCGCCCCCGACCATGCGGGGACGGCCCCCGAGCGGAGGGCCCGGGATCGGGACGGGCGCGAGGCCACAGCTGGCCAGGCACGCTTCTACCACGTTGCGCGCCTGAGCCACTGTGGCGCGCATCAGGTCGTCCGCCCAGGCGGGACGCCGGTCCTCCGCGGGAGTAAGGGGCTGCACTGTGCGCCGCGGGAGGGGCGGGAACTCCTCCCGGGGCCCCTTGGCAGACTTTGGCTTTGCAGCGTCGGCCCGAGCGGCAGTGGCAGCGGCCGCCTTCATGGCCGTCACCTCCGCCCGGAGCTCCGCCAGCTGCCTGTGCAGCCCCTCGTTCTCCGACCTCCAGCGCCTCTGTAGGTCGGACGAAGTCCGCCCCCACAGATTGAAGAAGGCCTCCCTCATGTCTTCTGTCGCCGTTTTAAGGTCCCGGACAAACCCACCCTTCAGGTTGCCGGACCGGGCCGCCACCCTCAGGACGGTCTCGGCTCCAGCCTCGAACCGTTGCCTGAGGTCGGCAACCGAGTCCCCTCCCGAAGGGGACGCATCCGCGACCTCAGCCGCCTTGCGGAGGTCCCGACGGGCAGGCAAAGTCTGCCCGTGGACCTTCCTCGCGGAGGGAGGCGGCATCGGGGAACCAGCCCTTCCTAAACAGGGCGTCCCCTCCGCTACCTCCACCTCCGTGTCCGATCCAGCATCGGACGCGTGGTGCGACGTCTTCCGGCGCTTCGCGGAAGCGCCGGGTGCCGCCCAGAACTTGAGGGTGAGGGAGGCAGAGCTATCCTCCCCCTCCTCCCTCTCCCGTCGAGCCGCCGACGAGCACCGGCTCTGAGGCCGACTGGCCTCCGAGCCCGAGCCCGCCCGCGACTCGACGTCCATATCAGTGCCGGTGCCGGCGCTGAGCACGCTCGACAAGGAATCGCTGCGCGCCAGGGCCGCCACCCGACACCTCGACCATGCCTTCGGCACGCCCGGGACACTGTCCCCGGCTGTGACAAAGCGACCTTTGGAGTCGCGCAATGGGACTCTGTGCCCCTCCGTCTTTTTTTTTTTTTTTTTTTTTTTTTTTTTTTTTTTTTTGACCCAGGAAAATCCTTTATGGATACCCCCTCCCCCGGGGGGGGAAGGGTGGTTATGTGAGACTCTCCGCCCCTGAAGGGGGTCGGTATACACACTAAAAACCTGGGGTGAGCAGTCCCTCCGCCAACGGAGTGGAGCGGGATGGGGTCGCGTTAGCAATCACCATCCCGCCCTGGCGGTTGGCCCGGCTGATGGTGACCGGGCCTCAGCACCTATGGAGGGAAGGCCTTGCTCACCAAGACCATCCCCCAGACGTGTGGGGCCGTGCAAGCCGGTAGAGAGTCCCCCGACTCTGTACCAGTGACCCCACTATACAGGAGCGAAAAGGCGGGCAAATCGCCTCCTTCTCGCTCCCGTCCGTCTGCGCCGGAGAGGGTCAGCGAGGAGGTTGTTCTCCCTGACCCTCTCCGCGGTCTCCTTCTGCGCTATGACAGCTTCGCAGAAGGAGACCACTGCCTGCCACGACCTCTCGCCGCCGAGCATGGCGTTGATCACGCTCGGCAGGGAGAGATCTCCGCCTATTATGGCCGAAAGCGTGTGCCGCTGCGGCCCCCACGCGGCACACGCCTCCAGCGTGTGAAGCGCCGTGTCTTCCGGCGCTCCACACTCGTGGCAGGCCGGGGTCGCCTCCCGTCTCGCGATCTGGTGCAAATACTTTCCGAAGCATCCGTGCCCGGAAAGCACCTGCACCAGTCGGAAGGTCAGCGACCCGAATCGCCGCCCTATCCACCCCCGGAGGACCGGGCGAATGGCCTCCACCGTCCACTGGCCCGGGGCCGGTTGAGCCAGGTCCTCCGTCCATCGCCTCAACAGGGCGACCCGCGCCTGTCGCCGCATGCGTGCGACCTCCTCCCACCCCGGGGACTCCCCGCGGGACCTCCTCGCCGCCACGAAGTGGTAAACTTCGGCGAGGACCTCCGCTTGTAGCTCCCAGGGGGGGTCACTGGCCAGCACGCAAGCCGCCGTCCAGGACACCGTCCGGTAACCGCGTATGGCCCTCGTCGCGACGACCCGCTGCGGACGTCGCAGCAGGGTCTTATTGTCGCGACTAAGGGCGCCGCCCAGACCGGTGCCCCGTAAAGGGCCATACTCCGGATCACTCCGGAGTACAGTCGGCGACAGGTGGCACTCGGGCCACCCACGTTGGGCAGCAGCCTCCCCAGGGCGGCCGCCGCTCCCAGGACTCTTGGGGCCAGCTGGGTGAAGTGTGCCCCAAAAGTCCACCTCCCATCCAGGATGAGACCCAAGTACCTCATTTGGGTCCCAACCCGGACCAGGACCCCGTCCAGTGCCACTTGCGTACCTGGAGGAGGTCCTCCCCGAGGCCCATGGAACAATAGGGCCTCGGTCTTGGAGAGGGCAACCTCCAATCCCAGGGCGCGGATACGGTTGACCACTAGGGCAGCTCCCACCGCGGCCAACCGCACCGCCTCCCCGAGATCCCTCCCCTTGACTACGACCAGGGTGTCATCGGCATAGCACGCCACCCGCATACTCGCGGGAAGCGTGCCTCGAAGCACCCAGTCGTAGCCAACGTTCCACAGGAGCGGTCCCAGCACCGATCCCTGTGGAACCCCGCAGGATACGCGACGGCGCCTCAAACCGTCGCGTCCCTCCACCAGGACCTCGCGGTCCTGGAGGTAGTCGGCTAACAGCCTCCGCAAATACAGGGGCACTCCGTGATACCGGAGCGCCTCCTGTACTGTTCCATGCGGGAGGCTGTTGAAGGCGTTGGCAATGTCCAGCGAGACAGCCAACGCCTTGTTCCCCCCACCGACCGCTTCCTGCGTCCAGTCTTTGAGCCAGAGCAGGGCGTCTATCGTGGACCGCCCCGCTCTGAACCCATACTGGGCCTGCGATAGCGCCGGCCCAGTCCCCTCCAAGTGTTGGATGACACGGGCAGTCACCACTCTCTCTAGCAGCTTTCCCGTGTCATCCAGCAACACGATTGGCCTGTATGCGGCAGGCGAGGTTGTGTCTCGCCCTTGCTTCCGCAACAGGCACAATCGGCCGTCCTTCCACAACTTAGGGAACCGTCCAGACGTGAGGCACGCGTCGAACAGCTCCCGAAGCGGATCGCCCATCTCTCTGAGAGCGATCCGCAGGACCCGCCCCGGGATCCCGTCAGGACCCGGTGCCGTCCTCTTGCCCCGTAAGCGGCTGACGGCCGCCTCCATCTCCGCCTCCGATACAAGCGGGATGGAGGCCGGGTCCAATTCCTCCGGGAAGGACGGTGCCATCGTCGGAGGGGTGTGGTGGGGGTTCCGTTCGGGAAAGAGCCCCACCAGCACCCTGCCCAGGAGCTCCGGCTCCAGGGACGCCGCGACGGGGGGCGTCGGGCCCCGGAACTTGTTCCGGGCAGCCCTGTACGGACGCCCCCATGGGTCCCTATCCAGGCCCTCCAGGGCCTCACCCCAGGCTCGGGACTTGGCCTGGCCGACGGCCAGCTGCAGCTCCTTTTTGGCTGCACGGTACTCACCGTACAGCCGGAGCTCGGCCTGCAGTTCTTCGGCCGACAGCTGGTCGTTCGTCCGGCCATGCCGCCGCCGCCTACACCGCGTGTAGGGCCGCCGCGCCGCCGAGCAGGCGGCTCGGAGATTTGCGATCTCCGAGCTCCACCAGTACACTTCTCGGCGGCCGGGGCGGCGGCGGGCCCTCGGCATGGCCGCGTCGCATACGGCCGTGACCGCTTCGCGAAAACGGCCGGCCGCGACGTCTACCTCCACCGGGCGCGTGGGGGTGGCAAGCCACGCCCGGACGATGGCCGCCTCTTCCGCCAGTTCAGCGTCGAGGCGACTCACCGACCAGCGCGGAAAATCCGCCCGTACCACGCGCCGGGACCCCCCCTGACTATCGGAGGCGGAGATCTCGAACCTTATGTATTTGTGGTCCGAGAGCGTCTCCACCTCCGACATCACCCTCCAGGCCCGGGCACGTGCCGCGACAGCGGGGCTGGTGAACGTTAGGTCCACCACGGATCCCCCACACCATCGCACGCACGTGTGGACCGACCCTCTATTGAGGAGAGTCAGTCCTGTGGCAACCGCCCACTCCCTGACTATCTCCCCACGAGTGTCAGTGGAGCGGTTGCCCCATTCCCGGGCCTTGGCGTTCAGATCCCCCATTAGGAGGACCTGATGTGGCGCCTGCCTTCTCACCACCGCGGCCAGGAGGTCCATGAAGACCTCCAGCTCCGCGGCGGTTCTGTTGGGGGAGAAGTATGCGCCGACGATCGCATACCTCTCCCACCTGGCCACCACATACCCCGCCCCTCTCTCTTTAACTGAGAGGAGGGGGCCGCCAACCCTCCCAATGATGGCCACGGAGCCGTTTAAGTCCCCAGCCCAATAGGGACTGGGGGGGATGAAATACGGCTCCGCGGCGACGGCCACACCGATTTTCCACTGCGCCAGGGTCTGCATGAGCAGGTCTTGGGCCCCGGCGCAGTGGTTCAGATTCGCCTGCAGGAAATTGTGATGTCCGACCTGACCCATACTAATCAGACATCACAACCTCCCCGCCGGCCACTGCTTCGCGACGCGCTGCCTCAGGGGCGGCCTGACTGGTGGCCGCAGGGGCGGCCCGGGTCCCAGGGGCTTTTCCCTTCGTCTTCGGGGGGTTGCAGCTGCGCCCCCCCATAACGTGCCCCGAGGGCTTGCCCGCCTCTGCACAAATGGCGCAGCGCAGCCCGGCCTTGCCACAGTCTGCTGCCCGGTGACCTGCGTCTCCACAACGGAAGCACAGGTCACTCCTGTCGGCCGCGGCGGGACACTGGGGCCGCGTGTGCCCCAGCCCCATGCACCTGAAGCAGCGCATGGGGCGCTCTCCCAGCGCAACCACCTTCACCGAGCTCCACCCGATGAGAAGCCTGCCCCTGCTCAGCAGCACTTTGGCTGCCGAGACAGGGCAGGCCACAAGGGCGGAGCCGGCGCCATCAAAGCCGGGGCGGATCTCCCCGACCTTAACGAGCCGCACCTCGCAATCGCCCGCCGCCGCGACCGCCGCCGCCACCTTTTCCTTTGTGGCAGCATCGTCCAGGCCCGCAATCCGCAAGTCTGTAGACTTTACGGGCCTGGTGACGCTGGCCACTGCGGACAGGGCATCGCGGAGTTTCTCCGCGAGCCTATCCGCCTTTTCTCCGCTTTGGGAGCCAGGAATCTCTAAAATCCTGGCTCCCGTAGCTGTCTGGCGGAAGCGGAGCTGGTCGATACCCAGCTCCTTTAGGTCGACTTTTTCCTGTGCCGCCCTGATGGCGGCAGCGTAAGTAATCCCCTTTGCCGCGGCGTCGGGCTGCAACGACAGCACGACTGCCGAGGATTTTGGGGACCTCAGTGCTGTCGCCACACTCTTGGGGGCAGCAGGCCGGGCTTTGGCGGCGGAGGCACGGGCCACCTGAGCAGGCGCAGATGCAGTGGAGGGGGGGCAGGACTTTCCCTTCCCCTTGCTCCTCCCCTTGCCCTTCCCCTTTCCCTTCCCTACCACCGTCACCCATGTTTCCTGAGGGACGGCGGCGGCAGGGGCAACTCCACTAGCGTTTTGGGTCCCCTTAGAGCTAGAGGGACCCGCGGTCGGTGCCGCTGCAGGAGTGGCGGCAGCTTTGGGGGCCTGCTTGCCCCTCTTGCCCACCTTGGGGGCAACCGGCTGAGTCCCCGGTGTGGGTGGCGTGGCGTCTGACCCCGCCCTCCTGGCATCCGCTCTCAGTGGCGGGCGGACCGTCGGTGCCGGCAGAAGCCGGTCCTCAAGTCCCGCGAGGCGGGCGCTCAACATCGTCCCGAGCGTGATGGTAAGGGAGCGCTTAAGCTCCTCCATCAGCTCGAGACCCACCTGGGGGGCGGCAGGGGCTGCCCGCGTCTCCACAGTAGCGGTAGCGGCGGCGGCGGCAGCGGCGGCGGTGGCGGCAGTCGTCGCCGCGGCGGCCTCCGTCTTTGCCTCAGCGAAGCCCCGACGGAGCGCCTTTACCTCCGCCTTGAGCGCCTCTCCCTCGAGACGCAGGCGGGAGTTGTCGGCCCTCAGCCGCCGCGTCTCCTCCGCCTCGCTGCGGCCTGCCAAGGTGTCCACCACCTCCCTCAGCAGTGACGCCGACCGCTTCAGGCGACCGACAAACTCGCCCTTTAAGTTGCCCGACTTTCGGGCCACCTCCAAGATGCAGGCGAGCTTCTCGCCCGCCCGCGCCCTTAATTCTTGGGCATTTAGGTCGCTCAAGTCGTCAACCAATGGAGTCGAATCAGACTCACTGCTGATCAAGTCGGCGGCAACAGCAGCCGGCCCCTTCCCAAGGCGCCTTTCGCGCAGCGCCGCCTCAAACTCCGCATTCGGCTGCACCGAAGCGGGCCTAAGAAACTCCTCCCTGGAGGGTGCCCCCTTCACCGCTCGCCCCCGCCCTCTGCTGGCAGTGGGCACCTTGGCGGCCGCCGTCCCTTCGGTCTCCGTGTCTGAGTCTAAATACCCAGGCACGGAGAACGAAGTGGACGGCCGCTTTCGGCTGCCTGCCTCCCTGGAAGTGGCCTCCACCACCACTTCGGCACGAGAGTCAAAAGACTCCACGTCCGAGATATCCTCAGGAGCACTCTCCTGCTCGGAGTGGCCCTGAGAAGCGCCATTTTGGTGGCCCTGAGAAGGGCCTTTTTGGTGGCCCTGATAAGGGCCTTTTTTAAACCTCCCACGCGCATCTCGCTGTTGGTTGGGCATGGCCGCAAGCGAAGAGATAGGGACAGACAAACAAATAGACAGACTCGAACAATGAACCGGCACGCAAGTGCACTTTAGCCGAACACCGGTCTGACACTCCGTTACGGTGACAGAACCGGGTCGTTACCAGGGGACGCGACGAGGACGCAAGCACTATGGGGGTCCCCCGTGCCCCTCCGTCTTAACCTAACCTAACCTTTTTTTTTTTTTTTTTTTTTTTTGTTTCCCAGGAAAAATGCTTCATGCACTGCCCGCCGGCTAGGGGACGGCACCGGCGGGGGAGTGTGGGACTCCCAGCGAGACGCGCTGGTCTACCCACTAAAAAACCTGGGGTGTTCCCTCTCTCATCCAATAGGGGGGGCCAGTTGGGAACTTGGAGGATTCATCCATAGCAGGCCCCCCCATGTGGGTGTGGGCCGGGTCAAACGGACCCGGCCACCTCTCGTCCCCAGGGGAGAGCCTGACCGCTCTCCCCTTTCGACGGTAGAAGGCGCGCGGGAACACCGCGCGCGCCCTCTCGGGGTTCCTAATTTACGGGTGGCAGGGTCCCCTCAGGCCTTGCCACCCGGAACCCTTAAGTGGGGGGCAGGAGAGCGACAAAAGCGCGTCTCCTGCGCCCTCTCCTCCGGCGGCGGACTTCCGGGGCGTAAGGATCATCCTCACGCCCCCGTTCCGCCGCCTCCTTCTGCGAGATGACAGTCTCGCAGAAGGACCTCATTGCACCCCAGCACCTGTCGTCGCCGACCATCCTGGATACGACGGTCGGCAACGAGAGGTCGGGGCCAATCACAGCGACCAGGGCGCAGCGCTCCACGGCCCACGCCGGACACTCCTCCAGCGTGTGCTGCGCCGTGTCCTGGTCACACTCCTCACAATGGTTGCACCTGGTTGTCGGCTCCCTACCGGCTATCTTGCAGAGGTACTCCCCGAAACAGCCGTGTCCGGAGAGCACCTGAGTAAGCCGGTAGGTGAGCGGTCCGCGCCGTCTGTCCGTCCACTGTCTTAGTACCGGACGGACAGCCTCGACGGTCCTCACCCCGTAGCGGGGCTGGGCCAGTCTGTCTTCCCACTTCTCCTCAAGGACCAGTCGAGCCTGGGACCTTCGCGTCTCCACCGCACAATGCGTGGGTTCCTCGCCATGGAGCCGGAGGTCCGCGCGCCAGTAATACACTGACGCCTGGACCTCCGCCTCCAAATCCCAAGGCGGCGATGCCGCCAAAACGCACGCCGCCTCATAGGAGACGGTGCGGTACGCCCGCGACACCCTGATCGCCATCGCCCTCTGCGGTCTCCTCAGGAGGGCGACGTTGCGGCGATCGAGGGCGTCGGCCCAAATGGGCGCTCCGTAGAGCGCCATCGACCGCACCACCCCCAAATAGAGGCGGCGGCAGACGACACTCGGCCCCCCGATATTCGGCAGCAAAGAGCTAAGCGCTCCTGCCGCCGACATCAGCCGGGGGGCCAGGCGGCTAAAATGGACGCGAAAGTTCCAGCGGCCGTCGAGGTGGAGCCCCAAGTATTTCATACTCGGCTCCACCCCGATGCGGACCCCTCCAACGATGATGTGGGCATCTGGTGGCGGCGCCCGCCGAGGCCCATGAAATAATAGGGCCTCGGACTTTTCCAGCGCCACCTCCAGTCCCAACATCCTAATCCTGCCGACAACCAGGGCAACTCCAGCCGTGGCAAGACGGGCAGCTGCCCCGTAATCCTCTCCCCGGGCCGTCACCAGCGTGTCGTCGGCGTAACAAGTTACGCCGACTCCCGGGGGCAGGGCGCCCCGCAGCACCCAGTCGTAGCCGATGTTCCACAGGATCGGACCCAGAACCGATCCCTGTGGAACACCGCACGACACCTCCCTCCGGAACGTCTCTCCGTTCCGCCCCACACAAAACACACTCCTCTGGTGCAGGTAGTCCCCGACTATTCGGCGCAGATAGGGAGGCACCCCATGAAATCGGAGCGCCTCCCTGATAGTCGCCCACGGCAGGGTGTTGAACGCGTTGGCGATGTCTAAGGACACCGCCAACATCACCCCGCGCGAGGCGACCGCCTCTTCCGAGAGGGCCTTGACGCGACTAATCGCGTCAATCGTCGACCGGCCCTCCCGGAAACCGAACTGGACTTCGGACAAGTCGGGGCCCACCCGCACCAGGTGCCTGGAGAGGCGGGCAACCACAACACGCTCAAAGAGCTTACCCACCTCATCCAGCAGCACTATGGGGCGGTACGCGGAGGGAGAGTCCGCGGGGCGGCCCTCCTTTCTCAGGAGGACCAGCTTACCCGTCTTCCACCTGGAAGGGAACCGTCCCGACTCCAGACAGGCGCTAAACAGCCTGAGGAGCCGGTCCCCTAGGGCGTCATAGGCCAAAACCCAGGCGCGGCCAGGAATTCCGTCCGGCCCCGGGGCGGTATTTTTACCCCGGAGCCGCATCATTGCCGCGCCGAGCTCCGCCATTGTAACTTCTGGCGCCCCGGCATCAGCACCGCCCTCCTCAATTTCGGGCGGCGCCATTACGGGAGGCGAGTGCTCCGCTCTCGAAGGAAAGAGAGCGGAGACCACCTCCTCCAATTGCCGGGGCTGGAGACTCTCGGTGACCGGTGGGGCCCAGGGGCGCAACTTGCCCCTGACCGCCTTGTACGGACGGCCCCACGGATCTGCCTCGAGAGTCCCCAGGAACTCTTCCCATCTTTGGGTTTTGGCCTCGCTGATGGCGGACTGCAGGGCGTACTTTCGCTGTTTGTACGCATCCCGCAGCCGTGCCTCCACGGTCTGGTCACGGTACCGCCTGCGTCGGCGGTACCTAGTGTACTGGCGACGCGCCGCAATGCACGCGGCGCGTTTCTCGCTGATGTCTTCAGACCACCAGTACACCTGACGCCTCGGAGGTCGAGCACTGGCCCGGGGCATCGACGCGTCGCAAATCAGCGTCATCGCGCCCCGGAACCACTCTGCCTCTAGCTCGACCTCCACAGGCCCTTCGCCCATCGGGGTCCAGGCCTGGACGATGGAGGCTTCCACCAGCACGTCTACATTGAGACGTTTCAACGCCCATCGTGGGGACGACGGGGTGTGCACTCTCCTCGGGCGATCGTCCGGGATCGCTGGTGAGGCGGAGACGTCGAACCGCACGTAACGGTGGTCCGACAGAGACTCCGCCTCGACCAGCACTTGCCAGTCCCGGACGCGGCGCGCTACGGCAGGGCTTGCAAACGAAATGTCCACAATGGACTCGCCCTGCCAGCGCACGCACGTGGCGACCGAACCCCGGTTCAGAACCACGAGGCCGGTCGCAATCGCCCACTCCTCCAGCGCGTCGCCGCGAGCGTCCGTGACAGGGGATCCCCAAGCCGTTGATTTGGCATTGAAGTCCCCCGCCACCACGACCGGACGCGATGGGTACCGATTAATCACGGCCCCCACCGCGCCCAAAAATCGCTCAAACTCGGCGAGGCGCCGGTTCGGAGAGAAGTACACCCCGATCAGAACGGTTCCCTCCCAATCAACACACACATAACCCTCGCCCCTGTCTGTCATCACCAGGAGCGAGGGTCCAGACGAAACAATAGCCGCCGAGCTCCCAAGGTCCCCAAACCAGTTGTGTCGGCTGGGGACGCAGTAAGGCTCGGCGACCACGGCGATGTCTATTGACCACTCCGCCATATGCTGCAACAAGATATCCTGCGCCCTGGCGGAGTGGTTAATATTCACCTGTAGGAGGCGATGGACCATAATTAATTACGTGTCCATCGCCTCCCTACTGCTCCCTGCTTGGGAGGGGGCCGGGGCGGCCAGAGTCCTGGCGACCGCCCCTCTGGCCCTACGTCTTTTTGGTGGGGAGCAAGATTTGCTCCCCATCCGGTGCTCCGCCGGCTTTCCTGCAGCCAAACAGATGCTGCAGGAAAGTTTTGCAGCGGAGCAGGCGGCGGCTTTGTGGCCGGGCTGGCCGCAGCGAAAACAAAAGTCGCTGCGATCAGTTTCGGCGGTGCATTGCTGCCTCACGTGCCCCGGTTCGAGGCAGCGGTAGCACCGCCTAGGCCTCGGCTCCAGGAGCTTCACCTGAGCCGAGACCATCCCGACCAGCAAACGGCCGGCCGCAACCTTCTTCGCCGCAGCGATGGGACAGCGCACCACCACCGTGCACAGTCCGCTCTCGCTGCGGCGCATCTCCCCCACTCTGACCTGCGCCTGAGGGCAGGCTCCGGCTTGTGCCACCGCAGCGGCGACATCATCGGAGGAGGCCGAGTCGTCCAGCCCGGTTATCCGCATTTCAGCGGACTTCACCGGGCGGGAGATCTTGACCTCCTCAGGCGTGAACAGGGACCGAATTGTAGCGGCTACCCTGTCCGCCTTGTCGCCGGAGGTGGCACCTGGGACCTCTAAAATTCGGGCCCCAGTGGCGGCAACTTTAAAACAAACGCCTCCAGCGAGGCCCATCTCGGCGAGATTCGCCTTCATGGCCTGAGTGGCCCGCCGGAGGACGCCTGCGTAGCTGACTCCCTGCCGGAGCCCCTCCTCTGTCAGCTCCACCACAACGGCGGTGGAGCGCGGGGGACGCAGGTCAGTCGGGCGGGGGCCCTTCTTTTTGTTTACTGGGGGAGCCCGGGAGACCTTCTTCTTCTTCTTCCTCTTCCTCTTGGTGACCTCCGTCCAAGGCTGTTCAGCCGACGTAGAGGCCACCGGGGCAGGTTTGGGCTGGGGGGCGGGGCGCGGCGGCGCCACAGTGGCAGTCGCCTTTCCCTTGCCCTTCCCTTTCCCCTTGGAAGAGGAAGCCGACGGTGTGGGGGCAGATGTCTGCCGTGCCACCGGTTGCACCGGGCCAGCCGGCGCACCCCCGACCATGCGGGGACGGCCCCCGAGCGGAGGGCCCGGAATCGGGACCGGCGCGAGGCCACAGCTGGCCAGACACGCTTCAACGACGTTGCGCGCCTGAGCCACTGTGGCCCGCATCAGCTCGTCCGCCCAGGCGGGACGCCGGTCCTCCGCGGGAGTGAGGGGCTGTGCTGTGCGCCGTGAGAGAGGCGGGAACTCCTCCCGCGGCCCTCTGATAGGCTTTGGCTTTGCGGCAGTGGCCGCGGCCGCCTTCATGGCCGTCACTTCGGCCCGGAGCTCCGCCAGCTGCCTATGCAGCCCCTCATTCTCCGACCTCCAGCGCCTCTGCAGGTCGGAGGAAGTCTGCCCCCACAGGTTGAGGAAGGCCTCCCTCATGTCCTCCGCCGCGGTTTTCAGGTCCCGGACGAACCCCCCCTTAAGGTTCCCGGACCGGGCCGCCACCCTCAAGACAGTCTCGGCGCCGGCCTCGAACCGTTGCCTGAGGTCGGCAACCGAGCTCCCTCCGTCGGGGGACGCAACCGCGACCCCAGCAGCCTTGAGGGGGTCCCGACGGGCAGGCAAAGGCTTTCCGAGGAGCCTTCTCGCGGAGGGAGGCGGCATCGGGGAACCAGCCCTTTCAACACAGGGCGTCCCCTCCACTGCTTCCACCTCCGTGTCCGAGCCAGAATCGGACACGTGGTGCGATGTCTTCCGGCGCTTCGCGGAAGCGCCAGGCACCGCCCAGAACTTGCGGGTGAGGGAAGCAGAGCTTTCCTCCCCCTCCTCTCTCTCGCGTCGAGCCGCCGACGAGCACCGGCTCTGAGGTCGACTGGCCTCCGAGCCCGAGCCCGCCCGCGACTCGACGTCCATGTCAGTGCCGGTGCCGGCGCTGAGCACGCTCGACAAGGAGTCGCTGCGCGCCAGCGCCGCCACCCGACACCTCGACCGTGTCTTCGGCACGCCCGGGACACTGTCCCCTGCTGTCACAAAGCGACCTTTGGAGTCGCGCAATGGGACTCCGTGCTCCTCTGTCTTCTTCTCCTTCTCGTCTGGTGTTTTGGTTTTCTTAAGATTTTCCATATTGTTCCCACGATTAGAGACGATCTAAACTCGACCCCCGGGTGACGCTCATTCCGGGGGAAGGCCTATATACTGCTGGGGGACGGCAGGTACCCAGAGGTTTTTACAACTTCGCTGTTGGGTGTTCTGAGTTTTCCTTCTCGCGGGCCGGCCAACTAAGGCAAGCCCCTCGGTCCCGTTGAGCCGCTAGACGTGATCAACGACACTCAACGGGTAACGATGTGTAGACGGAGGCAGGGTTAGGTTTCCCCTCCCCTATGTGCCCCCGCCTAATGCCAGGGCTAATGACAGCCCTCAGCCCTACGCACAACCCGCCCCGGCCTTACGGCCCCCACTGGTGATTTTTTAGAGAGGTTTTCTTCCTCTATCCCCCCCGTCTCAAATCCACGTGTCCTCTGCTAATCAGAGGAACACGTGGAGAGACCCCCATACGCGGCCCTCGCGGGCCGATAATCCCGAGACAAGATGCCTCGGGTTCCCTATGCGTGCCAGAGTATTTGCCACGAGTAATAATGCCCCCGAAAGGACATTATTACCCGAGTTGCCCGGGGTGCACCGGCCCAACGTATGCTGTTCCATCCCACGAGAAGTGTGGAAAGGACCAGCAGCCGTCAGGCACACTGGGAGGTTCTCTGGCCACACACCCCAAAACCTAACCTAACCTAACCTAACCTGTTTCTTGGCGGCGGCGACGGGACAGCTAATTAGGGCCGTCCCCATTCCGGCGCGGCCCTGCTTAATTTCGCCACATCTAATTTGGTCCGCAGGGCACCCTCCGGTCTTGGCGACGGCAGCGACGACCTCTTCTTTATCAACTGAGTCATCATCCCGTGATGCGCAAATCTACGCATTTTTGGGGCCTGGAGACGCGGACCTCTTCCGGTTCCAGGACCTGGCGGAGACTTTCCGCCAGGCGGTCCGCTTGGTCGCCGCTAGCGACTCCCGGCACTTCGATAAGGCGGGCACCGGTCTGGGTAGTCCGGCACCGCAAGCCCGCCGTTATTCCCAACTTTCCGGGGTCGATCGCCGTCCGCGCCTTCTTAAGGAGCTCCGCGTATGTTGTCCCTCGCTCGATGGCGGCCGGTTGCAGCGTGAGGACTACTGCTGTTGAGCGAGGGGCGTGGAGCTTCCTCGCCGCCTTTTTGGCCGCCTGCCTTGCCTTCTTGGCCGCCTTTTTCTTCTTCTTGGCCTCCTTTTTCTTCTCGCCGACAACCTCCCAGTTGTCGGCTTTGCGTGCGGAAGCTGCTGGTTGTTCCACGGGAGCAGCGGGGCGCTCCCTGGGAATCATGGGTGCGCGCTTCGTCTGCTGCCTTTTCCTGCCTTTTTGGCTGGCAGGAACGCTTGTGACGGCCGCTTGAGAAGTTGCAGGAGGCCGCTGGGCTCTTACTTTGGCCGCGTATGATGGAGGCGGCACAGGCGTCGGAGGAGAAGACGGAAGAGGCTCTCGCCGATCTGCCGCCAAAGAAGGTCGCAACAGCCGGCCCTCCATAACGGAGAGCTTAGCGCGGAACTCTCCGAGCTCCTGACGGACGAGAGCTACAAGCTCCGAGTCGGCCTTGCTTGCGCCCCGGTCGTGCCGCTTCTCAAACTCTTCCTGGCGATTCTTGAGCTCGGAGACTTCCTTGGCCAACCAAGCATTCTCCGTCTGGAGTTTTTGTACCTCCTCATTGGTCGTGCGGCTAAATACGGCCTCAGCAATGTCCGTAATGGCCTCAATTGCCTCCTTCAGGGTCTTTTGACAGGTGCCCTTAAGACCCTTTGACTTCTTGGAGACAAGACGGATTGCCTCCAAGGCGTCACTAAGCCGGGTCTTAAGCTGGGCCACCGGTAGGTCGTCGGCATCCGGCTCTACCACCGGCTGCTTTCGTCCTGCAACGACTCGCCGGGCCGCCGCAGCAATGAGGCTGTCCTCCTCCGACGTGCGCTCCTCCTCTTCGGTCTTCCGCAGTGCGGCAGCAAGCTCGGCCTTTGCCTGGCCCAGACCCACGTATCGGCCGTGGGTGGGCGGACGGCCACGTCCGCGTCTTGCTGTCGCCACTTTTGGTGCCGACACTGCATCCTCACTCGAGCCTTCCGACTCCTCTGACAGCTGCGCAGATCGCGAGCGCTTGCGCGTAGCTCTCCTCGAACTACAATCCGAAGACACAAGATGTACCTCGTGCTCCGACGGCACGTAGTCCTCGTCTTCCTCGGAGCGCGCAGAACTAGGCGTGCGCGACTCTCTCAACGTCTTTTTTTTTTTAAATTGTTTTAATTGATGGTTCCATACTGAATCCCACGAGTATGGGAGAAATAAACGTCGACCCGGGCAGAGATCCCGATACCCGGGCAAGCCTAATACAACAGGGGGACGGCAGGTACCCTGAGGGGGCCGCACTAGTGACTGAACTACCCATCAGCCATGCATCTCCTCGCCGTGCGGCAGCAACTTGAGATTCGGGGTGGTTTTTATAGAGGGCCACTCCCTCGCAGTCCGGGCGGTGAAGCCAAGACCCTCGGTCCCGTCAGCAGCCGCGAGACGTGATCCACGACACTGCACACTACGGGGTTACGATATGCTCTAGACGGTGACAACGGGGACAAAAGACAAAAGAAAGGGAGCAAAACAAAAGGGAGGGGAAAACAAAGTGGACTCAGAACCACAAAAGGGGGGGGAGGGACAAAACAAAGGGGCAAAGAAAAGGGGGGAGAATCGTCAGAGCGACGAGAAGGGACCCCGTTGTCTGTTCAGCGGCAGGGTGAGTGCACGCCGAACCCGTCAAAGCGGCTCTCCCATGTCCACTCTAAAACAGAGCGGTACTGGGAGAGCCGGGCCCAAAGAGAGGGCCTCCGGCTTGGGGATGGGACAAAAGTCCATCCCCCCGCCACCGGTGCCGAACGCGACGGCACAAGGCACCGGTTGTCAGAATATTAGCCGCCAGCAATAATGAAGAGCATTATTGCCAACGTTGCCCAGGGTGTACCACGAGGAGGTTTTCTGACAAACACCCTACCCCCTCCAAAACCTAACCTAACCTAACCTTTTTTTTTTTTTATTTTTTTTTTTTTTTTTTTTTTTTTTGTTACCCAGGAAAAATGCTTCATGCACTGCCCGCCGGCTAGGGGACGGCACCGGCGGGGGAGTGTGGGACTCCCAGCGAGACGCGCTGGTCTACCCACTAAGAAAAAAACCTGGGGTGTTCCCTCTCTCATCCAATAGGGGGGGCCAGTTGGGAGCTCTAGGAGGATTCATCCATAGCAGGCCCCCCCATGTGGGTGTGGGCCGGGTCAAACGGACCCGGCCACCTCTCGTCCCCAGGGGAGAGCCTGACCGCTCTCCCCTTTCGACGGTAGAAGGCGCGCGGGAACACCGCGCGCGCCCTCTCGGGGTTCCTAATTTACGGGTGGCAGGGTCCCCTCAGGCCTTGCCACCCGGAACCCTTAAGTGGGGGGCAGGAGAGCGACAAAAGCGCGTCTCCTGCGCCCTCTCCTCCGGCGGCGGACTTCCGGGGCGTAAGGATCATCCTCACGCCCCCGTTCCGCCGCCTCCTTCTGCGAGATGACAGTCTCGCAGAAGGACCTCATTGCGCCCCAGCACCTGTCGTCGCCGACCATCCTGGATACGACGGTCGGCAACGAGAGGCCGGGGCCAATCACAGCGACCAGGGCGCAGCGCTCCACGACCCACGCCGGACACTCCTCCAGCGTGTGCTGCGCCGTGTCCTGGTCACACTCCTCACAATGGTTGCACCTGGTTGTCGGCTCCCTACCGGCTATCTTGCAGAGGTACTCCCCGAAACAGCCGTGTCCGGAGAGCACCTGAGTGAGCCGGTAGGTGAGCGGTCCGCGCCGTCTGTCCGTCCACTGCCTTAGTACTGGACGGACAGCCTCGACGGTCCTCACCCCGTAGCGGGGCTGGGCCAGTCTGTCTTCCCACTTCTCCTCGAGGACCAGTCGAGCCTGGGACCTTAGCGTCTCCACCGCACAATGCGTGGGTTCCTCGCCATGGAGCCGGAGGTCTGCGCGCCAGTAATACACCGACGCCTGGACCTCCGCCTCCAAATCCCAAGGCGGTGATGCCGCCAAAACGCACGCCGCCTCATAGGAGACGGTGCGGTACGCCCGCGACACCCTGATCGCCATCGCCCTCTGCGGTTTCCTCAGGAGGGCGACGTTATGGCGATCGAGGGCGTCAGCCCAAATGGGCGCTCCATAAAGGGCCATCGACCGCACCACCCCCAAATAGAGGCGGCGGCAGACGATACTCGGCCCCCCGATATTCGGCAGCAAAGAGCTAAGCGCTCCTGCCGCCGACATCAGCCGGGGGGCCAGGCGGCTAAAATGGACGCGAAAGTTCCAGCGGCCGTCGAGGTGGAGCCCCAAGTATTTCATACTCGGCTCCACCCCGATGCGGACCCCTCCAACGATGATGTGGGCATCTGGTGGCGGCGCCAGCCGAGGCCCATGAAATAATAGGGCCTCGGACTTTTCCAGCGCCACCTCCAGTCCCAACATCCTAATCCTGCCGACAACCAGGGCAACTCCAGCCGTGGCAAGACGGGCAGCTGCCCCGTAATCCTCTCCCCGGGCCGTCACCAGCGTGTCGTCGGCGTAACAAGTTACGCCGACTCCCGGGGGCAGGGCGCCCCGCAGCACCCAGTCGTAGCCGATGTTCCACAGGATCGGACCCAGAACCGATCCCTGTGGGACACCGCACGACACCTCCCTCCGGAACGTCTCTCCGTTCCACCCCACACAAAACACACTCCTCTGGTGCAGGTAGTCCCCGACTATTCGGCGCAGATAGGGAGGCACCCCATGAATTCGGAGCGCCTCCCTGATAGGGTGTTGAACGCGTTGGCGATGTCTAAGGACACCGCCAACATCACCCCGCGCGAGGCGACCGCCTCTTCCGAGAGGGCCTTGACGCGACTAATCGCGTCAATCGTCGATCGGCCCTCCCGGAAACCGAACTGAAGTTCGGACAAGTCGGGGCCCACCCGCACCAGGTGCCTGGAGAGGCGGGCAAAAACAACACGCTCAAAGAGCTTACCCACCTCATCCAGCAGCACTATGGGGCGGTACGCGGAGGGAGAGTCCGCGGGGCGGCCCTCCTTTCTCAGGAGGACCAGCTTACCCGTCTTCCACATGGGAGGGAACCGTCCCGACTCCAGACAGGCGCTAAACAGCCTGAGGAGCCGGTCCCCTAGGGCGTCGTAGGCCAAAACCCAGGCGCGGCCAGGAATTCCGTCCGGCCCCGGGGCGGTGTTTTTACCCCGGAGCCGCATCATTGCCGCGCCGAGCTCCGCCATTGTAACTTCTGGCGCCCCGGCATCAGCACCGCCCTCCTCAATTTCGGGCGGCGCCATTACGGGAGGCGAGTGCTCCGCTCTCGAAGGAAAGAGAGCGGAGACCACCTCCTCCAATTGCCGGGGCTGGAGACTCTCGGTGACCGGTGGGGCCCAGGGGCGCAACTTGCCCCTGACCGCCTTGTACGGACGGCCCCACGGATCTGCCTCGAGAGTCCCCAGGAACTCTTCCCATCTTTGGGTTTTGGCCTCGCTGATGGCGGACTGCAGGGCGTACTTACGCTGTTTGTACGCATCCCGCAGCCGTGCCTCCACGGTCTGGTCACGGTACCGCCTGCGTCGGCGGTACCTAGTGTACTGGCGACGCGCCGCAATGCACGCGGCGCGTTTCTCGCTGATGTCTTCAGACCACCAGTACACCTGACGCCTCGGAGGTCGAGCACTGGCCCGGGGCATCGACGCGTCGCAAATCAGCGTCATCGCGCCCCGGAACCACTCTGCTTCTAGCTCGACCTCCACAGGCCCTTCGCCCATCGGGGTCCAGGCCTGGACGATGGAGGCTTCCACCAGCACGTCTACATTGAGACGTTTCAACGCCCATCGTGGGGACGACGGGGTGTGCACTCTCCTCGGGCGATCGTCCGGGATCGCTGGTGAGGCGGAGACGTCGAACCGCACGTAACGGTGGTCCGACAGAGACTCCGCCTCGACCAGCACTTGCCAGTCCCGGACGCGGCGCGCTACGGCAGGGCTTGCAAACGAAATGTCCACAATGGACTCGCCCTGCCAGCGCACGCACGTTGCGACCGAACCCCGGTTCAGAACCACGAGGCCGGTCGCAATCGCCCACTCCTCCAGCGCGTCGCCGCGAGCGTCAGTGACAGGGGATCCCCAAGCCGTTGATTTGGCATTGAAGTCCCCCGCCACCACGACCGGACGCGATGGGTACCGATTAATCACGGCCCCCACCGCGCCCAAAAATCGCTCAAACTCGGCGAGGCGCCGGTTCGGAGAGAAGTACACCCCGATCAGAACGGTTCCCTCCCAATCAACACACACATAACCCTCGCCCCTGTCTGTCATCACCAGGAGCGAGGGTCCAGACGAAACAATAGCCGCCGAGCCCCCGAGGTCCCCAAACCAGTTGTGACGGCTGGGGACGCAGTAAGGCTCGGCGACCACGGCGATGTCTATTGACCACTCCGCCATGTGCTGCAGCAAGATATCCTGCGCCCTGGCGGAGTGGTTAACATTCACCTGAAGGAGGCGATGGACCATAATTAATTAGATGTCCATCGCCTCCCTACTGCTCCCTGCTTGGGAGGGGGCCGGGGCGGCCAGAGTCCTGGCGACCGCCCCTCTGGCCCTACGTCTTTTTGGTGGGGAGCAAGATTTGCTCCCCATCCGGTGCTCCGCCGGCCAAACAGATGCTGCAGGAAAGTTTTGCGGCGGAGCAGGCGGCGGCTTTGTGGCCGGGCTGGCCGCAGCGAAAACAAAAGTCGCTGCGATCAGTTTCAGCGGTGCATTGCTGCCTCACGTGCCCCGGTTCGAGGCAGCGGTAGCACCGCCTAGGCCTCGGCTCCAGGAGCTTCACCTGAGCCGAGACCATCCCGACCAGCAAACGGCCGGCCGCAACCTTCTTCGCCGCAGCGATGGGACAGCGCACCACAACCGTGCACAGTCCGCTCTCGCTGCGGCGCATCTCCCCCACCCTGACCTGCGCCTGAGGGCAGGCTCCGGCTTGTGCCACCGCAGCGGCGACATCCTCGGAGGAGGCCGAGTCGTCCAGCCCGGTTATCCGCATTTCGGCAGACTTCACCGGGCGGGAGATCTTAACCTCCTCAGGCGTGAACAGGGACCGAATTGTAGCGGCTACCCTGTCCGCCTTGTCGCCGGAGGTGGCACCTGGGACCTCTAAAATTCTGGCCCCAGTGGCGGCAACTTTAAAACAAACGCCTCCAGCGAGGCCCATCTCGGCGAGATTCGCCTTCATGGCCTGAGTGGCCCGCCGGAGGACGCCCGCGTAGCTCACTCCTTGCCGGAGCCCCTCCTCTGTCAGCTCCACCACAACGGCGGTGGAGCGTGGAGGGCGCAGGTCAGCCGGGCGGAGGCCCTTCTTTTTATTCAAGACCTGGGGAGCCCGGGAGGCCTTCTTCTTCTTCTCCTTCCTCTTCCTCCTGGTGACCTCCGTCCAAGGCTGTTCAGCCGACGTAGAGGCCACCGGAGCAGGTTTGGGCTGGGGGGCGGGGCGCGGCGGCGCCACAGTGGCAGTCGCCTTTCCCTTGCCCTTGCCTTTCCCCTTGGAAGAGGAAGCCGACGGTGTGGGGGCAGATGTCTGCCGTGTCACTGGCTGGCCGGAGAGCGCCGGGCCAGACGGCGCGCCCCCGACCATGCGGGGACGGCCCCCGAGCGGAGGGCCCGGGATCGGGACGGGCGCGAGGCCACAGCTGGCCAGGCACGCTTCTACGACGTTGCGCGCCTGAGCCACCGTGGCCCGCATCAGGTCGTCCGCCCAGGCGGGACGCTTGTCCTCCGCGGGAGTGAGGGGCTGAGCTGTGCGCCGTGAGAGAGGCGGGAACTCCTCCCGCGGCCCTCTGGCAGGCTTTGACTTGGCGGCGTCGGCCCGAGCAGCAGTGGTTGCGGCCGCCTTCATGGCCGTCACCTCCGCCCGGAGCTCCGCCAGCTGCCTATGCAGCCCCTCATTCTCCGACCTCCAGCGCCTCTGTAGGTCGGATGAAGTCCGCCCCCACAGGTTGAGGAAGGCCTCCCTCATGTCCTCCGCCGCGGTTTTAAGGTCCCGGACGAACCCCCCTTTAAGGTTGCCGGACCGGGCCGCCACCCTCAAGACAGTCTCGGCGCCGGCCTCAAACCGTTGCCTGAGGTCGGCAACCGAGTTCCCTTCGTCGGCGGACGCATCTGCGACCCCAGCCGCCTTGAGGGGGTCCCGACGGGCAGGCAAAGGCTTCCCGGGGAGCCTCCTCGCGGAGGGAGGTGGCATCGGAGAACCAGCCCTTTCAACACAGGGCGTCCCCTCCACTGCTTCCACCTCCGTGTCCGAGCCAGAATCGGACACGTGGTGCGATGTCTTCCGGCGCTTCGCGGAAGCGCCAGGCGCCGCCCAGAACTTGCGGGTGAGGGAAGCAGAGCTTTCCTCGCCCTCCTCCCTCTCCCGTCGAGCTGCCGACGAGCACCGGCTCTGAGGTCGACTGGCCTCCGAGCCCGAGCCCGCCCGCGACTCGACGTCCCTGTCAGTGCCGGTGCCGGCGCCGAGCACGCTCGACAAGGAGTCGCTGCGCGCCAGCGCCGCCACCCGACACCTCGACCATGTCTTCGGCACGCCCGGGACACTGTCCCCTGCTGTGACAAAGCGACCTTTGGAGTCGCGCAATGGGACTCCATGCTCCTCCGTCTTCTTCTCCTCATCTGGTTTTTTGGTTTTGTTTAGTTTTTCCATTTTTGTACCCACGAGTAGAGACGATTTAAACTCGACCCCCGGGTGACGCTCATTCCGGGGGAAGGCCTATATACTGCTGGGGGACGGCAGGTACCCAGAGGTTTTTACAACTTCGCTGTTGGGTGTTCTGAGTTTTCCTTCTCGCGGGCCGGCCAACTAAGGCAAGCCCCTCGGTCCCGTTGAGCCGCTAGACGTGATCAACGACACTCAACAGGTAACGATGTGTAGACGGAGGCAGGGTTAGGTTTCCCCTCCCCTATGTGCCCCCGCCTAATGCCAGGGCTATTGACAGCCCTCAGCCCTACGCACAACCCGCCCCGGCCTTACGGCCCCCACTGGTGATTTTTTAGAGAGGTTGTCTTCCTCTATCCCCCCGTGTTGGGCCGGATGGAAGTCCATGTTGGACCAATCCACCCGCCCCAACACCCCAAAATCGCCTACCTCTCTCTCTCTCTCTCTCACTCGAGATCATGGACAGAACCATAGCCTCGAGCGAGAGGACGACTCTACCGACTGATCTATAACTTTGACCTGTGCTCCGATAGACGTTGGCAACGACCTTTGACCTTTGACCTCGTATGCGACTTTGACCTCGGCTAAGACTTTGACCTCGGCTACGACTTTGACCTCGGCTAAGACTGACCCGGCTACGATAGACGATGGCAACGACCGTTGACCTTTGACCACAAGCACAACTTAGACCTCGGCTACGATAGACGTTGGCAACGACCTTTGACCTTTGACCTATGCTACGACTTTGACCTTTGACCTCAGCTACAACTTTGACCTCGCCTACGATAGACGTTGGCAATGACTTTTGACGTATGACCTTGACTACGACTTTGACCTCGGCTATGATCGACGTTGGCAACGACCTTTGACTTTTGACCTCTGCTACGACTTCGACCTTTGATCTCGGCTACGACTTTGACCTCGGCTTAGACTGACCTCGTTTACGATTCACCTCAGCTACGACCTTGACCTCGGCTACGATAGACGTTGGCAACGACTTTTGACGTTTGACCAAGGCTACGACTTTGACCTTGGCTAAGACTGATCCGGATACGAAAGACGTTGGCAACGACCTTTGACCTTTGACCTCAGCTGCGACTTTGATCGCGGCAAAGACTGATTACGATTGACCTCAGCTTTAACTTTGACCTCGGCTCCGATAGACGTTGCAACGACCTTTGACCTTTGACCTCGTATACGACTTTGACCTCGGCTAAGACTTTGACCTCGGCTACGACTTTGACCTCGGCTAAGACTGACCCGGCTACGATAGACGATAGCAACGACCTTTGACCTTTGACCACAAGCCCAACTTAGATCTCTCCTACGATAGACGTTGACAACGACCTTTGACCTTTGACCTTTGCTACGACTTTGACCTTTGACCTCGCCTACAATACACGTTGACAACTATCTTTGACCTTTGCTACGACTTTGACCTTTGACCTCGGCTACGACTTTGACCTCGGCTAAGACTGACCCGGATACGATAGACGTTGGCAACGACCTTTGACCTTTGACCTCAACCACAACTTTGACTTTTGACCTCAGCGACAACTTTGACCTTGGCTACGATAGACGTTGGCGACGACCTTTGACCTTTGACCTCAGCCACAACTTTGATCTTTGCTACGATAGACGTTCGCATCGACCTTTGACCTTTGACCTCGTTTACGACTTTAACCGCGGCTAAGACTGACCTCAGCTATAACTTTGACCCGGCTACGATAGACATTGGCAACGACCTTTCATATTTGACCTCGGCTACGACTTTGACCACGGCTAAGACTGACCTCGTTTACGATTCACCTCAGCTACGACTTTGACCTCGGCTACGATAGACGTTGGCAACGACCTTTGACCTTTGACTGATGCTACGACTTTGACCTTTGACCTCAGCCACAACGTTCACCTTAGCTACGATAGACGTTGGCAATGATCTTTGACCTTTGACCTCTGTTACGATTTTGACCTTTGACCTCGGCTACGACATTGACCTCGGCTAAGACTTTGACCTCGCCTACGATAGACGTTGGCAACAACCTTTGACCTTTGACCTCAGCCACAACATTGATCTTGGCTACGACTTTGACCTCGGCTAAGACTTTGACCTTGCCTACGATAGACGTTGGCAACGACCTTTGACCTTAGACCTCGTCTACGACTTTGACCTCGGCTATGACTTTGACCTCAGCTACGACTTTGACCTTGGCTAAGACTGACCTGGCTACGATAGACGTTGTTAACGCCCTTTGACCTTTGACCTCTGCTACGACTTTGACCTTCGTCCTCGGCTACGACTTTGACTTTGGCTAAGACTTTGACTTCGCCTACGATAGACGTTGGCAATAACCTTTGACCTTTGACCTCGTCTGCGACTTTAACCGCGACTAAGACTGACCTCAGCTATAACGTTGACCCGGCTACGATAGACATTGGCAACGACCTTTGATATTTGACCTCGGCTACGACTTTGACCTCGGCTAAGACTGACCTCGTTTACGATTCACCGCAGTTACGACTTTGGCCTCGCTACGATAGACGTTGGCAACGACCTTTGACCTTTGATCGATGCTACGAATTTGACCTTTGACCTCGGCTATGACTTTGACCTTTGACCTCAGCCACAACGTTCACCTTGGCTACGACTTTGACCTCGGCTAAGACTTTGACCTTTCCTACGATAGACGTTGTTAACGACCGTTGACTTTTGACCTCTGTTACGACTTTGACCTTTGACCTCGGCTACGACTTTACTAGGTGTAAATTGGGGTTTCTGGATCAGAGGAGGACGCCCAATTTACCTCCATCATTCAATTATTCAACATATTATTATGGTCTGTTTAGTTTTCATGTATATCCATTCATTCATTATTAATTCAGGTGAGATCCTTTTAATTCATAATCTGTAAGTTTAACAACCAAAATAGAAAATTTTGGACCAGAGGAGATCCACAAACATTCAATTTACCCCATCATTCAGTAATCTTCATTCATTGATTTATTTAAGCTTTTAATATGTAGGTATCGGCTATTCATCAATCAGCTTTTCATAATATTATATCATTAGTACTTTTAATGGGAAAGAGGTATCGATTAGACAATTCGTAACATTATATGTTCTCGTAGTTGATACAAAAAAAGATATAAGCAATTCGATTACCTCGTTACATCAAAAAGTGGCTCAGAATTAGGTAGATGGGACAGTTTGTTTGGACAATAAAAAAATAAATATTTATTTAAAACATTTATTCTCTTTACACCATTTATTTAAACACAACACATTTTTTAAGGCACATATGAAATCATGATAATTACAAGTAAATAGATCACTAGAATTATTATACTGTTTATATAATGTTAATAAACTTTTTTTTTTTTTTTTTTTTTTTTTAACGTGGAGGAATGCTTGATGCATACCCCTCCGCGGGGGCGGGGGGAGGGGTTATGTCGGACTCGCCGGGGTAAAAGAAGATGTTAAGAAGAAAATGTACCTCCCGGAATACCGACTAAACCTACCACGGTGTTCCTCGACAAAACCACTATCGACGGGGCCGCGCGAATGACTTTCGCATGCGGTCGCGACCCCGCCGAGGTTTCGGCCCGCCGTATGAAACGGCAGGCCACTACACAAAAGACCTACCCAAAGGCACTCCTCACAAATTATCCCTACTGTCCCCCCTAGAGGGGAGACGGACTCGAAACAACAGAGGCGCGCGTGGGAACACGCACGCCGCCTCTCGGACCTGGTGCTGAACGGATGGCGGGCAGGCCCACAAAGCCCGTCACCCCCAGGTCAAACCTCAGGGTGGCTGGAGGTCGTCTCGCGCCCTCCGGCGCCCGGCTCTGCGGTTGGGGAGAGGGTTCAAACGCTCCCTCTCCCGCTCCGCCGCCTCCTTGATGGAAATGACTTCCTCACAAAAGGAGGCGACGGCGTTCCACGACCTCTCACTCCGGACCATAGACTGAACTACGGCCGGGAGCGAGAGGGCAACCAATTCGACTGCCGCGATCAATTCACGGCGCTGCGATGCCCAGGCGGGATAATGTTAATAAACTAGGACAACCTTTATTTTCTAAATTATGAACATTATTACTATTTACAATACTTTTTAACCATAACACTTTTTCGGAGCCCTTAGTATAAATACATTTATCTTTTAAAATACCTATAATTAAATTTTGATAATTCGAGTAAGGTATTACTCCCTCATTCCAGTATATCTTTCGATTGCGTTCAATCCAACTTACTTGTTGTCGTTCTTGTTTAGTCAAATCGTAAAACGGGAATGGTGCTTTTATTAGAAATACCTGCAGTTTACTGTCACATAATATAGCAATTTCTTTTATTATGAATTCGTTTGCTTCTGTTTTAAAACCTTGAACATCTACAATAGTGTACGAGTTACAACTGCTTTAAGAGTAACTCTGATTTTAGTGTGAAAGGTTATCGGTGTAAAAGGATCGCACAATAAAAGATGGTATTCACAGTAGGTATATATATTGCCCTACGTGCGTCTACGGTTCGGTGTGACAAACGACTGCCTTGGCTGTACGCTAACTCGCGAACTCGATGCAATAATACCGAGTCAGCATTCTACATACTATACTGTGTCCCTACAGTACTCCCTTACCAAAAAAAAGGAAGAGAAACTACAAAAAACAAATTATGAATATTCAAATACAAAAGTTATAACCTTGAAATCATTTACCGAGCTTAGAATGAGTACTGTTGTCGAGTGTAAGTGAAACAATTTGCCAGTAAGCAGTCTCGCCGGCACCGCAGGCGTCACGTTACAATATCAAACATTATGAGTTATAAGAATAGATTACATGTATAAATGTATTACTTACTAAGTTACCTGTAATAACTTTTAATATGAACCAAAGTTATTTTAATATTACACTACAACATTACATATATTTTAACACAGAAACATTCTTTTAATTACATTAAACATTTATACACTCAAATATGAAATCAAAATTATCTAAATTACCAGAAAATACCTTTTAATTTTATACATGGCCCACTGTGCCAGGCATATGCTGCTGTTGCTGCGAAGCATGCACCCTCACAGTTGGTGTAAGTCCTGTCATATGTACAATTTCCTTCGTGACCCATTTCTTTGCGCCTTTCGAGCAACGTTTCCATAGAATGTATACACATAAAACGGTTGCTAAAATTACGAAAGCCAGCAAAATCCATGTAAACATATAGATTTTGTCGTTTAACACATTGTTTATAACTGTCTCGTTAATGACATGTTGCTTTTCTTCATAATGGCTTTGGCTAGTACCCATTTTGCAAAAATGAAGGGAAAAAATATAAATATACACGTATATACACGATGATACTGAATTACGAAAGAAATTATTTATTTAATATATCAATTCAGTTGATTTGATTGCTCAACATATAGTTGCGCATACCTCATACAAATGCTTAGTCGAGACAAAGTTAACCTAGTTACAAATTTGTTACATACTAATACAATACACATGGTTTACGCACATTATTTATATAAATGTATTTTCTGTGCAATTACTACATAAATCTTATAGGTTTTTTAACTATTCTACCACAAGATGTGCGCTTGGGGATTGCGTCATCTTTGTTTATTGGTTCATCATTTAACACATAAGCAGGTTTTAACCTATCTAACGATATAGGGCTTAACCTATCTTTAATTTTAATTACATATACTTTGCCTTTACGTTCTATTACTGGATAGGGTCCATCGTATGGTGGTTGTAAAGAACGACGCACTGTGTCGTTGCGCACAAACACCATCTGACACTTATCCAAATCGGGGTGAATAAACAAGGACTTCGACGTTCCGTGAGAGGTAGGTTTCGGTCGTAAACTACCTATTGCATTTCTTAATCTATCTACAAATTCTAAATCTGACGTAGTAGGACTTACCTCGTCGTAGAAGTCACCGGGTAACCTCAGGTTTCTCCCGTATGTCAGCTCTGCTGCGCTAACTCCAGTGTCGCTACGCAAAGCTGCACGTAAGCCTAGTAAGGCAACGGGTAGCTCCTGAACCCATGATGTGTCGCAATTTAGACGTGCCATAAGAGCCACTTTAAGTGCTCTATGCCAACGTTCTATCATGCCGTTACTTTCCGGATGGTAAGGTGTTGTTCTTAATTTATCGATCCCTAAGTATTTCATTAGTTGACTGAAAAGAGTGCTCTCAAACTGCCTGCCCTGGTCGCTAGTAAGCTTAACAGGACAACCAAAACGAGCTATCCAACCATTGAACACAATTTCGGCTACGGTTTCCGCCGAAATATCTCGAGATGGAAATGCCTCTGGCCATCCGGTAAAACGATCAATCATAGTAATACAGTACCTGTATCCGTCTGAAGTTATGGGTAATGGTCCAACAATGTCAATATGCACTTGTTCGAACCTATCAACTCTAGGAAATGTACCTAATTGCGATTTATTGTGCCTATTAACCTTAACGCGTTGACATTGTATACATGATTTTGCCCATACGCCTACATCTCTATTCATATTTGGCCAAAAAAATCTTGTTGCCATCATTTTCCTACTAACACGTATTCCGGGGTGGCTTAATTGATGAACAGAATCGAACGCTGTACGCCGGAAACGTTCTGGTAGATAAGGTCTTGCACTGTCAGTAGAGATTTCGCAATATACAGGTCGTTCGCAGTATGGTAATCGCATTTGTTTAAAACGCAAATTACTGTTCTCTGCTTCCTGTATTGCTTGTGCAATGTAACCGTCGTCAAGCTGATGCAATGCTAATTCTCGGAAATCTATCGCTGTGGGACATGTTATTGTTTCAACGCGTGATAAAGTGTCGCTTACAACATTGTTCTCGCCGGAAATATGACGTATGTCGGTTGTAAACTCGCTAATAAAAGCTAACTGCCTAATTCGTCTAGGACTATCGCTATCGCTATTTGTTTTTGAAAAAGCAAAAACTAAAGGCTTGTGGTCCGTAAAAATTGTCAGAGGCCGCCCTTCATACATATTCCTGAAGTATTTCATTGCCATAAATATAGCCAACAACTCTCTGTCATACGTGCTATATTTCTGCTGAGTCTCTGTCAATTTTTTCGAGAAATAGCCTAAAGGTTGCCAAGTGTTACTTACCTGTTGTTGTAGCACTGCGCCTACGCCTGTATTCGACGCGTCGGTCATTAGGGATAAAGGCGCGTCTCGTAGCGGGTGAAACAATGTAACAGCTTCCTGTAGGCTACGTTTACATTGCTCGAAAGCTATATTCGCCTCCTCTGACCATGCTATTTTCGTCTTGTCCTTTTTTCTGGCGTTGTGCAAATACCTATTTAAGACAGACTGACACACAATAGCGTTAGGTAAATGTGATCTATAGAAATTGACCATACCTAGGAATCGTCTGAGCTGTTCCACATTTTCTGGCTTCGGAAAATCTTGAATTGCCTGGACTTTTTCACCGAGGGGTCGAATACCTTGTTTAGACACCTCGTAACCTAGAAAATCTAACTTATCTACACCGAATACACACTTACTAACATTAATAGTGATACCGTATTCATTGAATCTTGAGAAAATGGTCTTCAAATGTTCCTTATGGGATTCAAGGTCACCTGACATTAGGATCAAATCATCAATAAAACAATATACAAAATCAAGACCGGTAAGCACTACCGTATCCATAAATCTTTGGAATGTTTGAGCCGCGTTTCTCAACCCGAAGGTCATACGTGGAAACTCAAACAGTCCAAAGGGCGTTATGATGGCCGTTTTCTTAATATCCTCGGGCGCAACAGGTATAAAATGAAAAGCTCTGTTTAGATCTAACCTAGAAAATAAAGTTTTCCCCGCCATTAAATACGTAAAATCTTTCAATGGTGGTATGGGGTAACGATCGGGCTTAGTGATTGCATTAAGACGCCTATAGTCCCCACACGGCCGTATATCACCATTCTTTTTCGGTACTACGTGTAAGGGGCTAGCCCATGCGCTCTTTGATGGCCGGCAAATACCAAGCTCGGTCATTACCCTAAACTCCTCTTTGACCCGCGCGTATCTATCCGGCGGCAGTGGCCTAGCCTTAGCGTAAACTGGTGCTCCCGAGGTCTCAATGTAATGTAATACATTATGTTTCGGTGGTTCCGTATAACACACAGGCTTAGTTATATTAGGGTAAATACGCAGTAATTCATGCCACGAATTATTATTATCTAGTGTCTGAATTGCCGTTGAATTATCACTTACTACTACCGAGGCTAACACATTAAGGTTGGTCACTTGGTCTATTAACTTACGCGCACTTAAATCTACCACTAGTTTATGAAATTTAAGAAAGTCCGCTCCTAATATAGGCTGCTTTACATCTGCAATAACAAATGTCCACGTGAAAGGTCGTCTTAAATTAAAATTTACAGTTAAAGTACACGTTCCGTATGTTTCGATTACCGTCCCGTTTGCGGCGTATAGTTTATACTTACTACTAGTTTTATTACGCGTATTCACTTTCACTACACTTTTGGGTAAAACTGAAATATTCGCACCCGTGTCCACCAAGAAGTTGTAACCACTTTTGCGGTCGGTTACGCATAGGCGGTGATTCGCGAAGCTGGTGTAGTCGTCCGCCGCAGACTGCACCGACTCTAGTTTTCCGCTTTATCCTTTTTGTCCCAGTTACATGGGTCGATATATTTCGCCGCTTTCTTTCCATAGCGAAAATGGTAAAAACATAACCAGTCAGGGTTATGGCTTCGGCCCTCTCTGGATTTACTTCTTTCACGTTGTCTAGAGTTCCGGTCATACTTCTTATTGCTTTGTTGATCCGCTCTGCTCCTACGGTTCAATTTTAGCACTTCCTGGGTCAGCTTAGCGATCTGAGACGCTACCTCAGACTGCCACGTCGAGCTAGAAGTAGATACTTCTGCCACGTCGATAGGCCGAGTCGTCTCCATAATCTTGTCGGCTACGGTGGCTAGATTCTCTAAATTCTTTACCTCAGTAACAGCTAACACCGCACGTACCGATGATGGTAAGTGTCCCGACCACATTATCTTTAATGTGTCGTCCGGAATCTTATTACGGGCCAGGTCTCTCATGCGCCGTAATAATTGCGAAGGCTTTTGACTCCCAAGTTCCATTTCACCCAGCAGTTTTTGGAACTGACGAGCCTCGCTCTCCTCAAATACCTGCAACAGGCGTTCTTTCAAACTAGCGTACCTGTTTTCCGCTGGCGGCTCCAATAGCAAGTCGCTGACCTGCTCGATTGCGTTCTTGCTTAATTTGGTGACGACCAGGTTCTGCTTGGCCGCATCACTGAGCTTCTGCGAAAACACTGTGGCTTCAAACTGGATAAACCACAGCCGTGGTTTATCTACCCAGAACTCTGGAATCCTCGACGACACCGTCACTGAAGCCAAGGTGTTTTCTCCACCGCTCGCCTCCGATTTTACCGGCTCTAGGGGCTGCGTAGGTACGGATACCGCTTGCGTAGGAAACATCGCGATAATTGTGAGTCACGTCGAACGCACGAACCGTAACTATATCCTCAAAAGTTCACACACAAAAGTTACTATAAATGATCACGTCGGGGTCACCAATGTACGAGTTACAACTG
Organism: Catocala fraxini; assembly: GCA_930367265.1. Lineage (NCBI taxonomy): Eukaryota > Metazoa > Arthropoda > Insecta > Lepidoptera > Erebidae > Catocala > Catocala fraxini. Next base: position 110,643 of record OV884032.1, read on the forward strand.
CTTTAAGAGTAACTCTGATTTTAGTGTGTAAGGTTATCGGTGTAAAAGGATCGCACAATAAAAGATGGTATTCACAGTAGGTATATATAGCGCCCTACGTGCGTCTACGGTTCGGTGTGACAAACGACTGCCTTGGCTGTACGCTAACTCGCGAACTCGATGCAATAATACCGAGTCAGCATTCTACATACTATACTGTGTCCCTACAGTACTCCCTTACCAAAAAAAAGGAAGAGAAACTACAAAAAACAAATTATGAATATTCAAATACAAAAGTTATAACCTTGAAATCATTTACCGAGCTTAGAATGAGTACTGTTGTCGAGTGTAAGTGAAACAATTTGCCAGTAAGCAGTCTCGCCGGCACCGCAGGCGTCACGTTACAATATCAAACATTATGAGTTATAAGAATAGATTACATGTATAAATGTATTACTTACTAAGTTACCTGTAATAACTTTTAATATGAACCAAAGTTATTTTAATATTACACTACAACATTACATATATTTTAACACAGAAACATTCTTTTAATTACATTAAACATTTATACACTCAAATATGAAATCAAAATTATCTAAATTACCAGAAAATACCTTTTAATTTTATACATGGCCCACTGTGCCAGGCATATGCTGCTGTTGCTGCGAAGCATGCACCCTCACAGTTGGTGTAAGTCCTGTCATATGTACAATTTCCTTCGTGACCCATTTCTTTGCGCCTTTCGAGCAACGTTTCCATAGAATGTATACACATAAAACGGTTGCTAAAATTACGAAAGCCAGCAAAATCCATGTAAACATATAGATTTTGTCGTTTAACACATTGTTTATAACTGTCTCGTTAATGACATGTTGCTTTTCTTCATAATGGCTTTGGCTAGTACCCATTTTGCAAAAATGAAGGGAAAAAATATAAATATACACGTATATACACGATGATACTGAATTACGAAAGAAATTATTTATTTAATATATCAATTCAGTTGATTTGATTGCTCAACATATAGTTGCGCATACCTCATACAAATGCTTAGTCGAGACAAAGTTAACCTAGTTACAAATTTGTTACATACTAATACAATACACATGGTTTACGCACATTATTTATATAAATGTATTTTCTGTGCAATTACTACATAAATCTTATAGGTTTTTTAACTATTCTACCACAAGATGTGCGCTTGGGGATTGCGTCATCTTTGTTTATTGGTTCATCATTTAACACATAAGCAGGTTTTAACCTATCTAACGATATAGGGCTTAACCTATCTTTAATTTTAATTACATATACTTTGCCTTTACGTTCTATTACTGGATAGGGTCCATCGTATGGTGGTTGTAAAGAACGACGCACTGTGTCGTTGCGCACAAACACCATCTGACACTTATCCAAATCGGGGTGAATAAACAAGGACTTCGACGTTCCGTGAGAGGTAGGTTTCGGTCGTAAACTACCTATTGCATTTCTTAATCTATCTACAAATTCTAAATCTGACGTAGTAGGACTTACCTCGTCGTAGAAGTCACCGGGTAACCTCAGGTTTCTCCCGTATGTCAGCTCTGCTGCGCTAACTCCAGTGTCGCTACGCAAAGCTGCACGTAAGCCTAGTAAGGCAACGGGTAGCTCCTGAACCCATGATGTGTCGCAATTTAGACGTGCCATAAGAGCCACTTTAAGTGCTCTATGCCAACGTTCTATCATGCCGTTACTTTCCGGATGGTAAGGTGTTGTTCTTAATTTATCGATCCCTAAGTATTTCATTAGTTGACTGAAAAGAGTGCTCTCAAACTGCCTGCCCTGGTCGCTAGTAAGCTTAACAGGACAACCAAAACGAGCTATCCAACCATTGAACACAATTTCGGCTACGGTTTCCGCCGAAATATCTCGAGATGGAAATGCCTCTGGCCATCCGGTAAAACGATCAATCATAGTAATACAGTACCTGTATCCGTCTGAAGTTATGGGTAATGGTCCAACAATGTCAATATGCACTTGTTCGAACCTATCAACTCTAGGAAATGTACCTAATTGCGATTTATTGTGCCTATTAACCTTAACGCGTTGACATTGTATACATGATTTTGCCCATACGCCTACATCTCTATTCATATTTGGCCAAAAAAATCTTGTTGCCGTCATTTTCCTACTAACACGTATTCCGGGGTGGCTTAATTGATGAACAGAATCGAACGCTGTACGCCGGAAACGTTCTGGTAGATAAGGTCTTGCACTGTCAGTAGAGATTTCGCAATATACAGGTCGGTCGCAGTATGGTAATCGCATTTGTTTAAAACGCAAATTACTGTTCTCTGCTTCCTGTATTGCTTGTGCAATGTAACCGTCGTCAAGCTGATGCAATGCTAATTCTCGGAAATCTATCGCTGTGGGACATGTTATTGTTTCAACGCGCGATAAAGTGTCGCTTACAACATTGTTCTCGCCGGAAATATGACGTATGTCGGTTGTAAACTCGCTAATAAAAGCTAACTGCCTAATTCGTCTAGGACTATCGCTATCGCTATTTGTTTTTGAAAAAGCAAAAACTAAAGGCTTGTGGTCCGTAAAAATTGTCAGAGGCCGCCCTTCATACATATTCCTGAAGTATTTCATTGCCATAAATATAGCCAACAACTCTCTGTCATACGTGCTATATTTCTGCTGAGTCTCTGTCAATTTTTTCGAGAAATAGCCTAAAGGTTGCCAAGTGTTACTTACCTGTTGTTGTAGCACTGCGCCTACGCCTGTATTCGACGCGTCGGTCATTAGGGATAAAGGCGCGTCTCGTAGCGGGTGAAACAATGTAACAGCTTCCTGTAGGCTACGTTTACATTGCTCGAAAGCTATATTCGCCTCCTCTGACCATGCTATTTTCGTCTTGTCCTTTTTTCTGGCGTTGTGCAAATACCTATTTAAGACAGACTGACACACAATAGCGTTAGGTAAATGTGATCTATAGAAATTGACCATACCTAGGAATCGTCTGAGCTGTTCCACATTTTCTGGCTTCGGAAAATCTTGAATTGCCTGGACTTTTTCACCGAGGGGTCGAATACCTTGTTTAGACACCTCGTAACCTAGAAAATCTAACTTATCTACACCGAATACACACTTACTAACATTAATAGTGATACCGTATTCATTGAATCTTGAGAAAATGGTCTTCAAATGTTCCTTATGGGATTCAAGGTCACCTGACATTAGGATCAAATCATCAATAAAACAATATACAAAATCAAGACCGGTAAGCACTACCGTATCCATAAATCTTTGGAATGTTTGAGCCGCGTTTCTCAACCCGAAGGTCATACGTGGAAACTCAAACAGTCCAAAGGGCGTTATGATGGCCGTTTTCTTAATATCCTCGGGCGCAACAGGTATAAAATGAAAAGCTCTGTTTAGATCTAACCTAGAAAATAAAGTTTTCCCCGCCATTAAATACGTAAAATCTTTCAATGGTGGTATGGGGTAACGATCGGGCTTAGTGATTGCATTAAGACGCCTATAGTCCCCACACGGCCGTATATCACCATTCTTTTTCGGTACTACGTGTAAGGGGCTAGCCCATGCGCTCTTTGATGGCCGGCAAATACCAAGCTCGGTCATTACCCTAAACTCCTCTTTGACCCGCGCGTATCTATCCGGCGGCAGTGGCCTAGCCTTAGCGTAAACTGGTGCTCCCGAGGTCTCAATGTAATGTAATACATTATGTTTCGGTGGTTCCGTATAACACACAGGCTTAGTTATATTAGGGTAAATACGCAGTAATTCATGCCACGAATTATTATTATCTAGTGTCTGAATTGCCGTTGAATTATCACTTACTACTACCGAGGCTAACACATTAAGGTTGGTCACTTGGTCTATTAACTTACGCGCACTTAAATCTACCACTAGTTTATGAAATTTAAGAAAGTCCGCTCCTAATATAGGCTGCTTTACATCTGCAATAACAAATGTCCACGTGAAAGGTCGTCTTAAATTAAAATTTACAGTTAAAGTACACGTTCCGTATGTTTCGATTACCGTCCCGTTTGCGGCGTATAGTTTATACTTACTACTAGTTTTATTACGCGTATTCACTTTCACTACACTTTTGGGTAAAACTGAAATATTCGCACCCGTGTCCACCAAGAAGTTGTAACCACTTTTGCGGTCGGTTACGCATAGGCGGTGATTCGCGAAGCTGGTGTAGTCGTCCGCCGCAGACTGCACCGACTCTAGTTTTCCGCTTTATCCTTTTTGTCCCAGTTACATGGGTCGATATATTTCGCCGCTTTCTTTCCATAGCGAAAATGGTAAAAACATAACCAGTCAGGGTTATGGCTTCGGCCCTCTCTGGATTTACTTCTTTCACGTTGTCTAGAGTTCCGGTCATACTTCTTATTGCTTTGTTGATCCGCTCTGCTCCTACGGTTCAATTTTAGCACTTCCTGGGTCAGCTTAGCGATCTGAGACGCTACCTCAGACTGCCACGTCGAGCTAGAAGTAGATACTTCTGCCACGTCGATAGGCCGAGTCGTCTCCATAATCTTGTCGGCTACGGTGGCTAGATTCTCTAAATTCTTTACCTCAGTAACAGCTAACACCGCACGTACCGATGATGGTAAGTGTCCCGACCACATTATCTTTAATGTGTCGTCCGGAATCTTATTACGGGCCAGGTCTCTCATGCGCCGTAATAATTGCGAAGGCTTTTGACTCCCAAGTTCCATTTCACCCAGCAGTTTTTGGAACTGACGAGCCTCGCTCTCCTCAAATACCTGCAACAGGCGTTCTTTCAAACTAGCGTACCTGTTTTCCGCTGGCGGCTCCAATAGCAAGTCGCTGACCTGCTCGATTGCGTTCTTGCTTAATTTGGTGACGACCAGGTTCTGCTTGGCCGCATCACTGAGCTTCTGCGAAAACACTGTGGCTTCAAACTGGATAAACCACAGCCGTGGTTTATCTACCCAGAACTCTGGAATCCTCGACGACACCGTCACTGAAGCCAAGGTGTTTTCTCCACCGCTCGCCTCCGATTTTACCGGCTCTAGGGGCTGCGTAGGTACGGATACCGCTTGCGTAGGAAACATCGCGATAATTGTGAGTCACGTCGAACGCACGAACCGTAACTATATCCTCAAAAGTTCACACACAAAAGTTACTATAAATGATCACGTCGGGGTCACCAATGTACGAGTTACAACTGCTTTAAGAGTAACTCTGATTTTAGTGTGTAAGGTTATCGGTGTAAAAGGATCGCACAATAAAAGATGGTATTCACAGTAGGTATATATAGCGCCCTACGTGCGTCTACGGTTCGGTGTGACAAACGACTGCCTTGGCTGTACGCTAACTCGCGAACTCGATGCAATAATACCGAGTCAGCATTCTACATACTATACTGTGTCCCTACAATAGCAATCATGATAACCTGCGCACAATATTACTTAAAGGTTTGTATTCCACAAGTCGATCGTTAATAATCAAACAATATGCAGTTGTTTTATCTGGTATGGTTGTAGAAGATTCAATTTCTAATCTGACGTCCACTGGACCTGATTTTAGACTGTCGTTTTGTCTTGAACAGTCTATGATAAAGAGAGGTGCTTTTTCTTTGAAGTCCCATTTAATGTAGCAACGGGTCAGCTTGAGAGTTGTAATACGACTGACGGAATCTCGCATACATCTCATATAATATGCTGTATTTGCTCTCAGAAAATTTTAAATTTAAGGGCTCATACGGATAGTACTGTGAATTTAAGAAAAGCGTTACGTTTGTTACATCACAGTGGTCAAACAGTGAACTGTCCTTTGTTCTATTATTTTTTCTATTAGTTTGTAAACAGAAGATGACATATCTGGGTTTCTCCAATTGTGAAGCAGTCTTAACTGACCAAGAATGCTTTGTTGTTTTAGGCAATAGAGGGTATTCATATAAATCCCAATTTCTAAATGCCATCTGAATAGGTCTATCTCTTTCTAAATGTTTTAAAAGTCTTAACCTTTCTTGATCAGAAACTTTTATATGTGGCACTCTCCATTGAATTCTTTGTATATCAATTTGAAATTGAACGATATCATCAGATAGAACAACACTGTTTAAGTTCGAGTTACTTCTATTCAATATAAGTTCGTGTTTACAATTTATCACAATTTTATTATAATCCTCTGCAAAACCTAAAGTCTTATTCAACGGTATCACAGCACTAAAATGTCCATCACTTTGGAATCCACTTAAGTTCCAACCCCATAGTTCGGCAACTTTATTTTCAGCTTCATTTAGAGAGATATATGATTTTATTGTTGATGTTATGCCTGAATTTTTTATACGATCTATTTCAATACCATTCATTTCGTACCTGATGTCTTGAAACAAAGACATAACAAAGTTATTAGTGAACGTAACAGTTTTCTTGATCGGATTCCCATCTTTACCGAACAGCCTTGCCTGACCTTCGATGTAAATTGAACTGGCTGATGGTAGCACGTATATGTCTTGCTGATGTATGGGGATCCTGATTTCATCGTTTTCTCTAAAGCTGTTATTGTAGGGATTGTATGAATGTACTTCATAACTTTCAATTGAAGTATCGAAGTGTGGTAGTTCAGTAATCTGTAGTATATTCATATTTTAAAACCTAGAGCTTTGAGAAAATCTTTATTCTTTTCTGTTAAATTCTTCACTATCTTCTTACGTCTATGCACTTTAGTGGTCGTAGACGGAATAAGATGTTTTATTTTTACTGGTAAGTTTTTATAATATACTATCATTTTGTTTTTCTTGAATGAAGACGTAATTCAATATTATATTTTTCTTCAAAGTTAATGCAGCGACCGAACTGATCAACAATTCTAACAGATATGGATGAAATTATATTTTTGTTTATCGGAAAGTAAATAAAACTTCGTGGTATTTCAATATAACGACTACCTAGAGCGGTACCTAATACAAATTCATGAATAAAATGAGTTGGTGAGCCGTTGCAGTACGAACCGTTTACAAGATCACATTCGATTCTGATAACAGATAAACTGCTGTTGTTGGCTGTCTCATGTGGTTTTGAATTTAATACCGAAAAGTATAGCAAGCCGCACTCGTGTTGATCAGATAAATGCAGTGCAGGTTGAAAGTACGAAATCAATTCATATGTATTACCAGAGATAGTTACCGTTGTGGACATTCTTGTAGACTAAACCCATTTTGAAGATCCTGTCTATTATATTCCTTGATTACACCAGAATTTCTGTAAAAAATCTAAGCAGAGATGTCCGCAATTAAAGGGGTGATCGCGCTGTATATTATCATAATTATATTGGACTTTAGGACCTAAGTATTTTATGAATTCCTTTGGAGGCTTCAGATTGCCATAACTAGCGAAATACTCGATGTGATCATTATATTTAGCATAGGCTACCCAATGAGAACCAGGATTTTTAGAACTATCTAAATTGATAACTCCACACTCTTTTTTATAAGGATATTTAGGGAGTTCATCTCTCATAAATACACCTCTAAAATAAGGAATACTGTTTCCAAATTTTAAAATATCCAGGTTAGTTAGAGCTCGTTTGGGTAGCCGATATATTAGTTTTTTTCTTTAGTTACAAAGATTCCAAGCCCATTTTTGTGTGGTTTAAGGTGTAGTCCTTTTCCTTTTTTATAAATATTTGATAAAACGTGTTATTGTGGGTGATAATGAAAATAACAACATGATACTTAATGATATTTATTGAATCGTAAATAATATTAATATGTTACAATATACACAAACATTATAATTGGTAATAGACATCAGTACAAAGAGTAGTTTACTTAATAATCTTATTATTCAATAAAACTAGTTTAGTTATCATAATATGCTTAAAATACTTATCGGATTTTACAATAAATCACCGTATAAAACTATGTGTGTTTAAACTTAAAGTAATCATAATTATGTAATCCAGTTATAATATAGTATTAGTATGACCCCAAGGCAGTGTATTTATTTGATTCGATTGAATTTGTTCTTTATCATCAATTCTTTTTAATACAACTTTATTACATTTTTGCGAGTACAAAACATGTCTTATTGATTTGATCATATTCATTTTACGTTTTAATTCAATATTATTAAATAAAGCTTGCTTATAATTGAATGTACTTAAACTATTTGTAATTGGCTTTGATACTCCTTTCGCCTTTTTAATTTGTGTCTTTAATGATTCAATGCAGTAAAGCTTGGCTCGTAATCCAATAAATTTAGTAATTATATCGCCTCCTAATTCATCCTTACATAATCCGGGTACTCTAGTGTTCACCTGGGGAATACTATAAAGGTTATTAACATCAAAGTTACTAGTATCAAACTCTTGAATATTATTACGTATATCTTTATAAAAATCATGTGTTTGTATTAAGTACATTAAACTGTCAGTATCGGTGTAACATAGTTTGACATTTCTACCATATTTAGTCTTAATGAAATTATAATGGAAATTGTAGAGATGCTGTTTTGAGAATTCGAGCACAGTAAATCCCACATATATAGGTCTATCTAGAATAAGCTTTTCATGATTCAATTGAACTGCAATAAAATTTTCATTAAAAATAGATATGCTTTTTAAATTCGGCCTTGTAATCAATTTCTCTGCTCCTACAGACTTATTCGTTTTATTCCATTCATCATTCCATTTAGTTACCAATTTAACGTCTACCTTTTTGCGTTTGTTTTCGATTGTTTTACCGAATATAGAATTATTCAAAAGCTTGAAGAAATCTTTTTCAAATGGTGTTGAAGCTGCTTGTCGTAATTTGGTATTTAAGTCAATATATTTCTTTAAAAAGTTTTCTTGTCTAAATTGAAGGATTCAATGATTTTTTTTTAATATGAGGCCATTTTTCAGGCATTCTTTTAAGTGAACATAATGTATTACGTAATTATATTTATCATACAAATTAGCAATTAATTTAGGTGTCTTCCCTCCAATGGGCACAAATTTTTCTGGTGCGAAGGGTAAGTCACTGTGTAAATCGTGTAAATGATCTGGGTACATCATATCAACTTCTAAAATATAACCGTGAGTAGCATCATCAGAAACATCAAGCACATTAAAGTTTGCAATATCTTCATGTTCCACAAATTTAAAATCTGTTATCGGTAACTTCTTTGTCATAGCATAACCGTAGAGATTGTTACAATCAAGATATATTAAATATGTTGACGGTTTAGAAGCATCAAAATTAGGTAAGTAAATATTATTAGCTTCGGCATAGCGGTGACTGCACTGTGCTAGCCCTCCACGTATACCTTTCTCAAGCATTTCATAAATTTCTAAATTATTAATCAGCTCTAATTCAACGCCTGTATAGAAAAGCATAGCGTCCCAACTAAGACTAGGTGAAGTAATATAGTATGCAGGATCAAGATTATAATTAATTAAACATATTTTATTAAAGTTTTCGAAAATATCACAGAGTAGAAGTACATCACTTTTTAAATATAAATCTGTGTATTCACCAATAGAACCAATATTAAAACATTTCCAAACAGTTTGCGCATGTTTATACTCGTGATCTGTAATATTTTTCATTTTCAAGCTGTTATAGAAACAATCTTTTGATGGTAGTTCGGTTTCATTATACTTCTGCCATGAATTGATATATTCATATGGATATATACCTTTTGTTCTCAATAAATCGAATTGGTTTGTGCTAGGATAATGGGACGACAAATGCGTAAAATCTTCGAGTGGTAAACTTTTAGTCAATGTATCAATACTTGAACTAAGGAACTGAAAAGAATCTATAAATTTAATTTGAACAGGCTTTCTATTATATTCAGATTTTATGATTTTTGTTATGGACAAATACTTCTCTTTTGTTTTAGGAATGACCTTTATTTCACCGTTGTATTTAGATAATTCCGTGATAAACAAGTGCGCATCGTAACCAGATAAATTATGAAACACAACAGGAATGAATGAACATACTTTAAATGATAAATTACAGTGTGAATGAGCTGCACCTCTATATTCAGAAGTAACATGATCATGGTCACACACTTTATCATCAAATAATAAATTTTTACAAATGTGACATATAGTTGCATTACTATAATTCTCAATTTGTTCTCTAGTCATTGGTTTCATATTTTGTTTTGAATTTAAAATCTTATGAATCAATTGTGCATCATTAATAATTTTTTTAACAAATATTTCCACACAATCTGGTCCTCTATACGTTACAAACTTATTCAAGCTTTTGTCATGAGAACAACATATATAATAAGCAAAACATGATGGTTGGTGACATCTGTTCCTCTCCGTATTTTTACCAGTATTCGGTTCTGTAAAATCGTATAATAAACATTCAAAATCTGCATATATGACAAAGTTAATTTTTAGTTGTCTCTCATAATGCATAAATTTTAAAAAGCTATTTTTTCTGGCAATAAAGTAATTATCTTAGAACAACTATGTGAAGCGTATTTGGTTTTACTAGTGAAAAATTGTAAGCACGTATCACACAAATACATTTGACCTTTATGATGTGAGACTTGTCGTCTAACAAGACGCATAAGATCTTTTATCAAATAGTAGTGAGCTTTACTAGACTGTTCAAAATACAGCAAGTTAATGTGTTTCAATTTCTTACAATTGGTAACATATAACGGACCAGTAATATTATAATTTTTGTCTAATCCATAAATGTTCACACTTATTTCATCATTATTTTTTTCAAATAACGCAATATCTTTATATGAGGGCGGAAATGACATCCCCTGTGTATTAAATATTGCTTTTAAATTCGGGTACGAACTTAGTCTACAAACATTATTTTTTGATGGATATAATGCTGCAGCGATGCTCCACAAAAAACAATAATTATCATTGTTTTGTATGTTCACACAGCTCTTTGTATTCTTAATTTTAGCAGGCAGATCTATGTAGGATCCGCCTCGCATGGGCGAGTATTTATTAATATTCATGTCTAAGTGACTTACTGACATAAATGACCATCCAGATTGACAATGCTCAAACTCTGATAATTTCATTTTATAAATCTCTTTTACATCTGAATATAACTCATCATAATTTGTATTCTGATAAACAATTTTATATTTAGTGTTAAATGACTTGAGTTGCTGCTCACCTGATACAGGTAATATGAAATGAGCAAACAACTCGAAGTTCACTTTGACAGAGACATGTTTCGACAGTGTTAATTCAATTATTTTTAAAATATCATCTCGCTTGCCATCTAAGAACGTCTCTATAAGCAGGTACTCGTCTTCTTGAGATGGGCATAAGCGATAAGTCATTATTCGGTTTTTAAAAGCAGTGGCAACAATATCAACATTTTCAAACTCAGATTTTATTAAACAATTTGATTTGTGAATATTAGTTCTCTTATGATATCGGTATTCATGTTCTGGTATCTCAATTCTGCATTTGTCACAAGTAATATGAATGCTTGATAGTGAATTAATATGTGAGTGAACTGAAAAGAAAAACGCGGTTGTTTATAGAAACTAGAAACATTTATTTAATAATATCAAACTATGGAGTACATAATTATATTATAGAATTAATGGATTATATAATCTTATTATAATAGCTAAACATGAATGATTATAATATAAATTCGTAGATGCATATACTTAAATTTTTTATTGATAAGAACTTATAAACGTAGGTGGATAGTCTTTAAATTCCTTTCGAACACTTTTAATATACATGTTTATATGATTCCATGACTCTGACTCGGTTTCACATTTGTTTTTAACAGTTATGATCGAGTGTCGTCATCTATTCACTGGTGGCACTCGTTCAATATCATTGCAGTTATATATTTTCAATTCTATATAGTAACTGCCTGTTTTATGTTCAGCCATTTCTCTCGAAAAGCCATTGGCCAACCTACGTGTAATATACGAATAAATAAGTTGATATTTTTTACGCGTTGCTTCCAACTGTTCGTCACCAGAATCAGTACCGAATAAATCACTGGCCGTTGGTCTGGAGTTCGACCTCTGCTTTTTGCTGGTCGACGGCTGGCACTCGTTGGCTGTCGCACGTGACTTGCGCTTCTTTTTTTCAACCTTTTTAGTAGTTAGTAACAACATTTAAACCGCTGCAGTCAAATATGAAGTATTTAAAATAGCAAGCTATGTAAGTGAAGTATAAGTTTATTGCTTTAAATAATTTCTGATATCTATTAATTAAATACCTATGTTTAGTGTATATGTCCAGCAGTGGATTTCGATAGACTGGTTGATTGATTTAATAATCAAAGGGTCCTTGATTGAAAAGTCGAATAGTTAAATGATTGAATGATGAAAAGATGATATAGAAAAGTATAATGATTGAATAATTAAATGTTACTTACATTTTCACAACTATATGCAGATCAGTCACTGTAGGTAGACAATACTGTACGATGATGCTGGTAGCTCTTGAAGAAGTGCTTTGGAATCATACCTCAGTAGCAAGGCTTTTAAATAGTGATAAATCCACGTCATGTTGTACCAAATTTGGAAAAGTGTACGTGGTGTCTAAAATGCGGTGTCAGCCACTGCTTCCAAATAAGTTTCAATTCGTTGTCAGCAATATTGTATTTCATTGTTACATTTAGATTAATCTAGTATAATTATTTACTCAACTGTATCAAATAAAAGGGTATGATGTGTTTAGATGGCATACTAGCCATATACTATGATCGTACTTGCCTTTCGGTTCGATTAACGGCTTTTTTAATATGCCATTACTCTTTCCGCTGTTTATGAACCTATCAGTACCAGCATAGTCTTAGGTTAACACCAATGCGATCTACGCGAGGTATCCAAAATATGTTTGATGAAATGTTGATGTATAGTACACTTCTACCTACCTCTTCGAGGTTAGATCATGAGATTATATAGGTATGCATATTTGTATGCACACATAGCTATTAGACATTTCTAGTATAAGCGGATCTCTCAGTGTATCAAGCTACTCTATGATGTAAGGTCAGCTTAAACTGGTTTAGTATAGCTTGAGCTGTAGCCGTCTATACATAGATACGTTTCTTCGTTGGATTAAACAACAATATAAAACTATTAGTCAATATTTATACCGTCACGCCTGTTTTCCCCGAAGGGGTAGGCAGAGGTGTATTACTACACCCACTTTTCGCCATATGAATTTGTAGGTCCCACGTAATAGGGGGCGAGCCTATTGCTGTTACCGGGCACAATACCAGACTCCGGGCTACTACTGAGAATTCGGAAAAACCCAGTTACACTTTTGCCCGACCCGGGAATTGAACCCGGGACCTCCCGATCAGCGATCGCACGCGCTACCACTGGACCATATATCGGTATGAAATAATAAACTTTAATTACTTACTTACCTACTTAAATACAATATTAAAGACTTAGGCGTTATAATTTAAAATAATTATAAAAATATAGACAAAGCCTGGTGTAAAAATAGTATATCAATATTTGGACTTTGCCCGTGGTCGTCGATCGTCTCCTTACAGAGAATTGCTAGTATTGCAAAATTTACTCTAGACGACATACTAGCCACATACGATAACCGCGCCTGCTGAATCATCTCAATAAAATGTATGAAAAGTTTTCAATGAACAAACATGCAGTAATATTTATTTTTCTAACAATATTTATGATAAACATTAAAATTGTAGGCGCCTGGTTGTCGGGCATCTTCAGGTTACAATTTCGGGAAGGTATCATTCTTACCATTTTCGGTGCGATGTATGATTAAACAACAGAAACACGCGATTTTGAACCTTCTGCATTATAATAAAATTATGTATAAATAGGACAAAAAAACCTTAAATTATAATTATTTTGTCATTATGTTTGTTTTTGTAAGCATTATATCTTTGTACTACCTAATAATAGCATTATTCTGCATAACATAGGGTTATCACTACAAGCTTTGACTCGGTTTTATTGTGTGGCTGATAGAATAGGTTTACTTAATGAACTCATTTTATATCAACTTGTATTTTCCGTTAGACGTTGCACGCTTAAAATCATGCTACCCGAACTGCGAATAATACGGATTGTTAACATTATTTTAAGTCAGTTTTATAGTAATGGCTAATCCAACTATATATTACCAGAACTGCAGGGGCGTCCGCACAAAACTACACACTTTGTATATGAATGTTTTAAATAGTAATTATGACATAATAATTTTGACAGAGACGTGGTTGATTCCGGAGGTAAACAATAGTGAGTTTATAGATCAGCGTTATGTAGTGTATAGATGTGATCGTGATCGTCTTATTACAAATAAACGTGATGGCGGTGGTGTACTGGTCGCTGTGCTTCGAACGCTCAAGTCATCTGAGTTACATCTTCCATGCACTCATACGTCATTGTCTATGAATCATCTTAACCTCTTAGAACATGTTCTTATAGAAATACCAAGTACAAGAATATCCAAGCGCCATATCATCAGTGCTGCCTATACGCCACCCAGAACAGCTAATGTAATATACGAACAACATTTTGAATTATTACAAGCGGTCCTAAGTGATCCAGGTGTTGATGTTTTCTACGTAGTGGGTGACTACAACCTCCCGGAAATAGGCTGGAATACACCAGGTCCAACAAGTCCGCTAAACGTTCGTATATTGAGCACAAGTATGCCGTGTATTGAACTTTTAAATTTTATTTCTTTACTTGATGCTTTACAATATAATGATGTAGTTAATGCTAATAATAAAATTTTAGACCTTGTCATCTCAAATCACCCGTGCAAGGTCTCTGCAGCAGCCTTTCCTCTTCTTTCAATTGACACTCATCACCCACCAATTGTTTGTGAAACAAATCTAAATGTAGACATCATTCCCATGAAAAAACGACCTCTAAATAAATACAACTTTCACAAATCGGACTATGTGCAGATCAACCATAAAATACAAAACACTGACTGGTATGAACTACTCACCCCTTTGAAGTCTGAGGAGGCCCTCAACTTATTTTATAATAAAACTGATGACATTATAAAACAACATACGCCATTGGCCGCGCGTATAACTTCCTCTTTTCCTGTCTGGTTTTCAAAGCCGTTAATTAGTATGTTTAGGAAGAAGCAAAAGGCATGGATAAAATGGAAAAAATATAGCAATATATCTGATTATGAAAATTTCGCTAATTATCGGACTTCGTTTAAGGAAATGTGTAAAAAATGTTTCTCGCAATATATTAATTCGGTCGAAGACAGCATACATAAAAATATTAAAGATTTTTGGGTGTACATCTCGAATAGAAAAGACAAACCTGGTATACCAAGTAAAGTTAATTATAATAATAATACATCTAATGACCCTCAAGTAATCTGTAACATGTTCTCTGACTTTTTCTCTTCTGTTTATGAGCCTACTTCACCCACTTTTTGTCAATGGAAGCCCCCTTCGGGCATACTATCTAATGACGTAAACCAACACAATATGTATATTGCTGATCTCCACTTTGTAGAGGCTAACGTTAAGGCGGAATTAAAGTCCCTCGACACAACTAAGGGCCCGGGTCCCGACGGTCTGTCAGCGTATTTTCTTAAGAACACTGCGACCGTAATCTGCAGGCCTCTAACTATTATCTACAATAAATGTGTTCGAGAGGGAGTGATGCCGACTGTATGGAAGTATGCCAACATAACGCCTGTTCACAAAAGTGGCTCCAAGACGAGCGTTGATCAGTACCGTCCCATATCGATACTGTCTACCTTGTCGAAGCTTTTCGAGAGACTGATACATAATGAGATATACCCGTCAATTCACAATATTATCATTCCACAACAACACGGTTTTTTGAAAAAGCGCTCCACAACTACTAATTTGATGGTATTCTCGGGTTACTTATTCGACAATGTTGATAATCGTGTGCAGGTTGATGCTGTCTATACAGACTATCGAAAAGCTTTTGACAGGGTGGACCACGAACTGTTACTTCATCGTATTGCTTACAATGGGATTCGTGGCAATCTATTACGTTGGTTCCATTCTTATGTTAACAATCGTTGTCAAAGGGTTGTTATCAACGGATTTCAATCGGATATAGTGAAGGTCACTTCTGGTGTTCCGCAGGGGTCTATACTCGGACCATTGCTGTTTAATATATTTATAAATAATATAAATGAGTGCTTCCATCATTCAAAATTTTTGTTATATGCAGACGACCTCAAGGTATACAAATCTATCAATAACATACATGACTGTTTTCTTCTTCAAGAGGACCTTGATAGACTTTCAGACTATTGTCGCACAAGCAAGCTGCAACTTAGCATTCCGAAGTGTAATTACATTAACTTTACCAAAAATAAAAATGTAATAAGTTATCCGTATACACTATGTAATGTTGAACTGACGAAGGTAACCTCCGTGCGTGATCTTGGAGTACAGTTAGATTCTAAGCTTTGTCTAGACCTGCACATTGAGCGAATAATCAACAAAGCATATCAGATGTACGGATTCATAATGAGATCAACGCATGATTTTAAAAGGACCTCCTCATACCTCTGTCTATACAAAACTCTAATACGTTCGCAGTTAGAATACGCCGTAACAATTTGGAATCCGTACTATATCAAGTATATTGACATGTTGGAAAATGTCCAGCGTAAGTTTCTTCGTGCAATGCATTATAGATGTCATAGATCTCTCCTACCTTACGATCGGTTACTCAATAAATACCAACTTCTGAGTCTCAGCTCCAGGCGTAAACAACTTGAGGCAATTACTTTGTATAATGTAGTTCACTGCAGATATGACTGTGTGGATTTGAATAATGTTTTATGTTACTCAGTCCCTAGAACAGTGCACAGACGGCAGGTACGTGCAGGCAAATTGTTTGCTGTAGGTACCTGCCGTACTAATACAGGGTTAAGGTCGCCAATTCGACGTATGACTGATACATACAATAAAATGTTTGAGCATATTGACATATTTCTATGTTCTATTGGGCAATTTCGCAAAATGTTATTTACAACACTCTCCAATATGTAATTTTGTTGATTCAATTTCGGTCACCGTTCTGATATATATATATTATTATGTATTTTCATTCTAAATTTACTATTATTCTATATATAAATATGTACTTATATAATGTCTAATTCGATTGTATAAGATGTATCATCTGTTCTAACCTGTTCTAACTCAAATCGATGGTCACCTAGCGCTAACCTTAATTTTATTGTTAATCTGTGAACAGCGCTGTGGGCTTCACTATTGTTATCATTTGGAAATGTTCAACATTAATGTAAAATTTTATAGTGTTGCTGTTTGTTGTTCCTTCCTAATAAAAAAAAAAAAAGAAAATAAATTCCATTTCTGAATTTGACGAACTGATGTACTGTATGTACAATGTCGGTAAGTTTTAATATTTTCTTATTATTTTTAATGCAATGTTATATTCGATTACTTATATAAAATGGTTATTATAACATTATTATAATTGATTTACATAAGAAAGTAGTTAAGTGACTGACCCAATGATCAATAAAATTATTTTAATAGTACTAATGTATTGTATTATAATTGTACTAATACTAGTTTTCTTTGTTTTAGGACACTGAAGAGCTGTTTGATTTCATCCCTGTGAATCAACCACCACCACCAGTTCAACAAAAGCCTGGACAAAAAACACTCGGTCTTAGTCGTAAGAGACAGATAACGGAGAAAACTTATTTTCAATATATAAAGAAACCGATTACTCGAGGCACAAAAATTATCAAAATTGAAATCTATGATGCAGACAGTTTGCCTAAATCTGAGCAGCCTATATGTGGTTGTGAGGCTGATGTGTGTGTTCAGCATGTGGTTAAAACAATTTTGTTTGATGACATATACACTAGCACGAGGGAATTAATAGCAAAAATTCAAGACGACATCGAGCCTAAAGCATAAAGTAACGTCATAAGGTCATAAATATAGAAAATAAAAGGATTTTGTGATTTTGTTAAAACTGTAAATATGATTTTTACCTATGTAATAACTATGAATATATTTTAAGCGTGTAAATTATGAATATTTCAAATAAATCAATTTTAAATTTATATGAAAATCGTTTCATTTTTTACTTTTTACTAAGTAATCTATTAAAATAACATCGACATTATATTGTTTAATTATAATATTAGGTATATGATTCAAAGGTATTTCTGCTATCACTATGTACTATGTGAATAATCTCATTTAATAAATAAATAAAGTAAGCGCAAAATATGTATATTGTATAGGTATAGACAACTGCGCTGCAATATTATAAGGCAGCGGTAGATGACGACATGTGCATTCCATTCTCATCCGCTTACCGTGCTGAATAGATCATACCTGCGTGTACTCAAATAGCATGAACATACCAATTGAGAACTATTTGCATTGTTGAATGATCGTAATAATTGAAAATTGTAAATGATTAGATTAAGACTGTCATTTACATTGAATGCTTTTTATTTTGGATGTACGTACTCGCAGATTAATTATTATGAATTTAAAAGATTTCATCTGAATGAATGAATGAATGCATGAAAACTAAAAAGACCATAATAATATGTTGAATAATTGAATGATGGGGGTAAATTGGGCGTTTCTGGATCGCCTCTGATCCAGAAACCCCAATTTACACCTACTGACTTTGACTTCGGCTAAGACTTTGACCTCGCCTACGATAGACGTTGGCAACAACCTTTGACCTCTGCTACGAGTTTGACCTTTGACCTCGGCTACGACTTCGACCTCGGCTAAGAATTTGACCTCGCCTACGATAGACGTTGGCAACGACCTTTGACCTTAGACCTCTGCTACGGCTTTGACCTTTGACCTCGGCTACGATAGATGTTGGCAACGACTTTTGATGTTTGACCTCGGCTACGACTTTGACCTCGGCTAAGACTGACCCGGATACGATAGACGTTGGCAACGACCTTTGACCTTTGACCTCAACCACAACTTTGACTTTTGACCTCAGCGACAACTTTGACCTTGGCTACGATAGATATTCGCGACGACCTTTGACCTTTGACCTCAGCCACAACTTTGACCTTGGCTACGATAGACGTCGACAACGACCTTTGACCTTTGCTATGACTTTGACCTTTGACCTCGGCTACGACTTTGACCTCGGCTAAGACTGACCCGGCTACGATAGACGATGGCAACGACCTTTGACCTTTGACCACAAGCACAACTTAGACCTCGGCTACGATAGACGTTGGCAACGACCTTTGACCTTTGACCTATGCTACGACTTTGACCTTTGACCTCAGCCACAAATTTGATCTCGCCTACGATAGACGTTGACAACAACCTCTGACCTTTTACCTTTGCTACGACTTTGACCTTTGACCTCGGCTACGACTTTGACCTCGGCTAAGACTGACCCGGATACGATAGACGTTGGCAACGACCTTTGACCTTTGACCTATGCTACGACTTTGACCTTTGACCTCAGCCACAACTTTGATCTCGCCTACGATAGACGTTGACAACAACCTCTGACCTTTTACCTTTGCTACGATTTTGACCTTTGACCTCGGCTACGACTTTGACCTCGGCTAAGACTGACCCGGATACGATAGACGTTGGCAACGACCTTTGACCTTTGACCTCAACCACAACTTTGACTTTTGACCTCAGCGACAACTTTGACCTTGGCTACGATAGATATTCGCGACGACCTTTGACCTTTGACCTCAGCCACAACTTTGACCTTGGCTACGATAGACGTCGACAACGACCTTTGACCTTTGACCTTTGCTATGACTTTGACCTTTGACCTCGGCTACGACTTTGACCTCGGCTAAGACTGACCCGGCTACGATAGACGATGGCAACGACCTTTGACCTTTGACCACAACCACAATTTTGACCTCGGCTACGATAGACGTTGGCAACGACCTTTGACCTTTGACCTATGCTGCGACTTTGACCTTTGACCTCAGCCACAACTTTGAGCTCGCCTACGATAGACGTTGACTACGACCTTTGACTTTTGACCTTTGCGGCGGCTTTGACCTTTGACGTTTGCTACGACTTTGACCTTTGACCTCGCCTACAATAGACGTTGACAACGACCTTTGACCTTTGACCTTTGCTACGACTTTGACCTTTGACCTCGGCAACGACTGACCTCGGCTAAGACTGACCCGGATACGATAGACGTTGGCAACGACCTTTGACCTTTGACCTCAACCACAACTTTGACTTTTGACCTCAGCGACAACTTTGACCTTGGCTACGATAGACGTTGGCGACGACCTCTGACCTTTGACCTCAGCCACAACTTTGATCTTTGCTACGATAGACGTTAGCATCGACCTTTGACCTTTGACCTCGTTTACGACTTTAACCGCGGCTAAGACTGACCTCAGCTATAACTTTGACCCGGCTACGATAGACATTGGCAACGACCTTTCATATTTGACCTCGGCTACGACTTTGACCTCGGCTATGACTTTGACCTCAGCTACGACTTTGACCTTGGCTAAGACTGACCTGGCTACGATAGACGTTGTTAACGCCCTTTGACCTTTGACCTCTGCTACGACTTTGACTTTCATCCTCGGCTACGACTTTGACTTCGCCTACGATAGACGTTGGCAATAACCTTTGACCTTTGACCTCGTCTGCGACTTTAACCGCGACTAAGACTGACCTCAGCTGTAACTTTGACCCGGCTACGATAGACATTGGCAACGACCTTTGATATTTGACCTCGGCTACGACTTTGACCTCGGCTAAGACTGACCTCGTTTACGATTCACCGCAGTTACGACTTTGACCTTGGCTACGATAGACGATGGCAACGACATTTGACCTTTGACCACAACCACAACTTAGACCTCGGCTACGATAGACGTTGGCAACGACCTTTGACCTTTGATCGATGCTACGAATTTGATCTTTGACCTCTGCTATGACTTTGACCTTTGACCTCAGCCACAACGTTCACCTTGGCTACGACTTTGACCTCGGCTAAGACTTTGACCTTTCCTACGATAGACGTTGTTAACGACCGTTGACCCTTGACCTCTGTTACGGCTTTGACCTTTGACTTCGGCTACGATAGACGTTGGCAACGACTTTTGATGTTTGACCTCGGCTACGACTTTGACCTTGGCTAAGACTGATCCGGATACGATAGACGTTGGCAACGACCTTTGACCTTTGACTACTGCTACTACTTTGACCTTTGACCTCGGCTACGTTTTTGACCTCGGCTAAGTCTTTGACCTCGCCTACGATAGACATTGGCAACGACTTTTGACGTTTGACCTCGGCTTCGACTTTTACCTCGGCTACGATAGACGTTGGCAACGACTTTTGACCTTTGACCTCAGCCACAACTTTGGCCTCGCCTACGATAGACGTTGGCAACGACCTTTGACCTTTGACCTCGGCTACGACTTTGACTTCGGCTAAAACTTACCCGGCTACGATAGACGTTGGCAACGACCTTTGACCTTTGCACCGATAGACGTTGGCATTGACCTTTGACCTTTGACCTATGCTATGACTTTGACCTTTGACCTCAGCCACAACTTTGATCTCGCCTACGATAGACGTTGACAACAACCTCTGACCTTTTACCTTTGCTACGACTTTGACCTTTGACCTCGGCTACGACTTTGACCTCGGCTAAGACTGACCCGGATACGATAGACGTTGGCAACGACCTTTGACCTTTGAGCTTGGCTACGACTTTGACCTCGGCTAAGACTTTGACTTCGCCTACGATAGACGTTGGCAACGACCTTTGACCTTTGACTTCTGGTACGATTTTGACCTTTGACCTCGGCTACGACTTTGACCTCGGCTAAGTCTTTGACCTCGGCTACGATAGACGTTGGCAACGAGCTTTGACCTTTGACTTCTGCTACGACTTTGACCTTGGCTAAGACTGACCCGGCTACGATAGACGTTAGCAACGACCTTTGAACTTTGACTGTTGAATTATATACATTTATACATGCAATAATGAATTAATTATTATATTTATCTATTTACAATTATTGCGCCTTAGTAATTGTATAATATAACATCATACAATATAAATAGTAGTCAAATACTTTACAGTTCGATTAGCTATAAAAGGCGTAGCTACACTGCTATCGGTCACTTCTTGTTGTGAGCTGTAAGTGAACGGATATATAAAACTTCCTTGTGTCAAAGTATAAAATAAATTGTTAAAGTATTTGTACAGTGTGTTATTTAACCTCTAATAGGTTATGGGCTCAATGCCGCGATCGAAAATTCTGTGTAATAAATAAATCACAACTACCCACAGTCTAGTGTTCAAATCGTGATTCTACTGTGTCGTGTAAAGGAATGCGACATTCGTAAGTAATGGAACATTTAAAGCAAAAGAGGAATATTAAGCCGTTTGATGGCGATAAATACAGTATCTGGAAGTTTCGAATACGTTCATTACTTAGTGCAATGGATATGATTCTGGACGCAAGGGACATGTTAAGAAGAATTGCGTTTATTTTAAACGAGCAAGTTAACAAAAAGATATCGCGGACAGAACGAGAACAATTTAAACAGTCAGTTTATCTCAAGAGTCGAAATCTGACGTCTTTTCAGGTTATGCATTTGTGACTGGAGAGTACCAACAAGATGATAATGTAAACAAAATTACATTTCATGTTGGATTCAGAAGCATCCGATCACGTTATAAATAGGGACGTTATTTTCATTACTTATGAACATTTACATATTCTATATTATATAATATTCTATTACATACACGCGGCGCCCTCTGGCCCGGACTGGGAGGAGCTTGTGCTGTAGGTGCTTGACAATGGATAAACATATATATATAATTTTGTCAATACATACCTACATATTACACATAGAAACACCCAGACCAAGACAAACATCCATGTCTATGCACACAAATGTTTGACTTGTGTGGGAATCGAACCTCTTAGGTGTGGCGGTCGGTTGCACTAGCCACTACGTCATTGCCGCCTGAATACCAATTAAAAAAATCTGTTGCTAAACATGATTTATTTATTTCAGTTACAAAAAGAGGTACAATCAATGTTGTAAGCAGCTATGGTGATCCAGGTGTTTTGGAGAATGTATTGCGTTGTCCTGAGGTACCATATAATTTATTATCAGTTTCAAAGGTGCAGCAGGCTGGATAGGAGCTTATTTTTTTGATCAGCATGGCTCTTTTATTATAAAGGAAGGTAAAATAATTATGAAAGGTAAGCTTTTACGTAACTACTTAAGATTTTAGAATACCTATTGAGAGGGGTCAGTCTGTTTCCAAAGCATGTCAGTGTAATTTAAATAATTATAAATTACATATGGCATCAACACTTAGGTTATATTAGTTAAAGTAAATTTATTGAGTTAGTGTAATAATTTAATTGAAGACTAAACTGATTGAAACAATATTACCTACTGATGATTTATGCAAAGCTTGCATATATGGTAAACTGACTAGACTACCCTTTAATAAGGTTAAAAACAAAGGATAATCATTTGAAATGTATTTATACACAATGTTATCCAATGTTCTCATGCCTAGTGTGGCTGTCACAGTAAATGTTAATTTATGTGTAACTTAACTGAAATAAACATTATTATTATTATTATTAAGTGACTGACTTTTTGAGAATAAATTCTTTAAACCTGAATACATTAAGCGACCATTATACATTGTGCATTCTGATGTATATGACCAATCACTCCGTCAACGTTTGATAATAAGAATTATTTTATTTTGTTTCTGGACCAGTTCACTCATTATTGTGTTATTTATCCCTTGACTTATAAACCAGATGTGTTTTCGGCATTCAAAGAATTTGTTGCAAAAAGCGAAACAAAGTTTAAAACTTCTATATTAGTTACTTTGTATATAATAGTGGAGAGTAACTATCAACTGAAATGAAAGACTACTGTTAAGTAAATGGTATGAGTTACCACTTAACAGTACCCAGAACTCCACAGTTAAATGATATGGCTGAATGTATGGTTCAAACCATAACTGAAAAGGCTTGTTCTATGTTAACTAGTTTAATTATAGATAAATACTTTTGCGCTGAAGCAGTGTTAACTGCTGTTCACTTATAAATATTACACCTACAAAAGCCCTAAATCAGTCTAAAACTAAATATGGGTTACGGCATGATAGAAAACCAAGTATTAAATCCCTTAGGTTGTTTGATTCAACTGTGTATGTCCATAATAAAACCAATAAATGTTTATTTGATGATAAGTCATATTGGTGGGCTATAGTCCAACTGGTTATAAGGTATAGAACACAGAATGCGATAAATATATGATTGACAGGGATGTTGTAGTAGATGAGATAAATTTTTGGTGTCCAGGCCTACACTAAAGCCTGAAGGGAATAATTTTAAAAAAATCCCCAGACAAAACTGATGTGGACCAAGTGGTGAAATCAGTGTCAACTGAATCGCAAAATATAAATATTCCTAAATCAGATACGTTAAAATCTGATGTACAAGACAGTACTAGTAGAAATCGCAAAATAGTTAATGAGGTTGCATGTGAACCAGACATTGACATGGTTTCCTTAGCTGTAAACAATAATGAAACACATTTACCTAGGAGTGATAGACTCAAAGGTCATCCTCGTATTTGTTTTAAAGAAAGTGATTATAATGATGACTATTTGTTTAGTGTCAATTCATTTACATGTATAATACCTAAATCATTTCAAGAGATACAGTATCTTGATAATAGGTCTTAATGGGAGAAAGCTATTGAATATGAACTAGAATCCCATAGAATAAATAATACATGGTGTCTGGTGCCAAGACCAGATGATAGAAATATTGTAGACTCGATGAGTCTTTACTATTAAAACTGATGAGTTTGGAAAACCTTTAAGATATAAGGCTCGTCTTGTTGCCAAAGGTTTCAGCCAAGAATATCTTACTGATCATAATGAAACTTTTGCGCCTGTCGCTAGAATAGTTAGCTTTCGTTTTATAATCAGTTTTGCAAATCGACATAAATTATTAATTCATCATATGGATGTCAAAACCGCTTTCTTAAATGGCGTTTTAAAGGAAGAAGGCGTCCTAAGATGTAAATTAAATAAAGCATTATATGGGTTGAAACAGGCAAGGTGTTGGATTGAAGTATTTGAGCGATCTTTGAAAAAAAGAGGTTTTCAAAATACATCGGTTGATAGGTGTATATATATATTAGACAAAGGAAATGACACGAAAAATATTTACATTGTATTATATGTTGATGATTTGGTTATAGTATGTGCTGACGTTCAAACAATGAACGAATCCAAATGTTATTTAATTACTAAATTTGAAATGACTGATTTAAATGACATAAAATTCTTTCTTGGCATCAAAATAACTAGATATGCTGATACAATTACATTAGATCAATGTATATTCAAACAGTGTATAATAAGTTCAATATGATTGATTGTAATCTTGTGAGTTTGTGACACCTACTGAAGCTAAACTTAATTATGAACGGTTAAATCTAAAAGAAAAATTTGATGCACCATGTCGTAACCTTATACTTAGAATGCTTGATGTACATTATGCTATCTACTAGCCCTGATTTAAGTACATCTGTAAATATATTCAGTCGTTATACACAAAGTAATAATAAGGAATTGTGGTATTGCTTAACATGCGTGTTAAGATATCTTAAAGGTACTATGCATATAAAGTTAACCTATAAAAAAATGATTATGATAATGTTTTATATAGAAAGTGAACGGATATATAAAACTTCCTTGTGTCAAAGTATAAAATAAATAGTTAAAGTATTTGTACAGTGTGTTATTTAATCCATAACCTCTAATATGACCTCAGTCACAACTTTGACCTCGGCTACGATAGACGTTGGCAACGACCTTTGACCTCTGCTACGACTTTGACCTTTGACCTCGGCTACTACTTTGACCTCAGCACAACTTTGACCTCGGCTACGATAGACGTTGGCATCGACCTTTGACCTTGGACCTCGCCTGCGACTTTAACCGCGGCTAAGACTGACCTCAGCTATAACTTTGACTCGGCTACGATAGACATTGGCAGCGACCTTTGATCCTTGACCTCGGCTACGACTTTGACCTCGGCTAAGACTGACCTCGTTTACGATTGACCTCAGCTACGACGTGACCTCGGCTACGATAGGCGCTGGCAACGACCTTTGACTTTAGACCTCTGCTACGACTTTGACCTTTGACCTCGGCTACGACTTTGACCTCGGCTACGATAGACGTTGGCAACGACCGTTGACCTTTGACCTCAGCTACGACTTAGATCTTTGACCTCGGCTACGACTTTGACCTCAGCTACGATAGACGTTGGCAACGAACTTTGATCTTTGACCTCTGCTACGACTTTGACCTTTGACCTCGGCTATGACTTTGACCTCGGCTAAGACTTGGACCTCGCCTACGAAAGACGTTGGTAACGACTTTTGACGTTTGACCTCGGCTAAGACTGACTTCGCCTACGATAGACGTTGGTAACGACTTTTGACGTTTGACCTCGGCTACGACTTTGACCTTAGCTAAGACTGACCCGGATACGATAGACGTTGGCAACGACCTTTGACCTTTGACCTCAGCCACAACTTTGACCTCGGCTACGATAGACGTTGGCAACGACTTTTGACGTTTGACCTCGGCTACGACTTTGACCTTACCTAAGACTCACCCGGCTACGATAGACGTTGGCAAGGAACTTTGACCTTTGACCTCAGCCACAACTTTGACCGCGGCTACGATAGACGTAGGCAAAGACCTTTGACCTTTGACCTATGCTACGACTTAGACATTTGACCTCGGCTACGATAGACGTTGGCAACGACCTTTGACCTTTGACCTCGGCTACGACTTTGACCTCGGCTAAGACTAAAAAGGTTCTACTGATTAAACATGCCACGGTGTTCCTCGACGTTACCAGGGTCGGCCAGGCCGCGCAAAATATTCTCACATGCGAACCGCGACCCCGCGCACGCCGAGGTTTTGGCCCGCCGACGCCGCGCCGCGCCGTGTGAAACGACGGAGCCCTACACGAAGCTACCAACTAAAACATAACTCATGTTTGACAGCGCGCCACAGCATCGATGTCCGTTCGCCGAAAACAACTCTTGTTGCCGGAGTAGACATCACTATCTTTGTTATCTTTTAATTATTTATTTTTAAACAATAAACGTTACATATTTTACCTTATAACAATTCTGTTTTAATTTATTTAATTTCAATTAAAAACGTAAAGAAATAAACATAATTGAATAACATGGTGTATCATTTGATCTAAGGAACTGTTTAGTTAAACCAACAAGATGTACGTATTAATTACTTGCTGAAAATGACTTCGAAGTACTGCATGTACAATATACGTGAACACCATTTTTATTGGTAGAAATTTAATAATCCTTTTGACAGGATTTACTGATTGAAATGCATTGAATGATCGTTAACGATATAAACAAAATAATTCAGGTACGGATTCAACTTGAGTAATTTAGACGCCGCTTGTCGCTAGGCGCTTGTAATCGAGATACGATACATCAATAAAAAAGTTTATTGAGTTTTTAGCCACAGTGGAACCATAGCAGCCGCGCCGCAGCTTCGCTGAGCCATTGATCAATAAGGTCATTGATTTATTTTTAATTTTGTTTGTTTGAACAGACGTATAGTAGTAAATAGAGGTGGAGAAATGTTATAAATACTATAATATGAATGTGTAAGTATTGATAGCACCTAAAGTCAACATTATATTACATAAGCATATGGTATAAGTAGTAAAGTTGTATGATGTTGTGCCCAAGGTTTTTTTCTATCTTTATTTATTTAGAGGCTTTTATTACAGAGTAATATGTTAGCCCCATCGTGGCTTATTCTAAGATACTAACTTACTTATGTAATAATAGGCGACAGAGGAAGTCGTTGTTGTACATATATCACAAATAGGTCTAACACCGCATTTGAAGTAGGGTCACTTAGGATATTAATGAAAAGTCCTACATCGTACACGTTAAGATTATATTTGAACATCAACGAGTTCCTTTGGCGCTGGTATTTGACACAATCCATCAGTAAGTGTTGGACATCATCAAGGACTCCGCAAGTATCACAATCGGGCGTATCGACTTTTTTCATGAGGAGTCCAAACTTTCTAGATGGATAGTGGCCTGAGCGCAGCCTATACGCTGTAACAATAATATTTCTATTTAAATGACTATTAATAAACCAGGGTATCCTAGCAGGTTGATGTTGAATGGTTTTATATCAAATGCCCTTTTCTTTACTCCTCTCGACAAAATATTCTTTATAATGTCTATTACATAGCTTTTTAATATTACCAAAGTATTCAGAGTAATACTTTTTAACAGCGTAATTCATTCCATCTGTACACGCTAACTTAGCCAACGTATCAGCCTGCTCGTTACCCTGGAGCCCAATATGAGAAGGAACCCATTGCAATCTCAAAGATTTACCAGATGAATTCAATTCGTGAATTTGCTTTAGCACTACATAAGCTATCGGTGCACCTCTGAACCCAGAGGCGCACCGAGCTACATGCTGCAAAGCACTTTTACTATCCGTTAAGATAACTATCTTGTCACTATTTAGCGAAATGGCTTCGTTTATAGCCTTTGAGATTGCAAGAAGTTCCAATGTCATAATGGATACACAACAGTCAATTTTAAACATAGCTGATATTCTATGGCATGCACCAAAATAAGCAGCCCCGTGCCCAGTATCATTTTTTTAAGCATCAGTAAATAAGAAATGCCGTCCATTATATTTTTCTTGTAATTCTCTAATTACTTCATATTTCAAATCTGTCATATTTAGGTATCTTTTAGCAGTTTTGATTGAATCTAATTCTAATTTGACAATATCATTTAATTGTGCCCACGTTTTAAAGGAACACTTATAATAATGAGCGATGTGCCGACTGCGTGGTTGTACCCACTAGCGTGTCCAGACCTCCGGGTCACGCGTGCTATACATTTCGTCAGTGTGAACTAACGTTGAACATTAAAATCTACTTTAAAAAATCAATCTCTTTATTTTCTTTATAATATGCGGAACTCCAATATCACTTTAATATCCGATATGCGCACGTCGATTAAATATATGTTTAATGGCTGCATCGCACACATTTCCAAGTTTGCATATTGAGTATGTCGATCAAATATTACCTTCCAATTTAATCAGAGCTAAAGCGGAACAGAAGTAATACACCATGGCTACAGAATATAGTTCATTTTATTTTGTTCAAACATTGATATCTTCTTATGAGTCACTTGTTACGGCGCCTACTCAGTAGAGTAGACTAAAGTGAGAACGGTTTACATAGGTCTTGTTATTTATAAACCAAATTATTTGTGAACATGTAGGAATGGTACAAGTACATGTACAATGAATAGATATGATAAGAGCTTTCTTATAGTAAATTGCATACACATTAGGAGTTAAACAGTTTCTTTTAATATATTTAATTATGGCAACGTTTAGAACCACATACTTTCTTCGGTAGCGAAGAATGATTTTATATAATTGTACTGTTCGTATACTAAATGTTAATTGTACGGATAGATAATAACATGTCAAACAGAAATACCTTCTTACATATGTTAGTAAAGTGAGTCATGCAATATGTCTAATAGTATCCCAGGGTGGTGGCCTCGGTGGCCAGTCCGAGCATCATCTGCGTGACCTCGTCGCCTTGCTCGTGGATCCTGCTGGGCGGCCAGTAGAAGTAGCGCCCGCGCAGCTCGTACGTGTAAGCCAGGGGAGTGCCGCGCGAGTTGCGCACCCAGTCCATACTGCCACCAGAAGCTTTGTCTGAAACACACGAGATAACAGAGCTATAGGCAAAAGTCAATTTTGTGCAGCTGTCAAAATGGCGGTGCCAAATTTTAAAGATTAAAGAAATAAATATCTGGTTACTTTTTACATCAAAGCTGTAATCGTCAGCCGGCTCGGCTACGGGCGTCTTAATGATTGAATCGAGAATTAACAGTACGCAACAGTATTCTCACATATCTGTTTACACTCGGTTATCACACGTCTACCACTTCATGGTTACATTTTTTGTTCTAGACAATTCATTAAGACTGCTCCGAGCGAAATGTGCCAAAACAGGCGGTCACAGTTATGTGAATAAAATCAACACTTTTTGTTTAATACAAATATAAAATATACATTTACCATAACAATTAATATGTTTACAATTACTCAGTGTAAAAAACTTAAAATAATTAATATTTTCGCCTACAAAATTACGTAAGTTTGCAAAAAACATAAGCTCGTGTTACGTGATTTTTAGATTATAATAGTAGAAATCTATCCTATTTCACAGCTTAAACAAAACATAAATAGTTATATTACAATTTGTCCGTCCCAAATATTTAAGTTATTGGTTGACAATAAAGATACATATTTATCAAAAAAGCACTACAAATCCTCCACACAATTTTACTATGGCGGCCGCGCGCCGATTTGAATATGCGCCGCACGAGCTCTGTCTTTATGTATCTTACGCTCGGCGCAGTCTTAAATATGTATTACCTGAAAGTGATCAATGAGTTCATGTCATTTGTCAAAAGTACAAAGTTACATTAGGTGTAGACATTTCGACAAATTTTATTTGCATTTTATAAGATATTAATCCAATAACAAACTATAAATATCTCTGTGTCTTAAATTATTTGTGTGAGGCTGTGTTTAGCAGATTTTTTCATACAAACAGGTACAGGCTATAGAAAATCTGCTCTTTTATTTGGTTGCGTAATTTTATTAGCCTGCAGTTTAACTAGTACTAGCGGTCGCCTAGTAGTCAAAATTCGATAGCTAAATTGATTTAAATTTTAAGTTTGGTCGTTGTTAAGGTTTTATTGTCTATAACTATACCCTTATTACACTCATTTCATTTAGATTTCGCCAAAGCTATACATGTTAATATACCTATATTTTTTAAACATTTAAACAAATTATTATTTACTTATTTTTATTTACTACCTCTATCCTTGTAAACAAACTGGAAAAATAGGCGTTAGAGAGGTAGCTCTTGACCTTTTGAAGGACTACCTTTTACACAGGAAGCAAAGAGTGAAAGTTGGCCAGCATATCAGTGATGACGCGGCTGTATTCTACGGCGTTCCTCAGGGAAGCGTATTAGGTCCAACGCTGTTTTTAATATATATAAACGACCTTTGTAATATGAAAATACCTAATGCTAAAGTTTATTCATACGCCGATGATACAGCCGTTGCCTTCTATGGGAGCTCTTGGCCTGATGTCAAGCATTATGCTGAAACAGGTATGACTCATGTTGCTAAATGGCTAAAAGCCAACATCCTAACTTTAAATACCTCCAAAACGAATTTTATATGCTTCAGTATCTCCAACCGTAATGAACCAACTGATGATCTTAGTATCGTTATACATACATGTAAGGGTGATAACGACAACAATTGTAACTGCCCGAGTATCCGTAAAGTAACCGAAGTGAAATATTTGGGTGTAGTAGTAGATACATAAAAGACTATCTTGGTACCCTCACGTGGAGCAAGTTACTGCCAGAATTAGGAAGCTAAGCTGGTTGTTCAAAAACCTAAGACATGTAGCACCAATAGTTAAAGCTAATAATCAAACCCCTCCTAGAAATCTACTAACACAAATATACCTTGCACTGGTACAATCTGTGCTCGTATACTGTATTCCGGTTTGGGGAGGTACAGCAAAGACTAAATTCATACATTTGGAACGAGCACAACGCGCACTCCTAAAGATTATGCATTTTAAAAACTTACATATTCTACTGTAAGCCTTTATCAGATTAGTGATGTACTCTCTGTCAGAAAGTTGTATATAGTTCAAACGGTTTTAAAAAAGCATAAGTTCATGCCTTTTAATGTGGGTATAAACTCGAAAAGAAGGAAGTATAATATAGCTGATATACCTTCAACAAAGACCAAATTTGTTGTATACAATATAATAAACGATCAGCTCAATTATATAATAGAATAAATAAAAAGATATACATACACACAAAAAATATTATGATTGCAAAGAAGCACTAGTAAAGTGGATAAAACCACTTACGTATGAAGACATAGCAGCATTGCTACAACACGCGGAATGATATATGTACATGTAGGTATATTTGTATATATATATATATATATATATATTAGCTTATATGTACCTATATATATGTATAGGTACATATAGACACACACACACACGCACATGCACGCACACACACACACACGCACACGTACACACTCACAAACTCACACACGCGCGCACGTACACACATACACTCACACACACAGACAAACCCATATGTACACACAAATTATTAAGTATAATTTTGTAAATTGTAAATTTAAAATAATGTGTAGAGTTAATTTCATTATTTCAAATTATTGTGTTAATTATCACGCAATGTAAAATATGGAGAACCGGATTGTTCTACTACAAGCATAAATTGCTTAAAAGATTGTCTACGTCACGAAAAAAATGGTAGTCCGTTGGAGCAAGGTCTGGCGAGTATGGTGGATGACGTATGGTTTCTAACTGCAGCTTCTGTAGAGTTACAACGGTTTTTCTTGCAGTGTGAGGTCTTGCGTTATCATGGAGCAATAATGGTGAACATCAATTCACGAGTCGGGGCTCTTTCACCGCCAGTTTCGCCATCATTGTTTGAAGTTCGGCACAGTAAACATCTGCTGTTATTGCTTGACCGGACCTGAGAAAGCTTTAGTGAATAACACCATGAAGAGACCACCAAACAGTTACTTTACTAAGCTTTGCTTTAGGGCACTGTTGCGGCGTTTGACCAGGGTTCAGCCATTGCATTTTTCACTTACGGTTATCGTAAAATATTCAATCCAATCCATCCATCCATTTTTATATTTTTTATTTTATTGATTTGATGCAAATAAGCCAATATTGTAGGTAGCGTAACGTTAAACCATGTCGCTAATTCCTGGGTAGTTTGACTCGGATCGGCTTCAACCATCTCCATCAATTCAGCGTTATTCACTTGCGTGGGCGATCTTCCACGTGGTTTATTCTTCAAGTCGAAGTTTCCATTACGAAAGCGTTTAAAGCAAAAACGCACGGTGCGTTCATTAGCAGTCTCTTCTCCAAACGCAGCGTTGATATTACGAGCCGTTTCTGCCGCGTTAGAACTGCGTCGGAACTCGTATTAAAAAATGACTCGGATTTACGAAGTATCCATCTTTAACGTCTAAACTGAATTTAAAAAAAAACAATGAAAATCGGAAATCGAATGTTGCACATTTTTTAAAAGAAGGATCTTAGTTATATAAAGTGAAAAAGTTTCACTCGTAAATCTCACACCATGAAGGTTTTATGTCAATTCAAAGTATCTATTACTATACAACGGCAACTTCATAACCTCTATTATATAGATAACAATCTACCATGTTTAATTTAATTGAGTAACAATATTTGATAAATTAAATATTATTAATTACCTAGTGAAAAACTGTTGGACCGCCACGAAGAGGTCTCGAGTTCGATCCCAAGGCATGCATCTCTGACGTTTCGAAATAATGTGCGTATTAAATAGTTAATTATCGTTTGCTGTAACGGTGAAAAAAAACATCGTGAGGAAATCTGCATGTCTAAGAGTTCTTAATAATGTTCTCAAAGATATGTGAAGTCTGCCAACTCGCACTGGGCCAGCGTGGTGGACTATGGCCTAACCCTTCTCACACTAAGAAAAGGCCCGTGCCCAGGAGAATGGTACAGTTTCATACAGGGCTGATATTATTATTATAAATGTATATACTATTATAAATATGTCCTACATAAAATTTCTGCTGCTGTAGCCGGTCCTCTGTATTTTTCATGATTGACTTCATATCCATAATCCAATGAAGTTTGGCCGATTTGTTTCTGTAAATAAAAGTTATGCGTTAATAGTTTGATTCAAATTATACAGATGTACTTAATATTTATATATGTATGTCCTGTGTATGTCATTATGATTGTTCATTACAAAGATTTCATATATTACAAAATGATGGGTACGCTAGACGTATTACCAATATGGACGCATACGTACCAAATCGTCGTAGTTGTCGACGTGTTGAGTAGAGTCCGAGTATGGCAGCAGTAACATTTGCGCGTCCGAGTGGAACGCCACGTATCCCAGCAGATTGTCCAAGCCCGCGATGTACTGCGAGAGGGTCCTGGTCTCTATCTCCGAGAATGGTTTAGAGCCTCCATACGTTTGATAGTCACATGGGTCATTTGATGCGCCGTGCTCTATTGCAAAATAATTAATTAGCTAAGTAAGCATATTTGGTTCAGGTTGGGCAAGGTAAGTATAGCTTGCATGGTTGGGGATTTATAGAGAATTCTAACTTAGATAAGTGTAACATGCAGAGTTATTTTCAAATCTATTTTATACATTTTGATATGTTACTGTTACGAGGCTTACTCAACCAGTTGTAATTCCAGTTGCGGTTGGGGTCAGCGCCATAGCACCTGAAGGAAGACTTTGAACGAGTTTTCCTCCACATTCTGTCCTGTATAGAATATATTTAAATGTAAATTAGTACAGACAGTACGTATAGAAAAGCTGAGGAATGTTTTATTGGTTATTCGTTTTGACTTACTCTGGTAAAACTGTAGTGGTATCCATCAGGGTTGACGGTAGGGAAGATGTGCCAATCATAACTGTTTCTTAAATTTTGTATCTTTGGGTCAGAGCTGGTCAGCAGCTGATTGATAAAGTACGTCGTCGTGGCCGGAGTGATCCACTCTCTTGCGTGAATACCTTCAAGTTAAAATATGTATACATATAGCCATCAACGACTGGCTATATTCAAATTAATATCTTCCTATCGGAGACTCGATGACGACTAGAATGTGTTATCCACAGTGTATATGTTTGTTACACTGCACAGTCTAACAAATATACAAAACATTCTCTATATGCGTTTACTTTTACTCGACTAAAACCAACCACTGTTTTATTTTTCTGTATGTATGGCGCTCTCTTCTTTTATGAGACGAATTGACAAATATTATAAATACCGTTTTAAGTAATAAAGTCGCATAGTTACATTTACATACGCACTAACTCTACTTACAAACAATCTTATATGGTGAAGTACAGTACATAGATCATACTGTAATGTCTAAATATTTGTATCTTTTAGCGGCTCAAGACTGATGACACCTGATTTACTATGGCAACTTTAATTTTGGTAATTAGATTTGGCTGAATCATAGAATAACGGCAATGTTAAGGTTGATGAATGGAAGTACTAACCGGATTCAATAAACATGACAGGCTTGATGTTGCGAGTGGGCGCGTTGATCCTGAGCCCCAGGATCTGTCTGCCTTCGTAGCTTTGACCTCCGACCACTACTTGCGCCAACTCCGGATGCACATTGCTCATATTCTGGAGATAGCCGTAAATCTGCCAAATAGGAAGTAGGTTATATGCGTAGAGGTATAATTAAAATAATGATCGTACAGTATAACGTCTAGTGCAAATAACAATATTGTATACTTCCAAACACTCACGTCGTCAACGTCGTAATAGGCAGTCCAAGAGAAACCTTCATTGCGTAGTCCAGCCTTTTCTAATTTAATAATTCTACAAGTAAATTAATTAAAATTACATGGGTATATACAATAAAAAAATTATGGTGTAGATTCAGATAAAAAATAAAAAATATGTTTGGCCGAAGCAGGACCTTATTTAAATAAGCAATGACATGTTAAAATTTCTATTGGATGCTGTAGTATAGTGTTATAATGATTTTATTTCTATCATAGCAAGATTTACTTCATCGGAATAGATACATACATATATACATACATACATACATACAGAGGGGTAGGCAGAGACTACGAATTTCCATTTGCTACGGTCCTGACACACTTCTCTGGCTTCATTCACTTTCATCACATTCCTCATACACGCCCGTCGGTTCAAGGTGCTCTTAACCTGGCCTTTGTCCAGAACGCCTCCGATCTGATCAAGAAACGTTCGCCTAGGTCTTCCTCTTGCGACTGTTCCATTCACACTAGCCTTATAAACTTTCTTAGTCAGTCTTTCCTCGTCCATTCGTTCTACATGCCCAAACCAGCTTAACATACCCTTTTCTATTCTTGTCACTATATCCACTTTCATGCCGCATCTCTCTCTAATCACACTATTCCTTATTCTACCTTTCAAAGTCACACCACATATATTTCTCAGCGCTCTCATTTCTACAACATTTATTCTGCTCTCATGCTTCTTTTGCCATACCCAACTTTCACTTCCATACATACGTGTGGGCACTAATAGTCCTCTATGAACAGCCAAACGTATATATATATATATGTGTATATTGGTACATACGCTTTATATGTATGTTTTAACATCATACTACGTTAATATTATTTTTTAAGGCTATCGTTTATTATTGCACACATTATTAATAATTGATGTCGTAACTAGTAGAGCTGTACTTACTCTGAGTAATCATGAACAAGAACCTTGGAGGATAGTCTACCTGTCTCTATCATACTTTCGACGAGTGGCACCAAGCCTGGCGCCACCATGACGTTGCACTTGTTACCTTTGATTGCGTGATAAGGTAATTCCTGAAAGGCAATATAAACGTTGGGGACATCACGCATTATATGGAGTCAGATACAATGGTTTAATCGTTTAGCTGAGCTTACAAATTACTCGTAGTTTGTAGTACGAACCGCTGAAATATTTTAAACAATAAAATATAATGATACATGAGGTAGTATACCGTTATTTAATTACGCGCAGCACATTTAGTTTTATAAAATTGAAAGCTATTCAGTTTAAATTATGAAAAGATTAGATATCTAGTCAAGGTACCGATAATGCAAACGTAGCGATGAGTATTGATACTTCAACAAGTGTTCAGGACTTTAATGATGGACTAACGAATAATGTGTATTCGGCTTAGATCGCAATGAGCAGATACAGAATTCGGCATTTTGTAAGAAACTATTCGTATATGGTGACCATTTTTATTAGTAGCATTATCACACTGTATACATGTGTACATACTTACATAATTATCCAAAAGGTACTCCATTATTTTACCCATTCCATATTTGTCACCTTCAATTTCGTATATTTTATAATCTTTATATGACTTGTACCCATCAATAACAGCCGATAAAGCTGCTTGTACGGATATAGAAATAAACAAATATGACAAAATCATTTTGCTGTCTGATCGCGTAACAGAACGATTACCGAATGGGCCGTTCACGCCCGCACTTACCCCTTTTATTTAAAAGATAACATGCTAGGTGTTTACAGATTCATTGAAACTGTGACTGTATGTCAATAATTAGCTAATGCTGTTATCGAATGTGAACTATTTCAAAGAGCGCGTCAAGATTAAACATCACTCTCAAAATAATAAATGCAATATTGCCAATACAGCAAAACGAAACTGCAGAGTGCGCTATGGGAGTGCGACAAACTGAAGCACGATTAACGCTAGTGCGACAATACTGTACTGCGACACACAATAGTTCGAATGCACGCTAGTGCGAATCACTAAAGCTCGACATCACTCTAGTGCGACAAACGATTGTGCGACAGAAGTTCGACACCACGCTTGTGTGACACTACGTTAGTGCGACAAACGATTGTGCGACAGTAATTCGATAATACGTTGGTATAATACAAATCATCCACGCATATAACTAAACTAGTAGTTACCCAAATGATAACGCGAATCGATTTTTATTGTTAGGACTTAGGTTTTAATAGTCGCCTTCCGCTGTCGCTGCGTTGTGGGTTCAATCCCCGCACGGGACAAAAAAATGTGTGATCCATAAGTAGGTACCTAGTTGTTGTTTGTGTGTGTATTGTTTAGTGTTCGTTGTTTGAATGTTTGTAATGTTCATATTTCATTAATTTACACAAAGCTATTTTTAGTGCAGAAGTTGTCTTTCATAAAACAATAAGTAATTTTATAAAAAATTCAATTCCTTTACATTAAATAATATTTGTATATTTTTAGAATTCGAAAAAACTCTTATACAACCCCTTTGTCCGTCCGTCCGTCCGTCCGTCTGTTATACAACTTTCAACTCAAGAACCGTAAGAGCTAGAGACTCGCGGTCAATGCCATTTGACTCAGCATAGTCGATATAGCC
Organism: Catocala fraxini; assembly: GCA_930367265.1. NCBI lineage: Eukaryota > Metazoa > Arthropoda > Insecta > Lepidoptera > Erebidae > Catocala > Catocala fraxini. The sequence goes on from OV884032.1 coordinate 148,806, forward strand.
CCGAAATGACCGCAACTCTGACCTGAAGGTCACGTGATACCATTTTCTCGAATTCTAAGATTTACGGCAATTCATGGCCGTTTCTCACTTGTTTATATGCATACATTGAAAATAAAAAATCAAACAAACGCTTATATATTTAAATTAATAAAACTATATAGCAATGCCAATTAAAGCAATCGAATTTGTTATAAATCCAAAATAGAAGATTTATATTATAAAATGAAACAAAGGAAGATAATCGAAGGTAATTGTTACTTATTTTAAATAACAAATGTACGACAGACCACGCGAGAATGATAAATTTATTTTCCAACAAATATAGCCATTTATATCCATCCACATCATTTGCAGTTCTTGATGTTAATTTATTTAAAATATGCTTATCCATATTCGTAGGTTCTACAAAGCTACGAAGCTACGGACCGGACGATGACACACAATCTCAAGAATACCAAATTGAACACATTATTTATCAAATATAATACAATTCATTTGTTATTTAAAATTCAGCAGAAAAAAGAAGAGTGCTAAGTAAATACAAATATGTAGGCTGTATAATAAAAGAAACTCATTTGTATATTAAAATAATATATCGAATTGTCAATTTTAATCTATTAGAATTACATAAATATATATGGCGAATGCAGCAAATTATGTCAATAATTTTATTAACCGCTATTTTCCTATGCTTATTATTAGGTAATAAATTTTCAGATAATTTTGAGCCTTCAACGTCGCACTAGAGTGATGTCGAGCTGCAGTGATTCGCTCGAGCGTGCATTCGATCTATAGTGAGTCGCAGCCCAGTTCTGTCGCACTAGCGTTAATCGCGCTTTAGTTTGTCGCACTCACATGGTGCACTCGAAATTGCACGTGTTTGGGTATTCCTCTTCTTTCTTATTTTATAATAATGTGAGAAATCATTGCATATAAACATAAGTAGTAAGCAGTTGCATCAAAAAGCAAAGAACATTGTATGAACCCGTAACCGAACGAGGATCGCGATTTACTCATTCACTGATTATCATTCAAATCGTAATCGAATATTCGTACATTCATAATTATGATGACGACACAATGGACAAGTCCTCGTCGATCGAATGGACGATTTTTTTAAATTGCTGTATCTATATATGTATTATTAACATACGGTGATATTTTGTAGTACATCTAGATTTCGCATCCGGGTTCACATCCAAAAGATTGCTCACTCAAATGTCACGACATGGACTAGTTCATCCCATTCCCTTCAATAGTGCGAACCAGACCAGGGCTGGCCCATGCGTCGTACTTGTGAACGGAGGAACTACTTGTGGTGATTAGTCGGCCTTGGTTTTGTGGATTCTTGCAATAAATTTGTTACAAATCTTAATAATCTAGACTTCATCTCGGACTGCAATATGGTCTCGCGTTATTTTTATCCGTTGTACACGTTGGTGGATGCTGCTATTGTTATATAAAGACCTAATTTTAAATATTACGCACTTATTAGAAAGAAATAAATAATTTTTTTATTTGTTCCACGTTCGTGAGGTAACTGTAAACACAACCAATATGTATAAGAACAAATAAGGTCCTGCGTCAGCAATGTTGCGGTATATCCACAACGCTGGTATTCTCGCAGAGCCTGCATGATTTCGGTGCATGTAGGTAGTAACATACATACATAACGCGATTAAAATTTAAAATTAAAACCAAAAACAAAATAACAATTTAAATATATTAGGCAGAAAGTGGTCTTATACGGCAAAAGTAATTTTATACTAAATAATAATATTAGTATTTATATAATACTTATATGTATGCATATTTATAGAATTAAAAGTATATTGAAAATAATAACAAACAAAAATAATAAAAGAAAATAATGATAAATAGCTGCACCTTGCAGAACAACGTTTAAAAGAAAGGCCGTGAGTGCCTTACTCGTGCCTCTTATGGGTTCTTCGCCCTTGCATTGCTGCACATGGCAGCATGTAATTATAGCTTCACATTCATAATGGTAATTTTGACATTCATTAATATTACTTTGTGACCAATATGTTTATTCGTATAGTTCACTAAGTCATACGTATGAATGTGAACCTATAATTAATAATTAACATTTTGTTGTCTACGGTACTCGTATGCATTTAAAACAAATAAAATTGCACGTGTAGTACTTAGCATACTGTTACTAGGTCATTGCATTTTTGCTCTGATTATCTAAGCTATGCAAATATATTTACTGACGGTCTATTAGGTAGGGGTACTTTAAAATTCTATATAATTTTACAATACCACATATAACAGGTATGTGCGTACGTCAGAAATAAATAAAACACTAGCCGCAAAACACTTGGCGATCAAAATATGCCTTGAGATGTATCTATAAAATATTTCAGTGGTTCCGTCTGACTTAAATGGAGTTATAGGTATGCTTATCTATATATTAATACGTCAAGCAAAAACTTCGTACCCCTTTTTACGAAAATTGCGCGAACGGAGGAGTATGCAATTTGGCACAGTTAAAGTTTACATAGAGAAGAAGTGGCGAATATTAATATTTTATAAAATATGCATTAGAAATACATTAAATTTAATGAAAAAAACCTACACGCACACAACCATGCATTTGACATAAGCAGTCGTATCGCGTTTGTAGTGTCGCGGCATTGTTCGGCTGATGTCGAAGAATTCTTCGTAACTATGGTTACTTGTACATATGTGAAGTAGGTGACTAAATGAAATGTGAAGGTATAGTTATAGACAATAAAATCTTAATAAGATCAAACTTAAATCAATGATGGTCGAATGTCGACCACTTGGCGACCGCTAGTACTTGTAAATACATATAGTTCTTTACAAAAATCAATAAAAGGAACATTTTTGACACTTAACTAAGTTTTGTTCAGTTCGTTTCAAGAGAAGGCTTCTACGACGACTGTTCAATATTGCTTGGTCTGTATGCTTGATATAAGGAGCTGTTAAGTCATTCACCCACTCATTGATGTGATACTATCGCGAGGTAATTACTGCCAGTAATCCAATCTGCCCCTTAAATCAAACAAGGAAGTGCTGATGATGCAGCAATAAATAGGTCCCGCAGTTACTGTTGCGTAGTGAGCAAGGCTGCCACTTTTTTTAAATGTACGTAATGTACATGTTTTATTAAAAGAAGAAAGAAAGTACAGTGTGTCAAAATCAAATACAATTTATTTTACTCCATCATTTTACTTGAAACATAATTTTCATTACTTTTAGCAACTATTAACAAATAATTATCACTGCTAAACAGCTGCACATCATCTTTACAGTCTAAAGTTAAGTTAAAGTAAATAAGTAGTTAATTTTTATCAGTTTCAGAGGCGATTTGTTTATTCGTCTCGCCATTTGTTATTTAACACAGAAAAGCGCTCTCTCTGTAAATGCTAACGTGGCGGGATTCGACACTAAAAATTACTAAAAATAAAACTTAATACAAATTTGAAAAGTTATCATTAGTGCAGTAGTTGTGCAATAGTTAGATAATAACTTTTAACCTTTCGCGTTGCATGATATACATATATATATATATATATAATATGTAACAGGTATTAACGCGATCATGCATAACGTTTATCTTTTTTATGCTTGACGTTTCGACCAGGTTACACCTTCCGTGGTCACAAGCTGACAGCTTGTGACCACGGCCGGTACATGATCGCGTTAATACCCGTTACATATTATATAGTAGTTAGAAAATTCCGCAAAACCTTAAGAACTATATATATTATCTGATTATATAATTTATTTAATAAAGAAATTTCTCCGTAAAGATCATCCACATTTACATAACATGATTGCAGAATTGAATTTTCGACTATCTTAACTTACTTATCGTGTCGATGGCAACACATTTTATATAATTTTGGACCAGTTTTCGGCAACGCGGATTGCATTTGGTTTAGCCTGATATAGGCTAAACCAAATGCAATTGGGTCATCTGTTGTCATGCCCCGTAAGCCCAGAATCGTGCACACTATCTTAACAAAATTATCAAATTCAACATTGCTTTTTAAATTTATATTTTTTGTACATTATAGATATATAATATATGATGATGACCACATCAAACAGGCAGTTATTTCGGCAGACTCGGGATACTGCTCAGCGTCTCGGCTGGCAATTCGTATGGACAAGACGAGGCCGCATCCTCGCCAGGCAGAAACATGGCGATCCCGTTCGCGTCGTACGTACTGAAACTGATATGCTGCATGTCTTCGGCTCTGAAAATGTTAACAAGTAATAGTTTTAATTTCTCTATAATTCACCTATTTATCTTTATACATATTTTAATTAATCTAATAGTAATTTTTAACCTACATTATAAGCAAGACAAAACAAATATTATAGACAGTGTATATGACAACAAAATGCACATTGTTTCACCTAATTTTATTTATTGGAAGAGTTTTGGTTATGTTATTTTTGTCTTTATTTATTACTTATTGATAGAAAAGAAATTATCATATGTTTGTTTTTTGTTAAAGGAACTTGTGTGTCTTATTAGTTGCTATTATTCGTTTAAAAGAAACACATTTTTATATTATACATATAATTTTAGATTTGATCATTATATTACATACACAAATAGATATAACTTAATGTTATATCATCTTATACACAAACCTTATTCTATTTACACAATTTATTTGATTATATATTTACATGTACATGATACTACCCATTATAACACCGACACAGCTAACATTTATCTATTTATCATACTATACACACAATACATAGCTCTCCCTGACACACAAAATGATATGTAGCAAGTGTTTAAAGTTTGGTTTGCTTAATGCTGGGTCCCTAGCAACTAATCAAGATGAATTTTTAATTGCTATGGACCGGCATGCCGTTGACATACTAGCTGTTAACGAGACATGGCTACGACCTGATGAAGACGGACGGGCTCCTTGTGTCCCAGGCTACAGGCTCAAACACATTCCGCGACCACCGTGTATAAAGGGCGGACGAGGCGGAGGCGTTGCTTTTTATATCAAGATAGGTACTAATGCGCGTGTGAAAACACATCCCGAACAGCCGGATATTGAGCAGTTATGGCTGACTACAACAATAAACGGCCGGAAGTTACTTATTGGCACGGCGTACCGTCCACCTTGGTTCGATATTGACAGGTTTTTTGAAGGATTAACAGAGTATTAGCTCATTGGCTCCATATGATAATGTGGTGGTTTTAGGGGATTTCAACATCAACATGCTAGATATTTGTAACTCCAAAACGAGGATTTTTAATGAATTTCTGGGAACTGTTAATCTGCGGCAGGTTGTTCCAACAGCAACACACTTTGTAGGGGACAGCAGTACATTGATAGACGTTATATGTACCGACTTAAGCGTTCAAAACATAGTAGTAGACTCCAATAGCGATCTTGGTCATCACTCTTTTGCTACATGTGAATCATTGTTTAAAAAATTAAAACACAGCTCAAGGACTATTGTTTTCCGCCCTATTAAGGATATACTGGAGGAGTACTTTCTGCAAGATCTAGCCTCAATCCCATGGTCCAAAATTAGTGATATGCGTGATGTTGATTCTATGGTTTATACTTTCAACTACTGGATCCAGTTTTTGTACGACTTACACGCTCCAACCAAAACATCAGTCGTCAAAGCCAGACCTACACCCTGGATTACGCCTAATGTTCGGATATTATTCAAATTAAGGGATGAAGCCAGAGACAGATATCACAAGTCTAAGGATGATCATAAGAAAAAACAGTATTACTTAGATTTAAAAAACCAGGCCATTTTTGCCCTTTCCTCAGAAAAAAAAGCATTCTTTACGAATCATATTAACAGCAACTTACACAATCCAAAGTTACTATGGACGAACTTAAAGTCTGATATACTACCGGACCACACAGAAAGATCACTGCCGAAAATCTTTGATGACCCTGACACAATAAACATGGCCTTTCTTGATGTGCCTGGTGAGTGCAATATAAACATCTCACAGCTATGTTACTTTGAGCACCATAGGCATGGACCAGCTACTTTCAAATTACAGCCAGTGGCGAGCGAATCCGTTCTTAAAATTATAAGAAATATAGGTACAAACGCTCAGGGTATTGATGGGATCAGTTTGGACATGATCTCCCTAACACTGCCAGCCACTGTACAGACCATAACAGACATAGTAAATAAATCTATTCTAACAAACACTTTTCCTGCTCTCTGGCGTTGTGCAGTGGTGCGCCCCATTCCCAAGATCAGTAGTCCTCAATCTATGAAAGATCTACGCCCTATTAGTATACTGCCATGCTTATCCAAAGTACTGGAGAGAGTCGTATATGCCCAAGTAGTGTCATTCTTAGAGGACAACAACATCCTCCCTGACTTACAGTCAGGTTTTCGTAAGAAACGGGGAACTGCTACAGCTCTGTGTGATGTTGTGGGAAACATACTTGAGGCACGTGATAAGGGGGATGGTACAATTTTGGTCATGTTGGACTACTCCAGGGCTTTTGACTCAATAAATCCTACATTGCTGCTCTCAAAACTTTCCTGCTATGGGTTCTCAGTGGAAGCGGTAAAGTGGTTTGATAGCTACCTATCAAGTAGAACTCAATATGTGGAAATTCGTGGGGCAGATGGCAGTATAAAGACTTCAGAGCCTCGTATTGTCCCTAGGGGTGTGCCTCAGGGCTCAATACTTGGGCCTCTATTATATATAATTTACAGTGCTGATGTAGCTCAGTCCTTCATGAACTGTAAATACCACATGTATGCTGATGACTTGCAAGTTTATCTCTCTTTTAAACCTAACAAAATATCATCAGCTGTTCAGAAACTTAATGAAGACCTACAAAGAGTTACTGAGTGGTCAAGGCAAAACTCTCTGGTTCTGAACCCCCATAAATCAAAGTTTATGGTACTGGGTAGCAGACAACAAATCAGGGACATACTCTCTGCTAAGCCTGAAATAATTGTCATGAATGAGGCAACTCTTAGAGCAGATTGTGTTTGCAATCTGGGTTTAACTATGGACCCAGAATTGCATTTTGAGGCCCACATAGGCAAGACCCTAAGTAACTGTTTTTACCGGCTTAAAATACTGTATAATATTAGAAACTTCCTCAGTATACCAATCAGGAAACAGCTGGTAGATAGTCTAGTATTGTCCAAGTTGAATTACTGTGATACTGTGTATGGGCCATGCCTGTTATCACGCACTACACGGCTTATACAACGCATACAACATGCATGTGCAAGATTTTGTGTAAATATACCCAAGCGCAGCCATGTCAATCCCTATCTAAATGAACATAATATCCTTAAGATGGCTGCCAGAAGGAAGTTACACCTAGCCTCTTTACTTTTTGGAGTTATAGAAACAAAAACACCTACATACTTGTATGACAAACTTTGTTGGAGAGAAACTCAATCCAAATATACGGTGAGATCAGTCACAAATCCACTATCCATTCCTGAGCACAGGACGGCTGCCTTTAGAGGTAGTTTCAAGTATGCCGCATCACACTGCTGGAATAACCTTCCACCACCAGTCCGCAGCCTAAAATCAAAAAATTCCTTTGTTTTTCATCTAAAAAAGTTTTTGCTACAAACACAAAAAGCTACATAATATATATAAAATCACACCATTCCAATTACTAAATATTATTATTCTATTTAGTGATACTGAACATTTTATTTCAGTTCAATGCGTTAATATTATAACACTTAATTTCTATATCTAATCCTCACAAACACCTACTCACCTTCTTGGGTTTGGCCGTCAGGTATTGGATGGAAGGGTTTCCAGTCTGTGTTATTGCAGTGTATTTCAACACTTCAGGCGTCTTGAGGTCCTGCTTTGTATTTATATTATATTCCTTAGTCCTATAACAAAACAGGTTTGTTTTTGATTACCTACTTTTAACTTATATTGTTTTTCTTTGCTTTTTTTTTAATTTCAATTCTTGCATTTTTATTACCCATATATATTATTCAATTGACAATTTAAATATGTACAAAGTTGTTAAGTGTTCAAATAAGATGACTGTACTGATTACCTTTCATTGTTGACATGCTCTGTGATCTGGTTGCTTATGTCACTGCGCATTAGTTTTGTTCACAATTCCTAGAATTGCTGGCATCGCGCGTACAATAGGGCGGATGCGACATAGGTACCTATATCACACTGACGCTTGTTTTAAAAAATACACTCAAATGTTTATATCATATTATCTTACTCCACACTTTTTATAATATTTAGTAATTATGTTTATATTCTATTTACACGTATATTTACTTATTTAAGTATATTTTATTTTATATGTTTACACACTAGGCGCCGGCGTCACCAAATTGGATTTCGCAGAATACCAGTGTTGCGATTTTACAATCGCAACGTACGCTGAGCGATGTCCAAATTTTGGCACTGATGGGACACACATTTTTTCATTGTTTCAATTTGTGTTGAACTATAATTTTAATACTTTTATTTTATTATTGTTTTTATTTCATTATTGTTTGTATCGCTGCACACTGACGTGACCTTGAACTGAATGGAGGCAGTTTCCGTTTGGTTAAGCGGAAGGTGTGGTGTTGCCAGTGAGCAGTTTTTAATTTATAGTGTATATTTTTTTTCTTTTTCTTTTTTTATTTTATTATTGTTTTATTTTATATACTTGTGTCCTTGTGTGCCAAAATAAATATTTTTTCTTTCTTTTCTTTCTTTCTTTCTTCTATATAAAATTAATCCCAGAGAAATTGAATCATGCGGAATGAAGTATTTTTGCGAACGTTATTTTTCGCATAAAATCTCCTCTCTCTCTTAGCCTTTATTATTCCCAAGTCACTTGGGGTCGGCTTTTCTGGTCTAACCGGATTTGACTGGATATCAGCTTTTACACGGAGCGGCTGCCACCTGACTTCCGCAACCCGAAGGCTAACGATACCGTAAGGCTAGACCAGTGTCAAGATATTAGTATTACCGACTGCCATAGATGTTCGCGGCAGCCGGGACCAACGGCTTAACGTGCTCTCCGAGGCACGGAGCAGGCGATAATTGTCAATCAATACGCACATAATTTCGAAAAGTCATATAACTTCCGACAGTCAGAGGTGCGCGACGTGGATTCGAACCCGAGACCCTCTGCATTGCAGTCTGTTGGTCTCCCCACTGAGCTATCGCTGCTCATAAAATATAGAGTACAATTACTCTAAATAACGTAAGTACAATACTTTATAATAAAGTAGGTACGGGTGGCAGGCCTAGTCGTGAGCGAAAAGCTCAATAAAGAAGCTTGCGTCTTTTAGGAATCATGTTTGCGTAATATTCATATACATCTAAACTTCTAAACTAATATTATAAAGAGGAAACATTTGTGTTTTTGTATGTATGTTTGTAATGTTTTCACACAAAAACTACTGGACCGATTTCAAAAATTCTTTCACCATTAGAAAGCTGCATCGTCAATGAGTGACATAGGCATAATACATTTAAAAAAATAGTGATCCTTAATAAAAATGCATTAATATAACCCAAGGTGTGAAAAAAATTGTCATAAAAAATCTGTCATCGCGTGCTCTGCGGAAACTATTGATGATAGAACATAAAAATGTTCTACAGTATTATAGAACGTATCAATATCTACAAAAAAGTCCGCGATACCATTTGTATTTTTTTAATATATAGCTAACTACACCTATATAGGTGTAGTTAGACTTATTAATTTCTTTAGTTGTAGTTTTATATATTAAAATTAGATAACAAATTAAAAGTAGGTATTGGGTAATAAATTAAAGTCCACGCGGACGAAGTTGCGGGCAACAGCTAGTTATAATATAATTTTAAATTGATGTTTTATAATACCTTGATTTCTAAAATAGCGTTTTAAAATTGATGTGTTAGTAGGACAGACCAAATTTAAGGGTGTTCTTATATTGACTCGTAGAAGAAGAAGAAGTAGCCGTATTCCAGACAGGCCCAGAAAATAACAATAACTATATTATTATAAAACTCAATATGATTTAAGGAATCGAAAATTTGTTTGTTTTACACAACACTACCTATTATACACACTTAAGAATGTTATTTGAACAAAGCTCCATCTATTGTGGTTACAAGAAACTAACCGTTGAGAAGAGGGCACAACGAAACGTAATAACCGAACGGTACCACAGCTCTGTTAGTGCTCAGTGATGCTGTGTGACTGTACCAAGTGCGCACGTGGGACGAGGCAGGGCGCCACCGTGAGCACCTGATACCTTGTACGTTAAACTGTGATCTAGCTTGATATGTGCATCAGTTTGTTCATTTCATGACAAGAGCATAGTACTCTACTGCTAATATGTAGTTTAAAAAGTAAAGATGTTGTTGTTTGTTTGTTTGTTTGTTTGTTTGTAAGGATGTATCTCAAACTCTACACTTGTATGCTGTGCTAATGTTACACAGAGGAAAGATTAGATTTTTGTTCGATTCGTTGTTCATATTGTTTGTCTTAAGGCCTCTTCTACCATTAGAAAGCTATATTATCTTAACGTAGGCTATATTTTATTTGTTTGATTTTTTTAATACTGTTACTAACATAGACTTTACTTTTTTTTACGCGAGCGAATTTAAAAGAAGGCGGAAGTTACCACTATATAAAACTAATATCTAAAACTCTATACCTACTAAAAGCATTTGAGAGAATGGCCGGTACAGTAATAATATAATAATAATATATTGATTTAAATAATGGGTACAATAATTTATTATAAATGTCTCATAAAGTTATAAAAATACATTTGTTGTTGTTTGTCTGTGTTGTGTTTTCAGTGGCACGATATTAATAATATTTATGTCTTTTACGAGATGATATATGTATACTTATAGACGTTCTACTCTTTAAGGTTTGTAGGCATCCATCGACCAACAATAGTATGGAATATGCTAGATTACCAACATTTAGCCAAGGTACAATACTCGAGACAAAGCAAGTCATTACACTTTAAATTGTCACTGATAAGTGATAATAGACACTTCAACGATGAGTTATAATCAAATATTATTAGAAATGTTTATATCACGGTACTGATACGATAATTTTATTTTGAATAATAAAATGCGTCACTGGAATTTAAATTGGACATCTTAATAAGTATTTAGTAAAAGAAATCACGAATGTCAAATATATTTAAGACTTGACGAACATGTAGGAAAAAACAATTAATCATTGATGCTTATAGATGTTTAAAATATTAGACGGACGAAATATGGCAGTAAAGTGTCATGGATACTGTTCACAAGATGAGTACCTAAGGCATTGCATTCATTGTGAAGATGTTGAGGCAATGTGGTAAGTGTAAAAAAGGACTAAAACAAAAACCGATTGGGTGATTCCCAACGGTTATGCTGCATCTGAAGTGACGAAAATTATTTTTATACTTAATGTCAATCAGGTTTCTAAGTACATTAATTAATAATAGTAATTTATTTGACCTCGCTTCGTTTTAGAGTTCGTAAAAACTCTTATACAACAGCTTTGTCCGTCCGTCTGTCTGTTATACAACTTTCAACTCAAGAACCGTAAGATCTCGCGGTCAACGCCATTCGACTCAGCATAGTCGATATAGCCCCGAAATGACTATGACCTTTGCACGTGGTATCACGTGACCTTTGCATATTACTTAAACCATTTTTTCGAAGTCTAAGGTTTACGGCAATTCATTGCCGTTTCTCACTTGTTTTGTTTAGTAATGATAAGAACAAAACAGGAAATCACATTTCTAACTACAACGTATACCAATAAATATTTTACTTTACTATGGCCATGTAGTACTGCAGCTAAAATACCTGGTGCATAGTACTTGTCACTTTATACCTTCAGATAAATCTCTATCTATCTGAAGGTACAGAGGGACAAGAAGTAACAAGTACACACACAAATTAGTTGTGTGAATGCTGTAAACATACCTAGTGCTCAGCAATGGCGATTTGGAACTGTGGCGCGATAAGTAGTGGATAGTGGATTGTTTTTAAAAACATATTTCATTAATCCTCATTTTTATGTCTACTATGTCCTATTATTTGCTTCTTCATAAAAATGTACGAAATAAAAATTAATTTAATTTTAAATAACAAACAAGAATAAGCTAGGTCTGAAGTAGCCAGCGAGCACCTGAAACACGTTTCAGAATGAACCGGTGACTATGAAGCGCCTTTACGTCACGTATGACTTGTTAAAACATTTCTCCAAATTATATCGAAAGGTAAAGTTTAAGCCATTACGCCTGCAAAGTTTTTATTTCGTGAAAGATAACTCGTTTAAACTTTTGAGCTGTTTCATATAATCTCTTGTAAGTAAATGATGAGTGTCAGTTATTATCATAATAATTGATTTCATTTAAGTATAAAGATATTTTCCTAAAAACATATTAGATATATATGTTTTTGAGAAAATGTCTTTAAAAATCAATAATTTCAATAAAGTATCCACACTTGATTAATATTATTTATATATAGCTTGAACTCTATAGTGATAACAATATTATAGTAGTAGCAATTCAATAATGCACATACAAATCTAGATACTTTCCCGATAAATTGCACATATGGCTGCATTTTGTTTGATGCTTAACTGACATTTGTTTATTATTCATGTATTTCTGATTGCTTATTGCTTTGGAAAGCTCTCAGATTCCGTTTTCTTTCACAGATACATATTTGTGATGGCTTGCCTATATCGCTTTCAAAGCAAATATATCCCTATTGTCAGATGCTTCTGTAAATATGTTCCCTCTTAGTAATATACATACAAAAGGGGTTTGCCAAGAAGCCTTACTGATTTCAAGTTGTCTTTGTTGCGGCTGGTATACATATACATATATATAGGTACATATGTATCAAATTGCCACGTTACACTAATTCATCACGATACAAGAGCGTAGAAACTATACTTAGACTTTTAGTGTATCTGTTACCAGCACGAGGCACGAGGCACGGGGACAGACCGAATGTTTATATTGTACATATACTATGTACTTCGCGAAATGTCGGTAGTATGATTTATTTTCGAAGCTGTATATCTAAGTAATCACAGAGTGCTTAGGAGTTGACGATTCTACCCGTTTAAGTGTCATTGGTTTTCTTAAGTTAGAATTGTGGAACAAGCAGACATTGTAACAACATTTTAGATGTAATAATTTTCAAGTACCAGTTATTACGGACACTTATAACGTTTTTAGTAGGTACGCCTATTAGGGAATAACATCGAACAGCTTTTTACAGACTTTCATGAATCGTTAGTGGGACGTGATGTTGAATGCGAATGCGGGCTCTAGTCGCGCTAGATTTATTTTTCTCGTTGCTTTCTGACCTTTTTTGTTCAGGTTTCACGGATAATGGTTACATTGTTCAATTTAAATATATTCTAAGACCGTATTTTAAGTATTCATTTTAACTTAGATGAAAAAATAAAGCTATTTTAAGTGACATTAAATACTTTACGTAATTATTGTGAGCTTTCTTAGAGCATCGAATTAGTTTCACAATTTTCGTACCCATATCGTCGTATTACGATTTCAATTCTCGCACAAGGCAAACATGTCTTTGATGTTCATATTGATGGATCATAAGCTTGTCTCGAAAATTAGATAAGTTCATCGACATATACTTTCAGATAATGTATAGAGGGATATGCCGCCGATGTAACGAGTGAAGTTGCTTCAAGAGTTGTCAAAATTGATATTACACCCTCACGTGTCTACAAGGACGCTTTACAACCATTGATTCAATAAATGGCTATACTGCAATGTCCAACTTTAACACATCTATTTAAATATAGTTTTAATGTGAATTTAATACAATAAGTAGCCTGTAATGTGTTTTGTATAGACTTTTATATAAAGAATTTAAAAAAAATATCTCCAGAAATGAACTTAAATGTTTATTAGTAAAGATATTAAATACTTTTGCCTACGGCTTCGCTCGCGTAAAAGTAGATTACGTTAAGTTCGGGCACGCCACGATCGTGGTGGTAAGTTCCGTGTTTGAGGAGTGGCTGGAGAGGCGGCATGGCGCCCTCACCTTCCAGCTGACACAGGTAATGACTGGCCACGGTTGCTTTGGCCAGTTCCTGTGTCGCATAGGCCGGCAAGAGACACCCGGTTGTCACCACTGCGGCGAATGCCACGACGTTGTTGTGGACACGGCGCTGCACACTTTGGCGGATTGTCCCGCCTAGGCATCACAGCGCCGTGAGTTGATCGCGGCAGTTGGATTGGTTGCCCTCTCGCTCCCGGCCGTAGTTCAGTCTATGGTCCGGAGTGAGAGGTCGTAGAACGCCGTCGCCTCCTTCTGAGAGGAAGTGATTTCCATCAAGGAGGCGGCGGAGCGGGAAAGTGAGCGCTTAAACCCTCCCCCAACTGCAGAGCCGGGCGCCGGAGGGCACGAGATGACCTCCAGCCACCCTAAGGTTTGACCTGGGGGTGGTGGGCTTTGTGGGTCTGCCCGCCATCCGTTCAGCATCAAGTCCGAGAAACGGCGTGCGTGTTCCCACGCGCGCCTCTGTGTCGGGTCTGTCTTTCCTCTAGGGGGGAGACAGTAGGGTTTATAAGTGAGTGAGTGCCTTTGGGTAGCTCTCGTCGTGTAGTGGCCTGCCGTTTCATGCGGCGGGCCGAAACCTCAGCGGGGTCGCGACCGCATGTGCAAGTGATTCGCGCGGCCCCGTCGATAGTGGTTTTGTCGAGGAACATCGTGGTAGGTTTATTCGGTATTCTAGGAGGTCTATTATCATTATTTTAACATCTTTCTCTTTTACCCTGGTGAGTCCGACATAACCCCTGCGCCCGCCCCTGCGGAGGGGTATGAGTCAATGCATCCCAACAGGTTAAAAAAAAAAAGATTAGGTTAAGTTGTGTTAGTTACAATAGTTTTTTTTTGGTGATAATATTGCTTTCCAAAGGTGAAATAATTTTTAAAATCGGTTTAATTGTTTTTGAGTTAAACCCTTGTCCCATATGGTCAAACTGTTGGGTTCAAAAACATGTTTTATTAATACGATCAATTACTGTAACCAAATCAACTTTTATGCGAGCGAAGCCTCGGGAAAAAGCTAGTGTACTATAACATGATGTAGGTACTAATAATTAAATATTATAATATGTATAAGTATTATAATAATATAACAACTGTTTATGATGTGGTCAACATATAACGAATAAAGCTAACTGGAAAATAATATGAGTAGTAACGAGTGTATAATGGCCGTGATCGTGCGAAACTGGGCGGGATATAATTCCTACAGGATACTCAATAAAAACCTGTTAGAATATATCTGAACTATTTATTTAAGTAAACGACGGAACTAGTTATCGCTACTCAAAATTGGTCTACAAAAAACAAATAATACACGTCGAGGTGGTTCAACACCGGAGAAACAGTAGCGGATTGTTACTGATGGTGCTGAGGTGCTGGTGATGCACCAGGAGTCAAGATCGTCAATCAAGATCAGGCTGTGGTGCGACGGTGGGCGGAAGCGGATTTCCATAATTGAGCGGAGTTTGGAGCGTTGTACGACAACCACGTTACGTCGAGAGGTCACGAGCGGTAGCGAGAGGACAAGTGGATTCGGACTCATAAGCGCAAGCGGATTTTAGGACTTGGAGAGAACGAGTGTGAGTGCAACGGACAATTGTGAGTAATTTTACGCTATTTTAACTTTGAAGAAATCGTAGCAGTTTTATTAAAACTTAGAACAATAATTTAAAAGTGCTTTCGGACTTAGAACATTTTGCAGTGATTTGTATTTAGAGTTACTTTGTAGATTAGTAGTAGACATAGAATAATTTTAAGAAAAAGTGTACATACGGGGAACCTGTGCCCGATTTTTCCAAATATTGTATTTGTTAAAAACACTTGGAAAATTTTCAATATTATAATTTAAACTTAGAAGAATAGTAGTATAGTAGTATTTGTAGTATTTTGGACTTAGAGTAAAAATTTGTAGTTTAGACTTAGAATAGTTTTAAGAAAGATCGAACTACGGGGAACCTGTGCCCGATTTTTCTAAGTATCGTTTGTTGCAAACACTTGGAATATTTTATGGTCATTAATCGTAGACTTAAAATATTTTGTAGATAATTACAACTTAGTTATATTTGTTACGCTTGATTGCTAAATAATTCATTTTAAGTTATGTGTGTTTAGAGCTTCTTGATTGGTGGTATTTAACAGCTGTTTTGCTTAATCAAATAAATTTATCTATTGTAGTTTATAATCATATACAGGGGTTATAAAATGGAGTCATTATTAAAATTACAAATTGACACAAAAAGTAGAATTGAAAAAGGTAGAATTAATTTTAAGAAATCGCCGAAAGATAGATGTACACAGGGTTATATTGAAACAAGATTAGAGGCGTTAGAAGAACAATGGATAAAGTTTATTAACATACATAGAGAAATTGTTGAAAAAGCTACAATAGAGGAAATGAAAAGTTCATATTTTACAGCTGATATTTATGAAAAAACTGAAGAAACATATATTATTTACAAATCAGAACTTAAGGACGCTAGGATAAGTATTGCAGGGCAAGATACCCGCGAGCAGGCATCTTCTAGTGGTAGTAAATCAGATAATATTAGATTACCAAAGATCAATCTTCCCACCTTTTCAGGGAAATATGCGGAGTGGATAAGCTTTAGAGATCTTTTTATTTCACTTGTGCATAATAATAAAAATATAGATAAAGTCCAGAAGTTGCATTATTTAAAAGGGTCTTTGACAGAAGAAGCTGAACAATTGCTTCGCCAAATATCCATAACTGCGTCCAACTATGATGTATGCTGGGCTCAGTTAGAACATAGGTATAATAATAAGCGTCATTTAGCTAATAGTATTTTACAGCGTCTATTCAGCCAAAAACGTATTGGGGTAGAGTCATCAATAACTTTAAAACATTTATTAGACACCACAACAGACTGTATGAATGCATTAAGCAATTTAGGAATTAATGTGACTACTTGGGACATCATTGTCATTTATGTTGTTGCTTCCAAGCTAGATCAGGAAACTCGCAAGCAGTGGGAGTTACATGTGGCCTCCAATAGTTCTACCGAACTCCCCACTTTAGAACAGTTCAACGTATTTATGGAAAGTCATTTTAGAGCACTTGAATTCATAGAACCCCAAAAAGTACCAGGACAGTCACATAGTACCAATTCAACAAAGCACCGGGTTATGCTAGCAACTAAAACAGACTTACCTTCCAACTTGCGTTGTGAGTACTGTGCAGAAAAACACAAACTGTGCTTCTGCAGTAAGTTCATTAAATTAGATGTAGATCAAAAAAGGCAATTTGTGTTAAAGAACAAAGTCTGTTTTAATTGTCTCGGTGGTAACCATATGGTAGGACAATGCAAAAAGGGTACAACATGTCGCGTATGTAAAAAGAGACATCATACTCTTCTGCATCTGGAGAGCACAAGTTATGAGCCTAAAGGTCAGAAGGATACGCGGAGCACCTCTTCTGATGATAAATCATCAGATGCAAGTGTGCCAGTGGTGTCTTGTCTTTCGACGAAGATCGCTCACCCCCGTCAAGTTTTATTAGCCACGGCGCTAGTAAAAGCTCAGACTGCGGCGCACGATTTTCAAGTAGTTCGAGCCTTGCTGGATCAAGGCTCCCAGGCTTCTTTTATAACAGAAGCGGCAGTTCAATACTTGAGATTAAAGAAGAGTCCAATAAGGGGCATCGTATCCGGGCTTGGTAACGAAAAACCGTCTGTTGCTAACTACATGGTGACATTAGTGCTTCAATCTTTAACAGAGTCTGGGTACGAGGTACAAGTTAAGGCTTATGTGTTAAAGAGTATAACGTCTTATCTCCCAGAGCGACAATTAGAACCTATCAGTTGGCCGGAGTTAGAGCATCTGATACTAGCAGATCCGCACTTCAATAAGCCTAACAAGATCGATGTTCTGTTAGGTGCTGATGTCTACAGTGAGGTATTAAGAGAGGGTGTTAAGAAGGCTCCAACTGGGTCTTTTGTAGCTCAGTGTACCAGTTTAGGATGGATCCTTTCGGGTACAGCATATCCAAAAAATGAGGTCAACAGTACTAATAAGGTCACGACAATGCATGTACAAATTGGAGATAATGATTTTCTAAAAAGGTTCTGGGAAATCGAAGAACAACTACCAAATTCTAAAAAAATGTGGACAGTCGAAGAACAAAATTGTGAAGAGTTGTTTGCAGCTACAACTAACAGGTCAGCAGATGGTCGCTATATCGTCAGATTGCCATTCAAAGAACAAAATCCCGCGTGTATAGGTGGTAATAGTAGAGAAATTGCTTTGAAAAGATTTAAATTGTTGGAAAGGAGATTTAATAAGGATAAAGATCTGAAAGAAAAATACACTCAAGTTATTAAAGACTATTTACAATTAAATCACATGAAAGAAGTAGAAAAAAATGATAGTTATATACAAAGGGCTGTGTACTTACCACATCACGCAGTTATAAGAGATGACAAGTTAACAACAAAGGTACGGGTGGTATTTGACGCTTCCTGTAAGAATGCGAACGGTATCTCACTCAATGACACTCTTATGATAGGGCCTACGTTGCAGTCAGATCTACGACACCTAGTTCTTCGTTGGAGAATGCATAAAATAGCCATCGTAGCCGACATTGTTAAAATGTATCGCCAGGTCAGAGTTGCAGATGAGGATATCTCATTTCAGAGAATTGTGTGGCGAGACAATCCTGATGAGGATATACAAGATTACTCTCTAACAACCGTAACTTTTGGGACAGCATCGGCTCCTTACTTGGCAGTAAAGGCATTGCATCAAGTTGCAGTGGATGAAGGAGAGCAGTTTCTAACAGCATCTGAAAGAGTTCCAACTAGTTTTTATATGGACGATCTAATGACGGGTTGTTCAACAGTACAGGAAGGAAAGATTTTGTGTAGAGAAATGAGAGATTTACTTGGAAAGGCTGGATTCCAACTACAAAAATGGAACAGTAATAATGACGAAATTTTAAAGGAAATGGAATGCTGCGAGGATAGGAATAAAGGCGATACGGACAAGAGTTTGAAAGAAGAAATAGAAATATTTGAGACCACAAAAATATTAGGACTTACCTGGTGTCGGTATACAGACGAGTTTAGATACACAGTGAAGCTGCATCCCATATCTGATAAGGTATCTAAGCGCAATATTATATCTGACATAGCGCGCTTGTTCGACCCATTAGGCTGGTTAGCGCCCAGTATAGTATTAGCGAAGATTCTTATACAAAAGCTTTGGTTAGCAGGTGTGAATTGGGACGACGATGTACCAACTCTTTTAAGTACAGAATGGCAGACATACCGTGCAGAATTGTCGCAGCTGTCTAAAGTTCGTGTTCCTAGATGGTTAGGAATAGTAGACAATTATAATTCTGTTGAATTGCACGGTTTTAGTGATGCCTCCAAGTCAGCATATGCAGCGGTGATATATACTCGAACGATCAATAGTAATAAAGATGTGTGTGTGTCTCTATTGGTTGCCAAGACAAAGGTTGCACCGATTAAGCAGATAAGCATTCCCCGCCTCGAGCTTTGTGGTGCACTGTTATTAGCTCGATTGCTAGCAGATGTGGCGAAGGCAATGAATATTCCGAAAAGCAACGTGCATGCATGGACAGATTCAACGGTGGTGCTTTCTTGGCTGAACAGTCATCCCAGTAGGTGGAAAACCTTCGTGGCAAACCGAGTATCGTAGATTTTAATCACACTCGATTCAGATCAATGGGCGCACGTATCTTCTAAAGACAACCCTGCGGATTGCGCATCAAGGGGAGTTCAACCGGGCTTGCTCTCGGAAAGTAAACTTTGGTTTAAAGGGCCATCTTTTATGTACGATACCGATATAAGTTATAGCCGACTGATAAACGATAAGTTAATATTGGAGGAGTCTGTGAAGACTCACGTCACTGTAGCTCAAGATGAGTCACCCTGGAAAAATTACAGCACCCTATGGAGATTGCTTAGAGTTATAGCGTACTGTAGAAGATTAATAAATTATAAGAATAAGAAAGAAAGACCAAACTATTTGCAAAGGATAGAACTAGAAGAGGCTTTAAAGTGTTGCATAAGAGATTGTCAGAAGAAAGAATTTGAAAAGGAATATATACATGTAAAAACAAAAAAACAAATTAAGTTCAAGGGGAGTAAAATTAGATCATTATGTCCCTTCATAGATAGCGAGGATATACTTCGTGTCAGTGGTAGACTGCAGGAAGCTCCTCTTTCAGACCAATCAAAGCATCCTATAATTCTGCCCCATAATACACATTTAACAAAGTTGATTGTGGCAGATGCTCACTACAGAACATTGCATGGCGGTCCGCAGCTCATGATCAACTACTTAAGATCTGCATATTGGATTATTGGAGTGAAGAGTCTCGTTAAACAACACGTACGTAAATGTGTGACGTGTGTTAAACATAACGCTAAGGTCAATACACAATTAATGGGCTCACTGCCATCAGCGCGATGCACTGCAACAAGAGCGTTTCTTCACAGTGGGCTGGATTACGCCGGACCAATCAATCTCAGGGCCACTAAAGGTCGGGGACACAAGTCATATAAGGGCTACATTTGTGTCTTCGTTTGTATGGCCACTCGTGCTGTACACTTAGAAGTCGTAAGTGACTTAAGTTCACAGGGTTTTATAGCAGCTTTTAGGCGTTTTATAGCCAGGCGAGGACATTGCGCTCAATTATGGAGCGACAACGGTACCAATTTTGTTGGAGCTGCTAGAGAACTCAAAGATTTAGCCGCTATTCAAGAGAATATTGCGGAACATCTTGAAAGTAAGGGCACAGTATGGCACTTCATACCGCCTCATGCTCCAAATTTTGGTGGGTTATGGGAGGCGGCTGTGAAGTCCACTAAATTTCACCTGAAAAGGGTGATAGGTGATTCCACTCTAACCTTTGAAGAGATGAGTACTTTATTGAGTCAAGTTGAAGCTTGTCTCAACTCTAGGCCAATAACTGTCATCAAGGGTGAATGTCTGGATGAACCGATGCCATTAACACCGGGTCACTTTTTGGTCGGTGAACCATTAGTGACTGTCCCAGAACCAAACTATGAAAGTTTATACATCAGTCCTCTAAATCGGTGGCAACTCATTCAGAAAATGCTTCAGAATTTTTGGCGGCGTTGGTCTAATGAATATTTAACAGCGCTAGTTCATAGATATAAATGGTCGTTGCAAAATCCTGAACCGGAGATCGGTGATGTGGTTCTAGTCAAAGAGACTGATTTACCTCCTGCTCGTTGGTTACTTGGTCGAGTAGTTGAAAAGTTGAAGCCTCGGGAAAAAGCTAGTGTACTATAACATGATGTAGGTACTAATAATTAAATATTATAATATGTATAAGTATTATAATAATATAACAACTGTTTATGATGTGGTCAACATATAACGAATAAAGCTAACTGGAAAATAATATGAGTAGTAACGAGTCTATAAAACAATCTCTGTTATAGTATGTTAATTAAGTAGCATACTCAATACACTTTCATGTAGTTTTCTTAAAATAATGTGCTCGTTACGGCTGTGGGTCAAAGGAGAGCACCCATATTTAGGGAAGCGCCATTGTCACCGTGATGATCTGCCAGTTACATCGTAAAGACCAAGCCTCGTGAGCTTGGAGGATAATGACCTACTTATAGACTTCCTGAAAACATACCGATATACTACAAAAATTCTTAAATCATCTTTTAAAATGCATTGCGGTGTCTTTGCGACGTCACAAGTAAATGTCAATGAAATTTCGGAACAAAAAACGCAATGGATTGCAAATATATCTGTTTAAAAGTTTTCAATTCCTCTTACATTACCGCTGGTGTCCCGAGGTTAGGGGCCCACAGCTTTCCGTGAATTTTTTTACGACTTTATGTTACACGTGGGACGAGATGGGACAAGTATTCAAAATTGCTGCCATGTACCACCGGCAACGGTTTGCTGAATTAAGTAATTTTATTACATCACTTGCTCAGTTTTGTTAATAAAGAATTCATTTTTAAAGCTTAGCACGTGTTGGCACTTTGATGTTCTAATATAAAAACTGTTACTTATTATATATCTCTGTCAGTCTCGGACTGGTTTTCTAGGCTACCTCTATTACATTGAAAATTTTAGGCAAAAGAGCTCGTCGCCACCGTTGTCAATTATTATGTGGTGGTGCGAATGACCCGGGGAACCCCACCCTGTTACAGAAAGCCAGTGTTAGGATAACACCGCTACTGCGTTTCGCCCGCTGGTAGGAGTGCCGGACTCTTACATAGCTAACTTTCCTATTCCCTGTCTCTTATCCCATGTGTAAGTCCTTTTCTCGGCCTACTTTAAACGTTAGTATTTATTTTTACATCGATTTATTCTTTTGGAACTGCTAGTTGTAAGTTTAACAAATTGTTGTGTGAACTTGTTTCAACAAAGTTATTTTTATGTTCTCTCTCAGTAACGCGCGGTTGTTACTTGTTACCTATATGATATTTACCATCATCCGAGTGTTACGCCCGTTTGCCACTTACGTTAAAAATAATTGTAACTGTTTATTTGAATTTTGAAAACCATAGCGTAGCATTTAGTCTTTTAGATAGTTAGTTTACTCGCCGTTAAACAATTACGTCTGGCGAGTTTACACACGTAACAACTCTAAGTTACATAGTAATGGAAATAAATGATGATGAAAAATAAAATGTCCTCCCTGTTAACAAAATCAATTTGAAGCGGATCGTGCGATTATGCGTGGCTGCTTCTACTCTGTACACTTTCTACTTGCATGGAGATGGATGGATTCGATCTATCTGATACATTCGCCGAGTATTAGGTGTGCGCACCGTACGGTGCAGATTGGAGTGCAATGCGTTAACTAAACTCGTAGTGTGTAGTGCTTTAACATTTAATTGAAGAAAACTGCGAAAGGACAGTACGCTTGAACGTTCTGTGGCATCCTAACTAATATTATAAATAATAATGTGAGATTGTTTGTTACGCTTTAACGCCTTAACTCGAGTAGTTATCTGACATGACTGATCATCATGCAATTTCACAAACACGTAGTCAGGGCTGGGTACAGAAAAGGATCAAGGATATTTATTAGAAATAGATTGACAAAATCTATATTCACTATGTGACGATAATCGCCTTGACGCCCGGCGAACGCGGGCGCACGTCACTAGCCGCCTCTCGCGACCGGTGGTGCGACACTATATAAGGACGGACGGCGTCAGTGGCAGTCTCCTAGCGGCCCGGCTTCACACTCCCAGCTAAGTGTCCTGATTATACCAGGACCACGAAGCAAGTCTTTAGCGAACCACGCCCTGACTATAGTTCTATAAGTAAAGATTGTCTCTTTTAATTGTATCTTAATTCATTAAAAGTGTATTTGTTATACCTTCTCTCATTGTACTTCCTAATATATCTACATTTCTCCTAAAGTAAACCCTAAAGGTTACAACTAATTAAATGTAGTAGGTATATCTGTATTAAAGTCAAAGTCAAATATCATTTATTCACTTAGGTCACAAAGTAACACTTATGAACGTCAAAGGGGTTAGTGAGTTTATTACATTTACTGAATTTACATTTATGTTAGTTGCAAGGTTCAGGCAAAACGTTGAGTCTATGAGAAGATACCTGCAAGAAACTCAAGGCCACTCTTTTAAATCGCCATCAACTTATAATTTCAGTATTTTACAACTCATTTATGTACCGGGTGTAGCAGTCATTATGCCATATGTCACTGTCCATACAAAACTAAATTCTAAAAATAAAGGAATAATATTGATGACTTTGGTTTGTTTAATTACTTATATACCAAATGTATCAGTTATTAAACAAAAACTGTCCGTATGATAAAATTCACACAATTTTATATTGAACAGGATAAATTCGTTATAGGTCTGATAGTATAGAACCATTGGAGGAGGCTGATAGTGGCTGACACTGTCGCAGAGGCGGCGCAGTCGCGAGACAATGAGCCCTAACCTTTCCTATCAAACCACTTTCTTGAATAGAGAAGGTAACTTTTTATTGACAGTTTTAGTTTTGCATTTTTCCAGACACTGAGTCGATTAAGCACGGTCCACTCAAAAAAATCTGTAATAGCAACGACTAATGAATCATTTTTCCTAAGTTCGTAGAGTACGTATTATATACCAGTAACCTACTACGTAATATGTACGCATTTAGCTACCTGAATGCGGATGTACGAAATCTCGACCCAGCTATGTACCGGCACGACTCTATGGCTGTCATCGTAGAAGTCGATCGAAGAACGATGCAATTACATACCTTATACGATTAGCTTTTTATAATGTGTGTATGTTTGGGATACTTGTATTACGGTCAGTGACTCACCGGTGCAGTGACAGCTGTCGCACAGTTCGAGTGAACTATGAGCTATATGTGCACGCTATTACCTTCTGACATTGCTGCCTGAAACACATCAGAGTGCGCTTTAACTTGGAGCGTACTCAGGTAAGTTTGATTCTGACGTCGTACACGTGTCATATTTCTCGTATTTTTGTATTGCGTTGAAAGTCTACTTAGTGTTTAAAAAGAGCTATCAAATTGTAATTTGTAAACTCAAAGTGTTGTTTACCGAAGTAACGACAGTAACAATAACATTAATTGTCACCTAAAACTATCCATATAATTAATAAGTAAATTAAAACCGTCAAACACTTGATAATGTTCACAATAACAGTTCTCTGGGGCTGAATATTCGGAAAATGCGGCGCTCTAAATAAAATACACTATACACCAGGAAACCTTAGTTAAATAAGGTATGCGTTGTACTGAGCGGCGCAAACCAGCGTGCCAAACGTTGTGTTGTGCGAATAATGTTTTCTTTGTGATAACAGATATCTCTCTTAAAATTTTGCAATAAATGTGGCTGCTATAGTATATTTTGTCTTCTGCAATGACTTGATGAATGAGATAAATATGGAAGTTATTAAAATGCAGATAAGGACGAAAATATGAAACGTTCGTTGTTAAAACGTTACCAGCACAGCAATCGAGGGCGAATTTGTCAGTTGCTAGCAGGCCCTTGTTATATAATTCCCTCATAAAATACTTTACTCGCATTTCTTAGTGAAGTGATAGGTCCTAACAGACAGTTATATTAATCAAAGGTATGGCCACTATCAACTTCTAATGATAAGTTTAAACACGTGTATTTATTAATTTATTAGATAGGCACAAGTACAGATAAAAATTACAAATACGAATAATAATAGAAATAATTTACATCTTAATTTGATATCCAATTATGATTAAGCGCAGCATGCACCTAGCAGGCTAGGTTAAGAAAATATTATAATTATAAGATAAATGTCAAAAAATAAAAAGAAATCAATACATTTTTATATTAAAATTCCAAATTAAATATTTTATATAAATTACATTTAAAGTAGAAAAGTAAATCAATTAAAAGAAACTAAACTGAGGCGCTGAACATGGCGAATGGTTGAAATGACTTTAGCGCTACATCGTAACAATTATTGACGTTACAAACTAATTACCTTACAATCCGATGATAACTTTTTATTCTTCTATTTGTCGCGCCGGCGCCGCCTCCTTCACACTTTGATCAACATTTACTTTGGACCATGACCGTGGTCAAGCTTTGAGAGACAACGCTGCTGTACACTTCCTTTTATATAAATATCCCAAAGAGTCAATAAAGCTAATAGCAATAAAATACAAGTCTGTGGAAGATCCATTATCATACTGTCTAGTCCATTGGCTGATTACTATCATCTGTTGGCACTTGGTTTGTTATTCGATAGTGTCGACTTGGATAGAATTGTCCGTATTCATTTATAAGAATTGTTATTTCTTTTTTGGAGAATGATCTGTACCTACATGTCGCTAGGCTCCGACAACAAATACTAGATATTACAGCAGTTAAACTAACCAACGGAGCGTGAACAAGTATTCTCTTGGAAGATAACAGATTGGTCCAAGCGCAGCCTTATTAAGCATCTTCAACAAAATTCAATTAATTAAGCATCTATTAATTCTCTCGAAAATGCCAAGTACTCTTTTAGAGGCCTTCTAGACATTTTGAACCAATATATACCAAGAATTTAGAACAACAACTTGAAAGTGTGAGAGCTAGAGGTATATTGTTGTCTCTTTCTAGCGCAATACTAGAGAGCTTTGGAACAAGTTTTTGCATAATTTGTTTAAATCGAATGTTGCCCTCGGGTAACAAGTTTTCCTGTTTGCACAACCTGTGCGAAATAAATGTTTATTTAGTAAACTTTGAATACTTTCCTTGCCTTCACTGTACACTTGGTAGAGGCCAGCCTACTTTCATTACTTTGTAGTAAAAATATGAGTTTACTGCTTCATTAGCGGCTCTACTTAGAACGTGACGTCAGACGTTCGCTACCACTTGCCACACAGCTGCACAGTGTATGCGATTACTGATATTGAACAGTTACACTAACTAGGCTATTAGAAAAAAGAATTATGAACAATATTCTAAATCCAAAAATACAGACGTTTAAATACCAAAAGAAACTCGGTTCTAGGCTTATTATATTTTTCCACATAAGAATCTAGACAATTCCGATGTTTAGATTTAATATGATGATGAGATGACTCTATAGTATTGGGTATCATTATGTCGATCCTGAGATATAGATATATAATTCTGACACAGAAATAGCCAGTGACGGTAGTAAGTCAAGAGGCTAATAAAGCAATAAAATTTTAATCTATTGAAAACGGCAAAGTGCTTAACGCAGCATTAAATAAATTATCTTGCTATCTTAATGGACTTTTAAAAGTTATGAAAGACATTGTTTTTTCGAAATACAAATCTCAATTTTATTCATAAAGTTTCTCTTGAACATAGAAGTAAAAAACTAATTCTGCTTTCGGGAGTTAACTGCCATGAATAATGTAGTCGGCAAGACAAAATGGGCTACAGGGACCACTTGTGCGTGGTTTAGATAACTTTGTCATCTATTAAGTTGGGAATATAGACTACATTATCGCACAATGCTTGCCTAAATTTCGCTCCGCTCGATTTGGGATTATAGAATTAACATTTCATTCTGATATCAGTTTCATATTCAAACAAATGTTTTAAATAAATGTTCTGAATAACTAAACTGGATGGTTGTGTCGACTAGAATAACACGACTATCATACGTGTAGCTACAGACTATAGAGACAGTGACAGACTATGAGCTACTCGCGTTTTAAACGTGCTTTGGTACAGGGACCATGCTTTACTAACGACATAAAACGGCGATCTACGATTAACAATGTCATTACGATAAAATAAAAAATTTAAGGGTCGCGCAGTTAAAAGCACCTGGCTAGAAAGCGCTTGAAGAGTTCTGGTGTAATTTATTATTATTCTGGTAAAATAATAACAAAATGTATGCTAATTATATGCTAAACAAATTGAATGAATAAATATTAGAGATGAAACGGATATCCGGTAACTATCCGGTATCCGGCCTATCCGGCGGCCTGAATAGTTTAGTTTAGGAGAACATGCGAAGTTGGTGGCATTTGCAGATGACACGAACGTAATAATATCGGCAGATAATATTCAGTCTCTTAATTTTCGTGCGAATGAAACTTTAGGAGCATTTCATAGTTGGTTCACCATAAACGGACTTAAAGTGAATGCTAGTAAAACCAATGTAATGCTATTTCGTACGACATCCAAAACCAAGAACTGACTGAATTGTACTATGGACGGTATCAATGTTGGCATGGTAGAAGTAGTAAAGTTTTTGGGAGTGCATATTGATTGTCATCTAAACTGGAAACTCGAACCTGTAAGTTTAGAAAAATCTGTCAGCTCAGGGTGCTACGTACTTAGAAGCCTAAGAAATGAGGTGGACATAACGCAATTAAAAAAAGTATTTTACGCCTTAATCGAATCTAGGTTAAGATATAGTATTTTGTGTTGGGGTGGTAGCTACGAATATAATATACAAAAAGCGTTCGTGTTACATTTAAGAGCTAGCACTATTGTATGTAATATTGTAGTCCGTACTGATTTACATAATATTGTATATTACAGATATTACAGTACTCCGTGCAGATAAAGGAAACGCTACGGTCATAATGGATACGTCAGATTATAAACATAAAATTGAAAATTTACTTTCGGATGAAACAACATATAAAAGGTTAAAACAGACCCTACAAACAAAATATTGAACAAAACCAAAGACATCATTCATAAATACTCCGAAAAACTAGATCTAGACGTTAAACAATTAATACCAGCTTGCGTAAAACCTCCAAAGCTGTATGGGTTACCAAAAATACACAAGGAAAACGCTCCCCTACGTCCTATTGTGAGTCAGATCGACACACCAACTTACAGACTGGCTCAGCACGTAGCAAAGATACTCTCACCACTCAGAGGCAACTCGAGAGCACATATAAAGGATTCATACCATTTTGTGAGTGAAATTAAACACCTACGTCTCATTAGCAATGAAACAATGGTTAGTTTTGATGTACAGTCATTATTTACATGCTTACCTGCACATGACTGTATTGAAATAACTAAAAGGAAGCTAATACAGTACAATATGCCTGAGGAATATGCAGAACTACTTAAGCATTGCTTAACAACTGGCTATCTGTTGTGGGACAATAAATTCTACATACAAGTCGATGGTGTCGCAATGGGCTCTCCAGTATCGCCTGTCGTTGCTGACATATATATGGAGGACTTCGAGGCTCGAGCTTTACATACTGCCCCCATCACACCCAGGATTTATAAGAGGTTTGTAGATGATACTTTTACAATATTACCAACAGATAGTGCAAGTGTATTCCTAGAACATCTTAATTCCATTAATAATAACATCCAATTTACTATGGAATTAGAGGCAAATAATTCATTAGCTTTCTTAGATGTACTTGTCATCAGGAATCCTGATCATACTTTGAGCCACACTGTATATAGGAAAAAGACCCATACAAATAGGTACTTAAACGGTGAATCTCACCACCATCCTAAACAGTTAGCTACCGTGGGAATGTCTTTGTTTCAGAGAGCCCATGGGATCTGTGACAAGAAACACCTGGACGCCGAGCTTCAACATGTCAAGCAAGTACTGCAAGACAACAAGCTCCAACAGCCGCGCCGCTGTCACAGATCCCGAGAAAAGCCAGCCACAGTCGAGCGCCAGCCTGCTATACTGCCTTATGTAAGGGGTGTCACTGACAAGATTGGCTACATCTTGAAGCGAGCTTCAATCAACACATACTTCAAGCCGCCAACGAAGATAAGTCAATTTTTACCGTCCGTCAAGTGCCAACTACCTTTACAAGATGCAGGGGTCTATAAAATAGATTGTGACTGCGGACTCTCATACATTGGTCAAACCAAGAGAAGCATAGGCACCCGCATAAAAGAACACATAGCTGATGTAACACACCAACGCTCGTTGAAGTCTGCTGTGTGTGAACATGTGCAACAGGGGACCAACCACTACCTGAGATTTGACAAACCACAGATTCTCGCTAAAGAACACCGATTCCTATCAAGGATGCTTCGCGAGGCTATTGAAATCAAAAAACATCCTAATTTTAATAGAGAAGATGGTTGGAATGTACCACCAGCTTGGGATCCAGTAATAAAAATAGTCAAACCCAAGAAGAAGCAAACCACAGCTAGACTTCATGATACTTTGAGCTCATTCTGTGTAAATAGAAACACCAATGATTAAATTATGTTCGGGTACTTTGAAATAACTACACTGGAACATTGAGACAACTGCCATCTTAGTCTCCCCGTGACCATGGCTGCTGAAAAGCAACTGAAACGTCGGGGAAAGTGTAAAAATAAATGAAATCTAAATAGTTTAATAATAATTTAATTAGCTTAAAAATTAGTAAAGTTTAATAGTAGTAGTAGTGTAACAATTTTCAAAATTTTGTAATAAAGTGTCAAATAAACAACGCGATAAAATCCGTATATAGCAATTTAATTTCAATAACTATTGTATGTATTCGTCAGCAGGAATCTTGCCAAAAACATTTTAAAGAATTATACATACTCACAGTTCCTTCCTTGTACATCTTAGTGCTCTTAACACATGTTTCTAAATATGTACATGAATGTGAGACAGAGGAGGAAAGAAAAATTAGAGAAAGTACTAGAAGGAAAGATTTTAAAACCAAACTTATTCCACACCTAGACATAGTCAAACATGGCACCTACCACATGTCGATAAACAATGTTAACAGACTGCCTGATGACATCAAAGTGTCGCTTTACAAAACGGACTTTAAAACTAAATTGAAACACTTCTTGCTCGAAGGCTGCTACTACTCAATTAATGATATGTAAGCTGGAAATTGAATTGAGATTATTGTTTTTATACATGTAACTTATTTTCTTTAAGCGACTACTAACAGTGTGCCTTTATAATTAGATGGAAGAATTTATATTTATGACATTACATTGTTGTTATGTTTTAAATCTATGTACTAATTAAACATTTTATTTGAAATTATTATTTTGTATGACATATGATTCTAATTTCTAATTTTTATCTAATTATTCATTGACATATTATCTTTACTGACATATTGTATTATTATTTGCATGAGATATTTAAAGTAGAAATTATAGTTTTATATAAATTGTTATTATATGATCATACATCACCGCATAGAATTATAATAAATTATTGGTAACCAAACTGCTAAATGGCAAATAGTGATTTAAAGCACATCACTAATTATGTACTGTAATTAACATTGTTTTAAATCATATACTTTCAACACAATGTAAAAATTGTTATGAAATAAATAAATAAATAAATAAAATAAATACTATCCGGCCGAATACCGGATAATTAGCGTCTATCCGGCCGAATAACAGATTTAAAAAATATATTTTGTCTAATTAATTACTTTATTTAGTTAGTATCACGAAATACAATTAGTAATTAAAAGATAATTCTACAACTTAGAAAATGAATTAGTACTCATACTGCACTAAGGGCAAATTATGATGAATGAATACTAACTTCTCTGCATTAAGAGGTAGCAAGCGGTTCCGCTTGTCTTCGTAAATAAGGCCTAAAGCTTCAGGAAAAAGATTTTCGCTGTACACACTGCTGCAAGGTGCTGAAAAATAGATTTTGGCAAATTTTGTTAAATTTTTGTTGCTCGGGTAAATTTAGCTCTTTTTGAATCGTCAGCAGTTTTTCTTGAACTAAACCTGAGTGATTGAAGTGCGCCACAAGTCGTCTTCCAGTAGCAATCATTGTTGTCACTTCAGCCTGGATTTCGAGCGACTCATTTATAGCTCTTTGAAGCGTATGTATGAAACATCTAGCAGAATCGAACTCAGCCAAACGAAAACTGTTCACCACTGTTAGCGCCACTATCATGAATGAGTAATGCACCAAACAGCAACGTTCCGCCGGATATTCGGTCGCCGAATATCCGGCTATCCGGCAACAAGGTTGGCCGAATATCCGGTATTCTGTATCCGGCTAAATTGCTATCTGTTTCATCTCTAATAAATATGAAGTCTTAGTGAAGCACAATGATAGTTTGTAACAATATAAGATTTTCCTTAAAGTATTTCCCCGAGTTCACAGAAAATTGGGTCGCGCAGCTCGCTCCCATAGAAACTAGAGATAACGAACAATTATTATGCATATCATCATATGCCACGAAAAAATAATCTGAAAATTACCTCTACTTTCATACGCAAATGTATATGTGTATCACATTTATTATGAAATGTAAGCAATCTCCCACCGTCGCGTGTGTGCCTTTTCTTTTTTGAACGAACCACAGAGTAATTTTGTCGCCAGATGAAACTCCAGCAATTGTTTAGAAATTTTCGTATAACAGCCTCCACAACACAGGGTTGGCTCCACAATCGTCCTTATTTGCACTTCTTTCGTTACAGCAT
This sequence comes from Catocala fraxini, assembly GCA_930367265.1. Classification (NCBI taxonomy): domain Eukaryota; kingdom Metazoa; phylum Arthropoda; class Insecta; order Lepidoptera; family Erebidae; genus Catocala; species Catocala fraxini. The sequence continues at coordinate 180,782 of OV884032.1, forward strand.
TGTGGAACTTTGTCTTTTGAATGTAAAGCATGTTTAATATACCTAAGTCGCAGGTGTAGTTAGGTTCTTATAAGAAACTAGGTCTTATTTAACAAAACTACCTAAGTGTGGTATATAGTTGTACGAAACTATTATTTTTTGGCAAGGGCATTTACTTCATAGTATGTTTTCTTCTGTTCGAAGCAGCATCCTGCAGAGTAGCCACACTAAAACGCGCGACCGCAGCGCAAGTGAAACTTACGAAACCTAAAGGTATTTTTTTAATATTAAGGATAACCATGCAGGTGTCTCTCTAAAAGTTTTTATATAATTAAAGTAATCCACAAGGTTACATATTATACGTGAGGTGTTTATGAGAGGCACTGTGCTACCTACTGGTGAACCTGGGGCGTTAGTGCCTTGAGCGACAACAGTGCATCATCAACGCATTTTTCAGGCTCTGAAAACAGTTTAATTGTTATTGTAGGTAGTACATGTCCCTAGACGCCAGTAACCGCTTAACATCGGCCGCTTATTTGTCACGTTAGCAATAAAATAGACAAGAAATAGGATTGTTGCATTTTCAGGTTATATTTAATAACGACGAGTACTAACGATCAGGTGGTAGTTGGTAGTATGTTATTGAAATTAGGCTTATATGACGTCCCGGCATCCTATCAACGAGTGCTGTGTAAATATTGAATGTCAAATTGAGCGGAACACATCGGTATATTAGTGACTATTTACGAATACAACATTATTCAGACTTCGATCACAGGTAACGAGTATTAGGGCAGCTTTTTAAACATCGTTGTTATAAAGTGTATGAGTGAGTGCTATAAATTATGTTATTCTATAACATGTTCATGGGTTTGGCTACAAGTTTTGCCAGTTTAGGGGACCAGGCCAATGCCGTCTGCCACATTAGTAAATGAAGCAATTAATAATACAATATACAATTAATAATACAATACACTTATTTAAACGCTCACGACGACATTGCACCGAATAAATGTCTTGTAATCATTTTCGCGTCATACGTGTTTCTTAGTTAATAGTAAGAATTGTTAATTTCTAAATCTAGAAGTTTTCCCAAAGCGTTTTGCCACTAAACGTTTTTAGACTATCGCGATTTGTAAACATAGGTACTTAATAATATAATGCTAGGTAACGGGTCTTACGGGTGAGCTCTGCGGCGTCTTCGTGAAGTGCGGGTTTCGGCAACTATACTCACTTGGTCACTATTATTTATGTCAGCACTGTTGGTATTTCGACACACAACACTAACGACGTCTACACACTGACGACCTAAGTCACTGCGAGATCCGTTACCTACCTAGAATTATATTAAGTATAAACCACCACTAACTCCATAAAATACAAATGGACAAAATGACAAATTTATCGTTCTGATGTAGATACAGCAAGTTGCGAAAGCGATCTGATACTCCCGCTCGCGTATAACCAGATTCGTATCGAAACAATCGCCTGTTTATCTTTCAAAACTATATATCTGCCGCATATTTATGCTTACATACCCACCGTTCGTGCATTCCTCCCCAGATTGCTCAATATACCTACTTGCAACTTCCTTTGAGGATAGGCAGAATACGTTTGCCTATTTCCTTTTTATTGTGAAAAACCTCAATATGTAAATGTACGAGGAATGGATGTTCGTCATTTGGTGCGCGCTACGTGTGTCGGCGGCGGACATTTTTCTTGATTACGCTAAAACGTTCCGAGGTGAGTGTACTCAGAGCGTTCGAGCCACTAACTCAATGCTTGTTGTATTTTGACGAATAACAAGTGAAACGAATATGTCTACAGAACATGTGTCGTATTGAAAGGATATTGTATTACATGCAACGTTATTCTTTATTAATGAAAAACGCTCAGAAGGACTTCAATAAAACAAGCATCAACAATCCACGATTAGTTTAATGTTTCCTCTTCACTAGATTATTCCGTTACATTAACCACCGTGCTTCACACTTTAACGATCGCATTCGAATGGCGGGCTGTCACTCGAGCATGTTTGACACTGACCGTCACCTTTCATATCTGTCAGTGTCAAACATGTTGAGCTGTCATAATTATTTTATTTGTTTACTCTAAAAGTGTGATATAAATATTAAATCAATCAATGAATGTAACATTAAGTAATATTATTATATTACTTAATGTATAATATATTAAGTAATAATAGGAATAACGTTGCATGTAATACAATATCCTTTAAGGCAATTCCTTAAAGGCAATAGTATTCTAATGACACAGCCTTAATTATTTAAAAAGGAGAGATTACTTATTTAAGCTATAATTATGATAACCGTGGACAGAGCTTTGATTGTTGGGTCAGGTGAAGTATTCTTGATAAAATATTGTCTTACGTTACTACAATATCGGAACTTACCCTGATGTTTCGGTTGCTTTTCAGCATCCTAGGTCAAGAGGAGACCAAAATGGTGGTGTTCTCATTGTTTGAATGTGTCGTTATTTCACAGTACTCGGACATATTTTAATATGTTTAGTTTAAGTTTTATTGTTAGCAAAGTCTCGTTACTAAATCTCCTGCCATTCGGTGTGGCAGTAGCCCTCACGGGATATATTAAGCAAGCAGACAAGAAGACAAGCATTTTCAAATGTGTTTACATTACGATTATAATTTCCTTAAAGACTGGTAATGACTCAGCTAAACGCAATGAGAGGACGTCAAATTGCGTTCAGCTATGTTACAACCATACCCCGTGTTCATGAATAGAATTTTTGCGAATGTTGTTATTACAACATTCGCACTAATCATACACTACTGCGTATGATTAGTGCGCTGCACTGATCACAGTGGCCGCTTTATTTATTGTATCCATTGATATATATTATATATCTCCTTTGATGTCCACTATATCTTACGTCAACATCTGTTAAATAATTTATTTTATTTCTAAATGTCATTACCTATATTAGTTTTGTCAAAATTAATAATTAGATTATTACAGTTCAGCCATTCAATTATTTGATTTAGTGCGTCATTGATATTTATATCTAAATACTTTTTACATTTGTTAGTAAACACAACCGTACTGTCATCTGCAAATAATACAATGTTTTGTTTGATAGCTTTGGGCAGATCATTTATATACATGATGAACTAGCTCTTACCCGCGACTTCGTCCGCGTGGATTTAAACTAAAAAGCGTTTGTTCAGTTCGCAGAGTTAACAAAAACTTAATATTTCTGTATGTCTCGTATAGAAATACCTATACTCAAATTAATGTGATTGTTCTACTTTGTGAGTCGGTTTTATTTTATTATATTGGATATATATATATGTACATATATACAACATGTAACATAAACGCACATCCTGAAAGTAGTTTGTTCAAAATCGACTACTGAATTAATGCCAGCAATTTTTAATACAGGTATTTTTTTATCCCTAAAATAAGTCTTCTCTCTTAGCCTTTATTATTCTCAAGTCACTTGGGATCGGCTTTTCTGGTCTAACCGGATTTGACTGGATATCAGTTTTTACACGGAGCGGGTGCCACCTGACCTCCGAAACCCGAAGGCTAACGATACCCTAAGGCTAGACCAGTGTCAGGATATTAGGGGGTACTGACTTTTCCAATAACGACTGCCATAGATGTTCATGGCAGCCAAGACCGACGGCTTAACATGCTCTCCGAGGCACGGAGCAGGCGATAATTATTGTCAATACGCACATAATTTCGAAAAGTCATATACTTAACTTCCGAAAGTCAGAGGTGCGCGACGTGGATTGGAACCCGAGACCCTCTGCATTGCAGTCTGTTGGTCTACCCACTTTTTTTTTTTTGTTTTTTTTTTTTTACGTGGGGAAATGCATGACGCATAGCCCTCCGCGGGGGCGGGCGGAGGGGTTATGTCGGACTCGCCGGGGTAAAAATAAGATGTTGAAAAGATAAAGGACCTCCCGGAATACCGACTAAACCTACCACGGTGTTCCTCGACACAACCACTATCGACGGGGCCGCGCGAATCACTTTCGCATGCGGTCGCGACCCCGCCGAGGTTTCGGCCCGCCGTATGAAACGGCAGGCCACTACACGAAAGACCTACCCAAAGGCACTCCTCACAAATTATCCCTACTGTCCCCCCTAGAGGGGAGACGGACTCGAAACAGAGGCGCGCGTGGGAACACGCACGCCGCCTCTCAGACCTGGTGCTGAACGGATGGCGGGCAGGCCCACAAAGCTCGCCACCCCAGGTCAAACCTAAGGGTGGCTGAAGGTCGTCTCGCGCCCTCCGGCGCCCGGCTCTGCGGTTGGGGAGAGGGTTTAAACGCTCCCTCTCCCGCTCCGCCGCCTCCTTGATGGAAATTACTTCCTCACAGAAGGAGGCGACGGCGTTCCACGACCTCTCACTCCGGACCATAGACTGAACTACGGCCGGGAGCGAGAGGGCAACCAACCCGACTGCCGCGATCAACTCACGGCGCTGCGATACCCAGGCGGGGCAAACCGCCAAAGTGTGCAGCGCCGTGTCCTCAACTACGTCGCGGCAGTCGCCGCAGTGGTGACAACCGGGCGTCTCTTGCCGGCGTATACGACACAGGTACTGGCCAAAACAACCGTGGCCAGTCATAACCTGTGTCAGCCGGAAGGTGAGGGCGCCATGCCGCCTCTCCAGCCACTCCTCAAACACGGGACTTACCGCCACGATCGTGGCGTGCCCGGAGATTAAAGCTCTATATTAATTGCATTAAGTCTTTCGTATCTTTAGTGTCTTTTAAAATATTTATGTTAAAATCACCGCATAGTACGAATTATTTTTTATTGTAGCATAAGTCGTGTATTATTATTTAACTCTAATTTTCAAAACAATCTTCTTAGTGTTGCAAGTTGTTACGCGGAGGTCTATATACACAAATGATTATAAATCTATATATTGTAAGTTTCTCTGCACAACACTCAAGAATCCCAGAGACGCATTTTGACTTTATTTGCTAGATAACCTTATATTCATGTTTACTATTGACCAATATGCAAGAACCACCGCGTCGAGTTTTACGGCAAAAAGATGTTGCATGAGAGTAATTTGCTATATATAATAACTTTATATCATCTTTCAACATATTGTGTTTAGTTAGACCGAGAACATCAGTTAAAATATCTTGTTCTAAAAGCCATTCTAAATTTATAGATAAAAGGTCAGGTTTATTCATAACTAGCTGATTCCGCGGCTTTGCCCGTGAGGAAATCGGTATACAATGTCCTTTTCTTTACCCCTGACTATATGCATGCAAAGTCACACGATGATCGCTTGAAGAACCTCACATTTTTAATGTTAGTAAGAAGTACCTATTAGAAAATAAATTATCTGTGTCCGCGGCTTAAATTCTTAACTCTTCCTTTCATCTCATTTCTAACGACTGTTACAACTGTTTGCAGCAGACTGTCAGCCATCATTTAAATTTCACGCTGTGTAATCGTTTCTGAAGCTCGGTACTCTCTGTGGCGCTCTCTATCCATCTTGAGCCGAGCTTCATACTGAGAAAGCGTCTCAGAAGCGTGGGACTCTGTATGGCGTTATCGGTCAGCCATCAGTCGCGTTTCATATTGAGTAAATGTCTCCGAAGCGCGAAACTGCGCATGCCGCTCTCGGTTAGACGTGAGCCGCATGTCATGTTGCGTAAATATCTCTAAAGCGCGAGACTGCAAATGCCGCTCTCAGTCAGCCGTGAGCCGCATTTTTTGTTGCGTAAATGTCTCCGAAGCCCGAGATGCTGTATAGCGATCCCGATCACCTGTTAGTCGTGCCTCGTGCTGACTAAGTGTTTCAGCGGCACAGGATGAGGGCTGTCGCTCCCTGGCAACCCTCAGTCGGTTTTCGCGTTGAGTAAAAGTTTCGGTGGTACGAGATGCTGAGCCTCTTTCCCGCTCAGCTAAGCAAGCCTCACGCTCATCATCGGTCTCTTGGGACTTTTATAGTCTCACTTTTCAGCACTTCTAGACGTATGCGATAAAATAAATAAATTGTTTTTTTCGAGAAAGCATTTTAATTTTATGAATTATATACCTAGTATCAATATTGCCTTAGATAATATAGGTACCGAATATTTCTAGTAAACTGAACAGTTAATAATATGGAACTAATTTATTAAACAATAATGCAACAAAGTTATTAAGATGATGACAGAAATTATTAGGTAAGTTCCTAGTGTGTCTATCGCCATGAAAATCATGCAATTCCGCAGAGCAAGAGCTTTCGATAATGATCTATGAAAACCACGAATTCCTTTACTCTACAACGACAGCCGGTCACAGAATTAACATCAACTAACAACAACAACGAAATCAAAGACAACACATGAAACCAATAATCTCAATTCAGATCTAAATAACCAAGACGTCCAAATCCACCTAATCGACGCCGAGTAACTATAATAATAATAATAAAATCATTTATTCTCTCTTCACAATAGTTTCAAGACTCAAGTAGAGACAAAAGTGTAAATAGCACATTGAAAACTAACTTGTGAGAGACTAGTGCCTGAAGTAGGTTTAAAAGAAACCTGTATTTTTATGACATATTTATTACAAGACGGTTTTACAAAATTCAGTGGATCTGTGGATTGCCCCTTTATACAAGAATAGGAACGGGAAAAAAGTAACTGTTGTAATAATATTTATACTGCTCCCTGAAAATCTGAACATCGACTTTTAAAAAGTGACGTCATTTAGTGAGCGACATCTAGTGTAGCGAATATAATACAAACTGTAAAAGAACTGGTGTAAAGGACTGGTTCAAATGATTACGGCTAGATGGCAGTGACCAAATGACGTCATTTATAAAAGCCGAAGTTAAGATTCTTCGCAAAGAATATAATTATAGCAAAAATGTTTAGCTTTATTTTTTTATTACTTGATATTATAAACAGTTTTTTTAATATTATCAATTTAATAAATAATAGATTATGACAAGTTTAGATAGAAATATGGCGGCCTCGATGGCGTAGTGGTTAGTGTAACTGACTGCCACGCCTGAGGTCGCGGGTTCGATTCCCGCACAAGTCAAACATTTGTGTGCATGAACATGGATGTTTGTCTTGGTCTGGGTGTTTCTATGTATAATATGTATGTATTTACAAAAAGAAGTATATCTCTATGTTTATCCATTGTCTAGTACCTCATAGTACAAGCTCTGCTTAGTTTGGGCTAGATGGTCTTGTGTGAAAAAAAAAAAAAAAAAGGATTCCATAAAATAAAGACTAAAGGTTATATAATATATCTCATTAAGATCAATTTAGTGTGATGTTTAAATTCAAGATTCAGACAACATATTGGTGAAAACCGCATTTACGGGTTTTTGTGTGATATTATAAATTTCTAGGTAACTATTATCTAATCTGTAGAATTAATTTTAAAACGAAATAATTTAATAACCTATATTTACAAACGTATTAAAAAAGATAATATAATTACCAAAACACAAATAATTATAATGCTAAATATTTAAAAAATAATAATTGTATTTTAGTATGAAAACACGAAATTCAGCTTATAAACAAACTGTAAAATAAAAAAAAACAAAAAAAAATAAATAAACCAACAGACAATAATTACAAAAAAAAAGGTGTTATATATATCGTTAGATACATAAGCTATGATACAGTCCAATTGAAATTTCGCGAAAATATATAATCAATGTATAGACAAAGTGCTATACGAATTTTATTATAGTAGGTATGGCAGAGTTTGTATGCTTAGATATATTATGGCACATTGATATATGTAATTAAAAGAAATGTAGACAATTTAAACTAAAATGTTTTGCACAGCGCCATCTAGTATCCGTACGTGTAACTAATTGATGTAAATTTTAAATTACAATAACTTACGATAGAATAAACGGATTTTAATAAAACAAAAACTAAATGATAACCCAAGACACACACTATGCTTATGCTCATCGATTAAACAATTAAATGTGATGCTGGTATTCATGTATATTAAGTTTGATAAATAGCACTGCTCGGCTCCTATAGGTCATAGCGTCATGATTGTTATCTAAGATTATAGTCGGGCCTTCAGGTATTGGCGATACATATTGGCGAAAAGCCGATCAAAATCCGTTCACGGATTTTTGCGTGATAGTATAACAAATAAACAGACAGACAGACAGACAGACAAAAACTCCATAATAATATATTTTGTGTTATATATCGATACTATGATATATTCCAATTGAAATTTCGCGAAAATATTCAATGTACAGACAAAGTGCTCTTTGAATTTCATTATAGTATAGATACCATTGTTATTCCGGTGCAAAATATTTATTACATTATATACGAAAAAAATGTGATCGTGAAGTAGCAGGACTACCAATGGTATTATTATATGGCTCTGTGATTTCTAGATTTTCTACAATGTCATGTGTCTGTTTGAGTAGTTTTGTCAGCAAACAAAACATTAGTTTGTGTTTTATTTGTAACGTATTCATTGTATTTCATAATATAGTTTAAGTTTAATATATCTCTAAGTATTAACTGAGAAACATATCTGGCAAAAAATGTACGGTAAGGTAAACAGCGTGCAAAACCCATATCAATAAATTATACATTCATTTTGGAACTTAAAAATTTAAGATCGTAATTTATTTCGTCTCTCTGAAATATTTATTGCACTGAATTTCACAGCAAAATACATTAGTATTTCTTGTAGAACAAAGAAAATTACAAATACATGTCTTAAAGATATATGGAGATCGATCGTTTACGCCACCCAATTCTATTATAAGTAATCTAATTAATCGCCCTTAGTTAATGGCGATATTACTGTGCGCTCAGTCTGAAAATCTGGAGCTACCCTTCAAGATGTACTGGTAGTACATCTTGAAGGGTAGCTCCAGATTTTCAGTAAGAAATAACTTGGTAGTGGTCACCTAGCAGTTGCTGTACTATGCGTGGTACGTTTTGCCCCTGGTCGTCTGCAATCACAACTACTTTGGCTATATCTTTTGGAGCGCAAATTATGTTGTTTTCCTTGGGATTGTCAGGGAGCTCTTCTTCAGTTCTCGTAATATTATTAGGCAACTTAGATGTTGAGCTATAATTATTACTTGTTATCTGTTGGTCAGTTTCGTCGTCAATCTTTTGCTGACGATGCTTTATGACGCCTGATGATGCGCGCACATGCCTGCTGCAGCGCGCACCGCTCACGCGTGCGCTGCGTGCGCTCAACACGTCGGCTCACAGAATGGATCTCTTTTCGTGTACACTGAACGAAGTCACACGGTCCGCTTATTGTGAAATTTCTTTAGTTTAGTTTAGTATTGAGTTACCATTTTTCTTTTTCTTTTTATATTTATGTACATAGGCTATTGCATTAGATAGTAAGTATCTGTAATAATAGTTTTATGTGTGTGTGTGTGTGATATAAATATTTTTTTTTTTGGCGTCTTCTCATCTATATTTCGCTAATATTACATCCTGACATTGGCGTCGTACTTGTACTGTCCAGACAAATTTTTTTACAACTTTCAGCAACCTTTAACCTTTTTCCTAAGTCAGTCTTTAACTTGAAGTTCTCATTATTTAAATTTTCGATTTCGAGATGCGCACTGTTCAATTGATTTATACGTTCAATTCCATTATTAGAGTCAGTTCTCGTAACAGTGAAATTGATATTTATTTTGATAGTGTGACTAGTTTTAAAGCTAAAGTGATGAGTGTCGACGATATCTATAATTATCTATAATATTATTTTACTTTTTTTCAATGTCCATTCCAATGTCCTTTACAATTTACAAACATAATATCACATGCTGTGTACTATTTGAATATTTCAGAATACCATATATTTCAATTTTCATATTTGACATTTAAATATTTAATTTTCATTTTATGTAAATTAATAAATAAATAATAAATAAAAACCATTTATTCTCTCTCACAAGGTTTTCTTATGCTAGTTTACAGAAATGCCATAATAAATCAGGTAACTTTGTGAAAGACTGGTGCCTGAAGTAGGTTTAAAAAATCCTGTAATTACAGGTCACCAGGGCCCTCCCGCAGCAATGAATCTATATAAGGCTAATTCCGTATAATTATGGCGTTTAAAACAATGGAATCGAGACACAATAAAATAAAAAAGAAAAAAAGAAAAAGAAAATGTATTAGAAAACCGGAGCCCATTTCTATGTGTGTAGTGCGTGTGTTTGAATGTGTATATTTCGTGTTTGGAGTGTGAGAGCTCATGAGAACTCATGTGAATGTGAATGTGATAGGGAGGTGCGAACCTCATCATAGGCATAAACTAACTGTAGGGCATTATAAGGTTCTCAGTAGCCTGATAGTCTAAGTTTTTAAGGTACTTGGTAATCGATGTTTTACATGCTAATTTTAATTGAGGGTAAATATTTAGGATTTTATTTAATTTATTGTAGAGGTAAGAACCCATAAAGCAGAAAAATCGCTGTGTGTGGGATGAGTTGAAGGTTTTGACATGGCAGACTGTTCCTTTTCGACGCTTATCTCTGAGTAAGTTCTGATCATATCGCAATAGGGAATGTTTTTTTAGGACCGTATGCAGAATAAAAGTTTGTCTAATAGTAAGAACATCCCACTTTTTGTAAAGATCGATAGTGGGGAAGCGGAAAGGAAGACCAGCGCCCACTTTGAGAATCGCTCGCTGTGCTCTCTCAACTTCAATAAGATGGGACTTGGCTGCACCTCCCCACGATGTTATACAATAATCAATGAGCGATTGGCAAAGGGCATAATAGACCATCTTGATAACTCGATGATCTGCTGAGTGACGTAGAGCTTTAAAAATGTAGATTAGTTTTCGTAATCTAGTTACAAGTATGTTTATGTGAGGCTTAAATGTCAAAAATTGGTCTATAGTAATACCGAGATATTTTATACTGTCGGTCCTTTGAAGAGTGGGACATTGGTTCAAGGAGAGATCAGGAATACATGTATTAGCGGAAATAGTAAGATGTGCTGGAGGTAAGAGGTTTGACCTATGTGCAAAGGCAACATATTGAGTTTTTGATACGTTAAGGGTCAAGACATTGAATTGCAACCATTGACACACCTTATCAAAATTAATGAGATTATTGTGTTTATTTTATAAAAGTATTTTTGTTTTTTTTGTCCAAATTATTTCATCTAATTGGCAATGTATGTAGTGTATTTATTATTAATTTCATTTAATGTAATTTTAATTTCTTTTTATTGTAATATAATCTTTACCTTTTTGTAATTTTACTTCATTTTAATTTTTGCCTTAGAAATAATGTAATGAAAACTGTGAATGGTGTGTACACCTTTAAGTGATGTTTTTACTCTGCATACCAGTTAATGAATATGTAATATTAATTATTTTGTAAAAATGTCGCTGGTGTACCTTGAATAAATAAACGAAATAAATATTTCACGGCTTTCGCTAAGCGATGTATTCGGCAAACTCATCATGGTAGTGTCGAGGAGCAATGAATCCGCAACTGAAATATCATTAAGAGCTGATCCAGCTCGCCGAACTTTACGAGTGCGATAGGTGATACTTTGTCCTGGAGCCATGTCGCAGCATGTGTATTATTGTCTAGTTATGTGTCTGTTTCTATTTATACTTTACTATATCTTTATTTATTGGCCAAACCAATTCGTTTTTATTTTTATGCTCGTAACGGGACGCATTCTTAAAAGACATAAGTTAAATCAAGTTTTTGAAAGAAGTCTATAATGTCAAAGTGAAATAAGAGTGCTCTGATTGGTGAATGAAAACAGACATTTGTTGAGTTATTGGTGTTTGATATATCTTAACTGTTTACTGAGAAAAGTAATAATTGCAGCAATGATTTCCGGTATTATTTAAAAAACACTTGTTGAGACGTTGTTAATTTACTATTGTTCACTTGGTTTGCTAACTTTTATTGTTGTTGTTAATGTTAGTGTTCTCTGATATAGCACGAAGTAGTTCATAGTTCATAGAAATATACTTTCACTTGTTTTTCAATATATAATGAACGTACCTGTTTACAATGAAGACATGTAAGTATAAAAATGTTATTTAAAATTAATAATATTATTGCGGACTATGTTGACGCGTGCCGATGTTGCCAGCGTAATATTCACCGAGCGCACGTACTTTGTGAGGCACAAATAGGTACGGCAGTCCATCCGTAATATTAACGTACATACACGAATACAGAAGGAGCTTATATCAGTCACAGGCATGTACATAATAGGGTTAAGTGGAAATTTGATTACACCAGTATTGAATGTTAGACAGATTTATTTATTGACAACCATGCATAAGGTTTTGCCTTTAAATCGAGAACTAAAGACCCAAATGATCAGTAACTGACTGTATCTTGACTGATAGATATATCAGTCAGGACGTATGTTTGTTTATCAAGCCAATCTTATAAAAAATACTGATAGAGTGGTCATTATGTCAACTGTTTAAGCACACAATGTTGCGTATTGGATCTCAATACATAACTGATTTGATAACTTTAGTCTCGGTCTTTTTCTTTTTTTTGTAGAAAGGCAACTCCCGCATAATAAATAATTCCTGTATCACGGGGGACAAACATTCAAACAGCGGACACAAAGTACACCTAGACCTGGAACAACTATTTGTGGATCAAACAAATTTTTGTCACGTGTGGGATTCAAACCCACAACATTCGGCACAGTAGGAATGACGAGGCGACCCTTAAACCATCCAGCTATCCGTGCAGTCGTAAAACATAAACCATTGCAGTTGAATATGACTTACTCTACCCAACAAAAATGTCACGAGCTTATTTAACTTAGATACCAATTATCGCTTTCTGTATTGTTTCACATTTTACTTATACTCCACTTGGTTAAGTACTTGACTAAAAGTAAACAATCTTGATGTGTCTTTTTATCTAAAAGCTCAGTTTAAAAATAAAATGCTGCTAAAGATCAATGTAAATACAACAATAACGATTACTAAATCAATTGAACCGTTAGTTTAAGCAGTAGTTTATTTGTTTAATATGTGTTTGTGTAAAAAGTCACATCAAGATTGTTTACCTTTAGTTAAGTACGTAACCAAATGGAGTATAGGTCATTATATATTTTATTTTAAAGATTTATTTTATTTCGTTGTTACTACTTGATTATTCTATCTCTTATATTTGTATGGGATCACGATCTTAACTAATATTATAGATGAGAATGCTTGTTTGTTAAGTTTTCACACCATAACTGCTCCACTAATCATCATGAAATTTCGCATGCACGTTATCAGGGGAACAGACGAGGACATAGGGTACCTTTCATCCAGAAAAAAAAATTGTTACTAATCTAACGTAACCTAAACCTACATTTACGCGAGCGAAGCCGCGAGTAAAGTCTAGTTTATTATAACTATTGTTTAGTTTGGCAAGGTTTCGTGTTGCTAGTTCTCTTACAGCATACTGTCAGTAGGCGGGACTTTCGAGCCATGTCTACAGAGACATGGCTCGATGCTTGATGGCTCGGCTCGTAGGTACGTATGTGCTGACAGCAGCACATACGTACCTACTCGGTAGTCACCCGGAGTCTGCAGCTGTGTCGTGAACTTAACCAGCGACGTAATCATGTTGTAACATCGTTATTGTACCAGCCACACCTACAACTTGCCTTTTATAAAACACAAGTGGTCGTGATGCTATAGGATTTCTACCATTGTCAACTGTGAAAAATATATTTTTACTTCTATACTTATATCCTTAGCAGTTCTTTGCTTTCCCAAAGACATACTGTTAAACGAAAATATACAGTTCATTTTCAACGAGCTTTGTCACGCTTTCGATTAATATTCGGTATATTAATACTTGTATTACGGGAACTTAGGTCTTGAAGTTTGATAAGTTTATTTACATATTTATGTACTTTGATAAGTTTAAATGAATCCTGAAAGTTTCAGCACGTAACACGTGGGTCATATGAACATTTGTATTTGTACAGAGCTCATAACAAGAAATGAATAATACGATAACTTTTTTATGAGCATGTTGAAGGGATTCAAATGTTATCCCTTCAACATGCTCTAATTGTATACACAAAGAGGCTATATTTAATATAGCCTCTTTGTGTTGCTCGTGATTACTGACCAGCCAGCTCCTTCTAACTGTGAGAGAAATCTGAGAGTCAAAGACAACCAGGTGGCTATTGCATTCTTTATGCCATAGTTGAAGAACAGTACGCCATAGTGCTCTGTAAACAAGTGTGTCGCATGGTGCGGGTTAAATAGTAGGGGTTAATCTAACATATGGAACTTCCTATCACGAGAGAACAACGCTGCATGTATGTAAAATTATTTATAAGTTTATTAAATCTTAATTTTATAGCAGCAACGTTAAGTGTTAATTAAGGATATCATAGTTAAAAAAAATCTCTTCTTACAAAGAATTACTTAAAAAAACAATAATAATATTAAACCTTCGTAGAGTTAATCTATACTTATATTATAAAGCTAAAGCTATAAGCTATTTGTTTGTTTGGTTGAACGCGCTAATGTCAGGAACAACTGGTTCAAATTAAAAAAAAAAATTTTATTGTTGGATAAACTATATATCGAGGAAGGCTATAGGCTATTATATAATATTACGCTACGAACAATAGGAGCAGAGCATCAATGAAAAATGATGCAAAAACGAGGAAATTTATAAACGAAGTTGCGCGGGTCAACTAGTATTAAAATAAAGTGTCGGTCTTAATTAAATATAATTATACATAGTTTCCGTGCTGATAATGAGAATGAACGAAAATTTTGTTCAACCCGATAATAGAATGCATATCCAGTCGTATAACTCGTATAGAAGGATTTCAGATTTAAACGTCCAATAATACGTTACATAAACAAAATCGTTCATGAAGGTACAATCATAAACTGTCATCGAAAAACACTGGCAATACATGTATAATGGAAAGCTAACAACACATTTAAACATAATGTTTGCGATACTCATCAAAGAAAAACACAGCATTATAATCACAAGGGCAGGCACGAAAATATCCGCAATATATTTACAAAACGCTTAAAGCTTTTGCCGCATCGCGACTCGCCTGCGCCGTCAACAAAATACCCTACTCGCCTACTTAATAAATTATTTATCTGTTCGTGTATGAAATTTCCCCCGGAACCTGAAGTTTTCAGCTCGTTTACTTACACCTCGCGGGAGCACTCTGTAATTTCTTTGGGTGCGTGACTTGTTTGAAAATTTCATCATTTCAGGCTCAACACCACCACTTGTGTCTCTATTTTTGCCTATCGGGAATGTTTTTGTGTCCAGATCTAGTCTAAAATATTATTTTCTAAATTGTCTTTTAAACATAAATTATCATATTTTTATAGTTTCTACGTAAACTATAAAACTAAACTGTTCTTTCTTTTAGCGCGTGAACATTTTACGAAGGCAGTGAAATAGGCGCTTGACGCGTTCGTAATTTTTCACAGCCTCTTTAGAATTTAAAGTTCAATTTCACGTTCGGTAAAAAATTTTTGAAGTTTGGCTTTATCAATACGTTATTATGCCGCGTTTGTATACTGTTAGGTGTTTTAGCAATGCAAATGACAATGATTGGTCTGATCGTTGAACTTAAGCATTTTAGTCGTGAAGTATGTGAATATAAAAAGCAGTTGTAGCCTTAGTTTTTTTTGGCATGGGTAGTTCACTGATCAAACGCCCATGCCATGGCAAAAAGGCACTTTAGCGGCTGTCATGTAATGAACTACTTGCTCTCTAAGAAACTACCACAAGGTCAGATCTGTAGATCTACTTTGGCATGTTATTATCTGTTTTGTTTTAAGCAATCAAATATTGAAGACGCTTCGAAAAACTAATTAGTAAATAATGTATCCGATATTATAGAAGAGATCAATTAATGTAGTAAGGAGATATAATGAATATTATGCCTTCGGTAAAAACATGAATTTAGTGATCAGACTATTTGGGTCTCAAATAAGGCTTAAAATCAGAAATAAATACATGATTATGTCAATTAAAATGATTACGTAGATTACATAAATTATTATATTAAGTAATTAATTACCGGTAAAAAGAAAAATAAGTTGAGAAAACTTGGCTCTTGATGCTTTTCTATTCTTAGAGTGTAGAGTTTTGCCATAAAAGAGTATTAGCTTTATCGTAAAGCTTCACCATCAGTCAAACTACTTATATACACTCTATACTCCATTACTTATAAGATGATAAAACGATTAAAATATCACAGATCGGGGATATCCACGTGGTTGATGGACCGTTTCACGTAATGGTTCCCCTGTGGCCGATAACATTGTTGTAATAGCCCCAGCGGAGAGTGCTCGGCGGCGGCGTGGCCCGCTCATTTGTAGTACTGGCGCGACGCCTAACGACTGTTGCCGTGTAGGCAGTACATGCTAAGTTGTCCAGTAAGATTAATTGGTGATACATGACAGGTTGATGTTTAAAGACTTTGACTTAGCTTAAGCTGAATTTAGTGTGTTTGTGTAAATATAGTGAACTTATTGGTACGCGTGACAAGTAAGAGATTCTTTGATTCTTTAAAAAAAGGCTTCTACTGCCATTACAAGAGACCAGGAGCACTGGAACCCCTTGCTAATCGCACAGCGCATGCTTAATACATACTACTCATTATGGTGAGGTGTGATGAGGTTTGTGCTATGTATCTTATGAGAGAAATAGCACAAACCTTGTGTAATGTGTTTAACTATTAATGGCAATTTTTAAAAAATAGTTCCGCTGTGACCTGCTTTGTTTATCTTTATAGCATCAACAAAATCACATATAACTGTCTTTGAATAAACAATGTTGGCACTCAAACATGTTTGAAAATAAAAACATCACATAGCCTTATGTTTTTATGTTTAACTAATATATAATATATGTATACACATATATTATATATTAGTTATAGGTACCTACTTACTCAGGATGCACCTATTTGTTAACTCTGCCAACACCCACTTGCAGTATATGGTTGTGATCATTTTCTGCGAAGCACTATAGCTGTAGTTTACTGTAGATGCAATTAAATAGCTTTTATAACATAACTGAAGTTGGAGTGACCACTTTTATGATATTGACGAGGAGTCGGGACATACTAGACACATTTAAAAGTTCATATGATGTTTGACGCGCACTCTCCCTGTGCGCGCCCGATTTTATTTACAGACTTGTGACTGTAAAGCCTCGTACCGACTAGGCAACATTTGACGCGTGACATGTTTCACAACATTATTTCTCACGGCAACGCGGCACTTTGCTTAGCAACGTTGCCTGTCCACGATTGACCAGTCGTCGGAAACATGTCGTCAGAGGAACTAGTGTTGATTTCAGTGGAGACATTTATAATTTTAGCAACAGGAGATTCATATTCTTCGTCGACCTACTCTACCTACACTTGACAACATTTGCTGCTCAACTTCATGTTGCACGGAAATAAACAACAAGACATGTTGAGCGCCAGCTGGCAACGTAGCGCGTTGTTGTGCAACGTTGCCGATCATGTTGAGCGTCACGTGTTGTGCGCCAATTGTTGCCTAGCGGATACGAGGTGTAAGCGCGTGTAACGTCAGTCCCAGCCGAGAGCTCGCGGGGAGGAGACGTGTGTACGTCGCTTAGTACTCTACGTACTACGAGACAAATTACGTTTAGTGCTCTATCTTCACAATTGTATTTGTTTACTCATGTTTATGCTTTAACTTTAATCTATAGCCGGGACTATAACCGGTAAAGAATAACAAGCGCCAAATCTAAAACTTTACACGACTAGCTTTCAAACGATTTCGGCGGGATATTTCGACGTTAAATGCTAATAATTGATATTGTTCTAATTAAATTTGGATTTTTCCATGTAAATATAATCAATAATACTATATCTATAAATTTATTAAATTAATAGTACATAATTATTAGTATTATTTGAAATAATGGACTTATTACTATTTACTACTTATGTCTTTCAGATAATATATTTTCTATAATCGCATTATAATAATAAGTCACATGCAAATCTTATTGTTCCTATTCATCCTTTTACTTGTGGGTTGTAAATAATAACTCAAGTTGATCTTTTGTGTGGTTTATTAATATGAAAAAAGAGAGCAACTTAGTAAAAAAAAAAACATCAAGAATAGTAATAGTTAAATTAATTAACTAATTCCCGTTGACCATCAGCATGAGGTAGATTTTTATAAAAATCGTGATATATTTGAGGTATCCAAGTTAAAGATTTCTGCAGGTCTTTAAACTTCTTTGTTGATATTGGATTTAAATCAGTTCTTACTGGGGTGGGTATTGGGATTTGATAGCATGGTGCTCTTTGACGTCTTATCAATGATACTTTTTGAAAGTCGTTACCCTCGGAGGTAGTTTTATACTGCAATGTACCATATTTATTTTTATCCATCCGTATCCATACCATTTCCATATTATAAGGTACATTTTGTCCATTTGTACCTTTTTTACGGCTGATAAAAGGCGATGTTCTACTGTCGTGCAACTGTCGAAACTTCAGCTTCAACTTCCATATTTATTACGGTGATTGGCAGTTTAGTACTAGAACAAGCCCTAACAATCTGCTGCCAGTCCCATGGTGTGGCAATCGAAAATTGCCTTTGCCTGTTCTTGTGTCTTTCGATTAGGGAATGGATTCCATCGACCTCCATATGAGTATGTCCTTTCAGCAGATATTTGTGTTCAATAACATCTAAGTGGGTATATTTTTTAACAACCATAGATAGCAAGTAAACAAATGTATGTTTTTGTTTTGTCCAGCACAGTTATCGGACTAAATGGTTACTCTTTTTTTATTTAAATATTCAGCAACATTTTCCAAAAACCTTTTCATTAAACCCGATGCTAGTTCATTGCCACCTCTACCAGTTTTTGATTCATCCCACATTATACACGTGAAATTATTAGTAATACAGTAGTAGTAGTGAAATTAGTAGTATACAGTATACAAAATGGTATAATTTAATGTCCACAGCTTCCTAAAGTAAAATGTCTGTCCATTTGTGAGCAAAGGTGCTGGAAGACACTTTTGTAGATCTACTGTTAAAACTTTTTGAGAGCTATTTAATTTGCTGTTTTCTTTGTCATGCGCTTTTTGTTTGTACCTGTTTTCTGCTTTCTCCAAGTGCTTATTTATATTCTGTTTTATTTCTTCTAATTCAAATTCAAATTCAAATTCATAATAAATTTATTGAGATTAAGTTACAAGGTTACACTAAATTACACTAATTTTTTCTGCGAATTTACATTTACTGCCACGTTCAGCAAACTAAGGGTGTAGGGCTCATGAGAAGAACGGGCAAGAAACTCATGGTCACTCTTTTTAATCGCCAAGTTTTTGTTTACAAATCATAAGAACTGTAAGGTGCTGCAACCATTTCTCTATGAACTATCACTGAACATACTCAAGCATTTAATAAAATTAGATGGTAGCCTCTAAAGCAGCAGTATGGTAAATAGGAGCATGCACTTACATGTATATTAATAATCAAGACAAGGCATGATTGTGTGGTCCGTAGTTTAATCTAACTGTTTAAATAAAAATGTAGTAAGTAAATCATCGAATTCCGCGATACCAAGATCGACCAGTCACCACAAGTAGCACCCGTTCACGAGTACGACGCATGGGCCAGCCATCGCCCCCTTGGCCATATTGAAGAGAAGGGATCGACCCGGCCCATGACGACACCACAAGTAATGACATTTGAGTGAGCATGACGGTCCTTGGCTTGCGAACTCAGAATAAGACTCAAAAATAAAACTTTACGGAGCTGTTCATGATCACGAGTTGACTTCATTGCACATTATTCTTGATTAAAATACGACTGAGTGTAACAACAATGTAAATTATAGCTTAAACAAGGTGTAACATTACAAAATAATACATAATATATATTTAAAAAAATAAGTGTTTGTATTTGTCATTTAACGTCCTGTGATCTGATGCAAATATTAGTGCCATAGATGTTTGTCATTCAAATAATCATCTATATTATAATATGCTTTAGAAAGAAAAATATTTCAATTTTAATTTTAACTTTAAATGTATTATCTGGTAATTCTAGAATATTGGTCGGAATTTTATTATAAAAACGTATACCAAGACCCACGAAGGAACCATGAACTTTATGTAGTCGGTAGAATGGAACACATAATTTATATTTATTTCTAGTATTGATGTTATGTATGTCACTATTTTTTATGTATAAATGTATATTTTGACGGACGTGCATAATATTAAAATAAATATATTGTGATGCTACAGTTAAAATACATATATTCTTAAATTTTTCTCTGAGCGAAATTCTAGTTCCTAATTGATAAATAGCACGCACAGCTCTTTTTTGCAATATAAATATACTTTGTATATCAGCTGCTTTACCCCATAATAATATTCCATATGACATAACGCTGTGAAATTAACTAAAGTAAACTAATCTGGCTGTATCAACGTCAGTTAATCCATGGACTAAGTTTCACTGAGAGATAAGATATGTGCGCACTCCACTGTAACTTTGAATCAAGTGTAATGCCCAGAAACACTGTGGATTCTATTGCTTCCAGTAACTCACCGTTCAAGGTTATGCTAGGACCAAGATGTTTTACATTAGGCAGTGTGAATTTAACACATTTTGTTTTTTTGGCGTTCAGTACTAAATTATTTGTAGTAAACCATTTTGTTACTTGAATCAATGCACTGTTTACTTCATCAAAATGGTCCCTATTCCTATTTAATTTAAATATTAATGAAGTATCGTCAGCAAACAGCACAACATCACAAATATTGTTCAAGTAAAAAGGTAAATCGTTTATATAAATTAAAAATAAAAATGGGCCTAAAATCGAACCTTGCGGCACCTCTAGCTTTACAGGTAAGCTATTTGATTTCGAGCCACTGACTTGTACACACTGGATCCTGTTATTCAAGTACGACGTAATTACATCCAGTGTATTACTCTGAACACCGTAATGCCTTAGTTTCCGTATGAGCGTGTCATGACAGACGCAGTCGAATGCTTTTGAGAGGTCGCAAAAAACACCAATAGCATTTTGTGAGTTTTCCCACGCACTGTATATATGTTTGAGTAAAGCTCTGCATCAGTTGTTGAACGACCCTTAGTAAAGCCATATTGGTTGTTGTGAAAGAGGCTATTTAAATTAAAATGTCTAAGTAATTGCTTGAGTATGACTTTTTCAAATATTTTGCTAAAAGCTGGTAGAATTGATATTGGCCTAAAATTACTAGGATCAGTTTTACTACCGGATTTAAATAAAGATATGATTTTACAATTTTTCATTAAATCTGGAAAGGTCCCCGAATCTACACACCTATTAAATAACCCACTTAAATAATAATTCTTCTCCTTGTGCTTCTTTAATTTGAACCTCGTAGCGATCGCAATCATCACAAGTACAATTTTGTTGCGGTTTGAAACCGATGTTGCATTCTGTGTTAAAAATATGCCTATATAACCAAATTTTTGCTTTTCAGTTTTTCAATAGTTAGATGTCTACCTAGATATTCTCCTATTGTTTTTCTTTACAAATAAGTATGTACTAGGTATTAAGTTACTTACCGGGTCAAATAACAAGGTTTAATATGTTTCGGGCTCGTGAACTATTCATTTTCATACAATTACTTAAATCTTTGTACACTTATCTAATAATAAATGAATACTGTCTCGGTCGCGATGGGCTCATACACAGACAGCACACTTAAATGAGCGCGAACAGTTGCGTGGTAAACAATGAGAAGTCCGGCTTAAGCAGCGCTGCGAATAGCGCGCTTGGACTTATTACGTACCGTCGTATCGAGTTATCTTCCAGTGCAACAGGTAAACTATCATAAGGGTTATTATAACAGTTTACCAATAAATCGTCAATTGACTTATTACTATGTTATTTTGAGTAAATTACAAAGTATTGTCCATAGGGCTTATTACTTATTACCTCGTTCTAGAGTGCACATTTAGGATTATAAAAACATAAAACTGAATTTAAAAAAAAGTGGACTTGCTATTCTTTACCTCTCAGCCACAGTTTTGCATTACTAGAAGTACCAAACCGATCATGAAATCAATTTAATTTATAGGTATTTATGTCTTAATGACACATTGCACGAGTAAAGACATAGGCGGCGATTATAGTACGTGATATAACAATACTTAAATTTTCTTAGATGCCTGCTTAACACATCTGCTCACTTACTCATTTTTTAAGCTAGTTGGTCTACAGCAGTACGTGTGAATATATATATTTAGCCCAGTGTCTTTTCTAAGTAAATGTCGTAAATGCTAAATTACATGTTACGTGTAACTTAGTACTAGTAATGTGCAATTGGTACAAAAACAATCGGTAGTTGTATGTATGTATGGTAAGAGGCTAGCATTAAATTTAAACCCTACTCTCACGACTGTATCGACCCCAACTGGTTTATTTAACTTAAGTGGTGCTATGGTTCTTTTTGAAACTACTGAGGATGTTAAGGCTATCATTACAAATCTTCATTCTGACTGTGCTACAGGCTGGGATAATATTCCTACAAATATAATTAAAAGCACAAGTGATGTAATGGTCCCTATTATCACACACATCTGTAACGCCTCGATCACGTCTGGTATCCTCCCAGGAGTCTTTAAAAAGGCATTAGTTGTCCCTGTTCATAAGACCGGTTGCAGGGACGATGTCAACAACTATAGACCAATCTCAATCCTAACTACCATGTCAAAAATCCTCGAGCGATTCCTGAGCAAAAGCCTTATCAACTACCTCGAATCATATAAAGACCTAGCCAACAATCAATTTGGTTTTAGGGCAAACATGAGCACTGAGGATGCTGTCTCGGCTTTATTTCAACACGCAGTCGAGATCCTTGGCAATAAGAAGAAGAGTCTAGGCATATTTCTCGATTTGTCTAAAGCTTTTGATACCGTCTCAGTACCGCTCCTATTAATAACAATGGAATGCATTAGAATCCGGGGACTTGTCTTAGATATTTTTAAAGATTATTTGTGCAATCGGATCCAAATCGTCAAGATTGGACAAAGTGTGAGTGATGAGCTTCCTATCTCATATGGCTTGCCTCAGGGTAGTATTCTAGGGCCCATCCCATTCCTCATTTACATAAATGACCTATGTAAACGTGCAGTTGAGCATTGTAAAATTTTTACATATGCTGACTATACAGCATTGGTCATTGATGGCATGGATTGGGCCCAGTGCTATCTGAACTCAGAGCTCGCGATGTCTCGTGTGATGCAATGGCTGAACAATAATTTACTAACTCTAAACATTAATAAAACAGCATTAGTACCATTTGCTATCAGATCACACTTACTTCCACCCCATTATTGTACCCTAAAAGCTCATACGTGCACTTCTTCAGATCACTGTAAGTGCCTTACAATCACTAAAGCAACCAGCGTAAAATAGAGTTTTCAGAGAGAAGAGAAGAGTTCAGAGGCCAGAGTTTCTAGACAAGTGCATATTCTTAAGCCATAATTTTTTATTGAATTTTGTGTCATATAATTTTGAACAACAAATAATATTGTCTTCTGTTTACGCGAATATTATTCATTGAAATTAAACTACTATATACGGATTTTATCGCGTTATTTATTTGACACTTTATTACAAAATTTACTTTCGGATGAAACAACATATAAAAGGTTAAAACAGACCCTACAAACAAAATATTGAACAAAACCAAAGACATCATTCATAAATACTCCGAAAAACTAGATCTAGACGTTAAACAATTAATACCAGCTTGCGTAAAACCTCCAAAGCTGTATGGGTTACCAAAAATACACAAGGAAAACGCTCCCCTACGTCCTATTGTGAGTCAGATCGACACACCAACTTACAGACTGGCTCAGCACGTAGCAAAGATACTCTCACCACTCAGAGGCAACTCGAGAGCACATATAAAGGATTCATACCATTTTGTGAGTGAAATTAAACACCTACGTCTCATTAACAATGAAACAATGGTTAGTTTTGATGTACAGTCATTATTTACATGCTTACCTGCACATGACTGTATTGAAATAACTAAAAGGAAGCTAATACAGTACAATATGCCTGAGGAATATGCAGAACTACTTAAGCATTGCTTAACAACTGGCTATCTGTTGTGGGACAATAAATTCTACATACAAGTCGATGGTGTCGCAATGGGCCCCCCAGTATCGCCTGTCGTTGCTGACATATATATGAAGGACTTCGAGGCTCGAGCTTTACATACTGCCCCGATCACACCCAGGATTTATAAGAGGTTTGTAGATGATACTTTTACAATATTAACAACAGATAGTGCAAGTGTATTCCTAGAACATCTTAATTCCATTAATAATAACATCCAATTTACTATGGAATTAGAGGCAAATAATTCATTAGCTTTCTTAGATGTACTTGTTATCAGGAATCCTGATCATACTTTGAGCCACACTGTATATAGGAAAAAGACCCATACAAATAGTTACTTAAACGGTGAATCTCACCACCATCCTAAACAGTTAGCTACCGTGGGAATGTCTTTGTTTCAGAGAGCCCATGGGATTTGTGACAAGAAACACCTGGACGCCGAGCTTCAACATGTCAAGCAATTACTGCAAGACAACAAGCTCCAACAGCCGCGCCGCTGTCACAGATCCCGAGAAAAGCCAGCCATAGTCGAGCGCCAGCCTGCTATACTGCCTTATGTAAGGGGTGTCACTGACAAGATTGGCTACATCCTGAAGCGAGCTTCAATCAACACATACTTCAAGCCGCCAACGAAGATAAGTCAATTTTTACCATCCGTCAAGTGCCAACTACCTTTACAAGATGCAGGGGTCTATAAAATAGATTGTGACTGCGGACTCTCATACATTGGTCAAACCAAGAGAAACATAGGCACCCTCATAAAAGAACACATAGCTGATGTAAAACACCAACGCTCGTTGAAGTCTGCTGTGTGTGAACATGTGCAACAGGGGACCAACCACTACCTGAGATTTGACAAACCACAGATTCTCGCTAAAGAACATCGATTCCTACCAAGGATGTTCGCGAGGCTATTGAAATCAAAAAACATCCTAATTTTAATAGAGAAGATGGTTTGAATGTACCACCAGCTTGGGATCCAGTAATAAAAATAGTCAAACCTAAGAAGAAGCAAACCACAGCTAGACTTCATAATACTTTGAGCTCATTCTGCGTAAATAGAAACACCAATGATTAAATTATGTTCGGGTACTTTGAAATAACTACACTGGAACATTGAGACAACTGCCATCTTAGTCTCCCCGTGACCATGGCTGCTGAAAAGCAACCGAAACGTCGGGGAAAGTGTAAAATTAAATTAAATCTAAATAGTTTCAATAGTTTTAATAATAATTCAATTAGCTTAAAAATTAGTAAAGTTTAATAATAGTAGTAGTGTAACAGTTTTCAAAATTATGTAATAAAGTGTCAAATAAATAACGCGATAAAATCCGTATATAGTATTTAATTTCAATTGAACAACAAAGATTATTATTATTATTATTATTGTATAGTTTGTATCATTATCAAAGATTCGAAACATTTAAATAACATGCGTATTCGAATAATTAGATTTTTATCGATAGTCGCACGTCGCTACTCCGCAGTGCTTACGCAGCTAGTTTCTGCCGGCGCAACCATTACGATAATTATCAAGAACTCTCGAGTGTGATGCGTGTTGGCGAAACTACTTCCTAACTACTATTCTAACAGCACTTTGGTATTCAAATCGCAGTCGACGTGAGCGCGATCCGCTTTGTACGAGGAAAAGTGCAAGTTGTGCTCGTGCGCCCATGTCATTTAAGTGTGAATAATTATTGCCTTTCATTATTAAAGGCGAGATAAATTATTATTAAAATTCTAGTGGCCTGGTTCGAACAAAGTACATTTTTAATAACAAATTGCACGGTACGTTTTAGTGCAATTTTATATTGGTTCTTCTACAATTATCATTTAGCGATCAGCCCGTAGCCATTCGCTGTAAATACTCAAATCGAATACCCGAGCTCTTAACTATATTCTTTATCTTGTTGAATAGCCGAAGGATTAAAATAGAGTTACATATCTGCTTATATTTGTGAAGGTATGCAAGCGTGATGCTATGTATGTATGTATGTATCTTATGTGGGGGCCAGTCAGTGCAGACCGGCAACACTTCGACCCAGTGGGATCTTTTGTGTCGACACTCTCCCAATAACGACTGCCATAGATGTTCATGGCAGCCGGGACCGACGGCTTAACAAGCTCTCCGAGGCACGAAGCAGGCGATAATTGTCAATCAACACGCACATAATTTCGAAAAGTCATATAACTTCCGAAAGTCAGAGGTGCGCGACGTGGGTTCGAACCCGAAACCCTCTGCATTGCAGTCTGTTGGTCTCCCCACTGAGCTATCGCTGCTCGTGATGCTATGTAAGACTATAAATCAAATGGGTAAGTATGTACGTATGTGCGTAAACAACATAACTCAAGCGCTTAATGGCTATTTACAGCGCACTTCAGTAAAAGTTGGTTCAGTTTTAAACTTACAGTTTCAACTTTGTTAATAAATGTCACTGCATTCAACATTATACAGTGACAAGCGCTAAGCCTCGTTCAAGTGTCATTATTTTGATAAAACGTTGTTCAGGACTAGCGACGTAGCCATTACAAATATCTTTTATTTAGTCGGCCTCGATGACGTAGTGGTTAGTGTAACCGAATGCCACGCCTGTGGTCGCGGGTTCGATTCCCGCACAAGTCAAACATTTGTGTGCATGAACATGGATGTTTGTATTGGTTTGGGTGTTTCTATGTATAATATGTATATATTTACAAAAAAAAAAGTATATATGTATGTTTATCCATTGTCTAGTACCCATAGTACACGCTCTGCTTAGTTTGGGCTAGATGGTGTTGTGTGTATGTGGTAGAATATTATTATTAATATATTATTATTAGTTTAAAACTAAAATGTATTAAAAATTACAACAAAGGTAACGTTAGAGCTTTTTTATGTAGTTTAATAGTACCTGATTAACGAGGACAGAGACATTTAGGCGAGTAGTATTAACATAGGTATAATAAAAATACACTTTATGAAAAAACATCGTACTTGAGCTTTGACAGCAGCGCCTGTGACAAACCGTGAGACGTTTTGATACTTGTCGCTGCGCTACGGATACGGCTTAGTGAGGTCAAGTCTTGCTACAAATACGAGTTATGTAATTTTCCCTTCTATAAATTCATATTGAACCACTTCCACAAAATTGTGCGGAGCCTTATTACAGCGAGGAAGCAGCTAAGAATACATATTTCATCCCTACTAAATATTTCACGGCTTAAGAGTCGTCGCTGGCGAAAACATCGTTCAAAAGCTTGTTACTTCAGCAGTATCGCGTTTAAAAACTCATTAATCTGAAGCGCAATCTAACTGAAATGAAGCGGAAAATGTGGACACAGGTACATAGTGCCCGAAGCAATCGGTTGGTGTGTTTATCATAAGTTGTCCCATTACGAGTAGCAAGTCCCATTAGTGGCACAGTTATGCTGAATTATCTCGCTGTAAAGCCGGACCGATTACATCAAGCGACGGCTAAAATTGTTGTTTAAAATGTTCGTGATTTATTTACCTTTGTTTGAGATCTCTTTTCGTTGATTATCCTAGTTTTTGCACTCAACCAAAGTGTCACAGATTTTGTTTGAATTTGATGTTTTGTTTTGTAAATTTTGTTTTGTCGTTGCAATATTGTTGGTTAATGAATTATTGACGGGCCGGGCTGGGTGCTTGTTATTGCGTGTTTTGGGCCTTAAATATGTCTACCAGTATAGCCTATGGCTCTGCACAGATATTAAAAGCTCTATGCCAACATATTTTTATAATGGTCTCGTAACTAAAGTCAAGCCAAACTTCTCAAAGAATTTACGTAGTCCAGCCAACCGATCACCATCACCCACACAGTAACTGTTGAGATCTTCTCTCCCGTAACAGCAATTAAGTCCAGAGGACAGATGTTCAAGGACAGTTAATACGCATTATGTCTGATAGCACCTCAGTATTTAGAAGCTTTAACGAGCAAAAAGTGATTGAAGTACTAAAATGAACTGCAAAGAAATACATTGAAATTGGGCTACTTTTCAGGAATGCAGACAAACAATAAACAAAGGTTACTCTTACAATTTTAGGAATATCCACCATTATTTAAGCGTAATACCATTATCATTACTCAACTGTGATGCTTAGCGCGGCAAACATATTAATATTAAGTATTTATGTTAGAAAATTTTCAGTCCTTACATCATGGCAGAAAAATACTGCGATGCTTAAATTATTTTCTTACCTAAGGTATGTATTACAACATGTCGCGTGTACCGAAATTGCACTGCGTATTCCGATCCTTGATAATAATCCTTTTTCCAACAACATTTGGGCACGTGCCAGTGCCGAATGTTACTTCACCTACGCACGAGAAACTCGAAAAAAAGCATAAATGTTGTGCACATGTTCGTTCCTTTCTCGTTCCATTTCAGTTCGACCTTCGACGCAATGATGAGTACGTGACGTGCGATAAGTGATTCGCTCCAATGAATATGATTGTTCGGCCCGGAAGGGTACACTCGGAATATCCGTCCGCCCCATTGGCACTGCCCCTCATAAATATTATCAGATTTATAAGAGACAAACTTTTGCTCGCGGTTGTACCCGTACAGTTTTAGTTGCATAAAAGATTTCGGATCTTGTTTCTTGAGGATCAGAAAACATCTCTTAATCTAAACGCACACATTGTAGCACATAAATATACAATAGGTAGCTACACTATAACATAATCTCATAATATGTTTCGTTTGTACCAACTTCGTTTTTAGGTAAATACGATACCTAAATGTGATGAATAAAACATGCATAATGAATAGCATGATATAATGAGTTTTAAATATTAACTACACAAACATTCAATATAATAACAACAAAACGTGCAATCTGCAAAGAAACTACTGTGCGACGTGTTAAATGTATAGATTTTCTTTATACTTGTTACATTTTACCTGTCATATATTTTTATAACTAAAATAATTTAAATTCTTACGTATAGTTAAGAAAAAAATTATTATTATTATTATTATTAGTTTGTTAACCAGTTGAGCAGGCAAACCCACACGTAACCAATGTTGTAACGATGCAAAGTTTTCGCTATGGACATTTATTTTAAACCACTTAATATAACATTTTATCATTATATTTTTATTCTAATATACATTATGTTTAAAAACTAGACATTACTTAAGCCTATAATGTTCCTATTTGAATACAAGTACCTAGTAATGCAACTATTTAATGTTCAATTGAGTAATGTGTAAATTTGTAATCTGTTGTCTGTTACTGTACCTAATAATAAAATAAAAAAAATGATTCCTGTGTCACGAGGGACTTAACAAACATTCAAACTTAATAACTCCTTGTGCATTACTCGATGTTCTGGCACGTGTGAGGATTAAAGTGATCCTACCCACAGCACTCGGCGAGCGCTGTGACGGCAGACAAACTACTGCTTAGTAGTTGAAGTTTTATTATTTTATTGTCTCAGACAGCGCCGTGGTACTACAAGCTCTTAAGAACAACTGCTTCAACAGTGGACTCATCCTGGAGTGTCACAATGAGCTGCAATGTATTGCAGCTAAAAAATGGGTAACGTTGCAGTGGATACGCGGCCCCAGCAACTCTTCTGGCAATGACGCTGCAGATCAACGGGCAAATAGAGGATCGAACACCAAAATGGTAGGACCCGAACCAATTGTCCCGATGGCCTTTTGCCAACTCAAAACATGATTATGCGATAGAACCACGAAACTACACGAAAAACAGTGGATAGAAACAAAGGAATGTAGACAGACGAAGGAAGCCCTTCCATCCTTAGACAAACATTTGTTACGCAAACTGCTACGTTCCACAAGGCAAAACCTAAGCCACCTAGTGGGTATAATAACAGGCCACTGCTCACTCAACAAACATCTATTCAATATCGGCATCACTGACAGTCCCTTATGTAAGGGCTGCATGGAGACCGCGGAGACACCGGCTCACGTGCTCCTACATTGTAAAAGCGTGAGCAACCAACGGGCAAAACTTCTAAACAGTCCAGAAACGATGACGGAGGTACTGCGCAACATCGGTCCCCTATTATCTTTCTGGACGGAACTGAAGTGGTATGAGTAACCGAACAATATTTCGCGTCGGCTACTTACGCACAATGGCCCAATTGTGGGGCTAAGTGCGGATCACACACGTCCAACTAACTAACTAAGTAGTTTAAGTTGTCTATCATAGCGATACGTTTTAAATTTAAAGCACCCCAAAAGTCTGCCTTGCACTGATACAATTTTAAATTATGTTATACTTTGAAATTAAACTACTATATACGGATTTTATCGCGTTATTTATTTTACACTTTATTACAAAATTTTGAAACTGTTACACTACTACTAGATACTATTAAACTTTACTAATTTTTAAGCTAATCAAATTATTACATACATAGATTCACGCCTGTTTCCCAGAGGGGTAGGCAGAGACTACGGATTTCCATTTGCTACGATCCTGACACACTTCTCTGGCTTCATCCACTTTCATCACATTCCTCATACACGCCCGTCGGTTCAAGGTGCTCTTAATCTGGCCTTTGTCCAGAACGCCTCCGATCTGATCAAGAAACGAAATTAAATTAATAAAACTATTAAAACTATTTATATTTAAGTTTACACTTTCCCCGACGTTTCAGTTGCTTTTCAGCAGCCATGGTCACGGGGGAACTAAGGTGGTAGCTGTCTCAATGTTCCAGTGTCGTTATTTCAAAGTACCCGAACATAATTTAATCATTGGTGTTTCTATTTACCCAGAATGAGCTCTTGTGTGCTCTTGAGACTGTTGTGAGTAAATGCTTACAACAGTCTCAAATATAATTTAATAGAAGAAACATCAATCAATCATCAATTTAATAAGTAATGATTATAAGGACACTTTGAGGACATAATTACGATGAACTTTAATGATGTTTGCAATTCTATGAGTATTCTATTCAATTCTATGAGTATCAATCGATGATAATCATTACTTATGGATTCATATTAATAAATTATCATTAGATATATGGGCAATATATAAACCAGGCCGTCCAAGGGATAAGGACTTTTCAGATTTCTACTCAAATCATCTAGAAAAAGAAAGAGGGTTCTAGTGTGTGGTGATTTTAATCTGCTGAGCTCAGGTAGATCTATCAAACACTATAAAGAAACTGTTAAAGAAATACATTCCACACGCGAAACGAATTCAAAAAATACTATTCTAGACTATATAAGCACAAATATAACAAACCAACAACAATTCAACCTAACAATAGTGGAATCAGATATGTCAGATCACAAGCAAATATACATGGAAATACATAACTACAAACCACAACGGATAAAAACAATTTCCTATGAAGCTATAAACTATCAAAACTTATATGTAATGTTTAGAAAACATAATGAAACAAATTTAACTGATGATTACCCTAAACTAGAACAAAATCTGACATTAAGTGTAAAACAAAGTAAAACCAGAAAGTTCAGAAGATGTTATCCACCGAAGCAAGAATGGATAAAACGAGATATAATAAATTCTATGGATAGAAAGTACACCTTATGGCGTGGGTATAAAATGAATCCTAGTGACAAAGAAGTGGAAAAGAACTATTTCAGGGCAAGAAAACCGTAGCACAAACTATTCAAAAAACTAAATCCCAATACTATTACAAAGCCTTCACAGGTTGTCTTAATAAGCCCAAGAAGCTATGGTCACTAATAAACGATCTCTGTCATAATAATAAAAAGGAAGTGCCAACAATAGCTACACTGCAGACCCAAACAAACAGGATAAATGATCCACAAGCAATATGTGAATACCTTAATGATTTCTTTTCAAGCATCGGGGAAACCTTGGCTGAAGCAATACCTATTACCTATCATATGAATAATACATTTACTAATGGAAAATCTGCGACTAAATTGAATGTCACAGAGCTATCAGAACTCGAACCTGTGTCTGTAAATGAAGTAAGCAAAATTATTGACCATCGTAAGTGTAACACAGCTGCGAGTATAGACGGAAGCAGCACGGAAATGATTTTATCTGTTAAACCTCTCTAAATCTTATCCCAGTAACTATCGGCCCATATCAGTATTACCTGTGATATCGAAACATTTTTAAGATTTTGTACAACCATCTTGAAAAATTCGTGAATACAAATCAAATTCTCAGTCAGTGTGGATTTAGTTTCAAGTCTAATAACCTATCTGCTACAATAGACTTAATAACCAAAATAAAACTCAACATAGACCAAAAACATATAGGGCTTGGCATATTTTCGTCAGCTTTGGCGGTGTAGTGGCTAGTGAACCCGACTGCCACGCCTGAGGTCGCGGGTTCGATTCCCGCACAAGTCAAACATTTGTGTGCATGAACATGGATGGTTGTCTTGGTCTGGGTGTTTCTATGTATAATATGTATGTATTTACAAAAAAAAGTATATATGTATGTTTATCCATTGCCACCAGTACCCATAGTACAAGCTCTGCTTAGTTTGGGCTAGATGGTGTTATGTGTATGTGGTAGAATATTATTATTATTATTATTATATTTATAGACTTGAAAAAAGCATTCGATACTGTAAGCCCTATAATCCTTTTGAAAAAACTAACCGACATACGTATAACGGGCTCTGCGCATAATATCTTTAAGTCTTACCTTACAAATCGTAGCCAGATTGTTAAGATCGGTATCCGAACAGATAGCGAAAAATATCTTGGGCTAATCATTGACCTAACCTGGCAAAGTCACATAGAAAAATGTATATCTAAACTATCATCTCTCACAGGAACTTTAAGAGGCATCTCACGATGTCTGCCGCGTAAAGTGCGTTACTATATTTATAACTCTCTTGTGAAGAACCATATTGATTACCTAATAGAGATCTAGGGCACAGCTGGCAAAACTAAATTAAATTTGCTACAAAGAGCTCAAAATAAGTTAATAAAGGCCCTTTTCCACTTTGATTATCTAACAGCTACTGATAAGGTATGTAGGAATACAATACGTAACGTTACCCAGACTGATGTGTACTATACCTGCTTACTAGGACGCAAAATATTAACAAGAAATATACATACACAAATAAGTTTCACCACAAAAAGAGACCTTCAAAAGACTCAACTAAGAAATGCTTATAACATAGTATTAAGACCACCCCGCACTAATTATTGTAAAAAGAATCTTATATACGAAGGCGCGCAGATATACAACAGGCTTCCTAAAGATATTAAGGAATCGCAATGCATGTTTACTTTTAAAATTTGCTTAAACATCATGTTATAAAAGACTATAATTAATAGTGGTTAAATGTTAATATCAATGGAGTAAAATAAAAATATTAATATAAAAAAAAACAGTTCAAACAGACAAATAAACAAATTTTCAATTACACATAATATGTATCGGTATATATTAAATATAAGTGTAGGTACATAGAATACAGTAAAACGCAAATATTGTTTTAAATTAGTAAACTATTATATGATCATATTTACAGGAAAAACATATACAAAAATTAAAATTTCGTTTCTAGCTAAGCGCACTAGAATTTTAAATCTTTGTACAGTACGATGTCCGTCTACGCTCGATGTTGTGCACAGAACACTTATAGTCAGAGAAAAGAATGACAACTTAATACAACATTAGTGAGGAAATTTTTCCTTAGCGTCTTGCGCCATCTATTTGTAGCCCGCACAAAACTATCGTAAATGTCATGTTGCGCGGGAAATTCAAAATTGGTGGTGTGTAAGTATGGGTATGTATATCTATTTGCTGGTCTAAGGGTTCAAAATTGGGAGCACTGTATTTTTCGAAGAGTTCTTTGAAGTTAATGTGTATGCCGATTTAGATATATGTTATTCTATAGAAATCTAATTATTAATAAAATTTGCGTTCACCTATTACAAGAAAAACTTAATCGAGAAACACAGTTTAGAGAGATCAATAAAATATGAACATAACTTTATTATAAAAGGTTTATTTGTGAATAGAGCAAACACAAATGTTACTATGAATATAGGTAGGTACATATGTGCATAAATACTATATCCGACTGTTCAAATTCTGCTAGCACTTGTCTATTTAAGTTACAACAGGTTTTCCAGTATGTATGTATTAGGATATCTCATTAATTTCTCCCGATAAAAAAATAAAAACAATGTAAGAGTCACTTTCTCACAACTTGAGTCTATATATCTCTCACAAAATAACACTTGATTTCACCAAAACACTACAACGGAGAAACAGGGTGCTCGACTCAACGTTTTTAATTCAGGAGAAATCAAAACTAGTTTATTTATCGAAAATAAACCGAAATTACAAGATAAACGGTGCGCAAGCGGCGGCAGACATTTTTCTTGTAGTGTTGCCAGTAAATGATACGAAATTAACTGTAAATATTTATATTTTGAATTATCTTTTTTATACTGCGCTTAAATTACTTTGCTCTATTGTTTAATTATCAAAAATATAATTAATAATTATTTCCAAGATTTTTACATTGCATTTGTAATAAATTCAAATAAAATCATTTTTAAACTTAAGTGTATTTTTCAGTGGTATCATTACAGCAGGAATGATATCGGTATTCTTGTTTTCCACTATCGTTATCTCTTTCGTGTCTAACAGCCCGCCTATCAATATTTTGTAGAACCGTTGACCGACCCTGATGTTGTGACAGAGCGGGTCGCAGTTAAAACATTATTATTTTACTGTCGCTTGTGTGATGCTCTCAAGTTATATTATTTTGTATTAGTATTAATTATGTTCTCATGTTAAGTGAATTGTATTATAATTCTTAATGAAAATGAATATCTAAACCCATGTTTCAAAGCTCGTTGTACACTCTATACCAGAGGTTCCTCGACATTTTTTCTCAAAGACCACTTTCAAAATTTAGCAGGTTCCGGTGGACCCCCTGCATCTACATTTCTATCATATTCCTTGGCATTCGTATTTATATTTGATCAAATCTCCAAGGGCTGACATTCTTTATTTTTTTAATTCCCTGGGTCTCTGAACCTACCACGGTAGGTGGGCTGGTAGGCGGGCTGACCTTTTTTTCTAGACCACCGGTACTGAATATGGACTATGCAAGTTTTTACAAGTAACAGTCGTCGCTGATAGGTGAAGTCAAGCCAACATTTTAGTTCTTCACTATAAAAAGCACAAATAAATTTTCGTGGACCCCAGCTTACGAATTGTAGACTCCTATTTTTGTGTCACGCCAACGTAGTCCCCCGTCGATTCCCCTGTGGATCCCTGGGGTCCACCTGGACCACTTTGGGAACTAATGCTCTATACTAATAATTAGCGTTGTATAGAGAGCCCTATGCCCTCACCTCATCGGGTTTTTATGCGCAGACATTGTCCACGCTAACGAAGTGGCCTGCCACTGACAGCTCTCTAGACGTTTGACAGAGGTGGTCTCGAGTGAACGCCCAAATACCTCAGAATTAAATTTTTTAAAGCCTCTGCTGAAGATTTATTTATAAATGGTTTTGATTAGTTGATAGTAATTTTGGAACTGTAATTTAGCTTGGTCTGCATTATTTTATGCGTAGGTATATCTTACTCAGACAATAGTTATCTACCATCTTCCCTTGATGGATTTAATAAAATACTCTTTTACAATTGCCCGACTCAAACTTAGAACCCAAGACTTCATGCATAGCAGCAACGTTAAATACTAAATTAGAGAAATATATGGGCTCTCGTAATGAATATATGTCAAACGACTAATATAAAACATGCAGTCAGTTATAGGACGCGCGTCGCTCCATGCATTCAATGTTATGTGATGCAAGCAGACAAGGATACTAAAAACAGATGGGACTTTAAGCTATTATTTGACAAACTATCAGAGAAGAACACCGATCCACTTTACATATAAAAATCTTGGTAACGACAGTTTGATGCGTTCGTGGTAACCGACAGAAATGCACTTTTATTTCACATCGAATATTTTAGTAAACGTGATATCTACTCGCCAAAACGTTTTCTTTAATTTTCATTTTTATTTCTGTTAGATTAATTAGTTTTAAAATTAATAATGTAAATATATTTTAAATTACTATTACTATTAATTACTAAAGTAGCTTGCCAAAATATGATAATTAATATACATTCTGTTTAAAATGTGTTCCTTATATCAGTGTGTGCGTAAAATAATAGATAACACCCATATAATTTCTTATCGTTTTTCATTTATACCTAATCGTTTTAGATAAAAACTATTTTAATTGTATAACTGTATATGTTTGCAGTACATGTATAAATGTTTTTTGTAGACCCTTACTTTATTAACAGTAGAATATAAATGTTATATTAGAAACAGCCTGAGACACATGTGTCTGACTTAGTTCAGGTAAACCATGTAAAAAAACAGACTTCATAACATTGACTTATATATTACTGGCTTCATAAGCAAGTTTGTTGTGTCCAAAATATATATTCAATATAAATTGTGAACGTTTCCCATTAAATTAAATATAGTATAATGTGAATTTAGTACAATAAGTAGCCTGTAATGTGTTATGTGAAGATTTTTATATTTTATTCAATAAAAAATATAATTATTGTTATTGATTATTATTATTTGCTTAGAAATATAAATTGTGTAGTTCGTTGGTCTCGTTTTAAGGTCCTGTTGCCAATATAAAGCCGGCTCCATGGCGTAGTGGTTAGTGTAACCGATTGCCACGCCTGAGGTCGCAGGTTCGATTCCCGCACAAGTCAAACATTTGTGTGAATGAACATGGTTGTTTTTATTGGTCTGGGTGTTTCTATGTATAATATATATGTATTTACAAAAAAAAAGTATATATGTATGTTTATCCATTGTCTAGAGATTTCTGGAAACGCCATACCCGGTATTTAAACAGTACGAAAATTCGAGAAAGTTCCAGAATGTTTTGTTTTATTCCTTATGACGTCGCTGTTTGACATCATTATTCAACTAATGTTAATTTTAAATAATATATGCGAGTTCCAAACATAACCGACATATACACATCCACAATATATACCGATTAATTACTTAGTAGTGTCGTTATACGTTTTAATTGATTTCGCTTAATAAAATACACCGCGTGGTTGTTCAGACTCGAAGCCACTTTGCAAACAAAAGTTAGATTAGTTTGCCCACTACGCCCCGCTCCGCTTCCAGAACTAAGAATATATATTGCATGCACATTTTTTAATGACAAACTTTTTAAGTATGTCAGTATCAGTAGAAATAAATGGAATAATGGGTTTTCTTTGCAATTGTTGAGGAAATTGGACCACGAGGTTAAATTATAGGCCACTTTATCACAATAATTGGACCGCTTAGACACGTATTTATGGAAGTTTGGTCATGGAGTTAACATTGATAAATCGGTAGTTCATTTTAAAATATTGATTTCAGAACCTTCGGTTATTGATTTGGATGGTATAATTACCTCTATAGCATATGGACGCCGGTGTCGCGCACATTTTAAGTTGAAAAGTTAAATGAGCATTAACTAATACAAATATTTGTGGACGCGTTCCTTTAATTTCGGCGGATAAAAAAGAAAGTAATAATATTACTAATACCAGGTGGAATTGATCGAAACTAGCATAAACATAAAATTAAAATGATATAGTGCTATATGATATAACACTATATCATTCAGCATATTTATAATCACACAAACACATCATACATTTAATTTTGTATTTAGTACCATAATATCACGTTCATCTTGCACGCGCGGTTATTTGGTTTACTCTGAACCTAGCCTCTGTGCAGAATGCGCATGACTCGGCTAGAAATTATTCAGCGAGGTCTACCATAACACGTCTTACAAAATAACCTCATTCGTCAACCATTTTGTTGCCGCTTAGCCGAACCAACTTAGCATCCTATACAAGAATGCTATACACTTACATTTGAATTCACTGTTCTTGAAAACATCAATATATTTCAACAGATAAGCCGTCCGTCCCGGTTACATAAAATAAAGATATGTAAAGAGTAATATATGACCCAACTAAATCCTTCTGCCCAAACTTAGGTTAAACTTTTTAAGCTGCAATGTGGTAGACATTTGTTTGACTTGGTAGTTGTGAAAGAAGTATTTTGGGACACAAGCAAGTACGTATTTGTCTACCTCTGTATTCCACGTTGATGGAATGACTAATGGTTAAGGTGCATTTAGGGTATGCTATTATTCAATGCCTTGAGCTCTGCATTTAACCATGACTTAAGTTTACATGAGTTCAATACCAACCTTTGCTGTTCGCCAGGTCGCTTCATATCTAGATATCGTTAATACTAAGATATGGTATTCTTTGTAAGCTTTATGAGAAGTAGCAATTTATAGACGCAATGATAGAGTTAGCATGTACCGTGTTTTGCAATTGCAAAAAATACCTTTCATTATAATATGCTAAGAATCTCAAATAGTAGGCGTAGGTACAAACCTT
The DNA here is from genome assembly GCA_930367265.1 of Catocala fraxini. Classification (NCBI taxonomy): domain Eukaryota; kingdom Metazoa; phylum Arthropoda; class Insecta; order Lepidoptera; family Erebidae; genus Catocala; species Catocala fraxini. The sequence continues at coordinate 219,366 of OV884032.1, forward strand.
GAAATTAATGGTATATGTTAGCTTAAACTTTTTACAGTCTAAGCATTCAAAACGGAGAATTGCGAACGATGCCTGTCCGTTTGAGCTTTCTTTAAAAGTATATCACGGAGGGATGAGATAGAGCAGTATCTCACCCTCATGTCGCCAGCTGTGTTTGGGTCACGTGTAATATAATTATTTTCGAGTTCAGATCAGTAAGGCAGTTTATTAATAATTGCAAATTTATAAAAAGTCAGATATTAGTAATTGTTGCAGAATGTGTGATAACACGAAAATGTACACAAAGGTCTGTTTGTGTCATGTATAAATATATAAATGAGCATGTTATCTAGCAAGGTTTACACCATAATTATTAAATATACAGGTTCATTAGTTTTTCTAATATTATAAACAGTTTGGAAATCTTTATATAGAAATAGAATCCAAAACGTAAAATAATAAGTAAATAAGAGTGAGTCGCGGCTATAAGCAGTAAGACATGATTTATTTCAAAATAAAAATTAATAAAACGAAATAAAATCAATTGGACGCTGAAACAATTCGAAACCATGGAAATTTTTCTAACTCCATGGTCATCGGTTGTCCATGGAGTGGAACACCACGAAGCGAAGATTTTTAAACATCATTCGGCCGTTTGCCAATACGGCTTCGAATTTGTGATTATGAAATAGAAATATGCTTAAACGTCCATTTTTTACATAATATTAACAATCTATTATATAAAAAAACTTACTTTTTGCTTAAACTAAATAATCCACGGAGAAGTGCGTTTAAGCTTTCTACTTTCCCATAAAAATATTAATTACATAAAAAGAACAATACACTAACACACTTCTAAGACCTGACACAAATTTTTCACTTTGACGTTTTATGTTTTGCCGATTAAAAAAGAAGCCTACCATACACATCATTACTAAATTAATGGTTAAATATGGTAGACATCTTCGGAATTGGAGTGTCCATGGAGTGTTAAAAAAAATGCCCGGTGAGATCAACTTTGAAAATTATAAAATATATTGATACGTAACCACGTCAAAATTGCACAAAATATAGCATACATGTCTAAAGCATCTATTTAATCAAAATAATCCATAATATCTAAAAGGAAACCCATATACAATGCATTTTACGCTCATATTTTGGAGTTGTGACATGGCACGGAGTGGAGGTTATAAAAATAAAAAATAAAATAAAATACGGGCTATAATTTATAGAAATTAATATTTAATTCTCTTAAAACAATAGCTATCAATACTATGTACTAATAAAAGAAAACTGTAAAAAGTGAATTGTGTGATAAATAAATCAAGTGGTACACTTTCGTCACCCGGTTTTGAGATTGACCCATTAAATGAATGTTGTGGGGTGTCAAGTTCGCTAATTAGAATCAGTGTAAGTACGAATCGAGATAGAGAAACTTTAAGCCCCTGTTCTTTGTCATGAAAACAATTAATAATAAACTTCATGGTACAAGTACCTATATAAAGAACGATATAATTCGCCAATATCATAAGAACGACCTAAGTTTGTAAATCAACGACCGAACTTATTATTTGGAAGTCTTTGGATAAACAAGAACTAATACAAGACGATTTTTGTAGTGAAATTGTAGAAATCTTGTAGCAAACGATTAATCGCTCGCTGATTTCAGCATGAATGGGTCAGCTTAACTGGGGAAGGACTATTGTGTTTCGTTCGGTGAGTGAGAGTGCCGAAAGCCCAATCACCCTCTTGCCCCCTTCTCGCTCCTTCAAGGGAGAAGGAGAAGGAGTTCTAGGAATGGAAGAAGAGAAAAGGAATTGGAAGGGCCCAATTCCTTTTTCTCTTCTTCCATTTCTAAAGAGTCGGATGCCTCTGGTGTTGCACGCGTCTATAGGCTACGGTGAGCACTAATCATCAGGAGAGCTACGGCTTTTTTTACGGTTTTTTTATAGAACTAATGTGGCAAACAAGCATACGTGCTTGTTTGCCACATTAGTTCTATAAAAAAAAGTGACAAGTAATAACTGGTTTCTACAGGTGATTTAAATATTGATGAGAGAGATGACGTCCTTGTTACAGAATACAGCTTTTAACAGAAGTGTACTCATATGTATGTATGGGATGTGATCGACATATGTACATATGAGCCTATGAGTTTATTAAGTTAATCCAGAGTTTTCAATTCTTTATATATCCAAGATATGATATACTTGTAAAATGAACACATCGTTAAGCGAGTGGTTATGATGTGCAGACGTGATAGTTCTGCCATTATATATCATCTCATTTGGAATTAGTTAGCAGCTTTATTTTTTACATGAATATTTTAATTTGGAAGTCACAGTACAATTGTTAAAACTTATAGATAATTTATGCCAATTCCGTTTTTTTAAATGTTTTCATGGCAATGACAAAATTTTAAATATCAATTAAGAATATAGATTTAAAATTAGTCGAATATTTTAATTTCAGAATTCATGTGTTTTCTCGTGCTTATTTGGATTTGTCTTATTCGTCAATATAACTTAGCACGGTTCTTGAACTTTGGTGTCTATAATGATATCGGTTCCAAGAATTCTGATGTTCTACATAGACATGCTCTTTGGCCCAAAATCATATGTAATTCTTCTTCTAAACGAGACATGAATAAACCTTCATAGAGTAACACACAAATGTAATTTCGTCGAAACTATTGTACGACGGTTCTGTTACAATATAAAGGTGCTTGCACACTTCGCTGCACAAGATATATAGTGTTTAATCTATTTGTATATTACATTGAATAGTGAAAAATATTTTCTGTCATGATTAATTCAAAGAAACTATGAGAAAATTGCACAATTATGACGAACTTTTTTATAATCGCTGTACTATCTCTCATGTTACATATATATCGTAAATATGTTATGTGTAGTACATTGTGTACATACCACTGTGCACTGGTGTGGGATAGCCGGTGGCAAGCGCTATAGTCTTAGCGAGTGCTTGTTCACTTTGGTCGCCAGTCGTCACTAAACATTCTGTTAGCGAACGCCGCAGAGAAATGGCGCATCAGTTCGACATACACCCTTAAAGACAAATTGACTCGTTTATTGCTAGTGGGTGGACGCCGCGCATTTAAGCTCACATTTAGGATCGCTGACTTGTGTCTAGGTACCAGAACTGTATATATCCATTTTGAGCAATAACACATTTGTTATATTCACTTCGCCATAACATAACAAGTTTTCCAACAAGTCGTGACCAATCCCCCCACCGCATTCGCGAATCAACGTGACGAGCTGTAAGTAGCTACCAACTAATAACTAAACCTAACTATTACTTTTAGTAAAGAACACTCAAGATCATCAATTCAAAAACAATATCATATGTCTATACAGGTTAAGTATTAAAAATAATTAATAGTTCATTGATAGTACTTATGTAGCCCATAGCATAGCGGCATAATAACATTCAGAACTATGATTCTGCCAGAGGACATCGACCACATTTAATTTTTAATACCTTTTACAATATTATAGCAGTAGATATGTAGCTTACTTGTTATCTTATAGAATCTGTAAGTTAATACAAATATTATGATAGGATATTGTAATAGTAACATAACAGTCTGAACCGACCCTGGCGGCGCGCGATGGCTGGCGAGCTCAGCAAGTCACCTCATAAATATGTATATATCTAACATCTCCGTGTCTGTACTGATTGTTGTGATGTGGAATTTCACCGTGTTTGTAATCGAAAGCACTTCAATTAGAATACGTAGAGTCAAAGAAAAATGAACGTAAGCTGACGCTCACAGCGAGGACAGGAATTGTTCCTGTCTAATAAACACTATAATAACATCGAAATAATTGACACAAGAAACACCCAGATTTGGAATAATATTTTATAAGGTAGGCGAGGCGACTCCGTCATACATTGCACATCTGTGCAGTTAAACCGCCGATTGTGTAAGCAGTTAAGTACTTTCTAGATTTACACAATAACCTAGCACAAATACGATTTTTCTGGCTACCTACTTACTTCGACTAGCAAAGATAGAGTTCATAGGCCAACCCTACATATTGTAGTATATTTCTTGCAACTTGTAAGGAATAACTACAAAAAATGCAAGTAGGTAATATTTAATATAAACTCATGTAATGAGTATGATAGGTCCACTATTGCGTCAATTGTGTCTACAGCTAAAGCAGATTCTTTCAAAATAGCAAAGGATTTTTCGTATAGCTGCAATCCAATCGCTTGGCTTGTTCAAACGCCCATTACCTTAGCCTTTAAAAACACATTGTGCTACGAACAGAAGCGATTCTGAAGAAATACGACTTACATATTGAGTAATAACAATGGGTAACTAAGTGTAGCTTAGAATTTGCGAGTCGGTCTGGTTATGAACTGAGACGTTTCCTTAACCTGTCAAGTTTTAGAATACCAGATATAATTAAAAACCTATTGCATCTAGCCGCCGGTGTGCTGTTGCGACTCAATAGGTTAAGGATTTTCAAAACCACTTCTGCTATCCTATAATAATAATATTTATTTATTTTCTCACCACAATATTACAGCAATTACAATGAATAAAACAATATACCAATGGAATTTATACTGTGGGAGACTGGTGCCTAAGCTAGGCTTTTGGCCTGTATTTCAGGTCACCAGGTCGTCCCCTCTTTAAAAACAAGTGATTGGAACATTGCATCTCTATTAGTAGGTTTTATGTTCTATGCGAGTTTTGTGAATTGTAATATTGTGTTTTGTGCGTGAGTGTTTGTGTGTGTGTGTGTGTGTGTGTGTGTGTGTGTGTGTGCGTGTGTGTGTGTGTGTATGTGTATGTGTGTGTGCGTGTGGGTGTATTTGCGTGTGATTCTTTTTGTGTGTATGTGTGTGAGTCATGCTGTATGTGCGTGGGTGCTTATTTGTGGGTATATGTTTGTGCGTGTGTGCGTGCGTTTGTGTGGTACCACTACTCCGGGATATTAAGATTTCTTTTATTATAATTCAGCTGTTGGAGCCAATTGTTAATTGTTAGGTGAAATATGCCTAGAGAACCGTTTATTTTATTGTAAAGGAAACCTACTAGATGACAGAAAAAGCGCTTTGAAAATTTGGTACGTTGGGAATGTTGGAGTCGATCTACTGGATTCACTCGCCTTCTACCAACAGCCAATGAAGGGTGATATTCCAATTGGCTGTGTTGTTTGAGTAACGTGGCTAACATGAAAAGCTGCTGCACTGTAAGGACTTTAGTGTCTCTGTATAACTGGTGTGTGGGGTAGCGTTATGGAATATGGTAGGATACCTTCAGGATAGCTCTTTGTGCTCTCTCTAGGTCTATCAAGTTGGATTTTGGCGCTCCATCCCAGGAAGTGATGCAATAGGATAACAAGGACTGAGCCAGTGCAAGGTATACGGTTTTCTTTAATTTGTCGTCTGCTACATTCCTCATTGTTTTGAAAACATATACATATCTATTTACGTAACCTAGAGTTAAGACTGTTAATATGATCTTGGAACCTCATATAACTCTCGACAATCACACCAAGATATTTTACTTTTTCAGTTTTGTTTAGGTTACTACAATTACACAGATTATCGTTTGGGTTAGGGCAGGAGTGAGCAACAATTCTGTACAGATCGACGAGTGATGCAGCGTTTGCTTTGAGAGAGAAGGTGATGTAGTTAGACTTGTCTACATTCAGTGTCAGGATATTACTTCGAAGCCACTTAGTCACAGTGTTGAAGCCCGACTGCGCACTCGTGAATACCTTATCCCATGTATTGTCACTAAAGAGCAAAACTGTATCATCAACAAAAGTTATAATTTTGCCATTTTGTAAAGTGAGCCTACCCAGGTCATTAATGTAGATAAGAAAAAGCGTGGGGCCGAGGGCACTGCCCTGGGGCGCTCCGTACGTTATAGTTCTGTCGTCGCTGATATAGTCATCCACTTTAACGCTCTGGGTACGCTAATAACGCCTATGAGCTGATTGAGCATTAAGTACTGTTAAGCTCTTGCTGATATCTACAAGAAATGGCAAACAATTGCTATTAAAAATCATTAGAATGCGCCTATTTAAATTTTTTATTCCCATCCCAATTTTATTATATTATATACATATAATAAAATTGCAACTGGTCGATAGCTGTATATAGTACATATTTAAGTAAAATGGATTTCAGGGGGTTTATAAGAGCTATATCAGCGAGGTTGCGTTTGCGCCAAACCAAATAAACAAATAAAAGAGAACTTACGATAGCATTTAAGAAACTGTGTAAGGTGGACCAGCGGTAGTGAATGCTTCTCCTGTGTCTCGAGTTCAATTCTCAAGTCGAGTAATCTGTTTATGGGTTTTCTGCCAATAAATTATCAGTATAGAGTCTAAATAGTCTAAATAGAAATAACCATTGTGTAATATTATTATAAAATAAATATCAGCGACATATTTTTAAGTTTAGTTATTACTTTTTCGGATGGCAAAGCTACATTATCCTAAATATCATTATCTGAGTTTATTTCTCATAATAATATATATGTGGCTTAACGACCCATACAAAGAACATAAAAGATAATCAAATGAAAAATCTTTACCGCAGGTTATATTATCCAAACTCAATTACCATGTTTCAAACGTATGATGCTACCAAGTGTACAATGTGTAGTCAATTATTATTGCCCCAGTATCATACAAAAAGCGTTCATATATTTGTGACACACGGTAAGGTCTTAATTAATTTACAAAACTTCACCCTTGCTGATTAAACGACTTCAAAAAAAGTTCTCAATTCGACTGTATTTGAAAGCTCTTGCTTTCCATGTGGTCCCATTTAAATTTGATCAAGATTCGACAGTTGTTTTTGAGTTATCCTTAGTAATGCGTATTTGGTTGAGTTCGGCTACATTGATGTTATCTTTTTATTACTTGTCTTGTTGTTGTCTAGTAGAAGCTGATATTCTATTTTGTTAAAAAAAATATTTTTCTTTACTGTTCAGTCCTACAGAAGCTCGCGTTTAATCTAACAACGTGACAAGTGCGATATGTCTGCGTTTACGTCACTACGGTTGTTTATTTCATCCATTCCGGTGTAATGGGAACGCTTATGTCTACTCCAATGACCGTTTTATTTGTCATGTTGCTTTATCAGATCATGGGGTTATATTAGACGGTGAGAAAATCTGACTGAGTTACGTAATATTGTTGGTGCCGTGAATATTGTAGAGCTTGTTTCTCGCTTTTTTACGTGAGTTTTCAGCGGTGTTTACGTTTTGATCTGTCAATGTGATTGCACTCCATCTTAATGCCAAACAGCAGTCTAGACTCTTTAGCCAAGGGCCTCCTTGGCGTTGTTCAAGTCCTCGCAACTATACATAACCACCCGAAAAGATAGCATATTTTCGAGGGCCGTTTATTGCGTGTATTATCAATTAGATTTTACCCAAGGGTCGCGGGTCCTTCGGGAACAGTACTTTTTACTGGATTTAATCCAACCCTATTTCTTTTTCTGTACCCCTGACAACGTGTTTTGCGAAATTTCTTGATGATCGGTCGAGTAAGTTCAGGCGTGAAAGCGTGACAAATAAAAATACTTACATTCACATTTATAATATTACTAGATTTTGCCTGTGGTTTCGCTCGCGTTAATCTAGAATATGTCAATAGATTGCTTGCCCTAAGGGAACAATATATTTTTCTAGATGGAAGGTGTACTTCGTCCTTTTCTATACCGCAGCTAGCGTGTATGCGAAATTTTATGATGATTGGTCAAGAAGTTAACGCGTGAAAGCGGATGAATCACATATGATACATAACAATAGATTTTCTATTGTGTCTATCACGGGACAGCGAATGGGTTAATTAGGATTTAGGATTAAATGTGATGGCGTACATCGACTTCGCGCTTCTGGCAATATACTGTGCGCGTATGTTGTCAGGTCACCGTGCGTGTAAGATAACTTGTATTTAATTATGATGTACGTGTAGTTGTTCAGTGTCTCCGTGTAGCATAGCCAGACAAAACATGATATTTATGATGAACAGCATATAGTGTGTAGGTATTTTTTGGTATCTATTTCGTGAATATGGCAGTTATTATTCACACAATATTTTAAATTAAAGAATGAATGAAACTGATTAGGTTTATTTCAAGTAAATTCTGGTGTCAGGTTGTATTTCATAAGCAATAGGATATTGTTATTTTCTCATCTTTAGCATACACGCGACATCTTTGTGAATTCGCGGCGCCTTGTTCTCGCGGCACAACGCGTCTCGGCTCGTCGTATTAATTGCACCCTATACTCATTACTGCCGGTCGCGTTATCATCGGCGACATTATATTGAAATATGTTATATGGTCTCTACCGTTTCCCTAAGAATCTTTTTCAAATATCACGTCATTTCATTACTAATCCTAACTTAATACAAATGTGAGTTAGTTTGATTGTTACTCTTTCACACCTTAACGAGTCCACAAATCATCATGAAATTTCGCATACACGTTGTTGGTGGAACAGAAAACGACATAGGGTACCATTCATCCAGAAGAAATACTGATACTTATCCAAACTACATTCACGCGAGCGAAGCCGGGGGCAAAATGTAATAAAGTATAATTATAGTATATTATATTGAAGACATTACAAGTACCCACTTATTATAGGTTTACAAATCAGATTATTACATTTTAGTTTTACACGGATTTTTCGCCTTTCAAGGTATATGATTAAAACACGCATTAAGTACGAACAATTTATTAATAAACAAATTCAGTAGTAGGCTTGTAAAAAGACGCCGAACGTGAGTGTGAGCAGCCACGCCGCCGCTGCGCAGGCGCACGTCGGGGTCGCGCCCTGGTGCAGCTCCGCCAGGCTCTCTCCTGGACAAAAAACAAGGTAGTTACAATGATTATGACAATAAACCAATACGGCTAATACGACGAAGATTGAGAGTATAATCCATAAAATAGGAGGGGTTGATAGGTATCATATTGGTAGTAAATGTGCGATTATTTATAGAAGAGCGTTAATGCATTGATACGAAGACTTACATTCATTCTGTGTTGAAGCAAACGACATACGTATAAACATATACATATACATATATTATAAGAACAGACAGTTTGTATCTGTGAGACAAAATAATAAGTAGAGCCTACAACATTCATCTCTGCCTGTTTAAAATGACGCTCAGGAATACTATTCTTGTAGTTCAACTGTAGGTCCCATATATTGTTTTTAGATTGTACTATTAACGATCTCTCGAACACAACCGTAACGTATGTGTAATATGGGCACCTTTGTGTTTGGCATAATGATCACTAATTAGGTTGACTATTCATATTATACAGTAAAGTACTCTATTGTAGAAGTACACTATAATGATTCATCGTATTTTTTTGTAGACAACTTCCGTATTAGGAATAATTCCTGTGTCGCGGGGACTTTATAAACATTCAAACAACGGACACAAAGAACACCCAGACTTGGAACAATTCCCGTCCCGTGTGGGGATCGAACCCAAAACACTGGGCGTGGTGGCAGTGACGAGGCGACACGTAAAGCACTACGCTATCCGTGTAGTCATAATACTATTCTTGTAGTTCAACTGTAGGTGGCAGGCACTAGCATAATTTGCTTAATGCTTAGTATACTTTTATTAGATTATACTATTAACGCTCTCTTAGACATAGAGGAGTTTTGTATTTAATATAAAGGCTCTACTGAACAATTAGTCTTAATTACATACTTCTATAGGGGCAGAAACTAAGTATTTCTACTTGTTAATATCCTGGCATATCTTTCTTGTGTCACTTTGTCCTGATTGATAACCTGAATTTTGTTTGTAGACCATGGCCGTACGAAAGTAATTAAAAACATATTTAAGCACTTAATTGAATGACTGTTAGTATAGTTTAGTACCCTTAATGACGTGCAGTATGACGTGCGCGGGCGGCGGCGCGGGCGGCGGCGCGCGCGCCACGGCGCACGTGTAGCGCCCCGCGTCGTCGCCGCGCACGCGCGCCACGCGCAGTACCGAGTTCGCGCCGTTCGATCCGAATTCCGTCCGCACACTGTTATACAACAACACATAATATCAGCACTGTATTTAACTGTCCCACTGCTGGGCACGGGCCTCTTATCACTGTGAGAAGGATAAGGCCATATACCACCACGTTGGCCCAGTGTGGGTTGGTAGACTTCACATGAAGAATATTATGGAGAATTCTTGGACATGTAGGTTTTCTCATGATGTTTTCCTTCACCGTTAAAGCGAGCGATAATAAACGATTTAATACGCGCGGAACTTCGAAAAGTCAGAGATGCGCGCCTTAGGATCGAACTCGAGACCTCCGCGTGGCAGTCCAACGCTCTGCCACTAGGCTATCGCTGCTTAAAATATTTAATATTTTAAAATAATTACTGTTAAGATGGACAGTAGTATTTTCTACCATTAGTAGGAAGTTGATAGGTTCAGGTCAGGTCGATGAGTGCTGCGAGTTGAGCGAAAAAAATAGCTTCAAAAATGCATATTACTTTGAGTGCAAAGACCATTACAATACCTTAAAAACTCGACAATACCCTTAACGTACGTTCCTGGAGCCGTAAACTATGAACGACGGTAACGCAGTACGTAGATTACGAACCTGTCTTCGTACGGCCTCCAACGTTGTGGTGTTGACGTTAGACCTGTTCCTACAACTACTATGACAATCTCCACTGAGCAATAACTGCATTATTAAACTATTGTAATTAACATCTTTGGTCTGACTGGATGGAAAAACAAGGATGATTCTATATTTTATTTTTAAACTAGCTGTTACTCGCGACTTCGTCTGCGTAGATTTTAACTAAAAAGTGTTTGTTCAGTTCGCAAAGTTTACGAAAACTTAATAATTCTGTATTCCGCGTATATAAATACTGATGCTAAAATTAATGTAATTCTTGTACATTGTCTCGATTTTTTTTAATGGATGGGTTTATATACATATATTAAAATTATTATTATTTAATATACATTTCCCTATTTGTATCGGTAATTGTTCACTATTTCAATGGCTTTGATTTTTCTCCGCAAATTCTATACTTTTTGCAAAATTAAAAGTAGCCTATGTTACTCCTTAGAACATGAGCTATCTGCCAGTGAATGTCCCGTCAAAATCGATTAAGCCATTTCAGAAATTAGCAGGTACAAACAGACAGATGGACAAACATTTTAACAATAGATGTTTTATTATAGGTACCTTACATACTTTCATACGCATAAGGTAAAAAGCTGTTATTTTGACATAACAATCAGACACTTCAAGTTTATTTATTTGTATAGATGAATCGGATATTGTTCACTATTTCATTGGTTTTAATCAAAAATCAAAGTAGCCCAAGTTACTCCTTATAACGTCAGCTATCTGCCAGTGAAAGTCCCGTCAAAATCGGTTCAGCCATTTCGGAGATTAGCCGGAACAAACAGACAGACAGACAGACAAAAATTGTATTTTTTGGTATAGGTACCCTATATACTTTCATATACATTAGGTAAAAAGCTGTTATTTTGACATTACAAACAGACACTTCAATTTTATTTATTTGTATAGATGTATAGATAACGATTTTGTATGACGAATACTTTTCCTACATCTTAAGATAAGCTATAATTAATTTCCCTTCTACCTTATCCCTCCTCTAGTCGTGTCATCATTCAGGAGGTCATCCTTGCGGTACCATAGCAGCGACGGCCCACCTTCCATCCGCAGGCCGTTGACCTCACATCGTAGCGCGACAGTGCTGCCAACCTCACAGACTTGCTCCGAAACGTCTGCGCCGGCACCATCCACGATACGGACCGATACTTCTATATACAGTGATAATATATTATTAACAAAGTGAGCTACCGTCAAAGTAAGAGAGAGAAAGAGAGATAGAGAGAGAGAGAGAGAGAGAGAGGGAGAGAGAGAAAGAGAGAGAGAGCGATAGAGAGATATTATAGAGCACAATTGTGGGCACAAACACAAGTGCACTCTGTTCCCTAACTCTTATAGTTCGATGGGACGGCAAAAAGACGACCGGAGAGAGATCAGGCATAGGACCAACGGCTTCACGTGCTTTTCTAAGCACTGAATCGAACCGAACACCGCCAACTTCGTAGTAGTAGTAGTAGTAGAGAACTAAATAAGTTTTTTTTGTTGGCCCGACCCGATTCGAACCCGAGATCTCATGCACAGCAGTTGTATTCACTACCGCTGCGCCACGGAGGTAAATCTAATACCAGTGTAATAAACAATAAGAATGCTGTTTTATTTATTACCGAACGCTGTGGAGTCCTCGCAAAGTAGGTGACAGAATTAAAACACGTTACTTTATTAATTTCTATAAAAACAAAGTAAAATAAAAATAAGGAACATACTTAAAAAAAAAATATTTTGTCAACTTCAAGTTCGTTTTTAAAACAACTCAAGACCCTGCTTTGTTCGTGGCTTACCCGTCACAATATTAACTTTGAATTCGATTGATGTTAAAAGTTGTCAATGTCAAAGTAATTTTTATTTGACACAAACTTTTAATAAAGCACTTATGATTACTCATGCTTGTACTTTTAGAAGTTCTTCCGCTCTGTATCTTTATAACATAAAAGGCGGATGCAGAACTGTTTACAAATGGTGGACATAATTTATTTTTCTTTTCTTAAATATAAATATGCCTGAACTATGTGATAATCCCTTATTGCGGCGTCCAAGGTGACTTCAGAGTCACAGCCACTGATTTGGTCATACAGATTCCGAAACATACATATACATTTATGTATCCGTATAATAGGGGTTTATATATGTATGTAGTTTCCGCTCTGTATGAAGAAAATTAGTAGGTAACGTTGTGGTTTTGATACTATTTTATCAATATTTTTTTAATGACCATATCGGGTCTATGCCCTTTTTCATGTATTTAGTTCACTATGTTCGTCTTATGCCGGCGCCAGACAGGAGTTAAAGAAGTGATCACTTCTCTGAAGACTTTGCTCACACATTTGGTCACATATTATTGTATCTGGCAGAAATGTGATCAAAGATTTGATCACTCCTTTGAGCTTAGTTTTCAAAGAGACTTCACAAAACATGGACGACGATTTGGTCGATTCATTTTGCTTATATTATTTATGTGCGTGTAATTACTAGTCCGTTGGGTTGTTTACGCACGATAGCTCTCCATGGCGACGCTCGCGCAACTGGGCTTTGCGCAGTGTGGCAGGCACATAAACATTTGGACTTTGATCCCTTTGATGTGCGATAAAAAACCGACACGGAACTGCAAAGCGCACTTAAGTGATCAAATATGTGACAATAGTATCAAATGCCCGTGCCACACATGTGAACACTTATTTGATCACATCTTTGAACTCCTGTCTGTCGCCGGCATTAAATTAATAAAAACATCATGTAATTATGGTAAATTTAATCGAATTGAAACAACGAATATGGGCAGACACTGAACGATACAACTTTAAATTGTAAAATGGTTTTTGATATTTGTTATTAATAATATAAATAGTCTATTCGCATAATCAATTAGCTGTAGGATATAAATGGTAATTTCATAGTTAGAGAGCTAAAATACTAGTGGACCTGACATGTTGTTCTGCTTGAACGTTTGCTTAAGATATGATAAGATGTACTATAAACAGATCGTAGCATTACCTATGGGATCCAATTGTTAATCTAAACCATATAGAGACCTTTTCAAACACATACACACACATCGGTCCAGCCATTTACGAGAAATTCAGTGACATACACACATACAGAAGAATTTTATACGTAGGTAGAGATAGATCACAAAAATATTTTAATGCAACAATAACAACACAGGGTTGCTTTAGCACAAGCGTGGTCAGCACATGCCAGTGTCAGGGACATTACTACACAGACCGTATACACACTATTCAGTATTATTATAGATATATATTTTTTGTATATTAATAAATTGACACAGCTTATATATAAAAAATATATCCGTTCTATTAAATCTTCTATCACTTCCAACCAAAAGTTATTTTGTTCATTCTTGAAGCAAAAACGTTACTGCCATAGTTCATATCCTTCAACTATGATCGATGGAGATAAAAAATCTAGTGAAGGGGAAGGCATTTGTAACCTTTTTGCTTTATGTTTTTCTACAGTTTACGATCCCGGGTTTAGTAGTAGTGTTAGTCATGTATATAACACAATTAAGGAAACTCAATACACACAGGTTTTACATCGACTGAGATTTTCAAAGGACTTACAAAGGATTTACAAAGGACCCTCGTAAAGGAGCGGGCCCGACGGGCTGCCTTCCTTATTTGTTTAAAATGTGGCGAGGTATTAGGGGAGCCTCTCTCTATGATTTTTAATATGTCCCTGTGTACAGACTGCTTCCCTAAGTTATGGAAGGAAGCTTTGGTTGTGCCGATATACAAGTCCAATGACAAGTCTCTTGTGATAAACTACAGACCCGTGTCTACATACATATATTATCTGTGTTTGGGAAGGTGTTTGAATGCAAAATTTACCCCTTTATTTCGTGGCATGTTAGACACATATTAATGCCTGACCAGCATGGTTTTATAAAGGCTAGATCAACGGCAACCAATCTTACATGTTTTGTGTCGGATTTGGTGAATGCTTTAGATCGTGGATGTCCTGTAGACGTCATCTATACTGATTTCAGCCGGGCATTTGATAAAGTAGATCATGCAATATTGTTAAGTAAACTGTATTATTATGGTATAACAGGAAACTTATTGCAGTGGTGTGAGTCTTATCTAGTCGATCGATCTTCAAGGGTGGTAGTTAATGGTTTCACATCTTACTCATACGAGACTCCGTAAGGAGTACCTCAGGGATCTCTATTAGGCCCACTTTTCTTTATTCATGATTATTATTATTTCTTTATTAATGACGTAGCATCTTGTTACTTTCACTCTCATATATATTTATATGCCGATGACCTTAAAATTGTAAAACATATTGACAATGATTGTGATACGCACAGTCTGCAAGATTATCTTGATCGTTTTTCCCAATGGTGCCTCGTAAACAATATATTACTTAACGTTGACAAGTGTTAACATATGCACATTTCTAAAAAAGGTAAGCTTATTTTCAAAAGTATGTAGTTCACAATCGCAAAATCGAGGAGAGGGATGTTATTCGTGATCTCGGTATTCATATCAATAACTGCGTTTTCACACTCATGTCGATAACATAGCCTCAAAGGGCTCTTACCTACTTGGATTCGTATTGTATAACAGTAGGGAATTCAAACTTGTCTCAAGCAAAGTATCCATCTTTAACTCTCTGGTTAGATCAGGCTTAGAATATTGTAGTGAAGTTTGGACTCCCTACTACGACATACATAAACGTCGTTTGGAATCCGTTTAAAAAAGATTCCTGTGGCATCTGTCTTGCCATTGCAACATGGCTGAAGAATTACCTTTATATGCTACTCGATTGCGACACTTTAAAATTATGACCTTGGAGGATCGTCGACAGTTTAGACCATCTCTTCTTTTATAAAATTTATAATAGCCTCATTGACTGCCCTCATTTACTTGCTCAAAGAAATATTAATGTGCCATACAAACTCGCTCGGTCGTCTAGATACCAGCCTTTCAACGCCAAAACCTCCAAGACAAATCTAGGGCATTTCTCCTCTATCAACAGAATGAAAGTGCAATACAGTCACCTATCACGCCTACCTGACATGGATATCGATTTATCCTACTCCTTGTTCAAGTTTAAATAAAGTAGAAGAAACTTATTATTATTAGTTGATTTTATTTAATTTGGTTCAATTATCTTTAATTTAATTACAATTATTATTACAATTTTTCATTGTTTAATATAAATTACTGAGTCAGCATTTTAAGATTTTAAGTTTTCTAATAATGAATAATTGTCATTTCATTTTCCTTTTTTAATATAATTTATATGTACAGATGCATGCATTTCGTTATGATTATTACTGTTTTTATTTTTGTTTCAATGCCATTATTTGTTTGTATGAGTTTTTAATGTATTTATCTTACCTTTTGTAATTTCAGAAACGAGCATAGATAAATATGTATAATTATTTTTTGTAATGCATACCGTGGCAGCCTGTAAGTAAGGCAGCTCTATATTATGTAGCCGCATTTATGTTTTATCACGTTGTTTCAATTAGTGTATGCTTTGTTGGTTGTCCATAAATAAATAAATAAAATAAATGAACTAGCCTGGTACTCTAAGTGTCACCCGTGCTGTTCGAGGTGGGTGAGCAGACAGCTGGCAGTCGTAATACGCAGCATCAGCTGGACGCACTTCCCTTACTTCTAGCCGCCAGATATCCGGCGGAATGAAGCGAGCTGAGTACCTGCCAGTACCAAAAACATATCATATTATAATCGCATTTTGATAACACATCATAGCTTTTAGTACTAATTACAAAGAGGGTTCGCTTTCAAACGTTTTGAAATATTCCTGACATCGTCACGAGGAACTTGAAAAATAACGAAGAAGGGATCTTCATCATATAAAGAGGTTTGACTACACGTATCCTACGGTATTTCAAAATTATCTTTGAGCTCGCCTGAAAGTACTTTAACGTACATAATTTTGTACAGTTTCAAAAGCGGGACTTCTTATCCTACAGGAAGGAAGAGTACACACTTATTTATATTTTCGTTTCGCTAACTTTGTACGGAGTTTATTCAACAGCAATATATTAAGAACTTTTATAGAGTTGTAGACATAATTGAGTGCAATAAGTAAGTGTTTGTATGTTATCTGCTCGTGTGCTGCTAGTGTACCTGTCATCGGCTGTGTACTGCTGTGTTCCCGTCGTGAGGAGCTCCATTGGCTGTTCGTCGTTTTTTCGCCGCACCCACGATACCTGACCGACAACACTTCATTTAAACATGTATCAAGGATCATTTGTATAATGTGATTTAGCAAATAAAAGTATGTTAATGATTTTGTCTTACTGGTGACAGAAATAAAATCAAACCAGTGTAAGCAAATGAATTTGTGATAAGAAACATACTTATTACCAGTTTATCATGAAGAGCGTCTACTTTGCAATCTAAATGCGCCGTGGATCCGACCAACGCTTCTATCTCGGGGGCAGCCGCCGCGTAGATGCTGTTCCCATTCCCCGCCCTGGTTATACAGAAATTCTTTTTAATAAAAGGCATATTTAAAACCTAAGTATTCGTCTGAAGAATCTGAAAGGTTTTATCGCAAATCTCAAAGGTGCTTTCAAAGTTCTTAACTCTTAAATATTTACCTAAAATATATTCTTGAAATGATTTAACAATTTAAACGCGGAAAACACTTTTCCCTATAATAAGAAAGACAAATATACCGAAATTATGTTCAGGAAGTTTCCTTTCAATAAAAACGTTTTTGAGTATTCCGTTATAAATTATATATTCGCAAAGTTATTTCGATGTTTAAAATTTCATATTATTCATCATTACAGTTGGCTCCTCGCAACGCCAACGAAATTGAATTAATTTTAGTACTCTCGTTCTGTCAAACCATTAGATCAACGCAAATATTGTTCTGTAACAAAATGCCAACCAAGCCTTGAGTCAAGTACTTAAGTGTTTACAATATAAGTTTGTAATTAGGTGTGCAGTGCATGGCTATAAGAATACTCAATAAGATTTATAATAGTGTCAATTAATGACTATTATTAAAAGCGCAATTTACAGGTAGTTTGCATACCAATTGAAATTAAGCTAGTATTGTTGTTCTGCTAAGTGGTAAGTAGTACTTACTTTAGTTACTTTCCCTATATTTTTTCTTGTTATTTTCTTTTATGAAACATATAATGTTTAAATAAAATCATTACTTTCTACTATAGAAAAATACGGAACGCTACATATAACATGAAGTGTATGTAGCGTTCCGTAGTTATCCAGTATTGAGCTATATTAATTTTTGTGTGAATCTTTTCGTATCGCTAGTGGAGCCCAAGCGATAATGTTAATGCAAGTAAATAAAGTATTGTGAGGAACTGCAGTGTATTGTAAAGAGAGTAACAATGGTCGCTGTAATAATTTTTTTTTTAAGATTGGACATTATATGTCTACAATGATGGCAATGATTACAACGTATTAAACAAGTATACTTACTTTTCATTTCTGTGTTGGTGTGTGTTGGAAGAATGAAAAGTGTCGAATATGTAATTCAACAGTGGAGCACTAGATCCCGTCTCCCCCGGCTTGCGGCGCCTCTCCATTGCCATCGGCGACTGGCTCGATAGTAACGACAACGTCGACAACGTGGTCCCTTCGACGTATGTCCTCGTGTCGCCAGTGGTGACCTCTACATCTGTCCGTATTACATTCACAACACGTCTTTTTCTATTTCTCTTTACTTCGAGTTCATTCACTTCCTCTACAATTATTCTAGTACCTTTGTTCGGTAAGGTTACATTGCTTTTAGCGTCGATGTGATCAATATTTAGACAACACTTAACGCGGTTCTTATCTATAGGCGTGGGATACTTAAGATTGTTGTACAAGTTAAAACTACGCGTTAAATTTACACTAGAGTAATTAAAGTTGTCGACAAATTTGCTCTTATTATGTAAGTCGGAGTGAGTGTGTAACATTTGATAGAGTTTGTTTATTGTTGGCTGAGACCCCGTCGCCTGAAAATTGTTGGTCTCGTTTAATATCCTCGAGGCGACGTCGGCGTCGGTTCCTGCAAATACAAATGTATATTTTAGTCTTGCGTAAACAATCAACTATTTGGGCTTGTCTAGGTACACTTAACCTTTTCGTTCGAGAGTAAACTGAATTTTCTATTTAGTTGTTCTGTTCTAGTTTTGTTTAGGTTTTGTTTGCTTCTATAAACAACATTGTTACAAAAGGTGTTTCGGGAACCTGTTTAAAACTCGCATCAAGTTTTCTTAGTCCGCTATTTACTGCCTCATCTCAGAGGGTACACAGTACAGGGACTTGCGTGTCCTACGCCTGATTGCAATTGAGAATACAAGATTTAAAATAGTGTAACTTGTATTTTACGAGTAAGTATATTATTTTATAAGAATCCTTAGTTACTTATAACTTAGTTTTCATTTATTAAAAGTTACTAACTGTTAATAATTTCGCGCCGGTTATTGACGTCTAAACTCTATAAATCTTTATATTAATATATAATTCATAGAGCAAAAATAACAAAGGTCTAGCTAAAGAAACTAAGAAAGAACCTTTGAGAATTTGGTCTCTGTGTACAATATCTCACATAGAGTGCACAGCCACGCTTAGCATTTTAGTTTCAACATTAATCAGTTGTTTAGGTAGTCAAACTGCTTTTTTAGTAGTTGAGGAACTCGCTCTAGTTTCTAATATTCTTTACTCGCCTTGTATTCCTTTGTTCTGCTGGTAATTGTTTATCTTAAGTTAAGCGTTAAATCACTGTTCCTTTCTTAGTAGGATAGTAATTATCTTATGTTACCTATTGTTTGTGCCACGAGGATCTCTTTGTATCACGGTCTACACTGTACTTACTATTTCTGTAATTATTTACTCAGTTCGCCTGTTATAAAATAATTTGTCTCATTACAAGATCGTCTTACAGTCATAATAAGTTAGACAAAATATGTTGTGGAAGTGGTGGACTGCTGAATTTTTATGTCAAATATATAAACATATATACATGTCTGTATACTTCTTTTAACTTTACCTCCTTTTTTTAATAATCATAATGTTTTTGGGTATTTACTCATAATATGGATCATCTATGTAATGTGTATGGATAACTAACAATTGGCATGAACAGGTTAAAAAAAATATTATCTGTTTTAGTTAATTTAAAATTAAAATGTAAGCTTTTAAACAAGGTTTGGACAGGATGGGTATTTTTAAGGTAAAATATTATAATGTTATTTTTGTGACGTAGTTAGGGACGTGGGTTTATAAAGTCTGTTGCTAACGGCTACTCATAAACAGAGAACTAAATCCAATCATCAACTCGTGATGTAGAATTACATTACCTCCAGTCTCCGTCAGTGTTGTGAAATTTCCGTCCGAGAGAGACCTTTCGGCGCCGTTTATTTAAAATCTCTCAAGAAATTAAAATATAATAAGGGTACTTACGAATACAAGTTAAGAGCTCTCAAGAATTTGCAATTTAATTTGTGAGACGCGCGTTAAGACAATATTTTTAAATGGTCCGCGGCTTAGGAGAGGAGATCCTTTGGTGGGACACTCCTTGTTATTGCACAGAATAAGCAAATTTTTGAACAGCACCATTTAAATGCTTTTGATATACAGAATAATAATTGATGGCCGAAAATCGTAGAAATACCACATTGAAAGTAAACCAAATAAACATGAAGTCATGAATAAATATATTCTACATAATAAGCAATTAACCTTCGTCGCTTGAAATCGTACCAAACATTCTACTTTGTGAAACATAAACAAGTGAAGGAGACAGATGTTTCACTAGATTTGCCCAGCTCACTGTATAATGAACTAACTTGTCGTTGCGTACTAGGTTCCTCGTGTATTCATTATTCTGTGTGAACTTGAAAGACTTTTTTTTTAAGCTTTTGTCAAGCGATACTATAGGCGAAATTCTGCTTGAGTTTGACGCCGTGGCATTATTTAGCTCTAAGTGTTTAAAGTCACGCACTTGATTAAAAGAAACTGTTGTAAGAAAATCGGCATATCTAAGAGTTCTCCATAAGGTTATCGAAGAAGTATTAAGTGTGCCAACCTGTATAACTGGTGGCCTACCACCTAGCCTTTCTAACACTAATAGAGACCGATAATTTGGGAGCCAATCGCGCTTTTAAAAACAAGAATACCGCCATTCCTCGTTCCTTTAATTTTACTCACTCCCTTTTTACAATTTTTGCCTTTTTGCCTTTGCTGGTAGCACTGACAATTATTGTGAAAACCCGTTAGACAGTTAATAAACAGTGGTCACATATCATGATGGCATGATTACTAAGGAGTTAATTAGTAGCGCACTGTCCTGGGTGAGAGACAAACGCGACGCGGCAATATTTACATTCATGGTATAGACCGATGTCGGGTCCGTTAGAAGTCGGTTAGGTCTTCAGGTGTAATGTGTAACGAATAAGTGGTAGTGGTGGTACCTCGACAGGGTAAGGCGGCGAGGGCAGCGAGCAACAGTGCCGCTGCGGCCGGCGCGCACATCGCTCCTACATCCTCAGTGACACTGCAACAAATCACCAACTGTTTCAATATGCATTGCACTCTTTATCTGTTTCTCAATTGAATTTTTTGTTTGCTTATTTGTAAGGATTTTACTCAAGAACTATTCAACCGATGTTGTCTAACTTTTACGCAAATGCTATATATTAAAATAAAATCCGTAATAAAGTAATTTCATTTTCAATATAGATAACCGATTTTAATAATTCTTTCACCGTTATAAGGTATATCAGTAATATATGTCAAATTTTATTAAAAACAGTACTGCTGCCAACATTATCTAACCCAAACTACTGTTACGCGTGGACAAAAACTAGTTTTATATATCATCGTAACATTATAATTGCTTAGTAAGTGTTCTAATTATTTTCAATACTATTACGAACAAGTAAAAATGCAAGCCATGCATGAACCAGGGCTTTCCACGTCGACTACCGAGTCGTCGATTTACCAACTAAGCTATTCATAGCCTCACGTAAGAGATGGCAATTTGCCTTTGTGCAACAATCTAAGGCAATACTATTCGTCATATATCGTTTAGTTATATAACTATACAAACCGCAAGCCCATAATAATGCCCAATGTTATGTCCCGTGTGGATATTGAACCTGTAACATTTGTCACGATACTAGAGTTAGTCTTTAAACCCTAAAATCATTACATTTCAAAGTTAGTCATTTACGAAATTAATTTATATTATATAAACCGTCGAGCTGTATTTTAACACTCCGTAATTCAAATACTTGAGATGTTACTCGTCATAATGCTTATTAGTATGATTGAGTTTATCCAGAGGGGCTTCAAACTTTCGTACGTTCCTTAAAATCCCAAAAACGTTCGCTGAATAATTCATGTCTACGTCAAATAGATTTAAATTTTACGTAAACAGGTGAGATTTATACAGATCTCAGGCACTTTTTGTTTCTTAAATATTTACATCGAGTAGGTTGTATTACTACATAAACCAATTAATTTTTATTTCTCAAACATAATCATTTATGTAAATTATTGCCTTTAAAATCAACCATGAGGGCTATGTTAATCGCAGGTAGATAAAGTCCTTAGCAAATTAATTGGACGTACTCTTGATTTTGTCCCTCCCGGCAGAGGTATACATATGTGAAACCAGATCATTAGACAGACACAAAGAAAATATTATAAATGTGTATCGCGCTGATTGAATAAACATATTTACAATATATTATTGTCTTCTGTTTACGCGAATATTATTCATTGAAATTAAACTACTATATACAGATTTTGTGTCAAATAAACAACGCGATAAAATCCGTATATAGTAGTTTAATTTTAATATTTACAATAAATTATTTTTTGTGATATCACAGAGACGGTAAATATTTACGGTAAAAAAAGTCAATGTACATTTTTACTTTTCCTAAAATCTCTAGAACGCTAACGCACGTCTGTTTATTGTCAACATAAAGGCATATCCCCGAAAGCGAGTATTACACCCACATCTCGCCAGCCATATCTTTTATTGGATCCCAGCACCCATGTTATAGGGGACAGTCTTGTTATTTTCCACACAGTTCCAGACTTCGTGCTTCTGATATTCTTTAACAGAAATGTTAAGAACATTTTCGCTGCGCACAATAAACGGTACGTACGTAACGACACAATAACTATTAGAATAGTTAGAATTTATAATCGATAATCGCATATCGTTATTTCTGATGGACGGTAGTAAAGCATATTTAAGACGTTTATTGTATTCCATTATGATATTAATATAAGCATACAAGATCGTGGCAACCTTTAAACTGATGTTTACTATTAATTAGAACCCTAGTTTCAGACAGTCGTGACATTGCATATAGGAATAGATTCACACAACTAATCAACAATATTTATATATAGTAGTTTAATTTAAATATGTAACATTCGCGAAATGACTGACACTCATAATTTAATTTGTCTTTTACTCATATACTATTGACAGTAGATTATTGGCTTTATTTTTCTAAGAATTCCTTCAATTCCTCTAATTTAATCAAGCTTTACGAGAAAAGTATGATTGTTTCCTCCACCACTCCGCATGACAACAAAATAATTAAAGTGAGAAATGTTCCATCAAACAATTTGGATATATTAATGTAATATACGTGACCACAAAATCCAAATACGCGTGTTTTTAATTTCGGCCGGAGATCTCATTATGGTAACGAATGTTCGGCACCTCTTCATAAATATGAGTGTGTTACGTAAGTACTGGATTAAGGAAAGTGGAATGTGCCTCCATATTAATCAACTAGTAATCATACACAACTTGTATAGGGATCGCAGCAGACTACTCGAGAGCCAAGGGTGGCTCTCGAGTAGTCTGCTGCGTCACATGAAAACCAAAATCTATATGTTTATGTTTATATTGCTTTTCTTTTTTTGTTTTAAATGTGTTAGGGTCCTTTTAACTTATGCACTGCCTGGGATGGAGAGGTCATGTTCCGGCGGGTCCATCGTCGAACGACAGACGATGGATAGTAATGACCTCGCGCTTGTTTGTGCAGTGGGCGGAGACCCGTACGGAGGGATGAAGGAGTTCAGGGGGTTGAGTGGTGATGTGGCGATAGTGGTGCCGCTGATCTGTAACACGCCCCTTTGGTCTGGATTTCCTCTCACATGGGAGGTTGCAGTCTAGCCAGCTGCGATCAATCAGCTGCGGTGTCCGCTCATGCGGCCGCCAGGCGAGTGGCCTTGGATGAAGAGGTCTCCAGCCGGCAGTGCTCGTTTCCCACCTCAGTGGTTTGGGGTGGAGCGACTTGTGCTGTACGTCTCGGGGACAGCTCACTCGGGGGCGCTATAACTTGCTGGTAGCCCTGGTGCCTGAACAAGGTATCCCCAACGTTGTGAACCCCATCCGTGGCGGGTGGGGAGCCAACAGGTGCACTCAATGATAGACCAGATGGATTCTGTCAAAACCAAAACTCAAGGCTTGACCGATAAAGGCGAGAAATTAAGGACCTCTGGATCCTTACGGGGAGAGGGTAAGGCAGGTGTACTACACACCTAAGCGACATGGTCGTGACGGCCCTAGTGGCCGTCCGAATCTGAGCCAAGGGAGTGGTGCTTATCCGGGCAGCTCAAAGGCGTGGAGAGGGTGTAACCCTGGAAAGGATACCTAATGCAGAGGCCGTGGTAGCCCCGGAGGGAGTCAGTTGCGTAAACTCGCACCCTCGGGGAGTGGCTGTCAGCCATCTAGTCTCGTGGAGACTAGCAAGGAGCAGTCGGACGAGGCATACCCTACGGGGGAGCCAAACTCGGTTGCACACTCTGCAAGCCATACCCAGAGTAGGAAGAGGCGTAGCGGGTGTGCCAACCGTAAGCGGCGCGAGCTGCAGCGGCAGTTGGTACTGGCACCCGGTGCAGTCCCTTTTAAAAGGGTAAGGGAATTGAGCGACGAAACCGTCGCTGAGGTCGGTGTCAATAAGCGGGCCAAGACCCAAGGTGACTCCTAAATGGAGGCGCTGTCGGGAGTCAAAATGGCCGTTGTTGCTGACAACTTCCCTGACGCACTATTAGTTGCAGAGCAGGTGGAGCCTATACGGGTTGCCATTTGGGACCTGTTAGAGGCCACGCCGGATTCTCTGCCGGCTATTAGTGTTGGTGCACTGCTCGGAGGAGCTCTGCTCATTACATGTGAGGGAGAGAGAGCTGCAGAGTGGTTTCGCGGTCTCGACGGGAAAACCGTTGGGAATGTGAAGCTCAAAGTGGTCAGCGCCAAGGAGCTTCCAAGGCCAAACAAAATGGCCTGGAAGACCAGGAATACCTGGTGCCTAGATGCCTCCAACGTGCTGACCATGCTGCAGCGCCTCAATTCCTCTATAAAGACCTGCGAGTGGAAGGTGCTGGGCATGCAGGTTGAAGAGCCGCACACCAGTCGCATCATCCTGGTGGACAGTGTTTCAGCCGCGGTCATCAAGGCAGGCGGCTTCTGTCTCCATGCTAGCATGGACAAGAGCACGTTTAAGATCCTCGAGGATCCGAACGTTTAGAAGGTGCCAGTTGATACCGGCGTGGGGGAGGAGGCCCCTGCTTTGATGGAATCACGGGCAAAGGACGGGGAGGAGCCCGTTAATGCTGTGGTGGGAGAGCCAGATACGGCTCTCTGCACCTCTTCGCCTTGTGCATCACCGAAGACCGACGACATAATCGGACATATTGACGGTCTTGTTCTGTCGTCGTCGCCGGATGCTGCGGAGGCAATGTTGGAAGAGGAAAGCAAGGAGGACGGCCAGTAGTGGCTACCACTGAAGGCGCTACCACATAGGCAGACCATACGCTCTGAACGGCTGAACTAAGGTGCGTACAAATAAATATTCATCACTGCATCGGGGCGATGGCCATTCTGGCCCGCCACCTGCGGATGAATGAATATGATATTGCCCTGATTCAGGGACCTTATGTTAAAGAGGGAAAGATCAGAGGCTTGGGTGGGACGAGAGGTGTAATTTTTCGTAACTGTTCCACTAATGATATGAGGACATGTATATATATCAGAAATGGCATAAAAGCAATGCCCTTTTTTTTTTTTTTTTTTTTTTTTTGACCCAGGAAAATCCTTTTTGGATACCCCCTGCCCCGGGGGGGGAAGGGTGGTTATGTGAGACTCTCCGCCCCTGAAGGGGGTCGGTATACACACTAAAAACCTGGGGTGAGCAGTCCCTCCGCCGACGGAGTGGGGCGGGATGGGGTCGCGTTAGCAATCACCATCCCGCCCCGGCGGTTGGCCCGGCTGATGGTGACCGGGCCTCAGCACCTATGGAGGGAAGGCCTTGCTCACCAAGGCCATCCCCCAGACGTGTGGGGCCGTGCAAGCCGGTAGAGAGTCCCCCGACTCTGTACCAGTGACCCCACTATAAAGGAGCGAAAAGGCGGGCAAATCGCCTCCTTCTCGCTCCCGTCCGTCTGCGCCGGAGAGGGTCAGTGAGGAGGTTGTTCTCCCTGACCCTCTCCGCGGTCTCCTTCTGCGCCATGACAGCTTCGCAGAAGGAGACCACTGCCTGCCACGACCTCTCGCCGCCGAGCATGGCGTTGATTACGCTCGGCAGGGAGAGATCTCCGCCTATTATGGCCGAAAGCGTGTGTCGCTGTGGCCCCCACGCGGCACACGCCTCCAGCGTGTGGAGCGCCGTGTCTTCCGGCGCCCCACACTCGTGGCAGGCCGGGGTCGCCTCCCGTCTCGCGATCTGGTGCAAATACTTTCCGAAGCATCCATGCCCGGAAAGCACCTGCACCAGTCGGAAGGTCAGCGACCCGAATCGCCGCCCTATCCATCCCCGGAGGACCGGCCGAATGGCCTCCACCGTCCACTGGCCCGGGGTCGGTGGAGCCAGGTCCTCCGTCCACCGCCTCAATAGGGCGGCCCGCGCCTGTCGCCGCATGCGTGCGACCTCCTCCCACCCCGGGGGCTCCCCGCGGGATCTCCTCGCCGCCACGAAGTGGTAAACTTCGGCGAGGATCTCCGCTTGTAGCTCCCAGGGGGGGTCACTGGCCAGCACGCACGCCGCCGTCCAGGACACCGTCTGGTAACCGCGTATGGCCCTCGTCGCTACGACCCGCTGCGGACGTCGCAGCAGGGTCTTATTGTCGCGACTGAGGGCGTCCGCCCAGACCGGTGCCCCGTAAAGAGCCATACTCCGGATCACTCCGGAGTACAGTCGGCGACAGGTGGCACTCGGGCCACCCACGTTGGGCAGCAGCCTCCCCAGGGCGGCCGCCGCTCCCAGGACTCTTGGGGCCAGCTGGGTGAAGTGTGCCCCAAAAGTCCACCTCTCGTCCAGGATGAGACCCAAGTACCTCATTTGGGTCCCAACCCGGACCAGGACCCCGTCCAGTGCCACTCGCGTACCTGGAGGAGGTCCTCCCCGAGGCCCATGAAACAATAGGGCCTCGGTCTTGGAGAGGGCAACCTCCAATCCCAGGGCGCGGATACGGTCGACCACTAGGGCAGCTCCCACCGCGGCCAACCGCACCGCCTCCCCTAGGTCCCTCCCCTTGACTACGACCAGGGTGTCATCGGCATAGCACGCCACCCGCATACTCGCGGGAAGCGTGCCCCGAAGCACCCAGTCGTAGCCAACGTTCCACAGGAGCGGTCCCAGCACCGACCCCTGTGGAACCCCGCAGGATACGCGACGGCGCCTCAAACCGTCGCGTCCCTCCACCAGGACCTCGCGGTCCTGGAGGTAGTCGGCCAACAGCCTCCGTAAATACAGGGGCACTCCGTGATACCGGAGCGCCTCCTGTACTGTTCCATGCGGGAGGCTGTTGAAGGCGTTGGCAATGTCCAGCGAGACAGCCAACGCCTTGTTCCCCCCACCGACCGCTTCCTGCGTCCAGGCTTTGAGCCAGAGCAGGGCGTCTATCGTAGACCGCCCCGCTCTGAACCCATACTGGGCCTGCGATAGTGCCGGCCCAGTCCCCTCCAAGTGCTGGATGACACGAAACGCAATGCCCTTATACAATTTCTGTTTAGGGATCTTACGACAGTTAAGACGGTTTTCAACCGTTAAAGTCACCTGGCCCAGACATGGTTTATCCCATCATCCTACAACAGGGAGCTGCACTCTTGGTTCCTCATTTATGCAGACTATACAGAGCCTACATAGCTTTTGGATACATGCCAAAGATATGGAGGCGTGTTAAAGTCATCTACATACCGAAACCGGGTAAAGCTGACTACGAAGAAGCCAAAGCATACAGACCTATCAGTCTTGAGTCATTTTTCTTGAAAGCTCTGGAGAAGTTAGTAGATAGACATGTGAGAGAGGGAGCATTATGGAAATTCCACCTCCACAGGCTACAGTGTGCCTACCAATCGGGAAAATCCACTGAGACGGCACTACATTTTGTGGTAAATAAGGCAGAACATGCATTAGATAACCAGGAAGTATGCATTGCTATATTCCTGGATATTGAAGGAGCTGTCGATCGGACAACCTTTGATGCCATTAGTGTTGCATCGGCAAATCATGGCATAGAGTCAACCATTTGCAAGTGGATCGATTGTATGCTCAGGGGTAGAATCATTAGGTCTGAGTTGTTAGGAGATGAAATGTATGCCACGACAACCAAGGGCTGCCCTCAGGCTGGAGAACTCTCACCACTCTTATGGTGCTTGGTAGTCAATTCACTATTATAACAACTCAACAAAGGACCGTACTTAACGGTCGGATATGCTGATGACTTGGTGATATTCGTCAATGGAAAGTGCCAGAGTACGGTATCTAGTCTCATGCAGAAGGCCCTGATTATGGTGGAAAAATGGTGCAGTAGCAATCATTTATCGATCAATCCAGGGAAACCTACTGTTGTGCTGTTTACTAGGAAAAGGGATCTGACAGGGTTGGGAACTCTCTCCATGTATGGTACGCAGTTACAATGGTCCACGGTGGTGAAGTATGTAGGCATGACCTTAGATAGCATACTAACGTGGAAACCACATGTAAAAGTCATAGAGAAGGCCCACGGGTCTTCGGCATGATTCGTTCTACTTATGAGAAGACCCGGGGGCTGAAGCCCAAGGTCATCAAGTGGCTATACACGATGTAGATAAGACCCATACTCACGTATGCAAGCTTTGTCTGGTGGCTAAGAACTAAACTAGTAACATGCAAGAACGCGCTGTCGAAGGTGCAGCGATTAGCCTGCATGGCTGTAACAGGGGCGTTCCCGACCACGCCAACGGCAGCGTTAGAGGTCCTGCTGGATCTAACGCCGCTACACATTGTTGTGGAGTCAGAGGCGATAAAGGCGCTACGTAGACTATCTGTGCATGGGCTGTGGAGCGTCAACATGCCGGTAACTCGACACACAAAATTGGGGATTTCGAAGGATCTCAAAAGAATTATGAGCATGGGATGCGACAAAAGCAGCCATTGCACATATTCAAAAATAATTTTAAAATATAGGTCTCCACAAGGGACAAATGGAGACAAGGTCTACAATCCTCTGACAAGGTTTATCTCATCTGGTACACCGATGGTTCCATAATGGAAACAGGATCAGGCGCTGGTATCTATGGCAACGACTGCAAGGTTAGCTAAGTCATGGGCAAATATGCATCGGTCTTACAAACGCAAACCTATGCTATAATTCCCTGTGCTCAGGAGAATATTAACAATGATGTCACTGACAGGACTGTGTATATTCTCAGTGACAGTCAAGCTGCTCTCAAGGCTCTGGACTCGTGTAGGGTAGACTCCAGACTGGTCCTGAACTGTGTTAGGGCCCTTAACAAACTTGGCAGGAAGAACACAGTCAGACTGGTGTGGGTTCCGGGGCATGCAGGGGTGCAGGGCAATGAGGAGGCTAATGAATTAGCCAGAAAGGGCTCGGAGCAACTGTTTGTGGGCCTCGAGCCATTCGTGGGACTCTCTGAGAGCACCGTCATAGCAGCTTTGAATGCACATGGCAATAATAAACACAGGCTGGAGTGGATGGCCCTTAGGGGTCTGGAACACTCCAAGAAATTCATTGCAAACAGAGCCAAATGCCAAACCAGCATCCTCTTCCAACATTGCCTCCGCAGCATCCGGCGACGACGACAGAACAAGACCGTCAATATGTCCGATTATGTCGTCGGTCTTCGGTGATGCACAAAGCGAAGAGGTGCAGACAGCCGTATCTGGCTCTCCCACCACAGCATTAACGGGCTCCTCCCCGTCCTTTGCCCGTGATACCATCAAACCAGCCAAACCCGGCAGTTCTGCGGATATAACAAGAGCCAAATGCGCCTGTTCACAGGAGCGTTCACTGGACATTTTGGCACCAACGACTTCCTGTGCAGATTGCGTTTGGCACACAATTCGATCTGCAGAGCCTGTGGTGAACAGGACGAGTCCATATCGCACCTACTGTGTATGTGACGCGTTGGCTGGATTGAGGATGGGTCTGATGGAATTGGCATATCCAAACCCTGAAGACTTCAAGCTTCTCACTTTGAAGTGTACGCTGCAGCTGATGCAGTACATTCATAAGGAGATAGCTAAGGGATAAATCTTGGGGCCGAAACAAAAGATTTCACCGGGTCGAAGTGTCGCCGGTCTGTACTGACTGGCCCCCACACAAGATAAGATAAGATAACTTATCCTTTGATGTTTTGTAACCTTTTGTCTTCTTTGTGTATATTTATGTGCTATCAATATTAATTAAATAGTCAGGGCCCAGCTGAAAATCAGTGCTGTGCATGTGCGCATCAAATACTGAGCTGGAGCCCTTTGTTATGCCTGTACCTATGCCAGCTTATATTTATTTTGTTTGTGTAACCTTGTAAATGCTGTCTTAATTCTTTCATTCTATAAATATGTTACTTTTGTATACACCTACACATGTAACGAAAATAAATGGTTTTAATGGTTTAAGTATTAGTTAATGCACAATATTGTTAAAAATATATTTATACAAAAATCTAACTGTGCATTAAACTTTTGATATAATAATGCATTTAATAATTATTATTGCTTGGTGGACCGACGACCTGGTGAGTGTCGCGGGAAGCGGTTGGATGCGGGTGGCCCAAGATCGGTCTGTATGGAAAATCTTGGGGGAGGCCTAGGATCAGCAGTGGACATCTTTCAGCTGAGATGATGATGATAGCTTGGTGACTATCATATTATGTAAAATAACAAACACGGGGCGATTAAATCATCACATGAGTTGTTGATTCAAATAGTGCGACTCTTCATACGGGTGGTAACTATGCATCCAGTCAGTCGCAATGACACCTGTCATTAGGCATACCAGATACCCGCACCATCGTCGCGTCGTCGCGCGTGCCAACGCGCCAACGTGCCAACTCTTCGATCAGCCGCGCTCTCACGATGCTCGGTGCCATCAGCGACGGACTTTGATTTGTTTGTTACAACACTATTTAGATGCATATGTGTGTCGCCAATGTGTATGTTTGAGTTACTGCAGGATGAGGGAAGCTTATGAGTTTTAATTATTTGTCTTCGGTCTAATTTCGGATTGGTTTATTTTGTACTAGTGACCCGCCCCGGCATCGCACTGGAAACACAAAACTTAAAAAAAATATATACCTAAACCACTCTATCTATTGGTGAAAACTCGCATAAAATCGTTTAGTATTTTTTGAGTTTATCGCGAACAGACAGACAGACAGAAGCAGCGGGTGAGTTTGTTTTATAACATATAGTGATAGCTTTACTGTACATTGTAATACTTGGACATTTTAAATTTGTTTAATCGTAGAACGCACTGAGATATTCTGTTATGTTGTTCATATACTTGATAAATTTTAAATTATAATTGCTTTAATAGAATCACATTAGAGAAAGCTAAACTATCGCTGGGTATAGATAGTATCTCGAACTACACAGGTTCCAACAACAGTACGAGTTAGTCACTATCTCGCACTCTGTTGAGGATGTTATTAAAACACTTTTATACGCAAAATTTAAACAAAATCCTTAAGTGCGCAAGATATAATTGACATCGTGTGTACAAAATATAAAATATAATATCGAGTAAAATTTAAAATAAAATTTTCATTTAACTATATTTCATTTATTCGATGTTACCTGACCTGCAGAGTCAGTTAATAAACTTTAATAAATGCAAGTGAGCAGACAATTTCGTCCGTTTTATCTGCGGCCATTAAGTTTACAAATAATTGTCCGCACAAAGTTGTGTCACTAAGTGGAGTCGAACAACAGTGTTAATTAAATTGCCACCAGTACTGTAAAGCTTCGGACCACACTAGATATGGTATTCCAAATTGGCCCTTACAAGTTGGTTGCCCGAAACTTTGGTAGAAGTAAAGTTGCCTACTTAGGAACTGGTACTAATAATAGGAACCGGAATACGGTTATGGAGTGCCAGCGCCTGACACCACACTTCGACAAGATTATAACGTCAGATAATATGGTGACTTCTGTTCAAACGTAAAGTTTTACCCGAACTGAGAGAGAGCGTTATTGTAACTGAACATGACAAGATATTAGCCTCACTCGGTGACATTTTACTGTCATTATTTCGTAACGGACCATTTCATAAGGAAAAAATTCTTCAGCATCTAACTTACAAAATTTGTAACACCTACTGAGATTTTCAGACAGAAATATCCCACCGGGATAGAATATTCAAAGCTGAAATTATAGTTATTACTACGATTGTGACCTACAGAATAATGAGATTTCTTTTACATTACTCCATTACAATGTTCGCTGAATACAAT
The DNA here is from genome assembly GCA_930367265.1 of Catocala fraxini. Classification (NCBI taxonomy): domain Eukaryota; kingdom Metazoa; phylum Arthropoda; class Insecta; order Lepidoptera; family Erebidae; genus Catocala; species Catocala fraxini. The sequence continues at coordinate 251,760 of OV884032.1, forward strand.
CTAAATTCAAATATAAAACATTTTCAAATAGAAACCTTCATTTCATTTACAATAGTTAAGTCTAATATTAATAGACTGCTCTCTCAAATTGCGGTTTAGGTAAATGTTTTGTACTGACTAAATTAACAACATTTTTATGTTTTTATTTTAACTTGCTTGCTCGGAGATAGTTTTGCTTAGACATCAGGCTAGTCAGTTAATATATAATATATTTTATATTACAATCATCATTATAAATAGTTAACTATTTAATAGACATTAAATAGTTGCCTTGTTTACCAAATAGTCACCAAAAGGACAGACGTCCTTTTGGTAACTTTATTTGGTGAACATGGTGAATGCCATACAAACGAAAATTTTCATTTTTTTTTATAATAATATATTTTATTTATTGTAATCCATGCTAGCAATATTTAATACATTTGCAACAATTGATTAAAATTGCAACGACAGCAATTTTCCGAGCCGTACTCAGTATAAGCGCACACTACTAGACACGCGAGGCAGTAGAATTATTAAAGTAGAAAATATTATCTACCGGTGTGAGCGGCAGTGAATCTAAAAGGAGATAGTATTTTCCATTGTTTCCTCGCGTATTGTAATCGATGGTGGGTATTCCTGAGGGCTTAGATTCAATCCGGGGATATCTCGTATTGTGCGGCGCTACAATTGATTGCCGCGCTCAGTCGCACTCGTTTCTATGTCGTTCATATAAGAAAGATACAGTTTTCTATTCAGCTTGTACTCATTGTCGTAATTTGTATTGAACATTGGTTTTCAAATAACATTACCTTTACATGATACCATTGTCTTAAATAATGAGAATGGTTACCTCCCTCGCGAGGAATCACTGATATATTGTTAGGGGCTTTACAAACCTTTAAACAGATACAAAGAACACAAAATAATATTATTTCGCTAAAATTATTAATTTTCTAATAATATATAATATCTAAAATTTAATTAAATAATATTCCTGTCATTATCGTTAATCAAACCAGACGTAGCGCTGTAAGGTATAGGGACGTTAAACAATTGACATAAGGAATATTCTAAATGCAAAGATGTGACATTACAGAAAATACCTGTATTACATGTTTAAATATTAAATTATTACTTTATCTTATTTCTCCATTCTCCATTGTCTTCAACCATAGAAAGATTTTTACTTCTAAACTAGTTTTTATAATTTCAATATGCCTCAGACACCATCTCGACTGCCTTATCAAACGTAGTCAGTCACTCTAGTGATGAAAACTGTATTCCTTTAACATAATATTGTTTTATTGCTACATTTCGAATGCGGCACATTAAAATTAAAATACTCCCTACAGATTTTAAATTTCTACGTACATATATACTTTTGCAATTTTCTGACGTTTTGACTGCTTTTCAGGTGCCCTGGTCACTGGGCAACAAAGGTTGTGTTTGTTTCAATCAATGACTTGTTGATTTCTGAATTACTGTTATACTTAAAATATTTTTTATTTTGGGAAGTAAATTTTCACACCCTACCAAACTTGTAGGTACTGGACTGGCTATGGATTGTAATGTCCTTTTTTTGTTATGTTTGAGTTTCTGTCAAGAAAGTCTCGTGTTTTGATTGCCGTGTCATGGACGCGTCGTTGCGGTGCTGTAGCAGCATATAGTGCCACATAATTTGGCACTGAAGCTCTATTTATTTTGTAAAGGTTAACCACACCTAATTACCCACTGAAGTAAAAAGAAAACTTACGATTTAAACTTTACTGCATATCACGTCCGCTTCACATTTGTAGCTAATAATTCATTTGGGATTCACTTGGACAATCGACTGACGCTTCATTCTTGGAGTATACGGATTACTTTTAGATTCTTCACAAGCTGAGCGAGTTCGGAGCTCACACACAAGTACCTCGTCCAAATCGTTAATGCTGTAAAGTTTACTTCTGTAACAACGTTCAAAGAGCGGTCCCGCTTATTTCTTCGTCCACCGAAGTCACTCAACCGCATTTTAATTCGCTATACCAGTGGTAAACAGTTGCTTTAGGAGAGCTTTTGTTTAAAAAAGCCATTCAAGATCTATAAAATAGTTATTTTAATTCTAGCTTACGTAAAACATAGTTCCTTTTTTAGGGAGTTATATTATTGCTATTCGCTCATAAAATTGTAGAGAGAAATTTGGTATTGCAACTACTATATATTTTCAATAATAATGTTATTTCATAAATACTCTAGCCTCGTCTCATAGGCCAAAACTTTTTTTGCGTAGTCTGTACCTATTGCTATGTAACAGAACAAAGAAGTTAATAACATGCTAAATAATATAATATATAAATAAATATATAAAATTTTATTATAATTATCTAAATTAGTAATTGTAGCCTATTAAATATTTTTTTAACTAGTTTTAGGACATTAAAATTTCTAAGCATTGCACAGCAAACCACACTTTTCCTAAAATAAATACTGCTAAGAACATCTCTAGCCATTCCAAACAAAGAAACGAATTCTTTTTTGATATACAACACCGGTTAAAGACGATGCTAAAACAAACGTAAAAAAGTAAATATGTATAAAAAAATTACGTCTCTCGAACTTAAAACAGCTGCCGCAAGAAGCGACAAAAAATACAATTACCATAAATAAATTATTCACAACATAATTCCACTCCATAAACCCGGAGTGCTACCTCAGACGGCTCAAGTGAGCTCGAAAGACGCATTACACCTTCCATAATCTAATTTACTCTATGCATAATGAGGCATTGAGCGGTGATAGCTTAAGGGCTAAGACATATGGCTTGGCGCGCGCAACAAATATTTTACAAAAACCCACTTTAGAGATTAATTTTGAATCATCGGATAACTGCCAGAGGAATGATTGCTAGTGTCCCCAGATTGAATAATGTAAAAACAAAAAACAAACTTTGAGAAATGTGTGTCTACAGTATGTGAGTTACATGTCATAAAAAATATATCATATCGCACTGGTAGCTCGAGAGATTAGCGCGCAAACAAACAATCACTTCAGCGTTGTAATATTAGTATAAAATGAAATATAGCCAGATTTGACATAAAGGTTTTTTTTTTTTTAATATTCTACCACATACACACAACACCGTCTAGTCCAAACTAAGCAGAGCTTGTACCTACTATGGGTACTAGACAATGGATAAACATACTTATATACTTTTTTTTGTAAATACATACATATTATACATAGAAACACCCAGACCAAGACAAACATCCATGTTCATGCACACAAATGTTTGACTTGTGCGGGAATCGAACCCGCGACCTCAGGCGTGGCAGTTGGTTACACTAACCACTACGCCATCGAGGCCGATAAGGTGTATGTTTATGTTTGTCCAATATAACAAAGACTTCTCTGAAGCTTAAACAGAAAGCATATAACGATTCAGCTTTAAAAATGTCCAACACTCAGAACAAATTGAACTCGTAAAGTTTTCCTGGCGAAACAAACAAGTTGCGGTGAAGTCTATTTAAGTTGCGTATTTTATTACCACGCCAAACAACTTAGTTTACATCGACTTGATAAACAATTAATTATCTTAAGAGTCCCTGTAGATACAAATTGGATTAGTTGGATGTTCTCAGCTCCGTACATATTTAAATGGGGTACTTCAATATTTATTTTGTGTTTAAACTAGGTCTGATGTATGCCAACTTCGCAGTCGTCTCAATAAGAATTTGATTTGGGTTGTCGCCCATTGTATGTATTACATTTTGTTATCATTACTGCTTATATTCATTTATACACGGACCCGATTCGCGCGTTATTTTTTAAAGTCATCGCACATTCTATATTCTCGATAAGGAGACATCACATTATCCCTTATAACATTAAAACTCGTTGACCCGGTAGAATATGTCAAGAATTCGGACTACAACTACTAAATACTGCAAATATTATAATATATCTCTATATTTATAGCTATTTGTTGATTTTCTTAATTATTAAAAGCGAATCTGCGTTGTTATTGTGTTTATGATAACACGCAGCGCTTGTCTAAGCACGTGTGAGATGACATGGCAGCAGTCACATTCACTACCGCGGCGCCACCGGGGCAGTCGCCATGACCCTATTATTTTCAGTGAACGGTACTACGACTATATTTTTCTAAATAAACTTATTTTTAAAACAAAGTAATTTTTTGTTGACCTTATTCAAAGGCTCCAAAAAACCATGCCTTTTAAAAAATATTGCGTATAATTTTGTGGGCGCGCGACGAGTGAATTCACGTCCGTATTTTCCGAGCCGCGAGCTCACGCCAATAACTCATAGCTAACTCTGTTAGCCACCATGACAGATGGCCGGTTGTATTTCTCCTGCTATTTCATATTTTTTACTGTTTCTTTTCCGTATTTGTATTTGATAATAGCTAACTATGCTACAACTACTTCTGCTGCTTCTATTATAGTGCACGTTCCAATATATTCTTTTATGGCTGTTTGGAATTAAAATGGTTTTCATGAGTCAGAATCAGAATCAGAATCATATATTATTTGTAAAACATAGGTAGACAAAAATACAGATCTTATAAATACCTAGGTGTACAGAGCGCTATGTTTTGTCTATGTTAAGACATACAAATATAAATGGTATATAGAAATCTAAAATTAATACAATATTAGAGAAAATATAACATAGATACTAGGATGTATTGAGATTAGTTAAAGAATTCGTCAACTGAGTATTTAACATTTATCAATAATAATTTTTTGTAAAGCTTTTTTGAACTTGTGCACAGGTAAGTTTTTAATCTGATCGGGTATTTTATTATACATTTTTGGAGCCAAGGAAACATTTATACATAAGAGATGTTTTACATTTTGTATGACATCATTGATTCACATATTTAGCACGCATCGGAGGCCTTTTTACATCTGATAATTTAACAAATAAGTGTATGTTGGCCTTCACAAATACTGCTGTTTCCAAAATATACAGTGATGGCAGTGTAAGTAATTTCAAAGATCTGAAATAAGGTATACAACTATCAGTTACTTTTATATTACCTACACATTGAACTTATACATCGCTTTTGCATCCTGAAAACAAGTTCTCTATCAGTGGGTTGTCCCCAAAAAACAAGCCCATATCGTAAAACTGAACTAATTAGTCCATGATATGCTGATAACAAGGTTTCTAAATTTATTTATTTTGACAACTGGAAGAGTGCATATGCAGACTGACTCAATCGCTTGCATACTTCTTCTGTATGAGCTTTCCAAGTGAGTTTATTGTCAATCGTAATACCAAGGAACTTGACATGACAAGCTTTTACTATTTCACTGCACTTATACGAGACATTAACAGCAGGATTTCCTCGACGTTGATGAAAGTGCATTACTTTTGTCTTTTTTAAGTTTATTATCAAATTGTTACTATTAAGCCAATTAATGATTTCAGAAAGAGAATTATTAATATCATTTTGGTAATTGTGTGGATTATTGCATTCAATTATGGCAGTGCTATCTTGCATCTGCAAACATGACCATTTTTTGACTTGTAACGGACCTAAAATGCTTCCTTAATTCCGCCGTAATGTATGCATCTTGGTTCAGATTTATAGGTTTTAACCAATTTAGTCTTGGGACAAATTCTAATAACATCTGTCAACTGATATCTGTCGCTCAGGTACGATTCCAGCAGTTTGAGGACATTTCCTCTGATGCCATAGGCATAGATTTTTCCTGGTAGGATCTTATGGTCTACATAGTCAAATGCCTTAATTATATCTGTATAGAGTGGACAGATGGGATTTCTTCTATCTACTGATGCTATAATTCAGGATATTAGTTCAAACAGAGCCATATTACTTGTTGTATTTTTTCGGAATCCTTTTTGTTCGTTACAGAATAATATATTCTTTTAAAAATCTGTGTAAAGAGAATGGTAAATTATTTTCTCTATTATTTTTGACATTATTGGCATTATTGCAATACGCCTAAAAATGTTTATATCTGTTTTATCATATCTTTTGTGTAATGGCTTAATAATAATGTTTTTGAGACTATTTGGAAATACGCCCTCGGTGGTACACAAATTGATTATTTATTTATTCATTGAACATGGGAAAACAAACAGTTGTATATTAGGAGGATACATTGAGTACTTAACACTAAACTTAACAAATATACTACCCACTACATTTCCACAGATTACTTGTAATACTTAAATTTAAAACTGTAAGCAGACAATAGCTGCCATCTCGAGTTAACCGATAGTAGCAAAGGTTAACTTAGTAACAAAATTGGTTATAAATTGATAAATTGATTATATAAGTCAGTGGTGGCGCTATTGCATCCGTTACATATTTTATTACTGTAGTAGACACGCCGTCGTAACCAACAGTATTTGTGTTTATAAGGCTATTAATCGTTTTGATTATGTCATTGTTTGATACAGGCAACATAAATAGTGATTGTGATGCTATATTATCAAAGTTGTGTTTATTGTTACATGAAATATCATTTTTTATATTTTTATCAATAGCATCAATAAAATAGTAATTAAATTGATTAGCAATATCAACAGGATTTTTAAATTTTATATTATTTATTTTATAGTCAAAATAGATTCTTGAGGGAAGCATGTTTTGGAGTTATTAATTATTTTCCAAGCAGCTTATGCATAATTTTTAGACGTATTTATGTAATGATTATTTTGTGCTTTTTATGTTAGTTTTATTATTTTTTATATAGCTTTGTGTAACTTTTGAATAGTTTATTTTCAAGATTAGGATTGAATCGGTACACAGTAGCTGCCTTTGTTTTTTACTGCATTCTTTTATGCCACGAGAAATCCATTTTGTCGGTTGGTCACATTTAATAGTTATGATTTTTTTGGGGAAACACAATTTATACAAAAGTAGAAAATCTTCCATGAAGTTATCATAAGACTGGTTTGCATCATCGGCGTTAAATACTTGTGTTAATAATAGACATTCTTAATAAGTTTTAAATTTTATTAAATTATCTCCTGAAAATTCTTGCTTTTCAATTTTCAAGATTTTAAGAGACTAGTTTTCTTAATGAGGATTTCAAGAATCTGAGCTGTGTGGTCCGAAAGAACTAAATCTATGATTTCTGCTCTACACCCCTTTTGATAATTGTGGGCAAAATTATCAATGCACGTTTTACTGCTTAATCTAGTGGTCATGTAAAGTGCTAATTTTAAGTTATACTACGAGAAAATGTTCTAAATCTAATGTAGATTTGTTTTTCTTTAGCACATCAATGTTGAAATCTCCCGTTAAGATTACTTTTTTCTTTGCAAAATATTTTTTTTTATTATATAATCTAATTTCTCATAAAATATTATATAATTATAGTTAGGCACCCTGTACATACAAATAATAATAACGTTATGTGATATAGCTGTTGCCCGCGACTTCATCCGCGTGGACTTTAATTTATTACCCAATACCTACTATTAATTTGTTATCTCATTTTAATATATAAAACTACAACTAAAGAAATTAATAAGTCTAACTACACCTATATATGTAGGTGTAGTTAGCTATATATTAAAAAAATACAAATGGTATCGCGGACTTTTTTGTAGATATTGATACGTTCTATAATACTGTAGAACATTATTTTTGTTCTATCATCAATAGTTTCCGCAGCGCACGCGATGACAGATTTTTTATGATAAATTTTTTCACACCTTGGTTTATATTATTGCATTTTTATTAAAGATCCCTATTTTGTTTGATAAAGTAATATAGCCTATGTCACTCAGTGAAGATGCAGCTTTCTAATTGTGAAAGAATTTTTGATATCGGTCCAGTAGTTTTTGTGTGAAAACATTACAAACATACACACAAGAACACAAATGCTTGCTCTTTATAATATTAGTTAAGATGAATTCTATTCCACAGCATTCAAACACTCCTAAAACTGATTGTTTCGCTACTTCTGATATTTTTTTATACAGATATCCTGCTCTAATAAAAATACATGCCCCCTCTCTTCACATTTCTTGAGAAGTAAGATGCCAGGTAATAATTGGGTATACTTAATCAATGTTCATAACCTGACTCAACAAAGTGTTCTGTAATACAGATGACACCTATGTTTATTCCTTTATGAGACAGCTCATCCAGTCTTAGTCTAGTCTTCCTATTAGGGCATCCGATTTATTAACTAGACCTACAATGTTGTGATGCAAAATATTGAGATGATTATAGAAAAACTGCGAATCTGTTTGTGTTTGGATGTCTGACAAGAAAAGCGTTCGGTCTTTTTGGAAGCAGTCAACCTCTATTTGCTCCATTTTTAATGAGCTTATGTACAAAACGAGATCTAATAAATTTGATATTATAATTCTTAAACCTTTGTAATTTAAGTTTCCATATCGATTATATGTAAAATAAGTGCATGGCAATAAGTGCATGGCAATAAGTGCATGGCAATAAGTGCATGGCAATAAGTGTATGGCAATAAGTGCATGGCAAGTTGTGATTGTAGCCTGAGATATAAGCATAATTATATGTTTCCACATCCAAGCGAAGCAAGTCATTAAAAGTATCCACTCGGCTATTAAACATTATATTTGTATTTTCCATATATTTAAACGTTAGTAAGCATATTAGAAAGTTAGTGTGTTGTAATGACGTAAGTTTTCGAATTTGCGCCTGAAGGTTTAGTGCGACTTATATTTCTTTACTCATTTGATATATTTATAATTAAAAAATTAAGATGTACTTATGTATTTGGTTCATTATGCAACAAATATAAGAAATCGATGCCGTTATCCGGTCGCGAATTGTTTTTTTAAGTAAATTTCCTGTAAGTGTAGTAAAAGTATCTTATCACAATTATATATAATTATAAGTAATGGCTTCTTAATTATTATAAAAAATATTTAATTGTTTCTCTAAACAATTAAACTAGTTTTACGAGATGACGCTAAATTTGCAATATACAGTTTATTTAATAAAAAATTACATTTTAATGTGAACTCAATAGGTCGGCATACCAGAAACAATATAGATTTGATCCTGCTATAATATGCATGCCATTTAAGTATAAGTCTAGAAATAAGCATGGCAGATTAATTATTTCAAAAGCATCAGTATAAATAAATAACTCAGAAAGAATAATTTGCGGCATTTCTAACAAAAAACTTGATATCTCAGCTAAAGATAATCTCTATACCTATCTAGTAACAGAAATGTAATATTTTCAATGGCGAAAAGATCGTCTAGCAATCTGCATTTGTTAAAAACGCACTCCAGATAAATATGCATAGGCCATGCTAAACGAGATAGGTGTAAAAACTCAGGATTCTCTTCGTCTTCATGTGACTTTGTTTCAATTATATTTAAACATTTACTTAGGTTAATGTTGTACATAATTGAAAATGAAAAAAATGTAAAATTGTTTATTTACAGCGTTTAACAAATTAGAAAAACTTATCAATCTAAAACACCTTATAAATAAAAAAAAGTAATTTGCCAAACGCTGGCAAAATTAAACAAATCTACTTCTGTGGTTTTCACACTAGGCAAGCCTGTATCGTGAAGACCCAAAACAATAACATAATACAAATAATATTGACAAAAATAAAACTACAAAAATTAATAAGAAATTAAAATCAAGTGTTTCAAGTATTGTAATAATATACATATTAACAGTAAATATGTATTGTAAAAAAAAAACAATATGAGACATACAATAATTATGAATATTATATAAATAAATATAGAAGGTAGTATGTATAGATAAAAAAGATTAAGAAGTTTATGTTTACAACTGATGAAATTTTACTTAAACTAGTATGTATATTTATAAATTTCTAAACAAATCACGAAAAAGAAATCTCTATAATAATTAATCTTAGTCTAAAATATAGCGCTTACAAATTATGATATAAGATAGATTTTATAAGAGATCTGGTTTACAATTAATAAATATTATGTTCACGATATTATCTTAACTATGTCTTCAGTAGCATCATAAGTAAGGGTAGACAACCATTTAAAGATCACCTGCTTGGCTTCATGTACTGATCTATCTTTAATTAGACAATGCTTAACTACAACGTTGTATATATGAGCTCGAATAAACTTACCATACCGTTGAGCAAAAGTAGTATGTACTTGTGGAATAGGCAGCCGATATACTCTACGTTTTATCAATGATGCATATTCAGGAGAAACTTGTGTATTTTAATGCACTGAAAGTGACGTTTTTAATATAAACAGCTGTCTCACGCTCAGCACTTTACTGTCCTGGTAAACGTTCGCCGTTGGGTATCTAAATGGCTTTTTCATCATCACTTTTAAGACAGAGCGTCGTGCTCTTTCAACTTGAATAACAAACGTCTTTGGTGCACTACCCCAGCAGGTGATGCAATACATAATGAGAGACTGACATAGGGCAAAATATACTGATTTCAGTGTCTCCATACATACCACATCTCGCAGACTTTTTACCACACCAATGACTTTTCTTATTCGAGACGAAAGTGCAACAATGTGGTTTCTAAAATTTAATTTGTCATCCAGTATGACACCGAGATATTTAACAGCATCTATTCTATGTATTGACTCACAGGCGCATGTTATTTTGTGACAAGCGTATTCGTGTATTTTGATGACTGTTTGAAGCAAAGGCGCCGACGCAGCAGTTTTGTGAAAGCACAGGTATACTGTCTTTTTTGTATTAAGAGTTAAAAGATTATTTTGTAACCAACCAGACATGCAATTCATACCCTGTTCAACAGAACAAAAAACATCAGGCCAAGATGATCCATTAAAAATAATTGCAGTGTCATCGGCATAGCATATGATTTCGGCATTTTTAATAGGCAGGTCATAAATATCGTTAATATACATAGTGAATAATGTAGGCCCAAGGATACTCCCTTGTGGGACTCCAAAAAATATATCCTGCAAGCTGCTTTGCAAACGGCCAATCTTCACACACTGTTTTCGGTCTGATAGATAACTCTTAAACCAATCATAGGCTATACCTCTAATACCCATATTATTTAATTTGTTTAAGAGTATAGGTACGGAGACAGTGTCGAAAGCCTTGGCTATGTCTAAGAATACTCCAACACAACTCCTCTTATTATCAAAAATCGAGGATACTGTAGCTGTAAGAAGTGAAACAGCATCTTCAGTATTCCTTCCCTTGCGGAAACCAAATTGTCTCATTGATAGTAACTTATGCGTTTCCAAAAACTGGGTTAATCTATTATAGATAATTTTTTCCAAAATTTTTGAGATTACTCATAGGAACGAAATGGGTCTGTAATTTTCAATACAAGTTTTGGGACCGCTCTTGTGTATCGTACTCACACATGCTACTTTCCAGATGTGTGGGAAGATTCCGTTTGAGATACTTGAGTTGAAGATGTAAGTGAGAGGTTCAACTATTGCATCTTTAATATGTTTAATTAGTGAGTTAGTCAAGTTGTCAATACCATTATATAGGATGTACATGTTTTAATAATAAATAATTGACGTACTTTTCAATAATTGCCGTCGTTGAACATCATGCCCATTGCTACCTACTGCTGGGCATCATGTTCACTGTTGGGCATGTTGTGTTGCAAAACGCAGTACAAGGCAAAACTCGACAGCAAACAGCACTAACTAACTCGAATTAGCACACCACCACTGCATATAAATAAAGCCATTTTGCCATTTAAAATACATGTGACCTTGTGACCCCTATATCTCGGGGGTCTTTTGACCCACAGGGCCCATATTCAAACTCGACCGAGGGATGACTTCAAGGTGTCCATTAGGTGTCAATCGGTCCAGTAGTTCCGGAGCTATGCCTGTCACTAACAGATAGACACACAGACCCACAAAGTGTTTTCATTAACCTCTTCGAAGAAGACTCAGAGGTTAATAAACATGTGTGCCTATACGGCTGGGTCATGTTAAAATATTGTCGCATATTACATAGTCTGGCCACGTCGTTCACATTTCAAGCTTTTTAGGTTTTAGCTTGCACGCATTATGAAGCTAGCCTATTTTGCCACACTGGGCCTGTACACAGTAGGTAGGTAATCCACACTAGATACACATATGTATTTGTATATTCACGCCTTTATATTGTGACTGCACGGATAGTGTAGCGGTAGCAATCGTCTCACATCTGCCTCCCCACCGAGTGTAGTGGGTTTGGATTCCACACGGGGCTATTGTTAGATTCTGATTGTTTTTGTTCGCCCTATTGCTGGTGATTGTGTTGAAGCTACACATAGCAATAAACGTGTAGTCCGTTTAGATGCAGTTAAATATAATTTTATTTATAAATTATACTGTCTATTTCATTTTGTTATTTACTTTAAAATTTTATAATATTCTTGGTCAATCCTTGAAAGATTTTCGCTTCCTAGTTTATCAGTAACTGTTTATACAATCGATATCTTTTATAGAATTTCTTGTGTCTTGCTAAAAATACTCTTAACAAGTTAGATTCACATTAATAACCTTGAGTCATCATTCTAAACTCAGCATTCCAGCTCATGTAACAAGATTTTCAATGAATGGGCTCCTTAAAACGATAAATAGAAGATCAATTGGTAATTTGAATGGAACTTCAAACCGAGGCGTTAATGGATATTCATTGTATGAAGTAAATTGTTGCTGCTTCGCTTTACGCGTCCCAACGTCATTGTATTTGATAATTTAAGTTATAAATTGTGTTACAGGAACTGATAGATGGAAAACGTTTTTAAATATAGCTAGAAGTAACAACTTGCATTTGTATGAAATTGTGGTGGAGTAGACCTCTGTATTTGTTTTTCCGCATTTTAACTAACCGTAGCCAGAAGCCTTGCGGTATCTCTGTACGTTTACATAAATTTTCATTAAAATAAGGCGTCCCGTATCCGGTTCAATATTAAGTGAGAAGGCTAAGATAAGAGCTAAAATGTAGCACACATATATTTAATGAGGTAGTCTAGGTAGTGTCACTATTAAGTTATAGCAAAACCTTGAAAACTGTATATTCTGGTAAAAGCGAAAAGGCTGTGGATTTGTATTAAAGTAATAGCAATTGAAGCCGGTTACTGTATTTAGATTTGGGATCGAATAACAATATGAAGTTTGAACAAAGTTAACAGATCCTGTGGATTTCGATAGATATTATCGGTTTGAATTTAAGTTGTTCATTGACTGAGTTTGAACTCGCATCTTCTTCTTATAAATGTTATTCATTCATGAGCTGCTAATGGGCTAGGAGCTTGAGGTGCCAGATAAAGGCACTTTATTCCGAATTCTTATCTTAACGTTTTACTAGACTGAAACCTGCGCTACTATTTATATTTAAGTTTACACTTTGTGCTTTGCCTCGACGATTCGATTGCTTTACAGCAGCTATGTTCACGGCGAGACTAAGATGGGAGGTATCTCAAAGTGTAAACTTATATATAAATAAGTAGTTACAATTAATTTAAATAAACTAAATTGTAGTAAATTTCAATAATAGTAGTGTTAGAGTTTTAAAATTATGTAATCAAAGTGTTTTAAAATAAACAACGCGACAAAATCCGTGTAAAGTTGTTTAATTTCAATGTATAACATTCGATATAATATTATGTATCACAGCACAGTGTGACTCGATAGAAAATATACCAACCTAGTCTCACTGCTATTCGAAATATCTTTTCATTTCCTATCGAGTACACACACACATACTAATAATGACCTTATTGATCTTACAAGACTTATAAATAGGCTCAATACATGGGCAAAACAAAAATAGAATGGTCCTAAAATATTTTATACAATATATTTAAGACTTGTATAAATATTCTAGGATCAAACTATTAGTGGTTTTATAGTGCTAATGCGCTAAAATATAAAACATGTAGGACAAACTCGTTAACATCAAGTATTGAGGACATATTGATCAGGATATTCAAACAGGATGGCGCAACAAAGTACGTCACGACATTGTCACCGGAAGCTCTGAAGCGCTACAGCCTTTCAGATAGCGAGACTTGTCACAGTACAGATACGATATAAAAGATCAAGTTTGCGTCGGTCGTATTCTTTTGTGTGTAAAGACTGCCAGCTCGATAACTCAAGTCGTTACCCAGTTTACCAATACAAATACAAATACCTACCAATACAAATGTTTCGTCACTCCAAACTTAGCTGTTCCATTTAATTGTTCAAGTTTCTATTATTGTTTCTATAAACCTTATATTTTTATAACCAACACAACAGTTATTCATAAAATTGTACAATACTTGAATAATGATTTTTGTATTATAATTAGTATAAAGTAAATTTTATATTTATTTTTATATTTATTGGGGCATATAAAAATGCAGTTAAAATTTTGCTGCATTTTGATATTATTTAATTTAATATTATTTAGTTTTAAATTTATTAATGAGATTTTATCTTATTATATGAAATATCACAGTTAAACAGGACAAGATTAGTAGAGAGTAAGTCTACTGCATTTTACTAGTCAGTGACACGATGTCGTACATTAATTACCGTCAACATGATATAACAGTCTACAAGCGATTTATGATCTCGTCTTCAGCTAATTGAAGCGAAATATGCAATTTTATACCTAGTTAAAGTTTTTATTGTTTCTGTTCTTTATTTAATGGATAATCGTGGTTTAAGGTGATTACAAATAACAGAAAAAGGTTTAGTAGCCGGAGTGCGGATTTATTTGCTAAGTTAAGAGAAAGCCATTATATGATACTGTCACTTTTGGTGATTGATACGGTATGATTTTGTATTTATTTGTCATACAACTACGGTACTACGACAGTAAACAGCGAATCTGTCAAATAGTTAGCAGCTATCACAGCCTCTTTTAAAGAAAAGCTTCTGAAGCCAGCGCAAGCAACAAATATTAATAGTTCTCTGTTACACAGCCCATCGCGTTATTATTGATATGTTAACATCTTACTCAGCAAAGGAATAAAACCTAAGGTTATTTGGTTGAAGTCTTCTATATTCTGACGAATTTGCCGGTTGTCGAAAAAGGCAGACGGAACGACGGGCAAATCTAAATATAAATAGTTATAAAATTATATTAAAGCAGTTGAACTGGCAATTTACATGAGAACTTCCTCCTTTTTTGAAGCCGTTCATAAATTGTGATCAATCCGTAAAACCTACTTAAAATTCACTATATTTTTTGTTTAAGCTCACAATTTATTTCATAATTGTTGGCAAACTGACATACTGTGGCAATGTAATAAGAACTCAATGGGACCAGGATGTATTTTAATTAAACCGCATAAATGTGGCAACAATAATTATAAACCTAATAAACACACATCAAATATTGACATTTGAACTGTCTGCATTGAATCCCGCACCAGCCACTTGCATTGTATTGCAATACTGTACTTTATGTTTCATGACTCTCATGACACGCCATAAAATTTAAAACTGTACTCCCAGAACACACTACGGATGTAAAATACTGAGCGAAAATTTTCCATGAGTACAAATTTATTGACCGCTTTGTCTGCAGGATGGATGGATTTTAGTTTAATCATAGAAAGTAGCTGATTATTTTATTGTTTCCACTGTTAGACGACACGACGTCTTATTTGAAGGGCAGACATACCATGGGAGCTGTGTTTTCTTGACATCACAGAAGCGATACTAAGGTTTTGCATTAAAGTTAAGAGCAATAAGTACACCTATGAATGTATACGGATCAAAGATAGTATTCGCGAGGTACCAATAAAAGTGAAGTATGATAATATAATGATATGATTATTAACGATATTTAAGTAAATAATAAAAGTATAATGTCATACATCATAATTACCTAATTAAACAAAACCCCCAACCAATCCAACGGAACTTTCCATTCGATATCAGATTATCGGTAGCACGATCCCATAGGATTCATAGATTTAATATTGCCGTGTGTCGAAATCAGTGTTTGTATTAGCACCTAATAATAGCAATGCTCGCAGTATCAAAATAGGATTCTGATATACGATATTCA
This sequence comes from Catocala fraxini, assembly GCA_930367265.1. Taxonomy (NCBI): domain Eukaryota; kingdom Metazoa; phylum Arthropoda; class Insecta; order Lepidoptera; family Erebidae; genus Catocala; species Catocala fraxini. The sequence goes on from OV884032.1 coordinate 267,734, forward strand.
CAAATATGTGATGTAGATATAGTTGCTCGAAATATCTGTGCTTATTTTGTGCATCCAAATGCTTAAAAGCCACTACCAATGCTAACAATAATAGTTTCTATTTTTCTTCTATAGTTGGTTTATGCTGAAGTATATCAAATTTCACTCAACAAGTTGGTTTAATAGTTCAAGAATTATTTTCTTATCAATCAATTACCGAATCTAATCCGAGTTTACATTATTCCGAACAACTCAAATGTCTGCTATTCAAGAATGGTATTGTATAGTAGGTATCACTTCGGACGGTATAAGTTCTGCAACGGCTTGCGGACGACACCGGCCACCCTCCGTGGTCACAAACTGGCTCATAATGCGCCGCCGTATTTATGTAAACTATGCAACGCGAAAGTTTAACAGTTATTTCCGATGTGTTTACTGACACAATGCAATTTGCACGTCGACCATTTAGTGTTGTTATAATTACATTAATATTTCACGCAAGCAGGTAAATACTATTACAATTTATAACAATTAAGCTCTTTAATAAACTTTTGTTGTGCATCGATACAGTTTTACGGAACGTGTGCATTTTTCGTGCTGCGAAACCTAGTTGGATTGTTGCCAACAGATTTTTTAAATTATTTATTCTTATTTATGGAGGCAATGCAAGTTTTTATGTGGCAGTACGTCAGGTCTTGTGTTGCGCTACATGGCTTGAGAGTACCTGCTTTATCACAGAAAAGGCATTCATTCGGCTCAAGCTTTATTAAGCTGAACGTTTTAAGATCGGGGAGTGAAAAATGAGATGCCAGAGAGCGCATGGCTTGGTTACTAGTACCAATTAAACTCCGGCTTTTGACACAGCTTGTTGTTTTTAACTTATCAAAGAATGAAACTAGCCAATTTCATATATGTATGTATATTATTTTCATTAGCGAATGAATATTGTAATTTAATGCTTATTTTATTAGTCAGTGATTTAATGAGTATTTAGATCTATACAGTGCTGTTAAATATATCAACGACTTGTTACATTTTTCTCGATATCCATTATACCTATATAATATTATTAACAAATAAATTTATTAACAAATCGATTCATACATTACATTATTAATTGAGTATGACTAACTAACACATTTAACTATTAGGAGAGTTATTCACTTGATAGTTAAACATCATGAGCTAACGCGACACAATATTATCATCATACACACAACATCATCGAGCCCAAACTAAGCAGAGCTTGTACTATGGGTACTAGACAATGGATAAACATACATATTATTATGTATATAACTTTTTTTTTTAAATACATATATATTATACATAGAAACACCCAGACCAAGACAAACATCCATGTTCATGCACACAAATGTTTGACTTGTGCGGGAATCGAAAAGTGTTTGTTGATAATACGTTTAGACTTTAGTATGTCTTTTTAATATATTATATATAATTTTATATCCATGTTATGATTACAACTTCGTTAATGGTAATTGTTGTGTCGCGGACGTCGGTAGGACCCGTCAAGTGTCGAGCGGACTTACGTTTGTCCGCAAAAAAATACTCATTATGCAAAAAATATACAAACGGACAAACGTATGTCCGCTCGACACTTGACTCGACACTGCGTCAAGTGTCGAGCGTAACATACCGCACCCTTAATAAAACAGAGACTTATCTCAGTATTTTGGATTAAACAAATTTGAACTCTATTGCAAAGATTTAACATAAATATAATATTAGTATTTAACATATACAATTAGAGTTCAAATTGCCTTACTTTCAAATTTCGAGTTAAGTCGCTGTTTTATTAAGAGTGCGATACGTTCGGTATTACGGTCAACAAATTTTAACTCATGAAAAATTTTCGCTCAGTATTTTACATCCGTAGTGTGTTCTGGGAGTACAGTTTTAAATTTTATGGCGTGTCATGAGAGTCATGAAACATAAAGTACAGTATTGCAATACAATGCAAGTGGCTGGTGCGGGATTCAATGCAGACAGTTCAAATGTCAATATTTGATGTGTGTTTATTAGGTTTATAATTATTGTTGCCACATTTATGCGGTTTAATTAAAATACATCCTGGTTCCATTGAGTTCTCATTACATTGCCACAGTATAGATATACTGTGGCAATGTGCAACAATTATGAAATAAATTGTGAGCATAAACAAACAATATAGTGAATTTTAAAGTAGGTTTTACGGATTGATCACAATTTATGAACGGCTTCAAAAAGGAGGAAGTCCTTAAATTGCCAGTTCAACTGCTTTAATATAATTTTAAAACTATTTATATTTAGATTTGCCCGACTTTCCGTCTGCCTTTTTCGACAACCGGCAAATTCGTCACAATATAATAATACTAATAATAATAATAATTCTATCACATACACACAACACCATCAATGCCAAACTAAGCAAAGCTTGTACTATGGGTACTAGACAATGGATAAATATACATACATACTTTTTTAGTAAATACATACATTATACATAGAACCACCCAAACCAAGACAAACATCTATGTTCATGCACACTAATGTTTGACTTGTGCGGGAATCGAACCCGCGACCACAGGCGTGGCAGTCAGTTACACTAACCACTACGCCATCGAGGCCGAATATAGAAGATTTCAACCAAATAACTTTAGTTAACGTTTTATTCCTTTGCTGAGTAAGATGTTAACATATCAATAATAACGCGATGGGCTGTGTAACAGAGGACTGTTAATATTTGTTGCTTGCGCTGGCTTCAGAGCCTTTTCTTTTAAAGGGGCTGTGATAGCTGCTAACTATTTGACAGATTCGCTGTTTACTGTCGTAGTACCGTAGTTGTATGACAAATAAATACAAAATCATACCGTAACATTCGCCAAAAGTGACAGTATTATATAATGGCTTTCTTTTAACTTAGCAAATAAATCCGCAGTAAATGAGTAATTTTTTTTCACCGTAAGTCCGCTTTGCTCTCAGTTCTCGTCAATACAATTTTGATACTCGGGATATTACAGGTGTGAAAGGTATAGTTTATTGGCAGATATGCGTTGACGCTAGGAGTAAGGGATAACAAAATAAAATTTTATCGAACCTGAGCGTCAGTACACTTGATAAAAAAAATAAATGTGCAGAAAATAGATCCAATCTAATCGCAGCGTCATAATATCACAGATGGTATTCTCCTGAATTGAAATAAACGTGAAACAGGACTTAAGTTGCATTTTGGTTCATATTTGACATTTGTAACAGGAAACCGGATCTCTATCTTGCACATATTTTATAACGAGATTTGGTGTTTGGATAAAAATGTATTCAATGCGCTGAGTAGGCGCGAGGACTATTTGTGTCACTGCTGACAGCACGAGGCTTTTATAAGGAACAATGGAAAATGTACCCACAAGATTATTACGAACTAAACAATAATTTACATGAGTGGAGTAGATACCTCTCCGCGTTTAAGCTGTTCTAATGACCATCAAAGGCACGGTATTGTTCGAGATAAGTTACTTCGTGTCAATGTTTCGTCGTCCGTCGTTTGGGTACCGCATCGTCTATAATTCTGAGGTACATAAAGGTCATTACAAGCCGAAGCCATTTAGTTTAGTTCTATCACCCAAATTAACTAAACTTTAGTTTAGATTTAAAACAATGTTAGATGTATAAGGTTTGTAGTTTCTGTCATTTAATTATTGTCGCTACATTAGATGTCACAGTTCAATTATTTTACAAACTTTTCAGACATCATAATTATAGGATTACAGGCTCATTGTTAGTGTTCAATTATTAGCTTATAAATGACTGTTTTAATGATGTAATGATATAACTAGCTGTAGTATTTATTTTTATGTTATTTTATTTATTAAGGGATAATAAACAGCTACAACATATATATTAGGCATAAATATAACAACATATCAATAGCAATGCTGCAGCCCATTGCATTATCCACAAATTAAACATAAATTATACACAATAGGTGCAACTAGACAGACAATAATTTATAAAACAAAATGAAAATCAAATTCTTTAGACATATAAAAATTAAACAAAACATAAATACATGCATTCAAACAAGAATATGAGTAGATTTATAAATAGAAATAGCTTTGTTGCCAAACAACGAATTTAATTAAGTACATCAACATATAAATTAGAATTTAAATATAAATTGAAATAAAGATAAATAATACAATATTATAATATTGTCTTCTATTTACGCCAATATTATTCATTGAAATTAAACTATAAAATCCGTAAATACAATATTAAATAAAATTACTATTAAAATACAATATAATGGACTATTATTTAATTGAATCTTAGCTAAAATTATAATTTCAGCTAAGATTCAATTAAATAATTTGAAATGATTATTGCATATTATTCATATGCAAAGATTTAAGGAAATTAGATTTACATTGAAATTTCGAGCAAGCAAATGTATCAATATCTATAAAATTAGTATTAAAACACTCCAAAATTCTATGTATGGGGCACCGTAGACTCGAGTTGCTAATCGCAAACAGAGCACAAGAACGAACTTTGCGTACGTTCACAGTTGGGGGAACCATGTAACACAATTTACTCGTAAGGTCCAAGGCATCAAAATTATTGTGAACAATATTATAGAGTACATTAGCCTCCAAGTACTTGCGTCGATTCTCCAGACTGATTAACTTAAACTTAATAGTAAGGTAACTGTGAGTATGACAAGTGAGTCCTATCTCTGAAACACTTGTAATATATGGCACGGAGAAATTTGCGCTGGTCTCTCTCGATTCCAGCTATGTATTTCTAATAGAAGGAATTCCAAATAGGGACTGCAAATTCTAATTGCGACCGAACAAGTGTTTTGTACAGATATAAATAGGTGGCGGGACGCTTAAATTCAGTTGAAGACCGCATAACAAATCCGTACATCTTGAACACCTTCCCAACTACGACTTCAACATGCTGATTCATAGACACCTTACTATCAAAAAGTACACCGGAATCCTTAACGATAGGGACATATTTCAGAGACATACTAATTAGATAGTAATTGTACTTTATGATTGATGTCTTTTCAGAGTAAGAGCATTTTAGGATGCTGAGGTGTAGCTTATTGACAGTGCAATAGTTGGTAATTCCATCTAGGCCTTCCTGTAATAGCAAGCTATCATTTAAAGAGCGTATTGGTCAGTAAGCTTTTAAGTCATCAGCGTACATAATAAACCTGGCATTCTCAAAACATTGTTTGATGTCATTAACATAGATGATAAACAATAGGGGGCCCAGGATAGAACCCTGGGGAACTCCCGAAATAATATAAGTAGAACCTGATTGGTGACCTTTGATGTATGACGTAAACCAACGTAGCAAATTTTTACGTATCCCATTAAAGGCTGACTTATGTAAAAGAAATTCATGATCGGCTTTTTTGAAATCAGTATAAACAGTATCGACTTACAAACGGCTATCAATATTCTCAAATAAATCATTAGCAAAAATTTGCAAGTTGGATGTAGTAGATCGGCGCTTAGCAAATCCATGCTGCTCGGGTATGATAATATTGTGTAACATTGGGTAAATTTCATTATGCACTAGTCATTCATAAAGCTTTAACAATTCATTGAAATTAAACTGCTATATACGGATTTTATCGCGTTGTTTATTTGACACTTTATTACAAAATTTTGAAAATTGTTTCACTACTACTACTATTAAACTTTACTAATTTTTAAGCTAATTAAATTATTATTAAACTATTTAGATTTAATTTATTTTTACTTTTACACTTTCCCCGACGTTTCGGTTGCTTTTCAGCAGCCATGGTCACGGGGAGTCTCCAAAAAAAGAGTAAAGTTTAATAGTAGTAGTAGTGAAACAATTTTCAAAATTTTGTAATAAAGTGTCAAATAAACAACGCGATAAAATCCGTATATAGCAGTTTAATTTCAATGAATAATATTCGCGTAAATAGAAGACAATATTAAGCTTTAACAAGATAGAAATGGGTCGATTTTGCTCGACGTTATCCCTCGATCCACCTTTGTGCGCCGCGCCGGTGTAATGTTAGCATGTTTCCAAACTGCTGGAAACACACCTTCTTGTAAACATTTATTATAAATGATGTGAATCGGATCACAAATACTAATAGCGGTGGCCTTAAAGGATGATGCTGGATAACCATCAGGACCAGCACCTTTAGTACGGTCTAGTTTTTTCAGCTGTGTTAGTATTTTTGATTTATCCTATATATAGACTACCTATTATATTATTATTTTCAAGAAGATGTCGTGATGGCTTCCACGTAGAAGGCGTTGTGGATTCGGGCTCGAATACTCATAACAAAAAGTCTGAAAACATATTACAAACGACATCTGGATCACTTGACTGCACTTTTTAGTATTGCATTGTGAATGAGATACTTGATTTATTTCTGCGATTAGATATGTAAGACCAAAAGTGTTTGATATTACTAGACTATCTTCAACTGAGTTAATGTAAGAGGAGTAATTGGCTTTGTACATATCACACAATCCAGTTGGACTAGAAAGCCGACCCCAAGTGACTTGAGAATAATAAAGGGTAGGGAAGAGAAGATATCTTTAAACATAGACCTGCATTCAGAGAAGTTATTATAGTCCTAGATGTTTTTATATTTTTTCATTTTACCAAATGACGTAGTTTGTTTTTAAATATTTTTATTAACTGCGGGGAAAACCAAACGGGGAAGTCAAGTGAACGAGACTTAACGAGCGGAACGTGTGGACTAATGATTTCACTCAACATGTTATAGAAAGCTTCCACGGCTTCCTCTGAAGACAGGTCGTCAAATAAGTCGGACCAATCGATCTTGTCAATATGTATGTTTGTTAATTAGATCGTAATTAGCTTTTCGGAAATTATATTTCACTATGGGTTTTCTTCTGATAATGCGTATTGATATGTCAAACGGGGCGACTATAACAAATGGTGGGTGATGGGGATCAACCGATAATTATGGGTCTTTGAGAGAGTCAACTCTGCAAGACATATTAGAAATGAATAGGTCTAGTATCTTACCACCACTATTAAATGTATTATTGTATTGGCGAGCGTCTAGTAGGAACATGAGATGTCCAAGCTCGGAGCATATAGGATGTAGACCAGTACATGTCATACGTTTGCCCAGAATGGGCCGTGGTCCAAGTGATGTGGGGCAGATTATAATCATCTACAATGTAAATATTTGTAATATTAGGTCCACTTAAAATATCCTGCAGTAAGTAGAAGTGGGCTGTATAAATATCAGTGCTGGTCCCAGAAGGTATGTACACGGCATTGATCACATGTGTCTTAGTTATATTGAACCTGTTAGGCAATGTTACAATAAGATGCTCAATACCCGGCATATAGTGTTGGCTATTGAAAACAGAAAGTGAGGAAGACTCGAGCCCTCGTAACACTACTATAAGCACGTTACGCATATTTAAGGTGACCTAGTGGCTTTTGTGTAGAAAACTTATTTTTAGTATCGTACAAATATTTGTGCTATAAAAATATATTCATTTTTTATACAACTAAGGTGGCTGTTTGCCACGGCCAGCATACGGCCCACCTGATGGTAAGTGGTCACCGTAGACACAAGTAGAAGCAGTCTTGGCCCCGCAGTGAAGTACCGTAGCTCTTCTCTTCTAGCGTACATAGCTCTATTGAGCACACCAAGCTTATGGCAAAGTTGACTCTAGTATGTCCCCTAGACTAAAATTGCAATATGAATGGAAAAGTGTGAATGCCTCTTTGGTCCTGTACTATGACTTAATGCTGGTTAGATTCCTAGATTAAACAATTTTTTAAGGCTTATGCGAGGTAAACCTGCAGAGCAGTTAGTACAGAGTCTAAACATTGCAACACCAGTACGCTCGCTTCGTACTACTACTTCCTACTAATGTACATCCACGTTGTAGCAGATTTTATACATTCCTGAATGGCTAAGTAAAGGTATGCCATTGCTTACTGATGTGGTAACAATGCTTAAGATCCACCGATTGTAACAGTTACTGCTGCTTACGGGACCTTACAGCTAGCGATGTGCAATTATGCACATTATTCACTGATTTTAATCAATATTAGCTTTTGCCCGCGGCTTCACTCGGGAACAGTACTTTTTTCTGGAGGAAAGGTACTTTGTGATTTTCTGTACTCCTGATACCGTGTATGGGAAATATCATGATGCTGGGTTGAGTACCTAGTTAAGGCGTGAAATCGTAACATACGAAAAAAATAAACTCTCTTTCGCGTTTATACCTATAATATTAGTTAAGCATAAAATTACATATTAATAAATAATTATTAAATATCTATTTCTGTACTCCAATGAAACAACGCAAGTCATAAGCTAACGTCATGGTTCTGTAATAATCTTCTTTGAAATAATAACGTATCATAATAATTTGGTATAATTAAAACTCCGCCAGAATATGAGCAAACAGCCAATATCCTCGCACGTGTTCAGTTTTCACTAAACACACACACACACACACTTTAATAAATAATAATATACTTAAACATACTAATGATTATGCCAGTATTTCTGAGATATCAACGCTTTCATTCGAAAATCAGAGCAGAAGTAATATGAAACCCTAGCTAATAAATTATATAGATATTTGTATTATGAAAGGAGCTAGAAATAAGGACTAATATTTTCCTACAATTTTGCTACATGAAACACTAAAACGCACATGTGGTAGGCACGATATATGGTCATGACTTCTAAAAAGGTCAGAACTTTATTTACGAACGTCCAGAGTATCCACATTTCTTTAGAGTACGGTTGACATATATTATGGGAATAAACCAGGATATAAACCCGGCTATATTTATCGAATAGTACGTACCTTATATCCGAATAGCTGACGACGGAAATACATCTCGTTTTGCTGATGGTACCCGCCTCGGGGAGGATATCGATGTTTGATCGATCACAATAAAACCTAATCAATTTACTTTTACTTATATTAATTTATCGTAAGCATACTGGATTCATCTATACTTCTATACTAATATTAAAAAGAGGAAAGATTAGATTGTATGTTTGTTTGTTTATAACGATCTAATTCATAAATTACTCAACTGATTTTATAATTTTTTTCGCGATGAGAAAGCTATATTGTCAAGGAGTAACATAAGAAAATTTTTTATTTAAAAAATGTAATCTAGTAACCTACTTTTAAGCGAGCGAAGCCGCAGGCAAACACTTGTATTCGATATACTCAAAGTGTACTTAATCAGTAATCTGTTAATACCCGAGTCCAAATATTTAACGTACAATCTTATCGAGTGTGTGTAAAGTAATACCAGATTAATTAGCTTGAAATATCATTACTTACTTTATACGGATATAATCCCAGTTTATTTAACTTGTTATAATTATTGATATTTACACTTAACCCCAAGTTTTGGTTAACGTTACAGCAGCTACTGTTCCGTGGCAGCTACGGTAACGAGCACACACAGTACTGTTGTTCCCCTCCGGGCACGCCACAATCGTGGCGGTAAATCCTGTGTTTGAGGAGTGGCTGGAGAGGTGGCCTGGCGCCCTCACCTTCCGGTTGACACAGGTAATGACTGGCCACGGTTGTTTTGGCCAGTTCCTGTATCGCATAGGCCGGCAGGGGACGCCTGGTTGTCACCACTGCGGCGACTGCCGCGACGTTGTTTAGGTCACGGCGCTGCACACTTTGGCGGATTGCCCCGCCTGGGCATCGCATATAAGAAAATAATATATTGAATATATTCCCATTTTATTTAAATATAAGTTTACTCATGCACCGCAAAGTTAAATAGCTAAAAGTATCTTTAAATATTTTGTTGTGTATGACTACATACACAACAAAATATTTAAAGATACTTTTAATTGCATACTAATGCAGATACATGTTTTAAAGTCTGGAGTAATGAATGAATTTAAATTTGCCAATTATTGTTACAAGCTAGTCATGAATAACTATTGAAAAGACTATTTTTTAATTAGGTACTTTTTATATAATATATTTAGGATAAGAATCACTTAAATAAATTAATATCTATTATTTAAAAATAAGAACATTTATAAATTTAGTAGCTGCATGCAACTAATTAAAAAAACGGACGTCAGAGTACGCGAATGAGGTATTTGCTTTAATTCACTGGTCCAGCAGTGTAGTTGGCTCTATGTAAGGGAATGCTCACTAGCAGCATGTAGTCTGACAATCCGATCGGTATACGCAAATAGACTCGCGATCTATAGAGTGAGACGTATCTACGCACAAGCTGGTGAAATGCCCTGCACCTTTGTTTACACCTTCGGGCAAAAACAGGCATAAACTTAAGTAAGTAGTCAAATTACGTGATTGTTAAATTAAACAGCAAAGTTGAAAACAAATAAAGCATAAAGTCTTTGGTTTAACACGAGCTATAAAAATAAAGAACTATGCTTTGTATCTTCAAGTGCTCAAATTCTTCCTTTAAATATTGTACACATCCGAGGTAATCCGATCGCATGGAGTCACTATCACACAGGACTGCTCCGATACAGTTTTATGCTTCACCTTTTTCGATTTACCGTCCATTCATACAAACAGACGTGAGTTTTAGCCAACATAAATCAAGCAATTACCGCGCCTTTCTCGTGGACGTCAAATAAATGTCACCTGCCAATAACGCACAGCTTTTAAAGCGATTGACATTTTTCGTTATTAAATTTTAAGTGCATGATGTATTCTAAAAACTCTAAATGATTTCTTATTAAATTAAATTTAAGTCAAGAAATATTTTTTTTTTGTATTTCGAAAGCGTAGTATTTTAAAATATATTTATAGTTATGTGTAAACCAATAAATACCGTACATCAGCCCCGTTCGTAAGCTGTGATGGACTATAGGTTTATTTTATATTATAGTATAAAAGTTGCTTATGTAACTTTGTCTCGAAAACATTACCAGACTGATACTACTAGCTACTTTAGCATTTATAATATAGATAATTGCACATTACAACTATGTCACCTCAATATTTTAGACGTACTTACGACCTCAATTGTATTACCCAATTCTGCTTAATTTAATATTTTTACTTAGTCATAGATATTTCTGTTTACATATTGTGTGTATACATATGTGTATGCGCACACAAGGCAGCGCTAGCTCAGTGGGGAGACCAACAGACTGCAATGCAGAGGGTCTCGGTTTCGAACCCACGTCGCACACCTCTGACTTTCGGAAGTTATATGACTTTTCGAAATTATGTGCGTATTGATTGATAATTATCGCCTGCTCCGTGCCTCGGAGAGCACGTTAAGCCTTTGGTCACGGTTGCCATGAAAATCTATGGCAGTCGTTATTGGGAAATCAGTGCCCTATAATATCCTGACACTGGTCTAGCCTTAGGGTATCGTTAGCCTTTGGGTTGCAGAGGTCAGGTGGCAGCCGCTCCGTATAAAAACTGATATCCGGTCAAAACCGGTTAGACCAGAAAAGCCGACCCCACAGTGACTTGGAAATAATAAAAGGCTAGGGAGAAGAAGAAGATGCTCACACATGCTTAATCTTCTTCTCTCTTAGCCTCACACATGCTTAATATTGTTATATAAATACTCTCGTAATGATCAAATAAACAAGCATTCTGAACACGCAGTCGTAGTTAGAGACAGAGATATATAAATACTTGTTTTAAAATAGATACTTTCTAAATAAGTGACAAAATACATTTTGTTTTTAATCTAATTTAGTTATTATGGGTCGTGGGGCTCCCATCTAAGATTAATACCTAATTTAGTCTTTTAAACTGCCAACGTCAGCTGCACCCACGTGTCGCCTTTTTGAGTGAGTTCTGTAAGCACAGAGTACGCGGCAGTGATGCGGTTCTTTATTCAGCGCGCGTTCATCATTTAACGTTATCTCCTAAATTGTACGTTCAAATAACATTCTATGAAGGACACATTTTAGTGTCTAAGTTATATGATTATAATATAATTTAGTATCGGAGTTACGCTCCTAATTTAAAGAAAAGTAGAGAACAATAATAGCCCTATTAATTATGTTGAATATGATTTTACTTATTGAATATACTGAAATATAATATTTTATATGACATCAGAAAAAGTACTTTTTCTAATAGGTGTATTTTGATATCATACATATGGCGTAGTGGCTTAAGTGATCGCCTCGCCACTGACACGATGTCGAGTGTTGTGGGTTCGAATCCCGCACGGGACAACAATTTACGTGATCCTCAAATGGTCTAAGCTTCGTTGTTCTTAATGTTTGTTATTTGAATGTTTGCAGAGTCCCCGTGATACAGAAATTATCTTAATGCAGTCTTTTAGCAAGCAAGTATAAACATTTACATTTTAATGGGAAAATGACCGTATTAGCTAGACGTTCATTTGCATAATAAGTAATCGTTCTTCCTTGCGGGCAGCGCTACAAATAGGGCGAGTGACGCTTTTAAGTTATGGAGCGAGTGTTTCTGCACGTGCAGCATGTAGATCAAGTGCTTATGTTCATAAATCGTTGGGTGGGCTTGGGGTCATGTTGTTAGCTCGTTTTTCAGACATGTTTGTGGTGTCGACAGTTTTTCAGGAATAATTCATGAAGCGAGCGTGACTGTGCGCGTCTGCTAATACTCTATGCGGGAGTGACTAACTAGTGTGTAGTATGCAATATCCCAATTAAAAACCTTTATTTAAAATATATATAACTAACTTTTGCCCGCGGTTTCGCGTAAAAGTAGGTTAGGTTAGGTGTAACTCTACTTTTTAGAAATAAAATATAGTCTATGTTACTCGGTGATAATAAAGCTTTCAAATGGTGAAAGAATTTTTCAAATCATTGGGTAGTTTTTGAGGTAAATCATTACAAACAACAAGATATCAAATCTTTTCTCATATTAGGTATAGTATAGATGTTTATAGTCTTAAATTATGTCTTAATGTTAAGTAAAAACATATATGTATTGTATTTATTAGGAACTTACGAAGTTCTTTAAAACAATGATAATTAACTTGTAAAAGACTTCTTATCTTAAATAAAGACGACTCCGCATAAGGAACAATTTCTGTTTTGCGGAGGATTTAACAGACCTTCAATTACCGGATACTAAGAACACCCAGACTCGGGGCGACTATTTGTGGATCACACAAATGTTGTATTCTACAATTAATATTGAACCCACAACACTCGACCGGCGGCAGCGCCGAGGCGAGTACTTGAGCCACTACGCTATCAGACTATACATCTCCTCACCACCGAAGACAACTCTACAGCATTCTGCCCACAATATGGACGCCCAGGCTACTTTGTGTGTGAGTATTTATTATTCGAACAGATCTATAAGAACCATACATCTCACAGTACCTTTGGACACATAAAATAAAAAATAAGAATGGCATCCGTACGATGGTACCGCCGCGCCTGCCGTGGGTTTAAATCCCACAATTATACTCGTATGTGTAATCTACAAATAATTATGGTGAGTCTATATTCAAAAATATACTATGCGGCATTTGATATCTAGAAATCCTAACAGAAAAATTAAATAACGCTATTTAGGACGCAGAAACCGACACAAACGTGAGTGCATATTTATATATTACGATCACAAACACACTTATGCTACGGGATAAGCGTATCAGTCCATCATACGAAAAAATTAAATATAACTATTAAAGCTGTATAATACAAAATTTGTGTTATTTAATAAACACAAAATGTTTGCAATAGAAGCATGAATAAGATAAATGGTACAAAGCGACGAGCAAATGCAAATACAAATCATGAAAAGTATTTTGAAGTTTCACGTTTCATTTAAGCTTTTAAATAATATTAATCAACATACGAGCACACGAGCTCGACGCAGTTCTAAAGAGTTTTGAAGACAACATTGAGTTAGTACGGTGGACGTTTGATGTAAGCCAAGCTCGCGCAGGTGTAACGTTTATTTACATATGTATGTATATGACTGACCGACTGATGTAGTGGTTTAAGTGGTTGCCTCTCGTCACTGCCACTATGACGAGTGCTGTGTGTTCGAATCCCACACAGGACAAAAAATTGTAGGATCCACAAATGGTTGTTCCGAATCTGGATATTCTTTGTGTCCGTTGTTTCAATGTTTGTTAAGTCCTCCGCGATACAGGAAATATTCCTAAGATGGTAGTAGTCATTAAAAAAATTAAAATAACAATAGTTTAGTGTGAGGTCACTAGTTTTAATCCTGGTGAGGTCAAATATGAGTAAGAAGTTTTATCTAGTATCTACGCTTATAATACCCGTCAGTACACACCCTATGTAGTGTGGCGGTGCTATAACACAGCTCTGTATAATACCTCTAATAAGTGATTATTAGACCCTAACTTTTACCCGTAACTTTTCATGAGCTTCTCAATACACGTCAGACGCGCTTTTAAAATGTACGTTTAAAAACAAAATCTTTCATACCTCTTAATATCCTCGGAGGCGTCAACGTCTCTTTGAGATTGTATCGTGTATTTTACCTTTGAATATTTTCTTTGAAGAAATGAAGGATCATTTTGTCGCATTTAAAACGATTTACGGTTAATTTATATAAGGAGCTTTTTAGATTATGGATTTGTGTGATTGGTTTATTATCTCATTAAGTGTCTTACTGGATATACTCACTACAGCGGTTTATTGTATGAAAGCAGACATTAAACGTGAATAATTAAGGCAGCTTCAGTGTACTTACATAAACTTTTCTCTTCGCCACTACACCACCGGCAAAGCACAGGGGTTTGAGTTTTAACATTACATTCAATAAAATATGAGATATCTGTATTTAGTTTGAGTGGTATTAGTTTTAATCCGCATTGTTAAGACAATCTCATTCATATAATCACATAATTTATATAAATATATAACAACTTTGTAATCTGGTTTTAAAAAGGTAAGCAGTGGCTTGGTGTGTTTTAAGGAACTTCAGGCACAAAGCGCTTAAACATTGGAGTCGGGTTTCAGGAAATATTAGGGCCGAGGTAAGTGAGTCGAATAACCTAGGTTTCTTTCGAAAATTCTGGTTTCATCATACAACAAAAAGAAAGGAAATTTAAGGCAAAGAAAGCAAGACTGGCACTAGATTTGCGAACTGCCAAATGAAAAGAAATATATATAAATTGTATTTGGTTTCTAAAGGGTAATCAACGCCGTGTCAACATCAAACTCATCTCAAGTGATTTGATTGGCTATTATTAATTTAGTAAACCAATCCCAGCAGTTAGGTTGGCCACTAACCACACGAAAAGAAGAAGAAGAAGCAGTAGGGCGGCGTTTGAATATCTGTTAATAAATTTTTGTGTTGAACTGCCTTTTGAATTTATCTGCTAACCCGGGGGATAACATAAAATTTAAATTACTTAAATTCAATTGTCACTCAGTGTGTATAAATTTAAATGGTTTTATCCAAAGTTTCTTGCCAGAAAGTTAAATATACTGATATAACGTATAACGTTTATTTGCCTACAATGATAAATAACTACAACATTGCCAAACCAAATCAAAACAAATGTTACGTCATGTTTGTGCTAACAAGCGTACCCAATCTTTATTTTAGTTACGTACAGCTAATAGTAACCAACGGAACCGCCAGCATGAATCTATGATGATGATCTATCATTATGTTATAATGCCTACCAGAATCTAAAGTAACATAATTATGTGTCAATCCAGGACATCAACTATCTGTGTGTCACCAACACAATCCAATGGATTGGACATCCAATTCATTTAACGGTTTACGCATTTTTATATTATATTTTACATGTGCCCGAACTTTTACATCTATAATATAAGTAGGATTGAAAAGAGCATTTTTTTAATAATTACTTCAACTTTCTTTATTCATTGAACGGGCCACGCTTGGCTTACGCCAAAATGACACGATTTAACCTTTCGAAAGATGAAAGTAAGCTAAGGTAAACCGATTTACAAATACTGCTTCATTAAAGTTTTATAACATTTAATTAATGTACAATGCATTATATTATTAAATCTGAAAAAATTGTCCGTATAAAATCTATATCTTTGTATATACAAAGATATAGATTTTATACGGACAATTTTCTCTTTTCTTCAATCTATATATATATAGATCTATATATATATAGATAGCTCCGCTCGCGTAAAATATAGCCTATGTTACTCGGTGATAATACAGCTTTCTAATGGTGAAAGAATTATTTAATTGGCTGAGTAGTTTATGAGTTAAATTGTAACAAACAAACAAAAAATCAAATCTTTCCTCTTTATAATATAGATAATTCATGGAATGTGATTGTCACTGAACACCCCCTAAAGACTGGACTGATTTTAATGAATTTATGTGTGTTTCTGTGGGACCGTGTATAGTTTAGATTTTAGAATTACAATTGAATCCGATAGGTGGTACTGCGATCGGTCGGTTCATGCAGGATGACATCTGGCGGGACGGCTGGTATTAATTTGAAACGAGAAAACTCAGTAGGTACTACTGTTTAAGAATATTGTCGTGTGAGATTTGACATTGTTAAAGTCTATAAGGAAATTGAAAGCAGAAACTAAAGTTTAAAAATAGACATTTATTGGCCACCACTGGGCGACTAGTAGTGATAAATACACATGAAACAGGATCTAATCTACAACTTGCTAACGTACCGTTATGGTATGCAGGTTCAAATCCTGTTTCATGTTTAAATATCCTACTCTCTTTATTTGAACTCTATGTTGGCTTCACACATGTCCGAGAACATCATGAACTAGAGCCTCTTGACTACTACATATATGCTTATTTGCAATTTCTAAAATTCGTATTCAAAACAAGTTTAATGTTTCAGCTTTTAAAGTAAAACCTCTAAATACATCGCTAATAGTGAACTAGAGGCATAATGCCCGCTCGTACCAGAAGGCGTTGTCACAATCTAATTCCGATCGCGATAGGCTCAAAATTATGCTAAGCGGGCTGCTCGCACATTTATACGAAAATAATAATTTCACAGCACGTAAACTCACTGCTCGCCTTATCAGAAGGGCGCGTTTCCCTCGCTATAATAATTTATAGTGATGTTACTATGCTTATCGATAGGGTTATATCGATAAATGTCTGTAATATCTAAAATTAGAGATGCCTGTAGTAAGCCTGACGCTCCTATTCTGCCATGTCTGATGTTAGAGGCTGAGATGACTTTTCTACTTTTTTTATTATTTTTAGGCTTAAGTGTGTTCCATTCTGTAGTAGGCAAATGCAAATGGTATAATTAATGGTCGCAGCTCCTTATAAATTTAATTTTTATTTCTATGTATAATATGAATGTATATACAAAAAAAAAAGTATATATGTATTTTTATCCATTGATCCATTGTCTAGTACCCATAGTACAAGCTCTGCTTAGTTTGGACTAGATGATGTTGCGTGTATGTGAAAGAATATTATTATTATTATAAAAAAAAAGTAATCAGCATTGTAAAATTGGCGATTAAAAAGAGTGGCCGTGAGTTTCTTGTGCCTTCTTCTCACCGGTTCTATGCCCTTGCTTTGCTGAACATGGCATTCGGTAAATGTAAATAAAAATTCATATCATAATTTTAGTTAGTGTAACTTTGACGTTTATAAGTGTTACTTTGTGACCTATATAGGAATAATTAACATGATTATATTTTGAAGCAACGAAACACAACAATTAAATTTATTACATTTAACACTATATATTCTCGCTGCTTAGGCACATTTTAATATTCAGCATAATTCTAGCTTTCAAAAAAACGTAATCTTATCGAACAATGTTATGAAAATGTTGCCTTGCCTTGCCCGAGTATTATGGTACTGCCACTGTGCAGAGTGCTGTGGGTTTGAATCCCACCCGGGACAAAGCTTTGTGTGATTCACAAATTATTGTTCCGAGTCTGGGTGTTCTTTGTGTCCGTTGTTTGAATGTTTGTAAAGTACCTGCCACACAGGAATTATTCCTAGTACGCGAGTTGTATTTTTAAGAACAAATAATATTAGGTGCGTTTTAAATATATGCTCTATTTTAACTGCGTCGGTGGCGCAGCATTAGCTAATGCGTCTGGCGTGCACGAAGGTGCCGGGTTTGAAACCGAGTCGGGTAAAGTGTTAGTGGCTTTTTGTATCAAGTAGCGTGGCCTCTGCAGCAGCGATGGCCCAGTGGGGAGACCAACAGACTGCAATGCAGAGGGTCTCGAGTTCGAACCCACGTCGCGCACCTCTAACTTTCGGAAGTTATATGACTTTTCGAAATTATGTGCGTATTGATTGACAATTATCGCCTGCTCCGTGCCTCGGAGACCACGTTAAGCCGTCGGTCCCGGCTGCCATGAACATCTATGGCAGTCGTTATTGGGAAAGTCAGTAGCCTTTAACATCCTGACACTGGACTAGCTTTAGGGTATCGTTAGCCTTCGGGTTGCGGAGGTCAGGTGGCAGCCGCTCCGTGTAAAAACTAATATCCAGTCATATCCGGTTAGACTAGAAAAGTCGACCCCAAGTGACTTGGGAATAATAAAGGCTAAGGGCGAAGAAGCGTGGCGTATGCAGCTGTGCCCAGTAGACGCCAAAAGGATCGGCCGCTGGTACTTACGTGGGTACTAAAACCGTACTTAGTAAAATTCTTCTCCGTGTCAATGGTTGTATAGGTAAGAATAGGTCTCAGGTATGAATTGGAAAATTAAACTGCTATGTGTTTTCAATGCTAGTAGTTCAACCACCTCAGGCATTTCTTTGAATGATCTTCAGATGGTAGGACCTCAAACGCAAAGTGATTTATTATCCATTCTCATTCGTTATAGGCAACATAGATACGTATTGGCTGCTGACGTGGAGAAAATGTATCGTCAGATTATTGTACATCCCGATGATCGTTATCTCCAAAATATATTATGGCGTTTTAATTCTACCGACCAATTAAAGGCATTTCAGCTAAATACGGTAACCTATGGAACCGCGAGCGCTCCGTTTCTTGCCACTAGGTGTCTAAAGCAACTCATGTATAGGGGGGTCTCAGGTATGAATTGGAAAATTAAACTGCTATGTGTTTTCAATCGATGTTATAATGTGGTTGACAGATAGCGAAGTGAAGTAAAGATATAAATGTAATGACATGCAATTTTTAACTAATCTTTACACCGCACACATTGCGGTCAATTTTATAATAGGCGCTTCTTAACAATGGTTCTAGTTTGAACTATGTATTATTTGCATAATATTCGGCCACTCTAATTGCGTTAGGAGTGGCCGCACAAAGCTCTGATATTGTGCAAGTGCTCGGGTAAGAAGGGCAGACCAACAAATGTGCCGTTGTCTGCCGACACTTTCGGGGATGTAGGTAAGCGTCAGAGTATTTATGTATGTTCTATTGTATAGTATTCAGAAGGGCTTAGTATTTATGTATGTTTCATTGTATAGTATTCAGAAGGGCTTAATATTTATGTATGTTCCATTGTATAGTATTCAGAAGAGCTAAGTATTTATGTATGTTCCATTGTATAGATTCAGAAGAGCTAAGTATTTATGTATGTTCCATTGTATAGTATTCAGAAGAGCTAAGTATTTATGTATGTTCCATTGTATAGTATTCAGAAGAGCTAAGTATTTATGTATGTTCCATTGTATAGTATTCAGAAGAGCTAAGTATTTATGTATGTTCCATTGTATAGTATTCAGAAGAGCTAAGTATTTACGTATGTTCCATTGTATAGTATTCAGAAGAGCTAAGTATTTATGTATGTTCCATTGTATAGTATTCAGAAGAGCTAAGTATTTACGTATGTTCCATTGTATAGTATTCAGAAGAGCTAAGTATTTATGTATGTTCCATTGTATAGTATTCAGAAGAGCTAAGTATTTATGTATGTTCCATTGTATAGTATTCAGAAGAGCTAAGTATTTACGTATGTTCCATTGTATAGTATTCAGAAGAGCTAAGTATTTATGTATGTTCCATTGTATAGTATTCAGAAGAGCTAAGTATTTATGTATGTTCCATTGTATAGTATTCAGAAGAGCTAAGTATTTATGTATGTTCCATTGTATAGTATTCAGAAGAGCTAAGTATTTACGTATGTTCCATTGTATAGTATTCAGAAGAGCTAAGTATTTATGTATGTTCCATTGTATAGTATAATATAATAATATAATATATAATATTCTACCTCATACACACAACACCATCTAGCCCAAACTAAGCAGAGCTTGTACTATGGGTACTAGACAATGGATAAACATACTTAAATACTTTTTTTTTTTGTAAATACATACATATTATACATAGAAACACCCAGACCAAGACAAACATCCATGTTTATGCACACAAATGTTTGACTTGTGCGGGAATCGAACCCGCGACCTCAGGCGTGGCAGTCGGTTACACCAACTACTACGCCATCGAGGTTGTCGAGTATTCAGAAGAGCTAAGTATTTATGTATGTTCCATTGTATAGTATTCAGAAGGGCTAAGTATTTATGCATGTTCCATTGTTTAGTATTCAGAAGGGCTTAGTATATAGATACATATTATTAATAGAGTTTGCCCGCAACTTCGCTCGCGTAAATGTAGGTTAGGTTAGATTAGTAACAATATTTTTGTCTGGATGAAAGGTACCCTATGTCCTATTCTGTATCCCTGACAACGTGTATGCGAAATTGCATGATGATCGGTCGAGTAGTTAAGGTGTGAAAGGGTAACAAACAAACTCACTTTCGTATTTAGAATATTAGTTAGGATTTCTCAATAAAATTATAAGATACTAACTGACCCGCGCAACTTCGTCTGCTTCACATAAGAGAATTTGCCCCGAATTGCAACATTTTTTATTAATGCTCCTCTCCTATTGATCGTTGCGTGATGTTATATAACCTATAGCCTTCCTCGATAAATGAGCTATCCAACACTTAAATAATTGTTCAATTCGAGCTAGTAGTTCCTGAGATTAGCGCGTTCAAACATACAAACAAACAAACTCTTCAGCTTTATAATATTAGTATAGATAAACGTTAACCACGTTACATCACTTAAACTTGCTCGGTATGCCGAACAGAAAGTGTCTGTTGTCAATTGCTGTCATAGTCTTAATTATAAATTTCCTAACTAACTTTTGTCCGCGGCTTCGCTCGCGTAAAAGAAGTTTAGTTAAGAGGTAACAGATTTTAAAAATAAAATATAGCCTATATTACTCGGTTATAATATAGCTTTCTAATGGTGAAAGAGATTATAAAATCGGTTGAGATTTTTTGAGTTAAATCATTACAAAAAAACATAAAATTAAATATTTCCGCTTTAATATAAGTATAGACAAACAAAAGCCTATTTCAAATACTATGACTTGATTTAATTTTATTGCCTTCCTAGAAATTAATTCCAACGTGTGCTATACAATGTGTGCCTATTGGAGCAGATAACAACTTGTCCGTTGTTCTTTACATCCAGAGCTCAATATTGTCTCATTATAATACTCATTTGTTAAACATGGTCAACGTAAAAAGGTATTCTCCAAAGAATACAATGATTAGAATTTTCATGACTACATTATACGGGTGGCGGGAAAATATTGACAGTCGTCCCGATTAGATGCGTGTCGTATACAGGGTGCGTACAAATTATGTTAAACGCGTCGATCCCTACCGTGTTATATGGAAATAACAATTTCGCAGCACGTAAATTTGTTCGTTTTAATACTCGCTATGGGTATATGTTTATGTTGTAATAAATTGGGAGTCTGTAGTACGTGTATGTGTGAAACATATGCGATATACTGGCAATTCTGGCAGTGTGAACGACAGTAGGTAGATACTCAGGTACGTCTCACTGGTATGTCTATCATTAATGTCAATATACACTAGGTTAAGCTGCAACTTTATGGCATGGACATTAATTGTTAAGATTTTTTGACCAGAGTAAATTCAGCAGATTATGGAAATAGTTATTAATAGGTATAATTATGACCTAATTACATGCTAAACAAGTGTTTATTAATCATATATAACATAATAATTCAAATAACAAAATAACTTGAAAGCAAAAATCCTTCTCTCGTGAGTATTTCGAAATAACCACCGTATTCATTGTTTTCGTCGTAAAGGGCACCGTTGTACAACATTTCTGATTTCTAGGTAAAAAGGGTTCGGGCCATGCGGTGATGAGCTAGTCAGTGAATTAGTCAGTAATTCTCTTTCTGTATTATATATATGTAGGTATGTTATTTTGAATAACATATGTAGGTATGTTATTTTGAATTACATTATGTTTTAGATGATCAAAGACAACCGCCGCGCAGACGACAAAATACATTACATTACACTTAATTTAAACTCTTGTTAGTCAGTGATACCTACTATTTATGTAATGCAATATAATCCAACGTATGAAAATCTATGAATAATGAGCTAAACTGGCGTCGATTCGCAAAATGAGTATGCGATGCGACGTCTACGCTGAGGCGATACTTATATTTACGAAACGGCTATCTATACTTCTATACCAATATTATAAAGAGGAAAGATTTGATGTTTTGTTTCTTTGTTTGTTTGTGAGGATTTAACTCAAAAACAACTAACTCGATTTTAAAAACATTTTCACCATTAGTAAGCTATATTATCACCGAGTAACATAGGTTACATTTCATTTAAAAAAAGGGCTGTTACTAACATAACCTAATCTACTTTTACGTGAGTGAAGCCGCGGGCAAAAGCTAGTATTATATAAACCACATTGCAATGTTATTGTAGTCGCTCATCTTAAAACCCTTACTGCACCTTTGAACGACAAATTAATTATTAATCCACGTTGTTCAGTACATATATACTCGTATGTAAAACACGTCAAGAGTCGTTATTACCTCTACGTCAACATGACCGAATTAATTAACATTTTAATAATGGATCCTTCAATATGTAATCGGTAGAGGCACACTGAACCATCTGTGAATCGATATGTTCTGTAATGACAGGCACAGCTGAAATAATACCTATGTGTGCTGATGCTCAGAGGATTACAGGGTCGGCATAGTAATGTAATCTTGTATTGAAGGTTAGCAGGACACCTAAATGGTCACAATCCAAGGAATTAAAGGAATAAATTGTTTCAAGTAACTAGGCTTATGGCCAGTTTCACATCGATCAAGTAAATGTTATCCGAAAGATCCGCATGCTGTCTCACTCTTGTTAGGTTAAAGAAGATGGCGGGACTTTTATCTTATAGATAAATGCTACTTGGAGGTGGTGAAACAGGCCCTTAGTTTAGCAGTTTATTTAAAGTTTACGATTTAGGGAACAAAGCACGCACGGTAGATGTAATGGTTCAAATGGTTACGTGTTTAGCTATTCTTATTTTTTCTGCACTAAGAGTGATTTCCGACACATGCGGGATTTATTTTGTGATGAAGACATGGATCTGCCTCATTTCGTGACGTAGCTGTGACATCTGGCAATACTAGTGAGATCCTAGTCTGGTGATGCAAGTGATGTCGCTCCGTTTCGTCTGTCATGTTAATGATGTGTTAATTTTGCCAATATACTAATACTAACTAAAAGGGGTTTTCCTTTCCCTCTGGACGGAGCTATTTCCTCAGGCCAAAGAGAAAGGATGGAAAACGAACGAAAGAGGAAATACTTAAATTTTATTATCTTAAAGTATTTTGTAGACAACAAAATACTTTATGGTTATTAATTTGTTGGCTACAGACGCTTTAACTGAAATGCAAAGAAATAATTACTGAATTAAAATACCCGCGGGGATAAATGTCGGCTTACAAAAACATACTCGTACACTTACTTAACCTAATTAATGTTATTACAGACACACCTAATGTAATTATCAACATAAAATAGGTTCGATTCGATCAGTCCTGTTCTGAGTAATCAAGTAGCACGTCTCTAATTATAAACATTGAAATGTTGAGTACTTATACGTACGTATCTACATATTAATGACTACCCTTTGCCCAGGCTTCGCTCGCTTAAATGTAGGTACTTAAATAAAAGGAGTTTTCTAGATAAAATGTATCCTATGTCCTATTCTGTATAAATATATGTAACGTGTATGCGACATTTCACGATGACCAGTCAGAGTAGTTTGGCGTGAAAGCGTAACAAACAAACAAACAAACTCACTTCACTTCGCATTTATAATATTACTTGGGATGTACGTACGTGTGTTACAATAATATACTACACGACCCTGTGGTAGCGTAGGCGACTGCTGTTATGAGGTCACAGGTTCGATAGCCGGGTTAGGCAAAGTGTTATTAGAATTTTCTGTTAAGAAATTCTTTTTGGTACAAAGTCAGAACAGTGCCTGGTAAGGCCCATATATTCGTCTCTTATGGCGTAGGACCTAACACTGAAGCTGATTGGAGGTGTAATTCTCCTCTGCTTACTCCTACGGAGATGTGGGCGTGATACTATGCACTATTTATGAATTCTACGTAAAGTACCTAGTTTGACACGTGTGTGCCGCGGCTTTGCTGTGTGGCAGCGGCTTCGCTGTGCCCTGACATTACTGAAGCCCATGAGCAGCGGTTACCACTTTCCATCAGGTGGACCACTTGCTCGTCTGCTACTAGCAGCTACTAGCTAAAAAAAAATACGTGGGAGGGCAATTTCTACGTAATCAAATTATCAATCAATATCTATCATATACTAGATGATCCAGTGTACTTCGTATCACCTATCCTAATGAATTTATCTATATTTTCTCACCGTTTAAACCTTCCCTGGACTGCGACAAACATTTCAAAACCAAAATCAGCTATATTGGCCTAGGCGTTCTCGAGTTTTAGCGAGACAAACGAACAGCAATTGATTTTTATATATATAGAAGATTAGTACATTCGAATAATATAACTATTAATGTCATCAAGATCAAGATTCGAATAAATATAGTTTTTAAACAAAAAGCGCATAGTCAACGTATTGAGCGCACAAGTCGCTGAATTCACAGTCTCATAAATTAGCAGCGCGTTTATTCCTCTTGTGTATGGATAACACCAAGTTAGTGATTGGGCTATTAAACATGTGCTTACTCTTTCTATCATTATTCGACATAATAATTTTTCCGGTGTAATAGCCCTCCGTTTCAAAGTCTATTTATTTTTTCAGTTGAATTACCTAAACCTCTTTACTTCATTATCCATTCTAAGAAAGAATAAATAAAGTGCAACCACTTTTGCTTTCATAAGTCAGGATTTAAATCTATTACAGATTATTTTATTAAGTTATAACACTTATAACCTACTTAATTTTATGGCAATAAATTATTATTTTATAATAATTAGGAATTAAGGAAATAATTATATATCCCAGTTGGTGCTACGCGGCTGCATGGAAGACTAGGGCGCCGATGGCGAGACGAATTAGACAGCCATTATTGGAAAGATCGGTGCAAACTAAAACATAACAGGGATATTGGGAAAACTGAGAGAGAGGCAGCAGTGGGACAAGATAAAATGTTTAAATAAAATAGCATTGACTGGCACATGCTCAATTTAAGAGCTTCAGTTGGCCACTAGAACTGTTATAAAACGTAACAAGAGAGAAGTTTGTGTCGGTGTAACTACTTTTTTTCCAACTCGACTAGACAGCCTCACGATATCGAAGAGCATAAATGCTTGACGTAAGGCAGGACTGTAAATATAATATAAATTTATTAATATAATTACTCGAAAATTATCTGGAGATGAATAACTCGTATGATTGATATGATTTGAATATAAGAAAAGCACTTCCCTGCTTCCCTTATAGTCACAACTTCTTCTCTATCTTCTCAACTTCAACACCATGAAGAACAGCCAGACCTGATAACTGATATCGGTGGCACACACTATGTTTGACACCTACCGATGTCAAACATACTGTCCTCGTAACGTGGTGATGGTGGGCGGTCACATCGCCACTGGCGCTGCGGCAATTGTTGTGGTGTGAATGTGCAAACAGGACAAAAAATTGTGCTTCTAAAATTTATTTAAATTATCGCAAACTCACTTCAGTCACAGCATTTAACCATAGTGCAGGGTTCTTAAAAACCTCTAAAACAACCGGACCACCCGTGCTATAATTTAAAATGCAATAAACTTTTCAAGCCGGTTTCAATTCCACGGCTTTAATCTCCTCTGTATTGTATTAACATCTAAGTAAATGTAGATTATACTACAAGAAAACATTAAGATTTAACATTAAACATGAAATCGTATTATTGTAGAAGAAACCCTCCAGAGAGAACGATCACATTACGTGATATATACGTTACGCTGAGGCCCCCGCGTCGCCGGAGAAACCTCTAAAATTCTAACAACTGAGGTAACTTTAGACTCTCAGTTATCCAGACTACGAGGAAATCTAGGTTATATGACGACGGTCGGTTTGTGTATCTACTTACTGGGAAGCTTTGAATAACGAACGCTTTAACTGCGGTAATGGTATAAATGCATGAGGCTGCACCTGTGAGTTCGGCGAACAAAAGCGTAATTAGCTTTAGCAATTTAAATATTCTCAGTAATAATATGGTAACATGGCTCGGGTGATAGTAGGCTCGCACTCAAGTACGTTGTTCCTAAGACAAACCTACTAGGCGAAATGTGAATGTAAAACATCTCTGCCTTGCTCTCTGATATACAGTTATAATAACACGCACATTATGTTTAAAAAATCAAGTATTATAATTATGTAAAAATTAAATTAATATAATAAATAAATATTTTAGTATGACAAGCACTTGTTTTGCTGATATTACTTCATACGGTTTTTGTTTCAAAATGTGTAAACTAATCTATGCGACGAATCACAAAAGGAAAAAAACAATTTATAATTTCTGTGATTCGTCCCATTGGGAGGAAACAGTCGTGAAATGAAACACGGAACTTCGCCATTATACGGATTTTAAACACTATCGTTATATAAATTTGAAATTATATTAATTAGATTTAATTTTACTCTTTCTACGACGTTTTGGTTGGTTATCAGCAGTCATTTTCAGGGAGAGACTAAACCTTGAATGGACAGATAGCAAAACAAGTAAATCGTGCCAGTCGTATAACTATCGAACTAGAATATATGTCAAGGTAGCTCAGGGTGGCTTTTATCTAATTAGAAACGTATGCAATAATGAACAGCCGTGCTTTTCTTAATGAGCCGACTTCTAGGTACATTCTGTACCGGGAACCGGTTACATTCGTTTTTCTAGTAGTTGTTTTGCATCGAGGAAGCGCCTGAGTCTTTTGTGACGTGTAATTTAAATTATATGGATAAGACTTTCATCCACATCAAATACCAATGAATTTTTATTTTTACACAACTGCATATATTCTGTGTAACATACTAATAAAAACGTAAAATGATTTCTTATTAATCCAATTTAAGGCTCAATGCAATTTATCAGCCGTACAAAAAGGGAAAATTCAATGGGGTACCATTGAATTTTCCCTTTTTGTACAGCTGATAAAGCGCTAATTATTATCCGGACGTTGCAGGACAATAGGCTGCAGTAGCCACGAACCATCGGATGGGATGTATGCTTTATACCTTGATGGTATACAAAAGACTTCTTACTTTGTATTCAGAATGAGTTTAGAATATTTGGCGATCTTTCTATGTTTCTAAATTACAAATATCTCAGTTCTAAGATAAAATAAAAATAAGAATGTTATAAAGTTCAATTAGTGTTACAACAAACTGTGAGACATAATAAAATTGCGATCCGATCGCGAACAACGTTCAATATTCACAAATACGTATATTTATAAAAATAAAGTTGAGTAACATTCAACATTGTCCACCATAACATTTAAAATCTGAATAAAAACACACAAGACGTGCAAATATTTGTCCCGTGCTGCTACCGAACGAGGAAAATTATTTTATTGACTTCTGTTATGTAGAGTTGGTCACATAACCTTTCTTACAAATAAATTAAAGTTAAAACCAAAAAAATAGCACGCTTCTATGGAGAGGGGATACAGTTATATAAGGTCTCGCCGAGAGAAGACGGATGAGCTCCAATACAAAGCCCCAATACAATATAACCATTAACCCATATAATATGAGTCCTGTAATTACTCGAAATTAAGAATTATTATGTTTCTCTTATCACAGGTATTTTCTAAAATATTATGTGTGCGAGACTTACACGGAGACATAGGTCCAACGTGAAGAGGCCCTTCGAGAGTTTTAATCTTCTTAGGTGGGATGGAACACCTACCGCGGCACTAGCCGCAGCACGCGTAGGACTATTGCTACGTATGGATTCTAATATATATGGGCTATGGGAATGGGTATTTGATGGACCGGTATAATGGCAACTATGGTTGGAAAACGGTGTCTGTCCTGAATACTCTTATCAAGTCGAATGGGCAGACGGTGACTCGCCAACTTATATTATTATTACTATTAGACATTGCAATTATGCTAAATGTCAATCTCCTATATAAGTACCACACTATATTCAGAAGTGGGTGAACAATAAACCTTAAAATGTTAGACAATAATAATTGAAGTTAACAAATATGCATTAATATCGCAGTTCGTTGATAACACACATTTCCATACAAAGTGCTTGTAGCAGCGAATTCTAAGACAATCGTCTTAGCCACCGTCACGTAATATCTTTAGCACCTCAGCGGAGGGAAAGTTGGCACGATCACGTCGGGTGTAGTGGGACGATGCCGAACAGCGCCATCTTGTGTAAACTTTACAATCGGATGTGTCCACTATCGCCCCAGATGATGGGTAATACGTACAGCTAACACTAACGTCAAAAGACGTAGCCTAGAGTCTTAGTCCATACAACGTCCGCTAGTCAGGGTGGATTGTAGTGTATGCAATGAAATCGTCATTAACACATTATCTCACGCGTGTCTTCACATCGAAAATTAGGCACTCACTTTTTGCCAGCTAAAAGGCTCATGTAATTGAAGACGAGCCGTCATTACCGTTTACCTAAGGATTTCTGACGGAAAGACCAGTATCACTATGCCCCATCCGGAAATCTAACTCCAAATCTTAAGCAAAGCATTCAAAGTCAAAGACAAAGTTAAATATCATTTATTCATTTAGTTCACAAAGTAACACTTATGAACGTCAAACGGGTTAGTGAGTTTATTAAATTGACTGAATTTACATTTATGTTAGTTGCAAGGTTTGGGCAAAAGGTTGAGCCTATGAGAAGATACCTGCAAGAAACTTCAGGTCACTCTTTTAAATCGCCATCAAATTATATTTTTTTTGTAATTCCGTTCCATTCGTGTTCACTACCGCTGTGCTACCGATGTAGTCGTCTTTAATCACATCCAAAATATTGTACACAAATGCCAGACTGTTGTTGCATAAGTGTTAAGTCTGAATTGTATTAGTATTGTAGTAGATAGATTATTAAATTAATGCAAATTAGTTTGTTGGCAACACACATAAGCGAGAGATACCTAATTACAAAAGGTGGTAAGGTTGTATTCCAGGCTATATGTATAAGTATAAGTATAAGATACCCGTTGATGCAGTGGCACAAGATTGCGTCTATGTTTGCACCTATAGTAAGATGTATATATATATGATAATATTTCAGGCGTTTTTGGTCCAGTAATCAGCATTAAATTTGAAGATAAATATAAAAGATTTTCCCCTCACTTCCAAAAGGATCACTGATCCAATAAAGTTTTAACTTATTTATGCAGGAAAATAAAAGCTCGCCCACACTAAATCAAAACGTTCGTAATCTTAAACCGCAACAATTCCAGTTTATTGCATTACTCCACCCGTATGTAAGTAGGTTAACGCGTTAGGCTCAAGTCACACCGACGCGGCGACGCGACGCCGCGGTGGAACGGAGAACAGACATAATACCTACAGGTAGTAGTTATACGTCATTATTTCTCACATGTGAGGCAATGCCGAGTGACGGTTACTTCTCTTCTACGTCTGCTAGCTAGGTTTATGTTTTAGTAATAGGAACACTTCCAAACTAAAAGCCGATGTTAAGAATTCCCAGACCGATTTTATTTGTAAAATAGCCTCGATGGCGTAGTGGCTAGTGAACCCGACTGCCACGCCTGAGGTGGCGGGTTCGATTCTCGAACAAGTCAAACATTTGTGTGCATGGACATCGATGTTTGTTTTAGTCTGGGTGTTTCTATGTATAATATCTAAGTATTTACAAAAATAATAATACAAACTATATATGTATGTTTATCCATTGTCTAGTACCCATAGTACTAGCTCTGCTTAGTTTGGGCTAGATGGTGTTGTGTATATGTGATAGAATATTATTTCTTGTTTCTCTTTCACGGGTATTTCCTGCCCTCAATACTCTAATAGCATCAATCGAATGGGCAGACGTTGACTCGCCAACTCACTAGATGGGCCCACAAAATAGCCACGATAGGCATACAAGCCAGCAGCAGAGGGCAACACCGGTGCGAGTGGCTAGGGGTGTCCAGCGGTGCAGCGTCGGTTTCACCATCACGGGTCTCGTGACAGCGGAGACCCGGAGCGGGATTCCCCGTAGTTATGCCCTTGAAAATGACACTTCCACCCCCAAGCATGTAGCTCTAGCAGCCTCCCTTTGACCGGTCGACCAAGGCAAGCCAAAGTTGAGAGTCCTACGGACGCTCTTGAAGTTCCACCCCAGCCAACTAGTGTGGGTGTAGGTGGTAGTTTAAAAGCTAGTGTACTGTGCCCTCTGATATCGCGTTAGTCTCATGAGGAGATAACGACTGTTCCAGAGGGGTGAATATTATTATTATATTTGTGCTTATGCTTTAATACCAATTATAAGATTGATATAAATTGACTTTTGGTCTTATTTAATTTTACGTGTCATTTATTATCATGAATTTAGTCAGCTTTTATGTCGCCTACATTTAATACTTTACATATACCTACATCTAATAGACACATTTACCAAAACGTAATTTAATTTTAAAACTCATTTGTTCATGGCTTTTAATCATATTACTCGTATAAAATATTTAGATGACAAGGGAACGTAACCTAAAGCAGGAAAATTTTGCGTCACTATTCTTATCTTGAAATTTGTGTTTGTAACGCTTGGTTAGTCTGAGTTGAGCTTACGTTACTTATTTAATGCTAGGTAACTTACTTGATATGTCTATGCAAAACTTACTTCCTCTAGGACACTGTGGGCCGTAGATAAGCTCGCATGAATAATAATGTTCGTTTGAATACGTTTTGTTACGTATAGAGTTTAATCCTTTAGGTAAAGTTCAGTTTTAATAATCGCGTCACTCTGTCCCAGCTTTTACTTATCTCTCCCTTTACCATCTTGGCTTACTAAGACCGATATTCAGCGAAGGAATCCCTTTTTTTTGTTCTAAAACGAATTGTTTAAAATTATTCTTGATTTATCGTCCTTTTTGGTTTGCGTTTCCTTGGCATTGTTTCCGTAGAGCAAAGGGACCTCAGCCACGTCTATGAGCGTCGGATACCGCTTAATGGCAAGCGGTTGATGATTATGTGGGTCGCTTGCCCGACTGCCACAAAAGGCAATAAAAATAAAATTGCTCACACTGGGCCATTCATGTCCAATCTTTCCGGGAATTATTACATTAATGCAAAAAAAATTGTACAGTGAATGTTTATTTCCAAGTCCAAATTACACGAAGGTTTTTGTAGTCAGCAGCCCGGTCTATTTGATAATCGCATAACAAAGAGGTTTCATAAAAAAATCGAATATATGAGACAATTTGGTAATGCACAAACTGATTCATATAGAAATTCTCGCATAGAAAACGTAAAAATAAGCTTAAAGTTTGATATATTTGCTATCTACTTTACGCCATATTATTTATTTATCAAGTAATAGTTAGTAATAAAATAAATTACAACAAAAACAAATCAAAAATAACAGTTGTATCAGTAGAATAAGTAGTTCAAGTATTTATCTTTCATATTTAGTTAGTCAAGTTATAATTTCGTTGCTGTATCATTTTAATATGATATTTGAGAAATGAGCTCTGATGAGGTATATGCGAGTATGTAGTATCTATCTCTGATGTCTAACATGACATGTGATACGATCGACAAACCCGTCAAATCCCACGGGAGCGATACAGACCGAATCAAAATCAATACGATACAATTTTTACAACGCCAAACCATGTGCGTCCATTTCATAATCAGACTTAACTAAACCTTGACTTACTCGCTTACACTGATAAGAATGGTCTATGCACCTTCCATTGACCTTTTAAATATACTAATAAACGCGGTGGCGCTGAAGGAACATACTCCCCAGGCGTACGCTTACGCGTAGAGTACCATGAGATAAGTTTGCGCCTTCACTGATAAGAAAATAATTTTTGCTGTAATGCCATAATCCTAGAATACAACCCGTACTATGACCAAAAGCTATGACATCCTTGATCTACCGGGTCTTTACTGATAAATATATCTATACGAGTATTATAACAAGGAAAGATTTGATTTTTTGTTTGTTTGTTTGTAAGTATTTAATACAAAATCTAATTAACTGATTTAAAAAAATATTTTACCTTTAGAAAGCTGTATTATTACCGAGTAAAATAGGCTATATTTTGCTTTGAAAACAAAGTACTGTTACTAACATAACCTAACCTATTTTTACGCAAGTAAAACCGTGAGCTAAAGCTAGTTTTTTATAAGACAACTGTTTTAAATAATCATATATCTCAATGGTAAGCGGTTACCGCGTAGCCTGTGATCTCCGACAAAAGGAACGTAGGCAAAGGAATGGGAGATGTAAGCGAGTAAGCCTCAAAAGCTTGTACGTACCACTTACTTCTAATCTTTCTCGTGGTAAGCCGGCTAAGCCACAATGTCGCCAAATATATGACAATGCAAATGTTTCTACTCAAAAATGTTAGTGCCTCATGAACGTACCAAATCTATGAGTGCTGTACCAAATGACTAGAACGTTAGCTAAATGTCTTTTATTTTATCTCTTTTCATAATTCTAAATGACTAATGAAAGTGCTCACATTGGTGATAAGTTTTAACGATAATTTAATCAACCAAAAAAATTATTTAAAAATATTTTAAAAGCGATTGAAGTCTTATCAGGAAATGAATAGTTTTGTATGATTCTTAAAATGTACATATCTACACTAATATTACAATAAAATGTATTTTTGTTTGTAATAGATTGAAATTATTTTTTTACCAAATTGGTTAATCATTTACACTTAAATGAGATACAGTTTGAGTGAAATAGATTACTAGAGTAGATTTCGAGATGTAGTGTTATAGACCTCTGAACTTTAATCCCAATAATATCAAATATATATGAGAAATCCTTATACAATACACTATAGCATAGCATATTAAGATAGCTGTGTTCCTCTTTAAAAAAAACATCGTCTTTAGATATATGAAATCTGCCATTTTGTTTACAAACATCCTGGCCTTTTTATGAAAAATAGTAATGCAGTATGGTCACCAATAGAAATAGCCGGTATCGCAATAAGTTACATGCTCCAAGCCAACGCACAGCAGTATATAATAAAATTTCATTTTGTATGGCTATTAAAATATATAATAAATTACCTAATGAATACAAAGACTGCAGTATAGGTATATTTAAAAAAAAGTTATTTAAGTTGCTATTGTATAAATCATATTATTCTATTAAAGATTACATGAATGCCGCGACCCCGTGATAACCATGCTGAGACATTTGTTC
Source organism: Catocala fraxini (assembly GCA_930367265.1). NCBI lineage: Eukaryota > Metazoa > Arthropoda > Insecta > Lepidoptera > Erebidae > Catocala > Catocala fraxini. The sequence goes on from OV884032.1 coordinate 301,385, forward strand.
TGTTTGTGTTATATAACTTTATTTTCATGTTTCTTTTTGTTCTGTTTTATATCTAAGAATACTGTTCATAATATAATAAAATGGTAACTAGCTGTAAGTAGTTTTAGGTTAAATATTCGTACACCAGACATGGTAGAATATAAGAGACGTATTATGAATATTCTAATAACACCGTTATTGTAACTAGGTACTTTACATTAGATATTGGTTTGGTGACTATTGAAGTTGGCAGATGAATGGAGTGGAATGATTTAAAAATTCTTTTATCATCAGATTGCTATCCTTATATCATATTATATATTATCCAGAAGTAACAAAGGTTATATAACATGCTATGAGCCACTGGAGCGTAACAGTAATTATAAACATGGATGCAACTGCAGCTTACCAATTAAACATTATTAAAGCTGAATTATTAAAATTTATTTATTTTAATTTTATTTATTTATTTCATTTAGGTCGTTCACAGCTGACAATTAATATTAATAAAAATTATATATAAGATAGTACGCCAATTACGAAGAACACAATAAAAAACTAATTATTACAAGCAAGAGTAAACATGTAAATCTATATTATGTAATTATAAACGATTATTCCGTTGGCCCGTATTATATTATCATAATGTTGTCGTGTCTGAGCGGGACGTGACGGTGTGCGAGCCTGTGTATATGTGAATGAGGGTGTGTGCTCGTGTGTATACCAGTGTGTATGTAAGTGAGTGCACTAGTATATTTCAATCTGCGTGCATAATTTTTTTGTTTTTGCTCTGGTCATGTCACCTTTGTTAGACAGAGAATTTAATATTTTATTTTTATAAGAGTTGCGAGATGTGTTAAATGGATCCAATGAAGAGAAGTTATTATTATAAATGCTAGGAATGCGAGTGAATGACAACGTTTTGAAATACTTAGTTGAAGCAGTTGGATTCGAGAATAGTTGCGTTTGTCTGGTGCACAAAGGAAGATTGATATGAAAATAATAAACTATGCTTAGAATTGTGTAAGTGTCCAGTCCTAACAATAATTTCAGTTCAGCTCACAACGCTATGTATTACCATACATATAATGATCACATCTACTTATATGCCACAGGTAACACTTCGTATAACTGTATTAAACGGTTTGAATAAATCCGTAACGCTGTGAACGTATTTATATACTGTCATAATTGTATTCGTCTTCAAGAAGTGAGAAGTCGGCAAGCTTGAAGGCACAAATCAGCCAATTTCCGTACATTTGGCGCCCTCTAATCAAACACACGCGTAGACAGGCGGCTATAAGCGTCACACTCATATTTTATTCAGTGATCGCTTCACCCGCTTTTTACCGAACACCGGCGGTAACGGCCCACTTAAATATTGTATGAGCAGAAGGCTTCCGCGCTCATAGAGATTACCCTCGTTAATAGATGACTATCGATAGTTTAGATCTATTTGACAGATAATACGACTTCATTAGGTTTTTGTTCTAGATAAGAGAAAATGAAAGAAAAGGAAAACGAATATAATTATCCTAATTATAGACTGCTTTTTGCGCAGCCGTAGTAAATGTGATTGTTGTGTTTGATGTGATTGTGATTCTTGGGTTTAATTACTGGGGTGGGCAAAGTTTTACTGTAGAAGTTTTTAGTAGTCAAGAAATTTCGGTTGCAACACAGGTTATGGCAGTATTAATCGGCATTGGTTCACTGCTTTTATATTATACGTGATAGGTAATCACGTAAAATATACGGAATACGGAAAACTGAACGAGACCGATCCTGACGACATGCTGACGTTTGTGGCGAAGGACTTAGTCTCTATTAGACGAGTAAGTTATCTCCCCTCACTTTCGATCACGTCGATGTTCCAAGCCTATTGAAGGACATCGTCTTCCTTAAGGCCAGTTTAGCGGATTTAAACAAAAAGTTGGAGGCATCCCAGGACACCGTCATGGTCTTGCGCAAGGAGGTTGACGAGATACGCAACTCTGTGGCTTTAAGTAGGTCACCGACGCATAGTAACGACATCAACACGAGTCGTGGTGCAGGCTGCATCGATACATCGGTCTCAAGTTTCGCGTCAGCAGTTTTGTCGCCGCGGAATGTTGTGACTGCTGAGTGCACTACACGCGCGCCTTGCTGCCCCGCCCTCGTCCCCGCGGCCCCTCCTCGCATCGCCGCGCGACCTTAAGGCTTAGAGGCTAAGCAGGTAACTGCGAGCACACCCATGACTCCCGCCACAAAGTCGGTGCCTGAGATGGCAAAGAACTAAGAAGTTAATGCTGAAGATGGTTTTGTGACGGTGCATAGGAGGAAGCGCCGTCAGAAAACCAACAGGAACTGTTGCGGTACACCACTAAGGCGAAGGACATCGTGGAGTATATACGCCAGAAATCTAAGTACATGGCAAGAGTGCAGCTGCTGGAGTCGCGTCACAACGTCAACTTTAAGGCGTTTCTGGTGCGAGTCCCAACTTGCTTTTTGCATGTATTTATGAAGGAGGACTTTTGGCCGAAGGGTTTGGTATTCCGTTGCTTCCGCGGACAAGTACCACATGAACGCACAACAACAGAGTGCAAGTAAAGCATTACTAACATAGTGAATAAGTTATATAAATACTGACACAATTTGTATGTATGTTAGTCCATAAGGTATTTATCTATGCGTCTATGCCATGCGAAATAAATGGTTATCATCATTATTATTATTATAAAAGCAAACCAACGTATGATTATAACATATTGGATAATATTAGCGGAGTAAAGTCTTTAATGTCAACCACACTGTCCAATCCGCGGTCATGCCCTTTTACCTGTATGTCTGCTATTGCATTAGAGGCAGAATCATTTCTTCTTCGGATATTCCGCATAGTATTGATCAGTAATGGCTTAGTACAGTTAGCAACATAAGTCGGTAAGAACGCCAAAAATGTCAACCGGCTCTATCTTTAAAAATAATGATTTTAATTTAACATTTAATTTCACAAATTTGTTTAATGTCTAGCTACTTATATTGCTGACTGTACTCTTATTTTATATATTTCAGTCGCCAAGCAGATTGCGTCCCTATAATTTGACAGATTGCATGTCGTATTTTTTGTAAACGATCAAATAAATTCTGTCATATGTTATGCATTACTTGTCATACAACTGGCAAGCTCAAATACTTGCCGAAGTAATAAGAACTATGAAGTCATAATGTAATTGTAAATAGAAGGCAATTCAAAACTATTAAGTAAGTAGTTTGCTTTTGTTATTTTTTATTAAAATATATTGCTCATTGCTCCATACCATAAAGTAAATAAAACTTAAAATAGTTTTGTTACGTGCTGTTATACCAAATGCTATAATTTTGAATAAGCGCCTTATTGAAACTGACCAACACAGTGCGATATCATTATTATAAAATAAGACCAGGGTCTTACTCAATTATAACTATTACAAAATACTCTAGCAGTTGGTTAAAATCCCAAATTTGTGATTGTAGATTTTACATTAAATTCGGATCAAAAAATTTCTAGTCATTAGTGATATCAAATTAATCTAAAACTTGCTCACTGGATTTTCGGCACCAAAAAAGGCTCGCAGATAGTTTTTTTCCCTTCTTAACTGAAATAAAAATAAACAAACATTATTACATTTATCAAATTATCATCTAAATCATAATGCATCATGGACAAAAGCCCTCAGCAATTTCAAAGTCGTTATGCATAACTTTGATAACACAATCTCTACATACTGGCTTTCAAGAAATCCTCAACGCAGAAGTAGTAATAACTATATAAAATATGATAACGAGAAGCTAACTTTCGTATAATTAAATATTTCCCACGTAGATAGAGTCTACCTCCTTTTACAAACACTACTACACAAATGTTCCCAGACACACACACACACACACACGCCCGCCCACAATCGCACGTTGACACGCCAACTTAGAAACCAAAACAAAGGTAAAGCAACAATACGAGCATAACTGCGTCCTTTCAACTTGTTGTCGACTGTCTAACTTGTCGATAACTTACCATCGCATTCAGAACCCTTTCACTTGGGAAGGGAATCGGTGACTGAAACATCGATTTACAAAAGGTTTGAGGAAATCGAAGAACTGATAAAGGTAACGATTTCACAAGATTTTTATAATAAATACGTGTTATTAGAACTTAACAGCACTTGCTTTTCAAAAAATCACAAATCTTTTAATTTAAATGAGACGGGATACAGCTCTGTCTATATTTTTGATAGCTTTATTGTCAGTGTATTACCATGTTTCATATAGGAATGTATTGCTATCTGCTCCGTCGACTCTCCTGATATTAAATAACATTATTATTATTTATTATTCCTTTCAATTTAATAAAAGATAAAACACACAAATGGGTATATAATATAATTGTAATAAAATAAAATGATACGTGAGACGCAAAAAACACATAGGTATAATATTAATTCTTTTAAAAATAATAAATATAAAGAAAAGTTATAAATATAGCACTTTATAAACATCCATTCGAACAAATAATATAATAGGTTTAATTTCTATTGTAATTAAAAAGAATACTAAATCTTGTGAGTGGGAGCCGCCTAATAAGAATATAATTTGAACGATTCAAGGAAATCGTTCCTTTTGCCAAACTTTCCTTAAAGGACGAATCCTTGTAAAAAGACGAATCAAATTAAGTTAACAATATCGACAAGGCAGGTTGTAAAAAATATATCAGAAGGTTTTTGTTTAAATCATCGGAGCATTCGAATTTTCCGAAAAGGAAAGATAGTCGCGGTCTGAAAGGTACGACGAAACGGAATGGAAGAAATTAAAGTGCTTGATCGAGCAAAAAGGTTGCAACTGACATTAGAACCGGGATATAACCGTGATAAACGACACAGACACGCCAGTAATATGCCAATATTGAATTTGATATATAATAGAGCACCAAAACTTTGAAATAGGCATTGCCCAAGATGTTTAATTTGGCACCACGAACAGAGGAATTTAAAATGTGCTTTTCTTACACAATTAAATTTAAAGGTTAAATAAAATTTAGCCTCTGAGCAACAGAAAAGGACATAGGTGCCGTTTATCCAGAAGAAAGTACAGTTACTAATCAAACCTTTATTTTTTTACGTGGTGGAATGCATTGACGCATACCCCTCCGCGTGGGTGGGCGGAGGGGTTATGTCGGACTCACCGGGGTAAAAGAAAGATGGTGATGATGATAATGGATCTCCCGGTAAAACCGACTAAACCTACCACGGTGTTCTTTGACAAAACCGCAATCGGCGGGGCCGCGCGAATCACTTTCACATGCGCTCGCGACCCCGAATCTAACCTGACCTAACAGTTATAACGCTAGCGAAGCCGCGGGTAAAATCTACTATAAAATAAATGTATTGTATATGAATAATGTTTTTCATCTGACGTAATGATATAGCCTTTTTCATTGAGTTCCCAACGAAGGGTTGTTGGGAAATATTCTTAATAAACGAGTATTTAAGTCACTGTATTCGACTAACATCTCTACGTATCTGTCGTGAAAATGAAACTTGATACTAAGAAACAAAAAGAAGCACTAATTATTTAATTTGAAATAATTAATATTATATTCCGCCAGGGCAAACTTCAGTTTTTTTTATACTTCTAAAATCCCTATGATATATTTTAAAATGTGTTTACAGGTTTTACGAAAATATTACCTACTAATAATACAAATATTTTCCAGTGAAAATCTATATTGTGTCGTATCCAAGAGTCGAGCAAACCAAAAAGAAGTTCAGGAACGATTGAATGAAATACATCGATCTATTCTATTAATCTGCATTTCATCATTCTCCTTTTAAATTAACTTTAATTTATAATATTATTCACAACCATAATACAATAATTATAATTACATTAATATCGAAGATCATATTGGCACCATAGATAATTACGGGATGATTTTCATTATAATTAACTAAAGGAATAATTGCCTTGATAATTTAAAACCCTTTCTATAAACCACTTTGCATGGTTAATCCATCACTCAAATTAATCTTTAATTACTGACAGAGATGGGTCACTCCCACAGATATCCCTACTAACGGCTTTTGGATGTTACCACCGTTAATGGGATTCGAAGTCGGTGTTGCCCAGAAAGGTAGCACCAGTAAATATCCATTACAGTTGTAGGGAACTCATAGTTGTATTGAAGAACCGATGTACGCTAGCAACACATCGGTCGCGTAGCGATAGTTGAAGCGACTGCGGCGTATGAGTTCTCGGGTTTGATGCCCAGGTTGGGCAAATTATTATTGGGTTTATCATTTAAGAAATGCAGCATGAATTCTGAATCTGAGTGCGCTAGATGGTGATCGGCTCGCTTTTGTTACGTGGGACCTTACACCATATTAGGCAATATGTAAATAAAGTTATAAACGTGAGATAACTAATGATAGATATACCTAAATGCGAAATTAATTCTATCTGTTTCTTACGTTTCAGGCTTAACCTGCTGAACCTATTTTAAAGCAATTTGAAAATTATTTTTGTTTGACAGTTCTAAGCTTAGTTTGAAGACCATCAATTAACGAACTATTTGTAAAGAATTTACTTCTAATAAAAATATTTTGTATTGTTTTCTAAAGATAGTTTTAGCCTTTAGGCACACGTCACTTGAATAAAACTTGCAAGTGTAGGTAACTACTAGCTATAAATAAAGGTAATACAGAGCACAAAGACTTACTTAAGCTCTGTTCAGTGTACACATTATACTTATATACCTACTTAGAAAATATACACATTTATATAATATTGTCTTCTGTTTACGCGAATGTTATTCATTGAAATTAAACTTCTATATATTCTGCGTAAATAGAAACACCAATGATTAATTATGTTCGGGTACTTTGAAATAACTACACTGGAACATTGAGACGACTACCATCTTAGTCTCCCCGTGACCATGGCTGCTGAAAAGCAACCGAAACGCCGGGGAAAGTGTAAACTTAAATATAAATAGTTTGTAATAAAGTGTAAAATAAATAACGCGTTAAAATCCGTATATAGAAGTTTAATTTCAATACACATTTATCATTTTCATAAGTCCTTTAAGTTCATTAAACGCTAAAGCGCAGATTTAGCTGAAGTTTTGAATAAATTAATCATGATAAGTTAATCGCCACTAGGTAAATATTATTCAAAGTAATAATAATTAAACATTTGTCACACTGACATTGTTTGTTTATGATACTCCTAGTGCTATCTATGAGATGCGCGATAATTAATTTTACTTATAAATCGACAAGGAGCTTGTTCATGGCGGTCGTTCATTTGCGTTTGCTGAGCTAAGTGTTCCAGCGCTTTTAAGTCACGGGCATCTTTACTTGCTACAATGTGTGTTAAATCCACAAACCCAATATTTCACCGTAAGTTTTATATAATGTTTTTAGGTGTTTTTAAACCTAAAATGTCTAACATGAAGTGTAATAAGATTCTAAGCACTCGGGGCCACTCGTGGGTCGGTGCAGCCCGAAGAAATTGAGCTCATTATTACCGTACTAGAGTGTTGATGATAATACAGATTACTACGAGGCGCCTATTAAATTCTTCCGGCTATTGTGCCATAATATAATCGTAACTGATTACATACTTTTCTTTTTAACCAGAGACAACAAACTTTTACTTTTTAAACCAACAAATTACCGTCACGTATTTTGCCCTGAGGGAATTTTCAGGGCGAACGTGCTGTTACGTTCCTTGCTTGTGTAAATAAATGTTTCCTTTCTTTTTGTTTCTAAGAACTGAGATAGCCAGAGGTGGGCGCTTTCTCTCAAGATTAGATATCGCCGAGGCGGTGTTTGTAGCCGCTGATAGACAACAATGTCGTTTTACAACTCAGCTGATACGTATACTTACAGTTTATACGCCTTATAACATTATACTGTCGTCGTCCGTGGTCATGATGAGAGCGCTCTTCGTGACAGCAGACACTGGCATTTTTAACGATGGGATAGACATAGACGGAAAAAAACAATAGCATAATAATTCTATGTGTGACGATAGATTATGTAAGCTATATATTTTTTTGTTTAGATATTTTAATTAGAGAAATTAATTGTGATAATTGAAAAGCGAGAAATAATATATGTATTTTTACAGTAAACTATAACATTTGTTATGTTTTCAGTAAAAATTTGTGATTTTCGCGACAATGCACTATCATGCGTCTATAGTTTGAATCTTAGATAAACAGAAAAAATGTCATAGCCGTAGGTAAAAGGTACTACAGATTTTGTCAATACCTAAATAGAACAGAATGCGTATTTACAATAATCTGTTTAGTGCCTAAAAAGCCAGGCTCTGGTTGAATACATGCTACATAGACTTGTTTTGACGAAATACTGAGTCATGGATCTCAATCGGCTTGTTTGAGGGCTAGGTTGGAGCTGTTTTGATTGCCACCCTGATTGAGATTGTAGTGAACTGATAAACATTACCGCTATAGTAACTGCTCATTAAGTAACTTATTAAAACGATCACGGAGTGGATTTCTTTTCAGTGAGGAGGCGGGTAAAGATACACAGCAAGGCAAGCCTCGCGTACCGCTCAATATTGCGAGACGATCCGATGCGACTCCCAAGCGAGACGAGTAGCTTTTGCTAATTAGCCGCGATAACAATAAATACATGATTCTGTTAGAATTAGAGGTGGACCATAAATTATATGCTGGTACTATCCGTATTTGTTTACACTTAGGATGTTATTTTAATGACTTATGCTTATTTAAATCTACTTCATATTTTAATCTGTGGAATTAATAATTGAAACAAGTAGTAGTAGTCAAATTACATGAATTTGACTACAATTCTACAAGTGAAGTTAAAATATGTGTGTTTAAGAATTGTAAAAGTGTTCTAAATTCATATGGAAAATATTGCACTATTTATTTCGTATGTATTTACATTAAGCTTGCTTTTCTTACAAATAAGTACTGATAACAAATTGTAATAAATAAGTTGCGCCGCAGGGGTATTCTTGTTCGGACCGTTGAACAAGACGGACGCCTCGCTAGATTGTAATTGTAAGTGAAAATACTTAAAATAAAAACGGAAACCTACCCACAATTTGTTTTAATCCGCCACCCTGATTTTATAATTCCTAGACGCCACATGATACATTCATTTAACGTTACAATAATAGATTTTATATGACACGCACGAAACCTTTACATTATAATTATATTTCTACGATTGTCCACTTCAATGAACATTTCTTAAATATTATTTTCATAATTATTGTGGTAGGCGGAAAGAATCCATTTGCCGGAACGACTGAATCTTAATACACGTTGACATTTATACTGAAGTATAATTATATTTTATAATTATACTTTAGTAACGAATTCTGTGACAAATTCGCAGCTCCTTTTAAATGTTTTTCCCGGAGCAGAGGTTCAATATAAATGAAAATTTTCTTTTCTATTCCATTTGTTCCTTTGACGGTATAATGACAATTATATTTGGATGGTTTACGTCTTATTAATAGGACATGACAAGCCTGAAAGCGTTTCGAATTACTTGCCCACGACTTCGTGTGGTTGCCGACGGTAAAATATAGACGGTGCAATTACTGTCGTGTTTATTTGTTTGTGGCTCTAAGCTTAAAGCGTGCGCGCTTTGTAACCTTGTGGATGTAAGTTGACTGGAATCTTCTCAAGAGATTTTCACCTCACATAACGTTTTACGTCTTACTAAATATTCGATATACTTTACAATAAATTACTTATTTGTTTTAAAGTTCTTTCAGCTGACATGACAAAATGTTGTATCTTATAAGAAGGCTTAGTTAATTATCAGGATTTTGTATGAATTATATTATATAGATTATAGAGTTTGCGAAGTTATTATATTATTTATTATATATAATTACTATACAGTGCCCTTAAAGCACTGAGGTAACCGGATTATTTAGTACTGCGTGCCAAAAAGGTTTTCCATGCCAACACTGTTCGTAGAATGCCTAACAAACGTTTTGAATTGTGTTCTAATAAAGCGTACGATGATTAACAAACAACCTACAAACAACATTACTTTTTTTTTCGATCTGAATGTGAATGCTCAAAGGAGGTCGTTTGTTTCATTAACTAAGATACGTTTATTAATTTATTTGAAATTCCAAGTATAATAAAGACTACTTAGTTCAAATTTAAGACAAAAACAAAAATAATGCTATAATAAAACAATTTTATAAAAACCACAACGCTCTAAATTCAAATTTCGTAGTGGCGCCCTCCGTTGCGGTTTGACGCTTTGACGAGTTCGTGGCAATCGCGGCTTTGTCGAACTTATGATTGAGTAACGATCGTTCTGTTTTGCGCTGACATAACTTCGTTCGGCGGTATGTTAGGAATTTGCTCGCAAAACCGCGGTAAAGTATAATTCTGGAGTTGTTTGTTAGGGAAATCACACATGTGTGGTAATATTAATCGGTACTATACTACATGATCTGAATATGTTCTTTATTTTATTAAATGTTGTGGCGCTGGATTGTAGTTATTCTAAAGAATGCGTAAAACACAAGCGTTTGGCATAACTGTGTCCAGCCAATATTGCGCCAGTTATGTTTAAGCCACAAATACTATAGAGAGTATTTTGCTGCATATCGGGCATAGTTTTTGGCTGATAATTGAACCCGCTGATCACACAATTTTTCATCCCGAGTGGGATTCGAACCTACGACACTCGGCATAGCGGCAGTGGCGAGGCGAACACTTAAATGACCACGCCATCCATGCAGTTCAGCATGCTGACTTATTTATAAAATCAACGAACTCAGCAATTTGAGTTTCTAATTATTCCGACATAATCTACCAGCCATTCATTTACTGTGTCAGCGTGTACACTGACATTGAAGAAACTACGAAAGTATAGAATTTAACATTTAAATAGATACATGTCACGTAGAGAGCAGAAGTCGCCATGAAAATAGACGGCGGCTCAAAACGCCGCCGCCGACCTATCGAACAATACATTTCAATTGTCACATCTGTAACTCTGATCGGCTCGCATAAATCGCTGACACGTGATACCAACGACATTTCTTTCAATCGCCCCAGCGACGGTTGGGCTTATGATACCTATATAGAATATTGTATGCTCCTTAGATCTAGGTGCTTAAACACCCATTCCACTCGAAATCAGATTATACTCTTTTTATTTATCACTTTGTTGTCATTGCAAGTTTCTAAGTACATATGTGATGTAGTACTTTCTACTTCTGACTTTGAATTGCATCGAGTATAATAATAACACAATTGTTCTGGCGATTATATAAAGCGAATTTGGACTGTCTACTAGCGCTCTTTTCAAATGAAAAGTAATGCTTACATCATACAAGAATTTAACAGTATGAATGAGAGCAAAATATCATAAAATGGCTATCATTATTGGCACTCTGATGACGAATTTACGAGAAATAAGCAAAATTGCATGCTCGCATTATTATATCAAGTGTACGTTCGACCCGTAATCTACACGAGTGTTGAATGTGTGTTGCATGTTATGTTTTAATTCACATAATTGTAGAGCGAAGCCTGTAAATTGGGTAAAATCAATCATCCCCAAACCGCGAGTGCATCACAGACTCATACAAATGAGCATGAACATGATTGGCACGTGCCCTATAGCATATTCAATCCACTAAGCTTAATTGCTAGTAGCACTAGCGTGGTCTAATATAATTTACAACTCGTCTAACTAACGACTCCAAATTGGCAGCGTGTACAATAATTGCTGAGCTGCTATGAATGCAAATTTCTGGTCTGAATATTCAGTGAATTAATATCACATGTATTGAATCTTTATAAAGTGAAAACAGTGGCGTTATTCGCAAGTTTTGTGCGTCTATGAATGTCATTATTATTTTCAAATTAGATGAATGCATGGATAGCCTAACAAGCTAGAGGCTGCCGCGCTGAGTGTGGGCAATATTTGTTAATTCCACAAATTAATGAATGAAAATTAATGAAAAGAATTCACAATACACCCAGACACAGAAGTGTCTGGGTGTATTTTGTATTCTTTAGTAAGTTGTATGTCTGAAAAGTTAGCCTTTTTAAAAATGCGAGATAAAATATGACTCTGTTCAGGCGCGTTTTTTGTTCAGCAGTAAATCTATTCTGGATGATCATAATAAATATCAGCATTTTAAGCCCTTCTGGATTAACTAATACCACAATTTGTAAAGAGTCTTAATTCAGAAACCCTTAGTACGCAAAAGATTTCTTACGACTGCTTTTGAGTACTATAAAGCCAATTTAATATTGAGGTCAATTTATTTCAACATAATATGTTCTAATGTTTGGTTGTCCAATGGTTTTAGAAATCACCATGCCTATGCCAGGCCTGACTACTGCGGAGACAATGCGCTGTTGTTATTTTATATATTCAAATTGGTCATTACTTATTGAAAATAAATGCGACTCTGTTTTTCCTTTTTTAACCGACACGGTAGAGAAAATAAACACGACTTAGACTATCGCATTATCACGATTTTTAATATCAACTTGATATGAGAATAGCAGGAAGCGTGATTTAAAGCCATTGTAGCACCAAAATACGCAATATTTTCATTAAGTGTAACAATTCAGTAAAACTTAAAATGCAGTCGTAATGTACCTATATTAAATGTTCTCTGAAAGATGTCCTTTTCTGTTGCACGAGACTGTCTGCCAACTTTATTCATCATCTTAACAAGTTTGTTAAAAAGTTAAACGTGGACACTGCTAGCTTCGCAGTTTGTAGTCACTTAAAATATTACGAAATAATTATTAACATCTTTGTATTATTTTTAATTATCTTAAAATGATAACATCAAGAAAAGGTTATACAAATAATTTTAATTCCACTAATACTGTAAAAGTTATCAGTGATTTTAGTTGTGAGTCTAAGGGCCTGTTCCACCATCTCCAAATAGCATTTATCTATAAGTCTCGCCATATCTCTTCTTTAACCTAACAAGAGTGAGACAGCATGCGATTTATCTTTCGGATAACTTTTACTTGGTAGTTGTGAAACCGGCCATAAGACATGCAACGCACATCGGAATCTTATTTTTTAGCCCAATGCTCAACAAAAGGAGTACAGCTAAACTACGCGTAGACTTCTTGTGAAAATGAAAACCGCTAAACCTGTTTTATGTAAAAATATACTTGTATACGTAGTCAACCAACAACAAAGCAAAATATAGAACATTTTTTTGTACGGTACATTTCTATCACTTCTGCAATGCGTATTTTTCAAACATCAATATCGCAGATATACGCTACTAATTGCCCGCATGGGTTAATTATTTCAAACACATAGGTATGTATAAAGCAATGTAATACATGTAATTTCGGTCAAGTACACTCGAAATAAAGTAATGATATAATAACTGTATAGCATGTCGTCTGACAAAACACATAGAGTGCGGTAATAAAGTACAAACTATACATCATCGCGGTAGTTATAAAATTTGAATAATAACTCTGTAACAACCGTGCTTCCATACGTTTATTGCGGAGTATAACTGTAATATTGCATTCAAGAGAGTACTCTTGAATTTTACTAGATCAATAGACGTGCCTTACATATTTGAGAGTCTCCTCATGAAGGGTCAACTGCGCTGGTGTGGGCACCTTGTTCGTATGGAGTCCACCAGGTCGCCAAAAGTTGTTTTTTACTCGGAGATAGCTTCGGGTAGATGCCGAGCTGGAGGACAGTATTTACGATACAAGGATGTAGTCAAGCGTCATTTAACTGCAGCCGGTTTGTCACCTGATACATGGGAAAATCTAGCCACAGAAAGATCTAAATGGCGCAAAGCTGTCAACGATGGCATAAAAACTTCTGAACGTAGCCGTATCGAAGACAAACGCCAGCTAAGAAAAAATCGTCCGAAGCCCTCTTATACATATTTACACCTACAATGCGCAAAGAGATCTTCACCGCCGCATTTGTAACCGTATCTAAAGCAAAAATTGGTTTCGCAAGTCACGTGAGGGCACATGCACGACAACAGAGTTCCAACAATTGACACGGTGTCGCCGTCCACAGACACGTCTGGGAGTCCTCCCATCATCTGAAGAGTTGAGCAGAGCACTAAAACAGAAATGTGTTACGTCTCACGTTTGAGTTACATGTATATGTATATGCAGAACGTACGTCCAAAATCCACACCTTTATGAATAATAATAATATTATAATTATATTCTATCACATTCACACATTACAATACCATCTAGCTCAAACTAAGCAGAGTTTGTACTATGAGTACCAGACAATGGATAAACATACATATTATGTATATACACTTTTTTCTTGTAAATACATGGGTACATATTACACATAGAAAGACCCAGACAAACATCCATGTAAATTCGATCGATGAATCTAAGAATACACATACATAGGTTATTTATTTCAGTTATATACCTAATATAACTTTCATATGATAAAAGAGAACGGGTCTTACTCACGAATAAGTATTTAATGGAATAAAAATAAGTACCTATTGGTTGTCCGACGTTTGACCGACTTGTAGCGATTGTGGTCACGGGTTGACTCTCGACCGACGCAAGTTGGTCGAAACGTCGGGCAATCAATAGGTATATATTACCTTAAAATACTTAATCGCGAGTAAGATCCTTTTCTTATATGAATGATAAACTACTAGATTTTGCCCGCGTCTTCGCTCGCGTAATTGTAGGTTAGGTTAGTAACAGTACTTTTTTCTGGATGAAAGGTTTTATGTACTTTTCTGTTCCTCTGACAACGTGTATGCGAAATTTCATGATGATCGGTCTAGTAGTTAAGGCGTGCAAGCGTAACAAACAAGCTTACATTCGCATTTATAATATTACTAGCTTTTGCGCGAAGCTCCGGCCATTTGGTACCTACATCAATAAAACTAGCCTATGTCCTTCCCAGGCTTTAATTCAAAACATTTATTTGCTCGAAACGTGGTACAATATAGTTGTACGTTAGAAAAAACAAATACAAACACATTAGAATGTTGTGATTCATATACGTTACTTAACTATATATACTTATCTTCTAGGTCTTCTTTTGTACTATAATACATTTTTACTTAAAGTAAATTAAACAATTTATATTAAATTGATGTAATAGCAACTGTTTAATGGTTTGGGGAACCTTATTAAATATCCTAACAGCCATACAATACGCTTTTTTTATAAATATTTCTAAACGTATTTGGGGTAATTCTAATTTATTTTGGTGCCTAGACATGTTATTGAAACTTATAAAAAACCGTTTATATTTTTTTACAAAATACAAATTTCGGAAGTACTTTATGTTTATAAATAGTGGCCTACAACTGTCCAGGAAGCTGGCCCCACATATTGCTCTAATGCATTTCTTCAGTGCTACGAAAACTCTGTCTACGTCTACTGAATTTGCCCACACAATCTCGTCTATAATTAGGTATGGTATAATTGTGTGGTACAATTATACCATACCTAATTATAGACGAGACATATGCATGCTAAGTAATTAACGCAGTATGTATATTTACTGTTTGCCTAATTTATTTTAATACGTATACAATACAAGAGCAGCGGTAGCTCAGTGGGGAGACCAATAGACTGCAATGCAGAGGGTCTCGGGTTCGAACCCACGTCGCGCACCTCTGACTTTCGGAAGTTATATGACTTTTCGAAATTATGTGCGTATTGATTGACAATTATCGCCTGCTCCGTGCCTCGGAGAGCACATTAAGCCGTTGGTCCCGGCTGCCATAAACATCTATGGCAGTCGTTATTGGGAAAGTCAGTACCCTCTAATATCCTGACACTGGTCTAGCCTTAGGGTATCGTTAGCCTTCGGGTTACGGAGGTCAGGTGGCAGCCGCTCCGTGTAGAAACTGATATCCAGTCAAATCCGGTTAGACCAGAAAAGCCGACCCCAAGTGACTTGGGAATAATAAAGGCTAAGAGAGAAGAAGACAATACGACCTGTCTTACAGGTCAGTTTTTCAATACGTGGTTTCCAACTGCAATATTTGTCCAGAGTGATACCTAAGAATACACAATCGTTTCCAGTATTTAATTGTAATCCATTTTGCTGCACATTATGAGGCTCAATACTTGCTTTGTATGTCTGAAACTGTGTTACGTTCGTTTTTTAATATGTTTATTTTTAAACTATCTTTGTACAAAATTTTATCCAGATCGTTATCGAGTCGGCAGTCAAACCCATAATCTCATGACTACCGCTGCATCACGGAGGCTATAGCAATCATACATTTGAATTCACTGACCTCAACCTTACAACATAAAATTTACTGAATTTCATGTTATGATTATGCTTATTCAGGGTTTAGTAAATAATAAATGTATTTGACAAACTTGGGCAGCTTGTCAACACAGTTGACTCGGCTGATTCAATTTGTTGTGTATGATCAACCGGTGCGTTAATAAAAATATAAAGGAATAAAAATGTTTTGTCGTTCAATAATAATTCTATTTCGAGATAGGTTTAAAACCGGAAAATTTAAAGCAGTAATATTCCATCGCACGATGTATGAATTATTTTTACCTACATGCTTCTCATAGCACAACGATCCGCCTGGTGTCAAGTAATCAGCACTAGCTAGTAAAGGTCAAAATCAAAAATTGTGTATTTATTTAGGTCACAAAGTAATTACAAGACTTATGAACGTCATAGTTGATTGAGTGAGTGAAGTTTCTTACTTGACATTCGTGTAAGTTCCTAGGTTCAGGCAGAGGTCTATGAGGCGCTGGCGAGATTGGGGACTTTCTGCCAGCACTGATGATTGAAACCACTACATCTATGCTAACAGCACAACGTCTACTTGTAGAACTGTAGATAGATGTACTTCTTATTTTCTGTAGGATGAAGAGTTTGGGTAAGGATACTTTTCACAAAACACCGTATTAATACAATATTTTAGAGATATTAGATTAATTAGTTGTAAAATTAATAATGTAAATATATTGTAAATGTAATATTACTAATAAATATTAATCTTTATAAATAATGTGCTATTTACAATACTGTATCATTAGAGTCATAAAATAATGTATCACTCACTGTACTTACTAACATTTTACGAAAATTCCAAGATAAGCCAGACATTAACACAATAAAACAACAATGGGTGCCGGCTCTTTTCTGGGATCTTCTTATACTTTGTTGTTATTTTTATGTTTAAATATTGTGAAATGAAATAAGGCATATCTAGTCCTAAATTACTGCCATTCCATTGTCAAATATTACTTGGGTTATTCTAATTAACGTATATTTATATCTAATATCATATCGTAAAGCATCATTCAAAGATAGTCAGTGTATCAGTAACGTAGACTCAATAATTTATATATTTTGACGGTCGTAAGTGTTACTTTGTGACCTTCATGAATAAATATTTTTTTCCTTTTTCTGTCAGACGTGTGGTTTCCACCACGTGAGATGAGGGTTTTACAAGTTGGACAGCACATAATGTGCTAACGTCCAACATTCATAAACTGTGTGTGTTTGTATTTGAAATATATCGCGTCATTAACATGAAGCATAATAATTGCATTTGCTGTGAACGGTTTACATGAATCATTTGAATGTATTGTCTCCTATTAAACAAATAACAGCTGGTCGTGTAGCTTTACCACTGAATAGATGAGGCATTGGTATTAAGATCTGTGTCATTTTACACATCGCCAGACTGTGTAACGTGAAACTATATATAATTAATGGTTTGTTTGATTATTATTTGTTTAGTCTTAGATTTTCTTTAATTTATGAGCAGCCATTTTAAAATAGACGACTACGTCTATTTTAAAATGGCTGCTCCACTAGGAAGGCAGGTAAAGTAATATTATACAGCAAAGCAACAATGCAAGTCGGTGCTTATATATTTATAAGCTTATATGCTTATATGCTATTTTCTAGTAAAGATATTAGGAAGTAGCAATATACTATATGTAACTATTCTTCGTTCGTTCGGAATATTTTCGCCTTAGTACGACGGTAAAGCAGAGTAGTCTACTTGGTAATTTTAAGTGCTGGGTTTACTAGCTCATAGCCAGCAACGACCTTACTGTTGCACCTATGTATGTTGTATAGTAAACATTCATATGTGATTGATCTGATAAAAGCTATTTACTGGTTACTGATATACACTATTTGTATATATTTTTTGACTATGTTTTCTAACGGCGAAACATTAGAACGTTGTCTCAGATGCTGCTGTCCTCAAACTAGCGAATTAAAGTGCGTGAATGCTTACGATTGTTTATGATCGAGTGTTTGTAGAAAATGTAGTGCAAAGCACTGGGTATTGATTTATAATGGTTCTATGTGGGTATAACGGTGAAGGAAACGTCATAAGCTAATGAGACACACTCAAACGCTTTCGATCTTCTTAATTTGTTTGGTCTGAGCTTAGTATAACTAAAACGCGTAATGTTTATATTATCAATGCCTTATGTATCAGTTGCCGAGCTCGTGGATTTTTGAGCAAGCTGGTGCATTTGGGTGACTTAAATAAATATAAATATATCACGTTTGCTGCTCACAGAGTAATATTTTTTATTAGTTTAGGTTTTTCTTTAAGTTTGCTGTAGATCTTGGAGTTTTGGGTTCGATTATTGAATTGGGCAAGATGTTATTGAGATTCCCTGTAAGGAAGTCGCACGATGTTGGCACTGTGCCGGGTGTAATAGGCTCAACTCACATTACATGGATACATTGCTGAGGAAACAGCCTTCTCTTTTGAATGATGAATGAATACACTACCTTGTATGCTGTGTATTAACATATATAGCGCTAGCTCTGTGTGTGGGGCTGAACTCACGGTCCAATCGTCTGAAGCCAGGATAGAGCTTCCGTCCCATCATGTCTTAAAATACTTACAAATTCACACTTACTGTCGTGCGTATTGTATAAAAGCCTATTTATCAGACTATGTGTTATAACAAAGATTCTATAAGAAGACCGTGACCAGCAACAGCAAGTCGATCAGCTCTGGTAATACATCAATTGTGATCTTATCTTTGGGTTTGTGGGCGAAAATGTAGGTGTACCTTATCTTATTGAGTACGTTTTACAACATTCGTTTAGAATAATTACCAGTGGGTGGCACATTTTAGTCAAAACAAGCGAATATTTACGTCATACATATTAATAGCGTCTAGACAACTGTCACTAGAGTTTAAGGTTCGCGTGAAAATTCAGTCAATAGCAAGGTCAGACATTGAGTTACTGTGTTGGCAATGTGTCTGTCTGTCTATCTATCTGTCTGTTACCTCTTCACGACTAAACCACTCCACCGATATGAAAGAAATTTGGTGCAGAGATACTTTAAAATCTGGGGAAGGACATATGTAGGCTCCTTTTTATTGATGTAGGTACCATGCGGGCGGAGACGCGTACAAAAGCTAGGTATGTATATATAGACGTAATTTACATATGCAGGCATTTTCATGATGAACAAATTGTAAAAATATCTACAATATATTTATTTATTTATATATTTATTTATTTATATATGTTTACCTGTAACGTAATTCTATGTTTCCTAAATTTATATTCAGTTCTAAGTTATATAACTATTTCCTACTATTATGTAGAGCACAATTTCCTCAAAACTTAATGTAATCTAAGTGGGCTACCAACAACAATCAGTAAGATTATTCCGTTAAATTAAAACTCATTAAAATGAACGACCCAATTATAGAGATAATCTTGTCAGATATTATTCTCAAGGACGTTACATTTCTGTTAATTAATAATGTAATTAATGGCTGAGGAATGAAAAATGTGGACTTTCTGTTTTGCTTAAGAATTATGGTATTGTTTACTGTAATAAGCTAGCTATTGTAGATTCAGTTTATTACAAATTGGCACTCTTGTATACAGTTATTGATTGTTTCTCCAGCAGCTATGATATATTAGCTTTTCACCAAATGAGGCATATAGTTCTTCAATGATAAGTAAAAATTGCTTCAACTTTTAAATAAAATCAGTATATAATTGAACTATTTATTCGTCGGCCTTGATGGTGTAGTGGTTAGTGTAACCGACTGCCACGCCTGAGGTCGCGGGTTCAATTCCCGCACAAGTCAAACATTTGTGTGCATGAACATGGATGTTTGTCTTGGTCTGGGTGTTTCTATGTATAATATGTATGTATTCACAAAAAAAAAGTATATTTGTATGTTTATCTATTGTCTAGTACCATAGTACAAGCTCTGCCTAGTTTGGGCTAGATGGTGTTGTGTGTATATGGTAGAATATTATTATTATTATTATTATTATTTGGACCAACCAACGTATAAGAATTAATCGTTGATGTTTGTGAAGAGTTCAAACGACTTCGTACATATTTTTTAACCTGAAAGCTCTAAATTGGCTGGATAATGACCATCTGACCTCAACAAGGCCGAAGTATTTTACTCGTATAGGAAGACAGGAGAATACTTTGAAGATTCTTTACCACATCGTTACAGATAAAGCTTTCTACATATTGTCACCGATAGAAACGAATATATCAATGGTAAATAAATACATTTTTTTAAATGTCACTCATCTAAAAACATGATTCCTATGTTCCTAAACTCCACGCGTCGCTCGATCTGAGCGCTCGCCACTGCTTTAGTCAATGCAAAACGAAATAAATACTAGCAGCGAATTTAATTCCGACTTCAGTTAAATTGCACACAGCGTGAAATCGTTATTTGTCACGCTTGTGTCCGCAACACGTCGCGTCGCGTCGCTTCGCTGTGGCGAATAAGAGCGATATGTGGTTGAGCTAGTTTATATCAAAAATGTAATATTCTTACGTTTGTACATCCGGTCTATGCGAACATCAAATTCGCAGGACAAGACGCCACTTATTACTTGAAAACCAGGTCATCTTTCGGAACCTACATTGCAAGAGTTAGTACACACACCGCACTGTGTATGAATGCAAGTTTCATTGTATTGACCCCGGAACACTAGCGTTGACCAAAAATTAATAGTTTAAGCAAACTTTTATTTTAATATAAGAGTTAGTTACTCAATCTCTACTAAATGGATTTTTCTAGTACTGACACTGCAATATATGATTTTCATGTGAACATTGTATTGCTAAATCTGACACAGATGTGCAGCTTCAGTCAAAAATTCCTGGATACGATTGTTAAGTAGGTTAAATATTGTTGAGATAATGTTTCAGTCGTCCACACGTCTGGGGGATGGCCTTGGTGAGCAAGGCCTTCATTCCACAGGTGCTGAGGCCCGGTCACCATCAGCCGGGGCGGGATGGTGATTGCTAACGCGACCCCATCCCGCCCCACTCCGTCGGCGGAGGGACTGCTCACCCCAGGTTTTTAGTGTGTATACCGACCCCCTTCAGAGGCGGAGAGTCTCACATAACCACCCTGCCCCTCCGGGGGAGGGGGTATACATAAAGGATTTTACTGGGTCAAAAAAAAAAAATGTTTCAGTCGTACCGCGCGGTCTTGACTTGTGTTCGGTAGACATCAATATGTTCCTACTACAAGGTGGGCCAACGTAGTTACAGTGAGTACGGGAAAAAAATTATCTGGTTCTACGAGATAATAATAATAATATCAGGTCTGTATAAAACTATCCCGCTGCTGGGCACGGCCTCTTCTCTGTGTGAGAAGGGTTAGGCATAATTAGTTTTAAGTAATAAAGCTCACATAAGACTCTATTTCTTAGTAATACTTAGTACACCAAAACAGCTGTACCAAATTATTCCTGCACGTTACCCAACACAGCGTATGTATGCATATCATGAAACACAACTCGCGGATTAATGTCTTGTTTCAACTAACCTAACCACTAATTTCATGTAACACCGAACTATGTACAACTAGGTATCATTAGAACATGCTTGTCTGTGTAAACACAGCGATAATAGTGACGTCACACCGCTCGCTTCAGCAGCGTGACAACGTTATTTGTGGGCCGTCACGCTCGCGTCCACAACGCGACGCTTCGCCGTGACGAATGACAGTGATGTGTGGTTTAGCGTGACATATATGTGTTTCAACTACGAGTTTGTATTAATACATTTATCTTTACAAATATACGTTAAACCGATTGTGGTAAAGTTTATTTATTGTAACATAACATTAAACAAATTAATGGTACTTTTCTTAACTATAAAGACAGAAAAAACGAGTCTCCCCGTGACCATGGCTGCTGAAAAGCAACCGAAACGTCGGGGAAAGTGTAAAAATAAATTAAATCTAAATAGTTTAATAATAATTTAATTAGCTTAAAAATTAGTAAAGTTTAATAGTAGTAGAAGTGTAACAATTTTCAAAATTTTGTAATAAAGTGTCAAATAAACAACGCGATAAAATCCGTATATATCAGTTTAATTTCAAAGAAAAAACGAGCTTAATTCGTCCATTCACACAAAGATGCTAGCGTACAGACACAATGCTTTTAGATATGGTTAAGCTGACAAACTATAATCTGCCTAATCATTATACAGGAACTATATAACCTATGTCCATTTGCTATACAGGGCGAGTTGCCGACTCTGCAAACAAGGAATCTTTTCGTTACCAAGGCAAATGTGAAGTTATTAAACAAGCAAAACCAAGTGCAAAGCAGGCATACACTCCTACCCTTTACTGGCATCTCAACTGCTTAAAACATTAAACGCCATATGGCCGATAAAACAAAGTGTCGCGGCCATTAGTGACTGACACGGTATTTATTGTGTTAAGCTCCAGAATTCCATTGCAGTATTTTCTTAATATTGTTTTGCATGGATGGGAAAGAAGCTTACTATTAACATAACGATGAGCGTTTTACTTAGTCTGTGCACGTTTTAGCAACATTCTTAGAGTGATCACACGGGCCATACTTCTTCTTCGGTTTCTGGACTCCTCTTTTTTAAGCCTAGCAGTCGTACTTATAATCGTAACTTAGCACGTACAATCTTTGTAGAATGCAGGTACTCCCACTTTCGGGATGCCCGAGTAGAAGAGTACTTCAAATAGGCAGCAGCAATGCCGCTATTCCCTATATCCCTTAACAGCAGATAATCTATATATATAAAACTCTTCCGTAACTGAGTGACTGACAGACAACGCACAGCGGAAACTACTGAACGCAAGAAGCTGAAATTTGGCATGTATGTTCCTTGGAGAGTGTAGGGGAGCACTAAGAGAGGATTTTTGGAAATTCCACCCTGAAGGGGGTGAAAGGGGTGAAACCCGATATTCACACGGGAACGAGACTCACGCGGGTGAAACCGCAGGAAAACTACTAGTATAAAATTAAAATAAGTAATTTTTGCAATAAATTATATATTTTATATTTGCTTAATTTGTACCAAGCACAGGTTCGGTCCTGCATGGAGTACTGTTCTCACCTCTGGGATGGCTCTGCAAAATATCAGCTGGAGGCTTTGGAGTCAATTGAGCGGAAGGCCAGGAGACTTATCGGCGATGACCAATTGGTTAACACACGATTCCAAAGCTTGGAGCATCGTCGTAAGGTTGCTAGTCTCTCGGTTTTCTATCGGATACATTTCGGAGAGTGTGCAGAGGAACTGCATAATTTGATTCCTCCTTCCCCATTCTACCATCGGACGACCAGACAATCAGGCCAGCGACACAGGTACATGGTGGATATACCACATTTACGCACGAAGCGATTTGCTTCCAATTTTATAATGCGTACCGCTAAAGTGTGGAATTCGCTACCTAAGTCTGTGTTTCCCGATGAGTACAATCTGGGTGTCTTCAAGTCGCGAGTGAATAGGTATCTTCTAGGCAAGCGTGCTCCATCGTCGACTGCATCTACACTTAAGATCAGGTGAGATCGCGGTCAAACGCTAGCCTATTAGAGTATAAAAAAAAAAAAAAAAAAAAAAATTACTCAGTCATCTTCATTTTAAGTTAACGCATTAATAGGTCAAAATAGCCTGTCAATCATTTCAGTCTCCTCCAAGACTAGTTCAAGACGGCCGGTATATAGTTCAGGTATAGTGAAAAATTAAAAGTTAAACCACCATTCCACTGTTGCATTCAAAATTTAAAACCGTGCAAACAGATTTAGTTCCTTCAAAAGATTTTAGAATTTCTTTGAAAAGATACACGTGCAATATTACCAGTCAAGCTTTTGTGCGGCCTGGCCGTTGAGATTTTATCTGGATTTTAAACGATTCAATTCTTGAAGGATTTCGTTTGCGTTTTGCCATTTTTAAGATAGATCGCTCAAATTTATACCTATGTTTAAAGAAGCCATCTACATTCCGTTAGCCTTGCAGGCTTACTGTGGTAGAAAGAAGTACGACTTTTATATAAAGGGTCACTTTATATAATTTTAGTTAGCGATAATACTTGTATCTTAATTTCAATGTTGTAAGGCGACCGAACTCAACTCAATCGAACTATATGAAGTACTGAGGCTTGTCGCGTGTCGTCCATGTCAGTGAACGCGCTTGTTATCGGTTTGCCTTCATTTTAATTGTTAATATATGGGATAAAGTCTACAAACAAAACTCGCAAAGGTCCCTAACCTCGCAATTATATTCAAATATTATTCATTTATTCAAAAACCTTTTGGTGGCCAACACCAGTTGTTTATCGCTGCAAGATAAATATTAAAAAGTTAAAATATTTTAAGGATTGAACAGTAGAGGTTGTTAACTCGTTGAAACATATAAATGTATGTATCTTTAGTAGATCATAAATATCTATAAGTAATTCACTCCTCTGCTGTCCGTTCGCGTACTATATTCGAAAGTATTACTGGATCATATCGACTGTCATACTAGAAGTTAGTGATAGTCAGGACGTGGATTCTAGATTTCATAGATTAATTTTCATATTCTAATTTCAACTGTCATTATTTTTATTTAGGTAGGGCTAACACGTAAATAGTTTGTGTATTTAGAATTATTTTTAAGCGTCTTAGGCGATTCAGAGATTTGACTTAGAGTGTTGCCACTTACTCTCTAGAAAAACGCAATATTTTAAATCATTATCGTACTGTAAAATAAAAAATAACAAACAATAATTGCCTCGACATTGCTGTTTTGGTTCTTATTGGGCTCCGGCACTATCGGATCGTTATAGTCCGTATATTTTTACCGTAACAACAGATTGAGAGATCCGATATATCGGTAAAAAGAAGAATAAATAATATAGTTTTACCACCACAATTATTTTGAGTATTTGTCTTTATTTCTTATAGTTTAGTGTTTTAACGTAGGACTTATTCAGAGTATGCTAAGTGAGCCTGCATCAGAGTTAGCGCGAGCATTCTATCAATTGGTACCGCAGACCCAGTCCGACCCTCTCTATAGAAATAAGTTTATTATTAAGTTAAGCGAATTACTGTTTTGAGTACAATGGGTTTGATATGCTTCACATGAAGAAAAAACCATAAGTATTTTTGTTTAAGTTGGTATTCTGTTTTAAATAACTTACATGCAGTTTAATGGAAAATATTTTTGATTAATTGTGGTATCAATATAGAACTAACTATCTACTCTACTGCGTTTTCAAGTTCTATGCGATTTCAGAGACCACATTTTATAGTCGTTTTCAGTTGTAGTATGCCTTTTGTCATACCGGCACAAATACAGAAACCTAAAACAGAACAACCATCATCCCAAGTACGGTAGAATGTTTTTAGTCCATTTGACTAGTGTTTGAACTAGCTCTCAAATAGTTAAAATATTAACAGTTAGATTTGACATTTCAGGTGTCGTGCGCGTATGTTTTGTAATAAAATAAAAAATTGAGTGATTTTGATATAATATAAAAACTATAATCCATTCGAGGTGGTAGATGATTATGTGCAGACAATTTTTTAATTAATATTACATAATCAATTTAAATATAAGTTATGACAATCAATAAATAAGTGATAATGAACCTAAATAAATTTTTCCAAATTAAAATTATTTATTCAGCATTAAATTGGATATTTTAATTGGATACCAATTTCAGTATCCAATTTAATGTTTGATGTATTTCTTAAGAAATTACAGACACAATATAAAACAGGGTGAAAGTCAGATACCATCGCAAATGTGTATACGCTTTAACTTTAGAATAACGACACCTTAAAATTAATCACCATAAAAAGAATATTATGGAGGCTGTCCCAAACTACGGTATCAACAAGTTATCACCAGCATTATCTTAATCATCGCCCACAAGCTGTACTACAATATGTCAGTCTATCGTCTTTAGTCACTTCTTACGTACAAATAGTGCGACCAACCACCGCTTTCGCCTTGCTTGAATCATACAAGATTTTGTAAAGCTTTTCAGGTTTTCTCAAATACAACGATCTGCATTAACACACACTTAATTTAACTTCCATTATTTTCAAATTATCCTTAGTAGCGTGCAGGTTAAGTAGAGTCGTTTATGGAATGCATTCCTTACTATGCGCGCCGACCTATCTGCCGAAGCACCGTGGAAATTTGATGTTTATATTAGTATAGAAATTTGATAATTCGAATAAAATATAATCATATGTAACTCTATTGTTTTTAACCATTACATAGTAATCAATTTGTTTACGTTCATATTGTTAATGCAAGAGATGTGTTCGCTTAAGCCCTTTTAGAATTGACCTAGATATGCGGTAAGGGACTCATATTAGTCATATTAGTAGTAGTAGTAGTTATTGTATATATTACAACATATTTCAATTTATAATTATAGTAAATTATTAAATACATACGTTACTACACGAAAACCAAGTCCTTAAAACACCGATTATTCAAATTATTATTCGCATATATTTACTACTAAATAAATATAAATAGCCCGGTAAACCCCTTAACACGTCATCTAAAAAGGCCATGGAAACATAAAACAGTTCACAGAGCTGCCGTAATAACTACGAAACAAAAAAAAACAACACGGTTTTCCCTTCACTTTTTCTTTTAAATGGAAAAGCTGGAAATTCCATTTAAAACAATACCTTCCATCAAAGGCGGTACACTTATACATTAATCCACCTAAATTGGATCGTGGTGCCGCCAGTCCAAGTTTAACTTAATGGGGTTCACCTTTTAGGAGTCCGTGGCTCAAACTGGGCTCGCTCCGCCGCCGCGCGCCGCACAAACCTTTTAGTTGTGTTGTGTGATGGACCGCATTTTAGCACTCGTGACATAATTACTAGATTTGTTTGCTTGTGAAAACTGTCCTAGTTTCTGCTTTGTTTATATAAAAGTGTCATTGTATCTGTTGCCCAAATATAGTAAAAGAAGTATAAAGTGAAAAGCCGTTACCATTTTCTAACATAAAATGACCACAACCGAATATATGAATACGGAAATCTGCGTTTTATAAGTTTCGTTTACCAATAAATATGACAGTGACGTATAGACAGCACAATATTGCCAGCTATGCGTTAGATCCTACGTTATAGGCAAGAGGTCTGATGTAGTGCCTTTTTCAGGGCACTATATCAGATTTGCTTGGCCTGCGAATTGAACTCAAGACCTCTATCACTGATCATAGGGCGTTCTTCGTTCATTGTGATATGCTGAAATTATAATAATATAATATTAAATTTAATTCGTGTATAATAATCTTTATTATATTTATAATGTCTTCTTATCTACGTTTTTCTTTAGGTGTCCTTCTAGCGTACGTTTTTTCTACTTACATAGAACCTGTTTGCTTATTACTTTCATAACTCTGCCTCCGTGGCGCAGCGGTAGTGTGCATGAGGTCTCGGGTTCGAATCCCGGGTCGGGCCAACAAAAAGCTATTGGGTTTTTCAGTTAAGAAATCTTAATAGCAGAGTTAGGAAGTTGGCGGTGTTGAACACTCCCCCCCCGTGCCTCGGAAAGCACGTCCACGTACGGCACGTCGTCCTACGCCTGGTCTCCCTCCGGTCGTGTCGGATATTACCGTCCCATCGGATCATGAGAGTTGAGGAACAGAGAGTGCAATGATTGTGTTTGCGCACACACTTGTGCACTATAATATCTCCTGCGCAGATGGCCAGTCTCCGTTAAGACTGACCGCTGTGACCGAAATTCGGTCGGGAAGATATTATTATTATTATTATTAGCTCTACGCATTAACGGCGACGTTTCGAAAATATTAAGTATGAGAAATATATTTATTCAAAATATTCGCCATTTAACCTGGTAGTCCTGCCAGCTTTCTAAGCATCTTACCAATTGAGAGCAATGCTGAGGAAAAGGATAGCTGCTAACGTCTGATTTTTACATTATTTTATACACAAGAGCAAATAGCAACCAAAAGAAACCTGTTAACAAAAAGTATCAAAATTGATTACAAAATAAGGGGTTATAAATATTTTTAATTAGGTTATAAGGATAAGTGGCAGTGTAGTGGAGATATCTCGATATCTCCCTCGGACAGCAGCGTTTAAATAGTGGTTACGTCATAGTTTGTATCGTGCATCCTTTTTCTGTCAGTTGACTATTACTACTCTACTACCCGTGAAACGCTTGCAACTTATTTGTTATTAAAATAGATTGCAATATTTGATTGTATTTGAGAGGTTAGGTAATGTGACCTTTTATTTAACTTCAATAATAAAAAATGAGAGTGAGCTATTGGATAGTCGTCTCGTTACTTTTTATTATTTAAGTCAAAGTTAAATTTGTATGTAGTTTCATAGCTGCTCCGTTAAATCATATAATAAACTTAAGTATGCGTCATGGCATATTTCCCGAAAGTCAAAAAACAACAATAATAAAGCAACTTTATAAAAATAACTGTAAGGTTAGTGAGGTATGCACTATGAAATATTGGAAAATAAAGCGGCGAGATTTTTGCGTAGAGAATCTGGACAAATTTAAATATTGTATGGGTCAGTTGGCATTCTCAGACGTGTGCAATACTTGTGACCCTAATGTGGCATTTAATATTTTTTTAGACACATTCATGTTGTTTTATGACCTTTGTTTTCCCTATAAACTCATAACTGTCCAACTCTATAAAAAACCTAAGTGGGTATCAAAGGGTATTAAGACCTGTAGTGCAAGGAAACGGGAACTCCTGTGGAAATACAGAAAATATCCTAACAAGAATAATAAATCTAATCTAATAAACTATACCAAGCGACTTAAGAAAATTGTAAAGTTAACGCAACGAGCCCAAAATAACTACACTATAAAAAACTCAACAAATAAATCAAAAACTGTATGGCAGATTATAAACAGCTCAACACAAAATAAACCCACAGACTCTATTTCACACATTAAGTTTAATAATAATACTGTAACCAATCCTAGTACTATATCTAATATTTTAAATGATTATTTTATAAATAAAATTACACCTATTAATACTAATGATAAATATCAATATAAACAATACTTGACATCACAACTTAATTCTTTATTCACGAAACCTTGCATTCCAAATGATGTAATAATGATAATTAAAGGACTGAAAGCATCTAATAGTGTTGGCCATGATGAAATTTGCACTAAAGTAATAAAATATGTAGCTGATTATATTAGTCACCCGCTTAGTCATATACTAAACTTATCAACTGAAACTGGTACATTTCCAGATAACCTAAAAATAGCAATTATTATACCGGTACATAAAAAAGGTAGTAAAGAAAACTTAGAAAACTATAGACCTATAGCTTTGTTAACTATATTCTCAAAAATTTTTGAAAAGCACATATATAATATTTTATATGATTACTTCGAAAAGAATAAAATTTTAGTCGAAGAACAAAAAGGATTTCGGAAAGATAAAACTATAAATAACGCCATATATGACTGTCTAAATATAATTATGAATGGTGTTGACAATCGGACACCTACCTTGTTCATGGATATGACACAGGCATTTGATTATGTGGATCATGGCATTTTAATGCATAAATTGGAGGCATATGGCATAAGAAGTGGCTTTCAAAAATTAATTGAAAATTATTTAAAAAATCGCACGCAATACACTAAACTTACGAGAGTCAATAGTGAAACAAAAATGGAAGAATCCTATCTTTCATGTAAACATGGAACCCTATATGGTATACCACAAGGAAGCGTCCTAGGACCATTACTATTTATTATATATATAAATGACCTTCCAAAAGCTACGAACCATCCTATATCGCTCTTTGCTGACGATAGTACGATTGCTATTAAATGCACTAATATTAGGACATATGAACATGACATTAATAATGCTCTTAGTGACATCATTAAATGGATGAATGCTAATAATTTAAAAGTCAACATAGCAAAAACTAAAATAGTGCACTTTAGTCAACGTACAAGTGTTTCCTTGCCCACTGTAAACTATAATGGTAACCAAGTTTCTTCCGTCCAGTCAATCAAATTTTTGGGGCTTACTATCGATAACCAATTATCCTGGAAGTTACACATAGAACAAACCTGCAAAAAAGTTAGTAAATCAGTTTATGCCCTTTATGAATTGTCTCAGATTGCAAATATTGATACCACTTTGACTGCATACCATGGCCTTGTAGCTTCCGTGTTAAGGTACGGTGTGATTTTCTGGGGAAACTCAACCAACATAGAGTTAGCCTTTAAAGCGCAAAAGCGCTGCATTCGAGCCATGTTTGGGATGCAAGTAATTGACTCATGTAAATCAGTTTTTCAGGAACATAGAATTTTAACGCTTCCATGCCTTTACATTTATGAAACCGCCGTATTTGTGAAACAAAATCTAAATCTCTATAATAACGCATCCTCAATTAGACAACAACGTGATGTTTACCGGTTGTGTCTAAGCAAATGCAACACCACCCTCATGCACAAAAGTATATTTCATAAGGCACCTATTATATACAATAAAGTACCTAAAGACTTAAAGGCTATGAACTTAAATCTATTTAAGAAAAAATTTAAACTATTTTTAATACAAAAATGTTATTATAAAATTATTGATTATTTAAATGACAAATTTTAATGTATTCAATTTAATTTTAATTTTATATTTTGTTTTCATTATATTTATTTTATTTTATATTGTATTCTTTATTTTTACATTTCGGACATTTTTATTATATTTTAATCCCATATATTGTTTCTACAATTACCAATGTATAATTTAATTTTGTTAACTTAAAATTACATTTTGCATGCCATTCAAGGTAGGAACACTTGAGACCTTTATATATTATAAAACAACTTTGTACAGTGCTTTCTGCAAAAATAAATTGATTTGATTTGATTTGATTTGCGAATATGACTAACTACAGGCCCGTTGCTCTAGTACCGGTGTTCTCGAAAATAATAGAAATTATACTATGTGAATATACTTAGTCAGTCTTGTATATCTTATAGACTATAGTTTTGTAATAAGATAAGCACTGCTGCCTATGCGCTGTACAATATTTTAAAAAAAGTTAATACTTAAACAATTCTTGTTGCTTATCATGGTCTAGTCGTGTCAGTTTTAAGATTTGGCTTTAGTTTTTGGGGCAATTGTAGTGAAAGGAAAGGATTTTTAAATCTCAAAACGTTGCATAAACACCGCGTTTAACATGATAACAACCGACAGCTGTGCACCTATATTTAAACTTCACAAGTTACTAACGCTACGCTACTATGTTTGTATATATTAGACATATAATTATTTGTTATCTTTACATGATACTAGGAAAAGGACAACCAGCATGAGATCTCAATACCAAAACTTACTGTCAACTGGGTCGTACAAAACTAGTTTGTTGAGAAAAAGTGTAATTGTTATGTTAATATAATAAGGTACCCAGTAATATTAAAGAACAACCATTTAATATATTTATGAAACATTTTACAAATCATTTAATTAATAAATGTTATTATTCCATAGCAGACTTTTTAAATGATATTATTCTCTTTGATTATTATAAGCAATATATGTAGATTATTCATCACTGTATTGTAATATTACGATTTGCTCCTTAACGGCAAAATGTACAAGAATTCATATAACTGTATTTAACACCTACTATGTATTACCTAATTTTTTTTCAAATAAGCTATATTGTTTTCTGTATATACCTATATATTATTAACTTTATGATATTAGTATATTATCGCCAAGTTCTCGCCCTGCCTCTTCACTGTCAAGTTTAAATATAAAAAAATACGCTTTATTTTATTTTAGTCAGACTTTAATAAATAGTTAGAAGGTAAAGAGTGTTGGTTTTTATTTATTTTTTTATTTTGCTGAAATTACCCAGGATATAGGTTATTATCCAATATGATAAGATTCTTTAAAGCCTTTTAATTTTAACATACCAAAATTTATCTGCAGCTGTGTAATATATGGGTTTAAATATAAGTATCTTAACAACCCATAGTACATATATAGGCTTAGAATCGCTATTTCCCGTTGAGTAAAAAATCAAACGTTTTCAAATTAATGAAACCGCTACCCGGAGCCGTCCTCTTTGACTACTGAACCATTTCTTTGAATATTCGCCGTTCGGATGCCACGGCCGTGCGTTATATTGCGTTTTAAATTAACGTGTTAAATACATCCATCGATCAATAGAAACAATCTTTCAATTATATTTTCTACTTGCCAGACACTGTTGTTAGGTGCCTGCTGAGAAAATACGTTCCTTCATATTTGCTTCTATAAGATTACTAGCGACCCACCCCGGCTTCGCACGGGTAGGACAAAACCTTAACAAGTTATACACCTAAACTTTTCTTATGAATTACTGCCTATTGGTGAAAACCGCATGAAAATCCATTCAGTAGTTTTTGAGTTTATTGCGAACAGACAGATAGACAGCCGTGGCGGGGGATTTTGTTTTATAATATGTAGTGATAATAAAAAATCTTTATCCTCTTTATTCGTTGTTTTACTACTAGGCGAGGAGGAGCGGCCTCCTCTCAATATGACAAGGATTAGGTCACAGCGCAGCACGCAGTGGCGGAATGCATATATTGTAAAACATTATTTAGAATTCATAGACGTACCTACTAGTTTTTATACAATGTTGTCCTTCAGTGATCAATAACAAAGTATTTAATACACACATAACTTGTTAAATGCAGAGGTGCGTAGCCGTGCGATTTTGAATTTGCAACTTCTGCTTACAAAGGTATCCTTATGCCAGTTAGTAGTTACTTTTATATTAAAATTAATATATCGTTTGCCCTTTAATAATACTATCCTAGCGACATCTGATAAAGTTCAAACACTTTTATGTAATAATGTTTTTCATTATGTATATAAAAGTTATATAACTTTAGTACAGTTATACCTATATTTATTACAGCCGGTAGTAAATCAACATATAACAGAGCCGCAACTTAAAAAGTAACTAACAAAATACATACATGACATAACAGCATCAGCCACGCATCGTTGCTAATATATTTAACTCAACAAAACTACCTACCTGCTGACTATAATTTAATAATGTATATTCTGCGTAAATAGAAACACCAATGATTAAATTATGTTCGGGTACTTTGAAATAACTACACCGGAACATTGAGACAACTACCATCTTAGTCACCCCGTGACCATGGCTGCTGAAAAGCAACCGAAACGTCGGGGAAAGTGTAAACTTAAATATGAATAGTTTTAATTATTTAATTAGCTTAAAAATTAGTAAAGTTTAATAGTAGTAGTAGTGTAACAGTTTCTAAATTATGTAATAAAGTGTAAATAAACAACGCAATAAAATCCGTATATAGTAGTTTAATTTCAATGAATAGGAATTATTATTTTGTGTTTAATCTATTTATTGTTTTCTATTGAAACCAAACTGCCAGGAACATGTAAAGGAACACCAGATGTGACTGCATATGTACAAAACCTGGTTTATTTTGTTGTACTAAAGGCAAACAAGTATACGGCCTGGAAGTGGTCAGCTGTAATAAATCGCTCGTGCGGGATATGTAACAATCACTTTGTGCTCTTCTAGAAGAATCCTATACTAGAGCTTTGTAACAAACCACGGCAGAAACAACTTGGGAGAGCCAGCCTAAGTGACAAGAAACCCTTGTGAGATCGGACTTGTAATTCAAAGCACTGGTCTGGTCTCTTCAAAGCCCAGGAACAACCGCTAACATGAACTTTTTTCCTCTTGAGTTATAAATGGCTAGGTCTTTTATCAACTCCAACAGCTAAGCTAATAGTAGTTGACTGCACAAATGGCGCAGTGGTTTGAGTGGCCGCCTCGCCACACACATAACACACATGCGTTTGATTAAGTAAATCGGTTTGTGACGAGATTCGTCATCCTCGACTTTGAGAACGATGATAAGGTTCATGCCCCGAGGATCGGCTTGATAAATTATTTGGACCAAGAGCTCAGATTACGTTTCCTGCTGACTAAATGTTGGTCACGGCGACCAATCTTAATGGAGACTAGCCTATTAAAACTAGACTAGAAATGCGTAGATAGATACACAGAAGATATTACAGTGTACAGATATTAAGTGCACTCTCTATTTGCTCATACTCATAGTGCGATTTGTTCGACTCTCGATTGATACGATTTGTTCCAGATCAGGGACAAAACCAATTAAACATAGACCAATCAAGGCTCCATGTGATAGTCGAGTCACAGGGATAGGGATAAAATCACCATTGTCGTAACTCCGGACTAACAACATATATGTATATCTAATCATTTACTTGTACTAACCCGACGCATGGTTTACACCAGAGACCCCATGATCTATAATAAGACAGTCAATCTACAAATTCACGATCAGCCAATAGTTTTAGTACGCATTAACCAGTATATCACGACATTAACAATATTTTAATACATTCTTAAAATATTGAATATAAATAAAATCTCAAGGAAAACGCCATACACATTGTTTCTTCATATTGTTTTCCTTAACCAATAAAGCAAGATATAATGTTTTTTTATAGACAATACGCGCATGCATATTAACATAATAACTCAAGAATTGTACATCGTTTGTGCTGATAGTAGAGAACCAGTCAATTGCAAATAAAATGTTATGCACTCAGAGTAGCTGCAGAAGCCAAATGATCTCAATAGCAAGAAAATGAAGGCGTTTGGACGGAGCATAAGTATATTTGCTTCCTGACCAAATAAAGTTTCTAAGATAGAGATGCCACAAAGCCACCATCGAACTATAATAAGGAAAATTACTTCTGTAGTATCTGTACACTACAGAAGTAGGTTTCTTTATCTAAACTCACTTTTTCTTACTTAATATAGGGCAGAAGTAAGTTTAGTAAAGTAACCATTATGGTTCGTTTATCTAACACTAGTTTCTGCTAACAGTTACACTCGCGTGAATCATACGGGAATATGCACATACCTGGTGATATTTCGGTACGTATGAATCTAAGCTATGGTCTGTCTGCATGCGAAGATTTAAGCCTAGTCCATTCAACGGTTACCGTATGATTGTTATTTAATATTTGAATAGTAGGCGAAATTATGCGCAGCGATCAGTTAAGTTAGCTTTATTTGCGGTTTCAGGTCGGATCTATCCTAAACCTAGAATTTCGTTCCAATTTAAGCAAACCACCTAACTTACACAGCCCTTCAAAAAAAAAAACTTGAAGAATTACTCTCCAGGGAACCATTCGTGGTGAGAAGTGTTACCAGTCGCTCT
The DNA here is from genome assembly GCA_930367265.1 of Catocala fraxini. NCBI lineage: Eukaryota > Metazoa > Arthropoda > Insecta > Lepidoptera > Erebidae > Catocala > Catocala fraxini. The sequence continues at coordinate 336,941 of OV884032.1, forward strand.
AATGAGAAAACACGCTATCAGTAGGGCACCAGTGTGATCTTAGTCCCTTGCGCTGGAAGTACAGAGGCCTTTCATTCGAAGGCCGCCAAGTCACGCATGAAATACGTAATGTTATAAACGTGCTATACAGTAACCTCTTTACATCAGGTGAGTCGTATGCATGATTGCTATCTTAATGGTATATAAAACATTAGGATGTACCATAGGCCCTGGGAAGGTAAATATCATTGGCCTGTGATAAATTATATGAAATAAATGTCAGCTAAAAGTAGAAGCAGTTATATGCCGCGGTAGCTTAAAATTGCTATTAGATAAAAGAAATGAAAAGACTAACAGACGTACCACAAAATCGATACAAGATACTTCTTAGTAATACTAAACATATATATATTCAGCTGTATTGCGTTAGATTAGAAACCTATCGCAATTCGCTTGGGAATAAAGACTACAAGAAGACCCGCTACAACATCAAGTTTAGGCGGAATTAACTATGTGACGTACATACTGAACATGAATCTGTTAGTGCCCAAGCAGACTTCAGAACCCGAAGTAATTTAATCAATAATATGATTATGCAAGACCTTAATTAGATTATAGTAATTGCCAATTCGGCAAAATTCCTACCTTTGAAATTAAATTATACAATTGGATTTCAAAAGTACATGAATATCACTGAATTTAGGATTTTAGATTTGTTGTACTAGAATATTATAAGTAACCAATATAGGATATAAGTGGGATTATTCACGGGATTGTATATGGAATAAAATATAAAATAATCTTTTATAATAATCCCGGACATGCTTTAACTGTGTGCCCGCATTTTATTCAAATGCAGTCAACGGCTTACGCGTAATTAAATAATAATCATCTGAATACCTTCAAAAACATATTACTTACATTTACAATACTAGTAGAACTAGCAGAAAGTCGGATTAGTAGGATGTGTATCTGCGCTATGCTTGATTGCCTCGTAATGATAAATATAACATTTCTTTCATACGTAGATAACATGGCTTAGACTCAAGAACTGTAATGTAGTTGTCAAGAGAGCTATAAAAAATTTACCCAAGCTTGTAGGTTTAAAGCAAACTCAACTTTTATCGATACGATATTATTCGGTGGAAAATAATTTATTAATTACAAAGCGCTCGAAACAAGACGTATGTACGTACGTACATACGTACGTACGTGTAAGTATGGACGTATGTGTCAGGTTTCTTTAAAATTATAATTGATTTTGTTATACCTACATTTTTTTTTTTATAATATTATATTCTAGATACTATATCCTACAAGTTATAATGATGAGCAAGAGACTTTGATACCAGATATATAACTTAGACTCATCAGGGAATAGGCTGAAATCGTGATTGATGCAAAACTCCCTCTCAAGGGATAAGAGGAAACATATTAATTTGACTGACTTGATCTTTGCTAATCGGCGCAAAACACAGAAAAATATGAATGTTTGCAGACTAAATAAGAACAATCTTAGTTATATTATTAATTGGTTAAATGTTTCAGTAATTATATTATACTATACGTATTTGTGTTATAGTTGTAATTTTTGATTAATCATTATTTAAATAAATAAAATAAAAGCAGCGATAGCTTAGTGGGGAGACCAACAGACTGCAATGCAGAGGGTCTTGGGTTCGAAACCACGTCGCGCACCTCTGACTTTCGAAAGTTATATGACTTTTCGAAATGATGTGCGTATTGGTTGATAATGATCGCCTGCTCCGTGCCTCGGAGAGCACGTTAAGCCGTTGGTCCCAGCTGCCACGAACATCTATGGCAGTCGTTATTGGGAAAGTCAGTACCCTCTAATATCCTGACACTGGTCTAGCCTTAGGATATCGTTAACCTTCGGGTTGCGGAGATCAGGTGGCAGCCGTTCCGTGTAAAAACTGATATCCAGTCAAATCCGGTTAGACCAGAAAAGCCGACCCCAAGTGACTTGGGAATAATAAAGGCTAAGAGAGAAGAAGATAATTTAAATAAATAAAAAATCTTTTACAGTTTTGATTATACATATACATCTTAATTACTAGTAATTTGTAACACAAATTGCTAGTAAACTTTAAAAAAAAATTAATGATGTTAATATTTTTTATTTAAAGGTTTTTATCTTAACAGGTACATGTAACTGTCTATCGTATCTTTTATATGTATAATGATTACCATTTATGATAATACAAATAATGAAACTGTGGATGAACAACTAAGACAAAAGCTTAACAGTTGTCCTTTACACGTACAGTGTAGATAAAACTATTAAGGCTAAACCTATATCTAGTTCATTTAGTTTCAATTCGTTGAAACGCTGACCCGGCAAACGTTGTTCTGCCATATAATGGATAGGGACATCCTTATCACCTAGCGGTATGAAGTATACTTTACGACCTATTCTCATGCCTACTAAATATACTAAAAAAAATTATAAAAATCGGTTGAGCCGTTTCGGAGGGGTGCGACCACAAACACCGTGACATGAGATTTATATATGTATGTATATAGATATATTGTAATAATATTCCTATACTTGGACCTCTCTTATAGATGAGCGTGGGTAGTAGTATGTATAAGTATCGCAGTACCACGCCTAGGGCCGCGTGTTTAACAAACCCAGCGTACCTCATCCGGAGTTTTTAGAACACAACTTGAGTATCATTTATAGATACCAACTATTTGGTACCTTATATAATATTATGAAAAGTAAATAAAATACTTTAAAATAATGTACCTAATAAGAATAGTAGGTGTCAAAAGAGAATAACTTAATTATTCTAATTCTATTTAATTATATTGGAATGTTCAATATGTGTTGAATACTGTATCTTAATTATAGTATAAAATCAAAATTTTAAAATTGAACCAATTACACGAAATAATAGAAAATAAAAGAAAATCTTTTAAATCATTTAATTTCGTAAATAAGTGGTCGATAATAAACTACATTAGTCATAGCTATAAAATTTCAAAGTACATAGTTATCATATATTTAAACGATATCTATACATATATTTGTTAGTTTTATTACAGAATGAAGTCACGGCGCCGACTGTTATTGTTTTAATTACTTAATTAATTCTTTTAATGAATATGGATACATTGCGTGTTGTAACTGGGCGTGTTTATCCAACGGTACCTTTTATAAACCGTTGCTAATTGCCGAAAAGTAGACTAAAATTATAACATAGTATTATATTTTAGTTAAATATAGATATATGATATTTATAATTATTTTGAAGTAATGATAACTATAATTAATGAGGTAATTAATAACACAAAATTGTAATAAAAGATACTTACCTGTAATGTAAAAAACATCAGTTAAAACCACAACACTTAGAACAATAACACTTAAAATGTTGTCTTTCCCGCTCACTAACTTATACGATATGCTACGCGGCTACACCGTCACGCTTATCGACTACGACGTGTAGCCTGCTACGCCACCAGGAGTCGACTGGCTGCTACGCGTGACGTTTCCTAGCAAACGTCGAGCTTCAATGATAGGTACTTAATGAAACTATTACATTCATAACTTTGTAAATATAACATCTCATATTTTATACTTTGCGAACAACGCTAGAAGTTTCATCTTATTTGGTTTTTTTCTATATAGAACTTTTTACATTAAGAAGTATTTTGTTCGGCAAAATAATTAAACTTGCGTAATAATGGCAGAAATATATGTTTGTATTACAAAAGTACTTTTCTATTTTGTTCGTAAGGAGTGTATTATGAAATAAATATATTTTATTGTTCGGTATCATAATTCTATTTAAAGAAAAATTTGCAATGGTATTCTACCGAGATAGATTACGAACGATTTGAGTTAATCTGCCATAATGTGGCATTAAGTAATTTTCAATTTATGTAATATTTTCCCAAACAATAACACCATAAAAAGAATATTAAAAAAATATAGTTTATTTTCATTTACTTACGAGCTAGTTCACAATACATTAATTGAAGTACTTCTTTTAAGTAACAAAAATACTGGTGTTAGGAGCCCGCCCTTTACGTTACAAAAAAATAAAACTACACAGATAATAAAAAATAAAAAAGGGAAATGTAAACAAAAAAATAAATAAATAATAAACAGCATGCGTGCGTGTGAGTCTGTGTGTGTGTGTGTGTGTGTGTGAATATTTTCAAATATCTGTCAGTTTGAATATGGTCTGTATAAGATAAAGACAATACTATTAGAGATGCGCGCATAGCACTCTGTTATTTCATTACAAGGGTTACATGCGCAACCAAAGAGGTGCAGCTGATTGCTTTGTCTATGAAGCGCAGAAACGCTGCACATTGAGGACTATGCTTGGTGTCAGCATTTATTCAAGAACTATAATATCATAACATTGTCTACACTATGTATCTATATACAAGTCATATTTTAAAGAATCAACCTTTAATTAATGATTTAAAAGTAGAGCAGCGATAACCTAATGAGAGGCCGATGGACTGCCAAAGAAAAGACTCCTGATCGATGCCAGGATACACACCTCCGAATTTTCGAATTTATGATTTATGATTGAATGCACGGATGGCGTAGTGGCTTAAGTAGTCGCCACAGTACTGTTAATGCGCCGAAGGTAGTGGGTTCCATCCCCACACGGGATAAAATTTGTGTGATCCAACAATGTTTGTTCTGAGTCTGTGCCTTGATTGAATGTTTGTAGTGTTCCCTGTGACACAGAACTTATACAGGGGGCGGCAGCCACGTTTATTTAAAAGAAATCTCACTTTAATGATGAAGAAAAACATTGCAAGAAAACTTATATGGGAGGTCTCCGTAATATCCTCAAATATATGCAAAATCTGCTAACACGCACTGGACCCGCGAGGCGGGCTACGGCTTAATAGTTCGCATTTTGAGTAATTATAATAATATAATATAATATTCTATCACATACACACAACACCATCTAGCCCAAACTATGCAGAGCTTGTACTATGGGTACTAGACAATGGATAAACATACATATATACTTTTTTTTTGTAAATGCGTGCATATTATACATAGAAACACCCAGACCAAGACGAACATCCATGTTCATGCACACAAATGTTTGAATTGTGCGGGAATCGAACCCGCGACCTCAGGCATGGCAGTCGGTTACACTGACTACTACGCCATCCGATCGCCACCGAGGCTCTTTATAATATTAGTATGATATCCATTATCATACTAATATTATAAAGAGAAAATATAAGAGTTTATTGTTATCCTCCCCTCTCCTCAACCGATTTTAAGAAATAATTTACCCTTAGAAAGCTATATAACCGAGTAACATAGGCTAAATTTAATTTAAAACAGAAATTTATATAGGGTATATTTTATCCAGAAAAAAGACTCTTACTAACAACCTTACCATTTTTACGCGAGCGAAGCCGCGGGCAAAAGTTAGTAGCTAGTATATAAGAAGCTCATTATTATTATTACCGTAAAAAACCAGCAAGTGTACATAGCTATATAACACTATTACAGGTAAGTATATATATCCATATATAGCTCTCATAGCTAGTTGCACTCACTGATCGGTAAACGATAAGCGAGGTTAAGCAACGTTGGGTGCGGTCAGTCTATAGATGGGTGACCGCTTAGTTGTATTTCATCTGAGCGTCTCCGTGCTTCGGCGGTCACGTAAAAAGTCGGTCCCGGTTGTTGTCAAATTGATAGCAGTCGTTAAGCCATGTCAGAGGCCTACGGGCGGCTTGAACAACTCTTGACAACAGGTTGGCCACTAACCACACAAAAAGAAGTAAGAAGAAGATTAATACGTGAAGCAAAAACTCTGTACCTTTTATAGAATTCCTTGTAACTATAGTTATATATGTATGTGAAGTAGGTGACGGAATGACATGTGATTATAAGACTATATATTATAGTTATCGACGTTACGTGAAGCAAAAACATTGTACCCCTTTTTACGAAAATTGCGCGGACGGAGGAGTATGAAATTTGACACAGTTAAAGTTTATATGAAGAAAGAGGGGCGAATCCTAATATTTTTATAAAATATGCTTAAGAAATACATTAAATTAATGATAAAACACCACACGCACACAACCATGCATTTAACACAGGCAATCGAATTACGTTCGTAGTATTTCGACATTGTTCGTCTGACATCGTACAATTCTTTGTAACTGTGGTTACCTATACCTTATTTATACGTATTAGAGAAAAACAGAAAACAAAGTAGCAAGCTTAGGAATGTTGGTCGAATTTTGACCACTAGGCGACCGCTAGTAGACAATAACCCACTTAAAATTTAAATCAATTATGGTCGAATTTCGACCACTTGACGATCGCTAGTATATTTAAACTCGTGAAGAAATAAAGCAACATTTTCCTTCATAATCGCTGTATAAGTATTACGAGTGCGTAGATACACTGACTCATCTTAAAATCACCACGACTGTAAAGCCGACAGATCTGGAAGTGCCTCCAATTTATCTCAGGGTTTTATTGCCCATCTCAGATCAAAAGTTTTAGCGAAAGGATGGAAACTTTTAGCGAAATTTGCTTTTTATGTAACTAGATATTTTTCGTAAATGTTGGTTAGGTTAGGTTAGTAACAGTACTTTTTCTGGATGAAAGATACTCTATGTCGATTCCTGTTCCGCCGATAATGTGTATGCGAAATTTCATGATAATCGGTCGGGTAGTAAAGGCGTGAAAGTGTAACGAACAAACAAACTCACATTCGTATTTATAATATTAGTTAGGATGGCTAACAGCTAGTTTTTGAGGAGTAGAGCCTCGCTGATTTCAGAATGAATGGGCCGGCTCGACCGGGGATGGACTACCCTCTCACAGAACATGGACGTGAAATCCCAGCATTCCTATTGTTGTGTTTCGTTCGGTGAGTGAGAGTGCCACCCTCTTTCCCCCATTCCCGCTGCTTTTCCTCCCCAATACCTTTCCTAAAGGGTTGGCAACGCGCAAGTGATGCCTCTGGTGTTGCAGGCGTCCATAGGCTAAGGTCACCACTTACCATCAGGTGGACCGTATGCTTCTTTGCCACCTTAGTTGTATAAAAAAAAAGCTAACTTAATGGCAAAGTCTTACAGGTCGGCCTGGTTACGTAGACTTCAGCCTATAAAGTCACCAGGATTTCACGCAGCATTAAACTTGCACATGTCCTCTCTGCTTGTACTTTATCTCTGTACAAAATTTCAGCTTTCCAGGTCCAAAGAGTTTGGGCTGGACGTTGATGAGTCAGACAGTGATTAATTCATAACTTCGCGTTAATCTAGAATATGTGAATTTTTATCCATTGGGATGAAAGCTGGCCTATGTGCTTTTCTATACCTCTGACCAATGCATGCGTGTATGCAATATTTCATGATGATCAGTTTCGTAGTTAAGGCGTAAAAGCGTAATAAATAAACTCACGTTCGCAATTATAATATTAGTTAAGATTTATTGATATTAAAATGTATATGAAGGCTGAAGCGTATCGTAAACACAATCTATGCATGCAGGGAAGCTTGTACCGTAGTCACTAGTCATGCACGTTCTAGGCAGTTCCTCTCACTCTATAGCCGGGTATTCAATAACACCTCCCGTGATCAAATTAGTTATCTGTTTGTTATTTATTTACTGTGCGAGCAAAGTTAGTTGATATTAACGAAGATAGAATTGACTTAATAAATGATTGATTGGCTGTATTTCATATTATTTACTTTGCCAACTGTTGTGTACGATCAATCAATCAACAATCATGAATATCTTACGTCATCTATTTCTACGGCATTTATAGGAATGGACTGCAAAAATGTACTAATCGTTAGTTATATTAAAATGCTAATAAGACGGGCTGTCTCGGTGGCGTAGCATTGGCGAATGCGAGTGCTGTGCATGAGGTCTCGCGGTCGATTGCTGCATCAGGTAAAGTGTTACAGGGGCTTTGTGGCAAGAATTTCAGTAGCTACACGTGGAATGTAAAGCTGTTCCCATCGGATGACGACAAGCTCACCTGGGTCTTAAACTCATGGCTGGCGAAATGTTGGCTTCATACACCTCTGCCTACACCTGACAATTTATTTTTGACAACTGCCGCGTTATAAATTATACCTGTATCGCAGGAGGCTTTACAAACAACCAAACAACGGACACAAAGAACATCCAGACTTGGTACAAGTATTCGTGGATCACACAAGTTTTTATCCCGATCGAGCCCACAACATTAATTTATTTATTTAAAGTTACACCATTGACACGTCACCATTCACAATTATAATTTAAAACGGTTATGGAATGGTACACAGTGAAATGCCTTTACAGGTGTATACAACACTTGCGATTAAAAACAAACACTACTGACGTGACCCACTTGGGGCAGTGGCAGTCGATATACTTAGATGTAGGACTATATAATTATGCCAAAAGAGTGCAATCTACCGTGGCCAAGATCAACATTGAGTGCTGCTGTTAGTATTGGCCTTGAATTACCCTGGGATTTGTAACTGGAGTTGGACTCGTGCCACATTGCTCTATTCGGCCGAAACATTTGAATTAGTAGCAGCGATTATTACGTATAATGTCTATATCCCTGAAATTGAGGGCACATGAGTATTACATTCATATTTCACTTATTCTTTTGAAGTTTAACGTTAAAGAGGCCGTGACAATTTTTTTAAGTTTACTGGTAATTTGGGTTACAAAATACAAGATTCTTGTTTATCCAGCAAAGATTGTTATTATATACCTATGTATATATACTTGTTATTATATACTATATAGCTATCTATATAGTATGTTTGTGAATACTATACAACTATGTATATATTATGACCACGCAAGTAAGAGTGGAGGAGTGGGTACCTCAGTAGTTTATGGCTAGTACACGAACACACAGTCTCTCTATCGTAAGGTCTATGCCTTATACATTGTGCTATTGACGGTATTGACGTCTATCTGACGCGTCACTAAACTCCGTACTACTGAATAGGTTGTTTTGACTTAAAAGAACCAAAAATACTTGAATAATACGAAAAAGCCACATGTACTGCTTTTTTTATTGCTTTTTTTTTGTAATGATGCTACTTAAATACGGCCACAACTTTCTGTTGCGTTAAAGCAATATACGATTATAACCAAGGGCTTCAAACAGATACATAAACAACAATCATGCAAATACAAATTTAACTCATTTGAAACAATCTGTTCAACAACATACAAACGCATTAACATTTTTGTCCATTAAAACTGAAAACATACAGGTATTGTTGAACAACATTTAGTTTGAAACTCTAATTTACCCCAAAACCTCTGTGAAAATCTCTTTACGTACAGAAAATACAGGCCACAACCAGGTAGTTCAATTACTTTAAAATTCTCGCCATGTTTGAGAGAACCCGACATTAACTCTTCGGGTCGGTTCATACCTGACCGTGCGAATTCAACACTTTTATTGCCACGTGTATTAAACTGTAGGATATTGACATGAATATTTATCTGTTTTATGTCTTGACTGAGTCTTTTTAAATGGTTTAATGTGTGGATGTAGCAAAACTTTTGTACTAATAGAAGAAGTACCTACCTGTGCTTTCTAGGTTTGTAAGCAGCGAACATGATTGATCAATTTTACACGTAAATTCAAGTTAGCAGTACCTGCGTATTTCTTAATTTATTTATTTATTTAAAAGGATCTCTAACTAGAAATATACATATATTGCAATTAAAAGCTAAGTACAATTGTAGGTCTTACGTTTTCTTACTAATAAGAGATCACAGCATGCGACATAAAATAGTACATACATACTGTATTTTTGCTTATACACTGGGGCTTAATCAAAGTCCAATTACAAAAAATAACGTTTTATTATAAACCGTGCGTACGACGTGGTATCGGTAGCGGAATGAATCGACAATGAATACGGTGACGCGGAGTTCGCATACGCCTGGCAAAACACCACTAGCAGCTAGTCGACGATCTGTGAGGCAATAGCCGCAACATATTCCCGGCCCTTGAAAGGTTCCTTTCAAGCATTTAGTTCCTCAGCGGTAGGCAGTGGACACAGGCGGGTGAACGGACGACGAACGCAGCCTCGCGTAGTTTGAATTTCAGCGACTCGTGCCACTCCATCTGGTCCAGGAAACAGCCGCAGAACTCGACCAAGACGCCAGCTTAGTGGAGGCGTATTATCTTCTGCCAACAGTACCATATCGCCCACCTTGAGCTGAGCATTTCCTTTGCGCCACTTCGTTCGCTGCTGCAGCTCCGACAAATACTCTTTCTGCCACCTCTGCCAGAAATGTTGCCGTATTATTTCGAGGCGTTTATATCTGTCTCGTTGGTTGCCATCATTCTCTTCCAAGGCTGGTAAGGGCAGCGCAGTTAACGGCCGACCTATGATGAAGTGCCCTGGGGATAAGGAGAGGAGGTCATTAGGACTGGATGATAAAGGACACAAGGGACGGCTATTAAGAATGGCCTCCACTTGCGCAAACAAAGTTATGATTTCTTCAAATGTTAAATTACTGTTGCCAATAACCCGTTTGATGTGGTATTTAGCCGATTTGACACCGGCTTCCCAAATGCCGCCGAAGTGAGGAGCGTAAGAAGGTATAAAATTGAACTTAATACCCTGCTGACTTGCAAAATCAGATATAGGTTCTGTATTTTGTTTAATAAAATCGCCTATCTCCTTCGCGGCAGCGACAAAATTACGACCATTATCGCTAAATATTTCCGATGGCTTTCCTCTACGTGCAATGAACCTTTTTTAGCGTCATCAAAAATGCATCTTTACTTAAATCGCTAACTGCCTCCAAATGAATGCATTTGTAACGTAAACACACAAAAAGACACATGTAACATTTTACTAAGCGACTTCCTCGCCCTTTACGGTTAAGAATTAAAAAAGGTCCAGCAAAATCCAAACCAACGGAAAAAAATGGAAAATCTGGGTTCACGCGCTGTGAAGGTAAGTCACCCATTTTCGGGCACAGCGTTTTGCCACTTAGGCGCCTGCATCGCACACAGTTGTTAGCTGTCCGCTTGGCCAGCTGTTTACCATTGACAGGCCAAACTGTTTCCCTTACTGTTGCTAACAACAATTGGGGACCTGCGTGCAAATTTACAAGATGTTCTTTAGTAAAATACAATTTGGTTAATTTATGCGCAGCGTGTAAAAGTATTGGATGCCTTTTTTCAAAATTACACGCGGATGCATTTATGCGTCCACCGACACGAATCAAATTATCTTTATCTAAAAACGGAGACAATGCTAATATTTTACTTCGTGCTGGCAACTGTTTACCTCTGATAAGTAAATTGTATTCTGTAGGGAAAGACTCGCGCTGGGCGATAACGCATAATAAATGAAATGATTCCAGCAGCTCATCTGCTGTAAGTATGCCTACACGTTTGTCATTCGGATGCTTCATGTTATATATGAATCGCCGACAATGCGCAATCAGTTTCCGAAGTTTATCAAATGATGTAAAATTATCAAAGTTTATTAAATTATTACTAACAGCTATTGACGTGAACGCCTTTAATTCAGGTAAGTCATCCACCTTACATTCCTTTAAGAGTGGCCATTTAGATTCATTTTGACGTAAAAAGCTAGGGCCTGACCACCATAAATCCATGGACATCAAATTTTTTGCATCCACTCCCCTAGATATTACATCTGCAGGGTTCATTGCAGTGGGCACATAACGCCACGAAGACGCCTTAGTTAGTTCAACTATTTCACAGACACGATTCGCTACGAACATTTTCAATTTTGTTGGATCACTGTTTATCCAACTCAGAACGACACTGGAATCACACCAGTGTACCAACCTTTCCGGCCGGCGCCGGAGTGAATCTATAACAGATTTACAAAGTTTAGCGGACAATAGTGCAGCACATAACTCAAGGCGCGGCATTGTCGTTGGTTTTATAGGCGATACCTTTGACTTAGCGCATAATAGCTTAATAGTACTGTCACCATTACCATTTACTGATTTTAAATAAATACATGCACCATAAGCGCATTGAGACGCATCACTAAATGAGTGCAATTCTATAATTTCAGGCTTGTCACATAACACTAATCTAGGAATCTGAAACTTATGTAAATATTTTAGATTATCAGTAAACTTTAGCCAATCGTCCCTTAAATCTTCGGTTACCGGTTCGTCCCAATCTAATTTTTGTTGCCACATCCTTTGTAATATGATTTTAGGCTGAATAATAACCGGACTGAGAATTCCTAAAGGGTCGAAAATTTTAAAAGAATTTGACATAACAAATCGTTTTGTGATAGTTGCTTGATTATCAAGTGTAAAGCCTTTAATGGGAAAGAATAACGTGTCACTGGATGGTGTCCATCCTAGACCAAGCGTACTTGATGATTCGCTAATGGTTAAGTTGCCTTTATTTAATTTAAGATTCTCAAAAATGGATGGATCATTACTTTTATACCTCCTTAAATTAAGACAGCCATTTTTTAAAGCTTCTGAGACACTTTTTTGAATGTAACGTAAATCCTGTTCGTTATCAGCGCCCGTAATTAGATCATCCACAAAAAAGTCCCTTTGGATGATGCATTTAATCATTTCATCATCTTGTTCCTCACCTAGTTGCCATAGGCAACGTGTGCTAAGGTAGGTAGCGCTTGCGGTACCATAAGTGAGTGTATTTAAGTCGTAAGCCTTTATAAGTTGCGATTCGTTCTCCCTCCATAGAATACGCTGTAAACAACGGTCCTTTTCAGCTACTGAAACTTGCCTAAAAAATTTCTCAATATCTCCAGTTAGGAGGTACTTGTATTGCCTAGCACGGATTAATATAGCAAAGAGAGAATCTTGGAGGGTCGGACCTACCATTAAAATATCGTTAAGGGCATAACCTGACGTGGACGGTGCGGACCCGTCAAAAACTACACGTAACTTAGTCGACTCACTCTCTCGTTTTAATACCGCATGATGACATAAATAATACGACGGACCTTGGTTCTCTCTAGCTAAGGACAAATGACCTAATTCGGCGTATTCTTTAATAAATTCTGCATATTCAGATTTTAACTGTGGATTTTTCCTAAAACGTTTTTCTAAATAATGTAACCGCCTTTTAGCTAAGCTATAAGTATCTCCGAGGCAGTCTGGAGTGTCCTTTAGTGGTAGATTTACACAAAATCTGCCCGTGATTTCTCGACGAGTGTAAGTGATAAAATGTTCTTCGCAAATCTTATCCTCTTCGCTCATTACACGTTTTGTGGGAACCTCTTCTAATTCCCAGAATTTGCTCAATGAATTTTCAATATCATTATGATTTGACACAATGACTTTATTGCAGTAAGCATTTTTATTACTAGCATATGAATTTATAGGCCCGGATATAATCCAGCCTAGCTGCGTATTTATCAGCTTTGGATTTCGTGGGCCTAGGGAACACTGCTCGTCACCTAGGATGTCCCAAAATAGATCGACGCCGATCAAGACGTCTACAGGTGCAGGTTGACCGAATGTAGGATCAGCTAGTACGATATTTTTGGGCAAATTCAATGCATTAATATTGACCGGGTACCTTGGCATTACGCCGGTTAATTCCTTTAAAACAAGACAATTACAATTTGCGTTGTATTTATGATCTAGAGATTTGATTCGCACATTGCAACTTTCGGCGATGTGAGAAGAAATTGTGTTTCCAATTCCTACGACCTTTAGCGAGTCAATAGGTATAGATTTTACTAAAAGCCTATCCTTTAATGCCTTTGAAATAAAAGATGATTGGCTGCCGCAATCAAGCAGCGCTCGAACCTGCTCCTTTTGCTGGGTCAATGGATTCGAGACTTCAACCATAGCCGTTGATAAAAGTATTTGACTCGAGTTTCGTCTTGAAAAACTCGCAATCGTTTCATCATTATTACGACTAGGCTGGTCTACCGCTACAAGATTATTAATATCAGTACTTGCCGTAGGGCGGTGCAGCAAACTATGGTGCCTTTTATTGCACTCACGGCACGGTCCCATGCGACATGCTCCTACATGATGTCCTTGTCTAAGGCAGTTAACACACAATTTATATTTATTAACATCTGACATTTTTTCATCCATTCCCTTTGCTTTAAAAGTGGGACAATCAAAAATTCTGTGATTATCGTTACAAATAACACATAAATAGGTGTTGGAACTATTATTATAAGCATTTTTAGCTTTATTTAATTTAGTATTAGAAGCAGCAAATGATTTTGTATAAGTATTTTGACCGGGACGTTTTTGATTATTATTATATACTGCAGTAGAACTGTTGCGCGCACCAACTGTGTTACACTTGGGCTGACTGCTATCTTGCTTATTGCGATTTAATGACTCTAAAACATCTGCGCGGTCAGTCATAAACTTATAGAACTGTTCTAACGTTGGAGTATCTTCGTCTACATGCTTAATATATTCTTCCCACTTTACTGCAGTATTACTGTCTAACCTTTGAGACAATATAAAAATAAGTAGACCATCCCATTGGTCCGTGGGCTGTCCTAAACTGGCTAAAGCACGCAAGTTTTTTGTGACATGGTCAACTAAAAATCTCAAAGACCTCTCGGATTCACGTGTGAGTTGCTTTATGTTAACTAATGAATTAAAGTGATGATTGATTAGAATTCTTTTATTATTATAACGATTACAAAGTAATTTCCATGCTTCCGTATAATTCGCGGTTGATACCTCGAGGTTCGAAATAATTCTCGCGGCATCACCTTCTAGATAGGATATAAGATAATGGAACTTCTGAATTGATGTTATATGTGCATTCTTGTGTATCAAACTCTCAAAGGTGTCACGGAATTCCAACCATCGGAAATAAGAACCGTCAAACTTGGCTATTTGGATTTGAGGTAATTTTATGCCAGTTGCATGATGATCCGAACAACAAGAATTATCATGAATGGAACCACGTCTTTGTTCACATTCAATTTTTGAAAATTTATCCACTAAACTTTTCGCAGTAGCAATGTTAACAATAATGTCGCACTCGATACTTTCGCGTTCATCAATTTCAGATGTCAAATTACCTGCATTTAAGACCTCGATCTCATTCTGCAAGTCATCAGCTCGAACCGACAATGCCTCGAATTTTGCAAGTTTTAACTTTAACTCAGTAATTTGTATGGTGTTCAGTTCAGTGAGTTCCGTGATGCTACTTAAATAATTCTTAAATTTTGTTATCTGTCCTTTAATAGACGACCTTTTCACAATTAAATCCTTTAAACGACATTTATCTACAGATTCGTTAGGCATTGTGAGTACACACGAACAAAATATTAAGTTCAATAAATTATCAAAACAAGTAAGTAATAATTAAACAAAAGAATGGCTCACGCTCCTCGACTCGACGACATCTGGCAGCCGGAAACCGGTTACGCTCGCACAGCTGATTGCAGATGGGAAGATAATGCACTCGGCTCGGCGCAGATAACAATCTGAAATTATCGGCGTTAATATTTAAGTATTTATAATTACCGAACTAGGAAAACGTAAGCGACTTTGGTTCTTAAATTAGGTACCTTTAAATAATATGAAACTTAGGTTTTTGCATACTTCAGTTAATAATAATTCAAATTGAAATTAACTAACGTTTAATTAACGTAAAATAACGTTAAGATCAATGACTTGCAAAAATGAAGTTAATTATTTAACAAAGAAAATATTTTTTACTCGTAGGTAGGTTGAAAAAATATAAAATGATGATGCAATTTTTTAAGCAATTTAACCTTATAAACCTATTTAAAACCTTGATTTGCACAAATGAATTCAATTTCCAATAACTAGGAACAATATTTAAAGGAATTTGGATCGGATATATGCGAAGATTAGGAAAATAGGAAGGAAAGGGCACTTATCTGATTTCACAGAAGTCCGATGTGCGATGTGATTCTTTCGCTGAATCACTGCCCGCTTCAGCCTGAACTCGTAGATGATTCTGACTGCACCTTGGATCTTGAACCCCTTCTTCAATCTTCATTCACGCCAACTAAGCACGCTCATCAATTTTGCCGATGACGTGTTGGTCAGATTTCTCATCCGATTTTCTTGCTGTTTTCTTCTTATTCTGGTTTTCTTACTTTTTATTCCCCTCATGGGCCACCATTTATTTATTTTTGCTTATACACTGGGGCTTAATCAAAGTCCAATTACAAAAAATAACGTTTTATTATAAACCGTGCGTACGACGTGGTATCGGTAGCGGAATGAATCGACAATGAATACGGTGACGCGGAGTTCGCATACGCCTGGCAAAACACCACTAGCAGCTAGTCGACGATCTGTGAGGCAATAGCCGCAACACATACATTAAATCAAAGTAAAAGTAAAATATTATAATACAAAAGCAATAACTATGCAATTAAAAATTGGTACAAAATAATAAAGAAAAAGAGAAAAGTGATCTAGGAGCCATTCTGCAAGTGAGCTGCAGCAGCATTTTTAAATTTCGTCAGCGAATTATTAAATATATCTATGTCTTCCGAACCCTTAATTAAATCTAATTTATCGTGTCTACCTAGAATTCACTCATATAGCGATACTGCTGACGCTTTAAGGAGTCTGCCCACTACCCCGTCTCATACCATGACTGTGCTAGGAACGTGTCAGGCAAAAAAATATTCTCTGTAAGGAAATGTATAAGACTATGCCCACTGGACCGTTGCGTCACCGACCAGCAGTTCCTATAGCAGGGCGTTTCGTGTTGCTTTTCGTGTCTGATACGTTCCTAGCACGGTCATGGTATGAGACGGTGTAGTGGGCAGACTCCTTTAGTTTTGTATAGTCAGGCGTAAGAATGCAGTAGCGCCGCGCGGCATTAGTCTCCCCGCAACCACTCCCTTAGGTCGAAGCTCAATATGTAGTAGTCAGCGGTGTCGCTTTAACTAATTTTTAAACGTGCCAAAATAAATAGGTACCTTTGCGAAACTTTCATACCAAAAATCATCGGTAATTTGCCAAACACCGGTAAATCTTGTGTGAATCGTGCCTTATACCTACAGCTGCAGCCTTTCAACGAGGGAAAAAGTAAAAGTTAACAAGCCTATGAGAAATTAAATTAGGTGGGTGTTCTCTCAGAAGATGGGTTAAGTGCCCTCGGCGCAGCGCAGCCATGCAAACACTCCAAGATACTTATCTACTTCGACAGTTCGACTTCTATTGGTTTATGTTTGACGAGTTTGGGCCCCTTCCGCAGTTTCATAATCTTATTTGTAAGGAAGCCTTAGAATTGAAATTATGATATTAATATAAGCACATTTTGACTGCACGTATGGCGTAGGCGTTTGCGCCGAGTGTCGTGGGTTCGATCCCGACACGGGACAAAAATTTGTGTGATCCACAAATAGTCATTCCGAGTCTGGGTGTTCTTTGTGTTCGTTGTTTGAATGTTTGTAAAGACCCCCGCGACACAGGAATTACTCAAAGAACCGATGTTGTCATTAAAAAAATTAGATAAAGAATTAGTATCGTGTCTAGTTATTACCGGTAAATTACAATTCATACTGTAATACCTTTTTGTATCCATTATAAGGTAACGTTTTAGGGAATTGCTTCTGTGTTAAGTGATAAGGCGGCCTTCGTGCATGTATTATGAAACTATTTTAACTAAGATTTATTTAAAATGCAATTAAGTACCTGTACTTTTAAAAGTCATGAGTATTGTTTTAGTTCATTAAAGATTATTTAGATACTTGATATGTTTTTTTTTATCTTATTTATATTATCTTAATCATTTTTGTTTCCCTACTTTTATAGTAATAGGTCGAAGGATAAAGGTGTAAAACCTGGTGCTTTCATTTTCATTCATAACAACAAGTTACCTGCTATCATATGGCAAATAATAATAATGTCCTCAAGACCATTCGGTCACCACGGCGAATCTTAAGACTGCGTCGAGCGAAATGTGCCAAAACAGGCGGTCACAGTTAAATTGATAAAATCAATACTTTTTGTTTAATACAAATATAAGATAAGATAAGATAAGATAAATTTATTTGCTAAAACATGTGTAAATATTACATTAAACATTATTGTGATATATAATACAGGTGGTAAATAACAGTTTGTATCAACATGTTTAACCAAAACTGGTATACAAATATAATTATTACAAATTTAATTAAAATAAAATAGTTTTGGAATAACTCATAAGTAATCAATTAAGTATATCAAAATAGTCAAATTAGTAAATATTAAAAACAAATTGTAGCTAAATATACAAATATTAGAGAAAATATACAATTCAAATTAAAATTAATTGAAATAAAAATAAAAATAAAATTAATATAAATAACAAAAATACATAGGTACATACTCAAAATTGCAATTAAATAATAGATTTTTGTCATTAAGGAAGTCATCAACATTATAATAACATTTATTAGTAAGCAGGGTCTTGAGTGTTTTTTTAAATAGTGCTACATTTAGTGATTTCATATTATTTGGTATCTTATTATATATTACTGGAGCTCTGCATATAGCACTTTTATGTAGTAATGTTGTTTTAGCAGGATGAACACAGAGTCTATTTTGATCTCGTCGATTACTTCTTCCATTATCTGATAAAAGTGAAAACAAATGGCGGTTATTCCTGACAAAAAGGGCTATTTCCATAATGTATAATGACGGGAGTGTTAAAATTTTATGTCTAATAAAAAAAGGTCTACAGCTCTCTGTGCTTTGAATCCCGAACATAGCACGTATGCATCGCTTTTGCATTTTAAATACCATATCTTTATTTGTAGAGTTGGCCCAAAATATTATTCCATATCTGAGAACAAATTCCACTAGACCATAATATGCTGATATTAAAGCATCAGTATTGATAGTTGGAGCAAGCTTATATAATGCATATGATATGCTGCTTACTTTTTTGCATAGTATATCAATATGATCTTTCCAATTTAATTTACTGTCTATTATTAATCCAAGGTAACGAGCAGTTGTGACCTCCTTTATAGTTTTATTGTCATAGACCAAACAGATATTTAACGGGTTTTCCTTTCTTTGATCGAAATGCATTATATGAGTTTTAGTTAAATTTATTTTTAAATTATTATTATCAAGCCATGAAATTATAGATCTTAATGAATTATTTATATCGATTTTATATTGATTTATGTCCTTACATGCTATTGAAATTGTACTGTCATCAGCAAAGAGAGTCATTGGTTGATTTATGGCACTTGGCAAGTCATTAATATAAATAATAAACAGGAGTGGGCCTAGCACACTGCCCTGGGGTACACCATATGAAACATAGCGCTTTTCTGAGGCGTATGTTTCTTCATATTTAGTAGTGCAATTAACTCTTGTTATTTCTGTTATTTGTTGTCTATTGGTTAAATATGATTTGACTAAATCTAGAACATTGCCTCTAATGCCATAAGCGTCAAGTTTACTAATTAAAATGTCATGTTTTACGTAGTCAAATGCCTGTGTCATATCACAATAGACTGCACATATAGGCTTTTTTTTGTCAATGTGTGTCATAATATTATCAATAAATTCATAAATAGCCATATTTATTGTTTTCTTTTGTCGAAATCCTTTCTGTTCCTTGCATAATATTTAATTACTCTCAAGATATGAGTTAATTGCGCTATAGAGATATTTTTCAAAAATTTTTGAGAACGGTGACAGCTATGCTATGGGCCTATAATTTTCTATTAATTGTCTATTATCTTTTTTGTATAAAGGTTTTATAATCGTTATTTTAAGATCAGTTGGAAATATACCTGCCACGATACATAAGTTTATAATGTGACTAAGATGGTGGCAAATGTCTTCACTAACTGTTTTAATTACTTTGGTGCTAAAGCCGTCGTAACCTACACTGCTAGTATTTTAAGATTTTTAATGATTTTATTTATTTGGTAGGATGAACTCGGTGCTAGAAACATAGAATTTAATCGGTGATTGATTAAAGTGGTTGCTTTATTTCCAGCTCCTGGTACAGGTCTTACTTTATCAATGAAATAGTTATTAAAAACGTTAGCTATTTGTGTAGGATTATTTATGCACGTGCCACTATCATTATATAAAATATACATTTACCATAACAATGAATGTGTTTACAATTACTCCGTGTAAAAAACTTAAAATAATTAATATCTACGCCCACAAAATTACGTGAATTTGCACGAAAAATGAAAAAACGTAAGCTCGTGTTACGTGATTTTTAGATTATAACAGTAGAAATCTATCCTATTTTACAGCTTAAACAAAACATAAATAGCTATATTACAATTTGCCCGCGCCAAATATTTAAGTTATTGGTAGACAATAAAGATACATATTTATCAAAAAAGCACTTCAAATCCTCCATACAATTTCACTATGGCGGCCGCCAGCCGATTTGAATTTCGAGCTCTGTCATTCAGTCCAACCGCGTCTTATGCTCGGCGCAGTCTTAACAGAGACTGGCTATTTGCGCAGGAGATATTATAGTGCAGAATTGTGTGTGCAAACACTAGTGCTTTGTTCCCTAACTCTCATCATTCCATGGGATGGTAATCCGACACGACCAGAGAGAGGTCAGGCGCAGGACCAACGGCTGTATGTGTTTTCCGAGACATGTCTTCCGGGGGTGTCTAGCACCTTCAAACCCGAGACCTCATGCTTTTATTAGTGCTGCGCCACGGAGGAAAATATCCTGATATATTTGTCTTGCTTTTTCTCCTTTCATTACAAACATCAGACACGTTCATCAGGTCAAGATACCATAAACTATTAACGCCTTATTTCTAAAATTTCTCTAAACAGTCTGTAAAATTGTAATGCTGTTTAGCACAAAACTGCGTAAATTATGTAATATTCCTACAAAATAGTTTTGATAAATGGATCTGCGTTATAGAGCTACTTTAGTAGTAGTGTTGGTAATATATACAACCCATTATAGTTATCTACAAGCTTATGCTAGACGTAAGTATAGTTAATTGTCTGTTTTAATACTATTTACGACCGAGATAAGTCATGTGAATGTTAATTGTAAAAAGCCCCGTCACTCGTGTAGGTATATTCGTTGCTAACTCTAACATTTATGTAATTAATAATTAAGTGAAGCTCAGACTAATGTACGAAGAGGATTAAAACAA
Organism: Catocala fraxini; assembly: GCA_930367265.1. NCBI lineage: Eukaryota > Metazoa > Arthropoda > Insecta > Lepidoptera > Erebidae > Catocala > Catocala fraxini. The sequence goes on from OV884032.1 coordinate 358,043, forward strand.
TTGTAAATTATTCTAATTGCTGAAAGTAGCACTGGCTCTTTATCAAGTATTCTATAGCATTAATAGCACTTAAATAATCTCTTAAACATAAACTGTCTCAACTATCTTGCTTTTATTTCTTTTCTTTAAGTTTCTTAAGGCCAGCAACACAAATTTAAATCTAACAGAGGGCAAACACATGTCCCCGTCTGGAATTGGCTGTCTGCATTAGCAATAGCCAATCAGATTACTTGACAAGGGTTTGTTTTTTAAATGTCATTGATTTTAGAAACCGGGTGTAAGAGATATAGTATATGTACACTAGAATCGACTCTTAAACATGAATACTCCGAGCCTAATATAATGCTAGGTAATAGGTCTAATTCACGACATAGTATTTAAAAGGTAATTAATACCTATTGATTGCCCGAAGTTTCGACCGACTTGCATCGATCGTGGTAACGGGTTGATTTATTATTCTACCCTATAGAAGATCGTAATCAAATAATTGTGCTCCAACAGGGAGTATTACCTATATAGGTACTGAAGATACTCATAACTTTTGTTACACCACTCATTCGGTATAGCGTGCCTGAAGTACTTTCCTGAGGCAGCGGGAACGAACAAGCGAATGCATCGTGGAGAGGACTTGAACTTCTGAACCGCTTGTTATGTTGAAGATGTATTCGGTCTGGCCGAACCTAATATTTATGTATGATATTTTTATTTATACAAAGTCATTGTAATTGTAAGGCACGGATTGCGTAGTGGTTCCAATAATCGCCTCGCCGCCCAAACAAACAATTGTGTAATCCACAAATAATTGTGCTGCGTCTGGGTGTTCTTCGTGTCCATTATTTAATTTGTAAACTTCTCCGCTACATGTAAAAAAAAGCCATTGTTTCGTATCTGTAATAATAATTAAATCTTAAAAGTACCACGAGTGTTGTGATGGGTGAAGTTGGAACTTGATGATGATGTTGAATAAAACTAATATATATATATATATATATATATATATTTAAAGTGGGCTAAAAACATCAATCATGTTATTTTCTCATTTTATGTTATAATATGAAAGTAGAATAAATACAGTAGAAATAAAAAAAATTATTCCTCATCTTGATGGAATCCTCATAATCACAAATTTCCTTAAATGTAAGAGAGTATAGATAGTTAATAATTATAAAACATTATCTTTACTATAACCACGTTTAATTCACGGTTTTGTTAGCAAACATTAATTTAACTCAATGTTCAACTAGATATAATGCCCTTGATATACTCAGTTAAATATGTGTATTATAATATAACAATTAATAACCATTTATGTGGTGTGGTCTTAAAAACTTAGGTCTAATATAGGATATATTAGACCTATGTTGTTCTCTACCCTTTTACGTAGTTATGTATTAATGTTCAATGTGTTGATGTTCAAATCACCGCAAGAATTCCGGCTACAAACCCGTATGCCCCTTGACTTTCGCCCCTCCATAGAAAGACGGAGCCCCGCCTTGCGGGGCTCCTATTTTTGGGTGGCTTTTAAGAAGAAACTTAACAAATACCTACCAAGTGCCGAACCTTGAGGGGCGAACGGGCTCGTAACTAGAATTCCATTACACGATTAAAAAGTATATGTTAACCCAGGACAGTATTGTGTGTTTCATCCAAATACGTTTAAGGGTTTACGCGTATCTTGCAAAATAAACATCAAAACTTCCAAACATCTTTACAAACGTTTAAAAATTAATAATATTATTTGTACCATTTTATGTAGCAATAAGCTCAAACATGTTTAGTACTTTGTGTTTTTATATTCCTTTTATAACGATAAACCTACATCCGATTTGCCATAGTAATCATTGGTCGACTAAGTGTGTACAAATTGGTAGGTTTTACAATCACTTGGTTGGCGAATGATTTGATTTATACTATCTACCTGTCGGCCTCGATGGTGTAGTGGTTAGTGTAACCGACTGCAACGCCTGAGGTCACGGGTTCGATTCCCGCACAAGTCAAACATTTGTGTGCATGAACATGGATGTTTGGCTTGGTCTGGGTGTTTCTATGTATAATATGTATGTATTTACAAAAAAATAAGTATATATGTATGTTTATCCATTTTCTAGTACCCATATAGTGTTGTGTGTATGTGATAGAATACTATTATATTATTATTATATTACTACTATAATACTTTGTATAATAATAAACTATAACATTACTCAGTTGTCTGCTGACTGCTGTGATTATGTTCCAAGTTCCAAGTTTGCTGAGACAGATAGCTCTTAGCAAAATGAATGGACGTAATAATAAATTTTGCGAATTAAGAATTATCCATATAGAATATTGTAAAATGGCGACTATTTTCATTGACAATATAACTAGCTCCTCAAGATTCTACCCTCTATCTATATTATTAGAAGAAAAGGAAGTTTACAAACACTTAGTTGAGTTACAGTATTATCTTACGAGCCTCGAGCACTCGTCCTGTGAGCGGAGGGCAGCTTCACAAGAGCGTGTAGTGTTTGCATTGAACCTAGCTCGAGTCAATACGAGCGCAAGTGTACGTTCAACATGGTTTGGTGCTCCCAAGTAATGTTGTATAAAACTCTTTGTTGCAGCTGCTCTGCTCTGTGTTGTGTGTTTGTAACACCGTAACACCGACGCGACGGCTATATAATACGTCAAATTAAGAAGAGGTATGAAGAAGACTATGAGTGGCTTAGTGCCCACTTGAATGAATGTGCTATGCATGCAGCTTGACTGCATATACAGCACATTCGTTTTACCTATCATGTCGCAGTGGCAAACCGGTGGCCAGTTCTTTTTTTTCTTTATACAATAAACGTGGCAAACAAGCTTACGGCCAAACCCGATGGTAAGTGGTCACCGTAGCCTATTTACGCCTGCAACACCAGAGGCATCATTTGCGCGTTGCCAACTCTTTAGGAAAGAAAGAAGAGGAAAAGGAATTGGGAAGGAGGAGGAGCGGGAAGGGGGAAATAGGGTGATTGGGCCTCCGGCACTCTCACTCACCGAACGAAACATAACAGTAGGAATACTGCTATTTCACGTCGATATTCTGTGAGAGGGGTAGTCCTTCCCCGGTCGAGTCGGCCCGTACATGCTGAAATCAGCGAGGCTCTACTACTCATAAACACTATATACATAATGCACTGGTATTCTAAGACTTGACATACTACGTGATCTTAGTAGCATACCTCTCTATCAGCGCTCGTACGCCGCTGTCCGAGCACACTCAGACCACTTTAAACATTAATTTTGTTATAAATATAATAGTCTACTTTTGTTTGAACAACTTTTGTGACATTTTCTGTTTTTGTGAGTGTCATTGGTTGAAAAGATAACATTGTTTTTTTACATTTTATCTTTTCAGCCTATTAAATTTGTATTTCTGTTCGCGTTAGGGTTAGCTGTATACGTTTATAATTAAATAAAACAACTCTCAAAGAAAGTTTCTAAGATAAACAATCTTATCTATACCATACCTACTACTTACCTATTGCATTAATTTAGTTGTTTCTATGAATGGTTAAAAATCGGCCTTTATGGAAAGCCTTGGGGAGATATTTGTCCCGTAGTGGACTGTGTCTATCGGCTGAGATGATAATGGTGGGCTCTTGTATAGGCTCAAAAGGATTGCACCTTAAATATATTTTTCGTTGAGAAATTGTCAAAAATAAATAAATAAGTCGTAAGCAACATTCAGTGATAATAACGCACTTTAAATTCTATACGTCTAATAAATATTTATTATCACTCATGTCATAAAATTTGAAATCGTTTTTAGATAATCGCACATACATATGTACAAGTAGGTACTATAAAAAATAAATATAAGTTTTATTTTCTTTGAAGTTTTTAAGGTTTATCTACTTGGCTAGACATTTCATTGCGATAGCTGCTATTAAAGGTGCAAGGAAGATGTAAACTTGTTTGTTTGTCTGGTCAGCAACGTTTAGGCTGACCACACATCGGCTAAAGTCTTGCGTAGTGGTCGGCAATGTAACTCAAATGTATACCTACATACGTCGTGAACGCATCTTATTGTATGCGAAAATCGCTAAAATATGTCAAACAAGTGCACGAATAAATGGAAAAGGACAAATGATAAAGGACAATTACATTGTATGATAAATATATACAGTTTGAGTTTACTTTGTGCTGATAGCTATTTATTTGTAAAGTCCTCTGCGACGCAGAGATTGCTCTCTAATGCAGGAATAGTCATTTTCAAATAAAAAAATATATAAGGAAAATCTACTTTTTAAACTGGTTAGTAAAAATAAATCAATTTACTGAAATAATAAATAACGCAGCATATTCTGACCCTATTGAGCAAAGCAGTGGTATAAGCCTTTGTACGCTCAGCCTTAGCTCGTATAAAAGTATGGTATAAAGGTTATATCATTACTGCACTGATAAGAAAACATTAAGAATCAAAAAATATCAGTAATTTTTTTCTGACCTTACTATTTATTTTCTTATGACTTATGTTTAAGTGGTCAATTGTCTTGCGATGTTACAACTTGCACTTATTAGTATGTCTTTTATTTGTTACGAATTAAATAATATGCACTGTCAATACTAAACCAAGTTTATCTGAACACGTTAATGAAAACACTTGTATGAGTACATACACATATATTATATCAATTATTATATTTATATACAGCACATTACCTTTACATTTATTTACAACAACACATACATATATATTATATTACAATATTATCAAATTACAATCACATATCATCTTATTTATTTATTATTACAAAATATTCATATCGTGCATTGGAAACGCACTCGGTTAGTTATTAGTTTGGTTAAGAACAATGCGCGTGCGCAGCCCGATGACCGCCGCGCCAGTCGGGCCACAGACAGAGCTCTCACACGAAGCCTGTGTCGCGCGCTAACCGACCGCTCGCTCGTATTCTCGTACATTATAAGCTATACCTGCGTGTTTTCGTTTCCTGCATACTATCGCTTTAACTACTTCTACTCCTTCATATCTACTCCTATGCCTATTCTATAGTTCTGTGTGGAACTCTCTCTTCTGTAAATCGTGTGTAAACAATAAACGTTACTTGTGCTGGTGTATGGACTTGATTTATTTCATACCACTCCACAGTTATTACCACACCTACATCTACACACTCACCAATTGGTTTACTTTTTATAAACATGCACGATACATATACATAGACAAACAAACACGCCTTTAATAATTTGACTATATGAATGAACAAATACACTCATTTTCTGAAAGATTAATCAATGACATGACAAAATCAAACTCATGACATCAAGTGGTTTTATTGGCTGTTCAGCCCATCCCAGCAATTGAGAAGCGTTTGACCGTCAGTAATTAATTTTTGTAATGATCTCCCTTTCAGAAACCCGTTCTCTGACTTTTATATTAAACTGGTTAGTCAGTCAGTCTTCAGTTTCTGATTCCTATCGATCAGCCACCTACTTATCGAGACTATATCCTAATGGCAATATGCTTAAACTAAAAGGATCTACATCTAAACATTGTAGGGATCATCATCGTTCTAATCACCAAGCTTTAGCTAACTACGCATTAGTACAAAAATTGTATTTTAATAATAAAACCAAGTAAGAGACAGTATATCTGGCAGACGCCGTTTTTCCATCCATAGTGTTCATTATACCAGTCCATCAAACACCCATGTAGCCCAGCCCCTCTATAGCCCAGATTTATGAGGTTTCATATGTAACAGTAGTCTCTTACACCTGCCGCGGCTAGTGTCTCGGTAAGTGCCATCTCACTCCAAACTAAAACTCTCGAAGAGCCTCTGCATGTTGGACCCATGTCCCCGTATAAGCCTCCCAAAGGACCAGGTTTCTTCCTAACGCATTAGGAATGTACCTGTAAAAGAGAAACAAACCAAGTAAAATTGTTCTACACCCTAGCTACCTATTGTCTTACATATGTATATTCCAAATAGTGGTATTATTACGTGTAGTAACAATTAATCACATAATGCTCCCGCGTGCGCTCCTGTAATCATTGCACGTCTGCCAAACGCGCTTCCCTATTCCGTTACAGGCTTAATAGTTTTGATAATAACATACTTGACTGTGTAATGCCTCCTTATATCATTAAATATCCTGCACAATTTATTCGAAATAATGACACAATATTGTTGAATTGTGTCTTGTTTCTTCAGAATAGGGAGCTTGGTGGTCTTTGTGTCCATTGTTTGAATTTTCGTAAAGTCTTCTGCGAAACAGGTTTTATTAAATAGAAGGAGAAGTCGTTAAAAATATATATAAAGATAAGAATTCTGTACTAGTAAATTTAATTTTGTTTATCGTGATAGCAGTGACAAACTTAGATCATAGTTACTTTGTGGGCAGTCATAAACTTTTATAAAAATACCACGAAAATGATTTTGCTTTCGTTGTTAGAGCAACATATGTCATATTGTAACTTCTCAAGAAAATACGTTTATTTTTCTTAACATAGAAGTTATTTTGCTAAAAAGCGTTTTCTTTTCTTAGGCGAGTCACTTTTCTTTAACCAATGAACCCCTATCAAATTGGACAAGACTTCAATAGCTTACCCCTTGTTCATTGTGACTATTGAAGGCATTTTATTAAAAAATAAGTGAATATTTAGAAATGAAGCGGTTTGTTTACGACCAATTAACTTAATTGGTAGATATTTATTTATCATTATACGTAACTTACGTAGAATGAAAAACAAATATCTATATACAGCAGTTCTTTATTCTATATTTATTAAAGATAAGAGGCTTGATCACTTGGTGGTCATGTCGCCTCCATAGGAATATACAATAAACAAAAACAATAAAGAAAATCAAACCGAACACAAAAAAAATTTACACACGAAGTATTAGGATCTAAGTATTAGTGCCCTATTTACAATTTTATACAAGCTAATCGCCCACTCTGATAAAGGAGCAGACAAGATGTTATTACACACTCCAATAGACCTTAAACAACAGGGATCATCTGCCTCAAACTGTTTCCGCTCAACCCTCTTCCGTGCACACTCCACTAAAATGTGGTACACATCTTCTCCGATGTTACATCTAGAACAGTTAGGTGAAGGTTTCTTTTTCATCATATACATGAAACTGTTCAGTGCCACGTGTCCGGATCGGATCCGCAAGGCAGTTATAACATCTTGTCTTATTAAACTTGAACTCGCAAACCAAACAAAACGACAAGGATTAGGTTGTAACGTTTTGTACCATATACCCGCAGCACGGGACTTCTCATCAAAGTACTCTTTCCAAATTTTAAAAGCATTCTCTCTGGCGGTAGGTAGAAGATATTTAAAATACGGTAAATGAGTCACTGAGAGCTCTATATGCTGCCTGTCTCGCCAAATGGTCAACCGTAGTAGAACCCCCCAAACCAATATGTGATGGAATGCACTGAAAGAATATGGTTTTACCATCACATTGTAATTTTATTATTGATTTTAAAATGTCATAGGCTATTGGCATACCGCGAACAGTCCAGGTATATCTATCAAGAATTAAAGATCATCGAAGTGTTGAAGTGCACTCCTAAAATCTGTAAAAAATGACATAATTCCCAGCCTTAAGTGATTCAATGTACGAAACCGCTTCTGCGATAGCTGTTAGTTCTACAGCCATGATGCAGATATTTGGTGTTTTAATTTTAAGTCTAATGAAACTATTTGTTTGCGGTTCTAAAAATGAAGCACCTGCATATTGTTTATTTTTTGAGCCGTCTGTGAAAATGCTGTAATAATCATACATACATACATACATAGATTCACGCCTGTTTCCCAGAGGGGTAGGCAGAGACTACGGATTTCCATTTGCTACGATCCTGATCCTTGTAATAATCAAAGTAATTCTTATTTATAAACTCGAAACATATATTATAAAGGTCTATAGCATCGTAGTGATTCTTGAATCTGTCTATTACTTTGATGAAAGGTCTCATCACATTTGTTAAATTCACATTACTTATCCACGTATCAAAACTAAAAAAATTCAATTGTGGCGACTCCGCACAGACAAAGAAGTTCCGCCTACGTCTCACAGATGGCACTAAATACGCTCAAATGACGTCACAATCCTGCATCGCGCAAGCGGAGTTTACACAGCAACTAACTATATATACAAGCTCCCGACATCAACAGTCGGGCCGTGGCCCGTCAGGCACGATCAACCAGCCTGGTCGGAGAATCCTCCCTTTCTGTTGGAGGGACATTACACTCCGTTCCTTCACGCAGTATAGTAGCAAGGTAGCAATAGCTTCACATAGATTATATGTGAAGGTATTTTCAAAGTAACTACAAAATCGTAAGAATACTTAAAAGCAAATTATCAATATAACAGGATGGCAGAAAATTGCAACCAGGGAAGTAAGATTTAGCTAAAACTAGCTATCTTATTTTATTTTAAAACAAGCAGAGCACAAAGGATGTTTGCTGCACATCACATCGTAGACGTGAATAGACATTCCATGACTACACTACTACATAAAAACGTGCTTTGCTGAAAGTTGAGTGGTATTTAAACTGTTTTGTGCTGCCAACAAAGAATCTCCTTTTTTAGGGTTCCGTACCCGAAGGGTGCCAACGGAACCTTATTATTAAGCCTCCGCTGTACATATATACATCTGTCTGACAGCGGACTGTATCTCATAATCCATAATAGTTGAGGTGTTGACATTTGAATTGAGTGTGTACTGTTATTGTCGCTATAACACCAAATAAAAAAATACGTAATGTATTGTAGTAGTACTCTAGTATGATGGTACGGAACCCTTTGTGTGCGAGTTCGACGTGCACTTGACCGCTTTTTTTTGCAGAATCTGCAATATGTGACTTTTTAACGTGATATTTCAAATGTACAACCTATACCTATACAGTCTATTCCGTCACGCTGAATACAAATTTAATGTCATACTGATATAAAATTAAAATTTATCATCTTACGTCTTCTAGTGCTTTAAGCAAACAGTAAATATAATGTAGACGGGTCTCCCTGTATTTATTCAGCTCACGGTGCCTTGTTAAGTCAGGATTCTGATGTAATTTCTTCAAATTTTTTTTAACTCTTTGTGAAACTGGACAGTCGAGATACATTCCTAAATTAATACTGCTCGATTTTAAATTCTCAATCTTTTATAAATTATCAAAATAACCTAACTGGTCTTGCAATATGCATTCTTTCACAATACCAACAGTAGTTCTCATAGCGGTTGCAGGAAATTCAAATGCAATCCAGTACCAAATTTGAACTATTTCAATCTGCTCACATTAACGTTAGTATCGGTTCATAACTGGACAGGACTGATTAAGCTTTCTGCACTCTCTAAACATAATTATGCAAGACGCATTAGAATATAATCCGAATTTCGGATGGCTTTGAACATTACGCGGAGTGGCAGAAACTGTAAGGTAACGAGTTTAGCCTGCGTTTCTCCAAAGCAGTTTAAAGTCCAAGCGCAGTCTATAAAATCAATATGAACATAAATAGATTTATATAATGGCTACAACTCTATAAAACACTTGATGGCCTCTGACGTACTCAAGCCAGAATGGACTTGCCGCAAAAGGTCTTGTAAATGTTTCGGGAAATTGATTTTAGAAGGTCGACATCCCTGAGGCTATTGTGGTTTTCTTTATGTTTATTATCTATGCTTCTTGTAGTTGTGATAAAGTTGCAAGTGTTAAATATGTAGTTTTAAAAATATTGCGTGTATTTTGACTTTCGTAATCGCGAATGTATGTTTTTGCAAATAATGTGATAGTGTACATTACTAACATAACTAGCGATCCGCCCCATCTATGCACAGGTGAAACGAAACCTTAACAAACGTTTCTCATGAATCACTCAGTCTATTGGTGAAAATATTATGAAAATCCGTTCAGTAATTTTTGAGTTTATCGCATACAGACAGACGGACGTGGCGGGGGACTTTGTTTTACAATATGTAGTGATAGTGCTATATCAACTCTGGCATTTGGCGAATGGGCGAAAGAACATAAAAATATAACGTGGCTTTCGCTTAGCTGAGTGGCAAAGACTTTTCAAACTGAAATAAATTTTATTAAATTAATAAAACGTCTATCAACAGTGTATAGGGAAGATGCCAAAATATAATTACATAATATCGGCATTGGCATATATCGCACTCACCACAATATATTAAATTATGTATTAGCTTCATGCTGGTTTTATTAGCATTTAAAGATTTTAACATACAATAAAAAATTAAACAAATTATACGTACGGACAACATAATTCTGAGAATGGACGAATAAATGTTATTTACATCAGCATTATGCATGTACTGAGTAAAGTATAAATTTAATAAAATTTAGAGCAAGCTTTGTTCGGATAAAAATTCACCTAAGTGATCACACTGATTTTGACTCTACATTTGCATTTACTTGTTTCAGGTCAAGTTACATCATTCATTTAGGTAAAATCTTAATCTTGCGGACTAAGGCACCAAGTTCTACTACTATTTGGAAGTAAAAGAAAGCCAGTTTTCCAAATTAACAGCTCCTTAGCATTACGCAACAAAGATTATACTGAGCTGCCAATACTTATTGTTGGCGGGAGATTTAGTGGCCGTATATCAGAAGCACAAAAGGCGTGTTACAATAAACCCTCCAAGTTCTTAAAGCTTGGCTACAAGTTGCAACCCTTAGTGAGAAGTTTTTAGGCTCGCCTCTTAGTTGACGGGTAAGTTTAGATTAATCGGCGCTGCTATTCTGGGAACTACAGCCGTATTCTGAATATCTCTGAGATACTGGTGGATTTATTGTTGTTATAGCTCTATTAGATTTTGCTTACGGCTTCACTCGCGTAAATATGGGTTTAGTTTGGTTAGATTAGTAACTAACCTTACCAAATCCATATTTAGTACTCTTTCTGGGTGACAGGTATCCTATGTCCTTTCTTTGTTCCCCTGAGAACGTATATGCGAAATCACAAGATGATTGTGTATTTAAGGCGTGAAAGTGTAACAAACAAGCAAACTCACATTCGCATTTATAATATTATATAGAATGAGATATTTTTAGTAAATAATAATCAAAATTGTATGACAGTAAATTTTTTTAGTGTATTTTTATTGACAAAAAAGTTTTAGCCTACAAATTTATAGTTGAACTACCTAGTTTCGAATATGCACTTCTATAAATATAGTGGAACATGTCAAAATCGAAATCGTCGTACTTCATACGTTTTTGGTACGAATAGCTTAAATAATTGAACTGAAATTTCGGTTTTTACTTCTTATGGTTCCTACAGATGTTCACTAATTGCTACGGCCTGGCATCTCGCTCTTGCTTCATTCGATTTCGATTTCGTGAATGAGTATGTCTATAGAACAGAACTCTTCTTTAGTGTCAGCGACGTTCGAACAAGCGGCCAAATACGCAGCCGTGCCAAGAAAGAGCATGATAAATATATAATGTTATCATTGAAGAAATTTTTGCTCGGATAGTTTGTATTATAAACGATATTAGCTAGTTCTTCTATGAATGTTGTGACTTGTCATCAATTTGTTAATTTTAGTTGATGAACTATTAAAAATCTGCTATACTATTTTGCTAAAAATGTCATTTCGCGTTTAATTGTCGCCTAGCCAGTAACAGTATCAAACTTTCATTGCCATGAAGCTAATATCTTATAGCCATTACAAGAAGGGCCAAACTGTTAACAAAAATTAAAAAAACTGTGAACAACGAGTTTTACCAAACTGAATTTGAGTGTTACCAAACTGACATCTAATTTATCTGACTAAGATACATGCGTCCAGAATCGAAAAAAAGTGTTGGTCTGTTAACTCAGTTAGTCCAGGAGTCCGATATACCAGTTTTTAAGAGAACTGTGCGGAGAACGGAGATTGCCTGTGGAAGGCTTGACAGGTCATCGTCCTGTGAAAAAACCACGGTTGATTGATGTGATGAAAAAGAAACGGCTTGCACACCATCAGAAGATTGTTGCGGACTGGAATAAGGTCAGTTTGCATTATTACTGCTGTGTCACACTAATTTTAATATTATTTTTCAGAATTATAAACATCTTTCTTCTTTTCCAGATTTATTCCTCCGATGAGTCAACATTGGAAATTCTAGTCGATGAGAGCACCTTCGTTAGGCGACGCCCAGATGAAAAGTACAACCCCGACTGTCGCGTGGAGAGGGTTAAACATCCTTTTAAGATAATGATGTGGTCTGTCATAAGCGCTAAGGGGGTTGGGTGCCTCTGCATTGTTCAGGGAACCATGAAACAAGACCAGTATAGACAAGTTTTACAAACTCGTCTGTTAATGACACTTCAAGAATGGTTCCTAGATGGTGAAGGATTCATGTTCATGCATGATTCAGCACCATGCCATATAGCTAAAAGCGTTACCAAGTTCTTGGCAGACCATAACATTCCTGTTTTACCTTGGCCTGGCAATTCTCCTGATATGAACCCAATTGAAAATCTATGGCAGATAACCAAGGCGAAAATTGCCAAAGAGATGATTACCAATAAGGTAAAACCCTAAAATAAAAGCAAGTGCCAAACAGTGCATAGAAAGCATGCTCAGGCGTATAAAAGGCCTCAGGTGAAAGGAAATGTCACTGAGTACTGATCAGTAGTAAGAGATATTAATTCTTCACGCTTATTTATTTAAAATATTATTGTATACTGTTTATTTTTATATTATTTTTGTTATTATACTACTTACCAAATAATAGTTTTATATTTTATATTATACAAGTATTATTTTCAATAAGATCTGTATTTTTCTAGTTAATTTAAGACTAATACTTCACAAATTCATTAACTGTCCTAATAATTTGGCAACACACTGTAGAATACATTCTTTCACCGCGAAAAAAAGTTATAAATCTATTCTTTATTCGTGAGTACGTAAAGTATATGTGAATCTATCAGCTTGTCTTCTGCAATTCAATCCAAAATATATTCATTGTACAATGGAGATACGTTTATCAAATGTAAGCCATTCTAAAAGTGTATAAATCACAAACCGAAGTACGTTCGAACTCATTTTACTGTCGTTTCCTTCCACTCGATAATAATTCTAGTTCGATAGCATCGTAAATCTAATAATTTAGTATTCAGAGACAAACATCTACGATATTTTTATTGATAGAGTTTTAATGTTTATATGGTTATTTTAGACTGTTGTTAGGCTTTAGATTCTATCCTAGGATAAGGCATTGATCATTACCTGAATATTGAACTAAGCTGACATTAAATGGTTGCGTGACGGGTCATGTTGAAGCGGGTGCACTTCTATGGCTATGACATCGGCTTTTGATCAAAACTCTTTAGATTCGATGGCCACTCATAATTATAAATTGTTTTTAATGTAAAACATAATTTTGCCTTCGTTATTACGAATACTAGTACCTATTTAATAACCTAAATTTACTGCTCGTATTTTGAAGAAACATAATTTTATCTTTGTTTGTCCTGAGTTCATCGTACTCTATGACCTGCACTGTTATTAAACTGCGAGTATATCAATATTTTATATTTTGTGTTTATTATAATATCTTAGTTCTAAATCTTATCACGTTTAGCCAGTATTTTCTATAGCCCCTTAAGAAGCTTTTAACTCATTATTACGTAATCCATCCAGCAATATAATAGTATTATATTCTATGTATAATATGTATGTATTTACAAAAAAAAAAGTATATATGTATGTTTATCCATTGTCTAGTACCCATAGTACAAGCTCTGCTTAGTTTGGGCTAGATGGTGTTGTGTGTATGTGATAGTATATTATATTATATTATATTATTATATACTATATTATTTTAGCCCTAAATACGTTCGGTTCACTTAATTACTTACCAGCTGTGAAACAACTAGATGCGCATAATGTATGTAGGTAAGTATAACAAATTATTACGAGCGGTAATGACGTGAGATGAATGAACCATGATGGGTTGCGGGCTACCGAGTGCGGATGGAAAGCTGTATAATTACTATGGTAATGTGAATGTTATTTGGGATATTAGCCTCTGAGCTAGATCATATTTGCAACTCATCATACGTGAAATTTGAAAAAGTATTTTGCGCTGTACGCTTCTAAAATACGTCTAATATAAATTAGTCAGTTAGAAGAGGAAGAATTAGGCGAACGTCAAGGGTATCTGACCAGAACGGGGACATCTTGTAAATCAGACAAGTTAAGTAAGTTTATTATTTTATTAATAATTAAATTTTGCCGGCGGCTTTTAAAATGTTGGTTTTTTATAGATCAATCCGTCATGCTAAATAGGATCAAAATACGGAAATGAACCATTTCCTTATTTCGAACTCTTTTCAGCAGTAACCCGATCAATTACCAAATCTCACTGTACCTGATTCGTCATTTCACGGGTAGTTCAATGTAAGATAAATATTATAAAGCTGAAGAGTTTGTTTTTTGTTCGTTTATTTGGTTGAACGCGCTAATTGAAGGAACTACTGGTACGAATTGAAGAAAATATTTTTGTGTTGGATAACATCACGCTACGACCCACGGGGTCAGTAATCATAAACGCGGGTGAAACCGCGGCCACAGCTAGTGTAAGATAAATTCCCTATGAAATACTTAAAAGGCTTATCGCTAAGAAAAGCACTTCAATACACCTTTAAGATCGACAGATCGATCGCTATTAATGACGTGTGAATACAGTATGGGTAAACTACGAATGTCAGATTTCTTTGATAGATTTACGAGATCGTATACATTTTCTCTTAAACGAATTTCCTCGCAATGGCCTCCATTCATACTGTTTGTAAAGCCTACGCGATCCCAGAGCTTTCTCACAAAATTTATTTAGAAGCTCAATTTATCTAAATGTTTAAAATCTCATTTGATTTCGGTTGTCTTTCTTCCGTTTGCCGCCTACTTATAAGTGAATTGTAGGCTGCTAATGCACGCGAATTTACTCAATACATTGTAGCTAATTTAAAGATGGAATTATGCTTTTGGATGGTGAAGTATTTATGCATTATGCTTTAAAAGGATGTTAACCTTCACATATGTATTCGTGTCTCTGATCACGTGAATATTTTTTATAATGAAAGTAATCAAAGCGAAGCACCAATTAGCTGACAAAGAGACACAATGATAAGGACATTGTGTGTGAGCCCCGAGGTCCGAGTGTTGGCCAACAGATTAAAGAGGTGTTACATCGGCAAAGGAACTAGTAGTGTGTATCTAAAATTTTCATTGTTTAAAAGCGCAGCACAATATCGGTTTAGTTAAGAAGCTTAAACTGGACAGATTTATTTCAATAATATCGTTAAATTGACCATAAAAATAATTATCTTGATCAATATACGGACATCAATTAATAAAATCAGTTTTTACCTCTCACAAGCATCTAAATAAACAAAATTAAAGCTAAAAGACAATTTATTTCAAGTGTCACACTATTTACTTAATAGGAAATACTTGACAGCTACCGTAGAGACAGGTATTTACGAATATTTTCTAGATGTTTAATGTAACATTGCTGTGACATTTCAGACTCTAATAACTACCTGACTGATTTATATTCCGCTGGGGACGGTAATTGAAATATACTCGCCAAAAAAAACGGGTATTGCTCGAACGGATTTTTATATCATGAATGACAATGTTTCTGATATGGGTCACTAAATAGCGAGGTCGGTGTATGTTAGTTTATTATACGTCGTAAACTTGGTATTACATAAAACATATCTCGGTTGTATACCGCGCTTTTTGGACTCATCAAATTCTTATTAACTGTTGTTGTATGAGTATGGAGACTTTGGCTGTTGATTGCCAAGTCGGACGCAGTTTTGTTGTTTGCTTCTTAAAAGCTAGTAGATTATTTATTTACTTTATAAAAAGTGCCCCATGTAACTTGTCTACACATGTAACTTGTCATCTAACTTGGCTGTGGGTGGGTTCTTACTATTCAAATGCGTTGTCACACAAAACAGATCATGGTACGGTGAAGTACTTATAATATCAGCCTGGTTAATACTATCCCAGTGATGTGTACGGACCTATTGTCACTGTAACGGTTGCTTATTTTTTTGGGGTTCTGATAGTATCGAGACTGTACACAAGCAGTGTGGCACGAGACTTCTGTGTGCTCCAACCCAGAGGTCTCGTGCCCAATCTCAAGTGTTTATTAAGAAGCTAACTATCGCTTCTTTTCACGGCGAAGGAAAATATCGTAAGGCAACCTGCATTTGTCAAAGTTCGCCGCAAAGTTCTCGAAAGTGTGTGAAGACTACCAACCGGTACTGGACCAACGTGGGATAGACTAACCCTTTTCATAGTGAAAACTCTTTAGTGAAATATGTATGTATGTATATAGATATATTATCGTTATATCATATTAGTAAAGTGTCAAGTAGTCGTAACAGCTTCTGCAGAAAAGTGTTTTTAGGCTGCCAGTCCGAGAGACCCAGTATACTAGTCGCCAGCATCCCTTTAGAATCTCTAAATCCTTCATTTACCCCAGGAAGAGCGATATTTTATAGAGTGGATCTATTTTCACGCGCAGATTTCTCCACGTGTAAGCCGAGATAACACTGAACCCTAACTCCCATATTTTTTATACCTAGAGTTTCACGCCTTCCTTAATAGAACAATATTTTTAACTAACAAACAAACGCCTGCGTAAATAACAGTTAATTTAATATTCATAAACATGTTATTATTCCATTCAAGACATTTGTTTAAATTCTAGTGATGCGTGTTGTGTGCGGTACGTGAGCGCTGCGCTAGGTCGTGGATTTGAACCCGTGCGTGTCAACATACTGGGCGTCACAATATTTGATTTGTAACCCTTCATGAAATTCTTTTTTATAGTTGAAACCCTAGATTTCGCCTATTTCGGTATGTAACTTACATTTTTGTTCGTTTCAGTCAGATAACAATAAAATACTTTTACTTCAAATCTACTTTATTAAAAACTAGATTTTGCTCGCGGCTTCCCTCTCATAAATGTAGGTTAAGTTATGTACAAACAGTACTTTTTTCTGAATGAAAGATACCCTATGTGCTGTCCAACGTAACAAACAAACTTACATTCGCATTTATAATATTAGATAGAATTATTTAAAAATCCTCTAAGTATATAACATTCAATAGCTGATATACAAAGTATATATATATTGCAAAAAAGAGCTGTGCGTGCTATTTATCAATTAGGAACTAGAATCTCGGAAAATTTAAGAATATAGGTATTTTAACTGTGACATCACAATATATTTATTCTAATATTATGCACGTCCGTCAAAATATACATTTATACATAAAAATAGTGACATACATAACATCAATACTAGAAATAAATATAAATTATGTGTTCCATTCTACCGACTACATAAAGTTCATGGTTCCTTCATGGGTCTTGGTATACGTTTTTATAGTAAAATTCCGACCAATATTCTAGAATTACCAGATAATACATTTAAAGTTAAAATTAAAACTTGCTTAATTTCTAAAGCATATTATAATATAGATGATTATTTGAATGACAAACATCCATGGCACTAATATTTGCATCAGATCACAGGACGTTAAATGACAAATACTAACACCTATTTTTTTTTAATATATTTTATATATTATTTTGTAATGTTACACCTTGTTTAAGCTAGATTTTGCATTGTTGTTACACTTAGTCTTATTTTAATCAAGAATAATGTGCAATGAAGGCAACTCGTGATCATGGACAGTTCCGTAAAGTTTAATTTTTGAGTCTTATTCTGAGTTCGCATGCCAAGGCCGTCATGCTCAAATGTCATTGCTTGTGGTGTCGTCATGGGCCGGGTCGATCCCTTCTCTTCATGGCGAAGGGGACGATGGCTAGCCCATGCGTCTTACTCGTGAACGGGTGCTACTTGTGGTGACTGGTCGACCTTGGTATCGTGGAATTCGATGATTTACTAACTACATTTTTATTTAAACAGTTAGATTAAACTACGGACTACAATCATGCCTTGTCTTGATTATTAATGTACATGTAAGTGGATGCTCCTATTTACCATTCTGCTGCTTTAGAGGCTACCATTAAATTTTATTAAATGCTTTAGTATGTTTAGTAATCGTTCATGGAGAAATGGTTGCAGCACTTTACAGCTCTTATGATTTGTAAACAAAACTTGACGATTAAAAACAGTGACCATGGGTTTCTTGCCCGTTCTTCTCATGAGCCCTACACCCTTGCTTTGCTGAACGTGGCAGGAAATGTTAATTCGCAGAAAAAAATAGTGTAAATTTGACATTCATAAGTGTTACCTTGTAACCAAATCAGAATAAATTTATTTTGATTTTGATTTTGAATAAAACATAAGCGATGTCACTGTGTCAAAATGATCACCACTAGCGTTGTTTCAAAATACGCGAAAACGATCCATTCGATTGAATGACTCATGCGAGACCACAGACAGTTGAAACATATTTGGTATTTTTGTGCTCGTTGTTTGAATAATCCTTACATTCTGTACAATGTACCTACATACGATATAATTTATCCATCACCTCTTTAAACTGTTACTGAGCAGGAAGATTTACATACAGATAAGCGATAGTTGCCATAACTATCACATTAATACCCAAGTTACGTAACGTATAATACAAATGTTAGCAAATGACATCGCATCAAGATTACCGCCAGCCTCACAGAACAGCCAGTTGTGTAATCCAATAATGTTAAGTTCGGCACCGACAATGTTCATTTGATATCCATTCGTTAGGGTTGACTCAACGATGATGTTTAATCTATACTAATATTATAAAGTTGAAGAGTTTGTTTGTTTGGTTAAACGCGCTAATTTCAAAAACTACTTATTTTTATTTTTATTTATTTTTATTTTATATATTAATTGCACAAAACAAATTACAATCTTATTAAAAATTAAAATTAATCAAAGCTTATGTTTAGTTCTAGATTGCAACTCAACACATGTGCATACATTGAAACAATTAAACATCAAGTTAACAGACAGAAGAGATCACAAATATACATATAAGAATATATAGGTTTAATTTCGTAACACAACAACAACAGTACAATATCTTAAAAAATATTAACTATTTGTACATCTATTTGGGATAGAGGATATCCTTAAGAGTATTTAAAAATGTGTAAAATCGAGGATGAAAAATGTCTAACTGTAAATTATTTGTTACCAATTCATTATATTGTCGAAATATTGTTTTTATAAATTTGCAAGGCAAAGAGATTAACACGGTTCGATCTACGTAAACTATATTTGATGTTAAAAGAAATATGCGAAAGCAATTTGGGTGAATCAATAATTGAATGAATTATTTTATTTAAATATACTACTGGTTCGAATTGAAAAAATATTTTAGTGCTGGATAGCCCATTTCTCGAGGAAGGCTATATAACATCACGCTATAACCAATAGGAGCGTAGCATTAATGAAAAATGTTGCAAATACGGCGAAAATAATTCTCTTATGTGGAGCAGACGAAGTTGCACGTGTCGGCTAGTCATTCATTTTTCATTTATTTATTCCAGAAAACAATTTTTACAATGTATGTGAATGTTTTTACAAATTATAAATAATTACAAAGAATAATAATAATCATAATGTAAGTAACAATTTCAGCAATATACATTTAATTAATTAAGTATCATAAACATTAATGACACCACAATTAAAAACATGAAAAAGATAGGATAAGATGTCAATTAATTACTAATAAGTACACAATAAAAAACAATCAAGTGTCAAATACCTAGAAAACTTATCAACAAAATCCATATAATGTCAAATGCCAACAAAACAATAGAATAAAAAAAATGTCATTAAAAATAATTTAATTAACTAATAAATTCAAACAAGAAAATGTTGCATGATACAAAAGTTTGCTATGTCGTTCACAAGTCATCAATTGAGTAATAGCATTTTTCTAACAGGAACTGCTTATGTTCGCTTAAATATCTTTTTACGAAATATTTTTTTACATCTAATGGCAATTTATTAAATATTTTAATGGATCTGTAATATGCACTTTGCTTTACGACATCAAGGTGTGGTATACGTTGGGTATTTAGATCTTTTCGCCTAGTACTCTCCCTTATCTGTCTTTCATCTTCGTTTTCGTACTCATGAGCATATTTAGATAAGTGAGAGAGTAACACCAATATATATAAGCTAGGAACGGTCAATATTTTGAGTTCTTCGAAGTACGGTCTGCATGAATCTGGTATTTGAATTCTTGCAATTGTTCGAATGGCTTTTTTCTGTGCGACAAATGCCTTATGAACATTGTATTCATAGCTTCCTCCCCAAAACAGAATGCTATACCTTAGTTTGGACTCGACTAATGCAAAGTATACCATTCTTAAGTGCTCAGTACTAACTTCGTTTCTGAGACTCCTGAGTACATAGCAGGCCGAACTAATCGAGTGCTCCAAATGCATTAACTCATCTTTCCAGTTTAGTCTATCGTCGATATGAACTTTTAGAAATTTTACTACAGAGGTTTGGCCTACGCTTTCACCATTTATTTTACTATTTAATGTATCCGTATTTTTAGAGGTCGAGCGAAAAAGAATTACATTTGTTTTAATAGTATTTACTTTAAGGCTATTTACAGTGAACCAGCTGTAAAAGGTGTCCAAGGTATTATTTACAACCACATTATGACTGTTTATGTCACTGGCCGACACTACTGCATCAGTGTCATCAGCAAAAACTACCAATTGAGTACATCCGTTACTAGTTACATTTACAACTCTATTAATAGCATAACATATATTGTGGTTTAAGCCTTCGCTTTGATACTAATATTACGAAATTGATCGCCATAGATGTTTCATGCAAATATGATGTCAAACTAAATCGTCCCACGCCGCAAGGGATGAATGGAGTTCGGCAGTAAACCCTCAAGTAATGAATAAACCATAACTTATCTAATTTTGTGTTTTTGCTTACAAATATGAATAACTTAGCTATTAAATTTTATGAAAAAGCATAAATTATAACTTACTCCATTCACGTAGTCCGGACCAGGCTTGTAGTCGTCGGCCATCCGGCATGAAGTAATTCCATACATCGGTATGTGTTAGGTATAATAGCATTATTATTTGGTATGAGAAGAATTGTTTATATTCAACGCTAAAACTTGCCACGATGTGCATATGTAATGAGAATATTGTGGTTTAAGATCCGTCAGATCAATAACTAATTACAGTTCAAACTTCTGAGATTTATATAATTGAGAGATACAATATATCAAATTATGCATTTTTATAACGGATCTATATTTACGACGTTTACTAATATTTATTTCGATTTGATTTTGATTCGATATCAATAATCATAGTAAAACGAATATCAGTAATTATTTTTAAACCAGTAGTGGAATTCATTTTCATTACCTGCCATACAAATTTTAAATCGATAGCATATATTGCCTATTTTTGACGCAAAAATAAATAATTTATTTATTTATTTAAGAATTTCCAACAAAAGAATATACAATATCATACATTATGTGGCTATTATTGCCTTATAATGTATGTTATTGTAGGTTTGATGTTGTATGCTCATAATTATGACTATTTATAATTTTTACGTTTAACCTTTAAATATTACCACATACAGTCGTTACTCGCTATTTGCAGGCCCTTACAACATGAACCTTGTGTATGTTATGTATTCCAATGTCAGCATTATTTACGAGAGCCCAATGATCTATTTAAAGACTTACAGCCGACGTATTTCATATTTTGTTCGAACGCCCTTAGAATACCAACATCAAAGTTCTTTTATATTCCACAACGATATTCCGCTATTGATCCATTACACGTTGCACGTCTTGGTATCGTCTCAAATTCAATAGTAAATTATGCTTTTGTGACATTATTCATACCAGTCGAAGTTAGCATTAATGCTATAACAAAATATTCAAAGAAGGAAGTTCAGGAAAAGGGAAATGTAATTTTGGATGGCATGCATACATTGAGCTACAGCTCATATATACATATAACTACCACTATACGCTCTATTGCACATTTTCGTTGTTTAATGATCTATAACGAAGCGAGGCAATTCGATCTGACGTCACAACACAATATTACATGTCACTGGCTGTCTGAATGGATCCGTGGCATATGCTTGTACTTACGTCTACCGACAGATAAATATCCATGTCCATGCATACAAATGTTTGACTGGTGCTTGTGTTTTTGTTCTTGGCATGTAATATTACATACTTACTTAGTCTCAGTTTGAGATAGGCAGAGGTGTCCATCCACATGTTGCACAGCTATGCCTGTAAACGACAATGAACGCTGCCTTTTGGAACAGGAGGCCTATTGTCTAGGGCCGCGCTGTTATTTCTTGGCAGAAAACTCAATTACACTTTGCACTATAGGGAATACCGGGACCTTATGCACAGCAGTTCCATTCACTATCGGTACGCCATCAAGGTAATCAATTACTGTTAATGTTTATTTAATTACTGAGCACAAACCTTCTCCGAGAATGAAATCGATGGGTTTATAAAATTTTAAGCTTTGGAACCAAAGCCCGAATACAATCCAACTAAGAAAAATATTTATTTATTCAAATGCCCATTTATTTTGTTAAACCAAGACACATTTCGCCATATAATACTAATGTTTTATAATTAGTACTGGTTCTCGAATCCGTATTATAAAACCAAGTCCAATGCCTTATTCGAGAAGCTTGTACCGCTTGTTTGCCGAACGCCATGTTACCACAAAAATGTAATGTCGAGAAAATAGAAGTTTAATTAAAATCTGCACTTACCAGGCTGCTACGACAAGCAAAATAATTAAATCCTGTTTTGGGTGGCACATTTGAACCACAATGACTCCTTGTTAAAGGCACTCGTTAGTGATAACTTAATAAAATGGGGTGGTAAGGATTGAGTTACAACGGATCTCGGAGAAATTGTAATGTAAAGACCTTAAGGGGCTATTAGGGGTTAACATGATTGTGGATACTGCCTTGTGGTATGGGGTAAGAATAGAATCGGCCCATCGTACTGAAGGCAGAATGGTAATAGATTAACCAGGAAATGAGATGAGACCTTTTGTATCGCGTTTCAACGGTGGTGATTATGGAACAATACATGTTACATCGTTACGCGTTCTTACTGCAGACGAAACGTCGAGAGCTTCGGTAATAAATTCTGTAGGTTTCATCAAGTTATACTATTTTACACATATTTCTGTTAGCCTATCTAGCACCCGTCTGCCACTTCGGTAATTTCCCAACTTGCCACTTCATATCCTTTTAGCCACCCAGCTCGTAATATAATCACATATAAACATTTATTAAGACAGAAATTGATGCGAATATGTATCAATTGTTTACTTACTAAACTCAAAATAATCGCTTCAAAATTGGCTCATAGCCATTTGCACTCACTCGTCGGTAAGCGATTAGCGAGGTTAAGCAACGTTGGGTGCGGTCAGTCTATAGATGGGTGACCGCTTAGTTGTATTTCATCTGAGCGTCTCCGTGCTTCGAAGGGCACATAAAAAGTCGGTCCCAGTTATTGCCAAATTGACAGCAGTCGTTAAGCAATGTCAGAGGCCTACGGGCAGCTTGAACAAATCTTGACAACAGGTTGGCCACTAACCACACGAAAAAGAAAAAAAACTCATAATAATTTCGATTCAAAATCGAAATTAATTGGTAAAAATACTACTTGGATTACCAAAACTAAGACACAAGACCTTGCACTACATATTATAAAGCAAAGTTTCCCGCCGCGCATGTCTGTCTGTCTGTTCGCGATAAACTCAAAAACTACTGAATGGATTTTCATGCGGTGTTCACCGATAGATAGAGTGATTCATGAGGAAGGTTTAAGTGTATAATTTATTAAGGTTTTGTCCTACTCGTGCAAAGTCGGGGCGGGTCGCTAGTATTACCATTAAACACTTTTCTTATAAATTAAAATACATAAGATCGACAACACATATCCTGTTTCATGGCTGTAATTTTTCCTTTTCTATTAGTGAATAGCATTATTGAATAAAGAGACGGCTTTTAATTACTAAATAACTTTTAACATGTATGTCAAACAAAATAAATGAACAAATTAAAGACAAAAAATTGTACCTAATGCAACATAATACTCTTTGTTGATCTCCGTTGGCTGAATGGCTTTGAGCGTATCATAAACAGTCCAAAGTGCTCTAAATCTTGTTACATTTAGAGGTGTCATGTTAGGCAGAGAGTTTTTTGTATCTGATGCGACAGAGAAGATACAGGTGCTATGTCAAACGAACTAAAAAGCTTTTTTGGCAGCGCAGTCAACACGAATACGACCGTCTTCCATTAAACGAAAAGTGTAAAAAGGTTTGTGTCACACCGGGGCGTTTTGGAACCAAAATGCATTTGATCCCAAGCACACTTTAATGTGTCATAATTTTAGCTTTTATTTAGTTTAGTCGGTATAACCATCATCACCATCATCATCAATCCCCCTGGTGAGTCGGACATAGGCTCTCCGTCACCTCGCAGAGAGCTACGCGTCAATGTATTCCCCACGTAAAAAAAACTTTAATAAAAGTGGTTTCAATAGCTTTAATAGTTTTAATAATTCAATTAACTTAAAAATTAGTAAAGTTTAATAGTAGTAGTAGTGCAACAGTTTTTAAAATTATGTAATAAAGTGTTAAATAAACAACGCGATAAAAGCCGTATAAAGTGGTTTTAAGTTTTAACCTGCTTATATGTTGTTTCATCCGAAAGTTTATTTACATGCTTACCTGCACATGACTGTATTGAAATAACTAAAAGGAAGCTAATATAGTACAATATGCCTGAGGAATATGCAGAACTACTCAAGCATTGCTTAACAACTGGCTATCTGTTGTGGGACAATAAATTCTGCATTCAAGTCGATGGTGTCGCAATGGGCTCCCCAGTATCGCCTGTCGTTGCTGACATATATATGGAGGACTTCGAGGCTCGAGCTTTACATACTGCCCCCATCACACCCAGGATTTATAAGAGGTTTGTAGATGATACTTTTACAATATTACCAACAGATAGTGCAAGTGTATTCCTAGAACATCTTAATTCCATTAATAATAACATCCAATTTACTATGGAATTAGAGGCAAATAATTCATTAGCTTTCTTAGATGTACTTGTCATCAGGAATCCTGATCATACTTTGAGCCACACTGTATATAGGAAAAAGACCCATACAAATAGGTACTTAAACGGTGAATCTCACCACCATCCTAAACAGTTAGCTACCGTGGGAATGTCTTTGTTTCAGAGAGCCCATGGGATCTGTGACAAGAAACACCTGGACGCCGAGCTTCAACATGTCAAGCAAGTACTGCAAGACAACAAGCTCCAACAGCCGCGCCGCTGTCACAGATCCCGAGAAAAGCCAGCCACAGCCGAGCGCCAGCCTGCTATACTGCCTTATGTAAGGGGTGTCACTGACAAGATTGGCTACATCTTGAAGCGAGCTTCAATCAACACATACTTCAAGCCGCCAACGAAGATAAGTCAATTTTTACCATCCGTTAAGTGCCAACTACCTTAACAAGATGCAGGGGTCTATAAAATAGATTGTGACTGCGGACTCTCATACATTGGTCAAACCAAGAGAAACATAGGCACCCGCATAAAAGAACACATAGCTGATGTAAAACACCAACGCTCGTTGAAGTCTGCTGTGTGTGAACATGTGCAACAGGGGACCAACCACTACCTGAGATTTGACAAACCACAGATTCTCGCTAAAGAACACCGATTCCTACCAAGGATGCTTCGCGAGGCTATTGAAATCAAAAAACATCCTAATTTTAATAGAGAAGATGGTTGAAATGTACCACCAGCTTGGGATCCAGTAATAAAAATAGTCAAACCCAAGAAGAAGCAAACCACAGCTAGACTTCATGACACTTTGAGCTCATTCTGCGTAAATAGAAACACCAATGATTAAATTATGTTCGGGTACTTTGAAATAACTACACTGGAACATTGAGACAACTGCCATCTTAGTCTCCCCGTGACCATGGCTGCTGAAAAGCAACCGAAACGTCGGGGAAAGTGTAAAAATAAATTAAATCTAAATAGTTTAATAATAATTTAATTAGCTTAAAAATTAGTAAAGTTTAATAGTAGTAGTAGTATAACAATTTTCAAAATTTTGTAATAAAGTATCAAATAAACAACGCGATAAAATCCGTATATAGCAGTTTAATTTCAATGAATAATATTCGCGTAAATAGAAGACAATATAATACTACTACTATTAAACTTTACTATTTCAATGAATAATATTCACGTAAACAGAAGACAATATTATGTAAATTATATTTGTTTAAGAGTGGTAGTAAATGGTGTAACGATTACTTGCTGTTCGTTATTATAATTATTCCAATCTAATGCGTAAATTATACAGGAAAAGAGACGGAAAAGTGCAGGCGTGGTGCAGGCGAGGGACGGATAAGGCAAAGACGCGATTTAAATAATACAGAAGAGGCGAATACTGCGAGCTGTGTCATTATATAGTTAGATTTTGTTGAGTAAAACAGGTCTTCTTATGTACTATATGACAAACGACAGGTATGCTCTTGCGCGCCACGTCGGCACCAAGCCCACCAACACCAGGTAAAAATACCTCATGGTGGCTGGAGGTCGTCTCGCGTCCTTCGGCGCCCGGTTCTGCGATTGAGGAGAGGGTTTAAGCGATTCCTTTCATTAAAGGAAAGGCCACGGGCATAACAATGTGAAGACGTACATGTTACTGTAAACGCTGAATATTTCGTAGGTTCGAAATGGTAAACGCTAGTCTGTTACTGAACGAGTAATCGGTTAGTGTGATACGAAATTGGTTGTTTGTGTTTTAGGAGAAACAACAAGCCGTAATCAGATGTTTGTTGACTAAGTTGCGACACTCTGGCATTGTCTACTGAGAGAACTTCACTAAATTATATTAGCCTATTCTAGTGGCGCGAAGGAAATGTTTGTAATAAACTCAAAACCATTGTAAGCGATTTCAATGAAACAAATGTTAGCCTCAACACCTCTCTGGGAACCACATTAAATTTGATTTAGCCAAACAATAGTGCCAGCAAACAGTCTGATTACAATCTTCTATCAGTCCTGTATTAAACTGTATCACTACTGGGCACGGGCCTCTTCTTAAAGTGAGAAGGGTGAGGCCATATTCCACCACAGTAGCCTGTGACCAGTACCCAGCAGACTTCACATATCTTCGAGAACATTATGGAGAACTCTCAGACATGCAAGTTTCCTCATGTGTTTCACGTAAATATTGCATAATATAAGCATATATTTCTTAAAAAATATGTATGTGGCAGAGCTGCAATGTATAGG
Source organism: Catocala fraxini (assembly GCA_930367265.1). Taxonomy (NCBI): domain Eukaryota; kingdom Metazoa; phylum Arthropoda; class Insecta; order Lepidoptera; family Erebidae; genus Catocala; species Catocala fraxini. Next base: position 385,426 of record OV884032.1, read on the forward strand.
ATCCGAAAAAACCATGTCATAACTAAAAGATAGATAAGATAAGATAAACTTAATCTTAGGTAAATATGAAATAGTAGAAGAGACAATTATTGTTAAGGTTTCAGGTTAAGGTTTTTAATGTCTTGTAACTGTTTTTCTTAAAAGTTAGACTAAACAAATGTACAGTGTGTAATATAAAAGTATAGTTCTATTTTACAGCAGTAAAGTGTTAATGATAAATATCATCATCAGCTAGAGATTATATTTTGGATTAATGATTTCTTTTTACCTTAGTCTCACAAGGACTTATTGATTTATTCAAACACTTGCAGTTACACGTGACTTTTGCCGCGTGGTATTTAATAAAAATAAATCTAAAACAAGAGTAGCTTAAGTTACTCCTTATAACATCAGCTATCTGCCGGTGAAAGTCCTGTCAAAATCGGTTCAGCCGTTTCAGAGATTAGCCGAAATTAGATCAAAAATGATTTTTTGATGTTAGTACCGTATATACTTTCATATGCATTTAGTAAAAAGATGTTATTTTACAAAAATACACTTAAATTTTATTTATTTCTAGAGATTTATAATATAGTTATCATACAATTTACTAAACTTTATCAACAACTTAACATTACATGACTGTGCTATATTTTTACGCTGATTACTTGCACAAATAAAAACCTCTTCGAGAGAATGAATAGCAGATTCATTACAGCAGAACAAGTGAACAATGGGTTGAGAAATACTAATTATTTTTCGATTACTGAGAGAAAGTTCTCTCAGTAATCGAAAAATAATTAGTATTTCTCAGGCAAGTGCCTTCCTCGTGTTTTAAATATTAAGAAAATTAAATATTAGAATTTCTTTGACAATCATATTTATATTTCTGGTTACGTTCATAAGAGGTCTGTGTTTTTTTTTGACGTGTATCTTTGGGTTGCGTAGGACTTTGCAAAATTGAAACAAGGAACATTACGAACAGATTTGGAACTATTATTTTTGGCCACATATGGGCCCATAAGGTAAGAATTTCAGATCATTCGGCACATTGGTTGTGGCGAGATGATAAATCTAAACTGCGTTATCAGTGTCAGTTTGTTACGATGCAGATGTAAAACCATGTGCAAAAACAATTAGATTTTTTAGATTTTGTTAGATTTGGTCAGTGAATTTACATCCCTCAAGAGCAGTAATTTTTCTGGATTTTCATCCACCTATACTCTATATCATTTTCTGACCTGACAACGTATGCGGCATTTCATAATGATCGTACAAGTAGGATTTTACAAACATTCAAACAACTGACACAAAGAACACCCAGACTCGGTAAACCTATTTGTGAATCACACACATTTTTGCCTCGTGTGGTGATCGAAGCAACAACACTCGGCTAAGTGGCTCGAGCAAGGCGACTGCTTCAAACCCCTACGCCATCCATGTAGTCCTAATAGCTGGACCTACTCACGCGTGTATCAAGGAACGGATAGGCAGAGGCGTAGGCAGATATCCACATTCTGCCTGCTGTGTTTTTACGTAATAGAGCCTTCCAGGCTTCTTCTGCTCCACTAATGTTCAGAGCTATTAAAAATTATTTATTTATTTATTATTAGCTGCGCCCCGTAGTTTCAACCGCGTAAGTTCCGAAGAATATCGGGATAAAATATATAGCCTATATGTTAATCCAGGTCTCCACCTACCTAAATAAGTCAAAGTCAAAGTCAAAATCATTTATTCATTTATGTCACAAAGTAACACTTATGAACGTCAAAATATATAGGTTAGTGAGTTTACTAAGTTACTGAAGCTACATTTAGGTTAGTTGGTAGGTTCAGGTAAAGGGTTGATCCTATGAGAAGAAACCTGCAAGAAACTCATGACCACTGTTTTAAATCACCAATTAAATATAATTTCAATATTTTACAACTCATATCAAGAAGGGGTTGCAGCCATTATGCCATATATTACTGACTACATAAATCTAAAGCTTATAACAATAATTACTGAATAATGTAAAAGAGATGAAATAATAAGGATTTAGTAGAATTATTTTATAATATAATATAATATTCTATCACATACACACAACACCATCTAGCCCAAACTAAGCACAGCTTGTAATATGGGTACTAGACAATCGATAAACACACATATATACTTTTTTTTTGTAAATACAGACATATTATACATAGAAACACCTAGACCTAGACAAACATCCATGTTCATGCACACAAATGTTTGACTTGTGCAGGAATCGAACACGAGGTCGCCTTAGGACACATAATAATAATAATTAATATTAATCTGTAATAGACAGTAGGATGGCATGAGGGCGCGTACACTTACACTTTGTGACAATGCCAAGGCAGTCCGTGACTAAATGCGATTGTGCATCCATATGTTTAATTTTATTTTCAATAATAATTAAAATGAGAAGCACGATACTTGAAAACATCACAAATAATCACGAGGTACCCCTACGTTACTAAATTGACTCATAAGTAATACAAAACTTTAATCCTGTACAGAACAAGCAACTAGTTCTGAGTGTTTGTCATTCAAGTAGTCGTTGACTGAATAATAACACTTAAAAGAAAAAGAAAAAGAAAAAGAAAAACAGCAAACAAAACAATATATAATACTGTTACGCCCAGTGACATCTCTCGGCATTATTGGAAAGACTCGGCAGTTCCGTCTAATAATTTATTACACCGCCATCTATTGACATCGTACGGAACTACGTAGTACGGTACGAGAGTCTTAGAGAGAATGCTGGTACTTTCTCGAGTCATCGTACTGTTTACATACCGAGTATAGTGTTACTAGAAAACTCTAGAAACGCTTTACCCGCGTATAAATAGGGCGCACGCGCACCGCCGAGTCAGTTTACAATCGTAAGCGGTCAAGTGTTTATTGAAGCGAACGGAAGCGAAAATACTACGAAGTTTGAAGCAGTACAGTGTATAAATAGTGTGGTATAGTGTTTGTTGTGTTTTAAATTTAATTGTGTGTTTGAATAAAACGTGTTTTAGTCGGTAATATTGTTTGCATTCTTATCTGTCGAACCCAGCACGTAACAATACTTATATCGATTTTCGGGCTTGGTGTACAGGACATAGACGTGCCGTTATCGCGTGGCGTTCAAAAGGTTAATTGGCAATGGATAAATAGTAAAAATATTTTATTTGTACATACCGTGAGGTGGCGTTAGCCCCACTCTTGTCATTGACGATAGCTTCGCACTGCAACATGGCGCGCTCCACCGTCCTCTTGTGCGAGGCCTCCAGCTTGCAGCGGATGAGCAGCGCGGCCACCCTGCTCGCCCACGCGCCCTTCTTCTGACTCAGAACGGCTTCTATGTACGGTTGGATCTCTTCGTTCAACAGTTCGTCTTTTGGTTGCGATTTCATTGTGTATTGACTGTAATAATAAGGTTACATGTTCATAATCAGTAGCTCGCCCATGAAATATCTATCCAATATTGAATCAAAGTAGGCGTTACTTGGCGAAAATCTATTGTAATAAAAAAAGTCCTCTCTTCCCAATAATTTTGTCTATCCAAAACTTCGAGCCGAACGTAAAACTTACAAAGATGTTTCTGCGGGTTATTCTTTTTCAAAATGACATTACTCCATTGTTCGGACATCTTCATTAATGGGATAAGGACAATCAAGAGAATACGAATTGAAATTCAGGACGAATTTCGCAATAAATGTATTTAGGAACACTAGGAACTTTAGGAACACTAAGGATGTAACTATAATATGCTAAGTTCTAGTATGTAAAATGTCAATTTGCTAACTTTAAAAGTGGCTAAGTAAAAATTTATGTAAAAACAGAAAGACAATTTGTGTTAAATTCTATTAATAGTAGTACATGTATACATGATTACAGAAGTCAGGTAGAGGCTGATCAAGAAATACTTTTTTTTTATACAACAAAGTTGGCAAACAAGCATACAGCCCACCTTATGGTAAGTGGTCATCGTAGCCTATGAACGCCTGCAACACCAGAGGCATCACTTGCGCGTTGCCGACCGTTTAGGAAAGGAAGAAGAGAAAAAGGAAGTGGGAAGGAGAAGAAGCGGGAAGGGGGAAAGAAGGTGATTGGGACTTCGAGACTCTCACTCACTGAACGAAACACAACAGTAGGAATACTGCTATTTCACGTCGATTTTCTGTGAGAAGGCAGTTCTGCCCCGGTTGAGCCGGCCATATTAATACGAATCTGGGATTTTTGTCATTTTTTATTTTGATTTTGATCTCTTTGGTATTATATATTTAATTCTATGACTTTGTGCTTTCATTTATCATACTAAGACCTACATAATATCCTGTATCTTACTTACACTGTTAACAAACAAAGCACCTGTTCCAAGCTCGGCAGTTCCACTTGACTGACCTTCTCAGCATAATCTATCTTGTTCAGCCTTACATCATCCTGCAACTCTAAGTCTGGAGGCAACTGTGAGTTGCCATGACTGTCTTCAGCAGACGGTCTCTCTATTGAGGAGTCCAGTGCACTGGATAATGCAAGCTGAGGAAGGGAATTCTGCTGGAACTTGGTTCTTTTGCCAAGGATACCTGAAAGAATTAGGAAAACACAATATATTTTACAAGTATCAATGGTGGCAAAGTAAATGGAAGGTTTGGGCCATAATTGTAAATTTGTAATATAGAGATTGTTAATCACAAGAGTATATATCACAATGCATAGCAAAACTTAAAACTTTAAACTGTATTTTTTTTTGGGGCTTCGACTCGTTTGGTGTCCATGTCAGTCCCATTGTATACACATAACCATAACATTTAAACGTTTCTTATAAACAAATGAGTATAGTAGGGAAACATCAATGGGTGGCTCCAAGGACCCTGTATACTGCTATGTAAAGAAACTTAGCCATGTCAGATGTTTGGTTCGCTAATATACTCTGAACCACACCCACATCCAGGCAGTTAAATCTAAATGTTTTCATTAAAAGATGGTATACATCATCTGTGACTCCACATAATTCACAACAAGGTGTGGCTGATTTCTTCATAAGATATTTAAATTTATTTAATGGTATGTGTCCAAAACGCAGTCTAAAGGCAGTCACCAACAAATTTCGATTCATTCTCACATCTACACACCATGGCACATGATGAGGTTCACTTTGTAAAGTACTATACCAGATTCCCTTCTCTCGAGACGTAATAGCACAACTTATCCCGCAAGAGATGCCCAGTAATCATATGGCATAAAACAAGTCAGTAATAACAATGTAGGCAATACAAATATAACAGTTTATAGGATGTGTTGTGGGGAACTTTTCAGACATGCAAACAATGGACAACTTTAAGTGGAACACACTGAGAAGAAATTTTTGTGCTGCATGTATATCGAACACACAACACCCGGCATAGTGGCAGCAGCAAGGCGACTACTGTGCTAACCGGGCAGTGAAATATAAATACTGTCACCTCTCTGTGATATAATGTAATTGCAATGTACTGTATTCCTGTTCCTACTCTATTGCACATAAGTAAATATCAAAAAGAAAATAAAGTATAATATCATACCTGTCAATTCCAACTTCAATCCTGCAAGATCTCTAGCCTTCGACAGATACTCCTCGACTTTTTGAACTCTTCCATACATGAGATAAGCCTGGGCTATCTCCATGCACAACAGAATCTGTAACCTCGGCTTGTCTTGTATTGTATGGAGGAGATTGGACAACTTAGCTATGATGATCTCAAGCTCGAAATACAAGGTGGCACTGGTGTCTTCTAATATCCTCTGATGGACTACCTTGCTTCTAAAGTACCACCACAAATGGAGCTGGAAATAAAAATACACCAGGAATCATCCCTGTATTGCCAGTAGCTTTACAGATATTGGAAGAATGATAACAGAGAACATCTAGACTAGAAACAACTATTTGTGGATTACACAAATTTTTGTACCGTGTTGGGATCATTAGGTATCCCAAGTCACAGGTTAAAACTTGACACTTACTTGAAAAAAATTACCAAATTTGTTTAGCATATTAACTTTAAAAATGCAGCAAAGAGAGTTTTTACATACATAATATTAATAAGCATGGAATCCCAAAATTATTATCAGATTACACAATATTCATATAACTGTTATTTTAAAAAAGATTTACAGTGAAAGTTCTAATTTACACCAATTATGCAATGATAACTTGGCCATCAGGCAGGATTAAAACCTGAGACATTGGTACTTAAATATTCTTTTTAATACTATATCACTCTCTGAGTAAATCAATATATTAACCTTGCTTTTAAATATGAATTGTTGACAATAATATAGAATAAGCTACCCAAATGTTGACATTTGTAAACATATTAACATAACATAACTAAGTTAAAATTACTTACCAAACTCTGCTCTGCATTACATAGAGCATTCAAAACTTGCGTAGAAAAATATATTAGCTCTGGGTGTAAAATATTTAAAAAAAGAAAAAAGAAGAAAAAGAAAAAGATTCATTATATTTAATATTAATGGGTAATTTATTAAAGAAACGTATACCAAGTCCTGCAAATGTGTTGTGAACTTTATGTAATCCATGATACGGACCTACTAACTTATGCCTATTTCTAGTGTTCAAATTATGTATATCACTATTCTTATTATATAAGTGAATATTATGTTTAATAATCATAATGTTTGCAGATATATATTGCGACGCAACAGTAAGTATGCCTATTTCTTAAATCGCTCTTTCAGGGCAATTTGTGGACTTAATTATAAATGCTACGTACTGCACGTTTTTGGAGAATAAAAATCGTCTCAATGTCAGCTGCCTTGCCCCACAATAATATACCGTAAGACATGACACTGTGAAAATAACTAAAATATACTAGTCTCGCAGTATCTACATCAGTAAGCTGTCTCACTTTCCGAATTGTGTAGCGGCTGAGCTAAGTTTCCCTGCAAGACATTTGAGCGCCCCACTGAACTTTATGATCTAAAGATAATCCTAAAAAAAACATACCAAGTTTCACCGCAATCGGTTTAGTAGTTTTTGATTGAAAGAGTAACAAACATCCATTTATCTATCCATCCTCACAAACTTTCATATTTATAAAATTAAGAGGATTTAAATTACAAAAATAGGTACATGAAATATTAAGTACTTCATTAATTCTATTTGTCAACAAAACCTGCTTATTTTCGAATCACTGAATAAATTAGTATTTAAATGAATTAATATTTTAATTTAGGTAGGTATTTGAGGAGTAATTACTTAAATTTGTTTATTGTTTTACTACTTTAGCCTATGGGAGTCATAAATTAATCATCAGTTCGGCACTTAACACGCTAGCTCTAGCACCTCACGTTAATACCATAGTCAATTACAGGCGTAACGCGTTTTTCTTGCGCAGTGCAGTTACTTTTAATAATCTTCCTCCAAGCTCGAATATTGACCTGTTTTGTACAAGCCCATCTACATTAAGACGGCTTTTAGGCAATCACTTCTTCGCATAATGCTGACTTACTGCGTAGCTTCTTACACGTGTTTTGTGATGCAAATTATCGTTTATTTAATATTTATCTATTTAAAATTGTAACAGTGGCAATAATACTATGTATTGTGATTTTTTTTGAGTATTTATTGATTTTAGTTTTGTTTTACACTACATGTTTATATATATATAGTTATAGTTATATTAGGTTAAGTATCTTTGTTTTATTTTTATGTGTATAAATAATATATTTGCGGAGGCTTGTTATAAGCAATCTTATTATACATGTTTGATTTAAATGTATTATTAGTCTGTAAGCCTTCTTTAAAAATAAATAAATAAATAAATAAATAAATAAATATTGAGAAAATATTTCAAAAATAGAATTACTACAGTGTAAGATGACCATCAAAGAAACCGTGATTCTCAGAATAAAAACCATAATAAACAACAGTCTTCTTACTAAAATAACGTCTTGCAGTAATATCCAGCTACAGTGTTTTTGATTTAATCATATTATACTTAAATTGTATTTTTGAAGTTTAACTGCACTGACAACTAGGGATAAAATTCATGTCGGAAATTAAAATAATCAAAATTTTTACTATAATTGAAAATATTCTGTGTGTTCATAGAAATTTTATTTTGTGTAAATGTAAAGTCAAAATATTAATATTAATACGTATCCTTGTAGAAATGTCGTTAGTTGTGGTGACGATACTTACCAATAGCTTACTAGTTAGTGACACGATGGAGCGTGAAGCGAGCATCAAGAGAATTAATAAACATGGCCCCAATCTGTTCACTACATTTTATGCTCTTAAATTAAATAGTGACTTATTTTTGGTGATTTGTAGTGTACTATCCACAAACCGTTATAAGATTTTTCTAAATAACCTTATGAAGCTTCATGAAGCTTACAAGAAGGCACCTAATTATAGAAAAAACTTGAAGCGATTGGAACTAATATCAGTCACAAGTTTTGTTAGCCTAACTCTATTTAGAATATTCCTGACTGCAATTAAATTACTCGACTTTAGATTATATAATTATTTTAAATTAAAGCCTTTCTTCAGAGTTTATGTATTATACTTTTCTGAGGCTTGGTTGGATACACGATATATGTTGGAGGCTTTTGTTTTGTACACATTTATCACCATACTATGCAATTTACTAAAATGTTTGAATGAGTCAATATCAGAGGTACAAGTGGCGATTAAAGAGTCGGGCCTGAATAACAGTTCCAATAATTGCGATTCTATGACTACGAGGAACCATTTTGTGACTCTGGAACAAGTGGGAGACTGGGCTGAAAAATACAATTTATTATTAAATAATAGCAAGCTTTTGTCTTCGTGTTTTAAAACGCAAGTAAATAAACACATTCATTAATTCTTTAATAATGAAAAATTATATCTCCAAACAGCATTATATTTAATTTAAAAATTTCCTGTATCTGTCTATTTTAGTACTAATAATTCATTATTTTCAGGTATTAGTCACAGTTTCATTTTCATCTATGCATATGATTTACTTATTCAGTAAAATTTATATGATCTTTGCATCTGAGGTGAGTATTATTTAATTATACATTATAAGACTTGGCAAGTAAGTATTGACTTCGGTGAATGTCATCGATGCTATTTACTAGTATTAAATAAATGTTATACAAAGTAAATATTTTAAAAGGCATTTTATTTTTACAAATCGTTTAGATTTTAAATATTACGGGGTATACATGGCTGTGGTATGAATAAAGTTAATGTAAATACATTAAGCTGTATTTCCATTAACTTTGTTCAATATCTTACTTTACAGTGTAGTCAAGGTAGTGAAGAACTAAGATCCACTAAATGAAATGACCGTTTTCTCCCGCAGGAGTGGGTACTTGCAAACATATGCGAATCATACAGTGCATTCTGTTTCTTACTCGCAATATTCATCGTCCTTTATGCAGGGCATAACGTGGCGGTCCAGACTTCAACATTGAAAAGAGGCTTATCAAATATTTACAGTTCGTTGTCAGTAAGTAAGTATTTCTAATATGGGGATTAATAAATATATATTTGTTACGAATTAATGACATATTAAACCGATTTTATTCGGTAATTAAGTATTTAATATTTGAAGATCTTATGTTTAGGGGAATCTTACAAGAGACAGATTGTCATCATCCTTCTCATTAAGAACACTGTCGTGGTTTATTTTATTTACAATAGTTTATGTTTGATAAGCTTTTGCACAAAGTACACTACCTACTTACATAGAAAGGAAAATTAATGAATTAACTTAAATTGTTCTATACGAACGTTAGGTATACAATATATTATATATAATACAACAAACATTAACAATATAATAACAATATAAAAGACGTTACGATACGTGCAAAATAATGTATTTTAGGTTTTAGTAACGATATAAATGCAATATAGTTGTAATGTAGCCATAATAATAACTATACAGAAGCTGTCAAAATTTCCCTAGATAATTGACGATTGGTAAATCGGCTCTAAGGGAAGTAGTAGGTAGGCAATACCACAGATGAAACAGGTTGAGTGTCATCTAAGACTTGAGAAATAGGGCACCCACGCTCCCAAGCCATATTGCAATCTTACAAGCTCCATTGAAATTAAACTACATATCTTATACGAATTTTATAATGTTATTTACCATGGCTGCTGAAGAGCAACCGAAACATCGCCAAAGTGTAAACCTAAATCGAGATAGATTAATAATTTAAATAGTAGTAAAGAAAACAGAAGTAAATTAATAATTTGAAAATAATAATAATAATAATAATAATAAATCTTTATTTTCCAAAATGTGTTACAGCTATTCTATCTTAATGTAGCAAGACCTTTCATAATATTAGATTAAGATACTTATAAAGATAGAGTTAAACGATGGCGTCTGAGCTAGTGAGAACTGTGTTACAGACACCAGCGCCCTCCCCTACTACACTCATCAGTTCAAAATTTTATATTGTTGTACAAATGATTACATAACTATTTTATGATGTACTTACATAAAAGATTGTTAAATTTAAATTGAATTAATAAGAAAAGAAAATTAAACTTAAATTTAATTAAACAAATTAAAACATGCAATAGTTCTAGTGTGTGTGCGTGTGTGTGTGTGTGTGTGTGTGTGTGTATGTGTGTGTGTATGTGTGTGTGTGTGTGCGTGTGTGTGTGTGTGTGCGTGTGTGTATGTGGGTGGGTGTGTGTGTCTGTGTGTGGTGTGCTCATGTGTGGGTGGAAATATGACGTATGTATGCTACGTGTACATGCGGAAACGAGCCTATAGTTCACTGACTAGAAGTTTTTCTGTTTCATCATAAGATAGTGCTTGAAGCAGTTCTGTGAGCACTTTTTTACATTCATGCATTGTCAAGGGTAATATAGTATGTTTTTTATTAATTCTATTATAAAGGCGACAGCTAAGACTTTGAAAGTGTCGACCCGCTAAGGAAGTCTTGATTTTATTTGTTGGGCATACGTAATAGTTACGACGTTTGTTCGCTGGTGGAGTATATGCAAGTAAGGAGTGTTTACGTAGTGTGATATGGAGAATGCAGAGCTGCCTAGCAGTTAGTATTGAAACATCTTTGTATAATTGAGATGTGGGATAGCGGTAAGGTTTGTTCGTAAAAACTTTCAATATAGCTCGCTGTGCTCTCTCCAGACGGATCATGGAGGTTCGATATGTGCCTCCCCATACTACAATGCAGTATGTTATCAGGGACTGAACTAAAGCGAAGTATATTGTTTTTAAGAGAGGCATATCAACAACATGCCTTAGTTTTTTTATAGGAAACATAAGTTTACGAACGCGAGCTGTAGTTTGGTCTATGTGTTTGCTCCAGCTAAGTGTACAATCTATCTGTACACCCAGATATCTAATATCTGATGCTCGTTGTATCAGTGGACACAGACAGGTGTTGGATGATGTTATTGAGCAACTGTGAGCTTTCAGATTTATTGTTTTTGGTTGAGTTGCTGAATTTGCTGTAAAACTAACGAATCGAGTTTTAGATAAATTGAGTGTGAGCAAATTAGTACTTAGCCATTTCATCACAATTTTAAGCGCATTCTCAGCAGAATGAATTGCACTACTCCAAGACGGACCACTTACAACAAGAGCCGTGTCGTCAGCATAGGCAAATATCTTACAATTAGGAATTGAAAGTTGACAGAGAGTATTAACATAAATGAGAAAAAGGGTAGGGCCCAAAACGCTACCTTGTGGCACCCCAAATGTGAGGTTCTCTTCGTTACTTTCGTAGCAATTCACTTTGACACTTTGACTACGGTTTGTCAAATAGTCCCGGAAGATATTTAGGGCAACGTCTCTCACTCCAAGCGATTCCAACCTATGTAAAAGGATGTGTGTAGAGACCGTGTCAAAAGCCTTGGCTAAATCTAAGAAGATACCTATAGTTTTCGTTCTAGTGTCGAGATTGTCAACAATAGTATTCGTCAATTCTAGTACCGTATCTTCTGTAGATTTACCCTGTCTAAATCCATATTGATTAGGTGCAAGTACATTGTCTTGCTGCAGGTAGCTCACTAATCTTTTATTGAGAACTTTTTCTAGGATTTTAGACAAGGAACTTAGAACCGATATCGGCCTAAAGTTTTCGACACGGTCCCCAGCACCACCCTTAAAGATTGGATGCACAAGTGCCTTTTTGAAGACTTTTGGGAAGACCCCTTTGGACAAACAGAGATTACAAACATAAGTTATAACTGGCACTAATACATGCCGAGCGGATTTAATAACAGACACTGGTATTCCGTCATATCCAGTAGCACAATCATTTTTTGAGCCAGATATAAATAATATGTAGTATATATAAATAATAAATAGAATAATAGTATCAATTTCTGAAAGATCAGTGTCTAGTAGTACTAATGAGTTTCCCCTTGGATTAATCAAACTGTTCAGCTGAAAGTCATTGCTTAGGTAATTTCGGTTTTGTTGGATACTGTGGGCTAGATTGGGTCCAACATTGGCAAAATAATTATTAATATAATTAACCGAGGACAGCGGATCCCCACGCATGCTTAAAAGATCTTCAGAAACATTTTCAGATTTACTATTCAAGTGGCTTATTGATTTAATAGCATTCCATAATGTAATAATAGTATTTTATAATAAACACGCGTTGCTTATATAAAGTCCGTATAAATATATTTAATTTAATATAACATTTGCCTAAACGTTAGGCAAATGTTATATAGAAATTATTATAAAGAAAGAAAATAAAGAATTAAATTATTTTACAGTCCACAATCAGGAATCTGAACAAAACGTTTTTAATTGAGAAATCACCTTATTTTTTAAATTTTCAGGTTCCGATGCAACTGTAACTAAAAGCATTAAGGATTTAAAAGTGCTTACAGATGTAAATTCAATTACTATACAATTTTCTAAGCTTATTGTGGGAATGTGTTTATTGCCTACCATTTTGTCATTTTTTATGTATCATGTTATTATTATTATGCAATTTAATAATCTTATATAATTGAATATTTCATTAGTCAATCATTAAGGGATTATGATATTAATATTTCTGTACCTCCTTCTTTTTGATGTTTGTTAACTCTCATTGGAGTCGTTTGACATTTTAAAGTTTGGAGTTGTGTAAAATAATAATAATAATATTTTTTTATTTACAAAGAAACAGACAGATATGATAGGTACATAAAAACACAATTGAGTATGGATTATGGAACAATAGTGCATTGTACTGGGACTATGCCGCTAAAATCTGTACAAAATAATAAACGAATAATAATATTTTAAGAGATAGTGCTAGGCTATCAATTTACACTAATACATGTATACAACAGGTTGGAAAGCAGGGATGATCCTTCATTAAATTAAGGGTAGTATTTAACTGCACAGCAAAAAAATCACGATTATGTGGGGTAATAAATGTATGATTTACTTTAATAATGATTTTTCATTCATCCATTATTTTGCTATCCAATACTCTGGTATAAAATAACAAAATAAGACTGGCAACACAAAGTGTCTTGTCTCTGCTCGGCACAAGGGCTAAGGTCGGTCTGTCCTAGTTTGCGATCCTGCCCTGCCGTATCCCATCTCTTGTCATCTATACTAATATTATAAAGAGAAAAGTTTTGATTTCTTGTTTGTTTGTTAGTTTGTAACGATTTAACTCAAAAACTAACCAACTGATTTTAAAAACTAACTCTTTCACCGTTAGAGAGATATATTGTCACCGAGTAAAAAAGTTTTTATTTTATTTTAAGAAAGGTACTGTTACTAACATAAGCTAACCTACTTTTATTCGAGTGAAGCCGTGAGCGAAAGCTACTAGTTTATATAACTATTGGAGCTGTCTTGTGAACATATTAACAATATGCAATTATACTTCACAGGATAAATAAAATAATGTTGACTATCGGAATCAGTTGTAGAGATTTGAACTTTTAATAGTTATTTATGTAAATGTGGTCTCGGTTTTATTTTAAGCGACTTTTGGTTTATTTCGTTGGATGCTAAGTATGTGTAAAAAACAAAATCGATAAAACACTTTAATCAAACTACAAGCATTAGTTAAGTCTTTATTGGTTTAACTGCCTTTGTATTCATTACTAGTATTGCATTTAATATGTACTATATAATATATTCTATCACATACACACAATACCAAACTAAGCAGAGCTTGTACTATGGGTACACAATGGATAAACATACATATATACATTTTTTTTGTAGATAGATATGTACATATTATACATAGAAACACCCAGACCAAGACAAACATCCATGTACATACACACAAATGTTTGACTTGTGCGGGAATCGAACCCGCAACCTCAGGTGTGGCAGTCGATTACACTAACTACTACGCCATCGAGGCCAACTTATACTATTATGTATTAAGTTAGTATATAATTAATTACTTGACTCACAAGAATGAGTAACGATTACAGAAAGTTCCTGTTTCTATTAAACATAACTAATTTAATACATTTAGTATTTTGGAGTTGATAGATTGATTGATGTGTTTGTGAGAAAAATGAATAAATGTAAGTTTTGATAAATGATGCAGTAGCACATAGTCAGACTTGTTGAAGATGGCCTTGATAAGATAATTAAACTCTAACCTAAGATCTGATGAAGTCCTACATCCATTAATGTAATGAAATCCTAACTAATAGTAAGTATATATGCGAATGTGAGTTTGCTTGTTTATTACGTTTTCACGCCTAAACTACTCGATCAATCGTCCTGAAATTTCGCATACACGTTGTCACGAGAGCACAAAAAAGGAAATACCTTTCATCCAGAAAAAGTACTAACATAACCTCACCTACATTTACGTAAACGAAGCCGCGGGAAAAATCTAGTAGCTATATAAAATGCTATATGTATAATGTATGTCTTAAGATACGTAGCAGGTGGGAAATGTAATATATATCTAAGACATTCCTTATTAAACCATAGCATGACTAGGATGTCTAACGTCGCGCTTCCTTCGCAAAAGATCTCATCATCTCATCTCATTAGGCTGGTTTTACAATGCCGCTTCCGCCAGCGCGGTTAGTAAACGTCTTGGGCCACGAGCTTTGAGTGCCTTGAATCGTTACATAGTAAAACCAATCGGCACGGATGGCCCACGCTGACTGCAAATCGGCCGCGCGTTTCAATCGTCATCAGCAATCTAGTGGAATTATAAGGATGTACTTGTATATGCCGTCGCCGTTGCCTTTTTTCCATTGATAATATAATATAGCAGTTAAGAAAAGTCTCATCGCGTCTGTTCGAGGTGGCAAACCGCGCAGCACTAAACTCGTTTTATTGTTTCGAGCTGGTCATCCGTGCGCGTACGGGCCACACTTACCACGTCAAAACTAATACGTTTAATTAAAATGTGTTAGTTTTGACAATCTTTTTTCTTTTTAAGGGTATGATCGAGGCAGCGATTCTTCACGACAAATGTTGCAGATTGTTTGTGCCTAACAACTATTGTCGTGGTAGAAAGCACCGATTGCTGGCGGTTCCAGCGTGCCGTACTGTGGCACGCTGGAACTCACCCATACCTCGGTCACTAAGGCAGCTTAACGCTCTCTTAGACTTTAACCCAGAAGTTTATATTTTTGTGGATGAATGGAAAGTATTATTATTAGAATGTATGAGGTACTATGAGCAGAATGCGTGAATGCTAAATTTTCAATTTATATTATATTATTAAATAGTGTAATTGGCGCAAGTCGTTCTATTTGATGTAAATAAATAAATAAATAAATTCTAAATATATTACAGTAACATATGTTATTGTAAAATATGTTACAGTAAAATATATTATAGTAAAATATGTTATAGTAAAATTATTCATTCTTATAGAGCTGAGTGCATGGATGACGTAGTGATTTAATTGGTTGCCCCGCCACTGCCGAGTGTTGTGGGTTCGGTTCCACACGGGACGAAAGTTTGTGTGATCTACAGCTGATGGTTCTTCCGAGTCTGGGTGTTCTTTGTGCCACTCAGGAATTAATCCAAGAGAAGAAGTAGTCTTTTTAAAAATAATATTATAAGAACACTATATTCCTAATATTTAATTACTATAATTATGTTACAAGGCACCACGCAAAAATTATAACTTTTCACGGCTTATAATAATAATGTTGTACTTTAAATATAGGATAGAGAATAAAGAGGTTGGTAATAAACATCTTTTACAGTTAAGCCCAAAATATGTTTTTATATGGCAAATTTAAAGGTAAAGGTACAAATTAAATCTAAATATTATCAAAGCTAACTTAGAACAACAGTATTATACTATAGTGGTATATAATATAAACTTACAACATACTTATCGTCTTATTTAAGCAACTATATATTTGACATTTGTGACATACTACTCGCAATGCAAGTGCAATTAATAAACAATTATGCAACATTTTTTAAATTAACGTTCTTCTTATCCGATGAATCACATAATAATATGACACATAACAATAAATTTTCTACTGAGTCTATTACGGGGCAGCAAAACGGTTAAGGTTTCTTTTAGATATAATTACTTTAATCAAATTTGTAATTGTTCTGCAATTGCATTGGCAGTCGGCGGCCGATAATGACCGCGCGGTCATTACGTGAGTCGAGGGACTAAATAACGTTATTAAATTGCAAACCTACGACTACATATGAAATGGTCACCGATATAATCATAGGAATGAAATACATGCCGAGCCTTAACTTGATAAATTCTATTTTCATCGCTCCAACTGTTATTAGAAGTTTATAATTCTTGACCAGTTTTATTTCCGCAGATGTTGGGTCTGAAAATTGTATAAATAAGTTAATATTTGAATAATTTATATTTAAATTCAAAAGTAAATGATTATTATCTCTCTAAATAATGAAATGTGTAGTCCATTAAAGCCTGCTATCGAAAGCTTACCAGTAATTTTCATAAATTATTAGAAAATAATAACAAAATGGTAGTTTTTGACATATTGTTACTGGTTTCGCCGCCCGCAGTTTCGCTCGTGTGAATCCAAGGGAAACGAATATCGGCGGCACTCTTTGTGCTCATCCATGAAACTTCTATTTGCGCCAAGTTTTATTTAAGTAAATCTGTTTGACGGTTTCGCGTGATTGAATTATAAATATCACACATTTACATTTATAATACAAGTAGTAAGTTCGATACACTGAAGAGTTCCTACTGGAACATGTTTTAGCATATCAAGTAAAATGAATTGTCGATTTCCGATGTTCATCGGAAGCGAAAAATTCCTTTTACTGCAAGACAAAATCCGACCACACACAGGTCGGTTCGTAGAGAAGTATGTACCTACATTTCGGAGGCCAAATTGCGGGAAGTTTAGTAGCCAGCAAGGAGCCCTGGAATAAATACTCTTGAACATGTCTGGAATATGCTTTTAAGAAGAATACTAGACTAACTACTGGGTCGCTGCAAGACCTCAATGAATAAAAACCGCTTTGGAGGACTTTAATCTTTGTCTGGAAAGGAATTCCTTAAGTAGAGATTTAAAAACACAGTCCAGGGCATGCCTGGTAGTATGCAAGCAGTTATCAGGGTCAGAGGTAGAAATTCTGGTTATTTATTCAAGTCAGTCCTAGTTATTTTTTAAAAATAAATTGTTTATGGTCTAATATAGTTTTTAATTTGCAGTTCTGTTATTTTTATTTATTTAAATTTACCAAATCAGAAATCGTCTATAGATCTAGAAATCCCTATTATGATATTCACAATAAAATGGGAAATTGGTAAATTATGATTATAATTCAACAAAAGTACTTGAGCCACGTTCCATGCCGCTAAGTGTATTAAATCAGAGTTCAGAAGCTGGGAGACTTTTGGACCACCGTGCAGAGCTCTCGACTTCGATCCCAGGGCACGCACCTCTGAATTTTCGAAATTATATGCATGTTAAATAGTTAATTATCGCTTGCTTTTACGTTGTTGGAAAACATCGTGAGGAAACTTGCATATGTGTTAGTTCTCTATAATGTTCTTAAAGATATGTGATGCCTGCCAACCCGCACTGTGCCTGCGTGGTGGACTATGATCTGACCCTTCTTACACTGAAAAGAGTCATGTGCCCAGCAGTGGTACAGCTTATATACGAACTAATTTTTTTTTTATAGATACAACATACTTACTTATAGATAAAGCGCAGTATAATCTAGATAGATCTCTATTCATTGCTGCAATTTCATTTTCAAGTTTTTGTCCCGCATAGAACACCATACACATCGATAATACGTAGCAGCTTAGAACCCAGATCAAATTTAAAGCTGCAGCGTACTTGCATATGTCCTGTCAAAGACGAAAAGAGATTATACCTATACATCTACTAATATCTATTACAAAGAGCAAGATTTTATATTTTGTTTGTTTGTAAGGATTTAGCTCAAAACTATCCAACTGTTTTCAAAAATTCTTCTGTCGTTAGAAAGCTATATTATCACCGAGTAACATAGGCTACATATGTTTTTTTAAATAAATCTTTTACTAACCCAACCTTTCCTACTTTTACGCTAGCGATGCCGCGGGCAAAAGCTAGTATTTCTATATACTGAATGCCCTCATGTTTGGTGGTAAGTGTATACGGCTGATGATGATGATTTTACTATAACTGTGATGAATCAAATTTGGTCCTAAATGTAGGTACTACAGTTGCAGACCCGAGTTTGGTGGACGGCAATATCAGCAGAAAGGTTCTAGAGTGGCGGCCACGCACCAACGTGAACCAACGACCTGGTAAGGGTCGCAGGAAGCGGTTGGATGCGGGTGGCCCAAGACCGGTTAGTATGGGAAACCTTGGGGGAGGCCTATCTGCAACAGTGGACGTCTTTCGGTTGATATGATGAAGTTTCTATCGATCACACAGTAGCAATCAATATATGTACTAGTGACAAATTACCTTTTCAGACTATAACTGCTTGATTTTTAAATCGAATACGACGTGAACTAAAATAAAATGTACCTGTTTTATAAATATGGTGAATATTCCGTATGTAAAACTAATGTATTGAATTGTGGACGTCGCAATAGAAAAAGCCATCTGAAAGTATAATATTATTATAAATAAATATTAAAATACAGTAGTAGTATATGTCAATAAACAATATATTAACTTGGATCTGAAAACAGGCAGACAGACGTTTAGTACAATTCACTAAGTATTGATATCTCTCAGCCCAACGCTTCACCTCGGTCTCCGTTAAAGCTGCTTCACCGCGGCTATTATTAATGTTTCTCAATACTATAGATATAGATGCATTCAAACATTTTACAAAATTATATATTATAGTAATATATGAGTACAGAACTATACGTTCTATAATAATTCTCGTGTCGTACCATACATCCGATATAATTAATATTAAGAAGTCTAGTAACACTAATCGTCCGGAGAAGTAAATGTGATTTAAAACTCTCAGAACACTCAAACATACTTTTATAATGAAATATGTAAAAATACATGTTATTATAACTGAATGCAGCCGGCGTAAGCATTTAGTGTAGTTCGGTTCCCTGTGGTAGATATAGTGAACAGCAGTGAAGTGGGTTTTAAAATCCTTATAGGCGACTGTGCTTAAAATGCCGCATGTTATTACAATAATTAGGCTACAAAAATTTAAGAGGTGACATAAAGCAAATAAATTTGTCATATCTGCACTCATATTAATAAATGTTAAAATTATGTTGTTGTTGTTTATACAAATAGCCAAGTTTATGCAAATTTCAACAACTATGCGACACAATATTAATATCTTAATATTTTTTGTTTGATAGAAGTAATTTCTGTAAATACACATCACGTTTTCGGCCTTTTCTAATATATTTATGACACTAACGTCAGACATTATAATAAATTGCAATAGTAGGTAGTCAAATAATAATAGTATTATTAAACAGTGCTGAACTGCAAATAATGCATATAACCAGACTTTACAGTAAATCTAACTGCCATAAATGTAAACAAATAAATATATAAGTTTAATGAACACATTGCCATTTGTTAATTGCTAACATAGTCGCTAATACTGCTACACACGCGATAACAACATCATCTATTAATTAGAATGGTAATGTTACTTAGTTTGAATTATTAGCCAGTGGGTACTTCGTAATTAAACAAATATTTGTCTTGTCAATAATGGTAATTATATAAATTAGATAATGTGGACTTTGAACTATATTTCTGACAAAAGTTATCAAAGATCATATACATAGCTCCGTCTGCACTATCATTAGTATAATAGCAAGCGTTCCACTGGGAACCATACTAGGACCCATCTCGTTAATGATATTAAAAATAAGCCCAAAATCCGAAAAAGCTAAGAGATTATACATTAGCTGATGTAACTGATAACAATAGTTTATTTATTAGCACACTAAATGACATTGATTATGTATAAATACATATATATATTCGGATGACCCTTTATTAACCTACTGAGTTTACTGGTTTTCAATTATGTCTGGCATCTCATAATTGGCAAATTAATCAACCAGTGTATTATGTACGATATTTTCTAATCTCTGTACCATAGCAAAATTTTTTGATAGATTGGATTTTGATCAACTTTACGCACCCAGCCGTAAAGAATCCATTTATATATTCCTGCACAACGTGGTTTTCTCAAAGACCGTTTAACAGTTACTAAACTTGTGATTCTAAATGACTTCATAACTGATACAATGGGCAATAGAGTACAAGTCGATGTCATTTAAACCGATTATAGTAAAACTTCGATCGAGTTAATCATGATATCCTAAAACGAAACTAGATAGCATCGGTATAATGGGTGATTTATTAAGATGGTTCTCATCTTATTTAGAAAGAGGTCATAAGCAGTTTTTGTTAGCAATTAGACATCTAGTTGGGTCCCAATCCTCAGCGGAGTACCACAAGGATCCTTGATGGGCCCGCTGCTGTATATTAATATTTATTTTTTATTTTGCTCGTTGAAATAACCACACCTCGCCTGATTGTAAGCAGTCGTGTGGTCTAAGAGCAGTGGCCTCCACACCGTCCTCAAAGCAGCCGAGGCGATGTTGAGGTCTCTACTTTGACGGCCTGAGAAGGTGCTTTTACACGCCCGCTTAAAGGACCCAGGATTGAAGGAAGAAGGAAACACGTGCCTGACATCAACTCGTACTTTCATTCCTCAAATCTTATGTGTTTTGATGACAATATGAAGATATACTCTTCCATATCATCGTTAAAGGACACGGAAGCTCTGCAATCAGATCTGATGCGCTTGGAGCATTACTACCAACTTAATAGGTTAGATCTAACCGTAATATCTTATAGTAGCAAACGAATTAGTCTCACAACGTCTTATTGACTGAAAAGTCAATTAGTCCCAAAATCTGACTTTGTATGTGACTGTCTATCATGATTCAAAACTTATTTTTAATATCCACATAGATGAGATAGTTGCTGGTGTCTCAAAGGCGCTTGGATTTATTATGAGAATCTCTTAATGCTTCAAAAGGGCCAGATCTTTTAAAATACAGTACTGTACGTATGTAAGAAGCCACCTTGAGTATGCATGCCAGTTCTGGAATTCCTGCTATGAGAAATACATACACCGAATAGAAAACGTACAAAAACGGCTCATCAGTTATCTCTGCTTTCCTTCACAGATACCTTTTAACTCTGAAAATCCATCCATCCAACCTCTTATAAATCGTCGTCACTTAGCTGATTTAACCATTTTATTAAAATTGTTAATAATGAATTAGAATGTCCTGACTTACCACAAACTGCATTTTCATGTTCCCTATAAGTTTCTTCCTAATTCCCCTATATCTGCTACGACTGCCCTTTCAAACTACAGGCAAAATTCTAATTTATTTTGCAAGCAAGTAGAGTGCAGTAGTACAGTTTGTAAACATGCTGGCATGCAGATTTGCACGTTTTTCACTAATTGTGATAAACGTGCAAATCTGCCAGCATGTTTACTCCTATAGACGACGTTCTCCGATCTCGTTCAATATCAATATCATCATTAAGGTCGGCAGGGCAGTCTATGATCAATATATTAAAATTTAAATACTCTTTTTAGTACCTAACTATTAAGTCTATCAGGTGGATTACTATCATTCCTTCTACTTTCGGCCTGGCATGTTCTCAGACTTCTTTACATTACATTTCAGACCATGAGCTTCAGCGTAGTTTTTTACGTATAGCTACAAATTTTCTAAGCCACAAACTGAGGCACTCATTAGTGCCATGTCATCTGCGTAATTAATGCTGTTTACGTTTATGTGGCAGCCTAACCTAGTACTACTCAGCTACATACAGGTAACCAACCAGCTCATTCACATACAAACTGAAAATTATTATTATTTCTGAGGCGTTCTACGCAGGTGTCTAACGCCCATACTTTTATAATAGTAGGACCCTGGTATATACAGCGGTCTGTCCAGTATAGACTTACTAATATTATACATGTGAATGTGAGATTGTTTGTTGGTTTGTTACTCTTTCACTTCAACTACTCGACCGATCATCATAAAATTTCGCATACACGTTGTCAGGGGAACAATAAAGGATATACCTGTTATCCAGAAAAATTGCAATTGTTAAACCTAACCTAACATAACCTTTATTTACGCGAGCAAAGTCGCGGGCAAAATTTAGTATTAAATATACTACAGGTAACGTTAATGCATGCCACTAGGACTGACGAGTTTACCAGCATCACTAGGTTTCTTATCTGGCATTTAACCTGGGTAAACTTGAATGACAATTATTATTATATTATACATAACAATTTATTACCAAACAACACATACCTACAAACCAACTTCAAAAACTCTAAAAGACAAGTTTTATTCGCAGTTGTTCACATTTTATTTTTATTTTTCGCCTTATGATCAGTGGTAGTCTATTGGCGTCTGCAGCCACAAATTTAATTAGTTTATTAATTTCTGCTTGGGAGTGAATTATGCTTGAAGACATTTATTTCCATACATCTACTTATATAACACTAGATTTCGCCTGCGTCTTCGCTCGCGTTAGTGCAGCATTTGTCTGCTCCACTCCTATTGGTCGTAGCGTGATGTTATACAGCCACGCCATGCCTTCCTCGATAAATAGGCTATCCAACAACAAAATAATTTTTCGATTCAAACTAGTAGTTTCTGAGATTAGCGTGTTCAACCTAACAAACAAATAAACTCTTCAGCTTTTAATATTTACTTATTAAGGATATCCAACAAAGAATATACACATACACATATACATATATTAGTATAGATTCGTTTATAGAAGAAAATAAAACTTCAAGCAGAAGTTTGTTGGAGCGGGTTATAAGTCTAGTATGCACTGTATAACTTATACATTATGCCTAAATTATATTATATATGTAGCATAAACTATTGCTAATAAATAATATTAATAAACAAAAAACCAGCAGCAAGTTTACTTAACGGTGGAAATATATGCAGGACAGCATGATATTATATGCAGGAGTAGTTTAGAAGATAGATCCACAAATATTAACAAAATAATATTAATAAATTGCATAGATATAATGCTCAAGTAATAAAATCTTCAAATTATTTCTGATATGATCGTTGTTAATTTCATCTAATAGAATAATTGTTATATGTGCTGCGCTGAACACGTAAGTATTTAATTTATTCTATGTATGTTCAAGCATTATGAGAACAACTGGCACGAACTTTACTGCCAATGTTTTGAATTGCCAAGTTTACAATGTGAAAATTATTCTTTCATGTTACCAAATAATAAACGTTATTTTCTTAAAGCATGTATCTTTTACTATTCATATAATTACAACATAAACAAAAAATAGTAATTTATTAACGTTAATGTTATACGTAAATGCAAACCTTTTTATATCACATTATTGAATTGTAAGCCTATGATAACATACGGAACTATAACAGATATAATGACAGGTATGAAGTACATCCCCAGTCTTAATTTAGCGAATTCTATTTTTATCGATTGTACTGTAACTACAAGTTTGAAGTCCTTAAGTATTTTCCCTTCAGGCGATATCGGATCTAAAATCAAATAAGTATCTAATTAGTAATTTTTATATAATGGTATATAATTTGAAAGAAACTATTATATCACCAGATATAACTGTCTGAAGCGATTTAAAATGGCCGTTAAGTCTGACAAACTTTCCAATCCACGGATTGGGGAAAATTAGGGACTCAGTGACACTATAGTTGAAGGTGGGATACATAGATTATTATACACCGTGAATTTGTAGTCGTTTTGGAACCGAAAACCTTATACTCTATATCAATAATAGAATCGATTAAACTCATTATTTTAATAAAATAAAATGTTTTTTTTTAGAAACAATAAATTTAATGTCGTTTACGAGAAATAAATGAGAACTCGTAGTAACGCCACTCAATTTCACGTACTACGTTTACCTACGCGTCACTACGATCGATATCATTCATGTTTGACAACTTAAAAACATTCGCCAATAAAAACACAGAAACTGCCGCGCCCGCGCCGCCCGCCAATCCCCGCACACTACCCCAGGCGCCGGCAGAGCGAGCGCGAGCGGTTTTTCCCGTCCGACTCTGGTGCAAGCGCACCCCGCACGCACCCCTTCCCGCCCTTCAGTACTGCAGCAACTCGCGCGCGTAATGGTCGTAACGTAATTATTCATTGTCACGCGAAAATGAGTCGTTAATACGAATATTCTAACGCTGAGTACTTGGCAATGGTACAGCTGTATGCTGTTGCCAATTTCAATTTGGAACAGGCCAGACGCTTATACTCCCAGCCGGAGCATTTGAATGCGCTGCGGCTACGAGGAATTGAAAGTCCTCAAGTGCCATCCACTCCCACTATCTTGGCTGCAACTCAGCGCCTTCTCGATCATGGAGAATTCCGTACGCCGACTCATGCGCAAGGCCGAGGACGCCTTAATGACTCCCCGGAGATCGAATAGGATATTCTGGAGTACTTCGAGCGGGATCCGCGGCGAAGCACGAGAATGGCGGCTCAAGAATTTAATGAGCCAATACTTTATATGGAAAACATTAAATACCAATGGGTTACACCCTTATCATTTTCGTCGTGCTCACGTAATAAATAACAATGATGCACCAGCAAGGACCGCCCTATGTGAGTGGTTGTTGAATAATCCGAACGCGAACATACTGTGGACAGATGAGTCATTGTTTACTCGAGTGGGATTGTACAACGTGCACAATGAACATTACTGGACTCTTATAAACCCTCACTTAATACGGGAAGACCACCACCAAGTGAGGTTCAGTGTGAATGTTTGGGCCGGTATTGTAAACGACCGTTTAATAGGGCCTGTTTTTATTGAAGGTCATCTAACGGGTAGCTCGTATTTAGAAATGTTACGAACAGTAATATCCGAGCTATTGGAGGAAGTACCATTATCGATTATACACGATATGTACTACCAGCACGACGGCTGTCCCGCTCATTATGCAAGTTCAGTACGTGCCTACCTCAACAATGAGTTTGGCGATAAGTGGATTGGGCGCGGCGGTCCCGTGGCTTGGCCGCCGAGAAGCCCGGACTTAACGCCCCTAGATTTTTATTTGTGGTCGGAAATAAAAAGACTCGTGTATTCTCGTGAACATGAAAGTCGTGACGAGTTACGTAGTGCGATAGTGGACGCATTTGATAAAGTTAAAAGTGATAGAGACACATTAAGAAAACTTAAAGACAATGGTATCAAACGTGCTCGTTTGTGTATTGAACGTGGCGGACTTCATTTCGAGCAGTTGCTTCGATACAGGGAAGTGTAAATAATTTGTAAATAAACTGTCCATAGATACGTAAGATGATTATTTTGTAAATAGCTCCAATTTTTTAAATACGCCTGAAATATTCAGAGTTCCTTCACCCTGTGGTTATTTTTATTACATAATAAATAAAGTTAGCTATTTATCGAAGAGTAATGTTCAGATAAAGTATTTCCGACGGTCCTAAGCCCGTGTAAAGTATGAAGGAGAAATTGGAGTATCCATTTACGTATTAATTGTGATGTTTCACAATGCAGGTTTTTCATAGTAAAAGGAGATAACGCATTGGCTCGTATCAGCTGATTTTGGCTCTATTGAACTGCGATATGCCTATTATCAATTTCGTAGTTATTACATTTACTTAATTTTATTAATACTTGTGTAGTCACTAGTTTTTAAATCGCGCATAGGACTCGGTCGGGATACACGCGGCTCTTTTGCGTCGATCTGTGTAGGCATCAGCTGATACACGTAGTTATCGTGCGTCGTTCATAAGTACCTACGCGACTGAGTGGCAACGCCGGCCGCCGCCGACGACGGTTCGCAGCCGCGCGAATACGTGTGCATGCGTTTGTGAATGAATTGTCCGTGCGTTACTACGATCAAACTCGAATAAGTGAAAAATATTATTCATATTCCAACTTTTTTACTATACACATTACAATTAATTTACTATTTTTTATTGATACTACTAATTATCCTAAGTTACCACGTTTCGGTTCCAAAACGACTATAAATTCACGGTGTATATGATGAAGTTTTAATTACTTTTAGTTACAATATATTTACATAATTAATTTTAAAACAAAATAATCTAATATGCCTATATTTACAAACGTATTGAAAAAGATAACATAATTACAAAAACACAAATAATTATAATACTAAATATTTACAAAAATGGTTGAGGCATCGTAGAATTCTTCAGCATCGCTGTCAACTGGTAACGTGCCCAGAAGACTGGCAGCATTGCTACGTTGAATGGCAATGCTGATTCTTTGGGCTAAGAAAAGCCTTTTGATCACGCGAAACGTCGATCAGGCGTTTTGCGATCTCCCTGTACAAAATACGAGCGCTCGGACCCCATAAACCTAGGGTTTCCACCCCAAACGGCTCAAATATGTAATTTCCAACTAAATTACTATATTTGCGCCGAAAGGTTATATGAGGTTTTTAGGTGTGATATTACTTTAACTATTTCACAACTAACACTGGTTTTCTAATATTATTTTTCACTTGTCATAAATAGTTATCATTTGACGTAAATAGAATAATAATTGTATGATGTAATATGGAGTTTGTAACGTCGAGTCCTTATTTCTTTTAATAAGTTTACCATCGTGAAATGCGTTGCTAAGTTATTACTGTTAAATAATAAATACTTACTTATGGATGAAACGCTGTATATTCTAGATAGATATCTATTCATAGTAGCAATTTCATTTTCAAGTTTCTGTCCGGCGTAAAGTACCATACAAACAGAAAACAAGTAGCAGCTTAAAACCCATATGAAATTTAAAGCTAGAATGTACTTCTGTTTTTCCTGTCAAAAGCAAACAATATAGTAGATATTACATAAAAGTTAATAGATTAAAGTAGCAGAAATAATTACGATAAGTAAATCTGTTTGTCACAGCAGTCAAAGTTCGTAGACAATGTTTCAGGAAAAACAGTCAGGAAATGATTATAGGGGTTTCAATTTTGTTAGTCTTACAGCTCTATGCAGGTTGAAGATGCTGAAGTTACTAATAAAATACCTGTTTTATAAATACGGCGAGTATTCCATATGTGTAACAGATGTAATGAATTGTGGACATAGCGATTGAAATTGTCATCTGAAATATAAAATGTCTTTCATTATTAGTTTTTAGTTTAGCTTACGTTATATGCTTTTTTAATAACTACACTAACTTGTTGCTGAAAACAAGCAGATAGTAGTTTTATACATTTCACCAGATACTGATATTTGTCAGCCCAGTCCTTTACTTTTGTTACCGTTACAGCAGATTGATGACTGTTGTTGACGTTTAACAATACTTTAGATAATGATAAGTTTAAACATTTAACTAAATTGTATATAACTGTTATATACACATATAAAACTACGCGCTCTAACATATTTCGTGCTTCGTACCACATTTCTGATATAACTAGTATGACGAAATTTGGTAAAGCTGATGTTCCAGAAAAGTAGATGTGGTTTAAAATTCTCGTCAAAGTTAAACACACTTTTAAACAGAAATATACAATAACGTATGCTATTATAATACAATTTAATTGTTTTATGGTTTTAACATAATTTGCTTCTGTATTATAAATGCAGTGAATAGAAGTTAAGTTCATTGTGAAGTCCTTATATACACTTGAATTTAAAATGGCGCTTATTACATAAATTACCACAGCACCAAGATTTACAAACTGGCATAAAATATATAAACTACCCAAATTTGCGGTTCTCATAATAAATATGCTTATAAGATTGCAGTTATTTATAAATATCGCAAGGTATATACATATTGGCTAGGCTCTCGTGAAGAGTCACCTGGAATGCAATGCC
Source organism: Catocala fraxini (assembly GCA_930367265.1). Taxonomy (NCBI): domain Eukaryota; kingdom Metazoa; phylum Arthropoda; class Insecta; order Lepidoptera; family Erebidae; genus Catocala; species Catocala fraxini. The sequence goes on from OV884032.1 coordinate 413,756, forward strand.
GTAATATGGTCACCACACGAGGAGAAGTACAGGCTGATGCTGGAACGTATCCAGAACAAATTTGTTAGATTCGTGTATTCGAAGCAATATGGGATATACCCGGGCTATCCACTCCTTTACCCTACTCTATTTGTTCTGGGTATGGTAGGGTATTATCGGCTAGAAGTGAGAAGGGAGGTCGCTCTCAGCGTCTACGTATTCAAAGTAATGCGAGGCAAAATACACAATCCGAACGTGTTGGAGGTGCTCAGGCTATACGTCCCGGACGAGTACGTGGGACGGCGGCGGCGGCCGGAGCTGCTGGTGGTGCCACGCGCACGCACCTGCCTGCTGCAGCGCGCGCCGCTCACGCGTGCGCTGCGGGCGCTCAACACGTTGGCTCACAAAATTGATCTCTTTTCGTGCACGCTGAATGAATTCACACAAGCTGCTTACTGTGCAATTTGTTTAGATTAGTTACCACTTTTGTTTTTGTTTTGTTTTTAATATAAAATTACATAGGCTATTGCATTAGGTTAAGTACCTGTAAAGATAGCATTTATGTGTGTTTAAATAAATAAATAAATAAATAAATAAATATTTCAACAGCTATTCGACACAATATTAGCGGCTTACAGTACTTTTTTACAAGAGCGTAATTTCTGTAAATACACATCACATTTTCTGTTTTCTCTAATATCTCTATAATTTTAATATCATTCATTTTATCCTTTTTCAATAATACTCTAGCAAACTTAGTAGCGCTCGAAACTGATAACGCTCCATTGACAACATAACATGAGTTTGGAGCATAAGCTAACTGACCACAAGCGTCAATGAATAAATATAAAAATTACCTTGACCTTTATCAATTACCAACTTATCGGTAAGCACAATTATTTGTCACGCGATTACACCATCATCACTTCATTGGAATAGTTATCATTCGTTTATACAAGCTTGTAGCCTTGTAGTACTTGATAGTAAGCGGTCCCCGTAGCATGCCGTATGCTTGCAACACTAGAAATAAAATGAACTGCGTGGCCGATATATAAAATAAAAAAATAACCTCTTTTCATAATGCAGCAATTACTTGGAAAATCATCGCAATACAACATTTGTTAGCTTGGCTAGCCATCCAGCTAAAATTTCACATTTACGAGTGGTAAGCGTTATGCTCTACCTATCCTACAATGTAATGTTCTATTAGTTTGATTTACATATAAATGTAGTCAATAGATGCCCATCAAGCAATAACAAAGTATATACGTATTTATAGTAGGGTTATAGGTTATAGATATATTATAAACATGTCGAGGGTTACAACGGACAAATCCATGTAGGCTTGGCTAGCTTAAACTCTTTAAAAACTTATACAAAATAATAATAATAATAATATACTTATTTATTGTTGAAATACTTAGACCTAGCTCACGAGATTGTCAACATATGGCGTGTGGACTCGGCGATCATTGTGCCGATAGTCATTACAGTCAATGGTTTAATACCTAAGAGCCTCGACCAGGCAGCTTAGACCCTGTTCCCGATGTCGGTGGGTCATTTCAGTTTGTATATTTTTAAATATGTATAGTTGTTATATTTATATTTAAAAATGTAATTATTAGAAAAAAAGTAATAAAGAGAATAATAATAATAATATGAAATACATGACATTCGACTTAAAGCATAATAAGCTTTACCAATATTCATAGGCTTCTTATGATTTCAGAAGTATCAATACCATATTATTCAATTTACACATATCATAATATTGAAAATGTAAATAAAGATTTTCGTTTTTTTTTTCATTTTTATCAAGTTTTAGTATTGTACACCACTTTTACACACAATTATGGGTAGTAGAGCAACAGGGGACCAACCATTATCTGCGAATTGACAAACCATAGGTATTCGCAAAAGTACACCGATTCCTATCAAGGATACCTCGCGAGGCTATTGAAATTAAAAAACAAAAATATACCACCAGCTTGGCATCCAGTAATTCAGATAGTCAAACCCAAGAAGAAGCAAAACACAGCCAGTCTTCATGATACTTTGAGCTCATTCTGCATAAATAAATTATGTTCGGGTACTTGGAAAATAACTGCACTTAGAAAATTTAGACAAACACCATCTTAGTCTCCCCATGAACATGGCTGCTGAAAAGCAACCGAAGCATCGGGGAAAGTGTAAAATTAAATCTTAAAAGTTGTATAATTTAAATAGCTTAAATAGAAGTAAACAGTAACTAGTAAAAGTATTTAACAATAGAAGTTAAAATTTTCATAATTATGTAATAGATGATAGCAATAGAAATTATAGCAGCGATAGCCTAGTGGGAGACCGTTGGACTGCCACGCAGAGGTCTCGAGTTCCAACCGAAGTCGCGCAACTCTGACTTTTCGAAGCTATGTGCGTATTAAATAGTTAATAATGGCTTGCTTTAATGGTTAAGGAAAATATCGTGAGGAAACCTGCATGTCTCAAAGTTTTCCATAATATTATAATCATAATCATAATATTTTATTTGCTATACACAGGTTTATAGAGATGTTACAAAATCTCACGAGTGCGCTGAGTTTTGCCACAAAGGGCGTGCAGTATATACAATTCTATTGAAATTATCATACAGATTCTTAATTATTTGAAACATTAATAATAAACAGATAACTTAATTATTTATTTATTATTATTATATGTGTAATAATAGTGTTTGACAAAAAATAAACATCGCGAAAATATAAATTTGTTTAATTTCAATGTATAACATTCGCGTAAACGTAAGACAATATTAGTAGAGCCTCGCTGATTCCAGCATGAATGCCGGCTTGACCGGAGAAGGACTACTCTCTCACAGAATATCGATGTGAAATAGCAGTATTCCTACTGTTGTGTTTCGTTCGTTCGTAAGTGAGAGTGCCGGAGGCCCAATCACCCTCTTTCCTCCTTCCCGCTCCTTCTCCTTCCCACTTCCTTTTTCTCGTCTTCCTTTTCTAAAGGCTCGGCAACGCGCAAGTGATGCCTCTGGTGTTGCAGGTGTCCATAGGCTACGGTGACCACTTTCCATCAGGTGGGCCGTATGCTTGTTTGCCAACTTAGTTATAGAAAAGGAAAAACAATTATAAATTTTCTTCTCATGATTGTAGAAAATGTTAGAAGTATTATAAACGTACTCGACGTTCAGGAAATCGCTTTTATAATAAATGTTGATGTATTTAAAAGTCAGCTCACCTAAAAATAATGTAAACCTTTATAATTAAGTTCTTTCCTTAAAAATGTAACGAATATTCATAATAACGATAATATCATTTATAGCGTCAAATATGGAATGCTACGAAGGTGTACGAACATGCATGTATACATAACTATAAAGTCATAAAACAATATGCAACTGTGCATGTTGTTACAGACACGGCGCTGCACACGTTGGCGGATTCGCAGCGCCGTGAGTTGGCCGCGGCAGTCAAAATTGTTGCCCTCTCGCTCTCGGCCTTGGTTCCGTCTATGGTCTGGAGTGAGAGGTTGTGGAACGCCGTCGCCACTTTCTGTAAGGACGTTATTTCCATCAAGGAGGTGGCAGAGCGGGAGTGGGAGCGCTTGAACCCTCTCCCCAACCGCAGAATCGGGCGCTGGAGGGCGCGGGCGACCTCCCTGAGGTTTTACCTGGGGGTGGTGGGCTTCGTGGGCCTGCCCGCCACCCGCTCAGCACCAGGTCCGAGAGGCGGCGTGCGTGCCCCCACGCGCACCTGTTTCGTGTGTCCGTCCTTCCTCAAGGGTACAGTAGGGTTAAAATTAGAAGTGACCAAAGGGTAGGGCTTTTCGTGTATTGGCCTGCCGTTTCATTTGGCGGGCCAAAACCTTGGCGGGGTCGCGATTGCATGTGAAAGTGATTCGTGCGACCCCGCCGACTCTGGTTATGTCGAGGAACACCGTGGTAGGTTTAGTTGGTATTACCGGAATACCTTTCTCCTGGTGAGTCGGACATAACCTCTCCGTTGCCCCGCGGAGAGATATGCGTCAACGCATTCCACCACGTAAAAAAAAGCCATATAAACGCAACGTTTCCTGAATAAAATTATTTAGTCATAATAATCATTTGATTTGATAGTACATGTTTATTCGTGATTTTTCATATGTTTAATGATCATTGACAATAATTACAAAGATGGATGTCCCGTCAATATCCTTTGTATTCATTACTTATAGTTAATTAATATCCGTACGCTTTTTATGATATTATTGGTAATTACGTAATGAATTGATTGGCAAATAATGTATGTTGCCTAGTGAAAGCATTTATTATGTATTACGCCTGGTATTAATGTAATTAAAATCTATAATCCAAACTAATATTATAAAAACAAATGAGTTTGTTTGTTTGTTTGTCACGCTTTTATGCTCTAACAACGCAACCGATCACCATGAAATTTCGCATACACGTTGTCAGGGCAACAGAATAGGGTATAAGGTACCTTTCATTCAGAAAAAGTACTGTAACTGATCTAACCTATCCTATCTACATTTATGCGAGCGAAGCCATGGGCAAAACCTAGTCTTATATATTTTCAAATCTTAATTGTTTTACAACTTCAAGAATTACGATTAGGATACGAAATATGAACTGTGTACTATTTTAATAAATATCTTAAACAGAGCTTTGTTGTTTAGTGTGTTAATAAATTGATAAAGTATGGCTAAGTCATCATTCTTATTTTAGTTTAAAGCCTGTGCTTTCGTCTATTATACATTAGCGGGTAAAACACGTTAAATAATTAACTAAAAGACATATTTTTGTCTACCTGTAGTAAATGCGACGGTAGTGCATGAGTTACCGCGTTTGAATCCCGCGTCGCGTAAGGTATCATCTGGTTATTTTGTTAAGAAATATTCAGTCGCAGAATGGAGTCTGGAATAATGTCCTTCATACCGAATTTTGATCACGGCGGCCAATCACATCGGAGACTGGCCAGAAGATATTATAGTGCACAAGTATGTGCACAAACACAAGTGCACTCTCTGTTCCCTAACTCTCATGATCCGATGGGATGAATAATCCGACACGACCAGAGAGAGATCAGGCGCAGGAGAGGTTGCGAGGCACGGGGGTGTCTAACACCGCCAACTTCCTAACTCCGGGCTCGTATTGAGATTTCTCAACGAAAAACGTAATAACTTTTTGTTGGCCCGACCCGGCATTCGAACCCGAGAACTCATGAACAGCAGTCGCATTCACTACCGCTGCGCCACGGAGGCAGTCAAGTCTGAGTCTAGAATATATGACTGGTGGAAGGCAATAGGTTTGCTTCTCTTACGTGTGACCTAAACCATATTGGATGAAATGTCGGTGAAATACAGCACTACCAACCCTTTGGGGAAAAAAGCATAAGTCTATAAATGTATGTAAATTTTTGTAATAACTTTATACACAATGCTCTTAGCGAGTGCCTATAATCTGCAAGTGTGAAAATAATGAAATAAGTGATTAATCGTTATCAATTTTTATAGTACACGATTGTTTTATTATATAAGAAATAAAACAATATTATATATTTGAACGTCATTGATTTTGATCATGCAATATTTCTAATTATGCATTGTTTATGTTAAAGTAATAATAATATTCTAATATTCTATCACATACACACAACACCATCGAGCCCAAACAAGCAGAGCTTGTACTATGGGTACTAGACAATGGATAAACATACATATAATTTTTTTTTGTAAATACATGCATATTATACATAGAAACACCCAGACCAAGACAAACATCCATGTTCATGCACACAAATGTTTGACTTGTGCGGGAATCGAAGCCGCGACCACAGGCGTAGCAGTCGGTTACACTAACCACTACGCCATCGAGAACCGACATATATAATGTATAAGTAACATTACATTTTATGTAGCTTTGAGCAAGAATCTCGCCTTAGTGGACGTCGGTCATATACTTGCACTTTTTATTGCAAATGTTATTAAAATTGCATTATAAACAGTTTGACTTTGAGTAAGTGTGTATACATATAAAATTATAATATTTTTAATAAAAAGTAAAATAGGTACTATATATTTAAATTATACTATTATTATTGTTTATTTTAAAATCAATATAAATATATAATTTAGAAAATTTCGTTTTTAATTTACCAACAAGATAAAGTCCGTATAAAGTAGTTAAATTTCAATGCATAAGATGTGAAATATTAAATAATATTATTAAATTGTAAGGCTATAATAACATATGAAACAGTCACAGATAGAATCATAGGAATTAAATACATTCCTAGCTTTGATTTAGTAAATTCAATTTGTATAGACTCTACTGTTGTTACATGTTTGAAATTCTTGACTACTTCCATTGCTGGCGAATTCTTCGTCTCTGAAAAATATCACAGTATTTATGATTAATTAGTATTGATAACCATAAAATAATAATTTAAATACGTTTATTAGATAGCTCATTTTCTTTGCAATTATTACTGAATAATTAATTTATTTAACTTCTATATATTGAGATACTTACTTATCGATAATACACTGTACAATTTCGAAAGAACTCTTCTCAAGGTCGCAGCTTCATTTCCTAGTGCTTGTCCAGCGTAGAATACCATATACATAGAAAATAGATAGCAGAATAAAACCCATGAGAAATTCAAAGCTGGTATAAACTTGCGTTCCTCCTGGAAAAGATAAAACTATACAATAATTATGTGTTATTTAGCTTAAATAAACTTAAGCAGGACAAAAAATTAAGTTAATATTTTTTTAAATCTAGTTTTGCACTTTTTATATCCTCTTTTACTGGTGTAGTACAAGGTAGGTAGGTCTTTGTATAGCAGAATTACTTTTTTTTTGTTTTAAAGGACAACTGCCGCACTAGGAATAATTCCTGTGTCGTGGGGGACTTTACAAACATTCAAACAACGGACACTAAGAACACCCAGACTCGGAACAACCATTTGTCGATCACACAAATTTTTGTCCCGTGTGGGATTTGAACCCATAACACTTGGCGCAATGACAGCGGCAAGGCGACTACTTAAACCACTACGCCATCGGTGCAGACAAAACTGTAATCATAATAAGTAAGTATGTATAAATCACAACTCTATTTTTTCAATAACTAGCAAAATGTTTACACTTAAAACTTTAGCCCCGATACCCAATAGTTTTCGTTACTAACGTTAGAGATTTGACGTATGTTGTTGAAGCTTAGATTTCTATCTCTAATACGGAAAACTAGGTATGATCGGTTGTTAGGAAATGCTGAGTCAGCAACACTAAACACAATAGTATGTAAGTATCTAGGTACCTGTTTTATAAATACGGTGAATATTCCGTATGTTAAACTTATGTAATGCGTCGTGGTCGTTGCTATGGAAAACGTCATCTGTAATTTCAATTTCAATTTAACCTTAAATAGGTCTCAATCATATCCGTTAGTTTAATTATCAAATATTTTTTTTAAGACTGCCTACTAACTAATACTGTGTCGCGGGGGACGTAACAAACATTTAAACAACGGACACAAGGAACACCCAGATTCAGAACAGCCATTTGTGAATCACACAAAGTTTTGTCCCGTGTGGGATTCGAACCCACAGTACTCGGCGCAGTGGCAGTGGCGAGGCGAACACATAAACCACTACGCCACCACGACATTCAATATGTGTATGTAATATAAAAAGTAATATTAACTTGGTGCTGAAAGCAGGCGCAGAGTAGCTTAACACAATTCACTAAGTACTGATATCTCTCAGCCCACTGCTTTACTTCCATTACCGTTAACTCTGCTTCATAATTACTTCTATTAATGACTTCAGATATAGAAATATTTAAACATTTAACTATACTATGTACCACAGTTATATGTGAATACAAAACCATACGTTCCAAAAGAAATCTTATTTCATACCATACTTCTGATGTAACTAGTACAAAGAATTGTAGTATAACTGATGTTCCAGAAAAATATATATGATTTAAAATTCTTAATAAACTTATAAGTACTGTTATTACGAAATATATAGTCGTACATATGATTATAATCCAATTTAATCGCCTTAAGCTTTTACCGTAACTTGGTTCAGCGCTGTATTTATAGTGTATGGCTGAAACGTTAGTTTTATAATCCTTGTAAGCTACAGTACTTAAAATGCCACATATCATAAAAACAAAAACATAACAAAAATTTATAAAATGGCATAAAATAAATAGATTGCCCAGTTCCAAATGCTTCTTCACAAACAAATTAACTAGATTGCAATTACTTAGAAGTATTGCAAAATTTACACAAATTTCCACAACTATTCTACAACATATTAATCCTTTATAGACTGTTTTGTGATGTTCGTAGTTTCTGTAAATACACATCACGTTTTCCGCTTTTTCTAATACATTTATGATTTTGATAAATGACATTTTATTGAATTTTAATATTAAATGTAGTAATACAGAAGTAACTAATGTAGTAGTTCTCGATCAGGAACGGACTACCAATAAAACGATAATGCAGCTGTCTTAACTGATCGATCAGTAAGCTTAAATAATAAAGTTACTAATAATGATACATTCACTGTCGATAATTAATTATCAAGACAGTTGTGAATAATGTTAGACACGCGATATAGCCATCATCGCCTTATTCAAATGGTTGAAATCACCAATGTGCTATAGGTATCTTGTAATTAAAGCGGTCGTTACATTGATCGGTCGGTAGCCATTACATAACGAGAGAGGCAGTCAGCGCGGGCAGAAATACTTAGATCGAGATCCTACTAAGTGTTTCGTATAGCTCTGAACAAACATAGTATATTAACTTAGATCATGCGGCGACACTTATAAAACTGATATTCAAACTTATTTATTTTAACAAGTTTGCTCATCGGTTTTATTCGGTCTAATGCGCTTTACCGACCAGCGAGCAGCTGCTCTAAGTATATTTTCGACATTCAACATAATAACATTTTTAAATACGATCATGAACTGTAGAGTTGATCACACTTTCAAAACATAATGTTTGTTAGATACGTTATTAGATTTTTTTCTATGGGACTTGTTATTGTCTCCTACTGAGTTGCAGACTCCGCGCTGTTACTGAGAATTCCTTGACGGAAGAACCTAACAACACCTTGTCTGATTCGAGACCGCTATACGACTGAGGAATATCAAATTAATTTGATTTAATTTACTTACTTATCTAGTTTAATTTAATCTAGTTTAATTTAATTATCTATATATCAATACGTGAAGCAGAAATTTTGTACCCCTTTTTACGAAAATTGCGCGGACGGAAGAGTATGCAATTTGGCACAGTTAAAGTTTATATGGAGAAGGAGGAGCGAATCCTAATATTTTTATAAAATATGCATTAGAAATACATTAAATTAATGAAAAAGCACCACACGCACACAACCATGAATTTGACACACGCAGTCGAATCGCGTTCGTAGTATTTCGACATTGTTCGTCTGACGTCGCACAATTCTTTGTAATGTAACTATGGTTACCTATACCTTATTTATATGTGATAGTGAAAAACAGGAAACAAAGTAGTAAGCTTAGGAATTTTGGTCGAATTATGACCACTAGGCGACCGCTTGTAATAATTATTGATTAATAATTTTTTATTAATAATTTACTGTTTCGACATTTTTAATTTTGTAATAATTTACACTGTTGGCACTTGACGGATGGTAAAAATTGACTTATCTTCGTTGGCGGCTTGAAGTATGTGTTGATTGAAGCTCGCTTCAAGATGTAGCCAATCTTGTCAGTGACACCCCTTACATAAGGCAGTATAGCAGGCTGGCGCTCGACTGTGGCTGGCTTTTCTCAGGACCTGTGACAGCGGCGCGGCTGTTGGAGCTTGTTGTCTTGCAGTACTTGCTTGACATGTTGAAGCTCGGCGTCCAGGTGTTTCTTGTCACAGATCCCATAGGCTCTCTGAAACAAAGACATTCCCACGGTAGCTAACACAATTCGCGTAAATAGAAGACAATATTAAATAGTTTTATTATTTTTCACGCGATTATTTGTTTGCACGTTTATTGAATGTAATTACACATATCACTTTTCATAATTTGTTTTTTGACGCACTAGCATAGATTATAAGTATTTTTTTAATGCATGTCGTGGCAGCTTATAATTGAGGTAGCACTATATAAAAGATTTCTGTGTATGTATCATCACAATGATTTAGTGTATGCTTTGTTGGTTGTCCTTAAATAAATAAATAAATATTTGATACCTATTTGCTGAAGTTAAACGTTACATTACACAGCGTTGTTCAAAACTATATGTGTTGAAGAACGATACCAGAAAATATTTTTATACGATTGAATATGTATACTAATATTATAAAGCTGAAGAGTTTGTTTGGTTGAACGCGCTAATCTCAGGAACTACTGGTTCGAATTGAAAAGTATTTTAGTGTTGGATAGCCCATTTATCGTGGAAGGCTATAAGCTATATAATAACACGCTACAACCAATAAGAGCGCAGCATCAATGAAAAATGTTACAAAAACGAAGAAATTTCTGTCATATGACGCAGACGAAGTAGCGCAGGTCAGCTAGTGTGGGTGTTTCTACATATAATATGTATGTATTTACAAAAAATGTATATATGTATGTTTATACGTTATCTAGTACCCATAGTACAAGCTCTGCTTAGTTTGGGCTAGATGGTGTTGTGTGTATGTGATAGAATATTATTATCATTACAAGAAAAAAGTTTAGAACATGCAATTACAACCGAACATTACTAATCAGTTGAACTTATAAGACAGGCGATAAGGAAGTTTAGTGTGTAACAAGAAAGTTGCTTAAAGGGCTCGTACGGTTAGTAGATAAAATAGACGTGGTGTTCTGTAACTTACAATGATAGCCAAAGGTATTTACAAGAGAATTATTATTCGATCGCAGCAAATGTCGTGACTTAGAAACTTTCAGGAACGGCTCATTGAATCATGCTAGTTATTTTATGTTAAATAGTAGATAAAGAAATAATGCAGTATTCATTACAGAGTTCAGTAGTTTTATATGCTTTATTTTATTCTTTATAATAGGGGTTAAAGTATAAAGTTGCCGTTGTATAGTAATAGATACTTTCAATTGTCATAAAACCTTCATAGTGTGAGATTTACGAGTGAAACTTTTTTCACATAATACCTATAAGATACTTTTTTATAAAATGTGTAACGTTCAATTTTCGATCTTCAATTGTTTTTTTTATTCAGCTTAGTCGGCAATGATGGATACTTCGAAAATCCGAGTCACTTTTGAATACGGGTTCCGATGCGGAACTAACATGGCAGAAACGGCTCGCAATATCAACGCTGCGTTTGGAGAGGAGATATATATATTATTACACCTTGCCACAATGCTCTTTGACATCATCACAACAGAGAAGCCTATCTACCTGTATGATAAATTAAGCTGGTCTCGTGAATATAATAAAATTAGGACCAGAGCGTCAGCATACCTTCTGGTTACCCCAAGACATCGAACTATGGCATTCCGTGGCAGTTTTAGATTCGCTGCTAGTCGCTGCTGGAATGATCTACCGCCTCCAATACGCTGTGTTACAACGCTGAGCACTTTTAAGGCAAAATATAAGCAATATTTGCTTATACAGCAGAAAGCAGCAAAATAATAGCTTACCAGCGTCATGCAACTTACCAGCAGTGATTTAATCTGAGCAGCGAACCCTGTCGGATATATCTCTCAGATAAAACGAATTGGACGTACAATATGCGTAGTTTTTCTCGTAGGTGTTTGGTCCAAACACAGCACACAATACAATTTATTAAACTATCATACATCTCATACATATCACAAGACATGTATATATAACATGCACAGTACACCTAAAAACACACTTAATTGACATTATACGCACCTTTTTTCACAATTTAGAATTATTTACATCTACCTATTTACATATATTATTCACAATCTTTATTTATTTACGATAAGGTGCATCCGCTATCAAAGATAAAACTGTCCGCCATATTGTTATATGATATATCGACGGCTTGGCTTGGCGTCCCTTCGCTTGTCGTCATAGACAAATGATGTGGAATGCTGGTGCATTCCGAAACTCCCAATTATTTTTAGAAACTATGTTATAATGTAATATTTTTATGTTTATTATTTTATTTGGCAAGCGTAGCTGTCCGTGGCCTCACTGGACTTATCAGAAAATCAGCGCTGCACTACCTACCATGGTGCTGCAGCATTATGCTGAGATAAGTGCCATTTTTGGTCTCGCACTGGCGGTATGATGTAATTATGTAAACAGCTTAATTTTATGTTTTCTTTGTTTTTATTTTTGTATCTCTAAAATTTTTTTTTTGTTCTTTTCTTTTTGTTTTATGCCAGTGTAGAGATTAAAATAAACTATTTTCTTTCTTTCTTTCTTCTTTCTTTATTAATGAAAGCACCGTGCGTTTTTGGTTTTAACGCTTTCGTAATGGAAACTTCGACTTGAAGAACGAACCACGTGGAAGACCAGGCCCACACAGGTGAATAACGCTGAATTGAAGGAAATGGTGGAAGCTGATCCGAGTCAAACTACCCAGGAATTAGTGGCATGGTTTAACGTTACCCTACCTACAATATTGGCTCATTTGCATCAAATCAATAAGATAAAAAATATAAAAAATGGGTACCTCATGATTTGACTGATCTGCAGAAAGAAATGCGTGTTGAAACTTGTGTTGCCTTGTTGAATCGGTACAAAAATGAAGGAATATTGGATCGAATTGTGACATGTGACGAAAATTTGATTCTTTACGATAACCGTAAGCGGAAAATGCAATGGCTGACCCCAGGTCAAACGCCGCAACAGTGTCCTAAAGCAAAGCTTACCAATAAAAAGGTAATGGTAAGTGTTTAGTGGTCTCTTCATGGTGATTATTCACTATAGCTTTTTCAGGTCTAGTTAAGCAATAACAGCAGATGTTTATTGTGCCGAACTTCGAACGATGATGGCGAAACTGGCAGTGAAAGAGCCACGACTCGTGAATCGATCTGCACCTTTATTGCTCCATTATAACGCAAGACCTCACACTGCACGAGAAACCGCTGTAACTCTACAGGAGCTGCAGTTAGAAACCATACGTCATTCTCCGTACTCGCCAGACTTTGCTCCAACGGACTACCATTTTTTTCTTGATTTGGACAATTTACTACGTGATAAAAAAAATCCTTCCCAGGAGGCAGTACAATAAATGCTTTCACAGTGTTTGTCGAATCTAGATCCCCGAAGTTCTATCGTAAAGGTATAAATGAACTTTCATTTAAATGGCAGCAATGTATAGATAATGAGGGTAAATATTTCGATTAATAAATATGGTACATGTTAGAAAAAACGAGTTTCAATTTTTCAGTACTAATCGGCAATTTCATACTTTAACCCCTAATATATCCAATACAAAGCCAAAAACATACCTTTAAGTGAAATTATCAATATTAGTTGCAAAATGGAGAAGCAATTTATGTTTTTAATTCAAATATGCGATAAAGTGGGTGTAGTATAAACGTCAACACTTGAATAGCAGATAATGTAATGTGTACTATGTATGTATATTCGATAATTAAGGTATTTACTTCAGGGTTATTTAAAAAAAAATGGTTCTTGTAACTCTATGAATAATAAATAAATAATTATATTAGAAAGAAAATAAAGTTTACATGTTAGTTAAAATTGATTAATTGTGAGATCTCACAGGCTCGTTTGCCAACTTGTACTCGAATAATGTCGGGCACGCCACGATCGTGGCGGTAAGTCCCGTGTTTGAGAAGTGGCTGGAGAGGCGGCATGGCACCCTCACCTTCCGGCTGACACAGGTAATGACTGGCCACGGTTGTTTTGGCCAGTTCCTCTGTCGTATACGCCGGCAAGAGACGCCCGGTTGTCACCACTGCGGCGACTGCCGCGACCTAGTTGAGGACACAGCGCTGCACACTTTGGCGGTTTGCCCCGCCTGGGCATCGCAGCGCCGTGAGTTGATCGCGGCAGTCGGATTGGTTGCCCTCTCGCTCCCAGCCATAGTTCAGTCTATGGTCCGGAGTGAGAGGTCGTGGAACGCCGTCGCCTCCATCTGTGAGGAAGTCATTTCCATCAAAGAGGCGGCGGAGCGGGAGAGGGAGCGTTTAAACCTTCTCCCCAACCACAGAGCCGGGCGCCGGAGAGCGCGGGACGACCTCCAGCCACCCTGAGGTTTGACGTGGGGGTGGCAGGCTTTGTGGGCCTGCCCGCCATCCGTTCAGCACCAGCTCCGAGAGGCGGCGTGCGTGTTCCCACGCGCGCCTCTATGTCGAGTCCATCTCCCCACTAGGGGGGACAGTAGGGAGTTTTAGAAGTGCCTATAGGGTAGGTCTTTCGTGTAGTGGCCTGCCGTTTCATACGGCGGGCCGAAACCTCGGCGGGGTATGCGTCAGGCATTCCCCGTGGTTAAAAAAAAAAAAAACTCGAATAATGTAACACGCCACAAACAAGGATATCGCGATGAATTTATGGAGGACTTTGAACATTTCGGTTACGGCAACACTGAACGAGGGAAATCTAGAAATCGGCTGTGGGGCAATTTTACATCACAGCTCACTAAGAGAAATTAACAATATTAATTATGAACTAAACGAATGAACTAATTACTGTTCCTGGCAATGACTCAATGATGCGATCAATCGCATCATCATTGTCAGGTACAAAAAGTTTATTGAAATCTTCGGTGCTATACAGAACAATAACAAGCCCGAGTTGAAGATTGAAAATTCGATATAATTTAAAATGACTACAATGATTTTAAAATCTATATATTAATACGTGAAGCAAAAACTTTGTACCCCTTTTAACGAAAATTGCGCTAGCGGAGGAGTATGAAATTTGGCACAGTTAAAGTTTATATGGAGAAAGAGGGACGAATCTCAATATTTATATAAAATATGCATCAGAAATAACACTACACGCACACAACCATGCATTTGACACCCGCAGTCGAATCATGTTCGTAGAATTTCGGCATTGTTCGGTTCATGTAGTACTATTCTTCGTAACTATGGTTACATATATCAATGTACAATGACATATATCAGCAAGATCTTACAGGCAAACTTTGGGCGGATCAGAATGATATATACTGCAAGGGAATTTCGTCAATTAAAGAATATAATAGTAGAGTAAATAATTATTTGTTTGAAAAATATAGGTAAACTTACCTGTTTAGATCGAAATCTAAATTAAATGTGATTATAAGGGTATAGTTCTAGACAATTAAACCTTAATAAATATCAAATTTAAAATTTAAATCAATTATGGTCGAACTTCAACCACTAGGCGACCGCTAGTATCATTAAAAACAGCTCAATCAATTAATTAAAAACAAACTAGTACTGAAATAACTACAATTGATAATATAAAGGTAAATAGAAATATCAAAGTATTCTTAAATTATACTTTGTATTATTTAATTTGTATGCACCTATCACATCACCTATCTATTTTTGTTCGTTAATTGCAATCACTAATTGCTGTGCGCCATAAAGGCTAAAATCGTGGTTGTTGTTTATATTCAAACTGCTATGCAGATTAGATGCAAAATGCTATGCATCATCTCTATACTCATGGTTTAACAAATACATCAATCTTTAAATTTTAGAATTTAATTATATGTTTGAAACATAAGAAAAATCCAAATTTATAATAGCCCTACTTATGCGTTAGTTCAAAGATACACACACTCCCAAATATGTTGTTTGAGACCCTGATACCTCAATGTATACTTAAATATAATTCGAAAGAGAAATTGACGTGGCCATGTATGTATGCGATGTTATACTTACCGTCATGCAATATATTTAAATCATGCACTGCGAAACCGAAAACTCGATCCTTATTATTAACTACTACAAAAAGCCTGTAAGTATATGTAAATTAATATTTAATTTTCTATAAGATAAGATAAGATAATATTTATTTGCATAAACATGTGTATACATACAATTTCAGGCATGAAGGATGTTACAGGATAATTATTGTTCTTACATGTTTGCCACACAGTGGCGTGCAAATGTTGTTTGGTTTAGATACTTTATAGACATTAATCATTAACAAAATTTATATAAAAATAAAGTAAGTACAATTAAAATGTCCTAAAATCTTAATAAGTTTAGTAATTGAATTATAAATATTTCAAATAAATAATCAATACAATTTCAAAAAGAAACAAAATTAAAAATACAAAAAAAAAGAAAAATGAAATGAAATGTGTTGTTTAAATTTAATAATAAAAATTTCATGAATAAAAATAACTACTTAAATGCTATTAAAATATGTCTTGTCATGTTTTATAAAAAAATATAGATGCTGGCTCGGGGCGAAGGACCAGCTCCTCCCGCTCTAGAGGCGGCACGGTCCGAGCTGCGCCAAGTCCTGGTGGAAGAATCGAGGAATCGACTTGTGCACCCCAGTGCCGGGCACGCCACAATTGTGGCGGTAAGACCCGTTTTTGAGGAGTGGCTGGAGAGGCGGCATGGCGCCCTCACCTTCCGGCTGACACAGGTAATGACTGGTCATGGTTGTTTTGGCCAGTTCCTGTGTAGCATAAGTCGGCAAGAGACGCCCGGTTGTCACCACTGTGGCGACTGCCGCGACGTTATTAAGGACGCGGCGCTGTAAACTTTGGCAAATTGCCCCGCCTGGGCATCGCAACGCCGTGAGTTGATCGCGGCAGTCGGTATGGTTGCCCTCTCGCTCCCGGCCGTGGTTCAATCTATAGTCCGGAGCGAGAGGTCGTGGAACGCCTTCGCCTCCTTCTGTGAGGAAGTCATGTCCATCAAGGAGGCGGCGAAGCGGGAGAGGGAGCGTTTAAACCCTCTCCCCAATCGCAGAACCGGGCGCGAGATGACCTCCAGCCACCCTGAGGTTTGACCTGGGGGTGGTGGGCTTCGTGGGCCTGCCCGCCACCCGATCAGCACCAGGTCCGAGAGGCGGCGTGCGTGTTCCCACGCGCGCCTCTGTAACGTGTGTCCGTCCTCTCTTAGGGGGACAGAAGGGAATAAATTAGTGGTATCCAAAGCGTAGGTTAGGCACTATTTGTGCAGTGGCCTGCCGTTTTATACGGCGGGCCGAAACCTCGGCGGGGTCGCGACCGCATGTGAAAGTGATTCGCGCGGCCCCGTTGATTGCGATTTTGTCGAGGAACACCGTGGTAAGTTTAGTCGGTATTCCGGGAGGTCCTTTATAATTTCAACATCTTTCTTTTACCCCGGTGAGTCCGACATAACCCCTCCGCCCGCCCCCGCGGAGGGGTATGCGTCAAAGCATTAGTCAAATTCCTGTAGAAAATCGGTGACATTATAATACGTTTTCTCAGCCAAGAATAATTTTATTTCTTCTCAAATTTATTGATTTAACTCATGCCAATTTTAGGTATTTTATTATAAATTACCGGAGCCATACAAGAAAACGCTTTTGCGCATAAGTGCAGTTATTGCGCTGTGTAAGCATAGCTTCAGTTATTACGTCTGTTTCTTGGTACTACGTCTGCCATGCGAGGAAACAGATTAGTATTGGATTTGACGAATATTAAGATTTATAGAATGTAGAGAGAAGGTAAAGTTAATATACCATATTTTTTTAAATAGGTCACGCAGCTGTCGGTAGTTTGTAAATTTAACATACTTCTTAAGAATCTCTTTTTAGCTTTAAATACGATATCTTCATTAGTTGCGTTTCCCCAAAAGATTATTTCGTATCGGAGAATGGACTCAACTAGTCCATAATATGCTGTAAGAAGTGCGCCTATACTAAGCATTCGAGACAAGGAGTACAAAGCGTATGCACTACTACAAATATTTTTATTTAAGGCATGTATATGAGCTTTCCAATTGAGATTTTTGTCAATAATTAGCCCTAGAAACATTGCAGAGTTAACTGCGTCAATATTATTACTATTATAATTAATTGCAATATCAAATGTCAATGGTCGTTGACTAAAATGCATAATATTTGTTTTAGTTATGTTTATTTTAAATTATTATTGTCTAACCATGCTATGATTTTCATAAGGGTCTCAGTGATATTATTTTTATATATTTCCTTACTTTTGCAAGGAAAGACAACTGTGCTGTCGTCTGCTAACAGTGTCATAGGGTGTTCATTGGATCTAGGCAAGTCGTTTATGTACATCGTAAAGAGAAGAGGTCCCAGTACGCTCCCTTGTGGGACACCGAACTTAACTACACGTTCACTAGACGAAAATATTACTTCTAATTTTGATTTAGGGTTTATTCTATTTATGTGCGTTAATTGTTTTCTATTTATGAGATAAGAACGAAGAATGTTTAAGACATTCACTCTAACACCATATTTTCCAGCTTTTGCAGTAGTATGTCATGTTGGACATAATCAAAAGCCTGCGTCATGTCGCAAAAGATAGCGCAGACTGGCGTATTCTTATCCATATTTGTTATGACACTATGTAAAAATTAAAATATGGCCATGTTAATGGTCTTATTTTGTCTAATTATTTACCTTTCTGTTCATTGCATAAAATATTTTTCTTTTCTAAGTAAGTATTGAGCTTTTTATAAATAATATAATAATAATAATAAGTAATAATAATATAATAATAATATTCTATCACATACACACAACACCATCTAGCCCAAAATAAGCAGAGCTTGTACTATGGATAGGATGGACTAGACAACGGACAAACATACACATATGTTTCTTTTGTAAATACGTACATATTATACATAATAACGGTCTTCTCAAGAAAGCAAAAGAAATTGCTAATGGATATACACTTGTCTGCAGCTTTTATAGCACTGATTGTTGTATTACTTCGTTTCTTTTCCAATTTTGTTGAGTCTTTGTCGTTCGTGTTCAAACACTTCAAATAAATAAATTATACAACATAGTGATGAAACACGAAATTCTATAAGATATATTTCATTCCACATTTCAAAGAGAGCAAACACTACATGTACATCGTCTAATGTAATTCCATCAGCTAAAAAAATAGTACGTCTGAGTTTTAGAAAAATAAGTCATACTGTCGCGATGACAAAGGTTGTTGTACCGACACTTCAATAAATGCCAATATTTTTAAGCTTTTGATGTAATTTGGTTCATTTTTGATGATATCAGTCCTGATTAAACATTAATATTAAACATAATTATTATAAGAATTATATAACTGTCAAATTTTCGATTAAAAATAACATGAAGGCGTAGAATACGTTGCTATTTTAGAATTATCGAATACTACTTATGAAACATATATGACAGAGTTTTATAAAATACTAGCGACCCACCTCGGCTTCGCATGAGTGGAACAAAACCTGAACCTAAACCTTCCTTTTTAATCACTTTGTCTGTTGGTGAAATTCGCTCAGTATTTTTGTGTTGATCGCGAACAGACAGACAGACCTGGCAGGGGACTTTATTTTATAATATGTAGTGATAATAATTACAAGATGATTAATAAAATTTGAGTTCAGGAATTATGTTAATTCAAATCAATAGTTAAATTAAGTGTTTACCTTTAATAATAAATTGACTACACGTATACCGTTTATTATATGAATTGTTATGTCTATTAAAATAAAGTGTTAGTGTTGATATAAACTGCTTCATCAAACAAAATATTTAAATTATGTCTTTGTTTCAACTGTCTGATATAGCTTCAAACAGAAAGCTATGTAAAACTATTAATTGTTTGTTAGTAAAATATAATATTACTGAATATTCTGGATTCGTTCGGTACAATAATTCCAAATAATTAGCCGTGTAGAGATACTTATTTTAATTAACTTATTATTGACTGAATAATTACCGAGGAATAAATTTGGGCTTATGATTGTCCCCGATACTAAAATGCCTGCAAACCCCGCAATTCGATAACGTGTTAGAGAAAAGACAACAGGAGCGCTGCCTATTATGTAGAACAGAAACATAACTGGTAAAATTAGGTGTAATGCACTTCTGTCTGCGATTGCGGGGCTATACTCGTACTGGCGCCTATAGTTTAAATGCAGCATGGAGAACAAGTAACATTAAATAAAATGTATATATTTCACGATTCAGTTAAAAGTATAATCAAGGAAAACGTTGCTGAATTAACAAAAAATAGTGATATTATAATAATAATAATAATAATATAATATTCGATCACATACACACAACATCATCTAGCCCAAACTAAGCAGAGCTTGTACTATGGGTACTAGATAATAGATAAACATACATATATACTTTTTTTTTGTAAATACATTCATATTATACATAGAAACACCCTGACTAAGACAAACATCCATGTTCATGCACACAAATGTTTGACTTGTGCGGGAATCGAACCTGCGACCTAAGGTGTGGCAGTTACACTGACCACTACGCCATCGCATTATATAAGTAAATATAAGAGAAATGAACTTAAAAAATACTGGCTGATTATATTTTACCGTGAACGTGTATTATATTATTATTGTAATTGTAAAGAATATGATAAAATAAGTTTATTATTTTGTTAACGTAGCAGTCCACTAACAAGAGCTATATTATAATCAAAATGGAAACTGCATTTTTATAAATTCAATTTTGGCTTGACACATAGGTGTATCACGGCAAAAATTTTTTTTATCGTTAAGCTATTGATTTCATTAACAAAAAATATGAACTTGATTAATCCTAAAACGGTGTGAAAGAAACAGAAGTTCTTTTTAAATAAAATCGAATAATCGTGGATCGAGTGCCTATTGCTAAAAGCTGGAAGGAAATAAGCCTCGGACCTTATTTCCTTTGCCTCAATCTAGACGTTGATGTGGCCTATAAAAGTGTTATTTATATTTTTGTCTTACAATTTTCTTTTATGAGGTCAAGGAAAATGTAATTGTAAATAAAGGTGGAAAAAATATTGAGATATTTAAAATTCTATGCAAATCTCAACTGTTACGAGCAAGCATATTTTGTATGGCAACGATCATATATAATAAAATACCTGTAAAAATTCGAACAAATAATTGTTTAATAAGGCTTACTATACTATTGATGAATTTCTAAATGATAAATACTTAAATAACTGTTAGTCTGTATTTTATCTTATAATAGGTAAATTATTAGCGTTGAATTTTAATGTATTATTAGTCGTTATTTTCGTTAGTAATTGAGTAAGCTGTTCAGGACTAAGATACTTGTGAACTATATCATAATTTGTACACTTTATTATGTGGTAGGACATAGCGTACTTATAAAATAGCCTTAAGAACTCTTAGTATAGCGTTCTTACGGCCACATGCCTATGGTCCACAAATAAATTATTATGATTATGATATATGATGCCCAAAATTAGCCCCAAGCTTCTTCAGAGTAGACAGTGATCGTACATCGAGAACTTATTTTCCTGGTTATGTTGTGTTCGTGGGAACAATGAGTGGTTAAACAAGGGTCAAGACTATTGTCAGTCGAGCTCAATACCAGAGTACAGACTACGTGATGGTATTAAAATTATTATATATAGGCCGCAGCCCATGGCCGTTGGGGCAGAAAGGTTCTGAAGTGGCGGCCACGCACCGGAAGACGCAGCAGGGGTCTCCACAAGGTAGACCGACAACCGGGTAATGGTCGTAGAAGCGGTTGGATACGGGTGGCCCAAGACCGGTCTGTGTGGAAAACCATAGGGCAGGCCTATGTCCAGCAATAGACCTCTTTTGGCTGAGATAATGAATAGCCGCATTATGGTTTCTGTCCAAAATTTATAATAGCAAGACCTAATTGCAACTTGCAATTATGTGATGAATGAATACAAATGAGCTGATTCGCACAGAAATACTAACTACTCTCATGTAGGAAAACGACGTATGAGTATTAACACTGTTACCTAGCTAGTATATGTGTTCCGGCAGCTGGTATACGTACTTCTGCCATCCTTTACGGATAGGTACTAAGGTAAGCACCTTAGTACCTATATTTGCAGTCAGGATTTTTGAGGTCATTTCAATAATTTGTGATACTCTTCTTCTCTCTTAGCCTTTATTATTCCCAAGTCACTTGGGGTCGGCTTTTATAATTTGTGATACTAATGTGCATATTAAATAGTTAATTATCGCTTGCTTTAACGGTGAAGGAAAACATCGTGAGGAAACCTGCATGTCTAAGAGTTCTTAATAATATTCTCAAAGATATGTGAAGTTTGCCAACCCCCACTGGGCCAGCGTAGTGGACTATGGTCTAACCCTTCTCACACTGAGAAGAGGTCCGTGCCCAGCAGTGGGACAGTTTAATACGGGGCTGATTTTATTATATATATCTAGTTTTTACATAATTTACTCTTATTATCTTCAATGTATGCTGTATCGTTTATCTAATGCATAGGTTTGCGCTTACACTTAGAGCGACTCGTACCTCCCAGTTTCTATTACCAGATCGGGCAACATTTGAATATAGCCTGTTCGTAATATTGTAATATATATAAAATATAAGTGTGTTACTTCCGGCTATTCCTCCGCACATATACAGGAGACATCTATACTATAATATTTTAAAGAGGAAAGGTTTGATTTATGGCCTCTTTTTTTTAAGGATTTAACTCAAAAACTACTCAACCGATTTCAAAAATTCTTTCACCATCTTAAAGCTTTATTATCTCCGAGTAACATAGGCTAAAGAGCAGCGATAGCTCAGTGGGGAGACCAACAGACTGCAATGCAGAGGGTCTTGGGTTCGAACCCACGTCGCGCACCTCTGACTGTCGGAAGTTATATGACTTTTCGAAATTATGTGCGTATTGATTGACAATTATCGCCTGCTCCGTGCCAGGGAGAGCACGTTAAGCCGTAGGTCCCGGCTGCCATGAACATCTATGGCAGTCGTTATTGGGTGAGTGTCGACACAAAAGATCCCACTGGGTCGAAGTGTCGCCGGTCTGCACTGACTGGCCCCCACATAAGATAAGATAACATAGGCTATAAATTTTTAAACATTGTTACTAACATAATCTAACCTACTTTTTCGTGAACGAAGCCGCGGGCAGAAGCTAGTACTATATAATTATGAATGTATTTTAATTCTGCTAGTATATTTCTAATAACGAACTGAGCCTCCAATTTTATCCCATCGCCTGCTTATCTACATACAACCTGGCAACGCCACATCCCGCCCGAACATAATAATCGCGCATTGATTAAAATAATCTCAAATGCATTAGCATAGGTATTGGGTTTAGCGAAATTAGTGTTATTGTTACCAGTTAGAAACAACTGACTTATGTAAACTAAGGTCCGACACACGGTAATACGCAACATGTTATGTCGGGTGCTTTAATCCGTAGACCTCTGTATTTAAACTGACCCTGATAATAAGCGTAGTCTAAAAGGTGGCCAAGGATACAACAACACTAATATACACTAATATTATAAAGAGGAACGGTTTAATTTTTATTTGTTTGTTTGTTTGTAAGGGTTTAATTCAAAAACTACTCAACCTATCTTAAATATTCTTACACTGTTGAAGAGCTATGTTATCATCGAGTAACATAGGCTATCTATTTTTTTACAGTACTGTTAGCTAGTAATTAATAAATAGAAAACTAATTTACTAATTATTAAAATTCTGTCATTGGCAGAGAGCTTCTTAATCCAGAAATAAAATAGGCTATTTATGACATAACGCAACAAGTCTTGGGAGCGTAGAAGTAATCACAAACGTGAGTAAACCACGGGGCTAGTTAGGGAATGATTAAATAAGAGATTCTAATCATTGATATTTTCTACTCATGCTATTTGTCGTCTACATCTAAAGACATATCCGTATAATATTGTTTTACGTTTACGCAAATAAAATGTCATTGAAATTAAACAACTTTATACGGATTTTATCGCGTTGCTTTTCTTTTTTTTTATAGAACATTTTTATTACATATTTTTGAAACTTTAATTTACCATTGTTAAACACTTTTACTCGTTACTGTTTGCTTCCATTTATAAAATCTAGTTAGATTTAATTTTACACTGTACCCGACGTTTAGGTTGCTTTTCAGCAGCCATGTTCACGGGAAGACATATCCGTATCCTTAGAACACTTATTAAACGAAAATCAATCATAACGCGAGCACTCATAATCTACTAATGTATCAATATAACTGTATCCAGAGACAATGAAATAGCATTGTGTTGCATCTGAACATCTAGTTAGGAATTTACAAGAAAGAAACAAAAAGCAGGCTTGATGTGTGCCGTGTATCATAGAACACATCAAGCCTGTTTCTTGTGAACGGTTACCCATCTAGTACTTGACCGCAGCAAGGTTAGTTAACCGAACAGTGTGTTCATTCCAGCTTGCAATAACTACAGGTCAGTTGCTAATAGGCCATCTCCATATCGCGTACAAAATACAATTTATATTATGCACTATACCTGTAAGTTTCGCCGCGTGTAATTTAACAAAATAGTTATAATTTATTTTTCGCGAAACACTATTTTGTCTCAAATAAACGCAGTCTTACCTACTTCTTATAACATCAGCTATCTGCCAGTGAAAGTCCCACCAAAATTGGTCCACTCGTTTCAGAGATTAGCCGGAAAGCAGACAGGCAAATAAAATAAAAAAAGATTTTTGAAATAGGTACTGTATATACCTTTATATGCATTTAGTAAATATCTGTTATTTTGACATTACAAACAGACACTTCAATTTTATTTAACTGTACTAATATTATAAGGCTAAAGAGTTTGTTTGTTTGGTTGAACGTGCTAATCTCAGGAACTACAGGTTCGAATTGAAAAATTATTTCAGTGTCGGATAGCCCAGTTATCGAGGAAGGCTATAGGCTATATAACATTACGCTACGGCCAATGGCCAATAGGAGCGGAGCATCAATGAAAATGTTGCAAAAACGGAGAAAATTCTCTTTTGTTATAGCAGACGAAGTTGCGTAGGCCAGCTAGTTTGTAATATAAGATTATACCGTAAATAAAGTTTCAATACATATTAATGTAATACCAGTAACAAGTTAGCTCAACGTCGCTTACTGGACAAAATCGCGTCAAATTAGAGGCTTAAGCGCTTACAGCCGTTTGTGTATGCATCAGACGGCTCCAATTTACTAGATCGATATCACTCTACGAACATTATGCTCTGTTATATTGGGTAATATAATTTTGAGTACGCCTGGTGTGGGTCGACGAAATTATGCCTGTATTCTTCAAATTAACCATACGAGTAGTTTATTTAACGACAATATTTGTTAATAAAATATTATCTTGTTTTAAGTTCATTAAATCTTACTAATATTATAAATGGAAAAGTTTGTGAGGATGAATGTTACTCTTTCACGCAAAAACTACTGGACCGATTGCGATGAAACAATTTTTTTATTCCAATATTCTCACGGCATCGGGACTTACGCGAGTGAAACCGCGGGGCGCAATTAATGTTTTATGTGACTCAAGAAAAAATAAGGGTATTATAATTTTAACGCCAATTAGTCTATTTTTTGTAGAATTTGAAGGTGCCGAACAGATGGACCGACATTAATCCGGGATTTTTATAATTGCGTAAATGTAAATTCGCAGAAAAAAATCTAGAGTTACTTTAACATTCATAAGTGTTACCTTGTAACCTAATTTGAATAAATAAACTTTTGTTTCTTTTTGCATTCCACTTGTACTAATTAAGTACGCAACTATCATACAAATTTTTATCATGTTCCTTACACACTGACAATATCTTTTTCCATTCACCCACAAACATATCACACTGAGTGTTGTCCACAGGGAGAGCATTGAGTGAGGCGAGAGACCGAGGCATAGGCAAATTAGCACGTTATAGTATCAAATGTTGAAGTTTTTAGCAATCTATCTAGTTTATGTGCTAAATTAAATATTAAACACACGAACTAATACCATGGCTCGAGTACGTTTGCTACATTTATGCGAGTATAACACACATTTATTTCAACATACATAAATAATTTGTAGAGGGCAATTCTTTTCGTTCAAATCCCCTAATATAGCTCGGCGAGCCCTCAAGAAAAATCGTCTTTATTCACTCAGAGGACGGATCCAGTCGAAACGGACTGGATCCTTTATTTTGTGTATGCATAACTTAATTTTCTTATATTATGTTTGAGAAGAATCTATTATATATATATATAGCGTATGAGTTTAGATTGCTTAAGTTGAATTAAGTACGAAATATTCATCTTGTTGGCGACTTATTTTCAACTTGCTTTATCTTACGAATGTAGTTTATAAGTATGTTTATACATGATTAGGGAAATGACGAGGCTAAACTTTCTTCTTTTCGTTCATTTGCGTGCTAAATTAGGATTGATATAGATTTTATTTTATATTGCTAAGTGTTTAGTAAACTTCAGAAGCAGATTAATAATAATTAAGTACGCGTCTTCTGCGTGTTATATAAAAATTCGGCATTCTGTTTAATATTTTGTTTACGTATATGTTAATAATAATACCTAATATAATAACTAGTCAAAAATTCCTTAACAATGTATTCCTGTTTTTTTCGTTTCAAAGTAAAGACGATTCTATTATTGTGCTGTCCTATTAGTAGACATTGTTAAAAGTTAAGTACGGTTTATTTTAAAAGCTAAATGATCAAAATATTACTTAATTGAGATATAAATAATTATGTCATCGTTGTTGTATTTCTACAAGATTTACGCTACAATTATTAACACATTGATTAGTAATTGAATCATTACTAACAACCTTTGAGCATTGCCGTTTAGGAACATCATTTATTTTTTAAACAGTAATTAATTTATACTGACAATACGTTCATAATATAAAGCACAGTAACGTGAAATGTTGGTATAGCAAGGTATACAGAGGTAATAGGAGTACATTATATACGTAACTAGCGACTCGCCTCGGCTTCGCACGGGTAGTACAAAACCTTAACAATTTATACACTTAAACATTCCTCATGAATTACTATGTCTATTAGTGGAAACTGTATGAAAATCCATTCAGTAGTTTTTGTGTTTATCGCGAACAGACAGTCAGACGTGGCGGGAGACTTTGTTTTATAATATGTAGAGATAATTCCCCAATTAAACAATTACGCAGTTACTAATCTGCCCAGTACCCAAATCACTGGCAGGTAAGCACCATCCACATGACTGCGTTCTGCACATTCCTGCAAATATATGATCTAGATAATACCGCAGTTTAACTTAAGGTATGCGGACGTTTCACGTCGGTCATGACGCTGGGTGTAAACAGCGGGCAAGTGAAAATAGTTCCGTAACTCAATCATACCGAAAGTCCGTATTAGTTACGTTAATAGTATTAAATAATACAAGCTTTATCACGCGGCTTCGCTCGCGTATAAATAGGTGAGGTGAGCCCGACATAGCCTCTCCGTCGCCGCGTCGCCCCGCGAAGAGCTATGAGTCAATCCATTCCCCCACCTAAGAGAAAAAAGGTTATGTTAGTAACAGAACTATTTTTTTTTAATTTAACCTATTTTATCTGGTGATAATATATTTTTCACAATGAAAAAAATTTTTTAAATCGGCGTAGTTGTTTTTGAGTTAAACCCTTACAAAGAGACAAACAAAATTGAAATCTTTCCTCTTTATAATATTAGTATAGACTATAGTGTATATGTGTGAATAGCCGCAGTGTATCGCATGATATAATTGAATTAATAATATGTTTCTCTTCAAACTTGGGAATAACGAACAATTATGGTGGGCATTCAACATTTTATTTCGACTGTTTCTTTCCAGTTATTTTTCCTGTAATTGAATTGTAATCTTTAAGAAATAAAGTAAGTATTTGAATTCGTATATACCAATATAAATTTATGATAAAATATATTATATTATTTATATTTTGACATTCGTAGTGTATCGTGTGACATTTAGTTTTATAATTTGCTTGTTCATACTATTGTTAGTAAAAATTGTAAACGATTTACAGATATTAACTTCGAGCTAAATTAGTTTTATTGTAAGAGATATTAAATTTATAACTTTCAACGAATACATCTTATATTGTAGTATGTAAGCTTTACAAATTAATTTAAACAAAGAAATTATATCTTTAAGCCACACTTTTCATTATAAAAGTCGCAAACCCATTTCTAATCCGAAGCATATAGAGGGGCGACCGTCTATAAATAACGGAGTTCCCGGAACTCAGTGATAGGACACCTCTATCGTTTATCATCTAACACCTTTTTGTCACTATAATCCCATTTTACTTGAATTATGTCATTTAGCTCTAGTAGGTCTAGGTAGCAGTCGTAGGTCTGGTAGTTTGAGAAAAAAATTATTTTCACTGTCCTCTCATATTCGTATGAATTTATTCATGGTTTTAGTTTTTAAGTCAGTTATAATATGGCAGAACCGGCTATTTGTATATTTTTTTTTACAATTTGGTCCCATCTATGGATGTGTGCCTATGTCACAGCCATTTTACTCACATAATATTATAATCCTTACTTATATGTATATTATAAATTTGAAAGTAACGCTGTCTGTCTGTTACCTCGTCACGGCTAAACCACTCAACCGATATGGATGAAATTAAGTACAGGGATACTTTAAACCCTGGGAAAAGACATAGGCAACTTTTTATTAATGTAGGTATCACGCGGGCTGATCCGCGCGCAAAAGCTAGTACTCTATAATAATAATAATAATAGTTTATTGTCTCATAAAAACAAGCAATATATGGATTGAGGCCCTAGACCCCACACTAGGATTCCCTTTGTTGTGGGATCTAGTCTCTTTCGTTCAATTATAATAATTTGACAATAGAATAAAATGAGATGAAAGTACAAAAAATATGTATGTAATTTGTGTAGTATGGTTAGTGAAAATTGGTGTCAAGGGGTGAGATATAAAGTGGTGTGGTATGGTGTAATGAGTTGTGATGTTGGTGTTTTTGTGTTATGTGGTGTGATGTGATGTGATGTGATGTGATATGATGTGATATGATGTGGTGCGATGTGTTGTGAGTGTGGTGAAGTGTGGTGTGGTATGGTGCAATGTGGCGCGATGTGATATAGTATGATAAAGTATGATGTGGTGCCATGAGGAGTGGAATGCTATGCATGTATGTGTTTGATAGGGTTTTAGTTTATAATTGTTTAACTCTATAAAATAAAAACACATATTTTATTAAGAAACCGCTTATTAGAATGGTGTCTAAAATTTACAACAAATCTATACTAATATTATAAAGCTAAAGAGTTTGTTTGTTTGAACGCGCTAATCTCAGAAAGTACTGGCCCGAATTGCAAAATTATTTAAATGTTTGATAGCTTATTTATCGAGGAAGGCTATAGGCTATATAACATCACGCTACGACCCACGGGGTCACATCTAGTCCTAAATATGGTGTGACATTTTATTCTAGTTACTGTGCCTCTGTATGGTCTTATAAATGAATAAATACTAAACTTTTTGTCTGCACGGATGGCGTATTGGTTTAAGTAGTCACCTCGCCACTGCTACTGCGCCGAGTGTAGTGGGTTCGAATCTCATACGGGACAAAAAATTGTGTGATCCACAAATGGTTGTCCCGAGTCTGGATGTTCTTTGTATCCGTTCTATTATCACACTTCTTGACAATTCAAGAAGTGTAATAATCTGTGTGAGAGACTTGTTTCCACACACAGAAAATAGTTAACAGAAATCAATTTTAGCCAAGATATACAACTATATCTAGGTTAATATTGATTTCAGTTAACTATTTTCTGTGTGTGAATAGAAATAAATGATTTATAATGATTATATGTTTACCACAGTTATCCAACAAATATATAATCTTATAAGTCAAAAGCCATTGGATAATTACTAATAATAATTCAAGGTAAATTTAATATAGCCATGCAAACCGATAAGTAAGTTTAAGCCGATATCGACAAATTAACTTCGTCAAAACAAACTAACTTGAAAAACAAGCTAAGATATTCAGTTACCAGATTGTAGTATCAACCATGTCTCAGCCTCAAGACTTGTACATTAGAAGGTATTGGCGTTTCACAAGCAAAGTAATAGTTTGTGTCAAGAGTAGCAAGATGATACCAATTATTTATTCAGATTTAGCAATATTATCGTGACTCACATAATTTTTTTAGGTAACATACATCACTTGTCTATGGCGTGGAAAACGTTACGAAAAAAAGTCCAAAACAAAGATAGCATTTACAACATTCATCTACCTTCTACTTGCAGTTTAAAGTTTTCATAGTACAACATTTTCAATTGAAACCAAAATATTTAATTTGTCCTAGAACTAGAAATCAGATATTGTTTTGATCAGGTTGTTGTGGGTTAGCAAATACCTATTGAACGCCGTCGCCTCCTTCTGTGAGGAAGTCATTTCCATCAAGGAGGCGGCGGAGCGGGAGAGGGAGCGTTTAAAACCTCTCCCCAACCGCAGAGCCGGGCGCCGGAGGGCGCGAGACGACCTCCAGCCACCCTGAGGTTTGACCTGGGGGTGGCGGGTTTTGTGGGCCTGCCCGCCATCCGTTCAGCACTAGGTCCGAGAGGCGGCGTGCGTGTTCCCACGCGCGCCTCTGTTTCGAGTCCGTCTCCCGTCTAGGGGGGACAGTAGGGAGTGTTAGAAGTGCCTTTGGGTAGATCTTTCGTGTAGTGGCCTGCCGTTTCATACGGCGGGCCGAATCCTCGGCGGGGTCGCGACCGCATGCGAAAGTGATTCGCGCGGCCCCGTCGATAGTGGTTTTGTCGAGGAACACCGTGGTAGGTTTAGTCGGTATTCCGGGAGGTACTTTATCATCTTTAACATTTTTTTTTTACCCCGGCGAGTCCGACATAACCCCTCCGCCCGCCCCCGCGGAGGGGTATGCGTCATGCAGTCCACCACGTAAAAAAAAAAAAATAGCTATTATATACTTTTAACGAGCAAGTCTCGCGTTTTATATTTTATGACTTAATATTTATTTAATGTTCGTTTATATAGTATGCGATGTCTGTACTGAGCATAAGATTGTTGTAACTAAGGTGACACTGATCTTGGTTTATTAACCATGAACAAAAATTTCAAAACGATCTTTGTTATTGACTCTGACATTCGTTCGATATCTGCATTTTGTATTTTTATAGCACGACCGTCAGATACACCGTCTTCTTTGTTTTATTTTAAAGCTGTGTAATTATTCTTAATAAATCTCGACATAACGAGTATTTTATCTATCAAAATAAATTAATGTAAGGTGTGTCAGAACCTCCTTAACTATTAGAACTTTTCTTAAATCTGGTAAACAACTCCTTGGTATGCCTGGAAGTTGCTACCTAACGGTCAATATTAAATAAATTACTTTAGCATGATTAGTGGTATTTGGTTATTTAACATTCATCATATTATTGCAATAGAAATGTAAAAAGCAGTGTGATAACACATCACACAGTACGCATGCATTTTATGAACTATTACATTTTGCCCGCGGCTTCGCTCGCGTAAATGTAAGTTAAGGTTAGTAACAGTACTTTTTTCTATATGAAAGGTACATAATATCCTTTTCTGTTCCCTTGAAAACGTGTATATAAAATTTCATTATGATCGGTCGAGTAGTTAATGCGTAAAAGCGCAAACAAACTCACATTCGCATTTATAATATTAGTTAGGATATTGAAAATGATTTTCTAAGCCTTTTAGCACATGAGTTTAGCTTTATCCTATACTCACTCTCGAAACTTTTGACTAAGTTTCTATGTAGGTGCCTGCATCATTTCTCGTATATTATTAAATGACCTTATAACGCTTTTCCTACTTTCTATAACGTTGACTATAATGTATTTGGCTTTAATAATTGTTTGCGTTTGCCATCCAACTTTAATGGGTATGTCTATGAATAAACAATTTAAGAAATAAAGATAGTAAGTATTAAATAATTATTCAGCAAAAAACTATAGTTCATAAACGATAAAACTTACGTATACATTCTTCAAAAATATTATCGCTTCGGTTGCTATTGGCGGAAAAAAACAACATTACTTAAAACAGTGTCTATGTCTTTTACACTTATCAGAATATGATGGTAGAATAATTATTTTCGACTTGCACTAAGAGTGACTTCATGTTTAATAAAATCGTTTTTAATCATGTCTAGTGTAGTGTTATTATCAATAAATGACTTACAGACACAGTTACGGATCGGTATAGCCTTATTACTGCAACCTGAAACTAGATCAATTGTAATGATAGACTCAGACGACAGCTTACTTCTTTAAGTGCACTATGAAAAACTTGATAAACAAGATATTAAATTAATATCTGAACGCTCTTTTAATTGTCAGAATGTACAATCTACACATATAAAATTTTGATAAGTTGACGTCTGTAAAAAGTAATCTAAGGGGTCTTTATAAGAGCTATGAAAGCCAAAACAAATATATTTAGAGTTTTTGTCCGTCTGTGACTCGAAATTAAATGCGATTATAAAAGTTGTTATCCTAAAGATCTTAAATAAATTCTAGTACATGTTTCATCTTGATATGCCGCCTAGAAGTCGAGAATCAATTACAAGAAATTATTTATACGTTGTTTAAAAGCATTAACAAATGTTAGGTACACACATTTAATAAGCTTCTTTTTACATGCAAAGTAAGAAATATAAGCATAAGATACCTATTTACAAATTCCAAGTATATAGCGAAGTCGCAGATACAGCTAATTTATAATATTATAAAATTATATTTTTCAACAAATCCGTAATTTGTACATCAATATTAAACGCTAAAATTCCGAAGAAATTCAGTGGATTTCTCTTCCCAGTATTACATTACAATAGGTTCCGTCAAGTATATACTAATTCGACTAACCGAATAGGAATGTCTCTTGCCTAATGGTCGGAATCATACACGTAATAGGCAATTGTCGCGCGTATTGTGGTCGGCGTATAACGTCGGCTGAGACATATTGACCGAGTCATTAGTCAGCCGCCTACCAGATTAATGTGTGTCGGCACACTGACCTTACCTGATTTTGATTAAACACGAATAAAGAATGCAAACACCTTGTGGTGTGGTGGTAAAGTCAGACCGTTTGGGTGGCGCATTGGTGACTCCTAACCGGGGATACAACTATTGTGCTGCATCGATTCAAAGTATTATTGGAATCTTCTGTTAAGAATTTTTTATAATTAGCACTAAGGGAGGTGCCTCTTTAGTGCGTTGCGTTGCGTCGTCGCAGCATCGACGCTGCATCGTTTTACATATATTTTTTGTGACTTGCCAAATGAATGCGTTGCGTCATTGCACGCGGCGTTTCAACGGATCGACGGACGAGAGACTAAGCTGGGATGCGCTGCACTGTCGAAGCTCCGTTGCGACGACGGACAGTGTCAAAACACACAGGGACAAGTCCGAAATGGTGCGTGCGTCGCCTTTTGGCGCTGCGACGTCGTGCGTCATCGCAGTGCAGGTGTGGCATACAATGCGTTAATCTGTTGCGACGACGCAACGCAACGCACTAACGAGGCATCTCCCTTAGTCTGTAACTGTGACTACAACTAACTAAAACAGCTAACAAGTAATGGATGTCAAACTACAGCTGACGAAACGTGGGTGTAAGACACCGCTGTTTACCTAATTGGGAGTTATTGTCAAGTGTAAAGTTTTACAGATACGATATTGTATAGTTAGAGAGACGTCAATAGCTATCGGCAAGGTCACTGATCTCTTAGGTTTGGCAAACTTTACAATACTTTAAATAATATCGACTTCTTTTGAGATGTAGTGTTTCACACAGCGGTGAGCAGGACAAAGGTTGAATGGAGTATGAAATAAGTATCGAGCTACTACCCGTTTCTAGCTACGCTGGGATTAAACTGAGTTGCCACACAATAGGGAACTTATACTTAATGATCTTATATTATATTTGTAGTCCTAACTAATCTGTCGACCTCGATGGCGTAGTGGTTAGTGTAACCGACTGCCACGCCCGAGGTCACGGGTTCGATTCCCGCACAAGTCTAACATTTATATGCATGAACATGGATGTATGTCTTGGTCTGGGTGTTTCTATGTATAATATGTACGTATTTACAAAAAAAAAGTATATATGTATGTTTATCCATTGTCTAAAACCCATAGTACAAGTTCTGATTAGTTTGGGCTAGATGGTGTTGGGTGTATGTGGTAGAATATTATTATTATTATAAATGCAAAAATGAATTCGTTTGTTTATTTGTTACGCTTTCACGCCTTAACTAGTCGACAGATCATCATGAAATTTGGCATGCATGTTGTCAGGAGAACAGAAAAGAACATAGGATACGTTACATTTAGATAAAGCACTGTTACTTATCTAAACTTACCTAGCCTACATTTACGCGAGCAAAACCGCAGGCAAAATCTAGTTTTAACATAAATGGCAAGGTTGGAGTAATAGAAAAACCATGAAACTTTAACCTTTGAAGAGGCCTAAATCTCTTTCAACTATACTAAAATTTCTTCACAGATCAAAGGTTTAAATCATAGACTTCTTCTCACCGCACTTAGTTCGCACGACAAAGTGTCGATACTATCATGATTGAGAGTGATAGTACCTATTTAATTATCAATACGAATGAGTGTGATAATACTATACACTACCTATATTTATACTTTGACTGCACGAATGCCGTTTTGGTTTAAGTGGGTTCGATTCTCACACGGAACAAAAATTTGCAAGATCCCCAAAAAGTTGTTTCGAGTCTGGGTATTCTTTGAGTCCGTTGTTTAAATTTTGTAAAGTCTCCCGCTACACAGAAATTACAGGAAGAGCGGGATTGTCTTTAAAAGAAACAAACATAGGTATCAGATATTCAGAAAGGTGACCATATTTAAACGTAGTAGGGCGCATCTATGTTTCGAATATTTGTTACATTATTAAATGAAGAGCTCATAATTTTAATATTTTATCCATTTTATGCCCGTATCTCTAACGTAGCCATGTAATCAATCACATTGTTATCACACACAATACCGGAGCGCATTGTTTCAACACACTTTCATCGAATATTATTAAAAATGAAATAACTTTTAACGCTGCCATTTTTAATTAATAAACTGAACTATCGGGGTTTTTACGTTGCGGGTAGATTTATTATGATTGTATAATTATCATTCGTTTAGAGTTATTTAATTTAGCTAAGATAATGTTATTATGCTGACATATTCAATCATTATGCAATATTATAACGTTTTTCCCAGTATTCTTTGCTTTCGCCAGTATCCGTAAATGTATTTTCTTCAAACATTTAAATTATGACTAAGTATCACGGAAAATGTTAATAAATACGTGTATCAAATTTTAATTGTTGTAAAACATAAATTTAATTAAATTGTTAGTTATTTACTTAATATAGTGTAACGCATTTTAAAAATGTTAATACTCATGAAATTAAATAATAATTTAATAAATGATTGACACTTAAATACTTCACCAAAAAGAAATAAAAAGGTAATCGCCTGTTTTCTTGTATATTATATTGCTTTTCATGTAAGTGTTTACTACGCATATAAAATTTGGTCTCTTTGAGCTGAGCGATAAAAAATACTAACTTTTGATACCCTAGAAAAATTCTCAATGCATTTAATCTGTTAATCAAATATATCTAGTATATCTAATGAAAATACGCGCCATACATTTATGTCTCGTTGCAACGTGCGCAAGTTGAAATATTTTCCGGAGCTTTATACGTACATATGTGTAAACGATCAGATAATAGGTAATTAAAAATTATACATATGTGCAAAAGATCAGCAGTGACCTCGCGCGCAAGTATGATTAACTTGCGCATGTACATAGTTTGTGGGATATACTTGCGCATGTAGGCCACACGAGCAGTTTGCACATATAGCCCGTGTAAGTAGCTTGCATATATCGTCTATGCTAGCTACTTGCGTCTTGCGTTATGTAGTGTGTGGCGCCATTATATCCTAACTCATATTATAAATGAGAATGTGAGTGTGTTTGTTTGTTTTCACGCCTTATTTACTCGAGCGATCATCATAAAATTTCGCATACACTTTGTCGGGGGGATTGAAAAGGACATAGGGTACCTTTCATCCAGAAGTACTGTTACTAATCTAATCTCACCTGAGCTACATCTACGTGAGTGAAGCCGCGGGACAATCTTGTTATTCATAAACAAGCAAGTAGCGGTATAATAAAACATGTAGATGGAGATTGCGGTACAAGATATACCTCCTAAAGCTTATAACCTCTTTTTATTGTGTACTGAGAGTACTGACAATATCCGCTAGATTGTTATACGTTTACTGCATGTTCTTGATAAAATCTAGCTTGAATATCTTATAAGTTATATTACTGAAACAATTTATAACTTTAGACTGGTTTTATTACTTATGACTTATTCTATAAACTTATATAAACACAATGTATGTTTCTTAAAGGAATGTTGGGAGACAACGGTTTTCCACAATGATTGTTTCAAATATGTTAGACATGTTTTTATTGTAGTTTTCAATTTGATTTACTTCAAAACATGTTTAATATTGTGATAGAGACATTTCCGTGACAATACTTTGGATATGATTACGCATACTATTTTATGTTTTTAAGCATTTTTGTTTGCTTACCTACTAGCACTACCTACTACCTACTACCTACTACCTACTACATTCATGAACATTTCTCAAAAATTGCGCCTGTTACGGTGGTACCTTTGTCACGTTGCTAAAGGAGTAAAAATTGTTAGAGGACGAAAATCGTTGTAAAAGTTAACTCGTGATAAAATATATGTGTGGAAGCAGTGACACAAGTGTTATCCAAGTATATACTTAAAGCTAACCCTGTTAAAACTGTTATTAAAATATAGTGTACGCGTCTATCATTTTTTAATTGCGGGTCAATAAACTTAAAGTGTTTACTGTTTACCCTATCAGCTGTTCATATCAGCTGATTGAAACAAACTGTTATTAGCGCCATCTAGACCATTTAGCAACAATTAATTAGACGCGTGACTCGCGTGGTTCGATCGACAGTGTACGATCCTGCAATCTCGATGGCTAAGTGTAGCGCGTGCGGTCGCTTTATCTCTGCGGCAGATGGCGTTACTTGTTCGACCTGTCCACTTAATTACCACCAAGGGTGTCTTGGTAAAGGCAAGGCTAGTAAAATTACAAAGCCATGGTCTTGCCCTGAGTGTACCAAGAACAAACAGCGGGACAACGGTCAGGAAACACCGGCTAAAGGTGACCAGGAAATGTGGAGATCGCCAGATAACAATGCTGCTACGTCCGCTTGTACTGACATCAGCGAGCAGACTAGACTGGACCTGGCCCGGGAAGTAAAATTGTTTCGCCAGGAACTGCATGCCCTTAGAGATGAGGTTAAACTTATGCGGGATGAAATGAAGGAGCTGCGTGGTACAATGTGTTCGAACAACGTGCGCATGGACAACTTAGAAGAAAGGATGGAAGCGTTGGAGAAAAGTGCACAAAGCAAAGTTTCAAATGAGGTGGAATTTGAGTCTATAATAACTCAACTACGGCTCGAGTTAAATGAGAAGGACCAGGAGCTGCTTTCAAATGATATTGAAATATCTAATCTGCCTGAGATATCGGGGGAGAACCCTACTCACCTTGTTGCTCTTATTGGCACCAAGTTAGGTGTGTCAATAGAAGAGCGCGATATTGTCAGCGCAGAGCGTGTCGGGCCGAGAAACCTGCGCGGCGGCGGAGTGGCAACTGAGGACGGAGCGCGTAGTGGGAAGCCGCGACCGCTGGTAGTACGTCTCGCTCGCCGCTCACATCGCGATGAGATACTGCGAAGCATGCGCGTGCGACGAGGGGCCAACACATCTGATTTCGGTATTGCGAGTGAAACGCGGCCTTTTTACATCAACGAACGACTGACAAAGGCAAACAGACAATTACTGTACAGAGTTCGCGAGTCTCGGCAGCGTATGCATTGGAAGTTCGTATGGGTTAAACGTGGTCGTATCTTTGTTAAGCAAGAGGAGGGCAAACCTACCTATAACATAAGATCCGATAACGATGTCACTCGTGTTTTTGGTGCCGCAGTCGTTAACTCGGCTTAATACTCTAATTGCTGGTCATAAACATTACAAGTTTTACATAATAATTATACTGTTCTTTTGTGGATATAACACGTTATGTGAGTTATATGTAATTTCAATACTGGAGATTTTCTACAAACCTAAATTATTTAGCACAGTTTTGTTTTTACATATTTCAATGTTTTCTCTGAGTATTGTTAATTGTAATGTCTACGTAATGTATAATAGATTGCGTGGGGATGTTTGTGTGGTGTGTGCTGTGGGTTGGTATTGGCTCAGTTCATCCGTTCCTTGGTTGAAGTTTATTGGGTATGATCATTGGGCGATTACTTACATAATATACAATATTA
Source organism: Catocala fraxini (assembly GCA_930367265.1). Taxonomy (NCBI): domain Eukaryota; kingdom Metazoa; phylum Arthropoda; class Insecta; order Lepidoptera; family Erebidae; genus Catocala; species Catocala fraxini. The sequence goes on from OV884032.1 coordinate 452,122, forward strand.
GTGTTATATATTTACATGATATTAGTTATACAAAGTCTATTTATTTATATGTATTTCTTATTGCTACGCTTATATGTATGTATCGTTTTATAATATTACACCATGACCTCAAAATTTTTTAAACTTGGTTTATTGAATGCTGGTTCACTGAGTACGAATCATGACAACTTTGTAGCCATGATGGAACGTCAAGTGGCAGATATAGTAGTCATAAATGAAACTTGGCTAAAGCAAGGGGAAGAGGGTCGAGCACCTAGTGTCCCGGAATACCGGCTAAGACATGTCCCTCGACCATTGTGGATACGCGAGGGTCGCGGTGGCGGTGTAGGTTTTTACATCAGACGTGGTCTGAATGTTAGCGCTTGTGACCATCCTATTCATCGTTTGGTGGAGCAGATGTGGGTGAAGTTGAGAGTGAACGGTAATAGGTTAATTATTGGAACTGCCTATCGACCGCCTTGGCTTGACGTGAATTTGTTTCTAGACGCATTGATGGATACTATTGCAACATTTTCTGATTATGACTATCTTATTCTACTAGGTGACTTTAACATTAATTTGTATAATAAAACTGACTTTAAATATACCTCATTCAATATATTTTTAAATTGTACTGGCTTAAAACAAGTAGTATGTGACCCTACGCATTTTACTGATACTAGTGAGACACTGATCGACGTAGTATGCACAAACGCTCCCGTGCGCAGCCTATCTGTGGAATCTGTAGGAATAATTAATGGTCATGCATTCATTTCAGTCGAGTTTCTTTTTCGAAAACCTAAAATTTTACCCAGAATAATGTGCTATAGGCCGATAAAGGATATTAATAGAGATCAATTGGAGCAGGATATAGCCAACATCAATTGGAAAAGAATGGGGTTGTTGAGCGATATTGACGATATTGTCGAGGATTTTACAAAGGTGGTAAATTTAATATTTGATTTACATGCACCTATGAAAACGAGGGTTATTCGTGAGCTGCCTGCTCCTTGGCTCACCGGCACTGTGAAGTTAATGATGCAACTGCGAGATAGAGCGTTAAATAGGGCGCGTACTACGCGAAAACCTGTACATAGGCAATTTTACAAAGACCTTAAAAAGCAAGTAGATGTGGCGATTTATAATGAAAAGAAAAGTTTTTTCAATATTAATATTAATTCAAATATAAAAAAACCGAGAGTATTATGGCGAAATTTAAGAACCCAGTTGAAATCGCATAATATGACGGAAATTCCTGTGTATCTAAGTGACGTCAACCACATAAATAATCATTTTTTAAATATTCCTGGCAATTTGTATGATTCCATATCCCAATTATGTTATTTTGAATTTAATCGTTTCAGTAATAAAACATTTTCAATTAAGACAGTCGACTCAGGTGACGTACTCAAAATAGTCCAGAATATAGGTTCTTCTGCCATAGGCATAGATGGTCTATCTATAGATATGGTTAATTTAATCTTACCACAGGCACTTGAACTTATCACTGTTATAGTAAATAAGTCCATACAGACTGCCAAGTTTCCAACCTTATGGAAGACGGCTATTGTTAGACCTTTACCGAAGACTAATAATATAACTTCAGTTAAAGACTTGAGGCCGATCAGTATTTTGCCTTGCCTGTCCAAAGTACTAGAGAAGGTAGTAAGCTTACAACTTACAAATTACCTCGAAACTCACAGCATTTTGCCAGTCAAACAATCAGGATTTAGAAAAAATAGGGGTACAGCCACAGCTTTGCTTGACGTTACTGATAACATCATTGCTGCTCAGGACTTGGGACAGGCGACGATACTGGTACTACTCGATTTCTCCAGAGCCTTCGACGCCTTAAATATTTCACTCTTAATGTCAAAGTTGACATATTACGGTTTTGATTACCTAACAGTACAATGGTTCAACTCCTATCTGAGTAATCGAACTCAGTTCGTAGAGATTCGCAATAATGACGGATCGACCTCTCGGTCAGATGTAAAATCCTTAAATAGGGGAGTTGCTCAAGGTTCTGTGCTAGGACCAATTTTATTCAATATTTACAGTGCTGACATAATACATGTTATAAAATATTGTAAGTTTCATATATATGCGGATGATGTGCAAATTTATGTATCTTTTAAACCTCACGAAACGCAATCAGCAGTGGATAAAATTAATGCAGATTTGAATAACATTTTTAATTGGGCCTATAATAATTCCTTAGTTCTCAATGCTTCCAAAACGAAGTACATGATCCTGGGATCTAAAAACCAGATAAATAAAGTAGATAGGGTAAACCCTCACATTGTTATGAATGGATCTGTAATAGAACGAGTGCTGGAAGCGCGTAATCTGGGGCTTATTATGGATGTCGCGTTGAGGTTTGAGCGACATGTTTCAGATGTAGTTCGCAATTGCTTTTATCGTATCAAATTGTTGTATAGACTAAGAGAATATCTTAGTACCGATCTTCGTGTACAACTTACTGACTCGCTTGTTCTTTCCAAGTTTAACTACCTCGACGTGGTGTACGGGCCAAGATTATTGGCGAAAACATCCACCCTTATTCAAAGAGTGCAGAACGCATGTGCACGGTTTTGTTTTGACATTCCGAAACGTAGCCATGTAACTCCATTTTTAAATGCAGGCAATATTTTGAAAATGAAATGGAGGAGGGATATTCACTTGGCAACTCTTATGTTTGGAACTGTCAAAAACAAAAAACCAGAGTATCTCTATGAGAAATTGGAATGGATGGCCGAAAATAAAAAATACACAAGCAGAGGACTAGGGCAACCATTGAGCATACCCAGGCACAGAACTACTGCATTCAGAGGTGGATTCCGGTATAACGCTACCAAGTGCTGGAATAATTTGCCTCCTCCACTGCGCCAACTAGCTAAAGTAAGTACTTTCAGGTTTCAGCTAAAGAAATTATATTTATTTGAACAAAAATCCAGCACCTAGTTGATTATATTGCGTTTCTAGATCTATTTATGTTTATTATATATCTATGCATATTCATATATATTTTATCAATGTTTTTTAATATGATCTCCAATTCCACACATATATGTAATTACCTGTCTATTGTACATTATATCTATTATATTTACTCTAACTATTAAATATGTTTATAAACTGTATGCCGAATAATCGTACGTGACTAGCCCGTGGGTTTCAGCTGAAAAACAGCGCTGCGGTCATCCGTAGCAAAGGCTGAGCTGCAACCTTTTGGACACACTGATAACATTTGCCAAATTTTCTTTTTTTTTGTTGGTTTTTTCTTCTTGTTTGGTTTCTTCTTTTTTGTTTATAAATTTTAGTAATAATTAGAAATAGTATACGATTGTACTGTTATCATGTTGATATGTTGTGTGTGTGTGTGTCTAATAAATTACTTTTCTTTCTTTCTTTCTTTCTTTCTTTCTTTACTACACCTTTGCCAGCAAATATATTTTACTAGAATTTGCCCGCGGCTTCGCTCGCTTTATGGCACATTTTCTCATTAAATTTGTATCCCTCGGGAACAGCAGCTCTTTTCTGGATGACAGCTAGCCCATATTACGTTCTGCACCCCTGACAACGTGTATGTAAATTTTATAAAATGTATCTATCTAGTTGATGTCTGTGCATAGGATTTTTAGGAAAGCTTAGATAGCCATGCACTTAAACGCAACAGAGACGCTCAAACGGCACAATTATCAAAACCTTATTGGTACATATTTGAGCCGTTTGGTGTCAGGCCACGGGGTCCAAGTGCTAGGTCTGTTTATAGAGACCTAGCTTAGCGGCTGATCGACGCTTCGCGTGACCAGAGGGTTGATATTTTCGTTGCACAAAGAATAAGTATTGCCATTCAACGTAGCAATGCTGCCAGTCTTCTGGGCACGTTACCAATTGACGACGATAAGGAGGAAAATTATGACGCTTTTTAATTTTTTTTTGTTTTGTGCTTTCTCTTTAGTTTATATTTCTTGTAGTAATTTGTGTTTATACAATTATATCAAGAATTTTTGTTTGTCTGTCTGTTTGTATGTTTGTACGCGCATCACACAATTTTTTGCATAAACGTTGTAGGTATGCAAAATTTTATGAAAATCGGTCGAGTAATTAAAGTGTGAAGGTGTAAATTACAAATTCACATTCGCATTGATAATATTAGTAAAAATACCTCAGCTAGAGCTTTTATTCCGATTGAAGAACTCATATAACATTTCAACATATATTTTTGCTCATTTTATATACTTCGGTTTTATTTTTATCCAATATAAAGTCTCTTAAACGATACATGTTTTATTTCTTACAATAAGATAAATGGGTAGAATAAAAAGGTTTCCGATGTAATGTTAAGTCGTAAGATAAATATGGCACACTCTATACTTGGTAGTTCTTTAAGTACTCTCTTAAAAAATGACGGCTATATTATAAATTCAAAACACACTATTTTGCTAACATCCTAACTGATATTATAAATGCGAATGTAAGTTTGTTTGTTACGCTTTCACGCCTAACTACTCGACCGATCATCACTAAATTTCGCAAGCATGTTGTCATTAAAACAGGAGAGAACAAAGCGTACTTACTACATACAGAAAAAACTGCAGTTACTGACCTAACCGAACCTACATTTACACGAGCGATGCTGCGGGCAAAACCTAGTTAATAATAAAAGTTAAAGTTTTAGATATTTTGATAATTGTACTCAATCTTTGTACACTGATTATCTCGGTATGTGTTTCCATGAGATTCTTCGGGCGAAGCCGCCGGCGCAAGCTACTATAAGGTTATAGTACTCAATGCTGAAAAGTTAACTTCTTTTATTGCTGATGAATCTGGACCGATGACTAATTAAGACTATGATAATGTAAGGACATTTATATTTAACTATTCTTTTCAGATTTTATCCTCACTCACGAATAATTCTACTATTTTAAACACTAGATTTTGCCCGCGGCTTCGTACGCGTAAATATAGGTTAGATTAGATTAGTAAAAGTACTTTTTGCTGGATGAAAGGTACCCTAAGTCCTTTTCTGTTACCCTGACAACTTAAAATTTTATGATGATCGGTCGAGTAGTTAGGGCGTGAAAGCGTAACAAACAAACAAACAAACACTCATTCGCATTTATAACATTAGTAAGAATAAGCACTTTACCATAGTAGAATCTCACAGTTAAACAAACAAATGTACAAAGACAGACAAAAAATGCGTTGGCTTCATCATCAACATGGATTTTAGTATAGGTATGAAACAGTCGTTTTATTTTAAAAACTCCATTGCACAGTTCTGGGCTCGTTACGATTTTATTATAAATGTAAATGAACTACATAGTAGTTAAGCGCCGTTTGTAAATAAAAAACGAAAATAAACTTGAAAAAACATGTACAGCCGTTAATTTTATTTTATATAATCTTTTGAGATATATTGTTGTGTGAAACGTTACAAGTTTTATTTTTCATTAGCTTGTTGATATTATGTTCTACTGCTGGGAAAAAGCCTCTCGCTTGAACTTGTTCCTCAAATCTCTCTGTTGATGGATATCCCCTGCCCCCTCCATCCCCGCCTTTCAAAGGCGTCTTGTTTGTCCCGCCATCTTCGCCGCTGACTATCTTGTGGTACCCAATTGGTGATGATTGGAGGCCATCACTCTGGGTGCATACGGCAAATGTGTCCGGTCCAGTCCCACTTGAGAGAGTAGTGTTTCGGACATGATCCGCCATTTTCCCTCCGAGAATGCTACGTTCCATACCCCTCCAGCAGATCTTCAATTTGGATTTCTGATTTTCAGTCAGGAACCATGTTTGTTTCCGTTAGAAGTAAAATCATTAAAAGTGATACGAAGCCTTTCGCTATGGAAATTGCACATCTATTTGTCACTAGAAGAAGGTAGGTGAGTGGTGTAAAATACTAACATTTCTATTGAAATGTTTCATATTCTACTTAAGACATGGCGAGCCTTTAGGCGTCTACCGATCACAATTTCATACTTACTCCAAATTACCAAACAGAAAAGCTCAATAAACCTTTTTGCCCAGCTCGGTAATTAAACTTGAGACTCTACGACTTCACTTAAAGATAAACACACACATACGCTGCGTGACCATCAGAGTAATCAGCATTAACAATAGTAAGAAATACTACAAGTCGAATAGCATAGAGTATCAGCATAGCCTAGTAGAACAGTAACGATCGTCGCATAAACCAGTTTTAGAGACAATTTAAACAATAATAATAATCGTTAGGGGAGATAAGTGTTACTAGCAATAGTTGTTTCATATCTATCGAATCGGCAATTGCTTGTGAAAACTTTAACTCACCCTTTAATCACTTCAGTAATGTTACTAAAACGAATCGACTAACTTAATTCAATTAGTTTCAAATACGTACTATAAAAATATATTGGAGAATAATTTTCCATTCTGTTGTATACGTGACTATTACAATTTTATTTTAATATTTTCTATTGCTCTGAAGATGAACAAATTTAATAATTCGTGAGAGACTCTACAGATATTCATACAATGGGTAGCTAACTAACCTCAGTCGACTCGGTTCAACTTACAGGAACTGTTTGACCCGCGTAATACCCAGGGCATTAGCAGAGGTGAACATTCAAACCACTGCGCCCTCCGTACTATCTTACTTTGCTAGTAAACAGTAAACAATATATATATATATATATATATATATATATATATATATATATATATATATATATATATATATATATATATATAATATTATTATTATCTTTATATTAATATTATTATTAGTTCAATTTCTATAGATTTTTTTTATTATTATTGAATGTGGTTTTTTTATTATACCTTACTTGTTAGTTTTTAATTATTTAGATTTCTGTATTTATTTAAATGTAATATTTGATAAATTATTTTATTTTTTATTTTTATTTAATATTTATTTTATACCATTTTAATTATTTTATTTCTTTATTGACATTGTTTTTTTGTAATTTCTATTATTTATATGTACCTGCTGTATTTGACTTTTAATATTTTCATTGTTAAAGTTCTGCTCGCATGCAATTAAGATCAAAACAAATATTTTACCAACATGTGGATAACGTTGTGAGGTACATACTTACTATCATCTTTTTATGTAAGTTATTTTATTTTAAGAATTGTATGTATCTGTTTGTTTTGCCAAAATAAATAAATAAAATAAATAAAGAAATATATAATATGATATATATATATATATATATATATATATATATCATATTTTAATAATTTTGATACAAAGATATGGGTATATGACAGCTGCTCATATTTTTAAACTCACTGAAGTAGCTTTGTGTTTATTATTTAAATAAAATATTACTTAAAATGACAAGGTTAAAAAAACTATCTGCTTTGATACTGTCAGCATACTTAATAAGGAACATTGCTTTAAATAAATTAGTTGGCAAAACTATTTCATAAAGAATATTCTTAGAACTGTCTAAGAATTTGTTTTCTTTTCGGGAATTGATGTATTAAATAAAATAATAATTATTTTCAAAACCCCGCTTTATGGTCTTATTTCCAACAACATTTAATTTATATAACAGTATAATAATCCACTCCACATGTCAGTGACATTATCACGATATTATAGAGGCACTTCACATGAAGTAATTGTACAAATATTGGCTTTATCTCGCCAAATTAGAACCAACTTTCTACTTCATGCATAGAATAGATTTAGTTTAGGCCAAGTATTGCAAATATTTGTACATATACGCCACATGGAGTGCTACCATTAAAGCGCTTCACGCTCGCGTCAGTCAGAGTCCATGATTTCTCTGCTATAATGAGATCCCGGGTCGCGTCGTTCTGTAACCGGATATGCACGTCAAGCAACTAGATCCTTGTTACGTCGTCTAAGTACGGCTGCAGTCCTATTTTAAAATACGTCTATGCCTCACGACATACTCAGAGCATTTATTAATATTAAAGATATGGCAGCTTAGATGTTTGGTATTCAATAATACTCGTATTGCTACAAAGACTTTAATTAACAACTACGACGCAACATTCAATGTATTAGCAGTGGCCTAATGACATCTACTTGAATGTGCAGTCAGTTGGTATTAGTGTATAAAAATAAAATATTAATATGTATAGCAAGAAACTTGCTTATTTCTTTTAAATAAGAAATCTAACTTCATGTTACTGCAAACATAATACAAATTTTACAATCATATCACGTCTCACCAGCAACAAAAAGCGCTATCATTGGTCCAAAAAAAGTAAAATAGGCAATTTCCAAAGTCATTATTTATCCTGATAGCTGACCTGCCGTGGGTTAAGGCGTAAATCTCGAACAAGGACACACTTTAAAAGGGGTTTTATATAAAATGTATGTAATAAAGTGCAATGTAAGAAAAAGGCTCAGGGAACATTAAATTTTTCACCTTACTGTACTTTTTGGACGTGATAATTGTAGGGCTAATTAGGTTGCAGCAGTTTAGGAATATTAAAATAATATTGTTTTGTAAACTAAATTGTGATATCTGTGACCGTATTTCTAATAATATAAAGCTTAAACCTTTCAAATGTTTGTAACGGACACAAACATTTGAATCATGAGCAATATGTTAGGCAGTAGTGTGTAGTCAGTACACCGAAGAGAGTTTGACAAAAAAAGTGATAACATGGAAAGATTACAGTAAATGTGGCACTTTCACTTTTATTGAAATATGGCCATTATGGATACAAGAACACCCGTACTCGAAATAAATGTTTATTACATTTGTATGTCGATCACAGATTGTTTTGCTTGTTTTCTTGTGTTATTTGGTAATATAAACCTTTGCGCCATTCGCACAGGCACATTGTAGAGTCTAATTACTTCGCCAACACACAGACGTAGTTTTATATTGCATATAATATGTACTTACATATTAAACTATTTAAACAAAAACTAAAAAAAATACAGACATTTGTAGCTTTCACTATCAGCTGCCAAAATATAGATTGCTTTAGATTTTCTATTCGGTCTGACATCAAAGAAGATTATAGGTTAAATGAAAAAAAATGGTATAAAAATATTTTAGCTGCACATATTTTGTGAGTCAGAATCTTTAAGCTGTCTAATATTTTCAATGTTTGTATAAAGTGCAAAATTCATGTGCTTTTTCATGCAAACACGTAATCTGTAAGTTGAACATTTTCTTTTTGAATAAATAAGCCAATGTTTTTAGAAATATATTTTTAACATGCTAACATTGCGTTTTTATTTTCGTTGTGTAAAAATACGAAATTTATACATTAGTTGATGAACGATTAATAACATCATATACAGCCACGCTTGTATTTTTCCGCACAGGTAAGCAGAGGTGCTACACACTGTTCTACCAGCTTGGTACTTAAATTGGTACAGGGTGCAATCTTATTGCCATCTATTAGGCCACCGCCACCACACCGAGTATTGTAGGTTCGAATCCCACACGGGACAAATATTCGTGTGATTCGCAAATGATTGTTGCGAGTCTGGGTATTCTTTGTGTCCGTTATATAAATGTTTGTAAAGTTGTCCTTTTAAAAAGACAAAACAGTGTTGCCAGGTTCTGTGCTGCAACTGAGAATTTTTCTATAATAAAAACAAATAACACTGTGGCCAATTCGAGAATCGAACCTGGGATTTCATTATGTCCCGGGATCAACAAGACAATAACGTGGAATTAAAATGGAAAACAGAAATATTGTTACACGAACTCAGCAGCACTCAGCAAGTTAGAAGTACTGCGAATGTGCCCTCAAGCGCTGTGCTAACCGAGCAATCAATTTCGAAATACCCTTTAACAAAGCGTAGCTCCAACTATATTTAACCCTTAAATGCCCTTCAATACACAGTTTTGGAGGCGAACAAACGGCCTACGCAATCTCGACGGTAAGTAGCAAAGTGTGATTTCCCTAAGACTTACAACGCTAAGGCCCTTACGTCGACGAGAGCATTTTAGCAAATTAATTAAGTCTCAAGTTATCCCGACCTCGGGAAGAAGACGGATTGCCCTCGTCTTCATATAAATTGTTAGAAACGTAGCCTCTTAATATATAGCCGAATTTTCATATTAAGAGTTCGTTTTGTGAAAACTTGTTTCGAATAGGCTGACAAAATAATAATGTAAATTGTCTAGCTTAATATAGTTCTGTATTACGGTTTTATCAATAAGTTTATTTTAACTGGTTCGTTTATGCTAAATTCGCTTGTCTTTTCTCTTCATTCATGTGAAAAACAATACAAACACGCAATTTGATTTAAAAAACAAAAAGACAGCTTTGTAATTTCAGTATCTTTATAAATGAAACGAAAATAAATCAAGAAATATCATGACAATTTGCTATATGGGTACATAATATTTCTTTGTCTCAAGTGCGTCTCGTGCTAGCAGCCTACCTGGTGGTTAATAGTAACCGCTGCTTATGTATTTCATCAGTGTCACACACAACCAAGTAGCTGCGTTTAGTAATGCCCTTTTTTGGCCTTGTTCAACGAAGGACAAGTTATAGCGTTCAACACTCGCTAGTAGTTCATTATATAAAGTGTGTAATTGTGGACGAAAATATGGCGGCAAGCGCACCGCGATAAACAAAAATGACCATTTATAACTTGTATTGTTATGGTTTGTAGATAATAAGTGGCAGCTATCTTATCTTATATTATGTGGGGGCCAGTCAGTGCAGACCGGTGACACTTCGACCCAGTGGGATCTTTTGTGTCGACACTCTCCCAATAACGACTGCCATAGATGTTCATGGCAGCCGGGACCGACGGCTTAACGTGCTCTCTGAGACACGGAGCAGGTGATAATCGTCAATCAATACGCACATAATTTCGAAATATCATATAACTTCCGAAAGTCAGAGGCGCGCGACGTGGGTTCGACTCCGAGACCCTCTGAATTGAAGTCTGTTGGTCTTCTCACTGAGCTGTCGCTGCTCATAAGTGGCAGCTAAAATATATAATTGCAAAAAATCTATATATAATAATATAATATCAGCCCTGTATTGAACTGTCACACAGTTGGGTACGAGCCTCTTCTCAGTTCTCAGGTTGGGGTATAGTCACGCAGGCCCAGTGTGCGTTGGCAGACTTCTCACAACTCGTTGAATTCGAGACCTCTGCGTGGCAGTCCAACGACTACTAGGCTAAGAATAAACATTAAATATTAAATAAGATAAAAGAATTACCCCAAATTGTTCAAAGTGCGGCATTCCGGAAGATGTCGCCTGTTGTTGTAGTGTGTCAGGACCACGGCTGAAAAAGTCGCTTTGATGAATATTTTCTCAATAATTTTGACTGTCGTCGGTTTCCTGGGTAGCATTATATTGGCGCCTAGCTCACCTAAGACATTTTTATTTACACGGGCAGTGTTGTTAATATATGTTAGTTATTGACACGGTCGGAGCGTAATGGCTGGTATAGCTCAATCGTATATCGAACATTCGATTATGATTTTCGAATCATCGTACCTTTATACGGTTACGGTAAACCTTTAAACGGTTTTATAATTCAGGTGTTTACGTTGCAAACCAATGTGGCCCTCGTCATGGTAAGCTATTGCCGAAGTCTCTGGATACATGACACGCAAACCCAAGAACTACACAGCTGCATTAGCTACTGTGCAAAAATACTCCAAACCACATCATATCAGTAAAAGCCCTGGCAGTCCTTGAACCTAAACTGACGACGAAATGCAAATATAATTAATGCTTCTGTGATCTCTGGCATACGAAAGATAATTGAAAACCTATAGTATAGCCGCCGGTGTGCCGTTGCGACTCAATGTAATGTGATAAGTATAATATTTTATATCACGCGGAATGATATGCTTGGTTAAATGTTCCAATAACACAAGCCACTAAACATTTAGTACATTATTACAAAAGCGCCATTAATATTATCAGCACGTTAGCTGAGCTGTCATTTGGCACCTATAAATCAACTCAGCCACCATTTTTGTTGGTCTAGCTTTTAAAATTTACTGCTGAACCGCCAAAAGTTATTAATGTCATTATTTGTCGCTTACTTGAGTTTTTTTTAAATGGTCGACTAACGCTTAGCGCAGCGCTTTTCCAATGGTTGAATTTCACTGGATCGTGATTCGTGAATTATACGGTTATTGCCGGTAAAAATATATATGAAGTTGTACGTGAAAATGGATCAGATATTTTAAGCCGATGGGTCAGCTAAAGCGCACAGGTAAAAGCTGATCTTTGCCTGTATTATATCTATATGAAGTAGATATGTTATTTATACGTTTTTCCATCTGGCAAATCTCTGTAGCAGAATGCTATCGAAAACTATGCAGAATTCACTTTTCTTATCCTGTAGAGACACTTATTTTCTTGTCCTTCCTAGCCCAACAATAAGGTCACGCTAAACGTATAAGATTATATTTTAGGTCTAACCAGATTTGGCTTATGACTCAATTTATACGGCCTAACTGCCCTCTCACCTCTGGAACTCAAAAGCCGATTTCAATACATACTATTCACATTCATGTATAGAATTGGAAGAGGTTTATGGCACCTGTTTCAGTGCCAGCGACCCACCTACTACTCAAGGCGGCGGTCTGGCACACCGTGGTGGGTTTAGTCGGTAGTACCCGGGACATTCAATCTTTTCCCGGATGAGTCCGACATAACCTCTCCCCTTTTCAGCTCCCCTTTTCCGCGGAGAGGTATGCGACAATGCATACTGCAAAGTTAAAAAAAATTGCTACACATTTTTCAAATATGAATTTAGAATCTAAGCAGTAGAGGACGAGCTCTATTTTACTAAATCAATCTCATTTCCAAACCCTGTGTTTTAATGGAAAATTTCTTTACTAAAAACCCCAATTAAACTTTCCCCGACCCGCGATCAAACCTAAAACCCCATGCACAGCAGTCACAATTAGTACACCACTGAGACATAATACGCTGTGCTCCTGTATACCTGCAGTCACAGAAAATTGCAAAATAATCAAAGCTGGAAATACCAATGACATATCAATGGAGATAGTGTCAGTAAAGTAAGTGTCAGTGAAACGGACATATAAAGCTCTTATCTTGTGTGTACGTGAATAGTAGAGTTAATATAAATTATCTGCACGGATGGCGTAGTGATTTAAGTGGTCGTCTCGCTACTATCACAGCGCCGAGTGTTGTGGGTTCGAATCCCAGCCGGGACAAAACTTTGTCTGATCTATAAATGGTTGTTCTTTGTGTCTGTTGTTTGAATGTTTGTTAGGTCCCCTACGACACAGGATTTATTACCAGAGCGGGAGACGTCTTTAAAAAAAAATGTAAGTACGACAAGAACTAATTGCTATTTAAGCATCTGTATATGTAACCGAGTGTGTCTAAGAAAAAAAAGTCGTGATGATTCCGAAGGAATCATGCTTATTTTGAAAGTACAAGCGCATCAGCTCAGTTAAATAAAATGAATACTTCAAGTGATCAACCGTCATTGTCCAATTCGGATTCTACATAATTTCTGGTCGCCGTGTTACTGTTTTTGTTTGAATTCGTCATTTTTCCTCTTTTGTATCATATCTTCTCCCTAGCCTTTATTATTCCCAAGTCACTTGGGGTCAGTTCAGTTTTTACACGGAGCGGCTGCCACCTGACCTCCGCAACCCGAAGGCTAACGATACCGTAAGGCTAGACCAGTGTCAGGATATTAAAGGGTACTGACTTCCCAATAACAACTGCCATAGATGTCCATGCCAGCCGGGACCGACGGCTTATCGTGCTTTCATATGGTCACGGAGTCCAAGTGCTAGGTCTGATTATAGAGACCTAGCTAAGCGGCTGATCGACGCTTCACGTGACCAAAGAGCTGGTATTTTCTTTGCACAAAGAATCAGTATTGCCATTCAACGTGGCATTGCTGCCAGTCTTGTTTATTTGATGTGCAATAAATACCATATATTTTTGTTTATCAGCATATTATAATAAAAATAATATAATAATATCAGCCCTGTATATAAAATATCCCACAGCTGGGCACGCGCCTATTCGCAGTTTGAGAATAGTAGTGCGATAGTGCACCACGCTGGCCCAGTGCAGGACTTCATACAATACATCACTTAGAACATTATAGAGATTTTTTAGACATACATGTATTTTGCAATAATATATCCATTTTATATAATAACTAAAAATTATCAATACATTAATATCATTATCGTTTCAAAACATGTATACAGTATGTAACACAATAAATAACTTTATGTCGAAGCGTCAAGAAAATCATCATTTGAATGCAATTAATTTCTGTTATTGGAATAATTAATAATAAAGCGCTATCTATTGGTTTGTTTCGTCGTTCGGAACGTCAAGCCTAAGTTTGAGTGAGGTTGCCACAGAGCCGATGTGTCAGTTGGAGTGACAGTTATGACTGTCAGTGTCATATTGACGTTATATAAGCACCGCGCCGGTGACGCGTGCGCCGACACATTCGGGTGACGAACTCGCTGCGGTACGGATCAAATCAGAGATAATCACAGTCAACCTTTATTGTTTTATTTCTCTTGTATTTGCCTATCATTAGTACACGTACGAAGTATAGGTAATACCACGCCTATATTTTGTTGCTTCGTCATGTCAAAAGCGAGTTACCGTCCAACTCTCCGACATATATATGATATTGTCATTTTAAAATGGTTAGGCACAGGAAACAGTGTGGCTTTTAACAATAATGCAATTAATTTGTGGTTATAGAATCGGTATGTAACTAAAAGGACCTTTTATTAAAAGCAAATGATGTAATTTAAACCAATCATAGCAATATGTGAAACAAATGTCGTCATTTTGTATATTACTATAATAATAACGTCCACCAGACCGAATTTCAGGCACGGTGGCCAATCTTTAACAGAAAAACCCTATCACTTTTTGTTGGCCCGACCCGGGATTTGAACCCAAGACCTCATGCACAGCAGTCGCATTCACTGCCGCTGCGCCACGGAAGCAGTTACAGAGTACTATAATAAGATGATGATAAAACATACGGTCTTCACGATGCTGAATGAAGACTATACGATAACAAAATACTTGTAGTGATGGTTTATACTGCATGCAATAAAATAACGATTACAACGGCGATATTTATTTCATCCAAAAACTATATAGCTTAGTTCACTTTTACTATTGATACAAATCTAAGAACACCTCATTTACAACAAACCGTTTAGTTTACAGAGCATTGCAAAGAAATAGACATACTTACATACAATACACACTGAAAACACTATACACGTTTGATGCGGTTGGGCCGCGATCAGCTCCTGGTCACAGCATCGTAAATAGCACTACTTATTATAAGTACCAAAGGCCAAGCTGCTCCACTTCATCTTTCTATATGAAAGTAGAACGAGAATGCAGCTGTGACCTCTTTTCTCCCGAACAACATATTTTCATTCTTACTCTAACATTTTATTGTACGCACCTACTCAAAAGCCGACAATATAATTTAATGGTTTGTTCCGCATACGTCCCTCATGTTTCGTACCAAACGTAGAAACGCATTCGTCCCAAAAATTGTTCCTTATATGCCCCTTTTTAATAAATATTAATTTCTTAATGTAATTCCTATTTCGTCCTTTGTTTGCATGGACTCTTTGTTGTGGCGTCAGCCGAAAAATATTTTTAAATACCTCGTTGATTTTTCGGCAAAACTTTGGGCTTATGATTGTTTGACATCACGAGCCCGACAGCAAAAAGATTTAAATCAATTTTAATGTTTTGTTTTGATAACCATATGCATACAAATGTAGGACGAAAAAGGAATAATTTAAAAAGAGGGGCGATTGTGTAACATTTTGAAATGTGGGACGTAATATAGGGGCAAATGAGGCACAAACCAATGCAATAAAAACTGCACCTGTATTTAAGTACTACCTTCTTACCACCCTCATCAAACTCCCTTCAGAAAATAAGAAGTTATAAAAACAAAAGCGTACACATTATTGGCAGTCGATCTTTCGTTTGAAAATAACGGTCGCATTACCGTGGGCTGCGACTGTAATAAAAATAACAAAAGAGGTCAATTGGACTTTTATTAATCTACCCTCTCGTCGGAATCGTCTTAAGGGCGCTCGGGTTCTCCACTCGAGTGTGCTTTAAACAATCCCGTGTAACGTTTCTAACTCGTGACGCCAGTTTTGAATGAAAGAACAACTTTAATATCGTTGTACAGTTTTGGAACTTTGACTTCTAGTCTTAATGAGACTTTCATGAAATAATTAGTGTTTGTGATTTTTGCTTTAATTTAATGGTGTTATTAAGACTGCGCCGAGCGTAAGATAATGACAGAGCTTGTGCGGCGCATATACAAATCGGCGCGTGGCCGTCATAGTAAAATTATATGGAAGATTTGAAGTGCTTTTTTGATAAATATGTATCTTTATTCTCAACCAATAACTTAAATATTTGGGACGGACAAATTGTAATATAACTATTTATGTTTTGTTTAAGCTATAAAATAGGATAGATTTCTACTGTTATAATCTAAAAATCATGTAACACGAGCTTACGTTTTTGCATTTTTCGTGCAAATTTACGTAATTTTGTAGGCGAAATTATTAATTATTTTAAGTTTTTTTACACGTATTTGTTGTATACACATTCTTTGTTATGGTAAATATATATCTTATATTTGTATTAAACAAAAAGTGTTGATTATATTCACTTAACTGTGACCGCCTGTTTTTGACACATTTCGCTGCGCGCAGTCTTAATAACTTTTAAACTTTCGCGTTACTTGATATGCACATCATGCATGTGTGTAAATATGCATGATCATGTTTAATATCCGTTATATATTATATAGCTATATATGGTGGTGTTATTGTGAGTCGTCTACCGACCGTAAGGCCTCGAGTTTGTGAGGTTCAATTTGCCGTCATGAAATTCTCAGCCGAATCGACTCTAAATCGTTCCTAGTAGATTGGTTCCAACTACTGAGAACCTATAGATTCGCTTAAATACATTTAACATAATATTGGCTCGGTGTGGACATGTGCGTGTGCATATATTGTAATGTATTTACCAGTGGGAATGCTTTCTATATTATTACACAGTATACACATGAGCGATTAATTTCTCGTGTTCGTCAGTTGCTTTCATTTTCCTCCCAGTTATGTAATCGTTTATCATATCAGTAGTTATTGTTGCCAGAAACACTAATTACGTATATGAATAATGTCAAATATACCAAGCTGAGAATAACGGTGAGTATCGGAAAATCGTCGACTTATGAACGACGCAGCAGAAAACCTTAAAACAATTTGTACCTAGTGATGTAATTCTAATGTCGTTGCTGGACGATCCTTTTTTTAGAAAAAGGCCTTACGATCATAAAATCAATGCTTGTGTTGTGGGAAAATTTACAAGCATATAATTAACAGATACAAAGCACATCCCAATTCAGTAGTAACATTTGTGGCTCACACTAATAATTTACCCACGTAGGATTCGAACCCACATCATACAGCGCCACCAAATGCAAGTAAGCATTAGCAATTTAAATTAAGCTAAAATCTTTATGTATAGAACGGACAAGCAACATTACTGGCACCCTAAGATAGCCAGTAATCGTATATTACTTATATTATAGCACGTGTACAAACACTTTACTTCATATTATACAACACCTGAATTTTTTAAATAAAAGTAAGGTTAGGTTAGTAACTGTACCTTTTTCTAGATAAACGGTACCCTACGTCCTTTTCTATATAGCCTTGACAATGTATATGCAAAATTTCATAATGATCGGTCGAGTAGTTAAGGCTTAAAAGCGTAACAAACAAACAAATAAATTTACATTTGCATTTATTATATTGAGTTACTAGTTGTTATAGCGACTTATATCCAATACCGCACTAAACTTTAGCACAAGGTATTCCGGCACGGACAAACTAATCATCACGCCACAATACCTATCGCCTACTACCGCCACCTAACACCTCCATTTTATATTTAAATAAAGAAACAACATAATTAAATGATTGCCAAACAACGTCGTCAGATATTGTAAACAAATAATGGCTACAAATACATTCAGTTCAGACGGTTGATTGATGTTAGAAAAGCTTTGTAAGCTACCAATTACATGGCGCCCATTGTAGTGGAAACCAATTATATCCATCACAATAGAACTGAAATTACCCATCAGACCGTTCGTACAATGAAGATCATTTGTCGCAAACTATTAGCTGTGTTTTAAATAGTATTGGTGACTGCACGAGGCATAATTACATGAACTATATTCGTGCAAACTGGCAGTCGTCAAACATTTTACTTAGGCAGCTCCATCTATTAATTAGTTTAGAATAAAAATATTGTTATAAATAACATTTGCGAGTAAATATTAACATATGTACATATCTAGACACAATTTAGAATATATTCTGTCTGTGTCCGATCTTCGAATGTCGACTTAGAAATTAAGTTGATTTATTAAACAACAGGGGCGTATTATCTGAAAAAAAGGAAAAAATATGCTATCTGTTAACACAGAACACGAGCTTCTTGTGTAAATTTTCATCCAATTTAGTTTAAAATACTGTAACACATGATAGAGTAACAATACACATAAAAATATTCACTTTTACAAACGTTGCTAGTTTCAGCAAGGTGTTATATTTTCCATGAGGAAATTCTAAGTAGTACACAAAGTATGTAACTGTGTCTGCCAAATGGCAAAAGGCTCGAAGCCTTCTCCCTATAACGTAGGTTCTAAACATGCCGGCGAAATGAGTGTGTCGCCCATTTCTGATATCATCTGATATATAGACGTGTCGCCACATTACGTTACGTTCTCTAAGTCGTGTTAAGGCCATCGCTACGAAAGGAATTTAACGCTTGTCCTGACACAACTACCTAATAAACTGCGCATCATATGCCATAAACTGTTTGCCAAGGACACTGGCGCCCTTAACTCATCGCAATGTAATTGTTGATAACGAATGAGCTTAGAATTTTTGTGGGCTAAGCTGTTTTGTTGTGAGATTACGGGTAGGGCAGCTATTGTCTTGAACCTAATGTAGTGTTCGTAAGCCGTGTTGGCCATTGTTTATACTTCATATAATAAAGCGTTTAGGTTTACGCACAACAGAAGTATTCTATTCATTACATGACGTTGTATATCATATAAGGTTTAAACAAAAGAGTCATTACATTTTACTAGCAAGGTTTAGTCAGTATAGTCAGTATCAGGGGCATAGTTACTGTTTTAAAGTCGTTACGAAGTTACTGACTGTGATACTCTATATTACGTTGCTGATTCTGAGTATTCTACCGAAGGCTTTGCTACAGGTCATGTTTGTGCTTTTACCTTTACCACTAGGCCAACGAGATAATGACAATCATTTTAATAAACTTGTGATGACTACTATACAATAAATATTTAATATAAATAAATAATCAGAAATTTAGGCACGCTGGTATGTAAAAGTTGTGGAAAGATTACTAAAAGAATAATGTCGGTTAAAATAGACTAATAAGATACATATTTCTATCAATTATCGCCTGCTCCGTGCCTCGGAGAGCTCGTTAAGCCGTCGGTCCCGGCTGCCATGAACATCTATGGCAGTCGTTATTGGGAGAGTGTCGACACAAAAGATCCCACTGGGTCGAAGTGTCACCGGTCTGCACTGACTGGCCCCCAAATAAGATAAGTTAAGATGTATTTCTAAGGGTTGGACTTACATACATCAGCATACTTTTCCTCGATCATGGTTCCATGCTACATACATACCTAATATAAGCCGGCTATAGCCATTATGTACATTGTATATGTTATGCGAGTCTCCAGTCGTCTCCTAGTGCTGTTAGTGAGCATTTCTAACAGAAATACGTGATAGTATTTCGCGGATTCAAAGTTAAAAATCTTGTTCAAGCAACGGTTTGGGTCTCTGAGAAGATTCCTATAAGAAATTCAAGACCACTCTTTTACATCACCGTTAAATTTAAATGTCAGTAAACTACGACTCATATGAGCAACGTATTGCAGCCGTTATATCACATATTACTGACTATAAATAAAGCAAATCAGGCTCAAAATAAAAGTCAACAATAAGTGGAAACAAACGTCCGCGTCACTAAAATGCTACAATTTAATAGAATAGCAACGACTGCGTTCTTACATATCTAGACCCGATATCACCACGAGACTTTTATTTCCCACATAAAAATATTAAAATGTGTAAACCACATACTGTTAAGTCTAGTCGAAAGGAAATAGACAAAATAAAAAATCGAAATATGATGAGATATTCAAATGAAATGGAAGTTTCTCGAACTACATTAGGGAAATCGGTCCCGAGGGTGACCGGGGATCTCGAGACACAAGTATGTGAAAACGTCTAGGAATGTGGGTAGCGCGACGCGCCGAGTTATCCAAGGGACGAACAACAAACTTCGTGAACATCGCCGGGCAGTTGGAATCGCTCAATCAAAGTTGGACATGTCAAATGATATATATTGCGAGCTGTTTCGGCCCTCACAGAATTAATTATTGTCTAGTTTTGCTACAAAGATATTGCTCAATATTTACACACATAATTTAGACCACATTTACAGTGTATATTATTATTTGATGTATTTATTTGGCTCCCAAAACAAATTAGATTCATAGAGAAATAGAATATAGATATACATAGAATAAACAGTAAGTATAAAGCCAGGTTGCAGTTCTGACTATGTGTGCACAGAATATACCAGGTAGAAGAGTTGACATAGAGAGCTGTGTTAGGACGTACGTATAGTACGAGAATGCTTTTCTATCTTAGTTACTTGCGTTAACTGTTGAAGCATAATAGCGCTGACAATGCTTAAATGAGAAATTATGCTAGCTATAATATTATAAATGGCAATTAAAGTTTGTTGGTTACGCTTTTCCTTGACCGATCATCGTGCAATTTCGCATATATGTTTACCCAAAGAAAGTAAATTTACATAACCGACATTTAGGCGAGCGAAGACGCGGACCAGATCAAGTAAGTACAAATTATATTTGTAACTTTTAATCGTGTGCTTTACGCCTAAAGGAAACCTAAAGAATCTCTAATCGATCGTTTCCTGGCGACCTCTTTTGACCTTGTTCGTCTTGTGACGATAATCGCCTAGACGCCCGGCGAACGCGGGCGCACGTCACTAGCCACCTCTCGCGACCGGTGGTGCCAGACTATATAAGGAATGGACGGTGTCAGTCGCGGCTCCTTGCGGCCCGGCTTCACACTCCCAGCTAAGTGTCCTGATTATACAAGGACCACGAAGCAAGTCTTTAGCGAACCACGCCCTGACTATAGTTATATAAGTAAAAATTGTCTCTTTTATTTGTATCTTAATTCATTAAAAGTGTATATGTTATACCTTCTCTCATTGTACTTCCTAATTATATCTACAGTTCTCTTAAAGTAAACCCTAAAGGTTACAGTCTATTGTTCTATATCTCATGCGAATATTAGCAGTTGTATAGATTATTGCTACGTTGACTATAGACTGTCGACTAACTATTTTCATTACCTGCATAGTGTAAAATGGCTACGAACCACATAGACAGGAAATTAAATGAATTTCCTTAAGTATTTCTCAATTTTTTTAAAATAGGCGCTCTCCAAATTAAATAATGATGGTTAGTTAAATATAAAACTCAGCTAATTTCGTGTAAGTGAGAGTAAAAGGGTTAAGCAAAGATTTTATAATTAACATTAGAATAACAGAAATTTTTGACGATTTAGATTTAGATTTAGATTTAGACGAGGGCTTTTTATAATTTGTAGTAAAATATGAATTAAAATACTGACAAAAAATTGTGCTTCTGATCTTTTTGGACTGAATTTAGTACTTTGAAAGGCTTTACTAGATTAGTACAAAAAAAAATTAAAGACATGACGTCTTTAATGTTTAGAATACCTACTTCACTGTGCATAAGCATGAATCGCCTTATTTATAACTATCAATCTTAGATTAGTGTTGACTGCACTTTGTTGAAGGATATATTTTATAGTTACTTATGAAATTACTGTCAGCATGAAGGAAAATGGTGAGATTGTGATTGTCATATAAACTATTTTATATTTATCATAAATAGAAATTCTAAATCGTCGTGTTGGACAAAATCTTATTGGGTTCTCTGTCAAGACATGCTCCTTAGCGACACGGAGTCTGAAACTATGCACGGACATGTGCAATGGGTTCGCCCCTTCATACACGGGACCTAGAATCATGGCAGGCAAATCTTTATCGTGAGAAAACCACGCTTCGGCACGAATGGGCCAGCTCGACCGGTGTGATACCACGGCCTCACAGAAAACCGGCATGAAATAGCGCTTGCGTTGTGTTTCGTCGAGTGAGTGACGGTACCGGAGGACCAACCCCCACCCCCCTACTGCGGGGGAGGGGGAGGTAAATTTAAAAGGCCAGCAACGCACTTTGGACTCCTCTGATGATGCGGGTGTCCATGGGCAGCGGTAATCACTTACCATCAGGCGATACGCCTGCACGATTTTCTCCTATCCCATAAAAAAATATGAGTGTGTTATATACCTTTGCCCACTTCTTCTGAGATATATATGTGAGCCTATATATGTATGTTATTGATGATTTTTTACATGAATAGTAACTGGTCTTTAGGCCAAGTACGGTTTATCTTAATAAATGATCAAAATAAGCTACCTTCTCATAACTATATTGAGTATAAGCAACGATCCTTGGAAGCCCATCAAATGAAGTAAAATTGTAAAAAAATAGCATAGATTATAACTTATACATATTAATATAAACAGTCAAATCGACATAAAAATAAAGTAGTACAATTGTATAAAAACCAGGAATCACAATATTCGACGTATTAACGCACTTCCAAAGGCGAAAACGTGTATTTAAGTAATTTTATCCTATTTTATTTACATGTAGTAACACCGACAAAGAATTAAAAAAATATCGTACTAGCTATTTACTCTGTTAAGAAACAATAGCGTCGTTGGTTCCTTTGACGTAAAGTAAAGACAAGACGAGATTTTTTGTTCGTGCGCTAGTATCGACCGTCGTTCCGTCCGCGTTCGCCACTCGAGAACCTATTTACCCCAACGGGTTGTCATTTCCCTGGACTATATTGGCCGCTCGTAACCACTTCAACTGGCTGCCTGCAAGAGCTATTGAAATTAAAATACATTTTACACTTGTATTTTCTTATTCTGTTCATACAAAGTGAAACATAATGCCGGGGTGTAATACGTAATAAGAAACTTTATTAACATATTTATCGTATAGCGATAGCCTAGTGGGAAACCGTCGGACTGCCACGCAGAAGTCTGGACTTCGATCCCAAGGCGCGCATCTCTGACTTTTCGAAGTTATGTGCGTATTAAATAGTTAATTATCGCTTGCTTTAACAGTGAAGGTACATCGTAAGGAAATCTACATGTGTAAGAGTCTTCAAAGATATGTGAATTCTGCCAACTCACACTGAGCCAGCGTGGTAGACTATGGCCTAACCCTTCTCATACTTAGAAGAGGCCCGTACCCAGCAGTGGGACAGTTTATTACAGGGCTGATATTATTATATAATTAAAATAACTTTTGTGTTTGGTAGGATTTGTGGGATCTATCACATTATACTTCGTAGTACAAAGGTATTGAATGCGGTCCCCGTGTCGGGCAAAGTATTATTGGGTTTTGCGGACAAGTTTAGTAATACTCAGTAGCACCCCGGCGATTAAGACTATAACAGGCTTTCCATGTATTGGCTATTGAGTTAGCGTAAAAGATACGGTTGATTGAATGTAAAATCTGTTAAAACTTGATTATAGCCCAAGAAATATAAATATCTTAAACAAAAAGAATATATCAATATCAAAGTATTTTGATAGGTAAGCTTTTAACCGAATACGCTATTACCATAATTTCTCGATCCAGACACTCTGGTGACGTTGATCAAAATAATAATAATTGTTTCAGCTTGTTATTTTTGTGATTAAGTAATTTCCTGTTCAATAGACTTTCTCTATATATAAGACGAAATATTGCCTAAATATTTTTAAGCAATATTAGCTTACAATATATTTGTTACACTATTCTATATCTGAGTACCAAAGGTACACAAAACAATATTTTAGCATCGTATCCACTATCGTGACCGTTTTCTTGTAGTATCAATCCACAGAGATGGTATCTCGAATTCAATATCTTGCGAGCATATTATGTTCTTCCGAAACACCGTTCGAATACATGTCTCCATACAAAACATTTTATTTACATTTAAATAAGCTGCGCGTTCACTCTCTGCTTTAGTTTTCGCTGTGTCTGCGCTTATCTTTATATTATGCGTTCAAATTATGTATAGTATTACCGTTTTATATACAGATATGATTATTATTATAATACAGAAAAACTTACTGGTCATTCAAAAGTGACATCGTTAATTTCTTGGCAGGATTCTTCACATAAGCTCAATTCAACCTTTTTATACTTTAAACTGTAAATCCAGATGTTGTTACAAAGACTTTAGAGTTTGAGTTTTGTAACTGCTAGTTTATGACCTTTATTAATTAATTATTTTATATGATAAGGGTATTATTCGGATTATGAGAGCATTTAGTCGATACAGAGTACGTGCTGGGCATAATCTTAGTGTCAGTCAGTATTAACTGGTAATAACTGGTGTAAAGTAGATGTCATTACGCTTTGCAGTTCACCTTAGCTTACGTTTAACCTTAAATATAATAAATATATTGGATATTAATAATTTCCTACTTAAAAATAAAATAATCTGCTACTGACTGCACACTTAAAGTCACCAGAATATCTATAATAGCACTAAATCATAAAATACACAGATTGTACAATCAAAATCGAATCGAAATCGCACTGAATTAGTTCACATGTCACATCGAATCGTAAGTGCTTTTAACATCTTGAACTTAAATTTTAGTCAGGTCAGAATTGAGAGATTAGCCGATATTAGCTGTCTCATTAGGTATTTTTTTCTTTATGTTCGAGCGCACTGACATTATTAAATGTGCGAATGTTTTTAACCGATCGACCTTTGTCGAGATGAAAGCAATCACGATTAGATTTTAAATATTATCACTAGCCATTGTTGTCTTCGACAACATATCTATAAAAGAAAAAGAAAGAAAAAGGAATGTAACTATTTTGTTTCAAAGGCAACTGTTGAAATTATCATATACATTATATATTATACTTAATTTAGGAATTAAATAAAGTACTTTGCCAATAGTTAAACATGCGACACAAATAATATGAGGTTTGACTATCTGTAAATCACATTAAATTAACGTTCAAAGTCATAATACACAAACCAACAACACAAGCTAATATTTGCTATTCAAACAAATTCAACTTGAACAAAAACGTATTATTTTATGATATCAAGATTTATTTTTGTGCACTCAATTCTCATAAAAGCAAGACGAACCTGCATCGCCTCCCAGAGGGACAAAACACATTTCCTCCATAGGTAAGCTATTACATCACTTGAATGTATTTCGCTGGCAGCAAGCTCGTTGCCAGACCTGTTCTCTCTGAGGAAAAGTTGTTTAAATGTTACCATTTAACTTTAATTTGTATATGAGAATAGGATTCGTATGTAGTAGTCAGTTGGAAATAATGGAACATTTATAACGTGACGGTTATATCTCCGGATAGATCATGTGGGAGCGTATTACTTAAATTTTATGTTTTACTAGATTATTTTCGTCGCTTTGCCCACGTAAATATAAGTTATGTAAATATTTTACCCTCGGGAACAGTACTTTTTTTCTATATGAGGTAGATAGGGTATCTTGCTCTGTACCCCTGACAACGTGAATGCGAATTTTCATAATGATCGGTCAAGTAGTTAAAGCGTAAAGTCTAATAAACAAAATTACATTTTCATTTGTGATATTACTAAGGCTGTAATAACTACCAGAAATATAGGCAATGGCTGGGCATATGTGTAATCCGTTGGGCTACTCACAGAAAAACAACTTCATAAGTGAAATCAACAAAATTGGCCATCTCTTTTGTCTAGTAGCCGTTTAAATGTTTTGCAACGGTATGATTTTAAGGTCCTTATTTATGTATAATTCGTATTCAGAAACTATAGATTGTCCATACAAATACAAAGACATTTTAGCCATGGATGCATCAAGGACTTTCGACGTTTTGCAAATAACGAGACTCCAATTTATAGCATGCTATAATATTGTACGGTCATATGACTACTTTACCTTACCATATTATAAGGTCATGTCACTCGTTAAAGGTTACCTATTACCGACGACTTATGGAATAGGAGAGGATCGAGCTGCCAAGGGAGCATATCTCGGGCGACCCACCGAGCGTCGTCCAGTGGGTCGCCTAAGGTACCACTGGAAAGATGAACTAGCTAAAGACCTGAAAGAGATGAATGTAATCGATTCTGACTTGGCATAAAATAGGAAAGAATGGCGTACTTTAATGTCGGAAGTCAAGATCCACTTTGGGTCGCTGAGCCAGCGAAGTAGGTAAGTAAGTAAACGTTACAGAGGTTTCATGCGTCGGATAACATGTTAAGGGATTGCGATAATTGAATAGTGGAAGTAAAGCCTAATAATACTACAGAATGAAGTATTTTAACACGAAATAAATAATAAACCAGAAGAGTTTGATGCAACACATTCATTTAAATCTAAATTTAAATCCGAAGGTCATTCGCAATTATCTGCATGAGGGAAATAAAGTGGTTGTTAAAATCATTGGAGGGGTAGCCATCAATTTTCTGGAAATGCGAGACATCGAAATAATTCATTTGCATGTAAACAAAAACATACATCACAATAATACTTGAAATCTAATTTGATTAATTCCCTTGGTATTGTTTATATTTATTGTTACTCTATCAATAAATGATTTAAACTTTGACTTTGACGCTTGTCTTTGAAAATTAATTAATTTATAATAAAACGATTTACACGATTACTGCTTTACTATATATACCTATATATAGTAAAGCAGGGATAGCCTAGTAGAAGACCGTTGAACTGCCACCAGAGGTCTCGAGTTCGATTTCGAGGCAATTTTTCCGCTGACTTTAAGTTATATGCGTATTAATTAGTTAACTATCGCTCGCTTTAACGGTGATATAACATCTCGATTATTTCATCGTAAGGAAACCTGCACGTTTGAGAGATTGCCATAATGTTCTAGAGGATAAGTTAAGTTTGCTAACTTGCTCTGGCTCAGCGTAGTGGGCTATGGCCTAACCCTTCTCATAGTGAGAAGAGCTCCGCGCCCAATAGTTGGACAGTTTTAAACAGGGCTAATATTATATGATGTTATATATCAAAAGTATTGTTTTTGTTTTGTTTAAAAAAGAAAAGAAATCCTGCATTGGTAATAATTCCTGTACTTTACAAATATTCAAACAATGGACGCAAAGAACACCCAGACTCAGAACAACTACGTGCGACAGTCAGAAAGTTTTGCGAAAATAAAGAAGTGTTCTATAGGTAAATATAGTTTTTATTAAATCTTTTCAAAGTTCTCTCCATCAGCCTCTATACAAAGTCCCATGCGTCTGAACCAGTTACCGAAACACTTTTTCCAATCCGCCGCAGACACCTCGTTAACAGCCTGCTCGAACGCTGTCAGTGCATCTTCCGGCGACAAAAATTGTATCCCTTTGAGCTGATTTTTATTTTCGGTAATAAAAAGAAGTCACACGGTGCTAGGTCAGGGCTGTAAGGAGGATGACCCAGGAGTTTGGCCGGTGTGTTGTCCAGGAAGTCCCTCGTTTTGCGCGCGGTGTGCACGGGCACGTTGTCGTGGAGCAGTAGCCCGCGAAGCCCTGTGTTTGGTCGCTTGTTGCTTACAGCAAAGAAAACTTCTGCCAAGCATATCGTAGTTTACCATTCGGCGTTGATGCTTCCTTGGTTTCGTAAAGTTATTGACACCAAGTAGCCAGGCAAACTGAAAAAGCTCGCGATAAAAATCTGCCCCCGCTTCTAGATCGCTTCACTTTGGTAGGCGTTGATTCGTTTTGAAACACCCAAACCGTCAACCGACGCTTCGTTTCTAGATCGTATTGATAAATCCAGGACTCGTCACCTGTAATGATGTAGTAAACACGCTGAGACAAGCCTGCTTCAAATTTGTTTATCATATAACGTTACCATTCCACCCGAGCCTGCTTCTGAGCATCGGTGAGGTTGTTCGGCCAACGTGAAACTATCCTCCTCACGCGAAGATGCACGTGTAGAATCTCGTGAAGGATTTCCGATGCAATCTGCAGTATGTGCTGAATCTTCTGATACGTAACTCGCCTATTGTCTTGGATTAAATTTTTTACTGCTAACACGTTTTCTTACGTAATAGCTGTCAAAGGGCGACCACTTTTCATCCCCCAAAGTTAGTCGTCCGCGCTTGAATTCGTTAAACCAACGATGTATCGTTAGTATATTATAGTTATGTAGGCAACCGTAAAGGTTGCCTTGGAAGGGTCTTCATCCATGAATGCCATTTAAAGTCTATCGAACGATTCATCCAGTTTCAGACGACACATAAAACCGTAAAAAAGCATAGTGAAAAAAATGTTTCCGGCGCAGATCCATTTTTCAACGAGATACGATCATTTAAATTAGCGCGCAAAAATATGTATTATCTATGCGCAAGAAGTAAAGGAAATTTTTTGAAATCGGTACATTCTTATTTTTACTTATAAATAATCATATTTTCAAAATAGGTTATAACTAGTCAGTCAGCCAGTCTCTCATACATAAAACTTTTTGTCGCAATATTTTCTGGGTGGTATTTGTGGATCGCATACATTTTTGACCGGTGTGAACTCACAACACGCGCAGCGGCAGTGGCAAGGCGCCCACTTAAACCACTTATTCGGTTTTGGTCCGCTAAATATAGTATTCAAAACAAAATACCATAAGACATGTAACTATATAAATAGAAGGCGACAGAATCTGGCACTGTGACATGTTTCCTAGTGACCCGCGGGTCCGTATTCGAATACTTAGTATATTAGTTTCCGAGGCACGTCCCGCGACATCGGCTATCCGGCTCCGTCCTCCTCCAATGAATCAAGCGTGACAACTGAACAGCTTACGACATTGCTTTCTGTTCTATTTTAGGGTGTTTTACTGCAAAATATTGCTGAGTTTTACTATTTTAGGTTATCGAATTCTTGAAACTGCTATATGCGCATATAATCGCGATTTATAAAAAATCGGTTAAAAGAACTGCGAGCAACAGCAACAGCGTTTTCTATTCCACTGAATCAATTTTAATAATATTTTTATGAACAATAATCTATATATTATACGTGAAGCAAAAACTTTGAATCTCTTCTTACGAAAATCCATAAGTTTACAGATACAGACATGGGTTCAAAAACAAATAAAATACAAAAGTGACGATATTAAAAATTCTAACAATATAACGTTCTAACGAAATGGGAACATTAACATAAACATTTAGGAAGTTAAAAGATAAGTACAGTTAGTGTTATAATAATTATATTATAAAAAACATGGCAATGAATTTACTTCTTTGCTGTAGTAGATATTCAAGACGAATAGAGAAATTCGTTATATTATCGTATAGACAAAACGCTGCCCGCATTTCCTCTTTACCTCACGTGAGGTGGCTCACTTCTTCTGAATAAAATCTTATTACAGAGACGTTTTCTGTTCCAATTACTCCAGTATACGAATTTACACACTCTTGATAATTTAGGAAAAAATATTTTTAAAATAAAAGTACTTACTAAAATTACTAGCCTATATTAAATTTGAAGTAACAATTTGTTTTCAGTACCTACGTAAAAAACACATCGTTTCATTAAAATTTTATACGAGTAAATAAAATTCGGACGAATTTTAGAAACGGCTGGAACATTTATACTATCGTTCCAGTCTTTGTTACGGCCAGTATTATTAGATCATTAGGCGAAAACATTTTATACCCTAATAAAAATTAGGTCCCACGCAAAATATCGAATGTTACTTTTTGTGGAATTTTATAGAAGAATATATAGACGAAACATTTTGTTAGGCTTTGATAAAAAGTAAACATAATATTCGTTTTAACTCGCTTCATTTGGATCATTAAATAAAATATAAATATGATTTATTTGATGCGAATAACATGATACTACATAATATTTATTTGACAGCGTAGACTGTCAAATTGACTGCGAGTTACCAATCAGTGTGAGAGCAGCGATAGCTCAGTGGGGAGACCTACAAACTGCAATGGAAAGGGTCTCGGGTTCGAACCCACGTCACGCACCTCTGACTTTCGGAAGTTATAATATGACTTTTCGAAATTATGTGCGTATTGATTGACAATTATCGCCTGCTCCGTGCCTCGGAGAGCACGTTAAGCCGTTGGTCCCGGCTGCCATGAACATCTATGGCAGTCGTTATTGGGAGAGCGTCGATACAAAAGATCCCATTGGGTCGAAGTGTCGCCGGTCTGCACTGAGTGGCCCCCACATAAGATACATAGGTACATACATACCAATCAGTGTGCTTATTGCGCTCACTAGTTATATTGTTACAAAATAACAGTAAACAACGCGATACCCTATATCCATACTAATATTATGAATGCGAATGTGAGTTTGTTTGATTGATACGCTTTTACATATTAACTACTTGACGGATCATCATAAAATTTCGCATACACGTTGTCAGGGGAACAGCACTTTTGGCTAGATGAAAGTTATTTCATCTAGAACAATCGTAAGTTAATAATTTTATCGATCGTGAAGTGAACTTAATATTTTTATTTACATAGCTTTTTTATATTTTGTATCCAGAACTACTGCAATATAAAATGATAAAATAGTGAATGTTAAGGCCAACCCAAAAATAGCGTTACATATAAATCAATCTCAGTAGTATGAACAAACAGAAATCACCTATCAACATTATTAGTTCATTTTTTTTTTAACACCTGGAAATGTGCATATCACATTCCCCATCGCCGGTTTTGGGGCGGACGATGGGGATATGTCGGGATCCAGCCCATAAGATGAAAATTTGGGCTGAACCGACTAAAACCACCGCGGTGTTTCTCACACCTTTACGGCGGGGTCACGCGGATCGCTCTCGCATTCAAATCGCGACCCCGTCAAAGGTTTGACCCGCCGATGGACGTGGCGGGTCCCACACAACCATCACACAAACACAAATTGGGGGACCTGGTCCCCGACAACAAAGCGGGGGACCTAGTCCCCTTTCCGACATCGAGAGGCGTGCGTGGAACACGAACGCCGCCTACTCGGACCTGCGCTGATCGGGCGATGGACGGCCCCAATGGGTCCACCGCCCGCAGGCTTATATTCAGGGTGGCTGGAGGTCGTCTCGCGCCCTCCTGCGCCCGGCTCTACGGTTAGGGAGAGGGATTGAACGTTCCCTCTCCCTCTCCGCCGCCTCCTTCACTAACATCACCTCCTCACAGAAGGAGGCGACGGCATTCCAAGACCTCTCGTTCGAAACCATGGACAGAATCATAGCCTCGAGCGAGAAGACGACCCTACCGAATCCAGGCAAACTTAATTTAACCTACATTTACGTGAGCGAAGCCGCGGGCAAAATTTAGTATATATATATATATATTTGCTAATTTTAAGATTCGCCTCTAGTTATTATGCGGATGTGACAAATCAGATCCCGATTGGCATGTTGTGTGAAAAAGATCATTCCAGATCAGACAGTTCAGTGCAAAATACGAAATGTTAGAGCACAATGACATAGACGATTACATATTTCTTTTTTTACAAACTCAAGCATCTTAGCTTCGCTTGTGGTCCTTTGTACTATCTATAACAGCATATTAAAGACGACGGTTATCATATTGAACATCTCTTTAAAATATCTTTATATGTACCGTTTCTATAAAAGCAAATATGATAGAAAAGTTTTGTAGATAATTAGATGCCTGCGCGGATTACAGTGAAATTTATACAGCTTCCTAAAAAGTCTTGGTTTTGTAGAAATTGGTTTTTCAATCACCTTTTTCCGCTCAATTGATAGAAGTTTGAGAGCATAAAGAGCGTATGATTAGTTCTCGAACAAATGATAAAGACAAATTAATCACTGACAAGACAGCGTACACGTCGAGTTGTTCTGACGAATTGCGATAGTTGACGTCTAGATGCTGGAGATTATCTAATAGCTCAAGGATCTAATTCAATGTAATGTATGAGTTATAAATGAAATAACACGTATTTATATAATAGTTTTACAGAAAATAGAGGTAAATAGTGTTGCTAGTCTAAAATCTCTAAATTATGTAATAATTGTGTTTTATAAAAAAATAACAACGCGATAAAATTCAAATGTATAATATTCGCGTAAACGTAAGAAAATATTATAAAATGAGATACCTGTATAAAAAAACTAGAACAAATATCAAAAACTGAAGCAAATAGCAGAAATCTATAAAACGTTTCTCTACGGGAACAGTATTAAACGAAATCTCCTTTAATTTTAAGAAAAGAGTACCTGCGCGTGATATTCCTTTTCGCGCATTATTAAACCAACAAAGGCAAATAGTACACCGGCTTACAGCAACTGTTTGCTACTTACAAATATATTTTGTCGCTTGTGGAAATCGATCCCACAACACTAAGCTCACGGGTATTGACGAAGTGACCATTTTATACTACTGTGCTGTTGAACTCTGTTTGGTTGTACTGCACAAACAAAAAAATATTAAAGAAAATTTATGAACCAATCATTTTAAGCGAGACACGATACATAAACGTCAACGTCAAAAAAAAAAGTTTCTTTTAATATAGACATCCTCTTCGGTGATCCCATAATAAGAAAAAAGAATTGAGCTCTCTATACAGGTCGAATCGATTGGCCTACATCTCATACGATTTTAAACTTTAATGTTGATAATTTAGAGTTGATTTTTATTAGGGTTGGGTAACATAAGCAATTGTGATTTTTTTAATATCAACGTCCAAGCTAGTAACAATGAGACAGACAAAGCGTGCGGAGCCGCATCAATCTCCCGCTATACCTAATATTGTCGGAAAACGACATTGACTGATGGTTCCATCCGAAGCCGATATTAAATATCGCGGCGCCGTCTTCATTTAATTACAATAAAGATTCTGTTCGCCGCATCGTGTTAGGGAAAATCTCAATTCTTTTTTGCATGTTAATTGTCTCGGGTGAAGACTTCAGGAAATTACCTGTCGTCGAGTAAATATATAACGACGGATATTAAAAAGCTTTCATACACGGTTGCCTCGTTATTTGTCGTGGAAATACCGCTTGATGTGGTCCCAATATAAAGCAAGCTACGAGAGGCACAAGGTAATGCCGCATAGTATTTCTTTATAAATAGCTATCAATGCATCTTACTTTGCAATAAGACATTACTAGGGAGAAATCCTGTGTTGGAGAGGACATTCAAATTGCAACAACGGACACAAAGAGCATATAGACTTGGAACAACTACCTGTCAATCACACAATCTTCAATAGCATCCATACAATAACCAATCGGATTGCATTAAATTTAATCTTTGATACAGAGACATTTTGTAATGTGAGATAATAAAATATAAAGTATGCATCATAGCTGCATTATGGGATTGTTCTTGTTTCTTAAACTAGTCCGCATTGATGTCAGGAGGTCAGAGAGATTATATAAAGCTGTAGTTATTATTCATTCATAATAAGCTTAAAACTCCATGGCCGTAATAAAAACTTAGTTAAACCAGCTGAGTATAAAAGTTGTAACAATAACTGACGTGCCTACGGAACAAGGCGGAATGTTATTTAAGCGGACACAAATTTATTCACAACTACTGAAACGCCCACGAATACTGCTAAGTTATGATTTTGTGTAAAAATAATGTGTAATATAAACATTGACCTCCTGCGCAACTAGTTCCTCCTATGTTTTATTTATTACTTAACCTGAAGTATTATTATCGTGTCAGACATAATAACAAGTCGACTCTAGAGCTGATACACCAAAGTTTATTTTTTAAAAAGGTACTGCAACTTCTTACGTCCTTCGGTTTAATAATATCTTTATTACTTATTTAAAACACAAAAAAGGATCACTTACATAAGAAAGCATAATATTCTTGAAAGTTAAAAAATAATATATCCGTTACCACTTTTAACTACACAGTTTCACTAATTATTTACGCAAATAAAACACACTTACACATTGCAATGAAACGATTACAACAGAATGAATACAAGAGGAAAAGTTAATTTAAAACGATAATTATTATAAACTTATAAGCAAAATAAGCCGCGATATGCTTACCAATAAAAAAAATACAGATACAATTCACATTAGTTTTGTTAGTCGGTAAACGGTGAAAATCGTGTGGTCCAAGATATGCGCTATACGCTTTTTCGCCTCTCCTGCGCGGTAACTATTTGTTTCATAAGTCAAGAAGCAATCATCACTAGCTACGTAGTTCAACAATTTTCTTTTAGAGATTGTGAGTGTGCTTGCACTTTTCATTTCAGTTGGGATGCTATTATATAACTGTGGTCCTGCAAATGTTATAATGTGTTTCCGTAATTGGTTCTTGCACCGGGAAGAATAATATGATTAGCGCGACGTGATGAGTATTTGTGCGTTTTACTTTTAACTTTTATGCGTGCGTATGTATCATTTTGTGTATTATTTTATATATAAGAATGCATGTGTTAAGTTTGTAAAGTTGTTTGATATTTAAAATCTTGGTATCCTTGTATAGTGTTTTTGAAGGTGTTAAAAATCATAGCTGTATAGATTTTTTTTTTGTAATATCTGTTTATGTTTAATATTAGTTTTAGCGGCAGTCCCCCATACTTCTATGAGATATAATAAGTGGAGTTTGACTAAGGCATTATATATTAGGGGTCGTGCTTTTGGTGGTATACATCGCGCTATGTCATAACAACCCACCAGAGATGATAGTTTCTTTTGTATGCCTAGTAAGTGAGCTTTCCATGTTAGATGTTTATCTAGTGTGAGCCCCGAGTACTTCTCATGATTTCTTTCGCGTAGTATTTCGCCATTTATCTTTATTGTAGTTTGGTTGTGTATTTTATGTTTTGGCTGCGAATATGATGTATGATGTTTTGGAGATATTTATTGTTAACAAATTACATTGGAACCATGTATGCAATAAATCAAGATCTTGTTGTGCTGTATGTAATGCATCATTGATATTGTGACTAAAGTAAAATAAACATGACGTGACGTCGGTGTATAGGGTAAGATCTCCCTGCAATCCCGCTGGGTGGACATTATTTACATAAACTAGGAATAATAATGGTCCCAATATGGATCCTTGCGAGACGCCGCATGTCTGAGGCTGAGGATTGCTGTCATGATTACCAATCTTCACAATATGAGATCTATCAGTAAGGTAAGAGGTTAATATCTTGTGTGCGGTTTCTCTTACTCTAATACTACTAAGTTTTTTTAATAGCAATGGGTGACTGACTGTATCAAACGCTTTTCGCAAATCGATGAACACACCAAGAGCTACTTGTTTCTGATCAATCATTGTTTTAATTTTAGTTGTTAAATCTAAGGTTGCACTTAATGTGTTTGACTTTGAGCGAAACCCATATTGTCGGTAATTTAAAAAAGCATTCTCTGTAAGGTAGTTATCTAATCGTGTATAAATAACTTTTGTTTTTTCTTGTTAGAACTACATATAAATGCAAATGTGTTTGTTTGTTTGATACGCTTTTACACCTTAATCGCTCGGCCGATCGTCATGAAATTTCGCATACATGTTATCAGGGATACAGAAAAGGATATAGGGTATCTCTCATACAGAAAAAGTACTGTCACTAACCTTACCTAACCTACGTTTACGCGAGCAGGCGAAGCCGCGGGCAATAATAGATAATTTGATGTTTATACACCTTGGTGGCACATCGTACAAGGCAGTACGATTCCTGGGTTCAAGAATGTTTTATAGGTTTCTACTGTCAAGACATTCTTAATAGCAGTACAAATTCTAGCACTGTACCTCGCTTTCTAGTACGTGGTACCTATAAATATAAATGGCGAAGTTTGGTTGTATTATAACGCTGATTTCGCCTTCAGGGCTGTAGGCATCATAATATGTATGATGTAATTTACCCTACAGAACTAGACGAATTACTAGTAGTAAAGTGACTTGTAAAACCACTGCGCGATATGAGCATTCATTTTCATATTGTTGAATACCACCACTATTTTAACTGAATCTTCTGTCCATGTATTGAAAGAAGCAATCCACGCTGCGGTTTTCAGTTGACACTCCACTCGGAGAGCCCTTTACATGCGATTTGTTAGTCGTTTTATATCTAGAAAGATCTGCTCATTGCCACTTCGACTGTAAGAGCTAACTGTGACGGAAGTTGATCCTAGGATTTTAAAATCAACTTTAATCGTAAAATGGCGTCATTGAAACAAAGACTCATACCACTGTATATTCATTTAATACGACCTCTAGTCAGACATCATCACGCAAGGCTAAGGTAGCTACTTTGGCTATAATGTATAAATAAAACAAATTCATGATTTTCAAATTACCACTCACCAAATAAAAAAGCAAACAACACCGTTACTTAGAATTACCACAATTCAAGAGCACAAATTAAATTACATTCATCTCGTGAATTCTTCAGAAAAACACGTCGTTGAAAGCTGTCATAATACATATTGTAAAAGCTAAAACATTCCATCATTACCTCGAAGGGAAGACTTTGTCGCATTTTTGTTACACTCGCGTCAAAGTTGCGACAAATTGAATCAAAGTAACCTTTGAACTCGAATCTGGCAAAGCCAAGACGTAATGTAAACGTGTTTTTTTGTCCTTTCTGTGACAAAAAATGAGGGAATAGTGGATAAATAAAACAAAAAGGTTCAGAAGTTTTGTAGTTAGCAAAAAGCTTTATATAGAGTTAAAACATTATTCATTGAAATTAAACTACCATATACGGATTTTATCGCGTTGATTATTTAACACTTTATTACATAATTTTGATACCTGTTACTCTACTACAGAAGTAGCTTAGTAATTTTAATTAGTTTAAAAATTAATAATGTTTAATAGTAATTAATTTTATTAATTTTAAACTAATTAAATCATTATTAAAACTATTAAAACTATTTATATTTAAGCTTGGGATCCAGTCATTCAAATAATCAAACCCAAGAAGAAGCAAACCACAGCTAGACTTCATGATACTCTGAGCTCATTCTGCGTAAATAGAAACACCAATGATTAAATTATGTTCGGGTACTTTGAAATAACGACACTGGAACATTGAGACAACTACCATCTTAGTCTCCCCGTGACCATGACTGCTGAAAAGCAACCGCAACGTCGGGGAAAGTGTAAACTTAAATATAAATACTTTTCTTCTCCCTTAGCCGTTATTATTCCCAAGTCACTTGGGGTCGGCTTTTCTAGTCTAACCGAATTTGACTGGATATCTTTTTACACGGTGCGGCTGCCACCTGACCTCCGCAACCCGAAGGCTAACGATACCCTAAGCCTAGACCAGTGTCAGGATATTAGAGGGTACTGACTTTCCCAATAACAACTGCCATGGCAGCCGGGACCGACAGCTTAATAATTTTATTAATAATTTTGTTAGCTTAAAAATGAATAAAGTTTAATTGTAGTAGTAGTGTAACAGTTTTCAAAATTATGTAATAAGTGTTAAATAAACAACGCGATAAAATCCGTATATAGTAGTTTAATTTTAATGAATAATAATATAATATTCTATCACATACACACAACACCATCTAGCCCAAACTAAGCAGAGCTTGTACTATGGGTACTAGACAATGGATAAACATACATATATACTTTTTTTTTGTAAATACGTACATATTATACATAGAAACACCCAGACCAAGACAAACATCCATGTTCATGCACACAAATGTTTGACTTGTGCTGGAATCGAACCCACGACCTCAGGCGTGGCAGTCGGTTACACTAACCACTACACCATCGAGTCGTATATATACATAATATCATATATTATCGTATGCATAATATTCGCGTAAACAGAAGACAATATTATATTTTAATATATTTTTCGGCAGCAAAGCTACCTATTTAAGCTGGATTGGCATTTGTTTAATTCCCTTAAATCTCGTATCCCATCTCAGCTGGCCGAGTGTTTTAGATATCTATTGATACAGTAACCTCCTTTATATATTTTTAAACAATATGCTTAATCACTCTAGTAATGACTAATCAAAATATAAAATAAATAACAAAATTATAAACAGAGATTTTATTATACATATACAAAGCGAAAAGTGTAGTCATGTTAAATTGTTAAATTTAAATTGTATTGTGTATATATTAGTGATATACATTACGTAAATACTGAAATTCGACTTGAATTGCAAAATTCAGAATAAGAAATTAACATGTAACAAAAAAGAGAATGTATATGTAGTAGTTAGACTAAATAAACAAGGCAATGCTGCCATGTTTAATCAGTTTAAGTTACATCCTTTTATAATATTATATAGGCATAATTTCCTTCCACATTCTAATTTCACTTACATTTAACTGTCGTTTTCAAACAAACAAATCAACATTAAAACTAGTATCTCATCATTTATAATACGAACGGCGATAATCTTATCGCAATTATCTTCATAATTAGAATAGTTGCGATATTAGGGTTAAACGAGGCAGCCAAAGTTTCCCGCTTAGTTCTCCAGTTTCCTCGATGTGGCGGCACATCCGCCAAACAACTTCTCAACGACTTCACCAACACTTGAACATATAAAACTGCAATTAACTACAGTCCTCGCTGTTTTCTAATTAAATTCTTATAGATTTTAGAGTTCGTAGATGTGCTACGCCGTAGCCAGTACGCTCTACGGTGTAAAAATAACTACTTGTGTCTACGTGGTCAATTAAAAAGGTAGTTGATGTTGATATAAATTAAAAAAATATTTCCTGCCTTAGTCTATCCGATAATTCGATCGCTTGTCGTACAGGCGATCAGTTATTCGTAAATCTTAATTTACCGTCAAATACACAACTGCAGTGTTATTGTAATAAGTTACCTAAAAGAGTGACCGTCTATGTTTTTATTATTATCAATATAAATACATAGTATTCTTCTAATTGTTATGGTTTATGCAAGTATCTGCCGTGCGCTAATCATGTGCGAGTATTATTTTTACCCTCGCCAGTAACTCGATGTCTAACACATCGAGTTACTGGCGTTTACACAATGAATGTCGACAATGAATTCGCACAAGTACATGAGCGCATTTCTTAGTTTATGTTATACAAGATTTCAAATTGATGAGAAAGATGCGTTTATATGATTTATATTTACTAATTATAAGAAAATATTTGTTTTATACAAATTAAAATAATTTTCCTTTGTGAAATAACAACACGTAATGACTACAAACGACGTACGTAGCGCATTTGCCAAGTAGACGTAAATTCTAATAGCACAGTATACTACGACTTCTAGAACTTTTCAATATGAATAGAACACAAGATTATTTAACTTCGGTTTTATGAGCAATGATACTTCTCTATTCGCGCCGTTGTACTAAATTATGAAGCAAACAATAGAGACAGCAGAATACAATAAATAGCAACTGTAGCACATTTCACATCAGTCCCGTAAAAATGGTTAATCCTGAAAAACCTTACATTAGATCAATTAGCCTAAATAAAATAAATATAGTTGGCCACTGCGTATACTTTCACAAACATAATTTTAACCACATTTTATGAATATCCGGCAATTAATGTTTTCAAAAAGAAATACATTACCTACTAATAATATTTACTGAATAACTATTGGTACAATCTATGAAGGATAATATAAAAAATGAAACCCAACGGTTTTCATGTATTAGCCACTTTGTACAACCAACTTTGTAACAGAAAACCAAGGTATTGTATTGTATATCTTAGGCACTTACCTAAGATAGATAGATAATTATTATGTGAAACAAACATTTTTTTTCATTATTTTCAATGCTCTTGCTCAATCAGTGATAACTTACTGCATTACCACTTGGGGTGGAGCGCCAAAAACCACTTTAATAGATCTAGAGCGAGCTCAGCGGACCATCCTAAAGGTTTCATCATTTAGGCCATATCGTTATCCTACTGCATTGTTGTACAGGGAGAGCGAGGTTATGACAGTGCGCCAGTTGTTCATATTGTGCACCTTGTTGAAACAACATTCCCAACTGACTTATAACCCTAAGCTGTCCAGCGGCAAATGGCGTTACAATCCCGTACAGCGCATTAGGCTATCAACAAAGTACTCCAAGCGATTTTTTTGTCACTTGGGTGGCTACTTGTACAATAAGGTAAACCGAACCATACCCATATTCCATCTTACCAAGGCTGCATGCAAGAGAACTCTTACTAATTGGTTAAAAGGTTTAAACTATGATGAGACTGAAGCTGTGCTTTCCATACCAGTTTAAGGTGTAGGCAATTGGTCACTCTTCATGAGATAAACACACACACACACCCGCGCACACACGCACACATACACATGTACACACACACACACACACACACACATTCACACACATCACACACGCATACACACTCATAAACCAACTAACATCTATTGTTCAATATTATTCGATGTATTCTTTTTTTTTTTTCTTTTTATCTATGCAAACCTGTCTAGTGTAACTTGTAAATGCTAACAGAAACAACATGTAATACAAACTAATTACTTTATTCTATAAAAAAGTATGATATAGCAGTAATGACCAACTTGTATATTACTTGAAATGTAACTAACTAAGGGGTGGAGACCTGGTGTCCTGAAACACAGGCCTCGAGCCTAGCTTAGGCACCAGTCTCCCACAATATAATATTAAGGCTCACATGTACTTTTTAAATGTAATGTTACTATATTGTGGTGAGAAATAAATCAATTAGTATTATTATTATTATTATTATTTATGAGCAAACATAC
Source organism: Catocala fraxini (assembly GCA_930367265.1). Classification (NCBI taxonomy): domain Eukaryota; kingdom Metazoa; phylum Arthropoda; class Insecta; order Lepidoptera; family Erebidae; genus Catocala; species Catocala fraxini. Next base: position 493,082 of record OV884032.1, read on the forward strand.
AAACATAAATATAAGTAAAACAATGTTACCCACCACTATAGCTCCAAAACACTTATTTACAATTGTCTACCTTAAAACAGACCCTTTACAATTTGAAAAGGGTACCTACATGTAGAATCAAAGTTCACAATTCACTAAATATGCCGCCACTAATGTTCAATATATTAACGCACCCTGTATAGAGAGCTCTACACTCTACAATAGAATTCAATAGATATTGTTTTCCGCGCGACTAATCTTGCGTGACACGGACCGCACGATAAATTCACTATGAGCCCTAAAGATAGGCCACGAAACAAGTGATCGCTACATGCTCAATATTTATTATGGTATGTTTAATGTAAACGGTTAAACGCTCCAAGAATAAACTCTGCATCGCGGGTAACACTACAAACATTCAAACAACGGACATAAAGAACACCCAGACTAGGAACAATCATTTGCGGATCATACAAATTTTTGTCCCATGCACACCACACCACACGCAACCCGTGCAATCAAATATGTCGCATACCTTGATACAAAGCTAATGATTTCCGTTGGATATATTTCATCCAATTAATGCAGGTATTGCCTAATAATATAATTAGTGATTTTTGTAATCAAAAATGTAGTTTAATGTCAAAAACAGCCTTACTAATAGGTATATTTTGCATGAAGCATTTTCCATAATATACCGCTCTCAACTTTTACCTTACATTTCCTAAAATATCCCATGATGTTTAAAATATGTGCCATAGTCTATAACTCAATACCTTACGAACCCCTCACTGTGGCCACGACACCTTTAGCCATTTTTGATCAGTTTGCTCGACTGGCAGTGAGTTATTTATCCTCATCCTGGATATCCCGTCTACTCTTAGTCTGTTATCTTAGGACGCATGATGCAGGCATCCCGAATTTATCTATCTATTTATTCATTCATCACATAATATATGGTAGGCTAGGGCTTTAGTGTATTAGGGCTTATAGGGTTGTAGGTACTTTAGGGTTTCGTAAGTACTTGTCATATAATTGCGCGCATACAGTATGTTACTAATAAGGTGGCGACTGTACCAGTCTGTATATTCTCCAAGAATACGGCAGATGTGTGCTATTTTTACGTTTTAAATGCCTGCCTGCCCGATTTACGATTTGCCCTCAACCGGTCATAGCTCAAGACCTGATATAACTACTTACATTATGTGAATGTCCATAGAAGATCACAATAGCATTGTGCACACCACGGAAATTATTCTCTACAATCGTCAGCTTACCAACACAAAGCCAAGTTTCATGGCCCCACTAAACCCGGGTTTCGATCGGTCGGTACATATTCAACAAAATTAACTGTAAAACCCTAGATTATTTTGGAACAAGTCCTCTCGCGTCCCACGCTCCAAATATAAAATTAGAAGTGTTATTATTATGTGTCCGGCCTGAATGCTTAGTGGATACAGACGTTACCTACTTGTTCAATAGCTGCTATGATACGCATGGAAATAGCATGAGCAGATATCCTAATCGCTAAATATTATTTTATATATTACTAAATTTTGCCCGTGGCTCCGTTCGCGGTAATTAAGATTTGGTCAATAAATTTATATCCCTCAAGAACAGTATTTTTTTCTGGCTAAAAGGTACTCTATGTCCTTTTCTGTTCCTGACAACGTGTATACAAAATTTCATGATTATCGGTCGAGTAATTAAGGCGTGAAAGCGTAACAAATAAACAAACAAACTGACATCCACATTTATAATATTAGTTAGGACTAGTTAGGATGTTGTCTTGTTGCTTAGCAACGGTTTTCCTCTTTGTTTGTCAAAACTGTGAAGCTGTTTCAGTTATCAACTGTGTATTTTCATTTGACGAGTGAGTAATACCAGTGCTACATGGTTTGACGATATTGGGCATAACAATAAATACTCCCACGACTGCTTCGGTGGTGTAGTGATAGCGAATACTACTGCTGCAGAGGACGTGGTTTCCAATACCACCTTTGCCTTATCGACTAAAAACCCAACACAAGTTTAGTTATCTGAAGGAGTGAACAAGAATATTAGATGTAAGTATGCCAAATTACATTAAATTAAAACACAGTAATATAATAATAATATCAGCCCTATATTTAACTGACCCACTGCTGGACACATAGTCCACCACGCTGGCCCAGTATGGGTTGGCAGGCGTCACATATCTTCGAGAACAGAATGGAGAAGTCTCACACACATGCAGATTTCCTCACGATGTTTTTATTCACCGTTAAAGCGAGCGATAATTAACTACTTAATACGCATATACCTTCGACAAGTCAAAGGTGCGCGCCTTGGTATCGAACTCGAGGCCTCTGCGCGGCAATCCATAGGTCTCCCACTAGGCTATCGCTGCTAAAAACACAGATTCTATAATTGATTTTATATCGACATCAGCTGAATGATTAAGTATATACCCTTAAATTATTTTAACAACGAATACCTCCAATTACGATTTTACACACCTTATTTCGGTTTGAAATACACTGATTCTATGTAACTGCGGTCAACTTTATTCACTGCTATGCACCAACTATTTAATGTCAACTGATAATAATTTATTACGCGTTCGTAATAATCTGAATTACAGTCGCTGTAGTTAATATTATGTGGAATGGCCACAATGGATAGATTAGCCTATATTCAATACAAAATGTTAGCGTATGAATGAAAACGGTAATTGTTATCAATGATATCTGTTTAATGTGTTATTTATAAAACGTAAATTAATGGAGCGATTAAAATAAACAAAAACAACAATGCATTGTAACCATAAATATAAATCTATATTAGCGATTACACGAATTGCATATTTTCCAATTTTGTTTTTTGTTAAGGCATCTTCCGCACTAGGAGTAAATCCTGTGTCACAGGCGTTTTTATAAACATTGAAGCAACGGTCACAAAGCACACTCAGACTCGAGACAACTAGGTATTTATGAATATAAATATACATTTTTGTCACGTGTGGGGATCGAACCAACACTCGGCGCGACGTCAGTGGCGAGGCGACCACTTAAACCACTACGACATCCTTTGCAACAAGACAACATTATGACTGCACGTCATAATGTTTAATTAGTTATCTTGACCGTGTCTATGCTTTGAATGATGTTTGTTGTAAATTTGCCATTCAAGAAGTTGAAGAAGCTGAGTATTCTTCATGGTAGTTTTTTAAATATTTGTAAAGCAATGTGATATAGGTCCATGTCTACATTTCCATGTCGCCTTGGACCAAAATCATTAGACATAAAATAAAGTAAATTCTGAAATTTGCTTCTAAGATGAAACCATCGCAGGAAAAAAATTCTAGATTTTAAAATGCGGTGGGACAGCGGTATTTGCTGCGTCGGATTAATTCCCGGGTCGTGCAAACTCTTATTAGATTTCTTGGCAAGAAATATCCAGTTGGCTGAGCCCCCATTACGTGGCTTCTATAGCTCGCAAAATGTACGTAATGTACCTCTGGCTGCCCTTTTGAGAATATAGCCATGACACCAGCTTCATACCTATATTCCAAAACGTATATATTTCCTTAACAAGAGCAATTCAAACGCTGGCAACAAATGATTCTATAACAACAAAAACTCACAACAGTAACTATATCAAGGCACTTTATTACTTCACAAACTGTACCACTTACAATCAGTTCGCAATAAATATTCTCATCACAAAAGCATTTACACAATAAACTACATTTTATTGCCTGCATTGCGACGCTCCACTAGTGGGTATAAAATTGTCACAGTCAGAAAAGATGATATTTATTATCTGTGGAAGAACACCGCGAACATCTGGGTCGTGAACGACATGTATTGGATTTGACAGGTCATTGTGGCGGGAAAATAAACAGATTAAAAATGGCGGATGTTTATTCATTACCTATTGGAAAACTACTGAGATATTATTACGTTTAACAACGAACGTTCAAAACAGATAAACAACAAATATTTGTTAAACGATTTTCTATTATAACTTTTACTCGGTTGGAGTGCTAATAATAAATATAATTCTAGTTTAAATTACACGGTTTCGCTTACACAAATATGTAAGCTCACCTTTATATTATATTTATTTAAAAACTTCATCCACAAAACAATACATTGGCGGACTTAATGCCAACGGCATTCTCTACTAGTCAACCGTAGGGCGATGCAGAGATAAAAAGAAGTAGGTGCATACGCATTATAATATACATGTATTTAAACTAAAAATAACACAAAAGTAAAGATATTTACATAATATATACATACCTAAATATATCATATAATTTAAATAATCATCAATCAATAGCATCAATGGAAAATGTTGCAAAAACGGGGCAAGTTCTCGTATGCGAAGTGAAGACGAAGTTGTGCGGGTCAGCTAGTAAGTGTATCTGGCCGAGATCGTGCAAATGTTGAAAGTAACAAAAAAAATTACGGTGCTATAATACAATACACTAATCTTCGAGTGAAACAAGGACCAGTCTGAAGAAAATTGATATTTTTTTACAAATCTATCTTATTAGCCTTACGATCCTTCATAACTAGATTGAAAATCTAAACTTCTGCCTACCGGAGCACGGCAAAACAGTCGTAATCTAATATTATAAAGAGGAAAGATTAAATTTTTTGTTTGTTTTTAAGGATTTAACTCAAAAACTACGTAACTGATTTAAAAATTCTTTCAGCATTAATTATATTTTTTTACATTATATTATTTAAAAAAAGGACTGTTACTAACATAACGTTTTTTTTATGTGTGACATTGCATTGACGCGAACTCCGCGGGGCGACGGAGAGGTTATGTTGGACTCACCGGGGAAAGATGGTGAGCGACATCCCGGTAATACCGACGAAACCTACCACGGTGTTCCTCGACATAACCGCAATCGGCGGAGCCATGCGAATCGCTTTCACATGCAAACGCGACCCTGCCGAGGTTAATATATCCTTTTTTTTTTTTTTTTTTTTTACGGTGGGGGAATGCTTGATGCATACCCCTCCGCGGTGGCGGGCGGAGGGGTTATGTCGGACTCGCCGGGGTAAAAGAAAGATGTTAAGAAGAAAATGTACCTCCCGGAATACCGACTAAACCTACCACGGTGTTCCTCGACAAAACCACTATCGACGGGGCCGCGCGAATCACTTTCGCATGCGGTCGCGACCCCGCCGAGGTTTCGGCCCGCCGTATGAAACGGCAGGCCACTACACAAAAGACCTACCCAAAGGCACTCCTCACAAATTATCCCTACTGTCCCCCCTAGAGGGGAGACGGACTCGAAACAGAGGCGCACGTGGGAACACGCACGCCGCCTCTCGGACCTGGTGCTGAACGGATGGCGGGCAGGCCCACAAAGCCCGCCACCCCCAGGTCAAACCTCAGGGTGGCTGGAGGTCGTCTCGCGCCCTCCGGCGCCCGGTTCTGCGGTTGGGGAGAGGGTTCAAACGCTCCCTCTCCCGCTCCGCCGCCTCCTTGATTGAAATGACTTCCTCACAAAAGGAGGCGACGGCGTTCCACGACCTCTCACTCCGGACCATAGACTGAACTACGGCCGGGAGCGAGAGGGCAACCAATTCGACTGCCGCGATCAATTCACGGCGCTGCGATGCCCAGGCGGGGCAAACCGCCAAAGTGTGCAGCGCCGTGTCCTCAACTACGTCGCGGCAGTCGCCGCAGTGGTGACAACCGGGCGTCTCTTGCCGGCGTATACGACACAGGAACTGGCCAAAACAACCGTGGCCAGTCATTACCTGTGTCAGCCGGAAGGTGAGGACGCCATGGCGCCTCTCCAGCCACTCCTCAAACACGGGACTTACCGCCACGATCGTGGCGTGCCCGGCACTGGGGTGCACAAGTCGTTCCTTCCAATTCGCCACTAGGACCTGGCGGAGCTCGGACCTCGCCGCCTCGAGAGCGGGAAGAGCCGGTCCTTCGCCCCGAGCTAGCGCCTCCCGGCGCCAACGATAGAGCGACGCCAGGAGCGCCGCTTCCAGGTCCCATGGCATCGATCCGGCGAGGAGGCTCGCAGCCTCGAACGAGATCGTGCGGTAGCCTCGTATCAACCTGACGGCCATGGCGCGCTGCGGCGCACGAAGCGCCGAAATGTTACGGGCCGTCAGGTTGTGTGCCCAAACTAAACCAAACCGCACGACCCCCTCGTAGAGCCTCCGGCAGGAGGTGTTTGGCCCCCCGAGGTTGGGCAGCAGACGCGAGAGCGCGCCTGCAGCGCCCCGAAGAATGGGGGCCAAACGTCGAAAATGGGCTGTAAAGTCCCACCGGCTGTCGAGCAAGAGACCTAAATACTTTAGGGTTGACTCGACGCCGATGCGGACCCCTCCCACCATTATATGGGCCCCTGGAGGTGGCCGGTTCCGAGGGCCGTGAAAACAAACGGCCCCGGATTTCGACAGGGCCACCTCGAGGCCCAACCGCCGGATACGACCAACGACTTGTGCGACCCCAGCGGTCGCCAGTATGGCCGCCGCCCGGTGCGACTTACCCCTCGCCGTGACAAGCGTGTCGTCGGCGTAACAAATGACGCCGACGCCACGGAGGAGCGCACCTCGCAGCACCCAGTCGTAACCGATGTTCCACAGGAGCGGACCCAGAACCGATCCCTGTGGAACACCGCACGACATCTCTCGCCGACTCCAACCGTCGTGACCCGGGTAGACTACTGCCCTCTCCGATAGATATGCCCCGACTATGCGGCGGAGGTAGGTCGGCACTCGATGGAAAATGAGTGCCTCCCTGATACAACTCCAGGGCAAGGTGTTGAAGGCATTCGCGTCAAGAGACACCGCGAAGACGACCTCGCCCCGGGACACCGCATCCTCCGCCAGGCTCCTCACTTGCAGAACTGCATCGATTGTAGAGCGCCCGCGACGGAAACCATACTGGTTGTCCGCCAGATCCGGACCCACAGAAGAAAGACGCTGGACGAGGCGCTCCGCGATAACAAACTCAAACAGTTTAGCCACCTCGTCCAGCAACACAATGGGCCGGTAGGCGGACGGACTGTCCGCCGGGCGCCCTTCCTTCCTGATCAGGACCAGTTTCCCCACCTTCCACTGGCGCGGAAACTGGCCCTGCTGCAAACACTCGCTGAGGAGCCCCTTAAGTCGGGGCGCGAGCTCCTCGAGGACCAGGGCCAATGCACGACCTGGAATGCCGTCGGGCCCTGGGGCGGTGTTTTTCGAGCGAAGTCTCGACACCGCCGCTCGCAACTCTATTTGGGTCACTTCGGGAACCACGTCGTCGTCAAAGTCCGCGCTGGACGCCATGGAAGGCAGAACCATCGGCGGAGGAGTGTGCTCCGCCCGTGAGGGGAACAGAGCGGCCACCACCTCCTGTACCAATTGTGGCCGGAGACTCTGGGACAAGGGAGGCGCCCAGGGGCGAAGCTTGCCCCTTACCATAAGGTATGGACGCCCCCAGGGATTACCGTCCAGAGTCCCCAGCAGCTCTTGGCGGGCCTGATCTTTGGCCCGCTTTATGGCTATCTTAAGGGCCTTCTTGGCCGCTCTGTAGACCTCGTACAGTTCCGCCTCCCTGACGTTGAAATCGAGAGGGCGGCGACGCCTCCTGCGAAGCCGGATGTACTGGCGCCGGGCCACCACGCAAGAATGGCGTAGATGACCAATGTGGTCCGACCACCAGTACACCCGACGCCTACTTGGAAAATTTCCAGGCACTCTAGGCATCGCCGCATCACACACTTGTGTTATTGCCTCCCGGAACCACTCGGCCTCCATCTCGACATTGTCAGGCCTGGCCGGTGCTGGCACCCAGGCCTGAACGATGGAGGCTTCCAGGAGGACCTCCCGATTCAGCTTTTTCAAAGCCCAACGCGGACCGCCCCCAATCGGGACCCTTGGGGCTGGGGGGTCGGAGGTCTGGGCGGAGACGTCGAACCGGATATAGCGGTGGTCCGACAATGTCTCCACCCCCTCGACGACACGCCAGCCTTGGACACGGCGTGCTAGTGCGGGGCTAGCAAAAGACACATCGATGACAGAGCCGCCCCGCTGACGCACGCACGTGTGCACTGACCCACGATTGAGGACTAGCAGGCCGTTTTCTACGGCCCACTCCTCGAGCAATTCACCCCTCGCGTCCGTGGTCGCGGAACCCCAAGCCGAGGATTCGGCATTGAGGTCCCCGACGACGAGCACGGGCCGAGGGTGGCTTCGAGCGACGACGACGTTCAGTTCGAGAAGATACTCCTCGAAGTCGGCGAGAGGTCGGTTGGGTGAGAAGTAACCGCCCACCACAACCGCTTCTCCTACGAGTGCTGCGACGCAGCCCCGTCCTCGGACGATGTTCTCGAAGGACGGGGTGCCGGCGGCGGCCGGCGAAATTAACGCCACCGAGCCATCGAGGTCCCCTACCCAGTCAGCCCTGGGAGGGACGAAATAGGGCTCGGGAGGTTAATATATCCTAACCTAACCTACTTTTACGCAAGTGAAGCCGCCAGCAAAAGTTAGTGATAAATATAGGTGCTATATAGAGACTCTTTATTATATATGTATACGTTTATAATACATACATACATACATAGATTCACGCCTGTTTCCCAGAGGGGTAGTCAGAGACTACGGATTTCCATTTGCTACGATCCTGACACACTTCTCTGGCTTCATTCACTTTCATCACATTCCTCATACACGCCCATCGTTTATAATAACAGCATTAAACACACCACACGTAGTTGTGAGGCTGTTATGATGTCATAATTCGTGGTAAACGTTCGAGAGAGTTTTCCGCCACCTCGATCAGTCCGACGATCGCCTATTAACACCAGGTGTATCGTGAAGTATGTTCCACGTTATGTTTATATGATCTTTATACGACATAAATATTGGGATATTGTGTCGGTGGCTGCAAGGGAATATTAAAAATTGGGGTGTATGGAAAGATAAGTGGAAATGGGTATACGAGTATATAGCACTTGTTCTTGTCATGCATCAACTCGATTTTGCCTGCTTTGCTCGCGTTAATGTAGATTTATAATAACTAGCGGTCGCCAAGCGGTTGAAATTCAACCATAATTGATTTAAATTTTAAGTTTGATCGTTATTAAGGTTTTATTGCCTATAACTATACCCTTATAATCACATTTCACGATACCTAAGATATGTTACCATAGTTACGAAGAATTCTACGACATCAGCCGAACAATGCTTCGGCATACTATGAACGCGATTCGACTGCGTGTGGCAAATGCATGGTTGTGTGTGTGTAGTGTTTTTCCATTATTTTAATGTATTTCTAATGCATATTTTATAAACAATATTACGATTCGCCCCTCCTTCACCATATAAACTTTAACTGTGCCAAATTTCATAATCCTCCGTCCGCGCAATTTAGGTAAAAAGCGGTATAAAGTTTTTGCTTCACGTATTAATATATAGATTATAATAATAGTTTATTGCCATAATGTAGCATAACCTCCCGCACTAGGCTAAGCCTGTTCTGATTACATTAATTATATTATTTATGTTAAAATAGATTTTGAGTAGCCTTTATAATATATGTTATTCTGATGTGTATAATAGTGTAAAGTTGTGTCAAAACCTGTTAGTTTTTGTGTGAAGGAGTAACAAACACCCATCCATCGATCCTCACAATTAAAAATAGTAGGACCAGTATGATATATGATGATGTCGACTTGTTGATGCAGCGGTAGCGAATGCGACTGATGTGCATGAAGACTCAAATTCGATGCTCGGGCGAAAAGTTAATGTGAATAAAACTTAAGATAAAAAAAATAGAGCCTCGCTGATTTCAGCATGAAATAACAGTAATCCTACTGTTGTGTTTCGTTTGGTGAGTGAGAGTGCCAGAGGCCCAATCATCCTCTTTCCCCCTTCCCACTCCTTCTCCTTTCCACTTCCTTTCCTAAAGGGTCGGCAAAGCGCAAGATTATGCCTACAACCCTTTGCTGTTGCAGGCGTCCATAGGCTACGGTGGGTGGTATGCTTGTTTGCCACTTTGGATGAATAAACAAAAATAGTTTTAACGGCGGCCCTGGATCAAATTTTAATCATTGATTAAGGAGTTGAGGCCTTATCAATTGAAAAGTAGCTAAGTATTCGTTAGCGATATATTAATAGGTAAGGCTGTATATCTTTGTTTCATCTTGAATGTATATTAATCCGGTGTTAGTTAAAATTAACCCTGATGATATTGAAACATTGGAGCGTCCGATCGTTAGCACGTACTGCAAACTTTATTCAGCTTTTACGACAAAGAGAATTCAGATCAGATGGTTTGGTTTACAGACCTCACTTCGCCACAAGTAAAAGCGAGGACCAACGGAGACTCAGATATTTACAAAGCCTAGCAGCAGGTCGGCGTCCTTTCCATCGAGTGAGGCTTGTGAAGTAGATATAAGGAACCACAAACAGGTCGGCTGTATCGAGCAAACAATCGATGTCTGAATGGAATATATTTTACTTTTATTCGTACAGTAGCTATTCAAAGATCGCTTCACAGTTAAATACGACGTTTTTAGAATAACAGAGTATTTTTAAAATGGCTATTTTATAAAATACTGTCTTACGGATACACGAATGTTATTCATTGAAATTAAACTACTTTATACTGATTTAGATAAAAAGCTAATAGATTTAGTAATTGAATAAGCTAAATAGTAAATTTTAATAGTAATGTACCAGTATTAAAATTATATAATAAAGTGTTAAATAAAAGTAGTAAAAGTAAAAGTAGTTTTATTTCAATAATGTTTCACGATCGTAGCAAATGGAAATCCGTTGTCTCTGCCTACCCCTCTGGGAAACAGGCGTGAATCTATGTATGTATGTACTTTCAATGGCTACTTTACTTAAATATTGACTAGTTTGTCAGAGAACACTGCACGGATAGAGATGGTTTGTGCTTTGAATGAGTGCAATGTGCAGTGCAATGAGTCTTTGTGGGTTCGATTCCCAAATACGACAAAAAATTATTTAATCTTCAGGTATATAGTTGTGGCGAGGCCAAGTTTGATTTTTGTCTGTTATATAAGGCAACCGAGTCTTAATAAACATACTCTTCAAAAATGGAGTCATAATGCCAGTCCAAGGAGAGCGAGCATCACATGGGCCTATCAGCTGACAGCACGCTATTTCCTTAAGGAACCTGAAAGCTTTATGCGACGCAGTACATAACTCATAGTTGGAAGTGATCTTCCATAAAACAAAGGTTTCTTTCTTTGGCTGGATGCACGAGCTTGTCTTGCTAGAACTCTGACTTAGATTCCACCATGGTCTATCGTGGAATAAGTATAGTTTTGATTGAGTCGTAATATAGCGTAATATGCTTCCTTTTTTTTTCTTTTCTTTTAAGAAAGACTACTGCTGCACTAGGGATAAATTCTGTGTCGCGAGAGACTTCACAAACATTCAAACAAAGGACACAAAGAACACCCAGGCTCGGAACAACCATTTGTGGATCACACAGAGTTTTGTCCTGTGTGGGATTCGAACCCACAACGCACGGCGTAGTGTCAGTGGCGAGTGGCAGGTACTAACAAATTAAGTGTGTCCCATTTATTTCATACCTATGCAAGTATTTAAGTACAGGCAGTAGTCAATTTAAAGGCGAAATCAGAGGCGTTCTAAGCTTTAACAGTTCTAGCTCCGGTTAGAAAAGTAATAATGTATTATGTACTTATATAAATTTAATACACTAACACCACAGCCTATTTTATGAAAAATTTACATATGTACCTACTAACACCGCTAATTCTCTTACTTGGCAAATTTTGTCCACACATAGAGCTAGAATCTGGCTTACATTTCTTTTTCTTTATATTGTCTTACATTGTACTAAATTTCGCTCGCGGCTTCGATCGCATGAATGTAGGTTAGTTTAGAAAGTACTTTCCTCTTTTACTCTACTACTCCTTCCTTTTTTGTACCCCTGACAACGTATATGCAAAATTTCATGAAGATCGGTCGAGTAGTTAAGGCCTGAAAGCGTAACAAACAAATAAATAAACTCACTTTCGCATTTATAATATTAGTTAGCATACCCTATGGGTATAGAGTATACGGTATCAAGTGTTAACAGGTTATAATTAAAGAGGAAACGGTGGTTTCTCTTTGCTGGTAACTTGTTCACAAGCCAAATAAATAAGACTTCCGCCAGCTATTGAGGTTTAAGTTGGGTGATACCTTTCTTTTGAAATGTATATAGAACTATATTATATATATTATATTACCTCCTCTTAGATGTAACAAAATAAGAGGTGATACATTTCAATATCTACCATCGCACCACCCGGAGTTATAATCAAAACACAAAGCAAAAACAGTATTTCTGTTTATAAAAGCTCGAAATGAATGTCGTATCTCACGGTAAATGGCACAAAAATAACGAACTCCAACGTAAAATACAAAGAAACTGAAATATTGAATACCGCCACTGGTCACCTGGACAAATGATATTTCCCCCGACCTAAACGCGTACCATAAGTACCCCTTAAGTTTATTTTGCTAATCGTCGTAGTTTTACTAATAAAGCAGCGATAGAAGAAGACCGTTGGACTGCCAAGCCAAGGTCTCGAGTTCGACCCCAAGGCGCGCAACTCTGACTTTTCGAAGTTATATGCGAATTAAAATAGTTAATTATCTCTCACGTTAGAAGGAAGACATCGTGAGGAAATCTGCATGTCTGTGTTCTCCATAATGTTCTCGAAGATATATGAATTCTGCCAACCCGCACTGGGCCATGGCCTAACCCTTCTCACACTGAGAAGAGGCCCGTGCCCAGCAGTGGGACAGTTTAATACAGGGGTGATATTACTACTACATTACTAATATAAATAATGTATCATCGTAGATACTGAAAATTAAATACACTATTTAAATAAATAGTTAATGCTACCCTAGCCCATATATTTAATGTTTTTTTATCTTTAATCATTGTCACTGGTGTACAACCGTTATGATTAAATGAATAAATAAAATGATGTAGACCATATTTAATTTATAGACCGTTTTCAACATACAAAAAAGGCTATTTTCAGATGCAATATGCTGATAGTCGCGGATTATAGGTTCCACACATCTTGAAGATCATTATTAAATGCAAATATTATAATCGTCTATATAGTTTTTTGTTTGATATTTATTTAATTATTTTTGTTTGTACCTACATAATAATAATTGTTGATGCATGCCATGATAGTACTAAAATAAAAACCATTTCATGTCATATGCAGATTATGAAATAATGAATATAAATAAATATGTATATAAACTAATTGTTTCACTTAACTCTTCAATTTCGACTAGAAAGGGCAAGTCATGAATAAAATAATAATTTCAAAGAAAAGTATTACTATAATAGTAACGTCACCTAATCCTTAGTAATTCATGCAGGCTTCGCAAGGCCCGGCCGGCGAATATACGGTTTGGCTCCAATATGCACAAATCCTTTTGATATATCATTTCTGGCCTCTATTTGAACACCGTTATTGTGTTTCGTATATTATCGAGTTGTATTATAATCACTGTAGGCTATTGTGTTTATTTTGTTTCATATGGGACTGCGCCAAAGTGCTTACTGTGAATATTGTATATAGTATTTGATATCGGAGTTTCTTAATACATTGGAAACTATCTGCTGTATTGCTCGAATTTAATATTGTGCTATATTCGAGTGGTTTGATACAGGTATGTACTGTAGTCCATTATCAATGCGTCTCTGTGCTAGTGAGGTAGACGGGTACTTGAGTTGTGTTTATAACGTTCTTTATTTGTCTCTACTATAATCTATCCTAATATAATAATACGAATCGATTTGATATTTCGTTTGTTTAATTGTAAGAGTTAACCTAAAAAAACTCAAACGATTAAAAAATATTTTACCTTTAGAACGCTATATTATGTATAACCGAGTAATATAGTTTATATTCTAATTAAAAATAGTACTGTTACTTACATTGACCCAGGATAATCCTTTATGTATACCCCTGCCCCGGGGGGGGAAGGGTGGTTATGTGAGACTCTCCGCCCCTGAAGGGGGTCGGTATACACACTAAAAACCTGGGGTGAGCAGTCCCTCCGCCGACGGAGTGGGGCGGGATGGGGTCGCGTTAGCAATCACCATCCCACCCCGGCGGTTGGCCCGGCTGATGGTGACCGGGCCTCAGCACCTATGGAGGGTAGGCCTTGCTCACCAAGGCCATCCCCCAGACGTGTGGGGCCGTGCAAGCCGGTAGAGAGTCCCCCGACTCTGTACCAGTGACCCCACTATACAGGAGCGAAAAGGCGGGCAAATCGCCTCCTTCTCGCTCCCGTCCGTCTGCGCCGGAGAGGGTCAGCGAGGAGGTTGTTCTCCCTGACCCTCTCCGCGGTCTCCTTCTGCGCCATGACAGCTTCGCAGAAGGAGACCACTGCCTGCCACGACCTCTCGCCGCCGAGCATGGCGTTGATCACGCTCGGCAGGGAGAGATCTCCGCCTATTATGGCCGAAAGCGTGTGTCGCTGCGGCCCCCACGCGGCACACGCCTCCAGCGTGTGGAGCGCCGTGTCTTCCGGCGCCCCACACTCGTGGCAGGCCGGGGTCGCCTCCCGTCTCGCGATCTGGTGCAAATACTTTCCGAAGCATCCATGCCCGGAAAGCACCTGCACCAGTCGGAAGGTCAGCGACCCGAATCGCCGCCCTATCCATTCCCGGAGGACCGGCCGAATGGCCTCAACCGTCCACTGGCCCGGGGCCGGTGGAGCCAGGTCCTCCGTCCACCGCCTCAATAGGGCGGCCCGCGCCTGTCGCCGCATGCGTGCGACCTCCTCCCACCCCGGGGGCTCCCCGCGGGATCTCCTCGCCGCCACGAAGTGGTAAACTTCGGCGAGGATCTCCGCTTGTAGCTCCCAAGGGGGGTCACTGGCCAGCACGCACGCCGCCGTCCAGGACACCGTCCGGTAACCGCGTATGGCCCTCGTCGCGACGACCCGCTGCGGACGTCGCAGCAGGGTCTTATTGTCGCGACTGAGGGCGTCCGCCCAGACCGGTGCCCCGTAAAGGGCCATACTCCGGATCACTCCGGAGTACAGTCGGCGACAGGTGGCACTCGGGCCACCCACGTTGGGCAGCAGCCTCCCCAGGGCGGCCGCCGCTCCCAGGACTCTTGGGGCCAGCTGGGTGAAGTGTGCCCCAAAAGTCCACCTCCCGTCCAGGATGAGACCCAAGTACCTCATTTGGGTCCCAACCCGGACCAGGACCCCGTCCAGTGCCACTCGCGTACCTGGAGGAGGTCCTCCCCGAGACCCATGAAACAATAGGGCCTCGGTCTTGGAGAGGGCAACCTCCAATCCCAGGGCGCGGATACGGTCGACTACTAGGGCAGCTCCCACCGTGGCCAACCGTACCGCCTCCCCTAGGTCCCTCCCCTTGACTACGACCAGGGTGTCATCGGCATAGCACGCCACCCGCATACTCGCGGGAAGTGTGCCCCGAAGCACCCAGTCGTAGCCAACGTTCGTGTCCGCTTCGCGGAAACGGCCGGCCGCGACGTCTACCTCCAGCGGGTGCGTGGGGGCGGCAAGCCACGCCCGGACGATGGCCGCCTCTTCCGCCAGTTCAGCGTCGAGGCGACTCACCGACCAGCGCGGAAAATCCGCCCGTACCACGCGCCGGGACGCCCCTTGACTGTCGGAGGCGGAGATCTCGAACCTTATGTATTTGTGGTCCGAGAGCGTCTCCACCTCCGACATCACCCTCCAGGCCCGGGCACGTGCCGCGACAGCGGGGCTCGTGAACGTTAGGTCCACCACGGACCCCCCACACCATCGCACGCACGTGTGGACCGACCCTCTATTGAGGAGAGTCAGTCCTGTGGCAACCGCCCACTCCCTGACTATCTCTCCTCGAGTGTCAGTGGAGCGGTTACCCCATTCCCGGGCCTTGGCGTTCAGATCCCCCGTTAGGAGGACCTGATGTGGCGCCTGCCTTCTCACCACCGCGGCCAGGAGGTCCATGAAGACCTCCAGCTCCGCGGCGGTTCTGTTGGGGGAGAAGTATGCGCCGACGATCGCATGCCTCTCCCACCTGGCCACCACGTACCCCGCCCCTCTCTCTTTGACTGAGAGGAGGGGGCCGCCAACCCTCCCAACGATGGCCACGGAGCCGTTCAAGTCTCCAGCCCAATAGGGGCTGGGGGGGACAAAATATGGCTCCGCGGCGACGGCCACACCGATTTCCCACTGCGCCAGGGTCTGCATGAGCAGGTCTTGGGCCCTGGCGCAGTGGTTCAGGTTCGCCTGGAGGAAGTTGTGATGTCCTACTTGATCCATATTAATCAGACATCACAACCTCCCCGCACACTGCTTCGTGGCGCGCTGCCTCAGGGGCGGCCTGACTAGTGGCCGCAGGGGTGGCCTGGGTCCCAGGGGCCTTTCCCTTCGTCTTTGGGGGGTTGCAGCGGCGCCCCCCCATAACGTGCCCCGAGGGCTTTCCCGCCTCTGCGCAAATGGCGCAGCGCAGCCCAGCCTTGCCACAGTTGGCCGCCCGGTGACCAGCGTCTCCACAACGGAAGCACAAGTCACCCCTGTCGGCCGCGGCGGGACATTGAGGGCGTGTGTGCCCCAGCCCCATGCACCTGAAGCAGCGCATGGGGCACTGCCCCAGCGCAACCACCTTCACCGAGCTCCACCCGATGAGAAGCCTGCCTCTGCTCAGCAGTACTTTGGCTGCCGAGACAGGGCAGGACACAAGGGCGGAGCCGGCGCCATCAAAACCGGGGCGGATCTCGCCGACCTTTACGAGCCGCACCTCGCACTCGCCCGCCGCTGCGACCGCCGCCGCCACCTTCTCTTTTGTGGCAGCATCGTCCAGGCCCGCAATCCGCAAGTCTGTGGACTTTACGGGCCTGGTGACACTGGCCACTGCGGACAGGGCATCGCGGAGTTTCTCCGCGAGCCTATCCGCCTTTTCTCCGCTTTGGGAGCCTGGAATCTCTAAGATCCTGGCTCCCGTAGCCGTCTGGCGGAAGCGGAGCTGGTCGATACCCAGCTCCTTTAGGTCGACCTTTTCCTGTGCCGACCTGATGGCGGCAGCGGACGTAATCCCCTTTGCCGCGGCGTCGGGCTGCAACGACAGCACGACTGCCGCGGATTTCGGGGACCTCAGTGCTGCCGCCACACTCTTGGGGACAGCAGGGGCAACAGGCCGGGCTTTGGCGGCGGGGGCACGGGCCACCTGGGCAGGCGCAGATGCAGTGGAGGGGGGAGAGGACTTTCCGTTCCCCTTGCGCTTCCTCTTGCCCTTTCCTACCACCGTCACCCATGTTTTCTGAGGGACGGCGGCGGCAGGTGCAACCCCGCTGTCGTTTTGGGTCCCCTTAGAGGGACCCGCGGTCGGTGCCGCTGCAGGAGCGGCGGCAGCTCTGGGGGCCTGCTTGGCCCCCTTGTCCGCCTCGGGGGCGACCGGCTGAAGCACCAGTCTGGGCGGCGTGGCGTCTGCCTTCGCCCTCCTGGCATCCGCTCTCAGCGGCGGGCGGACCGTCGGGGCCGGCAAAAGCCGGTCCTCAAGCCCCGCGAGCCGGGCGCTCAACATTGTCCCGAGCGTGATGGTAAGGGAGCGCTTAAGCTCCTCCACCAGCTCGGGACCCACCTGGGGGGTGGCAGGGGCTGCCCGTGTCTCCGCAGTGGCGGTAGCGGTAGCGGCAGCGGCAGCGGCGGCGGTGGCGGCAGTCGTCGCCGCGGCAGCCTCCGTCTTCGCCTCAGCGAAGCCCCGACGGAGCGCCTTTACCTCCGCCTTGAGCGCCTCCCCCTCAAGACGCAGGCGGGAGTTTGCTGCCCTCAGCCGCCGCGTCTCTTCCGCCTCGCTGCGGCCCGCCAGGGTGTCCACCACCTCTCTCAACAATGACGCCGACCGCTTCAGGCGACCGACAAACTCGCCCTTTAAGTTTCCCGACTTTCGGGCCACTTCCAGGATGCAGGCGAGCTTCTCGCCCGCCCGCGCCCTTAACTCTTGGGCATTCAGGTCGCTCAAGTCACCGACCAATGGGGTGGAATCCGACTCACTACCGATCCCTAACCCCAGGTCGGTGGCAGCAGCAGCCGGCCCCTTCCCAAGGCGCCTCTCTTGTAGCGCCGCCTCAAACTCCGCATTTGGCTGCACCGAAGTGGGCCTGAGGAACTCCTCCCTGGAGGGTGCCCCCTTCACCACTCTCCTCCGCCCTCTGCTGGCAGTGGGTACCTTGGCGGCCGCCGTCCCTTCGGTCTCCGTGTCTGAGTCTAAATACCCAGGCACGGAGAACGAAGTGGACGGCCGCTTTCGGCTGCCTACCTCCCTGGAGGTGGCCTCCACCACCACTTCGGCACGTGAGTCATAAGACTCCACGTCCGAAACGTCCTCAGGAGCACTCTCCTGCTCGGAGTGGCCCTGAGAAGGGCCGTTTTGGTGGCCCTGAGAAGGGCCTTTTTGGTGGCCCTGAAAAGGGCCTTTTCGGAACCTCCCACGCGCATCTCGCTGATGCTTGGGCATGGCCGCAAGCAAATAGACAGGGACAGACAACAAACAGACAGACTTGCACAATATGAACCGGCACGTAAGTGCTCTTTAGCCGAACACCGGTCTGACACTCCGTTACGGTGACAGAACCGGGTCGTTACCAGGGGACGCGACGAGGACGCAAGCACTATGGGGGGTCCCCCTAACTAACATAACCTTTTTTTTTTTTTTGTTACCCAGGAAAAATGCTTCATGCACTGCCCGCCGGCTAGGGGACGGCACCGGCGGGGGAGTGTGGGACTCCCAGCAAGACGCGCTGGTCTACCCACTAAAAAACCTGGGGTGTTCCCTCTCTCATCCAATAGGGGGGGCCAGTTGGGAGTTCTAAAAGGATTCATCCATAGCAGGCCCCCCCATGTGGGTGTGGGCCGGGTCAAACGGACCCGGCCACCTCTCGTCCCCAGGGGAGAGCCTGACCGCTCTCCCCTTTCGACGGTAGAAGGCGCGCGGGAATACCGCGCGCGCCCTCTCGGGGTTCCTAATTTACGGGTGGCAGGGTCCCCTCAGGCCTTGCCACCCGGAACCCTTAAGTGGGGGGGCAGGAGAGCGACAAAAGCGCGTCTCCTGCGCCCTCTCCTCCGGCGGCGGACTTCCGGGGCGTAAGGATCATCCTGACGCCCCCGTTCCGCCGCCTCCTTCTGCGAGATGACAGTCTCGCAGAAGGACCTCATTGCGCCCCAGCACCTGTCGTCGCCGACCATCCTGGATACGACGGTCGGCAACGAGAGGTCGGGGCCAATCACAGCGACCAGGGCGCAGCGCTCCACGACCCACGCCGGGCACTCCTCCAGCGTGTGCTGCGCCGTGTCCTGGTCACACTCCTCACAATGGTTGCACCTGGTTGTCGGCTCCCTACCGGCTATCTTGCAGAGGTACTCCCCGAAACAGCCGTGTCCGGAGAGCACCTGAGTAAGCCGGTAGGTGAGCGGTCCGCGCCGTCTGTCCGTCCACTGTCTTAGTACTGGACGGACAGCCTCGACGGTCCTCACCCCGTAGCGGGGCTGGGCCAGTCTATCTTCCCACTTGGCCTCGAGGACCAGTCGAGCCTGGGACCTTCGCGTCTCCACCGCACAATGCGATGGAACCTCGCCATGGAGACGGAGGTCCGCACGCACTAGTAGTAATTTTCTGGTGAAAAGATTTATAAATGACTAGATTTTGCCCGGCCGCACCTTTTTCACGTAAAAGTAGGTTAGCTTAGGTTATGTTAGTTACCCTCGATCAGGGTGTTTGTCAGAAAACCTCCTCGTGGTACACCCTGGGCAACGTTGGCAATAATGCTCTTCATTGTTGCTGGCGGCTAATATTCTGACAACTGGTGCCTTGTGCCGTCGCGTTTGGCACCGGCGCGCGTAGGGAACCCGAGGCATTCTGTCTCGGGATTATCGGCTCGCAAGGGCCGCGTTTGGGGATCTCTCCACGTGTTCCTCTGATTAGCAGAGGACACGTGGATGAGACGGGGGGGATAGAGGAAGAAAACCTCTTTAAAAAATCACCAGTGGGGGCCGTTAGGCCGGGGTGGGAAACATGGGTTTCCTGCCCAGTCGGGCGGTCTTGGGGCGGGTGGATCGGTCCAGCATGGACCCCCATCCGGCCCAACACGGGGGGATAGAGGAAGACAACCTCTCTAAAAAATCACTAGTGGAGGCCGTTAGGCCGGGGTGGGAAACATGGGTTTCCTGCCCAGTCGGGCGGTCTTGGGGCGGGTGGATCGGTCCAGCATGGACCCCCATCCGGCCCAACCCGTAATCCTGAACTGACAGGACCGGGGGCCTTCGGGCTGCGAGGAAGAAAACCTCTATAAAAATTACCCAAAGCCCAAGTTTCTGGTGGCCCGGCGAGGGGCTGTATGGCTGGGGGGAACCCAGTCATTAGGGCCACAACAAAACAAAACTTATGATGTCGGGTAAAGGTCTAGAACTACCCCAGGAGGGTACCGGGTGCGCCGCATCCGGAGAATCCCTCACGGAGCCTTCTGGCTTCGTCTGCCCCTCGTATTCTGGGGGGGGCAACCAGCATCACAGCGCCGTGCCGCGCGAAATCTCAGGCACCGAAGTTTCCGCAGGGTCAAACTCCGACTCTGCGATGAGCGTTGCCTTGGGCTCCGGCCCGAACAAGGTGACGCTAGCCGGGAAGCGCAAGCGCAGATCTCGCCACGTCGAGTCCGACTCCGGCGAGTCTAGTGCGGCGCCGACACCCAAGGTGGGAACTTCCCGAAGAGGAAGAACTCGACCCGGCACACCAGGTCCTTATGGTCCGGCGAAGGCGACTCCGACTCCGGGTGAACTTGTCGGCCTGCGCGAGGCCGAAGTTGAGTTGGCGGCTGCCCAAAAGGTGGCCGCCCGTGAAGAGAGGCTTGCGGCAGAGGAGGCTCGAGTTGTCGAGTGGGCGAGGAGAGTGAGAGACATCTCCGTATCCTCCGGCTCGAGAGCAGCGTCCAGGGTGGGCGCGGAGCTCGCCGTTGAGGAGTTGCCCATGGAGCAGCTCAACGAGCGGCTCAGACTGGCGGCGTCGTCGGTGAGGTCCGTCGCTGGCCTATCAAAGGGCCTCAAGGGTACATCGCAGAAGCAGCTTAAAGAGGCTGTTTCTGTGATTCTCGATGTGGGCGAGGCCCTATCGAATAGGACCTCATCGGGGGAGGAGGCCAAGTTGCGGGCCGCAAACAAGCGGCTCGCGGACGAGGTCGCCTTCCTCAAGCGTGGCCAGGAGGAGCTCCGAGTAGAGACTCAGAAACTCCGGGAGGAGCTCCTCAAACTGAGTGTGGCGGCGGCACTGCCATCTGCCGCGCCGGCCCTGCCGCCGGCCGCGCCTGCCTTGGCCGCTGCGGCGGATGAACGGCTGGAGCGCGTACTGAGGGAGGTCGCCGGGCTCAGTGCGCGGTTCTCGGCCCTGGAGGGCAGAGTGTTGCGCCCTCCACTCGCGGCGGACCCTAGGAGAGCCTCGACTGCGCCGGCCGCGCCTGCTGCCACATTCGCAGCGGTGGCAGCGGAACAGAGATCCGCTGCGTGGCCGCCACTGGTGCCCGGGGCTCGCCGGGACAGGGTTGTGCCTGGTCGGGCTCGGATCGGCCGAGCCGCGGAGACGAATAAAGGGAGGCAAAATAAGCCTGAAAAAGCGGCAGAGGCGCCGCTGCCTCAAAAACCTGTCTCTGCTGCTCGACCGGCCCCCAGGGCCCGCGAGGGCGAATGGCAGGTCGCCGGGGCCAAGGAGGCGGAGGGTAGGAAGAGGCGAAAGCGCAACAGGGGCCGCAGACGCCGGGAGAAGCGGGCAGCCAAGGCGGCAGCCCAGCTGCGTGCTCCTCGGTCGACCGCCGTAGTGATGACCTTGCAGCCCGGGGCGGAAAAGCGGGGGCTCACATACGCGGCCCTGCTCAGCAAAGCCAAGGCTAACATCAGCCTTGGCGAGCTCGGCATCTCTGGCATCCGGTGCAAACCCACGCTCACCGGGGCCAGACTGTTGGAGGTGCCCGGCGCTGCCAGCGCCGAGGCCGCGGACGCCCTCGCTGCGAAGCTGAGGTCATCCCTCGATGAGGCGGACGTCCGAGTTACCAGGCCAGTAAGATGCGTCGATCTTCGCGTCATGGGCCTGGATGACTCGGTCAGTGCCGAGGAGTTGGTGGGCGCCGTGGCCAAGGCCGGACACTGCCCGCCAGAAACGGTGAGGTCCGGGCCGATTCGGCCCGGACTGAACCAAATGGGAACGGCCGTCGTTACGTGTCCTGTAACGGCGGCCAGAAATATAACAAATGGGGGGAAAAGACTCCTCGTCGGGTGGGTTTCGGCGCAGGTTAAGCTCCTGGAGCCGAGGGCCCTGAGGTGCCACCGCTGCCTGGCGGAGGGGCACGTGGCAGCTCGGTGCACCGCGCAGGTAAACTGTGCCGGCCGGTGCTACCACTGCGGCCAAGAGGGCCACATAGCCAGGAGCTGCACGTCCGCTGCGCACTGCATCATCTGTGCAGCGGCGAGCCGGCCGGCCGAACATCGGGCTGGCAGTAGAGCCTGCGCCGCGCCCAAAAGTGGAAAGGGCAAAGCGGCAGGCCCACCCGACATAAAAGACCCATTGGAGGCGGCCCCATCTGATGCCGCTGCCGAACCTGTGGGTGAAGCGGTAATGGAAACCCAGTAATGGCTCCATACCGCTTCCTCCAGGGAAATTTAAACCACTGCGCCAATGCTCAGGATTTGCTGCTCCAGAGTATGGCGCAGTGGCAAATAAACATCGCCGTGGTCGCCGAGCCGTACTTTGTCCCGCCCAGAGGGGATTGGGTGGGAGACCTGGACGGCTTGGTGGCCGTAATCGTTAAAGCTGGCGCCGGCACACCGCTCCCTGAGAACATCACCAGGGGGTCGGGATTTGCGGCGGTTTTCGTTGCCGGGATGGCCGTGGTGGGAATTTATTTCTCACCCAACCGATCTCTCGCCGAGTTTGAGGTCTTCCTCGGAGACCTGGACGCAGTCGTCCGTCGTTTCCACCCTCACCCCGTTTTAGTCCTCGGGGACTTCAACGCCAAGTCTACGGCTTGGGGTTCCCCGTCTACGGACGCGAGGGGGGAGGTGTTGGAGGAGTGGGCCTTAACATCTGGCCTGCTCGTCCTCAACCGGGGCAATGTGCACACGTGCGTGCGTCAGCGGGGCGGTTCGATTGTGGACATTTCGTTCGCAAGCCCCGCTCTAGCGCGTCGTGTTGTCGGCTGGCGCGTGGAAGAGGAGGTGGAGACCTTGTCGGACCACCGGTACATTCGGTTCGACGTCTCCACCCAGGTCTCGAGTGCGCCGGCCCCTATGGGCTCCGGTTGGGAGGGTCCGCGCTGGGCTCTAAGTAAGCTCAACAGGGAGGCTCTCCTGGAGGCCTCTATCGTGCAGGCCTGGGCTTCAGTGCCCGACAGGCCTGCCGACATAGAAGTAGAGGCTGATTGGTTTCGGGAGAGCTTGTCGCGGTGCTGTGACGCGGCGATGCCCAGGGTGAAGTCTCGCCCTGCAAAGCGTCAGGTGTACTGGTGGTCGGCCGAGCTCGCGCAACTTAGGGGCGCGTGCGTGGCTGCCCGGCGCCAGTATGCCAGACATCGACGTAGGCGTCGCCGCGACCAGTACGCGGCCACCAGGGAGGAGGAGCTGTACGAGGCGTACAGAGCGGCCAAGAAGACGTTGCAGCTGGGTATCCTGCGGGCAAAAACATCCGCCCGCGAGGAGCTGCTGGCGACTCTGGATGTGGACCCATGGGGGCGTCCCTACCTTATGGTAAGGGGCAAACTACGCTCCTGGGCTCCCCCGTTGACCCAGAGTCTCCGGCCCCAATTGCTGGAGGACGTGGTGGTCGCTCTGTTCCCCGAAAGGGGAGAGCACGAGCCTCCGCCTATGGCTGCGCCTCCTCTGGTGCCAGAAGCGGACCTGACGACGGACGACGATGTGCCCGAGGTAACCCGGGTGGAAATGAGGGTAGCGATGCAGAGGCTGCAAGCCAAGCGCACCGCCCCGGGCCCAGACGGCATTCCTGGCCGTGCATGGGTCCTAGCCCTCAAGGCCCTCGAGCCCCGACTAAGGAGCCTGTTCAGCGCGTGTCTGGAGCGGGGCCAATTCCCGGACAGGTGGAAGACCGGGAGAATGGTTCTGCTCCGTAAAGAGGGGCGCCCGGCGGACAGTCCGTCCGCCTACCGGCCCATTGTGTTGCTCGACGAGGTCGGAAAGCTGCTCGAAAGAGTGGTGGCTGACCGCCTTGTCGGGCATCTGGTCGGTGTGGGACCGGATCTGGCGGACAACCAGTTCGGTTTCCGTCGTGGGCGCTCCACGGTCGATGCGATCGCACGTGTAAAGGCTCTGGCGGAGGAAGCGGTTTCACGGGGTGAGGTGGTGCTGGCGGTGTCTCTCGACATCGCCAACGCGTTCAACACCTTGCCCTGGAATTGCATAAGGGAGGCACTGCTTTACCATCAGGTGCCGACCTACCTCCGTCGAATCGTCGGGGCGTACCTGACAGCGAGGGCCGTTGTAAACCCGGGTTCGAGCGGGTGGTCTCGGCGGGAGATGTCGTGCGGTGTTCCACAGGGTTCGGTTCTCGGCCCGCTCCTGTGGAACATCGGATACGACTGGGTGCTGCGCGGTGTGTTCCTTCCCGGCGTTAGCGTAGTTTGCTACGCCGACGACACGCTCGTCCTCGCTCGGGGAGCGACGCACCGGCAGGCGGCTGTCCTGGCGACGGCAGGGGTCGCGCATGTCGTGGGTAGGATCCGGCAGTTGGGCCTCGAGGTGGCGCTGCACAAATCCGAGGCTCTGTTCTTCTACGGGCCTCGGAACGCGCCGCCGGAGGGGTTCCACATCGTGGTGAGAGGCGTCCGCATCGGCGTCGAGAAATCGATGAGGTATCTGGGCCTCGTCCTCGACGGTCGATGGGCCTTCGGAGAACACTTCCGAAGGTTGGTCCCCAAATTGATGGGCGCGGCCGCAGGGTTGTCGCGGCTGCTACCCAATCTGGGGGGACCAAACGCCTCATGCAGGAGGCTCTTCATGGGGGTCGTGCGGGCGATGGCCCTATATGGGAGCCCCATCTGGGGGCATAACCTGACGGCCCGTAACGCCGCCCTGCTGCGGAGGCCGCAGAGGGTGATGGCCGTCAGGGTCGCGAAGGGGTACCGCACGATCTCCTATGAGGCGGCAAGCCTCCTGGCCGGATCACCGCCCTGGGACCTGGAGGCCAGACTTCTCGCGTCGCTTTACCAATGGCGCGGGGAGGCTCTGGAGCGGGGCTTTCGGCCTTTGCCGAGAGAGGTGGAGGCGCGGCGGTCGGAGCTCCGCGACGTCCTAAGGGCGGACTGGGGTGAACGGCTTGCGCGACCGAGCGCAGGGCACGCCGCAATAGCGGCGGTAAGTCCAATCCTGGAGGAGTGGCTGGAGCGGCGCCATGGCGCCCTGACCTTCCGGCTGACGCAGGTCCTCACCGGGCATGGATGCTTCGGGAGGTACTTGTGTCGTATAGGCCGGGAGGAGACGTCTTGTTGTCACCACTGCGGTGACAGTCCCGAGGATACGGTGCTGCACACACTCGTGGAGTGCCCAGCTTGGGAGGAGCAGCGCCGGTCGTTAACCGGGGCACTGGGTGTCCAGGTCCTCTCGCTGCCGGAAATGGTTCTGTCCATGGTCCGGAGCGAGGGTGCATGGGAGGCCGCCGTCGCCTTCTGCGAGGCAGTGATGTCCGCGAAGGAGGCGGCGGAACGGGAGAGGGAGCTGGTCTCTCCCCACCCAAACCGCAGGAGACGTCCAGGGCGCCGCCGTAGGGCGCGCACAGACCTCCAGCCACCCTAGGGGGCGGCCTGCGGGCGGTGGACTTGGACAGTCTGCCGCCCGAGCAGCACAGGTCCGAGGGAGGGGCGTAAGCACCCCGCGCGCCCCCCTCAGTGGAGGGGAGGGCTGTACCATCTAGTCCTCCCCCAAACAGCTGGGGCTCGCCTCGCTACGTGGCGGGCCAAGACCTGTCGGTGTCACGGTGAATACTAGCGTGAATCCCGTGGCACCGACACCGGTACGTGGGGAACGTCGTCAGGGGTTTAGTGGGTATGGGGCCGGCCTCACTGGCTCGAGTCCCACACACCCGCGCCCTCTGCCCGGGCGCGGACGGTGCGTAAACGCATTCCCCTGACGTAAAAAAAAAAAAAAAAAAAAAAAAAAAAGTTACCCTCGATCGCCACAACGTCGCCCTCCTGAGGAGACCGCAGAGGGCGATGGCGATCAGGGTGTCGCGGGCGTACCGCACCGTCTCCTTTGAGGCGGCGTGCGTTTTGGCGGCATCGCCGCCTTGGGATTTGGAGGCGGAGGTCCAGGCGTCGGTGTATTACTGGCGTGCGGACCTCCGTCTCCATGGCGAGGTTCCCTCGCATTGTGCGGTGGAGACGCGAAGGTCCCAGGCTCGACTGGTCCTCGAGGCCAAGTGGGAAGATAGACTGGCCCAGCCCCGCTACGGGGTGAGGACCGTCGAGGCTGTCCGTCCAGTACTAAGACAGTGGACGGACAGACGGCGCGGACCGCTCACCTACCGGCTTACTCAGGTGCTCTCCGGACACGGCTGTTTCGGGGAGTACCTCTGCAAGATAGCCGGTAGGGAGCCGACAACCAGGTGCAACCATTGTGAGGAGTGTGACCAGGACACGGCGCAGCACACGCTGGAGGAGTGTCCGGCGTGGGCCGCGGAGCGCTGCGCCCTGGTCGCTGTGATTGGCCCCGACCTCTCGTTGCCGACCATCGTATCTAGGATGGTCTGCGACGACAGGTGCTGGGGCGCAATGAGGTCCTTCTGCGAGACTGTCATCTCGCAGAAGGAGGCGGCGGAACGGGGGCGTGAGGATGATCCTTACGCCCCGGAAGTCCGCCGCCGGAGGAGAGGGCGCAGGAGACGCGCTTTCGTCGCTCTCCTGCCCCCCACTTAGGGGTTCCGGGTGGCAAGGCCTGAGGGGACCCTGCCACCCGTAAATTAGGAACCCCGAGAGGGCGCGCGCGGTGTTCCCGCGCGCCTTCTAATGTCGAAAGGGGAGAGCGGTCAGGCTCTCCCCTGGGGACGAGAGGTGGCCGGGTCCGTTTGACCCGGCCCACACCCACATGGGGGGGCCTGCTATGGATGAATCCTCCTAGAGCACCTGTATATTGCCGAATATTATTGTCGTCTCTCAGGCGCATTTCTTGTCATCGTGCTACAAAGAATTTTGTACCAGAATATTACAATAAGCTTTTTCCCGGTCAGTTAAGTTCTTGGTACCTCACATTTTTATTATAAATGTATCTTCATATATAAAAAAGTAAGATAATGACTATGTGTCAGAGTAACTAGAAGCAAGTCAAGCGTAGCGTGACCTTAGAAAACAAACGACGTGAACTATAATACGACATAGTGGTTTAGGATTAACATACTTAGTTAAGAGAGCGAGTCAAACAAGACAAAAACTAGTTGGTTTAGCCCTAAATACACGTCTAGGACCTGTTTTAAACACGTGTAACAATATTTGCGCCCCGGGACATCTCTCTACAGTCTTAATTTGTTTACCCATGCCTATGACCCCTGAACATCGGAGCAGAAAACAAACTTAGCTTCAAGTTATCTTAATAAAGTCTATTCACGTCTAGAGAGGATAATTATAGAATAAGAGGCTTGTTGAATACCCTATTTCGTTAGTCTCTACGTCTTTTAGCAAATGAGTTCCACTAAATATTGTTAACAAAAATAGCACATTAGTTTTACATAAATAAATCGATATACACGCAACTGTATGATCCTGCAAGGTTAAGCAGAGTTATAACGTACATGTTTTTGTCGCGACTTTGCTCGGGAGCAGAACTTTTTTCTAGATGAAAGGTATCCTGTAACCCTGATAACATGTATGCGAAAATGCATGATGATCGGTCTAAGTAGTTAAGGCGTAAAAAGAGCAGCGATAGCTCAGTGGGGAGGCCAACAGACTGCAATGCAGAGGTCTCGGGTTCGAACCCACGTCGCGCACCTCTGACTTTCGGAAGTTATAAAACATTTCGAAATTATAATATAATAATATATAATATAATATTCCACCACAGACACACAACACCGTCTAGCCTAAACTAAGCAGAGCTTGTACTATGGGTTCCAGAGAATGGATAAACATACATATATACTTTTTTTTTGTAAATACATACATATTATACATAGAAACACCCAGACCAAGACAAACATCCATGTTCATGCACACAAATGTTTGACTTGTGCGGGAATCGAACCCGCGACCTCAGGCGTGGCAGTCAGTTACACTAACCACTACGCCATCGAGGCCGACGAATTATGAATTATAATGACGAATTATGTGCGTATTGATTGACAATAATCGCCTGCTCCGTGCCTCGGAGAGCACGTTAAGCCGTCTGTCCCGGCTGCCATGAACATCTATGGCTGTCGTTATTGGGAGAGTGTCGACACAAAAGATCCCACTGGGTCGAAGTGTCGCCGGTCTGCACTGACTGGCCCCCACATAAGATACGATAAGGAGTTATTTATATGTACGTATAATTATATATATTGTATAATTATGCACGTTTGTTTACACAGTCCCTACAACCCGTGCAAATACGGTAACTTGCGCATGTAAGCCTTGTCCCTTGTCCTCTTTCATATGCAAGAGATGACCGACTAAAGAAAATATTTTAGGAAAACTCCAAAATTTGCATATGCAAGAGACAACAGACCAACGTGGAAAGAAAATGTTTTAGGAAAGCTCCACAATTTGCAGCCACAGCAGGCTAATGATAATGTGCTGCAAAAATGTCTTGGCACATTTTTTAGTTAACTCTTATTTAAAGCGACACTGCAGACAATAATATAATCCGAAGGGGCACACTGCCGAGATAAATGCGAGAATATTACTCAACAAGTAACGCGGAGGCGGCTAAGCTCTGTGATGGACGGTTCATTATATTTTTATTTTAAATGTATTAAAAGTTCGTTGTTCATTTGTGTAGTCCGTTAACGCCTTATTTAAAGCCTCGGATTATCGCGACCCTTGTACTTAATAAACAGTCTAGTTTTTCCTTACTAATTTTACTTTCACTGACTATAAAACGAATTTTTTGTTGTTGTTTTAATCTCCTCTTAATGTCGCAACCTCTTATTGTATTTCAAGCTTAAGAATAATCTTATCTGGCTATCGAATAATCTAATTATCTAGAAAAGTATTTTAGAATTTCAAGTCTGTTAATTCTTATTAGCCTGGAACCAGTATATAATAATATAATAACCCCTCTGGGACAGTATTATCTCATCATGACACTAACGCGATATCGGAGGGCACAGTAGGTACACTAGCTTTTAAACTACCATCTTCGCCTTGTGATATAAACAAAAAATGTATTACCTGGTTAAATAAAGGCGCACAAACCGCAGGGTAGCTTGTGGCGAGCTAAATGTGAGTGGTGACATTGCGGTCCTGAATGCCTCGGAGAGTTGGTTAGGACCTCGTCCCAAGCTTGCTATTACTGCTTGGCTGGGGTACAACTTTAAGAGCGCCCGTAGGACTCTCAACTCTGGCTTGCCTTGGTCGGCCGGTCAGAGGAGGTCCGCTAGAGCTACATGCTTGGGGGTGGAAGTGTCATTATCAAGGGCATGACTACTGGGAAACTCGCTCCGGGTCTCCGTTTTCACGAGACCCGTGATGGTGAAACCGGCGCCATACCGCTCGACACTCCTAGCAACTCGCACCGGTGTTGCCCTCTGCTGCTGGCTTGTACGCCTATCGTGGCTATTCACTGGGTTCATCTAGTGAGATGACGAGTCACCGTCTGTCCATTCGATTGATGCTATAAGAGTATTCAAAGTCAAAGTCAAACTCCAAAATCATTTATTCACTTAGGTCACAAAGTAACACTTATGAACGTCAAAGAGGTTAGTGAGTTTATTACATTTACTGAATTTACATTTATGATAGGTGCAAGGTTCAGGCAAAAGGTTGAGCCTATGAGAAGATACCTGCAAGAAAGTCAAGGCCACTCTTTTAAATCGCCATCAACTTATAATTTCAGTATTTCACAACTCATCTATGTACCAGGTGTTGCAGTCATTATGCCATATGTCACTGTCCATATAAAACTAAATTCTAAAAATAAAGGAAAAGTTAATAACTTTATATAAGAATCATTTCAGGTTTGAAATAATATTTATCTGTAGTCATTTGTAATAGACAGTAGTATGGCATGAGGACGCATACACTTACACTTTGTGACTTATGAAAAGGTAGTTCGTGACTAAATGTAGTTAAAACAAAATTTATGTTAATATTTACAACGTTTGTTTAAAAGAAAAGAAAGATACTTCAACATCACAAAATAAACACGAAGTACCTAAATTGACTTATATAATAGATACATTGTTTGAATCCTGTATGAAACAAGACACTAGTTCCATGAGATTTTATTATTTATGTAATCATTGATTAAATAATAGCCCATCCGGATAAGCTGACTTTTAGCAGCACTTTTTAATTTGAGTAAAAGTTAATTTATAATATCAATCGGTAGTTTATTATACTGAGTCCCGCAAATGAACTGTGAGCTTTATGTAAACGATGTTACGGACCTACTAACTTATGCTTATTTCTAGTCTTTAAGTTGTGAATATTACTATTCTTATTATATAAGTGAATATTATGTTTTATAAACATAATATTCGTAAATATATATTATATTGCGACGCAATTGTGGATTGTACAAGTGTTACTGTTTCATTATATAAATTAATGTTTATGCTAGGACACTTAACATTAGGCTATGTAAACTTAATACATTTTGTTTTTTAGAATTGAGTAGTAAATTATTCGCCGTGAACCAGTCCAGGACCTGCGCGAGTGAAGAATTAACATAATTCAGGGCAGACGCCGTTTTATCATCCATAGTTACCAATATCCTAGTCCATCAAACACCCATACCCATAGCCCATATATTAGAATTCATACGTAGCAATAGTCCTACGCAGTCGGTTACACTAACCACTAAGCCATTGTATCCGACAAGATGGTTATGTAAGAACCAAACATCTGTAAAGTAAGCGAAAGTAAAAAATGTACAGAGCTACTTATATTTAAATATACTGTCAATATATTTAATAAAAGGTAAATAAACAACTAATATTTGTGCTTAATTCAGACAGTATGTTAAATATAGAAAGCAGTATTCCTATTAAAAGAAACATTTCATAAAATGGTCGACCACTTTATAAAGTGACCAATGCTAAAATTTAATTTAGAGTTACGACAAGTGCAGCAATCTCTCAAATAAATTGCAAGAATCTAAGCTACAGCCTAGTCCAATATTACATAAAAATAAACTACTAAAATGGCTACCTTACTGAACTCATGGCCAAGTTTGTAGTCGCAAACGCTCAGCTGAATCGCGAGGTAAAGCGGGTGTAATCTCCAGGATATTGTGCAAGTGGCCTAACAACTGTTGTGATAGATACGAGCCGAGCACATTGTGCGGGGAATTGCAGCGCTCGCGCTTGTCGCTCTGTACTATCGCTATTGTTTAGTTTGGTTTTCGTTTTATTCGGATGTCATTTTTGCATGACGGCTGAAGCTTATCGCGCGATATTTTGTATTGTGAAAATAAAGGTAAAACCACTCCAGTTTATTTGGAACCGTTCAATCAGATAACTGGACAAAAGCGTTATTCCATTTATAATTATTTGTGTCATAAAATAAACTTGCTGCCTGCCTTTAGGTTAGCGGATATATAAACCAGATATCAAAGATCATTAAAGTTTTGAATTACACTCGATATGTTTTTTTAATGAGTCGTGAGTTTCTTGCAGTTTACTTCTCACAGACTCAATCCTTTGAACCTAATGTAAATTAAGTAACTTCACTAAATTCACTAACTTATAAAATTTGACGTCGATAATTGTTACTGTAATTAATAAATGATATTTGACTTTGACGATTCAATCAACCTGCATTTTATTATGTTTATAATAAAAAAATAGACATATGACAAAGATATGTTATAGGTACTAGATTTTGGCCGCGGCTTAGCTTGCTTGCAGGTTTGTTTAGTTTAGATTAGTAACAGTACCTTTTTTCTGGATAAAACGTACCCTATGTCCTTTTCTGTAACACTGACAATGTGTATGCGAAATATCATGATTATTGATCGAGTATTTAAGGCGTGAAAGCGTAACAAAGAAACTCATATTCGCATTTATAATATTAGAAAGGTTCTTTAAACTATATAAGACGGTATAACATATTTATTAGTTTGGATTGCTTGGACAAGTGCAGCCAGTCGTCTTGCTGTTTTACCTCAAGCCGTGGTGTCACGTACACTCAGATTACCGCGTACTAATAAAACTTCGGTTTGTTCCGCATTTGCCCCTACATTACTTTCCATATTCCAAAATGTCACTCATCCGCCCCTCCTTTTAAATCATTCCTTTTTCGTCCTACATTTTTATGCATATGGTGAGCAAAACAAACACACACATGGTAAAAAAATTTAAATGTTTTCGTTGTCGGGCTCGTGACGTCATGCAAAAAGAACAAACATTTTGCAAGAGGTCAACCAGGTATTTTAAAATATATTTTTTGGCTAACGGTACAACAAAAATTCTATACAAAAAAACAGGGATGAATTAGGAATCACATTAAAAAGCAGCGATAGTCTAGTGGGAAACCATTCCAACCATTAAAACGATCCCAACACGCATCTCTGACTTTTCAAAGTTATGTGCGTATTAAATAATTAATTATCGCTTGCTTTAACGGTGAAGGAAAATATCGTGAGAAAACCTGAGAATTCTAAATAATATTCTCAAAGATACGTGAAGTCTGCCAACCAGCACTGGGCCAGCGTGGTGGGCAATGGCCTAACCCTTCTCGCACTGAGAAGAGGCCCGTGCCCAGCAGTGGGACAGTTTAATATAGGGCTGATATTATAGGAATCACATTAAAAATTAATATTTATTTAAATTCAGTGGCATAAAAGGAACAATTTGGACAAATGCGTATTTCTACGTTCGGGACAAAACACGAGGGTCGAATGCGGAATAAACCAAAACTTCACATGCGATGCTCTTCTGTGTAAACTTTTGTTCACTGTCAACTTACTTTTTGACGTCTCATATAGACGACTATTGGCGTATGTGAACTGAATACCTTAAAAGTTACCTAGTTATAAAAGTCAGTTTCCACCTTAAATTTGCCGTGTACATAAATTATAGTTAGGCTATACCGCACGGTGGTTTAAGTGGTCGCCTCGCTGCTGTCATTGCGCTGAGTATTGTGGGTTCGAATCTCACACGGAACAATTGTGTGATCCACAGATGGTCGTTCCGAGTCTGGATGTTGTTTGTGTCTGTTGTTAAATGTTCGTAAAGTCCCCGCGACACATGAATTATTGCTGGAGTGGGAATTGTCTTTTAAAAAAGAAGGTGAAGTTCCTTGTGATGTTTTAGTTTTTATTTCGAAAACCAATTTCATATATATGATTTTTGCGTCCGATCACATGGACAGGGTATTGACCTTATACAAGATTCCTCTATGGAGCTACTTCAGTATCAAATGATCAAGTCTGACTAAAGGTACAGTACCTAACGTAAGGAAGAAGTAAATTTACGAGTTTCAGTTTAATAAATTGAATACTTCTCTAAGAGACACGCTTACCTTTATAATATAAGTATATACCCATATGTATATACTTATATTATAAAGATAAAAGATTTGATTTTTGTATGTTTGTTTGTAAGAATTTAGCTCAAAAACTAGTCAACCGATTTTGAATTCTTTCCCCATTAGCAAACTATATTATCACCGAGTTACGTAGATAGCATAAAATAACCGAGAAACGTAGATAGCCTACGTTACTCGGTTATTTTAGTTTAAAAAGGAAAGTACTGTTACTAACATAACCTAACCTACATACTTTTACGAGAGTGAAGCCGCGGGCTGTATAAAGCAAATCCATACTCAGTAACAAAGCACAGTCACATAATGTAACCACAACTACCGTACGTACATCGTGACGTAGTGAATCCCTTTGACGTGTCAAATAAACCACAAACCTGTCTATCACTTAATGCCTGACGTCGTTATAAATGGTGTATATGAATAAGTGAATAAGGTAACTCACACATGTATTTAATAACTATCTTACCCGCGCAACTTCGTCTGCGTCACATAAGAGAATTTTCTCCGTTTTTGCAACATTTTCCATTGATGCTCTGCTCCTATTGGTCGTAGCGTAATGTTATATAGCCTATAGCCTTCCTCGATAAATGAGCTATCTAACACTAAAATATTTTATCATTTCAAACCAGTAGTTCCTGAGATTAGCGCGAACAACCAAACAAACAAACTCTTCAGCTTTATAATATTAGTATAGATTACCTTTTACTCAAGTTTTCAACATAGTTATTCAAAACTTGGCTTAAGTCGCTTAGTTGTAAGGGAATATGACTAAAGGGATAAAAGTAACCTATGTCAGTTACCTGTCCATCAGCTATCGCTAGGCAAAATAAAGTAAATCCATTTATCAAAGACACTTTATTTATAATATGGCTTCCAAAAAGCCGATCAACATATTATATTTTTAATAGACTGTTAAACACATATCGGCATAGTGGTTCGTTTTGCACGAATCTGTTCGCAAGAATAGTGTGAAACGACCCCATCTATGAATGAAGGTGTGCGAACAGATTATATACGATCAATAACCACATATTGACTGTTGTGGTTGGCTGACTAAATTAGCTACGACTAATCAAATCACTTGACGTGAGTGTGATTTTGACACGTCGTTGATGAACCCTTCAGAAGCCGGGTTTAAGTATTGAAAAGGTGATAGCGACATAAGCTGTGGTTCTTAAAGATAAGAGGTGGATTAAATAGAAGAAGAGAAGAACCTATCCGCAGAAAACTGGCAGTAGATAGTTATTTCATTAATAACTTGTCACGGCTTCACCTGGTTCAGAAAGTAGAGAAGTTCTTGGCTAGCTTTATTACCCACTAAAATTTTGTTACAATCATATAAAGTTTGAACTTGTATCGCACGGCAACGCATCACAGCATAAAAATGTATTCAATCACCTGTATGATGTATAATAAAATCCTACGTGTAAATGGTGTAAATACAGAAACTTATCTACCTAAGTGGCAACATTCATCCAAATTTACCAAGTGCTACACTCAACTTAAGTAGCAAATATACAAATTGGTAATGTAGCAGTTGTCATTTAAAAAAAAGGTGGAAAATAAGAAAAATATCTATGCAAACTTTCACATTTTTGTTTTAATTGGTGGTTTGGTATATTACTTAAAGATGACAAATTGAATTATTTATACGAACAAGCATCTATAAATAAGTCAAGCAAAGTATGGCTTTTGTCCTCAAATGAGTTTTAAATATTTTGGTTGCCTAAGCCGTTAATAAAAGAACATACCTCACATTTTCTATATCTTTGCAAAGGAAGTATATAGTCACGAGTTTGTTGAGATGATCCTTCTCTCTTAGCCTTTTATTATTCCCAAGTCACTTGGGGTCAGCTTTTCTGGTCTAACCGGATTTGACTGGATATCAGTTTTTACACGGACCGGCTGCCACCTGACCTCCGCAACCCGAAGGCTAACGATACCCTAAGGCTAGACCAGTGTCAGGATATTAGAGGGTACTGACTTTCCCAATACCGACTGCCATAGATGTTCATGGCAGCCGGGACCGACGGCTTAACGTGCTCTCCGAGGCACGGAGCAGGCGATAATTGTCAATAAATACGCACATAATTTCGAAAAGTCATATAACTTCCGAAAGTCAGAGCTGCGCGACGTGGGTTCGAACCCGAGACCCTCTGCATTGCAGTCTGTTGGTCTCCCCACTGAGCTATCGCTGCTTGTTGTGTTTGAGTTTGTTGAGATGATATGAACATTAAAATAGCAGCTGTAGCTCAGTGCGAGAATTGGACTACCACGCAGAAGGTTTCGAAGCTATGTGCGTATTCAATATGTAGTTACTTATTGCTCACTTAAAAGGTGACGGAAATCCGCATGTGTGAGAGCTCTTCATAATATTCTCGAAGATATAAGTCTGGAAACCTGCACTGCAGCAGTGTGGTGGACTATGGCCTAACACTTGTCAAATCAAGAAGAGGCCTGTGCCCAAAGCACCAGCAGTGGGATAGTTATAAACTGTCCCGTGCTACAGGGCTGATATTATTAGTATTTATTACAACAACCAAAGGCATATTGACGTTTGAAGCTTGGTCTCAATTTATAATTATATCACTTGTTATTGTAGCTAGGGTAAGAACTGTACTATTTTTGAACGTAAAGAACAAATTCCATTTTACGAAGAACTCACTAAGCGATCTCTGTAAAAATTCCGCTTGCGTTTATATTTTTACTGGAATCCTGATTTCGATTTCTGATTCTATAATATCAAATGTTCAAGAGCAGAACCAAATGGTTACAGAGCAAAAATAAGTTGAATATTGTTAGTCAGTGTTATTGTATCCCAGCTTATTCTTTTTTTTCTTTCTGCTTAGTTTGGGCTAGATGGTGTTGTGTGTATGTGGTATATTTAAATTTTACTGCGTTTGGCTACGTAACTATTTTATATTTATCTTATACTTAATTTATTTTAAAGCTGTGCATTTCAATACAAGGCCAACAAGAGATTTTGTTTTATTTCTAACCCTCTGACAACGTGTGGAAAATGCGAATCTCCATTATGCTTCATCGAGTAGTTAAGGCGTGCAAGCGTGACAAACAAACAAACTAACATTCAAATTTATAATATTAGTTAGGATTCATATAGATCACAGAATAAAACTCAAAAACGTTAAATTAATACTTATTAATTTGATGTACATTAACATTTACCTGCTGTCATTTTCAGCAAAGCATGCATAATAATACAAGATCAAATAAATAGCAGCAAATATTGGGAATATATAAATTCATTTGCGACGACTTCAATAAAGAATAGGTATATAGGTCAAGCGGGTCGTAATTTTGAAGTAAGATACAAGACACATAGCTGCGTTTAAAAATAATCATCCAGAAAAATCACATTTTGTCCAACATTTGCCACAAGCAGCAGCATTTGACACACTTTTGAAATTTTACATTCATGCGAGAAATGCTTTAAAATTAGTGTATTGGAAGAATTAGAGATTAAAAAACGGAACAGGAACACATTGCTGAATTTATTTGCCTACCTACGAAATAATTCACTTTTTCATCATTCGAGTGATAGTGAGGGTATTGGGGGATTAGAAAAGCAATAAAAGCAGGCGCACGAGGGTAGCGGTGGTTCGTGCACAACGAAGAGCTACACGTAGATTTAGAGCTGCCGACCATCAGGCAATTCATGAAGCAGTGTTCCCGTAGCTACTTTGATTCGGCTCAGGCACACCCCAACCCGCTAATGGTTGCGGCGTTAAATTACACTCCATCTAGGATATCTAAAGTTAGGATACCTAGGCACATATTAGGTGAACCAGATGATAGGATTACACTCGCTCAAGACAGAGCATACACGGCTCGCGAAGCCATACAAAGTCGTCCGCGGTTCCGCCCTCGCCGCAGAGGTCGGAATACGCGTTTAATTTGCTTTATAAGTTGGAGTACGCCCAGATCCCACGTCGTGGCTGTCTCTATCCAGAGAACTTTGGTATTATTAATCTTTTTCTATTGCAAAAGTTGGTATGGGCAATCTGAGGGTGCGTGGCGGGTTCTATTCTTCTCAATCATTTTGTTACTTTTTAGTTTTACAATATTGTTTATTTTACAAATCAGATCTGTAAGGAGCTACTACTCTTACACTATTTCCACTAATGAATCACTCAAGCAATAAGTCGTATTTAAAAGTTAACCTGTAACATTAGTTTATGGTAGAACAGGAGCATCTACTTACGTGTACATACAAAAAAAACAACACAAGACCATATTGCAGTCCGAGGTGGTCCAAAAATTAATTGCCGTAATCCTGGAAACTGAAGCCTACCAATTTAGTACCCACACCTAACTTGTAGTCCTAGCCAGCATTTATGCTCTGGCTAATAATCATACATGATGCCTTTTGATCAAAATAGTTGACTGAGATCTCTATTAAGCTCCCACCTTATGACGTAATCACACAACAATCATTCACATACACTATACAGGTATTACAGTAGCCTCGCCTAGTTATGCGATCCAATCATAGCCCATGTACACACTAGGAACTATGAAATTCATCTCAACTAGTGTTGCGGATAATCGAATATCATGCTAACGCAATGGTGCACACCGCTAATCACAACTAACGCAAGTGCTTACACCAGTCTGCCCGTTAATACGTGCTTGTAAACATTGTGAATGCAAGCTAATGGCCACCTATACTCGTCAGGTAGAACAATCTCTAAAGGCAACTAAAAGTTACATATCCATTGCACATCCGATACTGTTTAGCTGGGATACAGCTAAACATGATGCATGTACTCAAATCCAAACAGCAACATTTGGCATAGACAAACGCGCTAATTTATTCGACTGCAGCAGTTCATCAATAGTGGCAGTAGTATCGCATTAATTCGCGACGTCACGTAAGCGGCTCCAGCAGACGGATTTGCATCTGTATCCGATAATACAAACGACACTAATTACATGCTTCGCGAGCTACGCTCGCCTGGTACCAGCGATTTGGTGATGGTAAATAGTTGTACGTAATACAGTGCGTACTTGTTGTTGTTTGTGTGACTGTAGTGAGGCACAAAGGTATAGACGAGCCAATGCCCCGTATTGAGTGTTGCATTTTCTAGAGGAGATCTAGATGAGATAAAATATTATTAAAATCCTTAATTGAATAGTCTGCATATTTTTTGCTTCTATCGTATTAAAAACTAAGGAGTACACCCACATAGATATTATATTGCTTACAATTTATATCATTTTTAAGCAACTATATTTCTAAAGCCTGCTCTAGAATTCAAGGCTTGAATCACGAGCAGCTTTACAAACATACTATTAATAGACACAAAGTACACCTAGACTAAGAATAAAAATTGGTGCGTCACACATATAATCGTTCCGAATTGGATTTGAACGCACAACAATCAGCGTAGCATCATCTACGAGGCGAATACTTGCCCGCTTTGCCACCCATGCGAAGTAAATAATAGCCAATAAGCATACTGGTAGTACGCAGCTTTCGTTGACTATAGACAGTTAGTCATCACACGTATTACTTGAACGTGGCCTACCATGAAAATGTCGCACGTCAGCAGTACAAGTAACAATAACTATAGCTCTCCTTGTTGACAACGTATTGCCTCGATAAAACTTCAGAGCCACTCTTCTAACTCACAAACATCCTCACCTGCGTAGTTCCATACAATACAAACTTTCTAATACGTTTAAAGATTTTCATCGCAGCGTCATTATATTTATCCATGTATAAATTATCCGTAGAGCAATCTGGCACAACAAGCGAACCAGCAAATCGTTCTCACAACGTGTCGACCACACAGAGGCCCGTTTTACCACCGATAACCACTGTACTTGTAACAGCACGTATGTACATATACATAGGACAGTGGGCCTCACTAACAACAACTAATTTAAACCTAGTCTCGGTTTAAAAGCTGCTCGCTGCAGACTAAACATGCGTTATCTTACCATTGTAGCTTCGATTTAAATAGTAACATTAAATTGTACTCAATATACGAAGTAGTTTTATTATATATACCTACTTAAACCTTTAAAGGTTCACGGTGCTCTTAATCTGGCCTTTGTCCAGAACGCCTCCGATCTGATCAAGAAACGTTCACCTAGGTTTTCCTCTTGCGACTGTTCCATTCACACTAGCCTTAAAAACTTTCTTAATCAGTCTTTCCTCGTCCATTCTTTCTACATGCCCAAACCAGCACCTTGAACCGACGGGCGTGTATGAGGAATATGATGAAAGTGAATGAAGCCAGAGAAGTGTGTCAGGATCGTAGCAAATGGAAATCCGTAGTCTCTGCCTATCCCTCTGGGAAACAGGCGTGGATCTATGTATGTATGTATGTTAAACCTTTATTTTAGTTATAATGTATTTCTATGTCAACATTAATAATAGTAAGAATTTCTGCCAGTATTGTAAATCGAGTCAACACATTTTTCTTTTTCAAATACATAACTCTCGCACCAGGTATAATTCCTGTATCGTGGGAGATTTTACAAACATTAACACAGCGGACACAAAGTATAACCAGTCTCGGAACTTTGTGGTAACAGAAATTTGTGGATCATACAATATTTTTATCAGTGTCATCCACAATACTCACTTAAATCAGTCCAATTTATAGGTATAATAATCTTGTTGTAACTAAATTTAGGTTATACTTAAATATATTTATGGTGACCTATACCGAGACTAAGATGGTAGTTGTCTCAATGTTTACAAACTTTGAAATAACTACACTGGAGCATTGAGACAACTACCATCTTAGTCGCCCCGTGACTATGGCTGCTGAAAAGCAACCGAAACGTCGGAGAAAGTGTAAAATTAAATTAAATCTAAATAGTTTTAATAATAATTTAATTAGCTTAAAAATTAGTAAAGTTTAATAGTAGTAGTAGTGTAACAAATTTTCAAAATTATGTAATAAAGTGTCAAATAAACAACGCGATAAAATCCGTATATAGTAGTTTAATTTCAATAGATGATGAAGACTGAAAACATACAGAACGTATCTAGTTCTAGAGACAAGCGAACAACAGCAAAACAAGTGTTTATCTTGCATAGGAACACACAAACTTATACAAGTTGTCTGGTTTACCTTTAAAATTATTTACTAAGTTCCCGATTTTGTTGATTTAAAGTTGTATAACGGTGAAGCTACCAGCGAATCGAGATTATGTATTCAACTGCTGTCTAACTTCGTCGTACAAATGTACCTATAGCTTGATCCTCCAATCATGCTGTACAGGAACACCCTATGGCATCAATGTCGAGGATAGTTCGACAATATTGGTATTGATATTGCTTTGTAGTTTACTGGTAGAGTGAACTAATCAGCACAAACTGATCGTTTTCATTCATCTGAATCTGAATGATTACATATAGTATATTAGTTTTTGCCCGCGTCTTCGCTCGCTCAGGTACATTCCTTTTTATTGAATGAAAAGTACCCTATGTTCCTTTATGTACCCATTACTACGTGTATGCAAAATGTCGTGATGATCAGTTGTGTGGTTAAGTGCCTCCTACCATAAAACGTAAAAAATACACGATTTTCAACACGTATCTAATACCTTAAATGATGTCCCGAAATTCTCAAATAACATTTAAACAATACTTCGATTTATAAACTTTAATTCCATACATTTATATTATTTATATTTATTTTTTTATGAGATATACAAGCAATATTAAAAATGATTGATTTCACAAAGTTTATGTATAAACTTCCTCATCTGTAGAAGTATGAATATAAAACTCACATTTATATGTAGACAATACATTTATTGTAAATCGTGTGCAATTTTTTTTTTTTTACTATTATTTTTCATTTAAAAATTTGTTTTCCTCGATTTTTCGGTCGAATCATTCTAGCGGGTCTCTGCGCTGGCGACGGGCGACATACGGCGCCAGCCTTTGTGACGGACGGACGTATGCAATTTTTTCCCCAAAACGCTCTCGTATATTAACGTTATTTTATCAATCTTTGAGTGTATGTGATTAACCTAAGATTATAAATAGTTTAGAATTAGTCTAATAGTAGTATAGGACAATTTCTTTATTTTGGATTGTCTGTAAATTATCATAGTACAGCTACATCTCACTACATGGCAGTAAATTATCGTAAAATGTTTAGAAGTGAGTAGCAAACAAACACACATTCACATTTATAATATTAGTATAGAAGTAAGGATATATTTCAATGATTGAGAGTATATGTACTTATTCACTAAGTAGGACAACTCAACTAGCTTGCTTGTAACACACTGAAGTGCAGTCGTTTTACCAACGGACAGTTAATTTTTCATACATACTGCATGAAAAGTATGTAAAAATTAAATTGTTCGTGGCTAAAACGACTCATTTTTGAATACAGGAATAGGGCATTCAGAGTCACGCATTAATGCGACGACACATTTAAGTTAGTAGAACTTATCGTATGTTTATATTTTCGTAATATTGTACAATAGGTCCTCTTCCCAAAAATCCATTTGTAGCCAAAAAATAATCAGTTTTAAGCGTTAAGGTTAGTAAAATAAGGTTTAATGTGGCGCGGCCCTTGGTGGCGAGTCACTGGTAAATAGAGGTACACAATGTAGCGGCTAGTATGCAAGCCGCTGGCAAAGGACGGGGCAAAACACTTTAACGCTTATTTTAAATATTAAGGATAATCATCATCATCATCATCGTAGGATTATCATAAAAATCTAATACTACTGGTCTACTGGGATATAACAGGAGACCAGTAGTATTAGATTCTAATGATATAACAGAATTTCTATACTGACATGCGCACTTACTAAATATGTTAAATTTAAAATCAGAACTCCTTGTAACATGATTTACAATTATACATTTTCTGTAATAAACAAACAAACAAACAGGCGTCCATAGGCTACGGTGACCACTTACCATCAGGTGGGCCGTATGATTGTTTGCCACTATAATTGTATAAAAAAAAACCTCACTTATTGTATTTAAAGCTTAAGAATAATCGTGTCTGGTTATCGAAAAATCTAATTATCTAGTAAAGTATTTTAGAATTTCAAGTCTGTTAATTCTTATTAGCCTGGAATCAGTCATGGTATATAATTATAATGATATTCACCCCTCTGGGACAGTCGTTATCTCCTCATGAGACTAACGCGATATCGGAGGACACAGTACACTAGCTTTTAAACTATCACGTTTGCTTTGTGGTATAAACAAAAAAATTATCAAACGTATGAAATATCTGTACTAATATTATAAAGAGGAAATATAATATGATTTAGTTTGTTTGTTTGTAAGGATTTAATTCAAAATTACACAACTGATTTAAAAAATTATTTCACCATTAGAAAGCTATAGGTATTATCATCGAGTAACATAGACTACATTTTATTTTAAACAAAAGTACAGTTACCAACATAACCTTACCTAGTTTTACGGGAGCCACGGGTAAAAGCTAGTATTTAATTAAAATGAGAACTCATAAAGTTAAAATATGCCTATATTTAAACTATTCATTAAGGCATATTCAAGTTTCCACTAAAAGTTACGATGAGAACTACCTACCTTGCATTTAAATTGGTAATTAAGTGTCGTGACAATCTACTTCGAATTTATCGGTTCAGTCTTTACTACATAGTTTATTGAAGTATTTAATAGAAGTCATGTTTGCCATAGAGTATTCTGTAATATGACTTTCGAATGGCAAATGATATGAGATAATTATGCCGAAGGAATTAACTAAACACGTAAG
Source organism: Catocala fraxini (assembly GCA_930367265.1). Lineage (NCBI taxonomy): Eukaryota > Metazoa > Arthropoda > Insecta > Lepidoptera > Erebidae > Catocala > Catocala fraxini. Next base: position 536,534 of record OV884032.1, read on the forward strand.
TAGGATTTGCTGAGCCAAGAACATAATTATGGCTCTATATATAATTCTGAGATTTATATACACTACACGGATGGCGTAGTAGTTTAAAGACACCTCGCCACTACTACCGCGCTGAGTGTTGTGGGTTCGAATCCCACACGGGACAAAAATTTGTGTGATCCACAAATGGTTGTGCCGAGTCTGGTTGTTATTTGTGTCCGTTGCTTGAATGTTTGTAAAATCCCCCGCGATACAGGAATAACAACTAGTGCGGGAGATGTCTTTAAAAAAAAAGATAGATTTGATAGTTTATGTTTATCTAATTAACCACTCATCCATCCTTCTTACGATGTACAATTATAGGTTATAATCTCGAGGGTTCAAGTACATGACAATCCTATCTAATATTAATAATGTGAATGTGAGTTTGTATGTTTGTTACACTGCCACACCTTAGCTACTCAACCGATCATCATGCAATATTTAATACACGTTGTCAGGGGTAAAATGGACATAGAATACCTTCCCCAGGCATAGAAATATATTGACAGAATTTATATTAATGTGAGCGATGTCGCGGGCAAAATCCAGTCTACAATAAGATTATTCGTCACTATAGGACGCTGGATACGAAATGATGTCCAGCATACCAGTCACGATTTGTAAACGGGCCATCATCAAATCACCTTTCAATTCTGATGTGATTTGAATAATCATCACTGACAACAATATGATTTGTTTTTTCTAACATTCGATTTCTTTTATGTAGCACATCGCTATCCTAAGTACACCACGATAGAAGTCACCTTTACTCACCCATCCTTTGACTACGAGCATAAACATACTTGTCGGTCCAGCTATATGTAGCTATCTGTCGAAATCAGCGGTCAGTATTCTTCTAAATTATTCAGACAACTGGTGTTAGCATAATGACCACCAGATTGAATTTGGACCATGGCGGTCAATCTTAACGGTGACTGACCGTCTGTGTAGAAGATATTATAATGCACAAGTGAGTGCGCAAACACAAGTGCTCTTTTTCGTTATTCTCATAATCTGGCCCGATACGACCAGGGAGAAACCAGACGCAGGTGCTTGTCGAAGCACAGGGGTGTTTACAACTGTTGACTTGCTAACTGCGAATTGCTATTGAGAATTTCTTACTGAAAACCGAATAACTTTTTGTGCAGCAGGCGGATTCACTACCGCTGTACGTATGAGACAGTTGGTGTAAGCTCGGTTTTTATATAATCTATATATTAATACGTGAAGCAAAAACATTATAAACCTTTTTACAAAAATTTCGTTGACGGAGGAGTATGAAATTTGCCACAGTTAAAGTTTATATGGAGAACGAGTGGCGAATCCTTATATTTTTATACAATATGCATCAGAAATACATTAAATTACTGAAACTACACTACACACAACCATGCATTTGACACACGCAGTCGAATCGCGTTCGTAGTATTTAGGCATTGTTCGTCAGATGTCGTACATAAATGTAGCTTAGGTTAGTAGTAGTACTTTTTTCTGGATGAAAGGACACTATGGCCTTTTCTGTTCCCCCGACAACGCGTATGCGAAATTTCATGATAATATGTCGAGTAGTTAAGGCGTACAAGCGTAAAAAACAAACAAAGAAACTCACAGGCGTATAGTAAGATTAATTATAATGAGTATGACATTCTAAACTTGTTTTCTTGTCAAAAGCCTTCCGCTGTTTTGCAGCACTGTACTCGTTTTCAACATGTAATATATAAAAATATTTGTCACAAGTAAAAATAATGCTGTTTCCTCCGATCCATTAGTAATCTCCATTGAAAATTACGTTACCCGTTGCTTCTTTTTGACACAAATACAATTTATGACTACATTTTTAACTTAATATTAAAAAGAAATACTCTCACAATAGGAATGATATTTATGTCGTCTTTACATAATTATATTAAATCAAATGTAAAGCACTTAACGAAAAGCAATTCTGAATCACAATTTTCGGTGCTAGCTGTATTTAATTGACAACATTCACTGCATTATTTGCAGACAAGTGGCTGTTATATCGTACATACCTATATAAATATATGTCGGTATCTGACCTATAATCCCTAAGGCTAAAGAGAGGAGTATAAAACCCACATATCACCGTCTATGTATTGTGAGCCTATTGCTGTCCCCCGATCACCGGTCCAGACTACATAGTGTGCCGAGAATTTATCGACTGGAAAATCCAATAGCAGTTTGCATGACCTGAGAATCGAACCCGTGACCTCATGCATAACTGTAGCATTTAATAATAATCTATACTAATATTATAAAGCTGAAGAGTTTGTTTGTTTGGTTGAACGCGCTAATCTCAGGAACTACTACTGGTCCGAATTGAAAAATTATTTTAGTGTTGGATAGCTCATTTATCGAGGAAGGCTAACAACACGCTACGACCAATAGGAGCGGCGTATCGATGAAAAATGTTGCAATGACGGGGAAAATTCTCTTATGTGACACAGATGAAGTTGCACGGGTCAGCTAGTAATAAAAAAATGAATACCGAGGCAGCTTAGATTTATTTATTTATTAATCGTGAGATATTTACTATTTAAACCAAACCTCTAAGTGTTATCAGATCTGCCCGCGGCTTCGCTTGCTTAAACGAAGGTTAGGTTATGTTAGTTAAGTAACAGTTCTTTTTCTGGATGAAAGATACCAACTGCAAGTCCGTAGGGACATTGCCTCTTTGGCACGTTTCTGCAGAATATACCACGGGGGGTGCTCCAAAGAGTTATTACACCTAGAAAAGCGGTATCCCGCCCTCCTCTTTTCTATTCAAAACAACGTGTGCTGGGTTCAGATGCCATCCCTACACTTCCTTCAATCTTGGGTCTTTTAAGCGGGGCGTGAAAAGCATCTTCTCGGGCCGTTAAAGTAGAGACCTTAACATCGCCTCAGCTGCTATGAGGACGGTGTAGAGGCCACTACTTTTAGACCACATGACTGCTTACTATCAGGCGAAGTGTGTTCATTTTGACGAGCAACATAAAAAAAAACATATATCCTTTTCTGTTCCCCTGACAACGTGTATGCCAAATTTTCATGATATACGGTCAAGTAGTTGAGGCGTGAAAGCGGAAGAAACAAACAAACTCCAATTCGCATTTATAGTTAATAGCCAATTATCAATATTATGGGGATTAGGATTATACTTTTAAACATCCCAGTTGCAATACATGTCGAAGTATTTTAAATAGTTACCAACAACGACCTTGCCGTCATATTCTTTCAATATGAAAAAACAACACTCAAAAATGAAAACCCACAATATTTCATATTCACAACTTGTCAAGGAGCCCTAATAAGAATTTATGGGACCTTCCTCTGGCGTGAAAAAATACGAGGGTGGGTCTCATCAATGAATCAGAAATGCAGTGGGGTCGGGTATCGGTCACATAGTTTATTACCATTCCTGACCGCCGCACGCCCCGCGCTACCCGAGCCTCGTATCCTTACCAAGATTACGACAAATGTCATGCAAATCTCTTGAATATCTGCCTCACTGAAGTAGTGTTATACGAGATCCCATACACATTTATGATTAATAGCGAGTAACAATAAAACGTAGTAATGTGAAGATAAAACAGATGTACAGTAAAAAATTATAAATTTCGACTAACACATCATTTGTAATGCTAAAATTCTTAACAAAGGCACAAACATATGTACCTAAATGAAATAGACAGTTTTGCTTAGTCGAGAATCGACATTGACTATCAGACTTATAAGGGAGCCGTTTAATTAAGTAAAACAAAGTAAAAGTGAATCACAGAGTCAAAAATAATTTTATTTTTTTTGAAAATAAACAGTTTTTTATTTTATTGGCAAAAAATCTTGAAACTAAATATATACGTATATATTTATGTAATATACGGTAGCATACTAAAACTTATTGAATAATAAACTAGGTTTATTATCTTTATAAAATGTTTTATAAACGACTGAATAAGTAGGTTACCGAGATCTTACTATCTTCCTCCAATAAATATTTATTCGTGTGCCGTCGCCGATGAGAGAAACAATTTCAGTTTTATGACGTTTCAAAGTAAGGCGCAAAAAATCCGGCAAAGTCGCCTATAGACTCGTAAAGTTTCATTGCTTGTTTGTATGCGCTCCGTGTACTGAGCTATCCATGTCGCGGAAGCTGTCTTATTGTTGTTTTACTTTTATTGGAGACGAAAACAAAAGAAGAGAAATATAGCCAAATTATTGCATCACATATTTAGGACATACTATATTTGGTACAATGTTTTGGTAGAATGTCGATCTTCGACTGAATTGATTTTAATTTGGGGGTGCAAAATGTAAAACTTAGTTAGCTAGGTAGAAGGCCAAGCTGCCGGTGCTTACTATTTGATTACATTTCTTGAATAATATTGTCTCCCCGTGACCATCACTGCTGAAAAGCAACCGAAAAGTTGGAGAAAATGTGAATTTATATAGTTTAATAATTTAATAAGTCAATTTAATAGAAGTATTAGTACAACAATATAAAAAATCTAAAGCTTGTGTTATTAAATAAATTGCGATAAAATCTGTAAAAGTAATTTTACTAGTAACATTTAATTTTTAACTCATCATAGTCATGGACTACAAATTCACCAAATGATTCCTTTAAAAATGTGTGAGATCACATGGCAAAAATACATGGCACATGATAGTTTCTCTATCTGTCTCTGTGTTTTATTTTATGTGTGTTTAAGGACAACTCCCGCATTAGGCAAAATTTCTATGTCGCTATGCAATCATTTCAACAACGGACACAAAGAACACCCAGACACTAATTACCCAGACAATAATTTGCAAATCACAATTTTTTTTGTCCCGTTTGGGATATGAACCCACATCACTCGGCGTGGCAGTGGCGACGCGCCCACTTAAACCTTAAATTGCATTTAAGATTGGGGTCAAATTATAAGCATTTTAAGTTTTAATAGTATGTGTGTATCAGTAGGCGCATTAATTCAAGTGGACAAACGAGGCAGATATATTTACTGAAATTAAAAATTTTATAGACATAACCAGAGTGCTAGACGAATGTATATTGAGTCGGAATGTTGGTAAATTTAATCTATGTTTGTGTCGTAAAGTATAAGTTGTTTGTTTTTCTGCGCGTGTACTATACAATTCTGAGTGTTTCCGGACAAATTTACATATTTCTGAAATATATAGGCAAGTAAATGTAAGTATTTTGTATTCCTGAAAATGTGGTTTACAGCTGTTCGTCGGTTCAATATTAGCTATTATTCGAATTAGTTTCTTTTGTAGTGTAAATATGGGCTGTGGATCTGTGCTATTGCCCCATAGTATAATACCGTAGCTAAGCCATGCTTGGTCATATGCATAGTGTATGACAAAGGCAGTTTGTAAGTTGGTTGTTTTTTTAAATTCGCTAATGTATTGTATTGTGTATTGGTTTGTCTTTGATACTTATAAGATCACTAGCAAAGGCATGCATCGCTTGATAGTAGGTAATTATTATACCCTATAGAAGTTCTAACAGCTTAAAGATTGTAAGTGCAAAATATAATTAATGAAGACGTTGCCAGCTTAAGTAATAATGACAAAATCTATTATTAGAAAATCTTAAAATGTATATTGTTCACTTTTCAATATCGCTTTAGAAGTATTAAATATAGCCCATTCAGTCCATCGAATAGAATATTACATAAATTATTTATAAAGCGAATATCTCGATCATTAATTGTCCTGGGATTTGGTAGCACGATGATATTACCTATACATTACTGATCAGTGACCTCCAAAATATTACAATTACTACAAAGAACCCTTACTTAAATCACTTACGCGCAAAAAATATATTAGTTCTTGTCTTAGATGACATTACTATGATAACATTACATGACATTACATGACTTAGATGAAATTGTGATAATAATTTTATTGATTGTAATAATACTAAATATATGAACATCCCAAACAATAGTCAATGTTTTCAAACCGAACCCATCCCGACTAGACCTACCACGGTGTGCCTACTCCTCCTTGAATGGTGGATGGATCCCTGGAACTGAAAGTAAACCGAATCCACCCAAGCCAAATATAGTGATCATTATTTTAATTTTAAGCTCCCTCTTCACGCAATAAGACTCTCATTACAATCCGTCACTTGAATACAGTAAAGTATTATATCAATCTCAAATTAAATTCTTTATAACAGATTTGGGGAATAATTTGACATCGTAGACGCGCTTACCAAATAATAATGGCCTCCATCAATAAGCTCGGCTATTTCTTTGCTCCTGCCCATTCGTTATTAGGGATTTTTCATTCTTCTCTAAGGAAATGAACAAAGGATATAGGTAGTTTAAGATGGTGTTTAACTACGCGATCTAGGGTTGCGAATGAACGATGAATAGGCTTCTTTGTTACGTTGATTGAGTGACTTACTGAAAGCACTTTCGGCAGGTGTAAAGTTATTGGAGCTGACAAAATCATAGTAACAGGCTGAAGTGTTCAATATATTGGTATCCTTATTTGAAGCTATATAGATAAATTTAGATATTGCCCACGGCTTCGCTTACATAAATAAAAGGCTAGGTTAGGTTAGTGATATGATATGATGAAGGGTACTCTATAGTCTTTTTTGTACCACTGACAATGTGTATACGAAATTCTATGACGATCGGTCGAGTAATTAAGGCATGTAAGCGTAACAAACAAACTCACATTCGCATTTATAATATTATTTAGGATTCATAATGAACATTGTCGCGGTCATGCACGTTATTGACCTACACGAGCTTGATGAGATTAACCATTTTTATAAATTTGAATATGCAGATTTAATAACGTTGATAAATATTTTGAAATGAAACTTTGTTAGAAAATTATAAGTGCCTCGGTGCGTTAGTTAATACAACTGCTGTGCATGAGGTCTCAAGTTTGAGTTTCAGGTCGGTCGAAATGTTATTAGTATTTTATGTAAAGAAATTCAGCACTGTTCCCAGTAGACGACTCCTATTGCGCGAGACTAAACACCATAGCTGGGGAAAAGTGGATAATCCACTTCATTCTACTGCTTCGGAAATAATGGTGCGAGAATATTTTTGTAGAAGTCATAGATGGTAAGTAGGTATAATCGTGTGCCTGTTATTTGATTTCATATTTATGTTTTTATCTATACTAACATTATAAAGCTGAAGAGTTTGTTTGTTTCTTTGGTTGAACGCGCTAATCTCAGGACTTCTACTAGATCGAATTGAAAAATATTTTAGTGTTATATAACCCATTTATCGAGGAAAGCTATAAGCTATATATATATATATATATATATATATAACATCACGCTACGACCAATAGGAGCGGAGCATGAATTGAAAATGTTGCATAAATTCTCTTATGTGATGCAGACGAAGTTGCGCGAGTCAGCTAGTAATTTAGTAATAATATAAGATAACATGCAACCACCACTGATTCACGGGTGATGTACCGTGCTGGTGGTTCGAATCTTACACGAGGCAAAAAAACTACAATTGGATGTTCTGAATCTGTGGTGAGTGATGTACTCTATGTCCGTAGTAAGAAAGAGGCCACGGCCGTTATCTTTTTAAAATAAAATAAATAAATTAGCTTGCATAGCGAAACTCTACCTTAAGAGTTTGCCAAATGGATGAATGGATCTTTAAGAAGTCTGGTCAATATAATATGTTCTATATGTGGTACTGCTATACGTTACGCCTTAAGCTACCTAATTCATTGCTTTTATATCTGACAACGGTTGTTTATGAACAACCTTTTGGGTTGAAGAATTTAGTTCTGGTTCAGGAACTCCATTATTTAGGTTAAGTTCAATAAACTTTTATTGTACTATTGTTTTTGTTGATTGATAGTGAATATATTGAGCGTTTTCATTTATTTTTTTGTTCCTTTGTGGAATTCATCTGAGCAGGTTGCATTAGCCAATATTGAAGGATTATCCGGCAGGATATTCTTTGTATATGTACTGAGCTGGCAGTGAGCGTAATAAGTACATATGTCTTTCATTATGGGGAACTTAAATATACGCAGAACGCATGTGCGATGCACTTATTCCAATCACATGATACTACTTAGGTTTAACGATTTGTTTTTTTTTTTGTTTGTTAATTCTTTATCTTTGAAATTGTCGTATTTGGCGTATTACCTAATTTCGTGGCTTCTGCAGAAAACTAACGGGTCATTTTTATATTTCTAGCATACGCTATAGGTATATATTTTAATAATAAATATTAATAACCTTCTTTACGGTTGTCTTTTAAATTAAATCGGTTAGGGTCTGCTCGTATTCGCCGTTTCCTAAAATAAAGAATACATAGAATTCGAAATGGCCATCCAAAAATATTGATGCTATTTCATCAATAATTTTACATATTTAAATCTATACTAATATTATAAAGCTGTAGAGTTGGTTTGTTTGTTTGGTTGAACGCGCTAATCACAGGAACTACTGGTTCGAATTGAAAAATTATTTCAGTGTTGGATAGCCCATTTATCGCGAAAGGTTATAGGCTATATAACATCATGTTACAACCCATGGGAGCGGCGCAGTAATCATTAACGCGGATGAAACCACGAGCACATCTAGTTTTATTATAAGACAAAATGGCCATATTGAATACTGTTTTAATGATATTACATGATTTAGCAAAATATTTAAATATGAAAGAGAAATAGAATGTGCAAAGAGGGCGTGAGATCAAGAACAAATTCTTTTATTTTCAGATAACTTTGTAAAACGCGGCGGTTATGAATGCAACTGCTGGGTGTAAAGTTAGGGTTGAATTCCTGATTCTCACATCGGGTTTGGAATTATGTCCTTTATGCGGTACTGGGCTCGCCCTTATTTTCTCGATCGGTTATTGGTTATTTTTCATAGAATAAGTTGGCAAGCAAGTTAACAGCTCACATAGTATTTAATAGTTGTCGTAGCCTCTTAGACACTCGAAACATTAAGAGCTTCATTCGCGCGTTGCCTTCCCCGCATGAGTCACTATATTTCCAACGCGAGGGCCATAGACCACCAGGTCGCACTATGATATATCAGTACAAGGAGCTATAATTGAGAGACCAAACTTGAATTATCTAGATTGAAAACTTTATATTTCATGATAATATTAGCGTAATTTTGTTTTCCTCGCGGGACCATGATACAACAGTCGCGTGAGTACCTAATTATATTAAATTAAATGGTTTTTATATCTTTAGTAATATTATAAAGAGAAAAGATTTGAATTTTTGTTTGTTTATTTGGAAGGTCTTAACTCAAAAATTACCCCAACTATTTTAAAATTTTTCACCATTTGAATACTATATTATCACCAAGTAACGTAGACTATATTTTATTTAAAAAACGTACTGTTACTAACATAACTTAACCCGCTTTTACGCAAGCGAAGCCGCGGGTATAAGCTAGTATATAAATAATTGTAATAAACAGTAACTCTAGTAGTTATACTTGTTTGAAATCAACAAACTGCTGATAACATTCCACTGAATAAAAAAAAACAGTAAACTTCCAAAACGAAGTGCACGCTTCTTTCAAAGACTGAACCTTCAAATTGAAGGCTTTATTACTTGAAGATATTTTAAAAAGAGGATGCATTTTCTACAGAAAGCTTGTAAAGAGTCTCGGCCGAGACGAAAGTAATTACTTTGGCTGCGGTCAAAGCGCATTTTATGGTGAAGAAATGCATATCAAGTCCAAGAGAGCGCACGAGAATAGTTCTATAGATATAGATATATGTCTATAGATGTTAAGCGGTTGCTTTACTTCGTATAAAACCACCCTTTCTCTCTCTTTCAATGATTTATATTAATGACTAGATGTTGGCCGCGGCTTCGTTTGCTTAAATGTACACTGTGGCACTGCTCGTGGCTGGAGAGGCGGCATGGCGCCCTCACCTTCCGGCTGACACAGGTAATGTCTGGCCACGATTGCTTTGGCCAATTCCTGTGTCGCATAGACCCACCAGCAAGTGACGCCCGGTTGTCACCACTGCGGTGACTACCGACCGTGATCGCGACAGCCGGTATGGTGGCCCTCTCGCTCCTGGCCGTTATTCAGTCCATGGTCCGGAGTGAGAGGTCGTGGAACGCCGTCACTTCCTCCTGTCAGGAAGTAATTTCCATTAAGGAGTCGGCGGAGCGGGAGAGAGAGCGTCCAAATCCTCTCCCCAAGCGCAGAACCGATCGCCGCAGGGCGCGAGATGACCTCAGCCACCCTGAGGTTCGACCTGGGGCTCGTCTTCGTGGACCTGCCCGCCACCCGATCAGCACCAGGTCCGAGAGGCGGCGTGCGTATTACCGCGTGCGCCTTTATGTCGTGTGTCAGTCCTCCCTCAGGGGGATAGTAGGGATTAAAGTAGTGGTGATCAAACGGTAGGTCTTTTCGGCTAGTGGCCTGTCGTTTCATACGGTGGGCTGAATCCTCGGCGGGGTCGCGATTGCATGTGAAAGTGATTTTCGTGGTGCCGCCGATTGCGGTTTTGTTGAAGAACACCGTGGTAGGTTTAGTCAGTATTACCTGGATGTCTCTAGTCCCCATCTTTCTTTGCCCCGGTGAGTCCAACATAGCCGCCCGCCTCCGCGGAGGGGTCAGAGTCAAAGCATTCAATTAAGAAAAAAAAAATTTCACGGCCTCGGCTGGGTGGGCCGACTGTTGAAATGATAGTTTTGGCGGCCCACCCACTATGTAAGCACTGACTTTAAATGCGAAATAAGTATCAAAAATTAAAAGATAACTATTTAAATAAATAATATGTCGTATAACATCCACCAACATAGCAATAGATTATATAATACACACAATAAATATTGCTATGCAATCACCTACAGAGGTGCCGTGTGAGTGATACAAAAGAAAATGATCAGTCCTGCTTACAGTTTATAAACAAAAAGTTTAGGTGGCAGAATAGTTATCACTAGGTGAAAATAGAGCAGAACTACTAATAGTTGAGGACTTCACACACCTTCCAAAATATTAACTCTCAGCTATGTCAGTTTCATTACTCATTTACATTCATGGCGTGCGATAATTAACTTATAGAACACACTTCCCGAACAACGACATTTAGAATTAGCTATCTATAGGCTTTTCTACAAACCTACTGGTTAACAAAATGAGCCCAAGCCTACACTTCCTATGAAGTAATCCACCACGGTCGTTTGTAAACGTCCTTATATTAATTTGCATTAAATTCCCTTTCACGTTGATATGTGTCGAAGCCATTTATTTTGTTTGAAGTTAACCCAATTTCACGGTGCCGAGCGAATGCCATAACTGCTTCTGTTACGTGTATGTTGTCTATTATGTATGGTTCGAATAAATCTGGGGCTGGTAAAGTTTAGGAAATGTTTTGGGAATTTATAGTGCTTGATAATTGATAGTTATTTAGATGCTGCTGTTGTTTTTAAACCACGCCTATGATGGATGCAGAGTAACGGCAACATCACCTCTATAAGTGTACTGTCCCAGTGATGAATACGATACGAATTAGACTCCCTCTCAATACGTAATAGATTAATCAATTGTTGACGATGCCGGCTATCCAGTTACACCAAAGAGTAAAGTAAAAGATTACCAACTAACCACCAAATACATAAAACATAAAACTTAAACTTTTTATATTAACAATTACATTGTTTTCTTAACCTTTAAACATAAATTACAAACCTTATACTTTCAATCTAAATGTCGTTTAAATTGAGTGTTACACGTATTCATTTATTATACTTTAATTTGATGACTGTATTTGTATAGGCCCCAAAGAACTCTAGTACAAAATGGCAAAATTAAATGTTCATGTACCTTCTGTTATCTTATGTAATATCTGCCCTCTTCTGCAGAAAATTGAAATATAAATTCCAAAGTGAAGAAAATTTTAATAACGAGTTGCCGAGTAAGACGTGATCCACGAAACTGTGCGAACTTCTCAAACTAGATTTAATTAAGCGTCACCCGAAAAGGGGCCAACGAAAAACTTTGAAAAGCATCTTTGAATTAACGAGGAACTGAAACCTCACAAAAATTCGAGGGCTGCACACCTGATGAGTAGGCACCGACCAGTATATGTGATCTCCCCAAAGTTATTTAGGTCTCATGTTTCTGCCGGCATTTTTAGTATTCGATTTAATAGAGAGGTCTGCATATTTTGGTTTAATGCTTAAGTTAGTTGCGTGAGTAGGGACTTCAATTAGTGACTGGCATACATGTTGGTTATGAATAGAAAACGATCTTTGGCGGCTTTGTATACAGGTTTTGGGGATTTAGTTTTCATTAACTTAATGTTAGAGTTAATTATATCTAGTAATAGCCAACATGTCATGATCATTATAAATAATTTATTAAACCGTAGGTAAATTATGTGGTTTAAAAGACGATAAGAATATTTCAGTTATATAATATGCACGTATCTAAATATATAATTTTAAATCCATATGCTTAGAATTCATAAATTCTAAATTCATAAATTCTTCGAACTCTTTAAATAACCGTTTAAATAAATAAATTTTACAATGTCCTCTAGACCGTATTTCGATCACGGCGGCCAATCTTAACGGAGTCTGGCCATCTGTACAAGAGATAATATAATGCACAGGCGTGGTTATGTTACAGGGAATTCAGACCATGTCAAAACATCACATACTGTTTACTAAAATTATGTCTTAGTGATACTATAGCATCTTATTCCGCCAATATAAGTCGACATCAAGGTACTTTTACTCGCTATCATCCCAAGAACTGAATAACTATACAAGAACTACTAAAAGCGTTTAAATATATCATCTCATAAATATTTGTTTGTTAATATCTATATTTTACTCCTTTGAATCTAACCTCAATATGCGATTCAGCAACTATTTATTTATTACTGAGCACTAGATAAGTTATGTTGTCGTAACTTAAACATCGCGAGTCTGTATATCATGCCTATTACATTTATTAATGGACGACAACTGTTTGTCATCGGCTTTACGCGAACGTGCGCGTAAATGTTACTACTGTTGGGTCCATGAAATTTGGATTTAGAGGGCTATTTGAAATACACATAACATAACATTTGGTACATAAAATATAATGCATCTAAATAAAAGTATATTATATTTTTATTTGGATGCATCATATTTTATGTAACCCAACAAGACAATTTACTAATATATCATAATCAAGAACACATAATCTCACGCTTATATCCTCAATAGTGTATAACATTCAGATTTGTCTAGCTAGCTTCTTGTCTACCGAGCAAAGTTCTAGACCTTGTGCTGCTACTCAGGTTCTGTTTATAAAAACCCGTTTAACACTTTATCCAACCCAAAGATAAACCCGAAACTTCATGCACCGTAGTCGCAGTTTCACTGTTGATTAAAATTATATAAAAGTGTATAAATTTAGTTATATACAGAGTATTGATTTCAAGTCCATTCCATAACAGCACCATTGAACGATCTAAAATGCTGGCTTCCAAAGTTATATTTACGCTAAGCGCTGTTAATTTGAGCTAAACATATTTTAGAAAGCACTTAACGTCAGCGTTAGTTATAGTAGTTGTAGGTACTAACTTTAGGTCAATGGTATTTGGCCTAGTTTAGGACTAACTACGACTATATATGCAGCGCTTCTAACAAACTTCACATTATCAGAATTTTATTATTTAGGCTTGTGTACAAGCAAGTTTAGTTGCATATGACGAATATTCCAGTTAACCCAGGCTAAGCTAATACTTGTATTTGGAGTGGGTTTACATCGGTGGTGTAATGTGAGTGTAAAATGTGGGTATCGTACGCCCTCTTTATCGGCAGTATCTTATCGTTTGGATTGTACCCGCTACTCTTCAGTTTCAATATTTTTTTGGTTCAAGGCCGTGTTTTCCCAGCTCTATATTTTTATGGCAATGGCAGTATAGTCATCTGTTCTAGTCATAACTATTATCTTTGACATTACCCATGACCCATCCAATTTATGTTCAACTGTCTAACATTTTCATGTCAAGCAATAACTCCTTATTTTCTCCTAATGGCGTCTCTTTCAATTATCACAAATAACGCTGTACAAAATAAGATTTAGCCCGCAGCTTTACTCGCGTAAATGTAAGTCAGGCTAGGTTAGTAACAGTACTTTTTCCGAATGAAAGATAACCTATGTTCTTTTCTGTTCCCTTGACTACGTGTATGTGAAATTTAATGATGATCAATCATGTAGTTAAGGCGTGAAAGCGTAACAAACAAACAAACTCACATTCACATTTATAATTTTATAGTTAGGATTGGATAATTAACTTGCTCATAATCAAACATAACATTTAACATACAGACATAAACAACACTAGCATTTAAACACTTCGTAAACATTCACCAACAACAACATAAATAAATTAAAACCCAAGTGTTTAAACAGCATCTTGAATATTATGAATGTTGCTTCGGAAAACACGTGTGACATAATTTGTAATGTACTTTGCAACTCGAGGTTCTGCAGAACAATAGACTCGACGAAAATGTTCGTTGTAGAAAATAGTCCCGAATACTTCAGCATAAGTAACTCGTACAAAATTATATCTGAATAAGTATTTATATTTAACGCGGTTGTGAATATGGCTGAACTACAGTTAAAAGTTATATGACGCGGAAGCATTACAAGTATGGACGAATACTTTAAAAAATAATCGTGTGTCAATTTTATTTTTGAGGGTATAGAATAATTAAGATATAACTAAATTTATTAACCCATTCGCTGTCTCGTGATAGACACAGTAGAAAATCTAATGTTATGCATCATATGTGATTCATCGGAGATTCTGTTAACATTTGTTGTGTATTCAAATCAAATATAATTTCAGATTGTTTAACAACCATAATACAAATAAAAGAAAATTAGTTCAGGTTTAAAACCAATTACATATGGAGTTACATTTCAAGATATACATATATTTTATGTGTTATGTTTAATTAGTTTGACACTTTGTAATTTACATGTATCATCACTGTTACCTCATCATCAGTTTTTGTTAATGTACTGCGCCTCATGTCATGTTTTTCAGATATGTGTGGTTCTATGATACCTTTAACATTATTGACGAATCTGAAAATTGGCATCGCTATAATACAGAATTGTTAACGGAAATGTAAAAATATATCGAAGACAGAATTATAATGACATATATAAAAAAAGAGGAGAAATGAGAGGAAAATTTCAGGTCAAAAATCTAACAATGTTCTCGAGTCCGGAAAATCGAATGTGAAACAAATTAATTCAATGAGTTTCCTTACCTTCCGACCTTCAGTTAAGAGTACTGAGTGAAGTCAGCATATACCAACAAGAGATTCGTTGTGACGTAATGAAGAGGGGCTGAGTTAACACCTTTTCATACGAGAGATTGGAATTCTGTCTTTATATTGAGACTACAAAGAAAGAGCTATAATGATGATTAAGAGGACACACTGAAAAAATGCACTAACTTTCATCGAATAGTATAGGACTATGAGAAGACTAATTAATCTAGAAATTAGATATAGGTAAATTGATGTCTTGAACTAGAATTTCCTAGCTCAAAAACACGATATTGTGATTTTGGCTCGATCATAATTGTTTTCGAAAACACCTCTGAAAAATTACTATTTTTGAAATTACTAGGAACTTACACTATCATTATGCTTAGGAATTACTCAAATATATTCGTAACATCAATATTAGTGATTTGCTAGCTCATTATTTCCATAACTAAAACCAATCATTTTTAAATAATATTTTAAGTTTTTTTAACAATTTCTAAGCGTTCTCGATCATTGCGGGCGCATCGCAATTTTAGACCTTATCACCGCTATTTAAGGATTGATACACAATGAGTGCCATTGGGGCGGATATGGGCGGAGCTATTCTAAACGATAATTTTCGCTGTGTCCCCTTAACGTCTATCTCCTTATTTTTTTTAAATTACATCTGCTGCACTAGGAATAATTCCTGTGTCGCGGAGGACTTTACGAACATTCAAACAACGGACACAAAGAACACCCACACTCGGAACAACCATTTGTGGATCACACAAATTTTTGTCCCGTGTGGGATTCGAACCCGCAACACTCGGCGCAGTGGTAGCGGCGAGGCGACCATTCAAACCACTATTTATTTTTATTTAGGATATTCACAGCTGTGTTGAAATATATAGCGTCACTGTGTCTAGTATTTTACAACTGAAACTTTTCTTAACCATTTTGCATTTGCAGAATAACTTAATTGAATATTTTACAGATGCAGGCGGTACCTGTCACTGATGCCTGGCTGTTGTCCAATTCGTATACATAATTTATAGTTTATAAAGTTTGTTTATTTGTATATTGTATACATTAGATTATTAACGACAGATTGTTTCAATAATATAGGAATGTGATATTTATAGAAAATGCTAAACACATGATTAAAAGACCCGCGCTATCAATTCATGTAGTGTTAATTAAACATTTTTACATAAGGAGGTAAGTAGCTTATATACTTACTTAGCTTTCTAATTATAGGACCATCAGGCGACTCGGTAAACTGTAACCATATTACAGAGCCGCTATGCCGATTTTCACAGAGAATAGCCGTCTTCGCACCAGATATAGTATACACTAGTTGGTTCCCTGATTCTTATGGTCAGATTAGACGGCTACGTGACACGACTGGAGAGACATCAAGCGCAATACCAACGGCTTCCCGTGCTTACAGGCGGTGTAAAACACCGCTAACTTTCTAACATTGGGATGCTACAATGCATCCTAACTATAATAATATTATAAATGCGAATGTGAGTTTGTTTGTTTGTTACGCTTTCACGCTTTAACTACTGGTCCAATCATCAGGAAATTTCGCATACACATTGTTGGTGGAAAAGAAAAGGTCATAGGTACCTTTCATCCCGAAAAGGTACTGTTTCCAACCTAAGCTAATCTACATTTCGCGAGCAAAGCCGCGGACAAAACGTAGTTATTAAAGAAAAAGGAAACTTTTTGCTGTCTCGAATCAGGATTCAAACCCAATACCTTATAAGCACAAGCGTTACATATCTTAAATAGAATAATCATGTGTATACGTAATAAAAGGCTTAAAGTCACAAACATTTGACGACTCGATGGCGTAGTGGCTAGTGTACTCTACTGCCACGCCTGAGGTCGCGGGTTCGATTCCCGCACAAGTCAAATATTTGTGTGCATGAACATGGATGTTTGTCTTGGTCTGGGTGTTTCTATGTATAATATGTATGTATTTACAAAAAAAAAAGTATATATGTATGTTTATCCATTGTCTAGTACCCATAGTACAAGCTCTGCTTAGTTTGGGCTAGATGGTGTTGTGTATATGTGATAGAATATTATTATTATTCTCTTTATTACTAATTTTCTTCTAATTATTACATTTTTAAATATAAATATAAAAACATACATATTTAAAAATATAAAAACTGAAATGACCCACCGACATCGGGAACAGGGTCCAAGCTGCCGGTGGTTAGGGCCCCAGAGAGAGGAATCTCCTCACAATACGCGCCGTGTCGAGTAGTACTGCCTTTTGCATCAAGGACTTGATCCAGCCATCTAACGCGAGCCTCTGCAGGTGGTGGTCGAGGCTCTTAGGTATTAAACCATTGACTGTAATGACTATCGGCACAATGATCGCCGAGTCCACACGCCACATGTCGACAATCTCGTGAGCTAGGTCTAAGTATTTCAACTCTTTTTCTTTTTCAGCTTTCACAAGATTCTCGTCATGCGGAATGGTAACATCGATGATCATTGCTCGGCGCTCCAATCGGTCCATCAGCACAATATCTGGCTTGTTCGCCACAATTGTCCTATCAGTGATGATAGACCGATCCCAGTACAAAGTAGCAAGACCATTTTCGAGAACTGGATCGGGCACATACCTGTAATACGGCACTTCAGATTCCACAAGGTCATACTTTAAGGCAAGTTGCTGATGGACAATCCTGGCTACTTGGTTGTGTCTATGCAAATACTCTCCATTGGCAAGACGAGAACAACCGGAGATAATATGTCTGAGAGATTCTCCGGGCTGGTGACATGCCCGACATATGTCAACCGTCCCATCCTTCAGGATATATCTCCGGTAGTTGTTCGTCATAACAACTTCGTCCATTATTGCACATACAAAACCTTCGGTCTCAGCGAAGAGATCGCCGAAACGTAGCCAGGACACCGATGACTGAAAATCTATGTCGGGCCCATTCAGGGCCCGAAAAAAGCGTCCATGCAGCTCTTTTCCTTTCCATACATCCCTGCGCTCGTCAGTTCCAAGCATAACAGGTTTGCGCCAGTTCTCCTTAGCCAGAGCAAGCGGGGTAAAGCCCGTATCCACTGCGACTACATCGCGATGCACGCCCACATCGGTTCGGAGAAAATATTCTCTGAGATTGCACACTTCACGGTTGTGGAGGGTCTTGGCATTTAAAAAACCGCGACCCCCACACTTCCGTGGGATGTACAATCTCATTACCGAGGAGCGCGGGTGGTGCATTCGGTATGCAGTCAACAGTGTACGGACCTTTCTATCCAGGGCATCTAATTCCGTTTGCGTCCATCTGAGTATGCCAAAGGAGTACATAAGGATCGGCATGGCCCAACCGTTACAGGCGCGCACCCTGTTGCCGCCTGACAAAAGACTTTTCAGTATTTTTTTCAAGCGGCCAAAGAAGCGCTCCCGCAACGTCCGTTTCATACCGTCCTCAGTGATACCTAATGCCTGTGACATACCCAGATATTTATAGGTTTCGTTTGCAGAGAGAGACCTAAGTCTAGTAAAATCTGAAAGTTCAATGCCATCAGATTCCACAACCCTGCCTCGCTTTACATACATAACTGCACACTTGTCAACACCAAACTCCATCCTGATGGAATTACTGAAGTTTTCCGTTACCTTAAGTAACGCCGTCAGTTGGGGTCTGGTGGAGGCAAATAGTTTTAGGTCATCCATGTAAAGAAGGTGGGATATAACTTGACCATCTCTCCGCAATCGATAGCCTAGCCCTGAACTCTCCAGTAAAGTACTAAGAGGGTTCAGCGCTAGACAGAACCATAAGGGACTCAAACTGTCGCCCTGAAATATACCTCGCTTGATCTTGATAGATACACCGCTTTCCCCGATCTGGCGACATCCTGGATAGCGTAAAACCGTTCTCCACTGCCTCATACATGACTTCAAGAAAGTGCTAAGAGTTGCATCAACTTTATACAACTCCAGCACCCTCAAGAGCCATGCATGAGGTACAGAGTCATAGGCTTTCTTATAATCTATCCAGCATGTCGCAAGATCTTTCTTAAGGCGGTGTATTTGTTGACTGATGGTCATGTCAATTAGGAGTAGCTCTTTAGTACCACGGGCCCCACTTCTACATCCATTTTGAGATACTTGTGGAGTGCAAGGTGTTAGTACCTAGTTGTTGGATAGTGGGGAACGCTGCGCTGGAACGACGCGACGCGCGACGTGCTAATCATGCGATAAACTAGGCTGCGTAGGTATATATAGCGTGCACAATTTAATGAAATTATAATATGATATTATAGAATTATAATTAGGCTGACTTACGTCCGTGCGACATCTAAAGGTCCGCACTGAAAATCAGCGCTCTATTGTGGATCCCCTATGGACCACAATATAGCAACAATGCTGAGTGCGTACCAATCTGTCCACAGATTGCACGTTTCTAATAATTAATGTTAAGTTATATTGTAAGTATGTATTTCCTTTTTAAACTGTATCTGTGGCAAATAAACGGTTTTTCTTTCTTCTTTCTTTCTTTCTTTCTATACAGACATGATGTTATTTGCTGTAATATGTAGTGAAAGTTTAGATCTCAAAATGGATGTAAGAAGTTTATAGACCGTCGGTAGGCATGTTATCGGTCTATAATTTTTTGGGTCCGTGACACTACCTGATTTGTAGAGCAGATGAGTGGTGCCAGTGGTCAAAAACTCAGGCAGCGATCCTGATTCCAAAGATGACTGGAATAGGGATGCCAAGCATGCATGCGCACTGCGGAACCATTTCAACCAGAAGTTGTGCAGTCCGTCCGGTCCCGCTGCTTTCCAGTTTGGTAACGAACGAACCGCACAAGAAACGTCTTCTGGTCGTATGTTAATTGGCTCCATTTGAGGTATAGTGTCGCATGCCTGCCTAACATCCCCAAACCAATCCCCCTCTTCGTGGTCGACGGGCGTCGACCAGATACTACGCCAAAAAGCAGTCGTGGCTTCTGTATCTGGTAGACAACCATCCCCACTAGAATCAGGATGCTCCCACCTTCTGTACACCCACCTTTCATCTCTCTGGAATGCACGATTTTGGGCATATCGATCAGCTCTTTTTTTGTAGCGCCTCACTCGGCTTGCCCACGCACAAATTCTCTGCTTCAGGAAGTCGATGCGTTCTGTAACCAGGGCGACATAATCTTGGGGACATACGTCAGTCCCTGCAAACGCCCGAGTCACATAACGCATCACTCTCGGTCGTGTATTACCCTCCCTGAAACAGATAAGCTTGCCGATGAGTGCCCTGGACTCAGCGATACGACGCTCAATCCTGCACTGCCACGCTGGCGTAGTATTTCTGGGTCGAGCAGCTGTCATTATGTGTGGATTTTTAATACCAGCCACTCGACATGCCGCAGCAGCCGCACAGTACAAGATTGAGTGTGCATCGCTAAGACTTTCACTGTCCACTAGATAAGCGGGCAGTAATGAGTCCAAGGCACACACCAGCGCTAAATTCTTTTTGTGCGTAGGCAATCTTGGCAGACGTGGTCTATTTGCCGCATAAACGTGCCGATATTCCCGCAACGTGCACTCCAAAGTACTCCTTAATTGTTCATTGTACTGGGTACTTACGTGTGTAGCCCTGCTATCCACCTCTTCACTAATATTGTTATCATTTGGCCTCGATGCCTCATGAAGTCTTTGAGGCATTATCTGGACAGAAGAAGTGACGGGAGGGCTACTTCGTACGTCGGAGCGTAGCCTCTCAAGTGCGGCATCGTCCAACAACCGACACCGTTGGATGGCACGCACTTGGTCCGATAGTCTTTGAGCCGAGACGTTAACGGCCGGTTCCAAGTCCTGAAACAGAGGCAGCATTCGATCACGGTACGCACTGAGATTGATTCCCCCCTCTGTTGCCACAAAATATGCCCGCATGACATTTTCATTCATAGATTTAGTCCACTTCATGCGGCGCACATTACCACCGACAGCGGGGACCCTGTTCGAGGCCGGTAGGTCTCGGGGTCCCAAGCAGGACGGTGGCCGGCGTATCCCTCGCCGACGTACAGGTGTTGGCGACGTCGGCGGGGAAAAATACTCGTCGCTCGATGGGCTCGACACCTCATTGCACGTCGGGGTCGCAGGTGCAGGTGCCGACGGCTGCGAGGTGGAGCTGAGCGGCGGGTCCGGTGAACGTTTTTGTGCTGCGGCTCTCCTGGCTCTTGTTACTCCATGGAAACTCAGGTGTTCACAGTGTTTTAGGAAGTTAAAATTTCCTAAAATTCTGTTAACACAAAACAAAGCCCAAATAATGAATAATAGTCAGGTAACAATAATATTACAATGACTTTAGCGCGCGGTCCGCACGCGGCGCCCATTGATGTTTCTAGACAAAAGACCTTTGTACGATGATTACATAAAAATAAATAGAAATAATGACTTCGAAAAATAGTTAAATATCCATTGTATATGCAGGTGTTCAAATTAATTGTTTATCATATGTATTTTTAACAAATTTTATTGTGAAACAATATTTTAACTTGTGGTCTCAAACTTTTGGCCGGTAGGGTATTTATGGTGACCTATACCGAGACTAAGATAGTAGTTGTCTCAATGTTTACAAACTTTGAAATAACTACACTGGAACATTGAGACAACTACCATCTTAGTCGCCCCGTGACCATGGCTGCTGAAAAGCAACCGAAACGTCGGAGAAAGTGTAAAATTAAATTAAATCTAAATAGTTTTAATAATAATTTAATTAGCTTAAAAATTAGTAAAGTTTAATAGTAGTAGTAGTGTAACAAATTTTCAAAATTATGTAATAAAGTGTCAAATAAACAACGCGATAAAATCCGTATATAGTAGTTTAATTTCAATAGATGATGAAGACTGAAAACATACAGAACGTATCTAGTTCTAGAGACAAGCGAACAACAGCAAAACAAGTGTTTATCTTGCATAGGAACACACAAACTTATACAAGTTGTCTGGTTTACCTTTAAAATTATTTACTAAGTTCCCGATTTTGTTGATTTAAAGTTATATAACGGTGAAGCTACCAGCGAATCGAGATTATGTATTCAACTGCTGTCTAACTTCGTCGTACAAATGTACCTATAGCTTGATCCTCCAATCATGCTGTACCCATTACTACGTGTATGCAAAATGTCGTGATGATCAGTTGTGTGGTTAAGGGCCTCCTACCATAAAACGTAAAAAATACACGATTTTCAACACGTATCTAGTACCTTAAATGATGTCCTGAAATTCTCAAATAACATTTAAACAATACTTCGATTTATAAACTTTAATTCCATACATTTATATTATTTATATTTAATTTTTTATGAGATATACAAGCAATATTAAAAATGATTGATTTCACAAAGTTTATGTATAAACTTCCTCATCTGTAGAAGTATGAATATAAAACTCACATTTATATGTAGAGAATACATTTATTGAAAATCGGGTGCAATTTTTTTTTTTTACTATTATTTTTCATTTAAAAATTTGTTTTCCTCGATTTTTCGGTCGAATCATTCTAGCGGGTCTCTGCGCTGGCGACGGGCGACATACGGCGCCAGCCTTTCTGACGGACGGACGTATGCAATTTTTCCCCAAAACGCTCTCGTATATTAACGTTATTTTATCAATCTTTGAGTGTATGTGATTAACCTAAGATTATAAATAGTTTAGAATTAGTCTAATAGTAGTATAGGACAATTTCTTTATTTTGGATTGTCTGTAAATTATCATAGTACAGCTACATCTCACTACATGGCAGTAAATTATCGTAAAATGTTTAGAAGTGAGTCGCAAACGTTAAAAGCTCAAGGTCATTGGCGCATAGGAGGCCCTTAAGTCGTGACAGCGTAGCAAACAAACACACATTCACATTTATAATATTAGTATAGAAGTAAGGATATATTTCAATGATTGAGAGTATATGTACTTATTCACTAAGTAGGACAACTCAACTAGCTTGCTTGTAACACACTGAAGTGCAGTCGTTTTACCAACGGACAGTTAATTTTTCATACATACTGCATGAAAAGTATGTAAAAATTAAATTGTTCGTGGCTAAAACGACTCATTTTTTAATACAGGAATAGGGCATTCAGAGTCATGCATTAATGCGACGACACATTTAACTTAGTAGAACCTATGGTATGTTTATATTTTCGTAATATTGTACAATAGGTCCTTTTCCCAAAAATCCATTTGTAGCCAAAAAACAATCAGTTTTAAGCGTTAAGGTTAGTAAAATAAGGTTTAATGTGGCGCGGCCCTTGGTGGCGAGTCACTGGTCAATAGAGGTACACAATGTAGCGGCTCGTATGCAAGCCGCTGGCAAAGGACGGAGTAAAACACTTTAACGCTTATTTTAAATATTAAGGATAATCATCATCATCATCATCGTAGCATTATCGTAAAAATCTAATACTACTGGTCTACTGGGATATAACAGGAGACCAGTAGTATTAGATTCTAATGATATAACAGAATTTCTATACTGACATGCACACTTACTAAATATGTTAAATTTTAAATCAGAACTCCTTGTAACATGATTTACAATTATAAATTTTCTGTAATAAACAAACAAACAAACAGGCGTCCATAGGCTACGGTGACCACTTACCATCAGGTGGGCCGTATGATTGTTTGCCACTATAATTGTATAAAAAAAAACCTCACTTATTGTATTTAAAGCTTAAGAATAATCGTGTCTGGTTATCGAATAATCTAATTATCTAGTAAAGTATTTTAGAATTTCAAGTCTGTTAATTCTTATTAGCCTGGAATCAGTCATGGTATATAATTATAATGATATTCACCCCTCTGGGACAGTCGTTATCTCCTCATGAGACTAACGTGATATCGGAGGACACAGTACACTAGCTTTTAAACTATCACGTTTGCTTTGTGGTATAAACAAAAAAATTATCAAACGTATGAAATATCTGTACTAATATTATAAAGAGGAAATATAATATGATTTAGTTTGTTTGTTTGTAAGGATTTAATTCAAAATTACACAACTGATTTAAAAAATTCTTTCACCATTAAAAAGCTATAGGTATTATCACCGAGTAACATAGACAATATTTTATTTTAAACAAAAGTACAGTTACTAACATAACCTTACCTAGTTTTACGGGAGCCACGGGTAAAAGCTAGTATTTAATTAAAATGAGAACTCATAAAGTTAAAATATGCCTATATTTAAACTATTCATTGAGGCATATTCAAGTTTCCACTAAAAGTTACGATGAGAACTACCTACCTTGCATTTAAATTGGTAATTAAGTGTCGTGACAATCTAATTCGAATTTATCGGTTCAGTCGTTACTACATAGTTTATTGAGGTATTTAATAGAAGTCATGTTTGCCATAGAGTATTCTGTAATATGACTTTCGAATGGCAAATGATATGAGATAATTATGCCGAAGGAATTAACTAAACACGTAAGTAGGATTTACTGAGCCAAGAACATAATTATGGTTCTATATATAATTCTGAGATTTATATACACTACACGGATGGCGTAGTAGTTTAAAGACACCTCGCCACTACTACCGCGCTGAGTGTTGTGGGTTCGAATCCCACACGGGACAAAAATTTGTGTGATCCACAAATGGTTGTGCCGAGTCTGGTTGTTATTTGTGTCCGTTGCTTGAATGTTTGTAAAATCCCCCGCGATACAGGAATTACAACTAGTGCGGGAGATGTCTTTAAAAAAAAATAGATTTGATAGTTTATGTTTATCTAATTAACCACTCATCCATCCTTCTTACGATGTACAATTACAGGTTATAATCTCGAGGGTTCAAGTACATGACAATCCTATCTAATATTAATAATGTGAATGTGAGTTTGTATGTTTGTTACACTGCCACACCTTAGCTACTCAACCGATCATCATGCAATATTTAATACACGTTGTCAGGGGCAAAATAGACATAGAATACCTTCCCCAGGTATAGAAATATATTGACAGAATTTATATTGATGTGAGCGATGTCGCGGGCAAAATCCAGTCTACAATATGATTATTCGTCACTATAGGACGCTGGACACGAAATGATGTACAGCATACCAGTCACGATTTGTAAACGGGCCATCATCAAATCACCTTTCAATTCTGATGTGATTTGAATAATCATCACTGACAACAATATGATTTGTTTTTTCTAACATTCGATTTCTTTTATGTAGCACATCGCTATCCTAAGTACACCACGATAGAAGTCACCTCTACTCACCCATCCTTTGACGACCATAAACATACTTGTCGGTCCAGCTATATGTAGCTATCTGTCGAAATCAGCGGTCAGTATTCTTCTAAATTATTCAGACAACTGGTGTTAGCATAATGACCACCAGATTGAATTTGGACCTTGGCGGTCAATCTTAATGGTGACTGACCGTCTGTGTAGAAGATATTATAATGCACAAGTGAGTGCGCAAACACAAGTGCTCTATTTCGTTATTCTCATAATCTGGCCCGATACGACCAGGGAGAAACCAGGTGCTTGTCGAAGCACAGGGGTGTTTACAACTGTTGACTTGCTAACTGCGAATTGCTATTGAGAATTTCTTACTGAAAACCGAATAACTTTTTGTGCAGCAGGCGGATTCACTACCGCTGTACGTATGAGACAGTTGGTGTAAGCTCGGTTTTTATAT
This sequence comes from Catocala fraxini, assembly GCA_930367265.1. Classification (NCBI taxonomy): domain Eukaryota; kingdom Metazoa; phylum Arthropoda; class Insecta; order Lepidoptera; family Erebidae; genus Catocala; species Catocala fraxini. The sequence continues at coordinate 562,506 of OV884032.1, forward strand.
AATCTATATATTAATACGTGAAGCAAAAACATTATAAACCTTTTTACAAAAATTTCGTTGACGGAGGAGTATGAAAATTGCCACAGTTAAAGTATATATGGAGAACGAGTGGCGAATCCTTATATTTTTATACAATATGCATCAGGAATACATTAAATTACTGAAACTACACTACACACAACCATGCATTTGACACACGCAGTCGAATCGCGTTTGACAGAATAGGTTATTGTTTGATTATTTACTTCAATGTTGCCAACTGTTAACGGAAGTATGTAATTGTTATTAATTAAAATTAATTAGAATATATAACTTATACTTACAGATTGCCTACTGTTATTTTTAATATTTTTACAATAGATAATATTAATTATTTATAATATACTTGAATATTATTAGTAGATCGGTTGACTTATGAATTTGGTATAAAAGCAAGGCGCAGTGATTGTCCGGTCACTTCTTGTTTGGCCGCCGGAGGAATCACTTGTACAGTAAGTTAAGTATATTCTTATTTTGTTGGAATTATTATGTACTGTTGTTATATAAAATAATGTAATGTATAATTTATATGTAATATGTAATTTAATTTTGTTTTATGGTTATAATAAACAAACTTGATTTGTTTGTTTGTTTAAAGTAATATTAACGATTTATAATACTGAATAACTGATAAATATAAAACAGTGAAATGTTATTTGTAGTTTCTTTATTAACATACACCATAAATTGCAATATCCTTCATTTAGTTCAGTCAAAGTAAATGAATTGTCTATTACTTATATTTTTCCCTTTTTCTGTATATAACATCAGAAGTGGGATATTCCTGGCACCACATATACTAATAATATCTATGTTTTAGGATGGACGCTGAGACAATCGGTAATCTTCTCAAGGCTATCAGAGACGCTGTATCGCCTTGCCAGTGTTCGACCCAGACAGAAACGACTGCGGAGCGAAGAGTTGGTGCGACAGCATTGAGAGTCTCCGCGCGGATTTGAAGTGGAGCAGTATCAAGACAGCAGCTAAAGCCGGTAAGGCCCTGAAAGGTTCCGCCGTGACGTGGTTCGAGTCCTGGGAACCGTCAGAAGGCAGATCTTGGGAAAAATTTCGTATAGATATCATAGATGCTTATCCCGAAAGGAAAAACTTGTCTGAAAAACTTAGTAAGGCAGTTTTATACACATCGGACGCGGCAGTTTCTTATAGTGAATACGGCAGAGAAAAAATACGATTACTTCGTAATACAAAAATTTCTCTTACTGACGAACAATTAGTGGAATTAGTTTGTGGAGGTATTTCTGATGTCGACGTTAGGATGGCTTCACTAAATAGTGGTATTACCACTACTGCTGCTCTTATATCGCTTCTTTCAATATATATAAAACCTAAAAAGAGACCCTTGGAGAATTCGAATTCCGGACCCTCGGAAACAAAACGACTTAAGCTGAACGGTGAAAGGAAATGTTTTTCTTGTAATCAAATTGGACACATACAGTCTCACTGTCCCAAAAATAAGCAAGTTTCACGAACACCTACAAATGAAGCCACACAATTAATCAAACCTAACGGTCCAAAAGTATGTACATATTGCAAAAAAATTGGTCACATTGAATCTTTTTGTTACCATAAACAAAGAGCTGAATCAAGTAACTCTTCATCCATAACTATAGTACCAAATAAGGAGGTTAATTTTTTAGGAAAGCCGAACTTAAATTGACTAGAGTTTTCATAAATGATATACCAATTGATTGTCTCATAGATACAGGAGCAAATTGTAGTTTGATAAAAGAGTCCATTGCAAGAAAATTAGGCTGTCATTTTTCACCAATATCAATTTATTTGAATGGTATAGGTCAAAATAAAATACATGTTTTTGCTATAATTACCGTACTTGTTAAGTTTGAGGAAGTTTGTTTAGAGTTAGATATACATGTTGTTAAAGATTATGATTTTCAGTATAATTTATTAATAGGCCGAAACGCTGTTCAGTATACAGACATAGAAATTATTACAAATTCCGTAGGTAGTCGTTTATTTAGGAAGCAGATTCTAACCAAGACAGAAGTTAATATGATTTCCACTGCATCCAATTTAATAGAATTAACCTCAAAAATTAATCATCTAGATCTGGAACTACAAGATAAAATAAGAAGCATCTTTCAAAAATATCCTTCTGTCTTGGATGGAACTACTACCGTAACGACCGGTGAACTTAGGTTGCGATTAATTAAAGATGATATTATCAATTATCGCCCCTATCGATTGGCTCCAATAGAGAGGAAGAAAGTTAATGAAATAATTCAAGAACTTTTAAAGCAAAATATAATTCGTGAAAGTGACTCGCCTTTTGCAAATCCAGTAATTTTAGTTAAGAAAAAAGATGGCAGCGATAGATTGTGCGTCGATTATCGAGCACTAAATAAAATTTTGGAAAAAGACCGCTATCCTCTCCCTCTAATCGAAGACCAAATCGATAAGTTGGGAAAAGCAAAGTTCTTTATTTCTATCGACATGAAAAATGGTTTTTATCAAATCCCTTTGGCATTAGATTCTATAAAATACACGGCTTTTGTGACACCCGACGGTCATTTTGAGTTTTTAAGGATGCCATTTGGTATTTGCAACGGGCCTTCTGTATTCCAAAGGGCTATCACAAAAGCTGTGCAGCACTTAAAATTTCTTCTAGTTTATATAGATGATATCTTAATTCCATTCTCTACAATAGAAGAAGGCCTTCACTATTTAGACCAAACGGTTCAGGCATTATGCTGTTCAGGATTTACTATAAATATTCAAAAATGTAAGTTTTTTGTTCAGAGTATAGAGTATTTAGGCAGAGTTATATCACAGGAAGGTGTTAGGCCTAGTGAGGCAAAGATAGCTGATTTAGTAAACTCTCCTGTCCCTAATAACGTTAAGCAAGTGAGGCAGTTTATGGGTCTAGCTAGCTACTTTCGCAAATTTATTCCAAATTTTGCAACGCGAACAGTATCCATAAGTAAACTAACAAAAAGTGGCCAGAAATGGGAGTGGGGAATCGAACAGGATGCGGCTAGGAATTATGTAATAAGACATTTATCTAGTAAACCATTACTAACTGTGTTTGATCCTTATTTACCAACTGAACTTTATTCAGATGCTAGTTCCTTGGGCTATGGAGCCATATTAGTACAAAGAATTGATAATGTCAAAAAAGTCGTAGCTTATTTCAGTAGAAGAACGTCACCCGCAGAATCTAAATATTGTTCGTATGATTTAGAAACGTTGGCTATCTACAACGCTTTAAAACATTTTAGAGTATATCTTTTGGGTATTAAATTTAAGATTTTTACGGACTGTAATTCTATTAGAGCCACAATGAATAAAAAAGATTTATCTCCTCGCGTCGCCCGATGGTGGACATTTCTACAAGATTTTAATTTTGAGATCATATATAAGAAAGGTAAATACATAGGACATGTAGACTTTCTTAGTCGTAACCCTGTGGTAACCTCCACGCCTGTTAATATTGCTGCATCAGTGTCTAGCTCTTTGTTACCACCGACTGCCACTTTACTAACCAATAGTAAATCACCAAAGTCATCCAGCAAAGTAAATCTGATTGAAGAGCCACTATCTTGGTTAGAAATTGCTCAACAAAATGATTCAGAAACCCAAAATTTAATTGCTCAAGTTATAGCTGGCGAATTAGATGATAATCAATACTTGTTACAGAATAATTTGTTGTTCTACAAAGTACAATCTAACGAACCTAAATTATATGTGCCCAAAGGATCCAGGTTTAGCCTTCTAAAATTATTTCATGATGAAAATTGCCATGTAGGATTTACCAAAACTTTCAAAAAACTTTGCGAACATTTCTGGTTTCCTCGAATGGCCGCTTTTGTTAGAAAATATTTAAAACACTGCCTAATATGTGTAGAACGGAAAGGTCATTCTGGTCCAAAACAAGGTTATTTACATCCCATAGATAAAACCCCTATTCCATTTCATACAATACATCTAGATTGTACAGGTCCATTCACACAATCGGGTGAAGGGTACAAGTATATTCTACTTTTGGTTGACGGCTTTACCAAATTCTGTTTATTAAAACCTCTCAGAACCCTTAGCTCCATCGAATTAGTACCTATTATACGGGAAACCATCACTATATTTGGATCCCCGTCAAAGGTTATTACAGATAGGGGAACCAATTTCAGCTCTAGTCAAATCCGTTCCTTGTTTAGAGAGTTACAAATAGATCATCATATGGTTGCTACAGGCACACCACGAGGCAATGGCCAAATAGAGAGATATGTTGGTACAGTAATAGACATGCTAAATACTACTTGTAATGGCTCGTCAGATTGGCCAAGCGGATTGTGGAAGGTACAACAGTCAATTAACATCACTGTTCAGAATTCTACAGGTTTCACACCGATCCATATGAATTGTGATTGTACCGGTTTAGAAATTATGTATCGATGTCGAATGTGACAAATGGAATGAGAAAAAAATATTTGATTGGAACTGCTGGAGTCAGTTGCTTTGCTTTAGCCCGTCTCATGTGCAGCAGGTGAGGGGCTTTGATTGATCAAAGTACTGACCGTTGTTATTTTGTCCTCTTAATGTGAAAAGTAGGACTATAACAATGAATAATATGTATTAATTAGCATTAAGTTTCCTTACAACAGTGTATTTAGTAATAATTAGTATTAGGTTCTTTTTTTATGTAGTCCGAGAGCGAACTACACGTCAGCATGGCCGTGACAGAATAGGTTATTGTTTGATTATTTACTTCAATGTTGCCAACTGTTAACGGAAGTATGTAATTGTTATTAATTAAAATTAATTAGAATATATAACTTATACTTACAGATTGCCTACTGTTATTTTTAATATTTTTACAATAGATAATATTAATTATTTATAATATACTTGAATATTATTAGTAGATCGGTTGACTTATGAATTTGGTATAAAAGCAAGGCGCAGTGATTGTCCGGTCACTTCTTGTTTGGCCGCCGGAGGAATCACTTGTACAGTAAGTTAAGTATATTCTTATTTTGTTGGAATTATTATGTACTGTTGTTATATAAAATAATGTAATGTATAATTTATATGTAATATGTAATTTAATTTTGTTTTATGGTTATAATAAACAAACTTGATTTGTTTGTTTGTTTAAAGTAATATTAACGATTTATAATACTGAATAACTGATAAATATAAAACAGTGAAATGTTATTTGTAGTTTCTTTATTAACATACACCATAAATTGCAATATCCTTCATTTAGTTCAGTCAAAGTAAATGAATTGTCTATTACTTATATTTTTCCCTTTTTCTGTATATAACACGTTCGTAGTATTTAGGCATTGTTCGTCAGATGTCGTACATAAATGTAGCTTAGGTTAGTAGTAGTACTTTTTACTGGATGAAAGGACACTATGGCCTTTTCTGTTCCCCCGACAACGCGTATGCGAAATTTCATGATAATAGGTCGAGTAGTTAAGGCGTACAAGCGTAAAAAACAAACAAAGAAACTCACAGGCGTATAGTAAGAATAATTATAATGAGTATGACAATCTAAACTTGTTTTCTTGTCAAAAGCCTTTCGCTGTTTTGCAGCACTGTGCACTGTACTCGTTTTCAACATGTAATATATAAAAATATTTGTCACAAGTAAAAATAATGCTGTTTCCTCCGATCCATTAGTAATCTCCGTTGAAAATTACGTTACCCGTTGCTTCTTTTTGACACAAATACAATTTATGACTACATTTTTAACTTAATATTAAAAAGAAATACTCTCACAATAGGAATGATATTTATGTCGTCTTTACATAATTATATTAAATCAAATGTAAAGCACTTAACGAAAAGCAATTCTGAATCACAATTTTCGGTGCTAGCTGTATTTAATTGACAACATTCACTGCATTATTTGCAGACAAGTGGCTGTTATATCGTACATACCTATATAAGTATATGTCGGTATCTGACCTATAATCCCTAAGGCTAAAGAGAGGAGTATAAAACCCACATATCACCGTCTATGTATTGTGAGCCTATTGCTGTCCCCCGATCACCGGTCCAGACTACATAGTGTGCCGAGAATTTATCGACTGGAAAATCCTATAGCAGTTTGCATGACCTGAGCATAACTGTAGCATTTAATAATAATCTATACTAATATTATAAAGCTGAAGAGTTTGTTTGTTTGGTTGAACGCGCTAATCTCGGGAACTACTACTGGTCCGAATTGAAAAATTATTTTAGTGTTGGATAGCTCATTTATCGAGGAAGGCTAACAACACGCTACGACCAATAGGAGCGGCGTATCGATGAAAAATGTTGCAATGACGGGGAAAATTCTCTTATGTGACACAGATGAAGTTGCACGGGTCAGCTAGTAATAAAAAAATGAATACCGAGGCAGCTTACATTTATTTATTTATTAATCGTGAGATATTTACTATTTAAACCAAACCTCTAAGTGTTATCAGATCTGCCCGCGGCTTCGCTTGCTTAAACGAAGGTTAGGTTATGTTAGTTAAGTAACAGTTCTTTTTCTGGATGAAAGATACCAACTGCAAGTCCGTAGGGACATTGCCTCTTGGGCACGTTTCTGCAGAATATACCACGGGGGGTGCTCCAAAGAGTTATTACACCTAGAAAAGCGGTATCCCGCCCTCCTCTTTTCTATTCAAAACAACGTGTGCTGGGTTCAGATGCCATCCCTACACTTCCTTCAATCTTGGGTCTTTTAAGCGGGGCGTGAAAAGCATCTTCTCGGGCCGTTAAAGTAGAGACCTTAACATCGCCTCAGCTGCTATGAGGACGGTGTAGAGGCCACTACTTTTAGACCACATGACTGCTTACTATCAGGCGAAGTGTGTTCATTTTGACGAGCAACATAAAAAAAAACATATATCCTTTTCTGTTCCCCTGACAACGTGTATGCCAAATTTTCATGATATACGGTCGAGTAGTTGAGGCGTGAAAGCGGAAGAAACAAACAAACTCCAATTCGCATTTATAGTTAATAGCCAATTATCAATATTATGAGGATTAGGATTATACTTTTAAACATCCCAGTTGCAATACATATCGAAGTATTTTAAATAGTTACCAACAACGACCTTGCCGTCATATTCTTTCAATATGAAAATACAACACTCAAAAATTAAAACCCACAATATTTCATATTCACAACTTGTCAAGGAGCCCTAATACGAATTTATGGGACCTTCCTCTGGCGTGAAAAAATACGAGGGTGGGTCTCATCAATGAATCAGAAATGCAGTGGGGTAGGGTATCGGTCACATAGTTTATTACCATTCCTGACCGCCGCACGCCCCGCGCTACCCGAGCCTCGTATCCTTACCAAGATTACGACAAATGTCATGCAAATCTCTTGAATATCTGCCTCACTGAAGTAGTGTTATACGAGATCCCATACACATTTATGATTAATAGCGAGTAACAATAAAACGTGGTAATGTGAAGATAAAACAGATGTACAGTAAAAAATTATAAATTTCGACTAACACATCATTTGTAATGCTAAAATTCTTAACAAAGGCACAAACATATGTACCTAAATGAAATAGACAGTTTTGCTTAGTCGAGAATCGACATTGACTATCAGACTTATAAGGGAGCCGTTTAATTAAGTAAAACAAAGTAAAAGTGAATCACAGAGTCAAAAATAATTTTATTTTTTTTGAAAATAAACAGTTTTTTTTTTTATTGGCAAAAAATCTTGAAACTAAAAATACGGTAGCATACTAAAACTTATTGAATAATAAACTAGGTTTATTATCTTTATAAAATGTTTTATAAACGACTGAATAAGTAGGTTACCGAGATCTTACTATCTTCCTCCAATAAATATTTATTCGTGTGCCGTCGCCGATGAGAGAAACAATTTCAGTTTTATGACGTTTCAAAGTAAGGCGCAAAAAATCCGGCAAAGTCGCCTATAGACTCGTAAAGTTTCATTGCTTGTTTGTTTGCGCTCCGTGTACTGAGCTATCCATGTCGCGGAAGCTGTCTTATTGTTGTTTTACTTTTATTGGAGACGAAAACAAAAGAAGAGAAATATAGCCAAATTATTGCATCACATATTTAGGACATACTATATTTGGTACAATGTTTTGGTAGAATGTCGATCTTCGACTGAATTGATTTTAATTTGGGGGTGCAAAATGTAAAACTTAGTTAGCTAGGTAGAAGGCCAAGCTGCCGGTGCTTACTATTTGATTACATTTCTTGAATAATATTGTCTCCCCGTGACCATCACTGCTGAAAAGCAACCGAAAAGTTGGAGAAAATGTGAATTTATATAGTTTAATAATTTAATAAGTCAATTTAATAGAAGTATTAGTACAACAATATAAAAAATCTAAAGCTTGTGTTATTAAATAAATTGCGATAAAATCTGTAAAAGTAATTTTACTAGTAACATTTAATTTTTAACTCATCATAGTCATGGACTACAAATTCACCAAATGATTCCTTTAAAAATGTGTGAGATCACATGGCAAAAATACATGGCACATGATAGTTTCTCTATCTGTCTCTGTGTTTTATTTTATGTGTGTTTAAGGACAACTCCCGCATTAGGCAAAATTTCTATGTCGCTATGCAATCATTTCAACAACGGACACAAAGAACACCCAGACACTAATTACCCAGACAATAATTTGCAAATCACAATTTTTTTTGTCCCGTTTGGGATATGAACCCACATCACTCGGCGTGGCAGTGGCGACGCGCCCACTTAAACCTTAAATTGCATTTAAGATTGGGGTCAAATTATAAGCATTTTAAGTTTTAATAGTATGTGTGTATCAGTAGGCGCATTAATTCAAGTGGACAAACGAGGCAGATATATTTACTGAAATTAAAAATTTTATAGACATAACCAGAGTGCTAGACGAATGTATATTGAGTCGGAATGTTGGTAAATTTAATCTATGTTTGTGTCGTAAAGTATAAGTTGTTTGTTTTTCTGCGCGTGTACTATACAATTCTGAGTGTTTCCGGACAAATTTACATATTTCTGAAATATATAGGCAAGTAAATGTAAGTATTTTGTATTCCTGAAAATGTGGTTTACAGCTGTTCGTCGGTTCAATATTAGCTATTATTCGAATTAGTTTCTTTTGTAGTGTAAATATGGGCTGTGGATCTGTGCTATTGCCCCATAGTATAATACCGTAGCTAAGCCATGCTTGGTCATATGCATAGTGTATGACAAAGGCAGTTTGTAAGTTGGTTGTTTTTTTAAATTCGCTAATGTATTGTATTGTGTATTGGTTTGTCTTTGATACTTATAAGATCACTAGCAAAGGCATGCATCGCTTGATAGTAGGTAATTATTATACCCTATAGAAGTTCTAACAGCTTAAAGATTGTAAGTGCAAAATATAATTAATGAAGACGTTGCCAGCTTAAGTAATAATGACAAAATCTATTATTAGAAAATCTTAAAATGTATATTGTTCACTTTTCAATATCGCTTTAGAAGTATTAAATATAGCCCATTCAGTCCATCGAATAGAATATTACATAAATTATTTATAAAGCGAATATCTCGATCATTAATTGTCCTGGGATTTGGTAGCACGATGATATTACCTATACATTACTGATCAGTGACCTCCAAAATATTACAATTACTACAAAGAACCCTTACTTAAATCACTTACGCGCAAAAAATATATTAGTTCTTGTCTTAGATGACATTACTATGATAACATTACATGACATTACATGACTTAGATGAAATTGTGATAATAATTTTATTGATTGTAATAATACTAAATATATGAACATCCCAAACAATAGTCAATGTTTTCAAACCGAACCCATCCCGACTAGACCTACCACGGTGTGCCTACTCCTCCTTGAATGGTGGATGGATCCCTGGAACTGAAAGTAAACCGAATCCACCCAAGCCAAATATAGTGATCATTATTTTAATTTTAAGCTCCCTCTTCACGCAATAAGACTCTCATTACAATCCGTCACTTGAATACAGTAAAGTATTATATCAATCTCAAATTAAATTCTTTATAACAGATTTGGGGAATAATTTGACATCGTAGACGCGCTTACCAAATAATAATGGCCTCCATCAATAAGCTCGGCTATTTCTTTGCTCCTGCCCATTCGTTATTAGGGATTTTTCATTCTTCTCTAAGGAAATGAACAAAGGATATAGGTAGTTTAAGATGGTGTTTAACTACGCGATCTAGGGTTGCGAATGAACGATGAATAGGCTTCTTTGTTACGTTGATTGAGTGACTTACTGAAAGCACTTTCGGCAGGTGTAAAGTTATTGGAGCTGACAAAATCATAGTAACAGGCTGAAGTGTTCAATATATTGGTATCCTTATTTGAAGCTATATAGATAAATTTAGATTTTGCCCACGGCTTCGCTTACATAAATAAAAGGCTAGGTTAGGTTAGTGATATGATATGATGAAGGGTACTCTATAGTCTTTTTTGTACCACTGACAATGTGTATACGAAATTCTATGACGATCGGTCGAGTAATTAAGGCATGTAAGCGTAACAAACAAACTCACATTCGCATTTATAATATTATTTAGGATTCATAATGAACATTGTCGCGGTCATGCACGTTATTGACCTACACGAGCTTGATGAGATTAACCATTTTTATAAATTTGAATATGCACATTTAATAACGTTGATAAATATTTTGAAATGAAACTTTGTTAGAAAATTATAAGTGCCTCGGTGCGTTAGTTAATACAACTGCTGTGCATGAGGTCTCAAGTTTGAGTTTCAGGTCGGTCGAAATGTTATTAGTATTTTATGTAAAGAAATTCAGCACTGTTCCCAGTAGACGACTCCTATTGCGCGAGACTAAACACCATAGCTGGGGAAAAGTGGATAATCCACTTCATTCTACTGCTTCGGAAATAATGGTGCGAGAATATTTTTGTAGAAGTCATAGATGGTAAGTAGGTATAATCGTGTGCCTGTTATTTGATTTCATATTTATGTTTTTATCTATACTAACATTATAAAGCTGAAGAGTTTGTTTGTTTCTTTGGTTGAACGCGCTAATCTCAGGAACTACTAGATCGAATTGAAAAATATTTTAGTGTTATATAACCCATTTATCGAGGAAAGCTATAAGCTATATATATATATATATATATATATAACATCACGCTACGACCAATAGGAGCGGAGCATGAATTGAAAATGTTGCATAAATTCTCTTATGTGATGCAGACGAAGTTGCGCGAGTCAGCTAGTAATTTAGTAATAATATAAGATAACATGCAACCACCACTGATTCACGGGTGATGTACCGTGCTGGTGGTTCGAATCTTACACGAGGCAAAAAAACTACAATTGGATGTTCTGAATCTGTGGTGAGTGATGTACTCTATGTCCGTAGTAAGAAAGAGGCCACGGCCGTTATCTTTTTAAAATAAAATAAATAAATTAGCTTGCATAGCGAAACTCTACCTTAAGAGTTTGCCAAATGGATGAATGGATCTTTAAGAAGTCTGGTCAATATAATATGTTCTATATGTGGTACTGCTATACGTTACGCCTTAAGCTACCTAATTCATTGCTTTTATATCTGACAACGGTTGTTTATGAACAACCTTTTGGGTTGAAGAATTTAGTTCTGGTTCAGGAACTCCATTATTTAGGTTAAGTTCAATAAACTTTTATTGTACTATTGTTTTTGTTGATTGATAGTGAATATATTGAGCGTTTTCATTTATTTTTTTGTTCCTTTGTGGAATTTATCTGAGCAGGTTGCATTAGCCAATATTGAAGGATTATCCGGCAGGATATTCTTTGTATATGTACTGAGCTGGCAGTGAGCGTAATAAGTACATATGTCTTTCATTATGGGGAACTTAAATATACGCAGAACGCATGTGCGATGCACTTATTCCAATCACATGATACTACTTAGGTTTAACGATTTGTTTTTTTTTTTTGTTTATTAATTCTTTATCTTTGAAATTGTCGTATTTGGCGTATTACCTAATTTCGTGGCTTCTGCAGAAAACTAACGGGTCATTTTTATATTTCTAGCATACGCTATAGGTATATATTTTAATAATAAATATTAATAACCTTCTTTACGGTTGTCTTTTAAATTAAATCGGTTAGGGTCTGCTCGTATTCGCCGTTTCCTAAAATAAAGAATACATAGAATTCGAAATGGCCATCCAAAAATATTGATGCTATTTCATCAATAATTTTACATATTTAAATCTATACTAATATTATAAAGCTGTAGAGTTGGTTTGTTTGTTTGGTTGAACGCGCTAATCACAGGAACTACTGGTTCGAATTGAAAAATTATTTCAGTGTTGGATAGCCCATTTATCGCGAAAGGTTATAGGCTATATAACATCATGTTACAACCCATGGGAGCGGCGCAGTAATCATTAACGCGGATGAAACCACGAGCACATCTAGTTTTATTATAAGACAAAATGGCCATATTGAATACTGTTTTAATGATATTACATGATTTAGCAAAATATTTAAATATGAAAGAGAAATAGAATGTGCAAAGAGGGCGTGAGATCAAGAACAAATTCTTTTATTTTCAGATAACTTTGTAAAACGCGGCGGTTATGAATGCAACTGCTGGGTGTAAAGTTAGGGTTGAATTCCTGATTCTCACATCGGGTTTGGAATTATGTCCTTTATGCGGTACTGGGCTCGCCCTTATTTTCTCGATCGGTTATTGGTTATTTTTCATAGAATAAGTTGGCAAGCAAGTTAACAGCTCACATAGTATTTAATAGTTGTCGTAGCCTCTTAGACACTCGAAACATTAAGAGCTTCATTCGCGCGTTGCCTTCCCCGCATGAGTCACTATATTTCCAACGCGAGGGCCATAGACCACCAGGTCGCACTATGATATATCAGTACAAGGAGCTATAATTGAGAGACCAAACTTGAATTATCTAGATTGAAAACTTTATATTTCATGATAATATTAGCGTAATTTTGTTTTCCTCGCGGGACCATGATACAACAGTCGCGTGAGTACCTAATTATATTAAATTAAATGGTTTTTATATCTTTAGTAATATTATAAAGAGAAAAGATTTGAATTTTTGTTTGTTTATTTGGAAGGTCTTAACTCAAAAATTACCCCAACTATTTTAAAATTTTTCACCATTTGAATACTATATTATCACCAAGTAACGTAGACTATATTTTATTTAAAAAACGTACTGTTACTAACATAACTTAACCCGCTTTTACGCAAGCGAAGCCGCGGGTATAAGCTAGTATATAAATAATTGTAATAAACAGTAACTCTAGTAGTTATACTTGTTTGAAATCAACAAACTGCTGATAACATTCCACTGAATAAAAAAAAACAGTAAACTTCCAAAACGAAGTGCACGCTTCTTTCAAAGACTGAACCTTCAAATTGAAGGCTTTATTACTTGAAGATATTTTAAAAAGAGGATGCATTTTCTACAGAAAGCTTGTAAAGAGTCTCGGCCGAGACGAAAGTAATTACTTTGGCTGCGGTCAAAGCGCATTTTATGGTGAAGAAATGCATATCAAGTCCAAGAGAGCGCACGAGAATAGTTCTATAGATATAGATATATGTCTATAGATGTTAAGCGGTTGCTTTACTTCGTATAAAACCACCCTTTCTCTCTCTTTCAATGATTTATATTAATGACTAGATGTTGGCCGCGGCTTCGTTTGCTTAAATGTACACTGTGGCACTGCTCGTGGCTGGAGAGGCGGCATGGCGCCCTCACCTTCCGGCTGACACAGGTAATGTCTGGCCACGATTGCTTTGGCCAATTCCTGTGTCGCATAGACCCACCAGCAAGTGACGCCCGGTTGTCACCACTGCGGTGACTACCGACCGTGATCGCGACAGCCGGTATGGTGGCCCTCTCGCTCCTGGCCGTTATTCAGTCCATGGTCCGGAGTGAGAGGTCGTGGAACGCCGTCACTTCCTCCTGTCAGGAAGTAATTTCCATTAAGGAGTCGGCGGAGCGGGAGAGAGAGCGTCCAAATCCTCTCCCCAAGCGCAGAACCGATCGCCGCAGGGCGCGAGATGACCTCAGCCACCCTGAGGTTCGACCTGGGGCTCGTCTTCGTGGACCTGCCCGCCACCCGATCAGCACCAGGTCCGAGAGGCGGCGTGCGTATTACCGCGTGCGCCTTTATGTCGTGTGTCAGTCCTCCCTCAGGGGGATAGTAGGGATTAAAGTAGTGGTGATCAAACGGTAGGTCTTTTCGGCTAGTGGCCTGTCGTTTCATACGGTGGGCTGAATCCTCGGCGGGGTCGCGATTGCATGTGAAAGTGATTTTCGTGGTGCCGCCGATTGCGGTTTTGTTGAAGAACACCGTGGTAGGTTTAGTCAGTATTACCTGGATGTCTCTAGTCCCCATCTTTCTTTGCCCCGGTGAGTCCAACATAGCCGCCCGCCTCCGCGGAGGGGTCAGAGTCAAAGCATTCAATTAAGAAAAAAAAAATTTCACGGCCTCGGCTGGGTGGGCCGACTGTTGAAATGATAGTTTTGGCGGCCCACCCACTATGTAAGCACTGACTTTAAATGCGAAATAAGTATCAAAAATTAAAAGATAACTATTTAAATAAATAATATGTCGTATAACATCCACCAACATAGCAATAGATTATATAATACACACAATAAATATTGCTATGCAATCACCTACAGAGGTGCCGTGTGAGTGATACAAAAGAAAATGATCAGTCCTGCTTACAGTTTATAAACAAAAAGTTTAGGTGGCAGAATAGTTATCACTAGGTGAAAATAGAGCAGAACTACTAATAGTTGAGGACTTCACACACCTTCCAAAATATTAACTCTCAGCTATGTCAGTTTCATTACTCATTTACATTCATGGCGTGCGATAATTAACTTATAGAACACACTTCCCGAACAACGACATTTAGAATTAGCTATCTATAGGCTTTTCTACAAACCTACTGGTTAACAAAATGAGCCCAAGCCTACACTTCCTATGAAGTAATCCACCACGGTCGTTTGTAAACGTCCTTATATTAATTTGCATTAAATTCCCTTTCACGTTGATATGTGTCGAAGCCATTTATTTTGTTTGAAGTTAACCCAATTTCACGGTGCCGAGCGAATGCCATAACTGCTTCTGTTACGTGTATGTTGTCTATTATGTATGGTTCGAATAAATCTGGGGCTGGTAAAGTTTAGGAAATGTTTTGGGAATTTATAGTGCTTGATAATTGATAGTTATTTAGATGCTGCTGTTGTTTTTAAACCACGCCTATGATGGATGCAGAGTAACGGCAACATCACCTCTATAAGTGTACTGTCCCAGTGATGAATACGATACGAATTAGACTCCCTCTCAATACGTAATAGATTAATCAATTGTTGACGATGCCGGCTATCCAGTTACACCAAAGAGTAAAGTAAAAGATTACCAACTAACCACCAAATACATAAAACATAAAACTTAAACTTTTTATATTAACAATTACATTGTTTTCTTAACCTTTAAACATAAATTACAAACCTTATACTTTCAATCTAAATGTCGTTTAAATTGAGTGTTACACGTATTCATTTATTATACTTTAATTTGATGACTGTATTTGTATAGGCCCCAAAGAACTCTAGTACAAAATGGCAAAATTAAATGTTCATGTACCTTCTGTTATCTTATGTAATATCTGACCTCTTCTGCAGAAAATTGAAATATAAATTCCAAAGTGAAGAAAATTTTAATAACGAGTTGCCGAGTAAGACGTGATCCACGAAACTGTGCGAACTTCTCAAACTAGATTTAATTAAGCGTCACCCGAAAAGGGGCCAACGAAAAACTTTGAAAAGCATCTTTGAATTAACGAGGAACTGAAACCTCACAAAAATTCGAGGGCTGCACACCTGATGAGTAGGCACCGACCAGTATATGTGATCTCCCCAAAGTTATTTAGGTCTCATGTTTCTGCCGGCATTTTTAGTATTCGATTTAATAGAGAGGTCTGCATATTTTGGTTTAATGCTTAAGTTAGTTGCGTGAGTAGGGACTTCAATTAGTGACTGGCATACATGTTGGTTATGAATAGAAAACGATCTTTGGCGGCTTTGTATACAGGTTTTGGGGATTTAGTTTTCATTAACTTAATGTTAGAGTTAATTATATCTAGTAATAGCCAACATGTCATGATCATTATAAATAATTTATTAAACCGTAGGTAAATTATGTGGTTTAAAAGACGATAAGAATATTTCAGTTATATAATATGCACGTATCTAAATATATAATTTTAAATCCATATGCTTAGAATTCATAAATTCTAAATTCATAAATTCTTCGATCTCTTTAAATAACCGTTTAAATAAATAAATTTTACAATGTCCTCTAGACCGTATTTCGATCACGGCGGCCAATCTTAACGGAGTCTGGCCATCTGTACAAGAGATAATATAATGCACAGGCGTGGTTATGTTACAGGGAATTCAGACCATGTCAAAACATCACATACTGTTTACTAAAATTATGTCTTAGTGATACTATAGCATCTTATTCCGCCAATATAAGTCGACATCAAGGTACTTTTACTCGCTATCATCCCAAGAACTGAATAACTATACAAGAACTACTAAAAGCGTTTAAATATATCATCTCATAAATATTTGTTTGTTAATATCTATATTTTACTCCTTTGAATCTAACCTCAATATGCGATTCAGCAACTATTTATTTATTACTGAGCACTAGATAAGTTATGTTGTCGTAACTTAAACATCGCGAGTCTGTATATCATGCCTATTACATTTATTAATGGACGACAACTGTTTGTCATCGGCTTTACGCGAACGTGCGCGTAAATGTTACTACTGTTGGGTCCATGAAATTTGGATTTAGAGGGTTATTTGAAATACACATAACATAACATTTGGTACATAAAATATAATGCATCTAAATAAAAGTATATTATATTTTTATTTGGATGCATCATATTTTATGTAACCCAACAAGACAATTTACTAATATATCATAATCAAGAACACATAATCTCACGCTTATATCCTCAATAGTGTATAACATTCAGATTTGTCTAGCTAGCTTCTTGTCTACCGAGCAAAGTTCTAGACCTTGTGCTGCTACTCAGGTTCTGTTTATAAAAACCCGTTTAACACTTTATCCAACCCAAAGATAAACCCGAAACTTCATGCACCGTAGTCGCAGTTTCACTGTTGATTAAAATTATATAAAAGTGTATAAATTTAGTTATATACAGAGTATTGATTTCAAGTCCATTCCATAACAGCACCATTGAACGATCTAAAATGCTGGCTTCCAAAGTTATATTTACGCTAAGCGCTGTTAATTTGAGCTAAACATATTTTAGAAAGCACTTAACGTCAGCGTTAGTTATAGTAGTTGTAGGTACTAACTTTAGGTCAATGGTATTTGGCCTAGTTTAGGACTAACTACGACTATATATGCAGCGCTTCTAACAAACTTCACATTATCAGAATTTTATTATTTAGGCTTGTGTACAAGCAAGTTTAGTTGCATATGGCGAATATTCCAGTTAACCCAGGCTAAGCTAATACTTGTATTTGGAGTGGGTTTACATCGGTGGTGTAATGTGAGTGTAAAATGTGGGTATCGTACGCCCTCTTTATCGGCAGTATCTTATCGTTTGGATTGTACCCGCTACTCTTCAGTTTCAATATTTTTTTGGTTCAAGGCCGTGTTTTCCCAGCTCTATATTTTTATGGCAATGGCAGTATAGTCATCTGTTCTAGTCATAACTATTATCTTTGACATTACCCATGACCCATCCAATTTATGTTCAACTGTCTAACATTTTCATGTCAAGCAATAACTCCTTATTTTCTCCTAATGGCGTCTCTTTCAATTATCACAAATAACGCTGTACAAAATAAGATTTAGCCCGCAGCTTTACTCGCGTAAATGTAAGTCAGGCTAGGTTAGTAACAGTACTTTTTCCGAATGAAAGATAACCTATGTTCTTTTCTGTTCCCTTGACTACGTGTATGTGAAATTTAATGATGATCAATCATGTAGTTAAGGCGTGAAAGCGTAACAAACAAACAAACTCACATTCACATTTATAATTTTATAGTTAGGATTGGATAATTAACTTGCTCATAATCAAACATAACATTTAACATACAGACATAAACAACACTAGCATTTAAACACTTCGTAAACATTCACCAACAACAACATAAATAAATTAAAACCCAAGTGTTTAAACAGCATCTTGAATATTATGAATGTTGCTTCGGAAAACACGTGTGACATAATTTGTAATGTACTTTGCAACTCGAGGTTCTGCAGAACAATAGACTCGACGAAAATGTTCGTTGTAGAAAATAGTCCCGAATACTTCAGCATAAGTAACTCGTACAAAATTATATCTGAATAAGTATTTATATTTAACGCGGTTGTGAATATGGCTGAACTACAGTTAAAAGTTATATGACGCGGAAGCATTACAAGTATGGACGAATACTTTAAAAAATAATCGTGTGTCAATTTTATTTTTGAGGGTATAGAATAATTAAGATATAACTAAATTTATTAACCCATTCGCTGTCTCGTGATAGACACAGTAGAAAATCTAATGTTATGCATCATATGTGATTCATCGGAGATTCTGTTAACATTTGTTGTGTATTCAAATCAAATATAATTTCAGATTGTTTAACAACCATAATACAAATAAAAGAAAATTAGTTCAGGTTTAAAACCAATTACATATGGAGTTACATTTCAAGATATACATATATTTTATGTGTTATGTTTAATTAGTTTGACACTTTGTAATTTACATGTATCATCACTGTTACCTCATCATCAGTTTTTGTTAATGTACTGCGCCTCATGTCATGTTTTTCAGATATGTGTGGTTCTATGATACCTTTAACATTATTGACGAATCTGAAAATTGGCATCGCTATAATACAGAATTGTTAACGGAAATGTAAAAATATATCGAAGACAGAATTATAATGACATATATAAAAAAAGAGGAGAAATGAGAGGAAAATTTCAGGTCAAAAATCTAACAATGTTCTCGAGTCCGGAAAATCGAATGTGAAACAAATTAATTCAATGAGTTTCCTTACCTTCCGACCTTCAGTTAAGAGTACTGAGTGAAGTCAGCATATACCAACAAGAGATTCGTTGTGACGTAATGAAGAGGGGCTGAGTTAACACCTTTTCATACGAGAGATTGGAATTCTGTCTTTATATTGAGACTACAAAGAAAGAGCTATAATGATGATTAAGAGGACACACTGAAAAAATGCACTAACTTTCATCGAATAGTATAGGACTATGAGAAGACTAATTAATCTAGAAATTAGATATAGGTAAATTGATGTCTTGAACTAGAATTTCCTAGCTCAAAAACACGATATTGTGATTTTGGCTCGATCATAATTGTTTTCGAAAACACCTCTGAAAAATTACTATTTTTGAAATTACTAGGAACTTACACTATCATTATGCTTAGGAATTACTCAAATATATTCGTAACATCAATATTAGTGATTTGCTAGCTCATTATTTCCATAACTAAAACCAATCATTTTTAAATAATATTTTAAGTTTTTTTAACAATTTCTAAGCGTTCTCGATCATTGCGGGCGCATCGCAATTTTAGACCTTATCACCGCTATTTAAGGATTGATACACAATGAGTGCCATTGGGGCGGATATGGGCGGAGCTATTCTAAACGATAATTTTCGCTGTGTCCCCTTAACGTCTATCTCCTTATTTTTTTTAAATTACATCTGCTGCACTAGGAATAATTCCTGTGTCGCGGAGGACTTTACGAACATTCAAACAACGGACACAAAGAACACCCACACTCGGAACAACCATTTGTGGATCACACAAATTTTTGTCCCGTGTGGGATTCGAACCCGCAACACTCGGCGCAGTGGTAGCGGCGAGGCGACCATTCAAACCACTATTTATTTTTATTTAGGATATTCACAGCTGTGTTGAAATATATAGCGTCACTGTGTCTAGTATTTTACAACTGAAACTTTTCTTAACCATTTTGCATTTGCAGAATAACTTAATTGAATATTTTACAGATGCAGGCGGTACCTGTCACTGATGCCTGGCTGTTGTCCAATTCGTATACATAATTTATAGTTTATAAAGTTTGTTTATTTGTATATTGTATACATTAGATTATTAACGACAGATTGTTTCAATAATATAGGAATGTGATATTTATAGAAAATGCTAAACACATGATTAAAAGACCCGCGCTATCAATTCATGTAGTGTTAATTAAACATTTTTACATAAGGAGGTAAGTAGCTTATATACTTACTTAGCTTTCTAATTATAGGACCATCAGGCGACTCGGTAAACTGTAACCATATTACAGAGCCGCTATGCCGATTTTCACAGAGAATAGCCGTCTTCGCACCAGATATAGTATACACTAGTTGGTTCCCTGATTCTTATGGTCAGATTAGACGGCTACGTGACACGACTGGAGAGACATCAAGCGCAATACCAACGGCTTCCCGTGCTTACAGGCGGTGTAAAACACCGCTAACTTTCTAACATTGGGATGCTACAATGCATCCTAACTATAATAATATTATAAATGCGAATGTGAGTTTGTTTGTTTGTTACGCTTTCACGCTTTAACTACTGGTCCAATCATCAGGAAATTTCGCATACACATTGTTGGTGGAAAAGAAAAGGTCATAGGTACCTTTCATCCCGAAAAGGTACTGTTTCCAACCTAAGCTAATCTACATTTCGCGAGCAAAGCCGCGGACAAAACGTAGTTATTAAAGAAAAAGGAAACTTTTTGCTGTCTCGAATCAGGATTCAAACCCAATACCTTATAAGCACAAGCGTTACATATCTTAAATAGAATAATCATGTGTATACGTAATAAAAGGCTTAAAGTCACAAACATTTGACGACTCGATGGCGTAGTGGCTAGTGTACTCTACTGCCACGCCTGAGGTCGCGGGTTCGATTCCCGCACAAGTCAAATATTTGTGTGCATGAACATGGATGTTTGTCTTGGTCTGGGTGTTTCTATGTATAATATGTATGTATTTACAAAAAAAAAAGTATATATGTATGTTTATCCATTGTCTAGTACCCATAGTACAAGCTCTGCTTAGTTTGGGCTAGATGGTGTTGTGTATATGTGATAGAATATTATTATTATTCTCTTTATTACTAATTTTCTTCTAATTATTACATTTTTAAATATAAATATAAAAACATACATATTTAAAAATATAAAAACTGAAATGACCCACCGACATCGGGAACAGGGTCCAAGCTGCCGGTGGTTAGGGCCCCAGAGAGAGGAATCTCCTCACAATACGCGCCGTGTCGAGTAGTACTGCCTTTTGCATCAAGGACTTGATCCAGCCATCTAACGCGAGCCTCTGCAGGTGGTGGTCGAGGCTCTTAGGTATTAAACCATTGACTGTAATGACTATCGGCACAATGATCGCCGAGTCCACACGCCACATGTCGACAATCTCGTGAGCTAGGTCTAAGTATTTCAACTCTTTTTCTTTTTCAGCTTTCACAAGATTCTCGTCATGCGGAATGGTAACATCGATGATCATTGCTCGGCGCTCCAATCGGTCCATCAGCACAATATCTGGCTTGTTCGCCACAATTGTCCTATCAGTGATGATAGACCGATCCCAGTACAAAGTAGCAAGACCATTTTCGAGAACTGGATCGGGCACATACCTGTAATACGGCACTTCAGATTCCACAAGGTCATACTTTAAGGCAAGTTGCTGATGGACAATCCTGGCTACTTGGTTGTGTCTATGCAAATACTCTCCATTGGCAAGACGAGAACAACCGGAGATAATATGTCTGAGAGATTCTCCGGGCTGGTGACATGCCCGACATATGTCAACCGTCCCATCCTTCAGGATATATCTCCGGTAGTTGTTCGTCATAACAACTTCGTCCATTATTGCACATACAAAACCTTCGGTCTCAGCGAAGAGATCGCCGAAACGTAGCCAGGACACCGATGACTGAAAATCTATGTCGGGCCCATTCAGGGCCCGAAAAAAGCGTCCATGCAGCTCTTTTCCTTTCCATACATCCCTGCGCTCGTCAGTTCCAAGCATAACAGGTTTGCGCCAGTTCTCCTTAGCCAGAGCAAGCGGGGTAAAGCCCGTATCCACTGCGACTACATCGCGATGCACGCCCACATCGGTTCGGAGAAAATATTCTCTGAGATTGCACACTTCACGGTTGTGGAGGGTCTTGGCATTTAAAAAACCGCGACCCCCACACTTCCGTGGGATGTACAATCTCATTACCGAGGAGCGCGGGTGGTGCATTCGGTATGCAGTCAACAGTGTACGGACCTTTCTATCCAGGGCATCTAATTCCGTTTGCGTCCATCTGAGTATGCCAAAGGAGTACATAAGGATCGGCATGGCCCAACCGTTACAGGCGCGCACCCTGTTGCCGCCTGACAAAAGACTTTTCAGTATTTTTTTCAAGCGGCCAAAGAAGCGCTCCCGCTACGTCCGTTTCATACCGTCCTCAGTGATACCTAATGCCTGTGACATACCCAGATATTTATAGGTTTCGTTTGCAGAGAGAGACCTAAGTCTAGTAAAATCTGAAAGTTCAATGCCATCAGATTCCACAACCCTGCCTCGCTTTACATACATAACTGCACACTTGTCAACACCAAACTCCATCCTGATGGAATTACTGAAGTTTTCCGTTACCTTAAGTAACGCCGTCAGTTGGGGTCTGGTGGAGGCAAATAGTTTTAGGTCATCCATGTAAAGAAGGTGGGATATAACTTGACCATCTCTCCGCAATCGATAGCCTAGCCCTGAACTCTCCAGTAAAGTACTAAGAGGGTTCAGCGCTAGACAGAACCATAAGGGACTCAAACTGTCGCCCTGAAATATACCTCGCTTGATCTTGA
The DNA here is from genome assembly GCA_930367265.1 of Catocala fraxini. Classification (NCBI taxonomy): domain Eukaryota; kingdom Metazoa; phylum Arthropoda; class Insecta; order Lepidoptera; family Erebidae; genus Catocala; species Catocala fraxini. The sequence goes on from OV884032.1 coordinate 585,512, forward strand.
TAGATACACCGCTTTCCCCGATCTGGCGACATCCTGGATAGCGTAAAACCGTTCTCCACTGCCTCATACATGACTTCAAGAAAGTGCTAAGAGTTGCATCAACTTTATACAACTCCAGCACCCTCAAGAGCCATGCATGAGGTACAGAGTCATAGGCTTTCTTATAATCTATCCAGCATGTCGCAAGATCTTTCTTAAGGCGGTGTATTTGTTGACTGATGGTCATGTCAATTAGGAGTAGCTCTTTAGTACCACGGGCCCCACTTCTACATCCATTTTGAGATACTTGTGGAGTGCAAGGTGTTAGTACCTAGTTGTTGGATAGTGGGGAACGCTGCGCTGGAACGACGCGACGCGCGACGTGCTAATCATGCGATAAACTAGGCTGCGTAGGTATATATAGCGTGCACAATTTAATGAAATTATAATATGATATTATAGAATTATAATTAGGCTGACTTACGTCCGTGCGACATCTAAAGGTCCGCACTGAAAATCAGCGCTCTATTGTGGATCCCCTATGGACCACAATATAGCAACAATGCTGAGTGCGTACCAATCTGTCCACAGATTGCACGTTTCTAATAATTAATGTTAAGTTATATTGTAAGTATGTATTTCCTTTTTAAACTGTATCTGTGGCAAATAAACGGTTTTTCTTTCTTCTTTCTTTCTTTCTTTCTATACAGACATGATGTTATTTGCTGTAATATGTAGTGAAAGTTTAGATCTCAAAATGGATGTAAGAAGTTTATAGACCGTCGGTAGGCATGTTATCGGTCTATAATTTTTTGGGTCCGTGACACTACCTGATTTGTAGAGCAGATGAGTGGTGCCAGTGGTCAAAAACTCAGGCAGCGATCCTGATTCCAAAGATGACTGGAATAGGGATGCCAAGCATGCATGCGCACTGCGGAACCATTTCAACCAGAAGTTGTGCAGTCCGTCCGGTCCCGCTGCTTTCCAGTTTGGTAACGAACGAACCGCACAAGAAACGTCTTCTGGTCGTATGTTAATTGGCTCCATTTGAGGTATAGTGTCGCATGCCTGCCTAACATCCCCAAACCAATCCCCCTCTTCGTGGTCGACGGGCGTCGACCAGATACTACGCCAAAAAGCAGTCGTGGCTTCTGTATCTGGTAGACAACCATCCCCACTAGAATCAGGATGCTCCCACCTTCTGTACACCCACCTTTCATCTCTCTGGAATGCACGATTTTGGGCATATCGATCAGCTCTTTTTTTGTAGCGCCTCACTCGGCTTGCCCACGCACAAATTCTCTGCTTCAGGAAGTCGATGCGTTCTGTAACCAGGGCGACATAATCTTGGGGACATACGTCAGTCCCTGCAAACGCCCGAGTCACATAACGCATCACTCTCGGTCGTGTATTACCCTCCCTGAAACAGATAAGCTTGCCGATGAGTGCCCTGGACTCAGCGATACGACGCTCAATCCTGCACTGCCACGCTGGCGTAGTATTTCTGGGTCGAGCAGCTGTCATTATGTGTGGATTTTTAATACCAGCCACTCGACATGCCGCAGCAGCCGCACAGTACAAGATTGAGTGTGCATCGCTAAGACTTTCACTGTCCACTAGATAAGCGGGCAGTAATGAGTCCAAGGCACACACCAGCGCTAAATTCTTTTTGTGCGTAGGCAATCTTGGCAGACGTGGTCTATTTGCCGCATAAACGTGCCGATATTCCCGCAACGTGCACTCCAAAGTACTCCTTAATTGTTCATTGTACTGGGTACTTACGTGTGTAGCCCTGCTATCCACCTCTTCACTAATATTGTTATCATTTGGCCTCGATGCCTCATGAAGTCTTTGAGGCATTATCTGGACAGAAGAAGTGACGGGAGGGCTACTTCGTACGTCGGAGCGTAGCCTCTCAAGTGCGGCATCGTCCAACAACCGACACCGTTGGATGGCACGCACTTGGTCCGATAGTCTTTGAGCCGAGACGTTAACGGCCGGTTCCAAGTCCTGAAACAGAGGCAGCATTCGATCACGGTACGCACTGAGATTGATTCCCCCCTCTGTTGCCACAAAATATGCCCGCATGACATTTTCATTCATAGATTTAGTCCACTTCATGCGGCGCACATTACCACCGACAGCGGGGACCCTGTTCGAGGCCGGTAGGTCTCGGGGTCCCAAGCAGGACGGTGGCCGGCGTATCCCTCGCCGACGTACAGGTGTTGGCGACGTCGGCGGGGAAAAATACTCGTCGCTCGATGGGCTCGACACCTCATTGCACGTCGGGGTCGCAGGTGCAGGTGCCGACGGCTGCGAGGTGGAGCTGAGCGGCGGGTCCGGTAAACGTTTTTGTGCTGCGGCTCTCCTGGCTCTTGTTAGCATGTCATTTTATTTCAATCTTTCCTGTATTATTTGTTTTGTTATGAATTTTTCTTCTTGACATTTATTGTCATCTTGTTGTCTTTTATCATTTTATTTATTTATGGATTTGGTGGGGTTTTTTATTGCTATTATTATATAGGTGGATAATGTGAATTTGTAGTTTTATTAATTAGATATTGTAAATTATGTTGAATTGCAATATATTAGGAAAATAAATAAATATTTTTTTTATAAATGAAATGACATGTAACTTGTCTGGTGTTGCCAGTTATTCGTTTATTATTATTATTATTATTATTATTCGAATATAGGCTCGCTAAAAATATCATATCTGGAGACATCCTTGCGGCTCCAGTCAACTCTTTAAATATAATCGTGTGTAACCAGTTGAGTGACGTATGGTGCGACGTCGCGCGCCTTACTCTCCGCGGAGGTGTTGATAAGGCCGAGTATCACATTGAGGGTTAATTTATCGTGAACTCATTTAATGGTTGGAAAGTAATTTACACGATAATATACAACCAATGTTTATGAACCCGAAGTACCTTACAGAGCATTTTTCAAAAAAATACGCTTGTTTCTTTTAGAAACACTGTTACTGCGTGCCGCGTTTAACAAACGAGAGAGCCGAAGACTTTCATTTTCCTAGGGTTGGTACGGCGCAAAAGATTCCCCTGGCACTGTAAGCGATAAAAAATTACGGTTTACACCTTTCCATCAGATAGGCCAGGTACCTGCATGCTGACTTAGTACAATATAGACTTTTTTTCTTCAATCCTAGGTCCTTTAAGCAGGTGTGAAAAAGCACTTTCTTAGGTCGTCAAAGTAGGGATCTCAACATCGCCTCAGCTGCTATGAGGGTGGTGTGGAGGCCACTGCTCTTGAACCATATAATCGCTTACCATCGGGTCGTCATTTCGACGAGCAAAAAAAGCTTTATATTTTTGTATTTCTGCGGTGAGCAGTAGGGGTTTAGGGTAGCGCGCCTATCAGTATAGGAACTTGTGACCTATGTCCTTCGTGCTGAAAGCAGTAGCTATGTGTGTGGTGAGGTAAGTATTTATGTAACCAAGAGAAAAATAAATACAACCAAATTAACAACTTAAATCTTTGAGTTATATTATTTATATTCGACACAGAAACCAAACGCACAATTACTTAAATAAATTTTATTCGGTATGGAAATAGAAAAGCTTAAACCACTGCCTAACATTTTTCCAGTCTAATCGTAATCCTAACTAACATTATAAATGCGAATGTGAGTTCGTTTATTTGCTTGTTTGTTACGCTTTCACGCCTAAATTACTCGAGCGATCATCATGAAATTTTGAATACGCGTTGTCATTGGAATAAAAAATGTACATAGAATACCTTTCATCTAAAAAAAGTATTGTTACTAATTTAACTCAACCTACATTTACGCTAGCGGAGCAGCGGAAAAAATTTGTTTAATATACCTACATTGCAAAAAATATCAATGATCTAACGCTTAAGCATCAACATTTCAAGCCAAATAATTCAAAATCTGATCAAAATTGATAGAATTTGAAAAAAGATAAGCTTATTTAATAGTTTTTTATGTTGCAGACATTTTCCACGCACGCTTCAAGACCATATAAAAATAAAACTATTTTCCACCCTCACCGCCACAAATAGGCCGACAAGTTTTTCTATATTTCTCAATTTCCTGACACTGGCAAGATGAGAACATCATTTCCTTACCTTAGCGTAAACAGAACAAAACAACTGAATTATTTCAGTTCAGCTTTGATGAGACTGCACAGCAAATGACAAATATTATGTTTCTTTCGTAAAAAGTTGAAGTTTGAATTTGTTGGATAGTAGATTGTGACAACACTGCCTAGTTTTGGTAAGATATTATGAACGGCGTTTATATTTGAAGGTCTTCAGTACAGTATCCATTTATATTCTATGAGTGTACATTAATGTTATTGTTATGTATATAACTAGTAGATGATCCTGTTTTAGAGTACTTGTTATTAGAGGCCAACATTAACTTCTTTTAGTCTGTTTTGAAAAGCTTGTGTATGTTCAGATGTATACAAGGGCTGCAGTTTCTTACTATTAAACTGATTTAAATCGACACTATATTTTAGTTAGTATAACTTTAAAACGTTCATAAGTATTGCTTTGTGGTCTAGATAAACCTATTGAACTACATTATACCCGCGGCTTGGCTCACGTTAATGTAGATTATAGCAATCAATTTTTATTCTTCGGAAACAAATTTTTTTTTGTTGTATTGCACCATAATTGTCCCTTTCTGTACCCCTGACAACGTGTATGCGAAATTTGTGAGTTGTATTGAGCATGTTATATGTAATCATGTTTATACATAATAATATACACAGCCATGCCTTTATTTTATAGCCTAAGCTGCATCAGAGTAGCCATCAACACGTCAACATTTCACAAATTATATTTTAAGTCATGAAATATACAGACACCTTCCTATTCCATTAAATAAACTGTACTCAGAATGAAATTAATAAAAAGCAAAAATACTTTAGACTATGCTCCGAGCGAGAAACAATCGTGGCTATCCGGGCAATTGCTTGGCAAGGGTTCTCATGGCACTCGGTCAAGTCCTAAAATATCTAAAGACATATTATATGAGAATTCTTGACGTAATCTGTCGTACAATTATGTAAATTGAGGACACTTTTCTATAATAATATTATAAAGAGGAAAGATTTGACGTTTTGTTAGTTAGTTTGTAAGAATCTACTCAAAAACTACACAACCGATTTCAATAATTATTTCACCATTAGATAGCTATATTATCAGCAAGTAACATAGGCTATATTTTATTTAGTAAATACTGTTACTAACATAACCTAACCTACTTTTACGCAAGCGAAGACGCGAGTAAAAGCTGGTATTACATAATTTTGATCATATTACACTATATTGTCTTGTATTGTCTGTTTACGCGAATATTATTAATTGAAATTAAACTACTATTGAACATATAATACTATTTTAGCCTTTTAAAATTATTAAATCTATTTATATTTAAATTGACACTTTCACCGTTGTTTCGATTGTTTTTCACCAGCTATGTTCATAGAGAGACTAAGATAGTTAAGATATAAATTCGTCCTGTTATTCCTCACATGCTAATAAGTTTTGATCACAGCACGATACTAACAAGCATCGATCGTTGTTAAGACTGCACCAAGCGAAATGAGCCAAAACACGCGGACACAGTTAAGTGAATAAAATCAACATTTTTTGTTTAATACAAGTATAAAATATATATTTACCATAACAATGAATATGTTTACAGTTACTCCGTGTAAAAAACTTAAAATAATTAATATTTTCGCCTAGAAAATTACGTAAATTTGCACGAAAAATGAAAAAACGTAAGCTCGTGTTACGTGATTTTTAGATTATAACAGTAGAAATCTATCCTATTTTACAGCTTAAACGAAACATAAATAGTTATATTACAATTTGTCCGTCCCAAATATTTAAGTTATTGGTTGACAATAAAGATACATATTTATCAAAAAAGCACTTCAAATCCTCCATACAATGTTACTATGGCGGCCGCGCGCCGATTAGAATATGCGCCGCACGAGCTCTGTCATTATCTGTCTTATGCTCGGCGCAGTCTTAATTGCCAGACAAAAGCTTTTTAGGGTTTGTCAATAAAGTGTCTTTGATCATACATTGGCAAAGACATTAACTGTGATAATTGTGTTTTTTTTTAATTTACTTTGGTATGTATTGATTGAATTTATATATATATATATATCTGTTCTGTCTTGTATCTGTTTGTTGTAACTATTAAATACTAGCATTGTTACTCCAATTTAAATAAAAAACAACGTAATAGCTGTTTGTGACGATTAAGTATATAAATAAATTCAACTTTTGTACAAATCAAAAATATAAAATAAATTATACAGATCGAGTACCACGCCGTTTTGTCGCATAGGTACTTGCGAAGTTATTTTTTATTTAAACGGTACTGGCATTATTTTGCCCTGGTACACATTCTCTAAACAGTAACAAAATGTAAATCATATTAAAACAACCTCTCAAACTCCCATGAAAATTGGTCAATTAATTACCAATGAACCGCACCACTCAAGTTAAAGTAAATCTAAACCATAAATCTCTCTCAATTTATCCCGACTGCGGGTTAATCTCCATAAACTTAACCCCGCAAAGGGTGCATTGTTCAATCCGAGTTGCGTATTAAAATTTAATCTGGCAAATTGTCCCGAATCACTTAAATCTTGGTCACAACAGCCTCGTGCCATCCATCATGCGAAATAGCAACGTGTTATCGGCGCCGACGTAAACAAGTTAAGTATATTTCGTGGTGCCGACTACGCCCGACTAATGCCGACATCTCTCGAAGCCGTGGATTAAAATGAATGGTACAAATATTTGTTAATCAACTTCCGTTGGCTGATGGTAGTACAAAGTGTACAAATAAATTAGGAATTATTGGTATATTTTATGACGTATTTTGCCTGTTAATAGTACCTAGCTTCTATTCAAGGGTACTATTAACTCATAGTATCAGTATTCTATGCAAATTACATTAATGCGATAGGGAGTCTGTTTGTTATATTTTTACACTAGCTATTGCGCGTTGCTCCGCCCGCGTGGTACCTACATTAATAAAAATTAACCAATATCCTTTTCCAGGTTTTAAACAACCTCTGTATCAAATTACATCGAAATCGGTTGAGTGGTTTAGCCGCGAAAAGGTAGCAGACAGACAGACAGAGTTACTTTCGAATCTATAATATTAAGGGCTTGTCCTACCACCTCCAAATAGCATTTATCTATAAGATAAAAATCTCGCCATCTCTTTCGTAAACCTAACAAGAGTGCGACAGCATGCGATTTATCTTTCGGATAAGTTTTACTTGTAAGTTTAAGGTCTGGCTGTAAGTAAGGATATAAACTGCTGAACAGAGTTTGGCAACATTTGGCTAGGAAAAAGGATTTATATCCTATTTTTTTGCTGTTTTTAATGTAAAATAAGTAAACGCAGGTAATTACTGTAACAGTAAATGTTAGACGAATACCCGCCATTTACGTGGACTCTTATTGCGTAACTATGTGTAAGATATATTTTGTGAGTACAGAGTAACAAAGATTATATTTATAGCTAAGCAAGGCCAAACAAACACACATATTTACTTATTATATAAGGAATTTGATTGCGCGGATGACGCAGTGGTTTAAGTGATTGCCTCGCCGCTGCCACTGCGCCGAGTGTGGGGTTAAATCCCACACGGGACAAAACATTTGTGTGATCCGCATATGGTTGTTCCGAGTCTGGGTGTTTTTGTGTCAGTTGTTCGAATGTTTGTAAAGTCCTCCGCGACACAGGAATAATTCCTAGAGAGAGAGCTTTCTCTTAAAAAAGGAAGTAGTTACATACACGGCAAATAGTGAGGTCTCAGATTCGATACTTAGGTTGGTGTAACGTGTATTCACCTTCGTTAAAGAGTTCATTGTTCTCAGTGTCCTAAAATGTTTGGAAACAGAACTATTTTTATGTGAGCCAAATATTATTATTATCTACACAATACACATTGTGTCTTCTCTCTTAGCCTTTATTATTCCCACGTCACTTGGGGTCGGCTTTTCTGGTCTAACCGGATTTGACTGGATATCAGTTTTTACACGGAGCGGCTGCCACCTGACCTCCGCAACCCGAAGGCTAACGATACCCTAAGGCTAGACCAGTGTCAGGATATTAGAGGGTACTGACTTTCCCAATAACGACTGCCATAGATGTTTATGGCAGCCGGGACCAACGGCTTAACGTGCTCTCCGAGGCACGGAGCAGGCGATAATTGTCAATCAATACGCACATAATTTCGAAAAGTCATATAACTTCCGAAAGTCAGAGGTGCGCGACGTGGGTTCGAACCCGAGACCCTCTGCATTGCAGTCTATTGGTCTCCTCACTGAGCTTGAGCTTGTGTAGATAATAATAATAAATAATAATGTGAATAGGCAATAATAACGCGAGACTAAATTCCGCCTACGGCTTCGCCTTCGCAAATCTCAGGAGAACATGGTCTATCGGCATGCAAAGTCCCATTCAAATCCATTCTACAATTTACGCAAAATTGAGTTTAAAAAAGCCAAACAAATTCGAAATCTTCTCTATAAATTATTATGTACTAGGTTTGGCACGCAGCTCCGCTCGCGTAAATGTAGGTCATGTCAATTTTCGATTCTTCATTTTTCTGGATATAAGGTACCACATGTCCTTTTCTGTACCCCTTACAACGTATATGTGTTTCATAATGATCGGTCGAGTAGTTCATGCGTGAAAGCTTAACAAACAAACTAACTCACATTCACATTTATTATATTAGTTAGGTTTAGGGCAAGAAAGACCAAAAAGAAATATAACGACTGTTATATTTCTTTTTCGTCTTTCTTGTTGTTGTCTATGTTTCTTAAAAAAAAAAGTTTCTCAAAAACGTTCCGAATATTTTAAATTTTAATATCGATTTACCATATTGCACTGGCCTATTCAGACCGATTTGAAAGTTCAAAAAGGTAATTTTATTTTAAAATCCCCAATGATCCGCTTCTGAGCACTCTCACCTATTACTTTATTACATTGGGATTATTATACTTAGATAAATTGCTGCGCGTTTAACTATGAAATAATCGTTTTTCATTACTTATTAGTTTGAAGTTACATGTATTTTGTGAGATTTAAATTTCAGGTTCAAGGTCATTTCGCGGTTACGCAAAATGTAACTATTTTAGAATTCGTTATTTTACTTACTATTGCTACGGTTTGACTATGTGACGCATAGTCAAACAACTATAGAAAATATAATAAATCAATAACGGCGACATCATTGTTAATAGGGAGTAGTTAATACCAGTCACCGCAACTTACAACAGTACGTGTTGGTTTTAAGAAATATAATGCCCTAGTGTGACACAAAGATCACCCAAACTGGCAACAACTGTTATAAAATAATAACTTTAAAACTTTTGCGTATATACAGCGTGTAACAGAAAGGTATGGTCATATTTAATCATCTCGTCATAATATAGCCCCAGTACAATGGAAAATCACGACAACCAAATCCATATACTTACATTATTTTCACTATGATACAGCATTTTCTTTTTATCGACTTATCAATATCACATATTCTAGTCAATACTTAAACAACACAAGCAGCTAATTCGGGGGATCTCTGTGATCCCGAAAAAGACCATGCGTTATTTGGATAGTGATATAATGCGTTTGTTTCGATGTTTAAATAAAAATTAAATAAATTGTCATAAAATTAAAAATAGTTTTTTTTGATCCGGGAATAGGTTATTTATCAAAAATATATTATCACGGCCTTAAAATATGACCACACCTTTCTGTTACACGCTGTATATAATACGTAACCGGTATTAAAGCGATCATGCATAGTTTTTACCTTTTAATGTTTAACGTTTCGACCAGGTTACACCGGCTGTGGTCACAAGCTGGCTGTGCAAGCGTTAAAAGGTAAAAAGTATTAATACCCTGTACATATTATAGGTATATAAACTATTGTAAATTCCATAATTGTTTGCCTTACGATACTCATCGTAGTGGTCGTGGAGGTATGAGTTACAAAATATTTATGCTACTATATTATAAGTGGCATTTCATGGCAGGGTCCCCGCTAAAACCTGGCTATTCCCTTAACCCTCCTTGACTGGTAACGTCAGTGACGTGAGAAAACTACGCTACGTTACTCGATCTCGTTCTTCTTAAGAATGAAGACTACATCGCTGTCCTGTCAGATACTGTGTAATTTTTTGGTAGGTAACCAATGACCAGCAAATTGACAATAATAGTGTAATAGTAAATAAATAGCTTAGCATCAAACCGATCGTTTGTTTATTAGCTACCCAGAGTTCTAACTTATATTATAAATGCGTGTGAGTTTGTTTTTTGTTACGCTTTCACGCCTTAACTGCTCGACCGATCATCTTGAAATTTCGCATACACGTTGTCAAGGGTACAGAATAGGACATAGGATTGGATGATTGATGGAATTCTTTCATCCAGAAACAAGTGAGAAACGGCAATGAATTGCCGTAAATCTTGGAGTTCGAAAAAATGGTTCAAATAAGATGCAAAGGTCAAAGGTCATAGTCATTTCCAGGTATATCGACTATGTTGAGTCGAATGGCGTTGACCGCTCTCTAGCTCTTACGGTTCTTGAGTTGAAAATTGTATAACAGACAGACGGACGGACGAACAAAGCTGTTGTGTAAGAGTTTTTTCGAACTCTAAAAACTACTGTTGCTAATCTAACCTAAATTTAAGCGGGCGAAGCTGCGGGCAAAATCTAGTACAAAATACTAATAAATAAAACGCCTGTACTAGGAATTATCTTTGCGTAGCAGGAAGTTAACTATAAGTGCTTATAATATGCATAATTTTTATCAATGCCTGTAAATTATCCAGCGGGCTACGAAGTACTCGTCACTACCGCACAGCACCTCAGTAGTGACGGGGCAACTACTGAAACTACTAGTTATTTTATTAGTGATTTCAAGTGTTCTGCCTCAAAATGTATTTTTGTTTATATTTACAATGTGATATATATGACCATTGTTCAAAAGTAGGGATAATCCACAGAAATATTCCAAAACAATCTTAATCTGAAATCTGAAAACAATGTTTCTGTAAATCCTTTAAAAATACGTAAGCTTTGTTGTCCTTAACTCTACATTTTAGAACTCCCACCACATCAACATTGGAGTGAGGTTTTTTGGTTTCCGCCACTCCGTGCCGAACTCCTGCGAACAAAACAAAACTCCGAGAGATTCGAATTCAGTTAGCTAAACAAAAAGTTGAGTCTCCAAATCGAATTCGCCGCTTCTTAATTGACTTTTGACGTTGTTTTGCCCTGTCAATATATCGAACATCATATTTTTTGAGTATATTCTACCTTAGATGACGCGAATATAAAGGAGTTTCTATTGTTATGACATGTTGTAGATTCAAAGATTGGATCACATATGTGTGGTACTTTTAGATGACATAGTTATGCTACATTTTGTTCGAGGTTCTTATAAACACACAAAACACGCAATAAGACCTCCGAACCTCATTTTAAAAATTTCCAAACATAAAACGTGCTGTTTTTGCGATGAAGAGGGTTTTCATAATCCTTAATAAATGGGGATTGGAAAAAGTTTATGTCATTAGAGAGACTAAATAGTTAATAATCTCTGTAAATTTTTTTAGAGTTGCTTTTACTTTTAATTTGTAGTAGTGACCCAGTCAACATAGATAAAACACTATATATCTAAGATCTTTGTTTCATCTTTGAACAAAACATATCGCGAAATAATTATATTTACAAAAAAAAATATTTTCTATACCTAGACGATAAATGTTCATGAGTATTAAATTGCAAGCATTCTTAGCTATATTATTCTTCGTTATTTATAAACTACCGGTGTACTCATAGCAGGTTTTACATGAAATTAAAATTAAATTCTTTGAAGTTCCTCTTCACAATATTTTATCGATCGTTATTAGGGTTTAGTTGTCTATAACTGTACCCTTATAATCACATTTCATTTAGTCACCTACTCCACTAATATATGTAACCATAGTTACGAAGAATTCTACGACATTATCCAAACAATACCGAAATACTACGAACGCGATTCGACTGCTTGTGTCAAATGCATGGTTGTGTGCGTGTAGTGTTTTTGCATTATTTGTATTCTTAATGCATATTTTTTTTTAAATATTAATATTCGCCACTCCTTCTCCATATAAACTTTAACTGTGCCAAATTTCATACTACTCCGTCCGCGCAATTTTCGTAAAAAGGTATACAAAGTTTTTGCTTCACGTATTAATATCTTCTTCTCTCTTAGCCTTTATTATTCCCAAGTCACTTGGGGTCGGCTTTTCTGGTCTAACCGGATTTGACTGGATATCAGTTTTAACACGGAGCGGCTGCCACCTGGCCTCCGCAACCCGAAGGCTAACGATACCCTAAGGCTAGACCAGTGTCAGGATATTAGAGGGTATTGACTTTCACAATAACGACTGCCATAGATGTTCATGGCAGCCGGGACCGACGGCTTAACGTGCTCTCCAAGGCACGGAGCAGGCGATAATTGTCAATCAATACGCACATAATTTCGAAAAGTCATATAACTTCCGAAAGTCAAAAGTGCGCGATGTGGGTTCGAACCCGAGACCCTCTGCATTGCAGTCTGTTGGTCTCCCCACTGAGCTATCGCTGCTATTTATGCTGCTTCGTGTATTAATATATAGATAACTAATACCTAACCATAAAAATATTAGGGCTTTTATTTATAAGCTGTTTTTTCGTGTAAGCACTTCTCTTCTAAGAACGAGAACCTTCAGACATGTAGGTTTCCCCACAATGTTATCTTCGCTTTTATAAATAAACAGATAGCATGATTGCTTACTTTACGAGAGAGGAAAACATGCATGTCCGAGTGTTATCTATAACCCTTATGGCTTCCCTATCTCATTCTCAAAGAAAAACCTGTGCCCAACGTTGAAACAATTTATAATCAGATCGGATATTATTAGCATTTTATATGCATAACAGCCGAGTAGGAGACCGTTGCATAGCGACGCGACGTAGAGATCTCGAGTTAGTTCCCACGGCACGCACGCCTAACTCTTCGAAGTGACGTGCATTTTATATAGTTAATTATCGCTAAATTGAATGGTGAAGGAAAAGGTCGTGAGAAAATCTGCAGGTCTACGAGTTTGCCATAGTATCCTCTAGACATGTGAGTACTCCTAGCCCGCACTAGGCCTAAACCTTTTAAAGACTGAGAATAAGCCTGTGCTTGTTAATGCTACAAGCAAAGCAACTTTAAATTCTCATTATAAACATAAATAACATCAATAACATACAATATTATAATTTTAAGCAAATAGCTTTTTATGTTACGAATTATTTCGTAAGTCAAATAAAAACACACACAATATGTTTTCTGCCATCATCTTGGTTAGTCTGTCCTGACAACAAATAAACGAGATATAAAAAGACAATTAGCTATGTAATAAAAGTACCTACTATAGGTTGGCTCACTTTATGCGCCAACAAAGTCATATTTTATGTGTCTGTGGCGCCGAGTCTGTTAAATATCTAATTTAAATTACGTCTAAGTTGACTACACTGATGGCTCAACGGGAAAACGGTCGATTCGACGTCACTGTCTGAGTGTTGAGGGTTAGAAACTCAAGGGTTCAATTTTTTTTAAGACACTTGAGTTTTGGGATTTCATTTACCTACTAGTATTCTTGTTAACCCCTCCAGATAAGCTAGAATGCTTGTGTTAGGAGTGGGTTCACGTCAGTAGTGCTATGGGTGGGACTCGAACCCGTGATCTCTGGATCGCAAGCCCAATGCCTTATCCATTGGGCTACCGCCGTTTGTTCGTGTAGACTACAAATGATTATGCCGAGTGCAGGTGTTATTTGTATTTCAATTATATTTGCACAAACTTATCAACATAAGAAGTTTTGTATATATTCAGTTCAGTTCGTATATTCCTTCAGTTGTACGAGACTACAATAAAGAATTATACATTTATTATTTAATAGATTTATATATTTATATAGGTTAAGTTAAGTTAGTAACTTTACGAAAGCTTAAATAAATCTTCCAAGTGTCTTTTCGTTGATAATATTTTGCAGAATCCTCTACGACACAAAGCGTAATAACTTTTAAACTATCGCGTTGCATGATATATAATATGTACGTATATATACATATATATATAGTTACACTGGTTGTGGTCACAAGCTGACTGGTGTTGCGATGTCATGTCTTCGTTTGTGAGGCAGAAGAATATTGATACACCCTCCCTTTTCGCATATTTTTGTTTGTCCATGTATCGACACAAAGCAGGTCTAAAAGCGCGGGTAGCCTTTAAAAATAAAACTGTTGTCCAAAAATAAAACCTTATAGCAATAATTTAATATACAAGTATAATATGGTTTTATAGAAATACTTCACAACGCACGTCCGGCTTAGGACGTAACTTTAGAAATATGGGACAAGACAAACACAGCGAGCTAAACCATAGACTACATTGGGTGAGTAGCGTATAAGTACAGTTGTCCATGTGAGTCAGCGAGATAGAATAAGTTTTAAGTTAGCCAAGTGAGAGGCACGCCCACGCGTTTAGAATTCCGTAGACAATGACGTGAGCTTGACTAACATTTGATCGGTTTTTATATATATGGCCAGTTTCACAACTATCAAGTAAAAATTATCCGAAAAATTTATCGCTTGCTGTCTCACTCATGTTAGGTTAATAAAGAGAGATTACGAGACTTTTATCTTATAGATAAATGCTTTTTGGATGTTGTCGAACCGGCTCTTAGTCTCACGTCCTTGTCTGCAAAAGGTTAGACAAAAAAATGACTGCCCAGAAGGCGTAAAGCGGGAAGGTGGTCGTTTCGCCACTGCCACTGCGCCGTGTGTTGTGGGTTCGAATCCCATACGGGACAAAAATAAGTGTGTGTTCTATAGCTTATATAATTAATTGTGTTCTGATGAGTTGTTTGAGACGATGCCCTCAGCTACGTTTTATCATAGCACCACTCGCCGCACCAAGCGGTTCCAAAGGGGTTTTCTCCCGTGGACGCTGAAATTGTGGAATGAACTCCTTCCTGAGGGTTTCCCACAAGACTACAGTAAGGGATTTTTAAAAAAGGGCGTTAAAAGGTTTCTATAGGGTCGGCAACGCGCAAGTGATGCCCCTGGTGTTCCAGGCGTCCATAGGCTACGGTGATCACTTACCATCAGGTGGGCCATATGCTTGTTCGTCCCTTTAAAAGTGTAAAAAAATTGTGATCCACGAGCGGTTGCGCCGAGCCTTGGTGTACTTTAAAGTCCCCGCGGCACAGGAATTATTCCTAGTGCGGAAAGTGTATTTTAATAAAATATAAAACGTTGTATTGTGTTCACATTTCGCCACTATAGTTTTAGGTCCCAAGGAACATTCTTGTTGTCCTTGACAGTCCCAAATTTCTTGTTTTCTGTTCAGTTTAATACTCCTAAAGTATGAATCAGTCCGGAATAGCACTGAATCCTCAGCGCCGCATTAAAGTATATAGTGTGGTTGTTGCCTCAATGGCGCAGCTGTAGAGAATACGACTGCTGTACATGAGGTCTCGGATTCAAATACCGAGTCGTGCAAAGTGTTATTGGATTATTCTGTTACAATATCGTCACTCACATACTGCCGAAGCATGGAGGTTTTTATAATTTCGCACCTTTGGGAACAAAGGGTCACTCCGCAGGTTTGTAAAACTTGCAGAAGTGATCCTTTGTTCCCAAAGGTGCGATTTGTTATGGTTTTGAATTTACACAAGAAGCACTTCAAGGTTTAATATACAACAAATAAGTTGTTATGAAGTTCCGCTTAAATGGTAACTTTAGTAATTTTCCATTTATTAGTATACCTCTACAACAACAAATAAAATCTGTGATGATTGCAGTCGGCTTTGGGACTAATCTCATCCGCCCTCCAAACAAACTTACATTCACAGTTATAATATTAGTAAGGATTATAGAGTGGTATTCTTTTTCCAACTCCTGTATAGGGTACCTATCTAATTAATTTCGTTGCGGGTTCAAAGTCAAAGTCAAAGTCAATAATCTTTATTTCCATAAAAATGTATTAACAATTCTTGGACATGTCAATGTAAAATATTAATTAAAGTATAATAATAGAAATAAAAAGGAAATAAAAATTTAGCATCAGGAAAAGCCTGTACGAGGAGTAGGGCTTACATGAGAAGAAGCAGGTAAGAAACTCATGACCACTCTTTTCAATCGCCAAATGTTTATTAACAATACAATTCAATTTTATATTATTTTTCTCATATGAGCTGACGTGTGTAATTGGTACTATAGTTTATTTAAATACGATTCAAAAAGTAAAGGTGTATTTTAGTACCTATTTAATATTTTTGGTATCTAACTTCAACAGTCCCGAATTCTTGTCTTCCATTCGGCTTCGACTTCGTAAACAGGAGTCAGACATATCACTTTATTCTCATGAGCTTATCATTGCAGAAAATGTAGTAGTCGCTTGATTGTAGCACGATTTATAACTACTAGCGGTCGCCTAGTGGTCAAAATTCGACCAAAATTCCTAAGCTTGCTACTTTGTTTTCTGTTTTTCTCTATTACATATGTATAAATAAGGTATAGGCAGCCATAGTAACAAAGAATTGTACGACGTCAGACGAACAATGTCGAAATACTACGAACGCGATTCGACTGCGTGTGTCAGATTCATGGTTGTGGGCGTGTAGTGCTTTTCCATTAATTTATTGTATTACTAATGCATATTTTATAAAAATATTAGGTTTCGCCCCTCCTTCTCCATATAAACTTTAACTGTCCCAAATTTCATACTTCTCCGTCTGCGCAATTTTCGTAAAAAGGGGTACAAAGTTTTTGCTTCACGTATTAATATATAGATGATATTTTCTGTGGGCCTTAGTGGGACAGCGGCGGTAACTATACACAATGTTTAAGGTTCGATTGCCGGACAGGCAAAATATTGTTGGTTATTCTGTTAAAGTACTTTATAGACTATGACTATTTTATATTTATATTCCTTATAAGTAAATAATAAAGCATAGTTTATTTATCTTTATGTTAATGTTGACAGTAGTCTAGAGCCAAGCGTTTTTTCTAAATGTCTTTTTGTCGGCATCTTCATATATGATATCTACAGACAACAAAAACACGGCTCTTACAAAATGTTATCTGCAAGGGCAGCGGCATCTTTAGGTGGTACCATTTGGCTTACGAAGACGCAACTCATGAAATGATAATATACGATATATGGGCACAACGTGAATATCGTTTGAATTCATATTATGTAGAAGTGATGCGATGGCAGAATGGATGAGAAGCTTTCAAGAACTGAAGTAATATTCATTTTTGCCACCTTTAGCAAGAAGCCATCTAATTATTCCTGAGTCTATTTGAGTCGACTTCTTGCTTACACACATTACTTATATAGCATCACACATACATAATTCGATAGTCTAGTAGGAGAACATAGGATAGCCACGCAGTGATCTTGAATTCGATCACAAGGCGCGCGTCTCTAACTTGTCAAATAGTTAATTATTACCGCTTGCTTTAACGATGAAGGAAAACATCGTGAGGAAACCTACGCGTCTCGATAATGTTCCCGAAGATATGTGAAGTCTGACAATCCCCAATGGGCCAGCGTAGTGGACTATGGCCTCACCCTTCTCACACTGAGAAGAGGCGCGTGGCCAACAGTGCGACAGTTTAATACAGGACGGATATTATTATTATAATATTATATGACATGTAATATTACAACTAAAGCGTAGGGTTACTTTAGCAAACAGGGTGAACTTTTCTTATATTATAACTTAGCCTACTTTATAGTTAGTAGTAAGCCTGCGTTGTATATTAAATTGTTTGTCTATTTTAAGCTTATTTGTAAGTAGTCAGATGTATCGATCGTTTCGAAAGGCCAAGCTGCAGTTTTTTGAATATGATACACTTAGAAACAATCAAATCTATATACGTTGTAGATTCGATTGTTTCCAAGTGGGGTTTCCCTAGGCATTACACATTTACAGTAAAATATTCTGCTTTGTTTAAATAACATAGATCTGGCGGCTTTGGGATGTTGTACGATCATGTAGTGTGGAATATTTTTCAGGTGTTTGAATTACGTCCCACGTATTACGTAGTCAGCCTATCGCTGTCAGTGTTCAAATGTGCCACCTTCTTACCGGACAATGTACCGACTCTATCTATGTGCTTATTAAGAGTACCCTACGAGCTGCTACTGGAAATTTCTTAATAGAGCATCTCGATAACAAATCGCCTTGGAATCGACCTTGAGACATCGTATTCGGCTACAAAAATAAATGCAAATGAAATATGCCGAAGGATCATTAAGGCAGCCGTTAAGTCCAAAAATCATTGCACATAATTTTCCGACGTGTGTATCCATATTTTCAATGTTTTTATCCGTATACTTAGCTTTTATAAGCATCCCTTATATAAATGATGTAGTTCATTTCATTCAGTACCCAGTATATAACAGTGATGTTGTCGACATTCGTTCTGAAGTTATATATCTGCCAGATATGTGATGAAACCATAACCAAGCTATAAAAAGAAGATCAATAATACAGTTATAATAATATTTATGTATTATTTTAGGAATGGTATACAATTAATTTGCATAAAATGTAGGCTTATAATAAGTGCGTTCTACACTTAGTCGTTTTTCAAAATAATGAGTGCAATAATCAGGCTTTACTAATATTATAAAGAGGAAAGTTTGTTTTCTTTTGCAATTATTTAAGCTAATTTACATTAAAAGTAAATTAGCTTATATTTTATTATAAACTTCCTAGGGCAGAGCGCTGATGTCTGAAATAGACATGTTTTTATCTAGTCCAGACACAGATGTCTATGTACTAAATTGTAAATTAAATTGGCTACCGTATATTTATGTGAATGCTTATTACAATGTTCTTGTGCCAATAAATTACTTTTATAATTTGTTTCTCTTTCATGGGTATTTCCCGGCCCTTTGGGAGGCTTACACGGGGACACGGGTCCAACATGCAGAGGCCCTTCGAGAGTTTTAGTTTAAAGTGAGATGGGACACTTACCGAGACACTAGCCGCGGTAGATGTAGGAGACTATTGCTACATATGGATTCAAATATCTGGTCTATGGGGATGGGTGTTTAATGGTTTGGTAAAATGCAAACTATAGTTAAAAAACGGCGTCTGTCTGGTATACTGTCTCAGTACAAAGTCGAGATGGCAGACGGTGACTTGCTGACTCACTAGATGAGTCCCCTGAATAGCCATAATAGGCATACAAGCCAGCAGCAGAGGGCAACACCGGTGCGAGCGGCTAGGGGTTGTCGAGTGCTGCGGCGCCGATTTCACCATCACGGGTCTCGTGAAAACAGAGACCCGGAGCGGGTTTCGCTGTAGTTATGCCCTTGAAAATGACTGTGCCACCCCCAAGCATATAGCTCTAGCGGCCTGTCTCTGACCGGCCGACCAAAGCAAGCCAGAGTTGAGAGTCCTACGGGCGTTCTTTAAGTTCCCTTCAGCCAACCAGTAAGGCAAGCCGAGGACGAGGCCCGACTCTTCGAGGCATTCAGGACCGCAGTGTCGCCACTCACATTCAGCTCGCCACAAGCTGCCCTGCGTTTTGTGCGCTTTCAGTTAACCTGGTGATACACTTTTTATTTATATCACAAGGTAAAGGTGATATTTTAAAAGCTAAAGTATTATGCCCTCCGAGATTGCGTAGTCTCATGATGAGATAACGACTGCCCAGAGGGATATATTTATTATTATTATTTTTATTATTAAATTACAAACATAAAAATTTACTGATTTTAAAAATTCCTTTAAGTTAGTGCAAGTGTATTCCTAGAACATCTTAATTCCATTAATAATAACATCCAATTTACTATGGAATTAGAGGCAAATAATTCATTAGCTTTCTTAGATGTACTTGTCATCAGGAATCCTGATCATACTTTGAGCCACACTGTATATAGGAAAAAGACCCATACAAATAGGTACTTAAACGGTGAATCTCACCACCATCCTAAACAGTTAGCTACCGTGGGAATGTCTTTGTTTCAGAGAGCCCATGGGATCTGTGACAAGAAACACCTGGACGCCGAGCTTCAACATGTCAAGCAAGTACTGCAAGACAACAAGCTCCAACAACCGCGCCGCTGTCACAGATCCCGAGAAAAGCCAGCCACAGTCGAGCGCCAGCCTGCTATACTGCCTTATGTAAGGGGTGTCACTGACAAGATTGGCTACATCTTGAAGCGAGCTTCAATCAACACATACTTCAAGCCGCCAACGAAGATAAGTCAATTTTTACCATCCGTCAAGTGCCAACTACCTTTACAAGATGCAGGGGTCTATAAAATAGATTGTGAATGCGGACTCTCATACATTGGTCAAACCAAGAGAAACATAGGCACCCGCATAAAAGAACACATAGCTGATGTAAAACACCAACGCTCGTTGAAGTCTGCTGTGTGTGAACATGTGCAACAGGGGACCAACCACTACCTGAGATTTGACAAACCACAGATTCTCGCTAAAGAACACCGATTCCTACCAAGGATGCTTCGCGAGGCTATTGAAATCAAAAAACATCCTAATTTTAATAGAGAAGATGGTTGGAATGTACCACCAGCTTGGGATCCAGTAATAAAAATAGTCAAACCCAAGAAGAAGCAAACCACAGCTAGACTTCATGATACTTTGAGCTCTTTCTGCGTAAATAGAAACACCAATGATTAAATTATGTTCGGGTACTTTGAAATAACTACACTGGAACATTGAGACAACTGCCATCTTAGTCTCCCCGTGACCATGGCTGCTGAAACGTCGGGGAAAGTGTAAAAATAAATTAAATCTAAATAGTTTAATAATAATTTAATTAGCTTAAAAATTAGTAAAGTTTAATAGTAGTAGAAGTGTAACAATTTTCAAAATTTTGTAATAAAGTGTCAAATAAACAACGCGATAAAATGCGTATATAGCAGTTTAATTTCAATGAATAATATTCGCGTAAATAGAAGACAATATTATTCCTTTACCATTAGAATGCTTTATTATCACCGAGTAATACAGGTTAAATTTAATTTTAAAAATGACAACGTAAACTAAGATAACCTAACCTACTTTTACATGGTACAGTTATAATATTCTGTAATGTTTTATGAATGTTAGAAAATTTATTTGAATGAAATGTAGGCGTGTAATAAGTAACTTGTCCATTTTGTCGTTTATCGACATAATTTGGCGCAATAATCTATAAATAATAATAAAAAATATTTTGGAATAATTACTTTAGTTGTCCTTATTATATTAAAATAAATACAAAATTTAACAACTCACTTTAAATGTAGAAACAATTAATTTTATTATGAATTTGTAGTAAAAATGACATCAGTTCAATTCTTAATAAAATAGAAAAATAGTTATGCAGCCTGTAATATTTAATTTAATTTGAAATTATTTATTTTGGTGACTTAATCGCGATGTAATCAATACGAGCACAAGATTCATAATTTACGATTAAGATAACTGCCATTGTTCGAACGACATGTTGCCTCTAGCCAAAAATTATTGAAACAAGATTCGCTTCGGTACTCATTGTGATCTGTGTAAAATACTGAGAGTTCAGTTATTGCTATCTCGCCAGGTGTAGTCCAGTTCTACGTTAGGCCCCTTTACCTTCTCGATACCTTTCTACCTTTCTTTCTCATCCACACAGGCTTAAAAAGCTGCTTATCATCAAGTAGACTTTGTTTTTGCCTACCACCCGTGTGATTTACGGTACACAGCGGACGTATTTCGATAATGATACCAAGAAAACAGAGCCATGTCCATGATAGGTTACCACTTATCACAGGTAGGCTACTGGGACATTATCATTTTAGCAGCTTTATCTAAATGAATTCGGGCCATAGCTTTATATTTTTTTACTAGTAAGATAACAGCCAAAATTACGGTGCTAGCTTATTTTTTCCGTCCCTAGACAATTGGCAACAGGGTACTCTTCTACGCAGATAGTCTAGAAATGAAACAAGCGGTGCCTACTGTTTACCGCTAGTTAAAATGTTGATAGACTAGCCATTAGAGGTTGTAATAAAGTAAAATATAATCTCTATCTCTGTCACGTAGGACCTGAAAACGTAGCTTTTGAAAATAACATACTCCTTTTTCTGCCCCTTGAGATGTACAGGCGTGAGTTTGTTATGATAAGTGCCTTACAGACCGTCCAGATGAATCTATTGATACAATCTAATAAAAACATCCGTTCTATCAGGAACAATTGTACGAGCGTATCAGTTCAAAGATAAATAAGTATAATATGCAGTATTAGTGAAATGTGACTCGGTGCCGTCAGATATTTATTTTGTTAATGTATTTCGAGACTGGAATATATTTCGGATACATTTGTTCGGCGCCATCTTCCCATGGGAGTCACAGGGCTTTTACATCACGCTGCGTTTTGTCGAACGAACATTTCGTGTACGTAACTACTTATATTATCTTGGGGATATGAGATAGATAGAGCTCTTCTGATGCTAAGAATAAACAAAAAATATTTGTTATCATAATCGTCTTACGTTTATGCGAATGTTTTACATTGAAATTAAACAACTTTATACGGATTTTATCGCGTTATTTCTTTTTTATAAAACACTATTACATAATTTTGAAACATTAAACTACTATTGTTAAACGTTTTTACTAGTTACTGTTTGCTTCTATTTAAACTATTTAAATTATAAAAACTATTCAGATATAGAAACATTTTATTTTAGTTTAGTCTTTCAGAATTATGTAACAACACTGTTTTATAAAATATAAACAACGCGATAAATACCGTATAAAGTTGTTTAATTTCAATAATTGTTATTCAGTTGAAATAAGTTTATCAGCATGTGTCTCTGCTATGTTTTGCGCTTTTCAACAAGCAGTGGTAATATTCGTATACTTAAACATTTTATTAAGTATTATTGTAATTATCTTGTAGTTTTATATTGCCCCTAGGGATAGACGATATTTTGCAATATCAGAATTCTACACAGCCAAACTATAATGATAGCTGGTTTTTATCTTATTATTATTATTATTTCAAAAACGCTTATTTAGTGAGAAACTAGTAATAAATGTATTTTCTTTTTTTTGAAAGACGACTCCCCCAATCGGAGTAAATGCTGTGTCGCGGGGAACTTTACATACATTCAATCTATGGTAATAAAGAACCCTTAGACTAGGAACAAACTTTTTGTGGATCAAACAAAAATTTTGTATCGTTTGTGATTCGAACCCACAACACTCGGCACAGTGGCAGTGGCGAGGCGACCACTTAAACCACTGCGCCATCCGTGCAGCTGCTTACTATATATTTTAACAGATAAATCCAATAACACTATCGCAGAATCGATAATTAAACTCGAGACCTCAAGAGCGACCATACGCATTGATATCAAATAACGAAACATGTAGTAAGATTAACACTATGCAGAACATGACCATAGCTTGTTGTTACATGTGATATACATATTATGTCGCGAGTTTTTGGTGGATATATGTATATATGAATCGAATGTCAAGTGCGCCATTTGGTGATGTTACTACACAACAGTAGGTCGTCAAGCTTCAACAGAGTCGTGGAGTTAATACTCGGGGTGATCTCGGACATACAGTGTCGAATCGCCACGGAGACACGACCGCGCAGTCTGTATTCGATTCATAATTAGGTTTAATTGTGAATTTCTGAATTATCCTAACTAATATTATAAACTAGTTGTTACCCGCGACTTCATCCGCGTAAATTTTAACTAAAAGTGTTTGTTCAGATCGCAAAGTTTACAAAATATAATTATATTTCTGTATTCCGCGTATAGAAATACTTATGCTAAAATTAATGTAATTCTTCTACATGGCCTCGACGTTTTTTTTAAATTGGATGTTCATACATACATATATTAAAATTATTATTATTTAATATACATTTCCCTATTTGTATTGGAAATTGTTTACTATTTCATAGGCGTTGATTTTTCTCCGCAGATTCCTTACTTTTTCAAAAGTAAAAGTAGCCTATGTTACTCCTTAGAATATGAGCTATCTGCCAGTGAAAGTCCCGTCAAAATCGGTTCAGCCATTTCAGAAATCAGCCGGAACAAACAGACAGAGGGACAAAAATTAAAAGAAATGGTTTTCTTATAGGTTTATATACTTACCTTATATACTTTCATATGCATTAGGTAAAAAGCTGTTATTTTGACATTACAAACAGACACTTCCATTTTATTTATTTATATGTATAGATGTTAATGTGAGTTTTTTGTTTGTTTGTTACGCTTTCAGGCCTTAACTACTTGATTGATCATCATGAAACTTCGTATAGGTACACGTACGGAGGGGAAAGATTCGTCCTGAAAAAAGTACTGTTTATAATCTAACTTAACCTACATTTACGCGAGCGACGCCGCGGGCAAAATCTAGGTCAGTTATATAAACGCAGTGTCTCGGACTAAGTGTGTTTTTTATTCCACCATACCCGTCCACGATATCCATGTTTCACGGAATAAATCAGACATAAATATTCCTAATATGAGAATGCCTAAACGTTTACTTACTATTAATTAAGCGCTTCTGTTACCACAAGTTATGTTTAACAAACTTGAACCGACTGAAAGTTGGCCTGTTCGCCGACTTGTTCCGTGTTACACGTCAAAGATAATTCACCGGATCGCGGCTACTGGCGCCAATCACTGTTTATCTTTTACTGATGCCAAAGGAAAACAAGAACAAACGTCCAACATAATAATATTAGAACTGTTAGTAAATTGTTCTGCCGCTGGACTGGACTTCATCTGACTATAAGAGGGGTGGTTGTGTATGGTCTAAAGCGTCGATTTATTTGTTAAAGTTAGTTAAGGATGAGTTGACACCAAACCACAGATTTAGTAATAGTCCACGTTTATTAATACGTTATATTTTAGTAGAACAGTTTTTGGTTTAGATGCTAATCCGCGGCAATCGATTAGTCAACTGCACGTTAATTAATATAAAGAAAGCAATAACTTATAACTAGGTCGCCGAGTTGCAACGCTAGCTACACAACTGTCTGTACGCTACCCGTACAGGTTGTATACCTTCAAAATCATTAATACTTGGAGTTTTACCAATTTTTGCTATCTACGTTTACTGTAGCGAGTCTTAATTATTTAATTTTCATATACACATAGCATTCCAAGAATTTACATATTATATAATTAATAGCAATAAATTTACAAGGTCGGCAACGCGCAAGTGATGCCTCTGGTGTTGCAGGCGTCCGTATGGTAGCCACTTACCATCAGGTGGGCCGTATGCTTGTTTACCACTTTAGTTGTATAGAAAAAAATATTATAACTTGGTAATTTTTAGATAAATATGTGAAGCTTTGTATTATATTCTCTTGCAATAATAAAAATAATACACCCGGAGCCACTGTCTCTTTTAAAATCCAGACAATGTTTGTGATATGTCAGCAGAATGTAGATTTAAGACTGTAAGCGGCCTTTTGAAGAAACACTTCGTCTTAGTTAAGCATTAAGTTTTAGTTCTTGCATGTTGTCTACCTGCCAGTGTTGTACACAAAAGGATATAGGGTACCTTTTATCCCAAAAAGTACAGAGTGCTTAGTGCGAGTTTGTTTTACGTTACCGCGATCGACACGTTTATAACGTTCGACGCTCCGATGGACCCGCTCCAAGCTCTTAACCAATCAGAGAGCCAAACGCGGTGAACGTTTCGATCGCGTTAACGTACAAACAACTCGCACTAGGTATCCTGCAGTTACTAACCTAACCTACATATAGGTATGCTAGCAAACCCGCGGGCAAAATCTAGTCTTTAATATTTGTGTGTGAGGTAAATCAGACAATTGAGTTAATTCCATTACATTGCTGCCACACTTCACAAACATTGCACCAACTTGGAACGGTTATAATTTCGAACACTTGAATATGAATTACTTTTTTATACAATAAAGGTGGCACACGACCTAATTGGTCTCACTAGCACACAGTAGCTCTAATTATGAATATTATTATATATACATTCATGTATATTAACAAAATTTTTAATTAATATAATAAAAGGCAATGTTTACATAATACTGTCAATGAAGATTCAAAGATATTGTTAAGAACAAAGTTCGTGACCTTAATTTATGTCGTTGCCGATATATACCTTAAGTTATTCTTATGATGTTTCGTATTATACATTTTTATTAGGAACTAGATGACCCGGTGTACTTCGTATCATCTATCTTAACGACATTCAAACACTCCCTTCGCTAAATAAAGACATCAATTATCATCATCATTTGTAATCATCCCTTTAGGTTTTTACTATCTTCCTCGCAATTTTTTCATATTTCTCACCATTTAAACCTTCCCTGGACTACGACAAACATTTCAAAACCAAAATCAGCTAAATCAGCCCAGCCGTTTTCGAATTTTAGCAAGACAAACGAACAGCAATTGATTTTTATATATATAGAAGATGAATTTATTAAACAAACTTTATCTATATGAACGTCGGGCAGTTATTTACGCAGTCCAGATGAAAAGTTGTCTAAATAACTAAATCGAAATGCACATGTTAAAATTAAGATATAAGTAGCTATGACCACAGTATATTAACATACAACTAATACATAAAAAAAAGGAATGGTTGGCTAATCACGTCTATAACATAACGTCTTACCCATAAATTATTAAACTGGACGTCATCACTATGTATAATAAAACAAAGTCCCCCTTCGAGTCTCTCTGTTCGCGGTAAGCTCAAAAACTACTGAACGGATTTTTATGCGGTTTTCACTAGTACACAGAGTGATTCATGAGTAAGGTTCAGGTGTATTATTTGTTAAGGTTTTGCACTACTGGTGCGAAGCAGGGGCGGGTCGCTAATTCATCATAAAATAAGATAACATAAAGACTTATACATTATGTTATAGCACACCTAGTAGCTAATTCTCTGTTGCTGTTAAGTACATACATTCACATTAAACGGTTTGGAGCCCAGCCAACGCGAGTGTAGTGTGTATCGTCCGCAACAGCCGCTTTCAACACCGCAAACGAACCCTTGTACTACCTACCGTAGCCAAGTTGCGGTGAGATAAAGAGTCTTCGATCCTTAAGGCAAAACTAATACCAGTTAAGCAGCAAACATAATGTTAAGTAGGTGGTCATTCAAGTGGCGTAGGAGTTTATGTGGTCGCCTCGCTAATACAACTGCGCCGAGTGTTGTGGGTTCGATCCCCATACGGGACCCCGTAGTTGTTACGAGGCTAGAAGTTCCTTGTGTATGTGTGTTAAACTTCTAAACTAATTACTGTTGTATATGTATGTTTATCCATTGTCTAGTATCCATTTTTTTTACGTGGGGGAATGCTTGATGCATACCCCTCCGCGGGGGCGGGCGGAGGGGTTATGTCGGACTCGCCGGGGTAACAGAAAGATGTTACCTCCCGGGATACCGACTAAACCTACCACGGTGTTCCTCGACAAAACCACTATCGACGGGGCCGCGCGAATCACTTTCGCATGCGGTCGCGACCCCGCCGAGGTTTCGGCCCGCCGTATGAAACGGCAGGCCACTACGCAAAAGACCTACCCAAAGGCACTTCTCACAATAATATCCCTACTGTCTCCCCTAGAGGGGAGACGGACTCGAAACAACAGAGGCGCGCGTGGGAACACGCACGCCGCCTCTCGGACCTGGTGCTGAACGGATGGCGGGCAGGCCCACAAAGCCCGCCACCCCCAGGTCAAACCTCAGGGTGGCTGGAGGTCGTCTCGCGATTGTCTAGTATCCGTAGTAATATCAGCTTATAATATCAGCCTTGTATTAAACTGTCCCACTGCTGGGCACGAGCCTCTTCTCACTGTGAGAAGGGTTAGGTCATAATCCACCACACTGGCCTAGTGCGGATTGGCAGACTTCACATATCTTTGAGAACATTATTGAGAACTCTTAGACATGCAGGTTTCCTTACGATGTTTTCCTTCACCGTTAAAGCAAGCGATAATTAATTTTGTAATACGCATATAACTTCGAAAAGGCAGCGATGCGCGCCTTGGGTTTGAACTCGAGACCTCTACGTGGCAGTCCAACGGTTTTCCACTAGGCTATCGCTGCTCTTATAGCACAAATATTGTACTCATATGCTCACCAATAATTATAAGAATAAATAAAAGATTACCGGGTGCCAGATTTCATGCAGCTACTGAGAATTTCCCGACAGTAAAGCCCTAAAACATTTTGCCCCACCCGGAATTCAAACCTGAGATCAAATAAACTGCATTCGCATACACCAACAGCACCAACGAAGCAGGGTCTCTTGTGCACTAGTTAGTAAAACAATCACATTTAGTTACCACGCTTGTACCTATTTAAAAATGGTCGCCACACAGCACATGCACACACGCATATCTCAAGAGCATAAATAAAATCCATGGGGTACATTATCAGAATGTTCCACACGACTGGTCGGCCCGCTTGAGTCGCTGACAGATAGCCAACGGAAGGACCTTGGGACCCTCCCCGGCTCAGGAAATGGTATCTGTATAGTTTATTTTCTTATGATTGAGAGGAAATCTGGCCTCCTATTGTTAGCGAGAATGATGGATTGTATTGTGAGAATAGTGGCAGTGTCAAGGATAGAGAAATTCCTTCAATTTATTACAAATAATATTTCTTTTATACACGATGAAGTGACACTATACGTCCACTTAAAAAAGGTTATGTATAACGAAAATGAATCACTTTTATTGCCTACGTAGTATGTATATCTATTGATATAGGTAAATATATGTAGTTTGCTAGAAGGGCGTAAAGGTAAGACTTCATAATAAAACTACAGTAGACCTCCGGTAATCCGACAAACGTTTTGCAGGGCTGTGTCGGACTATCGAGTTTATCGAATTCTGCCACAGACTGATATATCGACCGGAATTTTGAAAATGGGTACCTTGTTAACCGACCGATTCTATTTGAACTACTTACAACACGTCGAGCACAATAGTGGTGGCGCCTACAAGTTACAACGTGTTTAATCATGCATTATATTAGAGAAAATTTGCCAAAAAGAATTTAATGTACTGTGAAAGGCATGTCGGATTATAGGGGACGTTGGATCAGACAGGGGCCGGATTACCGGGAGTCCACGGTACTAGTAATACGAATAAACGCTATAAGTTCGATTACCCGATCATTATGAAATTGCGCATATACGTTGTCAGGGGTACAGGCAAGGACATAGTATACCTTCTATCCAGCAAAAAAGGACTATTGCCGAGGAACAGCTAGTTATTTATATAGATGAAAAGTATCTAACATTTTACGTAGGAGATGGTTAATCTGTGTGCTAGATTTGACCAAATCCATTAAACAATTGACGCGTAATTGAGTAACAAACGCGCAGTGGTTTAAGTGATCGTCTCGCCACTGCGGCGAGTGTTGTGGGTTCGAATCCCACACAGGACAAAACTTTGAGTGGTCCACAAATAGTTGTGCCGACTCTGGGTGTTCTTTGTCTCCGTTGTTTGAATGCGTGCAAAGCCCCCGTGACACAGGACTTAATCCTAGTGCGTAGTCCTTTTTAAATTAAAAAAGATGCTTCCTCATTTATATTGTTAATAAGGGTAGGTTTTGAATCTAACTTGCTTTTTCTTTTTAACGCTCGCACTAGAACTATAGGGTGACTTAATAAACATTCAAACACAG
Organism: Catocala fraxini; assembly: GCA_930367265.1. Classification (NCBI taxonomy): domain Eukaryota; kingdom Metazoa; phylum Arthropoda; class Insecta; order Lepidoptera; family Erebidae; genus Catocala; species Catocala fraxini. Next base: position 615,285 of record OV884032.1, read on the forward strand.
ACACAAAAAATGCCCAGACAGAAAAGTTTTTTGAGGATCACATCCATTTTTACCTTTTGTGAGCGAACCTACATTACTCAGCGCTTGGCAAATCGGATTTGATACGATATTATAATATGTCCTCATTACAGGTCTCGCTTCAAATAATTATGCGCTTGTCACAAGCCATTGTAAGTTCTCAGATTGTGTTTCATATTAATTGTAGACGTACTTAGTAAACGCTCGCGTTCTCTATTACGTAGCACCTAAACAAAATGGCGAATTCTGAACTGATTAATATTATGAACGCGAAAGTAGGTACTTCTGTTTGCTAGTTATGCAGTTATGTTATCACGGTTAAACTGATAAACAAAGCTTCATATTTGTTAAGTCGTTTTGAAAGTATTAAAAACAAACATGGTTTCGCATTTAATTTGATGGTACTAGTTTATACAATGGAATCAAATAAATGTAATTCCCTTCGCACCTACTCGACGCGAGCAGGTCAAAAGTACCTCCTTTTACGTTTGTTTGTTAACTTTCTTTAATTCTTTTATCATTAAGGATGGCGAGACTTGCTAAATGTAGCCATTGTCTCCTTAGTTGAACAGACATCTTTTGGCTCGAACTGTTCAGTGAATATTGAATGTCGCGCATCGCTCGATAGTTTTAAATGCTCATCATGTGTGGACAAAAGATCACGCCTTGATTTTTACTCGACGTGTTTGCTGGATCAAGTAAAACCATATGTGAGTACGGAGCTTAAGACAAAATTATGCAATACTAAATCTATTTAAATTTTATTCTAAGGTCACATTTACCTCTCAAAACACAAATCTTCCAACACAAAAATAAAAACAAAAACATCGTCACATAAAAAAGTAAACAACCATTCGAAAGTTAAAATCCGTCTGTAATTTCAGAGCACTAAGCTTTTGAGCGCTTTATCGTTACACATTGTAGACAAGAATAAAGAATAAGATCGTTTGGTAATGCCTAACACCGTGATTTATAACGATAAAATAAATTCCTCGGACAAAATCCTCTTTGTTTTCAAGTAGAAAATGATTGGTGTTTGATTGAAGCGTTTGAACTTTCGTCAAGATTTTCTGTGATGCCGATGGTATTCATATAAATTTTAGTTATATGAAAACCATACCGAGGACTTATGGTTAAAAAACTTTAAACTGATTGATTGATTGAATTTGAACTGAAGATTCTTAGCCAAGTTTACAGTAACCGGATTAAATAATGATGAAGATACTAGATTTTCAGCCAGCAACATAATAATGAAATTGAATGTGTTGTGGACTACAATAAATATAAAAACAAGGTGCAATGTAAAATTGATTTTTCATAGAATAATGGGTACACCACGCACACCACGGGTACACAATGGGTCGCACCGCGACTAAGGCTACTTGGCACATCAGGATACGACTCGTACGGTACTTAATATTTGGAATAAATGGACGCGTGCTGTCAATGCAACGCATATTTTACTGATCCCTGCATAGATTTGTGTAATGTTGCATAAATTATTTCTTCATACATACACTCAAGACTATGTACTGTCCTAATACAAACACTACTACAAGAAAGAAAGAAAGAAAATGGTTTATTTTGGCACATAAAAGGGCACAGCCAAAACATGAAGGAATAACAAAAAAAAAACAAAAATTGCAAAACAATAATAAGAACTAGAAAATATAAACATATACTAACACTACAGTAAGAATCATTTCACTTCTGCTCACTGGCAACACCACAGCTTCCGCTTACTAAACAGAAAGCGACTGCCTCCATTCAAAGTCAAGGCTAGTATTGTCAGTGAGCAGCGATACAAACAGTACATCATTTATATAATTATTAATCTAATTTAACTTACGTTTAAAAAGTAATGTGAAAGTGTGTGTCCCATCAGTGCGCAGTGATTGTTAAATCACAATACTGGTATTATGCGAAATCCAATTTAGTGACACCGGGCGGCGCGCGTTGCCTAGTGTCTATAAATATAAAAAAACGTACTTATATATATATTAAACATGTATACGAGTAAATAAGATATACACATAATTACTAAATAATGTATAAATGTGTGGAGTAATACATATGTCGCATCCGCCCTATTGTTCTACGCGCGAAGCCAGCAATTCTGGAATGAACTGTGAACAAATCTAATACTACTTCATTGAGTTTGTTATTGCCTACCAGAAACATTTCAATTCTTTGAAAGTTTGAAAGAAAATACCTTACCGTAAAACTGTTTATTGTTCTTGTACTTTAGATTTCAAGACTATACGGTAAAGGTTAAAAGAGCCGCCAGCCAGTAGCCAGAAACAGTTCTTATTCAATTATGTCTAACATTCCAGCAATTGACAGTATAATGTTTTTTTGTTAGTTTTATTTAATAAGACAGCTCCTGTACTAAAAGTAATTCCTGTGTCGCGGCGGACCTTACAAACATTCAAACAACGAACTCAAAGAACACTCAGACCCAGAACCACCATTTGTGGATCACACAAATTTTTGTCTCGTGTGGGATTCGAACCTACAATACTCGGCTCAGTGGCAGTGGCGAGGCGACCTCTTAAACCACTGCACCATCCGCGCAGTCAGCACATCACGTCACGTGTGTATACTCAGTTTATTCTAAAAATACTACTTTATCTATTTTTAAAACTATGATACCATTTATATTTGCATTTTATCATGGCTACTCAAAAGCAACTAAAACGGCAGAAAAATTGTAAATATCAATAGGTTTAGTGTAAAAATAGTTGAAAGAAATGTTGAAATAAAACGCTATAGAATCCGTATATTGCAGTTTAATTTCAATGCGTTAACGTAAAATAATATCATTATATTATAATAATATCAGCCCTGTATTAAACCGTCCCACTGCTGGGCACGGGTCTCTTCTCAGCGTGAGAAGAGTTAGGCCATGGTCCACCGCGCTGGCCCGGTGCGGGTTGGCATACTTACATTATGGAGAACTCTAAGACATGCCGGTTTCCTCGCGATGTTTTCCTTCACCCTTAAAGCAAGCGAAAATTAACTATTCTATACGCACATAACTTCGAAAAGGCTAGTACCTAAAGCTTCGCTGATTTCAGCATGAACGGGCTGGAGCGACCGGGGAAGGACTACCCTCTCACAGAATATCGACAGCAGCATTCCTACTGTTGTGTTTCGTTCGGTGAGTGAGAGTGCCGGAGGCTCAATTACCCTCGTTTCCCCTCCCCGCTCCTTCTCCATCCCGCTTCTTTTTCTCTTCTTCCTTTCCTAAAGGGTTGGCAACGCGCAAGTTATGCCTCTGGTGGTCCATAGGCTACGGTAACCACTTACTATCAGGTGGGCCGTATGCTTGTTTACCACATTAGTGGCATAAAAAATTCGTGCGACATGGGATCAAACTTGAGACCTCAGCGTGACAGTTCAACGGTCTCTAACTAGGCTATCGATTTTGATCATTACATTAGTATGCAATAATTCTTAGAACAGCAGAATAATGAAACAAAGTTTGTTTTATAATAATGTTTGAGTCTGGTCCCTCTCGGCGGTTATCCATCACTACGATCTAGTCTCCGGGCATTCTCTAGAGAAAAATATGCGACCGCACTCCTACAGATACTTTCAAGATAAAGTAATGTACTTACTAAAGCTTTTTAAAATAAACAAACTTGTGATAGAATTCCATGTAAGTTTTGAATTCAGGACATAATTTAGTCGCATGCATGAGACGCCTCGCCACTGCCACTGCGCCGAATTTCAGGATCGAATCCCACACGGGACTAACATTTATGTCATACACAAATAGTTGAATGAATTAATTTGAATGAATGAATTTATTGTTTCACTGATCATAACATACATGAGATTGTATTATATTTTTTATTTATTTATTTATTTATATCAACATACAATTGCCTTTACAGGTATCTACCCAATACGACAATATATAGCTACATAAATGACAAATACATTAGAGTTAATCTTATGAATTCCGCCAATGTATAATTAAATATATACGCTGAGAGACGTTATTTAAAATATTAAATGCGCTCCCGACTGGTGAGTATTTTAACAAGTTAGTGCGAGCCACTGGAACATCGAACAATTTTTCTCGCGGCGCCTGCCGCAGCCTCGTTTTAGGAACCACTAATTTAATTGAATCTAATATTTGAGGGTTATTTAGTTTCCCACGAAACACTAAAAACATGTATTTGGCTAGTGCCAAGTCTCTCCTAGCTTCCAACTTATTGTACCCCACCATTCCTATCACAAAAAGAGTAGGATACATCAAAGGGTAATAAGGGTAGACTCCATATTGTTTCATATACAGGTAACGGGTAAACTTATTCTGAATCTTCTCCACCATGAGACTATATTTAGTTTCATAGGGATTCCAGATGATAGCACTAGTTTCCAACCTACTTCTAACTAGCGCATTATATAAAGACTTTACCGCTGATGTGTTATTAAAGTCTCGAGTTTCTCGAATGATAAAGCCTAGGTTTTTAAAAGACTTAACACAAATTTGTTGTATGTGAGTACGAAACATTAGTTCCTTGGTAAATAGAACTCCGAGATCTCTCACTGATTCTACACGTGGCATTGTTTGACCCTCGATCTGATACTCGAAGTGCATTGGCCGTAAAGCGCGAGTGAATGATACAACATTACACTTCGATACGTTAAAATGTAGCTTATTAATTAAACCCCACTTTGCCACATGATCTATATTTAGCTGCAGCCGTTTATGGTCCGTCATGTTGTTAATTTTGAGGAACAGCTTTAGGTCGTCAGCAAAGAGAAGGCAACCCACATCTTCGATCACTTCTGGGAGGTCATTTATCATAATAATGAACTCTAAGGGTCCTAAGTTACTTCCCTGACTCACCCCTGTTAAAGTGCGATACGGTCTAGAATGACAACCAGCATACTCTACAAATTGCTGTCGATTCCCTAAGTAACTAGCAAAAAACTTAAGTAAGTCTGGAGTAAAACCCATCTTCGCAAATTTTGTTAACAAAACATCATTGTCCTCTATATCAAAAGCCTTCCGATAATCAAAATATGCTACATCAAGCTGGGCACCCGGTTCAGAATCTAATACTGGACATGCATAATTCATAAAGCACATCAGGTTTGAGTCTGTACTACGGCCAGCGCGGAACCCATGTTGTTCATCACTAAGTTGTCCGCTCACCTGTCCATAGATCGTAGTACACAATGCTGACTCAAAAACCTTCGCAAGTGCCGACAGTACCACTACAGGCCTATATTCACTAATATCCGAGACCTTAGCACCTTTAGGAACCGGGATGACCCTGGTCAATTTCCACCCGTCTGGATACCAATGCTCCCTCAAACACAAATTAAATAGGTGTTGAAGTGGTCGAGCTAGGATTCGGCTGCAATCTTTTATTATATAAGGAGGTACCCCATCTGGACCCACCGACCGCTTAGGTTTGATACGCGCAAGAGCAGCCGTCACTTCTCCCAGAGATATATATTGAGTTATATAGATATTGAGTTGTTCTGAGTCTGGATGTTCTTCGTGTCCGTTGTCTGAATGTTTAAAAAGCTCCCACGGTACAGGAAATATAACTAGGACGGTCGCCTGGACCAGTTATTAAAAAAAATGCGCTTTGCACAAACCGGCATTCAAATCTCAGACCTCAAGATGTCCATATAGACTAATTACTACGGAACAAACGAGGCAGCAACTCATGTAATCTTATACTGGTCCTATCGTTTCATAATTAAATGAAACTAGTTACCATGTGATACTTGTATTATTCGAACAATTTTAATTTAAGTTTTGGTTCAACTTTCATTAGTTGTAGACAAACCCTCGAGGGACCTTCACAGAAACGTGTTACGATTTCTAATTGTCTAGAGGGTTCTATGAACTGACAATGTTCTGCAAAATTGAGTTTAAATAAAGACTGCTTTTGTGTTCCGTGCTCAAAATAAAAATATCTTATTTATGAAATTACTGTAAATTGATGGGAATTATGCCTTGACTACATTTTTTCTGCGGCTTTGCTTGCTCGGGGACGTAACTACTCGTTTTATGAATGCAAGGTACCCTATGTCCGTCTCTGTACACCTGACAACATGTATGCATAATTTCATGATAATCTGTCGAATAGTTAAGGCGCGAAAGCGTAACAAACAAACATACTCACAAACGCACTTATAAAATCTGTTAGTAAGTAATAAAATCGGCTCAATAGTTTCAGAGTTTATGAATTACAAACGACCAAATCCCTTTTTCTCTTTATTATATTAGTGTAGATAAGTCTTTATAATAAAAATTGCCTAAACACAGAGCCACGGTAATGTTATCTAATAGTATTGTAACTCGGCTCTGTCCTTGAAATAATTACCCACTGCTGAGCGGTACACAAACACGCGAAAGGGCTACCAGCCTACGGTATTTTTAATAATTTACTTTCTTGAGTTTCTTTTTAGTTTAGTGATTGTAAATATTATATTTTTATATAAAAGAATGAAATTTGTTGTGAATTAAATAGGAAGTGTTCAATAAAAATCATGTTGCTTTTTGATTTGTAAATTTAATAAAAAAAACAGCCTTATATATTTGAGACTGAAAAATATTTGCGCCTCGACTGAGAAGTACGAAAAGCTTTATTGTTAAATTTGATAATATAAAAAATTCCGCATTTGGATAAAAAGTTTAATTAGAAATACTTTTGTTTACAATTGCACTTTGCCATAATTATTTGTTTTTTAATTTTTTTATACAACTAAGTTGGCAAACAAACTTACGGCCCACCTGATGGTAAGTGGTCACCGTAGCCTATAGACGCCTGCAACACCAGAGGCATCACTTGCGCGTTGCCAATCCTTTAGGTAAGGGAGTGGGAAGGAGAAGGAGCGGGAAAGGGGAAAGAGGGTTATTGGGCCTCCGGCACTCTCACTCACCGAACGAAACACAACAATAGGAATACTGCTGTCGATATTCTGTGAGAGGGTAGTCCTTCCCCGGTCGAGCCGGCCCATACATGCTGAAATCAGCGAGGCTCTACTACTCAATTTGTAATTATGTAAGTATTTGTACTTATTTCAATCAAATATTTACAAATCGCACGCTTACTGCTTACAAAACCATCACACCGTCCGTTCGTCACTGCGGCGCATACGCGACTGGTTGTGTACCTACTACCGAGTATATATCGACTTCGAGGCGCGTAGGTATATCCCTCGTTCCGACCGTTTGGCATAACATTACCCGGCTGGAGCACTTCCAGTGATAGAAATATAAAAGTATTTTTGTTTTAATTTTTATTATGTATAATATAAAAGGCTTTGTGACATAGTACGGAACCGTTATTATGCAAGAACATCTTGCAGTTGGCCGTTTTATGAAGTCATTATTTGCAGTACATTTGAGTCAGACGACTCCATCAATCCCAGATAATTATGTCACAGACAAACCTCCCCCGACGTTGGATGTTACCAATGCCTCTGCCTTTGTCTTGCAAAATGCATTGTTAAATTATTTTTAATGCTGGCATGCTTTGCATTCAAAGACAATTCAGAAAATTAGAAAACTGACTAATTGACACCTGATGCTGCTGTAACATGACTTTTTGACAGTTTTGTTGTTTAGATCATCTGTTAACTTTATTTTATAATAGCTTGTGGCTTCGCTCGCGTAAAAGTAGGTCAGGTTGGGTTATGTTTGTAACATTACTTTAAAAAATGTAGCCTATGATGTATGTATGTACCTATCTTATGTGGGGGCCAATCAGTGCAGACCGACGACACTTCGACCCAGTGGGATCTTTTGTGTAGACACTCTCCCAATAACGACTGCCATAGAATGTAGCCTATGATACTCGGTGATAATATAGTTTTCTAAAGGTGAAATAAAATAATAAAAATGGTTAAAGTACTTTGTGAGTTAAATTGTTACAAACAAACCAACAAAAATAATAATAATATCAGCCCTGTATTAAACTGTCCCACTGCTGGACTCGGGCCTCTTCTAAGTGTGAAAAGGGTTGAGCCATAGACCACGACGCTTGCCCAGTGCGGGATGGAAGACTTCACATATCTTTAAGAACATTATTGAGAACTCTTAGACATGCAGGTTTCCTTGCGATGTTTTTCTTCACCGTTAAAGCAAGCGATAATTAACTATTTAATCGCACATAATTTCGAAATGTCAGAGATGCGCGCCTTGGGATCTAGCTCGAGACCTTTGCGTGGCAGTCCAACGTTACGGTTTCCCAGTAGGCTATCGCTGCTAACCAACCAACAAACAAACAAAAGATCAAATCTTTCCCATTATATTATAATAGTATAATAAATCTAAGCTAGCTATCTAGGACAATTTTAAACCTCCGACGTAAAGTGTTTGCTTTTTGCTTTATGTCGTTTTTAATCTCAGAGCATGTTGAAACTGGTTCACGTAATGCAAGTTGCAACACTTGCTTGACTTTTATGCACCGTGTAAACATCGGTGACAAACCCAGACTGTAGTCGCTTGCACATTAAGCCCTCGCCAACTTCTTGCATCGTCGTTTATAAACACTATTGCGGAACTTAGGCGTATATTCCATATCGAACTACACTGTCATGTATACAGTGGTTACTATATATTCGGCACACACTGGTGCATACCTCATAAATACTAAAACGATTACAATAATAGTAATATTTACATTGTTTTATTTGTATATACGCGTACAAAATATATTAATCTGTAATATGTTTATCTTGTGTTCATAATATTATTTTGTATTATGTTTTTGTTGTTAAGCTACTTCTGCCACGATTTTAATGATAAATTCAAGATCATCACAGAGAACACTTATGAATGCCAAAGTGTCAAGTAACGTTTTGGGTCAGGTTGAATTTAATCTGATTTTCTGATCACTGCTGCAGAATAACGAGCAAGGTTCCCTAGCGTTAGGCTTAGAAAAACAATCAATAGAGGGAGCCAATAGCCTCAAAACATTTGGTAACCTATCGGGTCATTCTGTTCAGTCCGTGGCTTGACAAACCCTGACACTATTTGAACTGCTTACGTTTGTACATCTAAAGCATTAGTTCTCAAAGTGGTCCAGGTGGACTCCCAGGGGTCCATGGGAGACTCTACAGTGGACTAAGTTGGCGTGTCAAAGAGTGGGGTCCACAATTCGTAAGCGTGGGTCCATGAAAATTTATTTGCTTTCGATAGTGAAGAACTAAAGTGTTGGCTTGACTTCACCTATCAATGTAGGCAGATAATATTTTAAGAATGAGCTTCTGACGACGATACTTGTATAAACTTGCTGCATATTCCATATTCAATACAGTGGTCTCGAACCTAAAGATTATCCAGTACAGAATTCCTAAAAAAAAAAGTTCAGCGTGCCTACCGAGGTAGGTTCAGTACCGAGAATTAAAAGAACAAAAATACGAATGCCAAGGAATATGGTAGAAGTGTAGATGCAGGGGGTCCACCGGCACCTGCTAAATTTTGAAAGTGGTCTATGAGAAAAACAGTCTCGGAACCTCTGATTTAGAGCAATAAATTAAGCAGGGCCGACAAGTAATAGCGTCTTTGTTTATTGCTATATAAATATCAACGACCTCTTAAATAAAATGTGCTCCAAAATATAAAAAGAAAATGTAACACAATAAAATCAAGTTTTCATACTTAAAAATATCACAAAGTCAAAAAAGATTATAGAAAAATGGGAACAGGAAAATTATTTTAAATACGTATAATATGGAAGTCTATTATTCTACCAGAATAGTCAACCTGAATCTTATTAAGTAGATTGTAAAGAAAAATTGAATCACTCACTGTCGCGGTGCGAGCATCTAAGAATAATTGGCCGAAGTGATTGATGCCATTGATGGGCAGGTGTCTAAGAGACTACTTACAAACGAGACCTCATCAATAACGATTGACAGAAGAATGTGGCATCAGATCAGGCACACTTATCTGCTAATATTAAGTGATACAATAGTAATGGGAATAGCTATGTTTGGCAATAAACACGTGGGACTGGTTATGAACGAGTTTTTGGCGCTCATTGCTATGTTTGACCTTGGTCTTAATGCTCATACAACAAACAACCAATGACACACTTACCTTCCATTCATCAAGTCTATATCAAATTATATTGGCAATTGACAGGCTTTCCAAATAACGATAAATGATATAAATTATACATGACTTTGTTTGTATCATATGATGCATAAATTTTGCTAACAATATTTTTAAGTGCGTGTATTTTGTTGTCAGGAGAACATTAACTCGTACCATTAAATATGTGAGTAAAAGATTCATAATTGCTTAGACACCTTGTAGTATTCAAGAAATATTTTCTGGATAATATCTACTATATACATATATAATATAGATAGCAGGTCTGAATGTTGCTCCTAAGCTCTTAAATTACAGCATTCAGAGTAATATATTGTACTTCGTTCTACACATGCAGTGTGTGGGTCATTCGCATTCAGAGGGCCTGTGTCGCGGGGGACTTTACAAACATTCAAACAACGGACACAAAGAACATCCAGATTCGGAACAATCATTGCTTGATCACGCAAATGGGGGTAATGGTGCAATGCTTCCAGGGCGCTCATGAGAAAGCGCGTGTCAATTGTTTTTTTTGCAATAATGTGAAGGCGATGCGCGTCTTCACGCGTCTTCGTGCGCTGGGTAATTGTCGGAAGAAATGGCGTCCTGGCTATGATAGCGGACAGACTGAAATGTTTATTAAATAATAAACACGTTGTAGTAGGCTACGCCGGGCACGCCACAATCGTGGCGGTAAGTCCCGTTTTTAAGGACAGACTGGAGAGGCGCCATGGTTTCTTTACCTTCCGGCTGACACAGGTAATGACTGGCCACGGTTGCTTTGGCCAGTTCCTGTGTCGCACAGGCCGGCAAGAGACGCCCGGTTTTCACCACTGTGGCAACTGCCGCGACGTTGTTGAGGACACGGCGATGCACACTTTGGCGGATTGCCCCGTCTAGGCATCGCAGCGCCGTGAGCTGATCGCGACAGTCGGATTGGTTGCCCTTTCGCTTCCGGCCGTGGTTCAATCTATGGTCCGGAGCGAGAGGTCGTGCAACGCCGTCGCCTCCTTCTGTGAGAAAGTCATGTCCATCAAGGAGACGGCGGAGAGGGAGAGGGAGCGCTTAATCCCTCTCCCCAACCGCAGAACCGTGCGCCGGAGGGCGCGAGATGACCTCCAGCCACTCTGAGGTTTGACCTGGGGGTGGCTGGCTTCGTGGGCCTGCCCGCCACCCGATCAGCACCAGGTCCGAGAGGCGGCGTATGTGTACCTACGCATGCCTCTGTATCATGTCCGTCTCCCCTATAAGGTATTTTTAAAATTTGTGAATGCCTTAAGGGTCTTGTTGTGTAGTGGCCTGCAGTTTCATACGGCGCGGGGCGAAATCTCGACGGAGTCGCGACCGCATGTGAAAGTGATTCGCGTGGCCCCGCTGATTGCGGTTTTGTTAAGGAACACCGTGGTAGGTTTAGTCGGTATTACCTGGATCTCTCTAGTCCCATCTTTCTTTGCCCCGGTGAGTCCAACATAGCCCCTCCGCCCGCTGGGAGATCCAGGCTTGAATTTCTTCGACAGCAATAATAATTAATTGAAGGTACTAACTGATAAAAAGGATAAAAAGCTTTGAATTTTTGAGAAGACTTAAATATAATTTTTTTTATTATTATTACAACAACCATTTTAAATAAATTAACAGGATAGGTATTTTAATGTAGAACGAGACTCGACTAAGTCCGCACAAACAGTTTTATGGACCATTAGCGACCCACCCTGGCTTCTCACTGGTAGTACAAAACCTTTACAAATTATAAACTTAAACTTGCCTCATGAATCACTCTGTCTATTGGTGTAAGCCACGTGAAAATCTGTTCAGTAGTTTTTGAGATTATCACGTACAGACGCGGTGGGAGACTTTGTTTTATAATATGAAGTGATACCTACTAGAGCAAGATTTATTGTCTTGTTTTAATAATATGAATAATCAATCATTGTTTAGCTACAACGGCATTGCTATATAAAATCCAAACCTTATACATTGAAGCAGTAATAAGAAGTTATACTACGTTCGTTATATCACAATGAATGTGAACGATACATTACTATTCACGAAATATGGCTACCTGTTACACGGTGTCTTGCAACAGCCAACTAACACTAACAACAAGTAATTCACATTGCACTGAATATATTAGCCTCCACTCATTATGTACTGAAAACGCATTCTAGAATATTCTTGAATACTAGAAATGTGGATGCGAGTGTTGGATGATGTACCGATTAAAAGACTCAAGTATTTTACTAAAGAAATCAACTCACTCGTAGCATTGGGGTGACGAGCATAAATGAAAAATTAAAATCAAGAATCTACTTATTTCTGGCTTCTTTTGTTACAAAATTGTTACACTTACCACATTAATTTTCTCTGTGTCGGGGCAAACAGGCTGTCAGGTCAGAATAATACAGATTCGTCATTTTTTTTCTTTGCAAGTGTTTTAGGCTGATTTTAAGGTATCGGATTATGTACATTCCTAGTTTAGTTGAAGTATGATTGTTAATATAATTCTACCGAACTCATAATAACACTGGTCAATATACACGTCCAGAAACGGTAGACAGCAATAAGCTCGATTTTTATACGTGAGATCAAAAATGTGGATATAAAATACCTCCTTCTCTTTAGAGATATAAGTATAGAGCAGTCTATGTAATACATACATATACTGCTCTATACTTATATCTCAGATAGATTTCCATGGTTTCAAATTATAGGGTAAGCGATAAAATTCTATTTGGGTTAACTTCGACGCGTCTTGAAGTCAAAGCAACTAGAAATCTTTAAAACGTGTGTTTTATCAAAATAAACAATTTAAATTTTATTCTTGTATAGCTTACTAAAAACGGTGAAAGAAAGTTTGTGAAACTCTAAATATATTAATAACTAGAAGTGTAAGCGAAGCTCGAAGTGTCATTAATGTTCGCGACGCACGCCAAGTTACGGCACGATGTGCACGTCGGCCACGTTAATCAAGTCGAAGTTCTGCGGCCGTATTAACGAACAATGAAACAGAAACGTGTCACCATTGTTGAATGAAACTCAGGCTTATGACGGAGTGAAACTCTTAACAACACGATAATTAGAACGGCAAACTGCTCCGTTGCCCCATTGTGTTGAGGAAATCATTATAACACAACCATTTAACCGCGACCTGCTCGCTTGATCCAATAGTTCAGACACGCAGACTAAATAGATTATTGTCAGGGGTCACCGGCGATTGGACGGATTCCCGTAAATACCCCAAGAATTTCCTATAACGGTGCTTATTGTAACACCTTCCGTTTTTGTATAGCAAAGCGGTATTTGCCTCCGGTTATTCGCAAATTGAGAGTTTCGGGGAAATAGTTGGTTCTACTTTGTATTAATTAAAATCGCAATTTAGCCGAGTATAATAGGGGAAAGGGGCGCTGCCGAGGCTCGGTGCGTGCACAGATCTCGTCGCACTTGACTCGGGAACTTGTGAACCGAATTTAATGAAGTTTGTGCGTGGCACTGACGCAATATCCACACGTAACGGAGCACGGAGAAGGAATATTTTTATGATAATTTGCCTTGTGTGTGATACGAATAAATAGCATAAGGAAGCTTGAAGAAAGTTGTGTGCGTTTGTTTATTTATGTTACGATATAATTTACTATTTACTGCTCATGTCAAAAGGACTGTGAGGGCAGTTCCTAGGTATCGCCATTCTGTCTAATTCACAGCTGATTTGCATTTCGACTGAAGGATAAAACGGCCGTTTTTGTTCCATAGCGCTTGGTTGTGTTATCTTAACATAGCAGGATTAATGCCAATCGGTATGTAACAGTATCCTTGAGAGGTGATTTGCACTTGTCATTACAGGAACCACTGCTTTACCAGCCATCAAAAGCGATAAAAAGAGTCTTAGACTGTAATAATCTCTATTGCGTATGATAGATGGCGCTGTACTTATTAACTTACTACTTCATACAACTTGCACTTAATTCTGAATCACGCAAGCGAAGTTTGTAGAATATGTTGCTATATTACAAGTGCCCGACATCAATAGTCAGTTCAGGGTTCACTAGGCACTATCATCCAACTGGATCGTGTAATTCTTCTTCTGTGATAGAGGTATGTCATACTTTGATCCTCGGCGAATATTATATAGGTATTATATGCTTCCTTAAACATTAAATTACGGTTTCCGTAATCTTGAATAATAAGTCCAAAGTAAATTAGACCTTAAATTAAACTTATTTTACCATAACTGAAAGCTATGAAAACTTTACAGTGCTTTTTATTAACATGCTCAAATAGCAGAATTTCGAGCTGAATATAGTCTCTTATGAATTTAAAGGAAACTTGCACCAGTAAATCTCCAATTATCATAAATCACAATTTAAATCGGCACGACTAAATGTCTAACGAATGTAACATTTGTAAAATAAGATCTATGTGCGTACACTAATTAATAATCAAAGTTGCATTGATTCAATTAATATATAAAATATTACTACTCACTTCAAAGCATTATCTACTACATGACAGACACACTAATAAATCTTAGAAAAAGTATTGTTTCTCTTATTTGTGTTGTTATTTATGTAACTAGAGTCATCCCAATTTATATTATGTGAATTGCTTACTATTTATTTCATCCATATTAGCATAAGATCACAAAAACTATGTAGGTTAATACCTACATCGTTTTTGTGATATTTAGAATGAAATTGTAGCTTAGCGCCGAAAGCACGCTTTTGTTCTTTTGACGTGGCGGTCATAGGGTTAAATACTCATTAAAAATAATAATTAAGTAAGTAAATATAACAAAAACAAACAAAAAGCATTCATCACATAAATCCATCAGTCATATATTCACCAAGATGCCTCGTTGTCATAGTTACTAGTAGGTATATACGAGTTACTGTAACTATGACGACGAAGCATCTTGTAGGTCGGCGGCGGTGCGTGCTCAGCATTTTCCCCTCCATAGTGTTCATATGACGAGCGATTTACCCACTAATAATGTTGACATCGAGTGACATAATGAACGCTTCGATTTCCCGCCTCGCCGCCCAACAGACAAGGTTCACGACAGACGCCACCCGCAGAAAAAACGATAACATCCTTATGAGGACCGCACAGAAATTGCTGAGACAAAATGACGAAAACAAGCATCGAATCTATAAAATATGTGATCTATTTCCAGCAATTTCTCTTTGAAGTTTTTGTTTTTCTCGTCGTGATATTGTAGAAAATAACCGCAAAAGAGTTCTATTAAAAAAAAACATTTAAGTAACTTGTTAATTGTATCGTCGAGCTATTAGATTATTATTTTTGAATTTTGAATGCGTTCTTTGCATGGTGACGATGACACGAGTTCCATGATTTTTGTTTACCCAAAAAGTGCTCAAAGCGCCTAAGAAGTTTTCATTTCAAAAATGAAGTTCTAGTGGATGTAGTATGAAATTAAGCTTTTGAAATGCTTTATTTTGGAATTTGTAATTATGTTGGCAGATAATCCTAAGGCCTGCCTGATAGGCTATAATATATTGCCAGCCATATGTAGGATATCTTGGCAAGCAGTTGCTGCAGTGAGCTTATGATAGCTTGTGATAACTAAACTCACTTCAATGCTTTATAAATAAAGCCTGTGTTCCCGAGGCAAGGTATTTATTCACATACGAAACATTAAAAAAATAGTCACAAAGAACACCGAAACTCACAACAACGATATGCGGATCACACCATTTTTTTCCCCCTTAAACCACTGCGCCATCCATGCAGTCAAATCATTATCAAATACAAATTATGATGCTATATAAATCAGAATGGTTTAGCAAACTTTAAGCTTTAGTGTATATGCTCGCAAAACTGAAAACATATTTCCCACGGCTATAGAGGATAATTCGCTAAAATTTCAGTTATAATCGCCGTGTAATTAAAATCTCAAACTTTTCACAATATCGTACGAACACCGGAGCCAGGGAAATTAAATTAAGTTCCACATTCGGTCGTAGCTTGTTATGTTGATACGTGTATATGTTTCAATTTACTACCAACATAAAGGAAATTACAAGGGTCAAGCTAACTTTAAATCTTATTTAGTCGACATGAGGAAAGATTAACTGTTTAGTTTAGACTGTTCCAATTTGAGACAGACTGGCGTCAGTTAATGGACCAGTCCATGTTGCGGCCATGATGGATTTTCTGTGTTGTTCCAAAACATGTTGCATGTACCACATGTTGTTGTGGCTCGTTAGCGTTGCTTTCCGGCTTAGGTTACCTAATCTAATTTACTTGAATAAGTCAAATAAAACAAACATTTCGATTCGGCACGACTACTAAATGTTGCGTAGAAAAATCTACGGATTGGATTTTTGGGTACTTTTTTAAGAATGCATACATTTTTTGAATACACCTTTTTTAGGCAATCCACACACTCCCGTTTATACCCCAAAAAGTAGTCATAGGTGTATTATACCCACTTTTCGTCAGTATCAAAGTCATAGCCAAATATCTTTATTTCCATAAAAATGAGCAACCAATTCTTGAACACGTTGAACACGCGAAATAGGTAAAAAGGAATTAAACATTTAGTATAAAAATGGGTAGTATTTAACTGCACAGCAAAAAAATACTAATTGCACAGCAAAATATATAATATAAAGATATCAAACTAAGTCGACGGAGCTCCAATTTTTGGGTGGGTTTAAGAAGGAACCTAACATAACATATTCCTTCCGGGACGGCATGCAGTCATTTGAGGCATATAGGTGCTCGTTATGCTGTGCAATTAGTATTTTTGATGGTCATTATATTTGAGCCCTTAAATTTTTTAAGGGATTCAATATATATAATAATAATAATAATATAATATAATATTCTACCACATACATACAACACCATCTAGCCCAAACTAAGCAGAGCTTGTACTATGGGTACTAGACAATGGATAAACATACATATATACTTTTTTTTGTAAATACATACATATTATACATAGAAACACCCAGACCAAGACAAACATCCATGTTCATGCACACAAATATTTGACTTGTGCGGGAATCGAACCTGCGACCTCAAGCGTGGCATTCGGTTACATTAACCACTACGCCATCGAGGCCGACATAAATATAATGAGGCTGTTCAAGGAGTAGAGCTTTTATGAGTAGAGGCAGTCAAACTCATGGCCACTCATTACAATCGCCAAATGTTTATTAACAATACTAATCATTCTTTTGTCTTATAATTTTGAGCTGCTGAGTGTATGATTATAGGTTCCACGTAATAGGGGCGGGACGATTGTCGTCTACAGGGCACTGTTTGAGACTCCGTGCTGCTAATGAGAATCTCTTGACAATATAACCAGTAACACTTTACCTGTGCTGGGAATCAAATCCGAGACCATGATATGGATATGCAAAGCAGTCGCATCCACTACAGCTATTCTACCTAGGTCAGGCTATTTGCTTTATGGCTAACCAATTTGTTTGGTCGTTTTATAAGAGCCGACATAATCAAAATAACATTTAAGTTTTATATCCTTGAGATATTTAATAAAAATAACAATAAATAAATAATTTATTTACAACAAGATACAACTATAATTTTTACAAAAGAAGTTGAACAAACTAAACACAAAAGACTTATTGCCTTTGTACTATTATTACAAGACTTATACCTTGTTATTTGATTAATCATCACATTGTAGTGTTTCTCGATCGTCTAAAATATATTTTCTCTATGTTCGTGTGTAATATTTCCCTGTTCAATACTCTACGTGGGTGAATGAAAGTGGATTTTCATTGTCATACACAATTACGAGGCAATAGCTTTGTGAAGATTGCTATCAGACGGTGAATTCTTCGAGTCTGTTATGTTATAAACTAGTCTGGGAAAATGTCTAGTATTTCTTTGAAGGTATTTTGCATAGAGGACCGAGTAGGGTTCTAAATGATCAGCTGAAATAAACACTGGTTATGCCTACTGTCGCCTCATAAATTGCGGTTAGGACGTAAAGTTGCAAAGAGTTAGTGTTATTGGCTCGACTCTCGGCTGCCCAATATTAGATGGTTTTAGCTTCGAAGGTGTGTGAACACAAAAAGGTATTTACATGTGCTTGTACAAGAAAGCTCGCAACTTCATCTGAATAAAACATTGAGAGGCAATATTATGCAAATTGAATGGCGTTTTGAACTGTTTATAAAAGGTAGTGCAATATTATACACTTGAAGTAAGGTCATGAATTAGATACTGAGAATTTATATAGACGATTCTGCATGGTCAACTAACTGGTCTGGGTCCGAATCCTAAATCCGGTGAACAGGCAGACATTGAGTTTTACTGTCTAGAGATTTAGAGTCACAGCCCATAGTTAGGTTAATGTTAATGTGTCATCCCCGTGCCTAGAAAAGTACGTAAAGCAGTTGGTCTGGCACCTGACTTATATCTTGTCCTATCAGATTGCCGTTCTTTAGACTATGAAAGTGAGGGGATAAAGAGTACAGCTGCGCATATCTCTCCTATAGACTCCTCATTAATATAGGCCGACGTTGTCGAAATTCGGCGTATTTCGGTTTTAGACATTATGTATCTACGTTTACATAAATCTTCAATATTCATAATTATGTTTTCATGTGTATAATCTTGTTAAGTATTTATTACGGGAGACAAGTGAAACAAGTGATAGCTATTGACACACTGATTTATTAGTCGTAGACGAACCGCGCGGGCGCAGCCACGCACACATAGACGTCCTATGCACACATACACAACAATCCCTCACCCTATTTAAGATACATATAAAAAACACAAATTATTAAAAGAACTGTTTATAATCGACCCTGGGTATATTCCGCAACAGTCTACTGGAACATCTCGAATTCTGAGGGGATGAGGATAACAATTCCGCCTCATTCCTTTCCCCCTCCCCACCATCCGACGACTGAGAACCACTGGGTTCGCTGTGGATTGGGTCGCTGTCCAACACAAAATCGTCAAAGTTCCCCGATTGAGTCATACCTTTATATAAAACAATTTGATTTTTATGTTTTTTGACATCACAAGAAGAGACATGGTCTTTAATCAAATACAACACTTTACCAAGTCTTTTTATAATGGTTCCTTTGCACCACATAAATTTACAATTATTCAAAAATTTTTTAAACATAACCTCTTCGCCTGGTTTATACACTTGTATATTATTGCCGCCGTAGCACTTAATTTGCGAGCACTGCTTTTGTTTAACATCGTCAGCGAGTGATGTGAGTGGGGTCGACTTTGACTTTGGGTTAAGTAAATCTAACCGCGTTCTGAGCTTTCGCCCAAACACCAACTCAGCCGGTGAGAAACCCGTGACAGAATGAACTGAATTGCGGTAGTCAAACAGATATTTTAAAATATTAAGCTTACACTCACGTCTATTGCGAGAACTTAAAACACTTGACTTTATACCCTTTTTGACTATTTTAACAAAGCTCTCTGCTTGTCCATTACTGGCAGGATTGTAAGGTGGTGATGTAAGATGGGCAATACCATTAAGTAAACAAAAATTTGTAAACTCCGCGGATGTAAAGGCAGTACCGTTATCGCTAACAATTGTGTGGGGTAATCCGTACTTAGACATAAAATCATAAAGATTTTCAATAACAGCTGTCGAGGTTGTAGATGTACTCACGTCGTATACTTCTAACCATTTGGTATGCGCATCTACCAGTACCAAGAACATTTTATTATTCAGTGGGCCCAGGAAATCTATATGTAACCTATGGAATGGTGTAGGAGGAAACTTCCAAGGGGCTAACGGCGCCCGGGGCGGCGAAGGCCGCAGCTGTTTGCATATTTCACACGAGTATATCATTTTCTCTAGCGCTGCATCAATACCTGGGAACCAAACCCGTGACCTAGCCTCTGACTTCGTTTTTACGATGCCTAAATGCGAGCTATGTAATTCCGACAAAACCTTCGACCGCAAAGATTCGGGCAGTACCACCTTGTGACCCCTCATTAAACAACCGTCTTCATATGATAGTTGTGTCTTACATAAATGATAGGGTTTCAACTGCGCGTCCACAACCTTTTTAGGCCAACCATTTTGAATATATTTTACAACTAACTGCAATAAAGTATCCTCGTTAGTAGCTTTGCGTAACTCGTTCAAGGTCAACGGCATGTCGCCTTCGACAACAAAGTTGACATATGATGCGCGATCAATGGGAGTAGCGGCAGCGGCGGCGTGTGCGCCGACGTTGTCTCCCTCCCTCTCGGCCGCGACGCCTGACTCACACTGCAAACTCGCACGAGATAGGTAATCCGCGTTGTTATCGGCGCTACGAACATACTCAATTATATAATTGTATGCACTTAAAAACATCGCATATCTCTGCAATCTATTAGCGGACACCTCCGGTATACCTTTATGTGTGCCGAAAATAGAAATTAACGGCTTGTGATCCGTTCGTAATATAAAGGGATCTGATCTGCCATATAAATACTGATGGAACCGACGTATTCCAAATATTATCGCGGTCGCCTCTTTTTGTATTTGTGAGTAATTCTTCTCAGCTGAGTTCAACGTGCGGGACGCAAAAGCTACCGGACGCTCTAACCCGTCATAATCTATTTGGGACAAGATTGCCCCCAAGCCACACGGGGAAGCATCGACAGTTAAAACTATTTTGGCGTTAGAATTAAAGTGTGCTAAAACCTGATCGGAAGTCAAACGTTTCTTGATTTCATCAAACGCTTGTTGATGTGACGTAGACCAGTCCCACTTAACTCCTTTTTTTAATAAGTCATACAAAGGACTCAGGATACAGGATGCTCCAGACACGAAATTCCTATAGTAGTTTACAAGCCCTAAAAATGATTGCAATGTATTAACGTTGGTAGGAACAGGCGCATCAGCTATGGCTTTCACCTTTGCCGGGTCTTTCTGTAATCCCTCCTTGTTAATTATATAACCTAAATATTTAATTTCGTTTTTAAAAAAATCGCATTTTTCTTTCTGTACCGTTAACCCTGCATCCTGAAGTCTTTGCAGAACTAGGGTTAACTTTTCCAAATGGCCCTCAGGCGTCCCGTCACTACTAATTAATATGTCATCAAGCAGGCATAGAACTCCGTCTAGTCCCGCAAGCACTGTTTCCATAGCGCGTTGAAATATAGACGGCGCACTAGACAGCCCGAAAACTAGTCGAGTATAATTAAACAGACCCCGATGCGTATTGATACATGTCACCGGTTGAGACTCCTCGTCTAATAAAAATTGATTATATGCCATAGACAAGTCAATTTTTGAAAACTGATGGCCCCCGTACAGTCTTGAAAATAGTTCGTGCACCGTAGGTAGAGGATATTGTTCTATCATCAGCTGTTTGTTGATAGTAACTGAATAATCAGCGCACAATCTAACCGACCCGTTGTGCTTAAGCACGGGGACAATAGGTGACGCATACTCAGAGTGCGCAACCGGTTTAAGAACACCTAAGTCTACTAAACGAGTTATCTCCTTATCGACCTTATCACGTAACGCGAACGCAATTGGACGCGCTTTACAGAATATCGGTTTGGCATTATCCTTTAATTTTAATTTAACTCGATATTTTTTAAATTCACCAAGCTTATCCGAAAATACTTCTGGAAAACGCATTTGCAATTGATCCACCATACTCTGCTCGCCCTTTAGATAGTGGCAAGGCGTTAACTTAAGTTTGAATCTCGCAATAAAATCCCTGCCTAATAACGGTGGTCCGCCATTGCGGATGACGTACACGTCCAATGGATGAGTGTGTCGCATGTACGTCACAGGCAAGTTCACGTACCCTACACAGTTCATCGTATTGCCGGTGTAACTAAAAAAACTTTTTTTCGAATCTCGTAACGAAATATTACTGAACATGTTTTTATAGGTACCCTCGGATATAACCGTCACTGCTGATCCACTATCTATTTGAAATTGAAATTTTTTACCGTTGATTTTCACTGTTTCTGTCATAGGTTCCCCACGGACTGAGCGTATGTTAAACAATGGCTTACCATCGTCGTCCTCACTCACATCACCCGTCAACACGTAATTAACCTTTTTGTTACACATTTTTCGCAAATGACCCTTGGTGTTACACTTATTGCAAGTATAGCTTGCAAACCGACACTGGGATGAGTCATGACTATTACGACCGCACACTGAACACTTTAATTTACCGGCACTCATCGTTTTAGCACTATTCGCTTGTTTGGCGATCTTGAAAACTGGCGTCTGCTGTCCAACGACAGCCGTAGTAGCGGCCGCTCCTGCGCGCGCGCACCGCACGCTCTCCGCCAGCTCCACCGCCTTCGCCAGGGTCAGCTTGTCGAGATCCTGCGCGAACAGCTTCTCTCGTTCATGGCCTGCTACCATTCCCATCACGAACCGATCTCGTAACGCTTCCTCGACGTTACTAAACTTACAATGTGCTGTAAGTCCTCGTAGCCTTGACGCCCATTGCGTGTACGTCTCGCCCAGCTGCTGCACCGCTGCGTAAAATTTGTAGCGCTCGCTAAAGCCACATACCTTTGGAAGAAAGTGCTCATCCAATAGCTGCACTACGTCGTCATACGGTACCTCCTGGATGTCCTTTGGCAGGGCTAGATCCGCTGCCAACTTATACGTAGCGTCGCTCAATGCGCTGAGCAGGACCGCCCGTCTCTTGGATCCAGTTGCATCATTCTTCGGGAAGATGTCGTTTGCAATAAACCATTGCGTAATTCGGCCTTTGTACGACTTCCATTCTTGCACATTGTGGTCGAACGTGGATAAAATTCCAATGCTATTCATTTCTTACGAATTTATTTTTTAGTTGTGGGTATCTCGTCGCCACTGTTAAGTATTTATTACGGGAGACAAGTGAAACAAGTGATAGCTATTGACACACTGATTTATTAGTCGTAGACGAACCGCGCGGGCGCAGCCACGCACACATAGACGTCCTATGCACACATACACAACAAATCTGTACTAATATTATAAAGAAGAAAGATTTGTGTTTTGTTTGTTTACTTGTAAGAAGCAACCGATTTAAAAAATTATTATATATATTACCATTAGAAGGCTCTTTTATCACCTACTTGGTGATAAAAGAGCCTTCTAAGTAACATAGGCTATATTTTATTTAAAAAAACTTACTGTTACTAACATAACCTAACCTGCTTTTACGCGAGCGAAGCCGCGGGCAAATGCTAGTCTTAAATAAAAGAGGCAGATGTGCTTTTCTCTCATGTATCAAGTATAATGAAGTGAACAAATACTTTTAACATTGACAGCATTGGCACATTGCTCGTTAACATCTCCAAATAAGCTAAATTATTGTATTAAGAGTAGATTCAACCAAATTGTTGATTGGGATACAGATGTTCCTATCAACAACTCATCAACTAATGTCATATCTATTAGTTTTATAGCATTTGAAAGTGCGTTACACATTGCCGACTACACAACGATACAGATACAATAGAAAAGTATCTCATGATAATCATCGTTACTTATTCTCGTCGAACAACGATATCCTAATTCTAGCTAATATTATAAATGCGAATGTGAGTTTGTTTGTTACATTTCACGCATTATATACTCGGTCGATCATCATCAAATTTTGCATACACTTTTCCAGAGGATCAGAAAAGGTTAAAGAATACCTTTCATTAAGTAAAAAGTGCTTTTACTAACCCAACCTACATTTACGCGAGCATAGACGCGGACTAAATCTAGTTATAATATACATAAACTATCAGTATCACAAACAATATTTGCACTAGGAATAATTCCAGTTCCGTTAAGGACCTTGCAAACATTCAAACCACGTATAAAAAGAACACCCAGATTCGGAACAGCTATTTTTGAACCACACAACTATTTTTCCTTGTGATGATTGAGCATACAACACATTGCGAGTCATAATTGCGAACTAATTACACCATCGCGTCAATCGCGCAACTAAAATTTACATTCATTTCCAATTCATCGCACTCGCACTTACCTAAACTAAATTGCTTAGTAATAACAACTGTCGCTTTGCGTATTAGTTTCGTGGTACGTAGTAGTAATAAACATCGCATTTGAAGTTTCTCTTGCTTCATTAACTGTTGACTAGACATACAGTGTACATTCGGCAATAAAGACCAACTAACTCGCGACCTATTTCTCCAAATTCGGCAAACAGACGTGCCTCAAATATTTCACAGTGTTTATCCACTTCGGATATCCAGTCATGTGTCTGAGAACTTCACGAATGCCAACTTTGGTACGTTGGTAGTACATATACAAGTCGAAAAATTACAAAACCTCGTTAAGCTATTAGTTTCCTTTCTGTTCTCAGGGCGTGCCTTGTTTTAAAGAAATTATTTTAGATGCCCATATGCGTGGTTCCGTGAATGCAAAGTAGGTACGAGTTTAAAATAGGGAAACCAATTTATAAATTAACTAGCTTTCTTCGCAAACAGGATTATTTTTCGGAATAAAACGTACTCGATATCATTTTCTCTTCCTATGATGACGTGTATGCAAAATTTCATGATGATCGGTCGAGTAGGCAAGATGAAAGCGTATCAAAAAAAACAGACAGCTCACATTCGCATTTATAATATTAGTTAGGATACTGACATCCAACAAAGACGGAAATTTTAGAACGTGTCATTTTGTTATAGTGGAAATAGAGTAAACGTAAAAAGATATTCGCTTTAAAGCCAAAGTCAAAAATCATTTATTCACTTAGGTCACAAAGTAACACTTATGAACATCAAAGGGGTTTGTGAGTTTATTACATTTACAGAATTTACATTTATGTTAGTTGCAAGGTTCAGGCAAAAGGTTACTCAAAAAACTCAAGGCCACTCTTTTAAATCGCCATCATCTTATTATTTCAGTATTTCACAACTCATTTATGTACCAGGTGTTGCAGTCATTATGCTATATGTCACTGTCCATATAAAACTAAATTCTAAAAATAAAGAAAAACTTATTAATATTTAATGTAAAAGGTTCATGAAAAAGGTTTGAAATAATATTTATCAGTAGATAGTCATTTGTAATAGACAGTAGTATGGCATGAGGACGCATACACTTACACTTTGTGACATGAAAAGGTAGTTCGTGACTAAATGTAGTTAAAACAAAATTTACCGTTATACTTACAACGTTCGTTTAAAAGAAAAGAAAGATACTTTAATATCACAAAATAAACACGAAGTACCTCCACATAACTAAATTGACTTATATAATATAATATAATAATAATAATAATAATATTCTACCACATACATAGAACACCTTCTAGCCCAAACTAAGCAGAGTTTGTACTATGGGTACTAGACAATGGATAAACATACAAATATCCTTTTTTTTAAATACATTCATATTATACATAGAAACACCCAGACCAAGACAAACATCCATGTTCATGCACACAAATGTTTGACTTGTGCGGGAATAATACATACATTTTTTGAATCCTGTATGAAACAAGCAGCTCGTTCCATGAGTTTTATCATTTAAGTAATCATTGATTGAATAATAGCCATTCCGGATAAGCTGACTTTTAACAGCACTTTTAAATTTGAGTAAAGGTATATTTATAATATCAATCGGTAGTTTATTAAGAAAGCGTATACTGAGTCCCGCAAATGAATTGTGATCTTTATGTAAACGATGATACGGACCTACTAACTTATGCTAATTTCTAGTGTTTAAGTTGTGAATATCACTATTCTTGTTATTTAAGTGAATATTATATTTTATAAACATAATATTCTTAAATATATTTTGCGACGCAACGGTAAGTATATCAATTTCTTTAAAACGCTCTTTTAGGGAAACTCGTGGGCCTAAATTATAAATCCTAGGTACTGCACGCTTTAGGAGAATGAAAATTGTTTCAATATCAGCTGCCTTACCCCACAATAGTATGCCATAGGACATGACGCTGTGAAAATAACTAAAATATACTAGTCTTGCAGTATCTACATCAGTAAGCTGTCTCAGTGTCTGAACTTTATCATCTAAAGTTTAGATGATAAAGTTCAATGGGGCGCTCAAATATCGTATCTTGTAGGGAGACTTAGTTCAGCCGCATTCGCGGTTTAGATACTTTAGAATCTAAAGTAACGCCTAAGAAAACTGTGGATTGTACAAATGCTACAGCTCTATTTTTTTTTATTTTTTTTTTATTTGGCAATCGAGCTGACGGATCGCCTTATTGTAAGCTATTACCGCCCATGGACACCCGTAACACAAGAGGAGTCACAAATGCGTTGCCAGCCTTTTAAATTTGCCCACCAGGAGGGGAGGGCAGGTTGGGCCTCCGGTACCCACCACTCACTCGACGAAACACATGCGCTATTTCTCGCCCGTTTTCTGTGAGGCCGTGGTATCACTTCGGTAGAGCCAGCACATTCGTGCCGAAGCGTGGCTATCCCACGGTGTAAATTTCATTGAGCTGCGGGCAAAATCTAGTAAGAAAATAAAATAAAGTAAGAACTACAATTTATTTAGTAATTGGGGGTAGCCTAATAGTCCAAGACCCTGCCGGGGTCATATTCTGTTGCGATGTGAATCGGGGGCAGTCCCGCACTTGACAGCGAGCAAGTTTGTTTTAGTTTCAGTTAAAGGATTGATCTTTGTTTTATCGAACACATACAATTTGCTTCGACTATTAATAAACATGACTGTTTCTCTTTAGCTTTTATTAACAAGTGCCGTGAGAACCGTTATCAAGGCTATCGATTTCCGCAATCTTGGAACACTGAAGACTGAAATAAGATCGAAAAAAAGCAACGTCTCAAATATTTGGTGAAGCAGCAAAATAGTAAAGACATTATATCACAAAAGTCTTTTATACTGTCCTATTGAGATTGCCACGATAAAATCTCTCAGCCAACTTAACAAAAGACTCCAAACAATAATAAACGGGATAATCTTGCGGTAGAGGGCGCTACAATAGCCACAACTTTGGGGTCCTTGATCATGATTGATGATCTAACTTCACACCAGCAACAGTGGACGTTAGGCGTATTGTCTTTGTAACTGAAGGTAGACTTAGATTTTACACTATTGTAGTAGAACATGCAATTAGTCAGGCTAACAAGGTGTTCTAGAAACCATTTGTAATTGAATTCTGTATGTTAATAGGTATCTGAATTTAGTACACAGACATCGAATGCTGATTATGTATCTGGTGTAATTATGTTACGTGTACTAATAACAATAACATTTCAATTCTGTATCAGCTTAAAATCCATTTGTAGTATTTATGAAACATGTGGAATCACTACATATTATAAACAAGTCCCCCACTGCGTCTGTCTGTTCGCGTTAAAACCAAAAACTACTGAATGTATTTTCATGCAGTTTCACCAATAGACAGAGTGATTCACGAGGAAGGTTTAGGTGTATAATGTGTTAAGGTTTTGTGCTCTCGTACGAAGCCGGGGCGGATTGCAAGGTATTAGTACCTAAATACGTAATTTTTTAATGACGCGATTACTAATAACAAGCTTTTAAAATTTAATTTTGTAATTGAAGCGCTTTTAACCACAACAATCAATGTATCGAAAAAAGGTAAAGATCTTACGAAATAACATAATATTAGTTTTATATTAAAATAAGTATCTGTCTATAATAATTAATGTTTAAACATCAAAAGAAAATTATAAGTGTGGTCAGAATAAAGCATGTTCACATAAAAATGTTTTTATGTAGCGATAATCGTTACAGTATTTGTAACTTAAAGGGAAAAGAGTTCTTTTGATTTTTCGTATTAAATATAACATTTATTATAAATATAAAAAGGACTGAAGGACGTTTTTCGTGAACGGTAATTGTAAAGAAATGGTAATCAAATTATAACAGACATTTATCTAAAACCAATGCAATATGTGGCAGCACACACGTGTGCAGCACAAAAACATTTAAAACCATCGGCCATCCTTACTATGCCAATTAATATCCTAACTTATATTATAAATGCGAATGTGAGTTTGTTTGTTACGCTTTCAAGCCTCTACTAGATACTCGACCGATAATCATCAAATTTTGCATACACGTTGTCAGGAGTACAAAATAGTATATAATGTACCGTTTATCCAGAAAAAAGTTTTGTTTCTAACCTAAACTAATCTACATTTACACGAACGAAACCGCGGGCAAAATCTAGTTATAAATACGAATGTGACTTTGAGCGTTTATTTGTTTGACTTTGAGCCCTTAACTGTTCGAGCAATCATCACGAAATTACAAAATACAAAAAAAGATATAGGACACCTTTTCAGACAAAAGTACTGCTCCCGAGGCTGCTCTCCTGACAATGTGTATGCAGAACTTCATGATGATCGGTCGAGTACCTAGTCAAGGCGCTAAAGCGTAACAAACAAATACACAAACTCACATTCGCATTATCTTTATTTTTATCTCCTTACGAAGAATTATTTTGAAGAATCCTCAAAGGTAGGAAATTAAGAATGCTGATTAATCGGAAAAATATGTTGTTCGCCATAAAGAACATGCTGATTAACAATTTATATGGATAGATGCACGACTTCACTAAAGGGATGTGCAGAGGCGTAAGACACCTAGACGTCACCAGCCACGCTTTTACCTCATCAATTAGCCCGAGACCAGAAACCAAGAAAGAGGATTGTATCTGGGCCCCGGGCTCTGAGCGTTGGAAAATAAGGCCCTCCTAATAGCTGGAGCGAGATTACCTATCATACTAGACCCTGTTCTGCTGCGAAAAATGTATTGATGGACAAATGCCATATACAGGGTTACAATGCGGTGTTGTTAAATTTACGACCTTTTGTAAGTGGACCCTATGAAGCTGTAACTAGTGTAAAACTGAACAAGATAATACTACAACCGCAAAAATCTCACGGTCACTTTTTTAAATGGCCATTTGTTTATAATTTCAGTATTTTACAACTTATATGTACAAGGTGTGGCAGCCATTATACGATTTATTACTAAAATATATTGGAAATACTAATGGAATGAAGCACTTTAGGTTCTGTAGTAATGATAGTAATTACAGATAGATGAACTTATTTTATGAAGTCCTAATACCGAATATCAGAGTAAATAAAATAATAGAAATTGAACATATAATCTGTGTTTATAACTGTGTACCTCCACGGAAAACTAAGTTTGAATGATTATCCAAAATCATTTCCATTTCAGCTTACCAGTCCTTCACGATTCTTAAATATGTCTACAGCTAGCTATTAAATCTTTACTTTATAATACACACATATTTATGGTATATAAAGTAAACTACATAAATATTATTATTTTTTATTTCAGCCTGTATTGTCTCACTGCAGGGCAAAGGCCTCTTTTTTCACGTATCTCTATTATGCGCTAGTTTGCACCAGTCTCGCTTGTAGCTACTTACTTTGTCCCGCCACTGACGTAGTGACGCCTTGGTCTGCCACACCGTTCATGCCGTTTCGTAGCTTTTCGTAATTTCGTAATTTCGTAGTTTTTATATAAAATGAAACGGTTATATAAAATAATTTCGGTCATTAATTTCTCAAAAAAATACTATATATTAATAACCTTGTATACAGTTTGTATTTAAACTTATATCGCTTAGTATCTGCCCGTATTCGTTATAATTTCGTGGAATGCCGTCGCCTCCTTCTGTGAGGAAGTGATTTCTATCAAGGAGGCCGCGGAGCGGGAGAGAGAGCGCTTAAACCCTCTCCTCAACCGCAAAGCCCGGCGCCGGACGCTGCGAGACGACCTCCAGCTACCCTGACGTTTGATCTGGGGGTGGTAAGCTTTATGAGCCTGCACGCCACTCAGCATATATTTGGTAAGCTCAAGCAGTGTGTGTGGACATCTCACGATCTAAAACTACAAACTAAAATATATTTTTACAAGGCATTAGTCTTACCCATACTTACGTACACCGCAGAGACCTGGTGTCTATATAAAGACGACATAAAAAAGCTTGACACATTCCACCTAAGATATCTTCGGTCCATACTCAATTTTAAATGGCAGGATCTCGTACCCAACACGCAAATTTTAAAGCGCACTAGAATGATGGGTATGGAGGCAATCTTGATGAAGATTTAGCTGAGATGGTGTGGTCACGTACAGCGCATAGATAGTAGTCGATTACCTAAAACCGTTTTCTACTCAGAACTCACCCAAGGTAAACGGACGCAGGGTGGCCATTATTTACGGTACAAAGACGCTCTCAAACGTCACATTGTTGATTGTAGTTTACCCGTTGATGGATGGCAAGTGCTAGCTCAAAACCGAGGAAATTGGCGAACTTCAATCTACAAAGCAATTGAACGCTTTGAAACAAATCGTTTTGAAGATCTAGACAAGAAACGCCAATTACGCAAAAGCCGCCCCAAGCCTTCTTATAACTACTTGTACAATAAAGTCGGTCAGCTTTCGTCTTGAATGAATTTCGTCTTGAAAACCCGGTCAAGCTGTGTGCAGAAGGCACACAGCTTGACCGGGTTTTCAAGACGAAATTTGGTTTTGCTAGTCATCATAGAGCCCACAAAAGACGCGATAATTAGCCCGGGTCGCTATCATCGGAAACAGTGAAGAGGACTATATATATATATATACATATATATATAAATATTTTGATGTTAGTATTTCCCTTTAATTTTATGCGACTTTCCTAGAGTTGTTCAAGCAATTTAGCAACGCGATATAAAATACGGTATCTAGTCGATTACAGACACAGCGAGGACACGGGCCCAAGATATTGTATAACTCGCAATCAGCATAGGATAGCCTTTTTGTAATTGAGTTCAGACCGTAGTGAGCACTTTCTTTATTTTTGTAAGCAATAGTCACTTTATATTTTAATTTAATGTCGTGAATGTAGACTTGGTAAATTAAACGTAAATGTTTCGCTCAAATAGAGTACTGAAGTGCAGATTAATAAATAGGTTATGGTTATTATGGTTGCCACTGTTAACCTGCATGAATAGTTCTGAGGTCAATAAATGTCACCAAATACTAGAGGTTCAAATATGAAATTGCCGCTTTGTATAAAGAAAATCAGTAAGTTTGCGGTTTTCATACCACAAATATTTTGTGAATGGCCAATTCAAATTCTATCTGTATTTTCATGTAAAGTAGCTTGTATTTAGGCCACTGTGTTCGTCTTAAATTTACAAAAACATCAATCAACATGTAATTATGGCCATATTCTTTTGTTTTTTTGACGTGGGGGAGTGTTTTGATTTATACCTCCTCGGGGCGACGAAGGGCTTATGTCGGACTCACTGGGGAAAGATGGTGAGCGATACCCCGGTAATACCGACTAAACCTACCACGGTGTTCCTCGACATAACCGCAATCGGCGGGGCCGCATGAATCGCTTTCACATGCAATCGCGACCCCGCCGAGGTTTTGGCCCGCCATATGAAACGGCAGGCCGCTACACAAATAGACCTGCCCTTTGGGCACCACAAATTTTATCCCTACTGTTCGCCTGAGGGAGGGACGGACACAGAATACAGAGGCGCGCGTGGTAACACGCACGCTGCCTCTCGGGCCTGGTGCTGATCTGGTGGTGAGCAGGCCCACGTAGCCCACCCAGAAGCTACTTATAACTTGCCTTAACTACAATACTTAATAAATTACTTCTTAGTGCGATTAATCAACAACCTGAATTTATAAGTTTATTATTGTCACCTATTTCTCTTTACGTCCTATAAATACATGTCATAAATCCAAAGGTTTGTGTACATGTTTAAATATTCTTTAACCCATTGTTATGTCCTAAAATGCTTTAAACTGGATTATTTTTGTGTAGACTTGCGTATTACTATTCTTCTATAGTTCGTTAATACTTTCTAATGTAAAAATGTAATGACAAATTAATGTCATAGATAAATATTTTTCGGAAATAAATTTATGCAATAAATATAGTACCTATATATATGATAGAAGCAGCGACAGCTTCGTTGGTAGAGCGTTGGGCTGCCACGTAGAGATCTTGAGTTCGATCCCAAGGCACGCACCTCTGACCTCGTAAAGAAACCTGCATATCTGAGAGTTCTCCATAATGTTCTCGAAGATATGTGGTCTGCCAATTAGTACAGGGCCAGCGTTGTGTACTATGGCCTAACTCTTCTTACACTGAGAAGAGGCCCGTGCCCAGTAGTAGGACATATTATAAACAGGGCCAATATTATTATTATTGATATTAAATAAATATGATCTTACTTCAAAATATTATTCAGAAATAACTCATTTATTTTAGGCAACGCAAAACTTTTAATCTCAAATATATATTAAAAGTTATTGGTACCTACATAATTATTTTACTAATAACGTGAAACATCATGAAATTTATTTCAAGATGTAGAATATGTTTTACTCTATTTCGTGATGGTATTTTCTCATTTCACGTAAATTACTTACTGTCTTGTCATTAATATGAAACTCATATATCAGTTGCTTAGCAAACAACATTTTATGATCTAACATACAATCATATATGTATAATTAATAATGAGATCGGCATTATTAGCTTGCGATATGACTACTGCCAACCTTACTTTTTCTGGACTTTGGCAGATACGTATTTGACAATCTATTTTTGATCTTTCTTAATTTCGATTATACGTTGCATACTTTCGTTTCAAGATAGTCAGATTATCTTACTCTTACAACGATGTGTCGCAGGCTTCGGAAGACATAGATATATTTAATAATTCGCTGACGAAATTTAAAAATGCTGCTGCAGCTCACTTGCGGAATGGCTCCTAGATCACTTTTCTCTTTTTCTTTATTATTTTGTACTAATTTTTAATTGCATAGTTACTGCTTTTGTATTATAATATTTTACTTTTACTTTGATTTAATGTATGTATGTACTATTTTATGTCGCATGCTGTGATCTTTTATTAGTAAGAAAACATAAGACCTACAATTGTACTTAGCTTTTAATTGCAATATATGTGTATTTCTTGTTAGAGATCCTTTTAAATAAATAAATAAATAAATAAGATCAAGTTCTTAATTCCCAAAGGTTAAACAAAAGGCATGTCCTTTATGAAATGTCAAATATACGAATAATATATTACATATACTGATTGGGCACCCAAGCACTATATATTACTAATGTAAACCCTAAAAGCAATTAAAAATTACCGATCGAATAATTATCAAAATTTCGAATCAGTACCATCATGAGCATTCGAATATTCAATAGTTGCTAAGCAAAGATAGTTTCTAGATTTTCAGATTATACATCAAAAGTTATGCACTTCAATATGTTAATATATTCCTCAATTAAGGCTTTGCCCTTTTCACTGTACTTTACCACCCACCATATATCTACTATAAACAAAACTCTATAATTTGATTTCATCTTGCGTTGCAGCCCCTTTTTGGTTCTGCAGTCTAATACATATATAATAGAATAAAGTTGACAATTAAATAAAAATTTAAGAATAAATGCGAGTTGTTTTTTATATTTCTTTCAAAAAGATAACTCTGTAGTATATATTATATTACTTGGTAAATTGCCGGTGTCGCGAGTGACTTTACAGGTAATAAGAAAAAAAACACCGAGACTGATTAACTGTGGATCACACAATTTTTTGTCACATGTGGGAATCGAACATTTAAAAAAAGGTTTCTAACTAATCTTTTGATGTCGCGCTAAGCCCGAGTTAAATATCAATATGCGGCAAAGATACATGCCTACAACTCGGACCAGGCAAAATTGACAAATTGGTCATTTTATATCAATTAATTTTGGCTATATATATGTGATGTATGTATTATTTTTGTTAAATTTGGTTGATGGATGACACAACTGTATAACCGAGCGGTTATTATAATTTTAATAGGCTCTAAGTTAAATTATAAAACTGAAATCTCTACGAACATGGCAGTGACAGATATGGATATAAATGTTCTTTTTTACTCTATTCAGGTCGAATTCAACAAAATGTGTATATTCAGGTCGAAATCAGAGTAATACATTTATATGAAGTCAACGCTGGCCGCATTTCGTCTTAAGCAAGAGAGAAACAGTGGCTTTCAGAAATGCAGGGCGTTGTATGTTTTTTTGGAGAAGGTTAGCTTCTTACTACACAAATAAAGAAAAATAAATGAAACTAGGTATACTTAGGCAAGTAAATACCACGTCACTAATACATCTCAACAAAGATACTACTGAGCTCATTCACTCAATAGAACGCGCAAAGGCATATAAAGACAAATTGCTAACGGGGCCTTTTCATGTCGATTGAGTCGCTTTCTAGCGCTTACAATCAATATTGAACACTTAGAAGTCCCAAGGAGTGTGAGGAAATTGGAGGATTCAAAGACGTTTGAAGGAGGAGTGAGAATTTTTCATATCTTTCTTGTTAGCTAAGTGGTCCTGTCTAGTGTCCGTCGACGTATTTTTAATCAAGATAATCTTTTCTAAGCATCGCTATTTTTCTAGACGGTGCTCTTTGAATCGCCTTTCATTTTTGTGTTTATAGAAACAATTCAGCTAAAACTTGTGAAGGCACAAATAAGAGTAAGTTTTGTTTTAATCTTGCAGAAGTCTGAAGATATTTATAGCCAGTTCGTCTGGACAAGATCGCAGCTTGATTATTTCTTACTGAGAGTTCAATAAAAGTGTGCATTGCCATTTGTGTTTTCGTAAAGGTGAGTCTATGTTACGCGAACGACCGCATATGTGTAGAACCATTTTGTTTGTGGGTTCAAGTGCAGTCGAACAGTAAACGTACAGCAAAATCGCGACGATAATTTCCTTATATTTTAATACTAACAATCGGTAAAGCATGCCGAGCACAAGCCGAATGCTCGAAGCGTGTTCTATGCATGCTCGTTCAATGTTTCTAAGTCCGTTACGCAAATTCAGTCTGTTACACGCTCCGTTCATATTCGTTTGACCGAGCGCCGACCCGCATTGGCACTGCGCCAGTGTGTTTTCGGACGAGCGAGTCTATTACTGCCTACCGGCACAAGTCAACACTTCATGCTAATACCACAGTCTAGTTAAAGCTTATTATAGCCTAAAATCTGTGTCGGAGGTTCAGCGTTAGTGAATGTTAGCGTTGCATATGTGGTTAAAGGATAAATGCCAAGCAAAGTATTATTGGACTTTTCTGTAAAAATATTTTTAGTAGTAGTACAGAGTCTGAAAGTGTGTTTAATGATAATATAATAATAATAATAAATTTATTTTCCCAGAATATGTACCTATTCTGGGCAAATAAATTTTACAAAAATGCACTGACGTAATCGTATTGTAAAAACGGCTAGAAAAGGAGTACAATAGTGGACTTAAATCAAATTGAAATTCAATCATAATATCTAACAATAACTCAATGCCTTAGAAAACTTCAATTTATAACCAAAATAATAATCATAGTAATGGCAAGAAAGATAATTTACCATATTTAAATTATTATAAGATGCTTGCCTGAAATAGGTTAGACCTGTTTCAGGCGATCACTTGTCTATCCATTTTAAAAGTGAAAAAAAACAGTCACAATTATTTAAAATGCCATATAGTATGTTTGATCATCAAAGTAAAAGTCATATTTCTCTATAGATAACATCTTAAGTACCTGCAGCCGGCACCGGGTGGCGGTAATACAGATTTATTTTACGATGATCGCATTTTACAATGGCCCCTGCTTTTACGACGGTATTGTCAATTGAGTACATCAAATGATTGCAACCGATGCCAGCGTGCTTAAACCCATATATTTTATGAAGGGGTTACAAATCTCTTGGATGTACTGTAGTACGTACTTGACATATTATCAATATCATATATCTGTCGCAGAATCAACACAGAGGCACAATTATTAGAATCGCCATGGATTATCGTTAATTTAGAATAACGCCATCTATCATCGTTTGTCTGGAACGTCAAACAGTATGCTTGGGTGAGGTTGATACAGGCGTGGCAAGTCTTGGGGGACCCCCCATAGTGCTTGCGTCCTCGTCGCGTCCCCTGGTAACGACCCGGTTCTGTCACCGTAACGGAGTGTCAGACCGGTGTTCGGCTAAAGAGCACTTACGTGCCGGTTCATATTGTGCGAGTCTGTCTGTTTGTTGTCTGTCCCTGACTGTTTGCTTGCGGCCATGCCCAAGCATCAGCGAGATGCGCGTGGGAGGTTCCGAAAAGGCCCTTTTCAGGGCCACCAAAAAGGCCCTTCTCAGGGCCACCAAAACGGCCCTTCTCAGGGCCACTCCGAGCAGGAGAGTGCTCCTGAGGAGGTTTCGGACGTGGAGTCTTTTGACTCACGTGCCGAAGTGGTGGTGGAGGCCACCTCCAGGGAGGTAGGCAGCCGAAAGCGGCCGTCCACTTCGTTCTCCGTGCCTGGGTATTTAGACTCAGACACGGAGACCGAAGGGACGGCGGCCGCTAAGGTACCCACTGCCAGCAGAGGGCGGGGGAGAGTGGTGAAGGGGGCACCCTCCAGGGAGGAGTTCCTCAGGCCCGCTACGGTGCAGCTGAATGCGGAGTTTGAGGCGGCGCTGCAAGAGAGGCGCCTTGGGAAGGGGCCGGCTGCTGTTGCCACCGACCTGGGGATGGGGATCGGTAGTGAGTCGGATTCCACCCCATTGGTCGGTGACTTGAGCGACCTGAATGCCCAAGAGTTAAGGGCGCGGGCGGGCGAGAAGCTCGCCTGCATCCTGGAAGTGGCCCGAAAGTCGGGAAACTTATAGGGCGAGTTTGTCGGTCGCCTGAAGCGGTCGGCGTCACTGCTGAGGGAGGTGGTGGACACCCTGGCGGGCCGCAGCGAGGCGGAAGAGACGCGGCGGCTGAGGGCAGCAAACTCCCGCCTGCGTCTTGAGGGGGAGGCGCTCAAGGCGGAGGTAAAGGCGCTCCGTCGGGGCTTCGCTGAGGCGAAGACGGAGGCTGCCGCGGCGACGACTGCCGCCACCGCCGCCGCTGCCGCTGCCGCTACCGCTACCGCCACTGCGGAGACACGGGCAGCCCCTGCCAGCCCCCAGGTGGGTCCCGAGCTGGTGGAAGAGCTTAAGCGCTCCCTTACCATCACGCTCGGGACAATGTTGAGCGCCCGGCTCGCGGGGCTTGAGGACCGGCTTCTGCCGGCCCCGATGGTCCGCCCGCCACTGAGAGCGGATGCCAGGAGGGCGAAGGCAGACGCCACGCCGCCCAAACCGCTGCTTCAGCCGGTTGCCCCCGAGGCGGACAAGGGGGCCAAGCAGGCCCCCAGAGCTGCCGCCGCTCCTGCAGCGGCACCGACCGCGGGTCCCTCTAAGGGGACCCAAAACGGCAGCGGGGATGCCCCTGCCACCGCTGTCCGTCAGAAAACATGGGTAACGGTGGTGGGGAAGGGAAAGGGCAAGAGGAAGAGCAAGGGGAAGGAAAAGTCCTCTCTCCCCTCCACTGCATCTGCGCCTGCCCAGGTGGCCCGTGCCCCCGCCGCCAAAGCCCGGCCTGTTGCCCCTGCTGCCCCCAAGAGTGTGGCGGCAGCACTGAGGTCCCCAAAATCCGCGGCAGTCGTGCTGTCGTTGCAGCCCGACGCCGCGGCAAAGGGGATTACGTACGCTGCCGCCATCAGGTCGGCACAGGAAAAGGTCGACCTAAAGGAGCTGGGTATCGACCAGCTCCGCTTCCGCCAGACGGCTACGGGAGCCAGGATCTTAGAGATTCCAGGCTCCCAAAGCGGAGAAAAGGCGGATAGGCTCGTGGAGAAACTCCGCGATGCCCTGTCCGCAGTGGCCAGTGTCACCAGGCCCGTAAAGTCCACAGACTTGCGGATTGCGGGCCTGGACGATGCTGCCACAAAAGAGAAGGTGGCGGCGGCGGTCGCAGCGGCGGGCGAGTGCGAGGTGCGGCTCGTAAAGGTCGGCGAGATCCGCCCTGGTTTTGATGGCGCCGGCTCCGCCCGTGTGTCCTGCCCTGTCTCGGCAGCCAAAGTACTGCTGAGCAGAGGCAGGCTTCTCATCGGGTGGAGCTCGGTGAAGGTGGTTGCGCTGGGGCAGTGCCCCATGCGCTGCTTCAGGTGCATGGGGCTGGAGCACACACGCCCTCAATGTCCCGCCGCGGCCGACAGGGGTGACCTGTGCTTCCGTTGTGGAGACGCTGGTCACCGGGCGGCCAACTGTGGAAAGGCTGGGCTGCGCTGCGCCATTTGCGCAGAGGCGGGAAAGCCCTCGGGGCACGTTATGGGGGGGCGCCGCTGCAACCCCCCAAAGACGAAGGGAAAGGCCCCTGG
Source organism: Catocala fraxini (assembly GCA_930367265.1). NCBI lineage: Eukaryota > Metazoa > Arthropoda > Insecta > Lepidoptera > Erebidae > Catocala > Catocala fraxini. The sequence goes on from OV884032.1 coordinate 653,581, forward strand.
GACCCAGGCCACCCCTGCGGCCACTAGTCAGGCCGCCCCTGAGGCAGCGCGCCACGAAGCAGTGTGCGGGGAGGTTGTGATGTCTGATTAATATGGATCAAGTAGGACATCACAACTTCCTCCAGGCGAACCTGAACCACTGCGCCAGGGCCCAAGACCTGCTCATGCAGACCCTGGCGCAGTGGGAAATCGGTGTGGCCGTCGCCGCGGAGCCATATTTTGTCCCCCCCAACCCCTATTGGGCTGGAGACTTGAACGGCTCCGTGGCCATCGTTGGGAGGGTTGGCGGCCCCCTCCTCTCAGTCAAAGAGAGAGGGGCGGGGTACGTGGTGGCCAGGTGGGAGAGGCATGCGATCGTCGGCGCATACTTCTCCCCCAACAGAACCGCCGCGGAGCTGGAGGTCTTCATGGACCTCCTGGCCGCGGTGGTGAGAAGGCAGGCGCCACATCAGGTCCTCCTAATGGGGGATCTGAACGCCAAGGCCCGGAAATGGGGCAACCGCTCCACTGACACTCGAGGGGAGATAGTCAGGGAGTGGGCGGTTGCCACAGGACTGACTCTCCTCAATAGAGGGTCGGTCCACACGTGCGTGCGATGGTGTGGGGGGTCCGTGGTGGACCTAACGTTCACCAGCCCCGCTGTCGCGGCACGTGCCCGGGCCTGGAGGGTGATGTCGGAGGTGGAGACGCTCTCGGACCACAAATACATAAGGTTCGAGATCTCCGCCTCCGACAGTCAGGGGGCGTCCCAGCGCGTGGTCCGGGCGGATTTTCCGCGCTGGTCGGTGAGTCGCCTCGACGCTGAACTGGCGGAAGAGGCGGCCATCGTCCGGGCGTGGCTTGCCGCCCCCACGCACCCGGTGGAGGTAGACGACGCGGCCGGCCGTTTCCGCGAAAAGTCACGGCCGTCTGCGACGCGGCCATGCCGAGGGCCTGCCGCCGCCCCGGCCGCCGAGAAGTGTACTGGTGGAGCTCGGAGATCACAGATCTCCGAGCCGCCTGTTCGGCGGCACGGCGGCCCTGCACGCGGTGTAGGCGGCGGCGGTATGGCCGGGCAAACGACCAGCTGTCGGCCGAAGAACTGCAGGCCGAGCTGCCGGCTGTATGGTGAGTACCGTGCAGCCAAAATGGAGCTGCAGCTGGCCGTCGGCCAGGCCAAGTCCCGGGCCTGGGGGGAGGCTCTGGAGGGCCTGGATAGGGATCCATGGGGGCGTCCGTATAGGGCTGCCCGGAATAAGTTCCGGGGCCTGATGCCCCCCGTCGCGGAGTCCCTGGAGCCGGAGCTCTTGGGCAGGGTGCTGGTGGGGCTCTTTTCCGAAAAGGACCCTCACCACACCCCTCCGACGATGGCGCCGTCCTTCCCCGGAGGAATTGGACCCAGCCTCTATCCCGCTTGTATCGGAGGCGGAGATGGAGGCGGCTGTCAGCCGCTTACGGGGCAAGAGGACGGCACCGGGTCCTGACGGGATCCCGGGACGGGTCCTGCGGATCGCTCTCAGAGAGATGGGCGATCCGCTTCGGGAGCTGTTCGACACGTGCCTCACGTCTGGACGGTTCCCTAAGTTGTGGAAGGACGGCCGATTGTGCCTGTTGCGGAAGGAAGGGCGAGACACAACCTCGCCTTCCGCATACAGGCCAATGGTGTTGCTGGATGACACGGGAAAGCTGCTAGAGAGAGTGGTGGCTTCCCGTGTCATCCAGCACTTGGAGGGGACTGGGCCGGCGCTATCGCAGGCCCAGTATGGGTTCAGAGCGGGGCGGTCTACGATAGACGCCCTGCTCTGGCTCAAAGACTGGACGCAGGAAGCGGTCGGTAGGGGGAACAAGGCGTTGGCTGTCTCGCTGGACATTGCCAACGCCTTCAACAGCCTCCCGCATGGAACAGTACAGGAGGCGCTCCGGTATCACGGAGTGCCCCTGTATTTGCGGAGGCTGTTGGCCGACTACCTCCAGGACCGCGAGGTCCTGGTGGAGGGACGCGACGGTTTGAGGCGCCGTCGCGTATCCTGCGGGGTTCCACAGGGGTCGGTGCTAGGACCGCTCCTGTGGAACGTTGGCTACGACTGGGTGCTTCGGGGCACGCTTCCCGCGAGTATGCGGGTGGCGTGCTATGCCGATGACACCCTGGTCGTAGTCAAGGGGAGGGACCTAGGGGAGGCGGTGCGGTTGGCCGCGGTGGGAGCTGCCCTAGTAGTCGACCGTATCCGCGCCCTGGGATTGGAGGTTGCCCTCTCCAAGACCGAGGCCCTATTGTTTTATGGGCCTCGGGGAGGACCTCCTCCAGGTACGCGAGTGGCACTGGACGGGGTCCTGGTCCGGGTTGGGACCCAAATGAGGTACTTGTCTCATCCTGGACGGGAGGTGGACTTTTGGGGCACACTTCACCCAGCTGGCCCCAAGAGTCCTGGGAGCGGCGGCCGCCCTGGGGAGGCTGCTGCCCAACGTGGGTGGCCCGAGTGCCACCTGTCGCCGACTGTACTCCGGAGTGATCCGGAGTATGGCCCTTTACGGGGCACCGGTCTGGGCGGACGCTCTTAGTCGCGACAATAAAACCCGCTGCCTGTACCTACCTGCTGCGACGTCCGCAGCAGGTCGTCGCGACGAGGGCCATACGCGGTTACCGGACGGTGTCCTGGACGGCGGCGTGCGTGCTGGCCAGTGACCCCTGGGAGCTACAAGCGGAGATCCTCGCCGAAGTTTACCACTTCGTGGCGGCGAGGAGGTCCCGCGGGGAGCCCCCAGGGCGGAAGGAGGTCGCACGCATGCGGCGACAGGCGCGGGCCGCCCTATTGAGGCGGTGGACGGAGGACCTGGTTCCACCGGCCCCGGGCCAGTGGACGGTGGAGGCCATTCGCCCGGTCCTCCGGGGGTGGATAGGGCGGCGATTTGGGTCGCTGACCTTCCGACTGGTGCAGGTGCTTTCCGGACACGGATGCTTCGGAAAGTATTTGCACCAGATCGCGAGACGGGAGGCGACCCCGGCCTGCCACGAGTGTGGGGCGCCGGAAGACACGGCGCTCCACACGCTGGAGGCGTGTGCCGCGTGGGGGCCGCAGCGGCACACGCTTTCGGCCATAATAGGCGGAGATCTCTCCCTGCCGAGCGTGATCAACGCCATGCTCGGCGGCGAGAGGTCGTGGCATGCAGTGGTCTCCTTCTGCGAAGCTGTCATGGCGCAGAAGGAGACCGCGGAGAGGGTCAGGGAGAACAACCTCCTCGCTGACCCTCTCCGGCGCAGACGGACGGGAGCGAGAAGGAGGCGATTTGCCCGCCTTTTGGCTCCTGTATAGTGGGGTCACTGGTACAGAGTCGGGGGACTCTCTACCGGCTTGCACGGCCCCACACGTCTGGGGGATGGCCTTGGTGAGCAAGGCCTTCCCTCCATAGGTGCTGAGGCCCGGTCACCATCAGCCGGGCCAACCGCCGGGACGAGATGGTGATTGCTAACGCGACCCCATCCCGCCCCACTCCGTCGGCGGAGGGACTGCCTACCCCAGGTTTTTAGTGTGTATACCGACCCCCTTCAGGGAAGGAGAGTCTCACATAACCACCCTTCCCCCCCCGGGGGAGGGGTTATCCATAAAGGATATTCCTGGGTCAAAAAAAAAAAAATAATGACGTGGCAAGTCTTGTTTGACACAGGGCACACCGCGGCAGTAAGTTCGATCTTGGAGGAGTGGCTGAAGCGGCGCCATGGCGCCCTGACCTTCCGGCTGACGCAGGTCCTCACCGGGCATGGATGCTTCGGGAGGTACTTGTGTCGTATAGGCCGGGAGGAGACGTCTTGTTGTCACCACTGCGGTGACGGCCCCGAGGATACGGCGCTGCACACACTCGTGGAGTGCCCACAAGCTTGGGAGGAGCAGCGCCGGTCGTTAACCGGGGCACTGGGTGTCCAAATCCTCTCGCTGCCGGCAATGGTACTGTCCATGGTCCGGAGCGAGGGTGCATGGTGGGAGGCCGCCGTCACTTTCTGCGAGGTAGTGATGTCCGCGAAGGAGGCGGCGGAACGGGAGAAGGAGCTGGTCGTTCCCCACCCAAACCGCAGGAGACGTCCAGGGCCGCCGTAGGACGCGCGCAGACCTCCAGCCACCCTAGGGGACGGCCTGCGGGCGGTGGACTTGGGCAGTCTGCCGCCCGAGCAGCACAGGCCTGAGAGAGGGGCATAGGCGTTCCGCGCGCTCCCCTCAGTGCAGGGGAGGGCTGTACCATCTGATCCTCCCCCAAACAGCTGGGGCCCGCCTAGTCACGTGGCGGGCCATGTCCTGTCGGTGTCGTGGTGAATGCTAGCGCGAATCCCGTGGCACCGACACTAGGTACTGGAGGAACGTCGTCAGGGGTTTAGTGGGTATGGGGCCGGCTTCTCTGGCACGAGTCCCACACACCCGCACCCTGCCCGGGCGCGGACTGTGCGTAAAAGCTATCCCCTGACGTTAAAAAAAAAGACGGTCTTGTTTGACATTAGATGGACACGAGCATGAGAGGTCGTTCTGCTAACCTGTATCGAACTTACCGCGTTTCCGTACTTCAAACAAAGTTTAATCCATTGCCATCAGCTCGATCACTTGTAATTTTGTTGTTTTGCTATCGGGATCACGCCCGAAATAAATAAACGGTTGTAATCAGTGTTGAGACTATTATTTCGTACTTGCACCATATTGAACTCGGACTCTGATAACGAGGTACCCCAAATGGGTGAACTACCTTCGTTATATCTATATATCTCGGATAAAGAATGATACAGTTTGTTATTCGATTTTAATAGTTGCTGATGCAAAGTTAATAAATATATATTATTTTTATACTACTAAAGTGGCAAACTAGCATACGTCGCCTGCAACACCAGAGGCATCATTTGCGCGTTACCGACCCTGTAAAAACCTTTTAACACCTTTTTGAAGAACCTAATACTGTAGCCTTGTGGGAATTTATACAAGTATCAAAATGTTATGTTTAATACAGGGCTGATATTATTTAAATCGCTTAATTAAGATTTGAATTTTAATCAAAATTTGGTAGATGTAATAAGATTTAGACTCTCAGTCATTAGTACTCGAAAATCTAAGACGTAGACATATTAGTAGACTTTGAGCGAGGCTTGTGTCATTTATTCAGGAAACTGTGTCACTTAGGTTTCGAAAGCAATTCAGAATAAAGCGGTACATTTGCGAAGGCTTACCAAATGACATCATAACTACAGGCTGTTTCAACGTTAAAGTATACGTAATAAAGGTGATTTTGCATTGGCAAAGGTTCTGTGTAATTTTAACTAGTACTTAAACGTCCTTCAGGATGTTAGCGTAAGGACAAAATTTCTGTTAATTATAACTCTTTGTTTGTGAGTGCCGATCGTAACTTGTAGTGAGTAATTTCTAGGCAATAGATTATAGTCACGTCCTAGGAGAACGCTACCGGCAGTGAAGTTCTATCGTTGTCTCTTAAAGCCTATGTGGAGTAGTGGTCACGGTACATGGTCACGGTACATGGTCACGGTACATGGTCACGGTACATGGTCGCGGTACATGGTCACGGTACATGGTCACGGTACATGGTCATGGTACATGGTCACAGTACATGGTCACGGTACATGGTCACGGTACATGGTCATGGTCACGGTACATGGTCACGGTACATGGTCACGGTACATGGTCATGGTCACGGTAAATGGTCACGGTACATGGTCACGGTACATGGTCACGGTACATGGTCACGGTTCATGGTCACGGTACATAGTCACAGTATATGGTCACGGTACATGTTCACGGTACATGGTCACCGTACATGGTCAAGATGGGATTCTTTTGTATTGCCAAATTTTTTTTGTCCTAATTTAATTTGGCATTACGAGTTAGACATGATTTTTTGTCATAATAACACTTTGACATAATTGTTTTGATACTATTTCAGTAGGCATCAATATCATTTAGGCTAAAGCTTTTTGCCCTAATTTTGACTGTCATAAATTTATAAGACATATACCATACCATATAGTACCATACCGTACCATAGTGTAACAATATAGGGCGCAGCTAGGGTGGCCCTTGGGCCACCTCTAAGCCTTCAACATATTTATTTTATATACGAAAAGTTGTTTATTAAATGCAAACACAAAATTTCCAAGAGATAAAGAGAAGATAAAGATAAAGATATTTTTATTTGCTAAACTTCCAAATTATGCTTTAGAATAGTAAGTATGCTTAACAATTACAATGCTTATAGTAATTATGCTTAAAAAAATGATGTCTAAACAGTTATGTCAAATTAATATTGTGCGTAACTATTATTAGGATAAGTAAAAGTATGCCATGTTAAATTATGATATAATTTTATGCGAATAAATAGGGAACCGGTCACGGTACATGGTCACGGTAGATGATCACGGTACATGGTCACGGTACATGTTCACGGTACATGGTCATGATACACGGTCACGACCGGGACAATGCTACTCGCATTTGGAGTCTAGGGAAGCCCGGCCACAGTACGTATTAGTGGATATCCGGGCCGTAACAATGCTACACACAGTGGGATACGGCAGGGGCTTTCTTTTATCTTTAAATATATAAATCTTACTCCGCAATATAACAGCCCGTGACCATAACTCATCTATACAAACCGTGGCCAAAGTGAGCCATGTACCTTGCATTGTTACTAAGCGAGCAAAGCAAAATAACTAAATGCCATATGCGAGTTATAACCTATTTGCTCTTTTGGTTGCTACTAATCTTACTTTAGTAGTAAGAATACTTCTATCCACCTAAAGAAACCTGTGAATCTCACGATTGTGTAGTAGCCAACTTGAAAATAGTACTACATTTTGCCCGCGGCTCCGCTCGCATTAATGTAGGTTATGTCAATGTTCTATCCTTCGGGATCAGTACGTGTCAGTACCCCTGACAACGTGTATAGTAAATTTCACGATGATTGGTCGAGTATTAAGGCGTAAAAGCGTAACAAACAAACAAACTCACATTCCCATTTATAATAGTAGTTAGGATATGAGCCGGTTCGTACAAGCCGGTAGCCTATATCCTTTCGTAGCTTTCAAATTATCTCTATAAGTTTTATGAAACTAATTTCAATGTGTCAACTGTAAGAACGTAATAATCAGACAGAGTTACTTTCCGATGTATAATATGGGTATAGCGTATGAATTATTCAGAATATGTACATGACAGCACAGTGGCTTAACAATATATGTATGCTTTACGAGGTCCAACTTATAAGCCTATGAATTATTTATACAGTAATCCGGCTTGAATCTTGAGATTGAGTCCAGATCGAGAAATAATCCTCGGAAATCGCTTCACACACACAAAACTACGACGAAGATAAAGGATGGATATTATAAGCAACACTCTATGTAGAAAAAACTATGTTTATCCAATCAATTTTATAATCTAACTAAAATCACAGTTGAATATTACCCCGCGTTCTTCTTCTTAGCAATTGCAAATAAGAATGTAGTAACACTGCTGACACTTAAGTTTTATATAGTGCGCAAAAGTATGCAGTAGAGCCGCGCGGTAGTCGTCTCCCCGCAACCACTGAATTGAGAGGCCGTAGCTCAATATAACTAAAAAAAAAAAAAACTTTATTTTGTAAAATATCTTCTAATCTGAATCACCACTAGGTGGTTAGAGGTCTCCTTTTAAATATATAAATACTTGTAAGAGAAGGCCCCGCTCCAAATTTTATTCGTTTCTGGTACCAGTAAATATACATCCATATCTATCAAGAACTATTTTAACTTTGATAACACATCTGATTACCCCTACAGATACTACTAGTTATATTGTTGAGGTCTCAAACGGCCTCAGATTGACTGCTTATTCTTAATGCTTATTCTTTTCGATAAAGCAGTCATCTGAGGCCGTTTCCTTCTTCGACCAGATGTTGGAGACCCAGTGCATGATGTAGAATGGGTCATCGTTTAGGTTACAACGCATTAACAATCCAGATTGGTACTTTCTTTAAAACTCCATCTCATCTTAGTTTCTCTTGCTATGGCTGACCAGAGTCCGAATACTATAAAGCCTGTCACGTTATACCATAGGTATAGAACTTCTTGGATAGGAGAGCCCGCCGTATGAATTACTTGGTAATGTTACAAGTAAGTCAACTCATTCGGGAACGTGATACTATAACTGCATTTCGCTCGATAATTATATTAAGTTCTGGAGACTGATCTGCCTACTTCTGTCATCCCTTTTCTTTTATTCGATTTTTAATTCCTTTTTCTAGGATCAACAAGTTTTATCCCTCATTATTAATGCTAGTAACCCCTTACCTTCAAATGAGACTTATCCTCGTCTGCCACCTTTGCTGTGTAGAATATTAAGATGGAAATTTTGTTCAGACATTCAATCATAAAAGTAAAATATCTTCCTTTTTGTATCAGGCACTACCTATATCTTATCTCTAATATTTAGTGCGGAACTATCTGAAACGAGCCGTAGGCGTTAAACACTCGAGTTCACATAATGACATCGAGCAAAGAACGGGTACCATCGAGCACAATAGTGTAGCGGCGGCTCCGCGCATGTTTGTGCAACAATTGAACTGCACAATTTCATTACGGAGCGCTGTTTGTGAACTCGTGCCAACCCTAGCATGGGATAGATATATTTCTGTTTTCGACCTTGCTTTAAGTTCTATTGGGTGAGTAGCTAACAAAAAATCGTGAAACTTCAGACAGCTATATAAATCGATGAACCATTTCGATTTCTATTTTGTTTCTAACAAAACATCTCCCGCACTTGCCTTAAATCTTGTGTGCTTGTGACGACACAAAAACTTTTATTAACTATTTGTGGTTTACACAAATTTTCGCCCCGTGTGGGCATTAAACACTTGTTGTAAGATAAGTGGCGAGGTGACCACCAAACCACTACGCCATCTATGAAGTCAAGAATTTAAATATTGTAGCCAACAAGATGATTTACATTCTCAACTTATTCTACAGTGGTCGAAGGATAGCTCTTTTAACTTTGTGACACCTGTAGTATTTCACATTACGGTAATTACTATTAAACTAACTAGGATTACAACATTTACAAATGTGGAGCATTGATTGCTGCAGTACTTGATTAGAGATCATTGCAGTGTATGAGTCTGACATTTTTCGAAAACTGAAACTGATTACTATTATTGTCTTCTATTTACGCGAATATTATTAATTGAAATTAACTGATTACTATATTAAATATAGCTTTTGCACGCGGCTTTGCTCGCGTAAAACATAGCCTATATATGTTTCTTGGTAATAATATAGCTCTCTAATGGTGAAAGAATTTTCTGTACAAACAAATACACAAACAAAAACCATATAATTTTAGAATAGATAATAAATATATAAATAATAAATATTAATAGACGCAATGTGCGCCGTCCTTTAGGTTTAATGTATATAACATACATTTTTAACATAATATTGCTTTTAATAAAAATACTTCCTCTGTATTTATTCAAATAGACGCAATATTTAAATTTGTACATCCGACTATCGAAAAATCAAACTGGAATTTTAAAGGCAATTTAGTTTTGTACATCTGTTTCAATATTTTTATTTAATTACTGTTTTTATTAACTGCACAGGAAGTTAAAATCTAGTAAAAGCTTTTGCAACAGTATTTTTTTTAATAAACGGAGTTTTGACTGCATTGTTTGTTTAAGAGGTCGCCTCGCCATTGCCGAGTGTTGTGGGTTCGATGTCCCAACGGAACAAACATTTGTGAATCCACAAATAGTTGTTCCGAGTTCGCATGCTCTTTTTGTCCGTTGTTTGAATGTTTCTAATATATATGACTAATGATCAGGCTTCATTGTGTTTTTAAAAAGTGTGACTTCAGTACGGCTGACGTACTGTTCGGCGACTCGAGCGAGACTGCCCGGGCGCACTCTGTGCGGCCGTATTTATAATGTAGCGAGCACGTGTATAATTTTTAAGTTATGTATTGAATTATGTGAATCACAAGATTGTTACATTGTAATAATCATACAGTAATTAATTACTTATGAACTAGTTTTAACACAATCAAATTATTAAACAGAATTATTAATGATTAATAAAACTATTTAGATTTAATTTATTTTTACACTTTTCCCGACGTTTCGGTTGCTTTTTATTAGAGGTTATGGATTTAATAACACACTGTACAAACAATTTAACTATTTATTTTATACTTCGACACGAGGAAGTTTTATATGTCCGTTCACTTACAGCTCACAACAAGAAGTGATAGATAGCAGTATTCTTACGTCTTTTATAGCTAATCAAACTGTAAAGTATTTGACTACTATTTATATTGTATGATGTTATATTATACAATTACTAAGGCGCAATAATTGTAAATAGTTAAATATAATAATTAATTAATTTTTGCATGTTTAAATGTATATAATTCAACACTTTTCAGCAGCCATGGTCACGGGGAGACTCTCCGTAAAATCCGTATATAGCAGTTTAATTTCAATGAATAATATTCGCGTAAATAGAAGACAATATTATGTGATACTATATTATTTTATTAAAATAAAAAATAATGCTAAACTACCTACTAATTATGATAAAAGTCAATATAAGAGTCAATGTTTTCTTACAAGTAGACAGTAATTAACGAGGTGATTCAGAGTGAACTGAAAAATATTCATAGGCCCGGTAAGTTCAGCGATACTTGATTAAAATTGACACAGGTAATTATATTACGTCCATTTTAATTTTCTTTAAAAAGTTGAGTGTAATATCGTTAATAAATTACGTCCCGTGAATACGTAACGAGCTGCCTCAAAAATTTACTTAATTTTTATAATTTAATTATTATTATAACATGGCGTCACGCCTAAGTACGCCAATGGGCTCGACGGCGCAACCACATTTTGCCTAGTTTCATTAGGTTAAAATTTCTAGAAGAACACAGTTCCCGACTCTCTTACCATTACCACTTACCACTCTTTATTTTAATAGTAGGTATATGTCCAAGTGAGGCTTAAACTTTAAAGGCTTAAACTCACTGCCCCAGCAGGTAAATATTAGGAACGTAGACTTGACACACTGGACTAATTAGACAATAAAATATACCATAACATAGTTAACACATTCACGGACACAAAACCACTCTCAATAATTTGTGATATGGCACACAAACTTTCCATACAAAGTGACATCACGTCTGGGGACGTATTGCCACACTACACGGTTTTAAAAGTATGTGTTGCGGCAGTAACGGTCAGAAACGTAACCGCCTGTACGCGGACATTCATTCCAAGTGCATTCTAAGCCGTGTGTTACGGCAGGAGTGTTTGCTGTGACTCTAGCGGTCTGTATTTTAGCCTAAAACGGCACAGAGTCATATCCTTTCTATAAATGCTATGGGAAATAGTCGGCCGTGGACGGAGTTTTACTTTTAGTTTATTTTAAATCGCCGCCTAAAGCCGTAGTGCCATATTATGAGGGTCCTAATTGAAGTTTCTCGACGTACTGTCCGGGAATGTGTTAAACTAGGATTTAGCTAGCTGACCATTTTGTACTAGTACGAAATTTACGCTGGGTCTTAACTCTGCCTATACTTTCTGGAATCTATATTCCAGATGTCACCAGTCACATGAGATTTAGATGGGTGAAAGGTACATACACAGGAGTAGTCCTACGTATGTACATTAGACATAATTTATGTGTGTGAATGCACAATATATCGGGCTAGTCTTAAACTATAGGCACGCTACTGAAAACCGTGACGGTATTATGCTACATATTATATAAGATTTCGTCCACCAGTACCCTCGCTTCAACACGCATCATCAGAGCTCGTTATAAACCAAACATCTTAGTATAAATGCGCGCATATTTCATGCGTTTCCGCAATGCGTTTCGGCTGGAGAGCCATAATTACATTGACAAATGCCAGCCGCCTCCGGCACTGATGACAAGTGGCCGATGTTTTTCAACTGACAACGACGTCGCGTCGTGGAGGTATGGTATCTAGAACTTCGGCTTATGATTATGATGCATCTTTATTTTGTTGTGTAATGTTGTGTTAGGCGTGGTCATATTTTAGGGTTGAAAAGTATTGATTACTAGCGACTCGCCCCGGCTTCGCACGGGTAGTACAAAACCTTAACAAGTTATACACCTAAACCTTCCTCATGAATCACTATGTCTATTGGTGAAAACCGCATGAAAATCAGTTTTTGTGTTTATTGCGAACAGACAGACAGACGCGGCGGAAGCCTTTGTTTTATAATATGTAGTGATAGTTATAACTACATTGATCGCACGGATGTCGTAGTAGTTTAAGTGATCGCTTCACCGCTGCCACTGCGCCGAGTGAAGTGGGTTCAAATCCCTCACGGAACAAAAATGTGTGTGATCCACAAATGGTTGTTCCGAGTCTGGATGTTTTTAGATGTTCCGTCACAGAAATTATTCCTAATGCGGAAGTTTCAGTCTTTTATTAAGAAAAAATAAATGTGCATACATAGAAGTCGTTTTTAGATGTTCATTCAATATTTTTCAAGTTTTGCTTTTGCCCATGAAGATACACTATACTGCACAAAGCTTATCATGTTTACATATTATTGTCAATAATTTAGCTTCTTAATTCATTAGGCTCTATTCGGACATATCGGATGTGGCATCAGCACCTTCGAAAGTCATTACGTGCGTTTTGTTAAGAAGTTAATGAGATATCTACTGAATCGGCATCTTTAAAAGTCTTTCTTCTGAAATTACTAATATTTTCTCTGAATTAAATACTGTGATTCTCCATAAAAACTTAAGTGTTTACCGTTATTCATATTATGAATGTGGCAACTTAAACATAGGTCTGCAATAATCTGCCTCCGTGGCGCTGTGGTTAATGGTGGCGACTGCTGTGTATGAGACTTTCGATTGCCATGTCAGACAGAGTGTTTTCAAGTATTTTTGCATTCAATACTTGCATGGGCTCTGGATTTGTGCCGTCGGCTCCCATTGTATATGTAAATTCTCCTTTATCTTGCTCTTCGGAGATAAAGGCATAAGATTTAGCATATACTAGACTTAGCCCGCGGCTTCACTCGTGTAAATTTAGGTTAGGTGAGGTTAAGTTAGTAACAGTACTTTTTTTGAGGCGTCCGCATCGGCGTCGAGAAATCGATGAGGTATCTGGGCCTCGTCCTCGACGGCCGATGGGCTTTCGGAGAACACTTCCGAAGGTTGGTCCCCAAATTGATGGGCGCGGCCGCAGGGTTGTCGCGTCTGCTACCCAATCTGGGGGGACCAAACGCCTCATGCAGGAGGCTCTTCATGGGGGTCGTGCGGGCGATGGCCCTATATGGGAGCCCCATCTGGGGGCATAACCTGACGGCCCGTAACGCCGCCCTGCTGCGGAGGCCGCAGAGGGTGATGGCCGTCAGGGTCGCGAAAGGGTACCGCACGATCTCCTATGAGGCGGCAAGCCTCCTGGCCGGATCACCGCCCTGGGACCTGGAGGCCAGACTTTTCGCGTCGCTTTACCAGTGGCGCGGGGAGGCTCTGGAGCGGGGCTTTCGGCCTTTGCCGAGAGAGGTGGAGGCGCGGCGGTCGGAGCTCCGCGACGTCCTAAGGGCGGACTGGGGTGAACGGCTTGCGCGACCGAGCGCAGGGCACGCCGCAATAGCGGCGGTAAGTCCAATCCTGGAGGAGTGGCTGGAGCGGCGCCATGGCGCCCTGACCTTCCGGCTGACGCAGGTCCTCACCGGGCATGGATGCTTCGGGAGGTACTTGTGTCGTATAGGCCGGGAGGAGACGTCTTGTTGTCACCACTGCGGTGACGGTCCCGAGGATACGGTGCTGCACACACTCGTGGAGTGCCCAGCTTGGGAGGAGCAGCGCCGGTCGTTAACCGGGGCACTGGGTGTCCAGGTCCTCTCGCTGCCGGAAATGGTTCTGTCCATGGTCCGGAGCGAGGGTGCATGGGAGGCCGCCGTCGCCTTCTGCGAGGCAGTGATGTCCGCGAAGGAGGCGACGGAACGGGAGAGGGAGCTGGTCTCTCCCCACCCAAACCGCAGGAGACGTCCAGGGCGCCACCGTAGGGCGCGCACAGACCTCCAGCCACCCTAGGGGGCGGCCTGCGGGCGGTGGACTTGGGCAGTCTGCCGCCCGAGCAGCACAGGCCCGAGGGAGGGGCGTAAGCAACCCGCGCGCCCCCCTCAGTGGAGGGGAGGGCTGTACCATCTAGTCCTCCCCCAAACAGCTGGGGCTCGCCTCGCTACGTGGCGGGCCAAGACCTGTCGGTGTCACGGTGAATACTAGCGTGAATCCCGTGGCACCGACACCGGTACGTGGGGAACGTCGTCAGGGGTTTAGTGGGTATGGGGCCGGCCTCACTGGCTCGAGTCCCACACACCCGCGCCCTCTGCCCGGGCGCGGACGGTGCGTAAAAGCATTCCCCTGACGTAAAAAAAAAAAAAAAAAAAAAAAAAAAGTAACAGTACTTTTGTCGCTGACCTTCCGACTGGTGCAGGTGCTTTCCGGGCATGGATGCTTCGGAAAGTATTTGCACCAGATCGCGAGACGGGAGGCGACCCCGGCCTGCCACGAGTGTGGGGCGCCGGAAGACACGGCGCTCCACACGCTGGAGGCGTGTGCCGCGTGGGGGCCGCAGCGACACACGCTTTCGGCCATAATAGGCGGAGATCTCTCCCTGCCGAGCGTGATCAACGCCATGCTCGGCGGCGAGAGGTCGTGGCAGGCAGTGGTCTCCTTCTGCGAAGCTGTCATGGCGCAGAAGGAGACCGCGGAGAGGGTCAGGGAGAACAACCTCCTCGCTGACCCTCTCCGGCGCAGACGGACGGGAGCGAGAAGGAGGCGATTTGCCCGCCTTTTCGCTCCTGTATAGTGGGGTCACTGGTACAGAGTCGGGGGACTCTCTACCGGCTTGCACGGCCCCACACGTCTGGGGGATGGCCTTGGTGAGCAAGGCCTTCCCTCCATAGGTGCTGAGGCCCGGTCACCATCAGCCGGGCCAACCGCCGGGGCGGGATGGTGATTGCTAACGCGACCCCATCCCGCCCCACTCCGTCGGCGGAGGGACTGCTCACCCCAGGTTTTTAGTGTGTATACCGACCCCCTTCAGGGGCGGAGAGTCTCACATAACCACCCTTCCCCTCCCGGGGCAGGGGGTATCCATAAAGGATTTTCCTGGGTCAAAAAAAAAAAAAAAAAAAAAAGTAACAGTACTTTTTCCTGGATGAAAGGTACCCTATATCCTTTTTTGTTCCTCTGACAACGTATAAGCGAAATTTCATAAAGATCGGTCGAGTACTTGTGAAAGCGTAACACATAAACAACAAACTTACATTCGCATTTATAATATTAGTTAGTATATAAAATAAGTGTGATGTTAACATTACTTAAAAACTTTGTATAGCAAATAAAATTGATTGAACATCCGAATTTGTGCGATAAATAATTAATAATTTCATAAATATAATTAAATCATATATTCAATTTGGCTTGCCTAGTATGTTGAAAATCCGAATAAATTAACTTAAACTAGTTGCCGGATTTTGTAGCGAATAATTTTAACAACTGTTTATATTATTATTATTTAAAAAAAAACTGCAACCTAATTGCATGATGAAATTGGAGCATGATTTATGAAAGGTAGCTTAATTTCAATGTGTATTATTCGCGTAAATGCCAGACTATATTACTGGCCGTTTTTGTTATAACTACTTATGCCGGCTATGACATCATGCCATTATACTAATCCTAAATCCTAAAATCAGCATATCCTTTTTCTTTGCCCTCTAATTTTAATGAAACAGTCACTAAATTATAAGCTTAATATGTCGCTGAGATTACCGTACTCAAACCAACAAAAAGGCAGTATACAATTTTATTACATATCCAGATGCGAATCGAAATAGCATGTACACACAGCGACGCATCAACCTATACTGTTTTGACTTTGAACTATTAGAAGTTGAACGCTGCGAATCATGCGAGAGAGTGTATTTTTGTAATGCTCTATCCTTACCATTACATCGACACCATTATGCACTGTCCCTTTCCGGCAATTCTCTATTTTGTATGTAGCGTAGTTATGCATATATAGGTTGTCTAACTTGATGTGTAGCCGTGTGTACATGAATTTACAGTTCACCAAGTCGTTTGATTAAATTAGAATGGTTTGTAGCAGTGGCTTCGTAGAATCTCGCATAGACCGCAACGACGATATCGTAATGGTCACCATCCTCACCAACCATATTGATGCTCGCTCTAACCTACGAAAGGCAAACACTTGAATTAACCCTATAACATGGGTGTATAATATACATTTAATAATAAAGAATAACTGTGTCGTGTATATGATAACAATACAGCATTCTCTATACTAATATTATAAAGAGGAAAGATTAGATTTTTATTTGTAAGGGTTTGACTCAAAAATTACTTTTTTCACCATTAGAAAGTTAAAGTTTCACCGAGTAACACAGGCTTTATTTTATTTAAAAAACATGTACTGAACATCACTCTGAAAGATAGAATAAGGAATAGTGTGATTAGAGAGAGATGCGGCATGAAAGTTAATATAGTGACAAGAATAGAAAAGGATATGTTAAGCTGGTTCGGGCATGTAGAAAGAATGGACGAGGAAAGACTGACTAAGAAAGTTTATAAGGCTAGTGTGAATGGAACAGTCGGAAGAGGAAGACCTAGGCGAACGTTTCTTGATCAGATCGGAGGCGTTCTGGACAAAGGCCAGGTTAAGAGCACCTTGAACCAACGGGCGTGTATGAGGAATGTGATGAAAGTGAATGAAGCCAGAGAAGTGTGTCAGGATCGTAGCAAATGGAAATCCGTAGTCTCTGCCTACCCCTCTGGGAAACAGGCGTGAATCTATGTATGTATGTACATGTACTGTTACTAACATAACTTAACCTACTTTAACGCGAGTGAAGCCGCAGGCAAAAAGCTAGTTATCTTATAAAGAGAGCTCACAAAACACCTGACTGATGATTTGCGTCATCAGAAGGATGCTTATTCTTGGCAAAAGAGTCAATATTTACTGTCAACGTGGTGATGCTGCCAGCCTTCTAGGTACGACAGTCAGTCTGTCGACAATCGTGCTGTCGATTTTTACGTCATCTAAATCAGTAATGTTAATATTGCATCATCTATATAACTAAAAATCAATTAACCCATGTATAACGGAGCATGAAATACGAACGGCTCGACCGAATTGGCTGTGTTGTTTGTAATTGTCAGGAAAAGGTTTGTATGAAGGAAAATTCGCAGAAAATGTCCAAAGTGTAAATGGTAATGGTTTGTATATATTAACAGGACAATGACTGTCGGGTCTACTAGTATATTATCACTTCTCTTGTTAATATAATCATGTGTAAACATTGAAGTACAATATTGGTTTATAATGCTTCAATCATCATAAATAAATGAAAAACAGTAATAAAAATTATTCAAGACGATGACGGACTGAGGCCTGTTTTTCGGGCGCGGTAAGCAGAAACTACGAATTTGACATATTACGATCTTCTCGAAAATTATGTACATAAAACAGCTCTGTGTCATATAGGATAATCATTTACTTGGTACACAACGCGTGTAGATCAAACATACAACACTTGGCGCAAGGCACTTAAACTATTCTGCCCTTCGTGCACTTTAAACGCAAAGCACTAAAGAAGCTTTTTATTAAAGACATATGAATAGCAGCGGTAGTAAAAACCTCTGAATCACTTACTTACATATATTGCACAAACTGACAAAAGACAACCAATGTCTCGGTTGGCCTGTGGATTGATGAAAATAAAAGGAAGCTAGCGTAAGAATGTTAACACAGTTACTGCGTTTCTATCGGTAAGTAAGAGTTCCAAAGGCTCACATGCTTACCTATCCTTATTTTTCCGTTGTTTGAGTACTTTTCTTTAGAGTCGGCAACACGTATATTGTCCTATTGCCAATATCTTGTTTCACAACTATCTATGACACTACTGTCCTAAAAGAAGTTCGGTATAGTAGGCAGCAGGGATGGCGTAGAAGTTTAAGTGGTCGCCTCGCCACTGCCACTGCGCCGAGTGTTATGGGTTCGAATCCCACACGGGACAAAACTTTGTGTGATCCACAAATGGTTGTTTGAGTCTAGGTGTTCTTTGTGTTGTTTGAATGTTTGTAAAGACCCCCGCGACAAAGGATTTATTCCTAGTGCTGTGCGTGTTGACTCTTTAAATTAAAGAAAATTATAATAATAGTATTGTTATTGTTATTATTAATCATTCAAAACATGCGGTGTGTACCACATCGCGTCCTTTCTTTATTGCATATTGCTTTTATGTTACCGTAGATAGGTATATTAAATTTATAATTCACCAGCAAAGCTAAAATCCTACTTTAATATTAATCTAGTGTAATATGTATAGCTTTAAATAAACGTTAAATAAATACCGAAAAATATTAACTAACATAACTAAAGCTTAACCAACTAACGAAATACCAAAACTTACAAGATAACCCGCACAAATAATTACTTTAACAATTATTATTATATCATTGCGCTATAACTTAAAATAATCCCTATATAAACGATAATGTTACGCTATCGGAGCGGCCCAGGAGCTCACAATTAACATCCAAATGGCCTTTGGAAACTTCCAGAAGTCTCGTTCGCACACTTTCGCGGTAATAAAATCACTGGCTGTCGACAGTGAAACTGTGGTACTTTAAAAAGTAACAAAGTTTAAAACGTAGCGACACCGGCTGCCAAACTACGTGAGATGCATTTCGAAACGGTCACGTTTAACGACGGATACGCTTTCTACGGATACGCTCTTTTAAGTTTTTGAAGGTTTCGCAGGCCGTAATAAAATCGGCCCGCTAGTCGGTGTATCATGATGCGTTACTACGTGGATGCGGCTACGGGGCTACGACGCTGAGAGGCCACGGGGCTATGGGGTTACGGGGCTACGGGGCTTGGGGTCTACGGGGCTACGGGGCTATGGGACTACGGGTCTACGGGGCTACGTGCTACGAGCTACGAGTGCAACGTAATCGTTACGTAGCGATGGTATTGAACTTACGTTTTGAACATCGTATGAAAATTATTGCTTTAATAAAAATAATCAACGAAGAAACGTGTAATGTATCTGTGTCCGAAATCTTAAAAAAAATACTACTTATACATAATCTCTCGCCTATATCCTAGTTAGGTTAGCCAGAGGTGCATTATGTAGCCATATTTTGCAGATATGGTTTCAGGCCCCACGTAAATATTTAATTGATTTAACATGTAGGTACAACAACATGATGTCTTCAAATTATTCAAATTAATAAAGTGTTTAAAAACATATGTATCACGTAATTCGAATATCTTAGATCTGCTTTGTAAGCTAGCAAATGATGCATTTGGACCAGATAAAAACAGTTGCTTTACCAAAATAATCCCACATCTAATAAGTACTCTACATATTTTCGTAATGTAAATTAATAATAGTAGATAAATTTTTTCATATACGTGACTTTTTGATTAAAAAACCATAATCTTTTACAATGTTCTAATACCAAACTACAAACAGCTTTAATTTCTTCCCTCACGATTTAACCCAACAATTATCCTTTAGCAACAAAAACACCATTCTTAATTCGGAAACATCCCCACGCACTACTCAATTACAAAAAAGGGTTTTCAAAACCTCCTTGTAATTTATACTGTGTGACTGGAGCTGGCATTGGTCGGTAAGAAACAATTGCGAGGGTAGGTCTATCTCGCGCACGCATGGCCACACACCACGGGAAATTAGGGCCGGAGTCCATTAACTGGTTTATTATGGTGTTAATGAGATTGTCCGTTGCTGGCCAGTGTTATGTGTTAGATTAGTGGTGTCCCTACCGTCTGTAGTAATGTGCGGAGGGTCGCTCTTAGTGTTGTAATGGATAGATGACTTCTGTTATATTCTCAGCGTTTCGCTATAATTGCGAGTGGTGAGCCGTAATCGTTCTACAGATAGAGCTGCGGTTCAAGTGCTTATCTCACACTGATAACGTGTACAGTGTTGCTTACTCGATCCACAAGAGATCTGTCTTAGGTGTCGTATTGTAATGTTGGAAATCTGTGTCCTGTGTCCATTTTTCTGAACGTAAGTTCATTTGTGACTTCTTTTCAATTTCAAGAGTTGGGTATAAGGGTAATAAACTAAATAAATATTAACAGCAAAGCAAATATATAAGAAATGGGACGACATTTCAATGATTTTGCGCTTTATGATTGCGGCTGATCGTGAGATCCCAGATATTGTATTGCCGAGTCTTTACTATTGGATTCTTCCATTGTGAAATTCTGAGCGGCATAGTCTCGCAATGTGCCCCGGTTGACGACAACAGGCTCGCCTTCTATTACAGTGGACTTTAACCCTTTTCGTGTTCTGTAACGGACCCAATTCTATTCTTATGTTCATATGTGATACGCCGGCCAGGAAAGCTGTTAAAACGGTAGTGTCGAAATTTGAGTATATTTCACTTCTACCTAAACCATCGGAAATACACAAGGTTATTCAGTCTGTGTACATTTTTTGTTTTTCTAAAGACCAATCAATCAGTCCACCGCAGTCCACTGCTGGACATAGAACTCTCCCATTTTACGCCACAACATCCGGCTGCCGCCGCCTTCCGCATCCAGTCTGACCCAGCTACCTTTGTCAGGTCATCAGTCCACCTGGCCGGGAGGCGTCCTACCTTAAGTTTACCAAGTCGCGTCTCCACTCTAGGACTTGCTTGCTCCAACGGCCATCGGTCCTTCTACTGATATGGCCAGCCCATTGCCACTTCAGCTTGCTTATTCTGGGAGCTATGTAACTTTGGTTCTTTCTTTGTTTTACTAAAAATAACAACACATAATCAGGAAATATTCATTTCGAAAACGTGTTCATAGCTTATGCTAATAACGATTAGCATAAATTGCTTTAAGAATTTATGTGAAACAATACACCAGCATGACCTGCTGCGAGAGAGACAACAATAGGTTGTAGGCTTTAATAATCGCAATACTGAATGAATACTGAATGTTCAAAATACGAAGCACAATAGCGTCAACACGGCGGGGTATAACAGTCTAAATAGCGACGGATGAAAGGCTAAGTTTAGCGTTATATAGCTTCTAGAGATGTGGCAATGTTTTAGGGTGTTAAAGTATTGTTCATAAACAATATAGTGAGTAAATCAATAGAGCAAGCAATTTTATTTGATTTGATTTATACTTAGTATTTTCAGTCTTCTTCATTTGACCTAATTGTAATAGTGACTGCACGGATGGCGCAGTGGTTTAAGTGATCGCCTCGCCACTGCCACTGCGCCGAGTGTTGTGGGTTCGAATCCCACACAGGAAAAACTTTGTATCATCCACAAATGGTTGTTCCGAGTCTAGGTGTTATTTGTAGCCGTTATTTCAATCTTTGAAAAGTCCCCCGCGACAAAGGATTTGTTCATAGTGCTGTGCGTGTTGACATTTTATATTCAAAATAAATATAATATGGATGACACAAAGTTTGTCCCGTGTGGGATCACACGAGACTAACTATGTGTTGAGTTTGAGTCTGTGTGTTCTTTGTGGCCGTTATTTGAATGTTTGTAAAGTCCCCCGTAACACATGCATTATTCCAAGTGCATGAGTTGTCTTTTTGAAAGAAAAGAATAGTAAAAAATAAACTTTATGGATAGTCATAATATTGTCTTACGTTTGAATTGAAATTAAACTACTTCATACAGATTTTATCGCGTTGTTAACAACAAATCATAGATACTCGCAAAAGAACACCGATTCCTACTACGGATGATTCGTGAGGCTGTTGAAATAAAAAAACATGCTGATTTCAATAGAGAAGGTGGTTGAAATGTAACACCTGCTTGTGATCCAATAATTCAGATAGGCAAACCCAGCAAGAAGCAATAATATACCTGTATATACATAATATATATACGGGTTAAATTCGTTGAGATATACATACATATAGGTGATAGGCTATGTGTGTGTTGTTTGCTCGAAATGTTTTTCCTTAAATTGTTAAACTGTGTTTACATCTCTGGATAGTAGAGATTGACGCAAGCTAGTTACCGGACGTACGCTTTCAATCTTAACGAAGTGTATAAAGCCAGACGACGTCTAGCAGGCACCGGCCGGCGCGGCGGCGCTAGTGATTAGTAGACCGGTAAACGCCAGTGGATTTATATAGTGGGAAACCGTTGGACGCCTACGCAAACGTCTCGATTTCGATTTCAAGGCGCACATCTTTGACTTTTTGAAGTCATGTGCATATTAACTAGTTTATTATCACTCGGTTTAACGGTGAAGGAGAACAAGAGTACTCAGTGTTTTTCATAATTTTCTCGAAGATATTTGAAGTCTGCCAACCCGCACTGGGCCAGCGTGATAGACTATGGCCTAACCATTCTGAAACTGATAAGAGGCCCGTGCCTAGCAGTGGGACAGTTTAATACAGGACTGATATTCTTATTATATTATTATACTTAGATTTCAGTTTAGTCAAACATATTTTCATATTACTAGCAATTGGCTACAACTTCCTAATGTTCGTGTTTGTGTTAGGAATGGGTTCGAGTCGGTAGAGTATTGGTCGGGGAACGAACTCACAATATCTGGATCAAAAACCCGAAGAACATAAGCGCTATTCTGACAGGAGACTAGCGAGGCATTGCGGAATGGCAATATTAACTAAGTAAGGTACTAACTTTTTTGGGAGAGCTCTACTATTGCACAAGACATTGCACAACCTGACCGCGCAGTACTTACAAATATACAATTTTAACGGACACAAATTAATACACAGACTCTATAATTATTATTTTATTCTAATAGCGTGGATCACACAAATAATTGCCTCGAGCGGCGGCGACAGCTTACCCGCTATTCAGTGCAATCGAAGTTGAGTTAAGATATTAAAATTAGGCCTTCAAATTGATATCGTCGCTGGCTTATTTCTTTAGTTTCGCTAGTACTTCCAAAGATAATTATTAGTGTTTTCAATAATTATAAGTACTTTTTAGCATTTATAATTTTAGTAATGTGGTGACGATTAGTATTTAGAGTAGTAGAGCCTCGCTGATTTCAGCATGAATGGGCCGGCTCGACCAGGCAAGGACTACCCTCTCACAGAATATCGACGTCAAATACCAGTGTTCCTACTGCTGTATTTCGTTCGGTGAGTGAGAGTGCCGGAGACTCAATCACCCTCTTTCCCCCTGCCCGCTCCTTCTCCTTCCCACTTCCTTTCCTAAAGGGTTGGTAACGCGCAAGTGATGCCTCTGGTATTGCAGGCGTCCATAGGCTACGGTGACCACTTACCATCAGGTGGGCCGTATGCTTGTTCGCCAACTTAGTAGTACTTATAAGAAAAAGAAAGCCTTTCCTCAATTAACTATTTTAGACTGGTAGTACTTTTTGCTAAATACGCGATTGAAAGCTCTAAACAATTCTGAAAGTCTGGACAAGTATTTGGAGAGGATGTGCTGTTTCCAGTCAATTAGATGTTACTTACAATCGTAGTAATTACACATTGATGAATATTTAAAACAACACACACGGACGGCGTAGTGGTTTAAGTGGGCGGCTTACCACTGCTGCCGCGCCGAGTGTTGTGGGTTCGATACCTACACGGGACAATAATTTGTGTGATCCACAAATAGTTGTTCCGAAGCTGGGTATTCTTTTTGTCCGTTGTTTAAATGTTGTAAAGTGCCCCGCAATACAGGCATTTTTCTTAGTGCAGGAGTTGTCTTTCACTACAAAATTCTAGTAACACGTATAAAATCTAAACGAGTGTAAAGAAGATATTTTTACGCCCGTTTAAGAAGGTATATTATGCGCATTTTATGAATTATAGTCTAATTTTGAGCACTGGGCGACCACTAGTACTTATCAAATAAAACTATAATAAAATCGCTCCCTTATAGAATTTAATATTGCGACCTAGTACAAATCTTTGAATAAATTAATCACTGGCCAGAAATATTTTACTATTCGCCTCAAATAGCGGTTATTAATTACACCAATTAGAATTAAGGCTAGAATCAATTTGCGCGCTTCGCCCGTCCGAGTAACGTCTTTGATGAATAGCGCTCATGATTTCATTGTCAAAGCAATAACCCATTTGACATTTATTGTTTCGTTACAAATATTCACTAGACAACTTACTTTATCACAAGATTAATCAAGATACTCTCGACACTAAGAGATTACTTTTGGCTGACTAAGTGATGCAAGTTATTTGATATCTGAAGAACGCTCAAGTTTAGATGACTAGTTTCTGGCCGTGGCTTTAGCCGCAAGAATTGGAAAAGTATTCGGATAAAAATGATGCTATTATATAAAATTAAATATAATTATCCTTTCTATATGCCTTGTTTTATGGCAATCTGTTCAACGGCTTACCCGTAGTAAAGTAACAAACATTAAAACTTAAATATTTTTAAATAATACTAAATAATTTAATTGATTTTATTCAATTAAATCGCGAGAAACTATCCTTCTTAAAGTATTGTGTTTATTGTTATTTCTGTCTTCTTTTTTGTTTTTATACAACTAATGTGGCAACCAAGCATACGGCCCACCTGATGGTAAGTGGTCACCGTAGCCTATGGACGCCTGCAACACCAGAGACATCACTTACGCTTTGTCGACCCTTTAGGAAAGGAAGTGGGAAAGAGAAGGAACAGGAAGGGGGAAAGGGGATGATTGGGCCTCCGGCACAAAAGTTAAGTTAAGACTATATAATTTAGATTTATTCACAATTTATCATATAAGTAAACGATCAAATAAGATTTTATATCTCAAAAGCATTATTTGGGGCTACTGAATATGATACCATGTATGTATGTATCTTATGTGGGGGCCAGTCAGTGCAGAGCGGCGACACTTCGACCCAGTGGGATCTTTTGTGTCGACACTCTCCCAATAACGACTGCCATAGAGGTTCATGGCAGCCGGGACCGACGGCTTAACGTGCTCTCCGAGGCACGGAGCAGGTGATAATTGTCAATCAAAACGCACATAATTGAAAAGTCATATAACTTCCGAAATTCAGAGATGTGCGACGTGGGTTCCATCCCGAGACCCTCTGCATTGCAGTCTGTTGGTCTCCCCACTGAGCTGTCGCTGCTCGAGCAGCTGCTGCTTCTTATGATACCATAAGAAGCGCCTAAAGGTGAGATAAAGCAACCCTTATGGCCTTATGTTGGATAAAGTCCAGAAAGCTTTTCTAAGATTTATTTATAAGAAATTGTATGGTTTCTAGCCCTATCTGTATCCTACAAAATTTTTGTTGGGTTGTTTAGGTTTTAACTCAATATAGACGAGGCGATCATACGATCAGATGGTTGGACCCTGCAAAATTTTAAAGGGTATGATCGAGGCACCTATTCTGCACGACGAATGTTGCAGATTGTTTGTGCCTAACAACTATTGTCAAGGTAGAAAGCACCGATTGGTGGCAGTTCCAGCGTGCCGTACTGTGGCACGCTGTAACTCACCCATACATCGGTCACTAAAGCAGCTTAACGCTCTCTTGGATTTTAACCCAGAAGTTAATATTTTTGCGGATGAATGGAAAGTATTATTATTATAATGTATGAGGTACTGTGAGCAGAATGCGTGAATGCTAAATTTTAAATTTATATGATATTATTCAAAAGTGCAATTGGCGGAAGTCGTTCTATTTGATGTAAATAAATAATAAATTATGCTCTTTAGTACTGAGAATACGAGCCAGGAGGAACAGAAATCCTTATATCGATTACAGGTCTTGCCAAGAACGCAACTCTATCAGGCATGTCTAAGGCACGTGCTGTGTGCACGTACTTGTCATTGGACAAACGTGTCAGCCCCAATCCAATCATAATAATACCACATAAATATTTTTTGTGTTTCGATTGGTCAGAAGAGCCGTTCGTATGACAATTTATAAGCAGATTTGTTGATGCCGATATGGGTCACATTAAATAAAACCTACGGAATTTAAAATGGCTTGAATACATTTTAGTCAATATTAGGTACTGTAATTTATAAATGAACCTCTATAACTTGGCATACCTACTTGAATCCAAATTCCTTACTTTAGACATACTAGGCGTACTTTTAATCACCGCCCACACGTGACAAACAACCTGCCAAAACCTTCAAAACACATTTTTACGAGCGTCACGTTCTGTTTGATGACTTTTTGGCGAAAGCGATGTGCTTTCGCTTTCTGTCAGTACAATCGCGCACTAAAGTGCACAATTTGAGCTCAAAAGCCATGGCACTCATAGCTCTCTATCGGCGTCGAACAGTGGGGGTTTAACGCAATTTACCGTTTAATCCGGATCACGTAGCGCCCGCCGCGCATTGTTCCAAGCTACCGTGCCAAAGAAATGCAGATATTTCACTCTAGGTGTAAGGATTATTACGGATTTCGAATACTGTGGAGTTTTGCGTCGTGTTTTGCAGATAGGGGACAAAATCTACTTGTTATGCTGAAATATATCTAACTGTAACCGTATATTATGTTACGGATTCTAGGGATCTATGACGGGATTGTTAGTCTACTAGAATACGATATGTTATTTATTTTACTATTCGATTTTCCTACCCGCAGTTGCGTATAAACCTTTTTTCGATTATAGAATTTTTGGTTGGGCGTATTTTTAAGCCAGTTTAAATCAATAACATAATATATTTTTATATTGTAAACAAGAAGAAAATCTTAATTATATGTTTCTTAAACCTTACACTCTGGAATTATGCCCGTTATCTAATGGACCCTTGGGGCAATACGTCTTAAGCCCAAAGCTGGCGAAATGTGAGTAAAAATATAGCTATACTAACCTTTTAGGAGGTGTACGCATAATATATTTTGTAAACCAGCATAAGACTCAAATGCTGATGGCTATAAGGGTGGCAGGCTACCACAGATGGTTCCCGTAGCCTGCCAACCTTATAATCTAAAAATATTGTCTATCTCAGGAACATAATTTGGTATATTATAATCGGAACCTTAATACACTCGGTCGGAGTCGGACTGCTCCTCGTTTGGGTACCAAATCCCATAGTATGATAATATAAAGATTTGAAACTAGTTACCTGATTAAATGTTTAGACTGACCTGATAGTTAGAGTCCCTGCATCATTTCGTATTACGTTTGTGCATCATTGATTGATTTGTCTCTCGTCGGTATAAAAATCAAATCGGGCTAGTATACGACTAAGGTCCATCACGCCAAAATAGTGACCAATATGGGCACTGCATTAATTTTAAGAAATGTTTCCTTCGAAATACATACAAAAAGTGCTTGTTTTAATTTATAGCTTTTGTGCGCACCTGTACTTCAAGTAATTGAGTTCGCTTCTTTTTTCCTTCTAATTAAATTGGTGACGATAAAATTAAATATGGCGCAAGTGTAATTAGATTGGTGTCGTTTGTACTTCTTGTTAGTTACTTAACAGAATTAGGGTGCCAGATTATTTGAGTAGGACGAACAGGCTTTTTTACCATCCATTTTTATACGATTATGATGAAAATTCATAACCTTATTTGATTACGTTTACCATTTTACCTAAAAGTGACCTATGTATATACCACACACAGTTACAAACAAAAATATAAGCTTTCCAAATACGAGAACCACTTGCCGCGTTCCATAATTTTGTATAATACTTACATTTACTTAGCTACTTTTCGATTCCACGCAATAATCTGTTGCTGTTTGTAATATCAGCCCTGTAATAAACTGTCTCACTGCTGGGCATGGGCCTCTTCTCAGTGTGAGAAGGGTTAGGTCATAGTCCACCACGCTGGCCTAGTGCGGATTGGCAGACTTCACATATCTTCGATAACATTCTGGAGAACTCTCAGACATGCATTTAATAGATCAGGATAAATTATTACTTATAGTTATTGTTATTTGGAAATATTATGTTAAACATGTTATACTATCTAATAATATTTATTGTGAAAATTTACCATTTAATTTGATTATTTCCAAGTCAGATTCTATGTATGTTTGAGTAATGGCAACCCACATGTAAAATGATTATAAAAGGCCCTCCTGGGTAGAATTTCTTTCTATTCTGTTGTGAGCTGAGGAAGTGAACGGACCAAAAGCCTCGTAAGTTAAGTAGCCTATTTTATTTTCACTGTAATAACTGTATTGTTTAACAATTTTTACCTAAATATTATAATATTTAGGTTATAGGTTAGGCCATGTGAAATTATGAAAATTGAAAATTATGTGACCTGTATTTTAAAAAGGATATTAATAATACTGGTGTGATTTATTCTTGTGTGTTAATTTTCCATTTAAACAAATCATTATTAAATATGTTTTATAAAGTTGTTCCTCGTTTCCATTTACATCCACCTTCACCACACATAAAGTTTAATGTTTGCTGTTAACCTGATATATTAAACATTAACAGTAACAGGATATGTTTATATTTAACAGTATATTCAATAACTGTAATTGATATATAATAGTGAAGAAACTTAAATTCAATTTTATAACCTAGCTGTAAGTAGTTTAGACATTTTTCTTGTGGCTATAATTCTATTTTAATCATAACACATTCTTCATCATGAAGCTTTCCTTCACCGTTAAAGCGAGCGATAATTAACTATTTAATACGCACATTACTTCGAGAAGTCAGAGATGCGCGCCTTGGTATCGAACTCGAGACCTCTGCGTGGCAGTCCAACGGTTTATCACTAGTTTATCGCTGCTTTTTTCGTTGCTGTTTATCACCCGTTAAATAGAAATAAATTCAATAATATTAAAAGTCGTATTTTAATATTTTATGTTTGGAACTAAACTGCACCATTAACATAATGGTCTAAGTGTATACCTGACGAATTGTTATTCATTGATTGTTTAAATATTTGCATAATACTAAGTACCAAGTATTACCAAGGATAGTGCGAACGATGTATTTCTAAGTCGACCCTCGGCGTATGGACGCCGGCGTCCAGACACATCACTCTTATTATTTTGTCAGGTTATAGGTAAGTTGACAGCTTAAATAGAAAATGTACACAATCAACACGTGAACAGCGTTTCAAAACACGCCATATTAGATTCTTGGCCACAAGTCCACAAAGAAAACACAAATTTGACAAGTCCGTGGTTCGAGGGGTCGTCGAGTAACACAGAGCTCGTGTGCCTCATAGGGTACACTAAATCGATGGAACCGGTCCCTGTGTACCACATACGGTACACCGGACTTTTAACTAGAGAAAGGGACCTACCAGAGCTGCAGCAGACTGGCAAGAAATGATCAAAAACCGAAGAAAGCTGTCCCGCCTCCCTATTTAGCCTTTTTAGTTACAAAGTGTCGTTCTTGTATCGCAAGCTAAGACACACATTACGTTTCTGAGCCAACGGAGTAAGTAATTATCTAGTACCGCGCTGCAGTCGACTTACTTATGTTTACATAAAGTTTTACAAGTTATTGTACTCTCAAGGCATTTATATAGTCACGGTATTTTAACTCTCCATGCGATATGACAGATTGCAATAAACCTTTGTGTAGTGTAGTAAGCTTTAAAATTATACCGCGTGCGGCTCGGCCACCGATGCTAAACGTTTTTAGAACTAATATTAGCAATGCGATTATTTTGATACCATTCAATTTCGATTGCACGGAAGGCGTAGTGCTTTGAGTGGGTGCTGAGTGTTGTGGGTTCGAATCCCACACGGGACAAATATTTGCGTGATGTTCTTTGTGTTCGTTGTTTGAATGTTTGTAAAATCACACGCGACACTGGAATTATTCCTAGTGTGGGATTTGTCGTTAATAAAAAAATAATAAAGTCGGATATATACATATATTACTTTGTGATGATTGTTGGAGACTAAAGAAGTCCTAAAACGTAATCTAAAATATTATAATGAATGTTTAAAGTTATCCTATAAGTAAAATGCATTTAGGTTATAATACCTAAATTGATAAAAATGTTAAGTTAAAGAAATGAGAGATATTGTTAGTTTGAGTGTGGTTCGTCCGTCTGCGATAAAGAGTTAACGGAAGTAGCGAAATATTTTTAATTTGTTCTAAAATGTCTAATGTACATACGTATCCAACATTTATTTATTTATTTATTTATTTATTTATTTATTATTAATTACAACGGTTATACACCAATAACAGTAATTAATTAATCTCTTATGATCTAATAGATTACATTATCATTATTATTAAAATTACAACAGTCATATCAAAATTATAAGCTATTAAATACAGATATTAATTAGATTATACAATATTATTCAGATGCAATGTCTTTCACAGAATTTCAAACATGATATAATAATTTGGTTGAATCTATCAGTCAACACGTCACAATCGGGTAGGTCAAGAATTAGGGCATTGATTGCGCCGTGCATGCGACACAATGGGGAATGCGCACGCGACACGGTGCGGCACGGTGCAGTCGCAAACAATCTGGGACGGCGGTTGGGCCGGTGGCGTAGATAATTGTCGGGGACATAAATCGCACATAGTATGTTGTGTAATTCTGGGCAATCAATCACATTCCGCAGAATTTTCAGAGCAGTGATGACCTGCGTCTGAGACCGCCGGACAGCTAGGGAATTATATCCTAAACTACCAAGCAAGTAATCTGTAGGGTACATAAATGGATAATACCCATGATTTCTCTTATATAAGTAGCGTAGAAAGGCCTTTTGAATCTTTTCAATAAGTAAGGTGTATGTTGATTCATATGGACTCCACACACAAGCTGCAAATTCCAATTTACTTCGAACAAGGGAATTGTATAGTATTTTGATGATGGTGGGATCACGGAAATCACGTGCATTGCGCAAAACGAAACCCAGTCGCCTATATGATTCGGCGGCCACTGCGGAGATGTGCTGGTGAAATGTCAGACCACAATCGAAGATAACGCCGAGATCACGCATGTTGAATACGCGAGTTATCTCGGTGCCCCCTAATTTGTATACAGTTTGACTAGGTCGTGATTTACGGCTGAACGTCATAGTGTGACACTTACTGGTGTTGAAATACAATTTATTTGTTAGACTCCATTGTAAGACTCGATCAATATCACTTTGGAGGTCCAAGCGAGTGCGACTCTCAGTAATTTCGAGTACTAACTTCAAGTCGTCCGCATAAAGCAGGCATTTGGCATGTTGTACTACGCTGACGAGGTCATTAATCATTAAAATAAAAAGTAATGGACCAAGAACTGATCCTTGGCTCACTCCAGATCGCGTGTGATATGATCCCGATAGAAAACATCCATGAGCAACAAATTGTTTTCGGTTCAAGAGATAGTTAGCGAAAAAATGCAGAAGCTTTGGCGTGAATCCTATGGCTTGTAATTTGCTCAGTAAGATGTCATTGTCTACGGCATCGAAAGCCTTTTTAAAATCAAAATAAAGAACATCTACTTCATGTCCCCTATCCAAACCCTTCGAGACGTAGTCAACGAGCGACAACAGATTCGTTTCCACTGAACGACCAGGTCGGAAGCCGTGTTGTTCATCACACAAGTAGGATTTTAGTTGATGGTAAATTTCTCTATGCACAATTGTTTCGAACACCTTGGCTGGACATGACAAAATCGCAATTGGACGATGTTCCTCAACTGAGGATTTATTATTAGTTTTCGGTATCGGAGTAACTCGGGATACCTTCCATTGATCAGGATATATGCCACTTTGAAGGGCCAAGTTAATTATGTAAGTGAGTGGGGGAGCAAGAAAATCCACACAACCAATTAATACATATGGTGGAATCTTGTCTGGACCGACTGAGCTTCGCGGTTTTAATTTACGAATGCCGGCCTTAACCTGAGATATAGTGAAATTACTAATGTGTATGTAGCCTCCATGAGTTGTAGCTGCGACAGGCAATATATTATCAGCGTCCAGTTTGGGGCTCTGTTGCAAAAACACACTAGAAAAATAATTAGCAAATGCATTCGCTGCGTCACTGCCGGTAAACGTTTTGCTATCGTAGGTCATTGTAGGCTCAAAGCCACCTTTGGACCGAAGACGTTTAATGTGCTGCCAAAATTGAAGTGGATTGCGTCTAATGCAATTCTCAGTTGATGCAATATATTGCTTGTATGCACAATCAATACGTTTTTTTAAGTTGGATCGAATACTACAAAATGCAAAATACACACTAGGGTCGGCGTGACGTTTCCATTGTCTATGAAGCTTAATTTTGTGCTTTAAATCTGTAATGATGTCATAGGAAAACCAGACGGGATAACGTTTTCTATTAGATATAGATCTCTTTTTTTTTGGTACACAAATATCAAATATGTTAGATAGTATTCTGTAAAACTCACCAACAGCGGACGGTACATCCGTGGCACTAGTGATACTGCTCCAATCAGTCTGTGACATGAGTTCGTAAAGTAAACGAAAGTCAGCCTTACAAAAATTCCAGTCGGTCGTTGAGTCGAGGTTACTTGGACTGGTCTGCTCCCTGCTCAACGTCGTAAGAAGTTTGATCTCAATGTCAAGGGGTGGATGATAAGAGTCAACGTTTACAATACCACCAGCCTCAGCGGGCTGAACTTGCACAGCGCAATCAATATTCCTTGATAGGACTACATCCAATTTGCCGCCAAAAACATTACGTATATTATTATTATCTAACATCGAGCAAAATGAAAGGAAGTATGCAAAATAACTGCTGACAGATTTTGATGCACTGTTAAGGTTAATATCACCAATTATAAATACATTACTTTTAAAATCGTTCACAAAGGATTCCACTTTGCAGAACCAGTCAAAATACACAGAATCCGCGGCACTTGGAGGTATATATACGGCACAGATATATACACTAATTCCTCTAACGGTCAGCTTGACCCAAAGATCCTCTCCGTCAGCAGTTTCGAAGTCCCTGGCTCGAACAGGCACAATTCCCGGCTTAGCAGCTATTAGGATCCCTCCTCCCGGTCCGTTTCTGTCTCGGCGTACCACACTCCAGCCAGTGGACACAACTTCAGAGTTCTCCACTGAAGAATCCAAGAAGGTCTCAGTACCAACAATAATGTCACAATCCAGAAGTGACATATTAGTTCTCCATCTATGCAATTTTGTTTTAATACCACGAACATTTTGGTAAAATACATCAAGCGTAGCCACTGCTCTTATGCGGGTAGAGTGATTTTTTTCACTAGGTTCAGAATTATTCGGTATGTGATAATCGCTTCGTCTGTTCGTTGGTGCGAAATCGACGAAAGGTAATCCACGGCTTAATCCGAGCATTTTCAGGCCAAATCTCCGGCGAGAGAATGCACTCATAGTACGCTATAGGCACCACCAGTTTGTATGACCTGTAGTTTCCCTTTGCTTTTACTTCATCTACGACGCATTTCGCTTGAGGATACAGTTGTTGTAGGTATACTGTAATTTCATTGGGACCGGACTCCATATTCCATAGGTGTATGCTTTTCGTTTCGTCGACTGCACGAAGAGAAGTAACATTAGGCCCAGCAGTACCACGAATAGAACCACGCATAGAGTTTCGTTGTTTTTTTTGGTTGGTCTGTCCATCAGTAGATGCAACACAATCCTGTTGACTGCCAGCACTCACGTTCTGTTCCTTCATTAAATGGTGATTTTTCTTGGTTTTCGAGTAGGCCGAGTCAAGATTGGTCTTATTTATAGCTGATGTGTGTATCGATGGGGAGACAGTTACTACTGGGGCTGCAAGCACTGAGGAGGTGGTAAGGGCTAGCTCCGTGTCAACTGAGTGGAGCAGATCCTCAGTTGGGTGAGCTATTCTCACGAGGTCAGTATCAACGGTAGGACTGTTACTAGTAGTTTGGACCTTGTCGATACCCGATGAACAATCTGTCCGCGTCTTAGCTTTTGTTTGAGCTTGTAAGTTTTTAGGACGGGTTTTGGTGTTCGTCTTCACGGTGTTGCGCCCCTGAGTATTAGTTGTGCAGGCAATTGGATTTGCTTGTTTCAAAGAGTTCTGATAGGTGATGATGCTATCTTCCATAGATTTAAATTGCCCGCTTAATTTTGTCAGGTTGTCTTTGCATTCTGCTATATTTTCGTGGCAACGATGTACATAAGTAAATATTTCGATTACCTTAAGGCTCATATCCAAAACATGCTCCTTCAAATCCTTAATCTCTAATGCAATGTTGCTTATGTCAACGGGGAAGTCACTCTTATGGTTTGTAGTTGGTGCTTTTCTTAATGTTATGTTTGAGGCGCGGGCAGACTGTGGGGTGCCAACTCTAATCTCTGAGTTGTTGCCACCCTTTTTTGAGGCACAACGACATTCAGGGCAAGTCCAGACAGATCTCTCATCTAGTGTCAATATTTGGTTGTTGCAAAGATGGTGATACAGCTTTCCACACTGTTCAATCATACACTGAAGATATTCTTCACCAGGCTTTAAATCATCATTACACGCAGAACACTTCATTTCGGTACAATGTGCTTGTTAGCAAATGCAAAAGTAGTACACAAAATATATTTCCTCCCTGAGGCAACGCTGCGTAGGTACAAACCGTTGCGCCGTCTACGTTGCTTGATCTATACTGCGACCGCTCAACTCAGTCACGGGGCACTAGCGCACGCCGAACTGCTCCTTACGCCGACCGCACAACCGTGCGAGTGGCGTGCGCTCCGTGCTAATTGACTTGTCATGCAACCAACGGTCCAACACACGTATTTAAAATGTCACTTTTTTCTTCACTGAATTTCGATAGTTTAACACTTTATTTGTTAAGTTTAGATAAGCACTTATTTGCACAAGATTCAATGTGAGATGTTTAACTATGATTTTGAAAGAAAACGGTTAAAACATGATCGACATGCACTAGTAGTGACTGCTAAACCCACGAATACCAGCCGCATTGCCAATTCTTTTTAAAAAAGTCTTCAATACGCTGTCTGCTTTAGTAGCATAAACACAGCAAACGATTTAACTCTTTTTCTATAATAGAATTAATGCTATTTTACTGCTATTAATACATGCTTATCCTAATGCTCATCATGGTATTCCTTGTTATCAGACATTCCAAAGCCAAGTCTCTGACCCGTAATCACGTTAAAGTATGAAACCCCTTTTACCGTGTTGCCGACTTATCGGAGTGTTGAGAAACGATGCTGTGCAAGTTTTATAAGCCGGGAGCCACAGCTGTGAATTGCGCACCGGAGCATGAAAAATTGCTTGTAAAGTGTTGCCAAGTTTTTGCTAAAACTACCTTAAACGCTATTAAACTGGAATAATTACTCAGTAAATATTAGTTTTAGAGCAATATGTTATGTAACTATATCATATCTTACAGAAAATAAACAACATTGCACAATGTTAACCGACTCTTGTAGAACTTCGTGCCTGTTGAACATAAAACAGAGTTTGGATCACTTAAGCATAATATTAAACAACGGGTCTTAATGGTTTAAGTATTTAAATGTATAAATAGAGCTTGAAGTCTTTTTATTAAGAAATAAAATAAGATTAGATATATCTAATCTTATTTTATTTATCGGATTTAAAATAATTCTATCTTATAAGATAGAATTATTTTAATTCCGATGTTTTAACAGACTTGCATATACTTTGATCCAGTTGTATAATATTAGTGTATTTTGTATCTATCGTGAGATGACCTCCAGCCACCCTAAAGTTTTACCTGGGGGTGGTGGGCTTCGTGGGCCTGCCCGCCACCCGATCAGTACCAGGTCCGAGAGGCGGCGTGCGTGTTCCCACGCGCGCCTCTGTATCGTGTGTCCGTCGCTCCCTCAGGGGACAGTAGGGATTAAATTAGTAGTGTCCAAAGAGCAGGACTATGTGCGTAGTGACCTACCGTTTCATACGGCGCGCCGTTACCTCACCGCGGTCGCGATTGCATGTGAAAGCGATTCGCGCGGCCCCGTCGATTGCGGTTATGTCGAGGAACACCGTGGTAGGTTTAGTCGGTATTACCGGGATGTCGCTCACCATCTTTCCCCAGTGAGTCCGACATAAGCTCTCCGTCGCCCCGCGGAGAAAGCCGCGTCAAAACATTCCGAAAGGTTAAAAAAAAAATTGTATGTATCGATATGGCTCACAGCTCCGGTCGCGATCATTATCAGTACTTTTTCTAGCAGAAAGATACACTGTGTCCTTTTCTGGACTCCCAATCGGCACCATAAGGACTTCATCTTTACCACTATAGGTTATTATTTATTTTATGAAATGTATACTTACATTAGTCCGTACAGGCTAAGCCAAAATAATAAAACATTTAGAAACAGTAGAAAAAAATTACATATCATAGGCAAATAACTTCC
The DNA here is from genome assembly GCA_930367265.1 of Catocala fraxini. Classification (NCBI taxonomy): domain Eukaryota; kingdom Metazoa; phylum Arthropoda; class Insecta; order Lepidoptera; family Erebidae; genus Catocala; species Catocala fraxini. Next base: position 689,882 of record OV884032.1, read on the forward strand.
ATAGTAGACAAATAATGAGGTGCCAGCTTTAGACTTTTTTGTTTTACAAGACCTCTCTAACACTTGCAGAAATCTTTGAAATCCTGTATAGCGGGGGACTTTACAAACATTCAAACAACGGACACGAAGAACACCTCGACTCGGGACAACCATTTGTGGTTCAAAGTTTTGTCCCGTGTGGGATTCGAACCCAAAACACTGCAGTGGCAGTGGCGAGGCGACCACTTACAGCAAATGTACTGAATGAATATGTCAATATTTTGTAAGACGCAGTACCTACGTACAAAATTTTAAGATATTGGTCCGACCTAGGGGCCCGAGTTGTCTCATTATCGGCATCTGTCTTAGCCTGGTATTAAAGACGACCATCTTTATATATTCTAATATGTATAGCTTGTATTATTTACCGCGGAACACTATTATTATATTATGGTTCGAAATCCTAACAACAACTGGTTATATATATAGATATACAGCTCTTATGATTTGTAAACAAAACTTGACGATTAAAAAGAGTGACCATGAGTGTCTTGCCCGTTCTTCTCATGAGCCCTACACCCTTGCTTTGCTGAACGTGGCAGTAAATGTAAATACGCAGAAAAAAATAGTATAAATTTGACATTCATAAGTGTTACCTTGTAACCTAATCTGAATAAATTTATTTTGATTTTGATTTTGATTTAGATCAATCCATTTATTCTCAAAAAACATTAAGTCAGTATTTTTGACCAACAAAAACGTTTAAACCCACATAGAGTATCAACTGCTTAGAATTCCGCGTGGGTCACGTCACTTGACTGGGAGGGTCATGTGAGGGACCCTTGCTAATAGATATTTAATGGGAGGCCAACATGTCACTACTGCTAAACTCCGAAACACTCTAAAATGTTTCCGAAAATAACTTTATCAAATTTCGTCCATTATTCTCCGTCGACATTGAAGCAAAGACGTGGGATAATTATGCGGATTATGCTTTAAACAAATATTATGGTCAAAGAACAATTAGATATTATTATACTAAACTATGTAATAAAATAATCATCAAGTGTATAGAATATGCAGACTGACAGTTAACAAGTCGTAGCATCCGTGAAGTGAAAGATGGTAAGTAGACTTCACATATAACACTTTAATGCACACACACGAGCAAGTTTAGTATAGCACACCACAGAAGAAAGTCGCAGTCAAAAGGAGCAGAAGAGAAAATAGGAGAGTACAGTATTGAACATTCAAAAGAATGTATTTCTTACGATAACTGACGAATATGTATGACATTGACCAGTTATACTTTTATAATAGTAATAACAATTTTATTTCGCGTGGTAAAGACGCATAGATAAATACCTTGTAGACTATATACTTTTATAATATGTGAAGATATGACCTATAATGAAATGAAACCATTATAGTTTACTTTTAATAAAAAAAATGAAATAAAGATTTTTTATATAAAACAACATACAAATAAAATAACATTGAATACACCAAAATTACTTTCCATTTAACTGATAATAATCAAAGATAATTCACTAAAGCAAACTGCTAGTTAATATTCAACCACTCAAAAGTTTTCCTAGAATATACATAATGATCCGATAAATTAGTAGGCCTGCCCTACTTACGATCTCTTTATCAAGTTGGGTATTACCCCAACCCCTTCATTTCAGTACCCGCAGTGAAGGGGTTAACTTTCCAAAGTCATTTAGCACTGCAGGCGGAATTTGTGCTGATCAAATTATCGAAACTTTTTGCAGTTTTAAATATTTTTGCTGAACCTATTTTACGCGCTGTGAACTTCATTACGCCGAAGTATGATTTAATTGTTTTTATAAATACAGTTAGATGTAGAAGTGGCTGACCCATGATACTTATAAGAAGAGAAGAAGAAAGCCTTAAAAAGAGGCAATATTCTTCTCTGGTCATCCAAGAAGCCTGAGGTGGACATTTCACAAAGTTTCTACATCATAAAGGCGCCATGAATAGACTAGTAGAAGATCGTTGGATTACCATGCAGAGCTTTTGAGTTCGATCGCAAGGTGCACACCTCTGAACATAGGTGCGTATTAAATCCATTTAATAAATAAAATCTAATAAGCTGCCTCTGTGGCGCAGCATTAGTGAATCAACTGCTGTGCATGAGACCTTTCGATCCCGGGTCGGGCCAACTATTACTTGGTGGGTTTTTCTGCCAAAAATCTCAATAGTTGCCTTTAGTTAGAAAATTTAAGGTGATTGAATCACACGTGTCTCGTCAAGCACGTAAAGCGGTTGATCCTATGCTCGATCTCTCTGGTCGTATCTGTTTGCCGTTCTATCAGATTACGAGGGTTAGGAAACAGAGAGTGCACTTGTTTTTGTGTACACACTTGTGCTTTAGAAAATCTCCTGCGCAAACCGAACGTGATCGAAATTCGGATCAGAAGTCATAGAATCAAATCTAATCAATTATTATTCGCTTTAACGGTGAAGGAAATATCATGAGGAATTCTGCATGTCAGCAAGTTTTCCATAATGTTCTAGACGATGTGTAAAGTTTACCAACCCGCACTGAGCCACTGTGGTGGACTATGGCTTCACTATATTAAGAAGAGGCCCGTATCCACAAAATGTGACTATTTATGAACTGGGCTATTATTATTTTTAAAATAAAGGCGCTAGGGATCGGAATCACTGATAATAAAACATCTGTTTATTTCTAACTCCAGTCATAATTATACATGATAAAAACCTCCAAAAAGATAACTGCAATAGCTGGATTGCAAAGAACTCATTTTTGTTCAAATAAATGAGTTCACCAGTGGTGTGAGTATATTTTTGTGGTATAAAAGTTAATTATTTTGTTGGAGTTTAAATCCACTCGCGCAATCCGGAAAACAACATAGCAAGTACATGTTTTTGTTTAGGAGAGCAAATATGTGTAGCTGCTCTACCCTATAGCTGGAGAAACTACTTTTTAATGGACTTCAAAAAAGAAAGAGGTACTTAATTTGGATGTATGTTTTTTTAATTTTTGTTACGCGATTACTTTGCCAATTATTGTGATTATTATTGATATATAATTTCATAATATTTTTTTTGTTAGGTACATCAATTTTATCGAAAACTGCACGGATGGCGCAGTGGTTTAAGTGATCGTATCGCCACTGCTACTTCGCCGAGTGTTGTTCGAATGTACAGTACTAAAATTTGTTGATCCTCAAATGGTTGTTTACAGTTTGTGTGTTCTTTGTGTGCATGTTTGTTGAATCTTTGTAAATTCCCCCGCGATACAGGAATAATTCCTAGAGTGGGACTTGTCTTTAAAAAAACACTTTTGGGCATTTTTAAGGAGAAGGAGCGGAAAGGGGTAATAGGGTGATCGGGACCCCGGCACTTTCACTCACCGAACGAAACACAACAGTAGGAATACTGGTATTTCACGTCGATATTTTGTGAGAGGATAGTCCTTCCCCGGTCGAGCCGACTCATTCATGCTGAAATCAGCGAGGCCTCATTAGGTTTTTTTTATTAAATAACGTGATTTGATCCTCCTAAAGTAGTTTAATTTCAGTGAAACTGACTATTTCTCATTATTTGGTTCTGGAAATTTATGCCAATGTAGAACGAAAATATATGTATGCTTGAAAATAGGGAGGCGTGATTCTATTGCTTTATTTAGCACTGAATTTTATCCACGGCTTCGCTCGCGTAAATGTAGGGTATGCCAATGTAGAACGGCTAAGTAGTTAAGGCGCTAAATTTCATGATGATTCGTCAAGCATGTAATGCGTAAAAGAGTAACAAACAAACTCACATTCACATGTATAATATTAGTTTGGCTTTAAAATGATGAGATGACCCTCTCGTATATCACTTCTAAAGCCAAAACTAATTGGCAATTTAGAAATAAGCTAAAATAAATAATAATAATATAATAATATTCTATCACATACGCACAATACCATCTAGCCCAAACTAAGCAGAGCTTGTACTATGGGTACTAGACAATGGATAAACATACATATATACTTTTTTTTGTAAATACATACATATTATACATAGAAACACCCAGACCAAGACAAACATCCATGTTCATGCACACAAATGTTTGACTTGTGCGGGAATCGAACCCGTGACCTCAGGCGTGGCAGTCGGTTACACTAACCACTACGCCATCGAGGTCGTAAAAATAAAGATATATATAATATTACTTCGTCATAACGAAAACTATCTATTGAGAGTATAATGGCCAATAGTGGGTATTTCTGATATTGCGGCAGTCTCTGCAACGAATGAACAATTAAGTGAATTTATATTGGATACATTTATAACGAGCCATAATGTACTCGTTTGCCGCAATGTTTAGGCTTGCTAGTCACAAATTCTAGGGACGGCGGATACCGAGCTGTTTTTAAAATTTAAATTGAATCTTCACCACTTTATACTATGTTTGTCTGAATGAATGTAGCCCGACGGACGGTGCATTGTTGTATCGTCGCTATACTCGGCGCCAACTATAGAGGTATGGCTCTTCACATGGAACAGAATAATTTACATAAGTATATTTCACACAGAATTGGGACTTTGTTTAATTCCACGACTAAGAAACTGAAGTGTATGCTATTTAAAAAAATCTATTCCTGAATAAATCAGAATTATTGATCTTTCAGTGGCGCAGCAGTAGTGAATACATCTGATGTGAGGTCTCGGGATCACGCAATATTTACTAGATATATTAAAGTAACACTTTACATATCAGCATAGAAAAAATTATATACAGCCTACTGGTGGAAATTTCACTACAGTAATTTTTTTATAACTTTGGTTTCTGCTCATTTTTTATATTATAAAGTTTAACTTTGTCAAATTTAAAGACCTTCGTGCAAGCAATATGCTTAAAATGAGATAAACATTTTTCTTCATTTAATAATATAACGAAGGGTTGGACGACCATCCCGCTTTTGACATGATGAAGCAACAAAATATAGACATGGTATTATTTTCGTACGCATATGCCATAACTGTTAGTTACTTCAACGGACACTCAAGCTCGCGCTTAACGTTCCGAAACTAACCAATAGATGGCGCTTTATTAAATTCCAATCACAGAAATAAATTGCATTTAGATGATTATTTTTGAGGCTATTTGCGCCAATAAAGAAACTTAAAAACGCTGTCCCTATTTTCAAGGAGGAGAAATCTTGTAAGGATATCCTAGAAAAGCACTTGGATATATTTTGTCGTTGCATAGAATAAATTGCATGATGTGAATCTTACTTTAGCAATACCTAAAGTAGTACGGATGTGAGATCTAAACATTTTTGTTTAAGATTACGTCCACTGATATCCGGTATACTCCAAGACTAGGAAAATTTGAGTAAGTCACCATCTAGACACAATAAATTAAGGGGAAATACAATAAATAATTTAATGTAACAAAAAATATTTTAACTTTGCCTAAATAATGTACCTCTTTTTCTCCGCAGAAAAAGGGGAGCTGACAGGGCATGTCGGGCTAAACCTACCAGGATATGCTATCTCGCCGCCTTGAATTATGGTTGCTTACCTGGAAAGTAAACTACATCAGTGACCCAACCAACAGTGCCCAAAGCTGGCAAGAAATGCCTACAGGTGACGACTGCTGGGTGATGCCGCGGCTTGACAAAGAGCGTCGTCCGACTCACTAAATCTTGTATTGTTAAAAAATGATCCTGCATCGTAATTAGTTTTAGCCGAATATTTAAACAAGCACAAATTTTGCTGAAGTTGTAATATATACATGCATATATATTCAGTCAGAATAGCTATCTGTGTTACTTCAGTTTTTGGCGTGTGTTGTTACAACACTCAAAACCCTGCACCATCCACGCACTCGTTTCTCATCTGTTTAAATGAACAGCTTGTATCAGTAATTTTCATTTACATTACATGACCATAAGTTTCACGTTAATTGCTCAACAATGAGACTAAGACGTACCATGAAATAGCCATTTTACTAGTGTACGGGGCCCCTAACTCGGTATCATTAGTGGGCACCCAGGTTGGAATTCACCTCTCGCCCGCAGAGAACTTACTTTGGCCAGTCGCCAAACAACTACTATCAGTTTCTACTAATGAAACTCGATTTGTAGTCACTTGAGCGTGATACAAGGTTTACCTACTAGTGATTTGATATATAAATGTAGTTACAAATTATACGGCATTTAAAAGTACCGGTTAAATCTCTTGTCGCTTTTTATACTGCTAAAGCAGCAAACAAGGTTGGAATTCGCGTCATACTTATCTGTTTTTTTTACCAGCATCATCAATCGTGGGTTGCTGATCTTCAAAAGAAAATGTTGCCACATGAACAAGATCAAACTAGCACAAAGTGTCTTTAAGAAGCCTGGCAACCCTGTTTAGGAATAGACCAGGTTGTTTAGTTAAGATCGAGAACATAGCCAGTCAAGCGGTACCAGTTCAAACACAAGCTCAGGTTTAAATGTGGTTCTCATGGTGTCTCTCTTTTTGTTTGATCTTGATGGAGTATATTAAACTACTCGGAAGCTGCTAACATGGCTGAACTGGCTTTCTGGTCGACACGATGTTGTGAGGCAACTTTTATAACGATTTTAATATTGGTATTGCTTATGAATGGTACTGGTATTTCACCAGCAAATGTATAAATGTTTTCTGGTCGGGCTGGAGTCCATGACGGTCCCCTAGTACAGTAGTGTTGTTATGGAGAGTGATTGAATTTGTCGCCGACCCGACTGTCATGTTTTGATTCAAACACGTTGGTGAATACGACTGTTGTGTATGAAGGTTCTGGATACATTAACGGGTCGGGCAAAATGTTATGTTTTGTCAAGAAATAGTCTGATGCTGTTTGGAACTGACCCGGTGCATGGACAAGTGCGACATGAACGCACAACAACAGAGTGCAAGTGAAGCAGTACTAACATAGTTAATAAGCTATATAAATACTTATACAAATTGTATGTATGTTAGTCATAAGGTATTTATCTATGCGTCTATGCCACTCGAATTAAAATAGTTATAATTATTATTAATAAGGTCGTTACCTATTAGGTGGGATCTAAAATCATAAATACCAGGTTGCACGATCCATGGTCACAAACAGATGGCATGACGACGTTCGGCTTCCATTTGTGAGTTCAAGGAGCATATCATGGCAGTAAGAAAACTATCAGACAATAAGTCGGCAATAGTAGAGCATTTACTTAAAGCAGGGACTAATACTATCTTAGCAATTTGAATTACCTGTCTGCATACTGCAGTCAAAGTAAATAGAATACTTGTATCTAGACGTGCAGCATCCAACTTCCCGGGAAAGAATAAAGTACACAGATTATTTTGGAGCCTTCGGAGAAACACAGTATCTTGCTATGCATAAACTCACGCACACATATACTCCTTAATGTATTTATTAAATCTTAGTACCTCCCATTAGTCTGCAAAGCAAATTAATCGGCCATTTCAGAATATTTAATTTTGTAGTTTACTTGAAATCTCTGGAGGTAATAATGCACTTTGCTTTAACAATACGTACTTATTCAGAGTATTTCGCGTGTTTCCTTTTAAAGGCACTGAAACAAGTAAAAGAAAACAGTTTATACAAATGGTCGTTAGCTATATTTAAAGTTGCAATACAATAAAAAAATAAATATGAATACTCAACATTTTTATTCATTCGAATGTTGATCAATTTGTTGTCACTGATTATAGTCAAATATTCGAATGTTTGATGGTTGCGACGATCAATGGTGTTTTGACATTTATCGATGATGTTTCGAATAGCTCGGATGACACTGACGACCTTCTTAGATCTTCTGTAATATTTCTTACCCACGCTGTCCGTTAGACTACATGACGCTGTTCTCGTATATATCTACTTACAGCAATGATGAGCTTTTTTCATTCATCCTCCTAATAATCCAAGCCTTGTTGTACGCGATCTGAATAATCGATAAGCGGTACATATCGCATCCGTAGTAGCAAATTGTTACGTAATCAAATAACCAATCAATACCGAGTTAGTTAATACATTCGCAAGTTCGGCAACGTCTCGAATATTTCGAGTTACTCGAAAATTCGGGTTATTAACCGATAACCACCCATCGCTTTAAGTTAATAAATACCGCCTACTTGTTGTAACTTTATAATTCTACTAGACTTTTCCCGCAGCTTTGTTCGCATTAATGCAGATATTGTCGATAAATTTTTATCCCTCGGATTCTGTCCTTTTTTTGTAGATGAAAGGTACCCTTTATCCTTTTCTGTACCCCTGATAACATGTTTGCGATATTTCATAATAATTTGGTAAGTAGTTTGGGCGTGAAAGCGTAACAATAAACAAACAAACTCAAATGCATTTATAATATTAGTTAGGATTAGTTTCCATATCACTTATATTTCCAAAACACGAACAACAAGATTTGTTATTTATAATTCGGTTTGTGTACAAGTCTCCATTGTTAAGACTTTTGTTCATCTCATAGTCGACTCATCTACAGATACCTAAAGTGCCACCCTTAGTAAGAACCAAAGAGATCACGAATTCCCGCCAGTTAATTGTGGTGTGCAAAGTTGGCGTGCCAACATCCAGTTCGGGGCTTACCTTCGAGGTGCGGGAACTTGTGATCCTTTTGCCAACAACTACCCGGACACGCTACGCCTAGCATTTTTAGCATCAACTTCAAATACTACCGAACTTTCTGGAATTATGTAAAGTTTGTGGACTAGAAAAATTATTTACGGGATTTACTGAGTATGCTTTCGTGTATATACTTACTACATTTATGTATATACTTACTACATTTTGCCTGTGACTTTGCTCGCGTAAATATTGGTTAATTTAGGTTAGTAACAGTTATTTTTACTGAATGAAAGGTACCCTAAGTCTTTCTCTGTTCTCCTGACAACCTGTATGCGAAATTTCATCATGATAGTTCGAGTATTTAACGCGTGAAACAAACAAACTCACATTTGCATCTACATATAATACTAGTTAGGATTTCTGAACGAATGACAAGAATTTGTCTTTGGATTCACATGCATCCGGCTATACGGTTCTACGGTACCTACCACGTACTAAGTTCTGGGTGCCTAGTGCGAACTGTTTTACGTTAATGCGATCGTAACGTTTACCGCGTTTGGCTCTCTGATTGGTTAAGAGCTTGGAGAGGGCCAATCGGAGCGCTGAACGTCATAAACGTGTCGATCGCGTTAACGTAAAACAAACTAGCACTAGGCACTCTGGGGATTGTTGAATCTCAAGTAAGTATGTACGCAATAAATAAATAAAACTAATATGTAATTACATTGTAATTACAAATATTCACTGTGACCTACGTCGACTATCATCTGTACAATTATCATAATCCATTATTATAATAATTATTATTTTTACCGCTGCCGTGATCATAAAGTAAAAAAATATCTTGGTCTATTAAAATAATTATTTTTTGATTATTTTATGAACATTATCAATATACACATTTATTTAAAACTAACTTATACCTAAAATTATAAAACAGAAATAAAAAAGAAAAAGAAGAGCTAACGAGGCTTTTGACTGTTTTATGGAAAATTTCACATTATTTTATAAATTATGCTTACCAGAAAAAGAAATTGTCATTAAAACAAGCAAAAAGACAAAATGGATATCTCGTGGGTTAAAAAAATGCAGCAGAAAACAAAGGCAGTTACTTTGGCAATACCGGCTTAATCCAATCCATAAACATAAAATTGAATTAAAAAATATACAACTCTCTATAAGAAAATTATTAGATTAATGCAAAAAGCCCAAAACAACCATTACATAAATTCAGCACGAAACAAATCAAAAGCTGCATGGCAGATCATAAGCAGGTCCAAGTTTTGTTTACCACAAGAACATATATTATCCATAAGGAGAAATAATTCATATGTTGCGAACCCAATTGACATTGCAAATGAATTTAATGATTATTTTATTGACGAAATTGAGAATAACATTAAAACTGACACGTATTTATTTAATAATAATTTTACTTTTGATAATTTGACATCGCAATCAATATTTATGCCACCAGTTACTCATTATGACATTATTAAAATAATAAACACTCTTAATAACACCAATACTGTTGGATATGACGGCATTTCTACAAATGTAATAAAGTATGTAAAAGATGTTATCGCACTGCCATTAACGCATATTATTAATTTATGCATCACTGATGGCATATTTCCAGAAAAGTTAAAGAAAGTCATAATAAAGCCATTATATAAAAAAATGACAAATTAGATGTAAAAAATTATCGACCTATTGCTAAAATACCAGTCTTCTCTAAAATATTCGAAAAGGTAATCTATAAGTCATTGTACACGTATTTCGAAAGATATAAATTATTTTGCAACGAACAAAAAGGCTTCCGAAAAAATACAAATATTAACATGGCAATATATGATCTCCTATTAAATGTCATGACATCTATGGATAAACGTAACCCAGTATGTGCGATATATACCGATATGACCAAAGCCTTTGATTACGTAAATCATAATATACTCTTGAAAAAGTTGCATGGTTATGGTGTCAGAGGAAACATCCTCCAACTCATAAAATCATATCTTAGTAATAGATATCAATGTACAGAAATCGCTAGAATATGCCCTAAGAATAAATTAGAAATAAAATATACTTCTGGACTTAGACAAACAAAATTTGGTGTACCTCAAGGCAGCGTGCTCGGGCCACTACTCTTTCTAATATATATTAACGATCTGCCAAAAGTGTTGAGTCATAAAATGATCTTATTTGCAGATGACAGCACAGCCATTATAGAATGTTCTGACTTTAACTGCTATCAAAATGATATCAATAATTCCCTAACTAAAATTATAAATTGGCTTTGTCATAATAATCTAGTTATAAATTTAACAAAAACTAAAGTTATGCATTTCCATCAGCGCCGTGAAAATGAAAGTATTAAAGTTACATATAAAGATGTTAACATAGAAGAAGTAAATAGCGGTAAATTCTTAGGCATTACTATTGATAACAAGTTAACGTGGAAACCCCAAATTGAGGAAGTGTGTAGGCGATTAAGTAAATCGGCATACGCACTTTTTCCGCTTTCAAAAAAAGTTAATACAGAGACATTATTGAAGGCTTATCATGGTTTAGTAGCCTCAGTTCTACGTTACGGTATTATTTTTTGGGGACGGTCCACTGACAGAGAGCTTGTATTTAAAATGCAAAAACGTTGTATCAGATCAATGTGTGGTCTTAAAACAATTGAAAGCTGTAAATCTTATTTTAGATCCTTAAAGATATTAACATTCCCATCATTATACATATTAGAGATTGCACTATTTGTAAAAACTAATTCTGAATTGTTTACGAAATTATCTACTGTAAGGAAGAATCCAATGCGTGCTCAATACCTTAATCAATTGTCTCATGTTAAATGCAAAACGTCCTTGATGCAGAAGAGTTTTTTTAGTATTGCGTCAAGGATATATAATAAAATACCGAATGAAACCAAAAGCATGCCGACCACAATTTTTAAAAACAAATTAAATAAATTTTTGATTGACAAATGTTATTATACATTGGACGATTTTTTAAATGATAAATTGTAATTCTAATGATTAATTTAATGTTATTTTCTATTATGTTTCTTAATGATTTTTATGATTATGATAATTAATTCAATGTTACTCACAATTTAAATTGTATTTTACGATGATGTTTTAAAATTATTCAATTAATTTAATATCACTAACAATTTTATTTTATTTATCAAATGTTTGTATGTCCTGAAGACAAAACATAGAAGTACTAAAACAAATGTAACACCTTAATATTTACCTATGTTTAACAAATAAATGTAAAAAAAAAAAAAACAAAAAAAAAAAAAAAAGAACCGAAGAACTGTTTGATTTGGTACTAGCGCCCCTTTCTATCATCGTACCACTCGACAACGAAGCAGGATTCATCCATATCACCTGGAAGCGTTCAAATCCGGGACGGTACGCTTCCAGCGATCATTTCTCCCACGTACGTGCAAGCTCTGGAATGAACTACCTACTTCGGTGTTTCCCGAGCGCTATGATATGTCCTTCTTCAAACAAGGTTTAAAGAGAGTTCTTCTTTCACGGTAAGCAGCGGCTTTGCTGTGTCCTGACATTGCTGAAGTCCATGAGCAGCGGTTACCACTTGCCATCAGGCGGACCACTTGCTCGTCTGCCACCGAAGGCAATAAAAAAAAAAAAAATTTAACTAAAACCCTCAAATATCCTCATAGAATTCCTCCTCATCACAGTCCACTGGAAGTTTGCTCAAAAGACTGACAGCATTTATTTATTGACTTTATTGGAACACAAAACACACATTAAATGTAATGCAACAATTTTATACATGTAAAAGAGTTAATTTGTAACCCCACACCAATGTCCGCATATTAATATAAAATAGAAAGAGGGATGAAATAAAATAAACACGCGCGAGAATTGTTAAGGAGAAATCTAGCAATCATTATTTTAACAATTCAATAGCTTGTTTACGAAATTTTAAATACGAGAATGCAAATATATCTAAGTCTATAAGGTGTATGTTATACGTTTCAACAAGGCGACGAAGAGGTGCCCGTGTGTCGGCGTTCGTTCTGCACTTGCAGTGTAGAACATCCGGGGCACGCGCGCCTCTCGTCGCAATACGGTTCTAGGTACAACGTAACTTAATTGGTTAGTGATTTCGGGGCAGTCAAACCTATTGTTAGTTAAACTGTACAGCATTATGGATGCAATTAATTTTCGTCTAGATTCCAGGTTCAAAAGTGGGTATTTGCACAGTAATTGCGTATATGATAATTTAGGAAATCGGCATTGAAATTCGTAAAAACGCCACGATAAATGGCAATGCTTATTCTTTATATAAAAAGTAAATACAGTAAAACATATATTTATACATCATCAACAATACCAACAAAAGCTTCTTAATATGATTATTGAAACCGTCAAGCGCAAGTGAGAACAACAGTTCTCAAATAAATAAGCAATTTGGGCGAGCCGGGCACGTCTTAATCACGGTAGAGGCCGCAATGGCGCATAGGGAGAATTCAATGGTGACACATCGGTAGCCACGCTAATGGAAACCGGCCCACATTTACGGCTTTGTTAATTTTATTCAAGTAAGTAATGTTAACTACAATGACTTAAGGGTTAATTAATGTAAATAAGTTGTTCGTTGGAGGACATATAGGTTTGAAAACGTGCACTTAAACGAATGGAAAACCATGCGGACATAAAAAAATGTTTCTTTAGCCCGAAACGCAACAATATACTTAAATATTGACTATAAAAATAAAAACTGGTTAAGTGCGAGAGCACCGATAGCTCAGTGGGGAGACCAACAGACTGCAATGCAGAGGGTCTCGGGTTCGAACCCACGTCGCGCACCTCTGACTTTCGGAAGTTATATGACTTTTCGAAATTATGTGCGTATTGATTGACAATTATTGCCTGCCCCGTGCCTCGGAGAGCACGTTAAGTCGTCGGTCCCGGCTGCCATGAACATCTATGGCAGTCGTTATTGGGAGAGTGTCGACACAAAAGATCCCACTGGGTCGGAGTGTCGCCGGTCTGCACTGACTGGCCCCCACATAAGATACAAGATACAAGTGCGAGTCAGGCATACACACTGCACAACTCATCAGCAAAAAGCTCAACTCTCAACCTATTACAGTTCACGAGATACAGCCTGCTGACAGTCAGTCGAATGGACGGACAGCGAAGGTTTTAGTACGGTAGCCTATTTATTCTCTGAATATCGTAAAATACATGAATTGAGGCCCTAGTTCCTACTCTATGATTCGAGAACTATACTCATTTCGTCAAGTTAAGTATGGTGTTTTTGCTTGTGCCAAACACCCATGGTGGATTTTTCTGATCTTGTTACCGGACGCAAGTAGCTGGCGTGAGCTACATTGCAATAGAAATACATTCATCTTTATTGACAACGACAAATTGATGACGAACTCGATGGCGTAGTGGTTAGTGTAACCGACTGCCACGCCTGAGGTTGCGGGTTCGATTCCCGCACAAGTCAAACATTTGTGTGCATGAACATGGAAGTTTGTCTTGGTCTGGGTGTTTATATGTATAATATGTATGTATTTACAAAGAAAAAAAGTATATGTGTATGTTTATCCATTGTCTAGTACCCATAGTACAAGCTCTGCTTAGTTTGTGCTAGATGGTGTTGTGTGTATGTGATAGAATATTATTAACTATATGCACAAGTACGGCGCTATCTTATACCTTAAGAAAGAACAAGAAATTCACCATAGAAACACCAAAAAACTATTACCACAAAAATAAATTCTAGGAGTAGACTACACAAAATACTACACACTCATCTTAATGCAAGAAACACCATCAAAGCTATTAACACATTCGCTATTCCTATATTAACTTACTCTTTTGGAATCATCCGCTGGACCCCAACAGACCTCACTACACTACAGAGAAACATTAACACCACATTGGCTAAACATAGGAAACATCACTCCAGAGCTAGAATTCAAAGATTAACTTTGCCTAAAAGTAAGGGGGGTCGAGGCCTCGTCGACATCACAAACCTTCACAACAAACAGATCACACTACTCAGGACATACTTCCACAACCGTTCACCCCATTCACAACTACACAACGCTATACGTCAAGCAGATACATTCACACCACTCTCTCTCACCGATCACTCTAAACAAATGAACACAATAACTAAACAATAAAAAAATTATATGTGGACTTAAAAATCTCTACATTGCCGACATCGTCTCGGCTTAAATAGCACTAATGTTGACAAGATAGCGTCAAACGCATGGCTAAAGTAAGGCGAGCTGTTTCCTGAAACAGAAGGCTTTATGTTAGCGATCCAAGACTAGGTTATAGACACAAAAAATTACAGGCAGTCATTCGAGACAGCAGTTTAACTAGCGATCATTGTCAGCATTGTCACAAACTACCTAAAACAATTCAACACATCACAGCGCATGCTCATCAATCACACAAACAGACTATAAGCACAGACACGACCAGGTAGCAGCTATCATACACCAAACACTTGCCTACAAACACAAACTACTATCCGAAAAAACACCATATTATAAATACACCCCAAATTATATTAGACTCACCAAACTTCAAAATGTACTGGGACAGAACTAGAAACGCAAAGTCAAAACAATACATCATAATGGACCGGACATCACACTACACGACAAGCAAAATAAAGTTGTATATCTCATTGACGTAGCCATACCCAACACACACAACTTAAGCTCCACTCATACTTACAAATTTTCCAAGTACGCAGATTTGACTATTGAACTCAAAACCCAGTGGCGAAATCATACGGTCAAGACCATCCCCATACCATCCAGCACAGGCGTCATATCTAAAACACTCCATACAACCCTAAAAACACTAAACATCCATCCTCTTAGATACACACTACTACAGAAAGCAGTTATCTTAAATACATGCAGAATTGTCAGAAAGTTTTTATCTATAGATTAATTACCATACCACCAGAGTTGTTTTGGCCCAATGCCCGCAATTCTGGCGAATTTCCCCAGTAATGAGCGAGGATAAAACCAATAAAATATAAATAATAATAATATTTTATTACATGCACATAATTTGAATGCCAAGTAAACAGATGGTTCGACTATAATGTGTATGAACTTAACACAATTATTCATGCCTAGATTTTGGCAGCGACTTCACTTGCGTTTGCTGCAATTTCGATCCTTCAAGAACAGTTCCTTTTCTGGATGAGACCTAGGTCCTATGTCTTTTTCTGTCCCCTGGACAACATGTATGCCAAACTTCATAATGATCGGTCGAATAGTTAAAGCATGAAAGCGTTACAAACAAACAAACTCACATTCGTATTTATAATATTATTAAGGATGAGAATTTTAACGCACAGCCGCAGACATGTTATAAGTTATAATTATATCAATGTGTATAGGAAATTAGAGTAGTGCACTATATTTGAATAATGGAATAGATGCTCTTAGATTTATATGAAAAAAGTACTGCCACCGGTTCGGAATCTGCACTAGTAACTACCTGTAGAAGCGCATTACGATTACAATTTTTACTTTACCTTATTTTATTCGAACATCATCATTTTAACAAGTGATACATTGTTTCCAATATTTATTATTAATGTTCATTTGCAATTTTGAGGTTTAAAAGAAACTTTTATCATATTTGCTACAGCTTACCTTTAAATACGTTCTGAGATCAAATACATTATTATAATCTTAGTTATTTACGCCGTGGAATTGAACAGTGATTCAGCCCCGGCCTGGTAGAACGTAGGAGCACAATTAAGTATCCCATTTGTTTTAATTTAATGCTCTTGTTACCTGAACATTACAGCGGAACTGTCTTAATCTTAGTGAACGCTTTGTGTCTGGATCTATTTCTTTAGAGCTGTAACTGTGTTGCAGAAAGGCAGAGCTTTTAAAAGATAATTTGTAGTTTGTCACCTGTACAGAAAGTTAAAAATCATATTTATAAATATAAGTCGTATATTTAAATGTAATATGATTCATTCAGCGATACTTAATCTTAATTTACTTTTGATTTGATTTGATTGATACATAACTAAAGCCTTTATCAGGAATACAGACGAAGGCAAAATATTGATGCCAGTAGTATTTTTTTGATTTCACTGTATGATTCACGCGGCAGAACTCTATTCTCAACAGATTTTATTTCGAAAATTGGTTGTCAGATGTGTACTTAACAAACACTACATGCAAACACGAATAACTTTTACTATAACGTCGCACAATATGATTGTCTATTCTTTAGTTCAGCTTGATGTTTCATTTGCGATCAATTTAGGCTAGAAAGCAATTAAACTCAAACGCTAATTGGTAAAGCAAACTTCGATGCGGTCATGACTCTAATTAAAATCGAATTAATTGTTTATTTAACTAGTTGTAGGCCGTGTTTTTACTTACATACTTATTATTAATAATGTACTCGAAGTAAGTATCTCGTTGATGCTTTAAGTTTGAGCTTTTGTTTACGACCGATCGTGAAAACCCTGGCTCGTTGCCCGATTCAAGCAAAATATTTATACATAGATTTTGCCCGCGGCTGTGTTCATGTAAATATAGGTTAGGATAGTAACATTATTTTTTTCGGCATGAAATGTACCCCATGTCCTTTTCTGTTCCCCTGACAACGTATATGCGAAATTTTATGATGATCAGTTTAATAGTTAGGCGTGAATGTGTAACAAACAAACAAACTCACACTCGCATTTATTATATTAGTTAGAATTCGGTTTAATGAAATTGATTTCTCATAAGAACATACAGCCCAGTTATAAAAATAAATTTAGAATGGTTTTTTCTTTGTAGAATTCTCATGAATCGGGAACCAGTAACAGGCTTGCTATATTTTATGTGTGAACTAAACACAGCTAGTAAAATGTGGGTGTACTAGTAAGCCGCCTATACTTTTGTAGATAAACAGGCGCGATGCATTGTATGGGTCAAATACTCCCCTGTAAACCTTCTAGCAGAAAAAGAGTGAAGCAAGTCAAGGTCAAAAATCTTTACTTTCATCAAAATGTGTAAACAATTTTTGGACACGTAAATTAACTCAAGAGAGAAGGCTAGGTAACATCAGAGAGCTAATCATCGTAATAAAAATTGTACTAAATAGAGTTCCAGTCTAGTCTAAAAGATGTCACAATTTAACTCAAAAGCTAATTATTTTCACAATTGAGTTTGATTTTAATTTAGACGTCTAATTTAGTAAGGTCAGGACAGGTCAGTAAGACCATTGTCGTCAATGAATTAGATTGTAATGGATTTGAAAGAACACCTATAAACAAGGTGGCGCAAATGTTATCACATTAAATGTTATACTACCTTAAGCCTGTTGAAGAAAGTAATGTTTATTTGTCCGCGGCGCTATGGTGACCTAAGAGTCCTAAGACACTACTTTCTGTTTAGAGTTTTATGGTACGGTAAATGTAGTTAAATAAAAAATGTAATTTGCGAGTAATTATGTAATATAATTAACACAAGATTTCAATAACTATCAACAAAAGTCATGTAAACTAAAATTATGCTAATTGAACAAAATATACTTGACTAATACTATAAATTAGTAAAATAAATGGTAAATGGTTAATGGTTTTGGTTTGAGCACGCGGTGTCTCAACGAGAATCGATCGCGAACTAGTTAAAAGATTCAACTAAAACGCTAATGAGCACAATTGCTAGTGATGCATTTAAGCGCATTAGCTGAGTGTTCGATTTTAACTCGAACATATTCCCGACAGCAAGATGAGATGCGTGAGGATGAGTGTGTATGATATGATATATCATATATATTATATGCACTTATAAGTCCATACAAAATAAAAACATATTAAAGACATATAAAAAAGTTAAAAATACAATGGTTTATAATAAAAATATTAGAAGAAAAGATTATTATGACTATGGTAAGCAGCTGTTTCTAACGCATTACACAATGGTATCTTCAACATTCAATCCGTTGTTATCAACACCCGTGTCCGTATTTTTGTTTGGTTTGATGGAACTATACTTAGCACTAGGCCAGCGTTTGGCATAAGAGTGTAAACAAATATCTGAGTCATCTTTCTCACATAAATCACCCGCACTAAGCACTACACTATTCACTGGTTCACTGTTTAACCTCGGCTTTGGCACTGTTGGTTCTTTCCGACCTGTGCTCTCGCAACAACGTTGAGTTCTCGGAGGCGGCGGGGTCGGCGCAGATTCCTGTCGGCACCGACCCTCGCCGCGGCGCACGCCAGCAGGTTCGCGGCGCGTGCGACATCGACCGCTCCTCCACACGTACGCTACAACTGCGCACACTACGCTCGCTATCAATGCATATATGATAACGTAGTGATGAATATCATGAGGCGATATGGTCTTGACTTCCGTGTTTTCCATCTTTAATTCCCTTATGTGTTCTTCCAGACTGGTCATGGATGCGTTTAAGTTTTCCACTTCGCTAGATTGCCTTTCGTCGGGAAATGTTATGTTGACGATGTGATTTATTTGGTCAACTTCAGGCACATAAACGGTTGGAAGAAAATCGATTTGGTTTGACTCGTGACGTACTGAATATAATGAAAAGTCCTTGCCCTTGATTACACATTCTTGACTAATAGCAATGACCCCTGCTTTGCTCAGCTTACGTACGGTAACTTGATCGCCGCATATGATTTTTATTGTGTATGTATCACAACAAAAGTAAATGTGCTGCGCTGTTATGTGTAATTCTACCCAGTTATTGGCACAGGTGGATTGTTCAAATAAACATTTATTAGTTACTAAGTCTAATTTACAGAAACCTTCATCATTTTTGAGATTTAAGATTGGTTTGAGCAATTGACACATGCACGTTGGTCCACGGTGCAAACATGTCGCTAGTTCGTTTATACTCATGCTGAAGTAAGAGTCTTTCCTGAGATTAACGGCAACATAATCCGATATTGGTATTATTTTGGTCATATTAATTTTTACTTGGTGTGGGACTGGTATCAGGTTGTAGAGTTGGAAGCTCTCTCTTGATATGAGCGGGAACGTAACTTCAATCAGGACATATTTCTTCATTGCTCTAGCCTTGACCTTCATCAATTTATAGATATATTGAAGATCAGTGTTTATATCACTGATTGGTAGTGTCAGTTCGCTAGGAATGTGGCCGTATATGGTTTGAAGCTCACGTTTAAGTTGAGTTGGCGTCAACAAATGAGTACTTATTTGGCCACGATAAATATCCGTAATTGTTTCAAGCAATGTATCTTGAAGTCGCCTTAAACTGTGCAACAAGTTGTTACCAGCTATTGCCGTTAGGGTAAAGTCTTGGATATAAGTTATATTTTGAACTTCGCGCCTGAGGGTGCTTATATTGTCTTGCATGTCAAATAGGTTCTTGTTGATAATTTTGTGTTGTCTATCGATTGTGGATTCCATTTTTTTCATAAGATTGAATTCCGCTTCGATTATGGAGGTTTGATTTTTCCATAAATTAGACAGGTGTTTCTCGTTGCTTTGTAAGACTTCGATATCCTTGACATATTGTTCTGCAAAACGTGAATCCAACACTCCGAACAGGTCATTGGCAAGATATCCAACACCGTTGATAAGCCCGCGTCGGCGTCTTACTGTCTGTGACGTATTACGACGTCGCCGTCTAGCGTGAACGTCAAAATGCTGTGTTAACAAAAGTTGGTTGTAGTATTGCAATTCTTGGTAATCGTGCTGGCCTTGTTGTACGATCGTATTACAATGATATTGTCTTTCAACGGCTACACAAAGTTTATTTAAATAGTTTGATATCTTGTTATATGTATTTATACCGGTCCAGTACGGCCCCATGTCGTAATACACGATCAAAGACCATTTGTCTCTAATTAATTGTAATTTTGATATAGGATCGAAATACAAAGTCTGGTTGCTTGGTAGTGGTTTGATGTCATACATGCCGTATATTGGTAAAAGAAATGTCATTAAAATAAAGAAAATGGTAGCCATTATATTCATCTTTGATCTAGGTTTTCTTCTCCGAACTGACGATCTAGTCGTATGTTCTATTTTGTCTGGTTTCGGTGCTGGTTTGTTCTCTTGGTTAATAGGCAACAGGGAAATTTTTACTATAGGGCGTTTCATTACCCCATTTTTGGTTTTTAATGACACTGCTCTGGTTAAGCCATCATTTCCCGGGTAGGTATCGATTACACGCCCAAGAGCCCATTTTCCTGGGGGTGAATTGTCGTCGTGAATTACGACTAAATCGCCAATACTAATATTATTTTGTACCTTTGACCACTTTTGTCTGGATGAAAGTTGTACCAAATATTCAGACTTCCATCTTCTCCACAGATCTTGAAATAATTTTGATGTGAGGTGCCATCTGGTTCTGGCATCTTGCTCAGTTTCTATTATGGTTGCTCCTGGTCTTCCTGTTAGGAAATGGGCTGGCGTCAGGAAATCAAGGTCATCAGGATCTTCTTTTAGAGCGCAGAGAGGACGTGAGTTGAGGCATGCTTCTAGTTTAGCCAGCAATGTAGAATACTCTTCAAAGGTTAGTTTTTGCTGACCAATAACTCTCTTGAGGTGATGTTTAAGACTGCGCACTGCTCTTTCCCATAATCCACCAGCATTGGGCCAGCTTGGTATGTTAAAATGCCATTTAATACCCATTTCAGTAACTTCTTTCATGAAGCTCTCGTTATAAACTTGCTGGAGCTGGTTATATTCATCCTGCAACATCCTGTTCGCTCCTACGAAGTTGGTTCCATTGTCACTGTACATGTGACGCGGAGCTCCTCGACGTGCAGCCATTCTGCTAAGAGCAGCTAAAAATGCTGAACTGCTCAAGTCTGACACGAGCTCTAGGTGAACAGCTTTCGTAGCCATGCACACGAAAATTGCTATATAGCCCTTCATGGTTTTAATACCTCGTCCTTTATTCGCTTTCACTTCGACGAATCCTGTGTAATCGACGCCGCAGTGATGGAATGCGTTTTCAGGATTGACTCTTGGTTCCGGTAGGTCTCCCATGAGTTGGTAGTGCTTACTAGGATCTTGCCTTCTACATGTAACGCATTTCCTTACGAACTTTTTCGTGGCCATGTAACCGCCGATAATCCAATATTGTTGCCGAAGATTCGCTAAGGTAAGACGTACTCCACCGTGAAATGTTAGTTTATGGGCTTGGTCAATCAATAACGTGGTAAGCCTATGCTCGTGAGGCAATATAATAGGATGTTTCATGTCGTGACTTATGTGAGCGTTCCTCAGTCTTCCTCCAACTCGTAAGATTCCATATTCATCTATGGTAGGATTTAAATTTAAAATCTTACTTTTAGAGTGCACATTTCCGTGTTTATTTATATAATCTAGATCGCATGCAAATTCTGTTTGTTGCACGTATTTAATAATCAGCAGTTTTGCGCGACGAAGCTCGTGTATTTCAAGGTATTGTTGATACAATTGTTTTTTAGATGTGACTAATCGCATAATTCTAGCAAAAATACGAACGACTTTTGTTATTGTGCTGTTTTCGTGTAGTAAGCGTTTTATAATATCGGTTACTAGGACATGACCTTTGGTTTGTTTATAAATAACAACGTTCGATTGTTTCGAATCGGATGATTTTTCCTCTAATTGCGTTTTATAAACGATAGCATGTGGTTTTTCTGGTTTGTATGATGGGAGCCATGAAGGCCCTCGCCACCATAATTTATGGTTAATAAGTTGCTGGACGGTTAAACCACGACTTGCACAATCTGCTGGGTTATCCATGGTATTAACATATTGCCAATGTTTAGATGGTAATATTCGGTTTATTGCCGTAACTCGATTTGATACGAACGGTTTCCACCGGGCTGGGTCACCCTGTATCCAGCCTAATACTGCAGTTGAATCGGTCCAACAATATACGTCCTTAGGGTAATCATGCAAGCATTCTAATACCTTTCGCATTAGCTGTGATAGTAGTAGTGCTCCCATCAACTCTAATCTAGGAATAGTCATGACCTTGTTAAGGGGCCCTAATCTAGCTTTCCCAGCAACTAATGTTATGGTTGTTTGCCCATTTTTTACGGCCTTGCAATAGATTACGCAAGCGTAGGCTTTGTTCGACGCGTCGCAGAACCCGTGCAACTCTATATTTTGGTTTTCACCCATTCCTAGCCACCTGGTAACTTCTATGTTTTTCAAATATGTGAATTCAGATTTCAATTTAGCCCATCCCGCGTTTATTTCCTCTGGTAGTTTATCGTCCCATTCTATCTTTGACATCCAAACATTCTGAAATAATATCTTCATGGAAGTGCTGAGGGGAGTTAACCACCCTAATGGATCGAATAGTCTTGATATATCCGATAGTAAAGACCTTTTGGTCGCGATAAGAGGTGATTCAACATTACATTTCATATTAAATATAAAATTATCGCTTTGTGGTTTCCAACCTAGACCCAACGTTTTTGTCGAATCAGTTTGTTTGAATTCGTAGGTCGCTTCATTGCACTGTGCTCTCTCTAAGTCGGTTAAAAGCTCTGGTTTGTTCGAGGTCCATTTCCTGAGATTAAATCCTCCTAATTGCAATAGCTGTATGAGATCAGATTTCAGCTTGCGCGCTTTATCAATGGAATGACTGCCTCCACAATAATCGTCCATGTAGAAGTTTTCCTCTAACTCCTTTGCTGCCTTAGGAAATTTATGCCTTTCATCGACCGCCAGCTGTTTTAGGCACATCATTGCGAGAAATCCTGCTGGTTTAGTACCGTAAGTGAGAGTGACGAGCTGAAACGATTGAATAGTTTGGTTTTTTGAATCCCTCCAAAGTATTTTTTGGTAAACTTGATCGTCCTTGTGAACAAGTATCATTCTGTACATTTTTTCGATATCAGAAGTGTAAACAAATTGGTACTGTCTCCACTTCAGAATAAGGTCTTGTAAATCTTTCTGTATATTTGGGCCTCTATACAGTATATCGTTAAGACTGTACCGTGACGACGACTTTGCTGACGCGTTGAAAACTACCCTCAGCTTCGTAGTGGTTGATTCCGCTCGGGTTACTGCGTGGTGGGGTAAGTAACACTCAGGCGAGTGGTTGTTGGTTGATATTATCATATGGTTCAAGTTATAATATTCTTTCATAAATGTTTGGTAATCTTCCTTCAACAGACTGTTTTTCTCAAACTTATTCTCCAAGTTTCTAAACTGAGCTAAAGCTTGCGGTTTCGTAGCACCCAATTTTTCCTTAAGCGATGTGTTAAATGGTAATCGAACTTCGTACTTGCCGTTTCCCAGTCTAGTGGTGGTTTTTGAAAAATGTTCAAGACACTCGTAGTCGTCGTTAGACATTTCGATATTTTGGTGTATGTCTTCATTTTCCCAAAACTTAAGCAAGTCCTTAATGTTATTAAGAACGACATTGCATTGGTATTGTGGTTTCATGGATCCACAGAGCAGCCAACCTAACTGCGTTTGTTGGGCGATAGGTTCGTCTTCGTTTCCTTTCAATATACCGCCTAGCATTATTTTACTGTAGACGTCTGCGCCTAGCAGCAAATCCACTCTTTTGTTTACATTAAATTCGGGGTCAGCCAAACTAATTCCTTTTATGTGTTTCCATGACGATGGTGTGGCAAACGTCTTATTGGGCAGGCTTTTGATTAAACTATTCATAATAACAACATTCGTCTTCAAGGAATAATCACTGTGAATTGATTGTATGGTTAATTCAATCATTCCTTTGCAGTTGTTTGATTTAATGCCTACTCCGAAAACTTGACCTTTGAACTGTGTCCTTTTCAATCCTAAAATCTGAGCTGCATTCTCACTGATTAAGGATAGTTGCGATCCTTGGTCTATCAATGCTCTCACGCTATGCTGAGTACCATCTGTACTTGTAACCTTGACTACAGCGGTTGCTAGGAGTACATCTGACATGTCGTCATAGGAAGTGTGTGTTGACCTAGATGAATTCTCTCTGGTTGCTATGTCATTCGGTTTTGTCGACGTAGGTGCACTTTTATTTACAAATGATTCGTGTAATAAAGTGTTATGAGCACCTAAGCACTTCCGGCATCGTTTTGTTGACACGCACGGTTTTTTGAAGTGACTGCATAAACAGTTGACACAAAAGTTTAATTGTTTAATTTTATGCAATTTTTGTTCGTGAGTCATCTGTAAGAATTCAGGGCACTGCCATAAACCGTGTTCATTATTGCATAACGCGCAGCTAGTTGAACGCGATACATGAAATGCACCCGTATTCGCTTTCCAATTTTCCTTGTTGGTTTGGCTATTGCGTTGAAAATTTTTCTTTTGATAGCTGTGGTTGTTATGGTCTGATTTTTGTGCGGTTTTTTGATTTATAGGCTCCTGTTTGCGACGAGACGCTTCCATTGCAGTGAATTTCATCTAATAATAATAATAATAATAATAATAATCTTTATTGAACATAATATTTTTACAATCTATGTGAAGTCTCTGACTCTTGTGCTAGGTGACAAACCTGTGTTACAAGAGCCAGTGCCCTTTTCCATAATTAAAAGTTACATTAATCTTTTGTAATAAAGTTACTATTATGTTATTTTATGGCTTAAATGAGTTAACAGAAAAAGTAGGTATATAAAAATAAAAGGAATGAAAAATTGTTTCTAATGACCGTCTGTAAGTGTGTGTGGAAGTGTTTGTATGTGTGTATCGATGAATGGTTAGTGTGGTGTAAGTGAAAGATGTGTGGTTTAATGAGTGTGTGAGTGTGTGTGTATATCGATGAATAGTTGTTGTGTGGTGTAAGTGAAAGGAGTGTGGTTTAATGAATAAGCGAATCAATGTGCGAGCTAGTAGTAGGTAAGTAGGTAATCTTGTAATTAGTGGTGCAAAGGATTTTTATGTGATTGTGGTTATTATTTGTTCGGTTTCGTCATATTTTAAAGATAGCAGCCATTCTTTGACTTTACATTTGACCATGTGCCGCGTGAGTTTGTAAATTGAGATATTTTTATTAATTTTGTTGTAAATTTGAGTGCTCAGATATGAAAAGTGCCTACGTGCGAGAGCGGTGTGGCATATTTTTGTTGCACATACGGGATAGCCAGTTCTTCGGCTAGTAATGTTTGGATCTAGCGGTAGTGTGGAGTGTCGACGTAAGATGGTGCGGAGAATATATAGTTGCCTCACTGTCAAAACTTGTGCCTCGGAGTATAGCTGGGCGGTGGGGTAGGCTCGTTTTCGGAAATACATAATTTTGAGAACTGCACGTTGAGCTCGTTCCACTCCAAGCATCACTGTTTTTAGGGTCCCTCCCCATACCGGAATGCAGTATGTGATAATTGACTCACATAGGGAGCGATACACCAGTGATGCTGTTTCCAAGTCGGTTGAGTACCTAAGCTCCTTAAATACGTAGATAAGTTTCCGGATACGGGAACATAGATTATTTGTGTGCTCCCGCCAGTCCAGTCTCTCATCAATAAGAACACCCAAATATTTAATATTTGGGACCATAGCCAGAGGGAGACAGTGACACTGTGAGCGATCCTGACAAACGTGGGCTATAATAGATTTAGACTCTAGAGGTGGTTTGACGGAGTTTGTTGGTGTGAACTGAATAATTTTGGTTTTTGACAAGTTAAGTGTGAGTAGATTAGAAGATAACCAGTTCATCACCACTCGCATGGAAAGTTCGGTTGAGTATTTGGCCCTCGTCCAGTCTTTTTCATATATTAATAGGGCTGTGTATCTCTAAGTACTCTAAGAACTCCTGTAAAGAGGGAAGCTCTCTGGGCTTTTTGATGGATTCTGTATAATCGGTAAATGTCTGGTTGTCTAATTTTTGCGCTAATAGATGTACTAAAAGCGGATCCCACGTTGAAATATCGACACTCAGATTCTGGATAGCGTGTAAGAACTCCTTCGTGACGTCGTGCAGTTTCTTAATCATATTAGATGATTGCTGTTGTATGTTGGGAAGGCTAAGCAGTGTGGTGATATGGGATGTGAAAATCAATTTTTTGTTGTCATATCGATGGTTAAGTATTTCCCAGCATACCTTGTAATTCTCAGAGCTGATCTGTAAATGGTGTATCAGACGTTCCGCTTCACCAGAAACTTTGCTCTTTAGAAACTGCATTTTCTGAGCATTGGACATCGACGGGTTTTTATCAATCGCTTCGCTAAACAAATCTTTGAACGGCACCCATTGGTTGTAACTTCCGTGAAATACGGGAATGCTCATTTGAGGTGTTGACTTTTCCCGATGCTTAACTGCCCACATTTTTGTATTGATATTTTCAGTCAACTCTCCATAAATTTCTTCGTGCTTTGTGAACTCTTCTTGGTAATCAGAATTTTCAGCTCCATTCTCACCTTCGATTTCCCAATGCAGCTTATCGATCTCACCCCAGCGGCTATCTAATGATTTTAATGCGTTTTCAAACTGCCATTTGTTTTCAAACTTATCAACTTGAATTTTACTTACAGTTCTCATAAGTGCCTTGAAGTTGATATACTGCTTCTTTACTAACTCGCTCATTCTGTTGGACCCTCTCGATGCGTAGGAAGAGTGTTCATAATGAGATGTCATACCTGGTTGTGACTGCTTAGCCTCTTGGGCTGCACTTTGGTCAGCACCGATTTGTCGCCTAGCTTGAGTACCTGGTGACGGGTTCGATACCTCCCCTTCTGATCCACGGGGGCTCACGCCAAGCTGCTGTTTCTTGGTTAACTGGCTCATGGTTTTGTCGATTATTTCTTTGATATCTAAATAAACTTCCTGAGCGGTATCAAAACAGTTCTTTTTAAAATATACATGGTCTAATTCAGCTAACTCACACATGTTTCTATGGTTGTCTTGGTAATCCTGCCAATAAGCTTCCAACATATCAGCCTTCCGCTTATAGTTATCGACAGTTTTTCTCTCGGAGCCATCCTTCTTAATGTTAATTAAAAACTTTTTAAGAATTTCATAAAGCTCGATTTGGTTCATAAACAGAGTTGCGGAATCCATATTTGGTATTGGCAATAAAAATGTTTGGTGCGATTAAGAAAATGGTTTGATCTGACCTTATTTGCTCCAACCGACAGCCTCTGCAGCCAAACTTACTCGCTGCACCTTTCTAATAACTCGTGGCACTGTTTCACCTGATTAGCACTGGTTCGTATTTCGAAGGACCATGAAGAAAGTAATGTTTATTTGTCCGCGGCGCTATGGTGACCTAAGAGTCCTAAGACACTACTTTCTGTTTAGAGTTTTATGGTACGGTAAATGTAGTTAAATAAAAAATGTAATTTGCGAGTAATTATGTAATATAATTAACACAAGATTTCAATAACTATCAACAAAAGTCATGTTAACTAAAATTATGCTAATTGAACAAAATATACTTGACTAATACTATAAATTAGTAAAATAAATGGTAAATGGTATAAATGGTTAATGGTTTTGGTTTGAGCACGCGGTGTCTCAACGAGAATCGATCGCGAACTAGTTAAAAGATTCAACTAAAACGCTAATGAGCACAATTGCTAGTGATGCATTTAAGCGCATTAGCTGAGTGTTCGATTTTAACTCGAACACCTGTTGATATAAGACGGATAACATAAACAAAAAACCTATTTTTGCAGAAATTAAGATTCTATTCTATTTCCTATTCTACCACATACACACAACACCATCTAGCCCAAACTAAGCAGAGCTTGTACTATGGGTACTAGACAATGGATAAACATACATATATACCTTTTTTTTGTAAATACTTACATATTATACATAGAACACCCAGACCAAGACAAACATCCATGTTCATGCACACAAATGTTTGACTTGTGCGGGAATCGAACCTGCGACCTCAGGCGTGGCAGTCGGTTACACTAACCACTACGCCATCGAGGCCGTTTTATTCTTTTGAACAAAATAAATATAATAAAATTAGACACAAATTGAAACACCATTGTAACCAATCGTGCGCTGTAGCCAGCTCGTTAACGGTCATAGATTCCGAGAAATCGTCTTTGTCAACTCGCTAGGATCCGGAAATTCCCGGACCCGATACAATACGACGGTTTTTTAATATCGCTGCTTAAGGTCTTTGACACCTAAGTACAGTTATCTCTGCATTACATAATGTTCTAAAATTTATAAATTATAAAAAAAAATCCTTTGTCTAAACAACTGAATACATTTGGTTCATAATTTGTAAATCGTCAAAGAATACCATGTGGTATATGTGGTATCAATTTAATGTGATAACATTTGCACCACTTTGTATATTTAATAATAAATATAATTTTGTCTTTTTATATTATTTTATAGTCTTTGTCTTTGCCGCACCCTTAATCCTAAAACCTACATCGAGAGCGTCATCAAGCAAGCTTCAAGAAAACTCGGAGTTCTGAACAGGGTGAGGCGGTTCTTGACGCCTGGGCAGCTGTGCCTACTGTATAAGGTGCAAGTGCACCCTTGCGTGGAGTACTGTTCTCATCTTTGGGATGGCTCCGCGCAGTACTTGCTCGACGCTCTCGACAGGTTACAGCAGCGGGCTGTCCGTATTATCGGAGAACCAGAGGTCACGTGTTCACTGGAACCTCTGCAATTCCGTAGGGATATCGCCTCATTGGCATGTTTCTACAGAATATACAACGGGGAGTGATCTGAAGAGTTATTCCACCTTAGCCCACCCTCGCCTTTCCTATCCAGAACAACGCGTGCTGGGCTCACATACCGTCATTACACAGTAGAGTCGATTAGAGCGCGCACCAACAAGTTTGGGTCCTCATACCTCTGCCGAACGATCAAGGCATGGAATTCTCTGCCAAGGCACGTGTTTCCTTTTTCCTTCAATCCTGGGACCTTTAAGCGGGGCGTGAAAAAGCGCCTTCTCAGGCCGTCAAAGTAGGGACCTCAACATCGCCTCAGCTGCTGAGGATGGTGTGGAGGCCATTGTTCTTGGACTACATGATCGCTTACCATCAGGCGGAATGTGGTCATTTTGACGAGCGAAACAAACAAGAAATAAAAATGGGGATAATATTGTCTTACGTTTACACCTGAATGTTATACATACATTGAGAGAGAGAATCGCCACGTAAAACGAAAGAAACGTCGGGGAAACTGTAAACTTAAATCTAAATAGTATTCATAATTTAAATGGTTAAGACATTTAAGTAGTAATAAAGTTTAACAGTAGTCGTTTAATAGTTTCAAAAATATGTAAAAAAATGCTTTAAGATTAACAACGCGATAATCCGTATAAACCAGTTAAATTTCAATTAATATTGTTATTTCTTACATCTCACTAAATCCTGATATTAAGAGTAGCATCCCAAAACAAAAGAATGAAAATAAACATCTTCAATTATAATAAGAATACAGTCTTTATTTATGTCACAAATTATTTCTCTTCGTAACATGAGTCACATAATTACACAATAAATGACAGCCAAAGTAACATATTAGTACTTTAGACAGAATAAACCAGAACATAAACTCCTGAGCCGGAAATACCAAGGCCTACTCTTTGCCGAATTTATTATAATGTGCTATTTCTTGGCTGTATACAACAGGACCTTTGTACCCTCTTACGAAGTAAGTACAAAGTTTATGTTAGACGCCATATTCCTTTTTAATAATATTGTTAGGAATCAGAACTGAAACAGCTTAAAAAAATAACAGATGCACTTACACCTTAACATAATCACTAAATATTAAAAAAATGCATTAACAAATAAAATAAGAGATAATAATTGATAATTATCACCTAACAGCGATCACACAGCATGTCCGTTCCGTACGCTCGATCTATGCCAGTAATATATAAGTCAATGGCTCGATCGGATGATTCGTGACGTTACTTGTTTTCGTCGCATTCCGCAACCAACATTATATTTTAATACATTTAAAATTGGGATCAATTATATTAATTTGGTGTTAAAGGGCTCGGTTCATTTTTGCATCATACGCTGCATTAAATGTAATGCGATTACCTGGAATTATTTTATTATGTACTAGCTTTTGCCCGCGACTTCTTTCTTAATATTTGACTTCTAGGCAGTGTTTGGAAATGAAACATACACCAGATTTTAAGTTAGACCTCGAGCAATATAATTGTGATACTCGTATTCAGTTTTGTAGAGTAGTTGTTGTGTAATGCGCATACAAACATACAGGAAACCATTTTTTTGGCTTCTAGGAGGTACAGAAGCCAAAAAAATAATATAATAATAATGATAAAATTCTACCACATACACACAACACCATCTAGCCCAAACTAAGCATAGCTTGTACTATGGTACTAGACAATGGATAAACATGCATATATACATTTTCTTTTTGTAAATACATTCATAATATACATAGAAACACCCAGACCAAGACAAACATCCATGTTCATGCACACAAATGTTTGACTTGTGCGGGAATCGAACCCGCGACCTCAGGCGTGGCAGTCGGTTACACTAACCACTACACCATCGAGGCCGACAATATACAAATAGTTTCCTGTATGTTTGTATGCGCATTATAAATACTCTCATATTATTTTTCTTCCATACTCTTTTGTACAGACTTCAGTTACGGTTTTATTATACCTATAGATAAATAAATTACTACTAATTAACTACTCCGTTCTTGCGTTAAATGCAGCATGTGATACGTGTCATCCTAAACAACGCAGACGCGGAAAATAATGTTTGTTAGCGGCAGGCGTGTTACGCACCGTATACCGAATAAGCGAACGGCACGCTTTTTTGAACTCAGAAAATATGTAGATTACTTTGAAACTTCCTTTTCTTCTTTATACTTTAGAGCTTGGCTCTTGTCAGTGGAGTATACGACATCTTTCACGATATTTTGCCAAGACTTTAACGTTCTTATAAGACATTACCTTCGCCCGTTCCTTAATTTGGTCATTGAATGCCCTTTTGGGTGTGCTCCTTTCTTTCCCTTGTAAAGTCATCATGTCTTATAAGGTGGCCAAACATCTTTCCTCTTCTGTTCTCAACTCTGTCAAAATGTTGCGTTCTTCTTGGATAAGGCTCAGTACTTAGCCATAAATAAATTATAAGGATATAAACTGTGGTAGCGTCCTATTGATAATATATTTCTAAAGACGAAAATATTTATCCAAATTCACGTTATAACATCTCATAATTGCAATACAAAAAATATATAAATGTGAGTTGCGGCAAACAAAACAATATGGTTTAATTAATATTTCCAAAAACTGTAATTACGAAAAGAAGTAAAGGAGCATTGCTACTAAAAAAAATTGTATTTAGAATTCTCTACAATCGAATTCATATAATTATCATAAATAAGTAACTAAAAATAGACTAAGTAGATGCCACTAACCTGCTACTGAAAAGTAAGATAACACTCGCGTTTCAAATTGTTAATCATGTTTTAAGTAAGCTTTAAGAACATCGCTCGCTTATCTCACACTTGCCGCCATGGTTTTGCTCTTAGAGGGTAAATTAGGAAGCGATTAGTTGCTCCTTGTCGCTGTCATAGCTTTTTCGTAAGCGTATTTGGGTTGGCTTACTTTAACCTGATCGCTATCTGGATTTTGGATGGAGTTTAGCAGTTTGTTGTTTGAGTCAAGTACAGATTAAGACCTTCACAATATAACTGTCCAAGGCAGAAATCCAGGAAGACATCACTTCACCACATAGCAATAATGTGGTGAAATAGTTACAGAATAATAATCGGTATGAATCGCTTTCAAATATTGATCAATTCTGCACGGATGGCGGAGTGGTTTAAGTGATCGCCTCGCAATTGCTACTGTGCTGTGTGTTGTAGGTTCGATTCCCACACGTTCGATATAACAATAGTTGTTCCGAGTCTGGGTGTTATTTGTGTCCGTTGTTTGAATATTTGTAAAGTCCCTCGCGACACAGGATCTAGTCGTAGGGCGGCCATTGTCTTTTCTTAAATAGAAAAAAATTTTGTGATTATAAATCAAATTGTGATTGAACAGTAACTTGATTTGATAATGATACAATTGATAAATGATTGTAACGGTGACGCTGTTATCGCATTTTCGTAAGCAAAAGCCTAGTCCCTCGGAACAGGCTGCACGGCTGGCGTAACGCCGTAGCGGGCAAGTGGATACCTCGCTAATGCCGCCGCGCTGTGTTGTAGGTCCGAATCCCACATGGGACAATACTATTATTTCTGTTATTTAGAATTTTTGTTGTCTCTTAAACCTAAAACAATAATGTGTTTGTCTGTTAATTATATTTTTAACACGTTCAGCGCCACGTACCCTACCGGCCAAAAGTTTGAGACCACAAGTTAAAATATTGTTTCACAATAAAATTTGTTAAAAATACATATGATAAACAATTAATTTGAACACCTGCATATACAATGGATATTTAACTATTTTTCGAAGTCATTATTTCTATTTATTTTTATGTAATCATCGTACAAAGGTATTTTGTCTAGAAACATCAATGGGCGCCGCGTGCGG
Organism: Catocala fraxini; assembly: GCA_930367265.1. Classification (NCBI taxonomy): domain Eukaryota; kingdom Metazoa; phylum Arthropoda; class Insecta; order Lepidoptera; family Erebidae; genus Catocala; species Catocala fraxini. The sequence goes on from OV884032.1 coordinate 722,922, forward strand.
ACCGCGCGCCAAAGTCATTGTAATATTATTGTTACCTGACTATTATTCATTATTTGGGCTTTGTTTTGTGTTAACAGAATTTTAGGAAATTTTAACTTCCTAAAACACTGTGAACACCTGAGTTTCCATGGAGTAAATATTTCTTAATCTTGGTTAGTCCGAGCTCGTCGTTCTTACAGTGAAGACATCTCATTATGGGAAAAGTACGCCAAATTAGCGGTGAAACTCGTGCTGTCATCATTGCTTTACACAACGAAAGCAAATCTGAACGTGCGATTGCTACTCAGCTCAAGTTGTCGAAGACTTGTGTTCATAACACAATAACCCGATACAAGGAGACTGGCAATAATCAAGATCGTTCGCGGTCGGGAAGGCCGAGAGCTACCACTTCTAGCGAGGATAAGTTCATCGTGGTAACAAGCAAGCGGAATAGACGCCTGACAGCACCAGAAATCCGCGCTGAAGTGAACAAATCCCGGTCTACACCTGTGTCATTGACCACAGTGAAAAGAAGACTAAGAGACGCTAAGTTATTTGGTCGCGTAGCAGTGCGAAAACCTCTCTTAAGGCCACAAAACAAAAAGAAGAGAATGCAGTGGGCCCTTACCCATCGAGACTGGAGTGAAGAAGACTTCAAAAGAGTTCTTTGGACAGATGAGTCCAAATTTGAAGTGTTTGGGAGCAAAAGACGTGTTTTTGTTCGGCGGAGTGCCGAGGAAAAGATGATGCCAGACTGTGTCCTGCCCACAGTGAAGCATGGCGGTGGTTCTGTTATGGTTTGGGGTTGTTTCTCGAGCCGTGGAACTGGAGATTTGGTACGAGTCGAAGGAATTATGAAAAAGGAGCAGTACAAAGCAATATTGGAGTGTAATGCTGTACCATCGGGACTTCGGCTAGTTGGAGATGGCTTTATTTTCCAACAAGACAACGACCCTAAACACAGCTCCAAATTATGCCGGGGTTATTTAGATACAAAAGAAGCAGAAGGGGTGTTAAAAAACATGGTGTGGCCCGCTCAGAGCCCCGACCTTAACCCTATAGAACTTTTGTGGGAAGAGCTGGACAGAAACGTGCGCAGTTGTTGTCCCAGCTCACAAGAAGATTTGTGGAGAGCATTGCAAGAAAGCTGGAACAATATTTCATAAGAAACAATCGACAAATTGATTGCCCGCATGCCAAGACTTGTCAACAAAGTGATTCAATGCAAGGGAGGGTTTTTTGATGAAAAAGCTGTTTAGCTTGTCAACATATATTTTAAGTTAAATTGTCGAAATATTTAATATTTTTTATTTATATTTAATTGCATTTGCCATACTTAATAAATATCACAATAAATCCTTTCATGTTTAGCTTTTTATTTTGAGTTTTACATCCATTTGCAACTTTGATGTAGGTGGTCTCAAACTTTTGACCGGCAGTGTATATATTATGTCACTATACAACCTAGTGCAACTCTCATAGGCCAGTATACATCTGGTTATACACCTTGAGTAGTCGACTTCAGAGGGCAGTGTATCAGTGAATATACACTGCGCCGAACGTTTTATAAAAGGACTTTGTAGCTCTGGCCCTCACAAATCGTTGAGTGTATCTGGTTTTAGTTTCCCCGGGTAAGTTCGACATAGCGTCTTCGCCGCCATGCGAAGAGGTACACATCAATGCCACCCACGTAAAAAAAACAGTGGATTTTTCTGGATAAAAAAGTACCCTATGTCTTCTTTTGTTCCCCGGATGCGAAATTTTATGATAGTCGGTCGAGTAATTAAGATGTGAAAAAGTAAAAAACAAACAATCTCACAACCGCATTTATAATATACGTTACGGTTTAGGTCACGTAAGTAAATAAAAAAATTTTATCCGCTCGAAAATTAGATTACAAGAAACTAGCCTTGTTCAATTCACTAGATAAGCTTCATACTAAGACTAGATGAGTTTACGTCGATGGCGCAATGAGTGACGATTGAACCATTACATCTAAATTCTACTATATAATATAATATCAGCCCTGTATTAAACTGTGCCACTGCTGAGCCCAGGCCTCATCTCAGTATGAGAAAGGTTAGGCCATACTCCACCACGCTGGTCCAAAGCTGGTTTGCAGACTTCACATATCTTTCAGAACATTATGGAGGACTCTCAGACATGTAGGTTTCCTCGTGATGTTTTCCTTCATCGTTAAAGCGAGCGATAATTAACTATTTAATACGCACATAACTTCGAAAAGTCAGAGATACGAACTTGATCGAACTCGAGGCCTCTGCGTGGTAATCGAACGGTCTCCCACTTTACCATCGCTGCTTCTAAGCTACTACCTAATATAACTTAACCTTGTTAACTTCCATCACAGAGCAAATTGCCACACACGTTAGGTGTATCATTAAAGCAACTTGTAACGTTTGACGCACGCCAGCTAATTTGTGTTTACAACAGTAATTTGTCATGTTTATGCATGTTACATAGTTTGTATTGTTTGTGCCGCAAACAAACAGAAAGTCTGGCTTTTAGCCCTGCTCTGATGAATAATTAGGATTTGTATTCTGATAGAAAGATATATCTATACAAATAAATATAGTTGAAATGTCGTTTTGGAATGTCAAAATAACAGCTTTTTACTAAATGCATATATAAGTATATAAGGTACTTGATGCTTTGATGCTAATATCTGAAACAGCTATACCGCTTTTGACGGGACGTTCACTGGCAAATAACTATGTAAAGAGTGATACGATACGATGGGATCGAACTCGAGACTTCTGCGTGGCAGTCCAACGGTTTCCCACAAAGCTATCGCTGCTTTATTTATTCTAATTAGAAGCAGGTAAATAACTTATAAGAACGACCAGTAAGGATCTCCACTGTAGACATGATTGCATACTGGTGTCTGTAAGCCCTTGAAGACTGCACATTCTTAATCTTTGGAAAGTTACGAAAATATGTAACACTTACATTGACTGCGCGGTTGGCGTAGTGGTTTAAGAGGTAGCCTCGCCACTATCCCTGCGTCGAGTTGTAGGTTCGATCCCCACACAGTATAACAATTTGTGTGTTTCACAAACAGTAGTTTAGAGTCTATGTGTTCTTTGTGTCCGTTGTTTGGAAGTTCGTAAACTCCTCAGCAATACAGGAGAATTATACATAGTGCGTACGTTATCTTTTTAAAACAAAACTGTCTCATTATATTTTCTTACGTTTACGCGAATGTTATACATTTAAATTAAACAACTTGATACGGATTTTAGCTTGTTATTTTTTTTAAATTCTATTATTACATAATTTTGAAACTTTAAACTACTATTGTTAAACACTTTTACTTGTTACTGTTTACTTCTATTTAAGCTATTTAAATTATTCAACTATTTAGATTTAATTTTGCACTTTCACACCACGTTTCGGTTGCTTTTCAGCAGCCATGTTCACGGGGCGACTAAAACTAAGTCAGTATATTATATTATATATTATATTATATAATATTTTTCACTTAGCTCTTACAAGTTTATGGTGTTTAAGATAATCCAAAACTACAAATCACTGTCTAACTACACGTCTGCCTGTCAGGGCTCGCTCAGAATCGTTTTGGATCATCTAATCTTTATCGCTGCCATCCAGATAAGCGCGTTTTATCCTCCTTTACGACGGAGGATCCTCTAGAGCTATCATTTTGTTTAACAGTCATCCTGAACTTAGCTGATAATGATTTGAATATAATTATTTGTGTCGCTATTTTAAACGCTTATTATACAAAGTGGCGCAAATGTTATCACATTAATTGATACCACATATAATATACTACATGGTAATCTTTGACGATTAACAAATTATGAACCAAATGTATTCAGTAGTTTAGCCACAGGTAATTTTTTTTGTTTATGTGTAATGCAGAGATAAATTGCTTAGGTGTCAAAGCAGCGATATTAAAACAAACGTTGCCGCTCTTACAAAACCTAGAACTAAAATAACAAATAACTTATCAAAAGCAATGTCAAGCATATTGCAAAAGAAATAAGGTCCATAATCTTGTGACGACTTATTACAATCATCATCATCATCATCATCATCTCAGCCGAAAGACGTCCACTGATGGACATAGGCCTCCCCCAAGGTTTTCCACACAGACCGGTCTTGGGCCACCCGCATCCAACCGCTTCCCGCGACCCTTACCAGGTCGTCGGTCCACCTTGTGGGGGGTCTACCCCTGCTGCGTGTCGCAACACGTAGCTTATTACAATGGTGTTGTGAAAATAATTTTTTTTTTAATGTTATATTAATATTTATTTGCATCAAACATGGTATATAAAGTATAAAGTATGGTATATAACCGTCTTATATCAACCAGCTTAAGGCAATATATCGTTTAATGTGATAAGTTTTGCGCCACTTTGTATAATATATAAATGTTAGAAATGTATCGATAATTATTTTAGTATTATTATACGATTCCGTACTAACTTATTGAAGTGGAAGAGTCTGTTTTTTTATTTATTTGAACGCGCTTATCTCTGGAACTGCCAGTCGAATTTGAAATTGCATTTGATAGCTCAATTCCTGAGAAAGGTCATAGGCTATATAACATCACGATACGAGTCAAGGGATCGAAGCACTTATTACAAACCTGAGCGAAACCGCAGGGGACAACAAATATTTTCTAGATTAGATATTAGTATTAATATTGACAGGGTTATTATAGGAGAGCCGAGAATTTAATATTATTTTGGATTTCATACATGTAATGGTAATGGTTTTTTTATGTGTATCAAACTATGTTCAACGCGAAGACGCTAAGGAAGGACTTACAGTACAACTAAATGTAATGTATTTTTTACTTCATACATCGACGTAGATGTAGCTAGTAATAGAAAAACGCTGCAGATCAGCTGTTTTTCTTCACACACGAGTCGTAAACACGGAGGTCGTTAAGTCGTAAAATGAGTGAAAGCTTTAAAAGCACAATCTAACAAAGCTTTGGCTACGTACTCGAAGAGTTCAAGTTAAACGACGAAAATGTCGATAATAAGAAGCTAATAACGCTACTAGTGTTTATGAAGCTATAATGTATTGTACTGAATTGATTTAATTGATAACTATATCTAAATAGACTAATAATATAAATACGAATGTGACTTTGTTTGTTACGCTTTCACGCCTTAACTACTCGACCGAACATCATGACATTTCGCATACACTTTCGCAGGAGTACAGAAACCGACATAAGGTACCTTCTATCAAGAAAAAATACTGTTACTAACCTAACTTAACCCATATTTACGCGAAGCCGCGGGCAAAATCTAGTATTATAAATGCGAATGTGAGTTTGTTTGTTTATTACGTTTTAACGCCGTCGCTACTCGACCGATTATCATAAAATTTCGCATACACTTTGTCAGAGGAACAGAAAAGGACATAGAGTACCTTTCATCCAGAAAAGTTTTCGTTGTATAGGATATAGCAGGCAATTGCCAAGTTATTATTAATAATAACCCAGTAGTTAAACTAAAAATACAATTTAAAACGTTCTGAAAATCTCTTGACAGTGACACCTAGTAATATCAGACGTGGCAATTCTATTTATGAACGTATAATCACTTTTCTTGAAGGGAATTTGCGAAGGTAGAAATAGGTTTAGCGATAGTTAGTATCTATTGCCACGGGCACTTTATATAATTACCTAACTACACCAAAACGTACCTGTCACTTACATTTAATAACTATTAACAACAGAACCAAATTACTCACAGTTAACGCGATCTCCCAACTATTCCAATAGCTAATACCAGACGAATGAAATTCATGTACTGTCATTATAAATAGTATTAACAGTAGTCTAACAATATTATGTAATCTATTTCTGTATAACGATCAAGGAATACAAGTATATGTGTATCCGCTTCTTTGGTTCAAAACATTTCTTTATTTAACTACTTAATAAACAAGCATACGACCCACCTGATGGTAAGTGATCACCGTAGCCTATGGACGTCTGCAACACCAGAGGCATCACTTGCGCGTTGCCGACGTTTTACAAACTTTTTAATGCCCTTTTTTGAAGAATATCATACTATCTTTACATGATCTTATATAGCTTCAACGATCCAATAAACGGATTGTTTAACGCAATTTCAATAAAATTACAAATCTGATGCTTGCAATTCTAGCGTGAGCCAGTATCGGTATTTTAAATAGCTTATATAGTAATAAAGCTTAACAGTAGTTGCGTAATAATTTCAAAATCATGTTATTAAAAAGTTTAGTGTTTTAAAAGTAAACAGTGCGAAAAAATCATATAAAGTCGTTTAAAAGTACTTGTAACTTTACCTATAGCCCTGTACCTATATAAACTGTCCCACTGATGAGCACGGGCCTCTATTCAATGTGAGAAGGTTAGGTCATAGTCCACCACGCTGGCTCAGTACGGATTAGTAGAATTAGGCGAATTAGGAGAACTCGCAGATATGCAGGTTTCCTCACGATGTTTTCCTTCACCGTTAAAGCTAGCGATAATTAACTATTTAATACACATATAACTTAGAAAAATCACAGATGTGCGCCTTGGGATTGAACTCGAACGAGACCCCTGCGTGGCAGTCCAGCGGTTGCCCACTAGGTCTACACTTTAGAGGTCTACACAAATTCAAATAACATTATTAACAATGAAACAGGACGCAGTGAGGTGCGTGATAATAAGTTTGAACTTAGTATAAATAATAACATTATTTCAAATAATTTGTAAGTAGCCGACACATTAAATAACTACTTCGCAAAAATACCTTTTTAAACACAACCAGTGCGGTAAAATCGTGCCCAGTTCGAGCAGAATACGCGGTAATCGCGTATTAATAATAATAATTATAACAACTTGATTAAGTGTAATTAATACTTTTTCATTTTGAACGAACGTGTACACCCGTATGATATAATAAACGTATTTAAGTCGCTCAATTCAATTCAAAAGACGACTTCTGGGACATTTCTGTAAAATTAGTTTTATTGCTAATATAGCGCCACACCTAGCCGCAATATTCAACAGATGTATTGATGAGAGCATTTTGCCTAATTTAATAAAATGTACTAAAATAATACATTTATTTAAAAATAGAAGCATAACTGAACCTAGTAATTTAGGGCAATTACAATATTACCTGCTATCAGTAAAATATTACGACAATTAGAGAACCATTTTAGTGTAAACAATTTATTTTATACAGATCAATATGATTTCAGGAAGGGTCTTTCTATGATATTTGCGGGTGTTACGCTCCTAAAACGTATAGTGAGTGCCTGGGAAGATTCGCAAGATGTCATTGGCGTATTCGGTGATCGCTAAAGGCTTTGACTGTGTTGAACATCATACTCTGCCACGAAATCTTAGGCATTATGGCAACCGAGATTACTTAGTCTAGTTGAGCAGTTAATCTAGTTAACTCTTACCTAAGCAATAGAATACAGCACGTTAATATCAACAGACGTATATATTCTGGATTACTATACACAATAGGCGTACCACAAGGCTCAATTCTGAGACCCTTTCTGGTTTTTTGTGTACGTAAATTATTTGCCGATCTCTGTACAGTATCTGGGAAATTTTATATACAGTCTCTGTACAGTATTTTGTAAGCCTCGATGTAGTCGTTAGTGTAACCGACTGCCACGCCTGAGGTCGTGGGTTCGATTCCCGCACAAGTCAAACATTTGTGTGCATGAACATGGATGTTTGTCTTGGTCTGGGTGTTTCTATGTACGTATAAACAAAAAAAGTATATATGTATGTTTATCCATTGTGTAGTACCTATAGCTCTGCTTAGTTTGGGCTAAATGGTGTTGTGTGTATGTGGTAGAATACTATAGAATATTATAATTATTTTATTCGCGGTTGAGTCCTTAAGTCCCTTATTTTTTTAAATAGACAAGTGCATCAAATTTTAATTCTGTTAATTCACTCGCGGGCTTTCTCGACTGGTATACGACAAATAACTACTAAATTTAAAAAAAAGTATTACTCGTCGTCGCCTTGCCACTATCACTGCGTGTGTGTTGTAGGTATCGAACCCATAGCCTAGATGTGGGGATCGCCCCATACAGGACAAACATTTGTGTGATACACATTTAGAGTATGAGTGTTCTTTATTTCCGTTGTATGAATTTTTCTTAAGTTCCCCCGCATTACAATAATTATTCCTAGTGTCGAAGTTATCTTTTTTAACAGAACAAAAGAAAAAATGTTACAAAATGTAAAGATAAAGGTTAACATAAAAATTTTTTACAATAATTTTGTTTTTATTACAATCCACAGCTTTTTTAATTAACTTTAGATCATAAAGTTTAGTGGCCGCACAAATATTATGTCTTGCTGGGCAACTTAGCTTAGCCGCATACGCAATTAGGAAAATAAGACAGCTTACTGACGTAGATTCTGATACTGCGAGAGTAGTAAAGCTCAGTTATTTTCAGTGTCATGTCATACGGTATATTATTGTGGTGCCAAGCAGCTGATATTCAGACAATTTTTATTCTTCAAAATCGTGCTTTACACACACACAAACTTTTGTTCAGGGTAGGATTCGAACACACAAACACTTGGCATGGCCAAACAACCAATTGAACCACTACAGTTGACGTGCAGTCTACGGTCGCTACATCTATTTGCGTATCACGCAATTGGCCCCGTTCGGCAAACCTGCAAAATTCGTCTGGACTGGTTAACCATCAAAACATTATGCCAACCAGATAGTAAATGATTACCATTACAATATTGACATATAGGTATCACTTCTAATCTTCTCTTCTGCGACATATGTATGTAAATAGCTACACATTGAATTAATTTCTAACACTATGTTATGAATTAAAATATCCTAATTATTATACCTTAGTACCTATTCATCAACTATTATTGTTGTAAAACCATAAACACGGTGGTTACCTTGCATAATAGAAAATTTATATCTTACAATTGTTTATAGACTTCTGTCGCTGTCTCTAGTCAGGACAATATTCGAATTTATACATCCAAATATTATTTCCGCGTAGAAAGTACGTTGCTTTAATACAAGTAGTCTTCTCAAAGAGGAACTGCATCGGACAGCAATTCGAATTACGAGACAAATGACAAGCGTATCGATTACGCAATCGATTTAAGGTTTGAATCTCGCCGATACTCGTCCGTCGTAAAGACGTATCAATGATAGCGTGTCTCGTTCTCATACCAGTGTAAGTATAAGGTTATAAGGCTTCACTGCACAAACCTACTGTCACTATAACCAACTTCACCCGAGCTGTCAAATCACCTATAAGGTAAGAAGATGCACAAATTTAAAAATTTCTAAAATGACGTTTTAATAACAGTATGTATTTATTGGTTTTGGAAGAAGGCTTGCAGACTAATAACAAATTAAATAATGGTAAATATATATATATATATAATGTTGCTAATGACAAGCCTCCACAATTGGCAGCTTTAACTTCGGCCAGTTAGCGTTAAAGTTACAGTTTAAACCATACGTTGTGTGAATGACAAAGTATTGTCACTGGACTTTTACTTTCACAGTTTTTTATATTGTTGCAGTGGTCATTGTTAATTCTACAGTTAATTATAACGTAATCCTTGGTGTAACCTACCCGTTACTACGTCTATATCCGATGTAATGGACCTCCCCCTCCCGCCCTCCATTACATTCACATATCAATTTCTTTGTTCAGGGCACACGTTTTTAGAGACCATAGCTGCTAGTTAATGTATCCAAACAGATAAACCTAATATGTCTTAGTATTCCACACTTCTAAGTCTCGATACGTTAAACTTATCCACGAAACAATGTTGAAATTGAACTACTTATACGGATTTTATCGTGTTGTTTATTTAACTCTTTAATTATATAATTTTGAAACTATTAAACTGGTACTGTTAAATTTTACTACTATTTAAGCTATTTAAATTATTAAAACTATTCTTTGAAATAACTACACTTTAAGACATCTTGGAAACATCGGGGATTGTGTAAACCTAAATAGTAAAGTTATTCAGTAGTAGTGCAATAGTTCTAAATCCTAACATATTAATATTATAAATGCGAATGTAAGATTTTTTGTTTCTTTATTCTTTTGTTAAGCTTTCACGCGTTTACTACTCGACCAAATCATCATAAGATTTCTCAAACACGTTATCAGGGTACAGAAAAGGACATAGGGTACCTTATCCAGTTATGTAATAAAAGTAAAAAGTACGCTATAAAATCCGTATAAAGTAGTTTAATTTCAATGAATAATAATCGCTTAAATCTTTAACAGCCGCTCACGAACTGGGTTCGTCAAGCTGCTCTTCCCTCAGGACGCCGATCACGAACTGAGTTCGTGATTGAATTTCATATCGTTTATTTAAAAATAACGCATTCATTTCGTGATTGGCGCGTAACCCTAGCCGAGCGGGTTTCTTTAGCTACACACACACGCATCATTCATCGACATGCGGTGCGGGGTGTAGGCATGAGGACTGGTTTTGACGGCTGCGGCGCCAGTGCTCGCTACGCACCGACTCGAGAGCGCGTTAACGCATTTTTGGCGCGAAATGGCTTATGGACGTAAAGAGACTATTTTTTACCGTCCAGATTATAATGCACCTCTTATAACCTCTTTGTTATTACCCTTGTTTTAAAAAATATCACACAATTACAAATTACGCTAGTTAAAATGTGTAATATTATGTTTGTTAGTTTTTCTTTTTTTCATTTTCTCACTCTGGTTAAGGTTGATTTTCAAATATAACAATAATTAATAACAATATGTTTTTTATTTATATCTATAAAATAGATAATACATAAAATACATTTTATAACATTATGCATGTAGCTAATATAGTTTTTTTTTTAAATCTTTCAATAACTTGAAAAATGGCCGGCTGTTAAAGTGTTAAACGTAATACCATATTATGGAACAATGTGTCAGCATACATCCATACAGTATCAGAATCTCATATCATAAGTCAATGGGCAAACAATTCTTGTCAGATAGCATACATGTTATATGTATATTATTTACTCTGTGGTGACATGAGAGTGACATTCGCTAGCTATTAAAATTATGATCAGTGTGTTGAAATATAATTGGTGATGTCATCAATTGAACATGAGACGTTTATCGCGTCAAACTTAGTAATTGGTAGTTGTCACAACATCGTTACTCAAATGAATGCAGATAGGAGCGCTGTTAGGACAGCTGTCGCTAAATCGTGTATGGCAACCGTTAGTGGGTTTTTATTGAATATTATATTTATAAACATTATACTATGGCGCCAATTTATTTATTATTCATGTTATATCTATTTTAATTTATATTTTTATATATTGATTTATATATATATGTTATATGCTTATCAGTTATAATGTATATAAGTAATATATATCTTACGTAGTTTTGTGTTTTGTGTTTGTAAATTATTACAAGAGTAGCTGATGTACGTCCGGGCGTCACTTGGGGTTACCAAATAATATCAGGGTTGGTTTGAGGTATAAACCGCAAACCAACAACAAACCTGAGTGGTAACCTCATTTTTCATGAATAATTTCTTCTTTTTTTGTTTTGTTTTCTGTGTTCTAATATTTGTACTAAGAACGTGTACATATATTTTGAAAATAAATTTTTACTTACTTACTTACTATGGTTTTGATCGCCGAATCAAAATTTGCTCTTCGCGGCTTCGACCGCGTGAAGGTTAGGTTTGGTTGGGTTAGTAATAGTAGGTACCTTTTTCTGGATGGAAGGTATCCTATGTCGTTACCTGTACTCCTGACAAGGTAAATCCGAAATTTCATACTGATCGGTCGAGTAGTTAAGGCGTGATAGCGTAACTAACAAACTCACCTTCGTATTTATAATATTAAAGTTAGGATAACGTTGCCCTTTTTGCAGTAAAGTATACTAAAAGTAAAACGTAGCAAGGTGAAACTAGCTCTAGTGTAACAGCTTGCTAAATTGGAGGGAAATATGAAAATTTATCCTTCCCGCTCATCTCCGCCTGTCGAGCCAGCCTTCGCTTTAATCTAGATTTTACGTCTGAACTAAAGCCTTGTAATTATATCACTTGGATTGTGAGCCTAAGTGTTTAGTCGTGTCTCTCGTATTTCTACGAATTATATTAAAATTAAACCAAAATCTACAATAAATTTAATTATAGGTTATAGCAGATTCTCCGCCTAAAACTACGATTTATTTTGGTTTGTTCCGCATTTGTCCTTACATTACGTCCCACATTCCAAAATGGTCCTCATTCGCCCCTCTTTTTAATTTATTCCTTTTTCGTCCTATTTTTGTACAAATGGTTAACAGAACAAAACATAGTTAAAAATTATTACAAATCTTTTCGTTGGCGGGCTCGTGATGTCATGCAATCATAAACTACTGTCATAAGGTACTTTAAATTATTTTTTGACTCACGGTACACCAAAAATTCCATAAAAAAAACAGGGCAAAAAAGAAACATAATCCGGGACGAAAGAGGAATTACAAGAAATTAATATTTATTTAAATTTGGGTACATATAAAGAACATTGTTTGGGTGGAATGCGTATTTCTATGTTTGGGACGAAACATGAGGGACGAATGCGGAATAACCTTAATTTTACATCTAGTGATCATACCTGGATTTGGACCCATAATGTATCTACTACGTAAAATGGGGAATGCAATAAATATATTGAGTACTAGCTTTTGCTCGCGGCTTTGCTCGCGTAAAAGTAAATTAAGTTAGCTTATGTTAGTAACAGAACCTTTTTTAAAATAACATAAACCTTATGTTACTCCGTGATAATATAGCTCTCTAATGGTAAAAAAAATGTTAAAATCGTTTGAATATTTTTTTAGTTAAATCCTCACAAACAGAGAAACAAAAAATCTAATGTTTCCTCTTTGTAATATTAGTATAGATTAAATATGTTATACAATAGAGCGCAGGCTGTTATATGCATAGGTTATATACATAGGTTTCTAGAACAATAGGATTGTGGTCAGCGATCTGCAATCTGCTGGTAGTCAGTTGTCTTCCTCTATCGCACAGTATTAGAGAATTGAACTGTTGTGCATGAGGTCTCAGATTCTATTCCTCGGTTCAGCAGTGTCATTAGATTTTTAGGTCAAGAGATTGACAGTAATTGGCTCAACCCTTATTAAGTAGATTTTAAGACGATAGCTCGCGGAACGTGAGAGTGGTACCTTTACTACGCTGAAGCCTATAATAGCCTAATCCTATATTTCGAGGATATAGACGTAAGACTATATGTATATCTCTAATGTAACTTATATAACAAGTCATGTATTTCGTCTCATATCGGCGAATCCTAACTAATATAAGGCCCGGTATACAACTATCCACCAAAGCAGAGACGAGAGATGTGTTTTGAATAAAGCAATCAGATTTCTTTATTTCCACATTTCCTCTTCGCTTAGCTTCCGTGGAAATGGATCAAGCAGGAGAGGAGATATCTCATTTTTCTATAGAATTTTGTGCCGCGAGCGAGCAAGAGGCGCGGCAGAGCGGACATGTGTGTAGCCGGGCGGCCGGGCAGCGGGGCGGCGCCGCGCGCCCCGTTCCCCGCTGCTTTCTCCATGCGCCAAAAAAAGGTATGGTTACTAACCTAACGTACATTTACGCGAGGGAAGCCGCGGGCAAAATCTAGTATGGAATATCTCCAAATTTATCCCAAACCTTTTTGTTTTATTCAGTTGAGAATCAAATACAGAACTATTAATTCAAATTAAACTACTATATACGGATTTTATCGCGTTATTTATTTTACACTTTATTACAAAATTTTGAAACTGTTACACTACTACTAGATACTATTAAACTTTACTAATTTTAAGCTAATTAAATTATTAAAACTATTTATATTTAAGTTTACACTTTCACCGACGTTTCGGTTGCTTTTCAGCAGCCATGGTCACGGGGTGACTAAGATGGTAGTTGTCTCAATGTTCCGGTGTCGTTATTTCAAAGTACCCGAACATAATTTAATCATTGGTGTTTCTATTTACGCAGAATATGAAAAGCCTATACCCATATAAATAAACCTATATAAACCTATACAGCCTTAAATTCAACCGATCAACTTGATTTGAACTAAAGATAGATACACCATTCTGATAGTTTAGTTTATAATACTACAAGTGTCTCGCAAATTATTGTCAGAGCTGTAAGAGCAATAAGTCTACGACGCGCACAAACATGGGTTACTGACTTATCCACTGAAGACTTAGCCTAACTGATTTATTTAAACGACTAGCTACTTTATGCAGCTTTGCTCACGACATCTATTTAAATAAGTCGGAATATCATTAAAGTGTATTAACTTTCACGAATCTGGCCGCCAGTCTCGCGAAATGCTTCGAAACACGCGCCATGAAATATTGTGTACAAGATTTCACCCGCGGCTTCATTCGCGTAAATGTCGGTTAGGTAAGTAACAGTACTTTAATCTGGATCAAAGGTACCCTGTCTGTCCCCCGACAACGTATACACAAAATTTTATGATGATCGGTCGAGTAGTTAAGGCGTGAAAGCGTAACAAACATTCAAACTCACATTTGCATTTATAATATTACTTAGGATTTTTAGTTTATGACATTAAAGTTATTCCTATCACAGCGATTCAAAAACTTCTATTGAAGATCATATCAAACTCTTTTTATTTATTAATAAAATACCAGTCCTATAAACATATAGGACTGGTATTTTTACTTTTTTATTTTTTGGGATATTTGACAAAATATCCCACTGCTAGCTTTGACAAGGGATTATCTTCCTCAATATGTAATAGAGCTTATAACTTTGCAAATAAGCAGTAAAGTTTAACAGTTACACTGTATGAACTGTAGCCTGTTTGTAGCTAGGGGTTAAGGCTGCCTGTCCATTGAAGCGGAGCGGAGAAATATTAACCAATAGGATTACATAAAATCTTCGCTCCGCTCCAGTATGCAGTCCTATTGGTTAATATTTCTCCGTTCCTTCGCTCCGCAGCCTCGCTCCGTTTCAATGGACAAGCAGCCTAATGTGCCCAGAAAAATAAGCAATGAATTGTAGCGTCCCTTTTGTTCTTTAGTAAGGGCCAGTTTTACAGTTATCTTATAAGTGAATGTCGTGCCTTCACTCTTATTTAATCTATCAAGAAAAGTACAGATCGTTTTGTAACAGGCCATTTATACAACTTAGCAAAATATACGTTAGGTAATAATTTTAATAAATTATTATTCTTGTCGTGACGGCACGGATGGCGCGTTTGTGTGTGCCTCGCCTCTGCCGGTGGGGAGTGTTGTGGGTTGGATCTCCGCATGAGACAATACATGCATACTGTATGGGTATTTATTTATTTTTTATTTTTGTCATTTATTTCTTTTTTATAATAATAAGTTAAGTAATAGTTTATTTTTCTCTGGTTACGTATCCTTGAAATTTTCTAATGTTTTGTTAGTTGTAAAATTGTATGCAGCTGGCTTGATGTCCGTGCGTAACGATTGTCTCCATTGAAAATCAGCGTTGCGATATCACGTCAGTCTTATCGCAACATCAATGCTGAATGGAGACCATTTGTTGCCACAGTAGCATGATATGTATCTATTTTTTACTTACGAACTATTTATTTAATTGTCTTTTTATTATTTTGTCGATATTTGTAAGATAAATATGTAAGTAGTCATGTTTCTTTGTGGCAATAAAGAATGATTTCTTTCTTTCTTTCCTTCTTTCTAATATTTTGGTAAATTGTATAAATCGGCCTAGCCCACATATTAGGTAAATCTGTAAAATTAAACGATATTATCCCTTTCTTCGAAATAAGACTAATATTACGAATGTTATTGAAATTAAATCGGCTATTGTAGTAAGACTGAGTTTCACAAACCGGAGGAATGCCTGTAAAATGTACATAGTTATGTATTTTTCTTTGAAAGAAAAATAAGATATGCGACCTTATCCCTAACAGCGATCGACTTCCGGCTGAATATTTCGGTAAGCTAAATTGTTACATACTATGTTTTGTTAAATACTATTGTTACTGACAGCTGTCTTCCTGAATTATATATATATTTAAAAAAATGCCATTGTCATTTTAGATTCGATTTCGATCCATCGTGTCTTACGTAAATTTACTTTAGTCCCGGCATTACAAGGTTTTACATGACAGTTTAATATATTTATGGCCAGTTTCACAACTATTAAGTTAAAATTATCCGAAAGATAAATCGAATGCTGTCTCACTCTTATTAGGTTAAAGAAGAGCGATGGCGAGACTTTTATTTTATAGATAACTGCTATTTGGAGGTGGTGGGACAGGCCCTTATTGATATATAATATTGTCTTACGTTTACGCGATTATTATACATTGAAATTAAACAACTTTACACGGGTTTTATATTCATTGATACATTTCAAGCAGCAGACACAAAACAAGCAAATACAAAACACATTTTACGAAAATAACTATTCCGCAAAAACAACAGTTACTGGCACATGATTACTTTCCGAAACGGATAGCGCTCTGACAGATCTCGTCGGGTCCAATCGAGGCCCGTCATGGCGGACAAGGGTCGGACACGCGACCGCCGCCGAACACCCGATGTCCGATGATCCGGACACTATTATTGACATCTGTACCGATGTTTTAGTGGCAACGTTAATAAGCTTTCGAGGAAATAGTTACCAATTTCTTTGATGGAATTTGTTTTATATAGTATGTACTTACTTTGTATACTACACTCTTATTTTATTTATGTTGCTCGTCAAAATGACCACACTCCACCTGACGGTAAGCAGTCATGTGGTCTAAGAGCAGTGGCCTCCACACCGTCCTCATAGCAGCTGAGGCCACGGTAATGTTATCTAACAGTATTCTATCTTCATACAAACGGTCGGAATGCGAGTCATACGAACGCGCGTCGAGGTCAGTAGGCACTTAGTTCGCAACCAGTCGCGAATGCGCCGCGGCGGCGGCGGCGCGTAGTGTTTCGCGCGCGCCTCTCAATGAAGTATAAATAAAAATGTGACGAGACCGCCACAACCAAGTGGCTGCCCAAATCTGCCGGGGCTGCAGGATGAATGCCCGGGTGATCTCTGCGCCCCGGCTACAGATTCTGAGAAGGAACACCGTAGTAGGTTTAGTCGGTAAGACCAGGGTCACCATCTTTCTCCGGGTAAGCCCGACATAACCCCTCTGCCGCCCTTGCGTCAAAGCATTCCCCACCACTTAAAAAAAAAGAGTCCACGTCTCTCTACTCTGCTTCCTCTACTATTTGACACTCTAGTAATAAAAATATGTTGTTATACTTAAATAAGTAAAACTTCTGGCCCTAGATACAAATGGTGCTCACTCAACACTGAAGCCTACGGGGAGCGATATGAAATTTTAAATTGGACGATGTTGTACGAACCGGGAAGTAATTTTATTTTGCCAAATATCTAAACAAAAAGTATCACACCCTCGGGACATGTACTGTTATGCTATTAACTTATCTCGTATACTGGTGGACTTCGGTTTATATATCTACTGATACATACATACATAGCCTTAAATGTGGTTTAAATCCTATATCCCCATTTCATTTATTTATTCAAGAACAATTTTAACATTGGACCCCAAAAAGGTCTATGACACTCACATTCCGCCAGGTATAGTTATAGGAACCACGTAATGCGTAAAATTACTGGATCCCAAGCTGGTGATACATTCCAACCATCGTTATTTGTTTGTTACACAAACAAAAACTCACAATCGCATTTATAATATTAGTAAGGATTACAACTATGCATATTTACACGTTCACTGTAATTTAAGATGCTTTCAGCAGCCATGGTAACGGAGAGACTAGTCTAAGGTAATGTTTATCTCAATGTCTTATAGTGCCAAAGTACGAAGTAATCACGTAAAACACGTTGAGCTATTTAGAAAACCGTTTTACAAAACAAAAATAAAATAATGAAATAAGTATTTAATAGTTACATTTCTATGTATAACTAGTTACCCGCGTAGAATTTTACATAAAATAAAAGTAGCCTAACATATTCCTTATCACAACAGCTATCTGCCGCTGAAAACCCGTCAAAATCGGTCCAACCGTTTCAGGGATAAGCTGGAACAAACAAACAGACAGAAGGACAAAAAATTTAAAAATTGAATGTTTTTTATAAGTACCGTATATACCTACTTTCATAGGCATTTAGTAAAAAGCTGTTATTTGCACATTAAATACAGACACTTCAATTATTTGTATAGCTATTCGTGTACATGACTACAAATAGCAGACGCTTGACTCAGCATAGTTGTCCAACCTATACAACCTACTTATACCTATTGTATATAACGAGAACTTTTTGAAACATAAGAATAAAATCACATTTCCCACGATGTCGTTTCACCCACCGTAATATTCATTAGTTACCATTACTTCATTAAGTCTAACATTGTGTAAAGTTCGCGTATGTGCCGCGTTAATTAAAAGTACATCACGGTACTTCCCGGAACTCATGTAACATTTGTTACTGCCTTTTACTTATAAGGGAGAGGGCTCAGAACTTGTCGTACAAGTTACGGTGAACAGCTCTCCACTTAGGATACTTGAAGAGTAAAACCGAGAACATTACACACACGTAATCTTCTGAATAACGAGTACAAATTATAACATAGCCTATTTTTGAATTAAACTACTTTCAACGGATCCTATCGCGGCTTGTTTAAAATAAAACAGATATTGACTATTTAAAATACAGTAGATTATTTCCTACATGACAGGCCAAGCCAAGTGTTAATTCGATAATATCTGTATATAATTAGATTTGTTAATTCCGACAACAATAACAGGTTCTTCATATTATATACTGTACTGTCCGATTAATAACTTGTATTAATTGAAAGAAAGAAGAAAAAGGGTTTGATCCTGCATGGAGTACCGTTCTCACCTCTGAGATCACTCTGCAAAATATCAGCTTTGGAGTCAATTAAGCGGAAAGTCAGAAGACTTATCGGCGATAACAAACTAGTCGACGCACGACTCCAAAGCTTGGAGCTTCGTCATAGGGTTGCCAGTCTCTCGGTTTTTTATCGGATTCATTTTGGAGAGTGTGCAGAGGAACTGCTATATTTGATTCTTCCTTCCCCATTCTACCATCGGACGACGAGAGATTCAGACCAGCGCCACAGGTACGTGGTGGATATACCACACTTACACTTACTTTATACTTACTTACGTACCGTAAAAGAGTTGAACTCACTATCTAAGTCTGTGTTTCCCGATGAGTACAATCGCGAGTGAATAGCTACATTCATGCAAGCGTGCTCTATCAGCGACTGCATCGTCACTTAACAACCGGTGAGATCGCAGTCAAGCGCAAGCCTATTAAAAACTTAAATCAATAAAAAATACTTATTATTTAATCAATTGTAATAAAAACACTTAGTTTTGAAAGTCGTATGGATGTAGTTTATTTATTAAAATAAACCGCTATATATATTTAATATATAATATTTGCGTAAATGTTAGACAATATGACATACCCTATTATATGAACTATGATATAAATACTGTTTGTTTTTAATATATTGGTGAAAACAGAATTAGAATGGAATAGAATGGATAAGGTAGTTTTGCTACAAATGTACGTATATTCAATTAAGAGAATTCTTGTTAATCTCTTTATCGCAATGCCTATATCTTTTCCATTGGGCTAGAAAATCCATATACATTCTGGCCTGTGGTCCTGGCTGTAAAGCGTGCAACTACTCGTACAATTGCATTTTACGCGTGCATTGCGGCATCTTTAAAAAGTAGGCGGGTTTCTGCCAACATGAAATGAAATTATCATTCTCGCAAAATGCGGGCAGCAGGCCTCAAACCCTTGCTCGCTGAAGGAATACAACTTAAGGTTGTATAGCTGAACTCTTAAATAGTACGGAGGCATTTCTCCAGTCAAGTTATCCAAGTTTAAGCATAATCCTAGGTTTGTTAATCACTACTCGCTTTAGCGATGCAAGAAAAATCATGACGAACGCTGAGTAATAAATCCAATATTTTCAATGATGTGTGAACTTCTGAAGTCTTGCTCTGGGTCAGAAGGATAGACTGTAGCCTAAGCTGAGAGAATAAAGGGCCGTGCCAAGCTTGACAGTTTATAGACAGG
The DNA here is from genome assembly GCA_930367265.1 of Catocala fraxini. NCBI lineage: Eukaryota > Metazoa > Arthropoda > Insecta > Lepidoptera > Erebidae > Catocala > Catocala fraxini. Next base: position 743,068 of record OV884032.1, read on the forward strand.
GCTGGCACGAAATGATTTCTAATACATATATTAATTAAAACTAAAACTACGGCTTTTAGTCACTACGATCCCGTGTTACCGCTATTGCCCCAATGCATTATTTCTGTTCCAGCACGCTCGTTAAGATAGTCTTTAAAAATAATTACTTGAAATAGGTACGAAACGGGATACTTTTAAAAATTATATCATTTTAATACGCAGGTAACAACCCATTATTATTAGTTCCATTATTTTCAATTCTTTATATTATCACCAATGGAGAAGATAATGTAATGCCACCGGTAAACGGCGCGACACCGGCCTCAATGTTCGTTTTGATAAAAACAGGATTAAGGAGAAATTCAAACGCTACGTATCTCAAGCGATAAGCGAGAGTAAATAGCGATACACACTGCTGGGCAGGGTTTTTTGAAGTCTATTTATTTTTTAAAGAGTTATCGTTCCTAAAGCTACATTTCTTTATCAAACTAATCGCGGAAGTTATCCCGCACTTGGTTTAATGTCGGGGATTATCAACAAGCAAACAACAGATACAAAGAACATTCAGACTCGGAACAACCATTTCGGCTCACATTCTTTTTTGGAGTAGGATTCGAACCCAAAGTTGAGGCGACTATTAATAGACAGCACAGTTGGCGGAGTGGTTCCTAACAAATATTATAAATGCGAATGTGAATTTGTTTGGTATGCTTTGACGCCTTAACTACTGGACCGATCTTCATAATATTTCGCATCCACGTTGTCATGGGAACAGAAAACGACATAACGTACCTTACATCAAGGAAAAGTACTGTTTCTAACCAACGTTTACGCGAGCGAAGCCGCGGGCAAACTCTAGTTATTTTACACAATATATTGTTTTGAATAATACATTATTGTTCGTGCACCATATCGCGAGTGCCATGCCGCTATTACGGTTCAGGTTTAAAAAGACAACTCCTCCAAAACAGTTCAGAAACAATGCAGGAAGAACTGCGCAACTCCTATTATCTTTTTGGACGGAACTGAGGTGGTATGAGTAACCGAACAACTTTTCGCGTCGGTCACTTACGCGCAATGGCCGAATTATGGTGCTAAATGCGGATAACACACGTCCAACTAACTTGCGATAATAATATTCTTTTCATTTCTTTTCTTCCAAAAACACAACTCCTGCACCAGTAATAATTCCCGTATCGCGCTGACTCAACGTACACGAAGAACATTCAGACCTGGAAGAACTATTTATGTAAAGATCAATTTTTGTCCCACTTACACCACTACACCATTCGTGCAATCCATTACTATGCATAAGTTTTGCAAGTCAAACATCAGTAGAATACTCTATATCCAAAATAGTCATACTTATAGTAAGCTTCTAAGCTGTATGTCTCAGATACTTGAGGTCAAAAGAAGTGTGTCTGCAAAAGGCCGCAACCTCTCGAGACCTTTGTTCGGATACCTAGCGTTCGCAAATATTACCAGGTGGAAAGCTTTTATCCGCAAAATATATAATTCGAATAAATTTACCATTGTACATGATTATTTATGAAATAACAAATACGTATTTTGTTTGATGTTTAAGACAATATAATGCCAATACTTCGCTATACGTTTAAAATATTTGTAGTGCAATAAAACGGTATATTTTATGATAACCAACCATAATCTGACCCGCGCAACTTCGTCTGCTTCACATAAGAGAATTTACCCTGTTTTTGCAACATTTTTCATTGATGTGTCGCTCCTATTGGTCGTAGCGTGATGTTATATAGCCTTTAGCCTTCCTCAATAAATAGGCTATTCAACAATAAACGATTTTTTAATTTGAACCTGTAGTTCCTGAGATGCCGGCGTTCAACCAAATAAGCAAACAAACTCTTCAGCTTTATAATATTAGTATAGACCAGCGTGGGTTAGTCCAAGTTATATTGCTTGACCATCTTGTTAGGCTTATTCAAATAAATTTATTCATAACTGGCATATTTTTTGTTTCACTATCATCTGGGGTCCACTTGACGTTCGTAAATGCTTGATTATTTTTTATAACAATTAAATCTTAGCACTTTAGATAGCAAACTTAGCAAAACTGAAGGGTTGTTGATTTAGGTTAATTGATTCACAGTTTTCTTTGCTGACGTCACAGCTTCTAAGCCCTACCTACCGCGGGAACACCACATAAGGCTACCGAAGTTGCCAACATTTGTAGATTGAGGGTACGTTTTCAGACAAGTTGCTGATGAGCTAAATAGGATACCTCGAGTTATAAATCTTGAAACCCATTCTCAAACGCTTAGCTTTCTATACAGGTACTAAGAAATATTATGAATGCAAATGTGAGTAAGTCTGTTTGTTATGCTTTCACGCCTGAATTACTAGACCGATCATCATAAAATTTTGCATATACGTATATTGTCAGGTGATAGAATAGGACATCCTTTTATCCAAAAATACTATTCCCCAGGGATATAAAATTGACATAACTATATTTACACCAATGAACATTCTGGCAAAATCTAATATATTATAGAATAAACGGACTGACAGATTGTTTGACTGATATATCAATGCACAGCCCAGACTCCTGGGCTTAGAGAGTCGAAATGTTGCAAAGAGATACCTTATACAACGTAGGTGGGTCCATGTAATGTGTTTATCTAATGTTTTTTTAATGCAACCCCTAACTCAAAAAGGATCCTAAGCTTAATATATAAATCAAGGCACAGTCTAGACTGCCGAGTCAGGAAGCTCGAAACTTCACTCAAAAGTCTCCGTTTTATAATTCAAACAAATATCACCTACTTACCATAAAAAGATTTTCAGAACATCACCGCGGTGAAACAGAAGTTTTCGACACAACCGAATGTCACGTGGACGAAATCGCAGGCAACAGATCGTAATAGATATATAACTTAAGTTTATCATCTCTAATTCAAGAGATGAAAGGCCCTTAATAATAAACTAAAGTACACACAATATTTATTCATAAAACAAGTGGTGTTGAGTGTATTTGCACAACACACATCCACTTCCTCCAGCAAAATTCAAACATAACCTAAGTAAACAAACCCACCAAATATGTTTGTTTACATTTAAAAGGCAACAAATTGTTTACATTAAACACATGTAAACGATTTGTCTCACATGAAAACTCATCACTTTACTAGAAGCAGTACAATTATAACTGTATTCGCTTACATTTTTGGTTAAGTCAGTAGAATTTTAATTGGGACTTGTAACTGTATTCTAAATAATTGTAACTAAGATAGGGATAGAGTACATTATAGTTGATGAATTAACTGCCTCCGTGGCGCTGCAGTAGTGAATGCGACGTATGTGCATGAGGTCTCGGATTCAAAACCCAGACAGGGTCAACAAAAAGGTATTGGGTTTTTCTGTTAAGTTGGCGGTGTTAAGCATCCCCGTTCCTCGGAAAGCACGTAAAGTCATGCGCCTGATGTCTCTCCGGTCGTGTCGGATTACTGCCCCATCGGATCATGAGAGTTAGGCAACAGAGAGTGCACTTGTGATTGCACACATACTAGTGCACTATAATATTGCCTGCGTAGATGGCCAGTCTCCGTTAAGATTGGCCGCCGTGACCGGAATCAGTCTGGAGAACATTATTTACCTCTGAGTCGTCTTCGAAGACGTTAATGAAAACACTATGTGGGTATGTGTGTCTGTCTGTTAGCGACAGGCATAGCTTCGGAACCACTGGACCGATTGACTTGTAACTTGGTGTGCAAACATCTTGTGGTCATTCCTCGGTCGAGTTTGAGTATGCGCCCTGTGGGTCTTAAGATCCTCGAGATATAGGGGCTACATATTTTAAATGGAAAAATATTGACTTGTAACTTGGTGTGCAGATACCTTGGGGTCATACCTCGGTCGAGTTTGTATATAGACCCTGTGGGTCAAAATACCCCCGAGATATAGGGGTCACAAGGTCATAAGGTCAAGGGATATAATAATAAATAATAATTTGGAAGTCCAAAGGAGAGGCTTTTACCCAGCAGTGGGACATTACAAAAAGCTGACCGAAAAAAATATCATAATATATGAAGACGAAGAAGTTGAATCCTGGGTTTTTACACCCATCTCGTTATTATTAATCACGGCGCCCGTGTAATGTACGTCATCCATTGTTTAAATTTAGTTCAATATAAAATTATTATTCTTGTCCTGACGGCACGGATGGCACGTTTGTGTGTGCCTCGCCTCTGCCGGTGGGGAGTGTTGTGGGTTGGATCACCGCATGAGACAATACGTGCATACTGTAAAGGTTTAATTTTTTTAATTTTTTTTTTTTCATTTATTTGTTTTTATATGTGTTGAGTAATAGTTTGTTTTTTCTCTGGGTACGTATCTTTAAAATTTTCTAATTTATTGTTAGTTGTAAAATTGTATGCAGCTGGCTTGATGTCCGTGCGTAACGGTGGTCTCCATTGAAAATCAGCGTTGCGATATCACATCGGTTTTATCGCAACATCAATGCTGAATGGAGACCATTTGTTGCCACAATAACATAATATGTATATATACACCGTGAATTTGTAGTCGTTTTGGAACCGAAACCTTATACTCTATATCAATAATAGAATCGATTAAACTCATTATTTTAATAAAATGTTTTTTTTTTAGAAACAATAAATTTAATGTCGTTTACGAGAAATAAATGAGAACTCGTAGTAACGCCACTCAATTTCACGTACTACGTTTACCTACGCGTCACTACGATCGATATCATTCATGTTTGACAACTTAAAAACATTCGCCAATAAAAACACAGAAACTGCCGCGCCCGCGCCGCCCGCCAATCCCCGCACACTACCCCAGGCGCCGGCAGAGCGAGCGCGAGCGGTTTTTCCCGTCCGACTCTGGTGCAAGCGCGCCCCGCACGCACCCCTTCCCGCCCTTCAGTACTGCAGCAACTCGCGCGCGTAATGGTCGTAACGTAATTATTCATTGTCACGCGAAAATGAGTCGTCAATACGAATATTCTAACGCTGAGTACTTGGCAATGGTACAGCTGTATGCTGTTGCCAATTTCAATTTGGAACAGGCCAGACGCTTATACTCCCAGCCGGAGCATTTGAATGCGCTGCAGCTACGAGGAATTGAAAGTCCTCAAGTGCCATCCACTCCCACTATCTTGGCTGCAACTCAGCGCCTTCTCGACCATGGAGAATTCCGTACGCCGACTCATGCGCATGGCCGAGGACGCCTTAATGACTCCCCGGAGATCGAAGAGGATATTCTGGAGTAGGTACTTGTTGTATTGTATTGTATTGTGTAGTGTCCAGTTTGGCGATAAGTGGATTGGGCGCGGCGGTCCCGTGGCTTGGCCGCCGAGAAGCCCGGACTTAACGCCCCTAGATTTTTACTTGTGGTCGGAAATAAAAAGACTCGTGTATTCTCGTGAACATGAAAGTCGTGACGAGTTACGTAGTGCGATAGTGGACGCATTTGATAAAGTTAAAAGTGATAGAGACACATTAAGAAAACTTAAAGACAATGGTATCAAACGTGCTCGTTTGTGTATTGAACGTGGCGGACTTCATTTCGAGCAGTTGCTTCGATACAGGGAAGTGTAAATAATTTGTAAATAAACTGTCCATAGATACGTAAGTTGATTATTTTGTAAATAGCTCCAATTTTTTAAATACGCCTGAAATACTCAGAGTTCCTTCACCCTGTGATTATTTTTATTACATAATAAATAAAGTTAGCTATTTATCGAAGAGTAATGTTCAGATAAAGTATTTCCGACGGTCCTAAGCCCGTGTAAAGTATGAAGGAGAAATTGGAGTATCCATTTACGTATTAATTGTGATGTTTCACAATGCAGGTTTTTCATAGTAAAAGGAGATAACGCATTGCCTCGTATCAGCTGATTTTGCCTCTATTGAACTGCGATATGCCTATTATCAATTTCGTAGTTATTACATTTACTTAATTTTATTAATACTTGTGTAGTCACTAGTTTTTAAATCGCGCATAGGACTCGGTCGGGATACACGCGGCTCTTTTGCGTCGATCTATGTAGGCATCAGCTGATACACGTAGTTATCGTGCGTCGTTCATAAGTACCTACGCGACTGAGTGGCAACGCCGGCCGCTGCCGACGACGGTTCGCAGCCGCGCGAACACGTGTGCATGCGTTTGTGAATGAATTGTCCGTGCGTTACTACGATCAAACTCGAATAAGTGAAAAATATTATTCATATTCCAACTTTTTTACTATACACAGTACAATTAATTTACTATTTTTTATTGATACTACTAATTATCCTAAGTTACCACGTTTCGGTTCCAAAACGACTATAAATTCACGGTGTATATATATATTTTCTTTAATTACTAACTGTTTATTTAATTGTCTTTTTTATTATTTTGTCTATTTTGTAAGAAAAATATGTAATCATATTTCTTTGTGGCAATAAAGAATAATTTCTTTCTTTCTTTTTATTAAAACAAACCGACCGTTAAGGGGATGTACCATTACCGCAGCTGAGTAAAGATGACTGCTTAAAAGATATCTAAACAATTATGACTAACCAGATTTTGCACGCGGCTTCGCTCGCGTCAATGTAGGTTAGATTAGTAACAATATTTTTTCTGGACGAAAGAAAGAAAGTTATGTCCTATTCTGTACCCCCGACAACGTGTATGCATAATTTCATGATGACCGGTCGAGTAGTTCAGGCGTGAAAGCGTAACAAACAAACTCACATTCGCATTTATAATATTATATAGTAAGGATAGTTGACGACCTCGATGGTGTAGTGGTTAGTGTAACCGTCTACCACGCCTGAGGTCGTGGATTCGATTCCCGCACAAATCAAACATTTGTGTGCATGAACATGGATGTTTGTCTTGGTCTGCATGTTTCTATGTACCTATAATATGTATGCAAAAGATTTAAAATAAACACATATTTTAAAAAGCTTATCATATTTTATCAGAAAATTCCATAGCAATTTATTCGGGCAACAAACCCGAGGCCTCAAAGCAGTCGCATTTACTACTGATGTCGAGAAATTTCAGGTAGATAAACCCATAACACTTTAACACAACCCACATGTTAATCTCGAGTCAAGATAAGGCGTGTATCTACGCTATGACTTTATTGAACTCTAGTTATTGCCCGCGTCTTGGCTGACGTATATATGTATGTATCTTATGTGGGAGCGAGTCAGTGCAGACCGCTGACACTTCGACCCAGTGGGATCTTTTGTGTCGACACTCTCCCAATAACGATTGCCATAGATGTTCATGGCAGCCGGGACCGACGGCTTAACGTGCTCTCCGAGGCACGGAGCAGGCGATAATTGTCAATCAATACGCACATAATTTCGAAAAGTCATATAACTTCCGAAAGTCAGAGGTGCGGGACGTGGGTTCGAACCCGAGACCCTCTGCATTGCAGTCTGTTGGTCTCCCCACTGAGCTATCGCTGCTCTTATTTATAGGTAACTCAAAGAATACATTATTCAAACTTATTAAACAGATCAAAGGCGTGAGACATGTATCTCATTTACATTTTCAAACATATTCAACAGTTTTCATCATTTTGATTTAGAACTTATATTATGTGGGAGATTTATTAACTTTGTGCATGTATACCTATTCATGGAAATAGTCTCTGAGGGACTGGTTTTCGTGAATCTGATATATCCGAATATATTTAAGAATATTTTAGGCTTTGATTGACAATAATTATCGCCTGCTTCGTGCCTCGGAGAGCACGTTAAGCCGTCGGTCCCGGCTGCCATGAACATCTATGGCAGTCGTTATTGGGAGAGTGTCGACACAAAAGATCCCACTGGGTCGAAGTGTCGTCGGTCTGCACTGACGGGCTCCCACATAAGATACATACATACATACCTATAAATATATAAATATGAATTACCATTCATATATTATTAACTCAGAGAACCCAATTAAGCAAATGCAGATGTTTGGGCAATATATTATGTACGGCCATAGAAGTAGAATTAGGGTTATCTGGATTTGGATTATACCAGATAAATAAAATTCTCGGGATATGTTGTCAATACAATTAAATATAATAATTTTCGCTACATTCACATCGGCGTAAGGTGAAAAATGTACCCACGGTTTATTACTTTTCTGTTATACAATAGTTCTTGTAGTAACGAAACGGCCAAGCCACTTATTTTGACTAAGGTGTAGAGTTTGTGAAGTTAGGCCTTGTAGAGTTAGGGCATGTAGAGTTAGAAGCTTGGCTCTACATGAGATCTGATAATTTTTTGACAGTGCGAGTCTTATGGTCTCGTCTTGGCAATATTTTACATGAAAATGTTTTTGGTGGGATGATATTTTATCGAAGTTCTTTTTGAGCTGCTCTGGGAACGCCCAGAGCAGCTCAAAATGACCTTCGAAAAAATATCACCAGTTAGTTTTAAAAATTTGCCAGCGGAAGATAACGATCTTCCGATGGCAAATTTTTCAAACTAACTAACTGGTTAACAGTCTATACTAATACTATAAAGCTGAAGAGTTTGTTTGTTTGGTTGAACGCGCTAATCTCTGGAACTACTGGTTCAAATTGAGAAATTATTTTAGTGTTGGATAGCCTATTAATCGAGGATGGATATAGCTATATAACATCACGCACGAAGGCGGCGGAGTAATTATAAACGCAGGTGAAACCACGGGCAAAGCTAGTAGTAGGTATATAAAACGTCCGTGAACTATATAACTATGAACAAATTAGTATTATTTATTTACTTACATTACATACTACAATTATTACAAGTATATTACCTAATACAATAGCGTAGTTACCAAACAACAATGAAAATACATGCGTGTTAATGCAGCCAATTGTTAACACCCCGAATTTACGCGATAGGTGAAACTGAGCGATGGCCGCGTAAGTTGAATTCGCGTAAGTCGGGATATCATTTCGTATATAAATACATTCCTTTTTATTGGGGTGGGCAGCTACAGAATGTCATAATATAGAATATTTTTTAAAATGAAGTCTCAGATTATACACATATAAAATCGTCAACTTCACTTATTTTGATGTAAAAGGGTTAATATAATCTAACAAAGCAGTTTGACAACTCAAAGATTATTTGTCTCGTTTCCTGAACAATAGTGTGGGGTAGTTGTGTAGTTGTGTAAGTAGTTGTGTGGCGCTGAAACAAAAGATGGATCGACGAGATTTGACAATCGAGTAACTACGAGTTTGTGTAAGTCCGGGTGGCGTAATACTGTACACAAAGAGATTCCCTAGTGAATTCATTCAAAGTACAGTTTGATAAATCTATCTGTTATGACATGGTGTTAAGCACCCAATATTATAATGTAGGTATTAGATACACTCATCTTATAATGTACGAAACAGCGTTTCATTAATGACCCTGTTCTGAACACAATCAATCTAATAACATATCTGCTTAAAGTATGAGGTATTTCCTATGACCACTAAGGTCGCGATAGCCTAGTGGAAACCGTTGGATTGTGACGCAGAGGTCTCGAGTTCGATCCCAAGGCGCGCATATCTGACTTTTTGTAGTTATGTGCGTATTAAAGAGTTAATTATCGCTTGCTTTAACGGTAAAGGAAAACATTGTGAGGAAACCTGCATGTCTAAGACTTCTCAATAATGTTCTCAAAGATATTTGAAGTCTGTTAACTCGCACTGGGCCAGCGTGGTAACCTAACCCTTGTCACACAGAGAAGAGGCCCGTGCCCAGCAGTGGGATAGTTTAATACAGGGCTGATATTGTATACTAAGGTGGTACAAGTGTGCAATTCGTACCCGCCTGATGATAAGTAGTTTAACTTTAGCTCAAGAAATCTTGCACAGTCTACATTACCGTCTTTGGAAAAAGGCAGTCTCTGTGGTGTGGTGTATAAGTTATATTATACATTCAAAAATTCTTCTCAGGGCAGGCACACAACTGAAGGGTAATCCTAATTCTAACTAATATTATAAATGTGAATGTAAGTTTGTTTGTTACGCTTTCACGCCTTAACTACTGGACCTATCGTCAAGAAATTTCGCATACATGTAGTCGGAGGAACAGAAAAAGACATAGGTTACCTTTCATAAAGAAAAAGTAGTGTTTCTAATGTAACCTCACCTATATCAACGCGAGCGAAACCGTAGGCAAATTCTAGTATTCTATATTGCCTCCTAAAAATGCCTTCATCTCTATAATAACACTGCACAACAGCATGTCTGATGATTAGTTATGTTACATGGTATTAGTCCAACTTTTAATGACAATTTCAAATCTGTGACTGAAATTTCTCTATCAGGTCTAGTTAACAAAATATGACACATAGGTCTTTTTATAATAAAACACAGTATATTTAAAGATTATCTTATTTTATTTTAATCTTAAGTTAAAAAACTTTATTTTTGTTGCCTTGCTTGCTGAAGCTGAAGATAGAGAGCTGAGCTTATTATTATTTATATACTCGCCGCAACTGAAACAAAAATGATTCGGATTATTCACACAAACACGTCTTGACGATGCCATATCAAATTATATTAAGAAAACTTAATATTGTTCTAGTTAACAGCAAATTTTGTGGAAGTTACAACCCGTAAACAAGAGTTGTTACAAAAAAAATCAGGGTATATTTAGAATCAGCGACGTCGAATTAGTAAACATCGTGTGATAAAAGTCATTCATCAGACAAAGGTTGCAATTTTGTTGTGCAGTGTAATCGGTTGGAACCAATAACAAAAGAAATAACTGAAAAAGTAAAGTAATTGTTATTGCTACTATTACAGTTCCATAAATTATCCGCGCCAAAATTGTTCAATCTCAGTGAACCGAGTCCAATGGCTGGATATAAATAAGCGCAGCTGAAAATATCGCATCAAATTTTGCTACAGCATTGCTGCACTCCCAGCTACTTTCGACACGGAACCTTGATTGAAGTGTCACCAAACCAAATGCTCGAAAATCGACTTTCATCAAGTGAAAATCGGAAAATATATGGATGGTATGCATAAATTCGATCGAAATCGATTTTGGTTACGATGTCCGTTCCACGGAGCACGGAAAACTGCACGCTGCGTTTCTATCAGAGACAAAAATAATAGAAATATTCGTTTCGCACAGCCACCCCTGTCATAGATGTACGTGGATACTAGATTTTGCCCGCGGCTCCACTCGCGTAAATTTTGGTTAGGTGAGGTTAGGTTTGTAATAGTCCTTTTTTCTGGAGGAAAGGTACTATATAGCCTTTTCTGATCCCCTGATAATGTATATGCAAAATGCCATGATGATCGGTCGATTAGTTAGGGCGTGAAACCGTAACAAACAATCAAAGTCACATTTCCTTCTTCCTTCAACCCTGGGTCCTTTAAGCGGGGCGTGTAAAAGCACCTTCTCAGGCCGTCAAAGTAGAGACCTCAACATCGCCTCGGCTGCTACGAGGACGGTGTGGAGGCCACTGCTCTTAGACCACACGACTGCTTATCATCAGGCGAAGTGTGGTCATTATGACGAGCAAAATAAAATAATAAAAATTCGCATTTATAATATTAATAATAATAATAATAATAATATTCTAATATTAGTTAGGATTAGATTTTGCCCATGGCTTAGCTGCCAGTAATGTTGATTTTGTCAACATTTTTATTTATACTACGGGAACAGTAAATGTTTATGTTTGTATGTGTACCCTCTCCTTTTCTGTACCCCTGACAATGTGTATGCGTGATTTCATGGTGGTCGATCGAGGAGTTAAGGCGTGAAAGCGTAACAAACAAACAAACTTACATTTGAAAGAAAGAAAGAAAAGAAAGAAAGATAATAATTTTATTTGTTTCACGCTCATAATATAAGGTAACAGAAAACACAACCAAAAGTACATATAGAACAAATAAGGTTCTGCGTCAGCAATGTTGCAGTATATCCACAACGCTGGTATTCTCGCAGACCCTGAATGATTTCGGTGCATGTAGGCAGTAACATACATACATACAACTCAAATAAAAACAAATAAAAGAGTAATTTAAATAAATTAGGCAGAAGGTAGATGGCAGAAAGTAATTTCATACTAAATAATAATATTGGTATCTATATAATATATATATACAATTGCATTAATAATATTAGTTAACTAGTTAGGGTGACGGATGTCTCTAGTAGATTCGGTTGCTGTGGTCCGTGGTCTAAATGAACATATAGTTTTATCTATATCTATACTAATATTATAAATCTGAAGAGTTTGTTTGTTTGTTTGTTTGGTTGAACGCGCTAATCTCGGGAACTACTGTTTCGAATTGAAAAATAATTTATTGTTGGAAAGCCCATTTATCGAGGAAGGCTATAGTCTATTTAACATCACGTTACGACCAATAGGAGCTATCTTCAATGAAAAATGTTGCAAAAACGGGGAAAATTCTCTTATGTAAAGCAGACGAAATTGCGCGGGTCAGCTAGTTTTATATAAAATAATACTGTTACTAACATACCCTAACCAAAACTACTTTTACGCGAGCGAAGCCGCGGGCAAAAGCTAGCAGTAAATATAGTATTGAAACTACTTTAAGCTAGCCACGCTAACCTTTCTAAAGACCTGCTTATTTTACTACTTCTAAACCACTAATATTTTTTGATAGAAGCCCGTCTGCAGTACTTCATCACCAATTTATATATCGATAGGCATTTGTAGCTAAACTACCAGTATATTCAGACCGTCCACGTTGTCCAAAATCGGAAATCTCGCCAATATGGTCAGGATTAGACAGGTCTAGATATACTGGTTATGTTATAGTCATAGACTTAGAGAGAACGACTTGAGCCAGTTCATATGACATTATACTGTGGCCTTTTGTTAGAAAATCGCAGTAATTTTTCAAGGGATGTCCCGCTTCAGGGTTTAAACGTCTGCACGACTTTACATTTGTTGACCGATGTTGTTTTCAATGGAAAATAAGTTCACTGTCGTACATGATTTTATCTATACCTACTATTATTATTAAGAGGAAAGATTTGATTTTTTGTTTGTTTATTTGTAACGATTTAACTCAAAAACTACTAAACCGATTTTAAAAATTCATTCGCCATTAGAAAGCAGTATTATCACCGTGTAATATAGCCTATATTTCATATAAATATAATGGTACACCTAACCTACTTTTACGCGAACGAGCGAAGCCGTGAACAAAAGTTAGTACTTATATTAATAAGTAGATACAGTGTTTAGTTAAAAAGGAGACATGAGAACTGTACTGTCGTTGAATAGTACAACAATCGTCTCGCATAAACAATACTATGTGATGGTTGATCAAATGATCATAGTTCAAATTTGATTTGTTCATATGAGATATACATATTTAAATGTTCTTTGTTCTCGCGGGCGCTTCTCCTTGCCTGGTGCAAAGTCACACAGCTATATCTGTATTCACCTTCAACTCTTCGGTTTAACAATATCTTTATTTCTTATTTATAACGCAAAAGTGTAACTAACATAAGGAAGCATGATAATGTTGAAGGTTACAAATGACATATCCGTTACCATTTTTAAGTTCACAACTTCACTAATTGTTTACATAAATAAAATACACTCACACATTGCAATGAAACTATTACAACAAAATAGGAAAAGTTTATTTTGAAAATGATATGGCTGCCAGTCCATTGAAGCGGAGCGAGGTTACGGAGCGAAGAAACGGAGAAATATTAACCAATAGGATTGCATAAAATCTCCGCTCCGCTCCAGTATGCAATCCTATTGATTAATAATATTTATCCGTTTCTTCACTCCCCAGCCTCGCTCCGGATTTCAATGGACAGGCAGCCTACAGATTCACATAAATTTTGTTTGTTGGTAGACGGTGAAAACTTTATGGTCTAAGTTATGCGCCTCTTTCACCTCTTTGATTCACCCGGCTGTGAACACACGATGCTATTCTATAGAACACTTGTACCCCCGCCGGGTCGTTGCAGCAATCGATCAATCACCCGTGGCGCCGAGTGAGCGTCTATGACAGTCGTTAGAGGAAGTCATTAGTTTGAAAAATCACAACTACGTTCAACGTTTATGTTGCGAACTGCAACAGAAATCACTTTGTAAACGTTTAGTTATCTGCACGGATCTCTACACGGAGGACGTAGTGGTTTTAGTAGTTGTCTCGCGACTGCCACCGTCCTGAGTGTTGTAGGTTCGATCCTCACACAGGACGATAATTTGTGTGATCCACAAATAAGACCGTTGGACTACCAAGCAGAGGTCTCGAGTTCGATCCTTAAGCGCCCATCTCTGACTTTTATAAGTTACTAGCTGACCCGCGCAACTTCGTCTGCTTCATATAAGAGAATTTTCCCCATTTTTGCAACATTTTCTTTGCTTCTTCGCTCCTATTGATCGTAGCGTGATATTGTATGGCGTATAGCCTTCCTCGATAAATGGGCTACCCAATACTAAAATAATTTTTCAATTCGAACCAGTAGTTCCTGAGATTATCACGTTCAACCAAACAAACAAACAAACTCTTTAGCTTTATAATATTAGTATAGATATGCGTATTAAAGAGTTGATTATCGCTTGCTTTATCGGTGAAGGACAAACATCGTGAGTAAAACCTGCATGTCCGAGAGCTGTCCATAATGTTCTTGAAGATATGTGAAGTCTGCCAACCCGCATCGAACTAGCGTGGTGGACAATGGCCTTACCCTTCTCACGCTAAGACGATGCCCGTGCCCAGCAGTGGGACAGTTTAATACAGGGCTGATATCATTATTATATTGTAATACAACATTTACCATACTGTCTCGTATGCCCGTGGAATAAGTTCACGGTTCTGATTACAGTCAATAATAAGGTACTGGGTCCGATACCCGAGTCGGACGAAGTGTTAGGTAGTTCTCAGGAGCAGCTCGATCTTTGTAAATGTACCCGATAGACAGAAAAAAGGTCGCTTTCTATCTCAAGACGTACCTTCAAATATAACAAAAAATAATGTTTATAACTGGACTTAGTTATGTTATACTAGCGGCTCGCCCCGACTTCGTCCAGGATATATATAATATAGTCTATACTAATCCACCTTTCGAATAGTGAAAGAATCATTTAAATCGGACGAGTAGTTCCGGAGACTACATCGTACATGCGAACTCTCAAATACCTCTTCATAATCTTTATATATATATATATATATATATATATATATATATATATATATATATATATATATATATATATATATATATAATGAACATACAGACAAACCGACAACAATTACTACATTTTCTTTTTATTACTTTATTGTATCTCAATTTCATTAATTTAAACGCCATAATTATACAGAATTAGCGGATTCACATTGCTGCGAGAAGGCCCTTGTGACCTGATTTATTATGGCATTTCTGTAAACTAGCATAAGAAACCTTTGTGAGAGAGAAAAAATGGATTTATGATTATTATTACTATAATTCTAAAATAATTGTTCAGGCTTCTACAGCTCTTATACAGGCCCTGATATTAATTTTCTTAGATATCTCCTGATGACATCGATCATTTACAATATTATAATATACAAGATTTTGCCTCCAGCTGCGCTCGTTTTAATCTAGATATTGTCAATAAGTTTTATTTTATTCCGCGGGACTGTTACGTTTTGTACTCTTGACATCGTGTATTCGAATTGTTATGATGATCGGTCGAGTAGTTAAGACGGCGTAACAAACAAACAAATTAAAATTGGCATAATATTAGTTAGGATTGATTCCTCTGTAAGAGTTTCTGGGCTCACTCAGAAACTCCTACAGAAGAATCAAAGTAAGAATCAGAGTTTAGTGGCATACACACGGTATGCCACTAAACTCCTCCTTAAGGGCTGGACCGATTTTGATGAAATTATTGTGTGTTTGAGTTGATCTCTGAATAGTTTAGATTCACAAATTAATTCGTTCGGGCAGGATAACGTATGTCGGGTCCGATAGTATTAGTATAGATTCTCATCTAATAATATTATAAAGGGGAAAGATTAGATTTTTTGTTTATTTGTAAGCAAATGCTTATAATATGTTAATTTTAAAATCAATGAGTTATTTAATTCAAAATCTACTCGACTGATTTAAAAATTATTTAGCCATTAGAAAGTTACTTTATATATTATAATGTAAACTTATCAGTACTCGTCAACAGCATTTAAACTTGCAACTACAATCAAAACTTTGCTGTAGGACACCCATGCATTTTTACTGCGGAATCAAATGGTTACTTTCGAGATGCGAGAGGAAACATTCAAGCCAATGGAGACTTTCAACCGGTTCCTTATCTAAATTGAATATTCCTAACACCTGCGCTTATTGCCCATTGCTCTGTATATTCCTGAATGACAACTACGTAGCCCCTACTACGAGTAACCAACTTCACTCATCCATTTTTTTATTAATTTTGTCTAATATTACAAGCATTTATATTATCCAATAACAGGTCTATCTTCTCGTTCTTGTATCAATATCAACCAGTTTATGTGTGTTGTGTGTGTGTTAGTGATACCCATAACACAAGTTTATTCCTATCATAGGTAACAGAGCTCAACCAAACACTTATGCCTAATATTGTTAGTTGTACCTGATTATTTTAACTCAGTTTTTAGTGTTATTGTACAACTACATATACACTGTGCAACGTGCTGTCTCATTCTAGCACATGCATTTATAATGTTTTAAGAACCTGTTGGAAAGAGTCATCCCACCGTTTCAGTGATGGTCTCAGGAGGAGTCTCCGTGATGGTAAGGTAATATGGTATGGTAATAGTTTAGTTTTTTAGTTTAGTTAGTGTCAGCGCTGCCATCACAAACAGCGAAAATCATTGGAAAATTGATAGAGACTAACCGAATAACGCTCTTTTAAGAAAGTTTTGCATCTCAGTTGGGGCATTGTAGTATACCAAAAGCACATTTGCCTCACCTCGCTATAAAGCGTACCTCCCATTATAATAATATGTACGCATGCTGCAATTATTTTTATGAGTCATATGAAATATTTCCTTTTAAATTTAATACTGAACATTAGGTTGCAAAGTTGCCTCGGCATTTGTAGTACGCCGGGTTGGTAACGTGGTTTCTTTCCATGACCAAATGTAAAAACGTTTTAAAATCCACAGTTAATTCAAACTTAGCATGGCTGTTGTCTTTTTACATGGAAATATGAAAAAAACATTATCAATTGGTTTACATTACGTTGAAGTTAGGAATGGGTCTTAGTAGTAAGGTTAATAAAATTGGATACTCATATTTTTTATGTGAATCCTTCATGTTCAATGGTTTCATTTTGGTTGTGCAATGACTGGGGCATATAATTCAAGAACTTTTAATCATAAGAACACTTTACCATGAAACTTTCCAAACTTTATTCGAGTTAGTTTCGAGAGAGAAACACAACTAAAGCAATCGTACCGTCTGAAAACTATCAGGGACAATCAAACGACTAAATTGTTTTCACGTCTCTATGTGCCGTCTTATCGCGTGTGTTATGACTATGGCTCAGGTAATATTGAAGCCTACAAAAAAATTGCTCCGACCTAGATAGTCCAATTCTATATCATAATAAAACCCTTTCAATATTTGACTTTAGGATACATCATCTAAAATGACCACGGATGGTGGAGTGGTTTAAGTGATCGCCATCGAGTGGGTTTGAAATTTTGAATCCCACACGGGACAAAACTTTGTGTGATCCACAAATGGTTGTTCCGAGTCTGGGTGTTTCCCCGCGACACAAAAATTATTCCTAGTGCGAGTTTTGTATTTAAAAACAAAAAACATGTTTGATATATCTGAATAATGAATCTGAATTATAGAAACTTAGAAAAGAGGCCCGTGCCTAGTTGTAGTACAATTTAATACTAGGCTGATACTATTATGATATTATAGAGATTAAAGAGTGTATATTACAATTTTGCGCGTAACGATTGGAAAGTAGCTTTAAGATGTGTTTTCTCAGTGAGTTTGTTCATAGCTGAGGTGGACTGTCCCCCGCTATGTCTTGACGATCTGCGAACTTGCATGTCACAATAGCTTGCACTGTATGCACGCTGAACACATAAAGACACCCTGCGCTACGAAACGCAAGAATCCTTAAAACCTGCTGATAAAATTACGTTAAGAGTATTATTGCGTTAAAATTCACTTGCACGGGTGGCGTAGTGTATGTGGTCGCTTTACGACGGACGAGACTGCACTTACTGTTGTGGGTTCGAATTCCGCACGGGACGAAAACTTGTGTAATCTACATTTGTGGATCACACAAGTTTTCGTCGTCGATTGTTCCGAGTCAGGATGTTCTGATGTGATGTGGTGTGATGATGTGAGGACACATAGTTTGAATGTTTGTAACGTCCCCCGCGACACAGGAGATATTACAAGTGCGGGATTTGTCCTTTAAAAAAATATAGCCATTGTTGGTGCGTGCATCGATTGCGATGAAATCAACTCGCACTACGCACCCAGATATTGATCTGGGTGCGTAGTGCGAGTGGATTTCACGTTAACGCGATCGAAACGTTTACCGCGTTTGGTTCTCCTGATTGGTTAAGAGGTTAGAGCGGACCAATTGGAGCACTGAACGTCATAAACGTGTCGATCGCGTTAACGTAACACAAACTCGCACTAGGCACTCTGTACGCGGCCCAACATTTGTCGCACAAACTTCTAAATATTATTTACAAGTGACTCCTTAACTTTGTATTCATATAACGCGAGTGATTCACGATCCACATGACACATGTCGCTATGTATCACGGCTTTAGACGTCAGGCCTACTAGTATAGAATTTAATATTGGCAAGCTTGTACCCATTTTTTTGGTAGGTACTCTAAGTGAATTGGAAGACCTAAAATATAGAGAACTTAATTTTACAAAGTGTATTAGAGAGGGGTAGTAATAGTAGCTAATAATAATATCCTTCAGACCGAACTTAATATAATAATATCTTTATATGCCGAAAAATATGATTGTAGGTTTTACAAATGTAGTATACGTGAAGTTATAAATACTAATTACAATAAAAATGGGTGTAGTACTGTCCTCTTAAATAGGCTACAGATTAGCATGTGATAAGGAGGTGCAGTGCCGGTCCCTAGTAGTCGTAGAAAAGAAGGACGATTCGTGTCTAATTAAGAGCAGCATTTGAAAACTATAATTTATACATTGTAAAACTTAAGTTTAAAATGATAAAAAAATGAGTGAGATTGTACTTGAGCGTGTGTGTGTATGTGTATGTGTGTGAGGGCGTATTTCTGTGTGTTTGTGTGTGAGGGCGTGTTTCTGTGTGTATGTGCGATTGTGAATGTGATTATTAATGTGCGTATATGCTGGGACTATATGTCAATTATATCATGTTAAGAATTTTTCAGTGTCATCATAATAGCGTGGAGTCTGGTAATGATATATTCCGGGAATTATGGCAATAGATTCACGTGGAGCTCTAAAATTATATAATATAATATTCTATCACATACACACAACAGCAATGATACTAGACAATGGATAAACATACATATGTATACACATTCTTTTTGTAAATACATACATATTATACATAGAAACACCCAGACTACGACAAACATCTACGTTCATGCACACAATGAATGTTTAACTTGTGCGGGAATCGAAACCGCGACATCAGGCGTGGCAGTCGGTTACATTAACCACTACGCCATCGAGGCCGCCTAATAATAATTAACTGTGTATTACACTTCTATGTATTTCTTCTGGGATATATAATATGTGTAATTTTAAATACAAAATGTACATATTGTACTGATTGTAAGCCGTTTCGATTAATACCATTCCGACTAACTGAGTATACGTTCCCACAAAAATCTTCTCACTCAATAGAATAATATAAAATTTTCTTTCAATAAACTACAACGGCATTGTATGAGCTCACAGCGCGTTGGGAGACTCACTTGCTGTCACTTGCGACATTTCGTTCCATTCCAGTGCCCACTTTTATCTGGATGTTCTGGAAATAGAACAGATATTAAACCACCAGAACACCTACAAAAAGACCTGCGGATTAAGACCCGCAGGTCTTATTTCTTGAGGTTTGAAACCGTCACGGTTTAGTGGTTGCAATCTGTTGTTTTAAATGCCATTTATTGCTATTCACTTAATTATTTAGATCGCCAACTAATGATACACATTTCTTACATCTACCTAAATAATAATTTACAGACATGCCTTGTGCTTATTCACTTACAGGCAATTAAATCTAACAAAAATAAAACGTACGCCACAAAAACAAATAAAAAGCTCTAAATACATTAACATAAATTAAAAATAAAGAAAACTGAACTAGAAATGGAAATCCAAACATAGCATAGTATGGTATTATAATTACCGAAGCCTTGAACCCAGGTATACAGTGTTTTTTTTTATAGGGTGTTAGACCGCCGGACTGCAACGCAGAGGTACCGAGCTACATGACATGCACACTTTGACTTTTTGATTATGCAGATGAGGAGAAACGAGCATCCACAATGCATAGGATGCCGGGGAAACATTTGTAGTATGTTCAAAATTGTATCACATCCTTCCTACAGTATGCATATGAACTGAATACATTACTCACTCATAGTAGAGTATCGGACTAACCACTGAGGCCTGAGCTCATCGAGTGGGACAAGGATAATGCAATGCATACGCAGCGTATAAAATGTTTAAGCCAGCGTATAACCAGTGACAGGCAATTGACATAATGCAGTACTGCCAGGAGGACTGCTGCGTACGTAGGTGTTGCTTCTTAACGTAGTAATAAATCATATTCCTGAGATACAGGTTACAATTTAGTTCATGAGACAGTACTTCTATGTAAAAGTGTAAACTAATAGTTTCAATAAAGGTTTATCTTATCACAGGTATTTTCCAACATATGACATTAGAAAAATACCCGGACTTCTGGGAGGCTTACACGGAGACATTGGTCCAACGTGAAGAGGCCTTTCGAGTATTTTAATCGAAAGTGGGATGGAACACCTACGCTGGCACTAGCAGCAGCAGGCTACGATTATATTTTTTTTAAATTTTGAAGCAACTCTACTTTTAGCTATTTTTAAAGACCGTCGGGACACGTTGATCTGCTCGAGAGGAGATCGATTTTGTTTGTTTATGCACAGTACACAATGACAGTTTCTGAAGGACGAATTATCTCGTTATTAGTACGTGAAAGGACAGCATTGAAAGGGTTAAGAGATCGACTTTGTTAAATTTGAGAAAACTTCATGTGATTACTGCCTCCAATGCGCGGAGTTGTGTAGGTTCTACACACAATGAGTTCAACAAGTACCAGGTTCAAGACTGGGTGCTCTTTGTGACTAGTGCCTAAGCTAGGCTCGAGGTCTATATTTCAGGTCCCCACCCCTTGAAACAATTTCGTTTTGCAGATTATGTATTAGTGCTGACAGATTTAATGTAGTAAGAGACGTCACGACCTCACGTCGCGCACCTCTGACTTTCGGAAGTTATATGACTTTTCGAAATTATGTGCGTATTGATTGACAATTATCGCCTGCTCCGTGCCTCGGAGAGCACGTTAAGCCATCGGTCCCGGCTGCCATGAACATCTATGGCAGTCGTTATTGGGAGAGTGTCGACACAAAAGATCCCACTGGGTCGAAGTGTCGCCGGTCTGCACTGACTGGCCCCCACATAAGATACATATATACAATTTTATTCTAATTTAATATAATTCTAATCAAGACTGGGTTTTTCTGTCAAGACATTCTCAGTGGCAAAACGGAATCTAAACCGGTAAACGACAATACGTTCCCCGCTATAACGTGGGCGCTAAAACCAAAATTGGCGAAATGTGGATGTAATACAAGTCTACCAACCCTCTACCTTTTGATAAAGGCGCCAGGTTATGTACATACGTTTGTAATAACAATTATGAACTTATTTACTGAGAAGCAATACAAAGCGGTGAGACCGGCATTTTGCGCAGACATTTACTACTAGGAAAAGACATTGATCAGAGTTATTATCCAGTGATAATCTTCGTCTTGTCCGAAACACGAGCCTTTTATGCTATCTCGAGGGTTCTGTATATAATTAACGACAGTTTCCATATATTTTGCTGTTTTTATATTTGTCTGTAGTGAGCTTTTAAGAATATTATTTAAATGTGAAAGACGAGTAACGGTGGTTTGTGATTAAGATTTTTAATTGTAGGCATTTCCCATGTGAAGTTAGAATTATTATAAATTAGAAACGAGAGAAAATACAATGCACGAAGCAGGGCATGAACCTGCGATCTCTACAAACCAAGTCGTCGCTTTACCAACTAAACTATTAATGATCCGTAAATGCGAAATACGGTTGCAAATTACATTGCTGACATAGGATCATATTTTCTAGTTTACATTCTGCAAAACATTTGCAGGAATTTAAAAGATATTTGATGTGAAGGGCTTTTTGTACCGACGAGCAAGTATCGAGAATGTATAAGAGAGCGAGAAGGAAGAGTGATACCTTAAGATCACAGCAAGTGGAAATGCTACAATAATTCTTTTAACAACTCACTCGCATTAAATTCTTCATACACGTTCGTCACTTCAAAGTACCAATTCTTAGGCTGGCTTTTTCTAAAACCTACCTTTAAAGATGATTTAGAACATTCAGATAGCTAATCTAATGCATTGACATTGTTTTTAAATTTCTGATTAAACTGGCGTCCTGTAGGGCGATTCGGAAACTTTCAAATAACTTATAATACGAAGGATACATTTTTCATGATATATGTAAGTTTATCTACTGAATATATTACCAATTTGCAAGTCAAAACAGTTTCTTGGTACTAATATTCGTTTTAGATTGCAAGCCAATCAAATCACTCATCAGCAATCGAATCCGTCGAGACTTCGTGCCGCTTTTAAACGCACTTGTGACTCGAGAACTTTCACCTTATTCTTAGCTGCTGTGTTCGGCACATCAATATACAATAGTATTATACTTGTATCCTACACATTATTCCTAAGCTTAGTGCCACAATATGCCAACTGATTCCATTTTATAATTTAGTTATCTCATAGTCCCGACGATAACTTATTCTGAACACGCGAGTTGCCTACTGTGGAGAATATCAAGATGTTCTTTATACATTCATAATTGCTTTGAGATTCCTATTACTTGTGTTCGGGATATGAAATAAGGCTAGGTTTGAACATAATGGTTTCAGGCCGTGTATTTGAAGATTAGGATGAGCTAGAAATATTGTAGTATTTATGTAATTTATATGCGTATCAATTGAAGATAGGAGTAGAAGTCATACTTAAGAAGAGTAATTTTACTATCACTTTTAATAGCGATATTTTTCTCCCTTATTATTTTAGACAAATAAGTATATACATAAGGCAAGCGTAAATGGGACAGCATATAGGGGAAAGATCTAGGTGAATGTTCTGTGATCCTATTGGAGATATTCTAACGAAAGGTGAGGTTAAGAATCCACTAAATCGTCGAGCGCGCAAGCAAAATACAATGAAAATGAACGAAACAAGAAAAGTATACCAGAATCGCTACAAATGAAATTTCGAAGTCTGCCTACTCCTTCGGAAAACAGGCATAAATCCATGTATAATGTTTAAGAAACTAAAATAGCAATAAACTATAAATAGTTTATTGCTATTTGCAGTTTGCAAAGGACGGATTATTATTTGATTTATAAACAATGTCAAGACAAGGAATCATATCTGTGCGTTCTCTTCTTTGAAGACGATACCACGCCTCCATATGGAATTTCGATAATCTAACTCACATAACATAAATTTCATCATTAAATTGGTAAGGTCAAACTACTTTGGCCATAGGTGAGGATGTGATTTGTCAGAAGGGGTATTCTTCTCATAGAATCGATTTTCAATGTTATTAAGCACTCGTGAGTTTGTGCACTAGGTTACTGAAGTGAAAGTTACCAAATAATCTTTAAATTAGTCAATGTCAATTTCAATATTTTACCATCTATAGCACCATACTGGCCCATCGCAATTTCTGTAAGAACAGATTTTAATACAGTTTTGCTTAGATTCTATATGTTTTTTAGAGATAGCAGAATTGTAATGATTTTAAGTATACAAAATAATATTTTAATGTAAATGTGATTTAATTTGATAGCATATCACCTCAAAGAACACAGGATTAAGGTGGCAGGAACTATGTAACCATAAAATATATTTTAACAGCATGTGTAATAGACCTATTCCCATATTTTATCCAAGGTCACATGAAAATGCTTAGTTTGATGGCGCAATAAGATACTTTTTTACTTTTGGTGCACACTTTATCCATATTAACAAAGCGAAAGACTCCAAATTAATTTTAGATCAAAGGTTAATGTACCTGTCTACGGAACCCGATATTTTTTGCCTTCTCCAAAAACTGGTGAGGCGGGCTTCTTTCAGATCGTTCCCTCCGATGACGGATAGGGGCTTTGTCTTTATAAATTGAGATCTCGTTGAGCCCAGCTTTGCTTACAGAATACACGTATAAATATTCGTTTTGGGCCTCAGAAATACGTAATACGGGCGTTTTATTAAAATTATGATTGACGTCATTTAAGGATTACGTGCTTCTTGATATTTTGTAAGAAAATACTTTTTTGTATCAATGAATGTTTCGATGTTGTACAATTGTCTATACTCACACATTATTTGGATACTTTATTAGTGAATTTATTAAAAACTAGATTTTCCTCGCGGCTTTGCTCGCTTAAACGTAGGATAGGTTATGTTCATAGCAGTACTTCTTTTAACTATTTAAATAAAGCCTATGTTACTCGGTGATAATATAGCTTTATAAAGGAGAAAGAATTTTTAAAATCAGATTATTCTTTTTTGCGTCAAAGCCTTACAAACCAATAAACAAAAATTAAAATCTTTCCTCTTTTTAACATTAATTAAAGATGAAGAAGATGAAGAGAAAGAACACTGAGAATATTGCTTGATGCTGGTTAACACTCCAGCGCTAAGAGCGGAGAGCTCATGAAAGCTAGCACAGATAGTATACCTAGTGCAGGGAAACTTTAATTTGTATTTATTTCAGTATAAGATACAATACACAACAAATAAAATGGCCCAAAACACACAACACAAACATCAAACATCACATCAATACAAAAAAGAGACACTTGAATCTAATTGTTGGTACGCAGTTCTGTAAGCCTTCACTATCACAGCTTTACCCGGAAGTTCTGCGGGTACAACAAGGGCCAAATACGCCTGCTCACAGGAGCCTTTACTGGTCACTTTGGCACCAATGACTTCCTGTGCAGATTGAGTTTGGCAAACAATTTGATCTGCAGAGCCTGTGGTGAACGGGACGAGTCCATATTACACCTACTGTGTGAATGTGACGCGTTGGCTGGACTAAGGATGGGTCTGATGGGGTTGGCATATCCGAACCCTGAAGACTTCAGGCTTCTCCCTCTGAAGTGTACGCTGCGATTGATGCAGTACATTCATAGGGAGATAGCTAAGGGATAGATCTCGGGGCCGACACAAAAGATCCCACTGGGTTGAAGTGTCGCCGGTCTACACTGACTGGCCCCCGTAACAAGATAAGATAAGATCACAGCTTTGGCTAAACAATAATAACCAGTGCTGAATAAATACTGGTTTTTACCAACATATAATCATCTTAGCCTAATTATTCCTGAGTCTTAAGGTTATACCTGACCTGACGAGTACTAAACTAAACGAGTACTAAAGTAGTACGGCCTTTCTATCCCCGTGACCATGGCTGCTGAAAAGCAACCGAAACGTCGCCGTCGGGGAAAGTGTAAAAATAAATTAAATCTAAATAGTTTAAT
This sequence comes from Catocala fraxini, assembly GCA_930367265.1. NCBI lineage: Eukaryota > Metazoa > Arthropoda > Insecta > Lepidoptera > Erebidae > Catocala > Catocala fraxini. The sequence continues at coordinate 768,871 of OV884032.1, forward strand.
AATAATTTAATTAGCTTAAAAATTAGTAAAGTTTAATAGTAGTACTTAGTAGTGTAAAAGTTTTCAAAAATTTTGTAATAAAGTGTCAAATAAACAACGCGATAAAATCCGTATATAGCAGTTTAATTTCAATGAATAATATTCGCGTAAATAGAAGACAATATTAAGATTATGCATTATATCTCAGGCTTAGTCAAAGCATATTATTTATAATTTTTTAAACGACTACTCACGCTCTATGAATGAATCCTGTGTCACGAGTATCTTTACAAACACTCAAACAACAGTCACGAACACCCAGACTCAAGCAATATTTTGTGGATCACACCGTTTTCTGTCCCCTGTAAGCTTAAACCCACAACACTCTTCGTAGTGGTGAAGTGAAAACTCCGTGCAGTAAAAATATCCTACTGCCTACCGCCTCTTCGTAAGTCAAAAACCGACCACTTTTCCCGACGTTTCGTTACCTATTCAGCAGCCATGCTCACGGGGCGAACTAGCAACTAACCTAAATGTAGCTTCAGTAACTTAGTAAACTCACTAACCTATATATTTTGACGTTCATAAGTGTTACTATCAACTATGTAATCTAAATGAATAAATGACTTTTGGCCTTGACATATCTTGCAAACAAAACAACACATAATATCGAAGTTAAGCACGCATAAAATTATGTTTTAAATGGCTTCTCTATCTTAAAATCGGCAGGCACCCAATATTTACTTGAAGCTAAACAAGTTATTAACTCGCTAATTCACCTCACCTAACTTGTAGGAGTCTTCAAATTACTTAAAACTCCATTCGTGTTCTAAAGTATAGTAAACAATTTTGTTTAGAGTATTTCCCGTCAGTATAAACTCGTGTAAAGACAACATAATGTATGTTATAATGAAAATTATGTTGAAAACTGATTACCTATTTAGATTGGGATATAATGGATAATCTTTTGACTTGTGTAACGTAGGCTTTTGTAAGTAATTACGCTTTACGATTCGCTCATATAAGAAAAAACTTAAATAATTTTATTTGAATTTGTTAAGAATCATAATTGTGAATAATTGATGATTAACAAGAGTGCCAGTAAATAGTGGTGACTAAATAGTTAATTATCGCTTGCTTTAACGGTGAAGGAAAACATCGTGAGGAAACCGGCATGCCTAAGAGGTTTCAATAATGTTCTCAAAGATATGTGAAGTCTGCCAATCTATACTGGGCCAGCGTGGTGGACTATGGCCTAGCCCTTCTCACACTGGAAGAGGTCCGTGCCCAACAGTGTGACAGTTTAATACGGGGTTGATATTATATAACAAGAGTGGCCATGAATCTCTTACCTACTTCTTCGCATAATAGTAAATACATTTGATCGAAATAATTATATTTGACTTGACATTGATTGTCAATAGGAATACAATAATCGAGACTTGTGCAAAAATAATGAATGTCCTGACTGAATGCGGCTGATACAAGATATGCGTAGCAGTATGCGTGAGTTAAGGCACGTTGGAGATGTAGACGAGACGCAAGCTACGCACACTAGTGACTCATGGTGGCTACCTCGCCCACGTTACATGCTACAAATATATTCTACATCGACTAGAAATACTGTTAATAATTTAAACTAACTTAACCTACATTTATGCGAACAAAACCGCGGGAAAAATCATGTTATTCAATACAGAATAAGTCATCAGTTGCATATCTTTTTTTTTATATTGTAATTCACAAAACTGATGTACAATCTCACATGCAGTAATTTATAGTAATAATTTACAAGATCTGATTGACATCTACTAGATGTGAATCCAGCATGCGCTTAAAGTAAGAACACTTACGAATTAAATTTGAATTATATAAGAATTATAACTAATTATAAACAATATTTCTTCATAAAAACAAATATTTTAGTTTAGACCTCATTGAGGCTACGGAACCAGCAAAAATATCTATATCACTCCGAACGGAGTTGGCCATAGAAATCATACGAGAAAGAGGCGAAAAATAACCTATATTGGTTCGGCTATGCAGTGTAAAAAAAGTTTTACGATTTACTAAGCGGCTGTTATTACGCGGAATACACACGTACACTTTCTGTAATAGTTCGGGCGAATTAATAAAACAGTTAATTAATTTATACAGAAAAATAACATTTCAGCATTTCCTACGCGAGCTTAACGACTTCATTTTGTAGTGAGACAGTGTAGAGTCATAGGAGGTCAAACCACGGCATTTGTTATCCGAGTAACACAAATTATATAAAAATATTTTTTGGGCTCGCTCTATCCTGTCGGAATGCACCTGATATGACGGGCTCCAAACTGTACTACCATATTCCAGAATACTATGTATAATACTGTTGTATATGGAGATGGTTAGAGATGATTCTTTAAAAATTTTTATTTCTCTGTCAATGAAACCTGTTCATTTTGAAGCTAAAGATTTAAGTTAATCTTGTCTAAGATACAGAAAATTACCTTCAAATATTAATACTGTATAAAGAAGACATGTGCATAATGATGTAAAGCAACAATAGTGTAATTATTGAACAATATTCTCAGTTATAGAATTAGTTAGATAGTTCGGAAAAACTCTTATATAACAGCTTTGTCCGTCCGTGTTATACAACTTTCAACTTAACAACCATAGGAGCTAGAGACTCGCGGTGAACGCCATTTGACTCAGCATAGTCGATATACCCCCGAAATGAATATGACCTTTGACCTCTGACCTCAAGGTCACGTGGTATCACGCGACCTTTGAATATTACTTGAACCATTTTTTCGAACTCTAAGATTTACGGCAATTCATTGCCGTTTCTCACTTGTTTTTATACAATTTTTGCTAACACAAAAAAAGGAACGATCTTCCCTGGTTATTTTTATTAAAAACATCCTAGTTAGGCACGTTCGAAAAAAAACGCGTAAAAACATTATTAAATTAAAAAAGATATCGCAACAAAAAAGACAATGAAATTTGAACTTTATGTCATCGTACTAAGACCTGTATGACAAACGATTTGAATGAATGTAAAAGGATTGTGAAATACAAAAGTGTTGGCATCCGTATACATAGACAGTGAAGTTCTCGTCGCAACTAAAAAAAGGTTTGAACCAGTAATGTTTATGAGAAACCGTACAGTATAGGACTACATTTATTTAGAATAATCAATAATTTTAAAATAGATCGACTTAATGGGAAACATTTGAGTTTTAGTTAAAGAAAATAATAAATGTTTATCCTAATCCTTTTTTTATGCATTGACGGGTATGCCCTCCGCTGGGGCTGAGAAGGGGTTATGTCGAACTCACCGGGGAAAGATGGTGAGCGACATCCCGGTAATACCGACTAAACCCACCACGGCGTTCCTCGACATAACCGCAATCGGCGGGGCCGCGCTAATCATTTTGAGGTTTCGGCCCGCCGTATGAAACGACAGGCCACTACACGTAAGACTACACATAAGAGCTCACGGTCACTTCTAAATTTTAACCCTACTGTCCCCTTGAGGGGGGAGCTGACACACACACAGAGGCGCACGTGGAAATACGCACGCCGCCTCCGCCGCATAGGGACCTGGTGCTGATCGTGTGGCGAGCAGGCCTACAAAGCCCACCACCCCCGGTCCTATCCTAACTTTCTAACTAATATTATAAATGCGAACGTGAGTTTGTTTGTTTTTTTACAATTTCACGCCCTGAATACTCGACCGATCATCATGAAATTTTGCATACACATTTTCAAGGGAACAGAAAAGGACGTAGGGACTTTCATCCAGAAAAAGTACTGTTGGAAATCTAACCTCAACTAAACTACATTTACGCGAGCGAAGCGGTGAGCAAGATCTAGTCTGATATAAAACTAAGTTTAGAGACTGAAACCATTAAACAATTAAAAGGATTCATCGGAACGCCGGCGGCCAGGAGCGGCCATTCCAGTCGTCCTTATGCCATTAGTGCAATCATAAGGAGATGACCGTGGAATGAAATCAAAATCAATATATGTTTATTCATGTAGGTCACAAAGTAACACTTATGAACGTCAAAGCTAAACTTATTAATATGAATTTATATTTACCTGTTGCCATGTTCAGCAAAGCAAGGCCGGAAAACTAATAAGAAGAACTGGCAAGAAACTTTTGGTTGGGTTACTTTAGCATTGTACTCTTACGTTATGGATTACAAAAATGACAACTAGTACAGTAACACTGAGGATGACTAAGGCGGTGCACGAATGACTTAGGACAAAATGGCCGCAAAGCAGGTGGTTCAAATCCCACACACACTAATGATTGATCTGAGTGTGGACATATTTTAGAGCCGTTTAGCCATAGCTGATGTAAAACACCAACGCTCGTTGAAGTCTGCTGTGTGTGAACATGTGCAACAGGGGACCAACCACTACCTGAGATTTGACAAACCACAAATTTTTGCTAAAGAACACCGATTCCTACCAAAGATGCTTTGCAAGGCTATTGAAATCAAAAATCATCCTAATTTCAATAGAGAAGATGGTTGGAATATACCACCAGCTTTGGGATCAAGTAATTCAAATAGTCAAACCCAAGAAGAAGCAAACCACAGCTAGACTTCATGATACTTTGAGCTCATTCTGCGTAAATAGAAACACCAATGATTAAATTATGTTCGGGTACTTTGAAATAACTACACTGGAACATTGAGACAACTATCATCTTAGTCTCCCTGTGACCATGGCTGCTGAAAAGCAACCGAAACGTCGGGGAAAGTGTAAACTTAAATATAAATAGTTTTAATAATTTAATAAGCTTCAAAATTAGTAAAGTTTAATAGTAGTAGTAGTGTAACAGTTTTCAAAATTATGTAGTAAAGTGTCAAATAAACAACGGGATAAGTTAGTTAGTTAGTTGGACGTGTGTTATCCGCACTTAGCCCCACAATTGGGCCATTGTGCGTAAGTAGCCGACGCGAAATATTGTTCGGTTACTCATACCACTTCAGCTCCGTCCAGAAAGATAATAGGGGACCGATGTTGCGCAGTACCTCCTTCATCGTTTCTGGACTGTTTAGAAGTTTCGCCCGTTGGTGGCTCACGTTTTAACAATGTAAGAGCACGTGAGCCGATGTCTCCTCGGTCTCCATGCAGCCTCTACATAAGGGACTGTCAGTGATGCCGATGTTGAACAGGTGCTTGTTAAGTGAGCAGTGGCCCGTTATCATACCCACTAGGTGGCGTAGGTTTTCCCTTGTGGAACGTAGCAGTTTGCGTGACAGATGTTTGTCTAAGGATGGAAAACAATGCGATAAAATCCGTATATAGTAGTTTAATTTCAATGAATAACATTCAGTAAATAGAAGACAATATTACGTTTATTGTACGCTTGTAAAGTCTTATGTACCACAGAGTTTGATCCCTAGCGCCACAGAGGCCTTACCAATTTGACTACACGGATGGCGTACTTATTTAAGTAGTCACTTAGCCACTGACACTATGCGAGTGTTGTGGGTTCGAATCCCACACGGGACTAAAATTTGTGTGATCCACAAATGGTTGTTTCGTGTCTGGATGTTCTTTGTGTCCGTTATTTGAATGTTTGTAAAGTCCCTCGCGATACAGGTAATATTCCTAGGGCGGAAATTGTCTTTTTGAAAAAGAGTTGTATTTTTTAGAAAGTGATACTAATAGTATTGTTTGTTTGTAAGGTTTTAGCTCAAAAGCTGCTTAACCGACCAAATTCAAAATTTAAAATAAAATTTATTCAGATTAGGTTACAAGGTAACACTTATGAATGTCAAAGTTACACTATGTTTTTCTGCGAATTTACATTTACTGCCACGTTCAGCAAAGCAAGGGTGTGATCTATAAATTATTTAACTATTAGAAAGCTATATTATCACCGAGTAACAATTTGTTTTTTTTTACTGTTGCTAACATAAACTAACCTAACCTACTTAACGTGAATGCAGCCGCGGGCAAAAGCTAGTTTTAAAAACATTTAGAATAATATTTTAATGAGTAGAAAACCAACATTAACAGTTTTTTACTTAGGCCAGGCTATTTCCTTTGAAAATAGGATAAAGAAATCGTTATCATCGGCCGCATTGAAAACGCCTGGAAGAGCTACTGTTCCATAAAGGCGTTATTTACAGGTAACCTTTCAATGGTACATAAATGCAGACTCATCGAGATATGTATCTTGCCCATCCCAAGTTATGGTAAACAAACATGGTCATTAACCGAGTCACAGAAGACGAACCTCAAGGATTTTCAACGAGCGATTAGGATTTAATTTAACAAATCCCCATTGCAACTTAATTGCTTTAGCTAGTCCAAAATCTCTTATACTCGACAGAAACCCGTGACAACTCATGAAAGTACCTTGTCAGCACTTTTGCCGTCACCGTTTCTCTCAGCTGTGTATACGTTCGCGACCGCACCGGCCCCGCGCAGCCACCGCGCCGACACCGCGCCGCCATTCACCAGTGTTTGATTTTGCTTATTCCATTAGTGGGCGCCAACGTATGCGCTCGTATTAACTTTTTAGTAATCTATCATGGATAAATTTGATTAGGAAACGTTCATAACTTTAGTGGAGGACAGAGCAGTATTATGCAATGTATTACTAACAACTGTCTAGTGGTATATTAAGATCAAACGGCGGGTACGCGGAGCGGAGTGGTGGCGGCGCGGTGACGGTGCGGTCACGACTGTATACACACCATAGAGGCGCGGTGGCGAAACGGTTACGGCGCGGCGGCGGCATCGTGTACAGGAGCCGTAAATCGCGGTTTCGTTGATCAAAACCGCAATACTGAATTACGCTCCAAAATAAGTATTAGCGAAGGCACGAAGGTGGCAAGGTTAAAATGGGACTGGGCGGAGCATCGGAGCATATCTACAGAATTCATCCTCAAAAATGAACTTTTATAACTACTGGGTGGACACCAGAGAGACGCTTTCATCAGGGTAGGCCGAGGATACGCTGGTGAGATGATCGGACACATTTTTGACCGACTGACAGACCGAAGCTTTAGATAGCGACCGTTGCAGAAAAGTAAGGGAGGTATCTACACAGGTTAAAAAAAAAAAAAAATTGCCTTTGAGTTACCGCTACATGAATTAATAAACAGTAGAGACTACACACAGTACGGTCTATTTGACTTTACCTTAATATAAAAGTATTACGTGACCCGGGCCAAGTACAGCCGATGATTTCATACGGTCTGCCGTCATGTCCGTGTGTAATCACCATTATATTGAGACGGTGCACGTAAAATATTCACTACGATCACAATTTTTTATTTCTTTTATTTAGGAATATTTTGTTTTGGAATTTACGTATGTATAAAATACACCTATAGGGTACTGGCGTATTTAAATTAATAACCATTGGCCACAACATCTGTTGTAGATGTTTGTTGCAGTGCTTGTGGGTTTACTGGTTGCCACATCGCCGTTGATGGCTATGTAGCCGTATTGCAGCACGGCATTTCTTGCCGCAGCGAACACATATAAATCGTGAGTCTGTAGGAGACGACAAAGCCCAACAAAGGTTTTTCTGCTTGAGGTCATCCAGCCAGTCATCGTCATGCTTCGCCATACCAAGTTTTATATCATGGCGCCATTCAGGCCTAATCATGGCGCGTTTTTCCCAACCATCAGTGCGCATTCCAAAACTGTGCATGTCACGCTTGTAGGCATCCTTAAATCTTCCTTCATTTTTGTACCGGTTCTACAAGGCAACACAAGTTTCAACACGTATTTCCTTCTGCAGATCAGTCAAATCATGAGGCACCCATTTTTCATATTTTTATTTATCTTATTGATTTGATGCAAGTCAGCCAATATTGTAGGTAGAGTGACGTTAAATCATGCCGCTAATTCCTGGGTAGTTTCACTCTGATCGGCTTGTACCATCTCCTTTAATACAGCGTTATTCACCTGTGTGAGCGGTCTTCCACGTGGTTCGTTCTTCAAGTCGAAGTTTCCATTACAAAAGCGTTTAAAACAAAAACGCACGGTATGTTCATTAGCAGTCTCCTCTCCAAACGCAGCGTTGATACTGCAAGCCGTTTCTGCCGCGTTAGTTCTGCGTCGAAACTCGTATTCAAAAATGACTCGGATTTTTGAAGTAAGCCTTTCCCGTCTAAGCTGAATAAAAAAGCAATTGAAAGTCGAAAATCGAATGTTGCACATTTTTTAAAAGAAGAATCTTATATGTATCACGTGAAAAAGTTTCACTAGAAAATCTCACACCATGAAGGTTTTATGTCAATTCAAAGTATATATTACTATACAACGGCAACTTCATACTTTAACCCCAAGTTAGCATCTAATTTAGAAAAAGTAAATGAGATTATGCACCTACACTGACAAAGAAACAATGGTTATTTTGTATGTGCAGTCATTATTTACATGCATCTGCACCTGTACATGACTGTGTTGATTTAACTAAAAGGAAGCTAATAGAGAACAATATGCCTAAAGAATATGCAGAAATACTTAAACATTGCTTCACAACTGGTTATCTGTTGTGGAACAATAAATTCTACATACAAGTGGATGGTATGGCAATGGGCTCTCGAGTATCACCTGTTGTTGCTCTTGACTCGAGCTTTGCACACTGCCAGCATCACACCAAGGATTTAGAGATGTATGTAGACGTATCGTCTTCACGGCTACGGCTGCCACCATAGTAATATAAAACATACCTCACACAACATAAACAATTTTACCCAACAGATAGTGTGCAATGCATTCCTATGACTTCCTGATTCCTATAATAACAACATACAAAAAAGGCAAACAATTCATTAGCTTTCTTACCAAGCTTACTTGTGTATAGGAAGAAGACCCATACGAGTAGGTATGTGAACGGTGCAACTCACCACTATCCTAAATAGTTGGATACCGGTGATGTCATTGTTTTAGACAGCAAATGGCATCTGTGACAAGAAACACCTGAACGCCGAGCTTCAACATGTAAGGCCACTACTGCAAGACAACAAGCTCCAACAAATTTTTCATAATACAACACTACGCCTCTCTAAAGCCGTACGATCCTAATAGGTAGAGATTTAAAATTCACAGTGTTCATTTATGTTGCCACTATAATAACAGAATCCGGTCAAGTGCGAATCGTACTCGCACACGAAGGTACCTTACATATTTTTATAGCGCCTATATTGTTTATTTTTTACAAAAGTATTTAAATAGTATTGTGTTACGTTTACGCAAATGTTATACATTAAAATTAAACTACTTTAAACAGATTTTGTCGCCTTGTTTATTTTAAAACACTTTAATTACATAATTTTGAACTATAACACTACTATTATTAAGCTTTTCTACAATTTAAGTTATTTACATTATTTTAATTAAAACTATTTATATTTGAGTTTATACGTTGCCCGATGATCACGGGGAGATTAAGATGGTAGTTGTCTCAATGCTCCAGTGTAGTTATTTCAAAGTACCCGAACATAATTTAATCGTTGGTGTTTCTATTTACGCAGAATGAGCTCAGAGTATCATGAAGTCTAGCTGTGGTTTGTTGTTTTAGTTTTTGTCAACTAAACTGATAATTCAAATCAATGTGTAACATTCCGTTAACGCATCACAATAGTGCTAAGTTTTTATGTTTTAAACATGAACATATTAAGGGCTTGTCCCACCAACTCCAAATAGCATTTATCAATAAAAGTCTCGCCATCTCTCTTCTTTAACCTAACATGAGTGAGACAGCAAGCGCTTTATCTTTAGGATAACTTTTACTTGTTAGTTGGGGAACTGGCCATAAGTAGTTTTATTGAAATCGACACTTACCTAAATTAATGTTAAGGTCCAGTTCATTTCTTAGTTACCTACTTACAGACCCTACTAAATTGGTTATTAATACTAAATAACCATATTTGATTCCGTCCCCAGGGGTACCATCCTTCCTGTTCATCCATCCTGTTTCGTTTCCATTACATAAGCTTCCGGTACAGGTACCGAAGTTTTTGTATATTCCAAGTACAATGGATAACATATGTAAAATTTAATTTGAGTATGTGAATCCTAACTAATAATATAAATGCAATGTAAGTTTGTTTGTTACGATTTCAGCCTTAACTTTTCGACAGGTCATCACGCATACACCTTTTATCCAGAAAACAATTTATTTTCTTTGTTCGCAGGGGAATGCATTGACGTATACCGGGACGGGCAGACAGGTTATGTCGGACTAACCCGCGGAAAGATGATGACGTCCCGGTCACATCTACTAAATTACCATTCCTCTCCGCGGAATAAGGAGAGTGGAGAGATTATGTTAGGCTCACCCGGAGAAAGATAGAACGTCGTGGGTACCAAGTAAACCTACCGCGGTGTGCCAACTCGCTGCCTTGTATGGTAGTGGGCCGCTGGAACTGAAACTACATCAGTGACACGTGAACTCATTCCTAAAACAAGCATTCTAGCTTAGCTGGAGGGGTTATCAATAATACTAGTAATTTTTAAACAGTTCTATTAATCTTTAACAGATATTACATAACAAGGTTATTAAGTGAGTCGGTGGGGGTCTATTTAGTTTCAATTCAATCGCGCAAACGTAATAACTTCTACTCTGAATTTGAATAGTGTGAAATGTATTAATTAAGTGGTATTGATACCGATACAGGCATCACGTGGTTACCTAATAACATAGAAGCCCTGCCAATGGTATTGAGCATTTGAAGACTAAATCTATGAAGAGAAACATAATTAAGTCATACTTCTGTAGAGACAATGAAACTCTGTTTCTATGCTTCCAGTTCCATTATATAACCAACAAAAAGTTATTGGGTTTTTCTGCTTGGAAATCTCAATAGCACGCCGGAGTTAGGAAGTTTGCGGTGTTAGCCACCCCCGTGCCTCGGAAAGTACATAAAGCCTTTAGTCTTGCACCTGATTTCTCGTCATTCCTATTTATAAACCTGTCAGCAGTGTGGTCTCACGTTGGACTCTGAACGAATCGTAATTGTAATTGTAATTGTAATTGGACTCCCTTTTCCGCATTTGAACTCTAAGTTGGTCCATTATGCGTGAGAGTCGGCCGGTTACGGAGATAGCCAGCCCAACTCCGCCCAGAAGCACAGAAGTTTCCTGGGGTCTTCGCAGGCTTCGCGGAGTGACCTCGGGTTGTTGAGGATTTCCTTACGTTGTGCTGTTACTCCCACACATTCCAGGACTACATGGGCAGCAGATTCTTCTTCGGTCAGACATCCCCTACAGAGTGGGCTGTCTGTTGCTCCGATGTTGTAAAGATGTTTGTTCAGGGGACAGTGTCCTGTTAGGATCCCCACGATGGTCCGAAGGTCCAATCTTTGTAGGTTGAGCAGGCGGTGTGTCAGACGTGGTGAGATGGCCGGTAGGGCTGCTCTCGACTGTCTACAGTCCGTTGTCCGTGCCCAGCGTTTATTATGTTGGCTCTGAGTGCGAAGCCGCATCCATGTTTTTAGTTGTGAGAATGGTAGAGGGAGGAATGGAGATGGACCTTCCGTGGTGGTTCCCGACCCTCTTCTAGCCAACTCATCTGCAGCATCATTGCCCAGCGATTCACTATGCCCCTTTATCCATGAACGAATCGTTTAAAACTAAGTAAATGTAACGCAGATGATGCGAAGCGTTAATTGAAGGGTAAGACGCGGCCAGTGTAGCGCGTCAGTGCGGTGGTGATGTTTCGTGTGGCCCGTGGCAGCCACGAGTGGCGTGTCGCAGTCACTCTGTAGCGTGTTGCCGCCATTGCCATACGTATTCATATAAAACGATGGAAACGCAGGTAAACTGCCTGTTCTAGCCACCAGTGTCAATGACCAGTGGCCCGTAACAATTTATAATATGAATCAAAACGGTGAAAATGAATTTTGACTATTTCTTAATTAAGTATGGATGCCAGCGTCCAAACACAATGCATTTATCATTATGTTTAAGCTGGTAGATTTAATAATTACAACATATTTTTTGATTTTATAAACAAATTTAATAAGCATTTTAAAATATAAGTGACTTTTTTTATAACATAATTTATTGAAATTTTTTTCACTTTATACGGATTTTATCGCGTTGTTTATTTTTTATAAAACATTATTATTACATAATTTTAAAACTTTAAACTACTATTGTTGAACACTTTTACTTGTTACTTTTTACTTCTATTTAAGCTATTTAAATTATAAAACTATTCAGATTTAATTTTACACTTTCCTCGACGTTTCGGTTGCTTTTCAGCAGCCATGGTCACGGGTAGACATGGTCACGGGGTGAGGCTCCCCGTGACTATGGCTGCTGAAAAGCAACCGAAACGTCGGGGAAAGTGTAAAAGTAAATTAAATCTAAATAGTTTTAATAATAATTAAATTAGCTTAAAAATTAGTAAAGTTTAATAGTAGTAGTAGTGTAACAATTTTCATAATTTTGTAATAAACTGTCAAATAAACAACGTGATAAATATATAGTATATAGTAGTTTAATTTCAATTTATTTTATTGTTTATGTTTATGATTAATAATATTTCTAAACGGATATGAATTAATATTATATTGATCAACTAAATAGGCTATTATTTTATATTATTATATTTATGATAGACGTTGATGTTTTGAGTCAAACTTAGAAGATAGACTCAACCTATAATAATAATAATAATAATGTTTTAGGTTGTCACTGCTTATACTGTGTGGTTTTTGGGTGTTGCTATTTAAATGAGTTAAATTTGTTTATTTTTGGAATATTATGCGTGAGTGTGCGTGTGTGTGCGCGTATATGTGCTAGTGTGTGTGTGTGTGTGTGTGTGTGTGTGTGTGTGTGAGTGTGTATGTGTGTGTGTGTGTGTGTGTGTGTGTGTGTTTGTGTGTGTGTGTGTACATGTATAAACATTTTATCCAGTCTATTCCAGGTATGTAATTAAGTCCTCAGTACTTTAATAGTCAAGCTGTTTAAGCCAGCTACTAACCTTAATTTTGACTTCATGTCTACTAACTCTCACAATCTTGAGTTTTTTATTTGCATCATTGCCTCTCCCCAAACCGGATACAGTATTGTGTGATGGACTGACATAGAACCAAATAAACAGATATCAATATAGATAGATAGGTCTATCTGCTTGTCATATTTTAGCCTACTATCTATCAGAATGCCTAAGTAGCACACCACGCAAAATGCGTGTTCAACCCTTGTTAATTCTTGGCAGGAGCATTTATTTTGGATGTTGCGTGTATGGGCTCTAATAGAGTAGTTACCGGGAGTTCGAGCCGCCTTGGTTATGAAAAAAGCTATATGCTGGCTTTTAGAAACATTTAATGTTAGGAGGTTTTGGGCTAACCAGTTTATAACCACAGAAAGCGAATGTTCAACCCTCTTTTTGACTATATTCCAGTTTGGTTCCCAGACTAGAAGTGCAGTATCATCTGCATAGATGAGAATTTTGGTGTTCGGTAATTGAATTTAGCACAGACCATTTATGTAGATTTGGAATAAGGTAGAGCCTAGAATGCTACCCTGCGGCACGCCATAGCATACTGTCTCTTTGTCACTAGTGTACTCTTCTACTCGCCCATACTGTTTGCGCTCCAGAAGATAGTCTGTAAAAATTTCGTAATCTGTACCTCGAATTCACAACTTTTGCAGTTTCTCCTGCAGAATGGGATCAGAGACCGTGTCAAAAGCTTTTGAGAGGTCCAAGAATAAACAAAAGCGTTTATTGGTCATGTCTAGACTCTTTACAACTCTGTTTGTTAATTCCATAATTGCGTCTTCAGTGGAAATTCCAGACCGAAATCCATATTGATTTGATGCTAGTATGTAATACCTTTCTAGAAACGTCTTTAATGCCCGATTTAGTACCTTCTCCAAGATTTTTGATAGAGCAGGCAGTACCGATATGAGCCAATAATTATTGACACAATATCAGCTGTCCCCATTCTTATAGGTTGGATAAATGATTGATATTTTAAAAGGTTGAAATTAAACTGCTATATACGGATTTTATCGCGTTGTTTATTTTAGTTATAATAAAATATTCAGTTAATAATTCAGTTATTATAAACATTGTTAAAGCTATTTAGAAAATTGTTGAATTGATCTCTGGAGGTTAATGAAGGGCAACGATAAACGGCAACAATACTAAGGCAACCATGTAATTCGCAAACAATACTGGTTCCATCTCTAAATATAGGTTCGTAAACTTTGCAAGCCAGATGCGAGCGGGGGTAAATAACTATGCCATCATTTTGGTTTAGAGATATCTTGGAATAGTGTGTTATATATCCATCTAGGACAGGTAAGATTTCATTTTTCTGAAGCGAACATTCTGGTAAGATTAAGATGTCGAAATTTATATTTGTCCTAGAGACTAGCATACGAAGTTTTTGTTTATGCTTCTGGAATTTATGTGGAATATAGAAATTGATTTAGTTGCATTTATAAATCCGTGATACTCTTCAGGCGTGCAAATATCAGCCTTTTTTGCCTTAAAGGAGTCTAGTTCAATATTTAAATTATTTTCATTAGCCATTTATGAGAATGAAAGGTAAACAAAACAGGCTCACATTTGAAATCTGTATTCTGAACTGATATTATGTATGTTGGGAAGTTATTTTATGTGGGTACAATAAGTTATCTATGTGTTTATATTGAGAGTTTAATAGTGATTTGTGTAGGTGAGTGTACAGTGTAAATATGTAAGCATATGAGTGTGTTTGTGTAGTGTTACAATGATTGTTAGTTTGTTAAAGTAAATAGTGAAGAATGTTTATGTTGTAGAAACAATTAAAAAATTTAAATAATACAATATGAGTTGTTACAATGACAAACAATAGGTGCAGAAATAGTCACAACTTAGGTTTCATATCTAGTAAACATTATTCAGAAGAAATAAGTATTTGCTTTTCTCCATGCGCTTTACGAATGAAAATATTACCATTCAATATCCAGCAGAATTGGTAACCACATTTTTTTGAGAATTCCTTAGCCAGATAGAATAATTTATTTGTGCTTGGTGGGAGATGATCGGCCACAAAAACAGATTGGCGTTTGTTTCCTAATTTTAATTGCTGCGTGTTTAATTTATCCTCCAATGACTTATTTTTATTATATTCTCTAACCGCTAAGATAGTATTTTGTTTCACAATCACTGTGTGAAACTCATCAACTATTGGGCGTATGATACCGGGTTTTCCAGGAATGCGATAAACGTCGCGAAGATCTGTTGGCGAGATCGCTGACCCGACCACCTGTATCTCGCAGATGGTATTTGCAAGATCCACATTTGTCTCCTTTGCCACATGGGGGGTGTTCCTTACCTCTATACTAGACGATTTTGACATAAGCTGCAAATCTTGCACTTTTCTCTCCAATTTTTCTATGCACTGATGTTGTACCAGGCGTTCTTTCTGCAGACTGTCCAGACCAGCTTTAATTTCCTCGTATAGATTATTTATAAAATAAATTGATTAAACAATTTTGTCGTTTGATTTTTGGACCTTGCATGTTTGATTTTTCAGATCAGATATTTCCTTGGATAACTTTTTTATTAGTGTATTTTGTTTGTCATTCATCTCATTTAATTTGGCGCCTAATTCTGTCTTCCAGCCGTTTAATAAGCCCATAATTTCCTCTTTAAGGCTTTGATAATTTTGTCTGTATGGCAAGGTCGTTCATGTTGGCAAGGCGTTTATGACGGTTTGTATTAACATAGGAGACATCGCTAAGTGCATTTAAGTCTGGTTCCGACACAACTTTTTTAATACAAATTGGCGGAGTTTTAGGAGTTTTCTATCCTGATCTATTATATAAAAAAATTTTATACCTATAATTCTCTAGTGCATTGCTTTTATTATCTCATAATGTTTACCTAGCATTAGCCATGTAAGCACTTGATAATCAAATATTATGATGACATGAGTAGAACACAACAACTTTTTTAAGTAGGAATATATGTAAATCAAAATAAGCCTTTCGGAAGAAATTCACAAAATAATAGAGCAAGTCTATATGAAACTCTGTAGCTTAGCTAAGAAGAATTAAACTGCAATAAAGACAGACACGCGACTCTGATTTATTTTATTAAGGGATAGGCACGGTCCTGGAAGTACATTTATAACACAATAGCGTAATTATTGTATTATCAATTCTCATTATAACTTCTATTAGATTGATAATACTCAAGTTTCTTCATCTTTACTCTTAAGAGCGTCGGATATTAGGGCTTATATACTAACGGCTAGAGGGTTCAATAAGGCTCTCAGGCCCACTGTTATCATTCTAAGTACGGTACAAATACATAATATAAAGTAGTTTAAGTACTCTCTTACATAATTAGCCGGTCAATCCTTCCTGAAACTGAACCTAAATTAATAATATTAATTTCTTACGAGAAATTACATTTTTCTGACGACGTAATACGAACGCTCATAAATCTTGATCACGTTTAATTAAATTCTAGAATTTATTAAAACACTTGAATTATATTCTTGCAGAGACTTTTCAGGCTGCTGCTCTTAAGTGACCTTAACCAGATGCTTGATCCAACTTGAGGCTGTTGCGCACTGGGGCTTTTGGAGTACGTAGCGTGCAAACAAAGGGAGTACCAGGTCAGGATATAGAGAAGGGTAGTTCAAATATTACATGAGGTCTGAATGTGATCAATTTTATAGTTGCCCAGGGTTTCTGCTTAGTCGTGCTTTTTGCCTCAAGGCGCTAAGCTAAAAGTTTTGTTGGCAATTTTTATTGTATATACTAAAATTAGTACGATAAAAATTGGCAACAGCATGCGTCCACCTCTCACTCACATCGATCCAATAAATGTATTCTAAATAGTGCTGCTATTGTCATGTTAATTACAACTATATTTTAATTTTAGACTCATCTTCAATCTATTTTAGGCAGTTTTACACGTATATCGCTTTTTAAAAATGTTATAAGTGGCACAAAATAACCATATATAGAAACGTCGCGCGGATAAACAGAAAAGTTTGAATTATCTTCTCTTTTTCTACACATAAACCCTTGGGTCGCGAGAATCATTTGAACGTCATGAAACAACAAGGTCGAACTACCCTTGCAATAATATTATTACAGTGACCATAGCTCTTTCTCTCTCTCTCTATCATATATTATATTTACGTCATGCCATGTGTCAAGTTAGAAAAGTGAACCTTAGCGATAATTAGATCTCACAGAAACTTTTGTCAAAACTGGTAGACCCCTTTCTTGGTTGACTGTACGTACCACCCTGACACAGAGATGGAGAGAAAGAGAGAGTAAACATACCTGTCTCGCTTACAATGGTACAAAGTGACCAACATAAAATAAAAACTGTATTTATATAAGTGTTACAATAATTTAAAACAAAATCAATATGCTTATAATGTAGATTCCGCAACACCAACCATCTAAAATGCCAATCTTATTTATTATTTAAGTTGACTTGAAATAGCACTGCGTTTTAAATTTAAGATAACGTAACTATTAATAACTTTTAAACTTTCGCGTTGCATGATATATATATAATACGTAACGGTTATTAACGCGATCATGCATAATGTTATGCGTGATCGCGTTAATACCTGTTACGTATTATATACAGGGTTTTCGGTAATTAATGGATAACCTTAAAATGTCTTATAGTAGAACTGATGGATGATGATGAAAATATGAAAATATATCTATCCTAACTACTATCTGAGATATGACTTTTTATTTAAAATCTAAATTTTTTTGACATATTTAACTTTCTTGTACACTAAATGAATAAATATATAAATAAATGAATTCCATCAGTTTTTTGTTGTTTTATTAGTAAACACTAATAATGCTAATAGATAGACAGTCAAAAGGATGACCAGATAATGCTATTTAAAAAAAACAAACTATTTTTTCGTTGCAGAAGATACAAAAGTTATTTTTTAATCAAAGTTTAAACATCTTTCGTAAAAAAAAAGTATGAATACATGAGTGACCAACATTTTTATCAAAATGTCGATTCAAGTAGATTTTTAATGGTACCGAATAGAAGTATTCGGTTATACACTTCACAATTTGGGGAAAGAACTCGTCATCAGATGTTCAAACCTTTTTAATGGAATATGCCCAGAGCGTAACCTATGTATTAATGTTACATACCTTCTACTAATATAAGCATTTAAAAACCAGGGTACGCGAGGAGGCTGGCTTTGTATTATTTTATACCATATCCCCTTAATTCTGGACTGTTTGTCAAAATATTCCTTCCAAGATTTATGACATAAAAATTTAAATTTATATAATATTTCTGAATAAGAAAAGTAGGATATTTAGACTCTGCCCTTCATTTATAGCTAATTTTGCAAATCGACCTGCTTCTTCGTTACCCTGCAAACCTATATGCGATGGAATCCATTGCAATCTCAGCGTTTTATGTGAACTTATGTGTAAGATCTGACCAAGCACATCATAGGCTACGGAAACACCTCTGTGGCCATAGGCGCAACGAGCCAAATGATACAAGGAAGATTTACTGTCTGTAAATATAACAAAGTAGTTACCATTTATATTAAATTATTGATGCATTTTAGTGCCTCTGAGATAGCAATGAGTTCCGTTGTCATAATTGATACCTTTTATTGGGTTTTATATAGAGCTTTCCGTAGTTCAGTAGCATAAAAATTTTTGGAATCATCGGTATAAAATTTTAGCCGACCATTATATTTTATATTTAAACATTTCGAAACCAAATATTTAAAAATTTGTGATTTCTTAAAATAATTTTGGTTTCGCTAAACATTCTCAATTTATTTGCATAATATTGTCTAACTTAATTTTAGATACCCAGGTATTTAAAGTGAACATTTGTAATGGATAGTTAGATTGAATTTCATGCGATTTTGTTTCATTATATGCTATTAAAAGTAGAGACTTCTTTTTGTTTTGTCAATATCTATAGTGTGGCTGTAAACTTAATTCATTCAATATACGAATAATATCATTATTTGTCCATGACATAATTTTAATGCAATACTCATATCACAGAAATAGTCTAGGTACAAATAGTGGTGGAATACATAATTAGCTCTCCATCGCGTAAATAGGGCTAGTTTTAATGAATCCATCTATAATTCTTAAGGCTTGATTTTGAATTTTGTCTATCTTCATTAAATGAGACTTAGCACAATTATCATAAAGGAAAGAACCATAATCGAACCTACTTCTTATTAATGCTAGATAAAGTGAGCGCAAATGTTTAGTGTGGACACCCCAAGTGGAAGCTAGTACCTTCAATATATTAAGAAATTTAACAGTTTTTTTGTGCCAGTTTGTTTATGTTTTCTCCACAAAAGCGATCGATCTAGCCACATACCCAAGGTAGTAGTTAGGTTAGATTTATTTTCCTTTTTTTTTCTGAACGGCTATCAGTTCTACTATGAGACATTTCAAGGTTATCCATTAATTACCGGATACCCTGCATATGACGTAACTATTTCATTTGGCTACGCTTATTCATGTGAATAAATGCAGAATTAAATAAACCTCGCGAAGCAAAGACACCGGTTAAAAAGTTCTGTGCCAGCGGTCTCCATTAATTCAAATGCCACTTATAATTGGTATGTACAATTTGAGCAATCTCCAATATGCTCAGGTATCATAGCTCGGTGTAATTGAGTTTGGCAGACTATGCACGTCATTTCATTTGATCATTACCATCCAGGTATGTAGCATGTACCTAATAATGTTAAGACTGCCTTACATACACATTCCTTTAATATATTAATATGATTAAGGCTGGTACGTTAGTGTCATTAGTTATTTTATTCTTTTTTTCTCGTCTAGGTTCACATTTCAAGTATCGTCATGTACACTCAAATGTTTTTTTTAGTTTTTAATAGGCTTGCGTTTGACCGCGATCTCACTGCTGTTTAGTGACGATGCTGTCGACGTTGGAACACGTTTGCCTAGCAGATATCTATTCACTCGCGAATTGAAGCCACCCAGATTGTACTCAACGGGAAACAAAAACTTAGCTAGTGAGTTCCACTCCTTTCCGGTACGCATTATAAAAGTGGAAGCTAAGCGCTTCGTGCGTGAATGTGGTATATCCACCATGTACCTGTGGCGCTGGTCTGGTCTGGACCAGACAAACATGTCTAGTCGTCCGATGATAGAATGGGGAAGGAGAAATCAAATTATGTATATCCTCTGCACACTCTCCGAAACGTATCCGATAAAAATCGATACGACGACGATACTCCAAGCATTGGAGTCGTGCGTTGACTAGTTGATTATCGCCGTTAAGTCTTTTGGCCTTCCGCTCAATTCACTCTAAAGCCTGATATTTTGCAGATGTCATTGCTTATGGTGGCGACATGGACCGGGTAATCCCCTTCCCTTCAATATGGCGAAGGGGACGATGGCTGGCCCATGCGTCGTAGTCGTGAACGAGTGCTACTTGTGGTGACTGGTCGGTTTTAGTTTTGTGAACTCTGCCAATATTTTTTTATATGGTCGTTATTATTATTCTGTGTACACGTAAATGGATGCTCTTATCATACTATAAGCCACTATTAGAGACTAATTTTGAAATATTGGTTATTGCTAGAGTATTTTATGAGTGATAAGAGATATTCTTCTTCGGTTTCTTGCCAGTTCTTCTCAGAAACTCATTCTGTTTAACCGCCAAGTATACCGTAAGAGCTGCAGTCATTAAACTACTTCCTCATAAAACATTCAAGCAATAACTAATACTTCGAAGTTGGGCCGTGGGCCTTGCTTACTGAACATGGTAACAGGTAAATGTAAATTCACATTAATAAGGGTTACTTTGTAACCTACATTAATAAACATATTTTTTATTTTTATTTTACATAAATTATCTAGCTGATTTGGTACGTAGTATAATTTCCAATAAAAACATGTTTAATATCAAACTGTTACCGCTAAAGCTGTATAGCAATAAAGATTTCTTTCTTCCTTCTACATGACAGATGTCAGATTTTAACAATGACAAAGAAACAAATATTTCCTCTTTTTAAAATTAGTATATATTCACGATTCTTAATTTTTTAAAATAAAAGTCCGCACTCTGTTTAATTCCTGTGTCCAACGGACACGATGAACACCCAGACTCGGAACAACTATTTGTGAATCACACAAAGTTTTGTTCCGTGTGGGATTCGAACCCACTATACTCGCACAGTGGCAGTGTCGAGGCGACCACTTAAAGCACTACGCCATCCGTGCACTCAATAAATAAAATATATTATTATGATAAAGATAATAATAATAATAAAGTTATTTATTTTCTCACCACAATACATTTTACAAAATATGAATTTTTCGACATTTAGTTACTTATTATACTGTGGGAGACTGGTGCCTAAACTAGGCTCAAAGCCTGTATTTCAGGACGCCAGGTCTCCTCCTTCGGTAATATACGACTGCTGAGCATGAGAATGAGAGCATTTCACCCGCTTGCCTAGCATTGGCAATGGAACATTTTAAACATCCGCAGAATAAAAACAATAAAAAAACACTTACCTTTTTATTAGCATAAAATAACACATCACATTAATTTTTACTGATACATATCACTAAGTCATAGGCCTTAGTAAACATGCATTGTTTTCTGCTCGAGCTCTTTTTAAGTTACAACACAGATACACTTTAAACTTTAATTACAACTACCTTACTTATTACGCTAATTGGTTACCATATTTTTGTTTACTATTGTATTTTTCTCTGTAAGTGATAATTGTAATCTTTTGAGAAAATAAATGTCTTTAACCGTAATAGCTCACGATATTAGTATATAATTATATAATCTGCGCTTAGGTTTACAACTTACTAAAAACGATTTGCGTCAACTTGTAAGTGCGTCCGAATACAACGTTTCATAATAAAACACAACCACAGTATGTTATCAAAACATTGATTTTTACAATTGACAGACAAGCTATTGCTTCGCCGTTGACACCAAAATTATATTATCAGTCGAGATATACGCTGTGGCCGGTATTTGTAAGTTCGTAACATAGCGACAGAGGGTTTAACCGGAAGTACGGGAGATGAATATTTAAAAATAACAGTTTTACTATGGGTAGTATTTAATTGTTCCAAAATTTTTTGCCTTTGTTCCACCAAAAATACTAATTGCACAGCAAAATATGCTTACTAAAATATTTTAAAGAGATCAAACTAAGTCGACGTAGCCCCGCTTCGCGAGGCTACTATTTTTGGGTAGGTTTAAGAAGAAACCTAACATAACCTAACCCTTCCGAGACGGAATGCAGTGATTTGAGGCGTATAGATGCTCGTTATGATATATTTTAGTAAGCATATTTTGCTGCGCAATTAGTATTTTTGGTGGTCATTATATTTAATCCCTTTTACTATAAGACGGAGATGCCATACTTATATGCTGCCATATAGCTGGAGTATATCTACTCCAGCTCGCACAAGACACAATGCGTATTGTTGATGTACACGCAAATATCTTGTCTTATAGTTACACATCTATGACAGGTCAGGCAAAAGTGTCTGATTTAATAAGTGCTAGCCAGGCTTTGGATAGTCAGGTAATTCTCTGTAATAATAATAATCTTTATTTGCTAGAGACACAGTTACAAAGATGTGTGATGTAGTAATGTATTTTATACTTTCGCCTACCTAGCGGCATAAAATTCGACGTTTGGGTTAGCTTTTATACTTGTTTTGAACCAAGCTTCCCTCAATATCGGTATTTTAATACATGACTACACATATGTACATCATAGCCGAAATATTCTACAAGTTATTCATGCTCCACACTTCACAAACCAGAAAGCTCATAAAATCGTGGCGTATACGATTATCCAATATATATTTTCCTTTATTCTAACTTAGTGATACAATAAAAATAATATAACTAAAACTTCTGAAGGATACAACGATTTATGAATATTGGGACTAGGAGACCGCAACGAGCCGTTGTCCATTCTTAGTTTGTCCAAGCATTCAGCCGCGAAATCAAGGGTTTTAAACCAACAAACTTATATTTACGTATCACAAAATACATAATCACCCCTACGCCTTTATCAATAAAGCTCATTTTGCAGATTATTCTTGATGACTTAGTTTGTGCTGCGGATTTTTCTTATAAATTATGTTACCAACTAGAAGTCTGAAAAATAATACTTCGGTAATAATGTTTATGTTGCTTTTATGAGGCTGTTATGGTTGGATCGATGTTTCTCTTAGTACTTAAAGATGTATGGTAATAATATACAATGAATGTTTGGTAAAAAGTGGGTGTAATTCACCTTCCCGTTCTAGGAAAGAGGCGTGAGACTATGCATTCTTGTTTGACTAATCTCTCATGCACTCCCACCGTAACACCTGTGTATCCAGGTTCGGCAGTGGTAACCAAAGAAAATGCCGAGTTTATGACACTGGTGAAGTGAGAAATCAAAATCGAAATAGATAAAAGTCGAAGTATGCTTTGTCAAAACTAAAAATCGATTTTAAGCCGTCACAAACGGCTATCTGATTTGTTTATATATGTATATACACATATATAAGCCTTTTGTGATGTTTGTAAAGTCGCCCGCGATTCAGGCAATATACCTGGAGCGGACGTAATTGATTTAAAATAGTGTTCGTAGCTCACGCAACGTAACTCGTAGGCCTAGCCACGTGATTCATAGGGTTTGCTACGTATTTCGTAGCTATGTGCGCCAGAGGATAAATAATTCTGCGTATGGATATGAATATATATAATCAAAAACTGATTAATAGTAACCATAAACTATAAAATGCATGCCTAGTTGTCGCAGTATAAATATTAAAAATTTGAGAAAATATTATTATTCGATGTAAAGATCAAAAGCTTCTCTAGAGCTAACGTTTCAAAAGAAATAACAGAGACACAATAGACAGGATTGTTGTGCCGATTCTCTATGATAGAGTTATGCACTATTGCTTACGTGTAACAATCTACTTGTTTACAAAACTAATTTAACACCTAAAATATTTTAGATATAAATATAAATAATGATAAATATTGAGTGCACGGATGATGCATGTGACAACCTCGCTACTATTTCGTATCGGGTCTTGTTGGAACGGAACACGGAATAGAAAATATGAAACAAAACTACCCTACCCTTAAAAACTGCTACTAAATGTAGGGCAATTAGTAACTTTTTTAAACGTAGGGTGTTAAGGGTTGACAAGAGGCTGCTGCTAACATTAGAGTGAGCGATGAAACACGACCTCATAGATAACATCTACTGACATTTATTTTTACAACTATTGTATCTTAGTATTTTTAAATAACTATAACTTAACTAACAATAATTTAATATTTTTACACATAATATAAATAAATATTCCTTTAAAATATATTTTAAATGAAATAATTATGTTGCAATTATTCCTTTTGTAATCTTTAATTATATTCTTCTTTATTTTAAATGGAAACGAAAAGGTTAAGTGTGTCCAGGATTCAAACCCACGACACCAAACATATTTCAGAGTCATCTATTTCTACGATCCTACCATCGCTTATTTTGAAGACGGTGGTGAATACAGAATTAAATTTGTGTTCAGCGCAGACCGGAATCCAATTTAATTATTTAAGTTTGTATCTATGAAAGCACCTGTTCAACTTTGTCCGCCTCCGTGGCGCAGCGGTAGTAAATGCAATTGCTGTGCATGAGGTCTCGGGTTCGAATACCGGGTCGGGACAAAACAAAGATATTGGGTTTTCTTTTAAGTTGATATCAATAACAGCCCGCAGTTAGAAAGCTGGAGGTGTTATACACCCTCGTAACTTTGAAAGCGCGTGTAGCAGTTGGTCCAGCGCCTGAACTCTCTCCGGTCGTGTCGAATTACCGTCCTATTGGATCATGAGAATTAGGGAACAGAGAGTGTTCTTGTGTTCGCGCACACGCTTGTGCACTATAATATCTCTTGCATTAAGTCTCCAGTCTCCGCTAAGATTGGTCGCCGGCGCCGTGACCGAAATTAGCTCAGGAGGTCATTATTATTATTACATAATTTGTTTACCAATATTTATAGTGACCGTGTCGATATAAGACATCTTTATTTCTGTAATAAATATAATGACTTGGCAATCGTAATTATGTTTAGTTAGATAATCGAATTTAGATGTTCATTAATAAATATAATATGCTTGTTATTGTATAGGCTTTATGTTAAAAAGATTTTTCAAACGCATTGATGTAATAATTTGTGACAAGTCAGGACAGTAAGTGCTTCCAAGTCGATTATATATATATATATATATATTTTAAAGACAATTCCCGCACTATAAATTATATTCCTGTATCGCGGGGGACTTTACAAACATTCAAACAACGGACACAAATTGCTCCCAGACTCGGAACAACTATTTGAGGATCACACAAATATTTGACCCGAGTGGGATTCGATATCAGTGCAGTCATATATGCGGCAATTGCGTAGTCCCGTGCCACTCGTCACGTACGTTTGACCGCATGTGAACATTAAAGAACCAATGTTTATCAGTGCACGATTCAGACTTACGTAGCAATTGAAACAGTTCATTATTGTTGTGTGTGTGTTGCTGTGCGATTGCCAAGTCATTCTATTTATTACTAGCTGACCCGCGCAACTTCGTCTGCTTAAGATAATTTTCTCAGTTTCTGCAAAAAAATTCTTTGATGCTCCTCTCCTATTGATCGCAGCGTGATGTTATATAGCCTTTCTCGATAAATGGGCTATCCAACAATAAAATGTTTTTTCAATTCGAGCCAGTAGTACCTGAGATTAGCGCGTTCAAACAAACTCTTCAGCTTTATAATATTAGTACATATAGAAATTAAAACGTCTAATATTATACGGTCACTATAAATAATGATAGGTAACTAATTAGATAACAATTTATGATTATGTGTAAGTTTGGCGACATTGGTCTTTGAACAAAATTGTCTTAAAGCTAATTTTATAGATTTTTTAATTCATGTGTTTGGTCGATCACTGCGCGATACAAAATATATGTTTTCTATGAATAGTGATCCCTTTCGTTGATCTGTTTAGGCATTCTTTGTGTTCGTTCGCTCATAAGGTAGCAGGTTCCATACCCGTGTCCCAAGCAAAGAGTTATTGCCTTTTTCTAGAAAGAAATTCCCAGGAGCTGCGTGGAGCCTGCAAATATGCCTGGCATTAAACTCGCCCCATCACATCGGACCTGATATTATATATAATTAGCAAAGCGTGGGTATAAAAGCTAACTGTACATATGGATATTATCCGACGTCTAACCGGCGCGGCGTATCAAGATGAAACATGCACACTACAACTATAGACCCTCAGTTGAACAACTCTGGAAACTAAGTTATTGTTTTGGCTTTTATAAATCTTATGAAGACCACTCACATTATTGTTTTTACCTATCCTCTCCTTCGTACCGACATCAGTTATAATTTATATTATATCTGTAGTGAAAACTACGATTGCGTGTTCAGATTGCTTTCTATATTAAATTTATCGATATTTACATATATCACAAAACTAAGCATGTGTGAGCATACACATATACACACATGGAAACAGAAATATGTATGACTAAGTATATAAGTATATCTAATCCATCACAATAATACTGAAATGAACAAGAATTATCCGATCACTTGAAAAGCCAAAGCAAAACGTTCTCCCTACTCGCATCGCACACTCTGAACAAAATTCTGAAGGAAATACGAACTTCATTCGGCACCGTACTCTGAACAAAAAGAAATAGTGTCACGGAACAACTACGGCAACAATGTCACGCTTGTTTTGGAACAATCCGGTGGAACAACTGATGGATCGAGTATACTGCTTGTATTATTTTGGTGCGGACAAAAGGAAGGTGAAATGTTAAGCTGTTAGCCGCACAGTGAACTTTCGAGAGATTATTCACCGCTGATACATGAACTGAGAGACTTATGGCCAGTCCCACAACTAACAAATAAAAGTTATCCGAAAGATAAATCGCATGCTGTCTCACACTTTCAGTTTAAAGAAAAGAGATGGCGAGACTTTTATCTTATAGATAAATGCTATCTGGAAGTGGTGATAAATGAATAAGGGTTTGTCCCAGCCCTTAGTCATTTATCAGGATATTTAAGTTATACTTCAACTAGTACACCCTGTACCTAACTATTACTTTTTATTATTAAATCATAATTACAGCTATTTATACAGAAAATTGAAAACGAGAACATGGCTTTTAAAAAGTTAGTTGATTCACATGTTTTATTATTTAAACCATTTCAGGTTTTTTTTGTCCATTGTAGAGTTCGGGTTACTTGATTACTAAAAGGGCACAATTGAAAAGATAGTTTAAGTGCTTGCTTTACAGTATTTTTTAATACAGACTATTTATTTTTTAAACTTTAGTATAACCTTGTAATTAACCACAAAGTGTAAATAAAGTTCAGGAATTTGGAATGTTTTCCCACTCCACCGTTTCATCCACAATCGCATCGAGAGCCCAGAATGAAAGCAAAAAGCGCTCTATCGTGCCCCCGCAGTTACAGTCACACGATGACAGTATTCAGTTTCAATTTAATAGGAAAACGAGCGTATCGACGCCCACACACATTTCACAAACCGACACTAGTTTCAATATTTTAAAACAAAAGTATATTATGCCAATCATAATTGAATTGCAATCAATGATGATTCAAATCTATGTTAGTCCAGGATGGATTGATCTGGCAACTAATCTAAACCATATAATAGAATCATCGTCGAGAGATCGGATGGTAGGCGCTTTTTGGAAATATGTATATTATCCTGACAGCCTAATGTAGTCTACATTAGATTATACCTACTGAGAACTATAAAGAAAGATGTTTTGAGTTAGAATGCATGACACATTTGCCTTTTCAATGTTACATACGTATTAAATATCATTAACCTATTAAGTAGCAGGGACACACCGGCAGCTTGGTTTTTAATCATGTCTAGAATTTCAACAATTTACAGATTAACTATTCACTTTAACTGTATCTAAACAAAACCGCACTTTTCAGATGTTTTGGCTGCACAGATGACTCTGTATTTTAAGAGGTTGCCTTGCCATCAAGTGTGACGAGAGTTCTGGATTAGATCCTCGCACGGGGCAAAAATTGTGTGGTCTACAAGTAGTTGACAGTATAATACCTAAACACCAAATTTTTTTTCCTGGAATACCTTGTGCTGGTATTCCAAGCGATAATAGGCATTGTGTACCATTAGGCATGCGTGTGCTTGGATGCCACTAATATTGTATCAAACTCTTAACTGCGCGTGAATAGTACATAGCTTTTACTATATAATATATAATTGTAGTAAAGTTAAGTAAAAGTAGTGTTCGAGTTTTAAAATAATGTAATAAAAGTGTTTTAAAGTAAAATAAACAACGCGACAAAAGCCGTATATAAAGTGTTTAATTTCCATGTATAACATTCGCGTAAACATAAGACAATATTATAGCTTATACTAATCAATAAATGTGTACATAGTATATTATATTTCTCAAAGCCGTATAGGACACTACACAATTATAAAGTTCGTTCACAAGTTATGTTGACGGCTTACAATGCCAGTAGGTTGACAGTAATTAGTTGAGCGATAAATGGCGCCGCCACGCCATTAACGACCTCTATCGAGATATTAGCCTCGGTTTGGCAGCACGCGCCGCCAACTGCATAATACATGGTTACAACCTTATTTTGGCTAATGCGTTATTTGTGTTTCAATTTGGGCTACAGCAGACATGATATTCTGGTGATTGGCCAATCACTAGCTTTTGCATTTAAATGCTCTATATTATTATATATTTGCGTCAGAGATCCAATTGCTGTAATAAAATCTGTTCAAAATAGAGTAGCGGTGCAAATTTCTGGCCATTTAACGTTTATAATAGTTAAGAAGGCTAATATTTGTGATATACCTACATATATCACACGAGATCGGAACACTATTTTAAAAGATTTTATAGAGAATGACCCTTAAATGCGCGGTGTTGTTTAATACTGTTTATTATTGTTCCTGTTATGTGAAACCTATCTACTAATAAATATTTTCTTTCAAAAGAATTAAAAAAATCACGCATTTAAGGGTTAAATATAAAATTCGTCACCAAAACTCGAACAAGGGTCACAAAAATTTTTATGTTAGTAGTGGGTGCACGTACGTGGCCAGTGCATGGTTTACTACTGATTCTACCAATAATACAATATTATAATATTGTCTTCTGTTTACGCGAATGTTATTCATTGACATTAAACTCTTTACATACGGTTAATAAAGCGTAAAATAAATAACGCGATAAAAGCCGTATATAGTAGTTTAATTTCAATGAATACAATATTACAAAACGGGTCTTATGCGTTGATAAGATTTTAAAGATATAAATATCAATTTATTTCCCGACGTTTCCACAGGCTTACATCGATGTTGACTGACATAAGCTCAGCGGCGCCTTCATGAAATGCGGGTTTTGGCAGCTATCCTTACATTTGTACTGTCGGAACTCCAACATACAACACTAACAACGTCTATAAATTGACGAACTGAGTCACTACAGTTAGATTTGCTGATGACAGAAGATGTAGACAAACAGTATCCATCCTCTTAAAATTAAAACCTGTTGTCCAATATTGTATTTGTACTAATCGCGAAAGTCTAGAAACATCTACCAATAACTTTAAATTGTTATCTAGTTTACTCAGAATCCTGACACACGCTCTTATTCGCTAAGTACAATACCAGTAAGCTTAAAATTACACACGTTTAGCTTAAAGATATTTTGATTACCCTTAAAAATATAACAAAATGAAAATGTACAGCGAGTCACGTGCGTATCGTACATTTTTCTAAAGCGAGCCGAGACCGACCACATGGGTTTGAACGTGACGAGACTACCAACGACGCCATTTTGTCCTCTTCTTTTTAAATGCCGCGAATTTCAATTGCCGAATTCGACGAGAGAAATTAATTTATGTTGTGTATTTTTTATTGTTTTACTTTTTCTATTTCACGTGAGTTTTGTAATTGGAAACGAGGGTTTAGGGTTTGTTTGGACCTAATTACTTTGTTATCGTTTGGGTTTCTCGTACTTGCTTTGTACGCAGGTTAATTTGGATGGTAAAATTATTTAGCTAATTTAGGGAAATACGTAGAAATAATGTTTTAATTGCTTTATCTATTTGTTTTAAACTAAAGTCTTAATAATTACGTGTACAGTACCTACAAGAGATGTCGTATCATAAGCTGATAACGATATCACTCTATAGCAATAACTCGACACCGTTACGCGTACAAATAGTTTTATTTTAACAATGACAGCTCCCGCTCTTTAAATTAATCCTGTGTCGCGGGGACTTAACAAACATTCAAATAACGGACACAAAGAATGACCAGACTCGGCGCAACTATTTGTGGATCACACAAATTGTATACTTTTTTTTGTTGTTTTGTTTTGTGCTGGCGCTAGGAATAAATCCTGTGTCGGGACCAGTGGATGTTGCGAATATTCGCATCCGCATCCGCAATCGCGGAGCCTCCACATCAATTTGGACTTCTGCATCCGCAATAGACATCTGCAATAATCAACGCGGCTCTTAATGTAGATTCAGATATAGCGTAGGTTACGATAAGAAAGAAATCAGTTGTTCAGTAGTACGTGTTTAATTTATGAACCTTTGCAAAACAGGCTTGAACCTGCGAAGGCGATGATATTAGATACTTTTTATTAAATAAGATGAACAATTTTCATCAACATCCGCATCCGTAACCGCATCCGCGGATGTGAGATTTCAAATATCCGTATCCGCAGCCGCGGATGTCAAAATATCTGCATCCGCAACATCCTTGGTCGGGACTTCATAAGCAATCAAATAATTCAGAAAAATAATTGTCCCATGTGAGGTTCGAACCCACAACACTCGGCGCGGTGTCAGTGGCGAGGCGACCACTTATACCACTGAGCCATCACTGCAGTCAGTTATATTATTCGATCTAAAGGTGAAAGTGGTGCAGTTGCTGTTATTATAGCGATATATTGTTCGGTTGGGTAGTTGCTTAGGAACACCCTATAAGACATCAGGCTAGCCTCTAGCTACGTGAAATTTAAACAAAAAATATTCATTTTAGATTTTGGAGATTAAAATATTTAAAACATTTTTCTTTATTTATTTTTATTCACGCATGCCAAGCCGCCGGAAAAATGTAGTAGTTACATATTTTTAAATCAAGTATGTCATATCGTTAGCACTCAAAGCCTCACGAACAACCGCATCTTTAAACCAATTACATGTCGTTAAAGTCGATTGGAGTGCCAGTATAGAGGGCACGGAGACGCGTGCCCAACATCTGGTGTCTGTCATATCGATCCGAACATTACTTAGATTGCGTCTGACACTCACGTATCATCACATAAACGTTTATTCTTTTAGTACCTAGTCATTATAACCGCACGGACGGCGTACTGGTTTAATTGATCGCATCGCCACTGCGCTGAGTGTTGTGGGTTCGAATCCCACACGTGACAAAACTTTGTGTGATCCACAAATAGTTGTTTGAGTCTAGGTGTGCTTTGTTTGAATGTTAGTAAAAGCCTTCGCGACACAGTAGATACACACAATAAATAAATAAATATTTCCTTGTACAATTAAAAAAGTGTCTTGAGTGTGAGTAACAATAATACATGTACTGTGTAAAACTTTATAAGTCACTAGTTGGCCCCGCGGTTGCACCCACGTTTAAGATAGCTGATCTCACATCCTTGGGTCGTAGCGTGATGCTATATACCTACCCTAAGTTACTTCTGCTAAAAATTGGTAAAAAAAAGTATTTCCTTTACAAACAAATATTTTCTCTTTATAATATTAGTATATTAAATGACTAGCGACTAGTACAAAACCTTAACAAATTATACATCTAAACCTTTCTCATAAATCACTCTGTCTATTGATGAAAACCGCATGAAAATACGTTCAGTTGTTTTTGAGTTTATCGCGAACACAGACAGGCGCTGTGGGGGACTTTATTTTATAATATGTAGTGATTTATGAATTATGATACATTTAAATATGAATGAAGAATTAATGAGAACGAATTACGAAATTAATATTAATTAACGAAACCTTTGAGTAGAATCGTATAAAGTAGCGACTCGGCGTTCAAAAGTACTTAAAGCTGCAACTCCGGGCGAACAAGACTAGTAATCAGGATAAAAATCGTACTTTCTTATTATTCATATTGTCCTAATAAGTAAGTGTCCTTTTAAGTAATACTTAAAACTTTAAATTATAAATATCGCTATCGAACACTTGGCTAGAACACACCTAAAAAGTTCAAGTAATATATCAATAAAAAACAAAATTTTTGATCAACGCTCGCTCCTGTTTGTTGCCCATTATTCAACAAACACGCTGAGTAGCGTTTATAGGTTTTTTTTTCCGGTTAGTAGATTTCAGTCCTTACCATACTAAACAAATTTGCCGCAAAGCCGATAGAATCGTCAAATATTGAAAAGCAATCAGCAGACCAAAAGTTAATAGACCCATTTAAATTTAGTGCCATACTAGTTCAATTTAGTGGATATAAAACGAGCATAGAAATTTACTGAAAGGCAATTTTGCCAACATACCTAATGAAAACACGTAAAAGTGATCCAATCTCTGTAGAATGTAGGGAAAATCGCAAACAAAAGTTTTAGATTTTAGGTAAAACGCTAAAGTGAAGTGCAGTGCGAGACAAAAAGCACTTGGGAGTGCAATTCGAAATAGTATACTTATTGTATTTATTCAAAATCGGACGAGTTGTGATTGCATTTGTAACATGCAGCTACAGTTTAGCTTTATTGGATTTTCTGAATCAGGTGAGGTCTGTTTTATAAAACGTACATGTTAGTTTAGTTCTTACATTAAATTTTTAGTATGTCCCACTGCTGGGCATAAGGGCCGCTCTTGGACTGCCAAATCACTTTGTTCTTAGATATGCTGACAGTCTCTATACGTCGAATCCATCCCACCATCTTCGTTTAAGTCTGCCCCGGTTCCGTTGACTGTCTTGTGGCACCCAATTGGTTAGTTAGTTTATTGCATTTCATTGTACTTGATATAATGATTCACATAAAAAATGTCTGTATATTCCTGGAGTATATGGTATGAAGGAATGTTTTCCAAGTCCCAAGTCAATAATACTTCTGACGGAAATCGAACCCAGGATCACAATATTTAGCATAACCGGACTAATGAGACAGATAAAACACTTAATTAATAATTATTACCTAGAATTCTAATCACCGACATAGCTCCCAGAATAAGCAAGCTGAAGTGGCAATGAGCTGGCCATACCTGTAGAAGGACCAATGGCCATTGGAGCAAGCGAGTCCTAGAGTGGAGACCGCGACTTGGTAAACGTAAGGTAGGACGCCCCCCGGCCAGATGGACCGATGATTTGAAAAAGGTAGCTGGGTCAGACTGGATGCGAAAGGCTGAAGACCGGATATTGTGGCGTAAAATAGGAGAGACCTATGTCCAGCAGTGGACTGGGGTAGGCTGATTGATCGATTGATTGACCTAGAATTATAACTAGTAATTTTTTACGCAAATTAGGAGTAACACTTAAAAACAACTTCGTTTGTAAATCTTACGCCAATCATGGCGTAAGATTTAACATAGTAGTCTTGATACAGCCAACGCGTTGAGTATTCGCCGTTCGATTACCATGTGTGCCAAAACTATAAATTAGGGTTCCAAATTACTAATATTCTTGTTAACCCCTCTAGCTAAGGTAGAATGCTTTTATTAGGAGTGGGTTCACGTCGGCAGTACAATGGGTGGGATTCGAACCCGCGACCTCTTGATCGCAATTCCAATGCCTTATCCATTGGGCTACCGCCACTTGACCTATAAATAGTAGTTTCGAGTACAAACCACTTCGACATCGGTGCGGAATGAGTGGCATTTTTAAAAATTGTCAGTCTATGTTGTGTGAAACAGGCCACTGCCCGAATTTCGTAGATTTCTCTAATTTCAAAACAGCTGCAGCGCAAACTGTATTGTTAAAACAAAAGTAACGAATCGGTAATCACGGACCACCGAACTGCTTCGGCAACGCGCACTGGACTACAAATGTTAAGCCTCATATCCACTAGGCAACAATTGACGCACAACACTTGACGCTCAACAAGATCAGCAAGGTTGCACAACAACGCGCGACGTTGCCAACTGCCGCGCAACATGACGCGCAGCTTGTTGTTTGTTTCCGTGCAACATACAGTTGAGCATCACGTGTTGTCAAGTGGAGCCGTGACGCGCAAAAATGTCCGTAGTGTGGTGTAATAAAGTGTGCTGAAATCAACACTAGTTTTTCTGGCGACATGTTGCTGACAACTGGTCATGCGTGGGCAGACAACGTTGCTAAACAAAGTGCCGCGTTGGCGTGTGCAACAATATTGTGCAACATGTCGCGCGTCAAATGTTGCCTAGTGGATACGAGGCTTTATTGTGACGTGTAATACGTTGCTACGTCATTAGTCCAGCAGCATAAGTTTGCTAACATGAGGAAGGTCTCAAGTTGAGTTTGTTTACCTGCGACCACGCAATGACCGGCAATTGAATTTGACACCACGCGGTGTCAAATTCAATTGCCGGGTCGGTGGCGTAAAGTTTTATTTGATTTTTATGTTAGACGCTTCTCAGTATCGATCGGGGGGTTACGCATATATATACTTAGTACAACTACATATCGATATATCGTCTGTGTATATATATTATTATATACATAAATATTCTACAAAAGGAGTTAAGTTACAGCAAACGAGATTAATATTTAAAAAATATTTATTTAATAAAAACAATGTAATGAACAATTAAATCAATAATTATTGAATTGTTCTACAAGACTATATATTAACATAATTTTTCTATTAACTAGACTTATTGCTAAATCTGCAATATTACAGTTTTATTTATTGTTTACACCATGACGCATGCGCACATCCGATGCATAGTCAGCAATGACTAAGATTGCTGTACTTTATAATAAAGTATTGTTCGTTATTTCGGATAAACGTACTTTATACTTTAAAAAAAATATTAAATTATATTTTTTTTTTACGTGCTGTAATGCATTGACGCATTCCTCTCCGCGGGGCGACGGAGAGGCTATGTCGGGCTCATCGGGGGAAAGATACCCCGGTAATACCGACTAAACCTACCACGGTGTTCCTTGACATAACCATAGACGGCGGGATCGCGCGAATCGCTTTCGCATGCAATCGCGACCCCGCCGAGGTTTCGGCCCGCCGTGTGAAACGGCAGCCACTTCACAAAAAATACTTCCTCCACTGTCCCCCTGGGGGGGACAAAGACACGACACAGAGGCGCACGTGGGAACACACACGCCACCTCTCGGACCTGGTGCTCAACGGAAGGCGGGCAGGCCCACAAAGCCCGCCATCCCCAGGTCAATCCTCAGGGTGGCTGGAGGTCATCTCGCGCCCTCCGGCGCCCGGTTCTGCGGTTGGGGAGAGGGTTTAAACGCTCCCTCTCCCGCTCCACCGCCTCCTTGATGGAAATGACTTACTCACAAAAGGAGGCGACGGCGTTCCACGACCTCTCACTCCGGACCATAGACTGAACTACGGCCGGAAGTGAGAGGGCAATCAGTCCGACTGCCGCGATCAACTCACGGCGCTGCGATGCCCAGGCAGGGCAGTACGCCAAAATGTGCAGCGCCGTGTCCTCAACAGCGCCGTGTCCTCAACATTTTATTATACCTATGTCAACTTTTACAGTTATTATTTAATTGTTTACTTAAAACAACGTTTTAGAGATTCCCTAAATTGAATAAAACAATTTTATCGATCTTAATATAAAATTATATTGTAAAGATCCGGTTAAGACGTTCCTTGACAATAAATATTTTTAGATGTTATTATCATTAACAAAATATGGTAACAAAAAAGCAGATTAAATAAATAATACTTTATTTTCCGATCATGTACTTTATTTTTTTACCTCATGTAGTAAATGTACTCTATTCGTCCAAAATAAAGGTGGCAACCCTAGCAATGACACACATTAGGCGATTGCCTATCTATAAATTTAAAACCGTATTTGACGAAATGTAGGTAGAACACACACCTATACCTTCAAGATACAGGCGTAAGACTCTGTACATATATATAAATGTAAATAGCCCACAC
The DNA here is from genome assembly GCA_930367265.1 of Catocala fraxini. Classification (NCBI taxonomy): domain Eukaryota; kingdom Metazoa; phylum Arthropoda; class Insecta; order Lepidoptera; family Erebidae; genus Catocala; species Catocala fraxini. The sequence goes on from OV884032.1 coordinate 805,046, forward strand.
ATGAACAAATATAATGAGAACAAGCAATAATCGGCTAATACACGACACCGTGCCACGTCTCCACCGCGACGCATCTGCGTACTGCCATGAATATTACAAGGCCACATATCTTCGGCGCCGAACGTCGCTGTAAACCCCGCTAAGGACCCTCACAGCTATCATCATTACGGCACAAATTGTACCATCCATAATAGACTAGGAGACAGACGTGGCGATTTACGCTCTTTAAATTTCGGTGATTTAAAGAGTATAGGTATACATAACTAGCTTGGGTAGCCCAAAACCAGTCTGTATGGAAAACCTTGCGGGAGGCCTATGTCCAGCAGTGGATGTTTTCCGACCGAGATGTTGATATAACTAGATTTTACTGCGACTTCGCGTAAAAGGAGGTTATGTTAATAACAGTCGGGCACGCCACGATCGTGGCGGTATGTCCCGTTTTTGAGGAGTGGCTGGAGAGACGGCATGGCGCCCTCACCTTCCGGCTGACACAGGTAATGACTGGCCACGGTTGTTTTGGCCAGTTCCTGTGTCGTATAGGATGGCAGGCGACGCCAGTTTCACACGGCGGGCCGAAACCACGGCGGGGTCGCGATTGCATGTGAAAGCGATTCGCGCCGCCTCGCCGTCTATGGTTATGTCAAGGAACACCGTGGTAGGTTTAGTCGGTATTCCCGGGGTATCTTTTCCCCGGTGAGCCCGACATAACCTCTCCGTCGCCCCGCGGAGAGGTACGTGTCAAAGCATTCGCCAAAGTAAAAAAAAAAAAAAAAAAAATCTTAATAAAGTGCTTTTTTTATATAAAATATAGCATATGTTACTCGAAGATAATATAGATTTCTAATAGTTAAAAAAATTAGTTGAGTAGATTTTGAGTTAAACGCATAAACAAACATACAACTAAACAAAAATCTAAAACTTTCCTCTTTATAATATTATAGTATAGATAATTTATAAAAATTATAATAATACATAATTAAGTTCCATACAGCTGTATAATAGATTCAGCCTTTTATTTGAACTGTCCCACTGCTGGGCACGGACTACTTCTTCGTGCGTTAAGGGTAAGCGATAGTCTACCACGCTGGCCCATTGCGGGTTGACTGATTTTACATGTCTTCGAGAACATTATGGAGAACACTCAAACATGCAGGTTTCTTCATGATAGTTTCCTCCGCGAGCGAGAATCAGTGGAGCCGCGGGCCAAATCTGGTAATTATATAAATGCGCATGATCGAACTTAAAAAAGTGCGGATTCCGCTTTGAAAAAATTTTGCGTCGTCACGTATTTTAAGTAGAGTTTGGCAACGAGTAACAATGGATATCCGGTAACTACCGCCTAATTACATTTTATATACTCGTGACATATGTTTGTAAGGAATAAGATTAGTATTGAATATAATTATGACAACAATAAATTATTTTATTTTTATTTCAGTGCGATAAATCCAAATTGGAATTACGGATTGATGTTTCCAAACCCATCTAGCTCCCTGCCTAATATCAGTATGTTATAGTAGATGATGTTGCCTAATACGACACTTGAGTCCCACGATGATAGTACGACGGCCATTTTCCTAACTGCCGCTCTGAGTATATCACGTTTAAACTGTACATAGCTACGTATTCCTTAATTATATAGTTACACAAACTGTCCAACAACTCTCAAGGGGTGTATCGTGAACTTAAAGAAGTTTAGCGAAGCAGAATACTTGTATAGGGCCTCATATGATAAGTACTATCTACAGCCCGCGGTTTCGGTCCTAGTTTAAAGAAAAGATCTCACAGAAACCGAAGGTTCTTTTTTGTAGCTAAAATTAGCCTAGTTTAATGATGGCCTATAAAATTTACAACGTAATTTACACCGTACCGTTACAAAAAATTTTGGTCCCACCAAAAATACCCTATCACATTTATAATATGAGTACTCAGTGTATTCAACGAGAAACACCAAGTACTAACACGGGACATGTGTGTTACAACTAGAAAGTAACCTAGTTTAAAACAAGCCTTGTTTAAGTTGTTTTCTTAATCTTCATAAAGGTTAACAAAGTTTCAAGGCTTTACTTATAAACTGACACGAAATATGGCACAAGAATGAGGATAATATTGTTGTACGTTAACGTGAATATTTTACATTGAAATTAATCTACTTTACACGGATTATATCGCGTTGTTTATTTTAAAACACTTTGAAACGATGTATGTATTAAGTTTAATACATATCTACATGGTTTGTAGCTTAAAAGAATAACAGTAGTAGTTGTATCTGTATATATCTTATGCGGGGGCCAGTCAGTGCAGACCGGCGACACTTCGACCCAGTGGGATCTTTTGTGTCGACACTCTCCCAATAACAACTGCCACAGATGTTCATGGCAGCCGGGACCGACGGCTTAACGTGCTCTCCGAGGCAAGGAGCAGGCGATCATTGTCAATCAATACGCACACAATTTCGAAAAGTCATATAACTTCCGAAAGTCAGCGGTGCGCGACGTGGGTTCGAACCCGAGACCCTCTGCATTGCAGTCTGTTGGTCTCCCCACTGAGCTATCGCTACTCTACAGTAGTAGTTACTAAACTATTTAAGCTTCGTATTTAAAATATTTATGTTTAAGATTTTCCCACTTTCCACAGACGTTTCTTTCAGCAGCTATGTTCACGTGAACCGACGTTTATATACCTAGTTATATTATACTGACATCCTGTTATCAAATTTTTGTGCGCTGTAATTTACTTGAAAAGATCTGAAAGAATGAATGGCTTATTGGTCGTTTCGAATGAATAGCGCGAACCGTCACTTCGTAAAAATAATATTTTTAGGTGTCGATTCAAACGCATTCTTTTTCAGATCGACTAGAAACTTTTTTACAAAATGTCGTTTCGCACAATTCTTGCGATTAGTTTCGTGTGACACGACTAATAAGCTGAATAAACAAATATATACTAATAAATTAGAGCATATATATATAATATACTACGATGTAACAGTATTACACCGGTTCTTATTTCCCGTGTGAGCCTACTCAATAGAACCATCACCGAATAATTGGTAACAGCGGATCTTACTGAAGTAATGACATGCTCACGACAGTCAACATATTGCCACTAACCATAACATTTAGAGTTACCGTCGATATCCTATTTGGGCAAAAGTTGAACTGCCACGCAAAGATCGCGACTTTATGAAAGTATTAAATAGTTAATTTTCGCTCACTTTAACAGTGAAAGAAAATGTCGTGCAAACCTGCATGCCTAAAAGATCGCCATAATACTTTCGATGACGTATGAATTTTGCCAAATTACACTGGGCCTACGAAGTGGAATGTGGCTTAGCCTTTTCATACTAAGAAGAAACCTCTGCCCAGCATTGAATACGTAGTTGTTGATGTGGTCGTCTCGCCACTGCCACTGCGCTGAGTGTTGTGGGTTCGAATCCCACACGAGACAAAAATTTATGTGATCCACATATGGTTGTTCCGAGTCTTCTTTATGTCCGCGATACAGGAATTGTCCTTACTGCGGGAGTTATAATTTTAAACAAAAAAGAAGCTTATAAACAGAGCTGGTATTATTATTAGTTATATTAATTTAAAACTACCCTCCCTCCTGAAGATTTAATCAACCATCTCAAAACACATGAACAGTACAATAAAACATCAACAGTGGAATGTCCAACTCGTTACGTTCTATAGTTTAATTAAATCCTTGAGCCGATGCACCGGACAATGGAGTGTGGAGGTCGTCACGGCGGCCATTGCGCATTATACCCTCTTTATTAAACACGCTGTCCGTGCTGCAATCCACCTACACATCTAAATAGTGCTTGACACACGGACGAGTTGGCAAGACAACCAACCATACCACGGAAAGGTAATCTTTAAATAAAAAATACTTATTTTAACCATGATACGGAAAGATGAACCAATTAGAATCACTTACTTATAACCATGACACGGTTAAAAATAAGTGATTCTAGTTAGTCCATCTTTTAGATTAGCAATAAATACTGGCCACCTTGTTTTTGGTATTAAGAAAAATAAACTGAGATATAACATAGATAAGTTCGTGAGTGGAGATATATGACATCACGATCTTATAAAATTTGTACCGACAAGTGCCGTAACACGAAATTTAAAGGAGTTTTTTTTTTATTCAGCTAAGTTGGCAAACAAGCGTACGGCCTACCTGATGGTAAGTGGTTACCGTAGCCTATAGACGCCTGCAACACCAGAGGCATCACTTGCGCGTTGCCGACCCTTTAGGAATAAAAGGAAGTGCGAAGGAGAAGGAGCGGGAAGGTGGAAAGAGGGTGATTAGGCCTCCGGCACTCCCACTCACCGAACGAAACACAACAGTAGGAATACTGCTATTTCACGTCGATATTCTGTGAGAGGGTAGTCCTTCCCCGGTCGAGCCGGCCCTTTCATGCTGAAATCAGCGAGGCTCTACTACACTAAAACATACACTTTGTCCGGGAGTTGGCATTACGCTCGCTCTATGGAGTAAAACTACATCTGTAATGTCTTGTGTCTTGTAAATTAAGAAATATATTATTATTATATTATTATTATTATCTGTGCCTTCCCCTTCGTATAGATATGTATGTCTTCGTATAGATATTCGTATAGATATCTCTCTCTCTCTACAAGGTCTGAATATTACGTTGATGGGTGAAGTTATTGAAAGAGTTGAACAGGCCCGCAACCTAGGACTGCACATCGATACTAGTCTTAGGTACGAGAAACATGTCACCGAGATGGTTAGTAACTGCTTTTATAGGTTAAGAATTTTATATAATATGCGTCCATATTTATCAGAAGAGCTACGGGTGCAACTAATTGAGACATTGGTTTTGTCAAAATTAAATTATGCCGATACGGTGTACGGGCCGCGGTTACTAGCACGAACGGACAGGCTTATTCAAAGAGTCCAGAATGCTTGCGCCCGTTTTTGTTTTAATATACCATCTAGGAGTCATGTTACACCATTTCTCAACAAAAATTACATCCTTAAGATGAAATCTAGGCGCAAACTACATTTGGCCTGTCTTATGTTCGGCATTATTAGTACTCACGAGCCATCGTACCTACACCGCAAATTGAGCTGGGTACATAGCAAACGTAACTGTGTGAACAGACAGTGCTCACTACAGCTCTCTATACTGCCACACAGAACATCTGCATTTAGGGGCAGTTTCCGCTACGCTGCATCAAAAATATGGAATAATTAACCACCGCCTATCAGACTACAAAATACTATTGGGTCATTTAAAAGATGTTTGCGTCTATACCTAATTGATGCTCAGCGGAGCTTAGGACTGACGAACATAAATGCGTCGTTCGTTTAAATATACGCACATATATGTGTATGTGTGTGTATGTGTATGTGTGTGTATGTGTATGTATATGTATATGTATGTGTATATATGTATGTATTATGTATTATGTAAAGGTGTTACTACTACCTGCGCGTCTGTGTGCCTGTGGCTCGCTCGTCGTGTGAGCGCGTGATAATGCAATAAATTAAATTGTTTTATTTATTATTTCTATATAATTTTGTATTGTATGATCTGTGTATTATATTATCTGTGTCTGTGTGTAAACTGAATATCATTCTGTTTTTATATATACTGTATAAATTATAATTATTTTTTTTCTTTATATATTATTTTTTCTCTGTTTATAATAGAGATGGTTTTATATGCGTGAGTCACTAAAGGACCCAGTTGAAAACCAGCGTCAGGCTTTCGTCTGACACATGCTGAACTGGGCCCTATTTGACACTACTGTTATTGACTTTATTTTTTGTTCTCGTTTTGCTAAGTTCATCTTTGTACCTATTTATTTTTATTTTATACTTGTTATTATGTGTTTGTGGTACGTGTCAAATAAATATTTTTCTTTCTTCTTTCTTTCTTTCTTTCATATGAGACTTTACATGTTTAACGAAGGGGTGGACGGTACCTCGCTTTTGACATGACGAAGCAACAAAATATAGGCGTGGTATTACCTATACTTCGTACGTATACTAATGATAGGCAAATACAAGAGAAATAAAGCAATAAAGGTTGACTGTGATTACCTATGATTTGATCCGTAACGCAGCGAGTTCGTCACACCGAATGTGTCCGCGCACGCGTCACCGGCGCTTGTATAACGTCAATATGACACTGACAGTCATAACTGTCACTCCAACTAACACATCGGCTATCGGCTCTGTGGCGACTTCACTTAAGCTTACGCTTGACTTTCCGAAACAAACCAATAGATAGCCAACTTCAACTACAGAAATAAATTGCAATGCAATGATTATTTTCTTGACGCTTTGACATGTTTATATGTAAGCTTGGTAAACCGGTAGACGCAATAAGGATAGGCCTCCCACAAGGTAGACCGACGACCTGGTAAGGGTCGCGGGAAGCGGTTGGATGCGGGTGGCCCAAGACCGGTCTGTGTGGAAAACTTTGGGAGTGGCCTATGTCCAGCAGCGGACGTCTTTCAGGTGAGATGATGATGATGATGATGAACCTTGATAATCTCCTAACCAACGATCGCACACTGATGTCTAGACACAATGGTTTTCCATTGTCTGACTCTGACTCATTTATATAATTATAAATGCCAGAAAGTTGATATATGTTATGAAACAAATAAGAGACGTAGCAAACCCAGATCTGGCTAAATATATTTACATCTCTCTTTGCCAATCGATTCTAACGTATTGTATCAATACCTGGGGGGGTGTAGCTGCGTCACATTTAATTTCATTGGAAAGAGCTCAGCGGTCCGTGATAAAGGTTATGCTAAAAAAGCCCATTAGGTATCCCACAGCACATATTTACAAAGAGACTAACTTGCTAAGTATTCGTCGCCTTTACATAAAAGCCGCTGTCTGTCTTACACATAAACAAATATTAAAATCTGAATCTTATAATAAACTACTGTCAAATAGAATATTTAGAATCCCGGTACCCACAGTCAATACTACCTTTGCACAAAGATTTTCTAATTTTCTATTTCCCTACTTATACAACAAAATATGTAAAATTTGTGTATCTAAAGAAGACACGGTACGCGTAATGCAAACAAAAACTACTAAATATTTAAATAATTTGACATACAACGAAGTAGAACACCTACTAAAGCGCACACAGTAAGTGGCTGAAAGTTTCAGTACAAAACATAGTACATAACACACACACACACACACACACACACACACACACACACACACACACACACACACACACACACACACACACACACACACACACACACACACACACACACACGCGCGCGCGCACGCTCACACACACACACACACTCACAATCCCACATTAATTGTCTTATTGTTATAATTGCTTAAGTCTTGTATTTGTACTTTGATTTCATTAGTCCTAAGGAAATCGTATTGTTGATAGCCGCGATACAGGCTTTGCCTAGTGCGGTTGTCATTGTAAATTATTACTGTAAACACTGGAATGCCTAATAAAGATTATTATATTATTATAAATAACAACATAAATATCAGCCCTGTATATACACTGTCCCACTACTGGTCACGGACCTCTTCTTCGTGTGAGGTTTAATTCTAGTCAGAGGTGCTTGCGACCTGCCTTAGGATCGAATTTGATACCTCTGCGTGTCATTCAACGGTCTTTACTAGGCTATCGCTGCTTCATACAACTATACTGTACTTAAAAACAAACATATATATATATATATAATCCACTATTCTTTCTCGTCTTATTGAGTAAACAAATAAGGAGTACTGGTAGCTGGAAATAATTTAAAGAGACCCATTTCTATGTATTGTCCTATTGACAGTTTCTCAGTGTGAAAAAGATCAGGCCATAGTCCACCACGCTGGACCAGTGCAGTCGGCAGACTTTACACATCTTCGAGAACATTATGGAGAACTCTCAGATATGCAGGTTCCGCCACTATGTTGACCTTCACTGTCAAAACAAGCGATAATTAACGATTGAATACAGACAACTTTGAAAAGTCAGAGGATCGAGCTCGAGTCTTCTGCGTGGCTGTCCAAGCGTCTACTACTAAGCTATCACTCCTTCATAATAGCACAATATGGTCGCTCGTTATTTTTGTTACCTTATGTGCATTTAATTCAGTAAAACGCAAATGGTATGGTTGCGACTCCTTACACATATAATTTGTAAAATAAGCAGTATTGTAAAATTGGTGAATGGCCGTGAGTTTCTTGCCCGTTCCTCTCATTGGTTCTACGGCCTTGCTTTGCTGAGCGTGGCAACAGGTAAATGTAAATTCATATTATTGTTCAGTTAGTGTAACCTTGACGTTCATAATAAAAAAAGTATGAGCCCTGGATTTTGGTCACAAAGTAACACTTTATGACCAAAAGCCAGGGCTCATACTTAGTACTGCATAACGTGATATGCACGAACAGTTATATCACCGGTGCTACGAGTCTGGTGTATCACATAAAACGTTAGTTTATTGCCGGTATGCGGGCTATTGTAAAGCAATTTTATATATCCGGTGAGTGGTGGCATTTCCAAAATATATGTTATCTAGCAGCGCTCCGGTCCGTTTGATAAGCAATATTAATACTACTATAAATTGCCGACACCTCTGACAGATGAACGTTTTCGCTATTGTTAACTTTACAATAACATTTTGTTATTTAAACTATGCCTGTATTTGGGTTTATCTCTGCTGCCTTGTTCGACGTTTGGTACAGGTTTGTGTTTAAGCTTTGTTATGTTCAATTCCCGATACGAACAGTCTTATAGGCTTTTTGTTTAGTTGTCTTATTTTACACTAACAAGATGGCAGATAAGCATACGGTCTGCGTGTTTGAAAATATTACAATATACCGTAGCCTATGTAACTACATTCAATACTAGGGTGTCACTTGCGTATTAGTAGTGCTTCACTAAAACGATTCGCTAAGCTGGTGTCTCTGCTATCAGGAATAGGTAATAAAAGAGTTTAAGTTTTGAATGTGGAAAACACATGATGGAGACATCGGTTGAGAGTCCCTCTGTAGTTTTACAGAGGGCTCTCAACCGATGTCGCACAGGAATGTTCTAGATGTTTATCTAGCACATTCGTGTGAGGTGAAAGGATTAGAACGGCGCAGAAGTGGGCAGGTTATTTGTGTAAGAAATTGTAATATCATGCAATAATAAACATTAATATGACGTATTATGACACATACATACATAGTTTCAGTCCTATATCCCCGAAGTGACAGCTAGCTTGAGCTTGCTAGCTACACTTACACCCATTTTTCACCAGCTTTGGTTTCAGATCCTGTATAAGTGAGCCTATTACTACAGATTCTAAAAGGTATCGTTTTATTTACTCAATACTCAATATTTAATGCATTCCACAATATCTAAATATTAATTATAACTGTACAGAAAAGAAGCATGTTACTAATGTTCATGTTACTATCGCAGGAAAAGTAAAGACTCAGGAACGATATTCATACTCAGAAGTTGGAGCGCTTTTTTATTGTTCATAAAACATAATCGGCTTAACAATATCCCTTGCAAAAAGTCAAAGCACAATTGTTCGAATGATAGCTATATCTTACACTTAGCTCTGTTACCTATTGCACTACTTATTTACCAATTTTCAACACAAATACAGTTAAAAATTGAATAGAACAGATTTTCAAAGCAGATCCATACAATTTTGTAACTATATTTGTGTGGAAATTTGGTAAATAAAACTATTAAAGTGACATATCTAGTGTATAATATTTGGTTATTGGTTTAGTGACTGAAATGCAAAGTGTAAGTTAATTCCATCGTATCCTAAAAATACACATCATGCAACAATTATACATATTCTATAACATAGTCTCGATCAGAGATTTTGCATTAACGCCTTTTGATTGAGCTAAAATTTTGTCTCGACAAAATGGTTTGTTTTGAGTTTATAGTTGAATACTACAAACAATAGCTACATAAAACATATGTTGGGACAGCGATAGCTTAGTGGGAAACTGGACTGCCACGCAGAGGTCTCGAGTTCGAACCCAAGGTGCGCATCTTTGACTTCCGTTAAAGTAGTTCGAAGTTATATGTTAATTATCGCTTGCTTTGACGGTGAAGGAAAACATCGTGAGTAAACGCATATCTGAAAGTTCTCCATAAAGTTCTCGAAGAAGTGTGAAGTCTGCCAACCTGCTCTGGGCCAGCGTGGTGGACTATGGCCTAACCCTTCTCACACTGAGAAGAGTCCCGTGCCCAGCAGTTGGACAGTTTAATACCAGGCTGATATTATTATATGTATAATAACACCAAACATGTTCTCCCTCAGAGCCCACTCCTGTCCTCCTAGTACGCCGTCCTCTTCCTCTTCCTGTAGCTGTCCTGACTTAATAAGATCTACACACGTTAAATATCTTGGTGTATATATTGATCATCTGATCACCTGGAAATATCACATTAGTTGCCTGACTCGGCGCGTCAGACAAACGATATTTATATTTAAAAAGCTGCGCTATTCTGCTGACGAAGGTACATTAAAAATGATATATTGTGCTCTCTGCAGATCTATAATAAATTATTGTATCTCGGTCTGGGGAGGAGCACCTAATTATACCCAAAAGCGTCGTTCCTTTAAAGTTTGTCAAACCAAGAAATTCAGGACCACTCTTGCTGCAAAACATTTTGGAGTGATCGGTGGCCACCTATACAATATCCTCAATAAAAATTGCAATATCTATCGACTCCTTAGATCACAATGCAAAAAGGAAGTGTCAAAATGGCTTATGAATAGAAGTTACGCAGAAACTGAGGATTTAATGAGACTGTCGATACTTTAACTTAGACACACAAACCACACACATACACACGCACGCACACACACACATACACACACACACACATACACACACATACACACACACTCACACTAAAATCACTTCACATTTAATAAAAACATAAGTAACTTATCACACGAACATCTCAACATAATGCATTTAAATAAGTTTTTAATATCCTGCGAGAGCCCTGGTACCCAAAACTCAAGTTAACTCTTACCTTGGGTACCAGTGTTTCAACAAATGTATGCTGTAGCTTGTTTCTAGATCGTAAGTTTTCTCTGTGTTCATACTGTTTGTAACCTTTTTGAGAAATAAATTATTAAAAAGAAAAAAAAATATATACACTTCAGAACTTTGAGACAACTACCATCTTAATATTGGCTTCTGTTTACGCGAATGTTATTCATTAAAATTAAACTACTATATACGGATTTTATCACGGTGTTTATTTTAAACTTTATTACATAATTTAAAAACTGTTACACTACTATTACTATTAAACTTTACTAATTTTTAAGCTAATTAAATTATTAAAACTATTTATATTTAAGTTTACACTTTCCCCGACGTTTCGGTTGCTTTTCAGCAGCCATGGTCACGGGGAGACTAAGATGATAGTTGTCTCAATGTTCCAGTGTAGTTATTTCAAAGTACCCGAACATAATTTAATCATTGGTGTTTCTATTTACGCAGAATGAGCTCAAAGTATCATGAAGTCTAGCTGTGGTTTGCTTCTTCTTGGGTTTGACTATTTGAATGACTATCCAGTCATCCCAAGCTGGTGGTACATTCCAACCATCTTCTCTATTGAAATTAGGATTGTTTTTGATTTCAATAGCCTCGCGAAGCATCCTTGGTAGGAATCGGTGTTCTTTAACGAGAATCTGTGGTTTGTCAAATCTCAGGTAGTGGTTGGTCCCCTGTTGCACATGTTATTAGATTGTTACCAAATTTAATTAGCTTAAAATATAGTAAAATTTAATAGTAGTAGGTAGTGTAACAGTTTCAAAATTATGTAATAAAGTGTTAAATAAACAACGCGATAAAATCCGTATAAAGTATAATAGTTTAATTTCAATGGTACTGTTCCTTGTATCGCTGGAACCGATGTTTTTGAATTGTTTCCATACATTTCGGTATCTCGTAAAGAGTCACATCTCAATAACCAGAGCAATCAGACAGATAGGGAGAATATTTCAAAATATGAAATATTGCTGTCTATCTTTAAATGTCGTGTGTGGTCTAAACGTTAGCTTGAGGAATTCAAATATAGACCTAAAGACAATATTGAGCTATCCCAACATAGCTTAAAATATTATGACGGACTTAACTTTTTATTTCCCCATTAAATAAATTGACCCTTCGAGGATGAAATGCTGTAATGGCATTTTGGTGAAAATTAGTAATTGATATAACCTTATTCAATTTTTAAGGTTGCGTCGACCTGTGTTTTTGAAATGTTGATTTTCGCAAAAGGAAATGGTTGCAACACCCAGAAAATGTCGCAGTAATGATGCAACTTCAACTCGCCAAATGCCATATATGATTTCATAATAATAATTATAGAACATAAAAAGCTAATCAATACTATGTTCACCTATTTTAGTTGTTTTATTCTACCTACCACTCAAATAAAAAAAAGTAAAGAGAACAGTAAAACTGAGATTGTTTTTGGCTCTCCTGGAAACTAGTATTTTAGCTTTTACTACACTTTGTCATCGAAGGGTCATATGTAGACATATGTATATACTAGCTGACCCGCGCAACTTTGTCTGCTTCACATAAGAGAATATTCTCCGTTTTTGCAACATTTTTCATTGCTGCTACGCTCCTTTTGGTCGTAGCGTGAGGTTATATAGGCTATAGCGTTCCTCAATAAATAGGCTATCCAACACTAAAAAGATTTTTCAATTCAGACTAGTAGTTTTTGAGATTAGCGCGTTCAAGCAAACAAACAAACAAACAAACTCTTCAGCTTTATAATATTAGTATAGATAAATCTGACAGCCTGCTGAGCACTTGCCGTTCTTAGCATCGTCATCTATACCCATTCCGGACAATGAAATGGATTTGTTTTTTAATTCTCAGTATAACGTAGTTATTAAAGTCGTTTTCTGTTCCGTGGTACACAAATATATAGCTGGTGGTTTGTAGCCGTGGCAGTCTTCGGATGTTTAAATCCTACCGTGTTTGAATGATAGACTCAATTCTATATTGTGACATAACATTTTCAGTCGACGACAGTATATTAATAATACTAATTTTTTCAAGTATATGGGTTAGTAATAATAATTACTTTAAATCATAATTATTAACCACTGTTTCAAAATTTCTGTCGCAATTAATAATACGACAGTCCAGCCTTTCCGCAATCATGGCTATAGGGAGCAAACTCGCACTCTGCGCACCAGGGATGCGCATTTATTCCGCATCACAGTATAAAAACAATTTACTTGCATTTCTGCAAACATCCCTGATGCGCTATAGAAGCGAGACAGCCCTATCAGCACCCTGAAGGCATCACTGTACTGAACGCGGAGAGCACTATACGATTTCTGATTAAAATGTACCCACAAGCTACTGATGTAAAAAGAGGTACAGTAGGCTTTAACTAATGTACTTTTTACACAATTATATAGGATGACTATCTATAGCTGGGAACCACAATATCGTCAACAATTTGTAGGATTTATGTAAATCGTCCTTACTCATAATAACTATCATAGATGGGCATGTGAGTAGATGCTCCTATCCTACCATGCCTGATGTTTGAGGCTGATATTAAAATATTATTACTTTCAATTTTTAATGCTTGTGTGTGTTCAATCCAATATTAGGTAAATGGTATAAGTGATTGCAGCTCCTTAGATATAATTTGTAAAATAAACATATAATATAATAAAATTAGCGATTTAAAAGTGACATTGAAGTTTTTAAATTGTTATAATAGTATTAAATCGGTTCAGTAGTTTTGAGTTAATTCATTACAAACAGAAAAACAAACATACTCTTTAACAGGTACGGAACGTTTGCTTTAATCAAACCCTCATTACCTAGTCATGTTTGAAAACACAATTAAGTTAGTAGTAATCTGCCACAAATGCTCTCTTCTTTATCGCATTACACTATCTTAAGGTTTCTGTTACGAATAAAACAAAAAGTGCTTTTGTAAATCTACACTTGAAATACATACATTTGTATTTGTATTTAACTTTTTGCTGAATGAAAAGCTTTAGTTAAATTACAGATTAGTAACAAACATTGCTGTGTATAGAACATTTCAAGTAAAATAAATACATAAGTAAACACATTATCTATGATAATGTTTTAGACATCATTATCTTGGGCTTCCTTCAGTAGGGCTCTGATTGGACCAAATAATATTCACCAAATTTCCAGTTCACATTTGCTGTAATTTCTTAGTAAATATTTTCCCGTCTCTTTTTTCCACACGCCTAAATCATATCTTTTTACGTTGACAAATATTATTTACCTACTCACCTTGAAGCAAAAATATGTTACCGCCCAGAAAATATATTTCATTTTTTTAAGAAGCTTCTATATCTAATTTGACAAAAGCGATCTTGTATTTATTTATCATCGTGTACAACAGAATTATGTTGAATTTACGTCGACGTTCCTACAATATTGTCTGACTCGCTGTCAGTAGTCGACTTGAACATCCACTTACTCTAACGCGCGTGCAAAATATCACTCCACTACACTCACTCACATTAATCTCTTTGGATAAAATCCAACGCTGTATCGTAACCACGTTTTAACTTTACAATCGAACTACTAACACAATGGAACGAGAACAGCACAAAACATTGTTGTTCGAAGTTGGAGTCGGTAAAAATTCGGTAAGCTGGTCACGTCCGAACTCATTCAAGCAAAACGAAACAGTCATCGTTCGAATGTATCCTTTTCTTATTCAAAACTTGACACCTACTTTTACCTCGTACCCAATAATAGATATTACATGTAGAAATGTCGGCTTCACAACGGTGCTATTGATAACCTAATAGTATCGCAGAACTAAACATGTAGGTACGTGCTCGTCTGAAACGATTCTCGAAGCAAACGTGATAACGTTAGTCATTTTATTTCAAGTGTGACTGGTACAATAGTTTCTTTAACCTAATGGTTATGTGATTCATTGTATTCATTTATACGATTAAAGAAATTTGCATAGTTTACTTTAAATGTATGTATATAATCAAGATTTATATCAATGGATGGCGACTTAAATATTAAGTAATTCAAGTACAAAATAAGATTTCTGGTATCTATAAACTTCAATATAGAATAAAAAGGATTTTGGATATGTCTGCATGTATTTATTTTTATATTAATATACTTAAGTTTGTTTGCTGAATGTCTGAAAGCAATAACCGACTGCCACGCCTGAGGTCGCGGGTTCGATTCCCGCACAAGTCAAACAATTGTGTGCATGAACATGGATGTTTGTCTTGGTCTGGGTGTTTATATGTATAATATGGATGTATTTACAAAAAGAAGATATATATATGTATGTTTATCCATTGTCTAGTACCCATAGTACAACCTCTGCTTAGTTTAGGCTAGATGGTGTTGTGTGTATGTGGTAGAATATTATTATTATTATTATTATTCTCTTTATTACTTTTTTTTAATTACATTTCTAAATATAAATATTAAAACTATACATATTTAAAAATATAAAAACTGAAATGACCCACCGACATCGGGAACAGGGTCCAAGCTGCCGGTGGTTAGGGCCCCAGAGAGAGGAATCTCCTCACAATACAATTATTATTATTATTAATACTACAACGGAGCGAAACCTATAATTTGTAAAAAGTCCCTAGACGTAATAATAATTATTATTAAATATGGCAATGATAGATATAGCTTATTTATTTTGCTCTTGTATCATTATTCACGTAGAAAACAAAGAAATACATTTGTATGGATGAACCAGTCCTTGCATTCACTCTTAGCTTGTCAATTATTAGAATACCAGATGTAATTTATCTTTTTTGAATTTATAAGAAATGAAACGCCGGCAGTTTTGTGTCATCGAGTGAGTAAGCACAAAGTCTATAAATGTGCCCAATAGATGGCAATAGTTTGACCGCCTGATACGTGAGACCTAAACAAAGCTACTGAAATTTAAATGTCCTCTCTGCCTACCTCCTTGCAAATAAACATGCGAGAATGTGGCTGTCAATTACATTATTACACGTAAAAGTTATTTGATTTCATAGTTTTATGCATGTGACTGCGGTGGCGCAGCGGTGCTGAATATGACTGTTGTGCTGTCTTATTTATTTATTTAAAACTTTATGCACAAAATAGTATGTACATCTGCAGACTCAATGCCACGGACATTATCTATCAGTCGACCGTTGGGTGATGCAGAGATAAAAAGTAGTAGGTGCATACATATTATATTATTGTCTTGAATTCTTAAAGTCTTTAACCAGAATTCGTTCTCGAGCAAGGCAAAGGGTTATATGGTTTAACATTCAAGAAGTTCTCAGTAGCTGCATGGATTCAGGCTCTACCTCCGGTGGACGGCAGTAAGCTTACCCCTATTGCTAGGGACCTAGGTCCATAGCCGGTAAAATGTGAGTGTATTGCACTTCTGCTTACTACTTCTTTTCCTTTTTCTTTTTAATCAAAATAACTCCCGCACTAAGAAAAATGCCTGTGTCGCGGCGGACTTTACAAACATTTAAACAACGGACACAAAGAACACCCAGATGCGGAACATAAATTTTTGTCCCACGTGGGGATCGAACCCCGAACTTTCAGCGCAGTGACAGCGGCGAGGCGACCACTTAAACCGCTACGCCTTTGGTGCAGTGAACTACTACACCAGAGATATAAAAAAGATAGTATGTATATCGCTTAATATATGTATGTATGTACAGGCCCAAGTAAAATCACTTTTCTCCAAAAGATCGAACGGCAAATGAAATAAGTCTGAAAAAGCACGGTTATCAAAGCTTAATTGGATAGTCTGAAAGGAAAGACTCCAACTGAAATACACTGCTGAGGCCTTTACAAACATTGAAAACACATACAAAGTACGCTCAACCTTCGAATAGCAATCAATGGATGAGTGGCTGAGACCATCGTAGCCAATTATCGGCGAGGCTATGAATGTGCCGGACTTATGGTCTTACTAGAAACCAGGCTATCTCCAGAGACGAGAGAATTCCAACAATAGTCTCGCCATGCCATCAAATTTTATAGAAACTTTACAAATGAATCTCTACACGGCGATACGACGAATGACTTTTGATAACGGAAACCGGAACGGAACGAAGGTTTTGAACTTTGTAAAACGTTGCGTACGCGTCACGATACACTCGGACTCAAGATGAGCGAGACAAGATAAGCGATGCGCTTTCACACCACCACTTCAATAAAAGTCGTGAGGCGCAACGAGGCGTCGCGGTCTCGTGGCAATTCGTTACGAGTCCCACCGATACGCTGCGAGTTGCACCGATACGCTGCGATTCGCACCGATATGCTGGCGGAATTATCGTTGTGTCGTGGAGATTACCTGGTGATAGACGGGCAGAATCGTCGACCTTAAAGATAGCGCCTTAACGTTCAGAGTTCCGGAGGCTCACATACCTACCTCTACCATTCCTTTCTATTCATCATATATAACTCTTTAATTCCAGAGTTTGCAACTCTTGTATGATACGTATTTTAAGCAATCTCAAGCTAACTACTTTTAATAAGGCTCGTCGTATGGTCGTTTTCCACTTTGTAAACAATAATAAAATACGAATTTATATCTAGCATCGAACTCCCTTTCTTCTATTGCTAAATTAATACTGGTGAGGCTGCTATTTAAACGAGAAAGGAAGAAAGAAAAATGATTTATTTGGCACTCAAAGACACACTTAAAAAATGACAAGAAAATAAAAAATAAAAATGTTCACGGGGAGACTAGTTTTAAAATTGAAATAGCTTATTATGCATTAAAAAAGTCGCACTTATGACCTTCTTCCATAATTTCAATTCACATTCATAAACGGGCGTGTGTACGTGTGTGAATTGTTGCTCTTTCTGGTTGGTTAACGACAAAAAGCTGAGGTCTTTTGTCATGAATCAACCAGAAAGAGCGCACTTATAAATCGTTAGTATTGTGAAGCTGGATAATTTGCCACATTATGATTTGATAGCCTTGACTGTGCAGTTGAAGCTGTTTCCAAGAAGTTTATATTTGCGAGGACGTTTAGAACAAAGTAACGAGCAAAACTGTTCTCATGTCATAAGTAACTTGTTGTCTTAATAACTTAAAACAAAAAACAATGAACAACAAGGCCTATACACCACAGGACATTTGGTGGCGTGATTCTAAGCTTACTTTTAAGTAAAAGTCGGACAAAGCAATAACTTTGTCAGTGTCGCTTAGAGCCTAAGGATCCACTCGTAAGACACAAGCTTGTCTCAGTTTATTCCGTTTCTGTTGACTATTGACCTAGATAACGAACCTTGCGGTCCTCGAGACGTCTGTAAAAGTATCGGTTGGTAATATTTGGGGAAAAGATACGCACGAAGCAGAAATGTAATGCTCTGTTACAAATACTGTGTACTTATTTATATGTACAAATGCTTTATTTATGCACTGGTTGCCGTCCGAAGCCTGTAGCGAACTGCGCCTCTATTGAACATGTCAAAAACACTCAGGATAGGACAAGTATCTATGGATCGTATTGTAGTCAGCTTTATTTTTTAAATTTACCTACATTATAAATTATATTTTGTTTGTAATGTATACTTAATATAATAAATTAATGGATATAATTATAGGCTCCTACCTAGTGCTGTTATTATTGTAATAATGAATTAAAATTAGCGAGCACGACTGTTCTGATACTCGTTTCATGTGTATAATAGCAAAGTTTAACTTGTATTTCTCACTGTAAGTGAATCACTGTATTCTGTTTAGAGAAATTAACTTCTTAAACCAGTTTTAATTCAACCGTTTAGTTCTGCTTCGAGTCAGTCATTCATTTTAATAACTGCTGCTTTACAATATTATTATTTTCAATAAAATTTCATGAGCCGGGTTGGGTGACCATAAGACTGCCACGCAAAGGTCTCGAGTTCAATCCCAAAAACTAACTTTTCGAACAGTTCTACATAATGTTGTCGAAGATGTGTGAAGTCTGCCAAACCGCACTGTGCGTATGCGGTGGACTATGACTTCTCATACTAAAAAGAAGCCCGTGTCCAGCAACGGGACAGCTTTTAAATAGGACTGATATTATTATTATAAGTGCTCGAACTAACTAAAATGATCACTTCATGTTTAACCATGCAAAGAATAGCTAATAGACTTGTCTTAGTTTGTCTACAGAAGTATTGCCGCACTGCCGCCTCAAGGAATCAAGACTTAACATTTTTGATAACCTCTTAAGTATTCTAAAAACACAGACAGGACTACAATCTTTCTCCTTAGCCTTTATTATTCCCAAGTCACTTTGGGATCGACTTTTCTGGTCTAACCGGATTTGACCAGATATCTGTTTTTACACGGAGCGGCTGCCACCTGACCTCCGCAAACCGAAGGCTAACGATACCCTAAGGCTAGACCAGTGTCAGGATATAATGGGGCACTGACTACCCAATAACGACAGCCATAGATGTTCATGGCAGCCGGGACCGACGGCTTAACGTGCTCTCCGAGGCACGGAGCAGGCGATAATTGACACATAATTTCGAAAAGTCATATAACTTCCGAAAGTCAGAGGTGCGCGACGTGGGTTCGAACCCGAGACCCTCTGCATTGCAGTCTGTTGGTGTCCCCACTGAGCTATCGCTGCTACAGACAGCACTACAATAAAGGTTAGAAATAGGATGTAAGCTTTTGTGGAAGATAGTACCTCTCCCCTTCAAACGATTGCTCACTTTGCCTTGGCTTATTTAAATAATTATACATTGTAATGGACTAGGACTGATATATAGAAATACGGGCTGAGTATATTAAGCAATCAATTCGTGCGCAGTAGTCCGCAACAAAAGGCTGGCATACACAACGAAGAAAACAATTCTTACTAATACTATAAATGCGAATGTGACTATGTTTGTTTGTTACGCTTTTCCGACTTAACTACTCGGCCGATCATCATAAAATTTCGCATACACACTGTCAGGGGTACAGAAAAGTGAAACTGACATATCCTACGAACACATTTATGCGCGAGAAGTCGTGGCCAAAATCTAGTACAGATTACAAGAAAGAATAAAATATCTAAGACTTCCACTCCAAGTACATATCAACACTGATTCCGAAAACGGAAAGAACTTAATGGTTTTAGTATTAGATATGACATAAGCATACAAGTCAACACGTTACATACAGAATGGGGCGTGTTATTGCCATATTTGCTATCAGCTTTCCGGACGAACAGCTTTTACGTACTCATCAACTAACTTGGAGACAGGACTTGGTAAAGATGGACAAGTAATGGAAAAATATTAGTACCATTTTATGGCAACAAAGCAATGGGATTATTCCAATCGGTCCCCGTGATCTGTCTTTTTAGGGAGATATATTGGAAACTGGGAAAAACTGTATCGTCCCCTCTTTTATCTACATGGACAAGAAAATTCTTGTCACGCTCGTTTGTCTTTTGAAAAACAGTGGGGGCAGACGGCATATAATTAGTTCGACCTGTTCCCTCGTAGATATCAGAGGGACAGTTTGATTGTTTACCTCGAGGGCACAGATTACCGGCCTGCTGGTAACCAGTTACCGTATTAAATAAAGATTTATAAATAAAGATTGAAAATAAATACAAAGTACACGTAACTATGATTTAACAAAATTTTAGTATCATAACGATCCGTATTTTACTAACATTTATAGAACTGTATTCTTAATATTCACCGAAAGCACCGCACAGATAGCGCAGCGCAGCGTTTAAGTGGTCGCATCGCCACTGTCGCCGGGTCGAGTGTTGAAGGTTCGATCGGACAAAAATTTGTGTGACCCACAAATAGTCTAGGTATTCTCTGTATTCGTTGTTTTAATGTTTCAAAACTCCCCCGTGATACAGGAAGTTGTCTTCTTTAAAACAAAGCACCTATTACTGTAATGTCACATATAACATATAAATGTTATATCATTAAAATAAGATTTTTATTTGCCAAAAATATAAACAGAGGTTTCCTTATATAATAGACTTTATAATGTACTTATCTTTATATTAATACGTGAAGCAAAAACCTTCCTTTTCACGGAAATTGCGCGGACGGAGGAGTATGAAATTTGGCACATTTAAAGTTTATATGGAGAAGGAGGAGTCAATCCTAATATTTTTATAAAATATGCTTTAGAAATACATTAAATTAATGAAAAAACACTACACGCACACAACCATGCATTTGACACACGCAGTCGAATCGCGTTCGTAGTATTTCGGCATTGTTCGTCTGACGTCGCACAATTCTTTGTAACTAAGGTTACCTATACCTTATTATTTTATTTGTAATAGAGAAAAACAGAAAATAAAGTAGCAAGCTTAAGAATTTTGGTCGAATTTTGACCACTAGGCGACCGCTAGTAGTATTAAAATGACCAAAACATAATTTGTAGATTAAGGAAAAATTGCTCATGAAGTCCACTCTAAATCAGGCCTGTCTCGTGGAGTCCTTGAGTGGTTTAATTATTTCCAAACAGTCAGACTGCGTCGATATATGTATGTACATGCAAACCTCGGCGGGGTCGCGATTGCATGTGAAAGCGATTCGCGCGGCCCCGCCGATTGCGGTTATGTCGAGGAACACCGTGATAGGTTTAGTCGGTATTACCGGGATGTCGCTTACCATCTTTCCCCGGTGAGTCCGACATAACCTCTCCGTCGCCCCGCGAAGAAGAAAGCGTGAAAGCATTCACCCACGTTAAAAAAATAAAATTATGTACATGCAACTTCTGGGTACTGCTCGCGTTCGATTCCCAGTAGCAGGAGGGTACAATGATCGTTAGACGGCAACAGCTACAGGGCTGAAAATAAATGGGCCATACAAACAATTTCTGGAGAAACGTGAGTGTAATATATCCCTGCCAACCCTTCAGGGATATAAGCGTGAGATCATGACGTATGTATTCCCGAAGAATTGTTTTATGAAAAGACTAGCTGTCCTGCGCAACTTCGTCTGCTTCACATAAGAGAATATTCCCCGTTTTTGCAACATTTTCCATTGATGCTCTGCTCCTATTGGTCGTAGCGTAATGTTATAGCCTATAGCCTTCCTCGATAAATGGGCTATTCAACACTGAAGTAATTTTTCAATTCGAACCTGTAGTTCCTGAGATTAGCGCGTTCAACCAAACAAACAATCTCTTCAGCTTTATATTAGTATATTATATATTCCTCCGCTTAGCCTGACCCAATTTGCGCCAAAACATCAGGCATGCCTTTCGCAAAAAGTCTGATCGAGATATCGTTTCCAGGTCATCGGTCTAACTAACCAGCGGCTTTATATCTTAAGATTACCAAATCGCAAGCTCCAGACTAAAATTCCTTTGCTATGGCCACAGTTACACGGCAGACATGGCTCGCCTATTATTCAGCGAGCTATGTCGGGTCCTAGTATTCTTTGACGGACAACCTTGTTACTAACTGCGTATCACAAAGAAACTCCAAGCATAGCTAACGAGCTATGCTCAGAGTAACTTTGAGATACGCACGACTTATCATTTGTGAAAATAATATTATAATAAAAGTATAATGACACAATCAAATCAATTTAAATCGACATAATAATAATATTTCTTATCCACCCGCTTCGCAATCTTCCCCAGATACCAATTTCAGTGTGTCATTACTATAGGACCACTTAAACTAGATCCGTGACAGCTGATCGGTGCGCACGATTTACTCTAATTGATGGGGTCACGTCACGCTGGTCGCCATGAGAGTTATTTGAGACGGCGTACGTAAGGCTCTTATCCGTGACGTCATCGACGATGAACCTAATGATGGGACTCGTGTCGAATCAGTTCGAGTATTTGTAAACAGTTTTTGATAGTTCGTATTAAGTTATTGACTATGTTTTATGTACATACAGTTAGCTTATTTATATTTTGTAAGCTTAAATTATATTATATAATACAAAGATAGTTAAGATAGCATAAATATTAGTTATTAATCGACTAATAATATATATTTGTAAGTCACTCAACTATCTTCCGGAAGTTAAAAGTAGTCATGAGTACAGTTTGTTAACTAGTTAGTGTGCCCTCTATCGTTATAGCGGAAGTAACCGAGAGATAGTGGGGTGATATCGCTCAAACGATAAGTCAGGCGATCGTTGGCCGGCGAACAAGTAACAAGTGCGTGTTAGTCTGTTGTATCTTATTCTGAGTAATAAATTATTGTGATACAGTTATATACAGTGTTTTACTTTTGGAACGAACAAATCCTACAATACCTACAAGCTGTTACTCCGCCGTTTATATAATTCCGGGCAAAAGTAGAAATGGAACCTTTAAAAGATCAAGCTATTATTATCACAGAAATTAAAAGATAAAAGAAATGTAGGCGTAATTTGAAACTATTCGTACCGTAAATACATAAAGCAAATAAAATATAACTGGCGGTAACTCAATGGACTTGCAAACCCCCACCCATTGCAATACCAAGTGAAGTCACACAACAAGTATTCTAATTTATCTGGATTGGTTAACTAGAGTGTTAGTCATTTGTAACCTAAATAGCTGAAACATTTTAAGAATTTTTTTAAAAACAGCTTGCGTTATCAATAATCACTCTTCCTAATTTTGGTTTAGACATACTGGTATAAGCGGATAATACCTGTATATAATATAATAATAAATAATATCAGCACTGTTGTACGGGCCAACGACCCTACATTTGCTGCGGTCAGCGTTTTACGTCCAACGTGACGATTTCATAACCATCAATAAATCAGTTCACTTTCAGCAAGCGTATCGTGTACTCATTAACATATCAATCATTTATCATAATTTAGCATCATTATCAAGTTTGTCATCTTATTTCGATAATCAATAAAATAGTGCAATTATTAATAATATCTATCATTTCTATCACTTATCAAGAAGTGTACGTAACCCGTACAACTGTATTAAACTGTTCCACTGCTGGGCACGGGCCACTTCTCAGTGTAAGAAGGGTTAGTCCATAGTCCACCATGCTGGCCCAGTGCGGTTTGGTAAACTTCACATATCTTCTAGAACATTATGGAGAACTCTCAGACATGTAGATTTCCTCACGGTGCGTACCTTCACATGTTTACATTTTGCTCAACATTTGCTACAAGCAGGTCATAATTTAAATAATAGCCATACTATTGGAATTTTACATTCATGCCAGAAAGGCTTTAAAATGAGAGTATTGGAAGAATTAGAGATAAAAAAACGGAATAGGATGCTGAACGAACAACCCAACTTCAATACATCACCATTGCTTAATTTATTTGCCTACCCACGAAATATTCTATTTTTCATCATTCCAGCGATAGTGAGGGTAGTGAGGGAATAGAAAGACGATATGAGCAGGCGCGCAAGGCTACTCATCGCTCATCGGTCCTGAAGATGACTCGCGCTGAGGCGAAACACGTGTCGAGGCATATTTTGTGCTCGAAGCGGCATATTGCAAGTATTATTGGATTACGCCCGGAGCTCACGTCGTGGCTGCCCTATCCAGAGGAGTTCGGTATTGTCAACCTTTTTCTATTGCAATAGTTGGGGTGGGTAATCCGAGCGTGAACGGCGAGTTAATTATTTAATATGCACATAATTTCGAAAAGTATCAGATGTGCGCTTTGGGATCGAACTTGAGACCTCTGCGTGGCAGTCCGACTATCTTTCCACTAGGCTATCGCTGTTTGTAATGCCTGGGTCAACGTTTAATTATAGTTACTAATCTAGCTTTATACAATCCCAAAGTTTCTTACTAACATTCGAGACGAGCCCCCTAACTTGGTGACCATATACCATAACAGATGGTATAACTAATTGTCCAAGTAGTCTGTTCATTAATCGTAGGTGTCTTATCATTTGTAACTGCCACAGAGACTGGATGCACGAGTGTGGTTCAGAGTTCAGGCCACAACGGCTGCGTAACTTAGCCACAGACGACTTAACTAATGTATTAAGTAAAGATTGACATTAAATGTATAAATATGAAAAATGAGAAACTAAATAATTCTAATCCTAACTTAATATTATAAATACGAATGTGAGTTAATTTGTTTGTTTCGCTTTCACTACTCGTCCGATCATCATGAAATTTCGTATACATGTTTTCAGGGGCACAAGAAAGGTCACAGGGTACCTTTCATCTAGATAAAAGTACTGTTACTAACGTAACCTAACTTACATTTACGCGAGTGAAGCCACGGGCAACATCTAGTTAAACTATATATTTACAGGGGACCAACCACTACCTTCTTTTTTTTATCTTAGGGAAATGCCCCTTATGCATACCACCTTGCCACAAGGGGAAGCGAGAGAGTTATATATGTTGGGCTCTCTCGAAACTTCGGGCCTATCGACTAAAACCCCACGGTCTGCCAACGCGCTGCTTTGTATGATGAGTGGGTCGCTGGAACTTAAACTGCATCAGCTACTCACCCATCAGTGCCCAATACAGACAGGAAGGTTAGCGGGCGACGACTCCTGGGCGACGCCCTGACACGACTAAGGGCGTCGCTCCACCTCAATGCCTGACGGGCGGGAGATCCCCATTCTCCCACCCGCGGACTTCGCTACGGCGGCATAAGCCGAGCATAAGCGCCCCTGTGCCGCCCGGTTCGCCGGCAGCGTCACGGATCCACCAGGATACTTTCCTCACGGATCCGCTCCGCCGCCTCCTTCTGCGAGATGACGTCCTCGCAATGCGACCGCTACCCACTTCCTCCTGCTGTAGATCATGGCTTTGATCACGGCCGGCAGCGAAAGGTCTTCACCCACAACGTCCTGGAGTTCACGGCGCTGAACCGCCCAAGCAAGACATTGCTCGGACGTGCTGCGCCGTGTCCTCCTCACACTCACAGTGGCGGCTGATGGGACTCGGTTCCCTACTAGCGGACCAACCACTACCTGAGATTTAACAAACCACAGATTCTCGCTAAAGAATACCGATTCCTACCAAGGATGCTTCGCGAGGCTATTGAAATAACATAATAATAAGAAATTTATCATTTCATTTTATTTCTACTCACTGGCAAAACCACACATATGTTTAACTTAAGTTTAAAAAGTAATGTGAAAGTGTGTGTCCCGTCAGTGCCAAAATTTGGACATCGCTTAGCGTACGTTGCGATTGTTCAATCGCAACACAGGTCTTCTGCGAATCATATCTAGTTTCATGTCTGTATAATATCCCCGAACAGCACTGCAGCAAGTGTTTATGCAGTCAACTGCATAATATTTTAGAATCTTTATTGCGGATGCTTTTCAGTTTATTCAGAGCTTTAAACAGATCCATTTTGAGGGGCACACTGCGCCCATATTTTGGTGCTTTGAGTCGCCTCTTCAATTAGGAGTTTGAGACCATTAGGAGCCAAGTCCGAGCGTGATAACAGGTACGCTCGTTATGTTCTGAAATCGTATCGACGCAATGCACCATTTCACTTCGCTTTTGGTTTGTCATTTCGGGGATACAAAATATTGGAACTAGATTTTGCCGCTTCTCTAACGTAATGTAGGTTAATTTAATAACGGCACTTTTTCTAAATAAAAGGTACCTCATGGCCTTTTCATGTGTATGCGAAATTGCATGATGATCAGTCGAGTAAATAAGGCGTGAAAGCGTAACAAATAAACACTCACATTCGCATTCATAATATTAGTTATGATTAGGTTTTTCTTTATGATTTTATTCCAATCACGAATCGCCTAAATCCCATTCTAAGATACCTTGTGTTAAGGAGTCCGGTCTCTTTCGATATATTTCGAAGTGTGTTTGTGTGAATACGCATTTATGCATGGTCTACCGAGCAGAGATACAGACTTTTTTATTTTATTGTCTAGCTGAGTTTGTCCGTATTATTGCATTGCTTTCGACTAACATATATTTCGTGGTTACTGCTAACCTTAGAATTAAGAGGACTCTGTTTGAAATTCATACATGCACACAATTTTACGCCTATATATTCCTATATGTCACCTACATTTTGCCATCTATGGTTCTAAGTCTTACGTTATATACCCTGTTGCTGATTACCGGCCACAATCTTTCGCTCAGTGCTGTTACTGAGAGATTCATAACATTTATTTATTTATTGACCATAAAACTTACGTCTATCTTTACAGGCAAGCCTAATAGAGTAGCTGAACTTAGACTATCTTATATCTATATCTATACTATACATACACTTACTATACACTATACTATACACTTAAACTAAGCTAGTTACTGCAGTGGCAATAGGCAGCATTTGTGAATGCTGTTTATTGCCGTTACGTTCAAACAAATCTATCTGGTCATACAGTGCGTTGAGCACACGCAGCGCCCGCGCCCGTACGAGCGGCGCGCGCTGCAAAAGGTTGGTGCGTGCGCGAGGCACCGCTAGCAGCGACGGCCGCCGGCGACGACCGAGGTACTCGTTCGGAACGCACAGCTGCACCGTCTCTAAGATACCCGGATTGTGGATCTTACCGCGCATTACACTAAACACGTAGGTAGCAAGAGCTACTTCCCTTCTTACTTCGAGTCTGTAATATCCCACCATTCTTAAAACAAATAAAGTAGGATACAGCAGTGGGTACCCTGTACATGAAAACCTAATACAAGTTTGCGCATCCCGGAATTCGAACCGAACACCTCATCCACATCAGTCGCATACAGACTGATACTACACTACCGAGACAATCAAATCGAAAATCGCAATCTGCACTAAATAGCTACGTCGCTCTGTGGTTGGTGATAGCGACAATCACTGACAAATTAGAAATAGATATTTGAAATATTAAAAGTGATTTATCTCGATGTGCTATTTAAAGCTTTTAAATGCGCTATTCAAATGTTAACAGACGTTACCGCTACATGTTGTGTATGTAGGTAAGCCATCCAAAGCATAGCATACCTTTAAATAATTAACGGAATACCTTTACGAAATTAATCGTGCAAAAAGCAATTTGAGCTCGACATTTAATTTGAGGTTCCGTGCAAAGAATGATTTATTCGAGTAATCAATGTGTCGAGTGGATATCGCCCGGTCCCGATGACAGCACGACGACTCTTTTAAATTACGACACGCCCACTGGCTCACCTGATGGTTTTAATTGATATCACTTTTATTACTAAAAGATATATAGCAGCTACCTATTAAAAATTTCCCTTTTCAACGCATGAGATATTTATAACTCTTTAATCAATAATTGACACATATTGATCATAAAAAGGCGAGATATTCAATCAAGTTCAAATATAGAAAAGCCAGATTACGGAATAAGGATAAGCAACATACTTACGTAGCTAAACATTAAATTAATTAATTTGTAATAGCATTTTTCGAATTAATTTTATTAATTATTATTCTATAGTCATGAATATCCATTAAATAAAGTTATAATGATTATTTAACTGTAAGGACTATAAAAGATTAAAGTTGATCCTTACTGCGATCCTATTCATTTATTTTATTGATAAACATAATTATGTACTTTTGTGTAAAAATATTATAAGTAAGGAATTATACAATAAAGACTTAAAAGTAAAAATGAGAAGCATACATGTCACTATAAATTATAAAGAAAATATGGTGCATGTGTCATCTAGATACAGCGCCTAGAAGTCGAGTATTCTGATTGCAGATCAGTTTCTTCGAACATTATTTCTTTTTTTATAAATAGCTGTATTTAAGTTTAACGAGTACGAAGTCGCGGGCCAACGTTAGGTTTCAATTAAATTAATGCAATTTTAAGACCTAAACTTTTTGGGAAATAAAAAATTACCAATTCTAAAAAAAATACGGTGACAATTTGAACTTTCAGTAAATGAGAAAGGAGGCTGAATAGAGGCAATTTTATATAATATGTCTAGAAATACTCAGTATTACTGAGAATTTCTAGACAGACGGAATCTGGACCTGTGCCCAGTTACCGGCAATAGGCTCGCCATCTACGGGGAAGGCTGTTAGATGTGCCAGTTTTTCGCACAGATGTCTTGAAATACGCACCGGTGGTACGTGCTGCTAGGATGCTGAATGTAGTTGCACAACATCTAGATATATTTTGCTGTACGTTGGCGGAATTTGAGAGGGTGACGTTACAATACCTGTCACAAAATTTATAGTAGTTATTATTATAATATATTAATGTCCACTATGTCGCATTAGGTTTTCCTGTAAAGACATATGTGATTTGTTTTATAAATGAATAAATCTCGTTTGACCTAAAGCCATACCTGACGAAATGTGGGTGTAGAATACCTCTGCCTCCCCCTTCGAGGATACCAGCGTTAGACTGTATGTACTTTGGCAAGAACACTTCAACGAGTGATCTAGAATTAGAGGTAAGTCCAGAATCTTCTTTTTTAAAGACATCTCCTGCACTGGGGATAAATACTGTGTCCCGGGGCTCTTTACAAACATTCAAATAACGGACACAAAGAACACCCAGACTCGGGGACACCATTTACGGATCACACAATTTTTTGTACCGTGTGAGATTCGAACCCACAACACTCGGCGCAATGGCAGTAGCGAGGCGACCACTTAAACCACTACGCCATCGGTGATATAAATCTTCAATCTCAGCTACCAAATTCTACAGTGCGAACATTAACCGTAGCTAAATATTATAATTGGTGCAGATCGATTACAATAACGATGTTCCTGGAAACGTTGTGTTCCCAATTGCGAAGTTTGTAGTGTTACAGAAAACGTACACCATATATAAATAAAATAAGTCCATTACGCTGTTAATACAGATAATAAACTAATTTATTTTCTCACCACAATATAGACATAATTTACATCTAGGATTAACATAATTTAACAATTTAGATATTAAGGGGAGACTGGTACCTAATAGAATCAAGCTCGAGGCCTGTATTTTAGGACACCAGGTCTCCACCCCTATGCATTATATCTTATTATCTACTTTATAGCTAAATGCTGCAGTAAGAATAATTATAGTATTTAAATAATGAATCTAAAATTAATTATGAGTTGATATGAATGTGTGATGTACATTGAAATTGATGTGTGAAACACATTTTTGGTTGTTATACTCGAAAATATTTTTGAATAATACTGTTTGGACTTTATCAATGGCGGCACGAAGTATGGAAACACGACCGTTAAACTCGCCTCCTATATATCATGATCATCATCATCATCTCAGCCGAAAGACGTCCACTGCTGGACATAGACCTCCTCCAAAGCTTTCCACACGGAGCAGTCTTGGGCCACGCGTATCCAACCGCATCTCGTGACCCTTACCAGGTCATCGGTCCACATTGTAAGGGGCCTGGCCTACCCCTGCTGCGTCTTCCGGTGCGTGGCCGCCACTGCAGAACTTTTCTGCCCCAACGGCCATCGGCTCAGCACGCTATGTGCCCTGCCCACTGCCACTTCAGCTTGGCTATCCGGAGAACTATGTCGGCAACTTTAGTTTTCCTGCGGATCTCCTATGGTGTGAGACTTTAAATATAGTTTGCGATATGTAGTCAGTACTGCCTGTCCATGTGGTGATGCAGTCTTATATACATTTATAATCATACCTACAATTTTGACATAAAACGATATTTACATTTGTCAGGCGCAAGGAAAGCAAGGTATCCTCTATAAAGATAAATTTGCCAAAAAAACTCGCGGTATCATTTCATTTTTAAATAACCACAATTTCATTTCAGATGCAAATATACAGATCACGTAGATCCATCATCCATCATCAGGCTATAATAGGCCATTGCTGGACATAGCCTTTCCCTAATGAGCGCCATAGCGCCCTGTCTTCAGCTTGCCGCATCCAGAGATCACGTAGATACTGCAGATATACTTTTTATAGTCTGAGTTTCATATTCATTACATTTTGTTGATAATTAAAATCGTAAATGTCGCTCAATGTCGTGAATGAGTATGTGCTTTAAAGTGCGAGTTGAGCAAAAGATAATTTATGTTTTCTAAACTAAGCAACAGACTAACCTTCCTTTTAGAGAATTTTGAGCAGTGTTGTCGAAGCTTGGGTGTCTGACTTTTCTGGCAAAACGTACGACATCACTTAGGTGTGATCCTAACTAATATTATAAATGCGAATGTGAGTTTGTTTATTTGTTTGTAAGGCTTTCACGCCCTAACTGCTTGACCGACCATCATGAAATTTCGCACACTCATTGTCAGGGGAACAGAAAAGGACATAGGGTAAAAATAAATAATAAAGTTCATCCAGGAAAAAAGTATTGTTATTAACCTAACCTAATCTGAATTTACGCGTGCTAAACCTAGTATTACGAGGGTGACAGAAACAAACTTTAGTGTTATGAATATCGATACATTTTAGTCGATACTTATATAAGTCGATAAAAATATAATGCTATGTAAAGCCATCGGAAAATATTACTAAACTAACAACTATAATACCGTATTTATTGGTATTAATACAAAAACATTTCTTACATTCAAATTACACGTCGCGGGAAAGCAACGTTACATATGTTGCAACATGCAACATTACATATACATGACTTAAAACGCTGTCTGTCTAAGTAAACGGTTTGATTAATTTAAACTTCAGCGGTTTTCCCTGGAAACCACAGCGAAGCGTTTGATTTGTTTGTGAAATACGTTGCATATAAATCAGGAAAAACAATTTAAAATTCCCCGCAATTGCTTTATTTTAACTGTAAACGTACGCAGTTAGTTGTCGGTTTTATTTTTAACGTAAATAAATATACAGTCTGTAGTATAAAACTTCGAGCAAAATTGGTGGGTGGTTTATCCCCACTAATATTATAAAGGCGACTATGAGTTCGTTTATTTGTTTGTTACAAGGCCACGAGTTTCTTTCAAGTTTCTTCTCGTACTTTCTTCCCGTCGTATCGTAGGCTCTACCCTTTGCCTGAACCTAACAACTAACCTAAATGTAGCTTTAGTAACTTAGTAAACTCACTAACCTATATACATATTTTGACGTTCATAAGTGTTACTTTGTGACCTAATACATATACATCGAACCTACTACATTAAAGCAATATCTAGTTGTGTATATTTTTATGATAGCAACTATCACTGCCACCCATGTTATAGTAAATGGTTAAAGTAGCTTATGGATAATTGCAAAACCAAAGATAGCACGTTTGCGTACCTTCATAGCTCTGCCTGCGACTGCACAAAGTTTCAGAGTATCCGCTAATAGTGAGATATCTCACAAAGAGCTAACTACCCGATTCAGCAATATTTTAAACTGACTGCCTTAATGTAAGTTAAGTTGTGTTTGCAACCAATCACGAGATTTCGGGTTTGATTTTTCGTCCGGAGAAAATAGTTATTACATTAAAGGGAAATTATCAGTAGCAGTCGGTCCCGGCGATATGTTCGCTCGCTGTTTTAATAATATCAGCTCTGTATTAAACTGTCCCACTGCTGGACACGGGCCTCTTCTCACAGTGAGAAGGGTGAGGCCATAGTCTACCAGGCTGGCCTGGTGCAAGTTGCAGACGCTCTCTATTACGTACGGTCTAAAGCATAGCTAATAATGTGCACCACAGACTATGATGTGCCACATAAAAGAAGATACACTTATTATCATATACTACATACATTTACAGCTATTAAAAACCTATTTACAGAAAAACCGAATAACAATTAGTCCCAAAACCTCACAATAGCCAGTAAACGAATGCGTTATTTTAAACAATTTATTTATACATTTTTAAATAACTTTACAATAACTAATTTTACACAATTAAACATAATTACACACCAAACAGTCCAAATTAATGAGCAATACAAACAAAAACAATAAAATTAATATTCGTACAGATAATTTTCACATAACTGTAAACAATATGAAACGATAAAATTTCATATTAACGGATGCACAGGGATTATAAATGATCGTATCTGTGAAACAAATCGTCGCAATATAAAACCGCTCTGGGACCGAAACATGAAAATATCACCGTCGTAATTAATTTACATGCTCTCTTATTTCCTTCACAACGTGTTAATTAATTGAGTTGCACTTGTATTTTATAATTACCCTTTTTCGTCGGCGAGTTTACCTTAACAGATTTCGAGATAATTTAATTAATTGTAATATTTTGTATTGTCATCGGTCGTCGATAAGTGTGTAAAGTTTCAAATCAATCTGTCGGGACCGTGTAAGGGACACGGTTACCTCTCTAATTTCGTCACGATCTGATGAGTTGGTGATCAAACTGCTTCCCATTCATCTGGACCCGAATACGGGCCGCGATGAGTCTCCTCTTGAAAACGAGTACAAAATAATCATTGCTACGATGCATTTCATTAGTACTTCACATCACACTTCCTACCAAACACTTTTTCACAGAATTTCTTAAGCACGACAAAATTCTTTATTAACACACCGCAGGTCGGTGGTTTTTATTAACGTACTTACACCTACTCATAAGGATAATTTTAAACGTAACCGCAGTACACCTCGAGAAAGTGCAACAATTAAAAATCCACATAAAACTAAGATAATGTCTATAAAATGATAACATAACAAAAAAATGTAAACATGTATATCATATTTATTACAAATCACAGTTTCAAGAAATACATTTTATTAAAGGATTATTTTTTGTTACCTACTTTTTAAACTTAGGTACCTATAAAGATTATTAACAAACTATAAATCGTGTACATCTATAATTTATAAACATCTTTATTAACAATAAATAATCAACTCTTAGTTTTTATATATTTATTATATAGTGATCAACAAAAATATGCAAAATCACAGTAATGTACAATCATAATTAAAATTCGATAAATTACAAATTCAAATCATTCGACTTAATATTATAGTTAACGAGTTAGGAACAACCTACGTTTTATTTTGCGACTCGCATGCATGCCACTACTGATGTCTATTATTAAAATAAAATACAAGTATATTACTTTCTTATTGATATATCTATACTATATACTATTATACTATCATATTATAAAGCTGAATAATTCGTTAGTTTGGTTGTTTGAACGCGATAATCTCAGGAACTACTGGATCGAACTGAAAAATTATTTTGTTGTTGTATAGCTTATTTATCGAGGAAGGTTATAGGTAGGCTATATAACATCACGTGACGACCCACGGGGCGGCGCAGTAACCATAAACAGGGGAGATAAAATAAAAATTAAATTTTAGAACACGTGAACAAATCACTTACATTCAAAATACTACTAATTATATATCTACCGACTTTATATATATAAACCGCTTAGACACTATTGATGATGAAGGGATTAAAACGTCAGTTACGTAATAATAAGTTCATTTACGCTGTCTCTCTACAATAACAACACTACTAACAAAACACTCTTAAATCATAATATTCACTATTATTACAACTACCTACACTAATCGTACTTTATTTACTACAACAATGTCGAATAATACAAACACAGAATCCGTTACAATCATACCGACACTCAAATGGGTCAGAACCCACTGGTCCCCTGAAATTCGCACCCCGTGCCCACTCGTCGCCCCAAATGTTTGAGGATCCTACTCGTCCCCTGATCTATTATTTATTTTGAAATCATTTACATAATACTGTCTTCTGTTTACGTGAATATTATTCATTGAACTTAAACTACTATATTATACGGATTTTATCGCGTTGTTTATTTGACACTTTATTACATAATTTTGAAAACTTGAATTCATGATACTTTGAGCTTATTCTGCGTAAATAGAAACACCAATGATTAAATTATGTTCGGGTACTTTGAAATAACTACACTGGAACATTGAGACAAGTAGTTGTCTCAATGTTCAAGATGGTAGCATCTTAATCTCCCCGTGGCAATGGCTGCTGAAAAGCAACCGAAACGTCGGGGAAAGTGTAAACATAAATATAAATAGTTTTAATAATTTTAATTATTTAATTAGCTTAAAAATTAGTAAAGTTTAATAGTAGCAGTTTCTAAATTATGTGAAAGTGTCAAATAAACAACGCGATTAAATCTGTATATAGTAGTTTTATTTCAAAAAACCATTTATATTTCCCATTCACTCTACTAATTTAGATATTTCCTTTGCGTTCCTGTGGTTGTGGTAAATTTAAAAAAAATGTAACCATGTATATCATATTTATTACAAATCACAGATAATTTGTTTCAAGAAATACATTTTAGTAATGGTTTTTTTTTGTTACCTACTTTTTAAACTCATGTACCTATAAAGATTATCAACAAATTATAGATCGTGTACATCTATAATTTATAAACATCTTTATTAACAATAAATAATCAACTCTTAGTTTTTGTATATTTATTATAAAGTGATCAACAAAAATATGCAAAATCACAGTATCTTTAAACTAACTAAATATACGAAACAATTTCATTAGTACTTTTCATAAATGTGCTATGTCAACACTTTTTTATGTAAAAATGTGGCTGGTTTTATTTTATTTTATTTATATATTTGAAATAACAAACAGTTACACATTATGTATTATACATTTTAAATAAAATTTGATTAAATGTGCAACCCACACCATTATTTTTGCAAAAATCAAACTATAAATTTTGAATTTAACACAATGTATCTTACATTTTTAACTTAGTTTCCTCAATGGCTCTTTTTAATGTATAGCGAAATTTACTAGCAGACCTACTAAATACATCCAGTTTAGTGAAAAGCTCATTGTATTTTCTACATATACCTACGTCGTATAGGTACGCGGAATCTAGCATTAGTTTTACACGATGATACAGCAAAAAAGGGCCGATATCGCACCTCTCGTGTGCACAGTTCTTGGTACAAGATAACATATCTTGCTTATTAGGTCTCTACAGTCATGTCTGTTACTGCATAAATCAAAAAGAAACATAGTTTCTGAAAACAGTCGTCTAGACTTCAGGCTCATTAAAATACTGTTACTAACATAGCCTAACATGCCTAACATAGCCTACTCTTACACAAGCAAAGCCGTGGGCAACAACTAGTAAATAATAAGACTATAATTATAAAAGCTGAGATAAAGTACGCGGCGGTATATGAGCAAAAACAAATTGCAATATCAATATTATAAAACAAAACTTTTCTTGTAAAAAGTTTCATTACAAAGAAAAGTCCAGACGCGCGAATAAGTCAGAGAGCATGTGTGGCAAATGCCGCCATTTTTAGCATTACACGGGGTTATAAAAATGTACCCTTTTAGTTGAAGATAACAGGCGCGGAACCGCTCGCAATATGCCGCCATTACAAGCTTAATAGATAAGGGTTACCGTAATAATGTCGTACAAACATATAGGAACCCATTACTGACTGGCGTCTGATGATTTTCTTACATGGTAGAGTCGACAACTGAGTGACGGCAACCGGTACTACTAATATTATAATTATTGTGAAAGTGTAACGTGAAAGTTTCAACTGTTGAACAAATTTCGATGAAACTTGGCACACAGAACAAGATAGTATCGATCTACACACAATTTAGTTAAGAACTAGTCATAAAAGGTAATATTTATAATATTGTAAGAACTAATGATGTAACAAATATCAATGTATAACTGCTTATACTGCTCTCGAATGCGAATATCTGTTGGCGATATTCGCAAATGCGAATGCGAGTATTCAATTTCAAATTTGGCGCCACTTATCTATGGCTCTCTGATAATTTTTAGTTTAAAATCTAAGAAGATTTATTAGTGATAGTTGTTGTTTAAAAAGGTATGTTAACATGCTTTTTTTTTTTGTATTACAAGAAGTTTAATTGAGAATATCTTCTTTTGTTATTAACATTTTTTATTTTATATAAGAAAATTATTGTGCAATGTCCAAAATAAAAAAGATATATGTGAAGACTGGTAAAATTGAAAAGAATTCACTTTTCAGGTATTCACTTTTTAGTCAATAAAACGTAGCAATGTCCGTGAGTGGCGGCTACCGCTTACCATCAGGCCGGCCGCCAGCTCGACTGTCACAAACAGCAATAAAAAAGAGAAATCCTCTACAAAGATTCAAACCTAAATTGTGTGTACCTCGGTGCTCTTATAGCATAAGGAGAATAAGTGATGATGGAATAGATTGTCACAAAATCCTCGACCAGTGTTATTACCGAAACGTGATTGTTTCTCTAAAACTCCTTTAGGAAAATATACCTGACTCACTAAGGTAAATTATTTATGTGTATAGATTTTCATCACCACTAAAGTAATTTATAACTCCCACAGTACTTCTAAGTCAACAAAATTCATGTCTAATATCAAATGTACCTACTTCAACTGTATTGAGGTGTGAAAATAAAATATTTTTATTATTATTATTATTATTATATCGGTTTAAAAATAATGGGACACATACTGGCAGAAACTCTGTCAATTCGCATTCAAACTATCTCAACTCTAGCATGTTGGCCTCTCAATTGAAATAATCACGACAAAAGGCGAGCTGCGTCCAGCCGGCCACAACCCGGACCGAATAGCCATCGCAAATAGCAACGGAGATTGCACCAAATTGGCCTCATTCAGTAACGCTGAAGGAAAACTAATTTCCTCGTAGCGTGAGATTACCGTATTTCGGTGCAAACATTTATTTGAATTTATTGACAGACTGCCGCTTTGTGTGAGCGCTTGGCCGATAAATAAAATTGTAGTTATTTTCTGCAATTGACTGTAACGAGTTTCACGTGAGTACGTACTTTTGGAATGTTTATTGTCTTGTTTGTTTAAAAGGCGTAAAAGTACTATAAGTGCTAATTGTGAGATATAAATATAGATTCAATTGCCAAGTAATTTTCTCTCTTAAAGAAACTTTCTACTACTCTCGCACTAGGATTAATTCCTATATCGCGGGGTCTTTACTAACATTAGAATAGAATCAAATATAAACTTTATTCGCTTAAGCCGAGGTATAAAAATAAACGTGTTACAAGTTATACAGGCTCGAACACATCTCACCCTTAGTGAACATGCGAAATTTATAAATATTTATTTTATTTTACGTTTAATTATTTATTATTTATATTTATTAATTATTTATATTTTACTAAATTACATAATTATTTACTATACTTATGCTTATTTCTAAACATTACAAAACTTAAAATATCATGAACATTTATATACATTTTCTTTTATAACTATTAAATTGTTTAATATTGTAATGACTATTTTCTAGGTGCCATGACGTAAGTCTACTTTTAAATTGATAAAAAGTGTGTTGTCTTATCTCTCTAGGTATGTGGTTCTAAATTCTGATAATCATCATTTGGCTATTATTTTTGAGGAATGAAGAAGATAATTTCCATTCATAATTGACTATATTCTTTCAAGCGATGGACTGAAAGAATACTCAGACTCGTAATAACTATTAGTGGATTATACATATTTTTGTTCCGTGTGGGATACCACAATACTTGGCGTAGTTAAAGTAGCGAAGCGACCATTTAAAATCACTACGCTTCCATGTAGTCTAACAATAGTTTCCATGTAGTCTTACAGAAAGAGTAAGTAAGTCTAAGATTAGTAACGTTACTACGTTTTTTTTTTGCCATATTTTTTTTTTTGTTCGTTATTTAATCGAGCAGGGGTCTCTAATGACAGGTTTTAGTGCCATCCTCTTACAGAAAGAGGTTACTCTTTAAGTCTACGATTAATAGCACTGTTACTGCTTTCCAATAAATATATCCCGGCCGCTCAAAAAAACTTTCAAAATAGTTAGAATATGATAAATGAAACATTTAATTTAAGTTATAAAAATATATTTCTATGAAATAAAATTACAAATAATCACTCACATATTACTGTTACAATTAAAACATACTAATTGACTTATACATTTACTTGAGTTATCTCTGACCCTGCAAAAAGGAATCGCCTTACATTACGCACCGAACATTCAAAGACTATGTTAACTGCTTACCCTTAACAGACCGAGTGTTATAATACCGGCCCTGAATATAAACAGTTCCACTGCTGGGCACAGGTCATTTCGGGTTGGTCGAAAACATTATATACAACTACCGGACATGCAGGTTTCCTCACAATGTTTTTGTTCACCATTAAAACGAGCGGAGCGATACATATTATTTAAGTTACATTATTTAATATTAAATAGCTAACTATTTAATACTAAATAATATAACTTCGAAAAGAGGTGCGTGTCTTGGCGTCGAACCCGAACCCTCTGCGTGGCAGTCCAACGGTCTCTCACGAGGCTATCGCTGTATCGTCCAAGTTATGTAAGATCCTCTGTTAATACCTAACATCCTTTTAGGAAAAACATCAAACAAAAAATATTTCACATTCAAACATTTTTCTCTCTTCTACTGAAATACACTCGCAGCTTAGTATATCGGAGATACGATAAATTACAGGAAATGTTCAGAGAGCTTCCTGTAAAGGTCCATAAAACAAAGAACTGCACACCCACATATACAATTATCGAACTTTGGACCCTCATCGGTAAGCAAGGAGGGCAGCGAGCCTCTAATTTACTTTAATGTTTTAATAGCAAGGATTCGGAAGAATTCTTTTAGATTGAATCAAGTTGTTGCTATTTTAGCTCTGTTATTACTCTTAGTGATTGTAAGGTATAAGATTAAGGGCCTGCTCCACCACAATAGCATTTATCTATAAGACCTATATATCTACATATATGTATATACTATTTATCTGAAAGATAAATAGTATATACATATATGTAGATAGTCTCGCCATCTCTCTTCTTTAACCCAATAAGAGAGAGCATGCGATTTATCTTTCGGATAACTTTTACTTGATAGCTGTGAAACTGGCCATTAATGTAGTCAAGTTATGTCGGCCTCGATGGCGTAGTGGTTAGTGTAACCGAACGCCATGCTTGAGGTCGCGGGTTCGATTCCCGCACAAGTCAAATATTTGTGTGCATGAACATGGATGTTTGTCTTGGTCTGGGTGTTTCTATATATAATATGTATGTATTTACAAAAAAAAAACAAGTATAAAAGTATGTTTATCCATTGTCTAGTACCCATAGTACAAGCTCTGCTTAGTTTGGGCTAGATGGTGCTGTGTGTATGTGGTAGAATATTATAGAATATTATAGAATCGCAATTGCCGATTATGAGGATATTCTTTCGATCAAGCAATGTTAGAATTTTTTATTGTGATTCACATAGAGCCTGAAGTACACATCAAAATTAAGATATCACTTCCAGATATTATAAAACAAAGGTCCCACCGCGTCTGTCTATCTGTTCACGATAAACTCAAAAACTATTAAACGGATTTTCATGCAATTTTCACTAGTAGACAAAGTGATTCATGAGGAAGGTTTAAGTGTATAACTTGTTAAGGATTTGTACCCGTGCGAAACCGGGGCGGACCGCTAGTTTATTAAAAGTTAAGTTTTTATGGCACTTTAATCTGTTTAAAACAATAGCCATAGCGCTTACTCTTATCTTGTTTAAATATGTGTAAAAGTTATGTAGGTACTAACAGTAATTTATTTATTTTAGATCAAACAATCGATTACTTTATTAAATATACCTATTTAGGTGTTTAAATATAAAGTTGCCGCTTGGGTAACGTTGTGGTTTTCATACTAACTATTTCATCAATATTTTTTGAATGGCCAATTAATTAGAGCTCTTTTTAGGGTTCCGTACCACAAAAGGAAAAACTGAACTCTTATAGGATCACTTCGTTGTCCGTCCGTCCGTCTGTCTGTCTGTCTGTCTGTCTGTCTGTCTGTCTGTCAAGACCCTTTATCTCGGGAACCTTTCTCTGGAGGTATCGAGTTGAAATTAAAACAATATACTCAAGTCTAAAGTCTATTGAAGCTGTGAAAAAAACAAGCTTCTAAATTAACGTAAAAAAAAGATACGGCCGTTTATGCCGCAAAAAACCTATATTGCGAGACTCTCAAGGGAATCAAAATTTAAACTAGAAGAGAACTGTAATATGTAATATATAATATATAATATAATAACATAATATAATATATAATTTTAGAACTATAAGATTTGGCAAGTAATACCATCTTATACTACAAGTATAGAGAAAAATCTGAAAACTATACATTTGTAATTAAATCATAAAAAAACAGGGTCTTTATGCAAGGAACGGCGTTCCAAATTTTGAATTGAGTTAACCGTGTCATATGACTCGCACTTGTCCGGTTTTTTTTCATGTGTTCATTCAGTTGCTTGTATTTAGGCCACTATGTTTGTTTAAATTAACGAAAACATCTACCATCATGTAATTATGGCGAATTGAAACAACTATAGGCCGACCGTTTAACTCGCGTATCGCCTGCGCGGTAAGAAGGGAGCGGGGGCGGGTAACGCTGCACGCGCTTGACGTGAGCTCTCTGCTCCGCGCACACCTCTCACCCACCCGGTAACATCGCCCCCCGCTCCCTTCTTACCGCGCAGGCGATACGCGAGTTAAACGGTCGGGCTACTAATACGGGCATGTATAAAAGGTTGTTGATATTTATTATTTGTATAGTGTAAAGTTCTCATAACTTGTCACGCCAGTCGTTCCGTACCGCGCACTACCGACACACGCGACATACGCGACATTTGTATTATTGTAACTAACTTAACGTAAATACATTTTCAGTCAATCGATCTTGTGACTTCAAGAAAAGAGCGTACTCCTGTTTAAAACGCCGGCAACGCACTTGTAACTCCTCTGGTGTTGCGGATGTCCATGGGTGGCGGTAATTGCTTACCATCAGTCGATCCGTCTGCTAGTTTGCCCGCTAAACCATAAAAAAAAACCTTAGGAGTTAAATTTATCTCCCAGCACACAACGCTGGACACTTGAACACGCATAAACACAATAACAACGGCATTGATATAATTACTTACTTAAGTACCTAATAGAAGTAATACAATGATGCCAACAAACTGAGTCTTTCTGTCTATCTTAACAATGTATATTGTTTATTTGTAAGTTTAGAGTATAATGGGATTGCATATCCTAAGGTTAAGAAGCATCTAAATAAATAAAGAATACAAAAAAGAAAAGTTGTCTAAACTAATATTTTAAAGAGGAAACGTTTGTGTTTTTGTATGTATGTTTGTAATGTTTTCACACAAAAACTATAGGACCGATTTCAAAAATTCTTTCGCCATTAGAAAGCTGCATCTTCACTGAGTGACATAGGCAATATTACATTTTCAAAAAAAAATCCTTAATAAAAATGCATTGTGAAAAAATTAGTCTTAAAAAATCTGTCATCACGTGCGCTGCGGAAACTATTGATGATAGAACAAAAAAATGTTCTACACTATTATAGAACGTATCAATATCTACAAAAAAGTCCGCAATACCATATGTCCAACTACTGTAGTTATGCTACTATAACTACATTTTTACATTTTAAAAGTTGATAAAAGTGCCGACAATAATCCAACCATATTATTCATACCTCTGTATTAATTCTTATCCCATTAAATGATATTTTATTAAAGACAATTTCAATACCCGTAAAATACTTTTTAAATTATTAAAATCGGACATTTCATTCAAAAGATATAATTCTTTAGATATAGTAGGTAGTTTCAAAATATTAGTAGGTAGTTTTTAAGTATTAGCTAACTACACCTATATAGGTGTAGTTAGACTTATTAATTTCTTTAGTTGTAATTTTATATATTAAAATTAGATATCAAATTAAAAGTAGGTATTGGGTAATAAATAAAAGTCCACGCGGACGAA
This sequence comes from Catocala fraxini, assembly GCA_930367265.1. NCBI lineage: Eukaryota > Metazoa > Arthropoda > Insecta > Lepidoptera > Erebidae > Catocala > Catocala fraxini. Next base: position 847,730 of record OV884032.1, read on the forward strand.
GTCGCGGGCAACAGCTAGTAATTAATATAATTTATACAAATATGATTTGGATACTTAACGCTATTTCAAATATGATAATATATCAATATGACAGAGGATTCTAAACATGTGTAATACTTTGTTCATGTTAATAAATAAATTGTAATAGTTACGATATGAAAAGGAGTCTCCCCGTGACCATGGCCCCGTGACCTGCTGAAAAGCAACCGAAACGTCGGGAAAAGGGTAAACTTAAATATAAATAGTTTTAATAGATAGTTTTATTAATTTAATTAGCTTAAAAATTAGTAAAGTTTAATAGTACCTAGTAGTAGTGTAACAGTTTCTAAATTATGTAATAAAGTGTAAAATAAACAACGCGATAAAATCCGTATATAGTAGTTTAATTTCAATGATTTATTTTCTTTACAAATACAGCAGCAGGCAACCTAACTACAGAATGTAACAGAAACGTGTGGTCATATTTAAGGGTCACATAATATAGCCCATGTACAATGGAAAACCGCGAGAATTAAATTTGTATACATTATTTTCACGAAGATATTGAATTTTCTTTTTTATCGACATATAAATAGCAGTATAATATAAATAATAATAGTAATATATTATAATCGATACGTAAACAACACTATACTGCATGCACGTGTATGTGTATCTAAGAATTAATAAAGACTTTTTTTAAGTTTCTGTTCACTTTTGCTATCTTAATAGGGCCATTGACCATTATACTGTGCTCCAGATGTGGATTACTGGTACCTATTCATTGTTTACAATACAGCTGCTCGTTCTAACATAGATCGGTGACCCCACAGATGTTGCACAGTTGTTGTAACTCGTTTTGTATCGATATTTAAAAAACAAATAAATAAAATGATTGTCATAAAATTTAAATTTCGATATTTTGATATGGGGTTGGGGCACATAGGTTATTTATCAGATATACATAGCGACCCTAAAATATGACCACTCATTTCTGTTACACCCTGTATAATGTAGATGTAGAAAACTACTACGATCCGCACTCCTCAACTATAGCGTTCAAATAATTTTATTACACCAAAGGATTATTTTCCAAAGCAAACAAACGATAAACTGTATTGTTTAGATACACAAAGCGTTTAAGTAAGGGTATTTTGTTCCGAAAACACAGGCCGTTATACACAGCTTGTAGGAACGAACACAGGCGAATGGTAAGATCGTAATACCTACATAAATATGTAGGTAGGTAGTCCCTGCGAATATGCGAGGTGAACGTGTTAAATTTGTGAATCTCTTAAGCGTTCTGTAATGCATAAACAAAGCAACGCATGTTAAATAAGATGTCTACATCGAAGTTCTAAACTCTCTTGTCAGTTTAGCGTGGCGTAAGCAGTATATAAACGTAGATTTACTACTTTGAATCTCTGAAGAAGGTAGGAGAGGTGCATGACATAAACCCTAGTCCTAAATAGTATTATAAATGCGACTGTGAGTTTGTTTGTTCGTTTGTTACATTGTCACGGCCTAACTACTCGACCGATTGAGCTGAAATTTCGCATACACGTTGTCAGGGGAACAGAAAAGGACGTAAGGTACCTTTTATCCAGGAAAAAGAACTGTTACTAGCATAACCTAACTCACATTTACGCGAGTGAAGCCGCGGGCAAAACCTAGTATCTAATAATATCAGAGTAGTTTATAAACTATCCCATCGCTAGGCATGAGCCGCTACTCAGTATAAGAAGTGTAACACCACAGTCCGTCACGCTGGCACCATACGACTTAGCAGACTTCACACATCATTAGGAACATTAGAGATGGAGAACTCTCTCACACACAGGTTTCCTGATCATTTTTCATTTAACATTAATTCGAACAATAACAATTTAATTCAATTAAAAAGAGTGACCATGAGTTTCTTGTCCGTTCTTCTAATGAGCCCTACACCCTTGCTTTGGTGAACGTGGCAGTAAATGTAAATTCAAAGAAAAATTTAGTGTAACTTTGACATTCATAAGTGTTACCTTGTAACCTAATCTGAATAAAGGAGGACGGGCAAAAATGTATGGAAGCCAGCCTAGGAACCAATAACAACATGCGATATATCATTAGAAAGGTTTTTTTAAGTACTTTAGATATTGTTATGGCAGGAAGTCCCAAATCACTGTGTAAAAAAAGTTAGTGTACAATAAAGCCAGACATGAGCAAAAAAGAAGTTTTCGGCCTTTTTGCATAAAATAATATAACAACAAGCAATACGTCATTTTATGTATGCCTGTCCTACTTTATTTTGAATTTTGATATTTAACTAACTATTAAATACACACATAAGTTCGAAAAGCCAGATGAACGCGCCTTGGGATTAAACTCAAGAATTCTGCAGGGCAGTCTGACGGTCTCCTAACTAGTATATCGCTGCTATATTACATGCATCACTTACGCCATATTTCGCTAGTCATACTTTAAAACTAGTATCCATTCTGTACTTTAAGTCATACTATTAATATCACTCAAAATGAAGCGATGTGTGTAGTACCACCGCCCTACAGAAGGTTCGCCGCAGCGAGTGCAATCGCAGGTCTAATTGGAGATTGTGCTGTGTGATTTCGGTTTGGTGAGTCTGTCAAATTGAACTTGACCCTTCATTGCCTTTATCTATACTAATATTATAAAGAGGAAAGATTTTATTTTCTGTTTGTTTGCCTGTAAGGATTAAACTGCGTTGCTCGGTGATAAAATAGCTTTTCATGGTAAAATATTGTTTTAAACCGGTTGAGTAGTTTTCATTTAAATCCTTACAAACAAACCAACAAAAAATCTAATCTTTCCTCTTTATGTATAATATTAGTATAGATAATAGTCCTGTATTAACTGTGATTCTCTATTAATTCTACAAATTCAAGCACAAAAACGTTTGGCGCTTCAGTATCTACGACAATTGCATTCGAATTACATCACTAGGTATAGGTAATACTATACTATGTGTGTAATTCGTGTTGTGGCCTTGCTCACGCAGAAAAATTGCAAACATTGAGCACAACCTGTGTGTGCAACTCATAATAAATGTTATTCTATGTAATACTACGACACTACATCATACAGTCTGTTTTAGTAGCGAAGTAGTTTGACGGTCCAACAGAACATTTTCCTTAGATTAAGTAGCTACATATTATGTCCTATAAGAGGAGCGGCGATTATCATCATTAGCCGTCGCTAGTCGCTTGCTTACAATTAAAACGCTAAAAGTAATTAACAGTTACGAATAACACTTTACTGGTAAAGGAAAACATCATAAGGAAACCTTCATGTCTGAGAGGTTTCTATTATGTTTTCGAATATATGCGTTTACCAGCGTTGTGGACTGCGGCTAAACCCTTTTCACACTTTAAGTAACCCTTACCTAGCAGTGGCATAGTTATATGAATATTTTGGTATAATCTTGCTTACTATACCAAGATTTGAAATAAAAGTAATACGCAAAAATACATAAGCAAATAAAACGATTTCATGTGCACGGATATTTTCTTGTTTCCGCATTTAAATTGCAAATTATCAAACGAAACGCAATCAAAAGTACCAACCTTATATCTCTCTCTATTCCTTTGCAATAAGCACCAGGCCGATTTCAAATTGTACAACGTGATACAAATACTACTGTGTGTAGGTACTTAACAAATTCAATTGTATGAATTCTCCACGGAGCGCGGCACATTCTAGCTTCCTACTACAGTCGCCTCGCTATTCGATTCATAATAACAATATATTATAATTGACAAGATTTCATTTTTTGTTTGCTTGTAAGGGTTTAAATCTGAAACTACACAACTGATTTACAAATTTTTTCACTTTTAGTAAGCTATATTATCACAGAGTAACGTAGACTATATTTAAAATATTGAAGTGCCATTCTGCCGCACAATTTATGAACGCAGTAAGTACCTATACTGCGTTTATGATTGTATTGGACATTTGAGATGCTGACTAACGACCTATAAGAATCAAAGACCCGTTTTTTCTATCTCTATCAAAAAGGCAAAAACATATTATCATAAATGCAGTAAAGAGCAGATTTTAGGTTTATTTACATAGTATAATCGCAGTAAGAGTACCTAATAACATAATATTACGTAATTACTCGTGGTTACTAAAATTTGCAACACAACAATAGTGCAAAATTACGGCATTTATGGTTTATGCGCGTATTTGTTTACCACAAATACGATTACTATTTTAATGTCATAAGATCATTTACATGTATGCAACATGTTACGGCAAAATACGAATGGAAATCAATCCGCGCCAAAATGTTAGACGTAGTAAAAGTGTATTACTTTATTTATACTAACTAAAGAGGGGCGGAGATTGTTAACGAGATGTGCTGAAAGCTATTACAACAAATGATGAAACAATTTATTTTTCACTTGATCTTTAAAAAGTAATTATGTTACCGTGAATGGACCAATACAAAGTCGCAGTTTTCTGTTCAAAAATCATAGCCTTAAATGAAAGGCTTGTACCACAGGGTTCAGACTCAAAACATTTAATTGTTGCTGTGATCTGGCCCGAACCAGTATTAACATTCCTTGTTCATCTAATGAACGGCGAAATTGCTACTCAATCAATAACAATTAAATATTTTGAGCCCGGGCACACATTTATGCCCGCTGATAGTTTCCACCATCAAGTGGAATTGTCGTTGCAACGAAAAAAGAAAGACTACGATTTTAATGACTTTTCATTTGATGCCGTAAAGAAATCTAATTCTAACTAAAATGTTGCGAAAGAGACGCACTTCAGATAAATAATTTTCCAGACGAATCCTCGCAGGCCAACCTAAAACAGTTAGAACCCCGTTTGTATTCATAAAATATAATGGCTGTTAAAGTACGGGACATTTAACTTGATTAATAAAAAGGAAGCACAATTATGAACAGATTTTTTCAACGTTTGAAATATATCTAAATGATATATTCCAGAACTCCAAAATCAGAAATAAAGAGTATATCAGAAGCCACAAAAAACACAATCATCCAAAAGTTAATTCTTCTAATGCCTGAAAATAGCAGGCAGTTCTCGTGTAATTTGCCGGTGTCAGAATCTGCTCAACTAGATGTAGATACACAAAAAAAATAGTTTTCTTTAGTTCTCATATTGTTTATTACTTCGATTGCTTATTTTTGTATAACTTTTAGCCACTGAAAGAGTACAAATAATTATGTTCTAAATAAAAAGACTGAAATAATTAAGATTTAAGATAGTGTTTCAGTTATTTTTTTTAATTAGAAATAGTTGCCAAAGCTGTGATTAGTTAAGTATAACTATGTAAGGAAACTAAGATGCGAGAGTATCATTTTAAATATGATTGTTAAAATTTTTGTTTTACGTACGCAATAATTTTGTAACTAATTTAATGTTATGATATTCAATGTTATGTTGATGTAAAACCAACGGAGTTGTATTTTTTTAATGACTTGTATGGTTTTTATATTATTAGTTACCTAAGTTCCTGAAATGATTATAACATACTAAACCTCAGATGGTTGTCATTTTGTACCTAGTCAATTAAAATGACTCTGTGATTGAATGTGGATAAAGGAATCTCGGCAATAATTTGTTATCTATGTATGAAACAAGGATAACAAATTATTACTATTATTTACTCACTGCTCATTTGGTAAAGTTCAACGCTAAATTGACATAAGATAAACGCAGTATAATTGTAATATTATAGCGCATTAAAAGTTTTGATAAGTTACTTCGTTTCTTGCTTCCATTAATTAAAGCAGTAAGTTGTAAAAATATGGCGCATATATTATGTTGTAAGATCTAAAATTACATCGAATAATCTAACATATGTGCCGTAAGTTCAGGAAACTACAAAAAAATACAGTAAGTAACACTCATACTGCATTCATGAGTAGTTAAGTATCGAGTGCAAACTAAAAGAAGCCATAACATAAACAGGTTTTTAAATACTTTATACATAAAATATTAAATTAAAAGCAAAAATCCAATATCAAAATGATCTTCGAAATTTGCTCTTTAAGCCCATATATATTTTTTTACAAATCTTTGCGTAACTAATTGTAGGCACACCCTAAAATAAAATTTCGATTTGACCGGTTTTTCTCGGAACCGTTCACATGTTCGTTACTGGCTTTATAAATTGCGCGGCAGCTTTGCTAACATAGCCTAACCTACTTTTACGCGAGGAATAGCGAGCAAAAGCTAGTCGTCTATATAAAGAGGCAAAAACAAAACGGTTCAGTACCTTTATCTCCTCTCTTTATCAACCTATTTTCTTTTATTTCATTTAATTAGTAGCTATTCACAAGTATTAGAGTTAACAACAATATTACATAATACAGCATTTTCAGTGCAAATTAATAACTTCCTAAATTTTCAAAAAGTCAATTCATCAAGTGGTTAATCTTCGATCCTAATCAATTAAGGTCGAAGTTTAACCACTTGATTAACACTAGTATATTTTGTTTAACACATAATATAATATGATTGACTGTGACTATTCAAATTGCTTTCGTTTCGATAAGAGAAGCGGCGTATAATATATAGTGCTCTGTGGAGCGTTCCGTATAATTTGGTATGAGGGTCTACGGATTCTTGCGTGCATCAAGAATATAATGCGAGTAAATGAAGTAAGACCGATATGCTAGAATCGTAGCAATTGAAGATTACAGATTTCCACATTATAGCATATCCAAATTCATATATGCGAAATTTCGTAAGGCAGCGGTGCGCTACTTTCAATGTGATCAGCTGAATTTAGAAAACTTATAATAGGCAAACAGCAGCGATAGCCTAGTGGGGGACCGTTACACTGCAAAATAGAAGTCTCGAGTTCGATCCCGGGGCGCGCATCTCTGACTTTTCGAAGTCATGTGCGTATTAAATAGTTAATTGTCGCTCGCTTTAACGGTGAAGAAAAACATCGTGAGGAAACCTGCATGTCTGGGAGTTCTCCACAATGTTCTCGAAGATATGTGAAGTCTGCCAGCCCGCACTGAGCCAGTGTGGTAGACTATGGCCTAACCCTTCTCACACCGAGAAGAGGCCCGTGTCCAGCAGTTGGACAATTTGATACAGAGCTGATATTATTTTATAATAGGCACCCACTGTGGGCAATTTTGCGAAAGCTCTTGAAAATCACACTTGCGCAAAGCACACACAGACACACGAGTACTTGCGTATTATGTGTAGGTATATGTTTTTAACATTGACGCATAGCAATGTTACCAAATCGTTTCAATATTAGTGATAACGTGAAGCAATATCACTAAACATGTGAAATTGACTTGATATGATATAGTATCAAAATTGACTTGATTTAAACTAGGACCGAAAAGACACTGCTCAGTAAGCACTAGTAGGCATATAATATTATTGTCTTCAGTTTACGCGAATATTATTCATTGAAATTAAACTACTATGTACGGATTTTATCGCGTTGTTTATTTGACACTTTATTACATAATTTTAAAAACTGTTACACTACTTTTACTTTTAAGCTTTACTAATTGTTAAGCTAATTAAATTACTATTAAAACTATTAAAACTATTTAGATTTAATTTAATTTTACACTTTCCCCGACGTTTCGGTTGCTTTTCAGCAGCCATGGTCACGGGGAGTCTACCCGTGACCATGGCTAAACTATTTAGATTTAATTTAAATTAAATCTAAATAGTTTTAATAATAATTTAATTAGCTTAAAATTAGTAAAGTTTAAAAGTAAAAGTAGTGTAACAGTTTTCAAAATTATGTAATAACGTGTCAAATAAACAACGCGATAAAATCCGTATATAGTAGTTTAATTTCAATGAATAATATTCGCGTAAACAGAAAACAATATTAACATATTATTTTCCAGTTAATTTCAGTAAGTACATAATAAATGATCAAACAGCTTTTCACGTGATACTCAGGTTTTGTTCTAAACTTTTACTCTATGATAGCAACTTGAAAATCAAAAATCAAAATCAAAATAAATTTATTCAGATTAGGTTACAAGGTAACACTTATGAATCTCAAATTTACACTATTTTTTCTGCGAATTTACATTTACTACCACGTTCAGCAAAGCAAGGGTGTAGGGCTCATGAGAAGAACGGGCAAGAAACTCAACTTCAACCAAACTTGTTCATCACCTGTTAACTTAGTTATTAAAGAAGTTTAAGCAATTAATTATCAAAACGACTTAGCCAGCACACTCGGTTACACACTAATACACAGATACTAGCTAGTAGGTACACCCGAGTTTGTTCGCGTAGTAAAGCATCTTTAACGTGAATTAAACTATCTCAATAACAAAATTTAATTTAACGTTTCATGGTTTTTAACATCTAATCCTTACAAACAGGCAGAGATACTTTCGCGTTTATAATATTACTAGATTTTACCTGCAGCTTTGCTCGTGTTAATATAGGTTAAGTCATTAACAGTACTTGTTCCTGGATGAAAGGTACCCTTTGTCCTTTTTTATTTAACTGACAACGTGTATACGAAATTTCATGATTATTGGTCGAGTGGTTTGAATAGTTACGGCGTAAAAGCGTAACAAACAAACTCAAATTCGCATTTATCATATTGGTTAGGAAGATAAGATTAGGATAGTTAGGATGACCTACTATGTCGCATGTCCAAGCGTATGAGAATATTATATTAAGTTAGCATATACATATGTAGGTACATGTACCCGGAGATATAGACAGAGGTGAATTACGCCACTTTTAATCAGCTAAGTTATAAGACTTATAAGTTCTATTCAACGTAAGTCTCCGTCAAACTCATCATGCTTGGATGCATGATAAAAGATTTGTACCACATTAATATCATGCAAAACTAAGTTATTAAAACTCATTAAAAAAACACACTGAGGCCTAGCATCCCGATGATTTTTTGTTATAATTTCACATGAGGTCTGAATCGCTTTGAATTTTTCGAAGCAGGATACTAAAATCCATTACTTACACCTAGAGCGGCGAAGGATAAGGATTAAAATTAATTTAGATGAGAATAAATTGTAGAGAAATGTCGTATTAAAACGAGTGTCAACTTAACGACTTGAAGAATAGCACTATTCATTTATTCCTGACTAAAAGAAAGTCTTAGATTTCTCACTGTGATAAATACTTACGAAACGTCTGGGCGAAATCCACTCTAATTTATACTAATTGTATTAACTTCATTGCACATTTTATTACATCACTTGTATATCCCCGTAAAAATAGCACAGAAGCATCAATTAGATATAATTTGCCAATTATATATGTTCAAGTCCAGGGTAAAAGAAAAGGGCACAGCCCAGGGTATGAAACGAACACACCGCTTCTACAGCGAGCATGATTTGTTTACATAATCCATTTGATGGCAGAGTATATACATAGCAGTGTCGTGGCCTATTTATCATTGATGACACATACCGTTTACACAGTATTATAATAACTACTTACCAAAATAATTGGCAAGCTCATGGTTGAAAAGTTGCATAAAACGTCTAGTTCTTTAACTGACAATACAAACTATCTTGTTTGCCATTGCATAATTAAGATAACCACTTAGGTATGTACCACTTGAACTCGAGTGAAATGGTTATAAAACAAAGTACCCACCTACGTATATTAATTAACTAGATGATGACTTTAATAGCTTTCAAGTGCCTATACTTGAAGTGATTCCGGCCTTTTATTTACGCAAATGTTACTCATTGAAATGAAACTGCTGCAATGAATGCAGGTATGGCGTAGTGGTTTAAATGGTCGCCACGCCACTGCCACGGCGCTGAGTGTTGTGGGTTCGAATCACACACGGAACAAAACTTCGTGTGATCCGAGCCTGGATATTCATTGTCTCTGTTGTTTGAATGTTAGTAAAGTCCCCCGAGTCACAGGCATTATTCCTAGTTAGCCAGAATTCTTTTTAAATAAATAAATAAATAAAATATAGGTACGGATTTTAGCGCTGTTCACTTTAATCCCAATTTTTGAACAGCTCATTTTTAAAAGCCTTCTACGTCTAACTGACTTTTTCCTTAACTAAGTTTGATATTATGCAGTCTTTATTTATATGCCTATCAATAAAGACTGCACATTAAATCTGTAAATGACTGTATAGAAATAAAAAAAACATAGAAAGCTACCTAATAATGAATATCATGCCTGAGGAATATGCAGGCATAATCAACCTCTGCTAAGTGTTGTTCAACAATAATTTTAACATACCTACAAAAGAATGGCGTAGCAATTGGCTCCCCACATCCAGAATTTATAAGCGGTACATACTTAGATGATAATTTCACAATACCCGTATTACCCTCGGACATTGTAAATGCATTCCTAGAATATCTTAATACCATTAGTAATGTGGAGGACCGTGATATGATGTCCCTCTGACACAAAGGGACACGGCTTGAGGCGCCGCGGCCCAATTGTTGATGTCGGGAGCTTGTATAATTATATATGTACTTAGTTGCTGTGTAAAATTCACTTGCGTGCTTCAGGACTGAATGGCGGAGCGCGTATTATGTAAAGCGCCATCTCTTGTCAATCTTCGAAACTTCTTCGTCTGTGCGAAGTCGTTGCTCGTATACTCATAGAAATATCGTATATTAGATACACCAAATTGATCTGAATCTACACAAGAAAAACACTTTAATAACGGTCCTGCAACCGTTTTCATGACTGTAGCCCAATTTTTTCGGACGTTTTCTCTAGTTAATGTACTTACCAGTTATATAAAAGCCAAGCTGATGTTGTTAGACTGTCACATTGTGTATCAAGTTAATGTACTTACCAGTTATATAAAAGCCAAGCTGGTGTTCTTAGACTGTCACATTGTGTATCTGGACTGCAATAAGTAATCTATGACAGCTTGCAATACCTGGTCTACCGACCTATACGATGGTACTTCACACACATTCTTGAATTATATTTATCTGCCATACTTTTTAAACTGAGACACCTGTAGGCCATGACTAGGGTTGCCAGCCGTACTTTATAATAAAGTATTGTACGTTATTCCGGGCAAACGTACTTTATACTTTATGAAAGCAAAAAAGTACCTACGTCAAAATACTTTATTTTACCTATGTCAGCTTACAAGAAACAAAAATTAACGCTTCGCCAAATTTAATAAAAAGCAAATTATTTATCTGTCTTATGGCCAGTGCTACAACTAACAAATAAAAGTTATCCGAAAGATAAATCGCATGCTGTCTCACTCATGTTAGGTTAAAGAGAGATGGCGAGACTTTTATCTAATAGATAAATGCTATCTGGAGGTGGTAGGATAAGCCCTTAATTTGACATAGATTCTGAAGATTTGGTTGACAGGTTCCTTAAAAATTAATATTATTAGATGTAGCTAGAAGCAAAAACAAACATGGTAACAAAATATCAGAATAAATAATACTTTTTTTTCAGATGACGTACTTTATTTTTTTACCTCAGTAAGTAAATATACTTAATTTGATCAAAATAAAGGCGGCAACCCTAGTCATGACGTCACAGAGCCTTGAGGGTAATAATAAAAATAAAACATAAAGTTATACATGCATGGTGTTTTATTACACTGTACAATAAATATTGGGCTGTATACAAAATATAGAGGAATTCCAAAAGATATTGTCAACACTCTAGCATAGATTAACATGAGTGTAAAATGACTTCTAACATTTGTTATAGGTATATTTATAACATACGTACTAATGGACCGACCAGGCTGGCTACTTGTTCTGACAAAACCCAAGACTGTATTAGACATCCTGGAGATTGATCAATCGATATTTAGCTCACTATTCCCGAAAATTGTATAAACACACGGTAATGAAATTGTACTACTGTTGGCAACAGACGGCTCATTTACTCGCGACTAAGGTACGTGCCAACGACAGACGCGAGCAACTCGCGCAAGTAACACGAACTTGCGCAAGCTACTAGCGTCGTGAACAAGCACTTCTATTATTTTTAAAGCTGATTGCAAATTACCTTATTCATAAGACACTCTGTCTCGAGCGCACTAGTAGAGTTATATCAATAATATTACGAATACAATTCTAATTCGCAACTATTTATCAAGAAATCATTTTATTTTACTCTTTTAAACAAATTAAGATAACAGTAATAATATCTCCAGCTAGTCTAGATGACAATATCTTCAATATAATATTATAAATTCGAAAATGTCAAAATGTCTGTCTGTCTGTCTATTACCTTTTCACGGCTAAACCATTCAATCGATTTAGATGAAATTTGGTACAAAGATAGTTTAGAACCTGGGAAAGGACATAGGCTACTTTTTATGGATACAGGTACCACGCGGGTGGAGCCGCGCGCAGAAGCTGGTCTTCGATATATGATTAGATTTCTGTGCTCTCGTATCAAAAGAATCAGTAGCTAGCCTGTTCAATCCTAACATATCAACCACACTGCCTAGGGCTGTCCCGTGATCTACCGAAATATATCCATAGGCCTAATGATGCTATGATTACAAATAATTTACATGTGGATATATTTTTCGAGCAATCCGATTGGCACCCTTAGCATACCTACCATTCATTGTAGGGAACAATCGTTGTTATTATCAAATATAATACCAATATTTGAGGGACTATCGCGGCAGACGAGAGGAATGTGTCTATTCTATTGTGAAATCAATACCAGTAACACTGAGCAAGATTATCTCTTTCATGTTTATTATAAGTAAGACTAATTTCACTATTTCCTTCGTCACAGACATTAACCCCGTCTTAAATAGTTTATACCTTTGGCAATAAAAATGATAAAAAAGAAACAAACTACTTTATTTCGCATAGTAACATGTCGCATAGGTGGTTTCAACAAAGGAATTGTCTCATGTCAGACAAATCTCCTTTGTACGTTTTTGTATATAAGTATTAAGATATTTCTTAGAGTAAAGCCTATATAGTCGATATTCTCTAGGTTAAATTGAGCGTATCAATATATTACAAATATGATAAAGAAGCAAATATTCGTGGCGTCTACAGATTAGTATAAGTTACTGTATAGTTTTGTGAGTTATGTGAATAAGACCTAGTAGCAGAAGCTTGTATAAATCTAATATGTTTATAGTAGATAAGGCTCGACATTTCGATAAATAGTTAACTTTAAAAATTCTTAAGTTACCTAACTATTGTTAATCTGAAGTCTATCGACATTTGGTTGTCAATCAGTCGTACAGAGACAACTAATGGTACTTTATAACAGTTGGAACAGTTGACTGCGCGAATGTCGTAACGGCTTAAGTGATCGCCTCGCTGCTGCCACTGCGCCGAGTGTTGTGGGTTCGAAACCCACGCGGGACAAAAAATTTTATGATCCACAAATAGTTGTTACGTGTCCGGTTGTTCTTTGTGTCCGTTGATTGAATGTTTGTAAAGTTCCCCGCGACACATGAATTATTTCTAGTGCGGAGGTTGCCTTTTAAAACAAACAAACAAACGGTCAAATATTATACGCACAAATATGGTCTTAAATCCTGAAAACTTTAGATAGCTTAAGATTAAACAGAAGTTGTACTAGTCGATATTCATAATCAAATACAAAACATCTAAATTAAAGATATTGAGTTTTAAAAGGCGAACTGAAACTATACCTAATAATATTATATTATTTGTTTGGCTGAACGCGCTAATCTCAGGAACTACTGGTCCAGATTAAAAAAATATTTAGTGTTGGATAACCCATTTATTAAGGAAGGCTATAAGCTATTTAACATCACGCTACGACCAATAGGAGCGGAGTATCAATGAAAAATGTTGCAAAACCGGGAAAATTCTCTTATGTGACGCAGACGAAGTTGCGCGGGTCAGCTAGTGACCGAATAAAATACAGTCTTTCACGTCCCGTTACCTACTCTACGTGATTAAAGACGTAGCAGTGTATAGTTTTGTCAATTCATTCGAATTATTCGAATGCAGTTGTACCTACACAAGACTTGTACGAGACTACGTTCCTTTAGATTCCGTCTTATATAGCAGACAATGGGTTAAAGAACAGATGTCTCTGCTATATTTCGATAGATACTTGGTTCGATTATTAATATCGATGGTATGTCCACTTGAATATGATAAAAAATCTCTTAAATGTTTACCATGTACAAAAGAGATTTATCATTACTTACTTCCATATTTATGTGTATGGATGAGCGTAAAACAAAAGACATTGCCGGGATATTGATTTTTAGCAATTTGGGTTGCATATTGTTTAGCTCAAAAACTACTCAATCGATTTTAAACAATTCTTACATCATTAGAAAACTATATTATCAGCGAGTAACATTGGCTATATTTTATTTTTTTAAACTACTGTTATTGACTTAACCCAACCTACTTTTACGCGAGAAAAACAGCGAGCAAAAGCTAGTCGGTTACAAGCTAAATAAGGCGACGTCCTTCTGTCGATGTATCGATTTTAAACACAGTTTCGATACCAACGAATGTTCCCTCCAACAGATACATATGTATAAGTCACACTCGATACTAGTCATATCATTTGAGACCCCAAGTTCCGTCCTCATTAACATCCAACAACGTATAAACATCAGTTCATTGTGAATTCAAAACATACAACAGTAATACCACGGCCGTGAAAAAAGATCGAGTGAGACTAGACTTACGATTAGTTTTGAGCTTTACTGCAAGTATATAAGGTTTCAAATCATTTCTCCGAGACATGATTTGAGAGTTAATTGTACGGGTAACTTACGGGGGTGGTTTGCGTCTTAACAGCTGGTCTCTCTTCTTGCGTATATTACTCGAGTCGTATGCAAGAACCATGTGTCTCGTAGGTGGAGCATAAATAATTAATTATAGATAAACAATTTCATGAAATACACCGCGCATAGCTGCTCGATAATTATGTTTAACATAACAAAGGCTAATTATATAAAATATCAAAATAATTGGGAAAACTAGTCTCACTCTTTCGCACAAATATCGTAATTATTATATTTATAATTATACATGTTTTAGTTATATGTTATTATATAGGTACACCTGGCTTGCGACACAGTAATTCTATTCATCTAATATTTAAAAGTTCGCTGGCCGTTGAGAAACCAGGAGTACGCTAAACTTTACAATGCAGTTACCATCACTGAGCACCTTACAGTTGATATAAATTTTAAGATTATCGCATTAATCTTGTTAAATCCAGATGTTAGTCAACCTTTGGCATCAATACAATTAATTCCTTTTAACATAATGAACCAGTCTAAATCTCTAACGGTACCAAACTTGTCTTATAACAAAAACCATAAAGAAGCCTAAATTAGCACTGTTTCAGAACGAGTTGAAAACCTGGGTGTATTAAAAATGTCATACATTTTTAAATTTAGAATGTATTTTACGCGGCATTGTTGACATTATAATGTTAAGCAAATGTTTATTTTCCAGTGGCAACACTGTGCACCACACAATGGCACTACTAAATGCAAATTTATCACTGATACCTAATGGAAATTGAATACATAATTCATATCTAACCGATCAGACCATTACATTAACCGAAATGATTATGAACTAAAATACTAACAAACGAACGATAATAAAATTAAGAGGTATTTACACGTTTAGCCTCGATAAACCATCCATAAAAAATGTACACGTAATAAATAGATAACTTGTATCTAAAACTCTCACGTAAATAAACAATACATGTAGACCATCTCAAAATAAATATGCTAAAGCTTATGAGACTTACAACTAAATGAGTATAATTATTATGATCGAACATTATGCGTTGTACTTAAATTAACAAAAATCAGATCATACCCTCTCACGTACAAAAGCAAGTGCTGATAACGATTTACATTCAAAATTATCAAAAAGGTGTTGTCAGACGTTTGTGCCCGCGTTACAAAATGTTGTATATTGTACAAAACCTTATATACGTGGCAGAAGCTAGTGAGATTATACGTGTTCGCGTTACATCGTGCCAAGGGACGGAATACTCGTAAGAATAGAACACCACAAAAAGGTTGCCAGCGCAATTCAAATATTTTTGAGCTTCGTTCAAAAATCACACGTCATTCAAAAAAGCAGTATTTATGCAAGATACACTTACTTTCGTTGCTGTTTACAGCCTAATCATTTTTACACTTTAATCACAGATTATTAAACGATTTTTCTAACAATGGTTTATTTACATACATTTTTACTCCCGGGAGGGATATATATAAAGTCTTCCCAACGCGAAGGGTGTTGAACCTTCGCTCGTGGCACCCTATAAGAGCAATCTCATTGTAACTACACCTATTCAATACAGCGATAGCCGACGTATACAACACTAACATTATGAACTTGGCACTGCTATACTAAGAACCAAGTAACGCTCGCGATCTAAGGAGTCATTCCTTCACCTGCCTTCCGGATTACGTCAGACTAGACTACAATATGAATAGAGGTGAGACAACCGTGTTTCGACAATTATGTTTACGCCTTATGGGACAGAACTGAAATAGATCGTCTTGGTGAACGATTCTGCTATCGATTAGTCTAGGGCTATAATCGAGTAGAAGTTCAATTATTAATATGCAGCGAGATGGTGCGTTGAATCGATAGTGAATTTGGTACAATCACAATATGAGTAATGTTTTCAAATTTGATTTACAGAATGATTAAAGGCGATTCAACTATAATTAATCTTGTTTAATTAAATAAAGCCTTTGTATTTAAATTGTAATAGACAAGCTCCATTTCTATTTTGATGTGGTTGATAGCTGACCGAATATCAGAGTTAGAAAAGCATGCAGCTTTTAAATTTCGTTTCAACTAGTTTAAAAGTTCTTGAAAGCTTGCGAAAGGGCTCTCACCTCGAATTTGGACTGGGTAGGAATAGTTTGGACCAATTAGTCACACATTTGTAAGGTTACCGTTTAGATGGGAATTTTTTGACGTATTTGGCGAGGCAATTATTCCTCCTTTTGACCGCCACAGTCATGTATACATGACAAAGCAAAATGTGTCCAGCACGCCAAGGTCACGACTACATGACAAATTAAAGTATGAAGTCGTAGTTTGGCGCTGAGAGCACGCTTTTGCTTTTTTAACGTGGCGGTGAAAGGGTTAATAGGCAAATTTTTATAGCGATAAAATTTATATTGATAATAATTGAACACAACGATTTGACAAACTTGCGTCAAGCAAGGATACAAGAAACTTGCGTAAATTTGATTCATATATGAAGTTTAATTAAGAAAGCGTGACACATGTATCCACTAATGATCTTTTATTCCTTACTGTTAATGAGCAGTAACCGTATTACAAACAGTGACATAATTATAACGATTTAATTTACATATTACTTCGCTTCCTGTTTACGGTTCATTCCTTAGAAGCGTCATGACGTTTCTAAATGTCGTTTTGTATTTCTGTTATAACCACTGGTAATGAAAAAACTTTAATGACTGATGGCGCTACATATACTGGGGTTAAGTAGGCCTGAAGGTTTACAACAGTTATTAATCCTTGGCTTATTCACTTGGGTCTGAATGAACTACAGACGGGGAATAAGATAATTGTCGCGTCTATATTTTATTCTACGACTAATTCTGCTCGTTACATTTCTTTGCATTTTATACATCTACTGTTATTGCAATGCAGTGAACGAGATTTACATAATATATATACAGACTCGAACCTATATCCTCGGAAGAGTAGACAGGGAGGTAAAACCCACATTTCACCAAGTATATAGGGAGAGAGTCAGATCCAGACTGTGTTGTTACAGAAAATTTCTCGACAAAAAATCTCGATAACACTATACTGCATTAAGCACTACATTTTCTACTGACATCTAAGACGGTACGCTTTCAGCGATCTTTTCTCCCACGCACGAGCAAGCTTTGGAATGAACTGCTTCGGTGTTTCCCGAACGCTATGATATGTCCTTCTTCAAACGAGGTTTAAAGAGAGTTCTTCTTTCACGGTAGGCAGCGGCTTTGCTGTGTCCTGACATTGCTGAAGTCCACGAGCTTCGGTGTCCACTTTCCATCAGGTGGGCAAACTAGCTAGTACACCACCAATAAAAAAAAATCTACCTTATCTCGTTTAAAGAGAATCTCAACAAAACACTGTTAAATTTTAATGGCATTCACTGTTTAAGATTGTATGTCCGTGCGATCAACGCTAACTACTATCTCACTATCTTGGGTATTAACCTTTCTAATGCCCTTTAATCCTCGATAACAGAAAATCGTTGACCGTTTAACTAAGTGCAACATGCCTTGAACCTGAGGACTGTACATGATAACTTCAATTACGCATTACCTGACCGTTACGCGAGGAAACACTATTTTTCTATCATTACTTGGTAATGAGAGAAAATGAGATACCAATAATCCAAAATTGACGGAAGCGCCGGTGGAGAATCAAACTCATATTAAAGCTAAACGTTTAATTCCTGGCAGTATTGTCTGTATATGAGCGAATAATAAGTGTTGTCTCATCAATACTTGAGCTAAGGCCTCACAGAGTACATCTGATTCTCGAGTAAAAATAACGAATAAAGAAATATCACGCCATCGTTTCCTATTTATACTAAAATGAGAGAGATAGCATCACATTTCTCCTCAGAACAACATTTACTTGATCCACGAAGACAGATTTGCTGACTACCTTTTTAATCGCGAGCGTTGGAATTGAAACGTAGGAAAAGAACCTACAAGTTAGACACGTGAATAAAAACCCAACTCAAGTAAATATCAATCCCTGGCGTACATTTCTAGCTACATAGCGTACATACTTGTTAAATACTGCAACATCGTCCAACCCATCAGCCATGTCTTGAACTGTGATCATAATAATCCATTTCGTGCAAAATCTACATTTTTTGGTCATAAATATACTGATATACAAATTTTATAATTACAATACGTTAGTCTAAGGTACATAGTTTTTACCAAAACCCTTACATTTGGTAAATAAATACATATTATATAACACTTACACGGTCATCCACCTGAATCACATTGTTTGTCTTTTGAACTGCGTTTTACACTACGCCGTAGCAAAACACATATATGGAAATTGAGAGTTGCCAGTACATATCACAATGTTCGTACGTCGTCACTGTAGCATCAAGGACTCGAGGTTGCGGTTCAGGATGGTGTCTTTGACTGAGTTGAACACCACTTCTATATTGTGGGTATCGATGGCCGTCGTGAAGTGGTGGTATAGTGTGGTTTTGGGCTCTCTCCGAACGTTCGCGAACATGTTGAGCAGGAACATTTGCACGTCGCGAAGGTTGTGAGGGTCGCCGGTGAACTGTGGGTAGTACCAGCGGATGTCGGTCTCCTTGCTGGCCGCTTTCCTTGCGAGCAGGTCCGACTTGTTCAGAAACAAAATGACGGAGATGCCTTTGAAGTTCACGTTGTTGACGATGGTGTCGAAGATATTTAAAGCCTCTTCTAGGCGGTTTGTTTTCCTGGAAACGAGAGACATTTTTATTAATAAACTAGTTTTAAAAGAGGTAAGGCAGAGGTGTAATGCACACATTATTCGTCAAGTATATTTAGGTTTGTAACGGACACAGTTTCATCTTCCGAGCTGATGCTGATAATTTTCTGTCAAAAAGATCAATTAAACCCAAAAACTCAAGTACAGCAAACATATTCACTACCGATGTGTCGCATATTTATAATCAACTAGTACTTATTAAAGACGTTAGAAGTTGTAGCAGAAGATTGATAAAATGTATCACAATAATTTAGGTACACCTTTGATATCATATAACTTATTAAACCTATAACAACTGGATCTTGGACAGCAAAACCACATGTAAAACCAAATAAAATTCTGTAACCATTCAACTTTGATATTTATAAGTATTAGATTGTAGACTAACGAAAAGATTTTATCTAATAATCTTGTAGTAAATGAGGATCTCGGTCGCATTGGACTACACGGGTGGCGTATAACGTTGCGGCTTCGAATATCATACGAGACAAAAGGTTGCGCGATCCATAAATGATTGTTCCGAGTGTTGGTCTCCTTTGTGTTGGTTAATTGTATCTTCGTAAAGTATGCCGCAACACGGGGCTTCAAAATAGAAGGAGGCGTAGTCTTTTTTTAAATATACACTTGTGTCAAGTTCATTCAAATATACACTTACGAGTGTTAGACAATCTCCATCATTTAATAGACAAATCTAAAAGAATATCTGTAAACCAAAGCAGATACTACTATCTCGTACAAGAAAACCAGCTGATGTGCATGCAAACATGAATGAAAACGCACAACACTGACGCAACGGACCGATAAGATCACTGCATACCGATTAATTAAATAATTACATATGTGACAATGTTTTATGTATGAAGACTGCATGCAATGTCCGTCAACCTTGGTCTCTCGGACGTTGGCTCGTTGGCGCCCGAGCGACATTCTCAAAACTATGATGGGCTGCAAGAGTGTTAGCGCATGCCACCTTGTGTCCATTCCTCGGGTATGTCAAAACCTCACCTATGTATGTATGTATCATATGTGGGGGCCAGTCAGTGCAGACCGGCGACACTTCGACCCAGTGGGATCTTTCGTGTCTGCATTGCAGTCTATTGGTCTCCCCACTGAGTTATCGCTGCTAAACCTCACCTAACTGAGTACGGAATGTCACAATCATTAGGGTATTATCCTGGCCCTGGATGAGACAATAATTGATGTAATTGAACCCAAATCCTTTTTCAGTCCATCTCGAAGTAAAATTAGAATGGTTTGCCGAAATCCATTCAAATATTTTAAATGCGGAAATAGCTCTGTTTGTTTGTTACGTTTTCATGACTAATTACGGCAATTGCTAACTTTTTAAATGAAAAAATGCATTTATGTCCTTTTACAAATATCAAACTATAGCTGACGTAGGCTAAAGAAACATGAACGAAATCGATTGTGTGCTCTTCTTCTATACTATAATAGTTTAACTTGTTACTAACTAACTGTTATTATAAAAACATAGTTTTTTATTTTTTTATTAAAGTATGATAAATCATTATAATAAAAAGTAGTGATGGCGTTGTGGCCAACTTTGTGAGCCACCTACCGAGCAAGGAGAACAACATCTTTCGGGCCAGCTAGTATACCTATCTACCGTACCAGAATATTTACGTATGAAAGGAAAAGGGGATCCCAAAAGGGATACCTTTTGAGATACCCAAAAGGAAGGATACCAAAGGAATACAAGAGGTCGACCCACAGTGATTGCCAATTACGGTTTATACCGAGAAACAACTCGTTATGTACCCAAAAGTGAATAGGGCTGTTGTAATTTTGTTATGGTTGACTCGCCCTACAAAATAGTGTCGTAGCCTGGCTTGTTTACACCATGTCTATAGGTCAAATATCATGCATGTTTGACCTAACATATTGACTTGTAGAAAGATAGAAAATCTGTTTATCTTATGAAAATCTTATACGGTCATATTCATATAACTTACAAGAGGTTTAAAACGTCGTAATGAAAATCATTTAAAAAGTATTCTACATAAAATGCTATATGGCGTAATACCGGTGCTGTAATAAATGCTTACAAGTCAATGAAGTATAATTTTTAAAATATTTTTTATAGAATATTGTCTTCTATTATTATTATTATATTTCAATGAATATTTTTTATAGACTTACCGAATATTTTAACTACAACAGTTGGCCTTTAGTAAGATTTTTATGAATAAAAATAAGTCTATTAAAGTCTCGCTAACAAGGCTAAGTGGTTAAACCAGATCGGACAGTTTAAATCGAACGGATTTGGCTGTCTTGTTTACGTAAGAAGGCAGTTCTTCCTTAAACAGTTCTTTGTGTTACTAAATAAGTATAAATATATAAAATACCAAATAATTATAATAACCCGACGGTTTTTGATAAAGTCTATGCATATGCTGGACTTCGAAAACGTCATAAATATGTCGATCGCGTTAACGTAAAACAAACTGGCACTAGGCACTCTGATGCTGGCAACACTCGTCATCCGTCGTTACGATTATTATTGCTGGCTTTAGTTGAAGCACTGCGCCCAATGTACTGTGCTTAACACATACTAGTATTTGCAAAAGTAATGTTTATTTACATTTCCACGACTAAACGGCTTCTAATGAAATTTTGCAAGGAAATAAATTCTATCCTGGGAAGGACAGAAGCAACTTTTTACCTCGGTATGAGTTTATGTGGCATTCACGCCGCGGACTGAAACTAGTCGTATAAGGGTAATACAATCACGAATAACAGAAAGCCGGTGTTGCACTTAGCAACTGGAATATCTCGTTCTCATTACAAAACACTTAAGAAATACCATAAATAATTCCGAACACCTAACTTCACTTATAAACAGTCTATCGAGACTAAAACCTAATTTACGTAACGTTATCTACGCCTAAGATCGACGTTTAAACGTTCAACGCGAATTCTTACAAACAACATCAAAGGAATACATCCGGCGAACCGAACATACTCGGGAGCAAATGTTTTAGGGTCGCAATAAAAATATTTATTGTGAAAAACAACGTGGCTCTGTTCGTGCTCTAACCGGATTTCAGTGTAGAATAACCTTTTTGATTTGTCAATGAAATATAGAAACGTATCATACTTTTGTTTTTGGTTGATGCGGGCGCTTTGAAAGTTACATGCTTCTTTGTTTTTTCTTCTGTTGTTTATGTCGTAACACATTCACACTAGACTTAAACTTGAATGACTTTTAGCAGTAACCTTGATTATGCGGATATTTTAACTTGTTCATTCGCTACAGATTTAAGAAGGCTTACTAAGTTTCTGCAGCTGTATATCACGTCATGGATGAGTAGACAATACTAAGAAATGAATCAGTTATGGCCAAAAACGTTAAGAAGGAAGGAAATGATATACCTACTATATATTTTGAAATTAAACTACTTTATACGGATTTTGTCACGTTGTTTATTTTACACATACATATACATAATAAATAATCTAGAAACTCCAATACTACTATTATTGAACTTTGCTACAATTTAAGCTATTTAAATACACATTGCGCCGACGTTTCGGTTGCTTTGCAGCAGCGATATTCACGGGGAGACTAAGATGGTAGTTTTAAAATAAACAACGCGACTAAATGCGTATAAAGTAATTTAATTTCAATGTATAACATTCGCGTAAACGTAAGACAATGCTATTATTTATAATTATGTCCTTTTATAAATACTGAAGAACATTTACATACGTACATAAGCGCCAACACCCTCAGAGAAGTAGTCAAGAGATGTTATATGTTTAGGATGATATAATGGGCGGCGAGCTTTTTGCTATGTACTGAGCACATTACCAGATATGGTGTACTACTTAGAAATTACATGACTTACGTATTTTGTGACATTTCGACACGTAAAATACGTATTCGATAACATATCGAGGGTTAGATACTATTCCGAAGCTTTAAGTATTTTTGACATACGCAAATAGCGTTTGACATAAAGGAAAATATCTGTGTATATCACGAATATACCGGCACGCGTGTATCCGCAAACCGCATCGCACGCACATCAAAACGTTCATAAATTTAGTTAATATAAAATGTATAATTAGAGTTTTATTGCCTTCAAATGTTTTGCTATGGAAATAAAATTACATATTTTAGTACTTGCATGACTACTGTGATAATATTGATGATAGATACCGGAGTTACAGCTAGCTTTGGTTTTCGTATATGTCAGGGTTACTCTACTTAAGTTTATTAACGTGTCATAATGAGGGCCTTTTGGTTCAAATGTAAACCCAGCATATATTCACTTAAAAATGATAGAGCCAATAACTAATTACTATTAGAATGATTTAAAAAAAATGTCTTTTCATGATTGGAAGGCGTAGTGGTTTATGGGGACACGTCGTCATTGCCATTGTGCCTAGTATCGTGGGTTCGATTGCAGACTATAAAGTACCTCGCGACATAGGAATTATTTTGTCGGTAATAATTATCCGTTAGTTAATAATTTATAGATTTCAGATTTTTGCTCAGATTGATCTCATAACTCTTGGTTCATTGTCAGTGTTAGTTAACCACTTAAGCACCTGTACCATTTGCGTAGATAAAATGCCTGCGTCTAAAATGCAATACTGTCATTATCTCTTCAGAAAACCCAGATATTAAATTCACTTTAAAACCCATGGTAAAGAAACGAAATATCACTAAATGTCATTAAAATACATATATAGGCAACGCGTAAGATATCCTTCTGAATACTAGGGTATCGCCTACACCGCTAAGTATTTATAATGTCCTCTAGACCAAATTTCAGTCACGGCGGCCAATCCTAACGGAGACTGGCGATCTGCGCAGGAGATATTATAGTGCACGAGCGTGTGTGGAAACACAAGTGCACTCTCTGTTCTTTAACTCTCATGATGCGATGGATGGTAATCCGACACGACCGAAGAGAGATCAGGCGCAGGACCAACGGCTTTACGTGCTTTCCGAGGCACAGGGGTGTCTAACACCGCCAACTTCCTAACTTCGGGCTGCTGTTGAGATTTCCTAACAGGAAACCCAATAACTTTTTGTAGCCCGACCCAGGATACGAACCCGAGACCTCATTCACGGCAGTCACAATCACTACCGCTGCGCCACGGAGGTAGTAGATATAACTTAGTAGTACTGAAACAGAACTTAACAGAACTGTGCGACTGGCAAATGTAGCCCATCTGTCGTGACTGCTAAACGTACACTTAATGCATGCACGCTGCGATACAAGACGATAAATTCACGCAACACAATATTTTATATTCGCCCGTCCTTTTCATTTCCGAAAACTAGGTTAAATAAAATAAACATGCAACACGCAAATCAATGCGGGTCGCGAACGATTTTGTGAAATAAATGTCTTGTCTCACGAACACAAAACTTCACTCGCTAAGTCGCTATCAATGTTGTAAGCAGGTAAAATTTGAGGATTCAAATCAGTAAAAATTATACACAAAAAGACAAAAGAAGGAAAAATAACCTTTTCACGAAAAATTACAATTCCCGCGCTAAGAGGCAAGGACCCTCAACAGAAATATAGTGATTATACCGATACTTTGATTAAAGTAATCAAAAACGTATACCATTTCATCACCAGCCAATGTCAAACGAAAATTTAAAATTGAAATAGAATATCGCTTACAAAATTGAGTAACAAATAAAGTATACACAGATAACAAATTATGTAACAAAAAAATTACGAAAATACGTTATAACAAGTATTAGATCATAGATAAGATAAAATTACTTGAGTTATGTTTACATTTGGATACACCGGCACGATGAATCAGACACATACTACGGAGCTAGCTTGGCTGCAGGAAAATTTCATTCATAGTGTAAGCATGTGCCATGACGTACGTAGCTAATTGAGTACTGTAAGCTTGGTGAATAAATCTTTTAGTTTAGTTACACCAAAGCTTTTGATAACACATATTTTGGCTGCGTGTCGGAAATGGTTTCTGGTTTTTATACCGCTAAGGTAAGGTAAATAAATATATCGACTATCGTAGCCAACGTGCGGTTTAAACGTTAATAGTGTTCGTAATTTTTGCGCATGAGCTTAGAGTCCATATAGCATATAGCACCATAGCTTAGAGTCTAAGCTTCGTACCGTACGAAGCTTAGAGTCTAAGCTATGGTGTGTACGCTTATATATTTTGTCGGCCTCGGTGGCGTAGCGGTTAGTGTAATCGACTGCCACGCCTGAGGTCGCGGGTTCGATTCCCGCACAAGTCAAACATTTGTGTGCATGAACATGGATGTTTGTCTTGGTCTGGGTGTTTCTATGTTAGTTAGTTTGGACTAGATGGTGTTGTGTGTATGTGATAGAATATTATATTATAATATTATATTATATATTCTCTAAAGACTATTGTAATTCTCTGCAATCTGAAAATAATTATCCTTTATTCTCTTGAAAATTATTTAAGTCCGCCAGCCAGGATTGTCTAACGTGGTGACCTATTTTATAGCTCAAGCAACTAGCTACACCAGCCGTACAATAGACATCTTTCTCCACTCCGTAACCTATCGACGAATGCGAACAACTACAAAGCTGCCAGCATTGTCACTAAGTCCATCCGTTTCCTACTGACAGCTTAGCAAAAACTGCTCGCAGACACATAACAATAAAGCCCGTCGTCACAGACGTAGCTATAATATATATTAATATGAATCAATGCAAGGCATATTACTACATATTTTCTATATACATTTTCTAATGACCACACACGCAGCTATAATATATATTTCTATGACGTCACCAAAATATGTCGACATATATATCTCGGTATATTTTGGTATATTGATATATATTTTGGTATATTAATATATATTTTGAGGATACCCGGTTCCATTTGTTCACCGAACGCCTGCCCGACGCCCGTGCTCGATGCGCACGAGCATTTCTCATTTCATTTGTTTTTAATTTTTACCTCAAGCATACTGCAAGACGTTCTTCAGAACTAATGCTTTTGCGCATAACCGTATCGCGTTTTATTAAATCATTTTTTATCAATTCATGAAGCTCGATAAATACCGATCTTGAACTTCTAAAATACTGTGCAAATTTATTAGATGATAAATAATGGTACAAATTAAATTCGCCATGAGTTCTCTTTTGTTTTATATGCGACTCTACCCAGATGGTTCTATTTTTCGTTCCTGACAAGGCAACATCATGCATATCAAATTCATATCGGAATCATCCTCTGAGGAACTTTCAATTAGATCTAAAAGTAGTGCTCTTGTCGAATTCATTTAGGTACCTAGATTGATTATAGTGCTATTTCAAAATTTGAACATTCTGTACAGAAAACAAGCTTTAAAATCGTGCGCTTGCAAGGACGACCGCAGACCGAGTGAGGGCAAAATATATATTATAGTATAGCTCCCGTGTGTGGTAGCTGGCTATACTCTAATATATATCTCGATATATTAATATATATTATAGCTACGTCTGTGACGGCCTTAAGTGATGTGGCTATGACCTTTTCTAAGGTACCTACTCTACCGTCATAAGGAAAAAATGCGTGTATGTATCTAACAATTTTTTTTTAAATTATTCCTATTGATTACCTATTTGGAATCAGTAAACAGGCCGCATATGCCAGTATATTACAAAAATCTTATTTTGGCAGATACGTCTTTCTTCTTTATGACAGCAGTACGATCATAATTGTATTCGAATTCGAATATAGTAGTGCACAACGCGAATACCTACTTTATACGGTCAAAAATATAGTGTTAGGTAGACAGTGTGTTGTCAGTACGTTCGAATAATTCAAAAACCAGTACTTCAGGAGTGCTACTCTAGTCTCGCAATTAATATATAAATCTTTTCTAATATAATATCAGCCCTATATTAAACTGTCCCGCGACTGGGCACGGGCTTTTTCTCAGTGTGTGGGTTAGGCTATAGTCCACGCTGGCCCAGTGCGGGTTGGCAGACTGCCCATATCTTCGAAAACATTATGGAGAACTCTCAGACTTGCAGGTTTCCACACGATATTTTACTTCACCGTTAAACCATAAGGATAATTCAATATTTTAATACGCAAATAACTTCGAAAAATCTGAGACGCGCGACTTGGGTTCGAACTCGAGACCTCTGCGTAACTGTCTTACAGCCTCCCACTAGGCTATCGCTGCTAGTTTAATATTTTTTATATATTTAATTCTAACAAAAGGAGGATGACAGCCACAAACCGGGAATTTCCTACTCCCAGCATTGTGACAAACCGTAAAACATTGCGCTACGCATGACAAATCGTTTGTGAAATATTTGCGTCTTATTTACAGTAACACATAACCGGTATTGATAACAACGCGACATTAACTTCAAGGCTACAACAATTGTAGAAAACTATATGCAAATGTAAGACTAAAGAACTTTTTTAACGTCCTCGTTTACAATTCAGGTCACCGGTTGTCTTTGTAATTAGATCGTTTCACCCCTACTCGTAGTTATGACTGCTGGTGACGGCAAATACATCTGCACTACTTATTTATGTAACTATAATCTACAGTACTGCTACTCTTAGTAAGAAACAAATCCATCCACGGCAACAGGTAAATGTAAATTCATATTCTTGGTTAGTTAGTGTAACCTTGACGTTCATAAGCGGTTTTCCCCTATAAAGAAACACAAGAGGCAAGATTTTTTTAGATTTTTATTCACCATAACTTTGTTATAACACGTCCTAACTGATAAAACATGACGTCCTTTCTGCCAGGCCTACCTTTTTTTGATGAAGACAATGTCATCAAAAAAGGTTTTGTACCAGCTCCAACTTATGAGTTTGTAATCGGTAATTTAATAAGTAGACGTAGAAAAAGTACGAGGTTTCTAATTTGTTATTTATTAATAACTAGACTTTGCCGGCGGATTTCGTCCGTAAATTCGACAGTACCTACCTTTTTTTTTATTCTTTATCTGTTTTGGGGTTTTTATTCTATAGAATACGTAGACCCCATCGTACAGTACTTTTTCTGGATGAAAGGTTTCTTTACCTCTGACAACTTGTATGCGAAATTTCACGATGATCGGTCGAGTAGTTATGCGTGAAAGCATAGCAAACAAACAAATTCACATTCGCATTTATTATATAAACTTTTACCAGCGGCTTCGCTCGCATAAAAGTAGGTTAGGTTATGTTAGTAACAATACCTTTTTTAAATAAAATTTAGCTTATGTTACTCGGTGACAATATAGCTTACTAATAGCGAAATAATTTTTTAAATCGTTTATATAGTTTTTTAGTTAAATCCTTACAAACAAAGAAACAAAAAACCAATCTTTCCTCTTTATAATATTAGTACCTATAGATAAGTTAGGATAGTTTGAAGTCCTCACCTGTCTTCCGACAACACCTGGTCGAACTCCGACGAAGACACAAGAAACAGTATCGAGGTGACTGAATCGAAGCATTGCGTCCACTTCTGCCGCTGCGTTCTCTGACCACCGACGTCGACGAACACAAATGGCACATTGTTTATGTTGATGGTGCACTCCGTGATACCCTTCGTCGCTTTCCGGCAGTGCAGGATATCTTGGTGGGACGGCACGTAGTCTGGTCGAGCGATGCGTTCTAACTCATCGAAGAAGTAGCTCACACTGTCGCTCTGGAATTAAAACAGGATTTGCTCACATAAATGTTTGTGTGATGATATCTATATAAGAAGTTTGATTTTTGTGGGGAAAAGTCTGATGTTGCCAATAATTAGGTCATTGGAAAAGAGAGCCGGGTCCTCTTCTTTAAAAAAAAGACAACTCCCGCACTAGGTATAATTCCTGTGTCGCGGGGGACTTTACAAACATTCAAACAACGGACACAAAGAACCCCCAGACTCGGAACAATTATTTGCGGATGACACAAATTGTTGTCCCGCGTGGGAATCGAACACTTGACGGCAGTTGCGAGGCGGCCACTTGAACCACTACGCCATCTGTGCAGTTTGCCCGCTTCGGGCAACTATTACCGCTTATAGGAAAACAGGGTTAGAATCGTGAAACTATATTACTGCGTTTCGCCCGGTAAGTCAGTGTACCGACGGCTTTGCCTCTCTCATTCCTTTCACTCATCCCATCTGTAATTAATTTTGTCTACGTCTTAGGGAGCCTTAGTGTTGCCAGCAAGCATACGCTACGAAAACCACTTACCATCATTGGACCGGAAGGTTTATCAGGCCAAGGAAGATACTCAAGAAGTTGTGAGGTGAATCAGTGTTTACTCCAAACAATGGCTAACGTGTCTAATAAAACTACTAACGAAGCAATACCTACGCCTACACATGTGATGTATTTTATTGGTAGCAGTTAATGCCTTAATTGTTCAAATTATGGCAGACCAATGCTATTAAATGCTTGTAATTTTCTAAGTTCTTATCAATATAGAATCTTACAACAAGAAAATGTATTTTTTTTCGTTTAGGTTGCCTTTAGAAACAATTAATCTGAAGATAACACAAAATTGAAAATGAGAAAAGAAACAGAAACATGTAGGAAAATACTAGTTAAATCCAAACAAACGACTGTGATTTGGGATTTTATATTCTTAACAGTTTAAATGCCACGCAGCAAACGCAATAATATATCGTTTCCTGATGACTGCGGCGACGCCCATCGTCTCAATGCGTAGATATACCTATGTTCTAATTTATAAATGAGAAATACACTATATTTAATCGTCCGCAGAGTCAATAAGTGCCTCGAAATTAGCCGTACAGAGTTTTGTACGGACAATTTCGAGGCACTTGTCGTTAGCTTGACCAGCTGGTTTGGCGCACGATGAGTTGCCAGCCTGAGAGTTATTATGTATATTCCTAATCGCCTAATCTACGTATGTAATACTATTTCCCAGATGAGCCGAAAATGTGATCTTAAAAATTTCTTGGAATTATACTGCGAAGCAGATATGTAACCTTCAGGAATAAATGGGTCTATTCTTTACAGCTTTGAATGCACAGACAGATGGATAAAGGCTTGTCACGCCTTTGTACTTTTTGTACCTCGAGCTTAAAAAAATACGATTGAGTGCTGCCAACCGCAAAAACCTCGTTTCCTAGAGCTAAATGAATATCCTACACATTACAGTCGTGCATATTAAATTAACAAGCACATGTAACAACAGTACATTTAGTAAACAGGTGGGTCATACAACTCTAGTGCTCTTATACGAGTTGCGTGACGGAGTAAGTCTGCAATAAATATAAACGTACACACAATGTGCAGATGACACGCTTTGCAGAAAACGCCAAAACACAAAGTAACTAAATAAGGCCGAATATAGAAACCGTTGGACTCGGTAGAGAAACATCTAGATTATTCCGAGAGCGTACATTTGTAAGCGGTTGTTATAAGGGACGGTTAGACTATAACGAGGCTATAACGGCTCTGGTACGAGAACGAAGTTCTATGGTATTGGATGTCACTAAATTTTTATTTCATTGATCGATATTGGCAACAACAAGTATTGCAATATTGTCAATTAATGGATATGTTACGGTTGCTGTACAAACTCTTGAAGAAGAACTCTTCAAGAGTTTATACAGCTACTACCATGATATTTAGTAGTATCTGGGTAGTAGCCGGGGCTGTTAATAATGACACACCCTAACACTACGCCCAGAACGAATTAAAGGTGCAGGTATCCAAATAGCTAGACGACTAATAATTAAATAAAAAAATGTTACCGTTATGCAGTTATGGATTAAGGAGTCTGCCCACTACACCGTCTCATACCATGACCGTGCTAAGAACGTATCAGACAAGAAAAGCAACACGATACGCCCTGCTATAGGAACTGCTGGTCGGTGACAGAACGGTCTAGTGGGCATAGTCTTATACATTTCCTTACAAAGAATATTTTTTTGCCTGACACGTTCCTAGCACGATCATGGTATGAGACGGGGTAAAGGGGACGAATCCTTTAGGATCTGTAATTGATCAATGAGAATACATCATATCCGATGGGAATACGCTCATCAGTTAACTCTGTCTACGTAATGTGTAACGTCTGCCAACATGATGATTTCTACTTATTAGATTTTCTTTTTGCATGTTCATTATAAGTCATAAATGCAGAAGCTATATAATTAGGTTATACAGCTCTATTTAATAGATAGAAAATCAAAATAATTATAAATAATATGTACCTAGTCTCCACCTATATGTATGCAAGACCTTGGGTCAAGCCGATTATTGGATCATTTTCCTCAACAAATTAGGTAAAGGACTTATGACATAAATAGTATAGAGTACATCATAACCACAGATATTAGTAATCATAAATTAAATATTAGTATTACACTTCAATTATATACGTACCCTACTTCCTCTGAAGAGTGTTGCAATAGGCACAAAAACAGCGTCATTAAAATAAAAAGAAAACCGCAAAGTAGAAAAGACTGCACGGATGACGCAGTCGGTTAAATGGTTACCTCGACACTGTCAACACACAAAGTGTTATCGGCAGATAGCTATGTTGGAACTGGGTACTTTGCGACCGTTCCTTTTTATTTCTTTTTTAATGGTGTAGGTGGCAAACAAGCGGACGGATCGCCTAAGAGTATGCGATTACCGCCGCCCATGGACACCCGCAACACCAGAGGAGTCACAAATGCGTTGCCAGCCTTTTAAATTTTCCCACCAGGAGGTAATTTGCAAAATTTCCAACAACACAGATTGTATGTGAGGTCAAATGGTATGGTGAAATTTCACATACACGTTGTTAAGTGCACAGAAAAGGACATAATGTACCTTTTATCCTGAAAAAGTACTGTTTATAACCTAACCTATATTTATGCGAGCGAAGCAGCGGGCACAATCTAGGCTTTACATAAAAGGTAATTTTTCGCTTTGCATATTTCCGATGGATGATAGTCAATGTTTCTAGACTTCAATCAGTCGCTAGCTTAGTAAAGCAAAAATCTAGATTATCTATAACATAAAGTAGGTATGCATTCATGCACGCCACAATCAAATTGCGATTTTCCGTTTTTGCTATAATTGTTTTATTCATTATCGATTGAATTCACCTTCACGGCAATAACGCGTTGGAGAAAGGAGATCACAGTGCTACCTCTTATGCAATACAAATTATAAAGCTATCTATTCACTGCACGTCTTTCCCGGAACTAAGTATTTACAAGTATGACGTAAGGACCGAATAATAGACAAAAAAACTAGACAAAAAGTAATTGCACAGTATTTACGATTAAGGTTGCGAGATTAAAACTTAAAATAACATGACGTTGATATCATGTAATAGAGAGCGAGATATCTAAAGATCCGCTATGGACTTGGGGCATCTTGCTCTTTAATCTTCATGAGATGCAAGGACGTAGAAGATAAGATCAAGTATAGCAGATTCAGTGGTGGGCAACAGAAAATAGGTACAAAGGTATTTAACGTTAAATTTGATAATACCTAGGCATAAAACTAAGTTCCGTTAGGAATAGAGCGAAACGTAAGGCAAAGCTATACAGCCTGCAGCAGTGGTCAACGCATTTACATACATTCAATCTTTAGCAAGAGGGCGAAATACAACAAAGCTAGGGATTCCAAGATGGGACATACATTTTTTGAATCATACAATTACAAGAAAAAGATTACGCGACAAAACCAACGTTGCCTATTATTTGATGACTGTATGAATCAGCCGACTCGCTCTAAATACTAACATCCTCTTAAAGGAACCGTCAAAAGTAGTAACACCGTCGCCTCGTCTGGTGATTAAAAGTGCCGGAGGAACCAACTCTCATATTATTTTCCTTTCGTCCTATCTTTAACCTGTCAATTGCTGAAATGCCAGTCATATTTGCAAACATATTGTGTTTGGCCACCGATGTGCCGCTGTCACTCAATAAATTCTAGGGTCAAAGAGACTCTAGAATCCATAATCTGTTTGCGAGTGACCTCTACTGGGCAGTGCCACTTTAATCGTAAAGCAAGGAACCAGACGTGCCAAACGCTTGTTTGACAGCATAATCAAAAAATAATTCAAGAAATGAATCACAAGTTATAGCTCTCGTCTTCTTATTCGCTATCGAGCTCAAATATAAAAGAGCGTCACTAAATAATGATTCATGAATTATTTTAATTCTCATAACGAATCGATTAAAAATTATTTCCTCATAAACAGCGCTACTAATTAACTTTTATGTTTAATCGCATTATTAATTTATTATTTAATAACTTATGGTAATTATCATCAATCTTTGCCCTACGTCGTTTTATTATTATTAAGAAAATATTTTTGTTATTAATTAATTATTATATGCTTTGATAATATACATATTTTAATAATAAAAACATAAATAAAAGCCTTGTTGATCCCTTGTTATAATTTTACGATTATGTATGTTTGCAACCGGTCACGAGGACGAAAGTTCATTTTCCAGATCGTACAAAAGTGTGATTGCCTTTTTTCGGTTAGAAAACTCACGGCAGCAGCACGAAAGGAGATGTGCTTGTATCTTTATAAAGTGTATCGAAAAAACTGTTGACGAAATGAAAATTTTAAATAAGTCTCGCGCTTTACAAATATGAACTTGAGACTATTTAATGAACACAATCATATAAAACTGATACCTCTAAAGGGTTATTCAGAATTATCACAGGCACCAGTATTTCGTCAACTGCATTTGTGCCTCTCGTAATAGAAGCAGAGTTGTATCGGTATAGTGCTATACTCTGACTAGACAGTGGTGTTAGTTAATGAGAATTCCTTAGCAGAAAAACCCTATAACACCGCCTAAAGCAGGTAAACTGGAAACCTAATTTTTAGTAGTTGCGTATGCAATAAATCTGTATATCAATGCAGTACATTAGCCTATTTTAAATACATAATAACATAGTTCCCATGTATAAATTCAACTGCCATCAAAACGAGGAAAATATGGTACGTAATTTTCTTTTATTAGCCTCTCGAGAACCGGGCGTTAGTCATGTTGCAAATTATATTGGTAATTATTTATTACTACAATACATTTATTGTCCACCCAAAAGATTCACATTTTTACACATATTGGAATCTATAGATTGAGATGTTAGAATGTTTGGCACTCATTCACACGTAAACTGTTAAACTGGTTTGGATGAAACTCAGTATAAAGATAAGCTGTCATGAAACTCAGCATAAGGATATGCTATGTCATGAAACTCAGCATAAAAATAGGCTATGCCACGAAACTCAGGATAAACAGGCTATATGCTGGCAGGTTCCCTTTTCCAGAAAAGCACATTATAGTTTTATCTCTGTAATGCGAACGCATAATGTGAGATTATTAGGCTGCCTGTCCATTGAATATTTTTTATATTGCATACTGGAGCGGAGCGGAGATTTTATGCAATCCTATTGGATAATATTTCTCCGTTTCTTCGCTCCGTAGCCTCGCTACGCTTTAATGGACAGGCAGCCTTATAGGACACAGCATAACAATGAAAGTACTACACAAGCAGATAAGTTACAAGTACTGAGTGAGCAAAATTAATAGGAAGACGACAACAAATTCTTGCTTAATTCATAAAAACTTTATACACTTTCATCTTTTTCTACTTAAAGATGTATCTAACCTCAGCAAATCGGTTTTGGAGAAAAGCCGGACAGTATCAAATGCATCGTACTTATGTGTAATCGAAGGGTTTGGTAAAGCTAATATCCATATTTCGCAAGCAGTTCGGTTCCCACACAGTAGTGTACGGTCAATGACCATAATATATAACTAGTACAGCGAAAGCCCAGTTGGGAGACATTATTGGACTGCCAGGCACGAGACTTAGGTTCGTTCGCAAGTTCAAGCACGTAATTCTGACTTTTCAAGTCAATTATTATCGCTTGCTTCAGCTTTTGCTTATTTTCCTTCACTGTTGTAGTGAAGGATAATATCATGAGGTTACCTGCATGTCTGAGAGGTTCTACATCATTTTCTCAAATATCTCAACTCTGCAAAATCACTCTAGAGCAGCGTGATGAATGTGACCTGACACTTCTCATACTAAGTGATGATATATTTGATAAACAGGATTAATATTTTTATATTAAGTATTAGTAAGGCATACACTCCATACTTTTGCTAAGGATTTCAATTACACAAGAATACCCGAAAATGTGTTTTAGCCATTCAATTTTAATCTAACAATGCATTTCAGGTAAAGGATTTTACGGTTAACTATTTAAATTATTTAGTATGCTTTGTCGTATTTCCTGACAGAAATATATTTCTGCTACTATGTAAATATTGATTCCCTCTTTCCTGGTACCGCAGTCGCCCCTATAATCAGACAGCGTAATAATAAAATCAATATCCCACACCACTTCGCTTCGCTATTCTTTATCAAGCTAAAAATGTAACAATTGATCGATTTATTGCGTTTCAACGAATCACTCACGTGCGCCTTGTCTAAAAATGTATCAAGGTGTTAAAAGTAAAAACCTAACATAGCAACTAACAGTTAAAAACCTATAATCACCGAATACAAACGAACAAGGATTTTTGCCGAAGTTTTAAAGAGCGATGGTTAATGAAAAGATGCTTGAAGTGCCAAGTATAAAGGCCTTGAGATTTAACTTTACGCTACGCAGCTATCATTTTATTATAACTCGCTTTGAATGTAAAAGAATAACGCCATGAGGTAACCTGTATCGCTGAAAGACAGCGCAGTCTACATACTAGTGATTTATATATGCATTTTATCGTATGGAATCCTATTTTATAGCCTGCCTACAATTCAGAACTAGTGACCGTGTTTTGCCACAGCAAGTAACTATGTTACTTCACTGCGCCAATGCATGGGACCACTTATCCACCGCTGTCAGTACAAAGCCTCCTTAAAATGTAACGGCAATTCTACTGACTGCAGGAACACCACACATCACATCTTCTGTAGGATAAAGGTACTCCAATCAAGCTGTTCTAGGTTTAATCGAAGATTTCACAGTGCCATAATGAAATCATATAAAATAAACGTTAAAAAAGAACTTTTAAATAGCCCGACTCCTAACTTTAAACATTTTGAAACGACAGGTAGTTTAATAATTTCGGTCGTTCATGTATAATGGGGCGAAAACTAGATCACGATGCGGTGCCAGTGTCTAAAACAGCGGGATTAATGTCCTGGGTATAAACCCGTTCTAAAACTGTTTCATTTCACCTGGAAGTGCTCAATATATCAGTCTTGATACTCATTTCTAAATATACGATGCAAAATTGCAGATGCTAGTTTCTACAAACTTTTTTCGAGTGTGCGACCTTCATTCGTATTCGGCTGCGTGTGCTTAGCATAATAATATCCTCCAGACCAAATTTCGGCCATTGCGGCCAGTCTTGGTTAAGACTGGCCGCAATGGCCGAAATTTGGTCTGGAATCAACTACGCAGGAGATATTATAGTGCACAAGTGTGTGCGTAAACACAAGTGCACTCACTGTTCCCTAACTCTCATGATCCGATGGGACGGTAATCCGACACAACCAGAGAGAGATCAGGCGTAGGACTAACGGCTTTGCGTGCTTGCCGAGGCACGGGGTTGTCTTACACCGCCAACTTCTTAACTCCGAACTGCTACTGAGATTTCTAAACAGAAAAACCGAATAACTGTTGGCCCGACCCGGGATTCGAACCCGAGACCTCATGCACAGCAGTCGCATTCACTACCACTGAGCCACGAAGACAGTCGTGCTTACCATATACGCTGAATAAGTGCTGTTTGTACCTTCTCCGACGTGGAATATTAAAAATGAGGTAAAAAGTAAATTCAATTCACTATACTGTATTATACTATGACTGGTGTAAGATGGAAATCCGTAGTCTCTGCCTACCTCTCTGGGAAACAGGCGTGAATATATGTATGTATGTATGTATGGTGTAAGATACAAATGAAATAGCTAAGAGGTAACGGAACGATCAGGTAGGTAATGACTCATATGAATTAAAATTAAAACCAAAGATGGTTTTAGTTTTATTTCTATCTACAACTTACAATTTTTACCAACAGCACTCATTTTTTTATTGTTAAAAGTCATGGCATTTTAGAACATAACAGTCATTCCTAGACTGAGGGCCACTTCTCGCAATAAAAACAGTTCAGAATAGAATTCTCGTCTAGTCTCGTGTCATAATTATCACAAATAGTTCATTAACTATTATATTATATATATATATATATTATTATTATATAGTATCTTTCTCTAAATTAAGTCGTAGTCGCATATTGAGTCGCAGCAGCAGACTGGTAGACCAGACACGATAGGTTTTTAATTATATCTGGTATTCTAAGATTTGACTGACTACAATAGACGCGATACACGAACCAAAATTACAATTTAGATTTATTTGACTTTTAATTTATATCTAGGAATATGGTCACAGTAAACAGTAGTATAAATAAGAAAATCTTTTCTTTGCAGCCGAACACGACTATGAACTTTAATTAGAGTCATACTCGTTTTTTTATACAACTAAGGTGGCAAACAAGCTTACGGCCCACCTGATGGTAAGTGGTCATCGTAGCCTATGGACGCCTTCAACACCAAAGAGAAAAGAAGAGAAAAAGGAAGTGGGAAGGAAAAGAAGCGGGCAGAGGGAAAGAGGGTGACTGGGCCTCCGGTACTCTCACTCACCGAACGAAACACAATAGTAGGAATACTGTTATTACGAAATGTAGGTGGAATTCACTCCTGTCTCACTCTTCGAGGCGTGAGACAATTTATGCACGAATAATACGTAATACAATTTTTAATAACGCACTATTTGTTAAAAAGCGTTAATTCTATTTATATAAAAATATTAATAAGATAACATTGACAAGTCAATTTGCCATGAAAGAACCTTCTTTAATGCTCAATTGGTCGACGACATAATACAAAGATCATTCATAAAAGCATAATATTATCTGCGGAAAGAAATGCATTCCTTCGCTCTGTTTCGTAGTAATCTGCCGAGATGTGTTTATTTATTATTATCCTGTTAGCGAACTAATGGATTAGAGGAAATACAAAGACTACGTATGGCATGGTTGATAATAAGAACATTATTTTTTATAAAACGAAGTAATGCTAAGAATAGTTGGCGCCAAAACATCCCGTGAGTTACTGACTCATCATTCTGGTGAATGAGCTGTAGTATCTATCCGTTCGCTAATATATTAAATCACGTGTGCGTGGGTGTACGGCAGAGGAGGACAAACACGTAAATAAAATCAATTTTACTTCATACTTTTAACATGAAACAGATCACGTAACTACAGCTGTGCAATGCCGGCTGAGAATGCACTGACATACATAAAAAGCCGACACGTGGTAGTACAAAACAAAGATGTTTTAAATAAATATATCGAAAAATGTGTCACTAGTTATCTATCGATTTATAAAATTGTCATAATAATATTTCGATTAACCTGATAACATTTTAGTCTATAAAAATGCATCAGCTATCAATTTGATATGTCCAATTCATATAAATTGGTTGCTATACTATTTATTGTTCTGTATATATTTATATTTTATAATAATATCAGCCCTATATTAAACTGTCCCATTGCTAGGCACGGGCTCTTCTAATTGTGAGAAGTGAAGTTATACATATTTTATATTATTGTAAAAATACCAATACATTTTTTATTAATAATATATATATTGTCTATTCTTGAAATATAAATAAATTTTTCAATTACCATTGCATTTTGTACAGAAACGATGAAATTATATGTAGGACATAAACGACAATTTCATAGTTAAAGACCTAATATAAAGGTAGTACCTATTAATTAAAATTGTTTTCTACACATCACTCTAACTACTGCTACAATAATAATTCATTCTATTAGTCTAATATACAGACCTCATTCATAGAAGCCAGTGCAGTAATGAGGACAAAACACCGTCTCCAATTCCCAAGCCCTTTACTTGTCGTCCAAAAACACGCACGTCTATGTCATTACCGAAACGGGAGCGGTTTACTTAGTGTTCATTACGGCGAGCCTATAGCTGGTGCAAACCAATACTAATTAAAACCTTCAATGTATAGAGTGCCTTTATTTCACACCAACACTTGTGAAATACTGTAGTACGAAGTTGATTATCTAAACCAGTGAGAAACAGCAATGTATTGCCGTAAATCTTAAGAGTTGGAAAAACAATATGCAAAGGTCACGTGATACGACGTGACCTTGAGTCAGAGGTCAAAGGTCATAGTCATTTCGAGGTATATCGACTACGGAGTCGAATGGCGTTGACCGCGAGTCTCTAGCTCTTACGATTCTAGAGTGGAAAGATGGTATCACGTGACCTTAAGGTCAGAGGTCAAAAGTCATAGTCATTTCGGGGGTATATCGACTATGCTGAGTCAGATGGCGTTGACCGCGAGTCTCTAGCTCTTACGGTTCTTGAGTTGAAAGTTATAAACGGACGGACGGACAAAGCTGTTGTATAAGATTTTTTCGAACTCTAAAAGGAATGTGTTATTAAGGCCCCTTAATAATTTTCTAAATATGGATTTAAGATGATCAGATTAGGAAAGTATGGGTATTGGACTGACTTGAGGGCGCAATGGTAGTGCGTACGATTGCTGTGCAGGTTCTTAAATACGTGCGACATAAAACTATTGCCGGTGTATGTTGGTGCAATACAGCTCATCCTTCCTCTTCATAGACATAGTCTATATGATCGTAAGACTACGTATGTATATATGCAACCCCATGTATAACAATACTTGTAATATAAAATGATGCCAGTCTCTTACAATGCTTAATCTATTGGGGCTGTCATAGATCGAGTAGGAGACCGAAGGAACAACCAATATCATATTTACTTAGGCTTTTTTAATTTGATAATTTGATTGTATGTACCAATTTCATGAATGATATTTGTATGTCTCAATGACCAAACACGGTGCACAAACAATATAAACGAGTCTGCCCACTACCCCGTCTCATACCATGACCGTGCTAGGAACGTGTCAGGCAAAAAAATATTCTTTGTAAGGAAATGTATAAGACTATGCCCACTAGACGTTCCGTCACCGACCAGCAGTTCATATAGCAGGGCGTATCGTGTTGCTTTTCGTGTCTGATATGTTCCTAGCACGGTCATGGTATGAGACGGTGTAGTGGGCAGACTCCTTTATAATCTAAGACTTATTGAGTTCGAATTTGCATATTTGATGTTCGAAGTGGAACACTGTAAGTCGGAGTAGGCCCGGATCCTATAACGCGGCTGTCCCTATCTAGAAAAGTTCGGCATTGTCAACCATTTTCCATTGCAATAGTTAGGGTGGGCAATATGAGGCTGCGTGGCGGGTTTCTCTCTTCCCAATAATTTTATTACAATGGATTGCTGCCAAGTAACTTCTAATTCGGATTTTCGGAAGTTATATGACTTTTCGAAATTATGTGCGTATTGATTGACAATTATCGCCTGCTCCGTGCCTCGGAGAGCACGTTAAGCCGTCGGTCCCGGCTGCCATGAACATCTATGGCAGTCGTTATTGGGAGAGTGTCGACACAAAAGATCCCACTGGGTCGAAGTGTCGCCGGTCTGTACTGACTGGCCCCCACATAAGATAACATCTAATGCGATTCAATGTTTATCAAATAATGATTATACTGAACAACTCTTATGTCGGATGAACTTGAAAATGATATAAAATTAACAAGCGTATGGTATTATTTAAGCGCTATACCTAATAATCTCACTTTCATATTGCAAGATATAGATCAATAGATTTCAAAAACGAACTAAATAGATCTAGTGGATCAATCAAGTTACAAGCTATTTTTGTCATTAATGCATTACCTACTAGCAATTGTACATATGACTAATATTCTTGTTTATCATCATCATCCATTTAGCTAACTATAATGCGTTTGTAAGGAGGTTGTTTACGTCGGTAGTGCAATGGTTGGGGTTCGAAACGACCTCTTGATCGCAAGTCCATTTTGCAACCGCCATTGACGTTTCTAGGGTTATCTTAACCTGAAATTTGTAATTGGCTATAACCTACTACGGTCTTGACTGACAAAATATAGGAATATAAAACTTCATAATGGTTATGACAACCGGATCTACCAAAATAAAAATAAACAGGCTATAAGATATCTCGGAAGTCAATTCAAATGATCATTTTGACTAAGTACCGTTAGAATCTAACATTAAGACA
This sequence comes from Catocala fraxini, assembly GCA_930367265.1. NCBI lineage: Eukaryota > Metazoa > Arthropoda > Insecta > Lepidoptera > Erebidae > Catocala > Catocala fraxini. The sequence continues at coordinate 889,381 of OV884032.1, forward strand.
TGTATGAGAAATTACTTCCAATGTTTAAATAATAGTAGCTACCAGTTGCGGGGTCGGTCAAATAATACATGAAAGGTTATATTCAAAACACGTAGTGCTTTGTACCGCAGCTAAGTTATTATTTATTGAGATATGTTGCCCAAACCGCCATGTTGGACCTAACTCGCGAAATACACTGCATAGCGTATCGGGCAAGTGGTGTCTACACGGAACAATTTATTAGTGTGACCCACAAATAGTATAATTTTTCTAAAGCTGCATGTCCATCTGCCTGTTTCTTTAACTGGCGCTCTAAGCGGTATATACTCTGTCGCAGGGGACTTTATAAACTGAAACAACGGACACCAAGAACACCCAAATTCGGAACATTTATTTTCGGTTCTTATTTCGTAATTGTATGTTTCAAAGCCCCTGCAACACGAGGCTGTATCCCTAATATGGATATTGTGTTTTAAAAACTATATAACTATTGTTTGCGAGCGATAGTTAGGGCTAGATGCCAGGGTAGGAGAAAGATTTATAGCGGTTTGATGTAAGTAAATGGACAGCAAAAGCATGATGAGTCTGAAAGTGTGCCCGGTACACAGCTATAGACGAAGCCATCTATTCTGTAGTGCGATAAAGCAACGGGTGAAATATGTGTATGATCATACTTCTGTGCCTTTTATTATTTCGTAGTTACAGGCGTGAGGCTACATGTGTAAATTTCGAATATAAAAAGCAACCAGTAATTACTAAATATCTGTTAAAATCACGCCCTTTATTGACACATTTTACTTTTTTCATTTTACACACAGAAATAAACACTTTTTACAGAAATACAATTATTAATTCGGAGTGGAGTTAAAGCTTTTATTTGAGTAAAAAATATAAACAGCCAATAATTTTATAGTAATCGATTCTATATGAGAAACAATTGTACTCACAACCAATGTCGATAAGAATGCCTGCATGTGTAATGTTTTGATCAAACATCAGACATATTTGGAATAAGGTCACACGGACGTTATAAAGGAGTAATTAAGCATCGAGTTACTAAGCTCTTGCTTCTTCAACTTGGTAAATTCAAAGATAAAGCATGAGTCTATTAAAAAATAATTAAATTCGTAGTTGTAACTATCACGCTGCGCTGCAAAAAATAATACATCCTAACTAATCCTAACTAATATTATATCCTAACCCTAACTAATTATAAATGTGAAAGTGAGTTTGTTTGTTAAGCTTTCACGCCTTAACTACTCGACCGATCATCATGAAATTTCGCATACACGTTGTCAAGGGAACAGAAAAGGACACAGACAAACGAAGACACGAGAAAAATACTGTCACTAACCTACATTTACGCGAGCGAAGCTGCGGGCAAACTCATATTTCTTATATTTTCTTTTAATACTCTAATTGAACTTGACAAACATTTTACAGCCATACACTATGAAAGTTTGTATGTTCTGCCTTCTTATATTTTTACATCCCACGCAACATAGAGCGAGCCCATTGTCACTTATCATGTAATTGCAGATACTGTCCTTCTGAGAATCTTATGTGAGCATTTTGATGACATTTATTTTAAACAAATGATTAATTAATTAATGAATATGTCTTTATATACCCGAACGGATATCGCACTTACATATTTCTAGCATTTAGGTCTTATGTAATAAGCAGCGATCTTATTTACGTTTACGGTATCATTTACAGGCACCATATTACGACTAAATATTGCAAACAACACCAGCCACTAGTTTTTTTTCAACTCCCTGACTACGAATAATTCCTGTGTCGCGGAGAACTTTATAAACATTCAAACAACGGACACAAAGAACACCAAGACTCGGTACATCTATTCGAGGTTCACACAATTTTTTGTTTCGTATGAAGATCGAACCCATAGCACTCGGCGCGGCGGCATCGGCAGTGGCGAGGCAACCGTCTCAGTTCAGTCAACAATATAAAGAAGATAATTCTCAAGATTACCAATACTTAAAATTATTACCAAAGACACATTACAGAGACAGCTTGTGAAATTATAGACAGTCAAGTAATTCACTATCAAGCACATACCAACAAAGATAATGTTAATGAAATATTATCGCAACGTTTACGAAAACACATGTATTAGCAAATAGTGATACACTCGTACTACGATGAATCATTCGGTGTAAAAAAAAACATCGATGACGTCGGCATGATATGCTCCCAAGTGTCAGAGCAAACATCGACTGACTTTTTTACAATCACAGATGTGTTGTGAATCACATCAATACACTGTGCTAAACGAAACGTGCTGTGAAGTTTAGCATACATTCAGTTAGATATGCAATAAAAGCAATGCTTCCGTAAAAAAAGTAATACTTGGAAAACAGTGACATAATGTAAAATGTTACTAAGCTACATAGCTAAACCTATTATTTAATAACGAGATATGATTTTTTGTACAGTAAAAACACGTTTAAAATATGAACCTAGTATGGCATTAAGAGAAGCGAACGCAAAATCCTATTTCGCAACAATACTTAGTTAAATATCCTAGACCTTAATACATATTTTCCATCAATATTAATGTTTATTTTAATGAAACTTGCGTTAATGTCGCTTAATATGACCAAATTCTTCGAAATTATCCCTCAATCAAAACTTAATCAATAAATTAAAATGGCGTCGTCAAGGGCGGTGGTGATACATCCACACATTTACGTAATTATATTATATATGTACATATACAGATAGATACAAAACGCCATGCCTTGAAGGATAAGCAGAAAGATAAGATTTCGACTTAACCGGTCGTATACCGCCGGCTCGCATACCAGCCGGCAGATTTGTACCCGTCGTAGGCCGGTGGCTCGCATGCGAGCCACCAAATTGGCCCCAAAACGCCGCGCGCCGCCTTCGCTTTAGCTTAAGCTAACGTAAAACCAATTTGGTGGCTCGCATGCGAGCCACCGGCCTACGACGGGTACAAATCTGCCGGCTGGTATGCGAGCCGGCGGTATACGACCGGTTAATCTATTTCTTCATCTTACGCTCATTTTATAACATTCTTCACATGTCGTACCCGTCGAATTAGAACTCGCTTAACCCAACCTTTCTCCAAAAAATCTATGCGCTGAGAGAAAATATCGTTGAAGATTTCCCCATTCTACTCGCACATTTGTCACATATATTTTCTGCGTAAATTATTTCTCCACGATAACTTCGTTTAAACACATTATCCTCCGACTTTACCGCTTAAGCAATACAAAGACACGCATGTCACCACCATAACAAATGTTTTGCATACAGAACAATAACATTATGTCTCGGTATCGGTGCCAAAAGTGACCATATGTGGTCAATTGAAAACACCATTGATCAACGAGCTAAATACACGACCAGACACATTAACGAGTCTGTTCCAATGATCATTAAACGTCCGACGAACTGAAATGTCGTTTGTACAGGACACTACATCGTTTATATGTAACACTAGTTTACAGCACGACTTCGTGCCTTGAGAATGGCCTAAGTAAACAGAAATTAATCTGGTATTGCAAGAGATCATAAGCTACTGCGCTTACCAAGCGGGACGTAGGCGTGCTACATTTGCTGTATAAAAAAAATTAGGATATATTGTCTATATACAAATAATATTTTTAAATTGGTCATATGGTGAAATAAATAAAAATCATGCCTGAATCTCCAAAAATGACCAACAGAAAATCACTAAAAAGTATCACACCTATATTTCTCCAGATGCTAAACTTCGGCTAAGCATATTGTTATCTAGCGGGCACAGATTGGACTGCTGAAGACCTTGAGACAAAAAAGTCTAATGACGCTTCGGCTAACCTAAGAATCAGCATCAAAACCTAACGACTGACAATCGCTTAAGCTTACGTCACTGGACCAACGAGGCAGTCTTATATCATTTATTTATCATACACTTTTAAATCGTTGTTCAAAACCTTTATCCAAGGTTAATCAAGGCTGGTTACTAGCATTTAAACGGAACAACTGTCGACTGACCTCCGCTACCCATTCCATAGGTACACCCGTCAAAATTCATACAATTCACGATACTCGAATCAAAACGAACCTGCGTAACCCAGGAGGGAGAATATTAAAACAAATATTCCTAGTGATAATTATCGGACGAGAGGAACAGTGGGACCAATTTGTTTGAGGTAATCGGTCAATTTAGAAACTATATAATATAATATTTGTATGCTTAAATCCATATTAGAAATATATTGCACAAATGGTGAAATTATTGACAAATACAAAATAGTGCTAGAAATATGCTATCCTAACGGTAAACTAGGAAATGGCCTGCTTTGCATAACATGCAAGCACACTTAAGTTTAATGACTGACTCTGAATAAAGTAAATAGCGATTTATGCTAAACTAAAAACACAATTAGATAATAATCGAAAGTATCCTTTAAAAAACTATTCTTCTATACAAGCAGTGTACAAAAAAAAACAGAGAGCCAAACAAATGGCTTCCTCGAAAAGCCACACCCGCAATGCGGCAATGCACTTCTGTATTACAACTCCAGCAAAAATACGCTCACAACTATTTTCTGCAACTACCCGCGCCGGTTAACCAGATTAGTATGGAAAGTGAACAACATTTGAAGAAAAATCTCAGTAGACATAGATAGCTTAAGTTTTCGCAACATGCGACAAAACGACAACGTTTTATGGTAGGTGTAATGGAATGTAGGTCGACAAGCGATGCGTCGGTTACGACATGAATGCAAAAATGACGGAATGATAGGGAAAGCACGAACAGGATGTAATGGTTCACGTTACTTAATTTCTATTTCAATATCCATTTTAGTTTATTTACGGTTCATTTAATGTCGGCCATTGTCTTATGTGCTCTTGAAAAGTGGTTCACAGTGAATAATCTAAAACTTAACTTAAAAAAGACGCAATGTTTATTATTTAAATCAACCATAAAGAACAAGGATACCGTTAAAGTACATTTATCAGGGAATAAGGTAGATATTGTAGACAATGTAAAATTTTTGGGGGTACAGATAGATGCAGTTTTGAATTGGAAGAAGGAATTGGAAGTGGTCACAAACACTATGAGTAGTACTTGCTATGCTCTCGGCAGTCTAAGAGATGAATTAAACATTGCTCACCTCAGAATGGTTTATTTTGCACTCATAGAGTCTAGACTTAGATATAGTATAAAGTTCTGGGGTAACAGCTACCAATATAACATTAATGCTGCTTTCGTTATGCAGAAAAGAGCCTTGAGAACTATGCTTCGCATTCAACAAACGGAGTCATGTAGAGAGCATTTTAAAAAATTGCAAATTCTTACAGTACCGTGCCTCTATATCCTGGTCTTGCTTAGTCATTTCATTAAAAATATCCATAAGTTTGAGACTAAGGAACAGAGACATATTAGAGTAAAAACTCGAAGAAAGGATCTACCTAATTTCATACAGCCTAAACTTAATGTCGTTAAACATGCCTCAAGAGTACAATCAGTAAATATGTACAATAAGCTGCCGGTACAATTTAAAAACTCTATGAATCCAAATGAATTCAAGAAAAAATTGAAGACATTGTTATTGAGGAAATGTTATTACAGCATAGAAGAGTTTCTCAAAGATAAAAATAGTTCGAACTAATATGTGACTATATTTTAATGAGCTTATTAATATAAATCCTACATTCCATCACAACATTGCATTTAATGAATTCTATTGACATACATTCCTAATTGAATTATATTGACTTTTAATTGGTATTAAGTTTGACTAATAATGCTGACAATTTATTTGATTTATATTGGACTTGATTTCAATTTGATTTTTATTTAGGTTGATTTTTATTGTTATTTTTATCGACTTTGTCTGATTTATACTTATTTTATTTGACTTCAATCTGGCTTATTTGATGTGATTTGATTCTTATTTAATTTTTATTAGACTTGAATTCAATTTATTTCATTTGTTTTGATTTTTATTTGACTTGCTTTGATTTAAATTTATTTTTTATGTGAATTTATTTATTAATTTGATTTTGTTTGTAAAGAGATATTTTTGTCAATACATAACACAAATTTAACTATATTGTCAAAACCACTATTCGACACAAATGTAAATTTGTTTATGAATAAATAAAAAAAAAAAAAAAAAAAAAAGTTTGATGACTAAGGTTAAAAGGCTCTAGTTTTGGGAAAATTTGCTCGTAGTTCAGTATCGCATTTATTACTCTAGTTTAAAACCGAGGTCGACAAAATGCTACCAGACCTCGGGCTGCATATTAACATGACATGTATTGTCATTACCTAGTATTATTATAATTGTCTTATGAATGGCGCAACGATTTATGTAGTCGCATATGTTATATACTATAGTTGTTTTAAGTCTGGTTGTAGGCACTGCACCGCCATTATTTCAATGTTTGTAAAGCGCATCGCGACGTACAACACAATATCTACAGTGCGGAATCTATAAAAATATAATAATGGTAGAAATATATATTTCATTTAGAAATGGCTTTATATTGTAAAATTCTGCCCAGATTCGCAGCTGCAGGCTATACGAGACCTTACATAAATACGGACCGAGTTTGGTTTTGTTTATCGGACGCGCTACACTGCAGCTTTGCATCGGTGGCTTAAGATAGTCGGTTTAGGGGTGAACAATAAGCCAAGCTTTATGCCTAAGTGATACAGGCTTTCACGCGTTAAAGTTATAATATAATTACTTACTAGATTTAGCTATGTGAGAGACGTGTTTGTTTTTATTTTAGTGTGGTTAGAATAGACTCTACCAAATACGCAAAGTATTATAATTAGGCAATTTACAGAGATAATCAGGCGAGCTTTTTATTGTTAGTCTCGATTTTCAGAAACTTGGCTGTCAACGGCTGTTGGTCGCGAAAGGACAATGTTTTACACATCTATGCAAACATTTTATGAATTACGAAAAAACGGTAGCGCTTTTCTCGTAAATTGATAAAATGTTTGCATTTATATTTTAACCGACGCAGATAATAACACGCAGAATAGATAAAGCTCACAGGCAAATAGTAATAACAGAAATCCGATAGTTAAATTTAGCAAGGAACTACTAAAGACAATATCTGACGGCAATAGATTCCACGAATTTGCGTGATAATAAGCACTAAGTTATAAAATAGGTCGCGCCCCCTGTGAACCGCGCCAGGCGAATTACAATTTTCGATTATATCTAGCATTCCCTTGGTGTCAGTTTGAACTTTTTCTAGAACAACACGCCACCAATGATATTAAACTTTTGCACTAGGAATCTATACTAATATTATAAAGCTGAAAAGTTTGTTTGTTTGTTTGTTTGTTTGTTTGAACACGCCAATTTCAGAAACTACAGGTCCGAATTGAAAAAATATTTTGGATAGCCTATTTATCGAGAAAGGCTATAGGCTATATAACATCACGCTACGACCCACGGGAGCGGCGCAGTAATCATAAACGCGGGTGAAACCGCGGGCACATCTAGTGGGAGATATTCATGATGTAGTTAGTAGCTAGTTGATGAGTGAGAAGACTTTGACCGAACGAATGGCGTAGTGGTTTAAGTGGTTGCCTCACCACTGCCACTGTGCCAAGCGTTGTGGGTTCGAATACTATACGAGACAAAAAATTGTGTATTCCACAAATCGTTGTTCTGAGTCTGGATGTTTTTTGTGTCCGTTGTTTGATTGTTTGTAAAGTCCCTCGCGATACAGAAATAAATCCTAGTGAGTGAGTAGTCTTTTAAAAAAAATGATTAACGGCGGTTTGTATGGTACACCTGCTATAAAAAGTTCAGTATTACAACACATTCAATGCGAAGGGCTTCAGGCGAGCTTGAGTAAACTTGAGTTTAGTGGGTAAACTAATAAGCCTCTAAGCCTGTCTTTAACATCTCTAATTTCATGCGCTAGCCAATTCATATACGTTAAAGACTGATTAAAAGTGCCATAATCTAAAGTATGACTAAAATAATCAGGGAATAGGATTATGTATACGTACGGCCTCGATGGCGTAGTGGTTAGTGAAACCGACTGCCACGCCTGAGGTCGCGGGTTCGATTCCCGCACAAGTCAAACATTTGTGTGCATGAACATGGCTGTTTGTCTTGGTCTGGGTGTTTCTATGTATAATATGTATGTACTTACAAAAAAAAAAAGTATATATGTATGTTTATCCATTGTCTAGTACCCATAGTACAAGCTCTGCTTAGTTTGGGCTAGACGGTGTTGTGTGTATGTGATAGAATATTATATGTCAGAATCGTAACTAGTATAAATAATCCTAATCTCCACTCAACAACTCTCTAAGAAGTTTACGTATGAGCTCTTATACAACATTGCTGCATTGGCATCAACCAAAACCTTTATTTTAAATATTTTTTTACATCTACCAAGACAATCATTGATCTTCAGCTCACGGTAATATAATGATACTATCACGTCCGTATATATAGCACTGCGAGGTCTAGTTACACTGGTCGTCGTTATCCTCGCAGACGTTTATACAATTAACGATTACACCAGCGTCGTTTGACCCCTGGGACTTTACTCGTGTGGATGAAACACGCGATTGACATTCGATATCTGCGTGTCTTAATTACCATGGAATAATTATATTCTGTAATCGTTATTTTTATTTATTACCTACAGTTTTCTTTCAATTTAAACTGTTATTACTTATTATTATTGTGCTGCCCTGAGGATCGTATTTTATGTGAACGCGAACAATCGAACTTATTGTCTATACACGGACTATTATTACAGGTCGGTGTAAGATCTTATCGGGCTATAAATATACACGTTTAATAATACCGGTTTCCCTCTCAGTTTACTACAAAGCTTTCACTATTATTTAGTAGGTGCGCTCCATATGACACTGCAGTCCGGAATAAGAAGAGGGCTGATCGCGCACAAAGACTACATCTTCGAGATGGATGAAGAAAAGACACCCAGTGAAGTGGATGAAGTCTCGTTCATAAATGCGACCCAAAGGAAATAGCAATGGGTCTTGGTGACCCGATGGTCTACCAACGCGAGTGAAGTACTCTGAGCGAGGGTGCCTCACATAGACGATGAGACTCCAGTGCGTATCCTATGGTTGTCCGCGGACTAAGGATGATCAGAGAGGTAGTTTTAGTGAGTAAAATCTCAGACACACGCCATTTCTAAGAAATTGGGCATATCCGTCAACTATAACGACCCCTTGCCTGAATCATTACGTCTTCTATGCCTGGCCTTTTATCTATTAAGCTGTGACGGCCATAAGTGTTTTGTGGCTCAACTGAATAAATGATATTGACTGTAACTTATGGGTACATTTTATACACTTATGCTATGCCTAATGATATGACTTTGAAAGTGAATTTGTTTGTTATTCTTCATATCAAGGAAGGAGAGGCGTGACGTGTTTTTGAACAAACACAGTTAAACAACGAATAGTAACATACGATATTAGCATCGTCACTGAATTCAATAAAGCCTACGAATGTTATGACTGGAAAAGGATGTTTAATCATCTTTTCTTCACGGTAAAAACAAACAATGAATATCTATGATTTTCTTATCACGGATAGACAATAAAACGGAAAATTATATAGACTTAATTTATCATTAAGTGCATATCTCGAAATAAATAAACGAAAGTTAATGATGACACTGCGATATTACAACACATGACGAGAACTAATGAATGACGACTTTAATTAGACAGGTACCTACGTACATCTTTAGAACGCATTAATTTGTACCACTTTAAAACTGCACGAAAACGTAGGCAGTAGTATAAATTGGAACTTCCTGTAAGAAGACCCTATCATAAAGAGAATTATATAAATGGATCGAACACAAAGAACTCCTGGGATCCGCGCCTAAACCTACAGTAGGATGATTTGGGAAGTACTTTGAGTCACATGGATAAAACATTCGTGTCATTTTTGTGTTACTAGAATGGTCCACGCCTTTTGACGATGTATGGACTTATTCTTCGCTGGATTAAAAACGGCATGAGTGATGAACCTTGTGTTGATAGGTTACGGTACTCGCCTACCATTAGACTGCATCATAGGCGGTATGCACTATTTAACAGTGTATATAAAGAAACTATCAAGTTATTAATAACTTATTATAAGTAGAAAACTAATACTGTTATGATATACAGAATACCAAGTCAAGAAAGGTTTTTTAGAGAATTCCAGTTACTATCTACAATTCTGACAAAAACATTTTACGTATTTTATACCACTAAGATAGCAAACATGTGCTGTTAGTAAGTTGTGACCGTGGCCTTTGGTCGCTTGTTACATAGAGTTTATCACTCGGGAGTCACCTACTTTGCAATACATACATTTTTCTAATAATTAAGTAATTCGATATTATTGTCGAAACTTAATACCGTGATACGTGGCAAAGGCACAAAATAACTTCATTTTGTGTCAGGGATTAATAAACTTAGTGTACTTATAAACATAATACATCAGTATCGAGACATAAGGAACACCTTACACATCGGCGCTGCGGCTGAGTGCGATGTGCGACGGGTGACGCAACCATCTGTGACTAATCAAATGAGATAAGGAATGCAATTACAATTATTTTATTTATCTTCGCCTATTCACTTCACAAGTCTAGAAAGAACGTTTTAAAGCGTGAATTAGATACGTCACTTTTCTTTGCGTAACAACGTTACAAAAATTAAAGAGCATCAGTTCGTATCTTACCATTCTTTTGAATTGTTAGCAATCCTTCAGATATTTTCCAGCCACCTAGAATATTCTGACTTTGCTTTACGCCGAAATTAGTGGTTTAGATATAAAATATATTTATGTTATTAATATCGACTGTCATACTTTTGCCAGGGTACCGGGATTTAGCGCTTCACGCGATCTCTGAGGTAAATAATGGATGTGATCCATTCATGTTAATAATTAAAATATTTGAACAAATTGAATTTGTTAAATAACGTAATATCTTAAACTTAAACAAACGATATAAGAACATATTTAATAGAAACTGAGAACTGGTTTAACTGCATGTTAAAGTGTGCGTCGTGCCAGTATTCGAGTTAATAAGAAGGAAATACAAGAGAAAAATATAAAGAATATACCTAAGTGCGAATAAGACAGCTGCAAGGAAACGGCCTGGGTAGAGCCTGACCAAATCAGACACGTATTCAGGTAAATTTAGAGTAGAAGAGTTTGCCGCTATCAATTATTTGATAACAGTACGAATGAGCCAGTTCCCGGCTACCCGCGGTAAAAGTTACACTGTTACTCATATACCTTTTCCTCCCGTGTCCTTTCTTTAATTACATCTATTAATCTTTTTTCAAGGATCGGCAACGCGCGTTTAATGCCTCTGGTACTTTAAGTTATTAAAGGATACGGTAACCACTTATCAACAGGTTGGTTGGTATATATAAAATACCTTAAACTGACATCGCGTCGGTAAGACAATAGAAGGCGAGTGGATAAAGCAAAAAAGTCAATGTTTAATCTTAACTAAATCTTTCTATGAATTAGAGCGGTCAACAACTTTTTGTGGAACAACAACTCAACAAAACGGTTTAGCATACCGAATATTGTATACATGTGCTCTAATTTACGAATGCCGAAAGCCTACGAAACCTTAATTAGATCCAATCTTATTTGACCGAACAACACGCAGTTTACGATATCAAGTCCTAAACTCGTCTAAAGTTTACCTAAGGGCATTATTCCATTCCACAGCAAATTCCTTTGGACAAAAAATCAAACGACCGAACTGGTTTTGCAAGTAAATTACATCGATTGAGTGACAGGTGATCACCATAATTCACAATGCAGACAGGCTTTTATATCCAGACAAATATTACCAACCTAACAAAACTTATTTTCGATTGTTTGGGGCCTAAACTAAAGTTAGAATTTTACAAGGCGACGGAGTGTGATATGGTATAGGTATTGATCTTATTAAATTCCATTTTAAAGCCACTGAATATTAGATATTGACTATTAGAGGCATTCGTTGGAGCAGGATCGACGGCTTTACATGCCTTCTAAACGGGTAATTATGAGTTCCTTTCTTTAGTCTAAATAATAATAATAATAATAATAATATTCTACCACATACACACAACACCATCTAGCCCAAACTAAGCAGAGCTTGTACTATGGGTACTAGACAATGGATAAACATACATATATACTTTTTTTTTTTTTAAATAGATTTCTTCGATACTGATAGTAGAAATTCCTTGATAAAGAAGCAATACCATTTGAGTAGACTTATCTAGGGAATCGATCTTCGCGATCGACGCACTACTTCTCATTTATACATTCAATTACACTTACTGCCTTTAATACTCGGGCTACTAAACTATAGTGACATCAAAGATGTTAACACAACAAAAAAATAACAAGGATGATTCAGATATCAAAAGCGGTAACAATGAAAAGTTTGAATTAAAAACAAAGTGTTCATTGGAGCAAAGAATTTACGTGTACGGCCAAATGTGTCATAAAACAGGTTGTTAATAAGTTGATAAAATTCATTTATTTATCTGTTAGACTAATAAAAATGCAATAAAGGCGCTTACACAATCGAATATTTACATACTAGATTAAATTTGTTTCTTGTTATGTTTATTTTATGCTCTAAGATAACTGTTAGATATTATAATATGTAACTAGCAAAAGGACCTAGGCTAAATTATATTAAAATTTCCTTATTTCACCCGAAAAAAAACCGTGATAGCATAGTAGGAAACTGTTGGATTGTCACGCAGTGATCGCGAGTTCAGTACCAAGGCGTACATCTCTGACTTTGCTTTAACGGTGAAGGGAAACATCGTGGTGACAGAGAGTTCTCCATAATGTTCTCGAAGATATGTGTCGTTCAACCCACACTGGACCAGTGTGGTGGCCGAACCCATCTCACGCTGAGAAGAGGCCCGTGCTCAGCAGTGGAATAGTTTAATTCACCCGGCCTTGTATGGCTAATACGCGATAGGGATCGATCGTATGGCGGATTACTCGACTTAATTTCAGATTTCAAATAAGCACTGCGAATTTTACTATAAACAGCGCATCAGAAGTGGATCCTGCTTTTCACAACACAAGCCTAAAGATGCCGTATATTATACCTTGATATGTATACTTTCAACAAAATAGTGCATTGTGACTACATACAATATTAAATAAGAATAGATGAATGAACAGATAAAAATTGCAATAGCCATTATTTTGAAGGTTGCTAATGATATATGTATATTAGATAAAGGAAATTACATGATTCATGGAACCAAAAATCATGTATACGTTGCATTTTCAATCATAATACAAGCAATCAATACTTTTGGGAAAGCATGTAACTTTGAAATGTATGAATGTGATTTTGAATAGAAGATGAAGACAATTATATAGAGCTTGCCTTTCTATTTCTATTATCTGTCTTTTATAAATCTTTTCCTGTTCATATAAGTAAGCGTATTAATTGCCTCATATACCAACTTTTTTGAATAGTTGTTTCTTCACTACTTTCTTACCTGCAAACTAATTCAGATCTTTAAAGTATCTCTTTGGCCGGAATTCAAACATTACAAAATTAAATCATTTATTTGTGATATTAATTATAACTAGAGATTGGATAATTGGATACATATTTAACTAAAGTTAATTTTCGGCTATCATATTATGGCAGCGACTTCTGAGAATATTTTTATACAATATTGCTAAATTAGTAGGATGTATATTTACTTAGTTTACATAAAATTTTAACCACCCATTTAAGTATGTGTGTATGTAGTGTGTGAAGGAAAGAATGGTGTGGTAAATAAAAAATTTAATTAATGTAAATATTTTTGTTGAATTCAGTACTATTTATTTATTTGTAAAGGATGAAATAAGTTATTTTGTACGTACAGAAAATAAATGGAAAAGAAATGAAATATAGTAGCATTTGTCGATGAAAAACCGATTCCATAATAGCCAACATCTGAACTTCAGGTAAATATGCATTAGAGTATCCGATCTCTTATTATAACACACCATAAGTGCCCAATGTCTTTGTTTGTACAGGTAAAGCATGCTTATCTTGTAGATGAAAGTTCACTCAAGTGAGTATTAGTCTTACGAGATTGTCTGCGATACTGAACACATACAGGAAATACTTAAATCACAACTACATACTTATAGTAATTTGCCTTAAAGTATAACAAAACCTAATATATTAAATAGTCTTTATGAACTTCATCACTAAAATATAAATTGAACAATTACCACAAAACATATCTTATGTTTTAACTCCATGTTTATCAGATAAAATAATTAATCATCTTTAATTGAACTAACTAAGTTTCAACAAAAATTCCTTCCATCTCAGTACCTCTTAAGAATAAATTTGAGAAGAAATATATATTATAAAGAACTTAATTTGAGTAATAAAACTCACTGATAGAGAAAAAAAAAAGCACATTGACATAAGCTGGTTACATAATTCAGGAAAACCAATCATATAAACTATCTTGGAATGAAATATGCCATAAAAGTTCAAAATAAGTATATTGAAATGGAAAAAAGGAAACAAGACCCTAACGTACCCTAATAGTAATACAAATAAGAGGAGAATGGTCTCGAAAAGTTAGAAAATTGGAAGAACTTAAATGCATCTGAAGATAACTACAACTAATTGAAACAACAAACTCAAAATAATATAAAATTATTTAATCTATTATATAAAGAGATAAAGTGGTGATTATGTAAGAAAACAAAAACCGCTAGATAACATAACAATGCAAGTATGCAAGACACATGTGTGTGGAGGAATCAAAACATGAATAAACAACACATGCAAATTTTAATGGCAAGTAATTGTTATTCCTTAAGTGTCAGAACAACAGCTGGCAATAGACGACTATGAAGTGCTAAGATTTGTTTGAAAATAAATTAAGTTTTCTTTCCATACTCTTGAAAGAGCTTTAGGGGTCAGTAATTGTATAGCTGGCTACTCCATTGCTTTCTTAGAACAATTGAGTTGAAAGCAAGGTGCAAAACTTCTTTATGTTAAAATTTAAAACCTTTACTTAAAATGATTCTAAATATAATTTTATATAATATCTGTAACAAACAGTTTCTGGAAACTATTATTTAGGTCGACTACTATTCTGTCTATATTTCTCCTTCCGTTGATCAGAGTTATAGCATCACAATTATAAATTATATATATGATTGGGATTTTCATTACTAAAATAAATCTGTTTTGCCCCATATAATGAAATCAAAAAATATGAATCATAATTAACAAATCACATACAAGCATACATAATGTACAAATGAATATAAAATATAGTTTCAAAACACTACAAGTGTACAGAACACTTAAAACTGATGACTAATAATCAAAGAACAAACACTACTACATCTGTAATTTAATATTTTCCTTATGGTATTATTACCTGCTTCAAACTATAATTATGCAGGTAAATAAATGATAACATATACTTCAATTGCATATCTAACTCATGTATATTGTGTCTAATAAAGGAAATAAAGACTAAATGACTCAACCAAATAAATTAAAATGTGCTTATTTTTTTAAGATGCATTGCTTGAATGACTGATGCAAGCAATATGCAACCTTTTTAGTAGCACACAGAGACAATGTTTGCAGTAAGGTATATTGCACATATCCAGAATAATTATGCAAATTAAACTCAGAGTACACTAACAAATAAAGTTATGAATGAATCAGATTACCTTGAAGTGACAAAGAGACCTACAACTATCTTAAATTAGTATCTATATAGATTAAACACTTAAATTATCAATTGGAGAAAACAACTGGCCTTCAATAAAACAAACAATGTTATCAGCTGCAGCCACAAACTATGATAACAAAATTAATTACAAATGTTTGTTTAATCTGACTACAATATACCACAACCTGTAATTCAATAAGAATAAATATTGAATTTAACAACAACAGTACACAAAGACAACACTTGTGTCCATTGTTTACTAGGTAAACATAACTTACCAATTGAAATTCTCTCCGCCTGTCGTAAGCCCTCTTGATGGCTCTGTCTAACCACAGAGAATGTATGTGTGGCGCGTAATGCACGAACAGCCTGCTGTCCAGCGATGACGTGCTGTTGAAGTGCAGCGCCTGCTGCCCAATGTCTAAGTTCCGCGGATTCTCCCACGGTATGGCCAGTTTGTCCCTCGCGTCTACTAACACTTGTATTCCCTTCACGATGTTCTGATATATCACATGCTGGTACTCTCGCACTAGTTCCGGCTCAAACTTCACTTTGTGTATTATCCTCATCTGTTTCAGGAATGTTGACTTTCCGCTTTCACCCGCACCGAGCAACAGCAGTTTTACCTGCCGTCGCAATGTCTGCTTCTCTTTCTCTAATATTCTATCTATCTCCTTGCTCCTGTATCGCTGCTCTATCTCCTCTTGTGATAACTTTAGACGCAACCAACATGTAAAAGCCTCCGTACAACAGGTACATGACCACAAATCGTTGGCCATTTTGCATGATTATCAACGCCCATAGAATAGAAAGAAACTGAGCAAAGTATGTTACACTATATTTGTAAGTTCATTCAACACACATTTTCGCAATAGCACAACATACACACGATTTAACGACAATACATAATAAATTAAAGCATAAATCCGGAATTCAGAAATACACACGCATTCCACCCCTCCCAAACTCATTGAGAAATGAAAAACCACAGATACCAAAACATAAATTCGCTGTCATTATTACGTTGTTCCATGTCTACCAATACATTAAAAAAAATATCCATTTAATTAAATCATTAGATTTGCCATTTTTAAATAAAAGTTATTGTAATCATATTTTCTTTATTGTTGCATTTGATTATAACTTTTTATTGTAAGTAGTAGGAATAGTATTTAATGTTATTTTCACGACTAAAGTAAGCCTTATTACTAAGGGTACTTTTAGCAACTCTATTCCGATTCATATACGGTATACCTACTACGTAGTTGGCAACTTGCTCTAAGCTCTGCCAGGCGGCGGCAAATACAACAAACGTCATCTGTCAGATTATTAAAAGTGATTCTTAAGCGGAGTTGCGCACGTGTTCTCTTCAAAATTTTGTAGCCGTGTATTGTGTTTTGAAGTAATAATAAGGCATTATAATCGTGCTTACCGATTTAGCATATGATAAACTATAGTTCCGAGTAAAAATCATATTAATTACAATGTAAATTTGACGCAGAGCGATGTCCAAAGAAGGTTATAGTCCTGAGAAGAAAGAAGGTGATAACAAAGTGGTATTGGAAAGATTGCAAACGTATTTAAAAGATAAGCGTTCAACTGAGTCTTCGGAACCCAACCTTGGCTACAGTAAGCCAAGTACTAGCTACGACCAGCCTACACAAAACTTGCCGACGTTGGAAGACAGTAGCAACATATTGAGAGAGGTTTTGAATCACAAAAAGGCCGAATTACTAAGGCAACCAGAAATTATAGAATACCTAAAGTCAATATCCTCGGATTTGAAGAAGTAAAAATAAAAATGGCAGTGACTACGCCAAAAAGTGTAGCATCTTTGATGCAAAAGACTTTGGAACGGCAAGCAGCAGTGGCGCGTATGAGATTACGATTTACAAAGAAACAGATAGAACAAATTCTAGTGAATTATGTTACCAACAACACTTCAGCACCATACTTGGAACTGGTTAAAGTTTTACGAGATTATCCCTTAAATGATGATAATTTTAGGATAGTTTTTGATGATAGTCTGTCCTGTGTTGTATTGTTAGGTAGAGAATTAGATAAGTATGTGGATGTAGTTTGTAATATTGACTGGGTGAGTCGAAGTGAGGAACTTTCACAATTGTACAAGAAGTTTGTTCTGGATCTCGTTACTGCCCATACTTACCACTGTCCGAAGGTGATGATGAGGCTAGTGTCATTATTCAAAGGTAAATACTACTATCATAATAATAAGACTTTCTATTGAAATAGTATTGTTGTGCAATTACATATAATTTAATCATTATGTGCAATATATAAATTGGTGTTTGTGATTCCTAGACACCAGTGGCTTAGGATATAATTATATATGCCTAAAATTTGCCAAGTGTATTATTAATTCCAATGTATTTGGCGAGTAGTAGTCATATTTATTTTCAAAATTGCAATTGTGTGTATAATTATTGTGCAATTACAATATTATTGCACAATGTTTACTAACAACCTGGAAATATATGACAACAAGTACTATAATATATATATTATTATAAACTAAACCCTTTCTTATATATTTATATATATATTTGTGAATAACATGTTAATGTTTATATATATTATTTTGTTTTAGCGGAAGGAGAAAACTGGGATAGCAGTCCACCTACAGAGCTATTAAAGAAATGGTCTAATATACATGAAGTTATTGGACATATTGTAGCCATCATGCCTATGTACGTATTGGTAGATTACACAGATATACATAAGAAGTGCTTAAATGTTTATTACACCATTATTGGAAATTTGTCCAAGTTCTGTTTATCTTTATCTTGATCATATGTACTATACTAATAAATAAATATTATTTTGGGCTTGTACACTAGAATATATATATATTAATTAATTATTTTTTTTGTATTGTGTAATAACTATAATAGTAGAAAATTAACAATATCTAAGTTTGCACAACAAAATTTTATGTTTGTTTGTTTGTATTTTATATGCTGACCTACCTGTATAGGTTTTATACTCACAAGATAAGACACAATACATTTTTTGGGCTTCATTATATAACATTCAAAGATTAACAAAATGATAATAAATGCAGGAATAGTATGTAGTCTTCAACATAATGTGATTCTATACTTATTTACATCTTTTGGGTGAAAGACATAGACTTTGACTATCCATGTTTTCATCTTTATTTATATTCATATATATACAGAACAGAATAAGATATGTCACTAGAACATACAAAGTGAAGTCTTAAATATATTACTATTGGGATGTTTTCCTATTGTCCTCAAAACAAAATCAGTTCATCAAAAGGCAAAGGCCCTGCATAATGTTTAAAACAAAATTGCTCAAATGAAAAGAGTCACTCTCTTAAGCTCTTTCCATATCTATTATGCTACTTAATAGTGCAAATTGACAATACATATGTGCTAATTGTGCAATGATTAGTAACAAAATAATATTGCCACCAGATTTTCGATATCTATTACTATGAAAGTATTATAACTTGTGATCATTCCTTATTATATAGTATAACATCAAATAGCTTTCATGTGAAAGAATATAAAAAAATGTAATCTAGCAAACCTTTTTAAGATGTTCATAATGATGACCTCTGTTTATTTAAATTTGTTTTGTGCTCTCTACTGGGAAGTGGATACAAACTTGAATAGACAACCTTGAGAAGATTGTGTTACTTAATTATGCAAGAGGGTCATCTTATATAGATACATAAAAATGCAAAACAGTAATAACTGATTTTGGTAAATGAGAATTTTGTCAACATTGTATTATTAAAATAATGTTGAGTTTGTTTATGTTGGTCCTGATATATGGTGAATCAAAGTTACAAGTTACTCTGTTAAGATTCTAGAAGTATAGTAAGGTTGTCTCAGGGTCTGACCCATAATACTAAAATCAGTGTCAGAATGCTCCTGAAAAAACGCAGGTGGAGCCTTCCTTATTTGATTCGCGAGTCATCTAGCACTTATTAAACAGCTTTCTTTAAAGACAGGGAATCCACTATGCACTACACTATCTAAAAAAAAATTTGTCTGAAATATATATTTTTAACACTTCTGTTATTTTTCCAGGACAAGTGATCTCCTTATGCACATAGTGATAGAAAACTTCCCATATTACAAAGCTGGATGCTACGTGAACAGAGCTTATGTTTACAACATGATATGGATGAGCAAGTACCTGCCAGCGCTTAGAGAACAAATTATGAGTGCTCTTATTAATAGGTAAGTTAATCCTAAACCAATGTATGTAATTAATAATTACTTACGGTAAAGGGCTATGTCGTCGGGGTCTACAGAGAGTTCGGGTCTACCGACTTAAAACACCATGGTGTGCCAACTTGCTGCTTTGTATAGTGACTAGTGGGTGGGTCGCTGATGTAGTTTCAGTTACAGCAACCCACGCTGTAACCGAAACTACATCCGTGACCCACCCAGCAGGACCCAATGCAGAGATGGAATGTCTGCGGGCGAGAGATCGCCGTTCTCCATGGCGGCATAAGGCACACATATGAGTGTGACTGTATACATAATAGTCCCCAAAAATAGAATCTTAAAATATAAAACAGAAGTTTGGATGTAAACATGAGCAGCATCTGCATTTTTCTTCTTTGCGTCATGTGACACGCGACCACCATTACATCGCGCGCGTGCTTTCGTGTCTAGCGATACATGTACATGCGTGCTCAGCCACTTAAATGATTTGTTTGTGTTATTTTCAACAAGGTACAGCATCTATGTAACTTATATTAAAAATATAACATTTAGGAATCAACACAAAAAGCAATATTATTATTTAAGTGTCGTTTCGCACGAATTGCGCGAACACTTAAATAATAATATATTTTTTAGTGTTGATTCGCACACAATGATTTAATCTATGTATTGATATTAAACTACTTTATACGGATTTTATCGTGTTGAGACAACTACCATCTTAGTCTCCCCATGACCATGACTACTGAAAATCAACCAAAACGGAAAGTGTAATCTTAAATATAAATAGTTTTAATAATTTAATTAGCTTTAAAATTAGTAATGTTTAAATGTAGTAGTAGTAGTGTAACAGTTTCTAAATTATCTAGTAAAGTGTTAAATAAACAACATGGTAAAATCTGTATAAACTAGTCTAATTTCAATCAATAACATTCGCATAAATTGATTGATGAAGACAATATTAATTTATGTGTTGAAATATGTGTGCATATTATGTAATGATTTATGGCTCGTATAAACTGTAAACTGATAATTCCTGAAGAAGCCTGCATATTAGAAAGTTTACTATAATGCTTCCTAATATATGTATGTATATGAAGTCTGCAACCTGCATTGGGCCAACATGATAGCATTTGACCTAACCGTTCTCATACTGAGAAAATGCCGGGAACACAGCCCAGTTTATAAACACTTACTAATTAATAAAACTTCATTTCATATTTCCAGAATGATTGAAATGGATGTAAACGTTGTGGAGAGTGAGAAGAATAAAGCTCAATCAGAAATGGTGTTTGAGATGGACCTAGACACAAACGACGAGGTCTCTGAGACCCTGGATTACTGCATGTTGGAGGTGCTGCAGTGGCTGGGAGACGAACGAGACCCTATACTGCACATACTGTGCAATGTCTTTGAGAGACTCATACTACCTACTTATGGCATTAGGTGAGGAATTTGTATATGTATGCAATACACACTATAAAAAAATTATAGAACTATACATATAGTCAGCATGGGATGCAAGATTGACTCCAATAACGCGGCAGCAAGCGGGCACCCATCTAAGTAAGTAAGTGTCGTGGGTTCGAATCCCACTCGGTAAAATGTACAATTATTCCTGGAACTCACATAATATGATTGTTTCGAGTCTGGGTAAACTTTGTGTCAGTTAATAGAATTTTTGTGAAGGCCCGTGTGACTTGGCTGTGATATGACTACACGGAGGGCGTAGTGGCTTAAGTGGTCGCCTCGCCACTGCCACTGAGCCGAGTGTAACGGGTGCGATCCTCACATGAGGCAATAATTTGTGTGATCCACAAATGATTGTTCCGAGTCTGTTTATTCTTTGTGTCCATTGTTTGTCCCCTGCGACACAGGAATTATTCCTAGAGCAGGAGTAGTCTTTAAAAAAAACAATGAAATAGAAATGGCTCTGGCCCTAGTAACTTTAATTTTCTTTAAAATAAAGTTGAAATCAAGAAGCCTTACTTAACCTATCGAGTAGCAACAGCACATCAGTGGCCAGACACAAGAAGTTTTTAATCAAGTCTTGTATTTCAACAATTGACAGGTTAATACTAATATTCGCATAATATACGCTACATTGATCACAAAAACACAACCAGGAACACTTTTTGACCAGCCATAAAGTTTCTGGTTTAAGAACTTTATTCTCATAAGAATTACAAAAATTCACTTACTGAGAATCCATATTTACAATAATAATAATAATATAATAATAATAACATTCTATTCTATTCTATCACATACACACAACACCATCTAGCCCAAACTAAGCAGAGCTTGTACTATGGGTACTAGACAATGGATAAACATACATATATACTTTTTTTTTTGTAAATACATGCTTATTATACATAGAAACACCCAGAACAAGACAAACATCCATGTTCATGCACACAAATGTTTGACTTGTGCGGGAATCGAACCCGCGACCTCAGGCATGGCAGTCGGTTACACTAACCACTACGCCATCAAGGCTATCAAAATATGCCAATATGCAAAATATCAATAAATGAGATGAGATGTTTATAATATCTTAGTATTGGTTTAACAGACTCGTACTTGTACACTTATAATAATAATATCAGCCCTGTATTAAATTATCCCACTGCTGGGCACGGGCCTCTTCTCAGTGTGAGAAGGATTAGGCCACAGTCCACCACGCTGGCCTAGTGCGGTTTGGCAGACTGCACATATCTTCGAGAACATTAGGTTTCCTCGGGATGTTTTCCTTCACCTTGTTGAAGCGAGCGATAATTAACTATTTCATACGCACATAACTTCCAAGTCGGAGATGCGTGCTATGGCATCGAACTCGACACCTCTACGTGGCAGTCCAACAAGCTAGGCTATCACTGCACTTATGATTACACATTTATATTTTTCCAGACACGTCCAATTTTTACTTCTGTACACGATATCAATAAGTCAGCAATGCGCGGACCGTATTCTCAACAATCTATGGAATGTAGCGGCCGGGCTACAAGGCGTGTGCCCTGGAGCCCTGACCACCAGACGTACTTCCGCCAGCCATCTAGCAGGTAACAGACACTGATAATCTATCTTTGACTGCTCATATAACATAATGGTTTACTGCGTCAAGTGTTGTGGGTAATGGTGATCACCCGAAGCAACAAAATTAAGCGTGATCTGTAAATCACTCGAGAGCAAAAAATCCACTCGCACTATATTTTCCCACTGAAAGGGCAAAAACTCTAACACTAAAACTGTAACGAAAGTTTCATTTTGTGTTCTAAATTTCATAAGTTCTAAGTCTTAGCTTTAAAATGAGTACAAATTATATTAGCTTGTACTCGTTTCCGTAAACTAAAAATTACTGAGGAAATATCGAAAAGAAAATAACCTTAATTTGTTTTTGTTGTTTGGACTGTGTTGTGCAGAAATGATCCAATCCACAAAAACATAAATAAAAGTTATGCTGATTTTAAACAAGTTAATTTTTCTTGTGACTTTTATCCTACTACATTCTCGTTCGAGACAGCGCGCCTCCTCGCCGGACCGTTGCCCTGGGTCCTGGAAGCGGCGCTCCTGGCGTCGCTCTACCATTGGCGCCGGCAGGCACTGGCTCGGGGCGAAGGACTAACTCCGACCGCTCTAGAGGCGGCACGGTCCGAGTTCCGCCCGGTCCTAGCGGAAGAATGGAGAATTCGACTTGTGCGCCGCTGTGCCGGGCACGACACAATCGTGGCGGTAAGACCCGTTTTTGAAGAGTGGCTGGAGATACGGCATGGCGCCCTCATCTGTCGGCTGGCACAGGTAATGACTGGCCACAGTTGCTTTGGCCAGTTTCTGTGTCGCATAGGCCGGCAAGAGACGCCCGGTTGTCACCACTGCGGCGACTGCCGCGACGTTGTTGAGGACTCGGCGCTGCACACTTTGGCGGATTGCCCCGCTTGGGCATCGCAGCGCCGCGAGTTGATCACGGCAGTCGGTATGGTTGCCATCTTGCTCTCGGCCATGGTTCAGTCCATGGTCCGGAGTGAGAGGTCGTGGAACGCCGTCGCCTCCTTCTGTGAAGAAGAAATTTCCATCAAGGAGGCGGCAAAGCGGGGCGAGAGGGCGCTTAAACTCTCTCCCCAACCGCAAAACCGGGCGCCGGAGGGCGCGAGATGACCAGCCACCCTGAGGTTTTGACCTGAGGGTGGAGGGCTGCGTGGGCCTGCTCGCCACCGGAACAGCACCAGGTGACGTGTCCGTCTCCCCTCTAGGAGGGGACAGTAGGAATTTGAAAAGTGAGCAATTCCTAAAGGGTATAGTTCTCTTCGTGTAGTGGCCGTTTCATACGGCGGGCCGAAACCTCGGCAGGGTCGCGACCGCATGCGCAAGTGATTTGCGCGGCCCCGCCGATTGCGGTTTTGTCGAGAAACACCGTGGTAGGTTTAGTCGGTATTCCGGGAGGTCCATTATTATCATCCTTATTCCAACTTTCTCTTTTACCCCAGTGAGTCCGACATAACCCCTCCGCCCGCCCCCGCGGAGGTTGTGCGTCAAAGCAGAGGAATGCTTTAAGTAAAAAAAAAAGAAAATTCTTCATCATGTTATGCATATAGTTTTATAAAGATTTGAATATAGAATTTTGCATTACTTGATGTTTATTTAAAAGATCTTCATACTTTTAGATAAATTAAAAGAGAAACCCTGGATCATTTCTGCACAACACGGTCCAATTTATCGTGAAAAATGATTTCCATGTTTAATGTTACCGTCCCTAGCCGTGACGACAGCCTCTGAACAGTTCTTCATTGACTCAATGAGGTGTTTTATTTTGTCTTGTGTTATGTAGTTCCATTCTTCGGTTAGCGCTGCTTGAAGTTCAGCTCTAGAAGCTGGTGTAGGATCTCCAGCCCGGACTCTTATCTTAAGGTCATCCCACAACTGCTCAATAGAATTCAAGTCGAGACTAATGTCGTTTAAGAAAATGAATAAATAATAAATATCATCATCATTCTCTTGCCCTGGTCCCAATTTATTTGGGGTCGGCGCAGTATGTCCTTCGCTTCCATACTTCTCTGTCACCTGTCATCTGATCATTTACCCCTTTTCCTTTCATATCCAACCTCACACAGTCCATCCATCTTTTCCGTGGCCTTCCTCTCCCTTTTCGTCCCTCTACCCTCATATCCATCACTTGCTTACCTACATACGTATCATCTCTTCGCATAACATGTCCATACCAAGCCAAACGATTTCCTTTCACCTTCTCATCTATGGGCACCACTTTCAGGCTACCTCTTACGTATTCATTCCTAATTCTGTCCATTCTCGTCACTCCACACATCCATCGTAACATTCTCATCTCTGCTACATGCAATCGTTTCTCATCCATATTCTTAGTAGCCCAACACTCAGCTCCATACAATACGACAGGCCTTATAACCGCCTTATACTAATATTATAAAGCTGAAGAGTTTGTTTGTTTATTTATTTGTTTGGTTGTACACGCCAATCTCAGGAACAGGTCCGAATTGAAAAATTCTTTCAGTGTTTGATAGCCCATTTATCGAGTTCGGCTATAAGCTATATAACATCACGCTACGACTAAAAGGAGCAGAGCATAAATGGAAAATGTTGCAAAAACGGAACAAATTCTCTTATGTGAAACAGATGAAGTTGCGCGGGTCAGCTAGTATATCTATATAGCTTTAAATTTTATGTTACAGGTCTCCTAGCCCGCTGCGCTCGAGTACCGAACTCTAGACTGATACGTTACTTGAGGCTTATGGCGGAGTGGTGCCACTCCTACATAACTGCGACCCAGGAATCTAGTACAGCCAGCGATAATCTGAAGGCACACGGAGCTTTCCATGCCATCTGCCATGCAATATTCTACCTCGTGGCTTTCAAACATCAGTTCCTGTTTTCCAGTAAAGAGAGTGAGTATACACTGCTATATCTGTTATACAACACAAAGTTAAACAGTATACAATACTCAAATCTGGAGTTCAATTATAACTATACATATCATTTAGTAAGTGAGAGAGAATTTATGCGAGTATATAATAAATATATGTACTACATATTTATAATACATAAAAATGTGAACACTATGCTCACCTGTCGTGGTGCTATCCACTCGCTAATAACATTTCTTATTTGTGTTTCTCTTTCGTTGTTAGTGTTAAGAACATGTGATCTAACACTCAGTATGGAACATTGACAATTGACACAAAGTTGTCGACGATGACCACTATTTCCACTTTGATCATTTTCTTGAGCCGATGAATAATTAAATGTAAACATCCAGCATGAATGACACACTAAGCGCTGAGCTGTTATCTGTAAATAAGACAAACATTTTTATTTTTATGTATTCTGTACAGTTATCGTTAACACAGTACTAAGTTACATGATAAATAGATTTAATGGAGATTCAGGTCTGATTTTTAGTGAATGTGGACTGTTAATATGGAGGGTTCAGACATATACCTTAACACACAATGTAACCCATCGTAAAAAACTTTAAACCCTTAGGAAATATTAAATTGATCTAGAATAGCTTAATATCACATTAATGATATCGTAAAGTAGTTTGTGAAATAGTATTTGCAGGAAACAGGTTAGGCCTTAGAAAATAGACTTACCACTTGAGGGGCAGTCCATTGTCGCATCACTGATAGTGAATAGCACTTCAAGTACCTCTAGCCTGCTTCTTCTGCGATGCCTTATATCGGTAGCGCAATTGACATATAGCTGTTCTTGCAAATATTCGCATACGCGCAATATTTATTACAAAACCTTAAACTTTTAAAGCTTTTGCGTGTTGGTTTTTTTCTCCGTGTCGTAATGCTTATTATGCTTAAATTATGCTTTTATCAATTTAAACTAATAAGATTCTTATGTATTCTTATTAGAATTCTAATAGTATTAACGTATTTGTAAATAACAATTTGTAATATAATATTATAAAATATATCAAGAAATATGAATAATTTGACTCTAAGTCAAATTATTCATTGAAATTAAACTGCTATATACGGATTTTATCGCGTTGTTTATTTGACACTTTATTACAAAATTTTGAAAATTGTTACACTACTACTACTATTAAACTTTTACTAATTTTTAAGCTAATTAAATTATTATTAAACTATTTAGATTTAATTTATTTTTATTTTACACTTTCCCCGACGTTTCGGTTGCTTTTCAGCAGCCATGGTGCGTAAATAGAAACACCAATGATTAAATTATGTTCGGGTACTTTGAAATAACTACACTGGAACATTGAGACAACTGCCATCTTAGTCTCCTCGTGACCATGGCTGCTGAAAAGCAACCGAAACGTCGGGGAAAGTGTAAAATAAAAATAAATTAAATCTAAATAGTTTAATAATAATTTAATTAGCTTAAAAATTAGTAAAAGTTTAATAGTAGTAGTAGTGTAACAATTTTCAAAATTTTGTAATAAAGTGTCAAATAAACAACGCGATAAAATCCGTATATAGCAGTTTAATTTCAATGAATAATATTCGCGTAAATAGAAGACAATATTATCAAATTATTCATATTTCTTGTATATTATATTATAATACAAAAAACGGACCCTTGACGCGCAGTTTGACACGCTGTTTTCATTATATTTTGCCTAAAGATGATATATGTGCTATACGTCGTTAGAAACGTATTGTTTTCTACTTATAGAAACAATATAACTAATAGTAAATTGTATTATTTCTATATATATAAAACGAAGAGAATAATACCGGTGATTTTGTCCTGATTATTAGCCTATTTTCATAAAATGCCTTTTTAAATAGAATAATAAGCTGTATTTCTTTATTTATTTAATTGATTATCATAATTGAGTAGATATCATACAATAGAAACCTAAAATTAACTATACATGGTGTCCCGAAACTCGACGATAACCTGGTACCGGGCGAGAGGCCAAGGTATACCAGTTATAAAAAAAATAGGAAAAAAATCCATGTCACTTAGTCGAGCGATAATAGACATTTTTCTAAAAAGTTGAAAATTTGACACTTGGTCGCATTTTTAAGTACTGTGATTACAATTTTCACAATTTAACAGTGATTTTTTTAATAATGTAATCTTAAATAGCAGTGCTACTAATCACAACCACAAATCAAAGCAATAAAAATTGTTAACTAAGTAAAATAAATTAAGTTTTGACGAGTTATGGTTTACAAAATTATTGTCAGTTAACTTTGACACTCCATGTTGAAAAAACGTACCACACTACCCTTGGCAAGTTATTTCAAAAGATGGCTCATTTAGTCTAGATTTCAAAATGGTACAACACTTGCCACTTTTCTTGCCAATTAAAGTGCTACTTCGTATTTTTTGCGAAGGGACCTCATGGAAAACCTAATCAAAATAAAACAATCAATTATCGTAACACTTTAATATCTTCCTAAAACTAAATTAGATGCTCAAATTGTTTCCCTCCGGCACGAATACAAGCTCTGCATCGCTTCAGAAATGACCTCTTCACTAGTTGTGCACATCTACTCGCATTTATTTATTCTGATGATGCATCAATTTTTTGGCGCATCTAATAGATTTTGTATTGGTTTTGAGTAGACTTTTTCTTTTATGCATCCCCAGTAAAAAAAAACTACTGGATTCGGGTCTGGGGAATGAGGGGGCCATAAAATTGATTCAAGGCGTCTGATCCATCTGTCGGGATATTCTTCGTTTAAATATTCTCGTACAGGCCGGGCATAATGAGCTGGCCAACCATCTTGTTGATACCACATTTCTCTGTAGATGTTGAGTGGTACATCTTCTAACAATGTCGGCAAATCATTTTGGAGAAAATGAAAATGAAAAGTAGGTGGCGCTATTTAAATTTTCAGTCAGCTCAAATGGTCCAATTATTTGACCATTTAAAATTCCTGTCCACATGTTGACTTTAAATTGGTACTGGGATCGGTCCTCACGCATCAAATGCGGGTTTTCCATGTGCCAACCATGTAGGTTGTGTAAGTTTAAATAACTATCTCTTTTGAACTTCGATTCGTCAGTCCATAAAATTTTATTTAGAAAAGCCGAATTCACGAATTTTTGCCAACATGGTTCTGCAGAAAACAATTTTGGGTGCGTAATCACGTGGTAATAAACTCTGCACACGTTGCATGTGATACGGATGTAATTCGTATCGTTTTAAAATTCGATGAGCAATACTCTTCGGTACTCTCATTGCAATTTCAATTGCACGTACTGAAGTACTCGTGTCATTTTCAACTTTATTCAAAACTACGTCGTCGTATTCTCCTCGAGGTCTCCCACCAGACGTACGAGCACTGGGCAATCGTCCTTCCGAGTATGATGCGTGCACATTTTGGAAGACACGATAATCTGGGTACCGCTCCACATTCGGGTACCTCTCACGGTACAATCTAGCTGCGGCAGAGGCATTACAACGGCACTCACCGTAGATAAGATGCATATTTGCATATTCTTCCGGTGTGTACAAATACGGCATGTTGTTCACACATAGCTTGCACAGCACAAAGTCCAGAAAACAAAGCCAGAGTCGTCAAGTACGGATGGAGTATCAAGTCTAGGGTAACACAAGCCAAAGTCGATAGTACGAAAGTTACACGATTACGAGAGATGCGCAGTAAACGAAGAAACAATGCGTACTAAATGTTATTATTTTTATTTTATTATGAACGACTCATCAAGCATCGGCGTCACTATCCGTCTCACTCATCCTAAAAGTCAAATGACAATCTGCCTCGCTCTGACACATAGAAAAACTCTATCTCATTTTATCACTTTTGTTTGTTACAAACAATGGAGACGGCGACCTATTTAAACAAAAGAGGGTCAGGTAATTTTATTAAATGAGTTTTCCCTTCGCAGAAAATACGAAGTAGCACTTTCATTGGCAAGAAAAGTGGCAAGTTTGGTACCATTTTGAAATCTAGACTAAATGGGCCATCTTTTGAAATAACTTCGAACATGGATTTTCAAAATTAACTGACAATAATTTTGTGAACCATAACTCGTCAAAACTTAATTTATTTTACTTAGTTAACAATGGTTATTACTTTGATTTGTGGTTGCGATTAATAGCAGTTATGTGAGAATACATTATTAAAAAAATCACTATAAAATTGTGAAAATTGTCATCACAGTACTTAAAAATGCGACCACAAGTGTCAAATTTTTACAACTTTTTCGAAAAATGTCTATTATCGCTTGACTAAGTTACATGTTTTTTTTTTTTTTTATAACTTTATGCCTTGGCCTCACGCCCGGTACCAGGTTATCGTTGAGTTTCGGGATACCCTGTATATCGTAAGCGCCGGATCGGCTCGACAATGCTAGGAATGAGATGCAAACGATGACAAATGTGTGCGTGTGACTCGCGCTGTCGCGCCAAATTCAAAAGTGAATTATTCGCATTCGCGAATAGCAACGGCAGATATTCGCATCCGCATTCGTCTTCGCGAATGCCCAAAAATTGACATTCGTTACGTCACTAATTTGTAGATTCAATCAATTGTTTGTGTGGGACAAACAAACACACGACAAAAAATTGTGTGATCTGCAAAAGATTGTTTCCAGTTTCTTTCTGTCCGCTGTTTGTATGATTCTAAAGTGCCTCACGACAAGGAAATTACTACGAGTGAGATAATTATTTAAAAAATTCATTTGCTGCAAAATAATCGTGACATACTACTCTTATACTCTATACAGGCGTTTCTTCAAAATTTCGCCTCTGATCAGAGAACTCTTAGTCCTTCGGTACCTAATTTTGTGACGTCACATTTTAAAATCTAATATATCTAAGAAGTACAGTAATACCCAGCTTTACGCGAGAGAAAGTGGGAATTCTTAAATGGAAATGAAGCTAATTTTAAAACTGCTGTTTTAATTTAAAAATGTCTATACTCCATTTGGTTAGGTATTTAACTAAAGGTAAAACAATCTTGATATGTCTTTTTTATCTTTTTATCTAAAAACTCGTTTCAAAAATAAAATGCTGCTAAAGATCAATGTAAATACAACAATAACGATTACTAAATCAATTGAACCGTTAGTTTAAGCAGTAGTTTATTTGTTTAATATGTGTTTGTGTAAAAAGTCACATCAAGATTGTTTACCTTTAGTTAAGTACCCAACTAAATGGAGTATAGGTGTAAAATTGCAAAATATGTGTCGTCACACCAGAGAGGGGGGAGGTTCACAAATGTGACCAGCTGTGACAAGAACAGGGGGTCAAATATCATGAAATTGGTGTCACGTTATTTATGGATGGCCCCTTATGTTGGTATAATGGCTGCAATATTTGTTGATATGAGTTGTAAAATACTGAAATTATATTTAATTGGCGATTTAAAAGAGTGGCCGTGAGTTTCTTTCAGGTATCTTTTTATAGGCTCCACTCTTTGTCTGAACCTAGTAACTAACCTATATGTAGTTTCAGTAACTTAGCAAACTTACTAACCACTATATTTTGACATTCATAAGTGTGTGGCGACACCACACAGACAAGTTTCGACGATCGTTAACAGATGGCACTGTACTCAATAGGCGCTTGTAATTACGGCCGCCATACAAGCTTGCATCGCGCAAGTGAAGTTTACACAGTGACTAAGTATATATGCGGGCCGTCAGTCACGATCACAGAGCCTAATCGGACGATCCTCCCTTTGTGTTGGCGGCACATCAGACCACGTTCCTCCACAGTAGTAATCCTGACGTGATGTCCCGACGTAATGACAACCTTGTCGTAGCAGATCATTAGCAGCAACCCTCGCCATCAACTTCACTTCTCTCACACAGCACTGGTGGGTCATCACACCCTGTTCCTGCACAGGCTGCACTGGTGCACACCAGTGCAGTGTAACTTTGCGACGAAAGTGAATAAACGGTTTTTGATTTTGACTCTGTCTTTTGTAATGTCTCAGTGCTGGACAGAAGCCTCTCCCTTGGACTTCCAAACCACTATGTTTGAAGACATTCCCTGCCAGTTTCCTTCGAAGCCGTCCAAGTCATCTCGTTATCTCCAATTTGTGTCCACCTATTATAACAGCAAATTTTTCGTAATGCAGACGTAAACTTCGTGGAGTCTCTCAGTCTGCCACGGCTGGTAACGTGCCCGCTGAACCCACTGCGCACGAGCGCGCCGCAGGTCACGCGCGCCTTCAGCGCCGTCACGCGCGCGCACCAGCTCGTCTACTGCGACACCATCGTCGAGAACAACGCGCGCCACTCGCTGCAGGCCGCCGCCGTCATGCACTACGATGACTGGTTCCCCTACGACCCTTACACCTTACCTAGGTAACTGCTCGCTCCCGATATGTTATCCTTAGTCACGCGCGCGCACCAGCTCGTCTACTGCGACACCATCGTCGAGAACAACGCGCGCCACTCGCTGCAGGCCGCCGCCGTCATGCACTACGATGACTGGTTCCCCTACGACCCTTACACCTTACCTAGGTAACTGCTCGCTCCCGATATGTTATCCTTAGTCACGCGCGCGCACCAGCTCGTCTACTGCGACACCATCGTCGAGAACAACGCGCGCCACTCGCTGCAGGCCGCCGCCGTCATGCACTACGATGACTGGTTCCCCTACGACCCTTACACCTTACCTAGGTAACTGCTCGCTCCCGATATGTTATCCTTAGTCACGCGCGCGCACCAGCTCGTCTACTGCGACACCATCGTCGAGAACAACGCGCGCCACTCGCTGCAGGCCGCCGCCGTCATGCACTACGATGACTGGTTCCCCTACGACCCTTACACCTTACCTAGGTAACTGCTCGCTCCCGATATGTTATCCTTAGTCACGCGCGCGCACCAGCTCGTCTACTGCGACACCATCGTCGAGAACAACGCGCGCCACTCGCTGCAGGCCGCCGCCGTCATGCACTACGATGACTGGTTCCCCTACGACCCTTACACCTTACCTAGGTAACTGCTCGCTCCCGATATGTTATCCTTAGTCACGCGCGCGCACCAGCTCGTCTACTGCGACACCATCGTCGAGAACAACGCGCGCCACTCGCTGCAGGCCGCCGCCGTCATGCACTACGATGACTGGTTCCCCTACGACCCTTACACCTTACCTAGGTAACTGCTCGCTCCCGATATGTTATCCTTAGTCACGCGCGCGCACCAGCTCGTCTACTGCGACACCATCGTCGAGAACAACGCGCGCCACTCGCTGCAGGCCGCCGCCGTCATGCACTACGATGACTGGTTCCCCTACGACCCTTACACCTTACCTAGGTAACTGCTCGCTCCCGATATGTTATCCTTAGTCACGCGCGCGCACCAGCTCGTCTACTGCGACACCATCGTCGAGAACAACGCGCGCCACTCGCTGCAGGCCGCCGCCGTCATGCACTACGATGACTGGTTCCCCTACGACCCTTACACCTTACCTAGGTAACTGCTCGCTCCCGATATGTTATCCTTAGTCACGCGCGCGCACCAGCTCGTCTACTGCGACACCATCGTCGAGAACAACGCGCGCCACTCGCTGCAGGCCGCCGCC
The DNA here is from genome assembly GCA_930367265.1 of Catocala fraxini. Lineage (NCBI taxonomy): Eukaryota > Metazoa > Arthropoda > Insecta > Lepidoptera > Erebidae > Catocala > Catocala fraxini. The sequence goes on from OV884032.1 coordinate 922,862, forward strand.
GTCATGCACTACGATGACTGGTTCCCCTACGACCCTTACACCTTACCTAGGTAACTGCTCGCTCCCGATATGTTATCCTTAGTCACGCGCGCGCACCAGCTCGTCTACTGCGACACCATCGTCGAGAACAACGCGCGCCACTCGCTGCAGGCCGCCGCCGTCATGCACTACGATGACTGGTTCCCCTACGACCCTTACACCTTACCTAGGTAACTGCTCGCTCCCGATATGTTATCCTTAGTCACGCGCGCGCACCAGCTCGTCTACTGCGACACCATCGTCGAGAACAACGCGCGCCACTCGCTGCAGGCCGCCGCCGTCATGCACTACGATGACTGGTTCCCCTACGACCCTTACACCTTACCTAGGTAACTGCTCGCTCCCGATATGTTATCCTTAGTCACGCGCGCGCACCAGCTCGTCTACTGCGACACCATCGTCGAGAACAACGCGCGCCACTCGCTGCAGGCCGCCGCCGTCATGCACTACGATGACTGGTTCCCCTACGACCCTTACACCTTACCTAGGTAACTGCTCGCTCCCGATATGTTATCCTTAGTCACGCGCGCGCACCAGCTCGTCTACTGCGACACCATCGTCGAGAACAACGCGCGCCACTCGCTGCAGGCCGCCGCCGTCATGCACTACGATGACTGGTTCCCCTACGACCCTTACACCTTACCTAGGTAACTGCTCGCTCCCGATATGTTATCCTTAGTCACGCGCGCGCACCAGCTCGTCTACTGCGACACCATCGTCGAGAACAACGCGCGCCACTCGCTGCAGGCCGCCGCCGTCATGCACTACGATGACTGGTTCCCCTACGACCCTTACACCTTACCTAGGTAACTGCTCGCTCCCGATATGTTATCCTTAGTCACGCGCGCGCACCAGCTCGTCTACTGCGACACCATCGTCGAGAACAACGCGCGCCACTCGCTGCAGGCCGCCGCCGTCATGCACTACGATGACTGGTTCCCCTACGACCCTTACACCTTACCTAGGTAACTGCTCGCTCCCGATATGTTATCCTTAGTCACGCGCGCGCACCAGCTCGTCTACTGCGACACCATCGTCGAGAACAACGCGCGCCACTCGCTGCAGGCCGCCGCCGTCATGCACTACGATGACTGGTTCCCCTACGACCCTTACACCTTACCTAGGTAACTGCTCGCTCCCGATATGTTATCCTTAGTCACGCGCGCGCACGAGCTCGTCTACTGCGACACCATCGTCGAGAACAACGCGCGCCACTCGCTGCAGGCCGCCGCCGTCATGCACTACGATGACTGGTTCCCCTACGACCCTTACACCTTACCTAGGTAACTGCTCGCTCCCGATATGTTATCCTTAGTCACGCGCGCGCACCAGCTCGTCTACTGCGACACCATCGTCGAGAACAACGCGCGCCACTCGCTGCAGGCCGCCGCCGTCATGCACTACGATGACTGGTTCCCCTACGACCCTTACACCTTACCTAGGTAACTGCTCGCTCCCGATATGTTATCCTTATTGATAAATTAGGTAAGCCGGCTATAAAGAGCAGTATGCTAGTGGTACGGCTAACAGATCGGATTTAAAACACCACAATACGCTCCAAAACAAATTACAGACGTCACCCAGAAACCCCCAAAACTCTGATGTGGTTGGGCTGGACACATTTGTCGCATGCAGCAAAAGCTTTGGATTAAACTCTCACCCAAAGCTTCTGGTCTACCACGTTGCCGCTTAGCATCATCTGGAACACCAGATGATGCTAAGCGGCAACGTGGTAGACCAAGGCGTCGATGGCGGGACGAATTAAGTAGCTACAGGAAAGACTGACGCAAACTTGCGAATAACAGTGATATATGGAAAAGCGAGATGAAAGCCTTTGTTCTATAAAGGACAACACAGGTGAAATTTAAAAAATATTGAAAATTTACGATTAAGGGTCAACTCATATTTAGCGCCAATATGCTCAAAAATGACTGAGTTTAATTAGGGTAAAACACGTACATCGTCTCAAACAGTCGCGTTTATGCTCAAACAGTCTTGTGGGTGCTCGTAGCTCGCGCTTAATTAATTAAATCGTCAAACTCGTCATCCAAATTAAAAATGGTACACTCGCTACATGTAGTCTGTAGTCCTGCCACACGGTGTCTGAACGGTACGCGGAGAGCCTCAGTCGGTCAAGGCCGTGGACGCACTTGGTCGCGCATGTTCAAGTGTTCGAATAACGCAGTCGAGGAAGATGTTCGAATGCGCGTCGCTGTCCGCTGAACTAGATTATACTTCTTGAATAAGATTTTGAGCTTCTATTTAAATGGGATGGGGTTTATATTTTAGGAGCGGTAACGATGAACCTAATATAGTTATTTGTATATGATAATTTTCAGATTATCCTATTTTTGAACGACGTCAAATTAAGGAGAAATCTTCAATTAATTAATTTATGTTTGTCACTTCAGAACTTCGTTATTTATGAACCAATATCAAATATTTTTGTCCGAATGCGAACATTTTCAAGTGGTTGCTTTGTTTTTTTGGGCCTTGAGCCTTGTATTTCGAAGATACATCGAGAAACACTTTATTACTTACTAAATTCTGACCGCGGCTTCGCTCGCTTAAATGTAGGCTAGGTTACTAACAGTGTTTGAGTACCGGCAATAGACCGTACTGCACTGTTTTTTTTTAACGTGGGGTAATGCATGACGCATACCCCTCCGCGGGGGCGGGCGGAGGGGTTATGTCGGACTCGCCGGGGTAAAAGTAAGATAGTAAAGATGATAATGTACCTCCCGGAATACCGACTAAACCTACCACAATGTTCCTCGACAAATCCACTATCGACGGGGCCGTGCGAATCACTTGCACATGCGGTCGCGACCCCGCCTAGGTTTCGGCTCGCCGTATGAAACGGCAGGCTACTACCCGACAAGACCTACCCTATAGGCACTTCGCACAAATAATTCCTACTGTCCCCCCCTAGAGGGGAGACGGACTCGACACAGAGGCGCGCGTGGGAACACGCACGCCGCCTCTCGGACCTGGTGCTGAACGGGTGGCGGGCAGGCCCACGAAGCCCAGGCCGTACTGCCCTAATCTATCTAGAAATTGCTTTTATTGCGGCTATATAACCTGTATTGTATTTCTACATTAAGAAGCATCTCTAATTCTTTTTTGCTGTGAAATTGGATATCAGAACTAATATTAATCTATAAAAATATAATAAGTAGGTAATATTATAGTGGCCTATGTTTATAATCAGTGTTATGTTAGAGCATAGATGAAGAATGCGTAACCGGGTACGTCTTTCGCTTTTACATACCTAGAAGACAATTTAATACCGAATTTCGAAAAAATATTAAATTATCAAACATGGGTACTACGAAATTATACATTTCGCACTCCAAATAATCTTCTAAATTTAAAACTATTTAACTTTTTGTGTCTCAGATCCGGCAAAATAATCTGGCCTCTCTGCATAGAATACAAAGACTGGCTAAAGCAAGGCGATGATGAAACTCAGTACTCAACGATGAAGAGAAAATTGGAGGAGGATGACGACTTCTTGGTCAGTGCCAGCCCCAACCAACGCCTCGCTTCGTCTCTTTCTAACTGCGTCTCACCCGGATTCAGAACTAGTGAAAATATACTCATTTAATCATTACGTAATATTTTAGTCGATTATTGACTTGAGTCGACTGAACAATGGCTTTTAGTTCCGACTATTGAGAGTTGCTTATATACAAAGTACATGCGATAAACCTAATAATATGCTGTTCTAAAATTGCGTAACCTGATTAGGATATGTTGATTTTTATAAAATAATAGCAACTGATAAAAAGGTGAAATGTTGCTTCGTTGTATTATAAAATATGTTATATTTTTTTCAATTTTGATTGTCTCAGTGTAGACTAGAATGCTAAAAACAGATATGACAGAAAAATGTTCGTCACTGAGTAACATATACATATGTACTTAATATTGTGCATTTGTATCGACTCAATTCGACTGCAAATGTACTAAAGCAATGTTAGATTTTCCAAGGAAAATCTAACATTGCTTTAGTATTTCAAGATATAACTCGTGCAAAACAAAAGTATAAAAATGATTAATGTCTAAAATATTGTCATTACCAGTGCAAATAAAAATAATGATTTATTTAGTTTATCGATAGTACACCCGAGTTAAGCATCGATAATATCGACTTCTCGTATGTAATAAAGGTCGAAATAAACAGTCATATTAATAGACATCTGCCCTTGTAATTGATAAAATGTTATATAATTTTAAACCCGTTGAATAGTATAAGTTTCACTATTAATAAAAAAAATACCCAGGCTTTCGTATACATAGTGGCGCAAAAGTTATCACATTAATTGATACCACATATACTACATGGTATTCTTTGACGATTTACAAATTATGAACCAAATGTATTCAGTAGTTTAGCCACAGCACATATTTGTGGTTTTCACACTAGATTTAGAAATTTTAGAACATCATGTAATGCAGAGATAAATTACTTAAGTGTCAAAGACCTTAAGCAGCTATATTTAAAAAACCGTTGTATTATATTCGGGTCCATTAATTTCCGGTCTTAGTGAGTTGACAAAGACGATTTCTCGGAACCTATGACCGTTAGCGAGCTGGGAACAGCATATGATGGTGTTCCAATTTGTGTCTAATTTTATTTTATTTATTTTGTTCCAAAAAATCATTTCTTAATTTCTGCGAAAATATGATTTTTGTTTGTGTTAACCGTCTTTTTTTTATTTTTTATTTTTTTAACGCGGGGAAATCTACAAATCACGTTCCCCATCGCCGGTTTTGGGGCGGGCGATGGGGATATGTCGGGATCCAGCCCATATTTTGGGCTGAACCGACTAAAACCACCGCGGTGTTCCTCACACCTTTATGGCGGGGTCGCGCGGATCGCTCTCGCATTGGAATCGCGACCCCGCCAAAGGTTTGACCCGCCGATGGACGTGGCGGGTCCCACAAGCACAATAAAAATTTACACACATAATTGGGGGACCTGGTTCCCGACAACAAAGCGGGGGGACCTAGTCCCCTTTCCGACATCGAGAGGCGTGCGTGGAACACGAACGCCGCCTACTCGGACCTGCGCTGATCGGGCGGTGGACGGCCCCAATGGGTCCACCGCCCGCAGGCTTCTACTCAGGGTGGCTGGAGGTCGTCTCGCGCCCTCCTGCGCCCGGCTCTGCGGTTAGGGACATGGATTGAACGTTCCCTCTCCCTCTCCGCCGCCTCCTTCACTGACATACCTCCTCACAGAAGGAGGCGACGGCATTCCAAGACCTCTCGCTCCAGATCATGGACAGAACCATAGCCTCGAGCGAGAGGACGACTCTACCGACTGCCACGTGCATGACACGGCGTTGCGTGGCCCAAGCAAGGCAAGCCACCAATGTGTGCAACGCCGTGTCCTCGACAACAACGCGGCAGTCGCGGCAGTGATGACAACCGGGCGTCTCCTGTTTGCTTATTCGACACAGATACTGACCAAAACAACCGTGGTCAGCCAGCACCTGCGTCAGACGAAACGTGAGGGCGCCATGACGCCTCTCCAGCCACTCTCTAAGTACGGGTCTTACCGCCACGATTGTGGCGTACCCGTGTGTTAACCGTCTTATATCAACCAGCTTAAGGCAGTATATCATTTAATGTGGTAACATTTGCGCCACCCTGTATAAAGAAAATTTATTATATTTATAGCAATATAGTATCCAACAGGTAGACTGCTTCACCTACCAGAAATTGGAGCACAAGTTAATTAATTTAATAAGATATTGATGATCATACTGCGATATGACATTTATATATAAATTATTTTAAAATATAGGCAATAAATACAGTTTGCGATTTTGTTAACAGTTATTTGTGTATATTTAGGCCCTATATTCTTTACAATGTGCTTTTTTTGACAGTTGTGGATTTGGGTACAATTGTACCGCATGTAATTTATAAACATTGAAACAATGGTCACCCAAACCAGACTATAAAACAGGTGTGTCTTTTAAATTATTTAAAATTAACCATATTGTTTATGTTTTATAAATAAGCAACAGATAATTCATATATATATAAATAAGCATTGCAATGCATAAAGGCCGGCCAATATTGCACCTATGTATGTGAGCCATTAATGCCTTTTATAAAAATATCTATCAGTCTAGTGATATGAAAATCTCTAAGTTGTGATTTTTCCTGCTTGTAGAGGGTAGTTATAGATTTTATATTCCCAGCATTAGTACAATAAACACTTAAGTATAGATTGTTATGTATATTTTACATAGTTTAAGCGACTGATGTACATTTATTAATGCAGTATAGCTTAATAAAATTATTTATTGAATTTCTTGTTTCCTTTATCAAAATTAGCATTGTCTAAATCTAGCCATAAACATTCATCTTGCCAGCCTGGCGATTGCAAGATATATAAGATTATTTCTATGGTAGCACTAGAGGTTCTATAATGGTACATAATATTATACAACCATCAATAATAAGAATTGCCAACTCTCAATTGTACACTCAAATGCGAACTTCAAATGATTAACGCAATATATTGTTATGAAAGTTGAATTTCACAATCCCGTAAATACATCTTTCATGAAGAAATGACTACCACATTCAACTTTATGAAGAAGAAAGCTAAAAGTATATTTAAAGATATTATGGGCAAGCCCTCGTCTTCTCTCCTAATAAAACAAGACGTATGCTGTGCCCGACAGGGTTCACAATTGACACATATGTAGCTTGTAAGTCTCTATCATCTATTGTACACTACATTGTTGCGAGTTTGGCCACGAGGAAAAAGCCATAAAGATTTGAATATGAATTTAATGCCGTAGATCAGCTGCTAACAAAAAAGGAATGGGCCTGGAACCGATACTCTTAAACAAGCATACGACTCTTGTTGTAATGAGCATTCACTTCACTCCTTGTAGCCTGTACCGAACGGCAACGTCGCAAATAAGTGTCATATTTTGAGGTTATTAAATGTAATTAATTTATGTGGTCTATATTTTTAAAATGTTTTAATAAATCTCTACAGAGCAATACTCTGTAAAGGTATAACCATAGATGGAATGTAACTATAATCATGTAGTTCTTTTAATATGCAGATTAAGCATACGCAAAGGACTTTTACTTATATATTCCATCTTGTAAGCAATTCCTTTAAATAATTGTACTAAATTATATAATAATCAGTCTATTTTTATAATATACAGGTTGCTATGATCCATGGACATTAAAATGGACAGAGTATTCCATATGGGCTCAGTAAAAATAGGAAATCACTTTGTTCAAACAAATTAAATCAATTTAATACGCAAATACCATATATTATAAACATCAAAACATCTTTCATTGTTTGTCGGCATGTCAGCCTAGATGGCGTAGTGGTTAGTGTAACCGACTGCAACGCCTGAGGTCGCGGGTTTGATTCCCGCACAAGTCAAACATTTTTGTGCATGAACATGGATGTTTGTCTTGGTCTGGGTGTTTCTATGTATAAAATTAATCTATTTACAAAAAAAAGGATATATGTATGTTTATCCATTGTCTAGTACCCATAGTACAAGCTCTGCTTAGTTTGGGCTAGTTGTGTATGTGGTAGATGGTAGAATTGTTATCACAGGTTATTGCATCCTTGTTTGTGTTACAAACTAATGGTGTATCTAATGTTATGCTTGTGTTTTCGTTCTTATTGCGTTAAGATTAAGACTCACTTTGGCGTGATTGTTGGCTACTGTAATAATGTATACTAAGTATCAGAGGTCTACATCTACATTTTGTCGCTTTAAGGTGATGACCTTAGATACCTATGCTTAGACTCTCGCTCAGCTGTTAGGGTAAATACAAACCAATGGAGTTTAGCAAAAACTAAAAATCTATCCTGTGGCTAAACTACTACTCCTATAGAACTGAAATTTGGTGTAGAGCTTGTATGTGGTAGGTACATACTATATGTAGATAGTAATAAAGTCTCACTGTTTAACCCGTCTTGCGTCGCGAGCCCAGGGCTGGGCGCAAAACAACGCTTTTTCTATCGTGTCTGGTAATTAGACGCGAGATGAGTTAATCAACCTTGTATAATACTAATAAGTACACACAGTGACACATCAACCTAGACTGTTTGCACTTTTAACTATTAGAAGTTAAATGCTGCGAATCGTGCGAGAGAGTGCGTTATATTTTTGTAATTTTGTCACATTCTCGCTGAACGAGACGCGACGCTCTACCCTTACCATTACATCGACACCACTATGCAGTCCCTTTCCGACAATTCTCTATTTTGTGTGTAGCGTAGTTATGCGTATATAGGGTGTCTAGCTTGATGTGTAGCCGTGTGTACCTAAATTGTTAAGACTAACAACATTAGCCTCCTAGTTATTGGTCTGAGTGATAATAATATAATTAGAGATATATAATCCGTGGTATAGGTTAGCGCGGGTAAGCCGCTTCTTACAAATTGAGATTAATTGATATAATAGTCATATATAGTCGGCCTCGATGGCGTAGTGGTTAGTGTAACCGACTGCCACGCCTGAGGTCGCGGGATCGATTCCCGCACAAGTCAAATATTTGTGTGCATAAACATGGATGTTTGTCTTGGTCTGGGTGTTTCTATGTATAATATGTATGTATTTACAAAAACAAAAAGTATATATGTATGTTTATTCATTGTCTAGAACCCATAGTACAAGCTCTGCTTAGTTTGGGCTAGATGGTGTTCTGTGTATGTGGTAGAATATTATTATTATTATATTATATGAACATTCTTGCGGGTTGATACTAAACCCAGTTTTGTTATTGACACCTTGATATTATTTTTCTATTGGTAATCCTTAATAAATTAGTTACATTTAAGTACATAAGGTACTTCGTCGTGACGTTGTCACTCACAACCACATAACCTTAATGAGTTATCTTTGCCCACGATCGCTTATGAATTAAAGATGAGCAGCAAATGTACCCACTAAGGCTCGAATATTCCCAAATATCAGAATTTAAAATAGTAATTGCATTTTCAACCAATTATTTTAAACGGTATTTGTTTGCTGTTGCGTATAAAATCAATATAGCCAAACTGTTAACAGTGTATTAATCCAACCATTTGTATGCATGTTGCATGGCCAGCGTGGGATAGGCAGAAGGGGACTGTCTTCCTGATTGTTATAAAAATACTTTAAATTAAAAGTCTGATATAAATGTTGTTAAAAGCTAAATTTATTGACAATAATTCGCACACAAATCACAAATATCTGTAAATATTAAGAAAATTTGAACTGAGTATTATTTACTTGCGTACATTACATCATTGCTTACAATTCGATGAGAACGGTATTCCGCTAATTTCAACAAACTGACTCGTAGTGAACACAGTGATGGTATAAGGCATACTTATAACTATTTTGTATAACATAGGAATGCCGACAGATCGTGATTCAAATCCTTCGCGGTACAGTCAGCGACATAAGTAGACGAACAATTAATCAATTGCCTATATCTACTATTCCACATTTACAAATTGTCATTAAATGAACTATCCTCTCACTATTATTGCAGTAAATATTGAGTACATTTATTACTACCCTCGCAAATGTTTAACTTATGTCGCTGACTGTACAAGTCGCAGTAATAATACCGTAGACAATATTTAATACGTGGCAATACATAGAATGGTCATATCACTCTTGGTCATATCAACATACACTTTCTAGACTATAAAAGAGTTTGCGTTTTTCACACGTTGTTTGTTAAACACCTATGCAAGGAAAGCACCAAAATACGATGTGTAAACAACGCAAAAAAGGCCATTCTGCTCCCCTGGCAATTAATCACTGATGTTCATCAATCTGTAGTTGACATGTTTATCGTACAATATTATATTATAATGCCTTTATAAACATAAATAATTGTTTATGAAAAGACGTATTTGAAGCACGCAAGAGACTAAAAGTTAAAAAGGAATTAATTATAATCAACTTTTATTGCATACTTCAAATAAGTTCTTCTTAACTTTATGTTTATAGTTATAATTGATATAATTAAAAGGTGTAGGATTATCCATGGTTAATATATTTTTTTAATTATTGTGGCGGGAAATTGTCTTCGATATTAAGGCAAGTCCACAATCCTGATATTTTGTTAGTGACACATCGACATTCCTATTGAATCTTGTCTCTATTGTACAACAATACACTTAAATAACTTAAAATCTAATTTAAATATTGTAATACTTACAAATAAATCACTTGACAATAATGTCCAACTTGTTAGCAAAATAACTACACACGCTACTGTGACTGTTCTGTTGGGGCTTTAGTTACATCATGGCACTTGAAACATCGACTTTGAAGTGGCATTAACACAATGTTTATATAGTGTACAACTATAAACATATACAGGCTGATTGGTAAAAGACTGGACATATTGAACCCCTCCCTGCCCACCCCGCACTCTCCCGAATTTGCACCCCCGCCCGCCTTTTCTTATCAAAGGTCATTAGCCTCCGACAGCTGTGTGCGACGATGCGCGCTGTGTCCACATTTTATGTGTATTTCATACAAATATTCATAAAGGTTTTCTTTGCAGGTTACACAGTTTTTTTTTTATACGTTACGTTTGACCATAAATTATTATGTCCTTAAGTACGTACAATGTTTAACCAGTCACACTGTATATCTACTTAATGAATACACTTTAATAGAACAGAGTGCCTAGTGCGAGTTTGTTTTACGTTATCGCGATCGACACGTTTATGACGTTCGACGCTCCGATTGACCCGCTCCAAGCTCTTAACCAATCAGAGAGCCAAACGCGGTGAACGTTTCGATGGCGTTAACGTACAAACAACTCGGACTAGGCATCCAGTTACATGATATAAAGTTCTAATATAAATAAAGCAAGCAAGCATGAGATTCTAAGTAATATCAAAACTGCACAGTAGCGTATGTTCGCTGCGCATATTATTAAAGGCAATAATACTTAAAAAATTTACACCTATCTCTTCTTGTGATAAGGATGTCTTCTTCTAAATGAGCTGGCCGATTTATTAGGTGGTAAGTGTGTTCTTGTTTGATACTGTGCGATGACCGGTGTTTCATTTGCTGCTAACTTGTTGACTACGAAGTCATCGCCAGCTTTCATATTCTCCATCATCTTAAGTTTAGCTTCAATTGACTGGATAGCAGTTTTCTTGCTCAGCTTCAGTTCAGGTCTCGCACCAGCTAAAGCGGCAATGCCAAACTCTGGTTTGGGTTTTTCTTGTTCGTCCTGGAAATATGACAGGAAATTGCTAAAAGGTAATCAATCATTCACATTACAAGAATATAGCGTGGATAGACTCTATTTGGCAATTTCGACGACATACCGATACAACTATGGTGGCAAACAAGCATACGGACCTAATCTAATGGTAAGTGTTCACCGTAGCCTGCAACACCAGAGGCATCAAAAAGGAAATGGGAGGGAGAAGGAGCGGGAAGGTGGCAAGAGAGTGATTGGGGCTCCGGCACTCTCACTCACCGAACAAAACACTACCCTACTCAAAAACTAAAACTAAAATTCTTGGTCTAGACTTTCTATAGCCAGTACGTTCTGCCATCTACCATGAACTGGCGCCGTGACATGGACGCTCACACAGGCTGCGTAGAGATTTAGAGTGGCACAAAGAGTGTGGCAGCTCCATACCCAATATATGATTATAGACAGAGTCTCAAATTTTGAGATCTGAAAACGCACGAAGCTATTCGATCTAGGAAAGCATATAATGGGACTTAAATGGAGCAGAGTAGGGCACTTTTTTATAGGTGGCGCAAGGCCGTGATCAAATGGGGCTTTGTGGAGCACACAAATTTTTGTCCCGTGTGAGATTCGAACCCACAACACTCGGCGCAGTGGCAGTGGCGAGGCGATCACTTAAACCACTGCGCCATCCGTGCAGTCGAATTCAAAGTCAAATTGATACTTTTTATAATCTAAGCAATCTTGGTACATGTCCTGCAAATATTTCCATAATTATTGTAAAAACCTTAAGTGATATTTAGCAATGACTGTCTTGTCTAGTACATCTCAGATAATACAACAATAATATGTGATATATCAATTTAGTACTATCACAACTGCCAATAGTCTTGAGTTTACAACAAAGTGTTTATTGTATGAAGTCTAGAAATATTATTTATAAATAACAATGTATGTTTGAGTAGTATGTATAATGCAAAGTGGGTGCATTTCATGCAACTCTATTTATTTAAAGTTACCATATATTTGAAATAAGAATGTGATCAATAGTTTAGTAAATATAGCCTATTAAATGAGCCTAATTCAATATTGTATAATTTTATGGACCTTCTTTGTCATATTATAGACACTTTATTTATTTTGTAACTAAATGTCTATCCACCAGTAGTAATCTATCTGCAACCAAACTTCATCAAAATGGATTTAGCAGTTTAATTGTGAGCATTTAAAAACAGAACTACTATGCATGAGTTATTACACCTATATTATAGACTCATGTGTAGCATAACATCTTTAAAGTTGCTCACGAGTCAGTCGATCCTAAGCTCAAGGAGAAATCTTATGTCGGTGTGGCGTGTTTTTTGTTAATGATATTATATGCACGTGTAATAATGTGTGTTAATATTATAACAATATAAATAACGCCCTTTGAGTGAAAGAGAATCCGGTTCCCATTCTGGAACCCGACAGCAGAACCATTTCAATAATTAATAGTTAGACCATACCAGATATAGATCTATTTGGTCAAGTATGGTTGGTTGGTCCTACACAATAGGGGTCCTCTGTGCAGTTCCTAGACTCCATGCTGCAGCTGAGAATCAAAAATTCTCAAGTACAAGCACAAACACTTTCTGATAATCTTTTAGGCAATGTTTATAAGAAAATCTTAATATACATAGTAGACTATACTTACAGTATTCTTAGCAAATTTGACGCAAATCCTCTTGTTACCCAATAGCTGACCATTTAACGAGTTCATAGCTTTAATGGCATCTTGCCTCAGCTTATAGGTCACGAAAGCGAAGCCGCGCGGCTGTCCTGCGCACGGCCCGCTGCGGTGGAATAGCATGTCAAACTTCTCGATGTTTCCATACACACGGACCATTTTCAGTAGTTGATACCGGTAATGAAAAATGGTTGTTTATGAAAAATATGATTAAAGAAAAATTTAATTTTACAGTAACTGTACAGCAAAGGGATTATAGATATAACATAACAATTCAAAGACATTTGTTACACAAATAGTTAAAATACAATAGAAAAGCCAGATATAGTTATATTAATTGAATACCATTGCATGAATTGCACAGATTTTAATTCATTAATATGTTTCACTTTCACTATAACGAGGCAGCAATACCCTAGTGCAAGACCGCTGGACTGCCACACATAGGTCTCGAATTCAATCCCAAGGCGTGCATCTCTGACTTTTGAAGTTATGTGCTTATTCAATAGCTAATAATAACTCACTTTAATGGTGAAGCAAAACATCTTGAGAAAACCTGCATGTCTGAGAGATCCCCAATGAAATCTATACCAATATTATAAAGCTGAAAAGTTTGTTTGTTTGTTAATATAAACGCTCTAATCTCAGGAACTACTAGTTCAAATTTAAAAATTCTTTTATAGTTGGATAGGCCATTTATCAAGGATGGCTATAGGCTCTATAACATAACACTACGACGAATAGCAGCTGAGCAGCAATGAAAAATGTTGCAAAAATGGGGAAAATTCTCTTATGTGAAGCAGACGAAGTTGAGCGGGTCAGATAGTCTCTAATAAGAGAGAATGGTTGAGCTAAATCCATTGGCAGTAAATTTGTTAAGTTATATCACTACTGCCAAAGAGCTGAGTGTTGAGTGAGATTAAGAGGAATTGGACAAGTATGTTGCACATAGACATAGAAGCATCCAATGTTTTAAAATACAATGTCAAGAGTGAGGTGAAGTGGAGGAAAGACACAAAGAGGGCTTATATACACTGCCTGTTTGATGGATGGCAAGCTACCAAAATAATTATAATGTGTAGTAAATAACATGCCAGAATACTTTGTTTAACCGGTCGTATACCGCCGGCTCGCATACCAGCCGGCAGATTTGTACCCGTCGTAGGCCGGTGGCTCGCATGCGAGCCACCAAATTGGCGCCAAAACGCCGCGCGCCGCCTTCGCTTTAGCTTAAGCTAACGTAAAACCAATTTGGTGGCTCGCATGCGAGCCACCGGCCTACGACGGGTACAAATCTGCCGGCTGGTATGCGAGCCGGCGGTATACGACCGGTTAAATAAGTCTTTAGGTTGAATCATACAAAGGAATTGTTGATTGTTTGATTTGTACAAAGATTGTTACAATCTCTGACAAGATAATTGATTTAACATATTATTTCACACATATATCTATACAATATGGTTACTGTAAAGTTCTACGCGCGAAATAATTAGGCCTTCACGTACATATATAGAAGTGCAGTAAATAAAAGATAAAATAATCATACTCATTAACTCTGGTATCCAGATTCCCGATCCAAATTCTCTTGTCGCATATTCCTTTTTGTTGAATAGGTTCTAGAAGCAAGGGAACCTGAAAATCCAGAAAATCACCATTTTCAAAGCTATAACCAGCTGACCTAAATATATAAAATTGAATAAACTATGATATACGATGTTATTATTAATCGAGATCGTAAATCATTATACAGAAACTACGAGAAACACACGTGCAGCTAAAAAAAGTGTTTATGTGTAAAACATAACATACCGTAGCGTCCTCCATTGTACTAAACTTGAGATCGATAAATTACAATTATGTCGGCTTTATGCTAGAGACATAAGACGTTTAACCATCATAAGCAAGCCATTAGTTTGTTCTACGTCCTATATTTATTCGAAAACCAAGCTAAATTCATGAAGTGAGCACCATGAGAAATCGCGATATTTCTATCTAAAAATGTTGTTCTTTTCCTTGCTATTGCTTTGACATAAAAGTAACACAAAACTTCATTACTTCACTCAGTTTAAGTGACAGCTTAGTGATGCGAGAGAACAATATCGATATAAAGCTAGACTACGAGATATTCGTCAGTCGTAGAAGATTTAAAATCTAAATATATTAAAATACGTGGTAACTCGAAATACTATAGTTGTATCTAAACAACTATATTAAATTAGTGCAATTATTTATTTGTATAGGTTTTGGAAAAATTACAGCTATCGACAATTTCTACATTAAAATAGTATTTGTTAGCCAATTACAAGTTTTCACAGATAGAAGGATAATATAAAACAAGTGAAACAGAGTAGGTTATATATACTTGTATATATATATATATACAAGTGTACACATATTAAATACATGGTATGTAATGAGATGCTAAATGTTAACATAACATTATAAAAAATAACCAAAATATACATATTTGTATAAACTATGTATATTTATTATGAAGCACCCACATTCACCGTGTTGGTTGTACAAAAAGCCAGGAGAACAAGGCCCGTCTAGTTAATGCTGCCTTGCATCATAAATATTTTGCTAGGATAATGACAAAGAAGGCATTTCGAATGTATTATGATCTTAGGACAAACGTATAGGTCTAGTTAGAGGTATTGCAACCTTTATATGATTTTGTATAGTAAATTTATACAATATTTATTTTAGTTAAAATCAATATAAGCTTAAAACGTCAATTACAATCTAATTAATTAATAATAATATTCTATCACATACACACAACACCATCTAGCCTAAACTAAGCAGGGCTTGTACACATGGTACTAGACAATGGATAACCATACATATATTCTTTTTTTTTCAAATATATACATATTAATATAGAAACACCCAGACCAAGACAAACATCCATGTCCATGCACACAAATGTTTGACTTGTGCGGGAGTGGAACCCGACCTATCTCAGGCGTGGCAGTCGGTTACACTAACTAATACACCATCGAGGCCGCCAAATTAAATAATAAGGAAAAAGTATATATTATGCATTTCATATGAAATATATCGATATATTAACATCCACGGTAGGTACTAAACCTACTGAACGAATGAAGGAATAGTAAAAAAGGTAACATATCTTATTCTTTTATTATTTGCCTAAGATTGAATACAAGTCTTTTATGTTAGTATAAGTTTCCTATGAATGGCATATTTTGACATTTGATCTCGATTGATAAAAGTATTGAGCAATTATATTATTATATATGAAAAAGATACAGATACGTTAGAACTGTATCGTGAAAGTTTGAAAACGAACCAATTATAACAATTTTATTTGTGTTTTGTCTACAGTAAACAAGGCGACAAGCAAATTACCAGTAAAACAGTCAAATTAAATTAAAAATACACAAATATGCCTTTGTTCGTATTTGTAAACTGCACCAATTATTATGTTAAGGTTAATAAAACACAAGGAATATCATATCACATGTACCTAGGTATTCAATATATATAAAACTTACCTTTGTTTGTGCAATTTGGTGTATATATTCTTTGTAGTAGATCCTTAATAAATAAATACATAATTATGTTGTGGTCTTACATTATGTTTTTCAAATATATCAGAATTTGAAACATTTGAAATATCGTTTGAATCAAAGGTATTGTAGAACCTTACTAGTCTTACTACTACTACTACTCTACTACTCATTAATACAAGAGATACAACTTGTGAACATGTTTCCAAAATTTATCGTATGCATAGAATGCACGACCAGATGTAAAACGTTTAGTTCAGTTACTATGAATGTCATAAAATCTATATATAATATAATTGGTTGTAAAACGTGGATCTGTAACTGTACAGACCAAACGCAACAAAGACTCATACATCTCTGATATTTTCTTTGAGATAATAAAGTTTTTTGGATAATATTATCTCAGAGATATATATACCTATGTTGAATAGGGTAAAACCATCAGTAACTGGCCACTTAACCACTTTCACCAAGTCACACTTGAATTATGTCAAAATAATTTATTATATTAAATTTATTGCAATAGTACATAATACTATGCATATTTTTTATGTAGTTCAGGTTTATAAGAGTAAAATAAAACAATATTTTATATAAAAATGTAATAAAATACAAAATCCATTACTTTTTGGTAATTACTAGCCACTAATTTTAGAAACTGGCCGTCATGAAACTATTAATTGGCCACATATAATAAGTCTCAGTTTCATCGTAGATCTATAGAGATACCTACTATGTATTTCTATAGAAACATAAAAAATAAACTTTCAACAACACAACATTAATTATATAAGACAATAAAGAAACATTTTACCCGTAAAATTAACATGAGATCAAAAATAATACGACATAGGAACTTTTTTAATTCATACATAATACAAATCAACAAATGTTAAGACTAATGTACTTTTACAGAATAAAGTTAGTAACGAAGCCTTGATTGCGTGATTCTTTACAAGCAGATCTAAATATGTCATCACAATCTCCGTCAGATGAGTCAGTGTTACTCTCTCGATAGCAAATATGGCACAAAAACTGATCCTCATCTTCCACAGGCACATTGAGTCGGTGACATGACGGAATACAATTCAAATGAAACCGTTTTTTACACTGGTTGCATTCAATTACCCTACGTGTAATGAGATTTAAACAAAAGTCACAAAAACTAATTGTTCATTAACTTCATATGTATTTTCAGTCTTTTCTTTACTTCTATCCTCTTTAGTTTTCTTTATTTTGCTTTTTTCATCACTTTTTTTATTGATTTTCTTCTTAGGTACACTATTCTCTTTTTCCTTTTTCTTTTCTTCTCGTAGTCTCTTTCTTTCATCTTTTGCAGCTTCTTCTTCTACCTTTTTCAACTGTTTTGCTTTTATTTTTTCCACGTATTGGTCTGAAGTTAAAGCAAATGGCAGTCTTTCTATTTAGCGCTTTCCTTGACGTTTAGGTGAAACTGGAAAGTTTTCTTTTAAATATTCAGTTAGAGAGACATTAGAAATTCAAATTCATATTATGATTATAAATTTCATACGTGTTATTTAAGTATACTGTACCCATAAAGTTTATAGTTCAGAAATAGTGTCGAATTGGGTCACATATAGACCTAATTAATATAGTTAAATAGTGTAAATAACGTAATATTGTGTTTCTCCTATAGTTTATAGAAATATTTTGTGAATATGTAAACATTACTAATAAAATGTACATTTTTTATCTCAAGTTAGGTATATCAGGGTTCCTAGGTCATAAGGCTTTAACCTGTTGTATGCCAGAATACCAGACATAATAGAAAAAGCATTGTGTCTCGCGCAGATCCACGTTCCGGCATACCAGAGGTTAATAAAACGTTTTACCTATTGTGTTTTATTTATGCGCTAAGAAAGGCGCTATAGAATGTTGAAGGAATTATATTCCTATATATCATAGTTATGAAGTTATTAAACTTTTTCTCTTTGTAAATATGACCGCAGCTTAGATTTTTAGCATAAAACCTAAGTTATCTATACCTAGACCTAACTTCCGAAAGGTAAACATTATAGCACTAGCTAGGTCTTTTCGTGTCCTACGCGGCACTGGTCGTACCATCACGCTAGCTAGCATAGTTCCATAGTTATAAGCAGAAATGTATAATTTTTTAAATAAAATAAAATTGTTGAACAGTGGTTTCTGGCCGGCTCTCGTTACGGTAAAGATCTGGGGTACCTAAGCGACACCGTATCGATCGATATTAGGTGCTCAAGAAACCTCATCTTCAAGCCTCAAGAACCGAATGGAGCCAGCCAGAAACCTCAAGACAACTGAACAGTGAAGGATGTGTATTATTTATCGAAGTCCCGACCCTCACATCGTATGACACGCCTTTCAGCGCCTCCACTCCGAGACCAGTAACCGCTATAGTACAGTCCACACACCGTGTATAGGACGTCAGCGACTTGACGGCTGTTATCGTAACCATCGCCATAGTAACCTCAGCCCCTAGTTCGCCCGTCCGGTACATTTGCTGGTCCTTCGAGCCGGATCCCACAGGAGGCCTGAAAAGCGTGTCCCGTCGACGTTCCACGCCTGAAAATTGAAGAATCAAGACGTATTACAGAAGATCTATCAAGATGCTGGTGACAAGATCCAAAGGGAGAGCTCCTGAAGCATGGACAATCGACGCTGAAGCAGGACCGTCAACGAGCGTCCCGGCGCCCGCGCGAGTGCATTCGACACCAGATGGCGCCGCAGTCTCCGTCGACAAGCGCCGGTACACTGCCGTGCGTTCCGGTCGCCGCCGAGTTGACACTGCGCGTTGCGTCGAGTGAACGGGCGGCTGCTCACCGTACGGTAGAAGATTCGAATCGAACATTGCGGCCTGCAGAAAGTTTGTGTTCGCGTGCGGCTCCGAGCAGTA
Source organism: Catocala fraxini (assembly GCA_930367265.1). NCBI lineage: Eukaryota > Metazoa > Arthropoda > Insecta > Lepidoptera > Erebidae > Catocala > Catocala fraxini. The sequence goes on from OV884032.1 coordinate 942,282, forward strand.
TTGAAGATAGATCAGAACAGATACAGAAAATTCAAGAGGAACGTCGAACGGTGCGGTCAGTGACGACAAACCGGTCGAATAGAAACGTGTTGAAAGCGCGTGAAGAAATCTTGAAGATTAGATTACAGTTGGCGCAGTTGGCGCTACAGAAGGCTGAAGATGCTGCGGAATCGGATGACTACGAAGAAGATGGCCGTTCGAAGGACGACTACGTGCGATCGTGGTTAGAAGAGGCTCCGGAACCGCAGATAGAAAATATAGAAGCCGACATCGGAAGAAGAACCGATCAGCCGGCCCCGGCCCCCAGGGCCAATAGTGACACGAAAACTGTCAACAATTTACAGGACGCTGAAGACGTCAACAAACAGGATGAAGACCCTTTGAAGGAAAAGGCCATTCGTCAACAGGGAGGAGATTCACTGAAGCCGTTTATCACTGAACTCACCTCCGCCATAGCAGCGCTCGTGGATAGGAAGCCGCTGGACACCGCTGGTCCGTCGCCACACCCAACGGTATCGAAGGTCATCATGACACTACCAACGTTCAGCGGGGCGCATACCGAGTGGTTGTCGTTTCGTGCGATATACGACACCACGAGAAGATATTTCAACGACGTGGAAAATACAGCAAGATTGAGAAAAAGTCTCAAAGGAAGAGCACTTGAAACTGTCAGTTCGGAACTGATTGGACATGCGAAACCGGACGACATCATGAAGGAATTGGAGCTACAATTCGGAAGACCAGACTCCATTGCCCAAGCGGAGACAGACAAGCTGAGGACGCTGCCACGATGTAGCGAAGCACCGAAGGACATCTGCACGTTCGCAAGCAAAATAAGAAGCGGTGTAGTGACACTTCAAGCATTGAAGAAAGAACACTACCTCATCAATGCGGAGCTCCTGCGTGTGCTGACCGAGAAGCTGCCGAACTCGCTACGCGTACAGTGGTACCGGACCTACACAGAAAAATACGACTCGAAGCCGGACCTCAGCCGATTCAGCGACTTCGTCACCAAATACGCTCGCTACTGCAGTGCCTTCGCGCCGGCAGAGAACATCACTGACGGCCAGCCTACGCGTCGCGTCGTGCAGAGGACCCACACAGCTACCGAGAAGTACCCAGTTACCACACAGCACTGCAAGATTTGCGAACGCGAGGGACACTACCCGTCTGGCTGCCAGAAGTTTCTAGCAAGCGACGCTGACAGAAGATGGGATCTGGCCAAGAAGCACGGCCTGTGCTTCAGATGTCTGCGCTCACGCCGCCAGGGACATACATGCAAGTCAAGGAAATGCAACGTAGGGGGATGCACCGCAACACACAACCGGCTTCTGCACTACGAAAGGAAAAACAGAACACCAGAAGCTGACAGTGAGAAAAGTGAAGTGGTTGCAAGTTCGAGTATGACGGCCAAACCCCAAGCCTACCTGAAGATAGTTCCTGTGCAGATTGTCGGACCGGCGGGAGAGGCATCGACGTTCGCGCTGTTAGATGATGGTTCCACGATCTCCCTCATAGATGAAGACATAGCCAACGCGGTCGGAGCAGAAGGAAGCCTGGACCCTTTCACGATACGTGCTATCGGTGACACTTCTATAGACATGCCGAAGTCAAGAAGAATAGACATTACAATGAGAGCCAATGAAGGCAAGGAAGTGCCACTGTGCGCGCACACAGTTCCAGGACTGCACCTGACGCCGCAAAAGGTCACCGAGGAAGATCTCAGGGGCTGCACACACCTGCAAGACATCAAAGACAAGTTGGTGTACGACGTTGGCGTGCCGAAGATCCTCATCGGGCAAGACAACTGGCATCTTCTCATCGCGAGTGATATGAAGAGAGGCCCTGGTCACCAACCCGTCGCATCGCTGACACCACTTGGATGGGTGTTGCACGGCGCGCGCTCACGAACGCTAGGACACAGCGTTCACTTTGTTCATCAAGTGTCAAGCACAGAAGAAAACCTAGAGGCACAGCTGAGAGAATATTTTGCGCTCGAATCTTTGATTATCAATCCACGTCGTCCGAAGACAGATCCGGCAAAGCAGGCCGAAGAAATTCTAGAGAAGAGTACGAAACAGATAGAAGATGGGCATATAGAAACGGCTCTTCTCTGGAAGAATACAGAAATTGTTATGCCCGATAGTTATGAAAACGCAACAAAGAGGCTTGCGTATATAGAGAAGAAATTAGATAGAAATATCGAGCTGAAAGCAAGATATACAGAACAGATGAACTCGCTAATAGAAAAGGGATATGCAGAAGAGGCGCCTGGGAGAAAAGGCCCCCGAGCTTACAAGCCGTTCGTCGCACATCGACTGGCCACTATAGAAGAATACAGCAAAATAGATGACTGGCGCTGGGTACCTACGAAGTTGAACATCGCCGACGCTGCTACCAGAGACGTCCCTGCAGACTTCAACTCTCATCACCCGTGGTACAACGGACCGTCGTTCCTGTCAGAAGATTCGTCTTTTTGGCCCAGTGAAAAGCCTGTCGTCACGGAGAACACAGGCGAAGAGCGAACAACAACAGTGACAGAGTCCCGGAGAGCACAGATAAAGATATTAGAAGCTATTCCTGACCCTAACAGATTTTCAAGGTGGGAGCGCCTATTGCGCGCTACCGCGAGAGTTCTACAGTTTATAGGCTTGTGTAGAACAACCAAGAGACAGGTTCTATACAAGAGATCAGCAAAATCCCGAGAGAAGGATCCAGATTGGCGCAAGACGAACACGAAAACCACGTCGGGGAGCGCGGCACCTCGCCCCGCTGTCAGCTCCCGGAACATCGTGCTTCTGTCCGCAGAACACACCCACGGCGCCGAGGAACTTCTAGTGAAGGCAGTACAAGAGGACTCCTTCGGCGCCGACCTCCTGGAGCTGCGGCGCGGGAGGGGTGTCGACCGAAACAGCCGCCTATATTCGTTGCCCGCAGAGATGAACAACGGTATGATCACTCTGCGCAGTCGTATAATAGCTACAGAAAACATTCCAGAGAAAACAAAGAGACCGCCGATCCTGGATGGCGATCACCGTATTACGCAGCTCTATATAGACTGGACCCACAGAAACTTGCATCACAGCGGAACAGAGTTGGTGATCAACGAGATACGCCAGCACTATTGGGTTCTTCGCCTGCGGCCTACGACGAAGAAAATAGTACAACAGTGTTTACAGTGTCGAATCAGAAAGGCGCGACCTCCGGAGCCGGCCACTGGGGACCTGCCCAGGGCGCGTCTGGCTCACCATCAGAGGCCTTTCACCTACACCGGCCTTGACTACTTCGGGCCGCTCTCCGTGACCGTAGGAAGACAGCATCAGAAGAGATACGTGGCGCTATTTACGTGTCTCACCTCCCGAGCAATACACCTAGAGGTGGCCGCCAGTCTCAGCGCTGACTCCGCAATCTTAGCGCTGAGAAGGTTTGCTGCACGCCGTGGCTGCCCACAGAAATATATTCGGACAACGGTACGAACATGCATGGCGCCGACAAAGAGATGAGAGAGGCCATAGGAGCAGAGGCGAGTCGTCGTGGCGTCGCATGGCGCTTCATCACGCCCTCAGCGCCCTTCATGGGAGGCGCATGGGAGCGTCTCGTCAGATGCGTGAAGACCACACTCTACACCGTTCTTCACGACCGTCACCCGCATGAGGAAGTCCTGGCGACGCTGCTGTGTGAGGCCGAATACACAGTCAACAGTCGGCCGCTCACACACGTCTCCGTGAGCATCGACGACGACGAAGCTATCACCCCGAACCACATCATATTCGGGGGATCTGCTCGTCTCCCTTCCCTTGGCGAGTTCAGCGAGGCCGACATCGATAGCAAAAGGCACTGGCGGCGAGCACAGATCCTGGCGGACCTGTTCTGGCGTCGCTGGGTGCGCGAGTACCTGCCCGAACTCCAACACCGGCGGGAGCCCCACGGAACGGGCCTCAACTTCGCGGTCGGCGACCTCGTACTCATCGCTGACGGTCAGCTGCCGCGCAAGACATGGCCGCGCGGCCGAGTCATTGCCGTTTACCCCGGTGCTGACGGACAGGTGCGCACGGTGGACGTGCGAACAGCGGCGGGAGTCCTGAGACGACCTGCAAAGAAGTTGGTGCCCTTGCCGAGATGACATCGCTCACCGGGTTGTCTGCAGCAGCGCTACGAGACAGCCGACGTGTCTGCGCGTCGCTGCACGGCGGGAGAGATGTTCGCGACAACGTCAACAGTAACTTAAGATTCATATTATGATTATAAATTTCATACGTGTTATTTAAGTATACTGTACCCATAAAGTTTATAGTTCAGAAATAGTGTCGAATTGGGTCACATATAGACCTAATTAATATAGTTAAATAGTGTAAATAACGTAATATTGTGTTTCTCCTATAGTTTATAGAAATATTTTGTGAATATGTAAACATTACTAATAAAATGTACATTTTTTATCTCAAGTTAGGTATATCAGGGTTCCTAGGTCATAAGGCTTTAATAAAACGTTTTACCTATTGTGTTTTATTTATGCGCTAAGAAAGGCGCTATAGAATGTTGAAGGAATTATATTCCTATTATATCATAGTTATGAAGTTATTAAACTTTTTCTCTTTGTAAATATGACCGCAGCTTAGATTTTTAGCATAAAACCTAAGTTATCTATACCTAGACCTAACTTCCGAAAGGTAAACATTATAGCACTAGCTAGGTCTTTTCGTGCCCTACGCGGCACTGGTCGTACCATCACGCTAGCTAGCATAGTTCCATAGTTATAAGCAGAAACGTGTAATTTTTTAAATAAAATAAAATTGTTGAACAGTGGTTTCTGGCCGGCTCTCGTTACGGTAAAGATCTGGGGTACCTAAGCGACACCGTATCGATCGATATTAGGTGCTCAAGAAACCTCATCTTCAAGCCTCAAGAACCGAATGGAGCCAGCCAGAAACCTCAAGACAACTGAACAGTGAAGCATGTGTATTATTTATCGAAGTCCCGACCCTCACATCGTATGACACGCCTTTCAGCGCCTCCACTCCGAGACCAGTAACCGCTATAGTACAGTCCACACACCGTGTATAGGACGTCAGCGACTTGACGGCTGTTATCGTAACCATCGCCATAGTAACCTCAGCCCCGAGTTCGCCCGTCCGGTACAGAAATTATGGAAACGCCCGAATTTGTCATTTGTTTAGACGTGCTCGGCTGCGGAGTGGGACCACGTTCCATTAAAATTTTCTGAAATGACGGCTCACTGTACATTTCTTTCTTTTCATCTTCTCTATTTAGCGTTTTGTTTCTTAATTCACCTGTAAACTCATCAAGAATTGTTCCAAAGTCCTCAGTTTCTTCTAGAATATCAGTCACATAATTATCTTCGACTATTACGGTTGGTTGATTGCAACGTTCACAGTCCACGTTACTCTGACTTCTATAATTATTGTTTTTCGATGCTGCCTCGAATCTTTGCCATAAATTGTAAATTGCAATGAAGTTATCATCTGACTCTAAAATGGACGAGACTGTTCGACATTTTTCAAGAATTGATTCACCCACAATGTTACAAAACTCTGAATAGGTCAGCACACTCATATTATTATGCTCAACATTTGTTTCTGACGTGGATGTCTCATCGGGTTGGTTTACTTTTGCAATACACTTGCTAAAATCCACATTATCTGGTCCAAAAAGCCACAAACCGGATACTCTAACCCATTTACTAATGTCTCTTTCTTAGAGCATGAGTCTACAACGGTTTTTAATAATGGAGCAAAGGTTTCTTTAGTTAAACTCTTTTGGTAATTATTTGCAGCGTACCAATCACGCAGTGCCTTTTTCCAAGCAACCTTTATTGGGCGAAAAGCTGCAACATCTGCTGGCTGTAGTATGCGAGTTGCATTTGGATAAAGCGCAATTAAATGTTTTTGAAGACGACGACATAGTTCTGATACTTCTATGGTTATATGGGTTTTGTGTCCGTCAACAAACAGAATTACAGGAAGTGGGATATTGTTTTCTAAAATTTGTTGATGCAGACAGTTAGAAATGTAATAATAAAAAACCGCTGCAGTCATCCAACCTGTGTCACTTCGCCCTATTCCCCAACCAGATGGCACACTCAATGAAACTCGGTGAGGTATCCGTTTATAAGGATAGATAATCATTGGTTTAAAGACGTGTCCAGCAGCAGAAAATGTAAATAAAACTGTTATGTTTTCTTTGGAGGATCCTTTTTCTATCTGGTACACATTTTTGCACCCTTTCTCAGCCAATACTTGGCCTGTTTTCGGGCAAATATTGAACCCAGTTTCACCGGCATTGAATACTCTTATGGGATCTTGAATGACGTCATTTAGTTCTTCCTCGACAATATACTGCTCTATTTCCAGAAACCATTTCCTAATATCCTGTTCTGAAACACATGCACTGGCATTGGTAGCTCCTTCTGATGTACGAATAGAAATATTAGGGTGTCTTTTTAGAAAGGCCTTAAACCACACATCTCCCGGTTTGTTGTCTCGGAAAGGATTGGATCTCGGATTCTGTTGCAAAAAATTCTGGACACATAATTGGATATCCTCCTTTTTTCTGGGGAAGCCACGTTTTGATAATTGTATGATGAAGTCACATAAAGCCTTTTCTTCAGCTTCAGTTAGCACGGGATCGGGTCCAGACTTAAACTTTGTGTCAGGATTTTGAATTTTAAATTGGAGGCTACTTCTAGGCACACCAAATTGTTTTGCCGCCTGTCGAATTGAACCCTCTTTATTCTCAATAAATTTAAGAGCCTTATCTATTGATTTTTTGGCGTATTGTCGTTTTTTTGACTTTATACTAATATTTTTCAATGAACTGTAACAAAATAAGAAAATAGATTAGTAACTGGCCACAAACTGGCCACCTATGCCAGTTTCTGATTAGAGTCAAAGAATTCTTCTTAAAACGAAATGTACAATAGTACACCTTATAAACATGATAAATACGAGTTGTTTTTAAAGAAATTTGAATAATAGGTAAAACATTAGTAACTGGCATAGGTGGCCAATAACTAAAAACATGCAAAGAATTACTTCAGAAACTAGCCACCCCTCCAGTAACGACTTATTTAAGGTTTTATTAGAATTAAGCTAAAGATTCATGTAACTCACCATGTAAACACGTAGAATTGTGCAATTCTTTCACAAACACTATGTAATTATCACCAATATTACATTTTTTCAAAAGCTTAACTACTAACATTTACGTAGTGAAGTAGGTAGTTACATGTCAAGACACGTACGCCGATTGTCTGTGGCTGCTTACTTTGGCGCTAGTATAGGTAGTGAAAAAAGGTTAAACTATTATGAAAGCTAAATGACAAGGTAATTGTTTTATGCGTTCATAGATGGCGAAAATAAAAGATTTCTCTTATTTCAAATAGATAAAGTACCAACTACCAAGTGGCTAGTTATTGAAAGTGGCCAGTTATACCTTGGTTTACCCTACCTTTAATATTATTTAGGTACCTATAATATTGACAATAATCTTAGAATGATGTTTGCCATCTCAATCGTCGTATGTTGCCTGCTCAATAGCTTTGACTTCAGAAACAGGAGTCAGGCTTTAAAGTTTGACATGTCTGAACTGTCCAGTGTCAATTTCTTGGCATAACAGGATAACAATAATATCATAACATAACCTTTAATTTTATATCATAATTATTATTGTGCAATACTTCTGAATCACCAACTTTAGCATTGTATATATATAGTAATACTTCTACTGGTTTATTATAACGACACGATTCTGTAACTATGAAGAATGCTGAAGAAAATTAATAAAAAGATACCTGGCGAACTGCCGCCGCCGCCAAAAAGTGAAATCGATGGTAAAATTACTGCTTTATCTTCAAAAACCATTCCTGAACTATGTGAGTTACGTGACAGACAGTTAAAACTTTTGAATAACAAATCATTCATATCGAAATTAGCTGATAAGGGGGCAAAGATTCAATCTTTTCATTATAAAATTGTGACTGAACTTAAATCTAAGCAAAATGAAGATGAAACCTGTCGAATGTTGACTAACTTAAAATTAAGTGGTGTCGATAAGAACACTGTGCAACAAGTAGAATGGACGGGCAAAATAGAGAAAAAGAGGGATGCTTATCTTGATTCAGATGATGATAGTGAACCGGAGGATGTCTTTCACATTCTTAGTCAAAACACAACTCAAGAAAAATTATTTAAAGTATTAGAACCAGAAAAACCTTTAGTAACTCCTGAAGACTTATTGAATATAGGTGAACTGCCACATGTAAAGTACATAGTAGAAAAAACTGAAATTCAATCAAAACCAAAACAGACAGGACTGTTTAAACCATACAAAACTACAAAATCAGATGTACATAATCCAGAAAAAGAAATACATAGGAAAAAGCACAAGCACTGGGAAGTGACTGCTGCAACACCACCTCCTATTGTTCATGGTCCTGTTAAGGCATTGTCTATAGAAGAATCATTGAAGCTCCAAAAAGAATACAATGCACATTTTAAAGAAATAGAGGCACAGCATGCAGCTGAAAAGTTGTTAGCACGAACAGGCATCAAGATGGCCGAGTTGCCCATAGGCAGTACTAACTTCAAGAAGTATAGAGACTTGGACAGCGATGATGATGATTCAGACCCTGAAGGTAGTGATAAAGAAGTGCATGATTATGAGAGCACAGACCGCGGTGGGGTGGTTTTTACTGTCATGAATTAAATTATATCTTAGGGTAATTAATTTTTAGAATATGAAATAAATCTAATGATCCTAAGGTACAAACAGTGTGTAAACTGTGATGATCATTGTGTAATAATCTACTCTTTGAAATATATTAAGGCATGTAATAAAATTATTTTCATAATTAATTTGATATTTTCCTTATATTATGTGAAATTGTTTGTTGGTTGAAAATGGTTGTTTATAAAAGATATTATTTTGGCTTCATAAATAAATAGTCCTTATTATTTTTATTTGACATTGGTCAGCCTAGTGGGTGACTGTTGGGCTACCAGGGGTTTCAAGTTCAATCTCAAGGTTCTTCAAGTTCAATCTCATCTCTGTGTGTATTAAATAGTTAATTATCACTTGCTTTAACAATGAAGGAAAACATTGTGAGGAAACCTGTGTGTCTGAGAGTTCTCTATAATATTTTCGAAGATATGTGAAGTCTGCCCATCCGCACTAGGCCTGTGTGGTTTACTATAGCCTAATTCTTCTCACACGGAAGAGGCCTATGCCCAGCAGTGGGACAGTTTAAAATACGGCTGATATTATACTATTTATTAGTTTGTAAAATATAGTAAGTATCTTCATCTAAAATGCCCTTTTCCGAGGTGTATTTATAGTATATGAAAGCTAACATTAATTTTGGAATAAGTAATATTGTTATTTTTATAATAAAATACTGTATTTACTTCAGTGCAACCGTATATACAGGATATACGGTCGCCATGTTGGGCATGGATTTGTCTCGGAATATATCAAGCTGTGTTTGAAACACAGAACACAGCTATGGATTGTAAAACTAGGAATCTTCTACCTGACGGTAGAATAGAAAATATTTTATTACCTTTAATTAAAAATATTTTCTATTCTATTGTCAAGTTATTATTTCTTAACTTTGACGTTCATAAGTGTTAATTGCTAACCTAATTTAATAGTTGATATATGAATTGAATTTGACTGGCGCCTTTTGAGCATAGAAAATTTAGGGGTTTCTGACAGAAAATACTTAGTAGGCACTTAGGATCTGAAAATATATCTGGTGGAGTAATTTACCTTCGTCACAAATAATATAATACTATACTAGTACCTCCGTAATCTATGCTCTTCAGGTGAAAACCTACAATTATAAAATAGGTATTGCATTCTCTTCTTGACTTTTATTACAACTTATCTTGCCGTTTTAAACATAAATAAAATATAGGCAGTACCTAGCTGTTGAATACAAGTTAAACGGCAAGAACTACTAAAGACTGCACCAGTCATGGTAGTGAATTCGACTGTGTATGAAGTTTTGGGTTGTATTCCCGAGTCGGACAGTATTATTGGGTTTTCTGTTAAGAAATTCTAAAGAGTACGGAGTATCGATCTGTGCTAGATAGACAGCAATAAGGCAGGCTTGCCCCCTACATAGCGAAAAGTGAGTGCAATATCTAGGTACACCTCTTCAGTCAACCTCTTGGGGGATACAGGGTCATCCCGGTATCCCATGTACGCTATGTATGCTATGTACTGTATAACTTCGGTATAAGGTAAATTTGTTTGATATGATATTGCAACAAAGAGAATTATCATTTATTTTTAGAGTAGCAACATTTAATTTTATAAGACGACGTCGAACTGGGGTCTAATCCGTGGGTCGCATACATGCAGCAGGCATCGAGCAATTATCCATCTTCTCATTGGTTTTACGTCCTTTCTTTGCTGAACGCGGCAACAGGTAAAAGTTAATTCATGTCATAGTTTAGTAAGTGTAGCCTTCACATTCATAACGTGTTACTTCGTGACCAAAAGGAAAAAATAATTTTATTCTTCGTTTTAATGTTTTTATTCCTAAAATAGAATAAATTGCTCGAAGGATGCAGACCAATACTTGTTATAAAAAATATGTTTAAAATAGGGTTCCGATCCAATCTAAGTTCTAAACTATTACATTTAGTATTAATTGGGATTTTCCTAAATTAAAATTAAAACATCAAATGTGAACTAAAATTGCAATTGATGTCCAGATTTGACATTTATTAGACTACGTTATTTATCCATATGATTTGCTAATATATTAGCAATACTTAATATTTATCGACGTAACAGCAAGAGATCATAATTTCCGTGCCTTTGAAGTTGCATTATTATGTTCTCATTCTATAAATCACATTAGTCTTAATCTCTCAACCTCTCAACGTATAATAAAACTAATATCCGTTTAAATGATTAATAGTCACCTAGTGATCAATGCCAGAGACATAAAAAATATTATCCAGGACAAATACATCGCCTTTTTAATTTTGAATACATTCTAAACTGACTGCGTCTATGGCGCAGCGGTAGAGAATGCGACATGCACAGGTACGAGGACTCGGATTGGACAGCCGGGTCGAGCAGTGCTTTGGATTTTGATGTCAAGAAATTCTCATTAGCAGCACGGAGTCAGAAACTGAGTCCAGTAAATAACATTAAGTTATATCTCTGTCACGCGAATACGTCTATCTGGCGAAATGATAACTATATGTTTTTTACTTTTCTTGAAATAGGAACTGATGTTCTTTTATATTCGTTCTAACTTATATTATAAAAGCAAATGCAAATGCGAATGCAACCGATCAACATGAAATTTCGAATAAATACACAACCTGTATTTACTTCAAAGAAACAGAAAAGGATATATTATAATTATATATACCTAGGTATGTATATATTCAACTAGAAAAAAGTACTGCACTTCTAAACTAATCTAACCTATATCTACGCGAGCGAAATCGCGGTCAAAATCTAGAAGTATAATGTATTTCAAAGTTTGTAATGATTAAGTTTGAAACACGCGTTTACCATTGAACAGATTTGGAAGAGACCTGCCAAAGAGATAAATAAAGAAAGATATAGACCATGTCCTGACGCTTCTGGTATTATTCGCAGGAGAAAACTAGTTTCTTATATAACTAAAATAAATAAAAAATGTACTTACTAGAAGTTTATAATGAGCGTATAAAACTGTTTGATATCAGATTTTTAATTAGACTATCTACATAAGTAGATAATTAGATGTTTATGGTCAGTAAGTTGCTCCGAGTAGGTAACAATGCTTATAACAATGTGATCTGCTTGCTTGTGAAGCAATTTGATCAACCTATGGTCTCTTCTTCCTGTGTCTCTAATTATTTGATACCGACATCAGAGAGGGCAAGTAAATAAGGATCAATTAACATTACATAACAATTTATTTCAAATACTTTACATTTTTCAAAAATCTTACCGCTAGCTTGACAAAAGGTAAATAACAATTTAACAAAAATTAACCATTTATATGTTTTCATAGATATTACATACCTTGTGATTAATCGTGAAATAAACAAATTTATTCAGACTAGCTGTGCCCGCAGTTTCACCCGCGTTTATGGTTACTGCGCCGCCCCCGTGGGTCCTAGTGTGATGTTATATAGTCTATGCCCTATAGCCTTCCTCGATAAATAGGCTATCCATCACTAAAATAATTTTTTCATACAACAATTCGAACCAGTAGATTCTGAGATTAGCGCGTTCAACCAAACAAAGAGACAAACAAATTCTTTAGGTTTATAATATTAGTATATATACGCAATATGTATATCTCTAAATGATTAAGAGGAGGCGTAGAAGACCTACTTTTTGCGAGTTATGTTTAGGTTCCATGTGGGCACATGAATTTTGCGCCTACCAGGACGATAATTTCTCTATATCGCAGGTGCTTTGCAAACATTAAACAAGCGACACAAACGCTCAGACTAAAACCATTGTCATGGTCCATAGACAATGGTTTTAGTCTGAGCGTTTGTGTTCTTTGTCTTCTGTGGTATTGGGAACCAAACATGGACCTCTGCGCACATTGGCACAGATGCACCACTTCAACTACTTCGCCATTATTTAAAAATATTGCATATTGTGCACATAACAACTAATACCAATGTGTTTATTTGCGAGCTCACCTTCATTTTCGTATCGGCACTACTCCTACAAACCTTTCAATCCATTATCGTAGAGTCACTCGTTCGCGCGCGCTCGTTATAACCGCACGTCGACCGTATTATCAACTGTGAATCAACAATTTACGATAATTAAATCGTATTTTAAAAGTGAAAATGGCTCCCGCTTCTGATAAAGTCGTCGTCGACGATGATCAGCTTTTCGCTTTGATGAAGGTAAGTGATATAAAATATTGATATTAGAAAACGGTGTTTAAGACATTGTTTACGTGAATTACGCGGCCACAGTTGAATAACTTCACACATATAAACATAATAGCATTTTAAAGTACCTATTACCTTAAATTTACTGCTGTTAAGTGCTGTCAGCTTTTTTGTAACCGTATTATACGATACAGTGTGAATTGTTTTCAACTAACGTGAAATAGTGCAAACAACATTCTTGTGCAGCAAAATAAATGTTGATAGTAATTTTTATTTATAAATTCATTCCGCAGTAGTTATTGTCTCAGAGGAACATAAGGACATATCGAATATAATTACGCAATACAACTTTTTTTATTTTGTTCTGCTTGAACCCATATCATATTGGCGTAGTGGAACTGGAGAGTGACTAAAACATCATCTGTGCGTATCTTTAATAATAATATAATGGACTTCGTAACGTCAATTTTTATCTGTATCGTTTTTGTTATCTGGGAATATACAGCTGTTTGTATTTTCCTCGTGTCTTTGCATACAGTGCGTAGTTACGTCACGAATTGTAAATAAACAATTAATAAAATTCACATAACAGCCTTTTGTGTAAATGTAAATTTCATACACTGTTTAAAATATTCGTACGCGCAGTGAACGACTTAAAATGAATTTGACCACAAAATAAATATACAATTATACTTTTACAAGTGAAGGAAAAGAGTAAACTACATAATTAATCTTACATTTAATTAAAACAGTTAATCTTTATTTAGACGCTAGCCTGTGCCTCGTCGCGCCAAGGGCAAACATTTAAGCCTAAAGGTCTATGATCAATGAAAGTTTATTGAACCAAGTATCATACTATCCTTGTTTGTTACTTCAAGTAAGAGGAAGACAGCACGACACTTGCTTCAAGGAACTTGGCCTGTATCAATAGAGCTTTACAGTCGCAACTAATAATGAAAATAATTAAAAAAATCTAAATTGGCTGCACAGATGGCGTAGTGGTATAAGTGGTCGCTTCGCCACTGCGCAGAGTGTTGTGGGTTCGAATCCCACACGGGACAAAAATTTGTGTGATCCACAAATGGTTGTTCTGAGACTAGGTGTTCTTTGTGTCCGTTGTTTAAATATTTGTAATGTCCTCTGCGACACAGGAATTATTCCTAGTGCGGCAGAAGTCTATTTAAAGAATATAATTCTTAAATAAATTAATCTTAAATCTAAAGATTAGATTATTAATTTCGATCGTAACTTTACAGCTGATTGTAAGGTTCAGAGTTTTAACAGACAGAATTTTTCTATAAGACAACTCTTATGCCTGCAATACATGTTGGCCAAGCGTAGGCCAACGCGAGTGAAGGCAAACTGATACAAGGCAAATACTACCGTCTAGACGTTCGGAAAGTTTGAAGAAAAGCAATGCAAACGGCCAATGTAGACGAGCTTTGTGGAGCTGTCCACACATTGGGCGCTGTCAGTCTTTATTGAGCATTGAAACAATATGGACGTTGTAAAAGTTATTGCAGCTGCTGGTATATATTTAATTAGGGCACTCCAACGACTTATTCATGATTAATGAGCGCATATCATTATTATAGCAGTGTATACCATAGTAGACTTGTAAAAATAATACATTTTGTACGTATAACGGCGATGTTCGCCAAGCACGAAATGGCAGCCGGACCAACATGTGGACGCTATTGGCCGAGTGCAGGTCAACGCCTTTGATTTGTGCAGAAAAACCGACACCGCTCCGAAGTGAGACGAGTGGTCGCGAGAGACTGCAAGTTGAGCTCTATATACGTTGGCGCTTGCCTTCACTCGGCCGGCTAGGCGAGTGATACCAAGCACTGGCAAGGCAAAGCAAATACACCGTCTATACGTTGGCATTGGCTGTCACTCGGCATCGTTGGGCCAACGTGTATTGGCTTTAAGATGCTTGTACATACAATCAGCAACATAAGCCAATAAACACAAGACTAGCTCCAATTGCCTTTATCATTAAAAATATTATACATGTTATCATTTTTATAGCACTAATATTTAAATATAATTAATATAATTACAGTTCAAAAATACCTAATAATAATTAGGATTTAGTGTCATATAATTCTACTTCATTTTTTTAAATGTTAGTCTCGTTTTATTGCTGTACACGACGTAGGTATGTATAGCAGCGATAGCTCAGTGAGAGTAGCAGACTGCAATGCAGAGGATCTTGGGTTCGAACTCACGTCGCGCATCTCTGATTTTCGGGAGTTATATGACTTTTCGAAATTATGTGCGTATTGATTGACAATTATCGCCTGCTCCGTGCCTCGGAGAGCACGTTAAGCCGTCGGTCCTGGCTGCCATGAACATCTATGGCAGTCGTTATTGGGAAGTCAGTGTCCTATAATATCCTGACACTGGTTTAGCCTTAGGGCATCGTTAGCCTTCGGAATGCGGAGGTCAGGTGGCAGCCGCTTCGTGTAAAAACTGATATCCAGTGAAATCCGGTTAGACCAGAAAAGCCGACTCTAAGTGACTTGGGAATAATAAAGGCTAGGGAGAAGAAGACACGACGAAGGTGTGTGAGGAGCTATACTGCCATCAAAAGGAAAAGACGAAGCTACCAAAAAATTTAAAGTATACTGGCAGATGCGTCTTTTTTGACTGTTTATTGATACGCATACAACCCGTGCAATAGGATCTACCAGTGCATGTTACCCGCGTCCGCGTCGTGTAGAAGAGCCTAGCGCGATGTTTATAGCTGTACCCGAGACGGCCATAAACAACCTATTACGAATAACCTATGCATAGATGCTGTAACTCTGCCTTACCTTCCACGGGTATGGCGGCGTGACGATATGTTATCTATACAAATAAATAAAATTGAAGTGTCTGTTTGTAATGTCAAAAATGCATATGAAAGTATACACACGACATTTATACCATAAAATCAATTTTTGAAAACTATCGGTCTGTCTGTTTGTGCCGGCTAATCTCTGAATCGGTTGGATCGATTTTGACGGGACTATCTCTGGCAGATAGCTGATGTTATAAGGAGTAACTAACGCTACTTTCTTTTTAAACTCCAAGCAGACGAAGTCGTGGGTAACAGCTTGTTTGTAATAAATATTTAGATTAAATTTTAGTCGCTATGTAATTATTTAAATTATACATAATTATGGAACCATCTAACGTCTGTTGCAATTCATATTTTAAATTATAAAATGAGAGTATTTTTCGTTTCATTATAATATTTGCTGTAATTAGAACTGGTATTTGGTAATCCATGAGAGGTTTGGGTGTATTGAATTGTTATGTTAATGACCTCTTGTCGGTTTACTCAACCAACAGTTGATTTTTACTTTGTCAGTCAATTTACCTAAAAAATCAATTTGACAGACATTTATATCTGTAAAAATCTGTGTGATGAAGATGCTTGTGGTAAGTGATGAGAAGGTAAGTGAAAATCGAATCCACAACCTCAAGAACACTAGCTAAATATAATTTAAGTGGACTGCGGCTGATTCCAAGTAATTTTTTTGTTGTTACGAATTCGACATACTTTACAAACAGGTTGCAAAGTATGCAGACAGTTTACAGTCTGATAATGTTACAAAATGCTTTTTGTGGTGCATTCAATTTAAAACTTAGTTCCGTAATCCATAATTAATTAATGTGGCAACACGCTTTACCTACTCATAACAATTTTTACCATCGTCTGACTTGGTAGTTTAAAAATACAAGTGATGGTGAGCGGCTTCTGCGGCATATATATACGGAAGTTGCTTACGGAAGGTGTAACGCAGGATGATTATAAGATTATGGGCAGCACTGAGGTGTTATGACCTCCGTAATATGGAGATGTTGTATTGTGAGCATAAGAGGCTAAGATAACCTGGCATTCTGATGGCAAATCAGCGTGTTATTAGAAGCCTGAGATCTACTAATGCAGGATTACAACTTAAGGTGTGATAATTTCTGTGTTGCGGTGGAGTTTCAAACAACGGACACAAATAACACCCAGACTCGAAACAACCATTTGTGCATCACAGAAATGTTATTCTGTGTGGGATTCGAACCCATAACACACGACGCAGTGGCAGTGGCGAGGCGACCACTTAAACCACTATGCCATCCGTGCAGTCATTGAGTGATCTTTTTAAGCGTGGAGGTACCCAAATCAAAATGCTCGAGGAGGCATCATTTCTCAAAACGTACATATTTAAAGTTAAAATTAAGCGATTGAAATGAAATTACAGTAGCAGATGCCAGGCTCAAGCCGTAACTTTTTCTTTTTCCTGTTTTTCGTTTGGTTGGTGGCCAACCCGTTGTTCAAGCCGCCCGTAGGCCTCTGACATGGCTTAACGACTGCTGTCAATTTGACGACAACCAGGACCGACTTTTTACGTGCGCTCTGAAGCCTTCTAAATTAAATGCAATTAATATGTTAATTGGATAAATTACCTCTTATGAGCAAATGTGATTTTAATAAACACTACATACTTTTATTTAAATGTATTATTATATAAAATGGTAATTTCTATTCGGTACTGATGCATCATCGAATCAATTAGAAACTGTTTGATAACAAAGAATCGGAATAGCATAACGATTTAACACCTTCTGATAAGGTTATATCATTGTTATCGTAATACTAAATAAAAAGTAACGGATTATTGAATAATAATTATTGTATTAATCGTGAACAATTACGTCTCAGATACTTATCTAAATACACAGGA
Organism: Catocala fraxini; assembly: GCA_930367265.1. Classification (NCBI taxonomy): domain Eukaryota; kingdom Metazoa; phylum Arthropoda; class Insecta; order Lepidoptera; family Erebidae; genus Catocala; species Catocala fraxini. The sequence goes on from OV884032.1 coordinate 959,902, forward strand.
ATATTATATTTATAAAAACAACCATAAACTGTATTCTACCCTATCAAATAAAATAATTTATTAATCTATACTAATATTATAAAGCTGAAGAGTTTGTTTGTTTGTTTGAACGCGCTAATCTCAGGAACTACTGGTTTATTTTGAAAAAATTTTTTAGTGTTGGATAAATTATTTATCGAGGAAGGCTATATAACATCATGCTACGACCCACGGGAGCGGCGCAGTAACTATAAACGCGAGTGAAACCGCGGGCACATCTAGTATTAAAATACAACTACCGCTCTAAGAATAATTTCTACGTTGCGGGGAATTTTACAAAGGTGGAGTGGGTGAAGTCTCATAAAAAGGAATAACTGTGTTGCCAGCACAAGGGGCAAATATTACTGGATTGGATTCCACATGAAAGTACAACGCCTTAAATGTAAGGCGTTGGCGTTACCTTCCAGAAAAATGAACCTATGTAATGAAATAGGTTGATTTTTTGGAAGGTGGACCTAACCGTACCCATTTCTTTTTGTTTTCTTTAGTTAAGATGCATAGTCTCACGTTTATGTCGGACGGGTAGGTAAGGTATATTACACCCAAATTTCGCTAGCTACCAAAAAATCATATACACACTTTGTCCAACCGTAAATCTAAATTGAAGCTTAATACATAGCAGTTGCATTCGCGATCGATTCTAGAATCGAATCGAATCTCATTAAAAAAAACTGTATATTTTTATATTAGGTCAGTTGATGCATATCTGCACACATGTGTTTGTTTGTGTAACTTAACCCGGAACACTCAACACACTGTTAGTAATGAGATGACCAATGCATCTATCGAGTTCTCTAGACTATCAAACTAAGAAATTATGTAAATATTATTTAATACTTCACTATATTTTGTAAATCGGTGAAAGGGGTAAACTAAATCTACTTTTTAATTATATAAATCTACAATTTAAAAGTCCGAATCATTAATACTATATTAACCTAGATATTATAATTGAGTTGTGATATAAATACTGCAATTCTATGAATACCTATTAATAATGCTATTGTGGAAGAACAGGGTGTATTGTATATTCCAACACAAAGTGAGGATCCTCTGACCAGGCTGGTTGATTGTGCCTGGCGGGCCGCGGCCCTACGGTTGATGTCGGGAGCTTGTATATATAGCTAGTCGCTGTGTAAACTCCACTTGTGCGATGCAGAATTGTGACGTCATTTGAGCGTATGTAGTGCCATCTGTTGAAAGTAGGCTGAACTTCTTCGTCTGTGCGGAGTCGCCACACTATATAGCGCATTCAACACCGATTAACCGGTCGTATTCCGCCGGCTCGCATACCAGCCGGCGGAATACGACCGGTTAAGACCATTACACAATATATCCAAAATTAAATTAACTATCTAATATTTAATGATATTCTACAGACGAATCACCCGGAAGACATTATGTTTTGGTATTTTATATTGAAATTTAAGACTGACGGCTTCAACGCTGCATTATTATGTTTATTTATTAAGCAAAGTAGCCTTTAGCGGCGAAAACTAAACAATATGGTGAATAGACAGAGCTATAAAACACACGATAGACTTTTTGACACATTGAATGATTGAAGTATCTACCTGAATATGCAAAATTGTGTGTCTGAGAATAAACAATATAATACTTTTATTATGACATTCGATGTTAACAATTTTAAAATTCGGCCTGATATGGCCTCGGTTGACCAACAAGAGCATTTCAATTTATGATTTATTCTAATAGGCGAGATCTCTTAATATATTTTCTTGACATTGGGCAAGAAAAAGTAAAAGGCATTCCGGCCATTTATAACAAATGAGTGTTTTCGAAATAACGAGAACATATTTATTTTTGTTATTTATTAATAAATTAATCAAAAATATATTAAAATATATTAACACATTTCCGTCTTTGCAAGACGTCTAGCTGACTATGATAACAATGTATTATCACGCGTTTACCTTTATACCTAAAACATAATCAAAATTACACATTAAGTAGTAGGTAAGTGCTGTATTTATTATCTACCTATAGTGCTGTATTTATTATCTACCTATAGGAATAGCAGCCGAACCTATAACCTTTTATAGAAAACAATTCTAAGCTGTTTGAGAATTGCCTGTCAGAAACATACGATTATTTCGTTCCGAAAATCGAACACACTATTCACAATTGCATATACGCTAATGCTTTCAACGCTGGGTTAACAAGGCAGTAAAAAGATCAACAACGCATGCAAAATTGTCTTCATTTTAAATCATTACCAAATCGTACATTTTTGTAGTCTAAATAGGCACCGGACTGGATAGTTTCGTCATCTGTTTTATCTAAATGGTTTGCCCTAACGCAATATGAAGGGCTTGGGTTTGATATTTCTAAACGAACTTGCAACTTGATATGCGCATATTGAATCAGTCCAATATTACTCTATTTACGAAATTAAATTATGTTGCCAATGGCAGATATACGTAATGCTTTATATAAATGTTTATAGTAAAATTGCCTTTGGCCACAGTTTGTTTGCGGGGACATGTAGATACGTGTATCACATTATATATTATTCTTCAGAATGGAAGTAGATTAAACGTAACAAAGTTTTTAATGTGCACTCCAAGCTACTACGCTGTGGAAGCCGCATATAAATTAATTTAGCACTTTTAAGTGATGTTGGCAGAAACAAACAAAGACTCCTTTTGAGATATATTTGGTTCCCCATTAAAAACTCAATCCCAATCAGTTTCTGTGAAGAGAACTGCCATGGACAGACACAGCGCCATTTATAATTTTTTAATAGCTGTAATTATTTTTGTCGTTTAGGAAACGATAGAACTTCTAAATATAGACTGCTATCACCACAAAAGTCAGTCTAGTTCAATTGTTACGGTGGAAAGAAAGAATTGTATTTTCGTAATTTAATATGGCATCTTACTCAACGGTGGTAGCGTTGCGTTGTAAGAAATAACATCAACATTGAAATACGAAAAGAACCTACAGGGAAACTAGACAATCGCGTAGCGAAAATATTTTAAGAATAGCGAGGAAATTTGCCTGCTTATTGATGCGTTAAAAAAAAGATAAGTATTGCTATACTTATTTATTTAAAACGTGTATTTTTTTAAATAAGTAATTTAAAATAAATTTTTAATAGGTTATTGACAAAAAACCATAAATAAAAATCAGGAAAAAAAAATTGTTTTATTGGTTTGGCGGGCAAATGTGCAAAGCTTGCGCGCAAACAAATGGTACATTTGTTTTTAGAATATTGTGGGATGTGCAGTCTCTGACTTGTTAAAATTATTCGCAACAGCTGTTGCGCGACAATGCTTTTTTTTTAAGTAAGGTAATATATATTCGCCGGTTTTGTATTTAACATGGCTACTAGACGGGCATTCGGTTTGGTTTAATTAAACATACTTCGTAAAATGCGGCAACCAGACACAAGAAAAAAGCTTCTTGTCAATCGGCGTCCAAGTGTTGGCCAATAGATTACTATTGCGGCAATATTACATATTTCCTTTCGCAATTTAATCTAAAACCACGTTAATACTAAGTTTTATGCATTGATAATCTGTCTTTTATTGGTTCTCTATCAAAATAAAAATCAACACTAAAAGTAGTAGCGTGGGCCCTTGTGCGATCACATCTATCACATATACGTTGTGTTTCGTTCGGTGAGTGGCACTCTCACTCACCCAGGAGGCCCGATCACCCTCTTTCCCCCTTCCCGCTCCTTCTCCTTCCCACTTTCCCACACCCATTTTTCTCTTCTTCCTTTCCTAAAGGGTCGGCAACGCGCTAGTGATGCCTCTGGTGTTGCATGCGTCCATAGGCTACGGTGACTTAGGCTTAGGCACCATCAGGTGGGCCGTATGCTTGTTTGCCATCTAAAAGGTATAAATAAAAATTGCTCTGAACAAGCTTAAGAAAATATATGGATTCATTGCACTTGTAGATATTACAAGTACCAAATTTATATTTAGTCACATTGAAATTAATTTAATTTCAAACCCGACTTAAGCTATATGTAGAGGTAACCTTTCGTCCTAAGAGCCTTACTAACCACGGCCACATAACACCTAGAGTCGAAACTATTATCTATGGATTGCACAAATAGTTGTGCACTGCGGACATCGCCAATGCAACTGGTTTCACCACACGGAGTATTCGTAATGAGGTGACCAGTTAATCATTGTGCCATTTCAACATATCTGGATTATAAGTTAGCAAATTAGATGGCTTATTATAACATCATAAAAATAACTAATCTATACTAATATTATAAAGCTGAAGAGTTTGTTTGTTTGGTGAACGCGCTAATGTCAGCAACTATTGGTCTGAATTGAAAAATTCTTTTAGTTTCGGATAGCCCATTTATCGAGGAAGGCTATAGGCTATATAACATCACGCTACGACCCATGGGGGCGGCGCAGTAACGATAAACGCGGTCGAATCCGCAGGTACATCTAGTGTAATATACTTTTTACAATGCAATCGGAATTGAAACAGACTGAAACTATTACACGGTATAGTTATAGCTCGTAAATAGTTATTACTCTCCTTTCTACTTTTAACAGTAACTGGACATGATGTAATTGAGTGATTTTTTATTTGGTTAGAACGATAGTAGTTTCGTTACGTGCGCGGTTGCAACATTAACAGACACTGCTGTCTAGTCTGCTTGCAGACATTATAATAAGAAGAGAATGCCATCCGCAGCGTTATAAACTGTATTATAAACTGTCTACATATCATAGACTGGTTATTATCAGTATCAGGCACGAAAGAATTATATGAGAAGATGTAGAGGAAAATTATCAAAGAATTGGAGGCTCAGCGGGATCGCCATCTATCCAAAATTCAGCGAAATTTTAAATAGGTAATACACCTGGGCTGGTTCCTTCCTTGAAGTGTTGGTAATGCGTTCCTGACACCCCTGTGGCACAACGTCTAAAGATAGTGTGGTAACCGTTTACCAACCGAATGGAAATCTTATAGGCCACTTGTTTAAAAACCCAAACTAATATGCTAATAATATATATATAAAAAAAAAACATGCGGGGCAGTCTTTGGGGACTGCCGATAAAAGTGAGAACTAAGTAACTTGTGAATTGTATCGTCGAGCTATTAGATTATTGTTTTTGAATTTTGAATGCGTTCGGTGACGATGACGCGACTTCCATGATTTTTGTTCAACCAAAAAGTGCTCAACATGCCTAAAGAAGTTTTCACTTCAAAAATCTTTAAGAAGGTCCGTCTTAAAGCCGACTCATCAAAATTTACCGTATGTAGTGTTTCGACATTTCGCAATATTATCTACTTTCAGCCGACAGGCGTCCACTACAGGGTATAGGCCCCCTTAGGTTTTCTACACAGAGCGATCTCGGGTCACTCGATTCAATCTCTACTAAACATAATGATATTTAGATAGGATAAAACTACGGCCGCAGTCAGAATCAGCTCGACTACAGGATTTGTTTTGTCCCGGAATTATTTTGTCCAAGAATGCCTCTTAAACAGCTTATGCCTTGTCAGTACTGGAGCACCAGTCGTACAGTCTACATACATGTCTCGCGACTAGTATTGGACACATGTATCTAAAACCATTTGTTATTCGCATACATGTCGTGCAATAAGTATATTGGTCTACGAAATTTAAAAGGCACAACCTGATACAACAAAACAGAAGTGAATAAACACATCAATTGTTGTTGTATTGATACATGGTACCGAAACCAAGTTGCGATACAAATGTACCTTAATGCGAATAAGTATTACTAACACCAGACTTTTTCATTAGCAACCCTACAAATTACTTAGTCGTATAATAGAGATCCCGAAGCTTTGAAAATCCAACTTATCAGGCCACAAAAAATAGTTAAAATAATATCCGCAAATTCTCAATATCACTGCGGTAAAATCAACAACGTAAGTATTGACTAACGCATAAATAAAATAAATATTGTGTATACTATGATTATTTTAAATTGCAGGTAGTAGACACATTCACCGTACTTGCTACACGGCTGCGAAACGATAGGATAGATCTGATGTAAGTGACGGCGGCCGGCGCGCGGCAGTTACAAAATGTTAGAATTACGCACAAGTGACGCACTTGCGTACCATCAACTGGCTTAACGGATAAGTGCGTTAAACATAAGTATGAAGTAAATACTTTAACGTTATTAAAAGATTTAAACAAAACTGTTAGATTTTTTGTACAACTTAGTCAAACGTTTAATTACGTGACGTGATGCAGAATGGAGTATTGAAATTTATGCTCATATTGTTCTGAGTCGCGTGAGGTGAATAACAATAACCATAGCCAAGTGTAAAATAAATAAAATTTTATAGATATCAAAAATCGAGTTACATGACGATATAATTTTTAATTACTAGATTTTGCCTGCCGCTTCGCTCGCGTAAATGTAGGTTAGGTTAGGGCCTAACATATTTAGGTCTCTTGCTCGACAGCCGATGGGACTTTACAGCCCATTTTCGTCGTTTGGTCCCCATTCTTCGGGGCGCTGCAGGCGCGCTCTCGCGCCTGCTGCCCAACCTTGGGGGGCCAAACACCTCCTGCCGGAGGCTCTACGAGGGGGTCGTGCGGTCCATGGCCCTGTACGGGGCCCCAGTTTGGGCAGACAACCTGACGGCCCGAAACATTTCGGCGCTTCGTGCACCACAGCGCGCCATGGCCGTCAGGTTGATAAAAGGTTACCGCACGATCTCGTTCGAGGCTGCGAGCCTCCTCGCCGGATCGATGCCATGGGACCTGGAAGCGGCGCTCCTGGCGTCGCTCTATCGTTGGCGCCGGGAGGCGCTAGCTCGGGGCGAAGGACCGGCTCTTCCCGCTCTCGAGGCGGCGAGGTCCGAGCTCCGCCAGGTCCTAGTGGCGAATTGGAAGTAACGACTTGTGCACCCCAGTGCCGGGCACGCCACGATCGTGGCGGTAAGTCCCGTGTTTGAGGAGTGGCTGGAGAGGCGCCATGGCGCCCTCACCTTCCGGCTGACACAGGTAATGACTGGCCACGGTTGTTTTGGCCAGTTCCTGTGTCGTATACGCCGGCAAGAGACGCCCGGTTGTCACCACTGCGGCGACTGCCGCGACGTAGTTGAGGACACGGCGCTGCACACTTTGGCGGTTTGCCCCGCCTGGGCATCGCAGCGCCGTGAATTGATCGCGGCAGTCGGATTGGTTGCCCTCTCGCTCCCGGCCGTAGTTCAGTCTATGGTCCGGAGTGAGAGGTCGTGGAACGCCGTCGCCTCCTTTTGTGAGGAAGTCATTTCCATCAAGGAGGCGGCGGAGCGGGAGAGGGAGCGTTTGAACCCTCTCCCCAACCGCAGAGCCGGGCGCCGGAGGGCGCGAGACGACCTCCAGCCACCCTGAGGTTTGACCTGGGGGTGGCGGGCTTTGTGGGCCTGCCCGCCATCCGTTCAGCACCAGGTCCGAGAGGCGGCGTGCGTGTTCCCACGCGCGCCTCTGTGTTGAGTCCGTCTCCCCTCTAGGGGGGACAGTAGGGAGTGGTAGAAGTGCCTTTAGGGTAGGTCTTTCGTGTAGTGGCCTGCCGTTTCATACGGCGGGCCGAAACCTCGGCGGGGTCGCGACCGCATGCGAAAGTGATTCGCGCGGCCCCGTCGATAGTGGTTTTATCGAGGAACACCGTGGTAGGTTTAGTCGGTATTCCGGGAGGTACTTTATCATCTTAACATCTTATTTTACCCCGGCGAGTCCGACATAACCCCTCCGCCCGCCCCCGCGGAGGGGTATGCGTCATGCATTCCTCCACGTAAAAAAAAAAAAAAAAAGGGCCTAACATAACTTTTTCTGGATGAAAGGTACTCTGATAAGGTACCCCATGTCCTTTTCTGTACCCTTATACACGCTGTATGCGACATTTCATGATGATCGGTCGAGTAGTTAAGGAGTGAGAGCGTAACAAACAAACAAACTCACATTCGTATTTACAAATTAGTTCGGTTAGCATCACATCTGAATATCTCAATAGAGGTAGGCAGAGATTTAGATGATGTATGATATTATATGCATATCCATGTTTGGTATATTTCTCGTCTATAGCAATAGAAGATAAGCGTTGATTGAAATTAAACTACTTTTAATTTAGTTTAATTTTAATGAATAACATTCGCGTCATCGTAAGACAATATTAAGATAAGTGTTGTCTAGGCGACAATGTCTGCTGAAAAGCAACTGAAAAGTCATCAAGGTAAGTAATAAAAAAGGTTCGTCGTAAGATTAGTTTAATAATATTGAATGTGTAATATTACATACAACTAGAAGTGGACGTAATCTAAATAAGCAGGAGTATTCGCGGATCAGCGTTAATATATCGTGACTTATAAAAATGTAAAAACTATGTATGTCAAATTACATTGCACTTTAAAGACAAAAGGCAATTAATACATCAGTCGACCCGTAACTGTGAATATTACAAAGTTAGGATGAATGGAAATGAAATTCACAGTAAATAACCTACATTAATTTCGGATTTTTCCGAATTATTTTCTGTAAATTCTATGTATATTTAGTTCTATTTTTAATATTCGAACTATAATGCAATTAAAATTGACCAAAATATCAAAATCAGGAGAGTATTACTAGACGCTTCTATCAGCTATATTCGACTTTCCCATTGGCAGTAGGACTTCTCCGAGTTTGACCCGTCTTTCTTATTAGGCTTGCCGCTATATAAAGCTTTTGTTAAACGGTCCAGCCTTTGCAGCGGTGACGGTTAGCTTTTGTCGAATGCGATTTACGGTATGAAGAATTTATGAACTAACTAACAAGATGTATCAATTCCTACTGTAACATCGGAAATATTAGATAAGGTTGATCTAGAAATAATATGCAACAAATTTTAGAAAAGTAGTTTTTGTGGTATATAACATTTTACTTTTGAAAACGCAATTAATTATTTTGCACTTATTCCCAAAATATCTTTTTATTTATACAACCAGGTTGGCAAACAAGTATACGGCCCACCTGATGGTAAGTGGTCACCGTAGCCTATGGACGCCTGCAACACCAGTGGCATTTGCGCGATGCCGACCCTCTAGGAGAAATGGAGAGGAGCAGCAAGGGGAAAACAAGGTGATTGGGCCTCCGGCACTCACTCACTGAACGTAACACAACAGTAGGAATACTGCTATTTCACGTCGATATTCTGTGAGAGGGTAGTCCTTCCCCGGTCGAGCCGGCCCATTCATGCCGAAATCAGCGAGGCTCTACTACCCAAACCTATTATGAAATCAATTTAAAAAATGGGATGAAATGGTTTAGTTTTTTGTCACGATTACACGACACGAATAGACTCTGAACCGCTATCTGCTCTATCTTTGCAGACGGATTTGCTTATTGCCGAAGTGTTCATTTTATCTTTTGCATTAGGTTTATATCTTTTGAAATGTATCTGATTTATTAGATAGTCGAACATTTTCTTACAAATGACATAAACATTGCACAATATGTAATCTCATTTCAGCGGTGTCAATAAACCTGGAAGTAACCACAGAACCTCAAATTATCGATCGTAATCATCTATCGATGAATATCTTACGTAATCTGTGGTATCCCGTAAGCGATGGAGCCGCGTTGGCAGCTATGTCGACATCTACGACACTTTGTCAGTTAATATTATAAAAATACAAGTACATACACTTTACCTTCATTTAATTTATTAGGTAATATTTATTTGTAACATCGGAATAAACTAGGTACATATTAAGTTTACATTTAGATTTATAGACGCAATTCATTGTAATAAACGACACTTTCATGTGCCTAATTGGAGATAAAGTATTGGCACTTGTGCATCTTAGACATAGGTGTTTACAACAATTATATATAACTAGCTGTGCCCGCAGTTTCACCTGCGTTTATGGTAACTGCAGCGCCCCCGTGGGTCGTAGCGTGATGTTATAAAGCCTATAGCCTACCTCTATAAATAGTATATCCACGACAAAAATAATTTTCCAATTGGAACCAGTAGTTCCTGAGATTAGCGCGTTCAACCAAAGAAACAAACAAACTCTTCAGCTTTATATTATTATAGTATAGATAAATTTGTACGTCATGGTCCTTTTAGGGTATCGCACGCAAAGCGTAAAGGTGTCAGCGGAACCCTGTCCGACATTTAAAAGTTCTATCTTTTCAAGCAGAATAGGCAGCTGGCTGATTTTTTAAAGATCGTATCTTAATCCTTCTGTAATATAAATTCTAAACAATTTTACTAGTCGATAATAATAAAATGAAATCGTATAGGTATATAATTATAAACAATTTGTTTTACATAATGAACACACACCCAGAACAATTTATCATTTTTGTATGATCTATATAATATATAAAAATCTCGTCTCACGGTGTTTGTGGTCGCACTCCTCCGAAACGGCTCAACCGATGTTCATGATTTTTTTTTGTAGGTGTATTTGGTAGGTATGAGAATAGGTCGGTGAGTCGGGTGTCCCTATTCAATACTCTATACTCAATTGTGTATTGCGTTCCACAATGTAGGCGTAGGTGGTAACTTAATTAATATGAGAGTTCATTAAGCACCTGTCGGGCACAGCGACGTAGGAGCGAGGAAACATAAACTATTCAGGTACAATAATATTTCTATAGAAACGTTAATTTCATAATAAATATCAATGTCATGCTTTGTTTTAGTCGATTGCCGAGTTATAACTGAATTGCACATTTTGATCCTTAATTATTTAATAAAATACAGTTAAATGAGAGATTTAATAAATTAAATAAATTATATTGAAATATTGGCTTATATATATTATATTATTAAGTATATTAAAATTGTTACAAAATTCAAGTAAGTATATTATTTATAATATGTATTATATGCAATTTATTTTATTAATAAGTATATTATATTCGTAGTATGTCAGCATAATTATATAAAAGCAATATAATATTGCTTTTATATAACATTTATTATTTTATTGTTACAAATTACATTAATACTATATCGAGGTATTACATTTGACCTGATTTGATTTATTTTAATTATGGAGACATTTTATAATTTAGGAATTCATTTACGGTATAGTAACATTTATTGACTAGGAATGTCTTTGTTTTATTTATGAAAAGGTTAAATTTATGTTCGTTTTTAATTGTCTCCGGTAGTTTATTATAAAGTTTTATAGACATGACGTAAGAACTCGTTGAGTGTATTTTTAGTTTAGACGTTGGTAGGTTTAGTCTCTTTTTGTGGCGTAGTGAATATTTAATTGTATATCTTCTCTTTTTGTGTAAAATTCTTGGTATTTTCTTATAAATTTACAACAATACAGTATGTTTAAATAAAGATGAAGATAGTTTTATTTGTTAAAATTATGCACACATAGGTATACAAACTGGAAAATATAAAGCATAGTAGCTCAGTTATGTTTTGCCGTTAGGGCGTACAAATTTTAAATATAAATCATGCAAATAAATGTAACAAACAGAAAATTAAATAAAATGATTCATATATATATGCAAATTAAAAGGTTTTAGTTATTATATAAATCAAATTCTTAAAGTAAAATACGTTCAGTGTATTATAACTTTTCATTTATGAACTCCTCGATATCATAGTAAGCTTTTTCAGCCAAAGAGTTAAATAATTTGTTTTTTCTAACATTGATATTTTGCTCCTTCCAACATTTGGGTATCTTATTGTAAATTATTGGAGTCAAACAAAATACACTTTTGCGCATGACCGTGGTACTTGCATTATGAAGGCAAAGTCTACTATTGTCCCGTCTACTACGATCGCCTCTATTAGATAATCGTACAAATAGATGAGGGTTCATGTTTACAAATATTGTAATTTTCAATAGGTATATATAAACAGGTAAGAGTCAAATAAGTTTATTTCTTAAAGTATGGCTTATAGCTGTCAGTAACATGTAGCTTAAACATGTATCTTATGTGGAGGCCAGTCTGTCCAGACCGGCGACACTTCGACCCAGTGGGATCTTTTGTGTCGACACTCCCAATAACGACTGCCATAGATGTTCATGGCAGCCGGGACCGACGGCTTAACGTGCTCTCCGAGGCACGGAGCAGGCGATAATTGTCAATCAATACGCACATAATTTCGAAAAGTCATATAACTTCCGAAAGTTATAGGTGCGCGACGTGGGTTCGAACCCGAGACCCTTTGCATTGCAGTCTGTTGGTCTCCCCACTGAGCTATCGCTGCTTTAGCTTAAACATAGTTCTTATGCATATTTTTTGAGCCTTGAATGCCAATTCCTTATTTGTAGAATTATCCCAGAAATTAATGCTATAGGTACCTAAGGTGGGAAGATACTAGACCATGAGTGAGTAGTGCATCAATATTTAGTACTGAGGTTAATTTATACATTGCGTAAGTAGATTTGCTTACTTTTTTGTTAAGGCTTCTATTTGTGCTTTCCAATTTAATCTTTTGTCAACAATTATATACAGATATTTAGTGGTGGTAACTGTATCAATTTTATTGTTTATATACTGTATTATTAAATTGTCAATTTTAGAATCTCGTTGGCTAAATTGCATAATGTGGGTTCTTCCCAGGTCCATCTAAGTTATTATTTTCCACTGTATGATTGAGATTAGGGAACGGTTTATGTCATTACTGTAAATATCTCTATTTGTGCATGGTATTGTAATGGTGCTATCATCAGCAAATAGTGTTATTGATTGATCAATGCTTTTAGGAAGGTCATTAATGTATAAAATAAAAAGGAGAGGGCCTAAGACAGTTCCCTGAAGTACTCATATTTTACAATTCGTTCTGATGATCAAAGTTATTCCTTATATTTTGTTTTAGTATTTATTGTTGCTGTTTCCGTGTATTGTTTCCTCGTACTAATATATGACTGGATTAGATTTGCGACGTTATCTCTAATACCGTATGCCTCTAGTTTTTTAATTAAAATGTCATGACGTACGTAATCGAACGCCTGTGTCATGTCACAGAAAATTGTGCTAACAGGGTTATTTGTATCAATATTTGTTATTACATGTTATAAGAAATCATACAATGCCATATCTATTGTTTTATTATTTCTAAATCCTTTCTGATCATTTACAAGTATTTTATTATTTTCAATGTATGAGTATAATTCTTTATATATGTATTTCTCAAATAACTTTGAGAATATACTTATTTAAGAAATAGGTCGGTAGAATTGCAACAGTACTTTGTCTACTTTATTAAATAGTGGTTTTCTGATTTCTACAGACGTTTTTAGTGCTTTGGGGAAAATGCCTGTGTTGATGCTAAGATTAATAATATGGCTTAATTGTCAACTAATTTCTCCAGCAACTGATTTAATAACTTTTGTGGATATTCTGTCGTAGCCTACGCTATTTGTATTTTTTTAATTATTCATTATTCGAAGTACATCACATGGCAGATATGGAGCCATAAAACATGAATTTATTTTATTATCGATTTGTGATGTGACTTCAAGCTCTGAAATAATTATTGGTTTGATTTTGTCAATAAAATTATTATTAAATGCGTTTGCTATATCATCTATAGGCTTGGTAAGAATGTTATTATCTACTTTAATCTGAGTAATGAAGTTTTTACAATTGTAAATTATTGATTATGATATGCAAGGAAGCGTTAAGATTTCATGTTCTTTAAAATGTGGCTTGCAGCTGTCAGTTACTTCTATGTTGAGTAGAATGAGTATAAGCTTCTTTTATAATAAAAATAGTGAATGTGTATCCGTGCTAATTCCCCATAGTGTAACACCGTAGCACAGCCACGAGTATGCGTACGCGTAATAAGTGATAAATCCTGTTTTAAAGTTTGTTGATTTTTAGCTTCGCGAAGAGCATACGAAAATTTTGATATTTTACTTCTAACTTTTTGTACGTGGGCTTTCCAGTTTACATTAGTATCTATGACTGAACACAGCAGATAAAATTCATGTACAGTATCAATTTTGTGTGTTATTGTATGAAAAGGATATATTGACTTTTTTTGGTGTAATAATTTTTGTTTTAGAATAGTTTATCTCAAGACTGTGTTTTTTTAACCAGTTTACAGTTTGATTTAGGATGGTGTTCAATTTCGCGTTAATGTTTAATTTGTTTTCACATGATAAGAGCAAAGAAACGTCATCCGCAAACAAGACACATGGCGTTCCCACATTTTTTGGCAGATCATTAATATAGATAAGGAACAGAAGGCATCCTAATTACACTACCTTGTGGGATTGACGCGTTAATTAGTTTTTTTGTGGATCAAACGTTTTGAATTTCATTGGTTTGATAGTTAAAATATTCCATTTCGACTTGATGCTCTCTGTCCTTAAGGTATGCCTTAAACCAATCGTGAGCCGTACCTCTGACGCCTAGAGCATGCAATCTGCTTAATAATATATAATATTGCACCTTATCATACGCTTTGGTCATGTCTAGCAGAATTTCAACACCATATTTTCTTTTGTTTATTATATCCAGGGCTCCTTGAAAATATTTATAGACGGCTAAGATAGTAGACCGATTTTTCCTAAAACCATTTTGGCACTTATCAATTCAGCAGATCAACGTTTGCCGAGTCAGCTAGTTTACTTATATTTGTAGGTACCTATAATAGGAATACTTAATTTTAAGAAAATAATAACTAAACCATAATTATTTTCTGTAATATAGTTATAATATAGGTCAACATAAAAACACGTGTCGTACACTTTATTTAAAATGACGACCTTTTGATAGGATTGATCTATTTGAATATCAATCATATCAAAAAATCGTCTTAAATTAAGAAATTAGTTGTCTTATTGAGAAAGGAATGCTTTGTTATTAACATTTCTTGAATCTTTCCTTTTATAGTTATAGACAAATCATTTTTTTTAAGTAAGTATAGATATGTGATGTGCCTGATTTATTTTTAATCGACTAAAATCTTTTTAAGTTACTTTTATATTATTCGGCCTTTGTCCTGCTCCTAATCAATCAAATGCAAATCATATAATATTTATAGGTAGATAATCTCTGCCTATCCTACCGGAAAACAGGCGTTAGTGTATGCAAGTAGATCTGATCACTAAGACACGACGCTTTAGAATATACGAGCTTCCTCAATGTTAAACCTGTTACTATTACCACATTGCAAGAATCCGTTACTAATTCAGCGACTTTGTTTTAAATGATCGGTAAATTTCCACTATCGAGAAATGACCTCCACTTTCATATATACCTACTATACTTATATTTAATATTTTAGCAGCGATAGCCTAATGGGAGACCGTTGGACTGCCACGCAGAGGTCTCGAGTTCGATCCCAAGATGCGCTTCTCTGACTTTTCGAAGTTATCTGCGTATTAAATATATAATTAGCGCTCACTTTAACGGTGAAGGTAAAGATCGTGAGGAAACTTTCATGTCTGAGAGTTCTCCAAAATGTTCTCGAAGATATGTGAAGTCTGCCAACCCGCACTGGGCCAGCGTGGTGGACTATGGCGTAATCCCTTCCCACACTGAGAAGACGCCTGTGCCCAGCAGTGCGACAGTAAAATCTGTATTTAACTGTCCTGTCCCACTGTCCTGTGTCCCGTCTCATAATATCAGCTGTGGTTAATATTATATATACTATTTAATTTCAAGGCTAAAGAGTAAAACATAGCCATCCTTTTTCCTATGTGTTTTTTCTTAAGTCTCAAATTTATGTTTTGTTTATACAGCCGGTACTCTACTCTCTACTACTTTCTTTAATTCTTTATACTATATTCGTTACAATGTCGGCTAGCCTTGGCGTAAGATCGCACTTATTTTTGTAGATGACTGTGAGATTTGAGTTTGTTACAAGGTTATTGGGGTTTAATGCTAGGGTATTATTATACCACTATAGAGCCAAGTATAAGTGCCATTTACCTTACTTTATATTAATTATATTTTACATTACTTTACGTGAGGCTAAAAGATAGCTGGCGAAATGTGGGATCATCATAATATCAGCCGAAAGACGTCCACTGCTGGACATAGCCTCCCCCAAGGTTTTCCACACAGACCAGTCTTGGCCACCCAACACATCCAAGTTCTTTCCGTGCACTTACCAGATCGTCGTTCCACCTTTTGGAGGGCCTACCCCTGCTGCGTCTTCCGGTGCCTGGCCGTCACTCCAGAATCTTTCTGTCTCTTAATGTACTTGATGCGATGGGATTCTTGGCTCTAAAGCGCAAAATAATATGAGTTATGTTCATGACATTTTGAAGAGATACAATATTTAAATTAGTTACTACTAATAAAATGTAGTGTCGTAAAACAATACCCTTAAAATATAACTACATATGTTACTATTTTGTTATAAAATCAGTTTTAATTCGACTGTAAAGAAAACTAGACATCCCACCGGCACGGCACTTTTTCTTGCATAGAAGGCAGCTCATGCCCTTTACTGTACCTCTGACAACATGGATGCGAAATTTTATCATCATCGGTCGAGTAGTCAACTCGACCGATGATGATAGAAATATACCACCCAGTGCACCTGGGTAGGATAAAAAAAATCTCTACTTTTATCTACTTGAACATACTCTTATCACAAGTAATTAGCTTATTCGCAATTTTCAATTATATTCGAAGTAGTATAGTAACCTTATTATTAGTAATTGACAAAAGAAAATCATTGTATATAAATACTTATACGTGAATATACACGTTTTCATTATTCGTTAAAATGTTATAAATTACAATTCGGTTTTCAATAATGCTGAACTATTAAAAGGACAGAAATAATAAAAATAAAATAAAAATGTATGAGGAGATAATTAGGTCTAATGACATTATAAACTAACATATCTTGATGGTCCAGGAAACACTTAAAATTG
The DNA here is from genome assembly GCA_930367265.1 of Catocala fraxini. Taxonomy (NCBI): domain Eukaryota; kingdom Metazoa; phylum Arthropoda; class Insecta; order Lepidoptera; family Erebidae; genus Catocala; species Catocala fraxini. Next base: position 976,768 of record OV884032.1, read on the forward strand.
GCGGTAATTGTCATTTTAATAACAATTATATCAAATAATTATGACATTATGCATCCTAGCGCAGTTATATTTGAACTTAAACAATGCTAATTACATACAAATAACGGCTATCATCACATAAATTACCCATTGCGGTAGTGTCGTTATGCTTATATAAATAATTAACAACAACTTAATGACAATTAAAAAGATCATAAAACTACTTTTTTGATATCATAATAATATTTAATATGGTGTAACATTAAATAAATAAATATACAATGTCAAACTAACTTGCTTAATGGAGATTCTTATTCTTTACTCTAGTATAGAATTATATTATCTGTGGTTTTACTAACACCACGTTTAGTGTGTGCGTTGCTCGCGTCAGATGAGTCTTGTTTAGCAATTTAGTTCTCCGACGCGCCACGGCGAACAAGCTCGATGTTTTCCTAAATAAGAAAATATGCTTGTTGGTTTTTGCTTGCATGTATAAATGAGAATTATGAATCGAATAGTGGCATAGCGTATTTTTTCGTAATAAACGGGATATTGATATCTATATGTGTCCTAACATTGCTGAAGTCCATGAGTAACGGACATCACTTCCCATCAGGTGGGCCGCTTACTCGTCTGCCGAAACTGGCAATAAAAAAAGAATATCATGCACAAAATTTCAACCTCACCCACATACAAGATCAAACAGTCACACACACATATACATACATTTTTAAATCTTATATAAACATTCACTTACACTAAGATTGATAAAATAATTAAGTTACTCTCTCTTAATTGTTATTTTTACTCTCGTACAAATTGATTACTTCTAGTGTTACCATAAAATATGATGTTAAAATGGTATTCAAATTAGGCTTGCCTAATTGGGTCAATGACAAAATCTAATTACAAATGCTTGGTAATAAACATTTTATTATTTACTAGATGTGCCCGCGGTTTCACCCGCGTTTATGATTACTGCGCCGCCCCCGTGGATCGTAGCGTGATGTTATATAGCCTATAGCCTTCCTCGATAAATGAGCTATCCAACACTAAAAGAATTTTTAAATCGGACCAGTAGTTCCTGAGATTGGCGTGTTCAAACAAACAAAATCTTCAGCTTTATAATATTAGTATAGATTTAATTAATTTATTATACTTACTACAACACCTCTCTAAATAGGTACTTACTGTAAGTAGAAGATTCAATAAATGCGGTACATTCAATCCAAAGATTCAATATCTTCTTCATTCGTCGTTCTATCTTATTTTTAACTAATTTGAATAAAAACGTGACATAGAACACACATATTGACTGTAACAAAAGTAATAAAGTACTTTATGTATGTGTTACAGTTCCTACATAAATAGTACCAGTACGAGAATGTAATATCTTTAACGACTTTCCATTCCAACGTAACAGAAATGGTTTCTATAATGTTGTACGATTTCTTACGGTTAACGTAATGTCTAATGATGAACGATCACATAATATCTACCGTACCGTAGGTGGATAGGTTTTATGCCTTACCGCAACGTTTTAAATTATACAGATTAAAAATTAAAATATTAGCGCCATAGTTGAGTTAGTTTAAATATCTGTATACATTTTTGGCGCGTTTTCCATGTTAATTATTAGGTATATTTTTAAGAAAATTAATAAGTAATTTCTAATTAACGTATTTAATATAATTTAATGTAGGTACGATATTTACCTAACTTATTTCTACAAATAATGACTAAAAGCTAGCATGTCTGATTTGTTGGTACTAATGTCACTTTCATGATAGAAAAGCAAGGATCGCGTACGTCGACGTATAAACGTAGATATCAACGTCAAAATGTTAAGCTCGTGAGGTCGTTTGCTTGTTAAAACTATTAGATGATGTAATGTTACAGGTCACACAAAGAACTTAGTGTCTGTCTAAGCATTAGCAGTTTTACGATCGTCCATTAACACTGTTACGCCAAATATTATGACTACGCGAAGCTATGCCTATTTATTTTATTACCTTACCATTTTAATATGAATAGATAAAGAATGAAGCAAAATGCTAGCTTGTGTTAAACATTGCGACATCTTCTTTAAAGTCTTTTTTGTTCTATATTACTATGGACAACGTCTTTAGTTTGACAGAAATCGCTTAGCGTCGATTCCTAGTCAATTTAAGAGACCTGAAAATCAAGGCAATGATGTCTTTTGATGCGTGTGGTTGTTTTAATACGTGGCTATGAAACTTGTTGTATATTTTTGTGTAGAGACGACGAGAATAAATATTTTACAACTACATATGTGGACGTATAAAAATCTGCATAGACAAGTCCTTTCTTTAAAATTTTCCTACAAGTACCTACTTAAAAAGTCGTAATCATTCAGTCGTATATACTACGTATTAAAGCAGACAGCTTAAATAAATTATTTGTAGCACGCGTTAGAGGGCCTGCTCCCCCTGAGCCAGACGATTACTGGAACAACACGATTAAGTGCAATATATGACCAACGCGTAATTCAATGTGCATGTTACAAACCGATAATGAGGAGGTTGAAAGAATTATTTTAAGCCTCAAAACAGATTGTGTATCTCTTAGCTACAAATATCTGCAACCTCAGCTTAACCACAGAAGTATTTCCAAATGCTTTTAAAACAGCTTTGGTCCACCCAATTCACAAGCAGGGTGATAAAAACAATCCGAACAATTATAGACCTATAGCCGTTTTACCACCAATGTCTAACATTTTGGAAAAGCTAATAAACATCCTACTAATTAAATACTTACAAACATATAAGATATTATCACCCAATCAATACGGTTTCAGATCTGGTTTATCGACGGAAGATGCAGTAATATCCCTTTCCAATGAGGTAGCTAAATATATGGATAGCAAACATAGGTGCTTAGGAATATTCCTTGATACATCCAAAGCATTTGACGCGGTATGTGTGCCAAAACTTCTTTCGAAACTAGAATACATAGGTGTACGTGGTATAGTTTTAAAACTCTTTACTGACTATCTACATAAAAGAAATCAACATGTAAAGATAAAAGATGTTGTTAGTGATAGAGCAGAAATTGAATTTGGCGTGCCTCAAGGTAGCATCTTGGAGCCCACACTCTTCCTAATTTACATTAATAAACTCTGCTATCTTTCTCTAAAAAATTGTTTAATTTTTGCTTATGCGGATGACACAGCACTTATCATACATGGCAAAGACTGGAATGAAACAACGTATGCACAAAAAAGTTTAGATGTGGTTATGGATTGTCTCACTGATAATAGTCTTACCATAAATACAGACAAAATAAAAATAATCCAGTTCTCAATAAACAAGACATCTCAACCAAATCATCCACAAATTGTCAAAGCACATAACTGTCCAACAAACACATCGTAATGTTCTTGTTCTCCTCTGACAGTGGAACACAGCATAACGTACCTGGGTATACAAATTGACAAATATCTAAACTGGTATGCACATATTAACCATGTTGCAGAACGTTAGAACCCTTATTAGTGTATTCAGACAGCTACGCCACTCGGTCGACACCAACACTTTATATCTGATTTATACTGCATTATGTCAATCTTTACTTGGGTATTGCATTGTGGTCTGGGGAGGGTCACATAAAATATATACATATATTATATAATACAGTTTACATCTCGAAAGAACTCCAAGAGTGGTCTTAAAAGTATTGAAACGTAAGCCCTATAGATTCCCTACGGCTCAACTCTACAAGGAATCCGCGGTATTGTCAGTTAGACAAATCTACATACTGCATTGCTTCTTAAGAAAACATCGCACTTTCATTCCATGTCAGCTAAAACGTCGTGTATACCACGTATTTCCTTCATTAAAAGTCTGAACCTCTTTTGCCCAACATCAATTTCCTTATCTTAGTAATAAATTATATAATAAAATAAACAAAGTTTTACATATATATACACTAAATACATACCCCTGCAAAAGCCGACTAAAAACATGGTTAAAGGGATTAAGCTATGACGGAACTGAAAACCTGCTTTGGTCACAATGAAGTGATTATCAGTACCCACGTAACTAGTAAGTAGGATATCCACACAACACAACATACACACTCACAGTTTCTTACACACAACACAGACAGACACACTCACACACACACACATTCACACACACACACACTCACACACACACACTTACACTCACACTTACACCATCAAACGTATGACCACAACCTTTCAAATAAACCTTTACCACATGCTCATAAACAAGTTTATAAATGCTATCATACATATAATACGAATTATATTGTTAAGAACTTTATTATTAACAATTATAACTACTAAAATATCTATATCAAAAATGTAACTTAATATCCACATACATATATGTACCTATGTAAATTAACTAGAGCTTACAACTACTTCACAGCTGTTTAATGTCGTAAATTCAGCGGAGGAACGCTGACTCCCAAGATACAGGTTATTACCTAGTTTGGGAGACAGGAGTCCTATACACATAAAAGTGCATTGTAAATAGCTCTTACGTAATCATGTCATATCATTATGTACTATCTGTAATTTTTCAAAGGGAAATTAATTATTTATTTATGTTAATTAAGCTCTAGCGTAATACACATGATGGCATGGTTTAAATATTGAAATGTTGAACTCAAACGTAATGTGTGTAATAATAATAATAATATAATAATATAATATTCTACCACATACACACATAATCGCTTAAGTTAGTTATGCTGCATGCAATCTAATGCGTGTTACAAATAATCTAGTTGGGATGTCTCCTCTAGTCCGTACATATTAACTAAATGACCATAACCGGTTCAGATGTCCTTTGCTTTTCAAAGTAATCGTTCGATAGATATTTTAGGCATCTTGAAGATCTGATCCGGTTTTTCAAGCATTAAGGGAGATTCTCTGAGGCCTTTTCTCTATGTCCATTTGGATATGACTCATATCCCCTGATATAAACGTTTGTAAAATGGATCAGATTGTGATATCGTATTTTTAGGAACGATCATTTCTTTAAAATCCTCATCACATTTTTATAAAACCAAATAAAGCTTTTTGTTAACGTTTTGTTTGTCACACATATGCATAAGTTATATTAGGACGGATCTTTCAATTACTAAATAGAGTACCTGAATAATATAAAATTTTCTATACGAAAATTTTTACCCAATTTACTTCTTAGTATCAATGTTGAAAGTTATTATAAAGGATCATCAAGTAACATTATCTGACAAAGTCCATTACAGCCAGTATATTAACCTCATTGCATAAACCTCCAACGCGTTCAGTAATGGCCACTTCATTGCATAAATCGTCTAACGATACCTGATTTTTTACAGCCATTAAAAAGCTATCTGCCTTCGCATTGAATTAAAAAATAAACTGAAAGTTGTTATGAATGTAATGGCAGCAAATTATAATATAAAAGGTTAATCTTGAGCTTGATAGTTTAAATGACCTTATCACTTAACGTCAAATATTTGATGATTTTTAATAATACAAATGTTTTTTTTATAAACAGGCGAAGTTATAATTACAGGTAAAAAAGAAAACTTTGTTTTCAAATTGGACATTGCTAAATAATATCTTTAATTAGGTGGGTATTTTAACTATTTTATGTTTATTGAAATAAGCCTTAAATGATTTAAAGGTGTTGATGTATTTACACGTATTTACTCGTACATATTATAGTTATATTTAAATTACAATATTTAAAGAGCCACTTTTTGTATAGAAACACGGATACCGCGTTATACTATAGTATTTTTTTAAATAAGTCGTAATTTTAATAACATCTATTTAAGCTGATATTGTAAGAAGTTGCTGAGGTAAGCAGGTGTGACAAACAGACGGACGGACTGGCAAAGGCGCACTTTATCTGCTATTACAATTTTAACATGGTACAGTCAGCGACATAAATAAACATTTAACAAATGTTAATAAATTGTAATTGACAACTATTATTTAATGTCGCAACATTAGTAGCAGTAAAATTTTATTATTAGATTATCAACTTATGTCGTTGACTGTACCCAAAACATAAATACTTATAATACTATATACTATATTATATAATTACGTTTGTAATTAAATTAAGAAAATACTTAGTTAATTGGCCTGCATCTGCCTTCGTCTTTATAACTAAAATTACATTAAGGCAGTAAAAGTCAAGGTGTTTAGACGTTTAAAATAAAAACGTAGTGAGTCATGTTGTAGATAGTCTGTGGCCGTCAAGTCTACCTCATTATAAGAACTGTTAATCCTGATGCCACAACAATCTAAAATAGACTTTGCTTTATGCTTTACAGAAACTTAAAAATATAATAATTCACGTTGAAACTAAGCAGCGATAGCTCAGTGGGGAGACCAACAGACTGCAATGCAGAGGGTCTCGGGTTTCAACCCACGTCGCGCACCTCTGACTTTCGGAAGTTATATGACCTTTCAAAATTATGTGCGTATTGATTGACAATTATCTTCTATTTACGCGAATATTATTCATTGAAATTAAACTGCTATATACGGATTTTATCGCGTTGTTTATTTGACACATTATTACAAAATTTTGAAAATTGTTACACTACTACTACTATTAAACTTTACTAATTTTTAAGCTAATTAAATTATTATTAAACTATTTAGATTTCATTTATTTTTACACTTTCCCCGACGTTTCGGTTGCTTTTCAGCAGCCATGGTCACGGGGAGACCTCCCCGTGATGGAAAGATAAAGGATAGATGGTCTCCCCGTTCGTAACAATTTTCAAAATTTTGTAATAAAGTGTCAAATAAACAACGCGATAAAAGCCGTATATAGCAGTTTAATTTCAATGACAATTATCGCCTGCTCCGTGTCTCGGAGAGCACGTTAAGCCGTCGGCCCCGGCTGCCATGAACATCTATGGCAGTCGTTATTGGGAAGTCAGTTCCCTATAATATCCTGACACTGGCCTAGCCTTAGGGTATCGTTAGCCTTCGGGTTGCGGAGATCAGGTGGCAGCCGCTCCGTGTAAAATCTGATATCCAGTCATATCCGGTTAGACTAGAAAAGCCGACCCTAAGTGACTTGGGAATAATAAAGGCTAGGGAAAAGAAGAATTCACGTTGAAAAAGGGACGGTTATTTTCTGATGGATTAATAATGTTAGAAAAATAACTGTGATAAGAGAAATATAATATAACTGCTCCATATATTCAAAATATAACTATTATTGTAAAATTAAATGAAAAAGAGAATATAATATAACGGCTGTACTTTTTTCTTAGCGTGTAGTATATAAAGTAGGATATAATTATATCAATTATATTGACGTGTACTAAAAGTGTTTACATAACTATATGGAAATATATATATTTGTTTTGACTTTTAAGACTGCGCCGAGGGTAAGACAGATAATGACAGAGCTAGTGCGGCACATATTCAAATCGGCGCGCGGCCGCCATAGTAATATTGTATGGAGGATTTGAAGTGTCTTTTTGATAAATATATATCTTTATTGTCAACCAATAACTTAAATATTTCGGACGGACAAATTGTAATATAACTATTAATGTTTTGCTCAAGCTGTAAAATTGGATAGATTTCTACTCTTATAATCTAAAAATCACGTAACAAACGTAAAAAAACGTGCAAATTTACGTAATTTTATAAGTGAAAATAAGAATTATTATAAGTTTTTTACACGGAGTAATTGTAAACACATTCATTGTTATGGTAAATATATATTTTGTATTTGTATTTAACAAAAAGTGTTGATTTTATTCACTAAACTGTTACCGCCTGTTTTGGCACATTTCGCTCGGCGCAGTCTTAACAACTTTTTCAATATTTTCTGATAGCTCTACAACTAAATAGTTAAAACAAAAGTGCATTATTTAAGTACTTGCATTAAGATATATGATATTCTATCTTTGCTTCTTTACATAGCTGTGTTGCTCTTTAATGTATAGTGTTAACAAGTGATAGACCACAATGACATCTTTTAAAACCTTAAGGGCTAAAGCAGTCGGCCCACCAACGTATCTCCACCCTGCAGATTTGTGCACTCAACCACATCTATACTAACATTATAAAGCTGAAGAATTTTTTTTGTTTATTTGAACGCGCTAATCTCAGGCACTACTGGTTCGAATTGAAAAATTATTTCAGTGTGGGATAGCCTATTTATCGAGGAAGGCTATAGGCTATATAACATCACGCTACGACCTACGGGAGCGGCGCAGTAACTATAAACGCGGGTGAAACTGCAGGCACATCTAGTCTCATTATATTCCTGCATTGAATATGGATTCCACATCTGTGTGCTATCAGCAGAGGAGTTATATTTTTGTCCCTTGTGTTGCCATCGCACTGATTTATTTTTTCCGGAGTGAACTACCACTTGCTGTTGCAAGTAGGGTTGCTACCTTTATTTTGATGAAATAGAGTAGGTATATAAATTACTTACTGAGGTAAAAAATTAAATTATTATTTATTCTTATATTTTGTTATCATGTTAGTTGTTACTTCTAGCAACATCTAAGGAATATTTATTTTTAAGGCACGTCTTGACCCAATCTTTAGAATCTATGGCAATATTAAGATTGATAAATAATTTTCATTTTTATTAAATTTGGCGAAGCGCCCATTTTTGTTTCTTGTAAAAGTTGACACAAGTAAAATAAAGTATTTTGACGTACTTTATTGCCTTCATAAAGTATAAAGTACGTTTGCCCGAAATAACGTACAATCCTTTGTTACAAGGTACGGTTGGCAACCCTAGTCGCAAGTGTCAATAATCTAACTACTATAACCGCTTTCCAAAAGCATGTTAGATACCATAATGGTATATAGGAAGACATTATAAAGGAAGACAAACATGTGAGTAGTCTTGCACGTGTTTGGCATCCTAAAAACTACGCAACATACACAACTGTTGAATGAACGATGAAACAAACATGGCGGCGCGGGAAACTAAGGAACGCCAATCGCAATTTCCAGGACGGTAATAATAATAATCAAGTAACTCTTAATGATTGTTGTTACTACCTACTGAAGTTAAATAACAGTAAGCGGTGGTACAGTTAAATTATTAGATGGGTTATCAACTAATCATTTAAGTTGCGTTGTTGAAGGGTTCACGAGATCACCATATTGTGCGTTTGTGTAGATAGGTTGTGTCAAGTTTAAAAAACTACGCAGCAAACGTATTACGTATTAACGAACCAAGCGTTTATGTAAGGTTTTATCATTTTATTAGCCTTCGAGAACAGTACTTTTCTCTAGATGAAATGTACCTTATGTCTTTTTCTGTACCGCTGACAACGTAGATGTGAAATTTCATGAAGATCGGTCAAATAGTTAAGGCGTAAAAGCGTTACAAAGAAACAAACAAACTCAGATTGTGATTTATAATGTTAGTTAGGATTATGGAACTATAAAAGCGTCGAAAACATTGCCTTGTCGGACAACTTATTTGTAAATAAGATAAACTGTAGGAAATATAATTTGGCAAAACAGGAGCAGGCGATAATTGTCAATCAATACGCACATAATTTCGAAAAGTCATATAAATGTCGAAAGTCAGCGGTGCGCGACGTGAGTTCGAACCCGAGACCCTCTGCATTGCAGTCTGTTGGTCTCCCACTGAGCTATCGCTGCTTTTTTATAGATATTATATAGTATCTATATATGTATAATATAATATGCTATCCCGTTAGCCACGAAGTTAACCTACAATTTTATAATATTTGTTTACGTACCTTAATCTATCCGATTTGTTTTATTTCTGCATGTTTATAACATTTTTAATTTAACTATTGCGGTTAATTTTAAAATAAACTACTAAGCTAGCTATAGCTAGATCGAATCTTTTAGGTGTCTGGTGCCAGAGATACAGGCTCTACGTAGTTCGGGTGCCAGCGGCTTAATATAGATTGTAACACCAACTATCACTATTGTTCATCATGTAACGTCTTGTGTCTAGTAAATTAAGAAATAAATTATAATAAAAAAAAAGCTTTAACCTCGTTGGTCAATAGCGTAAAAAGTCAATAGAATGGCAAAACCGGCTATTAGCACCTATTTGGTGATGATACGAAGCAACCAGCTTACATTCGAATTATTGATCGATTGTGACAACTCTATTAGTAAGACAATTTCTACACCCAGTCTATGTAAGTACGCAAGCTGCATTCACAAAGAAAAGTTGGTATCGCATTGTGCACTATCGTATACGAATGTCATTCGATTCGCACATTACTAAAAAGTAGTCATGTTGTTAATGCTGTTCGCCCGGCAATAATAATGTCCTCCAGACCGAATTTCAGTCATGGCGTCCAATCTTAACAGAGGCTGACCATCTGCGCAGGAGATATTATAGTGCACAAGTATGTGCGCAAACACAATTGCACTCTCTGTTCCCAGTTAACTCTCATGATCCGATGGGACAGTAATCCGATACGACCGGAGAGAGATCAGGCGCATGACTTTACCTGCTTTCCGAGGCACGGGGATGTCTTACACCGCCAACTTCCTAACTGCGGGCTTTTATTGAGATTTCTTAACAGAAAACCACAATAACTTTTTGTTGGCCTGACGCGGGATTCGAACCCGAGACCTCATGCACAGCAGTCGTATTCACTACCGCTGCGCCACGGAGACAGTTAAAAATAATATGCGAATTACATATTTTCCTTTGCTTTTGTGTGTGTGTTAAATGTTGGCCTCTGATGGCCTTAACAACTTTACGCGGACTATGGGTAAGCACAGAAGGCTTCCAACCCATTGCGACTTGCATATCTCTGCGATTCTTTTTTCTTGGATCCCGTCCTATTACCTATTATCGTTGACGCGCAAGTATCCAGTTTTAATTGTCACGGGCTTTAAGCGTGTGTGGTACTTGGTTGTTCAAATAATTCAATATATAATAATATAATAATATTTATTAACAGAAAAAAATAAGATACATCCTTACACTACATCATACAAATTACATCAACAGTATTAAAGCATAACTGCTTTAAATAATTTAAGCTTAAATTAAAATTAATTACTAAACTATGTTAATTTATAGTGTATACAAAAGAAATGAAGTTCAAAAGGTTATGTTTAAGCCTGCCTGAACTAGGATAAACCTGGGTTTCAGGACATCTCTTGACAATTTAATTTTATACTAGCTCATTATTAATACAAATAATTACAGTCAAGTATATCTACGATTAAATGTGTTTAGGAAGTAATATACAACTTTAAATTTACTTTTCATATTTCATTATTTTAAGACTTCTAGCAGTTTTTCTGTGTCCGTATAATTTAATTTTCCTAGGTATTCCATTAAGATGGAACTACATTTTTTATAACTAACATTATATATATTTAATATTTTATTTAACTTGTTATATAAATACGGTCCTAAATATGCGTTTGCCGATAGTGATGAGTGAGTGAGTTAGTGATCGGATATTCTAGTGCATATTTACCTAAACTTTGAGGAAGCATGTAACTAGAGTGGTAATACCACCTCTAAAATGCCGGTATCCCGATTTTAATACCGGGATTTATGTATTGAGTGAAAGAGACAGCAAATAGTTACTACTATATCTAAGAAAGAGATAGTAAACTATACCATATTTTGTTGTGAAACAAATTATATTTTGGAACAATAGAAACCGCTACAAATATATTATGTACAACAAAACGTGTGTATTTGAAGCATAAGGTTAAATTTACCTAATATTTACTTAAACAAAGCCAACTTAGTTTTATTTTACGTGATTAAAACAAAACATTTTAATTTGACACATCTTTAGTACGGAACTCTAAAAAATGAAATAATATTCTTCAAATCAATAATTTGTATCTAACTATATCTCTATAAAATCATTAATAATTAATGATTTTTAAATCACGATTTTAAATTTTTATTTTTATTTTAGGCGTGGCATTATCCACTCTATGTTGCTTCCTCAAAGTTTAGGTAAATATGCACTGGAATATCCGATCTATGGCTGACTGATACCGATTCCGATTTTTCTAAAATATATTTAAAAAAATCGGAAATGCGCACTAACGGTAGGTATGAGGTGTAACTGACCCTGTTAAAGACAATGAGAGTTTAGATCCTAAATGGTTAAAATATCGAACTTGCGATATCATAGGTCGCTTTCTTGTTAGTTTGATGCCGATCCATTGCCACAAAATCATAAAGAAATCAAAATAATTATCTTTGTTAATTAAGGTCACAAAGTAACACTTACCCATAACACAAGTTTAATCTTATCTTGGGTACCAGAGTTCGAAGCAACAGTTCTATACAAAAATTGTTTTATTGTATTTATGATTGTATTGTGGCTATTTAGAACAATAAAATTATTATTATTTATTATTATTACTTAGGAACGTCACAACTAACTAAACAATAATATGAAATTTACATTAATCTGTTGCCACGTTCAGCAAAGCGAGGGCATAGACTAGCGACGTATACCCAATGAATGCTGACATAAGCATTCAAACTTATTTTGACGATAAAATGTATCTTTAAAAACATTTACATATAAATCTAATTTATGTAAATAATTTAATGGCACCCTATATTTTGACTAGGCGAAACCAGTTTTCCAAATAAATATTTGTTTAATATAAATATTTAATGTAGATTTAACGAAATAATAACAAAGACAATGTATTTTTGACTTTGAATTTGTACTCAAGAATATAGCCAATTCATTTGAATTATAATATATAACTAGCTTTTGCTCGTGGCGTGGCTCGTGTAAAATTAGGTTAGGTTATAATAGTAACAGTACTTTTAATTCAATTCAAAACATTTATTTGCTCAAAACATGGTACGTTATAGTTGTTACACATTAGAAAAAGATCACATGTTCTGCTCCTTAGAGCGTGCAAATACAAATACATACATTAAAATGTTGTGATTAATATACATTACTTTTACTTATCCTCTAGGTTTCTTTTGTACTATAATAAAAAAATCTAAAAGTAAATTAAACAATTTATTTTTAAATTGATGTAATGGCAACTGTTTAATGGTTTGGAAAACCTTATTAAATATCCTAACAGCCATACGATACGCATTTCTTTTCAATATTTTAAACGTATTTGGGGTGATAATAATTTATTTTGGTGCCTAGACATGATATTGAAACTAAAAAACTGTGGATACTTGTTTCCAAATGTACAAATTTCGTGTATGTATAAACAGGGCAAGGGAAGTACTTTATCTTTAACTAGTAGTTTTCCCGCGGTTTCACCCGCGTAAGTCCCTTCCCGTGTGAATATCGGGTTTCACCCCTATCACCCCCTTCGGGGTGGAATTTCCAAAAATCCTCTCTTAGTGCTCCCCTACACTCTCCAAGGAACATACATGCCAAATTTCAGCTTCTTGCGTTCAGTAGCTTCGACTGTGCGTTGTCTGTCAGTCACTCGGTTACGGAAGAGTTTTATATATAAGATAAATAGTGGCCTACAACTGTCCAGGAAGCTGGAACTGGAGCTTAAAAATAAAATGTAGCTACTCGGTGATTATACTGATAATATAGCTTTCTAGAGCCGAATGTTGTAGGTTCGATTCCCAGGCGGGACAAAAAATTGTGCGATGAACAAATAGTTGTTCCGTGTCTGGGTGTTCTTTGTGTACGTTATCTATACTATAATATTATAAAGCTAAAGAGTTTGTTTGTTTGTTTGTTTGAACGCGCTAATCTCAGAAACTACTGGTCCGAATTGAAAAATCTTTTTAGTTATGGATAGCCCATTTATCGAGGAAGGCTATAGGCTATATAACATCACGCTACGACCAATAGGAACGGAGCAGCAATGAAAAATGTTGCAAAAACGGGAAAAAATTCTCTGATGTGAAGCAGACAAAGTTGCGCGGGTCAGCTAGTGATATATAAAAGTGAAAGTTCAATCGTGTACAACTAACGAGTCATTTTAAAAGACGTGTGTCTGCCACCTCGATGTGTTATGAATTGATTACGAACGTCTGCATATTCACGTACTAAACTCATGCATAACAAACACTTGTTGATTACTTGCTCAGTTTCGAATACTGACGTCACAAAGGTACGTTATACTCGACCATTTGAATTATAATTAATACCTACACGTATAATTAATATGTTACACACGGACGTTAGTGGTCAATTAGTTGGCATGTATGAAAAAGCGCGTCTTTTACCATCTATCGGCCACAGTACCAGACTCTATGTGACTACTGACATCTACAATAATACTGGCAGACTCAGACATTGAACTGCACAATACCGCGGCATCACCGGGGCAACTATACTCCATTTGGTTAGGTAGGTACTTAACTGAAGGTAAACAATCTTGATGTGACTTTTTACACAAACACATATTAAACAAATAAACTACTGCTTAAACTAACGGTTCAATTGATTTAGTAATCGTTATTGTTGTATTTACCTTGATCTTTAGCAGAATTTTATTTTGAAACTGAGTTTTTATATAAAAATACACATCAAGATTGTTCACCTTTAGTTAAGTACCTAACCAAATGGGGTATAAATATTTCTCAAATTAGCTACAAATCTTTACCAATATCATAAAGAGGAAAGATTTAATATTTTGTTTGTTTGTAATGATTTAACTCAAAAACTACTCAACCGATTTTAAAATTCTAGTTTTACTTTTATAAATCTATATTTTCACCAAGTAAGATAGGCCACATTTTATAATGATGAAAGTACTGAACCTAACCTTTTACGCGAGCCAAGCCACGGTCAAAATGGTTATGATTTAGGTAGAATGTTTATGTATTTCTGGTTATCTAGTAATTAGTTGAATAATATTTTTTCTCTTTCTTTTACAGGTAATTTCACATGCACAAGCTGAAATCGGTGCACTGGTTAGCTGACCCACGATGAACATTATTTTCTTTAGTAAGAAACTAGATAAGTAAGCAAAGAATAATGTTTTAGAGATAGTGATTTGAACATCATCAGTTGGTAGAGCAATGGATGGGATTCGAATCTACGACCGCTCTATGCGTCTATCGCAATTCAATCACTTGTCCATTGGGCTACGACCGCCGCTGACGCTCAGCTTGTCTGTAACTTCAACTTAATCGTTAATCAATTTATATTTCAACTAGTAGTTTTCCCGCAGTTTCACCCGCGTAAGTCCCGTTCCCGTGTGAATATCGGGTTTCACCTCTTTCGCCCCCTTAAGGGTGGAATTTCAAAAAATCCTCTCGTAGTGCTCCCCTACACTCTCCAAGGAACATACATGCCAAATTTCAGCTTCTTGCGTTCAGTAGTTTCGGTTGTGCGTTGTCTGTCAGTCACTCAGTAACGGAAGAGTGTTATATTATATAGATTACATATAATAAGTAATATTTCACTAGACAAAATATTATACATTTTTACATAAGAACAAAATACAAGTAGGTGCTCAATTTAAAACCCAAGCAAACCTACCAACCAAACCCCCTCAAAAAGATGACCCAGCCAAAATTGTATACTTCTCACTCTTAATAAAACAGAGACCTGACTCCAAATTTGCAAGTTAGGCAATTTGAACTTTAATCGTGTGACTATTAATTATAATATTATATTGTGTTAAGTAATTACAACAGAGTTTAAATTTGTTTAATCCAAAATACTGATCAAGTGCGATGTGTAGGTATCTCTTACCTAGAACAAATCGCGCAGACCACTGATAGGTGCCACTAATCTTCTTGTTTTATGACCATGAATCATTATATTTAAGAACACAAATGGCATAGAAGAATATAAACACACAATACTAAAGCATAACCTTATATAATTATACACACAACGTGTAGATAATCTTATTTAGGAAGCAAGCGGAACTTCCTATTTCGTGTACTTGAGCAGACTATGTAACTAGACAAAGCGGCCAAGGAAGAGAACTATTAGGTATAATCGAACTATTAAACGAATCACTACATAATATTACAAAACAAAGTTCCAGCCCCGCTCTGTCTGTTCGCGATAAACTTAAAAAATACTAAACGGATTTTCATGCGGCTTTCCCCAATAGACAGTGATTCATGAGAAAGGTTTAGGTATATAACTTGTTAAGGTTTTGTACTACCCGTGCGAAGCCGGGGCGAGTCGCTAGTTATTGTATATAATAATAATCCTCCACACCGAATTAAAATCACGGCGGTCGATCTTAACAAAGACCTCGCGAGATACGCAAACACAAGTTCCCTCTCTATTCCCTCAATTTATAAACTGATGGGACGGTGATCTGCCATTGTCGAGGAGAGCCAAGGAGCCAAGGTTTTACGTGCTTCATTGTCATATAATAGGTTAATACTCGTGCCATCACATGGAATAACATCGCCGATACCATTTTTTTTAGTCAGAACCGCGATTTAAACGACATTTGTATGTGTCACGAAGGGATTATTATCGACGACAATGCTTGAGTCGCCCCTCTCTTTGTGTAGCCAATACTTAAAATGAAATTAAAATCTATTTATAAAGTAAATTATAAAATTTTTAATTCAGTTTGAATTCTACAATCAAGTGGTCAGGGTCAATATTCCAATGCCCGGTGGTGTTTTGTCAATGTCAGCATATTTATTTTCTAGTTGAAGAAAACCGTTTATTTAGACAAAAGGTAATGAGGTAGCAATACAATTCATTTCAAATGTTTAGTTCAAAGTTAAAAATATTTTACAAATGGCGTCCTTTTATTGGACTTTATCCACTTACAATCATTCTTGTTTCGTTGTCGACACAAAAACTAAATAACATCAAAATGCTGATACAATCATAATTATTTAAAGATAAAAACTATACATAAATTATATTATCAACTCTGTTTTTGCTGTCGTGTAATGTGAACGACTGCACGGATTTCGTACTGGTCACTAATTATACGCAATTCCGGATTCGATCCTATGGGAATCAACAATTATCTGGTATATCAGCAATATAAGACGATATACACTTATTTATTTATTTAGGCTTACCAACAACTACTTACACTAATACACTTTTCTTTTACATAATAAATAACTATATAACAGTATAGTAGCGTTTTACAGGGAAGCACAGCATGCACAAGTTTTATAAGTATGGGGATGAAAGTGTGAATGAGAATGGAAAAAGGTTGCTTGAGCTATGTTTGGAGTGGAATCTTTGTGTGACAAACACTATGTTTGCCCACAAAAGAATCCACCAGTATACAAGAGAAGCAATGAATGTAAAAAGTAGTATGAGTTTATTGTAGTGGATGAAAGATTGAGAAATAATGTCCTAGACACTCAGGTACATAGAGGTATCGGTGTCCATACCGACCATTTTTTGGTTATGAGCCGGGTATGTGGCCTCTTCAAAGAATGATGACACCGTATACCTACCCAAACAAGTACCCAAGAACGAATAAAAGTAGAAAATTTGCGAGATGAAGTATTGAAAGACGAGTATAAAATAAATTGAGATGAAGAAATGAAAGATTTTGTGACATTGATGATATAGAAGAATTATGGCATTCGTTTAAGTATGAAGTGGTTGATGAAGCGTCAGAAGTATGCGGTGTTAGCAAAAAGAGGATAATTATAAAATCGAAGAATGCGTAGTGGGATAAAGATGTGCAAGGGGTAGTACGTGAGAAGAAGCAAGCAGGATTGGACTGGCTATCTATTTAAAGTTTTGCAAAGACCCCATCTTTATTTATAGCAGAGGTAGCACCAAGTACGGTTCTACGAAGTTACGAAGTGGTGGGTACAGCGGGGTTATGGGTGCACGCGGATATCTAGCGTGAGCCCGAAATTTAATTTTACTTAAGAGTTCGGGGCAATCGATTTTATTTCGCAATAGCTTAAATATAAATACGACAACGATTACACTTAGGAGATTGATATTTCTTTTATCTTCCAAAATTATAACAAACGAGGTTGGCCGTAGGTTCGCTCGCGTAAATATAGGCTAGGTTAGATGAGTAACAGTACTCTTTTCTGGATGAAAGGTACCCTTTGTACTTTTCTGTTAACCTGACAACGTGTATGCGAAATTTTAAGATTATCAGTCGAGTAGTTAAGGCGTGTGACCGTAACAAACTAACATTCGCATTTATAATATTAGTAAAGATGTTAGATTTTTATAACAGTAATAGTCAAAAGATAGAATTATTAAAGTTCTAAATTCCAAAATATGAATTTTGAATTTAATTTAATATTACTTTATTTAATAATATAATTTGTTTAATGTTTAGCTACTTATATCGGTGTCTGTACCTGTTTTTCCTGCTCATTAAGCGATTCGTCTCCTCGAGTGCTCAAGAGACTCTACTTATGACAGAAACACTTCATTAAGTTGTTTGCCTGCAATCTCCTGCAACGTGAATGTACTGCCAATATCAAAAATCTAACTGACAAGCGATCATATAAATGTACCTTTATAGTTATCGTAATAATTAAGCTTCTAAAATAAGGTAAATAATTCTAAAACAGGTGTCAGCTTTAAACGTTGTGCAATTTTGGAATATGCTATTATTATTATTTATGGCTGGAGAATTAACGTTGTAGGTATTTTTATGTTGGTATATTTATTATTAATTCTATATCCATTTGTCAATATAAATAGTTTTAATAGTTTTAATAATTTAATTAGCTTAAAATTAGTAAAGTTTAATAGTATCTAGTAGTAGTGTAACAGTTACAAAATTTTGTAATAAAGTGTAAAATCCGTATATATAGTAGTTTAATTTCAATTTGTCAATTATTTCTTAAAAAATCGTAACTGTATTTAAAATATCATGCCGATCCATTTGTCAAATTTTAAAATCATTTATTCATTTATGACAATTATGTATGACACAAAGTAACACTTATGAAGGTCATTGAGTTTATTAAGTAACTGAAGCTTCATTAATTAGGTTCGTTGCTAGGACATGTTGGGATAAACCAACAAACACACTTTTCAATGATAATATTAGATTTAACTGCCTCCGTTGCGCAGCAGTAGTGAGTGCGAGTGCTGTGCATGAGGTCTCGGGTTCGAATCCCGGGTCGGGCCAACCAAAAGTTATTGAGCTTTTCTGTTAAGAAATCTAAATAGCAGCCCGGAGTTAGGAAGTTGGCGATGTTAGACACCCCCGTGCCTCGGAAAGCACAAGCCGTTGGTCTTATGCCTGATCTCTCTCCAGTCGTGTCGGATGATCGTCCCATCGGATCATGAGAGTGAGAAAACAGGGCGTGCACTTGTGTTTGTGCACACGCTTGTGCACTATAATATCTCCTGCGCAAATGGCCAGTCTTCGTTAAGATTGATTGACATTATCATTATATGATCTAACGGATTGGACATTTAAGGATAATTGGATTCATACATTAACCAGCTTAACGTGTTTTTATTTTAAATTCATATTTATTCTTAATGGCGACGGATATCATGTAAAATATGGCAATAAAAAGGTGTGGGTAAAACGCTTTTTTTTACTATCAATCATTTGTATGTTTTTAACCCTGATTCCAAAGGTACAAGGTCATGTAGCCTTCGTGTATACATATAATTGTACCTAATGTGCAAAACTTTCGGCAGTATAAGCTATGGTATAAGTCTCAAACCATATAGCCATTTTAAGATACAAGCTGTAGGTATATCTATATTATTAGTATATTATTTTTACCAATAGGTTTTTTGCATTTTTAGGTTCTTTTCTTTATAAATATAATATACAAAATAACTGCGATTTATGACAAAAATTATGCTAACACTAAGCAATTAGTTCAACAATATTTACAAACCTTGAACTACGATCAAACTGAAAATTTGATGACTGTTGTTCAATAAGTGTTACGCAATAAAATAGCTCTTTAAGTCGTCATAGTAATCACTCAGTTTATAATATAATTCGTAAGTTTTTATATACAAAGAATAATGTTTTATAAGTATTGTTTTAGAATTTATATCTACATTATATAGTACGTGCCCTTAATGCCTGTGGCACAGGTTTACCCTAGTACAGGCACCCCTTATATATTACCTTTACAATGTAACCTAAGCTCTGTATCAATTTGTACCAATTTAAGTTGAATAAATGATTATTATTATTATTATTACTATAGTACCATCGCTGGTACGTATTTATCTTAAAAAAAGCTTTAAACATGGAGCAAACTAAATTCTTTATTATAAAGAAAACGATAGGCTTTACTTAAAATAATTATAGTCTGATTAGGGAAACAAGAGATTCAGACCCGGGTCTCCACAGCAGAGGAATGATATTATGTATAAAACAATAGAAAAGGCATATTTTACTGTATTTTTTGGCCTGTCGAGGAAGTAAGGACGTGTTTATGAATAAATTAAGTAATACTAAGTTCTGCCCACAGATTTACCCACTTAAATAGGTGCCACGCGAACGAATACGGACAGAAAAAGTACTTTTTGTGCTAATCGAAGGATTACTTAACACTCACACTTACAAAAGGTACTTTGTCTGTCGATATAGACCATTCCTTCGATTAACACTAAAGGTACTGTTTACTACCTACATTTAACTGCTATTCAAAGTTTCATCCGAACTCGTTTAACAGTATAGGTGACGTAGTTTAAGTAACAAACATTGAAACATCTTCACACACTTACACGTATTAAGATTATCGCAACTCAAATATGTTAATAGATACTCTATTTAAATTTAAAATATAAAAGTCATCAATGTAAACATAAAAAGGCAATCCAAAACCAGATATTGCGAGATTAGTAGATTTGTCATCGACCACCGTATGTTTACATTTGATAATTCGCGGACGTCCATTCAAAGATGTTGCAAAACGACCGCAAGGTCACGGCGCCCGCGCCGCGTTGCGAATGCTATCTTGATGCGCTTGCGCAAGCTCCAGTACTATTCAAGGGTGAGCCTACCTTCATGTGTTTAATGTCCGTGTCTTTGTAATGAATGTGAATTCAACATTACTGTATATTTCCAAAGGGTGGGCAACACATGCGATGGGGATCATATAACGATTTCCCAACGTAAAAACAAACACGAAGATATGCAATGCACACATCTTGCTGTCTGTGTTAAAGTCCTCTGTAAACATATCTTCGAGAATACTATGGAGAACGCACATGCATGCAGGTTTCCTCGCGATGTTTTCCTTCACCATTAGAGCAACCGATAATTAACTTTTTAATACGCATATAACTTATACTCCCAATAGAGTATCGCTGCTAATTAATGGTGAAAGATATTTAAAATCGGTCCTATAGTATTAATGGGAGGTTAGCGTTACTACCGGGTTTAGTTGCATATACTGGTTTATTAATAGCACTCTGCTCGACGCCGGAATGAACCCCGATTATTTTGTAGGTAATTCTAAGCAACAATCTCTTTAAGTCTTCGTTTTTTTATACAACTAAGGTGGCAAACAAGCATACGGCCCACGTGATGGTAAGTGGTCACCGTAGCCTATAGATGCGTGCAACACCAGAGGCGTCACTTCCGCGTTGCCGACCCTTTAGCAAAGGAAGTGGGAAGAAAGAGCGGAAAGGGGGAAAGTGGGTAACTGGGCCTCCGGCACTCTCACTCACCGAACGAAACACAACAGTAGGAATAGTGTTATTTGACGTCGATATTCTGTGAGAGGGTAGTCCTTCCCCAGTCGAGGCGGCCCATTCATGCCGAAATCAGCGAGGCTCTACTATTAAAAAAATATATACCTACGTAAATTTTTACGTGCAGTCTTGAGGTCTTGGTTTCGTTTACCGTGTCGGATAAAGTGTTTAAGTGCTTCTGATAGGAAATTCTCTTTAACAATATAAAGTCTTTCGGAGTCAATGCCCTTAAGATGGCAATAGAATCGTCTCCAGTGAAATAAAATACCACTAATTGCAAAATACAAGACGCGTCTGCCTACCCCATCGGCACACTTAAAAGAGTGCAAAGACTGCGACAGGTAGTGTCGAGGTCGCAAGTTCAAGTCCAGTCTAGTTGTCATATTTGTTTCTATAATTTACATTTTAGAGTTCGAAAAATCTCTTATATAACAGCATTTTGAGACGCATGTACTTGAAGCAGTTAAAAACTGTTTTTACCGTCTCAAGCTGCTATACAGAATTCGCCAACACCTGAGTACTGAAATGCGTATATTGCTCTGTGAGACCCTCATATTATCAAAATTAAACTATGCTGATACTGTGTTTGGTCCATGCATATTGAAAAGAACGGAGAAAGTAATCCAGCGGGTACAGAACGCATGTGCTAGATTCTGTTATAAAATTCCACCACGCACACACGTCACCCCATTCCTGAACAGTGGGAACCTTATGAAGATGACTGCTCGCAGGCACCTTCATCTGGCAACTTTACTTTTTGGCATTGTCCTATACAAAAAACCGGAATACCTGTATAAAAAGTTAACGTGGTCTCGTAATATTAACCAGTACAGTACGCGGGCGGCATCACATCTTTTGGTCACAGCCAGTCACAGAACAACGGCTTTCAGGGGTAGCTTCAAATACGCCGCAACCCATTGCTGGAATGATCTTCCTCCGCCTTTGCGAAATCTGAAAACATTGCATACATTCCGTAATAAGTTTAAGATGTTTTTAATAAACAAACAAAAGTCATTGTAATTTATTGTAATTTAAATTTTACGTACCTTTATCGCAGCTAAGTACAGCAACTTGACTTACGGGTATGGTACCCTTCAAGGTGAAATATCTATCGTCTGATAATAATTGTGTAGTGTTGTTAAATTTGCGCATACGCAGCGGCCTAATGTTTTATTATACATCCGGCTCTGTGAGACGCTTTCTTGACATTCATGACAGATGTAAATATAGCCTCTCAACTTTAAGTGGCGTTCGGAAACACATTACATAATCATTGTACCTTTGCTTTATTCATTTTATTTTAAATATCATTATCGCATGCAGTGTTTTGTTATATTACACGATTTTTTTATTTTTTATTTTTTTTATAAACTACTATATATAAATAATTATATGTATATATATATATATGTGTGTGTGTGTGTGTGTATGTATATATATATATGTGTGTGTATGTGTATATACATATACTTTCATGTAATATAGTATAAAAATATTGTATAAGTTATATTTATTATTTTATCCCATTTTTTGTATGTTTTATTTTTATAAGAATTGATGTGTATAAATAAATTATTATTAGTAGGCCTGCGAGAATACCAGCGTTGCAGTCTATACTGCAACAATAGCTGACGCAGTTGCCTAATTTGATCTCCATGTGCCGTTTTAGGTTAATTGTATCTATTATTATATTTTTTCTTAAATTATGTATGTATGGAGATTCAAATAAAACATTTTTCTTTCTTTCTTTCTTTCTTTGTCCGTCCGTCCGTCTGTCTGTTATACAACTTTCAACTCAAGAACCGTAAGAGTTAGAGACTCGCGGTCAACGCCATTCGACCCAGCATAGTCGATATACCCCGAAATGACTATGACCTTTGACCTCTGACCACGTGTCACGTGATACAATTTTTTTCGAACTCTGAGATTTACGGCATTTCATTACCGTTGCTCACTTGTATTTATTTAAATAGCATTTTGAACTGGAAGGTACTTGTGCCTAGCAGTGGGATAGTTAATATACAGGGCTAATATGACTTTATTATGTTCCACGTGTTCCACATAGACAGGGCAGTTAACTTAGAGCAGAATATATTCTTATTTACCTCAGCGTAATCAACTTGGAGTATATTAGTTAATAAGTGTTCTTGCCACATCTTATATAGGCTAAGGAAGATTGTATAAACTTTGACGTAATAAAATTATATTGATGCAATTTAATTTATGACGGTAGTTTGAACTCTAGAAAAGGTCATGTTCTTTTTAAAAGCTAACTTACGTTGCGGTTAGCACCTGGGTAACAAAAATGGCATATGCTGAGTAATTTACTTTGAAATTTGCTGCGCAATAATTT
The DNA here is from genome assembly GCA_930367265.1 of Catocala fraxini. Taxonomy (NCBI): domain Eukaryota; kingdom Metazoa; phylum Arthropoda; class Insecta; order Lepidoptera; family Erebidae; genus Catocala; species Catocala fraxini. The sequence goes on from OV884032.1 coordinate 1,000,682, forward strand.
GATTTGGATTTCTGGCGAGGTGACAAGCTGCTGTTGTCGTATACTTATTGCCACTGTGCTAGCGTTGAGAATTCTAGCCGGTAATATGAACAGTCTGCGATGTCATATTAAATTGATGCATATAATATGTCATCAGTCTTTGACCAGTGCGACCTACCTGTTATGACCTACGGTGCCGAAACGTGGACACTCACGGTAGAGTACGTCCACAAACATAAAGTCGCTCAGCAGACTATTGAGCGAGCTATGCTTGGCGTTTCTTTGAGGGATACATTCAGAAATAAGGCTATCCGTCTAACTAAAGTTACTGACATAGCTCGCAGGATAAGCAAGCTATAGTGGCAATGGGCTAGCCATATCTGTCAAAAGACTGATGGTCGTTGGACCAAACTGGTATTCTTTGCGTGCGTTGTTTAAATACTTGTAAATTCCCCCGTGACAAAGGAATTATTGCTAGTGCGGCAGTGGGAAAAGATACAAAATCTGGTCTTGGAGTGGAGACCGTGAATTGGCAAATTTAAGGTACAACGCTTCCTGTCCAGATGGACCGATGCAAGATGACCTAAAGAAGGTAGCTGTGTAAGACTGGATACAAAAGGCGGAAGATCGAATGTTGTCGCAAAGATGGGAGTGGCTTTTGTCCAGCAGCGAACTCCAACGAGCTAATCGTTGATATAATATGCATGCATATCTGTTATATGGCGACGGTATGAATGAGCTGGCTTGTACCACCTAAGAGGAAACCGGCGTTAGAGACTACTAATCTGTGTTGTTTCTTTTCACCCGGTAAACAAAAATTCCGAAAGCTATAACAAGGCTAATAAGTCGAGAGAAAGAAAGTAAACAAACGGTCAGCGGTCTTTCACATTTTTATTTTCACAATATCTACAGGTTCAATCAAAATTACCCTTAAAAATATTCACAGAAATAACAATACATTTATAGTCACAAGCTTTTTATATTCATTTACAGTCGATAGATAGCATTCTAAGCTACTAATTTCACAAAATCCGTTTCGTTAGCCTTACTGTACCTGCCTTATTCCTTTGGTTCCGTTCCATGTATATTTCTTTCTCGGGTCGGAAACGCGCGAATATTAGTTTACAAAAGTTGCCATATGGCTACAGTGACTGTTTACAATCAACTTGTTGGATAAAAGGTCGTATACCATTTGAACTGTTGCGAGTAGACAGCGATCACCTGCCGCTTCCTCGTAGAACGGCAAGCGAATTGCTTCATGTAATAAACACTGCAAAATCTGCCTATATATTTTATAGGCTATTCTAACGAAGCTATTAGCTATAAAATACCTATAAACAGCATCATAATACGTTAATTATAAAACACACTTAGAGGGGCCATGAGCAACTAAGTTGTGTATTACTTACTACTTAGTATACATAGTCAATAGTGGCATGGAAAGAGGTCGTGGGTCAAGTTCAAATTTGTAGTTATCTGTTCCTTTAATGTTTATGAATACAGCAAAGCTTATTATATGTGTTACAAAATAAAATGTATTTGCAGTCTTACGATTGTTACAGCTTAACGTATTTTATGTTTAACTAGATGATGATGTTAAAATGTTAAATATATTCTTAACAGCAATGATATATTCACGAAAAGAAATAAAGATGTCTGATGCATTCAACCTGAAGCGCACACGTGCAGCGATTTCAGATCTATGTTAGTCAAATGATCCATGGGTTCTGAAAGGCTAATCAGTGCATGTCAAGTAGTTTCATTGGCTGATCATCATTCAGTCAGCTAATCTCAGTGGTTCACATTCGTTTAATCGTCAGTTACCTTTCGTGTTTATCAGCCTTTCAGAAACCGAGAGTATGTAGCTTTTTTAGTATTTTTTTGGTTTGTAAAGGCATAAACAAATTGTTAATTTAAGCCAGTGTGCGTTAGATAAGAAAATAAATCCATAAGTATTTTTATTGTACTTGTTACGCGTAGTTTTTCAGGGCATATCATGAGACACAGTATTATTATAAATATGGACGTACGCGGGATAATATTCTAGATCACTCTCTCTTAAGACCTCTGCTTATTATACATTCAGTGCCTCGAGATTTACTTTAATGTAAGTTTCGCTCGCAGATAATCATCATTCGTCATTTACGGCAAAGTGTAAATCGGTCAAGGGTGACCCTCTCACGTGTGTGTTACGCGTCACTTAACAATAGTGTTTCGAAAAATGTTTACACATTACTGCCTCTTTGACTTGCCATGATAAGTGTGAGGGCTGGCAGAATATAATTAAGAGTTCCGTTTTTATCATTTTGGTACAGCGTCCTGTAAGGAGATGTTGGGTTGCCAGTGCAAGAGACAAAGACTAGTAATTAATCTGTTAATTTGTGGTATGCCTAACAACTAAAAACAAAAAGTGTCTGGCCACTGCAGCTCTAGTGTCTTGCTAAGGAATTGTGGAATACCTACTGACAGGGGGATCACAACATACGTTACTTTGGCTGCGATCTTCCACAGGGTCAAAGTCGTAATTTTAGCTGATGATCAGCAGTCGCTTTGGCTAAGTCGCATGAGACTTGTCACCACGGAAACTAAAGATACTATTAAGTCCTGATAGCTTAACAAATTTTGTTGTTCATACTTGAATTTTCATTATATTGTCAAACCTTTTGATGTAACATTGATTCCATTTCCTAACGCAATTAAATTTAAAAGACTATGTTTGTTATTGTTTATACTGCTTTTTGATATCTACAGCTTTTTATTATAAATATTTATACAATTTGCATATATTTAGTCTTAAGTTTATAATTGGTCATAGGACCAGTTTACTGACAATTACGAGTTGGATGATGTGGTTCTTAAAAACAACATTTTGGCGGGATGATAAGTAGCTGATCTGACTCTCAACCCCATACATATACAAAATATCTATATGCAAAAAACATTTCCATTTTTTGCAGCGTAAGGACAGACCAACAAACACAGTATTGCATTTATAATACTACTAGTGACCCGACCCGGCTACGCACGGGTAACGTTAACAAATTATACACCTAAACCTTCCTCATGAAACACTCTATCTATTAGTGAAATCCGCATGAAAATCCGTTCAGTAGTTTTTGAGTATATCGCGAATAGACAGACAGACAAACGCGGCGGGGGACTTTATTTTATAATATGTAGTGAACTACTTAAATACTGTCTTACTAAATTGAAATAAACACATAAATGATTTCGCTATCGATTTTTTGAATATTTGAAGTGTTAACCGCGTCATATGTAGGTATTCGGATATAATGGCGTCCGGTTATAGCTGTCCTTCAAATACTAAACTACCGTCACTTTCTCCACGCTAGTATAATATTAATCATCGTTTAACCTTGTACCTATACCTAATCTGTAGATAGCTGTATCGTTTTTACGACCGATATCTACTATCGTCATTAAAGATTATTGCTTTTACTGTGAGAAGCTTTCCAATTTTCCTTGCGTTTGCTTTCGCGTTGGTTCAATGGCGTAAACATGAGCGTTCTTGGTGGTAAATTCGCCTTTTAGGTTTTCTGTAAGGCAGTATTAGTAGCAGCACTGTGGCAAAAAGGCCGGTTGTGAGTCATAATTTAAATAAACAAAATGACTACGTACCTATATATTTATTTTTCAAAAAGATTTTAAGTCTATTTATTTATTCATAGACGTAAATTGACCAAGCGAAAATATCCTAAGTCTATGTAATTATCTTGTGGCGCACCCTGGGGGAGGCTTATGTCCAGCAGTGGACTGCAATAGGCTGAAATGATGATGATGATGATGATGATGATGTAATTAAGAGTCATTTCTAAACGTAAATTTTGAAAGTCATTATTTTATGGCCAATAAGTGCTCAGTTTCAAATGCACATTTGGCGGACCGTATGCTTATTTATACGCTTACATATTTGATATTACTTTAAAAGTTTTATTCTTATAAAATAACTACATAACTATAACTAGATGTGCCCGCGGTTTCCCCCGCGTTTACTGCGCCGCCCCCGTGGTCGTAGCGTGATGTTATATAGCCTAAAGCCTTCCTCGATAAATAAGCTACCCAACACTAAACGATTTTTTCCAATTCGAACCAGTAATTCCTGAGATTAGCGCGTTCAACCAAACAAACAAACTCTTCACCTTTATAATATTAGTATAAATAATAATATTCTTATAATCTGTCAAGTCTTAGAATCTTCTTCTCTCTTAGCCTTTATTATTGCCAAGTCACTTGGGAGTTGGGGTCGGCTTTTCTGGTCTAACCGGATATGACTGGATATCAGTTTTTACACGGAGCGGCTGCCACCTGACCTCCGCAACCCGAAGGCTAACGATATCCTAAGGCTAGACCAGTGTCAGGATATTAGAGGGCACTGACTTTCCCAATAACGACTGCCATAGATGTTCATGGCAGCCGGGACCGACGGCTTAACGTGCTCTCCGAGGCACGGACCAGGCGATAATTGTTAATCAATACGCACATAATTTCGAAAAGTCATATAACTTCCGAAAGTCAGAGGTGCGCGACGTGGGTTCGAACCCGAGACCCTCTGCTTTGCAGTCTGTTGGCCTCCCCACTGAGCAATCGCTGCTAGAATACGATGCTTAGAATACGAGACATAATTAAAAATCTATTGAATCTGGCCACTGGTGTGTTACCGCGACTCAATAGATTAAGCATAATCAGCACATGCGTTGGCACGACTTTCAATTGTAACATGACGGGATCGATTCCCAATACAGTCAACAGTTTGCTGGAAAAGAAATATAGTTTTCGTGTCCCTTCCTTGAAGTAGTTTTGGCCACAATGGCATTTAAATAATATTTGAAAACAAAAATACAGAACACAATATATACATAGTGTATTGTATTGCGTTGTCAAGACGCGATCGCACACCGTTCTCAATTATTAATAACAATCGAAAATGGTGCTCTTGATGTTGTTAATAATAAAAATAGTTAAAAGATATATACATTTATCTTTCGAATTGTCTATGAGTTCATTGTTGATAATATGACCTATACATTATATCAAATCGTTTATTGTTACGAAGTCAAGATGTACCTGCCTATAGTGTACCTAAGTGGAACATAGTATATTTCCAATCAGTGCAATAATAAGTTACTAAGTTTTATTATGTTTATATTTAGATCATATAGAAGTTATTATAATAATCAATCTAATATATCTAATAATATTCATCTTATCTTATGTGGGGGCCAGTCAGTGCAGACCGCCGACCGGCAACACTTCGACCCAGTGGGATCTTTTGTGTCGACACTCTCCCAATAACGACTGCCATAGATGTTCATGGCAGCCGGGACCGACGCGCGACGGCTTAACGTGCTCTCCGAGGCACGGAGCAGGCGATAATTGTCAATCAATACACACATAATTTCGAAAAGTCATATAACTTCCGAAAGTCAAAGGTGCGCGACGTGGGTTTGAACCCGAGACCCTCTGCATTGCAGTCTGTTGGTCACCCCACTGAGCTATCGCTGCTCTTTAATAATATTCATAGTCTTACATAATATCAAAAGAGAATTTATAAGAGTATGCTATAAATAGATATAGGTATATTAAACAAATCTATGTCAGATTTGATATATTTATTGGTTGCGTATTCTTCAATCGAATCAAATTTTATGATTTATTCATTTTAATGGAAATTGGCACCTTAATCTTTTCGACCATATAATTCGTTACATATAGAGATTATTTGGTGTGAATTAATTAAGCTTGGTAACATTCTACACGTGTTAACGTAACACAACTGAATTAGCATGGTCATTGTACCTACATAATATTATATTAGTTGTTTCTCTTCCACGGGTATTTCCCTAATACGTTAGGAAAATACCCGGCCCTTTGGGAGGCTTACACGGGGACATGGGTCCAACATGCAGAGGCCCTTCGAGAGTTTTAATTTAAAGTGAGATGGGACACTTACCGAGACACTAGCCGCGGCAGGTGTAGGAGACTATTGCTACATATGGAATCTAATTATTCTGGTCTATGGAGATGGGTATTTAATGGTTCGGTATTATATTAGTTTACTAGTTATTCCCCGTGGTTTCACCCGCTTAAGTCCCGTTCCCGTGGGAATATCGGGATAAAAAGTAGCACATGTGTAAATCCAGGTCTCCAGCTATCTACATACCAAGTTTCATCGCAATCGGTTCAGTAGTTTTTGCGTGAAAGAGTATTAAACATCCATACATCCAAAGAAACTTTCGCGTTTATAATATTAGTAACGATTATTAAGTTAACGAAAATAACGTTAGCTATAAAGGACAGCGGATGAAATATTGCATTATCCGGTGTTATTGATAATAATTATTCAGAATACCCGAGTGCAATGCTTTCAAGTTTACAATTAAAACATTCCAACAGATCAAACCGTGAGATATAACGTCAAATAATATGTTACGTGGTTCGTTTAACTGAAATACATTTATATAATTAGTAGATTTTGCCCGCGGCTTCGCTCGCTATGTAGGTTAGGTTAGTGACAGTCCTTTTTTCTGAATGAAAGGTACCTTATATCCTTTTCTGTGCCCCTGACAACATGTGTGCAAAATTTCGTGAAGATCGGTCGAGTAGTTAGGTGTGAAAGCGTAACAAACAAATAAACAAACTCACATTCACATTTATAATATTAGTTATCCTTACCTGATCACTTATATCACAGAATTATAGTATTATTTCGTACTTGTACTTTTTGGCGCAGCGATAGCTCAGTGAAGAAAAGTAAAGGGTTGAGCCAATGAGAACGCTCCTGCAAGAAACTCACTGGTACCTACTCTAGATTAGGCTTCTCTGTAAAGACAAAAACAGTTATGCCCGTTTTCACCAACAGGCCCCTAGGCTCCACCTAAGTAGTTGTCTTTTAAGCTAGGGGCATCCCTTAATCGAATACTTACCTAAATTCAATTTCACCAAACTAGGTATCACCTACGAAGGAATTCCGTAAGTGACAGTTAACTTTTTCTAAAGTCACGCTTCTGACATCGATGTTTTATCGATAAGATGAAAATTTCTATATTTCTTTTCAAATGAATGGTATTAACAGTAGTTTTATTAATATATTGAAAACAATATTTTTTTACATATTTTAGACTTAATTCAGTTTCATTTAAAAATGAAAACAGCATAGGCTGTAAGACCCGTGTTCCTTTGCTTTTTTTGCCAAATTAACGAGAAACCTTATGTCATTTCTTAACATACGTCGTCGTGTGATTATTTGGAACTACGATTCGTGTTATTTATTAATTAAAGCTTACATCTTGTGTTAGCTATGAATTCTAAATGATGATCAATTTTTTTAATAAATGTAGTACACTCTGTTTAGATAACCTATATTTTATGGAAAAGTCGATGGTGAATGCGTGGTCTTTTTATTATTTGCTGAATGTTCTCTAGAGTCTCAATATCTTCTAGACTTTCCATAAAATGGCCTAAATCATTTTCCATGATAGAAAATCACTCGTGTGTCGCGTCTGAATAAACAATATTCTGTTACCTAAGCATAAGAGTAGATTAAGGAGCCAACAATCGAGCCCTTGAATATAAGAGCTGCTTTTGAGACTTAAGTGACACCTAAACGTTGGTGAAAACGAATGTTTTGTTAGGGGTTCCCTAAAAGCTGCTAAGGGATACTTATCTGTTGGTGAAAACGGGCATTAGTATATTATGCATAATACGAACAAAAATAACACCCAGAGACCTAGGCCTAGGATAACAGCTATCAATCCATATACATACATTTTTTCTAAATACCTTTTCTCAAGTAGAGGTCAATCCACTTGACTCGTTAGCACAATAACCTTTTAAACTACTGTGCCGTTAGTGCATTGAGATTTGATTTCCTAGATTACGTTATTTAATTAATTATAATTAATTAATTTTGTCGGCCTCGATGGCGTAGTGGTTAGTGTAACCGACTGCCACGCCTGAGGTCGCGGGTTCGATTCCCGCACAAGTCAAACATTTGTGTGCATGAACATGGATGTCTGTCTTGGTCTGGGTGTTTCTATGTATAATATGTATGTAATTACAAAAAAAAAAGTATATAAGTATGTTTATCCATTGTCTAGTACCCATAGTACAAGCTCTGCTTAGTTTGGGCTAGACGGTGTTGTGTGTATGTGGTAGAATATTAGAATATTATATTATATTTTTAGGTTACTAGCAACTTGGTAATAGACGCTGTTAGCAATTTACCAGTGTACTTCCCACCTTAGCTTAATGCGTGTTAGGAATAGCGCTGCCACCTTTATTTTGAACAAATAGAATATATTTACTTAATAATATACCAGCCCTGGATTAAACTGTCCCACTGGTGGGCACGGGCTTCTTCTAAGTGTGAGAAGGGTTAGACCATAGTCCACCACACTGAATTGCTTGCCACTTAATACAGTAAAAAAAGAAATACGTCGTCTGCAAATAAGGTAATATTTAATCTGCTATTTCGTTGCAACGTTTTTGAATGCTTCTAACAACATATAACATATAATTATCAGCAAGGAACGTCTTAATCGCATCTTTACAATCTATCTTCGATTTATTAAAATAAGGGGAAGCTCTATTGCGTTATAATTACTTTCTGTAAGTAAAAAATAAAATAAGTATTTTCACGTACTTTATTCATATTCATAAAGTACGTTTACCCGAATTAAGGTACAATTCTTTATTATAAAAGTAAGGCAACCCTAGTTTTAATTGGGTTCATATCGGTCGTATGGTTGGTGCTTAGACCGAGACTCTTGATTGTAAGTCTTCACGATTAGGCTACTGCGGCCTTGTGACATCAAAGTAGACAAAAAAAAACCTAAATAATGTCTGTGAGATTGTGGTAGCAATCTTCTAATTGTCTAAATTCTTTCGTTACATTTAAAAGTACGGAGTCATCGCAACAATTTCTGACGAAACTTCATTAGTTTAGCTAAGTTTCATCACTCACTTTTGTCGTTCATGAATGTTACTTAGTAACCAATATGAATGTGGGATAAACGAATTTGAATTTGATACATAGACAAGAAAGCATACATGCAATGACTATTAGATACAGCGTTGAAAAACGCAGTATTTGAACACCGCTCTTCTTTGATGGAATGAGCATACTACTGCACATACGTAGAATTTACACATACAACGTCTCAAGACTAATAAAGAACTACTACAACTTATCCAAAACCAATTAATTAAATCATTTTCGCACGCTTAAACGGTAAAGGTCAATATCGTGAAGAAATCTGCATCGCTTAGAGTTCTACATATCTAATGTTTTCAAAGTTTACCAAGCCGCACTGGGTGAGTGAGGTGGACTATGGCCTAACCCTTACCGCAGACTAAAGAAATAGGGCTAAAGAAGCCCAGTGCCCAGCAGTGGAGCAGTTTATTTACAGAGCTGATATTATAATCGATTTGTCAATAATTCAAGGAAATATTTGGCATCGTCTTCACGCGATAATATTTTTTATAGGAATAATATAGTACCCTATTATAAAAAGGGTTGGGGTTAAATCTCGAAGAGCTAACGACCCACATTTGTCACTACCATGTTGAGATCCCACGTAATAAGTACTAGACATGTCTATTACCTAAACATTGTTTACACTCACACCTAAATATTACAGCGGCGTCACTTTTTGCATAAAGGTGCAACTTGCTTGATAAGTTGATGTAACATGTTTTTATAGACATTGCTATTGCTGACATTTACCTTTTAATAAATTGACTTCATTGCATAATGGTATACTAGCTTCTGCTCATGACATCGCCTGGGTGAATCAATAGACATCCTATGTGTTATGTGAATAATGATCAATTTGTATGCTAAGTTTCCAAATACGTTTAACGGTTTACGCGTAAGCAATAAACATCCAAACATACAATTGTCGCGTTGATAATATAAGTACCTGAGATAAAATCGAGAAAGATGCTGTATAGGTACTCCACCGTCAAGAGCAAAAATCAAAGAGCGTTTAAAGTAACGTTTTTTTAACTACTTGCAGAATTGACTATGTATTTTATTTATTTGTTTAATTAGGTTTAAATCCAACAATTATTTACACAACACATTACAGAATTATTCATTAAGTATCTACATTTACAAGGGCATCACATGCACTACTTAAAGCTTGACATTTTAAAAAGCGCTAAGCTAAAATGAACTAATTACAACATTAATGATTACAACTTTTTATAAGAAATTATACATTAGACATGGCAATTATTAAAAAATACAGAATAATAAATAACAAATCCAAAATAATAAAATAAAATAAAATAATTATAACTATCTTATCAACATTAGCGCAAACTTGTCTCGAAAAGTTTGTGTGTAGGTTTGCGACCGGTCGTGGGAAAATGGAGTCAAGCCCATGTCAGGCAAAGCGGTATTTGGTACTCCTGTTATGCTTAACAGAAAAACAAAATAACACTTATATCGTCGTCATAAGAAAAAAGACGTATCTGCCAATATTTTTATATTTAATATAATAATAGGTACTGGATGCATCTATTTATACTGATTCCAAATAAGTTCGTAAAAATACAACTCAAACAAATAATACGTCTTTTCCCTTATGACGGCAGTATACTTAGAACTTACACGCAATTTGTCTACATGCCAAATGGGGATAGAAGGCTTTTTAAATTGCCTTCTACTACCTATATGGAACATAAAACCAAGCTGGCCAAATGTGGATGTGAAACACCACTGCTTACATCATGTATGCTCATAGGTAATCGTCTCACGCCTGTTCAAATGACCATGTATAAAATGAAAAGTAATAAGGGATTAATAAGGTTTGATTTGCCATACAACATACAAATATTTCACTTTCCTAGTAAAATATTAAAATTTATCGCTGACTAGATTTACTCGCGGCTTTGTCTGCGTAAAAGTAGGTTAGGTTGGTTCCGCCACCCACCCACCATACAAAGTAGCGAGGTGGCACACCGTAGTGGTTTTAGTCGATAGGCCCGAAGCTCTTTTGCCTCCCCTTGTGGCGAGGAAGTATGCATCAGGAGCATTTCCCCACGTAAAACGTTAGGTTATGTAAGTAACAGTACTTCTTTTAAAAATAAGTCTATGTTACTTAATGATAATATAGCTTTCCAATGGAGAAAGAATTTTTAAAATCGGTTGATTTGTTCTGAGTTAAACCCTTACAAACATAACATTAGTACAGGTATGCATCCTTAGAATGCTTTTAAATAACATACTTTTATATATCTATAGTACGCAGAACACTCATATTAGTAGCTCTGTTATTAGATATTACAACGTCGTGTATTACACAGTTTCAAAACTCACTTAACGAACAGAATACAATAGGCGACCTTATCGCTCAAGGCTAATGCAACTAGCCAACCTAACGGAAATAACGTCTAAGTTTCGTATACTTAACAAAAAAACTAAACCATTTGAAGACATCTTCATAAATTACCCAATTATTTTCCAAGAAGGTTTTGCTTCATTTCGACTCACTAAACCGACTCACTGCGTTGATTGGGAAGTCCAGTATTGCCACAGTAACGACCGCGCACCCTTACTACATAATTATTATGACTGGCAACACCGCAGTGAGTACCTTACCAGCAGATGCTAGCTAAACCTGTATTTTGAAATGACTGCACGCATGGCGTAGTGATTTTAAGTGGTCGCCTCGCCCGCGCCCTTGCCATCGCGCCGAGGGTTGTGGGTTCGAAACCCACATTGACAAAAATCGTGGATCATAATCCACAAATGGTTGTTCCGACTCCAGAGTCACCCAGAACACCCAGGTGTTCTTTGTGTCCGTTGTTTGAATGTTTGTAAAGTCCACCGCGACACAGGAATTAAAACTAGAGCGTGAGTTGTTTAAAAAAACCTAAAGCGCACAACCCATTGCCAGCTTTGGGTCGTAGTTATAACTAATGTTTACAATGCTTGTTAATATGACTGCGCCGAGCGTAAGACATAATGATTAATGACAGAGCTCGTGCGGCGCATATTCAAATCGGCGCGCGGCCGCCATAGTAAAATTGTATGGAGGATTTGAAGTGCTTTTATGATGAATATGTATCTTTATTGTCAACCAATAACGTAAAAATATTTGGGACGGACAAATTGTAATATAACTATTTATGTTTCGTTTAAGTTGTAAATTAGGATAGATTTCTACTGTTATAATCTACTAGCTGTTGCCCGCGACTTCGTCCGCGTGGACTTTAATTTATTACCCAATACCTACTTTTAATTTGTTATCTAATTTTAATATATAAAACTACAACTAAAGAAATTAATAAGTCTAACAACACCTATATAGGTGTAGTTAGCTATATATATAGCTAATACTTAAAAACTACCTACTAATATTTAGAAACTACCTACTATATCTAAAGAATTATATCTTTTGAATGAAATGTACGATTTTAATAATTTAAAAAGTATTTTACTGGTATTGAAACAGTGTTTAATAAAATATCATCTAAAGGGATAAGGATTAATACAGAGGTATTAATAATATGGTTTGATAATTGCCGGCACTTATATCAATTTTTAAAATGTAAAAAAGTAGTTATTGTAGCATAACTACAGTAGTTGGACATATGGTATCGTGGACTTTTTTGTAGATATTGATACGTTCTATAATACTGTGGAACATTTTTTTGTTCTATCATCAATAGTTTCCACAGCGCAGGTAATGACAGATTTTTTAGACTAATTATTTACACCTTGGGTTATATTATTGCATTTTTATTAAAGATCCCTATTTTTTTTGAAAATGTAAAATAGCCTATGTCACTCAGTGAAGATGCAGCTTTCTAATGATGAAAGAATTTTTGAAATCGGTCCAATAGTTTTTGTGTGAAAACATTACAAACATACATACAAAAACACAAATGTTTCCTCTTTATAATATTAGTTTAGAAAAATCACGTAACACAAGCATTTTTCGTGCAAATTTACGTAATTTTGTAGGCGAAGATATTATTTTAAGTTTTTTACACGGAGTAATTGTAAACACATTCATTGTTATAGTAAATGTATATTTTATATTAGTATTAAACAAAAAGTGTTGATTTTATTCACTTAACTGTGACCGCCTGTTTTGGTACATTTCGCTCGGCGCAGTCTTAAGGCCAAATATATTATATATCAGGTATAAGTACCTACGATAAATTATTACTCAACCCGGATGACATGGAAATGGAATAAGAGGGTATGAAAGAGAAGTACATAATTAAATTTTAAAATTAAACAACTTTATACGGATTTTATCGCGTTGTTTATTTTTTATAAAACGACTCTATTTTGAAACCTCAAACTACTATTTTTAAACACTTTTTACTAATTACTGTTTATTTCTAGTTAAGCTATTTAAATTATAAACCTATAAAAATTATACACTTTCCTAGATGTTCCGGTTGCTTTTCAGCAACTATGTTCACGGTGAGACTCCCTGTGAACATGGCTGCTTTTATAATTTAAATAGCTTAAATAGAAATAAACAGTAACTATAGTAAAAGTGTTTAACAATAGCAGTTTAAAGTTTCAAAATTATGTAATACTTAATAGTGTTTCATAAAAAATAAACAACGTTTAATTTCAATGTACCTTTATTCACGTAAACGTAAGACAATATTATGGAAGTAATGGAAGAAAAACACAGTACTTAGGCATGTGAGCTAGGCAGAAAATTTAACAATAAAAGTTCCCCGCTACAGACCATCGGTGATATTTAAAGTTATAAATTACTTTGAACTTGCTTAAAGTATGTAGATGCCGGGTGAAGTTTGTGAAGCAATATCGAATCTCGTTGTACAACTGCCTTATCGTCAGTGACCCGCGAATGTAATTCTTGAAAATACGACACCTTTGCTCTTTAATAAGTTGGTCGTTAAGTAAAGTTCATGGCGAATGTTTAATTATTAGCAAAACACGTAAAGATTTCTTCATCAATATCTCAAAATATGTTTAAGCTATGACTTTCTGGTAATATAAGATGAATACAATTAATAAAGAGTAATATAAAGGAGCGGTCGTCTAAACACAGCCTACGACCCCATGAGTCGCCAAGTTGTTGTAGCCAACTTCTCGTAATCCTAACTTCTTGGAATGAGAGTTTGTCTATTACGCTGTCACGTCTTATCTACTCGACAGATCATCATGAAATTTCGTTTACATGTTGTCATCAAGGTAAAGGACACACATTTTATTCAGAAAAAAAGGACTGTTCCCGAGCAAGAACAGCCGCGGGCAAAAGCTATTTTGAAATATGTGGGTGATGGCATCCAATCCTTGTATAAATATTATGTCGCTAATCCTAATCTTAAATCATAACTAATATTATAAATGCGAATGTGAATTTGTTTGTTAAGCTTTCACGTCTTAACTGCTCAACCGATCGTCATGAAATTTCGCATACACGTTGTCAGGGGTATAGAAAAGCATATAGGGTACCTTTCACCTAGTAAAAATACAGTTACGTTATTAACCTAACTTAACCAACATTTACGTGAGCGAAACCGCGGGCAAAAACTAGTCGCTTAATAAATATATTTGGTGTAATCTATACTATACTAATATTATAAAGCTGAAGAGTTTGTTTGTTTGTTTGTTTGAACGCGCTAATCTCAGGAACTACTGGTCTGAATTGAAAAATTATTTTAGTGTTGGATAGCCCATTTATCGAGGAAGGCTATAGGCTATATAACATCACGCTACGACCAATAGGAGCGGAGCAGCAATGAAAAATGTTGCAAAACGGAGAAAATTCTCTTATCTGAAGCAGATAAAGTTGCGCGGGTTAGTATTGACAGGCTTTTCGCCTATTAAGCATATTGGACCGAAACAAAGTTGGCTAAATGTAGGTGGTAAGTTATCTCTGTCTTACTGAAGAAACACAGACGTAACACGATGCTATCAAACTAAGTTATGTAGGTAATTAATATTATTATATGTTTTATTATAAACGGTAATTGATTACAATAACGACCATTAAGGTAATGAAATTACGTGTCTATAAATATTTAAAAAGCAAGGAATATTACCTTTACAGCATTATATTTATTTAATAAAAACGTGAATCCGTTAAATAAATAACTAACCATGGCTAAACGCAAACAATGTTTTGCACGCATAGCCAATTAGCATATTATAATTATTATATTGCAAATTTTCGTAAACCTGTATAACATAAGTGATATTATTGTATTTATTGAGATTGTAAATCAAAGAGTTCTTTTGTAAACAAGATTAATAATTGATATACATTAAGACTCAAAAAGATGTGCTCGCTATTGTCTATACACAGGTTTTTAAAATAATATTGACCTTACCACAAATAATTTCACAACTCAAAGTTCTTGTGTTCGTTAATTTTTGTTAAGTCCCCTATAACACAAATATTTTATCTCTGAAGTGAAAATGTATGCTTAAAGAATTTAAATTATACATAAAATAAATAAAAGTAAACCTGCGAAATAAACACAAAACGTATAAAGATGTCTTCTCATTTTGTGTAACCTTTATGAGACAGATAAGTCGGACAGGACGTGAATTCAATTATCACTGCTTTATGAATACCTTGAAAGTGAATTATTGCAACAATATACCTACTTAATGAAGATGCAAGTATCATGGATAAATGTTGCTTGCAGCAATGTCTGCAAACGACCTTCAGAAACTGCAATCAAATCCAAACTTAACGTCACAACATTTTAAGCTACCATAATTATAATTTTAAAACTTACTGTTGTGCCCGTGGCTTCGCTTGCGCAGGTCAGGTTATTAACGATACTTTTTTCCTGGACGAAAAGTACCCTATGACCTTTAATGTTCCCCTGACAACGTCTATGCGAAATTTCATCATAATCGGTGGAGTAGTAAAGGCGTGAATGCGTAACAAACAAACTAACATTCGCGTTTATAATATTACTCGACTAGACACTAGACTAGACTAGATATTACCCGCGGCTTCGCTCGCATAAATGAAGGTTTGGTTTGGTTAGTAACAGTATTATTTTCTAGAAAAAAGGTACCCTATGTCCTTTTCTGTACCCCTGCTGACAACGTGTATGCAAATTTTCATGATGATCGGTCGAGCAGTTAAGGCGTGAAAGCGTACCTAACAAATAAACAAACTCACTTTCGCATTTATAATATTAGTTAGGATTACTATAGTTAGGATAATTTACACATGCTACTCATAATTACTTACGGAATACTGTACAATATAAATAATAAACCCAACTTTCCGATGTGTAAATAATTATAATGTGTAAAATAAAGCAGGTTATCATTGTTTTAATTTGACTTTCTCCGTGTCTAGCGCTAATTTTCGGATGTTGCACAGACAGCCAGCCGACGCTTCTTGTAGGATTGGATCCTTCGAACCAATCGTCTCCAGCAGAAATTGTACCACCCCAGCCTGGGAACAAAATGTTAATTATTAATAATATTATTGTCTCACGTTAACGCGAATATAAAACATTAATATTAAAATATTTCAATTCGGCTTTAATCTTAATGTTGATCACGTCGTTGAGGATTTTTATTTTGTCTCTGTAACCACGAAGAGATTAAGGTATTGTAAATAAGTGACTGTGAAAATGGTGTAGTAGTATCTGTATTGAGGCAAGAAGCAAATCTCATAGAGTATCGTCAATTTTTTTTTGGTATCGTATTTCCTGAAACCACTATCAACTGAGCCTTTACTAAAGTTTATGATGTTCAAATACCTACTCAAATTTTATTACAGCTAGATGTGCCCGCAGTTTCACTCGCGTTTATGATTACTGCGCCGCCCCCGTGGGTCGTAGCGTGATGTTATATAGCCTATAACCTTCCTCGATAAAATTAAATAAGCTATGCAAAGAATTTTTTATTCGAACCAGTTGTTCCTAAGACTAACGCGTTCAACCAAAAAACAAACTCTTCAGCCTTATAATATTAGTATGGATTTAGGAAACTTGGTACAAAAAGAAAATAAATGTTTATGTGGAGTTTGAGTTCTCAACATTAATTCGCAACTCAGAAACAGCGGCGAGCCCATCGCTCGCCGCTGCAACTACGCCGACTGTCGTGGGTTAGGAAAATACGAAGTTTCATACTTTTATAATGTTTAATATTGTCTTCTGTTTACACGAATATTATTCATTGAAATTAAACTACTATATACGGATTTTATAGCGTTGTTTATTTGACACTTTATTACATAATTTTGAAAATTGTTACACTACTACTATTAAACTTTACTAATTTTTAAGCTAATTAAAAGATTATTAAAACTATTTAGATTTAATTTAAATTTACACTTCTCCCGACGTTTCGGTTGCTTCTCAGCAGCCATGGTCACGGGGAGACTAAGATGGTAGTTGTTTCAATGTTCCAGTGTAGTTATTTCAAATGTATTATGTTCGGGTACTTTGAAATAACTAGTGTGAAATAAACAACGCGATAAAATCCGTATATAGTAGTTTAATTTCAATTTTATAATGTTGTTTTATATTATATGTACTACTATCTCAAAACCTATATCGTCTTTTATTTAAAGCAGGTACCTATATAAAATTTATTATAACGTTGTAGTACATGATTGTACATAAATACGTCAGATTTTCACGATCAAGCGAGTTGACAACAAAAAAGATAGGTAAAATCGGAAGGTGCGAGTTTCACGCTTGCCAGTTAACGAACGAGTCGTGGGTTCGATCCCTACACGGAGTAAAAATTTGTGTGACCTACAAATAGTTCTTCTGATTCTGGGTGTTATTTGTGCCCTTTGATTGAATGTTTGTTAAGTACCCCGCAACACAGAAACTAATCCAAGTGCTCTTTCAAGAAGTTAAAAGTCCAATATTGAATTTCGTGAAAAGAATTTGATATAATGAATATCATCATATGGTGCAGATGATGTAACTTCAAATTAGAGTCTGATTTAGGGGAGAACACAGGATATCACTGACATTCTCAATTCTTTTGAGAATTGGAATATTTCTTTATTTGGTTCAAAAAGTATACAAAGCCTTCACTTACAGAAGAACTCACACGTACTTGTATTTTTGGGGTTAATAGCATCTAGCTGATATTGATAATGATCAGTAAAAGTAGCACTGCACTTTGTTCTTGCGCTGCCAACGCAACGATAATTTTTATTATGCAAGTGCAACGACGCGTGCGATCCGTATTTGTCGTTAGCTTCTAAATACCGTACCATTAGATAGACGGGCTACGACCCGGTTGCTTCGACGTCATATTTGATAAAATATAGACTATTCTATTCGCAAACAGTAGCAAAAGCTATTAAAGCTCGGTGATATGCCTTCTCTAAGGTTAAAATAATCAGACTGTATCCTATTACCATAAGTTCCTTACTTTTTTAAAATGATAAATTCGAATGTAAGTCTGTCAGCTTTTCACGGTAAACGTGAATCGTTCATCGTTTTCTTTTATACATCTATCCTAGCCTATGGACGCCTGCAACACCAGAAGCATCACTTGCGCGTTGCCGACCCTTTAGGAAAGGAAGTGGGAAGGAGAAGGAGCGGGAAGGGAGAAAGAGGGTGATTGGGTCTCCAGCACTCTCACTCACCGAACGAAACACAACAGTAGGAATACTGCTATTTCACGTCGATATTCTGTGAGAGAGAGCAGAAGAGAAAGAGAAAATAACAATAACGCATTACCCGACACGGAAATCAAACCTACGGATGGCTTAGTGGTTTACGTGCTCGCCGCGCCACTACTGCTGCGTCGAGTGTTGTGGGTTCGATCCAGTGATGTTGCGAATATTCGCATCCGCATCCGCATTCGCGGAACTTCTATATCGATTTGAACATCTGCATCCGCATCCGCATCCGCAATAATCAACGCGGATCTTAATGCGGATCCAGACATATCGTAGGTTACGATAAGAAAGAAATCATTTGTTCAGTAGTAGGTACGTGTTTAATTTATGAACATTGGCAAAACAGGCTTGATCCTGCGAAGGCGGTGATATTACATACTTTTTATTAAATAAGATGAACAATTTCATCAACATCCGCATCCGCCATTACGGAGCTTCGGCATCGATTTGGACATCCGCATCCGTATCCGCATCCGCGGATGTGAGGTTTTAAATATCCGTATCCGCATCCGCATCCGAGGATGTCAAAAAATCTGCATCCGCAACATCACTGGTTCGATCTCGACACGGTACAAAAATTTGTGTGATCCACAAATAGTTCTTCCGAGTCTGGGTGTTCTTTGTGTCCGTTGTTTGAATGTTTATAAAGTCTCCCGCGAAAGGAATTATTCCTAGTGCGAGAGTTGTCTTTTTTTAAGAAAGAAAGAAAGAAATCGTACCATAGACTACATGCATAGCAAACGAAAACAACAAGTGGTGGTAGCCCAATGGTCAAGGCAATGGACTTGCGACCGAGACGTCGCGGGATGGATTGCACCATTGCACTACCGACATGAACCCTCTCCTAATACATACATTTTAGCGTAGCTGGCGGGGTTAACAAGAATACTAGTAATAAAGCAAAACTCCTAGTAATCCTAAAAAACAATTTGCTTTAATTACCACTGCCCACCCGAGGCAGACGAATGATATTAACAATGTTGCAAATGTAATAAACCTAGAATAATTGCGAGCCGTAAACGTAATGAAGGAATTGCGTAAACATAATGTTTGAAGATATCACAGTAACAGATCATTTCATCATCACTTCGTGTACAACAATGTGCGGCAACAAACCGGGCAAGTGTGAGTTGCTCCTACGCACCGAGGGCTCAGTACCTAAGGAGAAAACGTATAGACTTTTACAGATTTTATTCTGAAGCACTGAGCGCTTATGCACCGTCCGCAAATCTAAATTTGCTTGTAATCTATATACAGGGTGTGGCGTAAATAATGGATAACCCTGAAACTGTCGACTGGCCAGATTATCATCTATCATTTACCCCACTTATATCACCATATGCCCATGAACATTTTGTTTTCGATACAGGGGCCCAAAAATGCGTAATTCCTTAGAAAACATGTTAAAATTAGAGAATAAGTATTTTTTGCGAAGTTGTCTTAGATTTTAACAAAAGCACTTGATACTGGTCTTATGATACAAGTATTCAGGAGTGACATAAAAAAATCAGAACGAGAAAATGTCACCAATTGTAGAAATGGCAGCTGATTTTGTATGAGTAAGTACGATTTAATTTAAAATATCAAAAATATTAATAATTTGGTCATACATGGGCATATAGTAATATAAGTGGAGTAAATGATAGATGATAATCTGGCCAGTCGACAGTTTCAGGGTTATCCATTGTTTACGCCACACTATGTATATAAAAATCTCGTATCACTGTGTTTGTGGTCGAACTCCTACGAAACGGCTAGACCAATTTTTATAAAAAAATATGTTTATTTGGTAGGTATAAGAATAGGTCGTAAGGTATATTTCATAACGCTAGGTGATTAGGGTGTCAACGTAACCTATATTTACGCGAGCGAAGCCGCGGGCAAAAGCTAGTCAATTGTTCTCTCTTAGCCTTTATTATTCCCAAGTCACTTGGGGTGGGCTTTTCTGGTTAACCGGATTTTGACTGGATATCAGTTTTTACACGGAGCGGCTGCCACCTGACCTCCGCAACCCGAAGGCTAACGATACCCTAAGGCTAGACCAGTGTCAGGATATTAGAGGATACTGACTTTCCCAATAACGACTGCCATAGATGTTCATGGCAGCCGGGACCGACGGCTTAACGTGCTCTCCGAGGCACGGAGCAGGCGATAATTGTCAATCAATACGCACATAATTTCGAAAAGTCATATAACTTCCGAAAGTCAGAAGTGCGCGACGTGGGTTCGAACCCGAGACCCTCTGCATTGCAGTCTGTTGGTCTCCCCACTGAGCTATCTGTGTCTGTGACTAACATAAAGCTAAGCTAAGCTAAGCTAAAATAGAAACATTTTTTTGTGATGATGATGAAAGGATATGCCGATGCAGTGTGTCATCAAATAGATAAGCTGATATTAATCAAGTTAGGTAAAGAAGCTGGAAGGTGCTAATGACGTGGTCAAATTTGTCTGAACGTGACGGAGTAAAACAACTAAGAGGCTGTATTGGTAGGTGCGCGACGTGGGTTCGAACCCGAGACCCTCTGCATTGCAGTCTGTTGGTCTCCCCACTGAGCTATCGCTGCTTTGCTGTTCTTAAAATCTTTTAAATCTTTCAATCAGAGTTTTTAGGATTTTGTTTTTGTAATATAGAATTTATATTAATTGTAATGGATGGGTTTCCTTGGGTAATAATGTTGCTTGTTTTATTTCACTGAGAGTAAACAGAGCATCGATATGACTTATTAAGATTGGCACGTAGGTTGTGTTCTTAAGTAGGTACTAATAATTAGTTTGTTAATATGATTGGGTATCGGATGTACCATACTCAAGCAAGCCTAACTGTTGAATGAATTTGAATTATACAGATATTTGGCATACAGATAGACTATGTGCTGGATTAACACAATATATCCCAGTATAGTTCCCGTGGGATTCAATCAAGGAAAGCTGCAGGCAAAATCTAGTCAAGTACTTACTTCATATATGTAATGTTAAAAGGTAAAGGTACATCAGAAAAAAAACTGAGACTCTATCATACAAATCATCATGACAGCCAAAAGACGTCCACTGTTGGACATAGGCCTCCCCCAAGGTTTCCTACACAGGCCAGTCTTGGGCCACGCGCATCCAACCGCTTCCACACATACATATAATTCGCTAGCATACATATATGTATCGGTACGTATATGAAATTTGAATAAAATTAACCAATTATTATACTGTACATGATGCTGTCCGAGCTACCAATGTATGTGCGAAGAATTTAGTCGCTTCAGGTACCCACAGGACAGGCTTGCCTAGTGTAGGGCCACAGGATATGACTTTTAACATTGTAAATACTTTTAGGCAAAAAAACAAATTTTTTTTTTATTTTTTATTTTGTTTCAAGGCAAGTAATTTGAAAGGAAAGAATCCCTTTAAAAACCTCACCTTTAATAATAAAACTCAACAATAATACAAAACGATAACAAACATGAAACGTCAGTGATTAAAGTAAGTAATTAGATTTGATTAAAGTAATTATAGATACCTAACCTGCATTGAAAATAACCCACGAACAACACTGATTACAACTCAACATTATCTAAGTACTAAGTAAACAAATTATTTAATTACAATTAAAATGTATATTGCATTTGTCAATAACATAAAAGCAGGCAACTTATTAGGTTTGTCTAGAAATATATTTTTTTAAAATACTACTTGGTATAATTCCTGTATCGCGGGGGACTTTACAAACATTCAAACAACGGACACAAAGAACATCTAGACTCGGAACAACCATTTGTGGATTACATAGAGTTTGGCCCGTGTGAGATTCGAACCCACAACACTCGGCGCAGTGGCAGCGGCGAGGCGGCCACTTAAACCATTACGCCATCTGTGCAGTAAACAAATTATATGTGTATTGCATTTGTCAATAACATAAAAGCGATCTAATTAATCAATGCCTTTTTTAGAGTTCGAAAAAACTCTTATATGTACAACAGCTTTATCCGTCCGTCCATCCGTCCGTCTGTCTGTTATACAACTTTCAACTCAAGAACCGTAAGAGCTAGAGACTCGCGGTCAACGCCATTCGAATCAGCATAGTCGATATACCCTCTAACCTCAAGGGCACGTGGTATTACGTGACCTTTACATATTACTTGAACCACTTTTTCGAACTCTAAGATTTACATAATACTGTCTTCTGTATACGTGAATATTATTCATTGAAATTAAACTACTATATACGGATTTTATCGTGTTATTTATTTTACACTTTATTACAAAATTTTGAAACTGTTTCTCTATTACTAGATACTATCTATTGAACTTTACTAATTTTTAAGCTAATTAATTTATTAAAACTATTAAAACTATTTGTATTTACTTATCAAAGATTTACGGCAATTCATTGCCGATTCTCACTTGTTTATATTGTGGATATGACTACTGTGCATGATGGGTTTGATCCCCGGGCCAGGCCATCGATGTTATTGGATTTCTCTGTCAAGAGATTCTCAATAACAGGCTGCAGTAAGAAAGTTAGCGGTGTTTTCCACGCCTGATCTTTCTCTAGTTGTGTGGGATTGCCGTCCCAATGATGAGAGTTAGGGAATAGAAAGTGCACTTGTGTTTGCGCAAAAATATACTATAATAATGCAACTATAACTAGGTACGTATTAAGTTTTCTTCCGACATTGTTTTAAAGGAATAAATAGGTAAGTATAGTACAACGTACACTTGTAGGTTACGTGTATCTGTGCACCGCGCTAATAAAATATTTTGATGTTACCATTCCGTAAATAAAATTTTATGCTGCTTGCTCCGTACTGGGGATGGGCATGTCCCAATACTGAGATGAGGCTAATACTCTTAGCACCTTACACCGTAGCTGATATTATTCCTAGGTATATAAAAAGGCAAAGACAAAAGAATTTACTAGCTTTTTCTCCTTTGTTTGTCAAACAAAACTCAATTTTTTGTTTAGTACCTATTGACGAGCTTTGGTGTTACCAATAAACAAAAATTGGAAACAGTTTATTTTGTCCATTACAAGAAAAATAAAGTATATATATAATAAAGATATTTTGATTATCGTCGAATTTCGGCAACTGGGGTATGCCCAGTTGCTACTATATGATAATGATAACAAAAATTGATGTTTTTGTTACTATTTACTAATAATTTAAACGTGAAATCTCTAAAAAAGTTCCGACGTACAGCCTCACCAAAAAGTTCCCTAAAATTGCAAAAACAATAATACTGATTAGATGTTTCAATATATTTAACGTTGGCAGATAATCTTACAAAATAAACATATTAAGTATTCAATTTTGTCGCAAAAATGCCTATCAAATTATGTACGTCTAGAATCAATTTCAAAATATAATGACTAACGCAATATATAATATTCAATAGCGTATCATTATGTTGCCTTGAACTCTAAACTCCAGATTGTGGCACTAGATAGATACTACAAGATATAATTAATTAATAAACATAGCCTGTGTTACCAGCCTATTAGCAATATTGTGTATAAATACATAAAGTCAGGTGGGGACTTTGCCGCACAAATCAATCGTATTTATTTTATTTACTATATCAATTCAGTCCTATAGTTAGACAAACGATGTCCTCGCACAACTCAGAAATAATGAGCGAAGGGAAACAGTATCATTGTAATTAATTAGGCTAGTTTTTATAGACATTCATTGACTTCCAGACTATGAAGAAGTTTATATAAATATGGTATTTAATTATGTGCGTATTTTTTTTACTTCGTCCATAACACTCTGTAAAATATAAACATTCCAGCGACGCAATACTTGTTGAAATCGGTTCAGGCGTTTAGAAAACAATAAACAAACTTGCACACTAACTTAGGTCACAGATTTGCTAATCCTTCAGTCTGTAAACGATTGTCAACGATCGTTCACAGGTGACGTAGGTACTGGCTAATCAAGTGCCTCGCGCGCTTCGTCTCGCAGTATCTCACACTATTGCTCTAGTAAGATCATTAGTAGTCTATCGCCTAGTTTGTGAAAAGCTAAGTAAGCTAAGCTAGTGATTTAACTGAGTGGCAGCGGCACGCCGGCGGCCACACACAATAGGTTTTCAACTATGATTGGCATTTCAAGATTTGACAGGTTTCAACCAATCATAGCAGTTAATATTATTTGTTTTGATCTGCCTTTTACAATTTGTGTATACCTATATAAATAAATATTAAGTTGTCTGTACTTTCATACGTTATAATCAGGTACGCCGAAAATACACGTTTCCCCATTTTCGAACGATTGTGTAAAAATATTCACGCTGGAATGTGTACCTACCTACTTAGCAATAATATATATAAATACTTTAGATAATACGGTAATGAACTTTAACATAATATGTCTTTGGTAAGCCTTACAGTGACCCAATTAGTTTACTAAGGCACAATTTTTTCCCTTATTTGTGTGGCAAACAAGCATACGTAGCCTATGGACGCCTGCCACACCAGAGGCATCACTTGCGCGTTGCCGACCATGTGAAAACCTTTAAACGCCCTTTTTGAAGAACCCCATACTGTAGTCTTGTGGGAAGACCTCGGCAGGGAGTTCATTCCACAACCTGACCGTCCGCGGGGAAAAAATCCTTTGGAACCGCTTGGTGCGGCACCAATTAGGTTGTAAGGTGTGAGAATGAAATCCCTGCCGATGGCGAGTGGTGCGATGATACAGCTACCTTTTGCTAAGGGGGTTTTTCGTGCAGCTTAATAAAAAGGATGTTATGACAAAAGTTAAATACTTTAAAATCTTTTGCCGACCTACATGACGACATGACGCAAGCTATACCTATTTGCAATATGTAACGTATAATATGTTTTACAGAACAAATAGATATTTCTGTCGCACTAATATTTGCTTTGACTCTGAACATTTGTTGAAATAACAGTTACGAGAAATCCTGACCTGTGTGTGCTTAAGACAAGCAAATAACAACATTACTTTAGCTTTCGTACCAACATTAACTGAACCGCTATTAATATATAAAATACTAAATTTTTCCCGCGGCTTCCCTCGCATAAATGTACACGTAGTAACAAAACCTTTATTTAAATAAAATATTGCCAATGTTACTCGCTGATAATAAAGCTTTCTAATGGTGAAAGAATTTTTTAAATTGGTTAAGTTGTTTTTGAGTTAAACCGTCACAAACAATCATACAAAAAACAAAAATCAAATCTTTTCTCTTTATAATATTAGTATAGACTAGAAACAGAACTTTTTCTGGATGAAAGGTACCCTATATCCTATTCTGTACCTCTGATAACGTGTATGCGAAATTTCATAATGATTGGTATAATAGTTAAAACGTGAAAGCGTAACAAACCAACTCACATTCGCATTTACCTTTACTAATATAATAAATTCGAAAGCAATTCTGTCTTTCTGTCTGTCTCTCTGTCTGTTACCTTTTTACGGCTGAACCACTCAACTAATTTGGATGAAATTTGGTACAGAGATAGTTTAAACTCTGGAGAATAAGTTACTTTTTATTGATGTAGGTAAAACGTGGGTGGAGCCGCATGCAAAAGCTAGTAAAATTATACGTAAGGATGTAGAAGTACTAAGTCCACTTACGGCATGCATCGTGACGCAATTGATAGAGTAGAACGAGAGATGGTAGAGAGCGAGAGCGGTAGACCGGTGCACTGTGGGGTCGCGTGACGTCATATAGTTGACCAGTGGGGTGATGGCGCCGCGTCTTCCAAACTCCTGGCGATTCTGCGCCCAATCGCAGCAGTACGCTATAGCCACGCCCAGGTTAGCTCTGAGAAGATCATCTGTTGTGCTCACTGGAAATAAATAAAAAATAATTAATTTCTAAGATATCCTGGATAAAAATTAAGTAGAGAAGTGCAACTGATAGATTCGAAACAGGCGTGAATCTATGTATGTATGTATGTACAAACAGACACTTTAATTTTTTGAAAGCTTACCAAGTTTAGACAGCTTGGCAACAACGCCGTGGTCGGAGATCACAGCTAAGTTCTCATTATCCTTCGCAATCGTTGCGATCGCAGCGCATACAGCAGACAGGACATTTCTATCATCAGAGTCTAACAAATCCACCGTCAGCTCCAGAGCTCCCACAAAAGACCTGACCATTTCACCAGAGTCTGCTGCGTTTTGCACACAAGGGCTCAAGGCTAAGGCCGCATTAGTTTGGACCTTCTTAGAATCGTTCTTGAGCAAGGACCATATTAACCGGACTCCGTCGAGCTGGTCTATTTCGGCCATACAGTTTTGTGCTTTAGCGCATTCCATTAGAACTAGTGGAACGTTTTCCAGCAGTGGTTTGTACGTGTTGTTGAGGTGGTGAACTGGAAAATCAAGTAGACTTATTGATTTAACTGCTTTACCCGTATTAAAACTGCTTTATAGTCTCAAAGTAAATTTATTTAAGAATACTACTTTAAGATTATTATAACACTATTTGAACTATTTTAATTTGCCCTCTCCACGACGTTTCGGTTGCTTTTCAGCAGCCGTTATCACGAAGCGACTTCAAATAAACAGCAAAAAATCCGTTAAAAGTAGTTTCCATTTGTAACATTCTCGTAAAAGTAAGACAATATTACGTAGTACGGCCGGTTTCCAACCGCAAAACAAAATTAATACATGCACACATTATAATCTAATAGTCTAAATAAAACATAAGCGCGATAGAATCCGTAAAAATAGTTTCTTTCGACGTCTAACGTATTGTTAATTTTGATGCAGGTGCAGCTAAAACAGCCGGTATTGATCGGGAATGTATACATCGTAAACCCGTAAATACCTAGAAATGCCAAATATTATTAATTGCATTTTAAAGGCTTTCTGAGAAGGACGTAGATACTGCCAAAATAAGAAATTAACATAAAAGTGAGATCTGTTCAAAAACAATTAGCAGTGACTTCATTTATTTACAAAAAAAAGAGAAATAAAAGTATATATGTATGTTTATCCATTGTCTAGTACCCATAGTACAAGCTCTGCTTAGTTTGGGCTAGATGGTGTTGTGTGTATGTGGTAGAATATTATATTATATTATATTATTTATATTATTTATAATATAGCATACCCGGTAACAAGACAAGGAGTGAATTCTACTTACTGAGCATCGGTATTCCACCAGCAGTCCTTATTTTATCTCTGTTAGGCGGATACTTCGCACACTCAGCGAGGGCACCAGCAACATTGGTCAACACTCCATCGTTTTCATCATCCAGCAGTCTGACTAGAATGGGAACAGCACTAAGTGTGTCTAGCCTTTTCACACTCGCGTTGCTGTTAGCACACTTCCACAGTGCACCGGTGACTGCAGCCAGTAAGGGTTTGTTGGGTCTGTTTGTAGGGTCTGAGGCAGCTGCCACCAACAGCTCCAGACCTCCGGCCTCGCGAATCATGTCCCTTGTGATAGCATCACTCGCACATTTGTATATCGCTAAGCTGCAGTACGTCTAAAACATTATTATTATATTATCATCTCTGTGAGTAGCTGTTCTATTATTGGAACATGCTAAAAAGACAAAGCGATTGACTGTCACGCTAGTTAAGAACGGATGGCAGACTTCAACACATAGTAATTCAACACTAAGTTATAATAAAAATAGACATTCATAATGTGCTTATAATACTCCAGAGGTATTAAAAACTCATTATCATCTCCTAAAAGTCGTGTCGATCGTTTTTGGAACCTTGACCGACCAATGCAACGCTCTTCTTACAAAGCTATCTAAAACACGGCAAATTTAAATAGTTGCAAAACAGTTTGCGTGACAAATTCATTCAACAGCACATTGCACAACACAGCCACTTATCGAATGAACGTGCGACCGAGAATGTTGACCATGGTCATGCTACCAACGACGTTGTACCCTACCTTTAAATCTTTATCTTCGTTAGCCAAATGCTTTATCAAGTCGTCTACCATCTTTTCTGTCTGTATGGCTAGTTGGAAAGACGTTTCGTTTGCACACATTTGAAGTAAACCTATCGCAGGAACTGCCACATCAAGGTGGATAGTTTTCAACATCCTAGCTATTAGCGGTATCATGCCGTACTTTCTCATTGCTTCACGGTTTCTTTGTGAAGCAGACATCGACCACAATGCCTTAGCTCCTGCTCTCCCGATATCCAAATACTGTTCTTCATCCACATTCAATTCTTCTCGGGGTGCTACTAAATACCTACAAAATAATAATGTACACTATAATAGTTTATGACATGAGTTCGCCTTGAAATAAAACTGCACTACATGATGTTTATTACATTCTACATGAAAGCATTCTAAGATATTTTAAACCGATATAAACAACCACACAACCTTGAACGCTAAAAAACGGTTGGATGTAAAATAAAAATTGTTATACTCATGCGTGTTCACGTAAATATTATAAAAACTTGACCTTTCTTTGATGTCGAGCAAATCTATTAATTTCGGAATGCCGCCAAACTTTCTGCAAAATTTCCTACTTTTTCTTATCTTTCCCAAATGGGCTATAGTTTCGGCTGCCAATATCTGGACATCCCGCGCTGGGTCAGAGAGCAATCCCACCAATAACGGTATGGCGCCTAAATCTGTAACTTTCTTCCTTATTTCCATATTCGGGGTAATATCTTTGAGAACAGCTAGTCCTCCTAAAATACAGCACAAATCTCGGGTTTCCAATAAGTTCACCAGAAGTTCTAGACCGCCGATTTCTTGTATCGCTCTTTGGTTGACCTCTATCGTAAGATCATGATCCTTCAAACAGGAAAGAGCAACCATAGTCGCTGTTTGGTTGCCGGCCTTCATATACTTCACGAGTTTCTGTATATGCCAGTATTCTGGTGGTATCTCCGTGGACTTAATGAGGTCAGCCCAGTTATCTTCGTCAGGAGATGTGGAAGAGGGAGAGGACGCTGATGTGTCGGATCCCTCGGTGACCATTACAATGCGAGGCAGACCGACTGTGTCTTGACCTCCTTCGGCACTAAATGATGAGATATTATCGCCTTCCGCCATGATTAATAAATAGTAAAGAAGTACAAATAAACTGATTATAACACTCTGTTGTAATATTTAGATCGTCAGATTCGGTCTTGTCAATACTGTTGCTTAGCAACCTATATTTTAAATGCGAGGCTAGCAACCTGACAAGTAGGAAATTGTGGTAATAAATAGTTATTATACGCCTTTTTAAAATTTATTACTATATAGGTAATTGCACAAGTTTAAAAAAAACATTGAATCATTAAATATTATATGAATGTTTGGATGTATGCCGCGATTCTATTCAATGTATTGTTTTCCTTTCTTCATTATGTTTCTGTTATCGTAAGGAAAGGAAAACAATTCACGTTGAACCCATGTCTCCGTATAAGCCTTCTAAATAGTTGGGTATTTTTCTAATGTAGTATGATAGAAAATACAAGTTTCTATCAAATTACATTAGAAAAGTACTGTAAGTTATCTACTTATACTAATATTATAAAGATATTTTGTTATTTGTAATGATTTAACTCAAAAACTACTCAACCGATTTTAAAATTTCTTTCACTGTTGGTAAGCTATATTTTTACCGAGCAACATAGGCTTTATCTTATTTAAAAACCAAGTACCGTTACACCTAACCTAGCCTATTTTTACGCGAGCGAAACCGCAGGCAAAAGCTAACATAAAAGCGATTTGGTATTTAACTGTGAACTTATACTGTTTTGTTGCGATCAATAATTTTGTTGTATTTGTGTTGTTGCAGTTCCGGAGGAGTGTTAAGGATGTGATGAGACCAGAGCACAATGACCACTACCTGTTAAGGTGGCTTAGAGGTAAACCGCGCTCTGCTGTATCTACACTATATTAAGATAACAATATCTAGCTAATATTTCTCTGAAATATGTCTGTATAAAAATTGTGTTTAAAAATGGTCTGAACATTTTCAAATGTGTTGGTTTGTAATTCTTCTCCGACTTTTGCAGTAAGAGGTGAAGATTAGAAAGTGACTGTGCTTTTTTATATAATAACATTCTTTAATTTAACATTGAAATTTTGCATTTAGTGCAGTCTTGCGTTCCGCTTTCGTTAATTTTAATGCATTAAACATAATATATGCCAGCAAATTTCATATTTCATCTTGATATGAGAGAAAATTTCAAATATGACAAAATATTTTAGAGAAAATATTTTATTATAATTCGATCTCTTTGTTTAAGTAACTCAAAACATCTTACTGCACCTCACACTGCACGACAAAAGTCAATGTCCTTGCTTAACCTATAACGATGAACTTTCAGCCGCAGGGTACAAACTTTATACTTTCCACACGATCGATTCTTGTAGATTTCTAAATTGCTATTTTTGTGGTTCAGCAAGTCCTTTGCCCTTACAAGAACTGCTTGCCTTATGCCTCTTTTAAAAGTACAAAGACACAGTATAAAATGAACAAGAAACATAGCATTATGATACATACTAACGGCAGGGCGGGATAAAGAATTTATTAAAAGAAGAAAAAGCTTTTTAATCACTTATACATATAGGTTATAATAACGTACATTCGAAGATAAAATAAAATAAGTCATAAAGTTTTCTACAACTTTAGTCGCAAAATAACCTGCGCAATATCTAATATTAATTATTATTAGTGCCGATGTTAAATCAGACAGGGCCTGCTATTGACCGTGAATATTTTTAAAATAACCTGTATTTTTCATAGCCTACATACAACATATATTTTGCAAACTGATATGGCAGGCAAAAAGTAACTTTAAACTTACAATCAATCACAAAGCATATTTGAATTGATGTCAATAGTTTTATATTACATTCTTAATTTATTTTTGAAGATTATTATGATTGCATGAGCTCATTCTAGCTTTTGATCTTTTGCGTGTTATAAAATATGATTGATTAGCTAACACTACGTTTAACAGAACAAGCGCGCAACACGTTAGCGCTTCACGCGTCCTAATTGACTACTTTGCGTTTAGGTTTAAAATAATACAGATATAAAACTTCTGTTTTACTACCATTGTTTACTAAAAGCAGTGTTATTTGTGTGCGAGAACGAGATAGCGTTACACTTTAATACATTGTTTGTTTGCGAATGCAAAACCAAATATGAATTAGTCGTTATGATCATTTAATACCTACTTAGCATATTTATTATTCCTGTAAGTATGTAGTTATGTATAAATAAACTGTTTCTTACTATTTCGGTATATCACACAGTCAGTTTATGTTCTAAACATATTTTTTTAATATCCAGCACAGAAATGTATAGGTACTTACGTCTAAGTTCTTTTTTGGGTAACTATTAAGAATTAACTGATCCAGTTCTTCAATTAAACAAAATTTGTATGTAACTGTAAACGAAACCGCGAAAATTTTAATAAACAAATAAAGTGATGATAAAAATATATTTGATTATTTATGTTATTATTTTCAGCGAGACAATGGGACCCCGTGGCGGCCGAAAAAATGCTGAGAGATGTGAGTATTGTTTTTTAAATACCTACCTACTCGGTTTTCACTTGAACTGGTTCCGTTAACATAACTAAAGTTGACCAGCTATACCTAAACTGCCGAAAATATACCATAAATATATTAAACTATTACTTATATAGAATATTGTAAGAAATAGTAATTAAACGGTTTGGCTTATCGTAGAATGTGGTTCTCGGGTCAAGCAAGATGTTTTACAGATTTTGTTATCGTTACTAATATTATAAATGCGAAAGTGAGCTTGTTTGTTCGTTTATTTGTTTGTTACGTTTTCACACCTTAGTTTCTCGATCGACCATCATGAAATTTTGTATACGCGTTGTCGATAGTACTGGAAATGAAATAGAGGACCTTTAATAAAAAAGCGGACTGTTCCTGAGGGATAGAAGTGTGTTGAAAGTTCATTAATGTAAGCGAAGCTGCAAACAAAATCTAGTTCACTATAA
Source organism: Catocala fraxini (assembly GCA_930367265.1). Lineage (NCBI taxonomy): Eukaryota > Metazoa > Arthropoda > Insecta > Lepidoptera > Erebidae > Catocala > Catocala fraxini. The sequence goes on from OV884032.1 coordinate 1,033,233, forward strand.
ACTCATACCTGTAGGTCCTCGAAGAGATAGGCATAGTTGTATTACACACACATTTAGCAAACGAGCCGTTTGGGGTAGAGACGCTGGGTTCATGGGGTCCGGGCGGTCGTGCGCTTTTTAGAGATATATCTAAGCGGCTAATCGACGCTTCGCGTGACCAGAAGGCTGGACTTTTTTGGCTCAAAGAATCAGCATTGCCATTCAGCGTGGCAATGCTGCCAGTCTTCTGGGCACACTCCCGGTCGACAGCGATGCTGAGAAATTTTACCTTTTATTAATTTTACAGTCCCATATTTTGTTACTCTTCATTTTGTTCTATTTATAAGTGGTTAGTTTTGTTAATATTAGTTAAGTTGTAAATTATGATTGTTGCTTTCTTTATGTAAATAATAATTTAGCAAACTAGATTTTAAGGCTCGCGTAGTGCCATATACTGGGCACATATTCATACTCCTTGCTGTCATTAATAAGGATTACAATTACTTAAGTAGTAGGCTTTCGCAATAGATGCTTGATCCATCGAAAATGTGTATAACCCACGCGTCCTCATTTTATATGCAAACAATGAAAAACCAACCGCACTTCGTCGTAAACGACGCAATACATCACATACAGAGTGAATGTTATTCATAGATATACAGATGTTATTTCATTTTAGAATGCATCTTGTTATTTATTTAGATATGATTGACTTCTATTCTATGATATTGAATACTAAAAGATGCAGATATGTTAGTATCACGCGCAAACTTAAAACTGAATAGATAACATTTATCTCTAACAAAATTGGTTTAACAGAATCTCTTGCAAAACATTAAAAATGCAATTGTTAGAATTATATATACCTATCTATTTCACGTAGGGAGAGTCCGGGAGAGTTGAACCGCTTTTTACATAAAACATCATATTTTCTTGTTCATAGGTTTTAGAGAAACGATAACACATTTTTGCGGTATCTTATTATAGTAGCTACATAATATGTGCATAATTGTATTTTTAATATACCGCGCAGGTAAAATTTAATTGTCATTTTTATAAAAAGATTGATATTAGTCAAGTCTCCCCACCAGCAGGGACACTTGAACCGGGGTATGAAACTTACCTTATTTCTAATAATTATTTGAGAAAGATATATTATTATTTACAATAATTTTGAGACTGGTAAATGATGCCACATTTACCAGTCTCAAAATTATTGTCAATCAATATGATATCTTTTTTAATATATATCATTCTCAAATAAACGTTACCTTAACAAAATTACTGAACATTAATATTATTTCAGATATAACATATTATCAAACTTTGTAATAATCATAATAATCATAGTCTATATTAATTATTATTATTATTTTATTTTCATCTAATTTGTATTTTCTTAATGTACTTCTATCTATGCCATACTTGATAGAAGTTTTTCTAATAGAAGCGCCTTCGTTAATGTCGTCTATGGCATTTTCCATCTCCGTTTTTGTGTATTTTTTTCGTTTGCGTGCATCTTCAGGAGATTTGTATTTTGTATTGAAAGGGCATCGTATAGGTAGAAGGTACTGTAAATAAAAATGTAAAATTAAGACAAAATAGACAAAAATGAAGAAAATAAGTTTAAAAACTTGCTTCACCGTAGTCGGAAAAAAACATTTAAATTAAACTACGTTTATAATTCCTACAAAGGGAGATATGAACATTATGAACCACTTAGCATGTTTCCCGCAACCTCCTTGGTGCAACTCTCCCGCTTACACTAATTTCACATTTAGCTTATGGCATAGAAACACCTCCAATCGTAGAGAAAAATACTTACTTATTCCATGTATCACACCTGCAGTGGAATAAAGGCGTAAAAAGAATATGGTAACTTTAAAGGAGAACAAAAAAACTGTCTGAAATAGATTTATAGACTATTATGACTGAAAAGAAATCATCTCATTATGACGCGCCAAATGATTTTTTGAATATAAATCTTTATTTTTTGTCAAATCACTACGGAAATAATTGAGCTTGTATATATTAACTTGCACTATCCGAATCTGCAATAAAAATAATATTGCCCTAGGGGTGCGATATATTCTGCTAATTGTTAGTTCAATTTATCAACGCAAGTGCAACTAATAACTAAATAGTCAGGACATCAGATTTTCCTCGCCTACTACTATGAAAGTAATATATATCTAGATTAAAATACCGTTTGTATTTTTAATATATGCGCTGCTCTTTATGTATATTATGAAATATAACATTGAATGTATGTAAAATTATGTATATCAAAGAATAATTTAGTCAAGGTTATGCATTCATTGATTTAAAATATTAGGTATATTAAACTAGCCAACCTGTTAGAATTACTAATATATATATTTAAATTATAGATTAAATATTTTTTAAATAAAAGAAATGTCAATTGAGTTCTACCTAAGTGGTTTTTATAGAACAGCTTGTTTATTGATAATGTATATTCATTTTTAAGCCATTCTTTAAAGCAAACTGTGAAGTATATCTCTGCACAGTTCATGCTAACAACCCAAAGAATATTATTGAACCTTGATTGAACCCAAATAACGTTTTGTTTATAAACAGTATGTTTAGTTTACGGTTCACGTATCTGAAAAGCCGGACATACCAGCCAGTTTAGCGGGACATACAAGCCAGTTTAGCCGAACATTTAGATAAAAAGGTCGGATACCCTTAATTTTTTAGTCTTAAACGTCTTACACGATGCTTGCCCTCTCGGAATCGAAAAAAGTGACAGTTTTAAAAGGCGGACACCATCTAATTTCGCCGCGCACACAACGAAAAAGCCTGACTGACCCGGCTTTATCCTGACAAAGCTACATGTAACGTATTATGTAAATTTTAAATACTTTCCGATGAATTAAAATTAACACTAGTTTACTTAGTAAAAACACACACTCTATAAAACTGTGTATTTTCTTCTCAATTAACGAATTCTTAACTTGATTTTCAAATTTCCTTAATAGGAATCGTTTTAGTTACCTATAATAAAAATTGGCACCAACACGCTTAAATGTTTTTTAGAGTTTGAAAAAACTCTAATACATCAGCTTTGTCCGTCCGTCTGTCTGTTATACAACTTTCAACTCAAGAACCGTAAGAGCTAGAGACTCGCGGTCGACGCCATTCGACTCAGCATAGTCGATATACCCCCGAAATGACTATGACCTTTGACCTCTAACCTCAAGGTCACGTGATACTATATTTCAACTCAAGAACCGTAAGAGCTAGACACTCGCGGTCAACGCCATTCGACTCAGCATAGTCGATATACCCCGAAATGACTACGACCTTTGACCTCTGACCTCAAGGTCACGCAGTATCACGTGACCTTTGCATATTATTTGAACCATTTTTTCGAACTCTAAGATTTACGGCAATTCATTGCCGATTCTCACTTGTCATAAATTCATTTGCATATACATTTTTGTGGTTCAACCAAATTTGCATATCACTATTATGACTAGAAGTGTACATACCTCAAACTATTGGGTATTTAAAGTAAAGTAAACATAAGACAGTATATAAATATATGTATATACTGTGATAAATCAACGTGAATGCTACATATAATTAACTAGTAGTTTTCCCGCGGTTTCACTTGCGTAAGTCCCGTTCCCGTGTGAATATCGGGTTTCACCCCTTTTACGCCATTTAGGGTGGAATTTCCAAAAATCCTCTCTTAGTGCTCCCCTACACTCTTCAAGGAACATACATGCCAAATTTCAGCTTCTTGCGTTCAGTAGTTTCGGCTGTGCGTTGTCTGTCAGTCACTCAGTAACGGAAGAGTTTTATATACATATATAGATTATTTATTGATACTTATTACTGCAGCAGCCATGGTCTCAGAGTCTTTTTGTGATTTTCATGCTGCTGAAAAGCAACAGAAACATCAGCAAAAGTAATAAAATATATAATTAAAATAGGTTTTAAACAATTAAGCCGCGATAAAAACCATTTTTAGTATCCTGTAGCAATGTAGATATACGACTGCCGTGCATGAGGAGTTGGCTTTGGATATCGTGTTATTGGTTTTAACTGTTAAGATATTCTCACAACATGGAGTCGGGATCTGTGCCTGGTAAAGGTAATGAGCTCACTTTTCAAGACGTAAAACGATAGCTCACGCAATGCGGTCATAAAACAGCTCTGCGTTCTTTTTTGTAAATATATGTGTGATACTATAATATATTCTATCACATACACACAACACCGTCTAGCCCAAACTAAGCAAAGCTTGTACTATGGGTACTAGACAATGGATAAACATACATATATACTTTTTTTTTTTTGTAAATACATACATATTATACATAGAAACACCCAGACCAAGACAAACATCGATGTTCATGCACACAAATGTTTGACTTGTGCGGAAATCTAACCCGCGACCTCAGGCGTGGCAGTCGGTTACACTAACCACTACGCCATCGAGGCCATAAATGTATAATTGTCTTACGGATAAGTACAACGCGATAAAATCCTTACAAAGCAGTTTATTTCAATACTATGAATGTAATTTTAAAACTAATGCTATGTACAGTGATACATGTAGGTATAGTTTGCGTGCCCGTTGTTCAAAGCACTACAAAGTATTTAGTTTACGTTCTAGATCGTGTGTTGCGTCAGTGGAACACGCGATGTTACCGGACCGAATACAGCTTCAACACAATTTATGTTTTAACCAAGCGACGATAGCGGAATGCGTGAGGTAGCACTTGCGATGTCAAGGTCGCTTATTTGATTCCCAAACACGACGTAAATGTATAGCTTCATTTAAAACATATTTATTTTTAAGAAAGACTACACCCGCGCTAACAATAATACCTGTATCGCAGAGGACTTTATAAATATTCAAGCAACAGGCACGAAGGATATCTAGACTCGGAACAACCATTTGTACCCCACAAATATTTTGTCCCGTGTGGGTTTCGAACCCATAACACTCGGCGCAGTAGCTGTGGCGAGCCGGCCATTTTAACCACTACGCGATCCGTGCAGTCAGTAGACTGCTGACTACTGACTACTTATGCGCTGAGTATTGTGAGTTAGTTAAACTACCTCCGTGGCTCAGCGGTAGAGAATGCGACTGCTGAGCATGAGACCTTGGGTTCGAATCCCGGGTCGGGCCAACAAAAAGTTATTGGGTTTTTTTGTTAAGAAATCTCAATAGCAGCCCGGAGTTAGGAAGTTGGCGGTGTTAGACACCTCCATGCCTCGGAAAGCACGTAAAGCCGTTGGTCCTGTGCCTGATCTCTCTCCGGTCGTGTCGGATTACCGTCCCATCGGATCTTCACGGTTAGGGAACAGAGAGTGCACTTGTGTTTGCGCACACATTTGTGCACTATAATATCTCCTGCGCAGATGGCCAGTCTCCGTTAAGATTGGCCGCCGTGACCGAAATTCGGTCTGGAGGACATTATTATTATTATGTTTCTCCTATCACAGGTATTTTCTAACATACTATATCAGAAAATACCTGGCTCTATGGGAGGCTTACACGGAAACATGGGTCCAACGTATAGAGGCCCTTCGAGAGTTTAAATCAAAGGTGGGATGGAACACCGGCAGCAATGGACAGCGGCACTAGCCGCAACAGGCGTAGAACTATTGCTACGTATGGATTCTAATATATGGGCTATGGGTATGGGTGTTTGGTGAACCGAAGTATTGATAACTATGGATGAAAAACGGCGTCTACCCTGAATACTCTAATAGCATCAATGCAATGGGCAGATGGTTACTCGCCAACTCACTAGATAGGCCCCCTGAATAGCCACCACAGGCGTACAAGCAGAAGGCAACACCGGTGCGAGCGGCTAGGGGTGTCGAGCGGTGCGGCGCCGGTTTCACCATCACGGGTCTCGTGACAACGGACACCCGGAGCGGGTTTCCCCGTAGTTATGCCCTTGAAAATGACACTGCTACCCCCAAGTATATACCTCTACCGGCCTCCCTCTGACCGGCCGACCATGGCAAGCCAGAGTTGAGAGTCCTACGGGCGCTTTTGAAGTTCCACCCCAGCCAACCAGTAACGGCAAGCCGGGGACGAGGCCCTAACCGACTCTCTGAGGCATTCAGGACCTGCGGTCCTGTCGCCACTCACATTCAGCTCGCCACAAGCTGCCCTGCGGTTTGTGCGCTTTTATTTAACCTGGTGATACATTTTTTGTTTATATCAGAAAGCGAAGGTGATAGTTTAAAAGCTAGCTACCAATATGCCCTCGGGTATATTGATATTGCGTTAGTCCCAGGATGAGATAACGACTGTCTCAGAGAGGTTTATTATTATTATTATGAGTACTTTTGTTTCTTCTCAGCTCAGAGCTGGTTTTGTCTACAGTTACGGGCCGAAACCAAGTAAATGTAGCGTGTGGTGTGCTTAAGGTCATGTAGATGAAGTATTGTATGTAACCTCGTTTTCATCAAGAGACATGAACTTTCTTACTATTCTGCAGGTGTTCGAATGGCGGCTTTTTGGAGCGTAATGTATAGGAAATCTTTAAGGTCTATTTAATTTCAGGCTATGTATTATTGTGAGTTTGATTCCAACAATATATTTGTTGGATTCCACAATATTCCAATGCTCTAGATTAAGAGTTCTTTGTGTTGTTGTATCAATGCTTATATGTGGCCTGCGCAGAGACTTTAAACAAGAGTGCCACTTACAAAAATTAATAAAATACAAATATTTTGTTGTACATAACCTCGTAAGCGAAAGATTAATAATGTGTAGTGTATTCACCCCGTTCGGAACCTGTCACGGTTTTACATTACTTATCATAGTTCGACCTTATATGTGTAGATATATATCCAATAATATACTTAATGAGTCATTAACAGCGTTGACCAAATATTTGTACATAACTTAGCTATCTATTCGAACAGACATGTATCAATTATCATCTTTATGATAGGCACTCGCCTCTATATATCGTGGAAAGGGATGGGATAGGAAGATGTTTTGAGACCCACGTAATAGAGGGATAACCCTTTGCCGTCTATTGGACAATTTAATCTCCATCCAGCTACTAAGAGGTATCTAATAGAAGACCACTATGATACTTTGCCTGGCGCAGGAACAGAACCTCATGATCAAAAGCTAAGCGTAAACTTATACCACGGGAACGACAACGCAGTAAAAGACATAGACGTATATTTATTGCATAAAACTGTATGTACAATGGTGTTACATAATATTAGAATCAACAGTTACCCATTCGGGTGAGCAGCGATAGCTCAGTGGGGAGACCAACAGACTGCAATGCAGAGGGTCTCGGGTTCGAACCCACGTCGCGCACCTCTGACTTTCGGAAGTTATATGACTTTTCGAAATTATGTGCGTATTGATTGACAATTATCGCCTGCTCCGTGCCTCGGAGAGCACGTTAAGCCGTCGGTCCCGGCTGCCATGAACATCTATGGCAGTTGTTATTGGGAGAGTGTCGACACAAAAGATCCCACTGGGTCGAAGTGTCGCCGGTCTGCACTGACTGGCTCCCACATAAGATACATACATACCCATTCGGTTATTGCAACTTTACATTTGTTATTTCTAGTAAACATCAAGAAATCATAATTTATTGATAAATAGAAGATTTCAATAAGTTTTATATGAACGTGAAACCTTTACGTTCATATTCAATAATAAAATAATACTGTCAAAGCAAATACACACAAATATTACAAAACCTTTTATTACCAAAATCACTGTTTCACATTTTCTTATTTGAACACTTTCTCCTAGTAGCAACGTATAGAAGAAAGAAGAAAGAAATCAAATTTATTTCGTACCATGAAGTACGTATCATGAAGTACGTGCATTGCAAGAAATAATAATATTGTCTTATGTACGTTAAGCGAATGTTATACCTTGAAATTAAACAACTTACGTATTTTATCGCGTTGTTTATTTTCTATAAAACACTATTATAACATAATTAAACATAAGTAAACTTTAAACTACTATTGTAAATAATATAATAATGTATACCTAATATATAATGCGATAAAATCCATATACAGTTATTTAATTTCAAACAAATAATAAGCGCAAAACTTGCCTAAATATTTCCTTCTGTATAAATCTGTAAATAACTACTGCATGGAGTTATTATCGAACAGTTAGATTTTCTAACTCGTTGTTATATACCTCTCCATATAATGTAGTTAGCTCTCCAGTTGCTCTCGTAGGCCTGTGGGTATATCTATTGGCGTTAGCAAAATTAAAAATATGTTTATCCATATAGGTTACAGAATAACACTTAGGTATAAACGTCAAAGATACATTAATTAATGTGACAATTTACATTTACCTGTTGCCATATCCAGCAAAGCAAGGGCCTAGAACCTATGAGAACAACGATCAAGAATCTCACGAACCACTCTTTTTATTCGGCAAGTTTACAATATTATGTGATTATAAGGATAAGCGTAAAAGAGAGGCATACGTCAATATATTATGTATAGTGGCAATTATATTCCTTAACCAAAGTGTCGTATTGAGTCATTATTCAACAATGTGCTTCACTTGACTTGCATAAGTAAACTTATAAAAAAACGATAAAATTGGGGAAAATACTGGTTATTTTTACTAAACATCCTTTACACATCAAACATACATCAAAAATATTTAATATCTAAATTAGTTACGAGAAGTGCTACACTTACTTACAGACTTAATTAGACAGAATAGCTATCGGACGTTACGTACGGGCGAAGCGTAAAAATTAATTATTTTACACAGCTAGGTATTTAATTACAACACTGATATTGAAATTAAACAACTTTATACGGATTTTATCTCGTAGTTTACTTTTCTATAAATCACCATTATTACATAATTTTCTCTTTTTACATAAGTATACCCGTTAACATAGATTCTGAAAAGCAAATTAAACTTTGGGGAAAGTGTATAATTAAATCTAAATAGTGTTTATAATTTAAATAGCTTAAATAGAAGTCAACAATAACTAGTAAAAGTATTTAACAATAGTAGTTTAAAGTTTTCAAAATTATGTAATTTTCTGTCCTGCGCAAGTTCGTCTGCTTCACATAAGAGAATTTCCCCCGTTTTTGCAACATTTTTCGTTGCTGCTCCGCTCCTATTGGTCTTAGCGTGATGTTATATAGCCTGTAGCCTTCCTCAATAAATGGACTATTTAACACTAAAATATTATTTCAATTCGAACTAGTAATTCCTGAGATAAACGCGTTGAACCAAACACACAAACTTTTCAGCTTTATAATATGTATTAGTAATTTAGTATAAGATAGTGTTTTATAAAAAAAATAACAACGCAATAAAATTCGTATAAAGTTGTTTAAGTTCAATGTATAACATTCACGTAAACGTAGGACAATATTAGGTACAACACTGATATTTAGATTATTGTGTTTACGATAACATTTGTGTGCGCGTCATGTCTGAGGTCGAAGTATTCGTAGCAAGAAACGTTCTCTTGTCTATTTATGTACTGTAGTACGGACAAAGGCTGTTGTATGGAGATGCTTTGCGCATACCACAAAGCTGGTACTTATTTAATTATTGCACAGATGGCGTAGTGGTCGTCTTGCCACTGTCGAGTTGAGTGTTGTGGGTTCGAAACCCACGCGGGACAAAAATGTGTGTGATGCACAAATGATTGTTCCAAATCTGGGTGTTCTTTGTGTCCGTTGTTTGAATGTTTGTAAAGTTCCCCGCGACACAGACATTATTCATACCGCGGAAGTCTTTTCTAAAACATAAAGCTAACGATGATTATGATAAAGACATCCGAAGAGTTCGGAACTAAATCATGCTTGCTAAAATCAATGGCGGCATGTAAAGATGCGTGGCACTCAGTTAGAAATTAGCATTCAGTAAGAGTGCAAACTAATGGAATTTCTGCATAATTCGTGGAAATTAAAATTAAAATGTTAAAGGTATCTGATAGGAACTTGAGAAAAGCGACACTTTTTATAAACGAGCATAACATTTCGATTTTGCTATTTTACTATATATTGTAGTGTTCATTCTCGGGCTTGAAATATGAAAGCCATTTTCTTGGGTATCACTATTCAGTATTAAAACCTATACACATAATTGTTTAACCGTACACTTTAATGAAATAATTAACTATGGTTGAGTTTAGATATCATTAGACTGCACGATACGCCTCGCATCGGTTCTATAGCATATTATTTTGTTATTTTCAGTCTCTGAAATGGCGGGAGAAATGGGGCATCGACACGACTCTACAGACCTGGCAAGCGCCGGAAGTTCTGACTGCACATTTCCCAAGTGGCAGTACTGGCTTCGACAAAGAAGGATCGCCAGGTATTTGCGTCATTTCATATTATCATTATATTCTATACCTAATAAGTGTAGCCAATAAGAGAAGTCAAAAGCAATTCTACCCAGAGTATTGATAGACAGACTGCCCAATTTAGAAAGTTAACTTTAGCGACGCCTTTTAAAAGGGTTGGCAACATGCGAGTGACACCTTTGCCATGTAAGGTGGATCCACGTAATAAAGTGCGCGCATATTGCTGTCTACTGGACAAATTTCTAAACTCCGTGCTTTATCTAAGAATTACGTATTCTGCCGTAATAAGGAAATTATCATATATGCCAGTATTTTCTTTCGTATTTTCGTCTTTTTCCCTTATGACGGCATTATTAGTAATATCCCCTATCAATTTTTCCAATATCAATTACGAGATGTACAGATCAGCCGCAAGCTTATGGCACAGCGCCAATAAGGCAGACCACACCTCCTGTATGATGATGACACTTTTCAGGCAATGATCTTCGAGTATCGTGTTCTGGATATGTTCTGGATAAGTTCTGGGTTGCCATCGTATTAAATTATGAGAATTAGGGAATAGAGAATCCACTTGTGTTTGTGTATTATTTATATGATTCAAGTAGAACTCTTAAATCTCGATTATCTCACAAATTACTAGGTTTCGGACATGGTATTACATGACTAAATTGGCTGCAATAAGCTCTACTTTAATCCGCTGCAAGGAATGTATCGTATTTCTTGACGTTCTGTACATGACTGACTTTTTATTCCGAGAGGCCTTTGCACATATCAAACAACTAATAATGTGATCGAAGTTGTCCATCAAAGTAACAAATAATAAATAAGCTAGACTGGATTTATAAAGATTATCTAAATAAAGTGTTTTTACCATTGTTTCCAGTGATTATTGTCCCGTTCGTGGGTTTGGACGTGTGGGGTCTGCTGCACTCCGTCACCAAGACAGACGTCATCAAAATGATCCTGAGGCATTTAGAGAACTACCTCGCGACAGCAAGGAAACAGGCGCTTGAATACGGCCCTAATGCTTTGAAGGTATGATTGTCATTATGTTTTTGTTTCGTTCGAACGTTGAATTTTTTATAAAAGAAGGGGGGCGGCCTTTTCACCACCATTTGTCGACAACACAAATTTTAATCTGCTGTAGGATCAAACCCACAACACTCGGCGTACAGGCAGTGACGAAGAGATCATCTAATCAGTGCGCCACTCGTAGTGCCAACAATTGGCCGGAATGTTAAAGAGTTCATTGTCTATCTACTTTTCCATTTTGAATACCTCAGCATCAGTAGTTACTGTACATTAAGGAACATAAATCAGTAGTACTATGTTGAAAGCACAGCACCGTCTTAAAGAGTCTGGAAACCTCTTGCACCACAGGAGTCCAACATAAGATTTGATTACCAGCGATCTTCTTTTGTCGGGTGTGGATAATTTCTTAGACCGGTTGACCCAGTTTTAGCAAAATGCAAGGTATATGAGGCATCCTGTACCTACTCTGAAACCCCTGAAACCTGACCTGTCTTTAGGAAAAGATTTTCTTCGGCTACGAATCAATATTATAAGTATATATTAACTAGCTGGCCCGGCAAACGTTCTGCCTAATAAATTATTTCTTAGATGTATGAAATGTACTTTACGACCTATTCTCATACCTACCAAATATACATTCAAAATTTCATAAAAGTCAGTCGACCCGTTTCGGAGGAGTGCGGCCGTAAACACCGTAAACACCGTGACACGAGTTTTTATATATGTATACAGACAATCTTGTGCAGGTGACGGTAATCTTCGACCTGGAAGGATTCAACATCAGGCAGTACGCGTGGAAGCCCGCCGCTGAGATGGTGTTCACTCTGCTGCAGCTCTACGAAGCCAACTACCCGGAGATACTCAAAACTTGCTTTATTGTTAATGGTGAGTAATTCCTCTTTATTACATCATAGCAGACCCGCGCAACTTCGTCTGCTTCACATAAGAGAATTTTCCATTTATGCTTTATTTTTCATTAATGCTCCTCTCCTATTGGTTGTAGCGTGATGTTATATAGCCTTCCGCGTTAAATGGGCTATCCAACACTAAAATAATTTTTCAATTCAAACCAGTAGTTCCTGAGATTAGCGCGTTCAACCAAACAAACAAACAAACAAACTCTTCAGCTTTATAATATTAGTATAGATTGACCGTGTAGGTACCACAGAATAATTACGCATCAATTAAGTATGATAAAGATAAATTATATGATTGTACGTAAGTGTACATAATTTGTCATAGGTAATTATTATTGCATGGACTTTTCTTAGGACATAGAGACAGGCATCAGGTTATACGTATAGTATATAGGTTCTATATGTAGAACTTTGAACCTAATTATCATGTGGTGTGCTTCAGAATAAGGCTACTCGACATTTTATCACAGAATAAAGTGTTTTTTAAAGACAACTCTCGCACTAAGAATAATTCCTGTGTCGCAAGGGACTTGACAAACATTTAAACATCGGACACAAAGAACACCCAGACTCGAAACAATTATTTGTGGATCACACAATGAACACTTTGGCCTATGAATCAAGATACACTCCACCTAAACAATAATTTGTATTTTATTTTATGACTTAATAATCAATCATTACAATCTCACGGACACTATCGAATCTTATTATCGTGTTAAAAAGTATTTTCGCGATTTCAAATACATCGGCATCCATTGTTTACACCTGAGACACGCAGTGTTGCCATGCCTACAGTTTTTACAATGTGTACGGTTTTATCAGATAAATTATTTCCTATTTAGCTTGACTGTAATTTTTCTTACGTAGTTAATACGAATGCTATTCTATAAATACCATTATTGAACGTCATCATAGATATGACCAATTTCTTAAAAAGTCATAAGTTTTAATGTAAAAGGCCATAATAAATACTACTTTCTTGGTATTATACGTTTTTCTATAGTGCAAGCATGGCAACACTTTTTTTTCACGTGGTGGAATGCATTGGCGCCTACCCTCCACGAGGGCGCGCGGAGGGATGTCGGACTCACCGGCCCGCCCGGATTATTCTGAAGCAATATTCAGAAGTGTCCGTGACTTATTATTATACTTATATTCACTTTTAATTGAATGTGGTCATCCTTAACCACATATTTATCATTTTTTGTAGCTGTTGGTTCTTAGGCTAATAATGTATGGCAGCTGAACAATATCCTTTGGAGACGTATGTGGGGATCAGCTATGGCGAGGCAACCACTTAAACCTTTACTATGCCATCCGTACAGTGAAAGGTAAATTCATCTTGATATATCTTGCATGTCTTAGATGAGCTCACCAAAGCATGACCCTTCATGTCACGTGATTCCGGGCGAGTGATGTCCTTGACCATAGCACGTAGGTTATATGGAGTTACTACTTCTTTAAAAAGACAACTCCCGCACTAGGAATAATGCCTGTGTCGCGGGGGATTTAACTAATATTCATACGACACAAAGAACATCTAGACTCGGAACAACCGTTTGTGGATCACACGAATTTTTGTTTCGTGTGGGATTCGAACTTACAATACATCCATGGCACAGTGGCAGCGGTGAGGCAAATATTTAAACCACTACGCCATTCTGTGCAGTCTCCTACTTACCATCAGGCAACCGTCTCACTACGCTTGTTAGCGACCTATGTGGTATAAAGCGACCCATGTATCCCAGATTGGAATCAGCTGGGTTACATGGTTCGCTTCTAAGGTAGTTTGAATCTGCCTTGGCAAAGAGATCTCTGGTTGTTGCTGTGAGTGGATACGACTCGCTGCCTTACCATGCCACCTCGGGAGTACCACAAGGATCTCATCTTGGGCCGTGTTTATTTTCACTCTTCATCAACACAATTACTGCTCAAATCACAAACAGCACCTCCTCGTCACGCCATTTGCAATATCCTTACCATACAGTTATCTAAAACCAACCTTGGTCTGAACGCACCGTTAAGTAAGTAGAATGTGTAGGGATTTGAATTCGTTCATGAAGATTGTGCCTGATGCTGATGTGCATCACGATAATGAGAGCCAGTTCCGGGTAAAAATATTGAAATCACTATGAAAACACGATATAAATAAGTAATAAGTACTTATCGCTTCTAAAACATTTATTTTAAGTAGAATAAGTCAAGTGCTATTTTTATTTGTTTCTTCTTTTATGTTTTTGAACTCAGTTTAACATTTGAAACCCTATCTAATATTAATTTTTATATTTAAGGTCTAGATGTTATGAACATTGTTTGTAAACATTTAACATAATTTTGTTGTCTCAATTATGAATGCTGTGTTAGCTCGTAAGTGGCATGTATATTAGAACTCTATAATTTAATTTTCTCTAAACTGTATCATATAATTATTCTGTGAGTTAACCATATAAATAAATAAATAAAGATAAACGTAGTACATCCTATTCTTCTCAATTCCAGCGCCAAAGGTGTTCGCTCTGGCATTCTCCGTGATCAAGAAGTTCATGCACGAATATACCATATCCAAGATCAAGATATTTGGGTCCGACACGCGCAAGTGGCAGGCTCAGGTGCTCACCCTGGTGGACAGGGACCAGCTGCCAGAACACTACGGCGGGGCCATGGTCGATGACAATGGAGACCCGAGATGTGGACTTATTGTAAGTTATCTTAACTCATGGTTTATTCATTTCAGTAGCCTGTGCTGGTTGGCCATCGGTCGACTAGTTTAGACGTGTAAACGTAACAAACGAACAAACTCACATCAAGAGTCATGTACTTATCCGTGCACAACTGGCTTTGTCTCATGAATTGTTTATAGCGGTCCCGGCATTCATAATAAATGGAGTCGAAACAACTGATATTTATAGGTGACTTAAGGTTGGGTTAGATTTGTAAGTTCCTTTTTTCTGGTTGAAAGGTCCCTGTGTCCTTTTCTGTATCTCAACGTGTGTGCAATGAATCTTCAAGTAGCTTAGGCGTGAAAGCGTAACAAACAAAAAAATAAACACATTTTTGTTCCGTGAGGGGATTGAATAACAATCGGCGTGGGACAGTGGCGTGGCGACCACTTAAGCTGTAGTGGCCAGTCTGTGAGGTCAACGGGTCTTAATCACGTTAGTTTTGTCTTAACTGCTATGTTTTAGCCCGAGTATGACACCAGTGAATGCCGAATGCAGTTACGCTTTGTGTCACTATTTTTAATAAATAGGTAGATTACTTGCAATTTGGGTTAGAAATTACTATACTCCATTTGGTTAGGTACTTAACTAAAGGTAAACAATCTTGATGTGACTTTTTACACTAATACATATTAAACAAATAAACTACTGCTTAAACTAACGGTTCAATTGATTTAGTAATCGTTATTGTTGTATTTACATTGATCTTTAGCAGCATTTTATTTTTAACCGACTTCAAAAAAAGGAGGAGGTTCTTAATTCGACTGTATTTTTTTGGTGAACCTCAGAACGTTTTTTGGTGAACAGATTTAAATTTTTTTTTTAAATTTATATCTCTAATGCTTACAGGTGAAACGGGGTGGTAAAGTGCCTAAAAGCTTTTACTGCAGCAACCCATCATTCGAAACAGCTGAGAAAGAATACACCAGAGTTACGATCAAGACTGGAGAGAAGCACGTCGTCGATCTACTGTGTTCTGATAACGATAGCGTCTTAAAGTTAGTATCCATATTATAATATCCAACCCAAGCTCTTGCACCTATTCAGATGTGCAGGCAGCGCGCAGGAAAATATTTAAATACCGGTTTAAACAAAAGCATGTCTTCAAGAATATAATATACTAGCTGATTCGCGCAACTTTGTCTGCTTCACATAAGAGAATTTTCCTTGTTTTCGCAACACTTTTCTGCTCCTATTGGTCGTAGCGTGATGTTATTATAGCCATCCTCGATAAATGGACTATCCAACAATAAAATAATTTTCCAATTCGAACTAGTAGTTCCTGAGACTAGCGCAATTAACCAAACAAACAAGCAATATCAAACTCTGCAGCTTTATAATATTAGTATAGATTAACTAGTTAATTATCGTTTGCTTTAACGGTGAAGGCAAACATCGTGAAGAAACCTGCATGTTTGAAAGTTCTCCATAATGTTTTCAAAGATATGTGAAGTCTGCCAATTAGCACTGGGTGAGCGGGGTGAATTATGGCCTAACCCTTCTCACAGTGAGAAAAGGCGGCTGCCCACGGCCCGGCTGATATTATTATAATCTATTTTTATGAAATCTACGAAACTGAGACTTCCGACCAGGTAATTCTTATAATAATTGCCGCATAAGATACAAATGGCTACCCCATGCAGCCATTTCATCTTAAATGCTAAAATTTGCAAATAACTAAATCTATTCAGTTTAATTTTATCGTGCAACATAATTTGGCAGATAATACCATCATATACGAAAATATCTTAAAATGGGAACACCAGCTTTAAAATTTATCGTTTGTATTACAATATATTACTAAAATAGGTGGGATTGCGGAGTGGACAGTCACGATATAAAGTTCCTGATCAAGCGACGAGACGAGGAGGGCAACGAGACCATCGTTCACGGGCCCAAGAAGTTGAGTGAAGGTCCCTCCGATATTGGCGTCCTCTCTGTTACCGGACCAGCCACTTGTAAGTTGTTTGTACTTACATCTTTTTACATTAGTAATTTTCCTTCAGAACTTATCAAGAGGAAATTCAGGTGTACACTAACCCTACTACATAACTTAAATTACAAATATATCAATATATAAAATATGCCTACAACTTCAAATTACGTTACACAACTGTGGACCCACATAATGCCCCTCTGGTACTCCACAATTTACAAAACAACATTGAAAGTATTAAAAACTTAATATAGTGTCGTGGAATGATGCCAATGCTACGACGTCCTCTTACGTCACGTAGGTTTTATTGTTTGATCTCGTTAACGAATTATGTTCATATTAATAATGATTTATTATTGACATCCAATGATTTATATTTTCAACAGATTCAGTGGTTTTCGATAACAAGAACGCGTTCCTTCGCAACAAGAAGGTGTTCTACGACGTCCTGATCACGGTGCCCACCAGAGACCTCAACATCAGCGATGACCCCAATGACATGGACACTAAAGTGTCGGCCGCCTGCAGCACTAACTTGTGAAGTCTGAGTTAAACTAAGTTATTATCTTATAAGTATAGTTGATGTGCCGTTTGATAACTTTGGTGTTTGGCAAATAGTTATTAATTATAAAATTATGTGTACCTATACTCCATTTAGTTGGGTACTTAACTAAAGGTAAACAATCTTGATGTGACTTTTTACACAAACACATATTAAACAAATAAACTACTGCTTAAACTAACGGTTCAATTGATTTAGTAATCGTTGTCGTATTTACATTGATTTTTAGCAGCATTTTATTTTCAATCTGAGTTTTTAGATAAAAAGACACATCAAGATTATTTACCTTTAATTAAGTACCTGACCAAATGGAGTATAGGTTGTTTTCTATTCAGTCTTGCAATCGCTCTTTGACCTTTAACAGTTGTGTTTTTAATTCATAGATATAAATAAATACCTACTTGAAAACTACAAATGTAAAAATAAGTGGATATTAAATAGAAAATAACAATATTTTGAGTGAAATTAATATTATTATTATTAGGTATAATATTATTGTCCAAGGTGTTAGATGATTTTGTATTCCTATATAATACAATGCGATGCATTTAGATAATTAGATGAAACAGAAGCATACCCAGCTGTGATAATGCTAAAGAAAATCAGTTTTACACAATTCATTAAATTCGCCATCGAAATCAAATTTATTCCAAAGCATACCGAAGTACCTCGAGATTTAATACAGCAAAGCAATATTATTGCCATCTCCTTAGATTTTAATATGAGAATTTAATAACCAATATTATACTTAAAATACTTAATTAATTATTTGCCTATTATTGCTTAAAAGGTAAACTATTGTTATTTAGCTCTCTGTAAACGTCGCGTCGACACAGTAATGATATCTATACATCTGATGATATCTTCATACAAACGGTCAAAACACGAGTCATACCTACGCGCCTCGGCGGTGATTTGCGCTTGGTTCGCAAAAAAGTCGCGATCGCGAATGCGCAGTGACGAACGGACGGTGAGATCGTTTTGTAAGCAATAAGCGTGCGATTTGTGATGATTTGATTTTATTGAACACTTTCTATTTCATTCACTACGAATTAAATTTTTATAATATAATATACAAAGTGGCGCAAAACTTATCACATTAAATAATATACTGCCAAGCTGGTTGATATAAGACGGTTAACATAAATAAAAACCTATATTCACAGAAATTAAGAAATGATTTTCTTGAAGAAAATATATAAAATAAAATTAGACACAAATTGGAACACCAATGTAATAAGCACACACTAATCTATTTCTTTTCGTCACAAGATTATGGACTTTATTCCTTTTTTTTTCGTTTGTTTGTTTTGGTTTAATATCGCTGCTTGAGGTCTTTGACATTTATCTCTGCATTACACATGATGTTCTAAATTATGAAAACAACAAAAATGTCCTGTAGCTAAACTACTGAATACATTTGGTTCATAATTTGTAAATCGTCAAAGAATACCATGTAGTATATGTGGTATCAATTAGTGTGATAACATTGTGCCACTTTGTATAATATTTACAATCACTAAACTAGAAAAACTCAAGTAGGTAGATAAAATTAAAATACTGTAAGCGGGCAGCCCTAAGCGTACGGCCTTGCACGGCTCGGCGCCGACGCATGTCAGCGCTGAGCCATCAACGTTACACAGGAACGATTGATTACATACATATTGATCTGTCAGCGCCGACGATCAGCGTGACTGTAAAACCAGCCTAACGCGTATCTACGAATCGCGCTGCTGTAGCTAATTATTTCAAAGACAGGGCCGAGTTACAATACTGTATAGATATCATTACCGTGGCGTCGACCTGTCTAATGCTTCGTAAGCGCGATAATCTATTGTCTCTTATACAGCATCCGTTAATAAAAACACAAATATTAGATATGTGTTGGTGTAAATATAGCAACTAGTTTTTTATTCTGTGATTATTTTAGATTTTTAAAGATTATTGTATAGTACCTATGACATGTATAGTTTCGGATTTTTTGTATTACAACATACCTATTTTAGTGACTTAGAAAATTCTTATCAATATACATTTACACAATATACTTATCAATATACCTATGTAATATTTCGACGATAAAACTTGCTCAATGTACAATATCTGATACAAGAACATATTTTAAATAAATGTAGACAAAAATGTATATCTTCATCGTTTTCATTTTCCTTATCTCTCTTTAACTGATATCATTGTGTCTAATATCTTGAAATGATTAAGTAATTAATTTTAGTATTTCTGATAGGAAAGACCAACAATAGTTATTTTAAGTCTTACAGTAAAAGAGCAGCAGTCTTCTCTATAAATAACTAAAAGCTTTAAAAAAGGACTCCATCAGTCGGAATAACTTGACGAGTTAACAAGAACACTAAGGGTCGGTTGCATGACACGTGGTTAGAGTAAGGTTAAAGTTAATCCGCAACGTTGTTGAGGACACGGCGCTGCATACTTTGGCGGATTACCCCGTCTGGGCATCGCAGCGCCGTGAGTTGATCACGGCAGTCGGATTGGTTCCCTCTCGCTACCGTCCGTAGTTCAGTCTATGGTCCGGAGTGAGAGGTCGTGGAACGCCGTCGCCTCCTTCTGTGAGGAAGTGATTTCCGGCGGAGCGGGAGGGGGAGCGCTTAAACCTTCTCCCCAACCGCAGAGCCGGGCGCCGGAGGGCGCGAGACGACCTCCAGCGCCACCCTGAGGTTTGACCTGGGGGTGGTGGACTTCGTGGGCCTGTCCACCACCCGTTCAGCACCAGGTCCAAGAGGTGGCGTGCGTGTTCCCACGCGCGCCTCTGTGTCGAGTCTGTCTCCCCTCTAGGGGGGGGACAGTAGGGAATAAGTGAAGTGACCATAGGTGTTATCGTGTAGTGGCCTGCCGTTTCATACGGCGGACCGAAACCTCGGCGGGGTCGCGACTGCATGTGCAAATGATTCGCACATCTTGCGAATCACTTGCTATGCCTAGTCGATAGTGGTTTTGTGGAGGAACACCGTGGTTGGTTTAGTCGGTATTCCGGGAGGTCCATTATCATTTCAACATCTTTCTTTTACCCCGGTGAGTTCGACATAACCCCTTCGCCCGCTCCCGCGGAGGGGTATGCGGAAAAGCATACCCCTACGTAAAAAAAAAAGCTTAAACTTAATAAACGGTTAAAGTTAAATTTAACCCCCGGAAGAAAGCAAACTGAGTTGCACATGTCAGGGTTAGTTAACTTTTAACTAAAATTTTAACCTTAACCTTAATCGCCCAAAGACGATCGGTCAAAGTCAAGATAACCTTACAAATACTGCACAAATACTCAGTAACGCATTGAACTGACAGTTGATATTTTGTTAAATCTTTATCTCATTACACTAGAGTGATACGTCTTTAGGATATCAGGAAACAATACATTGATTCAACCTTTAATTGATGAAAACACTTCATCTGATGACGAAGCAACTGTTGAGTTGCATTATTCAAAGAAAACCAAAATTCTTTAGAACCAGAATTGATCATTATCTTTGGGATGAAGTAGACTTTGTGGCGCGTTTTAGGCTATCTAAGCGAGTAGCTAGGAGTTTAGTCAGTATATTAGAATCTGTAGATATTGTTCCTGGCCACCTCTTTTGCGTTATGGGAAACTGCATCTGTTTTTTTACACAATAGCACATTCTTAAATTTATCTATTAGCATTTTTAACTTTTCTATTTCGTCAGCAGTAATTTTTGACGAATGTTCTCTAAAACATAATAAAAACATGTTAAATATGAGTTAATATACACAATTAACAGTCACATTGATAATTAATGTATGGTAATTAATTTATTAACTTATATTTACATAATTAATTTTAAAATGAAATAATCTAATAACCTATATTTACAAACGTATTAAATAAGATAACATAAACACAAATAATTATAATATTAAATATTAAGAAAAATGGTTTAGGCATCGTAGAATTCTTCAGCGTAGCTATCAACCGGTAACGTGCCCAGAAGACTGGCAGCATTGCCACGTTGAATCGCAATGCTGATTCTTTGGGCTAAGAAAAGACCAGCTTTCTGATCACGCGAAACGTCGATGAGGCGTTTTGCGATCTCCCTGTACAAAATATGAGCGCTCAGACCCCATGAACCTAGGGTTTCCACCCCAAACAGCTGAAAAATGTAATTTCCAACTAAATTACTATATTTACAACTAAATTACCTAATTACTTTATTAGTCACATAATTTGAAAAACAAACAACATGAATGTTTTGAAAAATAAAAACAACACAAATGTTATGATCAAGAACGATACCATCATAGGCATGCAAATAGGTACTCCCTTTACTGAAATATCCATTTTAGGTACTAATATAATTACTCAATTTATTTGCTGTTTTACTTTCTCTTTTTTACTTTGTTAAACGATAAATTAATGTGTCTTGATGTCGAACGATTAGAAAGTTTTAGGTTACCAACGGTTACCAATCACAGAGGGTTACCAATTATCTGTTATTTATGATAAAATGACGGGAGACTACAATGTCGCTAGTAACAAAAAATCTCCCACGCAAATCAGACTCAAAAACCGGGAAGGGAGTGACAGTACCATACCGTACCCTTTGTCTAAACCAGCGCCATTCTGGAAGGTTTTTGATTAACTGTTATTTATAGCTTACAGCTGGACACTTTTTTAAATTGGCCACCATACGAGATGACTTTCCTTACCTCTACCCTCCATAGACGAGATTTAAAATTGAGTCAATTTTTTAATTGACATTGAGCAACCCAAAATGCGTCTTGATCTTCGGTCAGAGCTTGGTAATGGTTATAATAAGGTTAAAGTTAACGCCAGTTACAACGTTAGCTAAAATGTACTACCAACCGACCCTTAGCCGTAATTTGCAAACTAAATAAACAGCAATAATAATAATATCAGCCCTATCACAAACTGATCCACTATTGGACACGAGCCTGCTCTCAGCTGTTTTAAGTCATTGTCCACCACGCTCGCCCAGTTCGTGTTTCAGACATGCAGGTTTTCTCACGATGTTTCCTTCACCGTTATAGCGAGCGATAAAAATAATTTAATACGTACATAACTTCGAAAAGTTAGAGGTGAGATCGAACTCTTACATCTCTGCGTGGCAGTACAATGGTCTCCCACTAGGCTATCTCAGTTATATAAAAAAAAATAACTTTTAACTTCACAAGTATATGGACTCGAGTCACAGGCAGGATACGTACTCTGTAGTCAGTCTTACACTGTTGTATGTACTTTATCTTTACTCCCTGTAACCATAGTAGGAGACCCATATCTACAAACAAATACTTAAATAAAAATAATACAATATCTTTATATTCAAATGTTTATTAATAGTTCCCACTTATGATTATATTGATATATGTATGGCAGAAATATGGCTTCTAATCATCTTCCTCTATGAGCATTTGAAGCAGTTCCCGCTTAGCACACTGTTGTCCTTCTAGTCTTTGAACTCCCTTCCACTTGATGATGGTGGGGATCACCATAAGCCTCGTCCGATTGTCTGTTCTGAATGGGCAATCTTTTTTTCTCCATCTAAAAAATATATTACTTCATTATTATATCACTATTGGCAACAAGAAAGTTATGAAATTAAATCAACTTTTTACTATGCATAACCATTTTTATGTGGAAATCGTTTAAAGGCTTGCCAAGCTGATAAAATGCTATTAACTATGATTGTGCACCATAAACCAAGATTATGATCAGGAATGGTATAAATAGTTAATTGCACATGAGTTTATGCAACTCATGGATGGATTACGAGATTTGCTCATTAGTTCTACTAACTTGACAAATAGGTTTCTATAATATATAGTTAGGTATATGACAAGATACTTAGTAAAAATCCATCACTAAGGAGTAGTAATGTCAGATAAAATTTGTTTTGATAAAAATTATTGTATACATACGTCACCCTATCACCGACATCTACATAGGCGAATATAATATTCTTGGTTACTTCAGACAGGAATGCTTCTATAACAGGCTCCGCTGGAAAAACATGGTATAGTAAGGATAACAGTATATTCCATTATGCAAGTAATCATGACAAGTTATTGTGCTATTTTACACCTATCATGATAACATGTGTGTTTGCACAAGACTTTGGATAAAATGGTTGATGAGACAGAGAATGTTAATTCATAAAGTGGGAATTAAGATCTTAAAATGAAATGCTATTATTGTTATTCATTTAGGACACAGTAAAATTTCAAACAAGATTTCATAACAACTGGAGCAGACTTGAAGTACCTTGGCTGCACAAAAACAAGAAACTTGTGTTGCATTTGTAAGGCAGATGTACATCCAATTAAAAACCCTGGAAAACCTTACACAATGACTGTGCTGTCAGTTTGATCTTTGCCGCTTTTGCTATGAACATGTCATCTCTATTTTAAAAAGGGTTGATGATCTTCAATTGATGCTCCCAATGTTGTAGTAAATATTAATATCAAATAATGAAGGAACAAGTTGTTCTAGAAACCCGCAGTCATAACTTTTAAGTCATCAGAATATTACTAGACATATCAATAGATAATCCAGCTGTGGAAATATATAAATTGATGGTTCCCTCAAATTCTACTAGTTCCTTTGATGCAACTCTGTCAATTGCTGCAATGCAAGATGTAATTGAAAACCAGTAGCATGTTTCCAACGATGCACCACTACCCCTTCTTAAAAGAACAAAAATAATTGTATAAAATTAAGACCTTACATAATGTTATTTTAATTAACTGGTTAAACAGTTTACACTTTTTCTTTATTTTTAGAATTTAGTTTTATATGGACAGTGGCATAATGACTGCAACACCTGGTACATAAAAGAGTTGTAAAATACTGAAATAATAAGTTGATGGCGATTTAAAAGAGTGGCCTTGAGTTTCTTGCAGGTATCTTCTCATAGGCTCACCTTTTGCCTGAACCTTTCAACTAACATAAATGTAAATTCAGTAAATGTAATAAACTCACTAACCCCTTTGATGTTCATAAGTGTTACTGTGTGACCTAAGTGAATAAATGATTTCTGACTTTGACCTTGAACAATAGTCCATTATAAAACTAAAAACCTGAGTTGAAAGAACAGTATTTCTAGTGAACGAAATACAAATACATTTTTTTACCGAGTTGACAATAAACACACCAACTTCTTCCATTTTCTTCCTTTTTACCAGTAAAAAGAAAATATGTAGGTGACTCTATTTTCAACAAGTTGTCAATAAATTCAACAAACTCTTCATAATTATTTAAATGTTCTTTTTGTATCCTTTCTTCTTCTGAATTATTGGTTATAAAGTAACTACTACTCTGAGAATCAGACATTGTGTTGACAATAGGCAATAACAATTTCTACAAACAAAATTTATTAAAAAGTTTTAATCTAAAGTTATTGACAGTAAGAAGTAATAATTTCTACAAACAAAATTTATCAAAAAGTTTTAATCTAAAGTTAATAAATAAATAATAAAATTAGAAATACATATTGTATATGTAATATATATAGAAGTAAAATATGTATGAATTGACAAGGAAAATGAGAAACCCATACAACAATAAATTCTTGTAATGACGTTAATTGTTTGCATGGTAATAATGAGTCTACTGCATAACATTGGCAGGCATCGTCTGATAACAAACACAATGGAAATACAAATAAAACTCTTATCTGCCTCTTTGGCAAGTACCTATATTCAATTACAAGTTCATTGCTATAAATTATTATCTCACCATTTCTGCAATCCGAACACCAACTTTCGCCCGTCGGCAACTTTTCACCGGTGAAATTGAATAATACTTGAGGGCCTTTCGGATCAATTCCTTTGACATAATCTAGAAATTCTGTTATACCTTTTAAATATACTTTGATAACCATTTTTATTTTTTCTAGATATGGCAAAGTGTCCACTACAATCGGTAACGAGTATGTAATTAATAGATGGTATGCAGGCGAGCAGTGCTAAGTTAACTATTGATGAGTCTCACATTATGAATTTAGTTTTGACATTATTTGGATTATCGCATCCCAGATTGACAGTTTGTTTGACAGTTGACCAATAGTGACAACTTGAGAAGAATCTGACATAAATAGCGGCAAACATACATCTTTATCGCACTGACCTCTATAGTTCCAGTACAACTGGCCATTACACACAGATAAACGTGACCACCAAAAAGATGCTCAATAAGACAGATTTCTGAAAGTAGTAAAGAGTAGACTTGTAGATAAAATTTGTGATGGCCAACAATTGGCTTTTGATACCGACAGAAGCTTTATTTTATTGACCAAATTGATGAAAATATTTATTGCCATGTTATATACGTACAGGTTTTCAATTAATGTAGATCAAGTAGGTACAGTTAGATATCAGTTTCTCATCTGAATACCAGAATCTAAAGATTTGAATAATAAAATTCTTAGATGTGATTTAAGATCGCTATAAAATAACGCTCGCCAATACTTTAATATGTCAAACACGTTCCAAGCCACGTGCTTTTTCAAAATGTTTATGTTCAAGCGTTCTGTAACTATACATTTGTAAAGCAAGGACCATACAATTACAAAATAACTATTCGCTTCTAGTTAAATCACTGCCCATTTCATCTCATCTAGTAAAAAAAAATTAAAATACATGTATTTTAATACCATGTGCCAAGCATTAATATACAAACAATTTCAAAAAGGGCACTGTGGTATCTTAAGTCTAAGCTTATTAAATTTATGGATCTGTTAAATTTCAATCTTATCCTACATACCAGACATTATAATTACCTAAGCGTAAAATACAATAAAATAAAATAATAATATAATTTATTTAAATAAATTATATATTTAGAACGAAGATATTGCCTAAAGGCTGATTTACACGTATTAAGTTGTTAAGTAGTAACTAAATTTTAACTTAATTTTAAGTCAATTAATTTTTAGTATGTGTCCACACGTAGTTAAGCTCTTTAGTTATGTCAAGATGGACAACCAAAAACGTCCGGATATTATTTGTTTTGTACTCGGGGAGGTTCTAGATGAAATTAAAGACGAAACACTGACTTGAAACACTTTTCGCGAACTTCAACGTCAACTTCCTTTTTCGCGAAGTCAAATTCATGTTCAGCAGTAGGTTGTGAATTGTTGATTCTATTCACTTTATCCACAAGTAAATGTAATTCCCGAAGTCTTCTTTTGCGGGTGAGGGAATTAGCAGGATTTGGTATAGTAAATTGTTGTTCGCTGTTTGCTGCGAGCTTGCTGATATCATCATCAGGTGATTGATGAGTTACATTATCAGTACTGTTTTCTTCATTATTCACCTGTAACAAATTAATGACCGACACGTAATATTTAACTGCTTATCTTTTTGTTTTTGCAGATACCTACTACAAACACAGATTGGTATATAATAGAAAAAGGATTCCGCAAAAAAATTTCATTTGCCTAGATGTTGTGGTGTTATAGATGGCAAGCACATTGTGATGAAAGCACCACCCGTTTCTGGAAGCTTTTATTATAACTATAAACATTCGAACAGCACAATCCTACTAGCTGTTGTAGATGACAATTACTGTTTTAGCTATGTCGACATTGGGTGTAATGGACGAGTTTCTGATGAAGTAGTCATTACAAATTGCAATCTAAGTACGGCCCTGGAGAATAATTTACTTCCAGATGGACGCATCATTATTGGTGATAACGCCTTTCCCTTGAAACCATACCATATCAAACCATACCCAGGAAACAATTTAACTGTAAAACAAATAGTTTTTAACAATCTCTCTCACGTGCACGTCGCATAGTAGAAAATGCCTTCGGAATTTTAGTTCCTCGATTCAGAGTATTTGAAAGGCCTATTCCCATCAGCCCTGACAAAATTTACAAAGTTGTTAAAGCCTGTTGCTTGCAGCGATAGCTCAGTGGGGAGACCAACAGACTGCAATGCAGAGGGTCTTGGGTTCAAACCCACGTCTCGCACCTCTGACTTTCGGAAGTTATATTATGACTTTTCGAAATTATGTGCGTATTGATTGATAATTATCGCCTGCTCCGTGCCTCGGAGAGCACGTTAAGCCGTCGGTCCCGGCTGCCATGAACATCTATAGGAGTCGTTATTGGGAGAGTGTCGACACAAAAAATCCCACTGAGTTGAAGTGTCGCCGGTCTGCACTGACTGGCCCCTAACATAAGATAAGATAAAGCCCGTTGTGCTTTACACAATTGGCTTCTTAAAACAAAAAGTGATTTGAATGCTCCAACAATAGACATTGAAGACACACACAAAGGCCATATTATTCCAAGAGTTTGGAGAGCTGTACCATCAGAAGGGTTGCAAGATCTGCCCACGAACAGTGATAATCATTCATCTCGAGAAGCCCACGCAATCCGTGATGATTATGCAGATTATTTTGTTGGAGAAGGATCAGTAGATTGGCAAATTCGAATGATATGCTAAAATTGTTTCAAATAGCATTATGATGCATAGCATTAATTTTCCTTGATACAATAATAAACATTATGATAACCTTCCTTGAAATATATACCTATATACCTACTTATTTGATTTAATTATTAACTAATACATACATATCATATAGTTTCACTCTAGTGTACCCGTAGGTTTAGGCGGAGGTCTATTACATACCCATATTCTGCCACCTATTTTTTTAGGACCATGGTAATAGGGGCCACCTGTTTGCTGTTTACCGGGCACATTTCCAGACTCCATGCTGCTACTGAGAATTTTCTAACAAAACACCCAAAAAATAACACATTGCTCGACCCAAGAATCGAACCCGGGACGTGATCCGCAGTCACATACACTATAAAGGCACCGCTATACCAACGAGGTGTTAATAAAATTAACACTTATTACAAATAAATTCTACTTACCAAATTACTTTGTGTTTTTTTGAATTCACCAACATTCGCCGAATTTAATGTTTGATGTAAAATTTCAAACCATTTTTTATCTGGCTTGTAAATATCATCTGTGCTAGAGCCGGATTTAGTCGAATCTTCGGTGGTTGTCAAATTGACAGCAGTCGTTAAGCCATCTCAGAGGCCTACGGGCGGCTTGAACAACTCTTGACAACAGGTTGGCCACTAACCACACGAAAAGAAAAAGAAGAAATCGAATCTTAATTGTTTTTAGTTTCTGTGAGTAGGTACGTCGATCTGGATGCTTTTGATTTTTGATTCAACATCTTTAATTCCATAATTACTAATCCCCATAATAGGCACTATACCGGCAAGCCCTTCTTGTTTAGCCAGTTTATTTCTGTAATTCGGGCTTCTAATATTCCATAAACATTCATTTTTCAAATACTTTTCCACAAACTTTACTGTAGTCTCTTCCGTCCACTTTGACATTTTAAATACAGATAAATAAACACTAAATAAACAAACTGAACTCGACCGCTCCGCCAAATTGGTCGTTTTAAATTTCGTATTGAATTTCGATTTGAAATGTCGATTCGGGATTCCGTAAATACATCACACACTAGGTTTATTTCAATTCGAAATAACAAGGCACAGTAGAACGATGCTAGTTATTGAGTTTCGACATTTTGTTAGTAAATAATATGGACGACGAATATCTAATTGCGATTGCATTGTTGCTGTATCTTGCTAATGCTAAGAAGAAGAAAATTTGTCGCCGTTACTGGGTGCATCCCCTGAATACCCCAAGATTGCTTATGAGTCAATATTATAGAAAAAGGGCCAAATTACTAGATAATCCAGAGGTTTTTTTTTAATATTATCGTATGTCTATAAACTCTTTCGACGAATTATTAAACAAAATAAGAGAAAAGATCACGAAAAGAGATACACATATAAGGTTAGGCATCATCGCGGAAGAAAAACTTGCAGTTACATTAAGGTAAGATTTATTAACCAATTAACATTTTCTAAACAGTTATTAAGGTAACATTTATTAATCAGGTAACACAAAAGTAAGTTAACTGTACTATTTTTTAGAGGAGAGATAATTACGTTTTAAATGGTTCTTGTAAATTTAGTACCACCATTTGAGTACTGTCCAATCGTTCTTGTGAGTTTAGTACCACCATTTGAGAATTAATATAAAAATATAAATATAAATAAATACTTGCGAATTGTCCTTATAGTTGTTAACAGTATAAGGACAATTCAAACAAAGACAACCATTTATTATCCATAACCGAATTTTCTTCTGCGATATTAAGAAAAGTTTGTGACGAAGTGCCAGATTTTAATTAGGAAATTGTGTGGTAGCGCAAGAATATGGAGATTCACGATGATCAATTCTTCGTAACAACAACTTTGACGGAGCTTGCGCGTAATTACTGGGGTACGGTGAAGGACTAGAGATGTAGGACGGGCCAGGATTTGAAGGACTAGATGACTGATGTGGAAGGGCGAGAATATGAAGATTCACTATTACTGATTCAGTAATACTGATTCGTTTGACCAATTGAAGCATTTCAATCTTAAAATCGAATTTTTAGCTTGTAGTCATTCTTGACATATCTCCATGAAAGCTTAATAAAAATTTACATGGTCGTCTTCTATAGGAGCTTCTGTGGACGGTGGCTGTGATGCATCGTTCTAAAATGTTAAGAATTTGCTGAGGTATATCCTTTTTGGTTTTTGTGGTGGTTTTCGCTCGATTAGATGTGGTTTCTGGGGCTTTCAAAATTACATTCTCATTTTGCTGCACTAAAGCCAGGTTTTGACTTTGATTTGATAAATCTGGTTCCGAGTCATCTGGCTCATTTCGTGTATCTAAATTATTATCGTCATTGTCATTATAGTTTCCCTGTGTCCTGAAAATAATATTATATAAATCCATAGTAATATTATAAATTAAGAAAAAAGTAAATTAGAAAATTATTTCATTATTTACCAGTTTATTGTACACATGTACGGTCAAAGACAAAAGTCGAGTAGCATCGTAAAGTACACATTCGCATACTGAGCCGACCGAATATCTTTGTGTGTGTGATGTTTCGACGCAAACAATGAAACATTGAAATGTAATGATAGTAGCTGAAGTTCGTCATGCGCATGTGTGCAAGGCGAGACAAAAACGAGTTCTTGTATATGTTACGGCTAATAGCCGAAGTACGGCTACACCTAGTTTTAGCCGGCTAAACTCAAAAGTAACCTAACATAACCTAACCGCATGTGGCCGGCTGCACCTAGTTGTAGCCGGCTAATCTTAAGTTTATGTTCACACCCACCTTTAGCCGTAACATATATATATTATAACTACTATTCCTAATATTCAACAACAGTGTCTCTGTTAGTCCACATTTACAATTAATGCTTAAATTTGCCCATTATATCGCAGGTTGCGATAGCGGAGCGGTCAACGAGTCTTCTCACTTTATTACTAAAATATAATGACGGTGGTTCAAATCCTGGGATCCTGCAACTGCACTTCTTGATTTTTTATTATTGAAATTTTTAAAATAATAAAGTTAGGTAAACGTTATTTTTGTCTACTTATTACGCTAGAGTGATAAAAAAACACAAGAAGTTTATTTTAGGAATTAAAATAAAAATTAAATTATTTTACTATTATTATAATTATTATTTATCAGAATTAGTTTAATTACTATAAAATCACATTGTTTTTATCTTTAATAAATATATACCAATTTTATTCAATTAATAACAATAATATTTCATTATAAAAAACAATGTCAAAATATAATTATCGAAAATGAACGTTTATTAAATTTTCCGTAATAGTTTCAATACTTATAATAAAAAAACATCTTTAGTCTTTACTATTTAGATTCATTTTACTTATAAATAATATTTTACAATTATAATGACAATTGAGGTTATAGTTTAATTATTCTATTTTACAAGGAAAAGAGGATTGAAACTTAACCTCAATTCTAAAATCGTGAGCCAGCACGTTCCCTATTTGAAACGAGTTTGTTTAATATTTATTGTGACATCCATTCTTAATACAGCTCAAGAGACGTCTATGCATAGAGGTCACAATATTAGCACACATAGTTCGCAACGGTCTCGTCGGTATGATACCATTTGATTCATAAGCATTCACCATTCATCTTCGCTGAGTTTGGTTAATAAGAAGTGGTCTTCTACTTCCTGCCCAACTTTTTAAGCTTCCTTCTTCTTCAAATCGTTTCACCCAACGACTTACAGTATTTCTCTGAAATAAAATCAAAAACCTTATGATATAATGGACATAGCGATTCCTTAACAGCGAAATCGTAAATCACAATACCATAACATGATATAAAAAATGACTTACTCTTAGAGTTTGGTCCAGTTTCGTCGGCAATTTAAGATATATTATGCCATATATTTGCCCTGGATTCAATATTTATATTAGTTTGCATTTTAAATGTAAACTTTCAATTTAAATATTTAAAAAATGATTGCAATGATAATGACACAAACGCTCGTAACAAAGATCACCAACCAACAACATGACATAATTCTATTCATGTGAGAAATTATTATATTTTTACATCCACCCTCAACTTTTGATTAACTGCGGTTTGAATAAGTCTTAAAGTAAAGTACGAGGGGCGTTCAATGTATTTTCGGTATCGGGATGACTAATGATGAGAGTAATTAAATTATCTCATTAGTTAAAAACACTCTTTGAGGGTAGAATATAAAATTTTATTTAATTGTCATCATTAGTATTCAAGATATCATTACTAAAAGGCAAATACGATGACCGATGCGATAATGTTGAAAAAAATCTAGCATCACGCTGTGATAAAATTTCTTAAAAAACAAGGAAAGACTCAAAAAGTTATTCACGAAGAAATGGTGACTGTTTACCAAGATTCTGCTCCTTCATTATCTACTATTCAAAAGTGGTCTAGTGAATTTAGACGGGGTAGAAAGAGTATTGAAGACGACCCACGGTGTTTTTGGATTCTAAGTGATTTTTACTGATTGAGTACACAAAAAAGCGTCAAAGTATTACCGCCGCATCTTACGCTAACACCCTACGTAATTTAGGAGGCAGTAAAAGAAAAAAGACGTGGAATATTGACCTCAAGTGTCTTGCTTCTTCACGGCAACGCGCCGGTTCACACAGGGCGCGTTGCTAAGGCTGCTGTGCGGGAATGCGGATTTGAAGAAATCAATCATCTACCCTGCAGCCCAGACAAGTTAAGAAAGATGTTCGAGGTAAACGTTTTTCCGACGATGAAGAGCTAAAGGCGACAATTAATGAACATTTTTCAAACAAGGAAGAAAAATATTTTTAGGTTGTATTAAAAAGTTACTTTCCCGCTCTAATAAGTGCATTGAGGTGATGGTAGACTACATAAAAAAAAATATTTTCCAGAATTTTCCAGAAGGTTCTAAATACTACTCAATAGTATTAATGGCCATAGTTGACGCTGACTATTGTTTTACTGCAATCGACGTGGGATCATATGGTAGACAAAGCGACAGCAATTCTTTAGAAACTGGACATTCGCTAAGGAACTAAGTGAGGACCACTTGAATAGACCAGAAGTTCAACCATTACCAGATACCAATAATTCACCAATGCCATACGTGTTTATTGGTGATGAAACGTTCCCAATAAATAATCATTTCTTGAGACCATACCCTAGAAATAACAACAAAAAACGGATTTTAACTACAGGCTTTCGTCGGCTAGGAGGTTAGTTGAATGTGCATTCGGAATTATTTCAAACAAGAGGAGACTTTTTCCCCGATTTCGCTGTACTAGTTACCAAAACAGTCAGCGTTTTACAAAATTTTGTAAGAAGGAGAGACTGTTACAATTTTGAAAATACATTGTTGCATTACTTTTATGACATGCCATTCAATTCACAATTCAGATCAAATCACGTTGGACGAGATATTAGAGATTATTTTGCCGAATATTTCGTTTCACCAGCTGGAGAAGTATCATTCCAATATCGCGAAAGAATAATAGGTAACCAAAATGTTTAAAAATATGTATTAAACTGGATTTCAAACAAAAACAATATTAAACTGCTATATACGGATTTTATCGCGTTGTTTATTTAACACTTTATTACAAAATTTTGAAAATTGTTACACTACTACTACTATTAACCGATTCCGTGCGGATGATGCCGCACAGGCACCATGTAAATCTATTGCGTATGGCGTGTGGTGCCCGAGAGGATACAAAACTAAAACATAAAAAAATCGGCTAAAACGACATTTGTCAAAAGAGTCCCGTAAATAAAAGTGTCTTTATTTGTCACCCATATCATGCCTACAGTGTTCGTTTCAAGTAATTTCGTAAATTAGCAGACTTCAGGGGTTGTAAACCAAGTTGTCGAGTCACATTTTATTATTGATTATTGCAACGTTAATCACTGGATAATTCTAACAGTCAATTTCTGGAATGTTTTTCAAAAATTCAAATGCTTTTGTCATAAGGTTCATTTTTGCCTCAAAACATGATGGGGTTACAAAGAGTGCGGGGCGGATCGGCGACTTAACAAACAATGGGTTTTACCCATTTTTTTTGCGTTGTTTGCCGGCCTTTCGCCTACAAAGATCCGTATGCCCTTGCGTATACGGTTGATTATTGTTTAAAACTACGCACCGTTCATAATTGCTTACGCCGGCGCGGCGCATAATTTTTTCACCCCGCACTTCTGTCTTGCTACCCTTTTTAAACAGACGTGATCTTACTGCTTATATTATCGACGACATTCGACATTTTTAAATAGTTAGACATATGTAGATATTTTTTATCAATAAAAATACATTTACATTCTAATCCAAATAAAACTCTTCATAATCATGTAAGTGTTTGTAGGTACGAGTAGAATATTTTTGATTCATTAGAATCGGACCCATAAGACAGCCCATTTAGTTATATGTTCTATATTACAGTGTTTTGTAGAGAAACAATGTTACCATCAAAATAGCGGATTTAATCCTTAAGTCCCCAAGCGGTTGCCGGCTACTAAAACTATTGTTCGCGAACAATAGTTTTTTCTATTGTGTCTGGTTTCTGTGTAGTCAATAGGTAAGATTGTTTCCCTACAAAACACTGGAATATAGAACATATAACTATAAATAAGTATCAAATCGCTGCAAACTCAAATGGTACGTGAACAAATTCTATATAACACTTTTGAATAAATAAATCCATAAAATAATGCAAAAAGGTTTACAACACCTAATAGAAATTAGTCACTTACCTTCCATTTCCATAAAAACACACAGATTGTCACTTTTAAACGCTCTGGAGGAATTTACTGACTGCGTACGTTCGATACACAATGGCAAATGACTCTTTAACAAGTGGAAACACGAGAAAAAGCTAAAAGTTACAATTCATGGCGGATGATTCCCCAGGGGAATCATCAAAGTCTCTGGCGCTTGGTGCCCCAGAGGCATCACGGATTTTTTGTTTGACGCCAGGCACTAAAGATTGCTAAAAAGACCTCCGCACGGAATCAGTTAAACTTTACTAATTTTTAAGCTAATTAAATTATTATTAAACTATTTAGATTTAATTTATTTTTACATTTTCCCCGACGTTTCGGTTGTTTTTCAGCAGCCATGGTCACGGGGAGACTAAGATGGCAGTTGTCTCAATGTTCCAGTGTAGTTATTTCAAAGTACCCGAACATAATTTAATCATTGGTGTTTCTATTTACGCAGAATGAGCTCAAAGTATCATGAAGTCTAGCCGTGGTTTGCTTCTTCTTGGGTTTGACTATTTTTATTACTGGATCCCAAGCTGGTGGTACATTCCAACCATCTTCTCTATTAAAATTAGGATGTTTTTTGATTTCAATAGCCTCGCGAAGCATCCTTGGTAGGAATCGGTGTTCTTTAGCGAGAATCTGTGGTTTGTCAAATCTCAGGTAGTGGTTGGTCCCCTGTTGCACATGTTCACACACAGCGAAACGTCGGGGAAAATGTAAAAATAAATTAAATCTAAATAGTTTAATAATAATTTAATTAGCTTAAAAATTAGTAAAGTTTAATAGTAGTAGTAGTGTAACAATTTTCAAAATTTTGTAATAAAGTGTTAAATAAACAACGCGATAAAATCCGTATATAGCAGTTAAATTTCAATGAATAATATTCGCGTAAATAGAAGACAATATTATGAAAAACAATATTTATTTATTTACATCATGCAACTATCCTTACAGGTACACCCAATTCGACAGTGCGCTACATAATTGTTCACCATAATCTAAATATGAACATAAAACTATTCATACACACACATTTATATGTATACTACTATACACATAAAATCTACTATTATATAAAAATACACACAAATAAACACAAGACATAAATATCGCTTATATAGGCGCATACAGTACCTAAAAAATAAAATAAAGCACTTACATGTGTTTTTTGTTTTAATCCATCGAAAGAATCATAGTCGCTGTGTATTTCTATAGCAATGGCTTGCCAGGCCAGGTCCTTAACATCTCTGTTATGGTAATCTTCGTGGTTTGTGTCCCATAAGCACGGCTATAATTAAGTGTTCGATATCGAACATCGCGCGTGTAAATAAACGTGCGCTAACAACAAAACAAACCTACTTGCTTCGGTCGTGCGACGCACGTTCCGTTCGGAATTAACGAGTGTGTGACGCGACTCCTACAAAATCTATGGAAGAGATGCGTTCAGAACGGTTTTTCCCGTGCGGGATTCCGAAGGCACAGGCCACCATGCGGAATTTCGAATCAGAGGAAACTTCGGACGGAAAACTACTGTTTGTATGTGGTAGGTCTATAGAATTGTATGGTGTGTTCCGATGGGCATATAATTGATGTTTGTTGGCCGTATGCTGCTACCGACTCAGATGCCAGTATTTTGGAAAGAATAATAAATAACGAAGAAGGCACATTTCACTGGTTTTACCGGGCTGGCGATATATTCATTTTAGATCGTGGGTTCAGAGACGTCTGTGGCGATTTGGAGCGATTCAACTACAGTGCCTATATGCCCGAAACCAAAGACCGCGGTGCAGACCAGCTTACTACTGAACAGGCCAATAGAACTAGGCTGGTCACTCTATGCCGCTGGGTAGTGGAAGTTATAAACGGCAGGTTCAAGCGAGACTTTAAATTGTTTAGACAAGAATATTTTAATCGCGCCTTAAGTCACAAGCCAAAACGCAGCGGCACTCATTAATGCATTTCAGACACCAATACAAGATAGTATTTATGCATCTTCGTTCGTGAATATAATTAATGAACGCTTTGAATTATCGAATCTCTTAGCGGACTATGTTATCCGTCATAACATAAATAGACAGAGGGCATCATTTGAAAGACTCAGCAGCGATCAATCTATTTTTGAAGACTTTCCGGTTTTTTCTGAAGAAGACCTAATTCTGTTTGCACTTGGCACATACCAAATCAAGTTGGCTCGCAGCTACTACGCTGAACACTTAGTTGAAGGCTTGTACAATATTGAAGTATACCGGGAGCGACAAATAAGTCAGCTCAGAGATTATATTGAAGAAGAAGACATTTGGTTATTACGTGTGCGTATACAATCTAGACATGTAAGGTCCAGAATATATTATTATTACAAAATAGAGAAGCAATTGCTCATTATTATTGCAGTTGTATGAGTGGAAGGCGCACAATCGGTTGCTGCGCACACGTTATGTGTTTAGTGTGGTATCTGGCATGGGCTAGACATCAAGACGAGGATATTTTATTACCGGCATCAGAACTCAGTGCTATTATTGTACATTAAATGTATTAATGTACAATAATGTACAGTGTGTCCTGATGACGGCAATAAAATATCCTCGTCTTGATGTCTAGCCGTACTAATGCCGTAATGTATTAATGTACAATAATAGCACTGAGTTCTGATGATGTTATCATTATTATTATTTTTGGCGATGTTTTGTCATAGTAGTAAATGTATTTTTAATGAAGTCTACAAGTCATTTTATTTTATTTCCTTATTTTTAAGACTAAACCTTAGTTATAATACGCTAAATCACAGGCTGACATATCTAAAATAAAAATGTATTTAATTCCATTAATAATTACACCACAGATATAAAACTTCTTGAGGGTGATCGTAGGGTGATAGAACACCAAAAAAAAAATTGTTCCTGGCCGAGATAGACCAAGCGCCATACGATTTTGCCCATTCTCCTTTAGAAACATTTCTAATCTGCCTGTTTACTTTCACGCAAAATTTTAACTTGCTACTTATTATTAAATTCATTGTTTACATGCATTAGGTGACTTTAAATTAAGGTAAAATTTAGTTAACTACTTGACAACTTCATACGTGTATATCGGGCTTTAGAAACGATTACAACGTTTTAAATTTTCATTACATAAACTGCGCAAAAAGGAATACAAAGTCAAGCCAAACAGCCAAACCAAAAACGGATTTGACATTA
Source organism: Catocala fraxini (assembly GCA_930367265.1). Classification (NCBI taxonomy): domain Eukaryota; kingdom Metazoa; phylum Arthropoda; class Insecta; order Lepidoptera; family Erebidae; genus Catocala; species Catocala fraxini. The sequence continues at coordinate 1,071,110 of OV884032.1, forward strand.
TTAACGGTTGACTAGTAAAATTATTTGAATGTTTTCATATGAATTTGAATTTTTTTCGTGTTATATTTGCAGTGTTAGTGGTAATATTTATAACAATGGATAGAACGACGAGTATAAAACCTAAAACAATGGCGGAACTGCTGCCCGGATTGAGTGGTAAATTGTATTGTTTATTTACATAACTGTGATGTTCCATATCAAACCTACAGAGTCTATTCCAGTGATTTTTGTTATTTTCAGGCATTCTATCTAAAGATAGTATACAGACCTTGACGGCCAAGAAGCAGCCTCGCCAAACAATAGCTCAGACGCGCTCCGCTGAGAAAATGATCAAACCTTTAACCATAGCTGAAATGAGAGCTGAAATACTAGGTAAGAGCTAGGTATACGACGTATATAATATTTAGCGATTATATTTATTATTCAAATATTATATAAAAAGTAGGATCGTCTACATATATCAGATTGGATATAAGATCTGTTTTGTAAAGTAAATAATTTGTTGTGATAATAAGTCAATATAACCACTCAATGAAAAATGGATTGCCGACGTCAGAATGTCGATGTAGTAAGTAAGAATTATAAATATTTATAATGGTTATGGATCATGAAAATAATGTATTCTATAAGCCAATAATAGTGAGAAACTTATAAGCAGTTAAAGGAAGATAGTCATAAACATTCCCCTATTGTGTTCATTCTTTATTAGTCAGTTTTAAAAAGGAATAAGTTTGTATAAAACATGTAATTTAAGTGCATAAATATGGCTATAGAAAGTAAACATCTGTAATCTGTCTACTGTTCTTTAGAAATCCATAATATGTATATCAACTATTGTCTCATATAAATACAACTTAGTATAAGTACACAAATAGTTAAGATGTACATATGTATTTCTATTTCAAATGATGATGAACATGATACATGGACATTTCAGCTTTAAAGGTTCAATCTCCCAGAAGAGTAGCTCAGGCCGCCACAGCTACAAAGAAGAGAACTTGGAACACATCAGTAAAGGTTGATAGCAAAATAGTGAGCCGAACAACAAACGGACAGATGATCAATAATCCTGTAAGAAAAGTGCTCAACTTTCAACCAAAGCCCAAAGTAAGTTCACATTTCACATTCACATTAAATGCGTACTAATTAGCTTACAATTCATATTTATTCAGTACATTTGCACAGCTAAATTAAATTTTATTGAAAATAACCAAATTGAGAGAGAATTGGTGGTGACACCCATTCTTATAATATAAGATCCACAGCTTTACTGTGAATTCTAACTACTAGATATTTTGAGTGAAGTGATATTATATTTTAGCTAATTGTATAAGATAAACTGTCTTAATTATTAAGCTATATCAATTTCTTTCAGTTTACTACTGACATATAATTATAAGAATAGAGTGATAACAATTTCATGTTTGTCGCTGGTTGGTTACATTTCACCATATATAATAAGACCTACTAAGATACTAAAATCCTAGCAGCAAAATTCATCAACATTATCTCCCCCTTCGTATTCAAACCTGGTAATTTCTGATATTGTTTAGACTTGCTGTAGATAGACAAGTTGTAGTAGCCTAAGCCTTAGGATTATCAGAAAAATATGTAACAGCAGGTCATTAACATTAAAACTTTAATCAACCATTGAAACATGATAAGTGCATTCTTTCTTTCTTGAACTTTGACACAAATTTATTATTTAATCATAAATATAACATCTATTTTATCCTATTCTATTTTTATCATGATAATTTTGAATCATGGCTTCTTTTAAACCATATTATATATGTATGAGTTATATTATGTTTAAGATGAGAAATCTTACATTGTAAAAGACAGGTTTAAGTTGTATTTGTGTATTATTGTATTTAAATTTGAATGTAAACACAATAATCAAATTCTTCCTATTTTAATTACCAAATAAAATTATTTCTGTAGCCCTTTATACATACCATTATTGCAGTCTGGACACCAACTTCTGCCTTCATCCGTTTTCGCGCCAGAAAAGAGAAATAAAATAAAATCATTATTATCTGTCACTTTGTCAATAAAGTTAAGAAAATCATTATAATTTAGTAAATTGACTTGCTGAACACAAGACATAACTTTCATAATATTGACAAATAACACTTGGATGATAAATGATAATACACCTTTGTCTATGTAGGTTTAATGTAAAGAGTTTTTAATAGTTTGTTTATTAAAAAACTACAGGCAATAAGTAGTTGTCACTAGAAAATAAGTTCTTCATGATCCAAATCATAATCAGGAAAACAAAAAGAAACATTTACATCTCTCTAAAATTGTTCTGAAATATAGCAATAATTCATGAAATTATGAGATTATATTACAGGGGCATTGAGTCATCTTATAATTTAAATAATTTGTGAATTAGTCAACTGACAGCTTTGTATAAATATCATACATACATATGCTCACGCCTTTATTAGCGAATGGGTAGGCAGAAGCATATAAGCCCATATCTCTTTTAGCTAAAGTGCTATCTATGGTATTAGGGTTTATGGTTACTTCAAAGATGTGCCCCATAGAAGCTAATAGGTTCACCCTAAACCTAGAATTTTTGACATAAACACCAGTAAGTAACACATTGCTCAACCCGCAAATCCTATAGATGACTGCATGCAAACATAAGTACACAAATATTTTAATATCATTTCTTTTGCATTTTGCAGGCAGTTTTAAACTTGCGTGCAGCAATGGCTCAAGACTCACCAAAATTTCCGAAACCTGACCTCAGAGCAAAGAAATCATTGTGCCTACAAGGTAACTATTGCATTTATTATTAGAATATTACCATTCACCAAAAGTCTACTGAAGCGGAGGTGACACAAAAAAGAACATCGGCCTCTTACTCTTCGGTGGTGTGAAACCACTATATATTTATATATACTAGCGGACGCCAAGTGGTCTAAATTCGCCCATAATTTATATAAATTTTAAATTTGATCGTTTTAAGGTTTTATTGTCTATAACTATACCCTTATAATCACATTTCATTTAGTCACCTACTCCACATACATATGTATCTAACCATAGTTACAAAGCATTTTACGAAGTCAACCGTACAATGCCGAAATAGTACGAACGCGATTCGACTGCTTGTGTCAAATATACATGGTTGTGTGTGTGTAGTGTTTATCCATTAATTTAATGTATTACTAATGCATATTTTATAAAAATATTAGGATTTGCCCCTCCTTCTCCATTTAAACTTTAACTGTGCCAAATTTCATACGCCTTCATCCGCGCAATTTTCGTAAAAAGTGGCACAAATGTTATTCTTCACATATTAATATATAGTTTTGCTTACACGTAGTGTCTCCGCTGCGTCACTATTACCTAGAACCGAAACAATATTATAACAATATATGCCACTGCCGCCGCGCCGCGTATTATGGGGGTCGATCCCCACACGGGACAAAAATTAGCGTGATCCACAAATGGTTGTTCTGAATCTGGTTGTTCTTTGTATGCGTTGTTTGTATGTTTGTAAAGTCCCTCGCGACTTACGAATGAATCCTAGAGCGGTAATGAGTTGTCTTTTTAAAAGAAGAGTGGTGTTTTGACGAAAGAAGAGTACTGGCCGCGGGCCTACTAATGCGCCATCTTGCATTAGTTGCCAGTATGGTGTTCTTTATTCTAAACTTCCTATGGTCTTGGTTTCAGGTCGCAATAACGTAAGAATTAGTGGAATAAGCAATATAGCAGAAACTCCACTTGTCAATATGCCAAAAAGGACCCAAAGGAGTCAAATAACTCTAGCTAATAAGGAAAATTTACCAAATAAAAACATCAAGAAGACTGCACGAACAAAGATTCCTTACCACAATAAACTTATAACTGCCGTACCTGACACTCCATTATCTAATAAATCTTGGAAGTCCAGCTGTGATGCTAGCTTCTTGCAGAAAGAAAAAGAAATTAACGACGAAAAACTGAAAGAATCGGCAGAGGAAAAGACCTTAGAAAACATTACTGAATTCACTCCACCAGCATCCACACCATTCAAAGAATACCGGAGTGTTCAAGAGTTCTTCCACAACTCAATTGATGCAGGCAATTCCACAATGTACCATGACAATACTATCATGTGTTTTGATAATCATGCAGGTTACAAAGATAACGCGAGAGAGGAGAGTGTAATAGTATCACTATGTGACCTCCTCAATAAAGCCTCAGTTAACAATTCCCTGAAGAAGAATAACACACTGAAAAACCAATCACAGAAGATCAGTCCACAGAGTGAAGTGGATCACTTACTGCAAATGGTCAACCAAACCGAACACTATATTAAACTTATCGAAAACAGTATTGCTGCATTTAATAAAATGAAAGAGTCGCAAGTAACCCATTTGGAGTCTCTAAAGAGAATGATAAAAGATAAAGAATGTATAGACAAAAGTATTATTGCGGTCCAGGTAACGCCGAATGCTGGTAAAGACGTAAATCCTGAAAATGACCTAAATAGTAAATCTAAACAAAGCCGAGAAAATTCAGTAATAAAGTCTGCAGTCAAATCGCCGTCATACAAAGTACCTAAAAAAAATTTCTGTTTAAGAAAGAAGATGTTCTGTAAGTCTATGCCCAATGTTTCCAATAATGCTGAAACGCCAATTAAAACAGACATGGGGAACCGAGCTTTAAGTATGTACATGAAAATGAAAGAACACATGAATTTCTTAACTACCCCAGTGTCAACGCGCTCCCTCGATGTACTAGACACACCAGCAGTGACATCAAATAATTTACAAAAACAGCTTGATAAACTTTACGAATACTAAAAAAATAGGTAAAATTGAGAAAATTTATTTAAATATAGTATCTTATAAAAATATTTTGTTAAACCCATGTGTTAGATTAGTTGTAATTGAGTTTATAAATTATGTATTGTGGATGTTTCTAGGTTTTTATTTTAGAACAATTGTGCTACAGGTTGGCTATGTAATCTAAGTCTTTATCTTACCTTTGGAGATAGTGTTTCACGCCCCTATAGTCTATAATGAGCATGTTAAATATAATTTGCATATATTTATGGCTTGCATATTTTGAATATTTTACTAATTATACTGATACAATTGTTAACTAACATTTTTGTATATTATAGCACTTATGACTGAAAGTTGTGAAATAGCCTTACAAATTATACAATGAATAATATATTACAATTTAATTAAATATATTTAATTTGAATAATGTGAAATTTTGTACAAAATAAAGATTTGCAAATTATTACATTTTATTCTCATTTATTCTTTCAAACTATCCCCTGGCAGTTAGACTAATCTGCAATTGGACAGACGGGCTTTTTGATTCTTCAATAGCATTTTATTGTTTGTTAACTTTTGTGAAGTAGTACACATATTTGACATTTTGCTTATAGTGCTATCTTTGGGGCTCCCAAAGACGGGCTCCCTGCCCCAAAGATAGTACTTAAGTCACGTAGGAAATAAAAATACAGAAGTTTTTTTTTATGTAGGTAGTAAGCCAGCTTTTATTTTATATGAAGCCGTCTCAAAAATCAAGGTCACTGACCTCTACAATAATCGCCGAACTGGATATCACAGCCAAAAAAGTGATTCCATTGAAATTTTGCTATTATAGCGCAGTGAGCAGGAGAGACTGTACCTGGAACTAATACTGGCGATGAACAAAGAGCAGCGATAACTCAGTGGGGGACCAACAGACTGCAATGCAGAGGGTTCGAACCCACGACGCGCACCTCTGACTTACGGAAGTTATATGACTTTTCGAAATTATGTGCGTATTGATTGACAATTATCGCCTGCTCGGTGCCTCGGAGAGCACGTTAAGCCGTAGGTCCCGGCTGCCATGAACATCTACGGCAGTCGTTATTGAGAGAGTGTCGACACAAAAGATCCTACTGGGTCGAAGTGTCGGCGGTCTGCACTGACTGGCCCCCACATAAGATAAGCGATGAACAACATTGAATTAACAAGGTAAATTTCTATAATAAACCTTGAACTTATATTAAACATACTAAATACTTCAAATACTGATATGACTCGTAGAACATCGAATATTCACAAATATTTTACCATTTGCAATTTGATGTCAATATATTTTAATGCACAATCAATAGCGGCGCTGTAATTGGAAACAATATTGTCATATGTACATACGAGTCAGCCTGTCTAGCAGTCTAGCGTGTAATAAAACAAGTCAGTAAACATTGTGCTCAAAGTCATTCAATGATTGGACACTGATAGTTTGCAATTTAGTTATTACTATATTACTCATTTAACGTTATTTTCTAGAGTAATGGCAATTCTATTTCTACTACTCAACGTTGACGTTAACTCACAAACAAGTGACTCAGTAAAGCAAAGCAGTACAGTACATATCTGAGTTCACAGCAGGGACGCGGTGAACTCCTTTCTAAATTAAATTACACTACATTTTACTTAGTATGATTTCGCTTATATTACCTTTGGCAACACTTCCAAGATTGTTATTTGTCAGCTCTATTACTCTATAGCAAAGAGTAACACTATAGTCTATTTCAAAAGTTGATCTTTGGTTGATCAAGGTCTATTCATATGTAGCATCTCTACTTAATCTGTGATTCATATTCTGTGTTTGTGACTGTTTGTTGATAAGTGTTATCAGAACAGAATTAAATACTTTCTTTATCATTGTTCTACGTACAGAATAATCGATTTAGATCGTAAGCGCGCATACTGTGAATACAAAAGAAAAATTACTTTTAGAAAAATGGCCTTATCTAAACCAATTATGAATTTAATGGCATCGTATTTACAGAACTTATATTTAAATCCAATAAAAACTAAAGCGATTACAAGGTAAGTTTCAATTTATGTAAATAGAAGTTATGAAACTTTTATCGCATTGATTAGTTGTTGTGCAAAGTTTAGTTCCAAAGTCTAACTTTACAAACTTGTTTTTCCTTGAAATCGAAGTTGCAATGTCTGATTTGTAAGTTTTCTTTTAGCTGTATAGTGGGTACGGCGGGCAGCGTTGCTTCTCAGGTGGTTGCCGGCGATAACATCAGGCTAGATCCAATTTTATCCTTTGGTTTATATGGGTAAGTAATGTAACTACATTAATTAATTATGCATAAATTATACATATTGCTAGTAATTAAGTATTTTATATTACATATCTAGATAACTGTTAATATATTTTATTAAGTAGAATTATATTGTTGTTTAATATATGATATTTCTATGAGGCCAGTCATAATTAATACCAACTTGCACATATTATTAATCATTTAAACAGGAAGTATTTCTTACTTTTATATAGATGTTAAATATGAGAGATATTTTATTTAAAATAAAATACATAAATATCTTCCTTCTTCACTAGTAATACACCAATAACAATTTAAGTTTGGTAAAGGTCCTATTATAGTATTTTAGATCTTTAACCAGACAATTAATAGTTGATATAACCACATCAAGATACTTAGTCAAAAAATAATTAAAAAAAAAAAATATTTTTTCTAATAATTAAACTCCACACTATATGCCTCCTGCAAGGTGTGCATTACCGCAGCAAAAGTAATAAAATGTTGTGCTTTAGAGTATATGTAATATACTGCACGAGCACTTTTTTTTAGCCATTCAAACACAGTCAGGTTATGTAAGAAATGCGGTGGATAACAGTTTTTTAAGTGTATTTAGTTAATTATTGAGTGTAATGAGATGTGTTACATGTAAATAGTTGAATATATGTATACACGAATTATTGGAATATGTTTTATTACGCATTTCTTTTAGAATCTCGTACAATTAGACTGCTTATAAAACTGATCTAGTCATGGTAAATTATCCCATATCCCATCAATGATATTTGGCAAGATAGCAGATTCTTATGAGGTATGTATAAACGTTATAAACTAGACCCTAAAATGCATACTTCAAGTACTAGGACCTAATAACCTTATTGAACGTTTACATGTACATCTCTGAAAGCAATTTTTTTTTCAAAATCTGTTTCCACAAACATTGTAAACTAATTCAAAACAATGTTTGTACAAATCTATAGCTTTCTATGACAGCATTTTATATAAAATCTAGCAAATGGTTAAACATTGTCACAGTGGAAAATTGAATATCTTCGCAGTTTAACGACACACAAATTTAATTTAGACATACACAATAAGCTCGCGACATACACTACTTTTTGGATCTAATTTTTTCTTCTACGTTCATGGGTTAAAAAATGTTCCACTAGGACAACGTTATTGCAGCAGAAACGGATTTTGATGAATAACTCTTCAATGGTTGGTTACACAAATTTTTACTTACCATACACAATTACACGACGTCATACATTGAAAAGCGATTAAACTCAAAGTATAAAATTCACACCTTTTACGCTGGGGCAACGCACACAATGTTTCAAACATTACTACAGCAAAATCTGTTTTTCTCGAATAACTTTACAACTACAACTTGAACAAATTTTGCAATTAGTGAACAAATTATTCTTCACAATGAACTAATTATTTATTATACTCTCAACTCTCTAAAGCACAACAGTTTATTACATTTTGCTGCAGTATTGCACACTCCTGCAAGTTGTTTATTCTGTGATATCTTTAAGTTAAATATTTATTGATAAATTAACAAATTGATAAATTTATTTATTCTGTGATATCTTTAAGTTAAATATTTATTGATATTTAATTGATTTAGAGTCTAGATCTTGCCTCAATGATAACTTAAGAATAGTATTTACAAAAGAAAGTAAGTCATCTTTAATGTTTCAGATTGTTATTTGGAGGAACTATTCCCCACTATTTCTATGAATTACTTGAAAGGATATTCCCTGAAGAGATTGTGGCATTTCCTCTAGCAAAGAAGCTTCTGTTTGAAAGATGTATATTTGCTCCGTTCATGCAAGCCTTCTCTCTATACACCTTGGCAAGGTTTGAGGGCAAGAACCACAATGTAGCTTTAAAACAACTGTTTGCATTGTACTGGCCAATATTAGAAGCTAATTGGAAATGGCTTACACTGTTCCAAGTCATCAACCTGGCCTTAGTGCCGCCAATGGTGAGTAGACATAATAATTGGAAGATGGGCACATATAGGTTTTATAAGACTAGTGGAAGAATAAAATCTGTCCACCTATTAGCTATGTTAACGGCATATCTGCTGTACCAGCAAAATGATGACCTTGTAAATTATTATCTTATATCTATATCAAAATATGATACTGTAAAATTAAGCTGTAAGCTAAAATAAAACTGAGTTGTGAGCATGTTTGCACCACACCATACAACCTTGGGGCTAAAATCATCGCAAAGGGATTATAAGTTCAGATGCTAAAGTATGAGCTTGATACTTTGATTATGAAGTGGGAAAAGCCTTTCCCCTTAGCACATCCTTATAGAAGTACATTAGTCTAAAATAATAATTATATTTTCCAGTTGAGAGTCCTCTTCATGAACCTCGTCGGTTTCGGTTGGGCAATGTTCCTGGCCACTAAGAGGCGTCAACAAAGTCAGAAAAAGAACTGAATCTACAATGATGCTCAACAGTGGGTGGTGGGTGATTATAGTTATATATCTGTGATTGATAAAACACAATTGACTTAAGATTCATAAATATTTACTAAGTATTGTTTGTGACCATATGTGAATGGGTTCAGAGTTGGGCGGTTGATGACCCTGTGTGACGTAAACTAACTATCATGTTATTTTAGGCAGAAGATTGGTTACTTATAAATAACATATAATTATTAAAACTCTTCCGATCTTATTGGACAGTATTCTGTCTAACACAAGTCACAAATTAGTTACCTACGGCATAACTTTTGTAAGCATACTAATAAAATAATTTTCTTCAAGGCTAAATTAGCATTTTGCAATAAATATTATATAAATTATAATAATTGTAACACTTATACAATAAGAAATAGACAATTATCTAAATTTATATTTTTGCTGTGGTGAATTGGTTAAGCATGGTGTGTTGTTACTCAGTAAGTACATTACTCTCAGGATTTTAAAAATAATAATAGGTGTAAGAAATGTATTGTTAATAAAAAAATATTTTGTTCAGGGTACTTTATTTGACAACAGCAATTGGATCCAATATCTATATACCAATAGATTTTTATCTAAATATACACTTCGTGAAATAGTCTAGCACTATGACGCTAAATCAAATCGGAAAAATCAATTCTTAGTGCATTTAATTAGATTTGTCTACACAAATCAAATGTTATATGTTAAGTACATATGTCTTTGTATATTTTGATATTTTATATTAAATCGTTTCACTGTTTTTCTGAGTATTATTGAATATCTCACATAATTATTGCTTATTATTATTGAAACAAATCATCCGTTTCAATTGTTTTACAACGCAATTGTTTACATCACTAACAATATCTTATTAACTATATTATTAATATAATTTTTAAAATAAATATCAATAGTGACTAGTAAAATTAAAATAATTGGAATAATTTAGTGTAAATATCAGTTGTCAATAAATATATTGCACTTATAATAAAAGTAGGTACTTACTCGACGTTTCGACTAGAGTATTTAGTTACCAAATAATAAATTATAACAAAATAAAATTACCAACAAATAAAAATGTAATAAATTAATTAGAGATCGTTTCCAATAAGGAATTTATGATAAGCACATTTGACTAGATAAAGTATCTTAATCTATTTTTGATAAAACACCATTAAAAAATTCAATTTGGCCTATTACCTACCTCACACAGTATTTACATTTCGATCAAAAATACAAAATATGAATAGTGGTGTGAATACGAAAATTCTATAAAAATAAATAGAAGTGCTTTTGATGTTGAAATACATTTCAAAAGATAATGAAGCGCCTTTTGTCTAAATCCTGTGTCATTCTGTTCTGCTCATTGACATTATAAACTACTTTTGTTGCAAAATCTCGCGGATTACATATATTACTCGACGGTAACGGTACTGCTTCTGTCGCAAAAATTAATTAGCGAACTTTTAGTGCTTGTCAACATAATGAGTACCATTTAAACTGAACAATACAATGTTATATGTTTGCTATGTTCGTATAGCATATTATAATTTAAATACTAAAGCAGTTCGCTTTAAGGTCACAGCACACATATCAACTCGAGCCGTGCAGTATTCTTTGTATGAAACGCCATACTGCAACGCACACTAACGTATCGTAATCGGTCGGCGAGCCGTAAGCGGGGCGTCGCCTAGCCGTAGCCGAGTCGACGTACCGGATCCGCTTTCGTTACGTGTTTACGTTAGTTTGACGGCGAGGCGAAAGGCAATACGGTTACGTTCCCTTTCAGAGTTGATATGTGTGCCTTTCATACCTTTACTTGACGGTTGACTTTTGCGACAGATTTAAGTCTGCAAGAGTTGATAAATATTTCGCAATAGTGATAATCGCAATCTGCATTGCTATATTATTAGCGCTATACACGCGAGTTAATAGTACGGGTCGAATAACTAGATATGTACTTTGCTGTTATAGTTTTGTAAACACGAATACAAACGTATAACTCGAGTTTAAATAGTAGTTTCTCGTTATTACATCTTTTATCAACTCTTGCTAATCTATACATAGTACAATCATCCCTCTATCTGCTGAGGTTTTCAACACGTATCCACCGAGAAGTATATTTGCAATTTATGCTCTGAATCGCGTGATCTCGTAACAAAAGCGGTTTTGTCTACGTTGTTATTCTCTGTCTTCCCGCGGGGACCGGGACCAGCTCCGTTGTGAAGACCTGCTGCTGTAGCTGGTAGACGGGGTCGAAGGCGTGGGCCTCCGGTAGGGGATCGGGCGTTTGCGAGCGCTGTTGTTAATGTGTTAGTTGTTAGTAGAATGGCGGTGGAAGTTAGTACAGTTAAGATGAAATGAAAACATGCACAGAATTGGTATGAAAACATGGACTGAATAGGGTAATCTAGACTTCTTGAAAGATTCTCGAGTTTACATTGAATTTTATAATTGTTTTAATAATAGAGTACAATACAACTTTATTTTTAGCAGAATAATATGGCATCATTGACTTTTTCGAAAAATATTATTATAATTATGGAATACAACTAATTGGTTAAATCAAAACTTACCGTGTAAATAGCAGTAAAACATGTAGCCTAAAAGCACTTTCATTATTAAAAAAATATTTTAGCTTGTCTACCATGCAGCAAGAAAAAAATAAAATCACCAAAATATTCACAATAAACTTTAATGTGGTAAAACAAAATGAATAATCTTGAAACAGAAAAACACACTGGCGGCGTGTTCTATGGGTAGCATACTGTCTACTTGTGGCGGCGGTCACTGTAAACTCCCAAACATTTGGCTTATCTTCTTCTATATTTGAATTTGTTTGACGTGTACGTTAGATCTATTATGGGTGCGCTACGGAGGAAAAATAACCGTTAATTGCATTCTTAATTATAAAATATGGTCCCTTACGCTTCCTCACTTTTTAAAATATCGTATTATATCATTCTTAAATTACAATAAATGGTAAATGTTAAATTTCAAAGTAATTTTTGGCTAATTAGTATAATTTTAAAATATATGTATTTATACGTACTAAAAAATCAACAATGTGTTTTTTTAAATATAGATTAGATTGTTTTATTTTCTTGTTAAAACACTTAATTCTTAAATCTAGTAGCACACCCCGTTAGCATGATCAGTGTTAGACGCACACACTCAAACACACTGATAAATTATTATGAAATACTGACCAATGAAATGATTATTTATATCTATATTGTCACAGCCAATACTAGAATATACTTCATATACATTTGATTAAATTGGACACCCAGGTGGCTAAGCACAAAATAATGTAACGAGTCAAGAGAAACAGATCCACTTTAGAAGCAACCTAAGCTTAACATAACAATCAAATGTACAAGTATTGAGAAACTAAAATGGTTGTTATCATACCACACAATGTACACAGCCTTTTAAATGTTTGTCTATCGGTCTGTTTGACTGTACGGGCTAGTCTTTGGAATTATTGGGTAATGAAATTTTACACACTAGTAAATAATTAGGCGATGGGTAATCTAGACTACAACATTTTCATAACGAATCAATATATTTTTTTAAATTATAGTTCGTTAATTATCGCGATCTATGTTCCTGACATTAGTGTCAAAAATATCAAGCGCCTAAGTGTATAGTGTATTTCGAGGTGTATCTCTTGATCACATTAGCCAGTGCTACGCCAGTAAATAATAAGAAGATAAATAAAGGGTTTTAGGAATATATTAATGAAAGTAGGTCCTTAATATTTTAATACAAATACATAATATTACTTAAACTAATCCACACTAGCACAATCACTTCACTAATCGGAGCTACTACTCGTGTCTTCAGAACTCGTGCTATATTTTCGTGACTTTTTTCTATAAAGAAAACAAAAAAAAATAGATAATAGGAAATAATAATATTAAACTTATGTAGCATATCATGGAGTTACGGAGTTACTTGGATTAATGGTTTTTTAAATGACATTTATAGTATATGCCGCTGCACGTATGCAGACTCGTTATTTGGTCCGATACATACGAGGAACGAAGGACATGGGTCAGCATTATTATTACATAAAGGACTACAAGACTCATCTTCGCATAATTATAGCCGGACCATAGATTTAAAAGTTCCCGGAATTGGCATTGTGCAGAAGCTACCCTCCATTTTACAAGCGTCTCGGCCTCCGTAACAGTTTTTTGCCAGTCAGGCAGTCTTTTTGTTAGCCATATTAGTAGCAGAAAAAAATGTCCCTCTTTTACATCGGATCACAGTTAAATATCAAATCATGAAAATGAATAACTCCTGTAACTATATGATATGACATAAACGAAAATATAATAACAAGCACACATCTATAAAATACAAAAAAAAAACCAGTATAACAAGCGGCACACGGGAAAATGTTAAACACACAGTGCGTGCGATCATTACGACATACATTCAGGATTTTATTGCTGATTAATACGTGCGTTAATAAGTTACAATATTACTAAAATGGATCCATAGTGGCTATTTATAAGATAGATTCCTAAAAGCATTTGATAGTTGGTTCAATACAATGTATCCTCAAATAGGATGTCATGAATGATCACACTTATAAAATCCCTAGTTGAATATAGTGTTTTAACTGATTAAAACATGTAGTAGAGTGAGTGAGGCACAGTGGACAGTGGGGGCGGCGTCAGAGCACAGAGCAAGCGCTTCGCAGGCCGGAGTACCTGGTGATCCTGCGCCTGTCGAGGAAGCTGGGCGAGCCAGCGCGCCGCGGTATGGAGGGCGAGCGCGAGCGCGTGCGCGCGCGCGTCTCGCTCGATCTACGGTAATCGGCGTACACGCCCGTCATTGTTCTGATCGTGGGAGGGATCGTTACGTACGCAAGCATGCATTCGATAGGTTCGATTTCATAGACAAACAGAAATAGTTGATGTTAATATTGTGTTTCATTTGTAATAAGTAATATATTGAGCTGCTTCTAGTCAAATCTATCAAACATAAAAAAATACCAATGATATTTCAAAAATGGTGTTTGATAGAAACAGCTCAAGGTGAAAGCTTCCAACAAGAAATTTAGAAAACATTAATAATAATATGATATCCCACGCATAGTTGTTTTATGATTGCGCGGTGGTTAGTTTATTGTTGGAAGCTTTGCGAGTTAAATGCATTAGAGTGGCGGTGTGGTGTGCGGTGTACCTGGAGGAGCGCGTGGAGCGCGAGGACGAGCGCGAGGAGCGCGACGTGCTGCGGCTGCTGTAAGAGCTCGAACGACTCGAGCGGGAGCGTCTGCGCACATACATACACACATATGTCATAAGTCATAACGGGCACCATATAGGCCGCTTTTCGTATAGTTTTAAATTATATACAAGAAACAGAGAACCCAATCTCACGCTCTACTTTGATGTCAACTATCGAGTGATTTGTCTATTTGCAACCAAATGATGTATAGAAGTATGTTAGATTTAAATAACGATCACTTTTATTGAGGGAAAAATATCAGATTGTGTTTTCTTTAAAACATCCACATCAATTGTTTTATATGGACTATTTTACATTTACCCGTAATAAAG
Organism: Catocala fraxini; assembly: GCA_930367265.1. Lineage (NCBI taxonomy): Eukaryota > Metazoa > Arthropoda > Insecta > Lepidoptera > Erebidae > Catocala > Catocala fraxini. The sequence continues at coordinate 1,086,230 of OV884032.1, forward strand.
AAAAGGAAACTTTGTTTTTTTAAATTTTTGGCTCGCGAACTGACATCATACTTAAAAATAGCTATAAACTAAAATCATTACATTGTATGCCCTCTAAAATAGTGAGCACAGCATTCACATATACTCGGCAGGCTACATTTTGAAAATAATATACAGTGGTGGACATATAATTAGAAACATTTGCGACGTATTTCACATTATACAAGGCACATTGCAGTAAAACTTTTGTTTTTGGAAATAAAACAACAAAATGCATAGAATACGTTCAACAACTTATAATTAATTAAAAAACAAATAAATATCCCGAGTTTACAACTACCATTTAGATATTTAGTTACGTACAAACAACTAAACGACATTTGCAGTACCATCCGTCATGGACAAGTAATTAGAAACAATAAAGAAATGAGGTAAAAATCAAAGTTATTAACGTGTTAACGTCATCAATTTCAAATTATTTATGTAAAATTATCTTTGGTTTAAAAATTAATATAAAGTTTCATAGCCTTTGTTATTAATGACGGCTCTGGAACGACGTGGCATTGATTCAAGTAATTTCATACATTTATCGAGTGGGATCGAGTTCCATGCTTCAACAAAGGCTTCGTTAAGTTCATTTTGACTGGAATTACGTTTAACGGAGACTTTTTTTTTAACGACGTACCACAAACTTTCAATAGGATTTAAATCGGGATTATTTGCAGGCCAATTTAACATGGTAACACGTTGCTAACTAAGAAAGGATTTAACACTGCGGGTCTTGTGTTTGGGTCGTTATCGTGCTGAAAGATCCAGGTCACAGACAAATGGTCGTCGGTGTAGGGAGGAATCATTGTCTCTTCTAAGATGTTTTTATATTGAAATTGATCCATTATACCTCCAATCTTACGGACGGGTCCAACTCCGCAACCAGAAAAACATCCCCATACTTTAATGTTACCACCGCCGTGTTTGACTATGCTCCTCGTGTGTTTATAATCAAAAGCATGGTTTATTGGACGTCTGACGTAGCGTATGCCGTGTGAATTCACCATATTTATTTTTGTTTGATCCGAGAATAACACTTTTTCCCACTCTCGTACGGCCCAGTTAAGATATTTCTTTGCAAATAATAATCGCTTCTCTTTGTGTTGCTTGGTAGGAAGCGATACCTTTCGAGAAACCCCTTCCGAACAATTTAGCTTCCACTAATCTGCGGCGTACCAGTTTCGAGGAAATGTTCCTTGGGTCATCAGGTGAAAAAATTTCATTTCTAATCTCGTTGGAGTCTTTAAAGGGGTTTTGTTAAGCTACACGTATTATTTGCAAATCTTCCCGGGGAGACGTTTTCCTTGGACGAGCTTCTCTAACAACACTTTTAGTAGATCCGTTTCTTTTATAATGAGCAATAGCGTTGAAAACTTTCTATATGATTAGCAATTCTTCTATAAGTCCACTTTCGATCTAAATGTAATTTAACAATTAATTGCCTGGTTGACTCGTCACAACTCTTATTTTTACCCATTTTTAACAAAACTCGTAATTCCAAATTGACGTTTAATTGCCGCCGAAACTACAGAAAAAGCGTGGAAAGAGGTTATTTTTTAAATTTCAAAAGTGGAACGAGCCATGGATCATGTTTCTAATTAGTTGTCCAAGTGGCCAGTAATAGAAATTCAACTATCATTCATATTTAAACTCTTTTAATAATTAAAGATAGAACAGTTTTTTTTTAAATATTTTATGACTTTTTAACTCATTAGCTATATTCTGGCATAGTTAATAGTGATTTAATCTATATATTTTTTACTCATAACGATAGTTCATTCTGTGTTTACCTGAATTTTATGTACTGTTTATAATTATATGTCCACCACTGTACATTAAAATAACAGAAATAAAAATATACAAAGATCAGAAATTGAGAAGCTTTAAGAAGCTTCATCAAAAATAAAAATAATTACAAATTTAAAGTTTAAGTACAGAGTCGGTTATTCATCGCTTTATGTATTTCAGTCTTTACTGAGGCTAAAGAACTTGTGAAGATATCGAAATTAGCGCGAATATCATTATAGAATTTACCCATTCTATACAGAGGACTATGACTACCCACATTAGTTCGAGCTCTTGGAAGCGAAATAGTTTTTCGGTTGCAAAGGAGGCTCCCCGGACGCGGGACGACAAAGTGTATGTTTGCCAAGATCTCCTCACAGTCAGTGTATCCATTAATTATTTTATAAAGGAATATAATGTCAGATGCCTTTCGCCCCGAATACAAAGATGACATTTAGAAATATTCGAGTCTAGATTGATAGGAGATTAATATTCTGCACATGTTATTTGTGAACGTAAGATGATAAAAAACTTATTTTGGACTCGTTCGACTCTATTTGCATGTACAATATACGTTGGGATCCAAACAGAGCTTGCGTATTCAAGGATGCTTCGCACAATACAATTATATACGGGTATTATAACTTTAGGGTCCTTAAAAGATCTGAGATGTTTTGAAAGGAATCCCGTCATTTGGTTGGCTCTCTTAACCACAGAATCTATAACATGTTCTCTAAAACTAAGGTGTGCATTCAATGTAACACCGAGATCACGAATGGGCTATAACCTCACTAAGCTCTAAACCAGAGGTTCCTAGACTTTTTTTTCATAGACTACTTTCAAAATTTAGCAGGTGCACGTGGACGGGGGATCCACGTGCACCTGCTAAATTGTCAGTTACATTTCTACCATATTCTTTGGCATTCGTATTTATATTTGATCAAATCTCTACCGGCTGACCTTTTTGTTTGAATTTCTCAAGTCTGAACCTACCACGGTAGGCGGGCTGACGTAACAGTCGCTGAGCTTCTTAAAATATTATCTGCCTACAATGATAGGTAAAGTCAAGCCAACATTTTTATTTTGAACTAATGGGTTAGACTCTAAACCATTAATTTTGTAAGGTGCAACAAACGGTTTCTTTCTTTTTGAAAATTTTATTACGAAACATTTACTTTGATTTAAGACAATGTGGTTGTTATTACACCTGCTGTTTAGATAGTTAAATTCAGCCTGCAATTTGTGTATATCAGAATTTGTTTTGATGGTTGTATAGAATTTTAGGTCATCAGCGTATAGGTGGAACTTACATTTCAATGTCTTTGCTAAATCGTATTAAATATTAAGAAATACAGTGGCCCTAGATGCGAGCCCTGTGGAACGCCCGAAAGAATATCATAGCATAGTGACTCGAAACCACTGACAACAACAAATTGAGATCTATTTCGCAAATATGATTCGCACCAACAAAGCAACGATCTGTGGATACCCATATGGAGAATTTTGTCAAGCAAAATATTCGTGATCTATAACATCGAATGCTTTGCTATAATCTGTGTATATAGCATGTAACTTTTTGCCACCATCCAATGCCAGGGCAACGTCACTCACAAAATTTATTAGATTAGAGGTGGTAAACTTTTTTTGGTAGAAATCCGTTTTGATGGATGTAAAATTTGTTTGACGTGCCAGAATATCTTTTTATGTACCATTGACTCTAGAACCTTTCCAAACGAAGACAGTATCGAGACCGGTCTATAGATTGATATTGAGGCCTGGTCATGGTTTTTTTTAAATTAATTTTTATTCATTTTAATCTACTTAACCCAGTGGTCGACAACCTTGTCGTTCTATAAAACCAAATATAGCCAATCCACAAGTAAAATCTATTTCAAGAGCGATTTTTGTTAAGCTATGCTTTAGCATTATTGTGGAAAAATTTGGATTGAAAGTACACCCTCAAGCTTGCTTTCAAATAATTCTTAGTTTAACTAACAGTAAATTAAATAAAATTGTATATAATACTTTTAAGGCAAGATAAAAAGTAACATTCCGTGTCTGCACTAAAATTTTAGAGCTGCCAGCCGAGAAGTCATAGAGCTGGATGCGACTCGCGACCCGCGGGTTGCCGACCACTGATTTAACTGATTTTGATGAATCACTTTTTTCTTCCTTTAAGGTATTTTTTTCTAATGGAATTATAGACATTATAATGGCCAGAAATACACGCTGCTTTTATTACTAAGTTAGCTATCATGTATTTTGTCGTGTTACGCGAGCATCGAAGGCATTACTGACAGTTTTTCACATCATTCCACTCATCAATGAGATTTTGACAATACCTTGTAAGTTAAATATTTATTAAAGAAATTTAAGTCCATGTAACATTGAAATTAAACTACTATATACGGATTTTATCGCGTTGTTTATTTGACACTTTATTACAAAATTTTGAAAATTGTTACACTTCTACTACACTATTAAACTTTACTAATTTTTAAGCTAATTGAATTATTATTAAAACTATTTAGATTTAATTTAATTTTACACTTTCCCCGACGTTTCGGTTGCTTTTCAGCAGGCATGGACACGGGGAGACTAAGATGGTAGTTGTCACAATGTTCCAGTGTAGTTATTTCAAAGTACCCGAACATAATTTAATCATTGGTGTTTCTATTTACGCAGAATGAGCTCAAAGTATCATGAAGTCTAGCTGTGGTTTGCTTTTTCTTGGGTTTGACTATTTTTATTACTGGATCCCAAGCTGGTGGTACATTCCAACTATTAAAATTAGGATGTTTTTTGATTTCAATAGCCTCGCGAAGCATCTTTGGTAGGAATCGGTGTTCTTTAGCGAGAATCTGAGGTTTGTCAAATCTCAGGTAGTGGTTGGTCCCCTGTTGCACATGTTCACACACAGCAGACTTCAACGAGCGTTGGTGTTTTACATCAGCTATGTGTTCTTTTATGATTTTTATATTTATGAGTCCGCAGTCACAATCTATTTTATAGACCCCTGCATCTTGTAAAGGTAGTTGTTTAATATATAGTAGTTTAATTTCAATGAATAATATTCGCGTAAACAGAAGACAATTCCATGTAACATTTTAATTTGTGTTTTTAGGGACAAAGATTACGTTATGATTTACAGATTGAAAAATGGAAAATTGCAGAAAATAAATGTGAATTTTCCTAAAGAAATTAACTATATTTTTAACTCAGAATAATGGTTTAAATCTACAATTTCAGTTTTCGGTACGCTGTCCCTTACACCCAGTATATACATAATAATATATTAGTGAGTACCTACTCATAACCTTTATACAGGGTGTCCTAGTGTGTGAATCAAATTGTAACGGGAAATTTCTTAGGCGAGGACCTTTCAAAGGTACTAAACAAAAAATAAAAATTATAACCTTTGTATAAAAATAAAATATAAAAGTTTTACTATTATTATAGTGAACTAACCTTGACGAGGAGTAAGATCTGGAGCGGGAGTGCGTGGAGCGGGAGCGCGAGCGGGAGCGCGAGCGCGAGCGGGAGGCGCGGGAGGCGCGGGAGGCGCGCGAGGGCCGCGAGCGCGAGCGCGTGCGGCGCGACGTGGAGCGCGACCAGCTGCGCCGGGACGCGCTGCGCGAGCGCTTGTGGGCGTCGAGCGCCGGCGCCGCGCTCGCAGCCGCCCCCGCCGTCGCCCCCGGACTCTTCTCCTTCGGAGCCGCCGGCGACTCCTCGGCCCCTTTACTTTCCTTCTCCACTTGCGGCGATTTCTCCCTCTGTTTTTCCACCGCGAGACTCGGGTTCTGCTTTTTCGACTTCTCGCTCTCTTTTGGCTTGGAATCGCTCCGTCCGGCCTGGGATGTGGACGGACCGTTGGTCTCCTCGTTCCTTCTCCGTTCCATGGAGGCTTTAGCCAGTTGAGCCAGTCTCTCCTTCAGTCTATTTAACTCTTTGAGGTCTATCTCCTCCTGCCGGTCCCGGTCGTCTAATCTCAGGAAGTCGTCGTCGGAGTTGCTGCGCTCTGTGGACGAGCTGCGCATGCACACCACTCTAGGGTTGTAGTTTTCTAAGTCTTTACTTTTTTTCTTTTTGGGTTGCAGATCAGACGGAGATTTTATGTATTTACGTTTGTCTTTTTCTGGAAGTTTCTCTATAATGTCTCGATAGCGTTCTGGGCTCCGGCGCGCGGGTGAGTAACTGAGACTAGACGTGCTTCTACTTTTGCGTGCCGAGCGCGACCTTGATCTATCTTTATGAGAGTCCCTCCGAACATGATTTCTTTCCTTCTCTGGTCTCTCTCTATGCTCGCCTTTTGGCGATGTCGTCCGACGCTCCGAAGACTTCTTAGTCTTCGCACTAGGAGTTTCACTCTTTCGTTTCTCCTTTTTTGAACTTCTACGTGGAGTGGGAGATTTCGATCGACTCGGCGAGGCCCTACGTCTGGGTCTTTCTTCGGGCGTGGGTGATTTTCTACTTGGTCTACTGCTTGCCCGTTTTTCTACTGATTTCGGCCGGGATTTGTATTTATCTGATTTATTTTTTGATGGTGATTCTTTCCGTCTATGTTCGGGCGAAGGGCTACGTTTCCTCTGCTCCCTGGGGGAAAGGCTTCTTTTCCTATGCTCTTTTGGTGATGGACTTCTCTCTTTGTAATAGCGTGCTTTATTTTTAGAATTCTTCTCTTCTTTTGATTTCTGTTTAGGTTGGGGTTCAGACTCCGATTCAGATGAGGAATACTTCCTATCAGATTTTGATTTTTTATGAGTTTTCTCAGTATCTTTATCTCTACTATTTTTATAACTCTTATTGGCTGGTGATCTCTCCTTATACTCAGGTGATGTATCCCGTCTTTCTTTAGAAATACTTTTGTCTTTCCTTCTACGTGATTTGTCATCATTACTTTCCCTATCTTTTCTCTTCGACGGCGCGTCCTCGTAACGTTCGTGATTACTCTTATTGCTTTTTTCATATTTTCTATCTTTTTCCCTCCTGCTGTTTGACACGTCTCTTTCCCTTCTGCTATTCGACTCGTCTCTTTCCCTCTTACTATTCGACTCGTCTCTGTCCCTCCTACTATTTGACGCATCTCTTTCCCTCCGGCTATTCGACTCTTCTTTTTCCCGCCGGCTATTCGACCCTTCTCTCTCGCGCCGGCTATTCGACTCTTCTTTTTCCCTCCTGCTAGTCGACTCCTCTTGTCTTCTTTTACGATAATCTGGAGATTCACTTCGTCTGGGAGCTCTTCTATCATCCCTCTCATCTCTGTGATTTCTGCTGCTTTCTCTAGCGTTTCTTTCCGTATCTTTTCTATTGTAATAGTTGTCCTCTCTCCTTCTGTATTCTGGAGAGGAACTCTTTCGCCGTCTCTTTTCTGGTGGCGGGGACGAACTGGGTTCCCTATAGCTCTTCTTGCTTCTTTTCTCAGCTTTCTTAGGTGGCTCAGACTCTGATTCGGGAGAAGATTTTTGTCGGTCCCGCTTTGAATGCTTTGAGCCTTTGCGCCTTTCGTCTTCTTTTGAAGGTTCTCTGTGTTCCCGTTTTTTGTTTTCTACTTTAGTTATGTACGACCTCTGCCTGTATTCAGGTGAAGTGTCTCTCTCGTCCCTCGAAGGGCTTCTGTCACGTCTCTTGTCGTTCTGCCTATTGTCTCTAGTGTGTGGTTCCTCCCGTTTGTCATGTTTCCTGTTTCGGTCCTCGCGGTCCTTGTCAGATTTCCTGTATTGATTGTCATTTGCTTTGTCTTCTATTGTGCGCTCCCTCTGCTTATCTTTTGTGTATTTCACTGGGGAACTGAAAATACAACAATTAATATAAAGCCTATTGTATCTTCATACGTAGAGAACCGTGAAACGATCATACGCAATGTTATTCAAAATACACTACAAGGGTTGTTACCCCTGTTGCCTATTACAATATGTATTCTTCAAACTGGTTATTTAAATGGATTATGGTAAACACTAGATGGTGCCAGCATTACAGTTAGTAAATAATCATACAAACACGTTTTGTATATATATTATCAAATACGATAATAATAATAGTAGGACGTACTAAAATACAAATTCAAAATAAATTTATTCAGTTTAGGTTACAAGGTAACACTGATGAATGTCAAACTAAATATAATACGATTAATATACGAGGCAAAATTGGATTCTTTAACCGATTCTTTAAAAAATAACGATTGGAATGCTTCAGATCTACCCTGAGTAATAAAGGCTATATATTAATATCTGCAAACACAGAGCGAATAAAGACAGGAGCGGAAGCTGGTTAAGAATATTTTAGGTAACATATACAAAAAATAAGATGAATATTTTAAGTAAAGAGACGTGTTTCTCAAATGGTAGAATATACTACATTATTAACTGTAGTGTCGGGTATTAGTAAAACATTTAACTATCAAATGTTATTCACTGTTACTAATTACGCTAGAACCGCCCTTCGCGGGAGTAAAATGTACTTTTAAACGTCAAACGAGTTAAAGATCGTTTCACAGCGTTGTTAGGTTATGAAGGAGTTTCTCACCTCTCCCGGCTTGAAGGCTCGCTACTGCCGCGACGTCTGCTGCTCGACTTTTTCTGTTCAACATTCGACAACAAGCGTAAATATCGTTGCTCTAACAGACGGGCATACAACACCAGTGCCAATACAATAGACTATAGTGGTAATGGCAAATAAACATATTCCACTAAAATATTATACACGAAATTCTTCAGGGGGCATCCAAATTAACCGGATGAAGAATTTCCATTAAAATATAACAAAAAATAATATAAAATAAATATTTCACTTTTACACATGCATTCTAATTAAGGAATAGTAAAAAATTGAGGCGTCAAACCAAAACATATTTATAGTATAAAATAAAATGATACGTAAAGCTACCGATGGAAGCGAGTAGTATATAATTAAAGATGTAGTAGTCAGTCGGAAGTGTTATCATGGACGTTGGTAGAATGTTATATTAGAGCGATCCATAACATTCTCATAGTAATGAGAACCAAGGAGAAACATACATATATTATATAAGTATATATAGATAATATAGAAAACACAAAAGAACAGTTCGAGTAGGTGGGCACCAGTGCGTTACTGTCTTATTACTGGATGTATGTTAGTAACACATAACGGCTCAACATAATGTATACATAAATACATGTAATACACAAAAATCAAATGTAAATATAACACTTCGGTAACGTACCTTAGTTAACAAACGGTGGTGGTATTGTATACCATTTAAACATGTGGAGCATCCTTAATTAGTTTTGGATAAATGAGAAGAGGGAGAATGTCATGGATTAGTTACATTTCAATAAACAGACAGTCTGGATATTACATATGATGTGCGCGTGTGTGGTATGGAATCGGCCCTGGACACAGTTCAGACAGAGTATACTTTATAGAGTAGTGTGTAGTGGCGTTTGCATAGCACACACGCAGCCAGGTCGCGTACACGAACAATGTAAGACCACCATCTGTTGTAAGGACTACAAACACCATGCAAGTTATGAGTGCGCACACTTGACCCTCTCGCTCCCCAATGGGTTCTGTCTCGCTCGCAGTGTTAGTCACAGATGCCAAGTCAACAATGATCACGGAGTACATTATTTTAGTATTCACCTAACATAGTGTTCTTACTGAGTGTTATTGTTTTGTGATATACTTACAGTATACGTTATTTCTTCAGATAAAGATGGCTATCCTATGAAATGATGCACAGTTAAACAGATAATTTTTACTGGCTATTTCTTGTATTTACAGAAAAATAAAAATAAAATGAGGTAAGAAGACAATAACATTTAAATAATAGGATTGTTTGGGCCACAGTCGCGCGGGCGCTAGTGGTACATAGTATCGCAGGAGGACGGTGGGCACGCTCGGCTATAATCGCACTCGTACGAGCCGAGCTCTGTCAGTCTCTGTGACAACTACAGTTAGTTCGACAGTCGACTAATGCACAAGAGAAGTATGGAGACAAGGTGTGAGGAAATTATACACAAACCAAAATTGTGAAGCCAATATCTTTATGCAGAGGATAGTGCCGAGAGTTGTTTATATCAGGCCAATGTGTTCGTTACACATTAAACATAAAAAATAAAGAAAGCAATGTGCTACTTGAGCTAGTCGGTAGTTGCGAGCTCTATATGCTAGAAGGATGGAGATTATCTGAGTAAGGTTGTGAAGTCTGTAGTCGTAGACACCGGAAGAAGCCCGAGTTAGATCTATCGAGGTATCGTGTGGACTAATTCTATTCAGTAGAACCCCAAACCCCCACCCACACACGGAGTAGTAACGTTACATTTATTGATCAAAGATTATGTTTTCATTTTATTTATCATTTTCTTTGCTTTATAACACATAATGATTGTCAAAATTCGTAAGTGAAAACTGAATACAAGAACCCCAAAATACTAAGTCAACATTTGAAATTATTTAAAAGTTAAGTAATGTTTCGAAGCAAGTTCCGGAAGCGAACTAAACATAATCTTTGAAGGCAGCACTCCTAGTCTTAGCTAGAGTACGGCATTGACATTGCAACATACGAGAAAAAAAATTCATTTACCTTCTTTTTCTTTTTTTGTCTGTCATCTTCTGAGCTCGCGGAGTCGCTGTCCTGTGCCTCGGAGCTCGAAGAACTCTCTGTATCTGGAGATTTGGAGCGTTTCTTCTTTTTCTTGCTGGACTCTTGTCTGGCAACAAACACACATACTTGATATCGATACTTCCACAATGAAAGCTTTTTACAATTAAAATAAAAGAAACATCGAAGAGACAAACAGCTGGTTTCTGAAATGCTAATCAAAGACGTGTCAGAATGAAGCTCTTGTCTAGAAATTTCATTGACTGTTGGCAACCACAGCATTCGACACGCGTTAGACGGTCTGTTAATAAATTTAGTGTTGCTCAGCCTTCAGAAACCATGGGTTAACCGAAGAGTTTACCATAAATAGCAGCTTCTAATTTAACGACTTAGTTAACTCAAAGACAAACGTACTATGTAAATCCTTACTAATATTATAAACGCTATGTTCATTTATAAGTTTAAAATGTAAAATCTGTTGGCGAAAATTACAATAAAACTAAACATAAAAAATAAAAATGCGATTGTGAGTTTGTTTGTTACGCTATCACGCCTCAACTATTTAACCGATCATCATGAGCTTTCGCATACACGTTGACAGGGAACAGAAAAAGACAGGGTATCTATCATCCAGGAAAAATTACTATTGCTTATCTAACCTAATATAAACTACATTTACGCGAATAAAAACGTAATTTAATTATTGTTTTCATATTTAATTGAATCTATGACGCCGGCATTGACTGACACAGCTGTTTAATTTATTAGAGTTAAAGCTACACGTGAGCACATAAGTAGTAGTTTATGTATATAAAGTTAATAGTTCAACAAATATTTGGTCATACAAAAATAGTATTCTTGTTATCATACTCGTCATTGCGAGGTGAACGACAAGAGTGTGAAGTGGATAATAATGACATAGGTGTATTTTGATTACTGGTATAATTTAGTTACATCATTTAGCCGCGGGACTTATTTTTACGTCACAATATATGTTATATAGTAATTTAATAAAGCTAATCTACAATGTATTAGTTGCATATTTATAACTTAATATATACATTATTACATTTCTAAGCTGTAACGCTTCGAATAGTAGGTAAGAGAGCATCAACAGACTAGAAATAGAGATTTGAATGTGTAATCTTTCGTTTGCAAATCCAATACTATCGTATCCTTAAAACATTCAGTTACAGAAGACTAAGACAGATGGTAATAGGAACTAAGTTAGTCAAGCCCTATTACGTAAGTAAGACCATGTTTCAGAACGTCCAATAATAAAAAATTACGAAATTAAATAGCATATTATCTCTCTCTCTTTACCGAACAGAGTGACGTCACTTATATACCAATTACATGACTTGGATTCGCTTCTGAAACAGGCAGCCAAGATTGTATACTCAAGTAACAATGTTTCATTATACCATACCTATTTATGTAGTTCCATAACATCTTTCTTTCGCTGAAATTATCACCAGACATAATTGATACTTGTCATTCAATACAAAATATAAATGGCTATGTAATAAATAAGTTTGATACTTGCCTCTTCGACAACCGTAGTGTCACCTGTCTGGGTTCAAATGTAATCTATGAAATTCAGGCCAATATTTACAAATAATATTCCAAAGTGAAATAAATAAAACTATAAAAGGAATAAGAATAACACTAACTTCTCTTTTTTATTCTTTTTAGACTTTTTCTTCTTCAATTTCTTTGCTTCTGGTGATGCACTGGAAAGGAGAATACAGACTAATGTCAGAAATGTAACTTCTAAGTTTTGACAGTAGGAGAACTAGTAGTCTCTGTCTCTTCTACTGGCAAAGAAGCGAGTCAGAATGATACACTAGACATACTGATACCCCACATGTGTTATAATCGTCCAGAAGTTACGGTAGCTACTTGCGACGTGTCCAAATTTGCCAATCAAAGATTTCTTTTTTATGAGAGCCATCGAGATGTTAGGGACTCATTTAAAATAACAAATAGATATAAACATGAGTTATCTTTCGAGAGCTCTTAAGGTGGTTTATAAGTGTTAAACGTCATCGTGTACACTTGGATGAAACCTTGTATATGCATGATAATAACTTATTTTTCATAACACTAGAATCCTTGAGATTTGGTCATCCAGTTTTCACAAATTTAAAGATAAAACAGCTTGATTGTCAGAGTCCATTTCTGTTAATGGTCATTTGGATGTCAATATTGTGTTTCACAAACAAGAATATAGATTTGAACACATTTTGGATCATCTGAATAGTATGTTGGAAGCGTACCTTCTTTTCTTTTTCTTTTTGGTGGGTAGGTCGTGTGTGGGTTCGTCGCGCTCGCGCTCGTTGCTGGGCGTGCGCACGAGCGGGTAGCGCGCGGCGTGGTCGCGCGCGCGCCGCTCGGGGTCGAGCGAGCTGCCCTCCACGAAGCGCGGCGAGATGCCGAACGCGTCGCGCAGCCGCGCGTTCTTCGCCTGCTGCGCCTCCGCGACCGCATGCGTCTCACGAACGCTGCCAGACAACAACACAGTACACCAACTGTCGACGACACACGCACTTCTACTACTACCACTGCGCCTGGGACCATCACACCATTGTTATCAAACCATTGGATACCAGTAAATATAGCTTAATGCAAAAAGATCCGATTGGATACTCATATTTACCTGAACAGCACTTTAGTGCGCTAAAAATAGGGAAACAGTAAAATTTTAGCATAACCATTTAGACTTATACTAATATATCTTTTAAATAAAATAAAATCGTATACAATCTACACATAAACACACTATGTCTAAAACGTGTGAAATCGAGTAGGTTTACTTCAATTAATCCCTGTTAGTGCTGCGAACACAATTTTTAATTAAATGTAGATTGCATATCGCCCGACGGCCACTGACCCAAATAAGTACAAGAGTATATAAGCTAATCGATAAAACTCTATGCACACCTTATGACGGATCGCATGGACTTCCTCTCCTCGTCGTTGGAGAGACAGACCTGCAAATTGTCGTTAATGTTGTTGCGCTCGGCCGCCGAACAGTTACATCGGCAGCAGCACGAGTTGCGCAGCCCCTCGATGATGGTGCGGAGCGCGGGCTCGAGGGACTCCGCCACGCTGGCAGGCGCGCGGGGCGCGGCCGGCACCAGCGACGTGTCAGCGCTGGGCTCGTGCGAAGAGGCACGCCCCCGGCGCTGCGGGCCCGCCAGCACGGCTTGAAAAGTGCCGCGCCACAGCCGTTCGAAAACGACCCTGTTATTTTGTTCGCGACGCGTCGCCCTGCCCCTTTGCATCTTAAACTACTTATTAACTAATGGAAGACTTGGTTTCTTAAAACTAATTATTGTAAGGCTAACGCATAATGGAAGACGTGGCGTGCTCGGGGCGCGCGGTTACATGTCGGAGCGGCCGGCGGCGGGCCGGCGGCGCTACTGGGCGCGGGGACGCGAGGGCGGCGACACTACAGGAAGCACGCGACGCGCGCAGCCTGCGCAAACATCGGATATTCGCCCGCCACGCCACACCGCACCACAAACACCTATTTACCCTTACACCCTTTGTGCTAGCACAGACTCATTTACACTCATTCCCATGAATAAATACTCTTCTAAGTAAACCTTGTTTTTTGATACAAATATCTACATGAGGATAACTATGATCTCGCATAAAAGCATACAAGTTTAGAAACAGATAACTGTTATTGTAATTTGTTTGGCCAGACTAATCACATCAGTTTTCAAGCGTGAAAAGATCTATGAACGCCAGATTTCTGTTACAAAATCCATTAAATAGATAACACATGAAGATAAACACACGATTTTTTTAAATTGAATTGTTGCTTCTGTGAATATTTGTACATTTCCTTGCGTCACGGACGTAAGGAAATGAATGTACAAATTATATCAATAAGTCTTTGATGATGGTGTTCAGTGGGAGTAATGTTAGAAGACTAAATTGTTTGCTCCAAATTATAAACCCGTCTATATTCCGGATAATGGAAAGACTAAGTTAAAAGATTTCTGCTCGGTTAGGAGCGTGCATAAAGATGTCAGATGATAGCATGAATACATCAAGAGCGATATACCAAGATCTTAGCAAGTATAAATCCGTAGTCTCTGCCTGTCTGGGCAATCGTAAATCTAAGTACGTATAAGAAAGATATCAAAGGGCTGCCTAAGGCACAGTGACTATATATCGTCAGGGACAATGTGTAAGATGACCTCTCAAAAGGGTACATGCGTCAGATCGAGTAGTCTTCTTACGCTCCACATCTTTATATATATATATATATATATATATATATATATATATATATATATATATATATATATATATATAATTCTACTGTACGTGTGTATGTCACTGAACTCCTCCTAAACGGCTAGACCGATTTTGATAAAAAAAATTGTTCTTTATAAATCTAATTCAGAACCTGTAGATACTATTATCTTCTGACATCATCGAACAAATTTTTAATTTAAATGTTTTTGGTTTATATTTAGAACGTGCTTAATTGCTGGACTGTAGATAATAAAGAGAGTATAAATTGTGTATTTTATTTTTCCTCAATGTCGCAAAGTCAACACATAACGTGTTTCGATAAGGGAACTGTGACAACGGCGGGTGGCTTGGGCGGTATATGGCATGGAATTTCTTTATACAAAATAATATTAGAAAACAAGAGATCAGGAAGATATGATATATTAATTATTTTATTATGTAGGATTAATGGAAAGGTAGTAACAAAGGTAGTAAGTAGAAAATGGAAAGTAGCAGCGCTAGCTCAGTGGGGAGACCAACAGACTGCAATGCAGAGGGTCTCGGGTTCGAACCCACGTCGCGCACCTCTGACTTTCGGAAGCTATATGACTTTTCGAAATTATGTGCGTATTGATTGACAATTATCGCCTGCTACGTGCCTCGGAGAGCACGTTAAGCCGTTGGTCCCGGCTGCCATGAACATCTATGGCAGTCGTTATTGGGATAGTCAGTACTCTCTAATATCCTGACACTGGTCTAGCCTTAGGGTATCGTTAGCCTTCGGGTTGCGGAGGTCAGGTGGCAGCCGCTCTGTATAAAAACCGATATCCAGTCAAATCCGGTTAGACCAGAAAAGCCGACCCCAAATGACTTGGGAATAACAAAGGGTAAGAGAGCAGAATGATTAATGGAAAGGTTTATTAGCAATTCATCAAATCAGAGCCGCCGTGTTCTGACCTTTGCTGACGAAATTAAACGTACTAAATAATACCTGTACCATTTTCAGTTCTATTTGTATACGACAAATATTCACACACCTACCTAATTAATCCAATAAACAAACCATATGGGCTATCAATTAACCGTAGGTATACATTTTGATTAGTTCGTGACAAGTTCCGTTGAAGTAATTTGTACTGAAAACTAATAGAGGGCAATTAGCCACGATTAATGGAGCCTTGTGAATCCGTCAACAGACTATTCGAATCATAATAGTAAATCAATTTTATTGGCTAGTCGACATCAAAGCAGCTTTGAACAGTGTATTAATATATTGACTGTTGCGTTACACTGGCACGTAAAAAAAAGCTAAAACAGCTTATGTTTGCAGCCGACCGTGAAGTGCCGGCTTCAATTTCTAGGTCATGCAAAGAGATTTTATTTTACTCTACTATAATGGCAAAACAACTATTTATATAGAACCTATTTGATGGTAAGCCCATACTTGCGTGCAATAAATTTAAATATAAACCCTTTAGTTATAAGCATGTATTTCTGGAACTTAACCTCAAGATTGGGCCATTATAAGTGACCGATGTGATCTTGGTTAGTTATTTATACTTTGTACAGAAGACAGATGACCTGTGTTGTACAGAAGCTTTGCCCCTTAGTTGTTTACACTTCTGCAGTGTACCAAAACAAGAGTTATTCGCTTGATGTTTTAAAAAAATGAAGTAGCTTTTTGCCGGCTCTAGAAAGCAAAACTGAGACATACTGGTTCCCTAAACACACGACAGCAAGACAAGACAAGCATGTTGGGGTTCGATCTTCTTTTGTTTGGAGGAGCCCTGTATGACCGAAAGTTGTGTGTGTATGTTTACACAAGCAGCTGTGTTTCGATTTAAAATATTCTTAGTCTTTCCATGCACGTGTAACTGTCCCTGTCCGACAATACGTGCGAAATATGAGTGTGTTACTTTGCCGCCTGTGAAAAGCGGGAACCTGAGCTTGAGCTTCAGGGATAAATAGATATAATTTCATGAAATAGTATATTTTTTGTTATAATATTAATAGCAGCGATAGCTCAGTGGGGAGACCAACAGACTGCAATGCAGAGGGTCTCGGATTCGAACCCAGGTCGCGCACCTCTGACTTTCGGAAGCTATATGACTTTTCGAAATTATGTGCGTATTGATTGACAATTATCGCCTGCTCCGTGCCTCGGAGAGCACGTTAAGCCGTTGGTCCCGGCTGCCATGAACATCTATGGCAGTCGTTATTGGGAAAGTCAGTTAACCCTCTAATATCCTGACACTGGTCTAGCCTTAGGGTATCGTTAGCCTTCGGGTTGCGGAGGTCAGGTGGCAGCCGCTCCGTGTAAAAACTGATATCCAGTCAAATCCGGTTAGACCAGAAAAGCCGACCCCTCGTGACTTGGGCATAATAAAGGCTAAGAGAGAAGAGTACATATTATTGTTTTCAATGTTACCAGTAATTTCGGTTGCAAATTACTATTATCCTTGGTAGCAGTCCATCTGAAATGCTTGTGTTAGGTTTACGTCGGTAATGCGTGGGATTAAAGTTTAGCTCTCTGTTGCAAATCCGATATCTTATCCATTGTACTACCGCCGCTTATTATAATAGATTACGCTTTGATCTCTGATGGGTTAGACAAAGGTTTGTCATAGTGACATTTCGTAATTTGGCAGCTCTGTTTACGTCTCACAGAATAGCGGGCGAGCCTAATGTCGTCTAGCGGGCATAGTTCAAATCAGAATCGTAAATCAATTGGATTGGCCTGTCGACAACAAGCCAGCACTCTAAGAAGCGTAATAATATAATATACATACAATAAAGTAATGAAAACTAAATGCATGAAG
This sequence comes from Catocala fraxini, assembly GCA_930367265.1. NCBI lineage: Eukaryota > Metazoa > Arthropoda > Insecta > Lepidoptera > Erebidae > Catocala > Catocala fraxini. Next base: position 1,103,699 of record OV884032.1, read on the forward strand.
TTATAATTAATTTCACGGTACAAATTCGCAGCTATAATTTTTTATAAGGTTTTGAATGTAATAAATAAAATATAATAAAATGAGAAAAATAATGATTATGAAAAATTGCAATTTTCGACGTTATCGTCTGTAACCGGGACTAACTACAAATAAACTAAATGTTACACTACTATTATACACATTTAAATTCGTCGATCGGCGTACAGACGCCGGCGTCCAGAAAATACGCTATCATTATATCTCGATATGGTTATGCTGAATACTGTAACTGCTAAAAAACACGATTGTTAATAATTTTATGGCTTTGCAATAACGTTTTTTAATGGCTGTATTTAACAGGACTTTCGAACGGAAAAGCCTGCCCTTGCCAATTTGGGGGCGGTACGTAAGCTGACTCACTCGAAAATAGTTACCGTCCTCTTTTAAGTAACTGGTGCCAATGTCAAGGTAGTACATTGTTACTGCGTTTTGTACCTACCTCTCTCATCCTTTCCTTTCGTACTATATTTATTCCTTTTTTGCTTTCGGTTTAAATGATACCACTGATATTGCAAGCAATCATAGGACAGACACGATAATCATTAGGCGAAGGATGCCAATTATTTTTATATAAAATAGGTAGATGGGCTGTGTAGATAAATGCTGATGAGAGATTGAGAGTTCTTTGCCAGCAATGGAAAATATTAACACAAAAATGCTAAGCACTGATTAACTTTTGATATAAAGGTTTTCCCTTGTTAGAACTTCCTTAAGACGCTTTTTTTGAGGACCGCATGAGCATCGAGCGATCGGTATCTGTAGTATGCAAACTTCCACTTTTACTTACTTCCATAGCTTACGACTAGAATAAGGCCTAGCAGACGACAATTAGTAAATACGATAACTATTTTCAGTATCCTGCTTGTCACCGGTTGTGTAAAGTAGAATGCATTTATACGACCTGGATATCAAACTTGGCAAGTTTATAATCAAGATGATTTCTGGGCGCCTGGTGCTATCACTTATCCGATGGACATTTTAAGACCTGTCTAGATTGTACACAGTAAATTTCCAACCACACGAGGTATATATTCCACGAAGTTATTCATTGGCACACCACAGCTTTGAACAGAAGCCACCCCTGCAATCACTCGCCCTTGACCTCCTTCAGCATGAGCACGCTATGTTCTAAACTCTATATCTCGATAAAGTCGTATACAAATAAACTCATATGTACATAACACATGTCGGCATTTAGTTCCCGTGTTGCGATAAAAAATTTAATATGTTTACTGCAGTAAATGGTTAATCAGTCACAGTATTAACTTGTACTGGAAACTAGACTTTGACATAATTTTTCTGCAATCTTTGTTTTATGTAATACGTATGCATTTAACAAACTTCGTTAGTCTGTAAAATGCATCTACTGAAGTGGTACAGCCCGACTGGGGAAGTGAATCTACAGAATCCAAATAATATTTGCATGTACAATAATTATTGTGTTGTATTCCTGCGGTATGTTATTATATACTATTTACTAGACGACACATGTCAACTAGATTGTTTGAAACGCGCGTTAGAATGCACCCTTTCTTAACTCACTTATTCTCTAAGCCATGCGCTTTCGGCAATGACAAATTATATTGCAAAATGTATATTTGATTGATGTTTTCATGCGCATTTCGGTACTACTTATTAAATTTGCACTTTTGCAAACGTGCCGTTACCTACTGTAAGCGCATCGCTACAAACAATTTGGTTAAGATGTCTCCATTAGAACGCAATACATATTAACTCAATGCGGTGAGTAGTTATTGGAACTGCTTAAGGAGGCGCTGTGTTGTCGTCAGAGGGATCAGTGGCCCTTTTAAGATAGTCGACCTTTGGTCGATATTTGAGTTAAAATAAAATCTACTATAGGTTCTAACGCGTAACCGTGTATTTTGAAAATTTAACAAAAGATAGAAAGGCATTTCTTACAATTACAGACGTAGAGATAGTTCAATAAATGCGTTCAGAACTATGTAAACTATATAAAATAAATGTTGAATACATCAGTTTCGTTATCATAAATCTTATGTATATTATGCCACGTGGATCTCTGCTATTACTTTCGACAGGTGTTGTTACAAGACTACAACATGGCGTTCTACATCAACTAAATGTATTTAAAAGGTTAACTAAAATCTACCTAAATATAATGTTCGTAAAGTCTAAAATTCAAGAATGCAATAAGATCTAAAGTTTAGGCATTTTTTAAATATAATTATAAAATGCATGCTGTTACTCGACGCCATGTGTAAAGGTAAAAGTAGGTCGCTTAAAGAAAGGTTGGCTGGACAATATCAAGGACAGGGAACCCCAAGTGCAGGGGACAGATATAACGAAATATCGTATCTCGTGGGGCAAATGAATCACGATCTTCTCTAAATAAAATCACTGCTTTCCATAGGTCCGTGTTTGCCAATCTGAGTCTGCTTTGTTACGAATATTGCGGTATTGTGGTAGATATATGGATTTGATAAGATCAGTTCATGCAGTTTGGAGATTAAATGCATGATTCAGTCAACATATATTTTTACTTTATAGCTTTTAATTTGACAATAGGGTGAAAATATTTCTAGTGATAGAAAATGTATCAAAAGCTGCTAGTCCGAACTTATATAATACTCAAGTGGAGTTACCTTTCAATCATCTTTTTAGGCAGCGTTTGTTAAATATTGGTCCCCTCTTCAAAAATCTGTTTTAATCTAAGCGACAAACCGTGCTACATAATAAGGGGTTGTCTCTGCTGAGACTTGTATTTAATCAAAGGGTCGTTTGCATTATTCAGAAGCAGTTCTTCTATCCTATTTTTGCAAAGCAGTACCTTTTTACATAACAATAGAACAATGTAGGTACCTACTTTGTATTCAGTTACAAGGCAGTGCGAAGTCAGCATTGTAGATGTTAAAGTGTATTCCTCGCGCCCGCAATGGGCAAAACAATTAAGTGCAGACAAAGAGTAATTGGTTCATTAGAGAAGCTTATTGTGTACTAAACGAAATTATGTGACTGTTATAGTGAACTATTTAGACTCATAAAGTCATAACATACACGCAAGACAAATAAATTAGGCGTGATATTTTTAAATGACTCGTGGAGTTAAAATATAATCCGAGATAAAATTTCACACGTGTCAACGTGTTAATTTAGCGTACAAGATAATCTACGTGTAGAGACAAGATTTATTATTAACCTCTTGAAGTATCAGGGAGGAATTTGGATGCTAATTGGATGTAGAATTCTACTGCCGCGAAATAATTACAAAAATTCGACGTTTAGGCGGCCAGAAAATTAAATATACAAACGCACATTTATTTTTATTGACTAATATAATAGAAAACATCCGCAAATGTGAATTATTATTGGCGGTTCAGTGCGCACCTGTGCTTAATCGCTCAGTGCAAACGGCGCTGCGTGTTGATCCTGGCAGAGGCGTCTAGTGCCGTGCCAAATATCCATGTCTCACTATCTTTAGTTATACTGCCGCAATCACGGAGGTGCGGTACTCACGATACAACGCCTATCCCCAGGCCCCGCCCGTTAATTATTATGCTACATGTCTCGCTGGCCGACCAACTACATTCGTTTCACGCTCGCGTGTCACATAAATCTGAATGTCAAAATTTTATACATGCTTGGATTATTTCAGGCGTGTTCTGACTTGACGTAAAATTTGTAATATCATTTGGTATGTTTATTGCTTCAATTTATTGTCGTGTCGTTTGATTGTGAATGTCTTGGGGTACTATAATCGTATTAAGCCGCATTCTCTTTAAAACTTGTTATTTATATAGAAACAATTTCAGCACACAGGTTTCAGAGAAACGGAAGTGAAAACAAAGCTCGACTTTTTTTAAACGCGTTGCTCAAGAACTGCTGAAAATAATTAGTGAAGACTTTCACTGTTACAGTATACGAGACGCGTTTGAAAATACAAAATTAGGAGCCAGTACAACAGGCAAATAATGTGCTATATATATGTACATACATAATAATTTGGGAGACCATGTTGTCCTCTTACTAAGATAAACCTTTAGGGACATGTTGTTTCTAAAATAGACGTTAACCTAGTTTTGTAAATTGAAGTCCATTGCACATTTACTACGGTTTTGAAGAGTTAGAAGTAAAGTTTGATGTGATATATGTGATATGTCCATAATTATTGAAAATTTGCTATTTGCTTGCTAACTGCAAAGGAAACAATCGAGAGTAAATTGCTTTCTTAAGTGGTTTACAACCAGGTGCTGTTAAGGTATGTAAGATAAGATATGCATCAATATCAGAATAAAGATTTTGCTAATACAGCAGATTTAGTAGTGACTAGCTTTTGCTCGCGACTTCGTTGAATGTGAATAACAGTATCTTTCAAAATAAATTATGTCCTATATTATTCGGTGTTAAAATAGCTTATTAGCGGTGAAAGAATTTTTAAATCGGTTGAGTTGTTTTTGAGTTAAATCTTTACAAGCAAACAAACATACGAAAAGATCAGTTCTGCATCCATATCAGAATTAAGATTTCCTAATTGAGCAAATTTAGTAGTACAAGAAATTCATTTCAGATTTAAAATTCCGCTGGCTAAACTGTATTATGTAACACCTGAAATAAACGTTACATTGACGACTGTGTACCCGTAAATAAACTGTTCTTACATACATTGCAAACTGTAAAATACCTAAGCTACAAAATAAAATTACGTCACGTCGCCTGAAATACAAATCTAAAGCGGCATCTTGGGTAAAGTAATGAGATTGATGGATCTATAGCAGTAGCAAGATGGCATGGAACCAATTTGGGAAATGGTTCTCTTAAAGACGTTCTTATTCGTCATCATAATTATATTTAGTAACTTTTGAATGTTAAGCTTCTTTTCAGCATGGATATATCCTTTTCTAAATAAGTATTCGCGTCCAATGAAGAGTACTGAACATTATACTTACTATTATATCTATAATAATATTATAAAGAGGAACGTCGGTTTTTTGTTTGTTTGTAAGGATTCAACTCAAAAACTACTTAACCAATTTTAAAAAAAAACTTTCGCTCTTATATATTTATTAAGTGCTGTCACTGATATAACCTAACCTACTTTTACGCGAGCGAAGCCGCGGGCAAAAACTAGTGCATTTATAGAGCAGTTATACCTACGTTTAAATGAAACATATTTATGCCGACAATTCAATCTAAATTTTATAACAGAATGATCTCCCTGTAGTAGATACAAATAGGAAGTGGTCAATCAGCATAACACATTTACTTTCGCAGCCAGATAATTCCGAGACAGAAAGTATTTTACTTTTAAACACAAGCATAGAACAAATATATTACGGCTGCCAATAAGATTTATTTCAAAACTATGAACTAGAAAAAGCAATATTTCTTCCTTTACGACGATAACACGTTCCTTACGAAACTGTGGTAAGTGCCTTTCAGAACGCTATAACCTATTTTGAGAAAATAGGTACGTGACTTTTCTTATGATGATAGGTTCTACGCTATTAGAGACAGTATATCTATTATTAGTAGGTACACAGTGTTAGGATTCATTTAGCTTATAACTTAACGTATAATGCTGGATAAAAGGATAGTGACGATTGAATCTAATATTTTTCTTAATAAAATAGTCGCTGGTTGGCTGAGATAAACGATGTACCATTCAAATATAAGATGACTGTTGCATTGCATGCAGGCTTGTTTACTTTGCCATTACGTATATTGTCTCTTTGCTGAAGTTCTCACGTTCTGAACAGTAAAACTTATAAATTACCACGTAGAACTTTAAACAGAACAGTAAACGTTCTGTCGTAATTGATGTTTTAACCGAAGCCGATCCACTTGCGAAGATGAATCTATGACAAAACGTTTATGGATTCCAGGAAGTTGATAACGTATCCGTGTTCCCGATTGATATTTACTGTAACGTTTATGGCACAAGTCGCGAAGTTAATAAATAAATAATTTATAGCTGCCGTAAAAAGCCTATTCTTACACATAGTTTACATATTCTGACAACAAAAATCCAGGCGTTAAGATATTTACAATATAGCACCACTATAAATACTTGAGATAAATGTATAGCTGTCAGACAACGCACTCGATTTTCAATTGCAAATACTTCACACAAAGTTAATAAAAGTATATTACACAAACAACATTGTATATTTTTAGAGTATAAGTTAGGTCAGGGAAGTTTATTTCGAATCGTAAAATACGAAACAAACCGAGTTTGTTTGGGCATTGTGCCTGTTCGTACCACACCGATTGTAATAGAATTGTTAATATTTACCTTCCAGATCATCCTACCCGCATGTCAAGAATGCAAAAGAGTATTTTCTTGAAGTTCTTTGACGTTTAAAGGAATTCGACTGATTTTAAGTTTTGATAACGTGCACGAGAGGTCGGCAGTGACCCAGAAAACTGCGGATACTATGAATGAGAAGAGGGAAGACACTCGAACACACTGCTTCCGTTTCTCGATTGGGAATGCGATAAAAAACAATGGCAATATATCTAACTTGTCTGATTAATGCTTAAAATGTGTCGTCTTTATGTAAACACGACATGTCAATTACGTACGACGTGGAATAAAAATAACTGCAGAAGAAGTAGTATAGTAGAGTGACAGTTGGATTTAATAGTCGAAAATCCCGATATCAAGGAAAGAGCTCTTTTGAATTTATTATAAATATAAGAAATATAATACATACATGATTATTATTTAGTAACTATAAATTATGTTAAACTAGATTTCAGCTGTACTACACACAATATGGTCGTTTATTGTTTTATCATTTTGCTCATTTTGCCATAACTATTGTTAGTCTAACATCCTTATATTTATTTTATTTTTAATGCTTGCATGTGTTTATTTCAGAGGTAGGTAATGGTATAATCGTAGTGGCTCCTTAAAGACATAATTTTTAAAATAACAGGCTCACAAAATTAGGTACTGAAAAAGGTGGTCTTGACTTCTTTGCCTGTTCTTTTCATTGGTTCTACGCCCTTGCTTTGCTGAACGTGGCAACAGGTAAATGTTAATTCATAGTAAAGTTCAGCTATTGTAACATTAACGTCCATGATTGTTACTTTCTCTACACTCTAACGCTAATATCAAGAATACCCTAAGCAGATGTACTATCGGCCAAATCCATCTTTGGCCGATTGTACCTATTACACTCACAGTACGACGCCAGCATCTTCGAAAACACTCAGAAGTGCGTGTATGTATGTATGATTGAAAGCCCATCTTATTAAAGGTACGAAATTACACGAATGCAAGTACTAACCATTACCGAAATAAGCCAGGAATCATTTAATTTTTTATATACTCTGCTCGAGAATCACAAAGTTGGTTCCTCCAGTTCACATACATATATCACAGCAGTTCTCTATGAACTCTGTTATTATTGGATCGGAGTGGAGACGATATATTAAATGTCCTGTCTCCCTAGAACCGGCGGGGTGTGGGGACAGACGTCATGCAACGCGATCGATATGCAAGGACCTTTGGTATCTGTTACGTATGTACGGTCAGTGAATATAATAGAATATATTATTGCAGTGAATAACAAAAAGGGAGCTAAGGCATTGTAGAATAAAATAATGACGTATTGGAAATAGGTACAGTCATTGAAAAGGTAAGCGGTAATGATTTAGGCGTGAAGGATACGCAGATGGCACGTAACGAAAGTGTGAAAGATACAGATAAAAGAGGATCATCAGTGTAAGCTTAAATCATGGACATTCTAGAGAAAGGTGAGTTAATTTGTATTGAACTAATTACGTTCATCATCTTTGAGAATTATAGTCACAGGTTCATAATTTCAATACTTCCTTTGGATACGAAAACGTAAAATAATATAATTATGTATATTAATGAAGCAATCAAATTTTAATTTAATTACAATTAAGTTTACATAATATTGTCTTCTATTTACGCGAATATTATTCATTGAAATTAAGCTGCTATATACGGATTTTATCGCGTTGTTTATTTGACACTTTATTACAAAATTTTCAGACAACTGCCATCTTAGTCTCCCCGTGACCATGGCTGCTGAAAAGCAACCGAAACGTCGGGGAAAGTGTAAAAATAAATGAAATCTAAATAGTTTAATAATAATTTAATTAGCTTAAAAATTAGTAAAGTTTAATAGTAGTAGTAGTGTAACAATTTTCAAAATTTCGTAATAAAGTGTCAAATAAACAACGCGATAAAATCCGTATATAGCAGTTTAATTTCAATGTACAATTAAGTTTGTTTTGGTAATTTAATTTCCATGTAAAAACGGTCTTGTTCTAATATCATTTACATTTGAAGAATGTATTATTCCGCAGAAGCCACAAAGGGTTCGCCTCTGTAGCGGATGAAATGGCGAAACGTGAGTGTTTTTTAACCTTTGACGAAGTATATTTCACAATATTTGTTTATTTAACTAAAGAGTGGTTATATAAAATGGTCATCATGTAAAATATAAATCATTTCTTAATTATTCGATACGTGTCGGTATGTTTGTTAGCAGTGTTGGCAGGGCAACGGCTCCCTTCTCCCTACAACTCCCTGTCATGAACTAGTATTCGCTATACTGCTCTTTAGCTGTTAAAACCGTAGCACCAACCGTCACACCGATCTTTAATGTGATAATATTGCAATGTTTTTCCATTTTAATAGCTTAAGATATTGAATCTGCAGCAATCCATTTCTTGTCTATAACACATGACATAATATTTGTAATGTATACGCATACAAAATCAGTATTGATTATTGCGTTTGGAATTCACAGTCGAAAGCTAATTATTCATTCATTTACGACAGCTAGGTTAGTGAACGCTCTACGCAATGGGGTGTGTTTAGGAAGTTTAGATAACAACACATAACATTATTGTTATCGGTGTCTACGAGTACGTTTACATATCGTCAAGAATCATATCCACATGTTTAAACACAGATGAATTGCAGTTTGCTAGCTATATAGGTCCCCGAAGTGAATTGCGGGTCTATTATGGCCGCCAATTGCCATTGCATAAAGGTGCTATAGACTGAAGCATTCACGTGTAATGAGCATTCTACCGAATGTTACATTACAGAAACATAAACGGGAGCGTTTTACTCCCTGTCCCTATTTTTCTGTAATGTAACATTCGGTATCCGAGCATTCTAGTGAAAGCACACTAAATTCACTTCGAAATTACATCATTCGCTAGAATCATAGTTTTTAGAGTTCGAAAAATTCCTTATACAACAGCTTTGTCCGTCCGTCCGTCTGTTATACAATTTTCAACTCAAGAACCGTAAGAGCTAGACTCGCGGTCAACGCCAGTCAACTAAGTATAGTCGATATACTGACCTCAAGGTCACGTGGTATCACATGACCTTTGCATATTGCTATACGACTTACGCCAATGACGTTGATATTTATCACTGTAGCCTGCCGAAATTCAAAGAAGTTACGGGAAAATGCATAGTAGGTATTTAATGTGTAAATTTTTTATCTTATTGTCTTATTTATATTATATTATGTACATTATAATATCTTTTAAGCATATCCTGTAAAGATATTATAAATGTGTTTAAATAAATAAATAAATATTACTTGAACTACTTTTTTGAACTCTAAGATTTACGGCAATTCATTGCCGTTTCTCACTTGTTTTTTATACAACTAATGTGGTAAACAAGCATATGGCCCACCTCATGGTAAGTAATCACCGTAGCCTATGGACGCCTGCAACACCAAAGGCATCACTTGCGCGTTGCCGACCATTTAGGAAAAAGAAGAAGGGCAAAAGGAAGTGGGCAGGAGAAGGAGCGTGATAGGGGAAAAAGGGGGGATTGGGCCTCCGGCACTCTTCCTCGCTGATCGAAGCACAACAGTAGGAATACTGCAATTTTACGTCGATATTCTGTGTGAGGGTAGTCCTTCCCAGGTCGAGCCATTCATGCTAAAATCAGCGAGGCTTTACTACTCCAGGGTAACCGTAAAAATGTTCATAGCTATGTTTGCCTCTATGCTTGGCTCTGTTCGTTGTTCAGTTCGACAATTTAAAAACGGCGATGTTTTATTATTCTGTTGCAAGTGAATGCCAAAGTCTATCAGCACCATTAAGTTTACCGAATATAATAAATGCGGAAGTGTGTGTTTTAATCCTATCTTCACGCTGAGACGGAGTAACAAAACAAGGTGATTTAAAACGAATTTAGTGCGAGATTGTGTTATTATGATTTTGAGACAATTGGTCAATCGTATTTATATTATAAACTTACGTTTGTGCAGATGTTTTGAGGTTTAGAAGTTTGTTAAACAAATTTGAATAAAATTAGCACTTAGGTTAACCATATACTAGTTTAACACATATAACTTTTATCCCAGTTCGCGTTCTCGTGGTATTCACGAGGCAGAAACTACTTCGAACTCATATTATAAATTCGAATGTGTGTAAGATGGTTTGTTACGGTTTCACGCCTTTACTACTCAACGGATCATCACGAAAGACGCGTAGACCTTCTCACGGGTACAGAGAAGGAGATAGGTTACTTATCATCCAGAAAAAAGAACTGTTCCCAAATGAGGGAAGTCGCGGGCAAAAGGTAGAGTATATAAGTAATTGAGGTTACAACTGACTAATATACTCCTGCTTACAGAATGTTGCAAACAAATAACCTAGTATTGTGTTTAGAAATTGTTGAAGTCGCTGAAGCAGCAGACGACCTAGGTGCTTTATATATTACGCTGCAGCGCAATGACTTATTATTATAAAATAACATAATAATTAAAACAAAAAAAATACAATTACACTTACAAATAATGTTGGTGAACCATTAATATTTTATAAACAATAAACAAAGTAAGTGTTTTTGTTAGCTCTGGCACCCAATGTAAGATCTAACTTGTGTTATGGGTACCAGGGCTCTTCAGTAACACTAGTTATATTTGCAGTCGTGAGTCGACTATACACGATTGATACCCTGATGATGCATATATCTTATTAAGATAAATGTTTAAGCATTCTAATAAAGCAGTACAAAAGCATACCAGTTTCATTTAAACCACCAATTAATTACACACTGTTACATACCTTTTTGGTTTATCTATACTAATTTTAGAAGAAGAAAAGATTTGATTTTTTGTTTACCTGTTTGTTTGTAAGGATTGAACTTAAAAACTACGAAACCGATCTAAAATTTTTTCAACTTTTGGAAGGTATATTATCACCGCGTAACGTAGCTTATATTAAAAAAAAAGAAAGTATTTATCTACTGTTACTACCCTAACCTACTTTTACGCGAGCGAAACCGCGAGCAAAAGCTAGTTAGTTGTATAAAAAGGCACGTTTAAATACATAAAAACGTGTGATTGGGTTTTTGTGTCAAGTCTGTAGTAGCAGAAAGACTTGAAGTAGACTGGCCTCCGTTCAGTATAGTACCCAAAAAGATAAATGGCAAGCGAGCGTCCAACGCAGGCAAGAAATGCCTGCGAAAGACGACTCCTGGGTGACACCCCGGTGCGACAGAGGGCGTCACTTCGACTAAATGGCGGCATCAGCCGCGCCTGCGCCCACAAGTTCGCCGGCGGCGGCTCGGATCCGCAGAAGGATGCGACCGCTACCCAGTTCCTCTCACTGTCGACCATGGCTTTGATCACGGCCGGCAACGAGAGGTCGACGACACCCAAGACGTCTACGAGTTCACGGCGCTGCATCGTCCAGGCAGGACATGCCTCGAGCGTGTTTATCTTTATTTTTTATATTGCTCGTCAAAATGACCACACTTCTCCTGATAGTAAGTCATGTGGTCTAAGAGCAGTGGCCTCTACACCGTCCTCATAGCAGCTGAGGCGATGTTGAGGTCTCTACTTTGACGGCCTGCGAAGATGCCTTTTCACGCCCCGCTTAAAGGAATCAGGATTGAAGAAAGAAAGAAACACGTGCCTTGTCTGAGAATTCCATGCCTTGATCGTTCGGCAGAGGTACGAGGACACAAATTGTTGGTGCGCGCTCTAATCGACTCTACCGTGTAAGGAACATACAAGTAGCCAATCTGAGCCTAGCACACGTTGTTCTGGATAGGAAAGGGGAGGGCGGGATAAGGTAGAATTACTCTTCAGAGCACTCCCCGTTGTATATTTTGTAGAAACATACCAATGAGGCAATGTCCCTACGGTGTTGCAGAGGTTCCAGTGAACTCGTGACCTCTGGATCTCCGATGATACGGACAGCCCGCCGCTGTAACCTGTCGAGAGCGTCTAGCATGTACTGCGCAGAGCCATCCCAAAGATGAAAATAGTACCTACTCCACGCAAGAGCACACTTGCGCCTTATACGGTAGGCACAGCTGCCCAGGCGCGAAGAACCGCCTCACGCAGAACTCCCGAGTTTTTGCGAAGCTTGCTTAATGACGCTCTCGATGTAGGTTTTGGGATTAAGGGTGCGGCAAAGATCCATATCTAAGATAGAGAGGCTGTCACGTATCACCAGTGGGTTATTCTTCAGAGATGCGGTCCAAGATCTGGTCAAGTTCAACGACAAGATCCTGCCTTTTCCCCTCAACCTCAGCCTGTTTGGCCCTATATCGCCCATGCACGGTACTGTCGTCCGCATAATAATGTATGTTGCCGAGATTCAACATATCATTGATATGCAGATGAAAGACCGTAGGGGATAAGACGGACTCCTGAGACACTCCTGCATCGACCTGCATAAATTTGGATGGATTTGGCTTCGAGTCAAGCATAATTGTTATGTTTTTATCTAACAACATGAAATTGGTTTGTTCCCAAGTCCTGTCGATCGAATACCTTAACCAAGGGAGGAGGCGGTGACGTACTGAAATTTACTCCATCTTACTGGTCCGTTTAAAATAACGCGAGGGTACAAGAGATCCCTATACATTGCGGGATAATTAATAGTGCTTGCGGCCACACAATGTAACAGTGGAGCCCCAAATACCCTCAGCTTTATGTAGTGCCTACCAGTTTCATTACTAAGCTTGGTATATTTATGTCGTAAGTTTTGACTGGCCGGTCCGGATGGCGTGGTGGTTCAAGTAGTCGCCTCGCCACTGTCAATGCGGCGAGTATTGTGGGTTCGATCTCCACACGGTACAAAAATTTATGTGAGCCACAAATGGTTTTTCGGAGTCTGTGGGTGCTTCGTGTCCGTTGTTTGAATATTTGTAGTCCCCCGCGATACAGGAACTATTCCTAGTGCGGGCAGTCTTAAAAAATAAAGGGTTGCTATATCAATTATCTATCTGCTGTTTCAGAAATATACGCGCGTGCCTATGTATATATGTATGTTATAATTGACTGGGCGACCGTTAGTGTAAGTAGATACGTATATACCTTATAGGTACATATAAGTAAATACGTATATACCTACGAGGCTCGTATGTGACGTAAACGAGGCAGTATAACAATAGTTTGCTAATGGCAATATTCAGGTCACCATGTAATGGGGCCGAGTATAAACCCATTAACAGTGGTCTTGAACACCCGCGAATTTCGCCAACAGTATTAAATATACCTACTTATTACCGGCCATCTCAACACGTCTGACACACCGCCTGCTCAACCTACAAAGATTGGACCTTCGGACCATCGTGGGGATCCTAACAGGACACTGTCTCTTAACAAACATCTCTACAACATCGGAGCAACAGACAGCCCACTCTGTAGGGGATGTTTGACCGAAGAAGAATCTGCTGCTCATGTAGTCCTGGAATGTGTGGGAGTAACAGCACAATGTAAAGAAACCCCTTAACAATCCGATGTCACTCCGCGAAGCCTGTGAAGACCCCAGGAAACTTCTGTGCTTCTGGGCGGAGTTGGGCTGGCTATCTCCGTAACCGGCCGACTCTCACGCATAATGGACCAACTTAGAGTTCAAATGCGGAAAAGGGAGTCCAATTACATTACCCGGCCGGTAGGTCGAACCTCTAGTAGATATATAGCTTAGGTAATGTTTGACCACAATATAAGGTGTAATGTAAAAGCAAAAGCATAAAATGTCAAGTGATCTTTACCGACGTTACTGTACTAAAACGAGACGCGCCATTTTAATAAACGTCATCGTTTTGATCTCCTGTTAAGACAGAGACAAGCATATATCTCGTATGAGAAAACGTGATTGTCTAAAGACAAATAACTTGCAAATGATCTCTAGGCACAAGACAAATCATTTGCATGTTATTAAAACACTTTGCAGAAATAGAAGGGTTCAGTTGGCAATGTACCCTTCGATTTAGTTCCCCTCATTTAGTTTATGTTCCCGATTTAGTATACCTCAGTTCTGACGTGTAATCACCGTATCTTAAAGCATTAGTAGTGAATGTGTGAGACAAAACTATACACTCTATATCGCGCTGTCTCATTCTCGAGTATACAATGAAAATTCTTTAAGAGATTATGCTCTCTTGAAAACTACTAATCGCTCAGGAGACCACACGCCCCTTTTATAATAGCCTCTCGAAACCTATTATTATGCCAAGTGTAGCATATACTTATGGTGAGATAGTGGTACTCAAATTCGATGTATCAGTGCTGTTATATGCGCCTCAAAATTATATCGAGGTTTAACCATAAGTGTGATAATATAAAAATTACTACGTAGTTATATTTTATACTTATGGTTCAACATTCCAATGTCAATGGTGGAATTGCCACTTGGTAACAGACGATAAGGGATTGAGTAGTCGTCCAATTATTAACGCCGGAAAATAAGCCCAGTATTTTCAAATTGACTTTTCTATCCTTAGTAGTCGATTTAAGCTGCTAAACCGTTCGTAGAGTTCAACGAAGAATTGGCTTTTACAACGTCAAGCAAAAAACATCCTAATATGTATGTGGGTCGTGTGACAAGCGCCAAAGGCCACAGGAAGAAAGGAAATTATTTATTTACCACACAAAAACACAGAAAAATATGCTACAAACTTCAGTCCACTCACAACACAAGCAAGACTTTTTAGACAATAAAGAAAATACTTTCAACATCGCTCGTTTCATCTCTCTTACACAACATTAAGTATTAAATTGGTCAGAACGCCGATCAAATTTTCCGGGCGCAGGAGACACGCATTACCAGTTCTGTGGTGTACGTAGATCAAAAGCTAACTGTACAGCCAATATTCATAGAAACGACAACCGATCTACTGAAATTGATTAATAGAATGGTCTAAAACATCGACTAGGTAGTTAGCTAAAATATATCTAGTGTGATATACGAGGGCGCTATATTTACAAGTCAGTACGTTCATATTCCAAACGATTCTATTTCGGTTGTGCTACATCGATAATGTAATTTATAACCATCCCGTTCAGTCATTTAGTCGTAAAAATGTCTTGTAGAACCTTTGTTTCAATAAACTATTGACGTAACGAATAGGCTCGGTTTATGTTATGTATTAGAGCTATATTTAGAATAAAATGAAAGCTATATTTGGTGTAAGGTTTTGAATCAAACAACAATAGTCAAAATTTCAAGAGAAAAGCTACATTCATCATATGTTTTGTGAATTATTTTTAATATACGAAAGAAATCGATTATTCAACAACGTTTGTATTGGTCGAATACTATTATATCTCTGCAGTTAGCCTAAAGACTATAAAATGAATAAACATAAATGCCGTGTCACAGCAAACAGTTTAAAGAAGTTTGAACTGTTTGCAATGATTAAGAACTAAAATCCGTCACAAGGCATTTTGATTAGTTAAGCTACTATATGATATATGTATATACCCTTGATTTAAATGGCTTTTACTTGAAAGAGACTACAGCGTGCTACGCTCCTATCTCTTCTGCTTCATTAACTCACATCACATCCTTCGTGCATTCTTTACGCTGTCGGTTTAGCGTATTCCCAGCGTGGCTGTTTTCCAGAAAGTATTTGATTTCGAGAGAAATTGTACGCCGAAGTCAATATCTCCCAACTGTCTCATTAAATTTGTCTTATGCTCCCTCATCAATCTTTTTCGATTTATAACATGCTTACAATGTACTATAATATTTTTTTTAAGATCACACAGTTTTATTAAACTACCTAAAACCTGGTATGTGTGTATTCGATCTTTATAAAACCGCGGCAAAACAAGTGGCGCGGCTAAGATTTTTTGTCTAGAAACCTTAGGCACATAGCATCTTTTATAATTTAAACTCAAAGAGAGCTTAAAATATTCATAATAAATATATATACGTTTTTGTTTAATTACATTTCTCAGTCTAACATTCGAACAATAATACCATGGATAATAAAATCACTTATAGGGAAGCCATCCGATAAATACAGCACGTCTACATTTTCCTGTTTATCATTAAAAGCTTTGCTGACGATGGTATCGAATGTCACATAAATTCGTATTGTTCGATATGGCTTCAGAATAATACTTAACAACAAATCGTTCGGCATTATGAATTTCATTATTAAATTCAGTTTCTTCTACAATTTTTCTTTTAACGACTAACTTAAATGTAAATTCAGTAACCTTGCTAAACTCACTAACTTCTAAACTTTGACGTTCATAAGTGTTACTTTGTGACCAAAATGATTTTTGACTTTGACTAGTCGTCAGAAAGCAATGGTACCAAAACTTTTTTTAAATGCAATGCATTTTGACGCATCATTACGTCCCTAAAGGCTTAAGAAGTGCTATGTCAGTATCTATGTCGAGAATGCAGCTCCATATTAACACACAGGTGATAAAAAGTGATACCGTGAAACGCAGTCAAATGTTATTTATTGATTGATGACTAGTCGGTTAAGCCTATCTCATTAAATATGTAATATGCGATGAAAATTAATTTACCGCCAAGAAATTGCCAATCGAATTAATTAAAATCGATTATTTCACGTTGGTAATGTACATTTTGATGGAGGATAAAATTGAAATTTAATTAACTCGTTTCATGTGTGTTTGTGTCTCATGTGTATCATTTTTTTTAGGTATGGCATTTCCCGCACTATGAATAAATTCCGGATCACGAAGGACATTACAAAAATTTAAAAAACGGATACGAAGAACACCTAGTCTCGGAACAACCATTTGTGGATCACACAAAGTTTTGTCCCGTGTGGGATTCGAACCCACAACCCTAGGGGCAGTGGCTGTGGCGAGGTGACCAGTTCAACCACTACGCCATCCGTGTAGGCGAATCTGGTGGCGTGGTTTCTGAAGAATATTTACACAGCAATGACAACGTGACAGAATCGTGACTGCGTATGATATCTAAGGTTGACTAGCTGCCTTGCCGACCATGAGATGGTTGACCATAAAGTACTTGGTTGACTTTTTAACCTCGTTTTTTCAAATCGTGACGTTAACAGGTTTTCCTAACTACATTTTCACTGATATAGCGAGTAATAAATTTTATATGAGCACGAGCAATTATAAAATGAAACATAATGCAACACGCCTTATCGTGATTTACAGAATGTTGTAATATTTTATAACGTTATTTCTTATAGTTTATGAATATGAGCGATTTAATTATTTATTTATTACCAGACTGACGTTCAGAAAAAGAGGTGAGAAAATGAAAACCTTCATGAAACTTTAAGATAGTAGAGTATTTATTGAATCAATACAGCTGTTACTAAGACAAATAAATTTGACTACATAATTATTAAGTCACGTTAATTACAAACATTTTTATAACAATTGCACGCGGTGCACAATTAAAACAATACGTGCGCACGCGCATTGTGTTATCTCTACGTCCATTAGTCAACAATCCTATATACAAGATTTTTGTTTCACGGCCCGGTCTAACGATATGCAATAAATGAATAATTGGAACGGCTATTAACACATTGATTTAAAAACTATCAAAGATAACAGTGGCATATCAAGAAACAAAAAACAAAATGGTTTGTTTCCTGACTTTAAAAAAAAAGTTAGTGAGAGTATTTCCTCTGGAATAATTAAATAAATAAATAATAACTCACGCGACTCTCCCGAACTCGTCCCGGGGCACGTCCTTCTCAGCGCCCGTCGTGGACAGCTTGGCTCTGAAGGCGGCAACGCGCGCCGCTATCTCCTCCTTCGGCAACCTACGCAACCATACCAGGGACACACTCATTATTCACATAAGACAACATAACATATTTATTTAAAACTTATTGAGAACAGTATCACGCGCGGCGTCAACACGCGCCGTCCGGTTACTCGCAGACACCGAGGTACGAATGTCTCAGTGAACGAGCGCGTACGCCAACAGCCGTAATGAAAATCTTATAATAAATTTCTCAATGTTATACCTACCAGTGCATGATACGCTGAGCCGCTATAACGGCGTGGAATTACTTTTCGAAAACAATAAAACCCGATAAGACGTTCTCGTTGCGCGACCGTTCGCTGTATGCGGACGGAACCTGGTTATTGAATAATATATTGTAAGGAAGGGTCGTAGCGCTCTGCTGAATTATTGATCTGACTCCGGCGCAACGGGCATCGCCCCTAAACGAGGGTGCGGGGATCTATTCGTTTAATACACTTACAGGGGTAGCTGTTGCTATTGAAATATGTAAAAACAAGGGATATTTTATTGGGTGGTATAAAATCGATATCGCCACGTGATTGAGCACGTGCTACACGAACTGCAAGTGGGTGAATGCAGATTTTTTTTATGTTTACAAATTCCTAGAAAAGTAAATGTCTAACGGATTGGAGACATTAGACTTACATGTAAACGTGAATGTTAATAATAAAGATTTAATTCGTGATTTGGCTTTCAAATGTCTTTATGTATACAACGTATGGATGCATTGAGTATATAATATTGTCTTATCAGTTGCTAGTCGTTTACGCGAATGTTATACATACATTGGCATCAAACTACTATACATGAGGTCTAACGCGGGTATTTTTTAAATCACAACCTTTCCTTAAAAGACTGAAAAGCAAATAAATAAAGTAAATTTAAATAGTTTCAAAATTATACTATTATTTTTCAATAAAATTATATGCTATAAAAGCCGCATACAGTAATTTAATTGTAATGCAATAAGTATACACAATGAACTATATTATTGTATTACCCGGTCACATCTCCTGACACGGTCGCTTGGTAGTGCAGAGTATTTTATTGATAAATAAATCGTACCCCGAACCACGACATGACCTGTTTTCTCTAACACCTGAGGCCGTTGACCTGGTTCTAAACTAAATAGTGTTTCAACACTGAGACAGCCTTCTATGCATAGATAAATTAATAATCTTCTAAGTAAGTGAATTCAAATTCGAATACTTTATTTTCATAAAAAAATTTCAGGGTGACTGTTGGACTGCCACGCAGAGGTCTCGAGTTCGATCCCAAGGCGCGCATCTCTGACTTTTCGGAGTTTTGTGTGTATTAAATAATTAATTATCGCTCGCTTTAACGGTGAAGGAAAACATCGTGAGGAAACCTGCATGTCTGAGAGTTCTCCATAATGTACTTAAAGATATGTGAAGTCTGCCAAACCGCACTGAGCCAGCGTGGTGGACTATGGCCTAACCCTTCTCACACTGAGAAGAAGCCCGTGCCCACCCGTGGGACAGTTAACTACAGGGCTGGTATTGTATTTAGACGCATAAAAAATTGAATATAATAAAGTAAAATAGGACGTTTTATAATATTGATCGCATTTGTTTCTATTTTCATAGTCAAAGATCATTAATTCATTTAGATCATAAAGTAACACTTATGAACGTCAAAGTCTAATGGTAAGTGAGTTTGCTAAGTGACACAAGCTACATTTAGGTTACCTATATGTTGAAGTAATTTCTGTAAATTTCAGTGTTTTAATAATTCTCCTTTGCAACTATTGTTTTATTTTACACAGTGATCAGCGATATCCATAGGTCATTATTTAAAATTCGTATGTTTGGTGATAGATACTCGAATTTATTTAGTACAAATCAGAATAATATACGATAACCAAAATAAATTGCGTGATACATTGAAGAGCATATTAAAAAGGTCAGAATGAAAGTGCCCACGTTATTTTTGCGTTATGTTACGCAAGGTATAAAACCGTACTAATCTTTTATATGTAATTTTTCGCTTTATTGGTCCCATTAGAGCTACCTTACGGCCAACTTACAAAATTATAGGTCAAAGAGAATTGCTTTACAGATGTTTGATGACTACGCCGTGCGCCCCTAAGCCATTAAGTTTTATTGCATCGAGCTATAAGCATTATTTTTTATCCGGACTTCTTATTGCAGATTAGGTATTGTTTTACACATTTATTTTTTTAACTCTGGCTGATGAAAACATTGCAGTGAGATTAATTATTTTATTTTGATGGTATCTCATAAACGCCAGCCATTTTCTTTTTATTTACACTTTGTTGTATACTAAACGGCTGTCTGCTGGATGGCAGAGCGATATTCGGTGGTAATTCAACTGATATGCATAACGTTTCGGATCAGATCCCGGTTGTATTTTTTAGGTCTTTATAGGCTTCCGTTAGACCGCAATCTAACCTGTTGTAAAGTGACAATGCAGTCGACGATGGAGCACGCTCGCCTAGAAGATACTACTATTCACTCGCGACTTGAAGACACCCAGATTGTACTCATCGGGAAACACAGACTTAGGTAGCGAGTTCCACACCTTTGCGGTACGCATTATAAATGTGGAAGCAAAGCAAAGCTATAGGCCGATTATCAAAAAAAAAAATTTGGTAGCACGGTGTGTGGTAATGTGCCGTTTTAGTCATGTTATAACGTGGATCCGAAACCTTAGCTGGCGAAATGTGGATGTGATACCTACCTCTTCGGAGATGTGGCCGTGACACTATACATACAGGATATACTTTGATTTTTATTTTAACACGAAGGTCATAATTTTTATATAGTAAATTTGAAAGATCCTTACCTAAGGAATCTCCCGTTACAATTTAATTCACATATTCTGGGACACCCTGTATATGATCGTAGACTATTGAAACATAATGGTTATAATGCGTGTTAACCGATATACGTCAGTAATCGCCCACGAACATCTGCATACACAATGTTCAGTTGCAACAACAAATAGATGCAGTCGATAGAACATCATAACTAAATTATTTGCACGCAATAATGCCAACATTTCATCGCTGGCTCAGTGCCACATGTTTAACCTTTGCTTAACTAACATGATATTGATGTTTAGGTAATGCTGAACTTGAATAGTAGCAAATTACTGGCATAGCTACATTTTATATTGCAGGTATATTGGAAGCATACGTGTGACGTATTTCGGTTTTTTAACCCAGTATGTGTTTGTGTGACCCTTTTGCCGCCTACCGACCATAATTCCAGAGTCCGTGTTGTTACTAAGAATTTAATGGGACTCGAGACATTACAGTACAATTTCATTAGTGTCATTGTACGAATGCCAGTGTATACAAAATTATAAATCTAACTACTTCATTAAAAAAATACCGAATTGTTTAAACATATGCTAATAAAATGGCACTATTGGGCTAGCGCTCATATCAGGAGTTAAACTATATAATATGAAGTCAAATGAAAAGAGAGGTAAGTTATTTAATGAATGATAGTTTAATAGTCAAGTTTGCAATCTGAATGGCATCGTCGACGCGGGGTATGATTTGTGTAGACACACAGATCTACCCATAAGCCAGGCCAAACCGGTCAAACAAACAGGCGTCATATGCCTAGTTAGGTTAGTATTAGGCAATTTAGTTTATCGAAGTTGCCTTTAATCAAGGCGAGCGGAATAAGATCAGTGTTGAAAGCCTCTTCATCGCGATGATATACAATATACAAGTCTGAATCATATTGTGGTTTTGCGATTTAAGTACGGTTTTAGAAAGGCAAACTAATACAAAAAAAACCGCCAGGTGCGAGTCGGACTCGCCCACCAAGGGTTCCGTACAAATTTGTACATTGTGTATTTGTGTATTTTGTAGATACACATTATAAAATAAATTTGTCCTTGCATAAAGACCGTTTTCTTATGATTTAATTACGTATGTATAGTTTTCATATTTTTTCCTATACTTGTAGTATAAGACGGTATTACTTGCCAAATTTCATAGTTCTAGGTCAACGGAAAATACCCTATAAATTTTGATTCTCTTGAGAGTGTCGAAATATTCGTTTTTTGTGGCATTAACGGCCATATCTTTATTTTACGTTAACTCAGAAGTTTGATTTTCACAGCTTTAAGAAACTGTAGACCTGAGTCTATCGTTTTAATTTCAACTTAATACCTCCACGCGTTCCCGAGATAAAGGGTCTTGACAGACAGACAGACGGACAACAAAGTGATCCTATAAGGGTTCCGTTTTTTCCTTTTGAGGTACGGAACCCTAATTAGTTAACAGTCGCCGAAATATATGGCAATTGCAATGATTGACTTATGACTGCACGGATGGCGTAGTGATTTAAGTGGTCACCTCGAAATTGCCACTACGTCGACTGTAGTAAGTTCGATCCCCACACGGACAAAAAGTGTGTGAGATATGAAATCCACAAATATTTATTTAGTCTGGGTTCTTGGAGTTGGTTGTTTGAATGTTTGTTAAGTCCCCTTCGACACAGGATTGACACCTTGTGCGGGCATTATATTTTTAAAAGAGCGAATCATATCCCTTGACATCCGTTTGATTATGTCATATCGTTCATAAGCCTTACAGAAACCGGGAGTCAAGCTAGCTCTTAAATGTGAATCGTACGTAAACATTCTTTCGTGTTAGCGTCCAGTTAAAAATCCAATTCAGAATACCGATGGAGTAAATTTTACCAGGTTTATGGGCACGCACCACACGTGTGTGCGTACGCTGTCGCACGCACCTCGTTGGCGACGTTAATGTACCTAACATTAAACGTTGATATAATATTACGTTATAAATTTCCCAAAAAAAATTTTATTCGTCCTTGTAGTACACCACATATTACTTTTGAGCCGACCAAAGATACGACCCGGCAATTTTTAAATACCAAATGTTTGTGAGATACTGAAGTGTTTGTTGGTATTCTTAACAAGGAGTCAAGAGTTCCCAAAGAACGTGACCTTCTTCAATGGGTTGTTATACTAAATGCGAAATATTGCGGTCTTGTACCAGCCATCGTTAATCGACATCTGCATAGTCTTAGCTATTATACACGAGCATCGAGTAGAGTCGACTCGATATGGCCACTTAGGTAAAATTGATCACGCTGTTGGGTACTGTCTTGCCATGCCACGTTTCCGACAATAAGACAAGAAGTTAACTCAGCTGAAATTAATCAAAGAGGTTGATGTCTTTAGTCTAGTGTAGTGTAGTGCATGTACCAGGAATGCGCCACTGAGATTCTACCGAGCTGCTGGTGATCTACGCAACGCTTACCAAATCACAGGCACACATCTTTAAAATGACAGATATGGATATCTCGTATATATTACTTTTTTCAAACTTTTACATCGATTAGATGATAATGAGAGCATTTTTTTATCGATTTAATTCGGTTTATTATTAGACTGTTTAGAGGGATACAGGGTATAACCTTAACCTTGCTAATTTCCATAGTCTGCTGCGTGTCTTTAAATTGGTAGAGTACTTGTATCGTGACTTTTGACGAGTTTGTGCGTTTGTGAGACGGCTTTGTGCGTCATGGCAAGAGGAGGACGTACATTTTGTTTTTAGGTATCGTTGACAAGAAAATCAGGCAACATTTTCTAAATCTTTTCTCCAGGCTTCCAACTTCATTATTTTTTATTGTTCTATTGCCAGCATATATTATCCCATTGCAATACTATAGCCTTAATTTCTCTATTACGCGCTGGTTTTGACCAGTCTTTACGTTTCTGTTTAAATTTGTCCCATCGTCGTCACCTTAATCTATCACATTGCCAATTAGTACCATCTGGGTGCCACTTTGTGCATTAAGTTAGGTTTTCTTGTATCGCGAATATTGTAGAATTTGGAAACTTGGACAGCTATTTGCAAATCATAATTTTTCA
This sequence comes from Catocala fraxini, assembly GCA_930367265.1. Classification (NCBI taxonomy): domain Eukaryota; kingdom Metazoa; phylum Arthropoda; class Insecta; order Lepidoptera; family Erebidae; genus Catocala; species Catocala fraxini. Next base: position 1,127,654 of record OV884032.1, read on the forward strand.
CCTCCTGTGGGAATCGGGTCTACATCATTCAGCACCATTATTTGACCGATTTATGACTTAATACATTGCACTATTATCATTTGTGCAGTCAAATGCCAATCAAATCTATTAGTTACTATAAGAAAAACTCTACACACATGGAGTGTGTAAAGTTTGCCTTATTTCTATGGCCAGTCAATTCACCGAGATGCAAACAGAGATATTTCTATATTTACATAGTTGTTATGGCTTTTTACAATAGATGTAAGATGTTTATAAACACATTATTGATTTATTTATACGTACCACATAGTCTTTGAGTCACTGGTCTTACAAAGCAGATAAAAAGCCTCAAAAATAAAAGTTTACTAGATTCGATTCAAGACTAAGGCTGTTTATAAATTCTGATTCCAATATGTATGCTTCTGTAATCACTATAAGCAGTAAATTTTGCTTTTCATACTACACACATTAGAGATTTCCAATTATATACCGGTGGGTTGCATTGGTGTGAGTTCAGCCATTTCTTTAATATTTCTCATATTCTGTAGTATAAGGTTTAGTATTTTAGTGTGAATAAAGGTCAGTTATCATACCAGAATATGTTTTTGTAACCTGTTAATTGCTGGTATGACAGACATAATTCAAAACCTATTGTATCTGGCCCCTTGTGTGTCATTGCGAGATCAATAGATTAGGCAGTATCTTGATTCTGAGTTTTGATCAAATCAGCCCTAATTTTTATAGACATACAAATTGTGAATGTTCAAATCAATCTCATGGTTACATAGGACACATAATGCTATCAAAGGTTAATTAATTGATGTGTCATGTTATTATGGACAATTGTAAAGCCATTATAGATCAATTAAGTAAGACATGTATTAAATGTGATTGTTTACTGTCTAAAACAGTTTTAAATCATAAAGAATATCTAAGGAATGATGTATTAAATCTTAAATATTTGTAATTAAGTTTATTTATTGATTATGATTGTTTAAAAAACCACCATTAGCAATAAGAGGACAGATGTTGCAGGCAGTAAAATAAGATATTTATACTGAGTTAATTAGATTTATAAACTGGATGTATGTGATATTATATTCTATATGTATAATATTTAGCACAAAATCTTTGAATTACACCAGTGTATTTCAGTGTATACATTTTGGCTTTCGAACATTACATATTTTGATGATGATGATGATGATGATGATTTGATGTAAAATATAATAAAGTAAATGTAAATAAATGAAATATATGTGGTGTGACTCTGAAAGATAGAATAAAGAATAGTGTGATTAGAGAGAGATGCGGCATGAAAGTAGATATAGTGACAAGAATAGAAAAGGGTATGTTAAGCTGGTTTGGGCTTGTCGAAGAAAGACTGACTAAGAATATATACTTTCTTAGTCAGGCTAGTGTAAATGGAACAGTGGCAAGAGGAAGACCCAGGCAAATGTTTCTCGATCAGATCGGAGGCGTTCTGGACAAAGGCCAGGTTAAGAGCACCTTGAATCAATGGGCGTGTATGAGGAATGTGATGAAAGTGAATGAAGCCAGAGGAGTGTGTCAGGATCGTAGCAAATGGACATCCGTAGTCTCTGCCAACCCCTCTGGGAAACAGGCATGAAGCTATGTATGTATGTATGTAAATATTTATCACATATTAATAAATTTGCGAATTTTAAAGTGATAAAACAACTTATAACAACTACAACTTTGTTAGAGGTGACATTGGACACAACAGTATAAAAATAATGTCTTGGACAGCTTAAGTTACAAAAAATAACGAATACAATAATTATGTTTATCACATAATTCAGAAAACTATTACGTCACGAGAAAGTGAAAACGAAATAACAAGTCAACAAATAAAACATTTTCAACAATCACTTACCCCTGCTCTTCAAGACTATCTTCAAGTTCTGCACATTTTACTTCAATTTTTCTTTTCCTCTCATGGTCAAGAATTTCACGATTTGGCTGTTTATTAGACGCAGAGTCCAACTTGGCTATTTCTTCCTCAGTACGATAATTCACAGAGTCTTTAGTCTTACGTACTGATGCCCAATTTCGTTGCACATAACCGTTAGTGCCGGAGCCTCGTGGCGTCGTCAAACCAATGCCATTATACATTTTGCCGGTTTATTTACCTAAAAAGCATAAATCAATCGTAAGGCATGCTGTGCGAAGGGTAAGGCGCAACTTGATACGTACACGTCATAGTATCGACAATAAATCAATGTTACTAGGTCTTGTGGTAAACTGTAAGAAAACCATTTTGATCGATTACGTACACAAATATCTCACCATTTACAAGCACCTCGTTATTTAATTTTTATTCTTATGACACACGTCCATCTTGGTTGATTCTGATTTTTTTTGAGGTTGATTCTGACGGTGTTGTCAGCTCATGAAAAAACTGACAGGTAGAAAAAGAGTGAGTTTTGTGGTTGAGAAATATTTTACATAAGTAAAGTGTATTCATTAAATAAAAAAACGTACTAACATTGCATATTATAATATCATTTAAAACAAATAACTTTTAGTTAATATTTCTTTCTTATATATTGTAAAGTGCTAAAAAGCCTATTACTTGTATTATTTTGAACTAGCAACAATTATGAAAGAATGTCACATCAGCATCACCGCTGTCATAGCTAACCTTTGGCATTTGTATTTTGTAATTTGTAGGTTATGTTATGTTTGTTTTGAAATAACCGCGACGAAAATTGTTTACTTTTCTTAATTCTATTCAAAACTTTCGTCATGCTTGACAAAATTTTGTATAACACGGTGCTTTCTCAGACGTTGTCGCCTTGCGGAAAGTATTTGGTAGCCGGTAACATATATGGCCAAATTGCAATATTTGAGTGAGTACTATTATCCTAAACATTATCCTAAACAATCAAATCATTTTAAAAAGCTACAGAGCTTTGGATCAGGAAATATTTTACTGTACCTTTCGTTAAATTCTATCAAATTATTGTGCTTACATTCTATAATATTAAACTTTTGTCGTTTCAGTCTCGACCGAATTATCAATCCAGTCGTAGAGCTCCTTACATCTGATTACAATAAGCCAAAATACATTCATTGCCTGGAATCTGGCCACCAAATATGTAGCTTGGCGTGTACAGATAAATTTTTAATAGTTGGTTCTGTCAATGAAATATCTGGTTGGGACTGGAAGAATGTAGTGAGTGCCAAGCTAAGTAAGCCTGCTTGGTGCATTAAAATACCAGCACAGAATACTATAGAGCAGACAGATGTAAATAGTTTGTGGTTGTCTGAAGATGAGGTTAAACTGTATGCTGGCTGTGGAGATAACAACATCTATGTGTACAATATGGAAGATGGCAGGCTCTTGTCTACTTTTAAGGGACACACTGATTTTATACATTCTGTGCATGGAAGGTAAGATGAATTAAATCTAAATATTTTCAGAACTGTACAGTGCAGTTTAAATATTGTCACTCTAGTGATCTTTTATTTTGCTTCGGAAATAACAATGTTATGTTGAATTTTTCACTACATCACCATGGGATTTCATATAGAAATTATGCGCATAAACCCAAATCTCTATGATGGTTTGCCGCTCTTGTTATATTATAGGTCCTAAAGGCAACATTAAAACAATAGTAATTGTTGTTTGTACATTTCTCTATTTCTAAATATTTTTCTGTACAATACACTGTCTCTGTGATTACAATCATCCTATACTTTAATGAAAATAATAATTATATTCTAGGAATCAACAACTAATCTCCGCAAGTGAAGATGGCACTGTTATGCTCTGGGATACAAGAACTCGCACTCATCAGAACAAGTTAGAGCCGCACAAAAACAGTAAAGTGAGCCGCCCAGACATCGGCAAGTGGGTAGGATCTGCTGCACTCAGTGATGACTGGATTGTGAGTATTGCTTACTATATTATATTACCTATTACCTTTATCTTTATCCTTTGTATCTGAGAACCTGTGCATAGCAGTCACTATGCACAGGTTCTCAGATACAAATTCCAGGTCAGACTAGAGTGATATTGAGTTATCCTCCTATGAAAATCTCAGTTGCACACCATATCACAATCATACTTAGTGAAATGTGGGTGTAATAATTATAGACCTCTGCCTATCATTTTAGTGACAGTTGTATGTATAAAAATAAATATAAGCACTACATACCATCATTGATATATAATATATCAATGACTACCATATATAAATTTACCTGTGATATAATATATTGACGAAGGAAGCACTCAAGTCTATTTTCTCATATAAAATTGTAAAGTTCAATAGGTTACCATAAATATAACAATCAGGTTCACTGAGCACTGTGGCGAATGTATGGTTTTGATAATGTATTCTGGTTGATATTGAAAATGAATCAAAACAAATCTCTTCTCTTTATCATATATTATAAAGCTGAAGAGTTTGTTTATTTGTTTGTTTGTTGGTTGAACACGCTAATCCCAGGAACTACTGGTTCGAATTGAAAAATTATTTCAGTGTTGGATAGCCTATTTATGGAGGAAGGCTATAGGCTATATAACATCACGCAACGACCTACGGGGGTGGCGCGGTAACCATAAACGCCGGTGAAACTGCGGGCACAGCTAGTAAAATATATAGATATTTATATTATTAGATCTAAGCTTTAAACACAAGTGGTAATAAAGTGCTCTATCATATATATTGAACTAGATTTTACCCGCGGCTTCGCTCGCGTAAATTTAGGTTACGTTAGATTAGTAACAGTACTTTTTCTGGATGAAAGGTACCATATGTCCTATTCTGTTTCACTGTCACAGTGTATGCAAAATTTCATGATGAACGGTCGAGTAGTTAAGCCTTCACGGCTTAGCTTGACTTAGCAGACAGACTTACATTCGCATTTATGATATTAAGTTAGGATAATGGATCAAGCGAAAACGTTATTGACTTTTCCTATTTGAAAATTCTCTCTTAGTAAAACACTGGACGGTATTATAGACCTATAGACATTCCCGTCTTAACTCTGACTAATCATCATGAAATTTCGCATAAACATTGTCAGGGCTACTGAAAATGACATAGAGTCTTAGTCTTTCCATCCAGAAAAAAAGTACCTACTGCTCTTGAACGAGCGAAGCCACGAGCTACAGCTAACAAAAAGCATAACTGGCAAAATGTGGGTGTTAGATGTAAATGTTTTATTTATCAGGTTTGCGGTGGCGGTCCTCGGTTAGCGCTGTGGCACCTCCGATCCCTCGACGCTGTCACCGTTTTCGACATTCCAGACCACGGCATCCACGTCTCCTTCTTCCATGACGACTGCGTGGTGGCTGGAGGGGCGGCCAAACATCTGTACCATCTGTGCTATTCCGGTGAGGTGAGGGTGGAACTACCTGTGTCAGCCACCACCGTATACTCAGCTGTGCTAAGAACCACTCCGAATAAGGTTATGGCTATCGCCGGCTCAAGTCCCGAGATAGATCTGTGTACTACTTTTAATTATAGGGACCAGGTTTTGAATTTTCGGTAAGGGGATACTAGATTTATTTAGTAAGCACTAATTTAAATAAATATAATGGACATTTTCAACCATGAAATACAATACATCTATAAAGATTTGGGCGACATTCATCAGTACAGTATAAAGTTTATTAAAAAATGTGGCATGCGGATTGTAAAGTTGCTGAATTTGCATGACAGATGGCATTAACAGTACGTAAATTTCAATACTTAATAAACCAATGGTATATGTACGCCAAGAATTCGCTATAAGCTGACCTTCATGTTGGAAATGTTATGTTTTAAGAATACGATATTTTTTGTGAGTTTTGTATATGAGAATAAACGAATGAATGTTCAAAATTATTTTATTTACAATCTTATTTTATAACATTGGTAGTTTACACGTTTATCGGTACATCCATGCCAGTAACATGGCAAGACACCGCTGTGGTCACCGGTGAAAACATTGATTTTCTACTGTCTATGGTCTATGACTTTCACTATGTTTAATGGATGTAATTCAAAACAATGTCAGTGTTTTGGTCCGCTAGAATAACTCTGACGCAGACCAGTACTTCAACAAAAGAAGAAATATTTTATTTCTGTACTGCCCGTTAAATTCTAACGTCGTCAATTTATTAAAATTAAAAGCCATACGCAGTTCAAAACCAGTGGCGTAGCGTAGTGGGGGCGGCAGGGGCAGCCCGCCCCAGGCGGCACTTTTAGAGGGCGGCAAAATATCACAATGAATAATAATATCTTCTAAATATTTGAACCATTTCATGACAAAGGAGAGAAATGGGCAGAAGTAAAATTCTCTGTTGAGTTTTGTATATCTGCCCATTCCTCTCGGCGATGATGAGTGTTCTTGTCTAAAAGTTCTTTAGAATTACTGTATCTTATAGTCTTTTAAATAGAAATACTTAAATAAGAAGGCGGCAAAATTTTCTTCCGCCCCGGGCGGCTGAAACCCACGCTACGCCGCTGTTCAAAACAAACAACTTATTAACCGGTCGTATACCGCCGGCTCGCATACCAGCCGGCAGATTTGTACCCGTCGTAGGCCGGTGGCTCGCATGCGAGCCACCAAATTGGCGCCAAAACGCCGCGCGCCGCCTTCGCTTAAGCGAAGGCGGCGCGCGGCGTTCGACGTACGACGTACGACGGGTACAAATCTGCCGGCTGGTATGCGAGCCGGCGGTATACGACCGGTTAATTACTATTTACAATATAAACATATATGATTCAAGTTCCTTTTTTCACGAGTGATCTGGTTCTTTTTACATTCTTGCTACGCAGTTACGTTTTATGAAAAATGACGTCCATTTCATATGGCAAGGCCGAATGCCATATTGCTTACTCTCGTATCTAGTAGGTACATGAGCTCACTAGAGCACGCTAGAGGAATGCCACTGCTAGTGAAATATCAGCCCCGTATATAAACTGCTCCATTGCTGGGCATGGGCCTCTTCTCCGTAAGAGAAGGATTAGGCTTTATTGCCGTCATAAGGGGAAAAGAGGTTTCTAATTATTATTTTTTTAATTTGGATTGTATTTATTTGGAATCAGTAAAAAAGGAGGATCAAAAAGAAATTTAAAAAAAAGTTGTTAGTCTCCCGTTGTATCCTTATGCCGGCAGTATAGTTCATCAGGCTGAGCCAGTGGGGGTTTGTGGAATCTGACATGCAGGATTGCTTACGATGTTTTCCTTCGCCGTTTAAGTGAAATATAATAAACTAATATAAATGTCTTTTTTTTTTTATTGAGGATTTTGCAGGGCTGGCTTTAAATCTTATTTAAAGTTACTGCCACTGTATTGTAAGAATAAGCAATGTTGTATATTTCTGTTACGAGATTCCATACAATATTACACTTTAATTCATCATCCAGTTGAATGTAAAACACAACTGTGTGTAAGATCTCACGCACTCTAATACAAAATGCACTTAAAAAAGTGCTGCAATACCGCGTTCTACTATTATCGAGCTGGACAAAACAGCTGTGCAAACATGCTGTAACATGACACGCACTCTAATACAAAATGCACTAAGAAAGGTACTGCAATACCGCGTTCTACTATTATCGCACTAGACAAAACAGTTGTGCGAACATGCTGTAACATGACACGCACTCTAATACAAAATGCACTAAGAAAAGTACTGCTGTAGTGCGTTTTAGTTTTACCGCGCAGGATGTAACATGGCTGTGCGACCATGTTGTAATATCGTATGCAATCTAGTGCGTGCGATATTACATAAAGATCGTTGTATTAGAATACAAAATGCACTACGAAGGGTATCGCAGTACCCTAATTTTTTCTATAATGCAGCTTATAACACTGCTATCGTTGTATGATGTAATAATGCATGCACTTTAATACAAACTGTGCTAAGAACTGAATATAACTACGATATTGTAATTATCAATAGTACCCGGAGTGTGACTATTCAAAATATAGGAACTGAATATTTAGCATATAGTAGTTAATGCCTGCGGTTTCGCCCGGCTAGATTTCACGGGAAGGCATAACGGGATGCAAGTATTCTATATGATAATGCAGGACACCGGTGTACAAAGTTTCATTCTACTTCGTTAAGCAGTATACGTGTGATTGGATAACAAACGTCAAACACACTTTAAAAGATCAGAAAATGTCACATCTGTAATTTAAATAGGATATAGACCTCATCATATCAATGCTCATACCATAGTGCGCGAGAAAAATACACAGCGATACAGAGTTTGCAGCTTTGTGTCATTTTCGCATATGCCATAAGAATTCTTTAAGAGGTTGTAGTATTGCACCTACTCATGTGATGCATTCTCCCAGTTGCTTGCCTTTCTCAGCGGTCAGTCCGAAACGAGATACAGCAGCATACTCTGTAGGCCACCGTCGCGTCCTCGAGCACTATAAGGTTTGCTTGCGGTAAGGAAGAAGCTAATTTATCGCAATTATTCTTGGATGAGACTTTTATCTAAACCGTAATAACTATTTCATTTACTCCGTACAGGGCCCGAACTAGCACCTTCATTAGCAAGGGTATCACTGACTATTGGGCGATACCTGAATTGAACTCTTTAAACTGAACTTTTCCAATTTACAATTAATTTTGTCCATACATTTATCGTTTAAGTCTCTTCACGTCCTGACTTAAACACGTCTTAAATATAACCATGTCCCGCGACAGCAGCGGGTATGAACCCCTGGCTCCCATCTCGTTTCTTTACGTAGAACCACTCAGCATCCACATCAGTCTCCATCCCTCCTCCCTGGACCAGCACTACCACATCTCCTTTTTGCACACTCAACGTCTTATTCAACACACTGCCCTTATAATCACAGTTTACCACTAATAACGTTTGTCGTACTTGTTTAACAGTCTTCTCTTTATCTGCTTTGTCTATCGAGCAGACAGATTTGGTCTTTAAATACAGGGTATCAAAGTCTTTTTCGGCGCAGGAGTTTTTGGGCCGCCTTCTGTTTTGGTAGCGGCATTCGGAGCGTGTCCGCCCGCGTAATTGTTCCTTCTCGTTGTCGGTCAAGTTGCCGCAGGGCCGCGGGTATATGTCAGTACTGCTTTCCCAACATGGTGTATTTTTCTCAGATGATGTTCTGGAAAATATTATACGAATATGGTTAATGTGTATAAAAGATATGGTGGTAACAGCGTGGTTATTGGAGATATCCAGCTGGCAAAGTAACAATGTACTGTAGAACGCAGTCTACATGTATGCGTTCTGTGACGCTGGTTAGGATTCTGGGTTGGGCCAAGAAAAGAGGTTTTCTGTCTAGATATCCTCAATAGTAGCCCCTAGGAAATTAGCGGCATTGCACACCCCGGTGCCTTCAAAAGAACCTAAAACTATTAGTCCTGCGCCTGATCTTTCTATGGTCCGTACCGTATCCCTCATATCGAACTATGAGAGATAGGGAATAGAGAGTACCTACTGTTGCGTGAATCTCTTACTTGTGCACTATAACATTTCCTGTGCAAATGGTTAACTGCCGTTAAGATTGGCTGCTGTGACCAAAATTCGGTAATAAGGACTTACATATATGCTGTGAGTTATAGCACAAACAAATAGTTTACGCGAGCTGCATGTGCGTGTAAATTATAATTTACACTCGCGACGCCCGCGCAAGTATAAGTTAGTAACTTGCGCGCGCGTCGTTTAAATATTTGAAATCAAAACACATGCTTTTTTCGCAGTAAAATATCACTTCTTCTTTGAAGCGACTGCCACTGAACAACATTAATATCGATAGTTATTTATAAACAAGTTATCAGGCGTATAAAGGTTGTATGCAACGATTTTCATAATCTAAAGTTATTCGTGTATAACTCAGATGACAATCTTACATTTTCCTGTAGGTAGGTATAATGTATACATAATTATTAATTATATACAGCCATAAGCTTAATTTTCCGCCGAAGGTGTCATGAGCTTGAAAAGCCCGGACACGTAAGAAATCAGGATATTAATAGAACGAGTTAACTAGTCTAGAAACATCCATTATTCCATCGAACTATCAATTTCCGACATCATAAATATCCATAACTAGTATATAAATGACTATTTAATGCACCTATTACCCTTTTATCTGAGCGGTATTATTCTGAGCGGCAAACTAGAGCCGTACAGAACATAATATACTCTATCTTGATACCTTCATATAAAGAGCTAAATAGTGGTTTACGACATTACAATATTTTACAAATCGCTGCCGCTACAATATTTTGCAAATCTCTGACGCTACAATATTTTGCAAATCTCTGACGCTACAATATTTTGCAAATCTCTGACGCTACAATATTTTGCAAATCTCTGACGCTACAATATTTTGCAAATCTCTGCCGTTACAATATTTTGCAAATCTCTGACGCTACAATATTTTGCAAATCTCTGACGGTATAATATTTTGCAAAGCTCTACTTTGAAGTGGTAACTTAAAGTGGTTCTATGTATTATGTATGTGTAAACAGAGAGGCTCATACAAAGGTTTATTAGGAAGAACGCGGCACCTGACATACAATTATTTTTTACTTAGTTTAGGAGTCAGCTGTACTATTTGTTTTTTGTAATTCGCACCCTTAATAAAACAGAGACTTATCTCAGTATTTTGGATTAAACAAATTTGAACTCTATTGCAAAGATTTAACACAAATATAATATTAGAATTTAACATATACAATTAGAGTTCAAATTGCCTTACTTTCAAATTTCGAGTTAAGTCGCTGTTTTATTAAGAGTGCGAATTGTTTGTTCAACTTTTCTTTTTATTTTTGTCTTTGTATTTCTACTTTGTAAATACTACGACTGGCCTCGCCTGCACGGATGACGTACTTAGTGGTGTAAGTTGCCTCGCTACTGCCGCGCGAATATTGGTGTTTCTATCATTGAATTTTTGACAAAAATTTGTGTGATTCACAAATGGTTGTTCCGAGTCTGGATGGTCTTCGTGTCCGTTGTTTGTATATTGGTTAAGTCTCCCGCGACACAGGAATTAGGGATAACTACCAAATGCGGCAGTAGTCTTTAAAAAAATTGCTATTATGAATTGTCATTATTATGTATTGTTGCAACACGCTGATTACAAATACATACCCACACGGAAAAAGTCGACGCGCACCTAATAATACAGAATAGGGTGCTATCATAAGAGTTAGAGGGGTACTAAACTCGCTTTAAGATATACATATAATTGCACTATAACTCAGAAAGTGTAGACAGAGCTGTATTGCAAACATATATCACTAAATATATCATTAGGTATTACGTTAGCCTTTAACCGGGCACCATAATTGGCCAAATCAGGATCGTCAATTATGATTTTAGATCCCTCGTGCTCGCCTCCGGCGATCCAAGCGCCATACTACTGAGAAATTTATTAGGTACCAGAAAAACCCAATAGCATTGTTCGAACCGGGAATCGAAACCGTGACCTCGTGCGCAGCAGTCGCATTCACTACTGCTGCGACGTGCCATCGAGTTAGTCATTTGCGTATGTGTTACAATCACATCTATTTACACGGATGATGTCGACGAGCACTTACTGGGTCTAAATTCGGTCTACAAGAGCGATAGAAGGTCCTCACGTTAGAAAATTATATTTTACCAAAGCGTCGTTATATATTTGTATTCATGAACGGTGCTAAATGTAGGCCATTTCAAATGGTAATTATTAGAAACACTTGATTAAAGTAAGTATGGATAATTCTCTTCATGTGAAATCTATGCAAATGATTTTTTTATGAACGTGAATCATGCAAACTTCTGTCGCGTGATACTTTCAGTCGGTCTTTGAATTGATCTACATTTGGTCTCATATATAAAATCGTTTTACGTTTTGGCCTACTTATTTTTGATAAATAGTAACTATACATATTAAAGCAGCCTCGGCCTGGTCGTAGACCATTGGATTGCTACGCATAGATCTTGATATTGATCACACGGCGCGCCCCTCTAACTTTTCGTAGTTATGTGCGTTAAACAGTAAATCATCGCTTGCTTTAACGGTGAAGCATATGGTCGTGACGAAACATACATGAGCTCTTTATAAAGTTAACGAAAAAGAAAGCTAAGGTCATGGTGGTGAACTTTGGTCTAACTTTTGACCTTTTTAATCAAAATAGGCCTGTGCCCATACCCAGCAGAGGGACAGTTTGTAAGCAAGGCTGATTTTAGTATCTATTTTTCAATCTATATATCCGTGTTAGAAATGCAATTGAAGAGACCTCTAGAGACGTAATAGATAAAGAAAACGCTTTAACAACTCCATATTAGTTTCCAAACCTCTACTACGATGATTATCACGATCTTTCTTTGCCAACGTTTTAAATTAATCATGCATGCGAGCACTAATTCTGCGTGTTTATTCAATGTCTAGTACCCATAGTACAAGCTCTGCTTAGTTTGAGCTAGATGGTGTTGTGTGTATGTGATAGATTATTATTATTATTCATTTGTTATTTTTCTTTTCTATATAATATGATTATCTGTGTAACTATCCTCCGTCTATAGCCATATGTTTAATACTATACATAATTATATATCTACATGCCTGTTGCCTGGAGAGATTATAGTCTTTGAGCAAATTTTTACGAAGACGAAGTAAACATTTTGTCTAAAAGACTTCACGTTATTTGAAATCTTAAACAAATTCGCTATTCTGTTTTGTCATAGATCTATTACCTTTTCTTCTCTTACTTTTTTACTTAGCCCCTAGGTTAATTCTCTCGCAGTCAGAGTATATTCATCTAAGTCTTCCCCTTCTGTCTGCTGTCTCCATAAGATCAGCAGCCAGTCAGTAGAAAAGTTCTACCAATTCTGCAAATTATTTTTTTAAAAGACATCTCCTTATTTTTAAGAAGACATCTTCTGCACTTGGTATAATGCCTGAATCGCGGGGGACTTTACAAACATTCGTAAAACGGACACAGAACACCGAGACACGGAACAACTACTTATGGATCAAACAAATGTTTGTCCCTTGTGAGGATCAAGCCCACGACACTCGGCGTGGTGGTGAGGCGACCACTTAATCTACGCCATCCGTGCATTCAAAATATAATAATAAGATCTAGCCAGTCTACTCACCTATTTGGCAATATTCCTAGCGGTAAACACGCGCTGTACAGCACGTAGCCTTCGTCCCCGTGTGGGGTCTGCGCATACAGCCACTGTTCGTTCTTAAACACAGCGTTGACGACAGTTCCCAGCGGCAGCGTCAACTCCTGCTGGGACTCCTTTTGCGTCTGATACAGCGTGCTGGGGTACGCTATCACTACCGGGATGTTGCCTGGGCGATCTATTGAGGCCTAGAAGCAAACAGGTTCACAGTAAGTTGGAGTTATAGAGGCGTGATATAAAATTGCTGGTTATAGTGTCTGCTGGCCAAGGCGACTTCCGTCGTTTTTTTGTTTCTGTGTAACGTAATGTGTTAAGTAAATAAGGATGTTTAAATACTCTTATTATTGTATTCTTGATCGCAATATCCCAAATCGCGAATTTTGGGTAATTACAATGCTCAATGCTGCATCTCGATAAGGCTCTGTTGTAGTATTGACTCTCAGTCGCGATAGTGATATTATAAATCAGTCTATTACTTGTGTTATAAAGTGCTGTATTCGTTACGATACCGTTTGCGATAGTCAGCAGCTGAAAATTAACTGAAGTCAAGCTCGTTAAATTACAAATTCGTCAGTGGCTAACGCCTTGTTTTTTTTAAATAATATCTGTTTTAAATATCATTCATACCTTAGGTATTATTCCCATATTCATGTTTCTATGTATACTTTGTATGTATTTACAAAAAGAAAGTATATGATTATATATGTTTATCCATTGTCTAGTACCCATAGTAGAAGCTCTGCTTAGTTTAGGCTAGATGGTGTTGTGTGTATGAGGTAAAATATTATAATATTATATATTATTATATAAATAGTTGTTTTTGGAACATAGACGTTATGTAGATATGCTTTACTGCTCTCCTATAGCAAATAGCGTAGATATTAAAAGCCTATACCTATATTGATTCCGTGATGTTCAACAGAATCAATTCGGGTGTCAATGCATGCAGCTTGGACATATACAACTATATTTTGGAATTGATATTAGACCGAGAACACATGGTCATTATTAAAAAAATATAATTGAACGCCAGAATTGTAACTAGCTAGTTCGGCTAGTCACAATTCTGCGTCCAAATACGTCAGCCATTTTTCGATTATCTCTAATGACTGTCCAGCTACCAGCTCAACATATGCTCAGCGTTAACAACATTGGAAATGTATAGAGTATACACAGCCAATCTACTGCCTACTATATCTTTATTCCTGGACTAAATAAACACAAATCGCACCTAATCTAGAGGTTAAGCGGTAAATTCTTACCCCGTAACAAACCGCACTTTTATTCTAGTGTGCAGATCGTATGAATCAGCTTTAATTACAGAATCGGACAATATTATTACATATATTTAACGTTTTTGCCTACTATACTAGACAAAAACGTTAAATATAATCACATTGTAGATGTAAACTAATAATATGTTAAATTCAAAAGCTATGACCGTTAAATATCTACCAATAATGATCCGAAATTGGTCAGGTTCGGTGAGAGCTCAGCCGCCTTCGCTCAGATGAGCTAGTTGGCTTATGAGATGCTCACCTCCATTGAATAACACTGACATACACCCACAGTGCGCCGTAGATGGCATTTACTGTTTTAGCCTGAGGTCAATGCCGACATTTTAACGAAAAGGCCTACATCACTTAAGATCTGCACACTTTTTAATATCATTATCCGTTAGCTAACATTTTGGTACAAAATAAATAATAATCGGTTCAACATAAAACATTGTTATTCATAATTAAAGCCAATTCCCGCACTGTCGACTAGCCCTGTCTTTTTTTTTAACGTGGGAGAATGCTTTGACGCATCCCTCTCCGCGGGGCAACGGAGAGGTTATGTCGAGCTCACCAGGGAAAAGATACCCCGGTAATACCGACTAAACCTACCACGGTGTTCCTCGACATAACCGTAGACGGCGAGGACCGCGCGAGTCGCTTTTACATGCAATCGCGACCCCGCCGTGGTTTCGGCCCGCCGCGTAAAACGGCAGGCCACTACACAGAAATACTTCCTCCACCTCCTGAACAGTTAGCTACCGTGGGAATGTCTTTGTTTCAGAGAGCCCACGGGATCTGTGACAAGAAACACCTGGACGCCGAGCTTCAACATGTCAAGCAAGTACTGCAAGACAACAAGCTCCAACAGCCGCGCCGCTGTCACAAATCCCGAGAAAAGCCAGCCACAGTCGAGCTATACTGCCTTATGTAAGGGGTGTCACTAACAAGATTGGCTACATCTTAAAGCGAGCTTCAATCAACACATACTTCAAGCCGCCAACGAAGATAAATCAATTTTTACCATCCGTCAAGTGCCAACTACCTTTACAAGATGCAGGGGTCTATAAAATAGATTGTGACTGCGGACTCTCATACATTGTCAAACCAAGAGAAGCATAGGCACCCGCATGAAAGAACACATAGCTGGTGTTAAACACCAACGTTCGTTGAAATCTGCTGTGTGTGAACATGTGCAACAGGGGCCCAACCACTACCTGAGATTTGACAAACCACAGATTCTCGCTAAAGAATATAGATTCCTACCAAGGATGCTTCGCGAGGCTATTGAAATCAAAAAACATCCTAATTTCAATAGAGAAGATGGTTGGAATGTACCACATCTTAGTCTCCCCGTGACCATGGCTGCTGAAAAGCAACCGAAACGTCGGGGAAAGTGTAAACTTAAATATAAATAAATAGTTTTAATAGTTTTCATAATTTAATTAGCTTAAAATTAGTAATGTTTAATAGTATCTAGTAGTAGTGTAACAGTTTCAACATTTTGTAATAAAGTGTAAAATAAATAACGCGATAAAATCCGTATATAGTAGTTTAATTTCAATGAATAACATTCGCGTAAACAGAAGACAATATTAAGTTATCGCTGCCAGTAATGTTATATGACAAATAATTTTTGTGCCGTATTTCCGGATTGAAACAAATTATTTGAAATTTTATGACAATTTCTTTAATTTTATTTTTACCTACTTATTTGTTACTCATGTTTTACAAAATAAATATATTTATCTTATCTTATCTTTATTTATTACTAGCTTCTGACCGCGGCTCGCGTAGACGTACATACGTTAGGTTAAGTTAGTAAGAGCTTTTTTATATAAAGACATGAGACAAAAAAAAATTACACAAGTAGTTGTTCCGTGTCTGGTTATTCTTTGTGCCCTGTTGATTGCTTTTTTTAAGACAACGCCCGCACTACGGATAATTCCCTTGTCGCAGGGGACTTCACACATTCAAACAACGGACACAAATAACATCTAGACTCGGAACAACCGTTTGTGGATCACACAGGTTTTTGTTCCTAGTGGGATTCAAACCCACAACACTCGGCGCAATGGTAGTGGCGAGGTGACCACTGAAACCACTACGCCATCCGTGCAGTTCATGGTTGCTTGTGTTTGTAAAGCTCACCGCGGCGTCGTCTTTTTAAATAATAAACAAAACAATAAGTTGTTTAATAACAAATGAGGATCGGCAATGAATTGCCGAAAATCTTAGAGTTCGAAAAAATGGCTCAAGCAATATGCAAAGGTCACGTGATCTTGAGGTCAAAGGTCATAGTTATTTCTGGGTATATCGACTATGCTGAGTCGAATGGCGTTGACCGCGAGTCTCTAGCTCTTACGGTTCTTGAGTTGAAAGTTGTATAACAGACGGACGGACGGACGGACGGACAAAGCTGCTGTATAAGAGTTTTTTCGAACTCTAAAAAGCATGGCGTTATATTTTCCTAGTAAACAGAGCTTGGATCAATGACACATGATTACAAAAGATGTCACTGTCTGTATGTAGGTTTATACTTAGATGTACCGGTGCCTAACAGTATAAGACTGTAAGTGAATAACTAATACCATATAATATAAAGACGGCTAAAGCTGTTGACGCGCTTTTAAATGGCCGCCGTAAATTATATTCTCTTTAAGTATAGACGAACCGTTTAGAAGAATAAGTATGTTTTACTGCTGACGCGTTAAGGAAATAAGCAACGACGTTAAAATGCTTGTTGAACACGGTACATATCTTGCATGAATTAAAGCGCGAAAGGTTTAGTTTTATGAGTGGTCAACGCGTCACTACCAACATGCATGCGCTAAGTTTTTTTTATTACATTTTCTTGCATTTGACCGCGATCTCACCTGTTGTTATCTTATCTTATCTTATGTGGGGGGCCAGTCAGTGCAGACCGGCGACACTTCGACCCAGTGAGATCTTTTGTGTCGACACTCTCCCAATAACGACTGCCATTACATAGATGTTCATGGCAGCCAGGACCGACGGCTTAACGTGCTCTCCGAGGCACGGAGCAGGCGATAATTGTCAATCAATACGCACATAATTTCGAAAAGTCATATAACTTTCGAAAGTCAGAGGTGCGCGACGTGGTTTCGAACCCGAGACCCTCTGCATTGCAGTCTGTTGGTCTCCCCACTTCCCCACTGAGCTATCGCTGCTCATTCACCTGTTGTTTAGTGACGATGCAGTCGACGATGGAGCACGCATACCTAGAAGATACCTATTCAATCGCGCCTTGAAAACACCCAGATTGTACTCATCGGGAAACACAGACTTAGGTAGCGAATTCCACTCCTTTCCGGAACGCAAAGCAAGGCGCAAGCAAAGCGTTTTGTGCGTAAATGTGGTATATCCACTACGTACCGGTGTCGCTGGTCTGATTGTCTGATCGTCCGATGGTAGACACACAGTTATTTTTTTGTAATTTAATAATTAGTGCGAAGTATTTAACAACTTTCTTACGGCAAATAAAACTAAACGCACACATTTAATATGCCATTTTTGGGCGTGTATTGACGATATATTATAAATAAACAATTTTATAACCTCGCGAACGTAAAAGCAGACTTATGATTACAATAGGACACATAGTGCACGAAGCGATTTAAACCTCATTTCAACATGTTTACAAAAAAGGTACAGCTGCCGTCCTAGTGGGTAATCCTTGTATCGGACGTTATTATAACTGAATCCACATTAAAATTATTGCATTCGAAAAGAAAAGAATAAATGGACAACATCACATTTTGTTCAGAAAATAGTCTTGAAGCTTTTACGAATCGTCAGAGAATAACTCATAGATCAATATAATGAAACTACTAACCACCGATTTCTGAATTAAGAAAAGTGGCAAATCTCAAATGAGTATTCACAAATATTTAGGAACGAATTTCATCAAACCGCTATCTAATGACAAGCTGAATAACTATATATTAAAAAATAAATTAAATGCTATCGCATGTGTCTCACTCTGAAGATGTTTATTGGATATTTTATGTTACCGTGTTTTTTTTTTCCTGCCTTTTTATTATTATTGCTATTTTTATCTTTATACACATTGTGCCCACCTGATAGCTGTATAGCATTAAATATTTCTTTCTTTCTTTCTATCAACTGAGCAAGTATATAATGTTCGAATATCTACTCAAATATTATTACAGACAGGCAACTTGATATAGAAACAAAATAAAAAAGAACAACTCAACAAGTAATTCACCATTTTGAAAACGGGGGTAAGCTATAAGAAAAACTTACTTTGATGTCTGTTGTACAATAGCAGGTATATCGAAGTTAACAAGACGCCGCAAAACCTTCATAAAAGTTCGGTACTTTCGTACGTGCCCTCTCCAAGACATTAAAATACAAATGGTATTAAGGAGACACAGATTTAATGAATTCACATAAACCTTTAGATAATTTATTATCATGGAAATAAACATTACTTATTACTTTTATATCTGCCCTAATCTTTCCTCCAATCGTTCACGCGGATTTTATGATTGCGTGGGATAATAAGTACTGTACGTCATTCAGCGCTCCAGTGTGAGAGATGTAGTGCTGTTAACTAAGCCCAACAGCTTTTTAACTTCATGTCCAACAAAGGTCAAGAACAAATTATCGTAACCTCGCCGATCGATTTTTAAAAGTCTCCCGTGAAATATCGCATTGCCGTCCGAACAGAACTGGCGTAATTAACTTTGTATCGTTTAACCCCAACAAAGATATATTGTTGTTTTAAATAAACCGCACTGATGAATGGCCGGAGCCCCTCGAAATAAACTTGTAGCCCTGTATTACATCAACTTTAAAAAACATTCACTTTAAGTGTATTATCACGAGTACGTGCAACTCAAAATCGCAACAGGTAATGCACGGACCCTCAGCACCCAAATTTATAATAAAAACTTCGGTAAGAATATCGGCAATTTTAAATGACTTGCAATTTATGCGGAGTCCAATTTTGCGCCAATTTCGCGGCTTACGTTGTACAATCGGGTTTATGCACCAAAGTAATGCACAAAAACCTTACGTACATCGTATCGTCATAATAACATCGAAGAAATGAATAATGATCGAGATTTACAGGTGCATTTAAATTCTTTTGTAAAAAGACCCGTTAATATCCGCAATAACTAATGTCAAGATATGATGAATGTGTTTTTGCAAATTAAAATAGGTTGCGGGATATTAATATTGTGCATTAAAGAGCTTATCTTGGCTGCAGAGCGATTGACCCTAGTCAAGCTGTAAATTAATATTAATTTATCATGCTTACCTCCGTAAGAAAGCTGTCCAAATCTCTGATATCGTATCCGAATTTGCCGTTTTGGTTCCTTTTTTTTCTTCTGTGCCGATGTCTATGTTTCCTTCTGACGTATTCCTCTGTCCCGACACTGGTATCAGAGTAAGTGTCCTGCACATTAGCGAACTCTTCGCACGCGTTTCTAAACCTGAGATTATGATAATACTCGTTCCGCCCCACGACTCTATCCTTCACTTCTCTAGACTTGCACTTTCTGTAGCGTTCGATTTCATTCAGCTTCTGGTTGTGATTCTTGTCCAATTCACTTCCGATTATTGTAGTTTTCAATCTATCTTCAGTTTGTAACTTAGCTGTCGTGAGCTTTGCAGTTTCTAAATTTTCTTTTAACACCCATGTGAGTGATATTTTTGATTTATGGCGATGTGCTAAAGGCGTTGAGTGCCACAGACCCATATCTTTAATTTCTGCGTATTCTACACTGGTATCAGTACTCTCATCTATCGCAGATGATATTTTGCAATTTGCTAGTAAATCTAGGACTTCGCATGCTGGAGCGGTATTCTGAAAATTATAATATACGCTGTAGCCATGATTTGCAATTAAAATGTAACTACACTATTTTGTAATTAATCGTACCGTATTATGAAGTCCTTGTTCGTTACCGTCAAAATCGTTCACTCGTTCACTATACGGTGGCGGTAATTCTTTAAAAGTAATTTCTGGAAGTTAAATAATAAACGATTAAAAATCACAATGGACCGTAATTCCTCAACGGATACTATTAATAACGAGATTTATACCATAGTCAGCTGAGCGGATTATTGGGCATAAATAATCAAGTCGCAGTCATAACAATGAAAGTGGGCGAGTGCGCGAAACAATGCCGTCCCGAGGGGATGCGCGCTCCCGCAGCGCGCGCGGCTCCCGTGCGCGAGCGCCGTGCGCCGTGCGCCGACGCTGATCTCGCACGCGCCGCCCACCGTCCGCGGGCTCGCGCCCAACACTGTCCGCACTCGCGCCGCGAACCCGCTCGCCTCCTCGCGCTGATACACTATCGACATCGCCCTCCTCTAAAAAATCTCGCCACATTCTCACAGTTCAAAGCGGGCGCGATCGCGATTGAAGACGTCGAACACGCCTCGGGTCGGGACACGATCCGCACACGCCACTCACGTCTACTTGTGACACTCGTACGTCACCTACCTACACATTTGCGTAGTAGTACTAAATACTCATCACCACTCAAGTATTGATGAGTCCCAACGAACAATGGAAAAAATGGTGGAAATGTGGCGGTCACGAGTCACTTCTGTGCGAGCCACTAATTGTCAGGTGCTAAGGGTCAAATAATAAGTTCTCGCAAGCGTTTTAACACATCTCACGCCTTTCAACGGTTTCGAAGCGTGAAACACACATCTCTGTTTGTTTCGTTAATTTGTTCCTCGGTTGATTTTTGCTTTTACACTAACAGATACGGCAACTTGTGTTACCGAAGTTCGGAACATAAGATTTATAAATACAGGTACAGAATTAGTCACATACAAAAGACTTCATATTCTTTACAAAATTAAATAACCAAGGATAAGCAAGCAAATTAAAAGTACAAAAGATCTCTGTCTAATGTGTAATGTCCATATTTTATTTCAACAGTTAGTAATGCATGGTATGTTCGTGCCATGCTATACATCATCGTCGATTTACGAGATGAGCCATGCACGCAACGCGAATTTGCAAATGTGAGACTACATCCTACAATAAGTTTAGACATAGTTTTATCTGTGTCGGATAAACGTGGATCATATTTCATAGTTTATGGGCTTTATTTTTGTTAAACACACGTTATTATGTCTTATGTCTGTAAGGGGGTTGAAATAAAAGCTGATATTTTTTACAATTTTTATCAAGGTTTGTATTTTATCACATTCCTACGCCTAAGCCTACGCCTTAGTGATTTTTGTTTACCTCGTATGGTGACAATTTTACTGCTCTCTTTATTTAAGAACATGAAATGAATGCGACAGCAATAATATCTGTGCGTTTTACATTCCTCGAAATTGGAAAGTGAGACAGTGTTGAGGCTGTGTCGCGAGCGTTATTCCGACGCCAATTTCACGGTTTTATTGCGACCAATATTACTTTACCGCTCTCACATAATAATTATTATTACATACTTGAAATATGCACGTAATTATACATTATGTTATAATATGTCCACAACACAGTGGTTCCGCAACGAAATATTATACCAGTTACAATTAGTGTACGGCATTATCTGCGGGTAACTTTGTCCGGCGTGATTATTGCCTATTAGAATAATTAATTACTTTTATGGTCCACCACCCACGATGTTTTAGTTTATTTTATTGCAACCGCACTGCCCATCTTAACGCGTTAATGATATCTTCTCAGATTGTGATATATCTTAATTGTAGACATTATTCATCTTAGAGGTACAGACCGCACGATAAGAAAATGCAAAATGCACTTTATTATTTTATATAAGTATCTACACAAGCTTATCTTAAATCGAAATGTATACATATATCTGAAATTGTGCGTCTTTGAAACTCGCATACTTAAGAAAGGGGCCAATGTAATTTCATAACAGTCCGCTGTCAACTGTGAAATAAGCTTATCGATGGGTAGGTACGTGCAACAAAGGACAAAAATATTTCATGCATTTTTCCGTATTCTTTGGAAGGTTAAGAGGCGTGAAAGCGGAAGACAATGCGTTTAAGCTAAATCACGAGCATATCGCTATGTGGGAATGTGTCCCACAATGAGACGGAATGCCGCGCAGATCACGACGACTGCCGAAAACGTGCGTACACGCATCCCGGCGGGCATCCCGCCGCGCAAGAGCTTTTTATGTACAAAATTATTAACGATTATGGAATAAAAATTTAAATACCATTGTTTATATTTTTTTATAAATGTCGTTTTATATAATAAAAGGTCAATTTCGCAAATAAACGTATATGATTTAAATACGTATATATTAGAAATAACTTAAATATTGTCATGGTTAAGTTAGAGGTTTAAGTTCAAACAGCCATGTTTTTCGCTTGGTATATTAAACTCTTCATATTAGGAATTAGAATGACCAATTAGAATCCGATTGTTTGAGAATATCATAAGATGATTGATAAAGTGGTAGGTATTATGTCGAACGGAGATTAGAATGCTCATGAATCACAATATCTACTCATGCTAATTGATAAAAAACAATTAAATTTATTGACCACTATGTACTAGTTATTTACTATTAATATTTATATAAGAAGAAAACGCTAGTTGGTTATCTATATAAACTAAAATATCTGAAGTGGCTAACTAATCAGCGCGATTTTATTTGTAGTTTAATGAAGTCTGATACCGAAAAAATACAACATACGAGCCATTTTGCAGAACATTGTTCATACTAGAACACCGTTCTCTAAATTTGGGCAAAGTTTAGTAGATAAGCTGTGAAATAATGTACATCCATTTATATCTTTATCAGATGTGCCCGTGTGTACATGAATTTATGATTACTGCGCCACCCTCATGGGTCGTAAAGTGATGATAGCCTATAACCTTCCTCAATAAATAGACTATTTAACACTAAAATAATTTTTAAATTCGAACGCAGTAGTTCCTGAGCTTAGCGCGTTCAACCAAACAAACTAACAAACTCTTTAGCTTTATAATATTAGTATAGAAGTATAGATGAGCGCGACTTAAGAATAGATCAATATTAAGTACTTATTTAATAACGCATTTAGACAACAAAAACACGATATTAATTTATTATTACTTTTGCTTGAGTATTTTATGAGTGGTAAGAGGTTTAATAGTTGCAGCTCCTTGCAGAAAAAAACATTGGTTCTACGCCCATGCTATGCTGTACATGGCAACAGGTAAATAAATATAAATGTAAATTAACATAAATAAATATAACTTTGAAGTTCATAGTTGTTACTTTGTGATCTGATAATAGTAGTGTTAGTTTCAAAATTATGTAATAAAAGTGTTTTAAAGTAAAATGTACAACGCGACAAAATCCGTATAAAGTGGTTAATTTAAATAATTTTTATATTAACTTAACCCTATATCCATATTTAATAACATTTCATGGCTAGGTATTACCCTTTCAATTCAGTACACCGTTCACAAGCCTTTTTAGGTACCTACATTCATATAGAAAAGGACGAAGATATCATGTTACTTTAACTAAGATTTTATGTATTAATAAAAGCCTCTTTAGAACAAATTTGTCGCAAAACTAACAAGCGGAACATCAAACTACAACAATTTTTAATGATCGGTATAAATTACGCAATAATTCAGCACGCTAATTAAGTAGAGTTTGGCTTGGAGTAGCGACAAAACACCGATGGACTTGGTAAGTTTAAAGACTGGTGGAATTTTTTTAAGCATTGGTGCTACTTCATCGACCTTTCTCGATCGTCGTTTTATCCTAATCCTAACTGTGTGTTTGTTTGTTACGTTTTCATGCCTTAGCTACTCGACCGATCATCATGCAATTTCGCATACACACTATCCGGGGAATAGAAAATGACATAGGGTACAATTCATCCGGAAAAAAATACTGTTACAAACCTAACCTAACGTACATTTACGCAGCTGAAGTCGCGGACAAAATCTAATACCTATATTATATTATATTATGTTGCCTTCTCGATTGCAAGTGGACTGCATCGGACTGCGTCATCCATTGGCCTTCTTTTTTTTACCTATGGGATTGCTCATTTCATTGACGCATACCCCTCCGCGGGGGCGGGCGGAGGGGTTATGTAGGACTCACCGGGGTAAAAGAGAGAGATGTTGAAATGATGATAAATGATAATAGACCTCCCGGAATACCGACTAAACCTACCATGGTGTTCCTCGACAAAACCGCAATCGACGAGGCCGCGCGAATTGCACATGCGGTCGCGACCCGCCGACTGCCGAGGTCACCCATTAGCCTATTATTAATTACGTTAACACAATTAACTATTATAAATAGGTAAACTGATATAGAAAGTTGTGCTATGTAGTTCTGGGTATATTGAGCACTGTTTTTATGAAGTCCTAATTATTTTTTAACCGTGGCCATCTGGCCAGAATTGAGACACTCGTATCAGCTAGATGACATTTCTTCGCGTTTGCTATTCGTTGTTGGAGTTTACGGCTAGATTTAATAGAGCTGTAGACAGATGGTACTTAAGACTGCGCCGAGCGAAATGTGCCAAAACAGGCGGTCACAGTTAAGAGAATAAAATAAACACGTTTTGTTTAATACAAATATAAAATATACTTTTACCATAAAAATGAATGTGTTTACAATTACTCCGTGTAAAAAACGTAATATAATTAATATTTTCGCCTACAAAATTACGTTAATATGCACGAAAAATGCAAAAACGTAAGCTCGTGTTACGGGATTTTTAGATTATAACAGTAGAAATACAGCTTAAACGAAACATAAATAATTATAATACAATTTGTCCGTCCCAAATATTTACGTTATTGGTTGACAATAAAGATACATATTTATCAAAAAAGCACTTCAAATCCTCCATACAATTTTACTATGACGGCCGCGCGCCGATTTGAATTTATTTATTTATCTTTATTTATACTATATGTAATTAATAGTAAAAATAAAATGTCTGCTTACTCACTTAAACCAAGAAAAGTTTACTTAATTGTCAACTGTAATAATCGCACACATCGCTCGCATCGCTAACTATGATTTTAGGTCTGATGTAGGTAGAAGGCAAAGCTATAGCTGTCTTCATACACAGTTCCTACTGTCTACTTAATGCTCCGTGAGAGGAAAGCCCAATACAAATTGTTCCGACGAAAGCATTGAACCCGAGCCTTCTTGCACAGCAGTCGCATTTACTATTGCTGTACAAGTCAGTGTGTGAGGCAGTATGATATTAAAAGTATACATCAATTCTTATCTCTGGCTGGATTGCTAAGTCAGTATTATAAGAACTATATATTACCCGAAACTTGTAAATACTTTCAATATAACATTCTCATATGCTTTTAGCTTAAAATTTCTGGGTCAAAGAAATTTCAAATCTGGTTATTTCGAATAATTAAATAATAGGAATTCATTGAAGACCACAATCGTAAGTAATATCATGACAACGAAATTATACTTGGATGTCTTTCCTATAATAATATTATAAAGAGGAAATATTTGATGTTTTGTCTGTAAGGATATAGCTCAAAAACTAATGACCCGATTTCACAAATTCATTTCACATTCCGAAAGCTATATTATCACTTTTTTTTGCCTATTCAAAATGACCACACCCCGCTTGATAGTAAGCAGTCGTGTGGTCTAAGAGCAGTGGCCTCCACACCGTCCTCACAGCAGCCGAGGCGATGTTGAGGTCACTGAGTAACATAAGCAAAATTATATTTTAAAAAGAAAGTGTTGTTACTAACATAGCCTTACATAGTTATACGTGAGCGAAGCCGCGGGCAAAAGCTAGTAGTCTATAAACAAATATTTGCTATAATTAATATGGAGTTTTATTTCAAGAAAGTTTATAAGGCTAGTGTGAATGGAACAGTCGCAAGAGGAAGACCTAGGCGAACGTTTCTTGATCAGATCAGAGGTGTTCTGGACAAAGGCCAGGTTAAGAGCACCTTGAACCGACGGGCGTGTATGAGGAATGTGATGAAAGTGAATGAAGTCAGAGAAGTGTGTCAGGATCGTAGCAAAGGGAAATACGTAGTCCTCTGCCTACCCCTCTGGGAAACAGGCGTGAATCTATGTATGTATGTATGTATTTCAAGAAACCAAAAACGAAAAGTTGCAATAAAATAAAAAGTAGTTTAATTATAAAGCAAACTATCACTTTCACGTCTGATATACTATTCAATATTACGTAGATAGCTGCATAAAACGTATAACTAAAAGTAATGGCATTCATAAATTGTGAATAAGCTAATTTATATCGATATATTCACAATTACACAGACTTAAAACTCACCGAAACGTTAGGCAGGGGTGATTTAGGTCCGTAGGCCCGAAGTACGGGAGAACCGGACATAACCATCTCGCCTCCCATTGTGGCGAGGGGGTATGCATCAGATGCTATTCCCAACGAAAAAAAGGTGTGCATTTCGGGTGAAATGTGTGTTACATTTCGACCTCTGTGTTTTAGGATTCACGTTATACTAGATGCTAGACTATTTTGCTCTTTAGTCAACTGATCCCCCTCGAACTTATCCCGCGGGATAAGGTTGACCTAACGAATGTTTGAATCGGGTAACTGACTCCCCTTTAAAAAGAAGAATATATTATACAATATAAATATGTACACACGTGAACAAAAGTGTTTGGGGAAAGAAATGACATACCATCGCTTGGTTATACTGATATATTAAAAAATCACAGTCGTTTGAATAATGAACAGAAAACTAAATGTAAATAAGTACCTAGATCAAAAATTATGTTGTTATTAATTTTCTTTAATTGATAGAAATTAAACTATTATATACGGATTTTATGGCGTTGTTTATTTGATACTTTTTTACATACGTCAATGAGATCAGTTGCTCGATTTAAAACATTCGTTAGGTCAACACATCCCGCGGGATAAGTTCGAGCAGGATCAGTTGACTAAAGAGCCACTATTTCACTATATAAGTAATTTCAAAAGGTCTTCTAGTGGGCTTCAGCTAGCTAAAAAAATACTACAAAAGTTTTAGATATTTCGGTAGTGCAACGCTCATGAATTTCATGCAAAAGTATGTAGGTAGGTAGGTATAATCTCAAAAAGATAGATTGACAAACACATCATCTATTATATTTTGTTTATTTATATGGAAAACAAGATACAGTGAAACCATTGGTCTCGATAAATAATATAGTTGTATCTTTAAATATTTTAACATCTGAATATAGTCATGCAATCGAGTTTAATATGTTAGATAATAGTTGCTTTGTATAAAATATAAATTTAGACAAATCTGACTAAAGAAAGTAGGCGGACCAATGACATTTATGATATTGAAAAATAGGAAAACATGATTTACACTTTCTACACCGGTGTCCTATGTATGTGATAGACTGCGCGACTGCTCGTCCACAATATACCTACCTCCAAATTATTCGCTTAGCAAATGTTTAATTTGGTTTTTAAGTAATTCCGTGGTTACTGATAGTGGTGATAGATATAATCAATTATTATTAAATCTGTGACATAGATTTCTATTCATAAAAACCCACTGCATATTATCCAGTTCCATAATTATCCGTAAGTAGGTATCGTCCTCAATTACATATTCCAAACGAAATTGCCTACGAGATGTTCGGTAATAACATCAAGAATTCACATATAAACTATACAATATGAACTAGCCATTGGTTTAAACATGTTATTATGAAGATTATTATCGATAAGTCATTATATACGTCCACGAAATATTTTTTAGGCACGCCTACATTTGCTTAGAACTAAATATTAACGTTATCGCTAAAATCTTCTGTAATAATTCGATGTAAAAAGGTGCTAAGACTATATAATTTATACCTGTTTATGTAAACTGAGATAAGCTAGCTTGTGATGATACCGCTTACTAGTTCCATAGTAGGTAATTTGTGACGACACGACAAATTATTTATAAGAAATTCTAATTGGTTATGTGCTGTTATGTCTGTGTTTTACATTTAAATGGTTGATACCTGAGTATAATGGTGTTTTCGTAATAAAACAAGAGTTATTAACGAATTGGGCTTGACCATTGACCGGTACCTATGACTTTATCATAGTGTAACATCAGGGTTATATCTCACGGCTCACCGAACTAACAGGTATATATCATGTTCACTTATAGTACCTACTAAAATACGCTCTCCAACACTGTTAAGGCCTAATTATTATTTGTGGTAGGTAATGTTTTTATTAGCAATATCGTAATTAATATGCTGATAAAAAATCTATGCGATTGTAGCCTGTACTATTTAGTGATTTTAACTATTTACAATATACTTGAAACAGATTATTTAGAGGAGTCAGGAGGAGAAAATTTGATTGAATTTGAATTATTCGGAATTACGCAAAAACTACAGAGCAGATTACCTACGATACTGATTTTTCAATTACATAGTTTGTAATTCAACTGAAAAGTTTAACACGGTTTTTCGGTTTTCGGCTC
The DNA here is from genome assembly GCA_930367265.1 of Catocala fraxini. Lineage (NCBI taxonomy): Eukaryota > Metazoa > Arthropoda > Insecta > Lepidoptera > Erebidae > Catocala > Catocala fraxini. Next base: position 1,156,510 of record OV884032.1, read on the forward strand.
ATTAGGACATAAGCTATACCTAGCTTATAATAATTCACGTTTGGTCCACGCAGATTAAGTGACAGGTAGTCACAGGTAAAGGCATGTTATTAATATTTCGACCATTATTTTTGCTTATAAAAGCGCGGGTAGCCATGGCGTCTACCAGATAAAGACTCTGAACTGCTACTGAGCTATTTCTTGAAGATAGTCAAAGCTTATGGCACACTTATGGGTAATGGAATCTTTGGTTATCAGTTGCGCTTGTCGCCAATAGACCAACGAGTCAGTATTGTCTGTAATTTAATCAGAGTATAAATATTAAAGCATTTATAAAGAGAGTCTGGTTGTAAATTAATTTTATAGCGGCGCATGCGTACACGCGTGCAGTATAAGGCTTTAGAACGACCCGTAGTTCATCAATAGGTCCCCCGGAAGGTATAGCAAAAGAGAGTACTGATTTTAGTAGGTAACTATATTGATTGAATATTTTAGTTTATGGGTAATTGATATTCTATGATAGCTGCTAGTGTCATAAGTATATTGTAATTGAAAAGGTGATAAAATTGCCTTTACAATATAACGACTGCACTGATTTAAATGCAACTTGTAAGAGACGTATTTTAAAAGCTTTAATTAATACAGTATTACGCACGTTAAAATTCGGAGACCTGAAACGACTTTATGGTTACACAAATTACTAACATTCTTCCTCAACTTCCCCCAATATTAAACTAAATAACACGACTGTATTATTTTATGGTCATATATTAAACAAAATTTAAAAAAGGACTGTTAGATTTAATTGTTTGCCAAACTTTTAATCATTTTCATCATTGCTATATGAGCCGTGATCAAAGGTTAAAGGAGAGTGCTATCATCCATATTTAGCGAGTTAAATCACGAACATTAAACGAGATTGGGATTGGCTTGAGCTGTGTGGCCGTGAGTTAAAATTCGTGAACTCGCGTCAGAATCATTGTTGAACTGGTAGGAGGCCCGACTCAAATTAAGGGTAAGTGTAGGCAACCGATAATTGCATCGTGGGAACGGGTCCAGACACACGAACCGATAGCAACAACATATTCCAGATTGTTTGACTTTAGGGTCTCTTACTCGAGTACAGTGATTTTTGTGCCTATGTTGTGCAACTATGTGTCATCAATCATCACCATTATCATATCACGTTAGTTGTTTATACGTCCACAGCTGAACATAGACATCTCGCAAGATTTCCCCACCGACAAATGTTGTACCGCCTGCATTGGCAAGCACTTTTACTAGAGAAAAGATATTTTATATTTGCGATAAATTAAAACCATAAAAAATAAAAAGAGATAACGCATATGTCTTCCTACATCGCCATCTTTGGATTTGTTAAAACAATAAGTCTTTTCTATTATAATTTTTATATTTTGTCGACTAAAACCGATCCCATAATAAGACCGCATTTGACAATTTTCCCCAACGAATAGGCCGCATTTAAAAGTTTTCTTCAATACTTAATCCGCATGTTACTTGTGATGCCTCACATATATCTAAAGTATCTCAAATTTATTGAAATCCAAGCCAAACTTGTTTTATTTGGCTGAATGTTTCCACTATTATTATAAGTAACACTCAAATAATGAAACGACTAGACGCAGATGGAACCAGTGAAAGTGTTAGATTAGAAATTAAGTTTATATAATACATTTAATATTTATGTTTTGATATTAAACGGAAGACGTAATCGTTCCGTCTGGTAATCCGTTGGCACCGATACGTATGTATGTGTATATTATATGTTAATAATATAATACAATTTATTAATTCGCCTCGGTTTAATTTCGTGTCTGATTGAAAAGTGATGAAACTTAACATTGTTTTTTATTGTTGAATTATACAATAAAACTTCTAATAAAATATTACGTACCTACGTATGTAACGTAGGTACGTAATATTTTTTTTTATATGTCAAGACGTGAGATTGGCAAACAATTTGATCTGCAGAGCCTGTGATGAACAGGACGAGTCCATATCGCACCTACTATGTGAATGTGACGCGTTGGCTGGATTGAGCATGGGTCTTATGGCATAGGCATATCCAAACCCTGAAGGCTTCTCCCTCTGAAGTGTACGCTGCAGCTGATGCAGTACATTCATAAGGAGATAGCTAAAGGATAGATCTTGGGGACGACACAAAAGATCCCACTGGGTTGAAGTGTCGCCGGTCTGCACTGACTGGCCCCCACATACGATAAGATAAGATATGTCGAGACATTCTCCGAAGGTCAGTAAATCTGGCTCGACTATTACATGAGACCCCGATCCATAGCTAGCAAAATGTACCTACGTGTAATAAGTATAATACCTGCCTACCTCTTTCGTGACACGGGCGTGAGTGAGACTATGCATGTACATAATTTAATAAATAAAGATTGCGATGTGTCCAATAACTTCGTAAAATGCCAGCTCACATTCAAGAATAAGTAATCAAATAAAAATATATTTTAATAAAAGAAAAAGACAAAGGAAGAAATGTTTAATGCAACAGTGAGACATAAGAAAAAGATATAAATAACATTAAAACATTGTAAGTGACATAAGGAACCATAACATGTAAAATACAAACTAATTATGTACATATGTGAGTGTACCTCATACTGCAGCAATTAGGAGTTCAGTTCAGCATATGCGTGGACAGTACAGACAGTAGCTGGTGCTGAGTTCTATCTGAACTCTGTAGTTGTGAATTCATGAAGTACGTGCGGTTAGTTATAAGTAATACTTAAAGTTGAACATAATAATTTACTTTGCAGACCGTATTTCCCATATGCACCTACATCGCATTGCACGCCACAGTCGGCGAAAAGGCAAAATTGCTGCGCGGGCGCATTACTACGTCTCGCGCTCCGTACCTACTCGCTGGCCAGTGAAACAGAGGGCTGCCATCCGAAATAAAAATAACTGAAATTCTTTCTATAATCTCTTGGTATACATGTACAAAAAAAAATAGATGCCTGACCATCAAATTTGTACCTACAAATAAAATAACAGTGTATATATGATATCTTTCTATTCCCAAAGCAGTAAGCATTTAAAACACACATTTCGTTAGAAACTTTTAGGCACTACGTAACAAATAAAATTCTCGCAGCCTGCAAAGCTCGTTTTTGATTTCTAAGGTTTCCAACGTTTCTAAGTTCGTTTAAAACAATGATGTTTTGCCAGAAAAATCTTCGTGGTAGCCCTAATGACATAACGTAACACACCTGCACGAATAACGCATTGTGTGCATCCCGTAATGACTCCATATATTCCTGGATGTTCAACATACATACAAACAAAAATGTGCACTCGAATACCGCAGAAAATCGATTCGCATTGAACTTCAACACAAAAAGCAATCTTTTTACAACACATAATAAGTATGGAATATTTTAAAACTTGTTGCTCCAGTGACAACCTATCCAATAAGACAGTTACCGTAACTGCTGATCGACAGTGCTGGGTTTCTATACCTGGGTCAAACAAAATATGACTGGATTTAACTGACACAACGCGCAATCTGGCACTGATTTCTGGAAATCAGTGCCACCATCCAATTAAATGTGATCTTAATATATCTCCCAAAAGATGAGTGCGATTGTACGATACCTCTCTTCAGCCCTTCGCGAATAAATACAGACATAATGTTACGGTATGTTACATATTCTAAATATCTTTACATCCATTTAAATTTTAATATAATCGCAAATTAGTTAAGAAACACGTTTCCATAGAACGCTCATTATTTATTTAGTAGTCGGACCAACTCGTTTTCGCCGAAGAAAGTGCCACTCGTAATCTTTTTATACCAATATTGGGATTAGCCAAATAATTGCGGAGTTACAATAGAAAGTGATAGTGGAGGTTAGTGGAACGCTTTCCTAATGTCGCAAAACCAAGCCAACCAGCAAAATATGATGTGACTGTGACGAATAAGTAATCATAGATAGTAGCTGTGCGATTCGCGCCGGCCACCCGACGCGACGCGCCTGCGCATTGATGGTGACATCTTTAAAGAATGGACACATAATTGTGTTTATATGTCTTTTATTACGTGGTTTACCATGCAGTAATGGTAATATAACTTCAAAGTGATGGTCAGTGGTCATCCGTTCCGGCCATTTGCAAATTGGACACGCTAATATTGTGGTAATTTATGCTAATTTATTGCGGTGCTGCGTAGTCCTCATTATCTATGTTTAAATTAAGTTGGAATAATTGGTAAAGAATTTATAAAATAACAAATTAAAAGAAATCGTTGAAGGGAATCGTACATTGAACGAATTCTAGAGAAATTCCAAATCTGTTTTTGTTTTCAAATACTTAATTTAGGCAACCTTTAATAGTGACTATCCGACCTCTTTACGTTTATTGACTCTCATATTACAACCATATTCTTCGAAATGCGTTTCCAATTTGGTCATAGAACGCTAGTCAAGGTTTTATTTTTTCATCTATCCTGTTCACACTTGCCGTGTGAATGGTTTGCGTCTTTTTATTCGATATGCATAAGCATCTACCACAACGTACAGCATTTTTAATCTACTATGACACAATACATCTAAGTTATTGCCATATTTAAGGGCCACATAATAGGTATACTAAAAGAATAATAAATCTGTTTCACTGCTGGGCACGAGCCTCGTCTTAGTGTCAGAAAGTTAAAGCTACAGTCTCCCTCGCTTGCCTAGTTGAGGTTGACATGAAGAATCGCAGACGTACATGCAGGTTTTCTTACGTTCTTTTCTTTAATCGTTAAATTCTTAAATGTAAACCTAAATCAAGATAGTTTAAATACCTTAAATAGTAGTAAAGTTTAACAGTAGATAGTAGATATAATAGTTTCAAAATTATATAATAATATTGTTTTAAAAAACAATACGATAAAATCCATGATGAATACGATAAAAACATTCGCGTAAACGTAAGTCAATATTATATAAATTGTTTAACTACTTTTGCAGAACTATGAAGCAGATCACCTAAGTCATTAAACGAGTCATATTTCGAGCTATGATACAGTTTATTAATAACGTCTATATATAATGACCGTGAAATATAAGCTGACTGAGCATATTTCCGTCATTCCGAGATGCCAAAGTTTATAAGAGATGACATGGTCAAGGAAGGGCCTGTCCCTTCGGCTTCGGTTTAACTCACTGGCCACGCGGCTATTGATCTCGGATTACAAAATCTTGCATAATTTATCTTAACAGGGAATGTAATTTATTTAGACTGATGCAAAGTGGACGGCGGACGCGCGACGTCCGACACAATGATCTGTCATTCCTTTATGATATAATTTGTTTTAGAACTCCTAAATACTGGTCTCCAATACCGACACTGAGTCTATACGTAGTCGATCCGTATTGTTTCTGCTGTATGTATGTACCTTCATAATGTACTGTAACCGTGGGCTGCACGATTGTTAACCGCAAAACGTTTAATTATTACATCTATGTGCAGTCCCAAACGTATCATTAACAATTCGACGTAGCGATACTATCACAAAAGCTCGATCATCGCTCGGCTGCTTTTCGGCATCCACATGAAATTCCAGCTACACCGGCATTCGGAAAAGCGATTAAAATTCACAAAAAAGAGCTTTACGTACAATAATTTAAGGTCAAGAAGGAGCGTGATCTCGACTCAGTGGATAAAAATTATTTATTTGCGTGGGGCGCGGCAATTAGGGGGGCGGAGCGCGTCTGCGCGCACGACCTCTCGACCCTCGGCCTGCGCCTGCGCCCGCGCCGCCGCCGACCGTGGACACTCGTCCTGTCACGCTGACGCGGACGGCCCCAAGAAACTATTTCGAAATTGCCATCGCTCCGCAACACGATCTCACCTACTTTCGTGAAATATGTTTTACTTTTTCGCATTTCACGCACAAGACGGCCAAATTGCTGCGTTCACTTAAAAGGTAATCTACTCGAACAGAAATGGGAATTTGGTACAACTACCTCACTGATTTTAAATAACAGATTGCGAAATTCGCTCCATAAAGAAAATCATGGGATAGGTAACTGAGGATGCGTAATTGAAAAATAACTAAGTAATGCGATCTAAACGTGTAGTCTTAATATGCTCCAAATACCCATACGCCACGGGTTGAGTGAGTTTTATTATAACATTCTTAAAAGGAGATGCAATTACGATACAGCGTGTATCGGCGCTCGCGCGCGCACGCATGCTCTCATCGACGCATGCGCCGCCGCCGACGAAAGGTAGGCGGCGAGGAAAAATTAACCGGAGTTCTAGTATCTGATAGCTGATGTTGCTCTTAACTGTTGTCATGCTTTTGTTGCGCATGATGACCGTCGGGAACTAGCCATGAAGACGATTAATTTGCGCGCTACAAGGCGCGGCACTCGTTAAATATGGGATACGCAATATGGCCTAAGTATATGCTTAGCTTGACCGCGACCAGACCGCGCGGCGTAGTGATTTGAATCGTTGCCAATGTGCTAGCTGCGAATTATTGAGGATTCGATTCAAACCCATACAGATAGTCTATCTTAAGCTAATCCAAACAATTAGTTAAAGAACGCATTAAACAATGGAATGGGATAAGACGAGCGAGCAATCATCGATTTACCTACTGCACGATAAGTTACTTATGCTACGTATCAATCAACCAATTCCAACAATGGATTAGAATCAACAAAACAGTGATCATGCCTAAAATTTGCGAAAGAATGTTAATTTGTGTAAAAGAATGTTATGGTCAAATTGTTATTTTTAAATGACCATATATCTAATGAGAATCCCTGGTATAAATTTGTAATATCACATCATGCTATAAGATAAATAAATATATTTTCAGAAAGAATAGTTAATTCGTTTAAATTATTTACAATACGAAAAATCAGTTATAAGACAATGATATTTGATATTTATTATTATTAGTGTGGGTAGGTAATTAATAAAAATACAACTATTAGATTACTATAAAAATGTAGACTTCATTAAAAGGAATATGACGGTGATAAGTCCGTCGTAAGAATCTATATATTAATAAGTGAAGCAAAAACTTTGTACCCCTTTTTACGAAAATTGCGCGGACGGAGAAGTATAAAATTTGGCACAGTTAAAGTTTATATAGAGAAGGAGGGCGAATCCTAATATTTTTATAAAATATGCATTAGAAATACATTAAATTAGTGAAAAAACACTACCCGCACACAACCATGCATTTGACACGCGCAGTCGAATCGCGTTCGTAGTACTTCGACATTGTTCGACTGACATCGTACAATTCTTTGTAACTACATATGGTTACCTATACCGTATTTATATGTTATAGAGAAAACAGAAAACAAAGTAGCAAGCTTAGAACTTTTGGTCGAATTTTGACCACTAGGCGACCGCTAGTATACATAATTACGGAAACTATAGACCGCGCTTAAGTAACAATCATGAACACTCAGGTATAAAAACGATTAAACTCTTATAAGAATATCTGGTCACTAAACCTATTTATATGTTTTTATCTGTATCTATAAGTCAAGGATCCAAATATACGGCGAAATGTGATTTCAAAAGCAAAATAAAGTGCAAAATTACCTTTCTTTCGGTGCACGATAGTAAGAGCTGCTCACGCTCGGTGCAAAGGTTCGCGAATGATGTACGTACTCTTTGTTAATGTATACACTAAAAGGGCATACTCTACTGGGGTGGCCACCCCAGTGAGTGCAAAGCGAGGGGTTGATTATAACCTTGCTAGCCGATATGCCGAATGGGCTCAACTTCCGCACGGAAGTGCGACAGTTGTTTTTAAACAGTGCAAACAAATTTATTGTTGGGAAAATGTATTTTACTTACAGATGATGGCTGGCAATACTAACAAAAAGTAATAGTAGGACATCTCAAACTTAACATAATGGCAGCTACACCTTTCTGTTCATCGCATGTATGAAATTCCCAATATCTCGCTTCAACATAATAATTGCTACTTAGCAGCGCAAAATTAATCTTTATTTTTATTTGTACCATAATTATATTCTGTTTAACACCGACAGCTGTAGCACGCCGGAAAGGCTCGCAATTTGAATATAACGGAAACATTAACACTTATATTTACATACAACAATTACATCACGACAATAGTCGGCGAACATTACACAAGAAATGCAAATGACTTACTCTCTCTCAGCCGGTTGAAGATCCTCTTCATGTTGTAGCTAGATCTTAGATAGAGTTAGGTTCTCTCTGCCTTCTATTTTTGACTTCCTCTGTCTCCTGTTATGAATAGTTTGTAAAGCCAGGTGTGGCGAAGCGTCCCGGCACGCGCCCGCGACAGTAATGCTGAGCAACGAGCTGGTGTCACGCCTGGGTGCGCACGCGCCGGTAGCGTCGCGGGGTGGATAAACTCACATCTTAATGCACGCCCTCCTGCCCGATATGGTGTGGATTCGCTCATTTGCGAACCTTCATGACTAAGCATTGTTTTTAAAAGTCTTTGTCCTGTAAACATACCTACAGTTATTGTGAGTCTTTGTCTTTTGGTATATCAATGCGACTGCCCCACATTGTAGTCCATTAAGTGATATTTTTCTCACAAATCATCTAACTGCCTTGTCGGTTTAGAAGAGTGAACGCAATGATGAATACACAGAGGATCCAGTAGTTTAAGTGGTCACATCGTCTGCTAACGCTATAGGTTCTATCCTAACATCGCACAAACATTTGTATAATCTATAAAAACCGTTGTTCTTCAGTCTCGCGTTTTTGTAAATTCCTCACGATACAGGGCAGTCCTTAGTGCGGTAGATAACAATGCAGTGTATCTATGTACTTCGCATAGAGAGGTCCTTACTTTAGAGATTACAAATCCAACAGCTTACCTACCATATATATAGTGATTTATGTCTCAGCACTGTCCAAAATGCAAAATTTAGAGTAGTAGAGCCTCGCTGATTTCAGCATGAATGGGCCTACTAGGATAAGCCTACCTTCCCACAGAATATCGACGTGAAATAGCAGTATTCCTACTGTTGTGTTTCGTTCTGTGAGTGAGAGTTTTGGAGGCCCAATCACCCCCTTTCCCCCATTCCCGCTCCTTCTCCTTCCCACTTCCTTTCTTAAAGGGTCGGCAACACGCAAGTGATGCCTCTGGTGTTGCAGGCGTCCATAGGCTACGGTGACCACTTACCATCAGGTGGAGCGTATGAGTGTTTGCCACATTAGTTGAATAAAAAAAAATGCACTGTCGTTACAAATGGCTGAGTTTTATGAGTTCGAATCCCACACCAGGCAATTATTTGTCTAAACCACAAATAGTTGTTTTGACTCAGGGTGTACTTTGTCTCCGTTTAGGATATGTTTATAAGGTCTGTCGGAATACAAGGCTTGAAACCTACTGCGTATGTAGTTTATTAAAATTTTGTGTTCAGTTACTGGAATTCTTTTTCCAGTACCTAAGTCAAATCGTAAAAGCCAATTAAAAATATATATAATTTTTAATAAAGAGTATCTACATACTACAAGAAAGTTATATGCAGTTTAATTATTGCTTTATATCCGCAATGAAACCGTGCCTCGGAGAGCACGTTAAGCCGTCGGTCCCGGCTGCCATGAACATCTATGGCAGTCGTTATTGGGAAAGTCAGTTCCCTCTAATATCCTGACACTGGTCAAGCTGTAGGGTATCGTTAGCCTTCGGGTTGCGGAGGTCAGGTGGCAGCCGCTCCGTGTAAAAACTGATATCCAGTCAAATCCGGTTAGACTAGAAAAGCCGACCCCAAGTGACTTGGGAATAATAAAGGCTACGGGAGAAGATCCGTAATAAAACTGAGTTAATTCTAACAAGCATATAATTTGTACATACGTAACATATTACGAGTACACATTAAGATTCATGATGGCGGATTCGTGCTCGTGTTATAGACCTGCGTCAGTTAATGCTTCCACAGATTTTTATAAACCATAAATCATTTATTACCTTTTCTTATATCTGTGAAGTACATATTGTTTCTGACACGTTCTATAATCTCAAGCTGCATACTTCTTTTTTTTTCTTCTTTTTTATTCGTTTATTTCCATAAAAAATATAAAATGTGGTACATTTTTAACAAACTCGCCAAACTGTAAACACAGTTTGTTGGCGAAAGAGGCGCTCTTTCTTAATTCTAATTACGTAGTTACTTATACTAAATTATAATTTATTGACATAATATTATTATGTTAGAGGAGTTTTTCATACATTATATAAACTTTACTTACTTTAATTATTATATATTCTTGAAACAATATTTAACTTAAATGTATATTTAAATTAATTATGGTCTTGTGTATTACAACGGTTTGTATTGTGCCTAACTATTAATGACGTTTAACATCTCATTTTTCAGTCTTTTCTTTAAAGTTACCCTGCTTATGCCTTCCGTGTGAGTTCTTATAAAATGTATTTTATTATATATTACAGGAGTTAAGTATTGTCTAGTTCGTTCGCCATAGTAGTTTGTTACAGAGGGGGTCACATATTTCCCTTCTGTATTACTAAAGGAGAGAGCCAGGAGATTTGTCACACAGGTTTCGTACCTAGTAGAAACTCCAACTCTCACTGAGGTTCTAGTTCATGATGTACCTATTATTGTAACATTCTTACCTTTTTGAGAGAAATAAACAATACTATTATTATTTAGTGTCGTAACTCGTAAATATATTGTTAACACGTTTACTGCGGGATGAAGTTTGGAACACCTCGTACGTAAATAAGTATGTAACATATCATCGGCAGAAAAATAGCACTATCAATTTTTGTATGGGTTTTTTTAGTGTATTTTTCCGTTAACAACTTTTAAACATTCACTTTGCGTAATATATAATGTATAATATGTGTGATGACTAGTTTTTATTTGTACCTATTTGAATAAATGAAAATTAACGATTTTTATTTCGCACTTATTTCGATTGGGGTCGATATCAATGATATAAAAGCTTGAACCTATTTTAGCTCAGTATCGACTTATCGAGGGCTTCGTGAATTAGTCCAAGTTCAGTATTACCGATACTGTTGTCCCTGGTTTGTTTACATTTTGATGCACTGCTCGAGCGTTGTTTATTTCGTCACCTCGCACCTGAGTTTTTAGATATTGATAACGATAGTCTTGAGAAGCACTTAATGCTTTCAATTATACCACAGGTTATATTGTTTTTACGTTATATATATTTTTAAATATTTTTTTTCATACTTTATTTTATCCGTGTGTCGCTAGCGACATCTAAATATTCAAGTTAATTGTATTTTTGTAGTTCTCGCGACACAGGGCTTGTCAAGTTAAAAGTCAAAAATCATTTATTCATTTAGGTCACAAAGTAACACTTATGAACGTCAAAATATATAGGTTAGTGAGTTTATCAAGTTACTGAAGCTACATTTAGGTTAGTTGCCAGGTTCAGGCAAAGGCCTATGAGAAGAAACCAGCAAGAAACTCACGGCCACTCTTTTAAATCGCCGATTAAATATAATTCCAGTATTTTACAACTCATATCAAGGTGTTGCAACCATTATACCACATGCTACTGACTTTAAAAAACTAAAGATAATAACAATAATAAGTTAATAATATTATAGGGATTAAATAATTTGGGTCTAGTTATATTTTTCAATATAAATCTAAAATAGGCAGTGGGATTGTCTTGACGTCAAGAATGGGACTTGTCTCAATTAAATAGTTATAATTTAAAAATATAAACCTACTACATTTCTCTATTTCAAATGACTTCTGTGGTGTATTCATGTAAAGATTATTTTCTTGTAGTATGAGAAAAGTACTTAAGTATACCGAATGAAATATTATTTAAGACCACACAATTTATTTTTTTAATTATTCAAAGCTATTCCTAATGTCGTGCTACGTCTAAAAATGGCTAATAAGTAGGTAATTTTAATATTAATTAACTACCTACATTAGATTTATTTCTTTATTTGCATCAACTGCTCACTGCGCTTACAGATGCCCAACACGTGCAGTGAGCCATTTAATTATTTATAACTTAGAAATAGTGAACAGTATTCAACAAATGTATTCATTTTATAAAAAAATATGTCAACTTCTGGATATTGAGCAACCAGAGAGTTGAGAAGTCCAGAGATAGCCTGATTGGTCGGAGCAAACTGAGCAGTACAAGTACTCACCCTCGGCATCGCCAGCAATCGACACGATCGCAGTCTCGTGTATGGGTCGGGCACGGACAGGGCACAGCGACACAACGCGGGTGGGTTGTCAACCCTATTGTGCAACAACAAATAGAAATGTACATTTACGTCGCAATTCATGCGTATCTATTCCTATCCTATTATACTCGATACGAAGAGGGAAGGATATAAATACGGGTAATACCCATACATTTTCGAAAACAGATATCTAGCGAACTTACGCTGCACACGTTCTAACATCAGGGTATATTTATGATCGTGCGGATCTCAGACAATAGAGTTAAACTCTAAAATACTGCGAACAAATGAAAAGCATAGTGCCACAATGGCACTCCTGTCCTGAAATCGTGCTGATTGTCTCATGACGAAACCTAGCGATTTAAAACCCCTGCTGCACAGATTCGTTATATGGTCATTGAACGTCAGCCCAACATCCATACTCAAACCTAAATCGCGTATCTGCGTTACGCACTCTAACGTTTCGCCTAACATTTTGTAGGTATGCATATTATGGTGATCGTGATCGAGTGAAAGTGACAATTTTGCACTTTGTTATGTTAAACTCCAGCTGGTTACGGACACCCCAGGCAACAACATTCTCGATGTCTTGTTGGAGCACGTCGCTGTCTTCGATACATCCTATACCCGAGAACAATTTCTAAATATCGGCAACATGAGACACCGTGCCGTCTTAACGGCATTCGGCAAGTCGTTCACCATAATTCAAAACAAAGTCGGTCCTAAAACAGAACTTTGTAGATAGTTTTATATCAATAACAGCTCCTTGCCAGCAAGGTTCAACAAGGTTAATTAAGCTAGCATTCTTATGCATAGTAGTGAACCATATATTTTTTATCTGTTATTCATCTATATATTAATACGTAAAGCAACAACTTTGTACCGCTTTTTACGAAAATTGCGCGGACGAAGAAGTATGAAATTTGGCACAGTTAAAGTTTATATGGAGATGGAGTGGCGAATCATAATATTTTTATAAAATATGCATTAGAAATACATTAAATTAATGAAAAAACACTACACACACACACATACACTTTATTCATACATAAAAGTGTATATATACACTTTTATGTATGAATATAATATAGATATATTGTTATAATTTTATATTTATTATTTTTATCCCATTTTTTGTATGTTTTATTTTTGTATGCATTGGTGTGTATTAATCAATTATTGTTAGTAGGCCTGCGAGAATACCAGCGTTGCAGTCTATACTGTAACAATAGCTGACGCAGTTGGCTAATTTGATCTCCATGTACCGTTTTCTGTTTAATTGTATTTATTATTGTTTTAAAAATTATGTATGTATGGAGATTCAAATAAAACATTTTTCTTTTTTTCTTTCTTTCTTTCTACACGCACACAACCATGCATTGGACACACGCAGTCGAATCGCGTTCAAAGTATTTGGGCATGGTTCGGTTGATATCGTACAATTCTTCGTAACTATGGTTCCATCAAAATATACCTTAAGTAGATATTGCAATTTCGCGGTGTATATAATTACGATCAAACTTAAAATTTAAATCAATTATGGTTGAATTTGACCACTTAGCGACCCCTTGTATTCTTAAAACTTACAAGAATCTAAGTTTTATTAATATGGCCGTAATTGTATAAAAATATTGTGGTTATCTTTAAGTGTGAAAATTAAAAGTGTGGTACTGATAAATGACACTATATTGTAAAGATACTAAAGAGGCAATCTTTGCTTATCACTTTGTAAGTGCTAATCTCTGAAAAAAACTGATTCATATTTAATTTTCCCTTATTAATAGATTACGCGTTATGCTCGTCTTTATTTTGCAATCTGATGCATACATTTATCCAGGTATGATAGCATAAATGCTTTCGGGGAAAACACACACAGACTGACAAAATAAATTACAAGATATATTACAAATGCGACCAAAATTTTGTCCGTTTGTCGCGTAAAGACTTTCAACTAAACCCACGAGTTCTTTAAAGAATACATGGTGCGATTAGTAGCTTAGCACTTTACAAAACTGCTTAATCCACAACAAAACTGAGCACAAAGTCTTCTTCTCTTCTCTCTTAGCCTTTATTATTCCCAAGTCACTTGGGGTCGGCTTTTCTGGTCTAACCGGATTTGACTGGATATCAGTTTTTACACGGAGCGGCTGCCACCTGACTTCCGCAACCCGAAGGCTAACGATACCCTAAGGCTATACCAGTGTCAGGATATTAGAGGGTACTGACTTTTCCAATAACGACCGCCATAGATGTTCATGGCAGCCGGGACCAACGGCTTAACGTGCTCTCCGAGGCACGGAGCAGGCGATAATTGTCAATCAATACGCACATAATTTCGAAAAGTCATATAACTTCCGAAAGTCACAGGTGCGCGACGTGGGTTCGAACCCGAGACCCTCTGCATTGCAGTCTGTTGGTCTCCCCACTGAGCTATCACTGCTACACCGAGCACAAAGTAATAGACTCTAAATTAAACTTGTGCCTGACATTTTTACGAGTGGAAAGTTCAAAACACCGCAGTGCTGCCCTCTGTTTCCAATTAACTGTACTACCATAAATATAACAGTTCAGTCAATTAATGTAATGGTATATAATAATACTGTGACCCACGGCTAATGATTAATACCACAGACAAAGTAAAGTAAAGCCCATGAGCGGAATCACGCTTGGCAAAGCGCGACGTGGCGCGCACAGTCGCGTGCGATATGCTCTACAGCACATTTCTATACGACGTACGATTCTCGCTTAAAAAACTTACATGTGTACTATTTTATTGTAGTTAGTATTTTAAGCTGTGAGCTTAACCATAAACAGACATAGTGATAAAAAGCACTGTGTGGTAGCCGACGGTCATATTATACTGATGCACTTTATAAACACCCGATCTCTTTGAGAAAAGTGTGTAGGTATATATTGATCAGGTTCGTTTCATAAAAGAAGTTGGGTCTTTAGGCAATCTAACAGTCAAATAGGTCAAAACTGTTGAAAATAAACTTATCACAAATGGTAAACCTGAAGTTAACACCTAACTTGTGAACATAAGTTGTATTTCTGTCCACATTTGACGTTTATTAAACTAATAGAAACCACGCCTGAGGTCGCAGGTTCGATTCCCGCACAAGTGAAACATTTGTGTGTCTGAACATGGATGTTTGTCTTGGTCTGGGTTTTTCTATGTATAATATGTATGTAGGTACCTATTTACAAAAAAAAATGTATATAAGTAATATGTAAGTTTATCCATTGTCTAGTACCCATAGTACAAGCTCTGCTTAGTTTGGGCTAGATGGTGTTGTGTGAATGTGGTAGAATATATTATTATTATTTGTTTCACGGGTATTTCCCTAATACGTTAGAAAAATACCCGGCTCTTTGGGAGGCTTAGACGGGGACATGGGTCCAAAGTGCAGAGGGTCTTCGAGCCCTTCGTTTTAGTTTAAAGTGAGATGGGACACTTACCGAGACACTAGCCGCGGCAGGTGCTACTTAATTAATCTAATTATTCTGGTCTATGGGGATGGGTGTTTAATGGTTTTGCTTAAATGCAAACTATAGTTCAAAAACGGCGTTTGCGTGATATACTGTCTCAGTACAATTCGGAAGTGCAGACGGTGACTCGCCGACTCAATAGATGGGCTCCCTGAATAGTCGCCATAGACATATAGGCCTTAAATGCAGCAGGGGGCAACATCGGTATTGAACGGTGCGGCGCCGGTTTCACCATTACGGGTCTCGTGACAATGGAGACCCGAAGCGGGTTTCCCCGTAGTTATACCCTTGAAAATGACACTTTCATCCCCAAGCATATAGTTCCAGCGGCCTCCCTCTGACCGGCCGCCACAAGCTGCCCTGCGGTTTGTGCGCTTTAAGTTCACCTGGTGATACATTTTTGTTTATATACTAAGGTGAGCGTGATATTTTAAAAGCTAAAGTACTATGCCCTCCGAGATCGCGTTAGTCTCATGATGAGATGTTGAATGGTTTAGCCGTGAAGAGTGTTACCTCTTCATAGCTGACAACAGACAGACAGACAGAGTTGCTTTCGAATTTATAATATTAGTAAGGATTGATATAACAGTCAATGGACATCCGGTTTGTGGCAACTAATACTATTATATTATTTAATTATAAATTATTATATCAAATAACTATTACTAAATGCCAATTTATTGTAGATATTTAGTATTATGCATTTTAATCAATGGAAGCCTTAATACAAATTAATCTTTATATTTATGATAAATCTAAAGTATTGGCTCATAATATTTGATAATTATTTATTTTGGTTGGTTAAATTTACATTTCAATACAATTTAGATCCTTATTTTTAACTAAACATTATAATCGGTTCGGCGCTATCCTAGCCCGTAAAGTCTGCTTCAATCAATACAGGGTTTAATTAATAAATAAAAATAATCTTCCTATATCTATACTTAACTCAGCAACCTTAGTTTTGTCATTTTCCTAATTAATTACTTACTTACCTATCTGCTTTTTTATACAAAAATATGAATATTGAAATTGATTGCTCTAATCGCACGATTATGATACTTACAATTTTCAAAATGAGTGAACGTTAATTGGTATACCTATCTCATTTTTAGATGTCATGTTGTGATGGCATTGTAAGTTAGATGAAAACTTAACCGCTAGAAAAGCAACCTATTTAACATACATACATACATAGATTCACGCCTGTTTCCCAGAGGGGTAGGCAGAGACTACGGATTTCCATTTGCTACGATCCTGACACACTTCTCTGGCTTCATTCACTTTCATCACATTCCCTGCTCTTAAGCTGGCCTTTGTCCAGAACGCCTCCGATCTGATCAAGAAACGTTCGCCTAGGTCTTCCTCTTGCGACTGTTCCATTCACACTAGCCTTATAAACTTTCTTAGTCAGTCTTTCCTCGTCCATTCTTTCTACATGCCCAAACCAGCTTAACATACACTTTTCTATTCTTGTCACTATATCAAATTTCATGCCGCATCTCTCTCTAATCACACTATTCCTTATTCTATCTTTCAGAGTCACACCACATATATTTCTCAGCGCTCTCATTTCTACAGCATTTATTCTGCTCTCATGCTTCTTTTGCCATACCCAACTTTCACTTCCATACATAAGTGTGGGCACTAATAGTCCTCTATGAACAGCCAAACGTGCCTTTTCGGAAACATTTCGACTGTTCATAAAAGCGCGTAGAGCTCCATTCACTTTGTTTCCCGTAATCGTTCTCCTTTCAATATCTCCCTCATGTTTACCATCCCTTGTAAACAAAGTACCCAAATATACAAACTCTTTCACTTGCTCCACTTTTTCTCCATCAATCATAATATTACACATCGTCACGCAGTCTTCCTTTTCAAATACCATTACTATCGTCTTGCTTACGTTTATTTTCATTCCTTTACTCTCAAAAGCACCATGCATAATAGTTACCATCGCCTGCAACTCTTCTGCCGATGACGCAAGTATTACTTGGTCGTCGGCATAAAGAAGACATTTGACAAGTAACTCATTCATTCTTAATCCCCATTCACAATCCATTTAAATGTCTAAATTAAAAATTTACTTCAATCAACCTATTTAAATGTTAGCGTAGTAGGATCGAATATAATTATAGATAATAAAATCATAGGATTTTCATATAAATGTAATATAAATATATTATATTGGTTTACTGTTCTCATAAAACTTGCATATGTAGTCTCACGCCTAAGTATACCCTTGAAGGAGTAAGCAGACGTATATAATAATAATAATAATATTCTACCACGTACACACAACACCATCTAGCCCAAACTAAGCAGAGCTTGTACTATGGGTTCTAGACAATGGATAAACATACATATTATTATATGCCTTTTTTTTTTTTGTAAATACATACATATTATACATAGAAACACCCAGACCAAGACAAACATCCATGTTCATGCACACAAATGTTTGACTTGTGCGGGAATCGAACCCGCGACCTCAGGCGTGGCAGTCGGTTACACCAACCACTACGCCATCGAGGCCGTCAATCTCAATGTCAATCAATATGATCTACATCTATCGGCGCAAATATTTAACTGGCTGAACGTATAAAATTCAAATACGAAATTCGAACAAACAGTCATGCGACTATGTTACCTGTTTGTGCAGCAACACGTATAAAAGACGTGCGAATCTGTTGTTGGCCTCGGATGGCCTTGACAACTTCACTCACAGTCCGCGTAAAGTTGTCAAGGCCACCTGAGGCCAACAATTAACACAAAAAATAAATTAAAGCGGCATTCAGTCGTCGGCGGTCGAACCCGACGGATCTCACGTGATAGTATTTCTTTATTGGTTTATAAAGTGTTACAATAAATGAGCATGGATAACGGAGATGGCATTTTCAATGGAAACACCCCTCTTACTACACATCTATAATATATCTTCAGTCATATTCTTCGATCCCACGTTGTAGGGGACGAACCTATAGGCTCCTCTTTTGAGATATTGTTGACAGAAATCCTACCCAATATTATAAATGCGAATGTAAGTTTGTTTGTTATACTTTCACACCTTACGTTCTCGACCAACATAATGAAATTTCACACACAGGCTGTCAGAGGTACAGTAAAGGAGAAATCCACCTTTCAAGAGAAAATACTGTTCCCGAGGTATTGACCATATATGGTCAAAATCTACATAAACGTGAGCAAAGTCGTGGGCATAATCTAGTGCAACATTAACGTGTTAACGAATCCGAGACCTACGGTACCAGTAGTAGTATTTTTTCTTTTTATACCACTTATTTGGCAAACTAGCATACGGCCCACCTGATGATAAGTGGTCACCGTAGCCTATAGACGCCTGCAACACCAGAGGCATCACGTGCGCGTTGCCGACCCTTTAGGAAAGGGAGTGGCAAGGCGGAAAGAGGGTGATTGGGCCTCCGGCACTCTCACTCACCGGACGAAACACAACAATAGGAATACTACTATTTCACGTCGATATTCTGTGAGAGGCTACTCCTTCCCCGGTCGAGCCGGCCCATTCATGCCGAAATGCGCCGCCGATGTAGCTTTTAAGAATTATTTTGAGTAGAGAAGTATATATCAGCAGGCACGCTTACGTACGACCACCTTACAGATAAATCGACGCAATATTAGTAACACAATTACTGCGTTTCGGCTGATGAGCAGTGGTTCACATACCGTACACATCTTTCTCATTTCTGTGTTATATTTTTAGTCCCTTTTGCCTAGAGTTGGTAATGTGGGAGTGATACTCTTGGTTTTGCAAGCGATCCTAAGCTATGACAACCAGTTACCATTAGGCCAGCCGTAAGAATGCTGGTCAAGATCGCGGTATAAAAAAAATTGTTAGCGATAAAACCATAGGCCCAGAATTCAGTATCTATCAATTCCCTCTGACGCAAGACCACAAAAGACAACCTCACTTGCATAGGTTCTAGCTAGTATGCATATATTTTGTACCTACCTAATTTGTATGTTACATATTACGCACTAGCTTTTTCCCGCGGCTTCGCTCGTTTAGACGTAGGTTACTTTTTATTCGGTACATAAATTATCTTATCTTGTCTTATCCTATGTTACTCGGTGATAATAAAGCTTTCTAATAGTAAAATATTTTTTTACCCGTTGAGTATTTTTGAATTAAATCCTTACAAACCAAACATGCAAACAAACAAAAATCAAATCATCCCTCTTTAAAATATTAGTATAGATATAAATTTACTGTAGAAATCTTGCTTTTGCTTAAATTACGTAGCCGCGATGGGCTCTTGTATATCATATTGTATCTACTATTATCTTTACTTTTAACATACACATGTAGGCTGAACTCATTGGTGGGATAATAGCCAAAAAGCTAAGAAAATATAATAAATGACAAGTTAAACTATTTAATTTGAGAATTGTAGAGTGGTGTACCTACGGTTTAAAATTATATTTTATGTATTTACGATTGAAGCGACAGCAGTAAATAATTATAAAATAATATTATTATAGTATTTCAAATATAACAGTTAACTAAAGTGGGCTTTAAAAATGTCTGAATCGACGCACAAATCTTCAATGCAATCAGGAATACAAAACACTAGGAGCGTAATGATGGCAAGTGTTTTGTCCGCAGAGCCCTCTCAGATCACAATCTCAGATTCTAACAGTAAGATTAAAGCGGAAGCATCTTTTCTGGAGAGAAGGGGGATGTTTCAAGTAATCGTAGATAATATCGACCTTACACCCGACAACATCATAGACCCCAGCTTTAAGGCCATGGCAGAATCGTACCAACAAGCTGCATATGAAAGCAATACACATGCTAAAGATGAATTACAACATCAAATGGCAAAATCGAAGTCTAGACTGGCGTTGGCGGCGGAACGGTCGACTATGAAGGTGTTCGCCACCACGATCAACCTTGACGATATATATATTGATCACACACTCGACACTGAGGTAGGGCTCGTAAGTGACGACGCGGACTTAGAACAAGCGCCGTCCGCGTTTTATTTACCAAAAATGGAACCGGTTACATCTTACCCGCGCGAAATACTTGTAACACTTAAAGAAACTGAGACTTGTTTCCTATTCGAGCAACCCAGCGCTAGTTTCGAGAAGGGAACGCCCGAGGGAAATGCCACAGAGGAAGAGAATGAGTATTATGAATACATCACCGTTGGAAAAGGAAGAAATCGTAAGATGGTTAACGAAGAGACCCAGACCAACGAAGTTACATCACAGAGTCGACACACACTTGCAGTCAGACCGAAGAAGGAAAATGCTGTTGCGATGGCATCGTTGTGGGATATGTACGACACGTATGCTCGACTAGCGCAAGAACGCGAAGCACCCGCAGCTGATGAAATGGTCCTGTACCAATCCGCGGCACCTACTATGTTACGAAAGAAAAAGAAAAAAGTTCTACAAGTATCACACATTGAAGGCAAGACTTTCGATGATATTGCAACAACGCCCGAATTTTTAGATGCTGTGCTGGTAACGGAACGCGTGCTAGCATCTTTTGAGTATAGTGAGGCTCAGAAAAAGTTCAGAGGTCTCGTAAAAATGGATCCGCTTTCGTTGGACCTAGTATACATCTATACAATGAAGCCACTATGGACTTTCGAATGCCCAGAGACCGCAAACAAAGCTATAGTCTCCATGTCTTTTAATCCACGAAATGAAAATATCTTAGCGGTCGCACATGGCAAGTTTGCTTACGCCGAAAACTGTAAAGGCATGGTATGTATCTGGTGCACAAAAAATCCGTGTAAACCGGAGAGAATATACCATTTCGATTGTCCTGTGACGTCAGTATGTTTCTCCCGTAGTAATCCTAATTGGTTAGCTTGTGGCTTCTGGAACGGCGATGTTATAATACTAGACATCACCTCACACACTATCAAGACTATGGCGACAAGTCACCGTAATACTAACCCATGCTTCGAACCGATATGGGTAACGAATTGGCGAACCATTGACCGAAACTTTGAATATGTAATGACTGCGTGCGAGGACGGTCGTATCAACAGGTTTACGAGTACAAAGACACACGAGTTTATATGTGCGCCCATGATGCGTGTTTCTGTGGCTGAAGGGAAACTAAAAGGCATAGAGACAGCTAAAACCTGTTTGAAGAATGACGTGCCAATCACGAGATACCCGGGCGTGTTGTGCATGATCTGGCATCCTACCATCAGCCACGTGTACATGGTCGGTACTTCGATGGGCTGCCTGCACAAATGTTCGACGCATTACCTGAACCAACACATTGATGTGTTTCGAGCTCACGACGGTCCCGTGTATGATATACAGATTTGTCCGTACCAGGAGTATTTGTTCATGACGGCTGGCGCGGACAATGCTGTCCGGTTGTGGATAGAAGGTATGGACGATGTGATTATAACGCTATCGTGTAAGGGCGCAGTACACGGGGTAGCTTTCTGTCCGATAAACGCGACTATAATAGTCACTGTTAGTGGCAACATAATGTCGGTGTGGGACATTCGTCGGAAGACGCATATGCCGTGCGCGGAGTACACTTTTCCGGGGAATGTGGTGCTGACGTACGTTCACTTTTCGTCGTCGGGGGACAACGTGTTCATATGCGACACGTCGGGGAAGATCCACACGTTCCACCTGGAGGACGCGCCGATCCCCGCGTTCTACCAGCGCGTGTTGCTCGACGAGGCGATACGTGTGGCGCTGTGCACGCGCCCGCACATGCTCAAGCACTTTGAGAAACTTAAAAAGATAAGGGAACGGAAACATAAGACGTAGACATACATCAGTATAAATGCTTACAACTTATTCCGCGTCTCTTTCTGTCTCGGTGGCGCAGCAGTAGTTAATACAGGGTCTTGTCTTGTATTAAGGAATTTTCAGAAGCAGCAGGAAGTCTGTGTTTGTACCTAGCAGACAACAATAAGCCTTGCCCTCTACTACGTTGAACCTATAATCTTAGCTGCCGAAATGTAGCGTACTAAACCTTTGCCTACATTTCCAGGAATATATTATTATGTACAATCGGCCAAATCCGCGCTGTGGCAATTTGCAAACCGAATCGTTTGGACAGGCTTAAGAAATGTAACCCCGCCTATATTTCACCTTAACCAATCAAAACATCCCATTTTAATTTATTATTTTAGTTGAAATTTGTATTTCGGCTAATGTCCACGCGTCTCAGTGCTTAGAATTTTTTACGAACGGCTTTTGTTTTAGCCCATAAAAAAAGGTACTATTTTTGTCTTTAACGCGACCCATGGCGCGCCCTCGTTCTTTTTTGCACAATAGGGCGTCAATGTAAACCTAAGCAGCTGAGAACACAATACATGTCCTGTCTGTTAATGCGACAGCTCGTTACCGATACTATTTCTAAAATAGTCGGTAAATTTTATTTATTTATTTTGATACATACATACATACATAGATTCACGCCTGTTTCCCAGAGGGGTAGGCAGAGACTACGGATTTCCATTTGCTACGATACTGACACACTTCTCTGGCTTCATTCACTTTCATCACATTCATATTTATTTTGAATACTTTAACAAAGAATAGGAGCCTGTCTTTAGCTTTAATTAACTTAAAATGAACTTAAAAAAGCTACCGACCAGCAACAACTTTTACGTAATATTAAAAGATAATAATTTATTCATAAACTCTCTTTTGAGATTTTGATTTTGGCTCAAGAATAAAAGTAAATGTTTTTAATTTCATTTTGTATTTTGGCAAGATGTCTAATTATTGAATTTAAAAATATTTTATCTATTAAACAGTATATCAAAATGCGTTATTTAAATAAATAATAAATCCATACACATGAGTCAAATACTGAATTTAATTGTAATATAAATTTAACAGTTATCATTTAATGCACCGAGACTATTTATTTTATACTTAACCATAGTTAGCTACATGTTGCTAATACGAGGCACCGAAAAGTAAAACAATATTCAATAAATAAACTGACCCACAACGATATTCACTTTTGCTAAATATATATAGTTAAAGTTATATTGCATGAAACGACTTTTAAGGGGCGGGGTTGGCCTGTGCGCCAGCGTCGTGTACAAACGATTTTCAACCTAGAGGTGCCACAGCGGAGTTTTGGCCATGTGTGATAATTTGTTTTTAAATAAATATGTTATGCTCAATTTTAATGTGTGCTCATTTTCTTAAAACATTTTTAATGTAGTATTTATAAATCAATGAACAAAATGCACTATTTCACGACCATCTATAGATACTAATATTAAGCTGAAGAGGTTGTTTGTTTGTTTGCACGCTAATCTCAGGAACTACTGTTTTGGATAACCCATTTATCGAGGAAGGCTATAGGTTATATAACATCACGCTACGACCAATAGAAGCGGAGCATCAATGAAAAATGTTGCAAAAACGGGGAAGTTTCTCTAATGTGAAACAGACGAAGTTGCGCGGGTCAGCTAGTTAAAAGTAAAACACGAGAAAATAATTTAAGAATTTATTCTTACGTGTCATAGAGTACAAAATATAATTAACAAGTGATAGATAAATAAATTATATTACAATAGAGGTGCATATATATATTATATATATATAAATAACTATACATTTGGAATGACTAGGGCTTGCTGGACAGTTTCTGTAGCTGGTATTCTCTCTTCAGCTCCTTTAAGTTCTTCTCTAATATTGCCACCTGAGGAAATAAAGGTATTACATTAATATGTGGTTATGCGTGCAGCCAATAGCAACTTGTATAACAATAGGAATGGGACGTAGTATACAAACGGCCGCAAAGAAGCCGCGCGCTGATCTCACACGAGACTTATTTTCGTGCATGTTTCACACTTAAAAACAACATGAACGATTTGTATAAAATAATAAAGAAAATATCAAGTCTAAGCATCATTTAAAACGACCGTATGGTTTATATACATAGTGTGCGGTAAAATAATAATAATTCTGAAACACTAAAAAAAATTAATAGGTACCTGTGTTATTTTTTTTATTTGTACTTATTTCAATGTTATCATGAAATACAGTGAAATTTAATTTTTGTTAAAGTTTATGCAGTGGCCAACTATTTACAAAAATTTTCTTTTGTTTTTTATTTTTGGCCTCAATTTATCTACTATGAGTGTTCTAGGTTTATCCATTCTTTACAGGATACCCTGATCAATCCAAGATCAAACCATACAAAATGTTTGACACTTCAGGGTACTATTGATTGAAGCTTTCACTTATAGCTGCTAGATCGTGGCTGTGACCAATACGTATGTTCCGTTCATAGCCGACCATGAATATCCTAGAGCTATAACATTACATAATGCTTTGCCGGGCTTTCTTGATAAACAGTTGCGTAGACCCAATAATATATACAAATATATTATTGAGTCTATAAATAAGATGGAGATGGAGATGCTCGGAGTTTCCCTGCGGGATCGAATCAGAAATGAGGAGATCCACAGGAAAACTAAAGTTGCCGACATAGCTCTCCGGATAGCCAAGATGATAATAATAATGATATAAAAAATCACATGTTACGATTCTTATGATAAAACTATGGAAAAAACTGGACGTTGTCCTGCCCGAACTTTAGCGCAGCGCTATCTACCAGGTTCAATTGTGAATCTAAACAAACGTAGCAGCCAAAAAAAACAACAAAATCGGGCCAGCTCTTTAGGAGGATTACAGCGACGTACAAACGTACAGAAGAATTATATATAAAGGTATACTAGTGATGTGCGCATTAGCATTTGAATGAAATTTGTACACAATTGTACACGTGATTACGATTTTTCGTAGTCAAGGACAGTGCATGTACTTATCTATAGAGTTATCGATGCAAGCACGGTTCCTGTATTTAAGGCCTGGTTCCTAGATCATGAAACGAGTCGTTTTATTTTAATTTTTATTATTTAGGTTTACCAACAGCTGTTACAACAATACATTCACTAAAAGCATAGCATTTTACAAAATCATAATTGCACAACTATGTAATTATAGGTGAATACAATACAAATTACAAAAGAAGTAAGTACACGAATTTGACAAAAATAAGGATTATTATATAAATTAAAATTAGAAAGAAAGAAAGAAATATTTTATTTTAATGAAGCATTGCAACACACAATCAAAACTATTATAATGCAAAATTTGTGTGTAACAGTAATAAAGGTATTTATAAATTGATAATAATAAAAATAGAACTTATATACATTATTATATACCTATATGAATTACTACATTATAATACGTTAATTAATTACATATACTATTATTTCATATATTATTATATATAATATAGAATACACATTTATACATGGAGCCCTTGCTGTTCAATGTGCGTCGCAGTGTTCATTAAAAAGAGATGTTGCTCAGCATAATGCTGTACCGCTTGCGATACAGAGCTGATTGTCAGCAACACCTCAATAGTGATTATGAGATTAGAGATCAGGGTGTAAATTTAATCAAATAATATAAATACAATATTAATTTTACAAATTGATATCATGATATAATATATTATACAGTGTGTTTTCAAAAACTCACACTATATAATATAATACAATACAATACATTCCTTAACTGTTCAGTATAATTTCAAAAACGGATTTGCGAAACTTTTTTGATGATAAAGAGAATATATCTACTGAGCCTGTATATATTTATTTACCTCTCTGTAAAGTCTTGGAATCTGCGAATTTAAACCTAAAACCGTAGTTGGAAATGTGCGGACCATGAGTGTTACTGGAGAGCGAGGGATTCGGTTAAGCACCTTTAACTTTAATCTATTTATAAGTTCCGGACAATCTATTTCATTGTGAAGTAGCTTAAATATGAAATTAAAGTCCAGAATTATTCTTCTTTTTTGCAGTGATGCTATATTAAAGAACGCTAGTTTCTCGTGGTATGTTTTATGGGTTTTAGCTTTTCCTGGTGACTGCCAAATGCCACAAGAACCGCTTTTGGACTCTTTCTAGTCTCAAGATGTGCGTACTATAATGAAGCCGCCATACAGCAGGACAATACTCAAGAATACTACGAACTAGTGTTGTATAGTAGAATCTTAGTTTGTTGCTGATGGCATACTTAGCTATTTCTTATAACAAATCGTAACATTTTCGATGACTTTTTAACTATTTGATCCATATGAGTTTGAAATGTAAGTTTACTGTCGAAGATTATTCCCAAGTCTCTTATTTCGTCTACCTCTCGTACCGGGCTACTTCATATATAATGTTTAGACACAGTATAATTCAGTTTACGGGTGAACTTTATGTGGTAGCATTTTGTTATATTAACCGGTCGTATACCGCCGGCTCGCATACCAGCCGGCAGATTTGTACCCGTCGTAGGCCGGTGGCTCGCATGCGAGCCACCAAATTGGTTTTACGTTAGCTTAAGCTAAAGCGAAGGCGGCGCGCGGCGTTTTGGCGCCAATTTGGTGGCTCGCATGCGAGCCACCGGCCTACGACGGGTACAAATCTGCCGGCTGGTATGCGAGCCGGCGGTATACGACCGGTTAAGTTCCATCTGATTAACTCTACACCATTTATATAGACAACCCAAACCCTGCAGTAAAAGATCGACATCATGAGCATCGTTTATGTATTGAAATTTTTAAGTCGTCTGCAAATATGTGGAGCTTCGAGTTTAGAAGACAATTTGGTAGATCATTGATGAACATGTCAAAGAGAATGGGTCTCAAGTGCGATCTCTGGGGAAGACCAGAGGAGACAGAGAACAATCTAGATCTAAATCAATTAAACAACAAAAAAATTTGCGGCCAGTCAAGTAAGACTTTTAGACAGTTAATTTTTACACATATTCCTTGAAAATATATCAAAATTTAACAGTCTGAATATAGGAACTAATATTGATATAATAATATTAGCTCTGTATTAAACTGTCCTATTGCTGGGCACGGGCCTCTTATCAATGTGAGAAGGGTTAGGTCATAGTCCACTACGCTGGCCCAGTGCGGGTTGGCAGACTTCCCATATCTTCGAGAACATTATGGAGAACTCTCCGACATGCAGGTTTCCTCACGATGTTTTTCTTCGCCGTTAAAGCGAGCGACAATTAACTTATTTAATACGCACGTAACTTCGAAAAGTCAGAAACGCGCGCCTTGGGATCAAACTCAAGAACTCTGCGTGGCAGTCCAACGGTCTCCCACTAGGCTATACTTAGTAGCTTTTATATATTTTGATAAAGATATACTTTTTTATTAAATATGTGTCTAAAATATACTGTCCGTAGGTAAATCGACTCGTTTCTTGAATATAGGAACCGGATCTTAAAAAAAATTTATGGCCTATTCGCAGTTTGTCGTCCATAGTACAGTCGGGCATGCTGCTCTGTCTCTAACCGGGATAACGACTCCATAGATCGTCTGGTTGTACAGGGAAAAGTGGAAGGAACCAGATTATGCGGCAGATCATCTATGCGCTGGACTAACCAAGTGAAGTCTGCAGTAGGAAACCGCTTATCAGACTGCGCTAAACAGTCTGTCAATAATGGGAGAGATTGCGGGAGATCGTGCGAAGAGCTGTGTCCGCCTATACCTCAGACCTAGACGGCTTAGTGACCACGACCGCTGTGCCAAAAGCGAAACGACAGAGAAGAATAAAAAGAATAATTCGGATTCTGATATTTTCCATGTATAGGTAGTTTCTGGTATTCAAGGCCAATACGGTTTGTCTTAAATAAACCAAAACACTAACGATCATGAATTATAGCGAATTGATACAACGAACACGGGCAGACACTAAGCGAAAGAACTTTAAAAACAAATTCTATAAAAGATTATTGATATTTATGCTAACTAATATACATATAAATACGAATGTGAGTTTGATTGTTATGCCTTTTCGCTTTCACGTCTTAACTACACGACTGATCATCAAATCAATTTCGCATACACGTTGTCAGGGGGTACAGAAAAGATCATCTAGGAAAAAGTACTGTTACTAATTTAACTTACATTTAAACGAGCGAAGCCGCAAGTAAAATCGAATGATTAGGTAATAATATGTAATTATAGTCTATTCTCGAAACATAAATTAATTTTAAAATAACCATTGCATTTTGTTCGAAAACCACGAAATTAGACGTAGGACATAAACAACAATTTCATAGTTAATAATCTAATACATTAGTTTCCAAAGTTATTTAAGTGGACCTCCAGGGGTCCACGGGAGACTCGACGGGGGTCTACGTTGACGTGGCAAAAAATGAGGGTCCACAATTCGTAAGCGAGGGTCCACGAAAATTTATTTGCTTTTGATAGTGAAGAACTAAAATGTTGGCTTGACTCATCTATCAATGTAAGCAGATAATATTTTAAGAAGCTCAGCGACTGTTACTTGTAAAAACATGCATTGCATATTCCACTCGTCTCGAACCTACACCGAGTCAAAAGCAGGGAATTTCTAAAAAAAAAATGTTCAGCCCGTACAGATTTGATCAATTTGATCAAATAATATGGTAGAAATGTAGCTGCTGAGGGTCCACCGAACCCTGCTAAATTTTGAAAGTAGTCTATGAGAAAAATAATCTGGGAACCTCTGATCTAATATATGCTCACCTCTTCGAACTTGAGTTCCCTCCGTGCCTCCTTGATGTACCCCCTGATGATGTTCATCTGCTCCAGCAGTGGGCTGTCATCATCATCGTGGCTGGTGTGGAGCCTGGTGGCACTGGGCCCGGCGCCATCGTCGGCACGCGGACGCGTACGCTCCATGCGCTCGCGCTCCATCTGTATCTGCCGCTCCGCGCGCTCGTAGCGCTGGCGCCGTACCTCCTCGATCTGAGCCTCCGTCGGCAGCTTCCGCAGAGATAGTAGGTCCTCCTTAAAAGTGTAATTAGTCAAATTTGAACGTTGGGCTACCACGCATAGGTATCGAGTTTGATCGCAAGGCACATAACTTGGAAAAGTCAGAGATACGCATCTCTGAATTTTCAAAGTTATGTGCGCATTAAATAGTTAATTATCGCGTGCTTTAGAGGTGAAGGGAAAACATCGTGAGGAAACCTGCGTGTTCGAGAATTCTCCATAATGTTCTCAAAGACATGTGAAGTCTGCCAACCCGCCCTGGGCCAGCGTGGTGGACTATGACCAAACTTTTCTCAAACTGAGAAGAGGCCTGTGACCGGCAATGGGACAGTTTAATACAGGGCTGATATTATTATAAATATATAATCATTGAACCAATAAATATACGTTGCTGAGTAAAAAGACAAACATATGGCAGTAAAATCGCTCCTAAGAATTTTAAGGGATTTAATACGGCTTTTAAGTTAAGCGTTTGCCATTCAGAAACAGAATAGTAACAGCCTTCTCAACTTCAAATAAAGTTGTTGGATAACTTCTTTTACTATAATACGGCTTGTGACATGTTTTCAATATTGGCGTAAGCATATCACAAATACTATCGACAGAGAAGATCATAGATATGCAGCAGAAATAGTTTTGGGACCAGCACAGAACCTTGCCGGATACCCTCGATTATTTTCATGTCTTCCTAGCCGCTACGGTCTCTTACAACCTCGATGCAGCTGCCGAACTAAATCTAACACTACCTATAGAAAAATTATGCTAGGAAAACTATTTAATGACAAGCTGGACAGAAAATTTGCCGCACTATACCCAATCAAAGGCTTCCGCTACATCTAAACTAGTAGTTCCCAAAGTGGCCCAGGTAGACCCTAGGGGTCCACGGGAGACTCGACGGGGGTCTACGTTGGCGTGACAAAAAAAATGGGGATTCACAATTTGTAAGCGAGAGTCCAGGAAAATGTATTTGCTTTTATAGTGATAAACTAAAATGTTGGCTTAACTTCACCTATAAACGTTGATCGCCGGATATTTTGAAGAATACCACTCGCTAAAGACCCCGACTACTAAATATTTTTTTTTATTTTAGCCAAGGAATATGGTAGAAATGTAGCTGAAGGGGGTCCACCGAAAGCAGCTAAATATTGTAAGTGGTCTATGAGAAAAAATGTCTGGGAACCTCTGATCTAGACTGTCACTCTGTCACTATCACTGACACTGACTTTAACGTAACACACTTTTGATTGCATTTCGTATATCAGACGTCCAAAAAAGTATATTTACCTTAATATAATGCGCGGCGGCTTGCCTGATCGCGTTGTGCAACCGCGCCTGGCGCGAGGCGGGCGCGGCCGGCGCGGCGCCGACCTGCTTGCTGAGGAGGTCAATGCCCTCGGCGAGCTTGCCGATGCGCCCGCGCATCGCGTTCACGTCCGTCAGGTTGTACGTCGTCTCGCCGTCGAACAAGCTCTGGCACATCTGCACAAATGGTACAAATATAAAGATTTCCTCGCCGATCCTGTGGCGTTAGTTTGTCCATAAAGCAATCGTGACATCTAGGGTTGGGCAAGGCATTGGGGTATTGTGTTAAGAATGAGTAAGTACTGTATAAAAATGCAGCGGCCCCACATAGGCGAAGAAGTTACGATTCACTACAAAAGATGGGGCTGCATTCAATTACATACAATATGTCTGAATCACGCAAGCAAAATTATCAGTATGAGTTAGTATATCAACAGCAAAATCAGTCAGCCTGGTTGGTGCGTCCTTCATTTCTGATGAAAGGACACTATACTACGTTCCTACACAACGCCATAAACTCTCTTCTTATTACATGGGAGTTGGGACACAAAAAGTACATGGCGAAAATGGATAGAGTACATCAAGTGAACTATACAAATATACCTTTTCGTACATAGCTACTGCAGGCCTGGCCTGGTCCATCAGACTCCTCATCTGTTCGTAGGCGGTGACCAGCACGGTCTTAGCGTTCCGAGTGTCTTGCACCTGCTTCCGCAACTCTATGAGATTGAAGCAGTGCTCACACAGGCGCAGACCATTCTTCTCAGTGATTTCATGGTCAGGTTGACTTGAGCTCTGAGGCGCTGATGGATCAACTATGGTTCCTGTTGCAAAGTAAAGTGTAATAGATAATTGTATACTTATACTATATAGGACAAGTTTGATATGTCAGATAACAGTCTTTCCCCAAGCAAAGCAAAAACGTCGCCAGGTTTAATCATTTGCTCCGTTGACTATAAGGTTAAATTGACGTTATAGTCAACGAAGCAAATGATTAAAAAAAAGAATTGTCAGGATCACTAAAATATATAAAGTGTTTTTCAATAGTCTTTTTGCTTTAGGTATGCATTTTAACTGGTACCACTTACATATTTACATTACTTCAACATTACATTGTATCAATTATATTTATTGTTACCAACATAAGAAATTGAACTGAAAGATGTCTTTTTCGCAATTAAAATAGTTTATAAATATAAATTAAATCTTATTACAAACATTACTTGATTTGATTTTGATGAATAGATTAACAAAAATGCTGCCATCTTGAAACAAACTATGACTCAAGTGATAAAATACAACTTACTAGCTACATTAATATCTAGGAACATGGAGCAGTCGTGACACAGGATCGAGCCACACAGTCGACAGTGGTGTTTCCGACGTGTCAAGTTGAACGTTTTCGCGCAGTTGGGACATAACTTGACTGACGATCCATCCAGCCACGGCACTACCTGCAATCACATATACTATGTATTGTAAAAAGAAGTTCTGTTGGTTTAAACACAGCTTCAGCGAAACAAATGTGCTTGTTCACATTTCTGCACAATTAATCAAATTGCAGCTCCTGTGGCTCTGTAGTACTTGCAATTGGGGTGTGGCGATTCCGCACAGACGAAGAAGTTCCGCCTACATCTAACAGATGGCGCTAAATACGCTCAAATGACGTCACAATCCTGCATCGCACAAGTGGAGTTTACACAGCGACTAGCTATATATACAAGCTCCCGACATCAACCGTAGGGCCGCGGCCCGCCAGGCACGATCAACCAGCCTGGTCGGAGGATCCTCCCTTTGTGTTGGAGCGACACACAACACACTCACAACCTGTTCCTCCACAAGGGTTTACAATCCTTCTATACAGAATCTTGGAACAACAGGATTTCATGATGCTCAACTAGGATTGACCCTATTCTAATTAAATCTAATTCTTATAATAGGATATTTGCTTAATAACATTTCAATCCCTTGAAAACTGTACTTTTCCTGGATGAAAGGTACCTTATATCTTTTTCTGTATCCCTGACAATGTGTATGCATAATTTCATGATAGTTGGTTAAGTAATTAATAATAATAATAAAAACATACAGGGCAGTCTTTGGGGACTGCCGATAGAAGTGAAAACTAAGTAACTTGTGAATTGTATTGTCGAGCTATTAGATTATTATTTTTGAATTTGTAATGCGTTTAGTGACGATGATGCGAGTTCCATGATTTTTGTTCACCCAAAAAGTGCTCAACGCGCTTAAAGAAGGTTTCACATATTCTACCACATACACACATCACCATCTAGCCCAAACTAAGCAGAGCTTGTTCTATAGGTACTTAACAATGGATAAATAACACATATATACTTTTATTTTGTAAATACGTATATATTATACATAGAAACACCCAGACCAAGACAAACATTCATGTTTATGCACACAAATGTTTGACTTATGCGGGAATCGAACCCGCGACCTCAGACGTGGCACTCGGTTACACTAACCATTACGCCATCGAGGCATAACAAACAAACTCACATTTGCATTAACCGGTCGTATACCGCCGGCTCGCATACCAGCCGGCAGATTTGTACCCGTCGTAGGCCGGTGCCTCGCATGCGAGCCACCAAATTGGCGCCAAAACGCCGCGCGCCGCCTTCGCTTTAGCTTAAGCTAACGTAAAACCAATTTGGTGGCTCGCATGCGAGCCACCGGCCTACGACGGGTACAAATCTGCCGGCTGGTATGCGAGCCGGCGGTATACGACCGGTTAATAATATTAGTTAGGATTTTAATGAATTTGTTATGTTATCCAATACAAAATTACAATTATATTTTTAAATCCACTTAATAATAAATTAAATTAACCCTTTTAAACCTGGTAAAAAAGCTAATAATCAAATGGAAATGAAAATAGAATACTAAAATTGCAGGTGAGCAAGAGAAACACAGATATACCCACTATGCATCCCATTTTAGCAGAGTGAGTATTAAATTGCTCCTCCATTTTTTAGTCAAATTTAAATACTATATTTTAAAAAGTATATCTTTTGAATGCTAATAATATTTCATATTATAATGGCAAATACAATAACACACAAACATATAATAATAACAAATACAAAATCAAGCATGGATACTCTTTAAGTAATATGTTTAGGTACAATATTTTATATACGTATACCTACATATAAACATAATCAACAAATCAAACACTATGTCTTATCAATTCTATGAGAATATATATAAAAATAATAGTACATTTTGAGTAATCAAGTACAAACAAATTGTATGATCTTGACAGTAGATAACTGTCTTGTATTGTATTTACTATTTAACTTTGTATATTTGAATGCAAAGTAGATATGTAATGTAGAATTCTTGGATGAATATGCATTAATATAAATTATGGTAATAAGAAGCAATTTTTTATGCTTATATGAAATGTATAAGGCAAAAGATTAACATATTAATAATGATTTATGTAAGACAATAACCTGATCAAACTCATGTTTATATAGTTAGGTAAACATAACTGGTTTGAACCCAGTGTCCACCTCATTGGATGCCTAGTCATTATGCAATCGTAACAACAGCAAAATTATATTGTCTTCTATTTACGCGAATATTATTCATTGAAATTAAACTGCTATATACGGATTTTATCGCGTTGTTTATTTGACACTTTATTACAAAATTTAAACAAAATTTAAAACAAAATTTTCAGCAGCCATGGTCACAGGGAGACCCCCGGGGGGTCCCCGTGACCATGGCTGCTGAAAAGCAACCGAAACGTTGGGGAAAGTGTAAAAAATAAATTAAATCTAAATAGTTTAATAATAATTTAATTAGCTTAAAAATTAGTAAAGTTTAATAGTAGTGGAAGTGTAACAATTTTCAAAATTTTGTAATAATGTGTCAAATAAACAACGCGATAAAATCCGTATATAGCAGTTTAATTTCAATGAACAGCAAAATTATTTCAATGACATTATCTTTCTTAGTAATATTGTTTACCCTTGTTCAGAGTGCAAGGTTTAGTTCGAGTTTAGTTAATATTTGGACACCAGTGCCAAGACACAATACTTTTTAAATTGATTAAATTATTTTGACTCATTTATCTATTTGTCATGAAATTATGATGTAAAAGTAGCCTAAAATTAATATGATTAGAGATCTCAATTATATTATTATAACTAATACAATGTTATTGAAATAATATATCTCTGCCTACTAATAGATTTAAGGTTGGAAATATATATACATTTTAAAGTATATTAGAATTAATCATACTCACTTCCTGTTCATGTAATTTTCTTTGATTAGGTTCAGTCGGCATATTACACACTAGTTTATCCAGCCTTATTAATAGCTTATTGGTCTCCGTCGCGTACCTCTCCAGGCGCGCACTTCGCACAGCCTTCAGATAGTCCGTGGAACTCCGCCACACACCCACAGTCTGCTCCTCATCCAAATAATAATGCTCCTGATAACTAAACTTTAATGCACGGTCAAACGTCTCCTTCAAGTCCGTTTCATCATTATTAAGTATTATCTTCTTCGCTTTACCGAATATTTCCTTCAGAGACCTCAGTACATCTTGTTCTTCTTGGTGCAAACTCTCGAAATGACTCGTGAGTTGGGAGGCGGATTTTAAGTCCGCTTTGCATATCGGACAAAGAAAACCTTCCAATATTTCCTCGTCATTAGCTGCTGCCATTGCTAAGATCTTTCTATTGCGACATTGTAAGTGCACTCAGTAAAATTATAATAATAGTTGCTTGTAGAAAATGTAACACCCCTTCTTCAGGCACTAATTATGACAGTTTCTTATTGCGTTTAGTTTTCGTCATGTAGGTAATTATGAAAATAATAAACTGCTGCGGCAATACAAATAAATTTAAACTTTTTATAATAAAGTACTAGAAACGTAACTAGTATACTACATCTAAATGCATCTATTGTATTTCTGCTACACTTTGTACTAATGTAACATTCGAAAAACAGGAGATGTGAGAAACAAAACGTTGAATAATAATTGTCAACTTGACAACAGAATGTTGCCATATCTTAGTTCGTCATCATAGCTATCATAGAAAAACTACATCCATAAAAATCCACATTATATAAATCTTAATTTTTAAATAATAAGATTCGCAACGTAGCTATTTTATAGGTTAATAATATGGCACCTAATAAAGCATGTAACAGTACAGACTTATAATATAGATACAGTCTCACGCTTCTAACCCCAGCAGGGTAAGCAGGCGTGTACATTGCTGTCTTTACCGGTTACAGTTCTACTACTTTCGTGTCCGATAAATAACACTATGTCCAAACCGCAATCGAAAACAAATATCGTACACCCAATACTTCTAAGATATTTTATGTTAGGTTACTGATGCAGCTATTCCTTTTAATATCTTTAATTAGATCATGAGAATGTATATTAGAGTAAATATTGCCTGTTATAATCTTTTTGGGTGGCAAGTTTCATTCAAATCTTCTCCGCGGTAAACGCTTGATTAGCCAAAAAAATTCGAGCATCTTCACAATCATTAACATTCATCATTTAAATAGGAATAGTAATTACACCCTTATAATTTTAATGTTGTCTGCTAGTAGGATAAACTGATTGGTAAAAGTATTGAACTAGATGAGATGACATATTATGTACAGTGAGCTGCAAAATGCATACCTATATTAAAACTAAAATGGTATAAGCCGGTAATTGACGTCATCTAACGGAAACCGATACAAGAACTGTTGAGTAGTTTATTTATATCGTAATAGGTGGCGGTGCACTACCTACTATAAAATATAAAGAAGTAAATTATTTGTAACTCAATTTTGAAAAATTTACTTTATTCTTTTTTAAATCTCCATTCACAATAGTTTATTTAAAAAAAGAACACATTTCAGGGTAAAACAAGAAGCAAAGAACTAAAAAAGGAATTTATAAATGTATATTGGGTAGTTTATTTTATAGATACTTTCAATGATTCCCTATTCTGTTCGTACGCAAACATTATTCTGTCCTTATGTACGAGTGCCATCTCGGTTGAGATTTTAATCTCTTATAAATTTTACCTATTTGCTAAAATGAGTACGCGTTACAATATTAATTTATAAAACAACGCCATCTAGTTCATTCATATTCATTTTAATTCGAGTGTTCACAGGATTTTGGGGCTTAAGCTATCCATGCACTTTTACAAGTGACTGTACATAGGTATGATACGAATAAATAAAACAAAAACAATTACATGGTCGATTTCATATATTCAGTGACATTAGAAAATAAATCTTTTAAATCTTCAAGAATACTTTTTGTTTCAGGCCAATCTTGTTTTTCAACAGCCCTGATTACCGCTTGTCCTGTTAACCTTGCAGAGGATAACTGTTGATTAGCTTGAAGGATGTCCTTCTCTTCTGCTTCTTGTCGAGCCTTTAGACTCTGTTCCAGAAGACCTTGAGCTAATTCTATAACTTGTTTACAAGTGTTGGGATTGCTTGTCCAGTTGCCGTTCTAAAAATCGAAAGAAAGATTCATAATATAAACTTTCATAGACTGTGTCGTTGGTCACTTTGGCATAGATTGCCAGTGTGATCAGTGTTATTTTTTTTTAGCAGCTGTATTGTGCCTGATAGACTGCAATAAAGCCCTTTTGTTGCCCATCGAATACATTTCTACACATATTTTATGCTCTCTGTTTTGGAAACCTAAGATATAGCTGACGCAATGTCTTTCTCATTTGAGCAGCTATGCATGGTAATATAAACTAAAATACTTAGGAAGACAAATTTAGTTGACTAGTATGTGGCGTTACCTGTGTATATCCTCTATAAGCCTTCTGTAGCCGCTGAGCTCTCAGCAAATATGAAGGGCTCAAGTCTGCATACAGCTGCCAGATCTCAGGCTTGTTCTGGTGTATCGAAGTTATCCTTCCAAACAGTTCAAGCACTCTTCTTTGTAACCTACATTCAAAAAAGATTATATCTCCATTTATTTTAGTAAATATTTTCGTTCTAAGACGACAATTCGGCTTACAAAATGCTAATCTATATGTTCTTGTTAATCCATTCGGCTAAGCTAAATATGCTTGCATGGTTAAAACTTTAAATCATTCGGCCACCGCTGTTTCATATTTTTATTTGAATAATATAATTTAATGGTAACATAAAAAAAAATAACAAAAACATTTTGATCTCAGCTCTCCTTTGATCATACACTTGAACTTTATATACTGAAAATTATTAGCTTTAGTTTTTAGTGTGGAGGAACGTGGTCTGATGTCCCTCCAACACAAAGGAAAGATCCTCCGACCACGATGGGTGATCGTGCCTGGCGGCCCGACTGTTGATGTCAGGAACTTGCATATTATATTTAGTCACTGTGTAAACTTCATTTGTGCGATTCAGGATTGTATGCCGGGCGTGATTATAAGCGTGTATTTTATACAGCGCCATCTGTTGTCTGTCGTCGAAACTTCTTCGTCTGTGTGGTGTAGCTAATAGTATTCATCCAGGGTTCCTAGTGCGAGTTTGTTTTACATTAATGCGGTAGAAACGTTTACTGCGTTTGGCTCTTTGATTGGTTAAGAGGTTTGAGCCGGCCAATCGGAGCGCCGAACGTCATAAACGTGTCGATTGCGGTAACTTAAAACAAACTCACACTAGGCACTCTGACTAATGGTTCTAAAGGCTATTGAATAATCGTAGTATTTGTAATACCTGCCGGCGCCATTCCCGTCGGCGTCTTTAGTATCGTCGACGACGGCTCGCACGAGCAACGCCAACACTTGTATGTCTTCGAACTTGTGCTGCAGGTCCAGCAGGCGGTGGCAGCCGCGGAGAACATCCTCGAAGTGGCTCGTGTTCATGCTCACCATTATCACGTTCTCCCACAGCTACAACAATGAGTCACACCAACACATTATAATCTATATTAATATTATAAAGCTGAAGTTTGTTTGTTTGAATGCGCTTATCTCAGGAACGACTGGTTCGAATTGAAAAATTCATTTTTTGTTGGATCGCTTATTTATCGAGGGAGGCTATAAGATATATAATATCACGCTACGACCCACGGGGGCGGGGCAGTAATTATACACGCGGGTGAAACCGAGAGTACATCTATCACTATACACATCTATTACTATAAAAGTTACCGCATTACTTAATGCGCGTGCTCGTGCAAATAATAATAGATTTTGTTTCATCGAAATCGGGCCATCGAAATTTCCAAAGTTACAGAGTTGTAAAGTTTCACTGCTTTATTAAATTTGCGTTCCTTCGTCCGCTCCGTCGATGACGTCACGCTGCATGTAGGGCACGCAAGCGCCGACGTGACATCACATGTTGGCGCGGTCGCTTAATATACAATCGTCACCAATTGGGTGCGAAGATAGTCAGCGGCGACGGGGTAGACCTAAACAAATATTCCGGGATGACCTGGACGCCTTTGAAAGGGACTGGCAGGGTTGATTTTTTTGCTCTCGAGTGTAGTATTGATAAGGACTATTATTTAGTCTGGTCAGCTGGACCTAATCAGTCGCAACGGCACACCGATGGCTATACATAGTAGATTTTAATTAGACCTGGTATTCTAAATGATGAATATGCTTGATTGGTCTGACTTGGCACAAAATAGGAAGGGATTGCGCACTTTAACGTTGGAGGCCAAGATCCACTTTGGGTCGTTGAGCCAGCGAAGTATTCTAAGACATTAGATCAGAAAGCTTAAAAATAAAGAAATAATGACCTTCCAGTTATCATAATTGAACCTGAGCGCCTCCATAAGTGCTCGATAGGCCCTGTTGTTGTCTCCCTGTTGCACATACACCTTGGCGAGGTTGTTCCACGCCTCGAACGTGTGCGGATGTAGGTACGTGTAACGACGGTACGCCTTGGCAGACAACTCCCACTGCTCAACCATAAGTGCTGCATAACTGTAACAGAAGAAAATATCGCACTCTTAATAAAACAGCGACTTAACTCGAAATTTGAAAGTAAGGCAATTTGAACTCTAATTGTATATGTTAAATTCTAATATTATATTTGTGTTAAATCTTTGCAATAGAGTTCAAATTTGTTTAATCCAAAATACTGAGATAAGTCTCTGTTTTATTAAGGGTGCGATATGTGTTTCTACGGGTTCCTATAATATATTTCATGAAATATTCATCTCCTTATTTAATACAAGATTTTGCTCGCGGCTGGGCTTGCGTATAAGTAGGTTAGGATAGTAACAGTACTTTTAAAAAGATAAAATATACCTTATGTTACTCGGTGATAAATGATAATATAGCTTCCAATAGTGAAATATTTTTTTAAATCGGTTAAGTAGTTTTTGATGTAAATCCTTACAAACAAACAACAATTTTTTTTTACAACTTCTATGTTTTTATTATTATAATTATTGTAAACTATTTATAGAGGCTTTATAACGCTCAACAAATCTATGTAATGGAACCATAGTGGATCAACTCTATAGTGGGGCCCTGGTGACCTGTAACACAGGTATCCTGATACCTATCGCAGGCACCAGCCTCTCACAAAATTCAATGTGTACCTTGTTACCAGTTCCATGTACCTCCTATGTGTAATTTTGTGGAGAGAAATAAATGAATTATTATTATTATTATTATTATTACAAACAAAATTCAAATATTTTCTCTTTATAAAATTAGTGTAGATAACACCTTGCAGGGGTATTCTAATGTGTTCTTGTATGGGTGTCGAAATGAAATCATTCTTGCTAGGGATATATATTTATTGGTACCAGTCATAAATCATACATATTGAGCTACGACCTACGTGAGTGGTTGCGGGGAGACGACTGCTGGCGCTACTGCATACTTGCGCCTGACTTTACAACAAGTGAGAAACGGCCATGAATTGCCGTAAATCTTAGAGTTCGAAAAAATGGTATCATGTGACCTTGAGGTCAGAGGTCAAAGGTCATAATCATTTCGGGGGTATATCGACTATGCTGAGTCGAATGGCGTTGACCGCGAGTCTCTAGCTCTTACGGTTTTTAAGTAGAAAGATGGTATCACGTGACCTTGAGGTCTGAGGTCAAAGGCCATAATCATTTCGGGGGTATATCGACTATGCTGATTCGAATGGCGTTGACCGCGAGTCTCTAGCTCTTACGGTTCTTGAGTTGAAAGTTGTATAACAGACATACAGACGGACGGACGGACGGACAAAGCTGTTGTATAAGAGATTTTTCGAACTCTAAAACTAAAGCGTCAGCAGTATCGCTACAAACTTAATGTCTAGAAAGTTGACCATATTTAAATGTAGTGCCCTACTACATTTAAATATGGTCAACTTTCATACAGGATGTTAGGGAAGCGCTTCCGAAAACGAAGACTGGTGGTAGTGCTGGTGATTACTGATATGATACCACAAATAAAGCGAAAATAAATTACTGTTTTTTTTTTGTTTTTGTTCATGCTATTATGTTCGGACAGCCAAATAAAACAGATATCAAAAATAAAGTTAATTCCCTTTTTAGAAGGAACTGCAATGGAACAAAATTACATTACACAGCTGGCGCTAGGGCCAATTATTCGCGCGCTATAGATACTTCACGAGTAGGGAGTACTGCGCGCCGCTAGCGACAGCCACGGCCGTCCCTGCGCCGCGCCGACTGCATTGTTGGTTCTAGATTCTATCTCTCTACATGTAACAAAATCTATTATGTTGCAAAATGTATATAACTCGTAACGTACCCCAGCCTCAGCCAAACACTCTCTTGTATAGAGTTGATCTCGACGGAGAGCTCATAATGTGGGATGCACTCCTCATATTTCTTGTGGTCGAACAGGAAGTTGCCCCAGTGTCTCTGCGCTCTGCTGCTTTTGTGATTAGAGAACTCCCACGCTTTCTCGAAGCACTTGACATCATCTGCAAGAATTGTATGAACTTTATTACTACACGGATGGCGTACCTAACCGTTTATGTGGTCGCCTCGCCACGACCACTGCGCCTAGTCTTGCGAGTTCGAATCCCACGCGGAACAAAAATTTGTATGATCCACAAATGATTATATAATAAAAAGAATAATATTCTACACATACACACAACACCATCTAGCCCAAACTAAGCAGAGCTTGTACTATGGGTACTAGCTAGACAATGGATAAACATACATATGCATATACTTTTTTTTTGTAAATATATACGTATTATACATAGAAACACCCAGACCAAGACAAACATCCATGTTCATGCACACAAATGTTAGACTTGTGCGGGAATCGAACCCGCGACCTCAGGCGTGGCAGTCGGTTACACTAACCACTACGCCACCGAAGCCGACCGATTGACTGGTTGTTCTTTGTGTCCGTTGTTTGAATGTTTGTAAAGTCACCGCGATATAGGAATTATGCCATGAGCGAGCGTTGTCCATTTCTTAAATAAAAAAATAGTATAATATCAACATTTTGACGGCCTCGATGGCGTAGTGGTTGGTGTAACCGACTGCCACGCCTGAGGTCGCGGGTTCGATTCCCGCACAAGTCAAACATTTGTGTGCATGAACATGGATGTTTGTCTTGGTCTGGGTGTTTCTATGTATAATATGTATGTATTTACAAAAAAAAAAAGCATATAATAATATGTATGTTTATCCATTGTCTAGAACCCATAGTACAAGCTCTGCTTAGTTTGGGCTAGATGGTGTTGTGTGTACGTGGTAGAATATTATATTATATATTATTATTATTTGCTTTGTGGC
The DNA here is from genome assembly GCA_930367265.1 of Catocala fraxini. Lineage (NCBI taxonomy): Eukaryota > Metazoa > Arthropoda > Insecta > Lepidoptera > Erebidae > Catocala > Catocala fraxini. The sequence goes on from OV884032.1 coordinate 1,199,065, forward strand.
AACACCATACATCATAGATAGGAATTCCCATAAACGCGTTTGTCTTAAGTTCCATAGACAAGGTACTCGTATTTATTGCCATATGTGTAGTAAATCTTGAAGAAGGACTATGTCCAGCAGTGGACGTCTTTCGGCTCAGATGAAATATTTTGAGTAATTCTTAGTTGAACTAATCATTACTATCGTAACGTAACTTAACCCTGATGGGGTAAGCTGGAGTGTATAACACACACACATTGGGCCCGCTCTAGTTTAAGGATCCACGCAATAGCCCCCTATTGTCGTCTTTTTGGCAGGTTACTATATTTATTAACGGGAAAACCTATTAACACTGCGTGATTCGGGATCAAATCCAGGACCTTTGCATTGTCATTTAGTATAATATTTTTTTACATAAAATAAAATAAAAAATAAAGCCTAAACTAGGCTCAAGGCCTGTATTTCAGGACGCCAGGTAAATTAAATGTCACTTACCGGTTGCATCACCCAGTAGGCAGTAGAGTTTTACTGTAGGATTCACATCTATTTGCTGTTGTATCACCTCTGCCGCCTAAAACCACAACGAAAAGAAGAACTCAATAAATTGTTTATGACACGACTCTTTTTTTTTTTCTTTATTTATTTTGGTATTTTTGTCCATAAGGATATGTCAATCCCATTGTACCTTATAAGCTAGATACACACATTAAAATTAAAAGTACACTGTTAGATATAACTAGAGATACAACTATAGATTAGATACTAGAGATTACAACTAAGGATAACATAATCATTGCTGAATTATTTTTATCAAATTACATAGTTTTTTGGCGGCTTCTGACTTCGGATACCTTAAAATACTTTGTATCAGGCCCACATCTAGTAAATATAAATTCAATTCCTTAACTAATGAATCATATTCACTCCTATTTCGAACACAATCCATCAGCAAATGTTGAACATCTTTAATTTTGTTGAATATCGAACAACTGGGCGTATCAGTTTTTTTCATTAACACGACTCTTTAAAACATAGATAACGCTCAAAATCTATTTCTTGTATTGCGCAATATTGTCTTACGTTTACGCGAATGTCATTCTTTGAAATTAAACTACTTCATTCAGATTTTATCGCGTTGTTTATTTAACTTTATGCATAAGATACCTTTGTGGAAGAAAATAAATATTTTTTTATTATTATTATTATAACACTTTATTATATTATTCGGTTGTCTCCCCGTACACACAGCGACGCATCAAACTAGACTGTTTGGACTTTGAACTATTAGAAAATTACGTTATATTTTTGTTACGCTCTATCCTTACCATTACATCGACACGACTATGCACTGTCCCTTTCCGACAATTCTCTATTTTGTATGTAGCGTAGTAATGCGTATATAGGGTGTCTAACTTGATGTGTAACCGTGTGTACATAGCTAAACGTGTGGGAAAGTGTAATGTGATATATAAATAGATTTAAAAATTTAATTAACTTAGAAAGTAGTATTGTTTGAAAATTATGTAATAAAGTGTTAAATAAACAACGCGATAAAATCCGTACAAAGTAGTTTAATTTCAATAATATGCATGTATGCTACTTCCACCACATAAAAAAAATCTACAAATGTTCGAAAATTGAGATCAGGTAAAGATTTGTCATAAAGAAAATATAGTGTCGTACCTTATGTCTCAACTGCAGCACAGTATAGCAGACGATGACATCCTCCCACAGCTGCAGTTTCTGGTACTCCTCGAGGGCCCCCTTCACCAGGCCCAGGCTCAGGTACAGGTCCGCCAGCTGCTGTCGCCAACACCATGACGGCTGCAGCCCCGTCGCCCAAAGGTACGACAATCTGCGGAACATCCATAGCTAACAATGTTGTATGAAGTGATGTAAGGGCTGCTAGGTACTAATCTCAGCGGAGAACATATACATAGACTCACGCCTTCCCTTAATGGGATTGAGGTGCAATATACTTATATTTCGCTACGAATGCTTTAGGTGCTTGTCTATACTAATTTTATGAAGCTGAAGAGTTTTTTTTTTAGTTCATTAGTTGCCAAAGTGGTCCAGGTGGATCCCCAGGGGTCCACGGGAGACTCGACGGGGGTCTACGTTGGCTTGACAAAAAAATGGGGGTCCACGAAAATTTATTTGATAGTGAAGAACTAAAATGTTGGCTTGACTTCACCTATCAATGTAGCCAATGTAGGCAGATAATATTTTAAGAAGCTCAGCAACTGTTACTTGTAAATCTTGCATATTCCATATTCAGTACCAGTGGTCTCGAACGTAACGAATTGTCAGGAGAGAATTAAAAAAAAAACTTTCTGCCCGTCTACCGTGGTAGGTTCAGACCCGAGAATTTTAAAAATATACATGTGCAGGAATATGATAGAAATGTAGCTGCAAGGGTCCACCGGAACCTCCTAAATTTTGAAAGTGGTCTGTTGAAAGCGCTAATCTCAGGAACTACTGGTTCGAATTGAAAATACGTTTAGTGTTGGATAGCTTATTTATCGAGGAAGGTTATAAGCTATATAACATCACGCTACGACCCACGGGGGAGAAGCAGTAATCTTAAACGCGGGTGAAACCGCGGGCACAGCTAGTCAGCTATATTTTCAGACTTAGTTTTGTTACTAAGAATTTTCTAAGGCCAAAATACAAGAACACTAGGCCTAACTTATGAATCATACCAGGTACTACACGATCGCAAGCAAACTTAGCATAATAATATCAGAGCTGGCCACCAGGCTAGACACGGACCTCTTATTATAAGGAGTTACGCAGGTTTTTTTTAGGTTATGTGGTTTGGTAGAATTTACACATATTCGAAAACATCATGGAGTACTCTCAGACATTCAAGTTTCTTTCCGTTAAAGCGAGCAATGCTTAACTATTTAATACGCACATAACTTCGAAAAGTTAGAAGTGCGTGCCGTGGTATTGAAATCGAAAACTCTATGTGGTAATCCAACAGTTGTAGTTCACTGCTTTTAACCAAATATTTTTTTAATGACATATCCTGCTTTCGTCATGTATCTTATGACACGCGGGACTTTAAAAACATTAAAACAACAAGAACAGTGACAATTCGGCGTAGTGGCAGCGGCGAGGCATCCAGTTAAACCACTATGGCATCTGCAGCCAAAAAAATTAATCTGAGCTCATTCTGAAATCCGGCTGGAACTTAGTTATCTTGCCAAGGATACCTAAAATAATTACGATAAGAAATCTGTTTTACAGGTTATTAACCTTTTGAACGCCAACGTCGGCTATACTCGACATGCGTAAGCGTGCCCTGAGCGCCAACGTCGTCTATACTCGACAAAAACAGGTCACATTAAAATACAAAATTAAAATATTTAATCATTTCTTTTCTGTGTTTTATGGATACAACTTAAAAATTGAATCCCCAATTATTACTTAATTGTTCACAGCAAACAAAACAATATATAATACTGTTACGCCCAGTGACATCTCTCGGCATTATTGGAAAGACTCGGCAGTTCCGTCTAATAATTTATTACACCGCCATCTATTGACATCGTACGGAACTACGTAGTACGGTACGAGAGTCTTAGAGAGAATGCTGGTACTTTCTCGAGTCATCGTACTGTTTACATACCGAGTATAGTGTTACTAGAAAACTCTAGAAACGCTTTACCCGCGTATAAATAGGGCGCACGCGCACCGCCGAGTCAGTTTACAATCGTAAGCGGTCAAGTGTTTATCGAAGCGAACGGAAGCGAAAATACTACGAAGTTTGAAGCAGTACAGTGTATAAATAGTGTGGTATAGTGTTTGTTGTGTTTTAAATTTAATTGTGTGTTTGAATAAAACGTGTTTTAGTCGGTAATATTGTTTGCATTCTTATCTGTCGAACCCAGCACGTAACAATACTTATATCGATTTTCGGGCTTGGTGTACAGGACATAGACGTGCCGTTATCGCGTGGCGTTCAAAAGGTTAATTGGCAATGGATAAATAGTAAAAATATTTTATTTGTACATACCGTGAGGTGGCGTTAGCCCCACTCTTGTCATTGACGATAGCTTCGCACTGCAACATGGCGCGCTCCACCGTCCTCTTGTGCGAGGCCTCCAGCTTGCAGCGGATGAGCAGCGCGGCCACCCTGCTCGCCCACGCGCCCTTCTTCTGACTCAGAACGGCTTCTATGTACGGTTGGATCTCTTCGTTCAACAGTTCGTCTTTTGGTTGCGATTTCATTGTGTATTGACTGTAATAATAAGGTTACATGTTCATAATCAGTAGCTCGCCCATGAAATATCTATCCAATATTGAATCAAAGTAGGCGTTACTTGGCGAAAATCTATTGTAATAAAAAAAGTCCTCTCTTCCCAATAATTTTGTCTATCCAAAACTTCGAGCCGAACGTAAAACTTACAAAGATGTTTCTGCGGGTTATTCTTTTTCAAAATGACATTACTCCATTGTTCGGACATCTTCATTAATGGGATTTATTTATTTATTTATTTATTTATTTATTTATTTATTTATTTGGACAACTAACAAAACATACACTGATATAAAATTAACAAACATGATTTAAAAATTGCATGCTAAGTGTTGTTTCACTTATAAGTTGCCACGGCATGGTAAGGGACTGTTTAAATTAAGGTAATTAAATTAAACTTAAAATTAACAAAATATTATACATGAAGGCAAGAAAAACAAAGTGAATTTACTTGCAAAAGAAATATGGTTATGTCAGTCGTATAAAAACACATAGAACATGATCGAGATAACAGGACATAGTGATGCACTTTACTTCTTACACACAGAAAGATTGAATGATGCCGAAACTTGGCTTTTAAATTTAGGTAAACTGTTTGAAAATATATCAATTTCAATTTGATTATTTTTGGCGAGCTTATTATACTCACTCAGTAATCTGCTGATAGTAGCGTTTTGACCCAAATTGGTTTTAGATGTTTTAATCGAAAAAGGAGTGTATTTACTTGCACGAGGTAACTTCGATGGCGCATATATATTTAACTTCTCAACGAGAGTGGGACAGTCCAACTCACCGTTAACTAATTTATACAGTAAAATCTGATCCAATAAGCGTCTTCGATCCAACAAACTATGGAGACTAAAATGCTTCAACCGACTTTCATATGTTGGTAGCAGTTTTGCCATGTTACACTGGTACGACAGGTGCCAGAGAAAACGCTTTTGGACCCTCTCAATGCGCTTAACATGGATCTCATAGTGGGGTGACCAGACCTGAGCACAATATTCTAGACCAGATCGAACTAAGGCTGAGAAAAGTCTTATCTTAGTCTGTGGCTTTTTAAAATCTTTGGAATTTCTAATGATAAAGCCAAGCATTTGAAAAGCTTTAGTAGTTATCCTGTCGATGTGAGTGTGGAATCTAATTTTGCAATCCAAATCAACCCCCAAATCTTTAATTGTAGCCACTTCTTCTAATGTTTTATTATGGATTGTATAGGTTTGCGAATTTATGCCAACACTACGAGAGAAGCGTATATATTTACATTTGTTGATGTTCAGTGCCAAGCCGTTTTTCTCACACCAGTCGACCAAGCGGTTTAAGTCTTCTTGCAAAAGAAAGGCGTCGTGCTTATTTTTTATTTGTTTTGTAAGTTTGAGATCGTCGGCGTATAGGAAGCATTTGCTGTGTTTAAAAAGTGGTACAATATCATTAACAAATATGTTAAACAAAATTGGCCCAAGAACTGATCCTTGGGGAACTCCTGATGGGGTTAAAAATGATTGGGACGAGTATCCATTGACAACTACCCTGGAAATCCGATTGCTTAGATACGAGGAAAACCAATTTAGCAAATTACCTGTTATACCAAAAGTAGAAAGTTTGTAAATAAGGATATTGTGGTCCACTGTGTCGAAGGCCTTACTTATATCGGTGTAAATGGTGTCAACTGGAATATTGGAATCAACTGAATCAGTCAGAAAGGTCACAAATGAAATGAGGTTAGTTGTTGTTGATCGAGCTTTGCAGAAACCAAACTGGTGTGGTGAAATCAATTGTTTTATATGCCAGGTAATTGTGGGTGTTATTAATACTTCAAAGAGTTTACCGAAGACAGGTAATATAGAAATTGGCCTATAGTTATTTATGGACGCAGTATCTCCTGATTTGGGAATAGGTACAACCCTAGATTCCTTCCACGCGATAGGAAAGTGTCCAGATTCTATTGACCTGTTGTAAATTAATGAGAGTGGTAAAGAGAGCGCATCACGGCATTCCGCTGCAAAAAGAGTTGGTATACCATCAGAGCCAGTACCTTTACTTCGATCTAAATGCTTGAGGGCTGTTAAAACGGTATTTTGTGAAAAGGACAACCCTGGCAAACAATTTGTAAGTAAAGAGTTAGGGGATGTGAGGTCGTGATAGTGCCCTGTAGTAGAAGAGGGTGCCTTATAAATGGACGCAAAAAAGGATGCAAAGAGATTGCAAATATCTGAACCATTACAAGCGCGTCTGTCATCTAGATGCATTGATGACGGGTACGTACTTTTGTTCTGACGCTTATTTTTTAGGTGACTCCAGAACAGTTTCGGATTTTTAGACAAAGAGTCTTCTATGTTATTAATGTAGTTCCTGTAGCACGATTCAATCAGCGATGAACATCGTCTTTTCAGTAATGAGAAACTCAGTTCATCCAAAGGATTTTTATATTGACGGTACCTTTTACGAACCTTATATTTCTCATTTAACAAGTTTATAAGTTCTTTAGTAAACCATTTGGGATACTTCTGATTGGTCTTTTTACTTAAAGGTACGTGTTTTGTAATTGCCGCTCTAATAACCCTGTACAACAAATCAACCATATCATCAACGTTGTTCAAGACTGAGAATTCATCAGCCCAAGAAATAGAGTTGAGTTCGCTTATAATTTTGTTAAAATCTGCTCTGTGAAAATTAAACTTGTCGCTAGGAATCTGGGGTGAGAGACTTGAAGTACTACTATACGATAAGACAAATTCTAAAGGCGGGTGGTACAGGTCAATATTGCTAAGTACGTACTTACTTACTTGCATGTGGTAAATTTTTTCAGTCGAAAGTACTAGGTCTAGAACTTTTCCTTGGTTATTCAGGATTGTATTGTGTTGTTTCAAATTATTAAGGGCTAAAAAGTCTAGTAATTTGCTCCCAACTGGGCCAGGTAAGGATGCCGGTAAGGACCCGCTATTTGTATTGTTGGGCCATGCTATCGAGCTTAGATTAAAATCTCCTAGTATAAGTGTGTTATTGTGTGATTCTAAAATTCGATTGGTATTGTTAATAAAATGTTTGAGAATGTGTTTTTGTACCGGAGGGGGTATGTAAACCGCACATATGTATAAATTATCTAGGGATTTCCGGTTTTTACCCCTATCTAACTCCACCCAAAGATCTTCGCAACCGCTTTCGAACTGGGTTAGTCTCCTCGATTTAAAACGCTTAGATATGGCAATTAAAACACCACCACCCGATTTCTTGTTGTGAAATTCACTGGTCTCTCGATCACGTCTATATGTGACATAACGATCATCAAACAGTTCTGAATTGAATAGGGTATGGTTTAGCCATGTTTCACACAGTACAATTACATCATAATCGCAACATAAAACATTTTTATATAAGTCTAAAGTTTTAGTACGTAAACCTCTAACGTTTTGAAAATATATACTTAAAGATGAGAATTTTGACAAAAATATATACTCAGATTAAAGATTAAATATTTAGTACAAAAAACCTACAGATTGCACAGTCTTTCTAAGGTTGCTGCGTTGCGAACATAGATATATTCAGAAGTGTCCGTTCTACGCATATATATACGGCCGCTGCGCACCCACACATGCTTGTAGTTTAGTTCTCTGGCTTTGAGTCGTGCTGCAGCATGAAGCGACTTGTTCTCGGGCGATAAATTTTCGGTAACATATATTGCCGACTTCTTATTTTCACTTAGTCCCAAATGACTTGAGTTCAGTTTGTCATTAGGGTGTTGCTTGTTGTATTTTACAGTAGCCGCTAAAAGCGTATCGCGCAGACGAGGACTGCTCAGTGTAACCAAAATAGCACGGGGACGTGGGCTACCAGGATCCTTCTTAGCAATTCTACTACAGTAGGAAATGTCTGCATCATTTAAGGGGCAAGCTACCACTTTACCCAGTTGTTTTACGACCGTGACTATGTTTTCTGTCTTGTGTTCAGGTAAGCATTGAATTTCAAGATTTGATGAACGCATCAGTTGATCCAATTGAATACAGCGCGCGGAAATAGCCATGAGATCATTTTTGAGAGACTCATTTTCATTCTTTATGCGATCGATGTCACCTTTGTACGCTTTTATTTCAGCATTTAGCTTCTCGAAATGGCTGTTCATAAAAGTAATCGACTCGCTAAAATTTCTGATATCGTCTTTCATTTCACGCAACTGATCGTTAATATCACTCTTGAAATCGGAAATGCAATCAGTAATACAGGCCCGTAATTCTTCTTTTATAATACAGCGAAGATCTGAACGTGATAAACAACAGGGTGAACAGCCAGTATTCGCATCCTTGGTGCCGCGAAGCTCAGTAGTCCCGCGCTTAGCCACGTTAACGTTAGAACGCGAGCTTGGAGATAACATCGGCCGGACTGGCGTGTTTGAGTTATCACTCTTAGGAGCCTTACTGCGACAGGTCGGACAGGACCACTTCGATTTAGTATCAGTAGAGAGGTTTTTAAACTCTTTATTGGATATGCCGACACAAAGTGTGTGATAATACTGCAAACACAATCGGCATTTTAAACATTCATGGTCTTCAATAGTCGATTTACATGCCGAACAAAGCATTTTTGTTATTTGTGTAGCCGTTTATGTTTTATAAAACAGAAATGTAGGTGCTTCTAGTATTAAGTTGCGGTAACTCACTTGTTAGAATTCTGGGCGAACGAAGTGTAGTGGTGCGACAAGAACGAATTATTTCGAAGCGCAGCTCCTCTCTTTCCCGCGAGGTGAGGAGGGGCCTACCTCAGCAAGCACGGCCGCTGCGAGGTGCGCGGGCGACGTATTTATTTACAAATACGACTCGGCACACGTCACTCCAATACCGAGCTTATGACCCGATATGTATACAGGTTAATACTGCGTAAAAACTTTGGTAATAATTTAGCAAAAATTTAAACACGACCGCTTTCTTCAACGTATAAATTTATGTCTTGGGATAAGGACAATCAAGAGAATACGAATTGAAATTCAGGACGAATTTCGCAATAAATGTATTTAGGAACACTAGGAACTTTAGGAACACTAAGGATGTAACTATAATATGCTAAGTTCTAGTATGTAAAATGTCAATTTGCTAACTTTAAAAGTGGCTAAGTAAAAATTTATGTAAAAACAGAAAGACAATTTGTGTTAAATTCTATTAATAGTAGTACATGTATACATGATTACAGAAGTCAGGTAGAGGCTGATCAAGAAATACTTTTTTTTTATACAACAAAGTTGGCAAACAAGCATACAGCCCACCTTATGGTAAGTGGTCATCGTAGCCTATGGACGCCTGCAACACCAGAGGCATCACTTGCGCGTTGCCGACCGTTTAGGAAAGGAAGAAGAGAAAAAGGAAGTGGGAAGGAGAAGAAGCGGGAAGGGGGAAAGAAGGTGATTGGGACTTCGAGACTCTCACTCACTGAACGAAACACAACAGTAGGAATACTGCTATTTCACGTCGATTTTCTGTGAGAAGGCAGTTCTGCCCCGGTTGAGCCGGCCATATTAATACGAATCTGGGATTTTTGTCATTTTTTATTTTGATTTTGATCTCTTTGGTATTATATATTTAATTCTATGACTTTGTGCTTTCATTTATCATACTAAGACCTACATAATATCCTGTATCTTAGTTTACTTACACTGTTAACAAACAAAGCACCTGTTCCAAGCTCGGCAGTTCCACTTGACTGACCTTCTCAGCATAATCTATCTTGTTCAGCCTTACATCATCCTGCAACTCTAAGTCTGGAGGCAACTGTGAGTTGCCATGACTGTCTTCAGCAGACGGTCTCTCTATTGAGGAGTCCAGTGCACTGGATAATGCAAGCTGAGGAAGGGAATTCTGCTGGAACTTGGTTCTTTTGCCAAGGATACCTGAAAGAATTAGGAAAACACAATATATTTTACAAGTATCAATGGTGGCAAAGTAAATGGAAGGTTTGGGCCATAATTGTAAATTTGTAATATAGAGATTGTTAATCACAAGAGTATATATCACAATGCATAGCAAAACTTAAAACTTTAAACTGTATTTTTTTTTGGGGCTTCGACTCGTTTGGTGTCCATGTCAGTCCCATTGTATACACATAACCATAACATTTAAACGTTTCTTATAAACAAATGAGTATAGTAGGGAAACATCAATGGGTGGCTCCAAGGACCCTGTATACTGCTATGTAAAGAAACTTAGCCATGTCAGATGTTTGGTTCGCTAATATACTCTGAACCACACCCACATCCAGGCAGTTAAATCTAAATGTTTTCATTAAAAGATGGTATACATCATCTGTGACTCCACATAATTCACAACAAGGTGTGGCTGATTTCTTCATAAGATATTTAAATTTATTTAATGGTATGTGTCCAAAACGCAGTCTAAAGGCAGTCACCAACAAATTTCGATTCATTCTCACATCTACACACCATGGCACATGATGAGGTTCACTTTGTAAAGTACTATACCAGATTCCCTTCTCTCGAGACGTAATAGCACAACTTATCCCGCAAGAGATGCCCAGTAATCATATGGCATAAAACAAGTCAGTAATAACAATGTAGGCAATACAAATATAACAGTTTATAGGATGTGTTGTGGGGAACTTTTCAGACATGCAAACAATGGACAACTTTAAGTGGAACACACTGAGAAGAAATTTTTGTGCTGCATGTATATCGAACACACAACACCCGGCATAGTGGCAGCAGCAAGGCGACTACTGTGCTAACCGGGCAGTGAAATATAAATACTGTCACCTCTCTGTGATATAATGTAATTGCAATGTACTGTATTCCTGTTCCTACTCTATTGCACATAAGTAAATATCAAAAAGAAAATAAAGTATAATATCATACCTGTCAATTCTAACTTCAATCCTGCAAGATCTCTAGCCTTCGACAGATACTCCTCGACTTTTTGAACTCTTCCATACATGAGATAAGCCTGGGCTATCTCCATGCACAACAGAATCTGTAACCTCGGCTTGTCTTGTATTGTATGGAGGAGATTGGACAACTTAGCTATGATGATCTCAAGCTCGGAATACAAGGTGGCACTGGTGTCTTCTAATATCCTCTGATGGACTACCTTGCTTCTAAAGTACCACCACAAATGGAGCTGGAAATAAAAATACACCAGGAATCATCCCTGTATTGCCAGTAGCTTTACAGATATTGGAAGAATGATAACAGAGAACATCTAGACTAGAAACAACTATTTGTGGATTACACAAATTTTTGTACCGTGTTGGGATCATTAGGTATCCCAAGTCACAGGTTAAAACTTGACACTTACTTGAAAAAAATTACCAAATTTGTTTAGCATATTAACTTTAAAAATGCAGCAAAGAGAGTTTTACATACATAATATTAATAAGCATGGAATCCCAAAATTATTATCAGATTACACAATATTCATATAACTGTTATTTTAAAAAAGATTTACAGTGAAAGTTCTAATTTACACCAATTATGCAATGATAACTTGGCCATCAGGCAGGATTAAAACCTGAGACATTGGTACTTAAATATTCTTTTTAATACTATATCACTCTCTGAGTAAATCAATATATTAACCTTGCTTTTAAATATGAATTGTTGACAATAATATAGAATAAGCTACCCAAATGTTGACATTTGTAAACATATTAACATAACATAACTAAGTTAAAATTACTTACCAAACTCTGCTCTGCATTACATAGAGCATTCAAAACTTGCGTAGAAAAATATATTAGCTCTGGGTGTAAAATATTTACATAAATGGGCTCTGAATCACGTTGAAGTTTCAAGTTAGCATTAAGTTCCTTTGGCCTATCTGTACCATAGAATTCTTCTATAGCAAATTCTTGGGGTTGCGGATTCCAATTGTGGTCACAAAAAGTTAAAAATGAACTGACTGATACAAAAAGAATGTTTTCCAGCGTAGTGTTATCATTATGATACTTTTTTATAACATCCTTTAAAGATTCCATTTCAAGTCCTGTATCAAGCAATTCTTTGCAAGCATCAACATCTTTAACTGACCATTTCTCTGACCACAACTTTTTAACTATTTCATCATCTGAAAGTACAGGTTATTGATTAAATTTATATAGAAAGCAAGATAACAATCAATGATAACGTTTAAAAGTGAAGTCATACCAGAATTAATTTGATCATCGTAATTGCACAAATATAAAATGACCTCAGGCGACATTCTGAAAATAGTTAGAAAGCTAATAAAGCACAAGTTATTATTTAAAAATGATTAGTAAAGTTCTCAATGAAATGTTTATATCTCGTGTTTTTGACATATAACCTTAAACTATCCAAAACTATTGATATGAATTATGACGTTTTATTTGTCGTATAGGACTATAGGTTGACATAATTCGATAATTCTTACGAAAGGATCTATTACCGTTCGAGAAGGATCTTTAACCGTTTCCAAACGAAATTAATTCTAATAACTTGCTAATTCGGCAATCGTTGTTCTGCCATATAAATTCATTCTATGGTACACACTAATCACCTAGCGGTATGAAATATACTTGTCGACCTACCTATATATAAAAATAATCACGAAAATCGGTTGAATCGTTTGGGAGGACTCGGAGGAGTGCGACTACAAACATCGTGAGCCGAGACACAAGATTTTTACATATATAATAATTAGTATAGATTTAGTATGAACCCGTGCAAAATGTATCATTATTATTATTTATTGTGCATTGAGTGTTATACTGTGGGTTAATCTGTGCAAGATACAATAATATAATAAAAACAAAGTCAGTAATTAACCTGTAGAATGAATTATTAGGAATAAACTAGTGTATAGTACTAGTACTAGTACCAATACTGGAAGCATAACTATACAATTTTTACAACTGGGTTTTAACTACTTACTTACAATCTGTTTCTTTTCATAATAGTTTTTACGCCATCGTTATCCGCAAAAGTTCGAACAATGATTTTACATGATCTGATACCTATTCAGCTGTACTCGGGCGCACACAAAACCTACAATGATGACTATAGGCTAATGCCTATAGTCATCATTGTAGGTTTTGTGTGCTTTCCTCCGACACGACATATGAAAGAGCTCATCACTTAAGAACATACATGTGACCCTCTAGTTTCTAGAAAGTAATGTTAATCACTTTATCGCATTGGGTGTAAACTGTAAACCTGTGTCTTGTAAAGTTGCTTTCTTTCATCGGGGGTTCTTCTAGTAGACCCTTACGGGGCTCGGGGTAACCAGACCAGGCCATGGGCATGTCTTGGTGGTGGTCGTCGCCGCCTGCTAAGACAGGCGGGTCACTGGTGTGGGCCCGTGCGGGGCCGTTGGTCAGTCCAAGTCGTTAGAGCCGGTGAGTAGCGCAGCTAGCGAGGTCTAGCCTGCCCGGGTGAGTCCCCGTGGGCGACCAGCGTGCCAGCAGCGCTCGGGTCGTGTCCAATGAGTCCTTTCTGCGCTTGGCGAGGTCGAGCTTCTCGGGAAGAGTTTTCCGGGGAGCGCTCGTCAGCCAGCGTCAGGGAATGCGTTGATGTAGGTGGGGGTTGCCACGGAGACGAGGTAGGCTGAGCCATCCTGTCCGGCGGTCGTCGATGGTAAGGCGCAAGCTCCCGCATATGGCGGGCATGCGATCCGTCGGGGCGCACGAACAAGTTGGTGCTTAGGCGTCTCACGAAGTCCAAGCTCTCCATGCACAGGTCCCTGGAGATCGTCCTGTTCGGCAAGAAGCGAGGGGCGTCGGCGATGGTGCGGAGCGCGAGCGACTGCTGCGCACCCAACCGGCGGCGGTTTGTCTCAGAGGTGAGCGCAAACCAGGCCGGAGCAGCGTAGGTGAATCGGCTGCGGATGTAAGCCTTGTACACGCCGAGCTGTGCACGGAGCGGCAATCGAGACGATAGCACGGGTCGCAGGGGAGCGCGTGCGGTGCGCGTTTGGACGACTACGTTGTTGACGTGGGGCTTTATGGTGAGGGTGCGGTCGATGGTCACGACTAGGTATTTCACTGTCGTGGACCACTCGATGTTCTCTCCCATGAGCAATTGTGACAGGGCTATGCTGCCCATGGAGATCACCTGAGTCTTCGCCAGGTTGACCGTCAGTCTCCAGTCCTTCAGCCAGCTGGGAAGTGCGTCTAGGGTGTGCTGCATCTTGGTCACCACGTGGACACCGTACATCGAAGTCGAGATGTAGGCGGCGCCGTCGGTGACGGGGATGTCGTCCGTGAACCAGGAGTAGCACACGGGAAAGCGGCAACTTCCTGGGGCACACCGGCGCGGATGAGCCGTTCTGTAGACAGGCCGCTTTCAACCGCCACTTGGAAGCGTCTGTCTTGCAGGAAGGTGGCCACGATCCTAATTCCTCGACGGAGTAGTGGATGTGGACAGCTTGTACAGCAAGCTGGTGTGCCATACGCGATCGAACGCTTTCTCCATATCAAGGAATACTGCGACGGCACGTTGCGTTGCGTTGCGAGCAACCGCGATGTCATGCAGTACCCTCATGAGCTGTTGGGTCGTGAAGTGTTCGGCGCGGAAGCCGAACTGTTCGTCGCGTCGCGTGAAGGTGTGGCATCATGTGCAGCAGTAGCAGCTTCTCAAACAGCTTCGATGTCGTCGAGAGGAGCGTGATGGGTCGATAGTTTCCCGGCAACAGTATGTTTTTCCCCGCTTTGGGAGCATGATGACTCTGCCTAGTCGCCATGCGGAGGGAGAATGTCCGATACGGAGGATGCCATAGAAAAGGCGTCGCGATTGCTCGCGGAGGTAGGTGACGCAGAGCTTCGTTGGCTACCCGGTCAGGTCCGGGGGCTTTCCGGAGGGGCGTTCAGCGAATCATCCGCTGGACTTGGCCTGGGGAGACGACGATGGGATCCTCTGTCCGGGCTATCGGCTGTTCGAAGTAAGACTTTAACTTCCTCTCGACTTCTGCTACACGCTGCAAGTTGAGGGCAGGGTTGGGCTGGAACTACGCTTCCAAGTCGGCGAATATCTCCGCTCGGTTCTCGGCACGGTAACATGGGGTTCCGTCACCGGCCAGTAAGAGCCTAATCGGAGATGGCTAGCCGTTACTTTCTTTTTGTATACGTGGCAGTATTTATAGTCGTTGCGCCGCATGCATACATGCTCAAGAATTCCTCTTAAAATTATATAATGTTAGTTACTTGTCGCTGATTGTGCTAGCGTTGAAGGCTTAAAAATTGTAAATATATTCTCAGTTGAATAAGTCTACGTTTTTCAGTATAACCCAGCTACGGACCTGGCTTATGCCTGCCAGCTGATCTAGGACCCTAACGGTTACCAGCTACGGACCTGGCTCATGCCCACCGGCTGATAATACATTAAGCCTGTTGTGATAGTTTAAAAGTGTATATATATAAATAAATATAGCTATAAGCTTAATAGCCTTTATTACAATAAGTAAAATCGTTATTTCTTCTTTCTTTTGCTGAAACCTGATAATAAATTTCATTTGCTTTTATGTCGTTATTATTTGTATCAAAAACTTATCATGACAATCAAATATGTCTATGGTATTAATTACATTAAAAATCTGGCAACATGTAAGCTTCTGTTTCGAAGACAAAAAAAAACGTTGTCTATGGCAAACAAAATGGGTGTACTTTTAGGTTAAGAAATTAAGATTTTATAGTAATAAAACGTGACAAAAAATGAAATATATTTATAAAATGGAATCAGTGCTGATTAGTATAGCCGTTGTTTTATGTACTGTGTTACTCATAAAGTTACTTTATAAATTACGGTAAGCCAGTGAGGTTAGAGATAACGCTTTCCCGCCCGACAAATATTATATTATTATAATTTTTGCTCTCAGGTCAGCTTTACCATGGCGCGTAAATTGTTGGTTCTGTAATAATTACTTTTGGGTGAAATATCCGGATCGCAATAGCTGGACTTGCCCTAAATGTGAACAGTACAATGGATTTACCAAGGTAAGGTATTGATAATTATGAATGAAATTGCAATTATAATCGCTTATTATATAACATATAACAATAAATAATGTGCATCGAAGAAGGGAAGGAAGACAGTTTTTATGTTCCTCACATAATCATTTTACCAAAAATTGGCAAGGTTTCAGCTGTAGTAGTCATGTGAAATATTTAGTATGTACCAAAAATGTGCTGACACTAGCCACTGTGTATCCAGTTTTCATCAGTTTATTTTTAGATGATGTATAAAATAAAACTTGGCATGGTTCTGTTTTACCCCTGATGTATGTAAATTCCTATTTTTACACAAATACTGATCATGGTTATTTGTGGTTTAACTATTGGATTAGAATTGCTAGTGCCTTCAGAGGCACCTTCTATGATTTTCTGATTGATAGCACTGTCATTCAATGTTTCAGGATGGAGACTACAACAAACCAATAACTGCATTTAGCAATCAAGCTAATAAAACACCAAAGGTATTCCAAAACACTCCACCTAAGAATGGTTTCTGCAAGATGTGTAATATTAACCAACAACTCAAGGTGACACAGCTGGCCAACTTTGTTCCTATGAATGAGAAGAAGTTTGATGAAGAAATAGAGTCATACAGGTGAGAAATTAAATCATTCATCCATTGAAGAAGCGAAGAGTTTCAAGTCTTGGTATTGGTAATCCACTGCTGCCTTGATTGATTGATTGATTAACATAAAAATGTGCCACTGTTTACCTGGGTAATCAGTGTAATCACCTAGGTAAACAGTGGCATTTTCTATGTTATAAATTCAAGGTGAACAAATGATACCAAATATGTTGAATTATTTAACCTTACCTAGGTGAAATTATTCTGAGGTGATATGAAAAAACCATTAATTCCACTTTGTTGATCCAGGTGAACATGTTGCTATAAACCTAAGTACCTAATTGCTATTTAAGTGTAGGTATGTTTGATGAGAGATATCCAAAATAAACATCTATAACCTTTTCTTCATAACAAAATTTCACTTTGTCTGGTCCTTCGTTTTGTAACCACATAACACTGCTTATCATACAGAGGTACATGTTACGGCCACTCCTACCACTAACAAGTAAACCTTTTCCAAAAGATAATTGCATGCTTCTCACTCATGTTAGGTTAAAGAAGAGAGATGGCAAGAGCTTTATCTTATAGATAAATTCTATCTGGAGGTGGTAGTACAAGCCCTCTCATAATTTAATTTATGGATAATGCCAAAAAGAAACATTGTGTGGTTTCCCTGCATAATCATTATCTAAATCAGACAGAATTTCCATTAAGATATTTCTGTTGATGGAAGTCTATATAATATTTTTATCTGATTTAATGTATTGCAATGCAGAGTGCATTATAGATGCATTTATCTCTACTTGTTCACATTTCAAGTTATATATGTGGTAGTGTCTTCTTTAAAATTACCTACTCACATATATCCTAATTACTGTAATTAGTGTGATAAATATACTTCCTATAACCATCACGATTTCAATTATTCAACCATCTGTTATTTAGTTTTGTCAAGCTGCAGGCAATTTTATTTAGCCTAAGGAATATTTGCATAAAATATTATATCAACATTGGTGTCACAAGTCTCGCGGCAATCTTTGCACATAACTAGGGATTGTAGGTCACAGTATTTAGCACATTGTTGCTTATCTCAGTTGCAAGTGATTTCTTACTATATGTTATCAGTCACTGCAAAAGTCATGTTTGCTGATCCCATTTGACAATGTACATTATGGTTATATTTTGAAAATTTGCATGCCAGTCCTAATCTTACACTCCATTCTTGTAGACTGTTAGTGTGGTTAAAATGTGGGTGGTGTCTAGTGATATGTCTGTCAATATTTGGCATTGGTAATTATCTATCATTAAATATATCTTAACTAGGTAAATAAACACAATAGCTCAGAGATGTCAAACTTTTATCCTTCTCACTGCGAATGGTATTAACAGATTATTATTATTATAAAACAATTTAAACCATTGCTTTTTTAAGCCAGGTTCAAAATAATGTTTACAGTACAGAAATCAATAAAAAAATATATATAATTGCCATATAATGATAATTATATAGTAGAACATACTCTCTCCTAAAATACCTACCTCTAATGTTTTATTATTAAACACAATATTTTCTTATTTTCTTTTTAATCTATTTTAAGTGTATATTGTATCTTTTTTTATTCTTGTTAGATAATTATGCAAAATATGATTGTGAATTTGTATTTTAACATACCTATGTATATTATTTGTTCCAGGTTGCAGTTAGAGAAAGCTTACAAGTTATGCAGCCCTTGCAAAAAAGTCCTCCAAGTGAAATTACACAAAGAGAAAGAATCTCTCCTTGGGTCCAAACTATTAGAAACAAGGACACCGGAGAAGAGAAATAATAAGCTTGAGAAACAAAATAAATTGCTAAAGAAGTTTATAAACAATACCTCAATGCTTATTGCTGTTATACTTTTTATACTGGTTTCTTTTGAATTTTACACAAATTTAACATTAAGATACAAGAATTTACTTAGTACAATAACTAATATAAAGGAAATAGCCCTAGGTCTTCTAGAAAGAATATATTCTATTGTTGAAATGAAGACAACAATGACATTCCCATCACTGGAAACATATTTCTATGACATTTATGATGAGAAAATGATGCCAAAAAGTTTAAATTTTAGACAAATGAACTTTGACCAGATTAATTTGACGATTCAGAAAGCTTTAGGAAGTTTTGTATGCTTTTTACAAATACTTGGACTCATTTGGAATGTTAATACTCTAAAGAACACTATTGTAATTGACTTGCAATGGCTCATATTTGTTACTGCTACATTGGGGCAGCGTTATGTGGCCTTGGATCTTATCTATTTGAGTTTAATTAAGGTGGGTACAATACATTGTTATTTAAATTTTAGAATATTGATTAACATGTAACATGTCTATTAAAAATTGGTGCGAGCTAAAAGCCTTAATAATTATTAGTATAAAAATTTAATACATCATTATCAAATCACTAAACTATTGTTTCAGGTATTGAGTACTTTCATAGTGATTATGGTGTACAAATCTATCAAACCCGAGACCAGAAGAGTACCTATGAAGATGCCGATGTCGCCGAAACGGATGAAGAACCTCGTCAACGGCTCAGCGAACACGCTCATCGATGACGACGATGATCCCATCAACTTGGACACTGACGATGACGTGTCACTGAGCAAATTCGGCTTACACAACTTCTCAGAGTCATCTAATGAAACTGTAGGGCCCTTAAATGTGAGTCTGATGAATGGCAGGCCCTTCACACCGAGATCTGATAGTATATGGACTAAACCCAAATTAAACTCCACATTTTGTGTTAATTCTGTGATAAGTAAAAGTCCAAGTTCCGTCTCCGATACTATTTTTGTTAAACCATCCTTCAATAAATATCAGAAACTCGCAAAAGACGATTCAGACTCTGAATTAGATGAGAGCATTAGTTCCTTGTGCATAGGTAGTCCCACAAAGACTAAAAAGAAAACCAATTCAATATTCTCCTTAAGAAAGTTTACAGCCACTCCCAGTTTTGTGGCTCCAACACCACTGACTCGTTCTAGGCCTCTGATATCGCCGAGCAAACTGGGCCACAGCACCTCGTGGGTGGCGGGCGGGTACTGGGGCTCCGAGGGGGAGCGACAGTTGTTTAGTGTAGACGGTAGTCGTTCCTCGAGTCAGAGTTCGGGCTTCGAGTCGCAGACGTCTAGTATGAATCAACGTAACGTGTTCTCGCAGCCATCGTCCCGTGAAGAATCTGTGTGCGGGGAGCCGATGGTTCTAGATCGTTTGCCGCCCATGAGCACTTACAGCGGTTTCCAGTCTCCTCAGAATTTCAGCCGCGTCAGTTCACCAGTATTCCCCCAAATGCAGTACAATAGCCACGTGCACATACCGCAGGCCAAGTTCCCGGGCGCGGGGGTCATGGGGTGCGTGGACATGTTCGCCCAGCAGTCGTACGTACAGGGCAGCACGTTCAAGGCGCCGCGCGGGTTGGGGCTCATAAAGCTGCCGCCAGTCAACTCCTCTCCTCGCTAAGCTTGCCGCTACTGCCTTTACGTTTCTAACAGTTGTTTATATTCGTACGTATTTTCTCGCTCTTACCTCTTTTTATTTTATACATTTTTATGAAAGTTCTGTGAACTGCCATTATGTTAAGAAATTTTGTTAAGTTATATCATGTTAGTTGTAAGCGGTTGTTAGTCGTAACGATTGAGACTAAACTTAGTGAGTAAGACGTATCTGCTGATCTCGTGTTTGGTGCCAGGGTAATGGCGATATGAAAGCATTAAGAATTATTGTATTGTTAACAATTTTTATATGGACGTCACTGTCCTATTCTTGAACAAAATGTGATATTGTAAAGACTAAATAATTTTTTGCAAAAAGTGTAAAAATGATTCTTGATGTTATCATCGTTTTGATTTTGTCATCTTAAAACAGAAACTTTTTGTGAAACTCCTGCAAATAAAAAAAGTAAAATTGTATTATGTTGTTTTATTTACCTATCAAAAGACGATACGCACGTATAGTGAAAAGTGAAGTTGTTGAAAAGACCAAAACAAACGATTCTAGAATACCATTGTCCGACGTGTACGTTATTTACTCAGAAATAAAATGATCTAACATCGATAATTTGATTAGCAATCGCAGTGAACATCGCACTATTCTCAGTTGTTTCGATAGCTCCAGCAATTCGATGTATGACTTGCGCCGTTTACATAACTTGTATTTTTGGAATATATAGGTGCTTGTACACAGGTCGCTGCTAATTAAGGTAGGTATGCCTCGTTGCTGCCATAAAATTGCACCCGTGGTGCTGAATTAGATATTAGGCTAGAGCAAATGTATGTTTCCTGTTAAGAAATTATGATATCACCTACCTACTCCATTGGTACACAGCCATGTCTCTGTGCAAGTAAGAACCTAGTAAATGTGAACTTACGAATTCCTTGCCTTCCTCTCGTTCCTCGGCAAGTACTGTTGAGGTTCTGGAGGTACGAAGGTGTCTTCGTACAGAGTCGACTGGTAGTCCGACACATCAGTGCACTTCCATTCATACTGCATGTAATCCCTCAAGCCCCACTCTGTTACATTGCCCTATATGCAGCGATAATTAGTTCCGATCATCCATTAGTAGAGCCGGAATTACCACTTGTACAAATAAATAGGTACAATTGAAGTGTCTGTTTGTTATGTCAAAATAACGGCTTTTTACTAAACGCATATGAAAATAAATATACCTGCATAGGTATATCAAAAAATCTATTCAAAAAATGTTTGTCTGTCTGTTTGTTCCGGCTAATCTCTGAAACAGCTGGATTTTGACGTGACTTTCACTGGCGAATAGCTTGTAGGGGCGATAATATGATGTGAGGTGTAAGAAATTATGGTCACATTGATATATACTTTCTTTACTGGTACCAGAAACATAATAGATGTATACAAAAATAGACTACATAATTACGCGACTTAGCTCAGCGGGTGTGGGGAGACGACTGCTGCGCTGCGCACACACAATGGCGCGCCTTGTATATAAATTTGTAGCGTCAGCAGCCGCTACAAGCTGGTGTTATAAGGAGTGACTTAGGTTATTTTTATATTAGAAATAAATTAGGATTTCGTGATTTTACTTACTGGATACCACTCAAGTGGGTAGGTATGGTAGTACCTACCTGGTATCAATTGAGCTGTAATTTTACTTGCATTTATTTACTTGCCTATTTTTGGAATATTTTACAGGATTAGTTTTCATAGCTTCAGACACAGACGATTGCTGTAGGTACATTAAAACCCAATAAAACTTAGCCCAAGGAATCGAACCCAAGACCTCATGCACAGCAGTCGCCCACGCTACCGCTGCGCTATCGTGTCATTCTATGTATGATATAGTTAGTATCGACGGCTATATCCTTTTAAAAGATTTTCGTTTAATTGTTATTCTGTACCCAGTTCTGAACTGTGATTTGTCAGTTATGCCAGGTATTTACAAGATTATTGAAATGCATAACGTTTCATACAGTTTATAGGATGTGGGCCGTGTGGGGTAATACCGGTGGGCACGCGCTAATAATATAGGTACGCCAATGATTAATATATAATAATGTCAACCCTATATATAAACTGTCCCACTGCTGGGCACGGGGCTTTTCTCGGTGTGAGAAAGGTCGGGCCATAGTCCACCACGCTGACTCATTACGTGTTGGTACATTTCACATATTCCCGGGAATATTATAAATCTCTCAGACATGCAGATTTTCTCACGATGTTTTTCTTCACCGTTAAAGCGAGAGATAATTACCTAACTATTTAATACGCACTTAACTTCGAAAAGTCAGAGGTGATTGCCTTGAGATCGAGACCTCTGCGTGGTAATTCAAGGGTCTCCCACTAGGCTTAACTACAATACTTAATTATTATTTAGTAAAATTTATCACTTATGCATACAAAACATTTCATGAGGTCCGGTTGCGGGTACCACTGGTGCGCGGCTCGTTTATAGTAACGTTGTATGGGACCGCACAGCGGCTTCGGCAAATGGTTATAGACCAGGTCGTTGGTGGATGCAAAGTTCGGACACGTGTCGTGGCTGTCGTGGCGTATTATTGACGGCATGTTACCCTGAACACATAATAAAGCATTCTTTAACTATCCAAAACGATTATATTGACTGCACGGAGTGCATAGTGGTTTAACCTTTTGGCCGCCACAGTCATATAGGTACACATGACAAAGCAAAATGTATCCGTGCTCCACGGTCGGACTACATGACAGACTTTACGCTAAAATAACTTTTAAACTTTCGGGTTGCATGATATATATATATATATAATATGTAGGTAACGGGTATTAACGCGATCATGCATAATGTTTACCTTTTTTTATGCTTGACGTTTGTAATAGGGATACCGTGAGTGTAGTTTGTGACGGTACATGGACAAACAAAAATATGCCAAAAGTGAGGGTGAATCAAGATTCTTCTGCCTCACAAACGGAGACATGACATCGCAGCACCAATCAGCTTGTGACCACGGCCGGTGTAACCTGGTCGAAACGTCAAGCATAAAAAAAGGGTAAACATTATGCATGATCGCGTTAATACCCGTTACATATTATATATAGACTTTACGCTAACAAATCTTATAAAAAGTATAGCTTTTCTTATTTCGCTAGACTCATCGTAATTTATATTATATGAACTGCTTAGATACTATTTATTTCTGTCAGACTAGCATAAGATTACAAAAATGATGTAGGTATGTATTATAATATATAATATCAGCCCTGTATTAAACTGTCCCACTCCTGGGCACGGGCCTCTTCTCATTATGAGAAGGATTAGGTTAAGTCTACCACGCTGGCGCAGTGCAGGTTGGCTGACTGCACATATCTTTAAGAATTCTTAGACATGCAGGTTTCCTCACGATGTTTTCCGTTACCGTTAAAGCAAGCGATAATTAACTATTTAATCGCACATAACTTCGAAAAGTCGGAGGTGCGCGCCTTGGGATCGAACTCGAGACCTCTGCGTGGCAGTCCAACGGTTTCCCACTAGGCTATCGCTCATAGGTATTAGGTAAAGGATAAAATCAGCTTGGCTCCGAGAGCACGCTATTGCTTTTTTAACGTGGCGGTCGAAGGGTCTCTATGCCACTTCTACTGCCTTGAGTACCTATTGTAGGTTTGATTGCTATACGGGACAAAAATTGTGTTCCTTACTGGAGTCCTTCCTCGGTTCCTCATTGCTGACAATGATTAGCACATTTAAATATCTTCTATTGGCCATCATAGGCATGCTAAGTAATCTGTACGGTGCTATGTATATCTACAGCCTCCCGTTTTTATCACCGAACAGGTAGAGCAAATGTATTAGACCCACATTTGCCACCTAAGGTTTGAAGACCACGTAATAGGGACCAAATATATTGATGTTTACCGGGAACAGTTCTAGACGCCGTGCTGCTGCTGATCATTTCTTGAGACAAAAATCCTAACTTTGCTCGACCCGAGAATCGAACTCGTGACCTCATGCATATTAGTCCAAAACATAACCGCTGCGCCACCGAGGCAGTCACAATTCAATATGCAACGAAAACTGCAATGCAGATATGTCTTTGCTGATATAACTTCACTCAGATTTCCTTGTAAACATGCAGCTGTCTACATACCTGAGAGCTGTTCAGTTTGTTCAATCTGAAATCGGGTTGTCTCGACTCTGGTTTTAACTTTTCATAGTCAATTTTCTCTTTTGGAGGAAAATACAAAGTACCAGTTTTAGGGCATTCAATCCGTTCTTCAACCCAGTTGCCTGAAATTATTTGTATAGCAAGTCATTTGCACATAAAAATTAAGTATAGGTACCTACGTTTTGTCCTGCAGTAGCAGTGAAAGCCTCGTGGGAGACCGTTGGACTGCCAAGCAGAGGTCTCCATTTCGATTCGAGGCGCACATCTCTGACATTTCGAAGTTATATGCATATCAAATAGTTAATTATCGCTCGCTTTAACGGTGAAGGAAAATATTGTGAGGAAAAATGCATGTCTGAGAGTTCTCTATAATGTTCTAGAAGATATGTGAACTCTGCCAACCCGCACTGAGCCAGCGTGGTGGTCTATGGCCTAACTCTTCCCACACTGAGAAGAGGCTACTGCCCAGTAGTGGAACAGTTTAATACAGGGCTGTTATTATTTATATACATTTTGTCCTAGCAACCCGCTTGCTAAATAGAATTGTTGCTTACAGCAGCTTTTTCCTTTTTAACACAGACATGAATCTTCGTAATTACGTAGGTAGGTAGGTATACCTAGGTTTTGAGGCGGTGCTGAAACTGCATATTATTGGATTGTGGTACCTATCTGCTTTTGTAGTCAGTTTTAGCGCTCCAGTCAACATTTAGCGTAGAGCCGATCCGGATGATTATCTCATCGGTATTGTAAGTACCTACATAATGTGTAAATGTAACTAACAGTTCAATAAATAAGCCTTTTCTACTCCATCTCATAGTTTACAGCATTGATACTGTAAAGTATGAGTATCATAAATAACAAACTTTTAGATCTACCGAATACTTTTAATAATAGATGAATAGTCTAGATACATAGGTCCGCCGTTTAAAAGATACAAGGGGGTATTGCTGGCCGTGCCAAAGTGAACGCTCATCTTGGCACAGACACTTTGTATTTCCAAAACCACAGCACCGAACGAAGACCACTAATTAGTCGAATTTGATCACAAAATATCAGCACTGATCGAGCCATATATAAGGGAGTATTGGCTGTGCCAAGATGAGCGCTCATCACCAATTCTGCTGCTTTACGACCAATTTCGACTAATTCATTAGGTACGTAAATAGATTTCCAGTTTTTGATGGTGGCTGTGCCAAGATGAGCCATACCGATATCGAACTCACACATTCAACGCACTAGCAGTGGCGAGGCAACCACTACTGCATCTGACCGTAATATTCGCTAGTTCACAAAAACTCATTATCACTTACCTCAGTTATCTTCAACCTATGTTTCGGCCACGTGAAGGTGGTAGGATCACTTCTTTGATTTGCCACGTTGCTAGCAAAAGTACCTTTGCGCTTTAAATTGATAGAAGCATCTTCGCAAATGAACATTTCTGTGTGTCGTCATAGTGTAGTATATTATCTTTAGTATTTATTAGTATTCTTACCTATAAGTACGCCTTCACTGTAATTAGGCCGACTGACTAAAGCTTTCTCTAACGCTTCGGTACGACTCGGCGACTTAGGCCTGGTGCAGACTGTTATTATAAAACAATTATGATTATTAATATAATATTGAAATGTACTTAATAAGAATATATTCGCCGCAAATGTACATACTCTCCTTATCCATAGCTATTTATATTAATTAGTTTTATTTATTAAAACATATGTAAACTGGATCTGAAACTGAACAGTGCTAAACGAAACACCGACATTAGTCTGTCATTATTAATAGTTTTTTTAGTTAAAATAATATTTTTATGATTATTGTCAAAGTTAAAGGAGGTAAGGTAGAATACCAACTGAATGTCTCTCGCAAATATTTAGCGCAACAAAAGCTATCTATTCATGCATTTATTTCCAGGATGAAAAGATTTTATAAAAAAGTTTAGCCAGCGTAATGTTTCAAAGATTACTGCAGCAAAATCTGTTTTTCTCAAATAACTTTACAACTACAACTTGAACAAATTTTGCTATTAGTGAACAAATTACTCTTCATGATTAACTAATTATTTGTTATAATCTCAAGTACAACATTTTATTACATTTTTCTGCGGGAACACACACTATTTTCAGTGCTGTGAGTTCGTACTTTAAACTATAATTTTGTGATAGTATGCATATTCTTTGCCAATGTGCATGAAGTGCTTTACTGTAAAGAAATAGGATGTTTATCCAAAACAGCAATATCCTTAAATTAAAATAACTTACACATTATTATTATTAATATTTATTTTAAATATAGTTATACATACAAACTAAGAACAATTGTACAACTGTTCCATGTGGGTTTCAAACACATTATTCAGTGGTTGCAGTGGCCAGGCAAATGCTTGTCTACAGTGCCATCTGTATGATAATTATGGTATTTAGACTTCAAAATAAGTCACAGTATAATATCACAGTTATTTTGTTAATAATATAACCAGACTGAAGATATGCAGTGTCGGTCACATACATACATGTTACCCAGATTGAATGCCAGACATATTTAAAAATCAACTGTGTCTGACCACCAGTCTGCAGTTGTCACTCAATAGGTTAACACCTATACATTGCCTTAACAACAATATATTATGTAATTATTGAATATTTACGCCACTAACCCTTAACAGAAAGTTACAAGTGGCTATGCAATTTAAAACTGGTGTTAGTATGGCTTATTCTTAAAATTTGAATTGTAGTTCTTTATTCAATTTTATAATTCACTGGCCTCGGCATCTGCACTCTCTTGTCCTTATTTATATTAATCAGTCTCCATAGGCAAATTCAGGTTTCGCTTTGGCAGTGTTTGAAGTAGTGCAGACAGTTGACCTTCTAGTGGACCAGCTTGTTCAACTAAGTTTCTAACATTCTTTTCAACTTTTAATATATCTTGATTTATTGTTTCCATGTTCTAAAAAGTAATTAAATTTGAATATATAAGACATATTTATTAGTAGCTTATTTATGAATTTTGATAAGTTTCTTAGAAGTTGCTTACCTCCAACATAGAAGTATATAAATGTTTAATATTTTTGTCACTATAGCGAATAAAACCGCTTACATTAGATTCTGTGTCGGATGGAACTATCGAAGTCATGGTTATGTCGAAGAATATACACAATAATAGGAAGACAAAATTAAATCTGAGATTACAAACTTTTTTAAATCCATCCGTTTGAAAACTTAAAATTTATAGAGTTACAGTTTATTAACGTATTACACACTTTTGAGCATAAAAATCGCATTATCTCTTTTATGCTTACTTACCTTACGCTTACTATAGAAATTTTATGGAAAAAGTACAATATTTATTATGCTGTATATGAAACTTACACTTAGATATGGAACGTGCAACGTTCATCTGTCAGTCTGTCATATTTTTGCGTTTAGAAACCGACGGGAAAGCCAAAGCACACCGATAGTTTTGTAAATAAATGATCATATAAATAAATAATAACCTCAAATAGAGAAAATAAATAAATAAAAGATCTTATTTCGTTTGATTTTCGTTAAACAAACGTATCTCCGTTCAATAAAAGCTAGCATGCAGAAACATCCGTATTCAATTTCCGAACATATTAAAATGTCAATGTCATCCGCTGCGGGCAGATTCGCTGCATTGGAGAATAGCCAATTTTCCCGAAAATCGCTATTGAAAAATAATTGGCAGTATTTTTTGTGTGAAAATCTCAAAATATTTTTCCGGAAAGTGTATGTGGTGGTGTGGAATCATTTTCTTTCTCTCAGATATCATAGTTTTTGTGTCACTGCTTTATGATGATTTTGTTTTTATTGCACAGTTATTGATTATAACTAGAACGAAATAATACAAATACGGTAACAAAAACACCGATATCTTTGAATCAAAATTAACATCTTCAATAACTTGTTAATTTTAAATATCATTTTTAATTATTTGTATGCTCAAAGTTATTTAAATCTATAATAAAATTGTTACACATTAAATTGTTACTTACTACATAATATTACAAAATTCAGTCTATGTAAATGTCAATAACTGTGAGATAACTGAACTTAACCTGAATATATCAAATCATAATGGCCAATAATAATAAATCTATGGGGTACCTAAATTAAAATTATATTGGTTAATTAAACATAAAAGGAAACATTCTCCATAAGATAGTATTAATTGGCCTGGAAAATTAAAATTAAAATAAATAATTTCAGACATATAAATATTTAAAAATAAATCAATTTTAATATGTTGTTATACCATTATACCATATAAATTTAATATATATAGCATAAGTAATGCTGAAAATATGCATAAATATTTTAAAATAGGTGTTATGAATTTTAACGACATGAGAAAATTATTCTCTTATAAAAAAATATTTTACCTCTCTATATTTAATACATGAGATGATCATCAGTTCGAAAATCCTGGTAGTTACATTAAATAACACTTATTTCATAACATAAGAAGTATTTCTTTAAATATTCACTTGGAACTAAACTTTCTTAAAATAAGTAATGACTATTTAAAGCCAGTTAACTTATAACTTCAGTATCCAATTCATGGAGCTTATATTAACTAGATATCTATTTAAATTATTTATCAAAAAAAGTTTAACATGAGTTCAATAGAAGATAAACAGAAATATTATTAATTTATTACCGCTATATTATTAATGCCAAAGTATTACCTAATCAAGTCAGTAGAATGAAACATTCTTTATATCATTCTATTTATATTTTATTAATTATAACTGTTAAAACTGTAGTGTAAGATATTTTGACTCATTGTGCAATCAGGCAGTATTGTATAATATTATATTATAGAATACTGTCTGATTAATATATTAACATATTATATTTAATATTAAAAGAATCCTCACAAAGAGAATCAGTGGACAAGTGTACACTTATAGTGATTTTGCTGAGAGTTGAATAGGACGCATTAGACGCCAGTAGGTCGGCGGCGCCGCCCGGGCTGGCGTCGCGACGTCGCCGACCGACGTCTGACCCCCTCCCCTTGTCTCACAACAGGCGCGAGGCGCGGGCAAAGGGGGTGATATACATGTCTCAGTATCACTAACTACCCCTTAAGATATTCTTGCTTCCACTTCCTATCTAACTTTGTGAAGTTTGCCTCATTCCGTGTCCACATTGCGGACGTTTATGAGAACGCATTTATATGTGTGCGTATGTTATTTACGATCACATATATATTAACAAATTATTTGTTTACTGACTTTCGTAATCTGTCT
The DNA here is from genome assembly GCA_930367265.1 of Catocala fraxini. Taxonomy (NCBI): domain Eukaryota; kingdom Metazoa; phylum Arthropoda; class Insecta; order Lepidoptera; family Erebidae; genus Catocala; species Catocala fraxini. The sequence continues at coordinate 1,228,752 of OV884032.1, forward strand.
TAATTTAAAATTAATTCTAACACCTACCTCATATTACCATTTCCGTTTAAACCTTTCAGTGAAAATTAAAAAGATGTGTAGTTAAATTTTGTGCATTGTGGAGTCATGTCTGACGATCATGACTTGGATTGCCCCGTGAAAGACGACAAACAGACTAACGGAAATGACGATCAAGTGGTTGAGAATGCCGGAAGTGAGGTGGTGGATAACGGCGGAATTGAGGAGATGGAAGTAGAAGAATCAAGTGCCAATGCATCCAAAGAGGAAGTAACAAGTGCCATAGACAAAGAGACTTTGAACAGCGAGGTGGATGAAAAAGGAGATATTTACGGTGCCAAAGCTACGATAAACTGGACGTTAGAAGGACGGGAGTTCAAGGTATCATGGAGTTTACCGGAGGGGACTGCGACGTCGAAGGACTATGTCGCATTGTATTGCACCGGTGAGTAGAACATCATTTCTCATTAAGTTTAGATTTTTCGCAGACATAATATTATGTTAAACGTGAAAATTTTGACGGGTGGTGTTTGGTAGGTGTTTTTACCATAACGTAGTCACGTCAGTTATATCCAAAATATTGGACAGATACGTTTTCCACACACATTTTAGCAACTGTGTCTCAGTCTGAAGTAATAGTACGCACTATTGATCCTATGCTATAGTCAATACTATAGTATAGGATCAAAAAATGGACCAATGTCCATTTAACAATACCTTGTACTACTTCAACATTCTCTCTCTCAACCTGGCTTAGTAATCCACCATATGGTGATGGGATTAGCCGTCCTTATTTCTCTTTTCCACTTCGCTCTGTCTTCGATATCATTGTCAGACAGCTGGCACCCGCTCATGTCCCTTACACACTACATCTCTCCATGTTGTCCTGGGTCTGTCTCTGAATCGTTGACTGTGGGTATCGAGAGTTGCAGTGTTTAGTTGCATACTTAGTCTAGTGGCCTTCACCATTCAAGTAGATATTTTATGGGCCCTGGTAAACGCATTGGGTCGCTGTAACGCTTAACATGCCATTAAAGTAATATATACATTTCCATCTCCGCGATCTGTCTAGAAGCTCTTTACGCAGTAGAAACAAAGGATCCGTTTACATTATTGATCCTTTAACTTTCAGAGACATAATATCAATAACTTAATTAAATATAAAAAGGAATAATAGGATACTCAAATAATACCTAGAAATAGAATATGGTGGGTCTAGGCGACAGTGTCGTAAAATTCTTTAGCATCGCCATGTATATATGAAAATTGTAGCAGAATTCAATATTACCTCTTATATCAAGGACTATTCTACCTCTAAAATATTTTGCAATTCTCTTTGCCGTACCGAAAGCGAGCTGTTCAGTTTGCATAGCAATGTCTGTAAATTGTAAGTACTACGATCCACTGACATGCGAATTCAAGTACCGACGCATTCGGTGAAAATGCGCCAGTTCGTGACCGTTAATGTAGCCTTAAAAATTCAATAAAGATAGAAACACTATCTATTGGTATATCGTTTCGAATATGTATTTTAAAACAGTTTGGATGCTATGACTTTGCTTTTACTAATCAATCAATTATCCTAACACTGTCTTTACTAGTGATTTTCGTAACCTCTGGTAGGCCTCGCCTTAATATTCGCTTTTTTTGGGTTTCCTCTAGATAATTTGTCTTGACATTAATCATTAATAGAATGAATCTAGACGCCGGCAAACAGTAAATAAACTTGGCGATTCACGTTTAGTGAAGAAGCATTGTAAAGTTTCGAGGAAAGTAAATTATTTTACACTGAGTTATAAATACATTGAAATAGTCAGTGGAAAAAGATGTAAAATAGATTTATTTCAACTTAAAAATGCAGTGACGTTTGATAGCTCTCGAGTTCCGAGTAAACAAGGGCGCGTTCGTGGAATCCGCAAATATGAATGTAAAATCGAAGTCGCTGCGACGAAAATATGCAGAGACCGAGAGAGTATGAATCAACTTCTAAAGCCGAGCTTGACAGATCACACACGTTACAATATTATGAGTGGCGGCCGTGAGGTATGAAATAAACAGAAACATTGCAGCCTTTTGTGGCCAAACTTTTAGGCAGTTTTGCGATCCGAACTGCCACGGTTATTCCGTGGCATCTAGGCCATTTCGGATTAGGATGTAGTCCTGTCCCTTGGTTGAAAACACAGTAAACATTGCGTCAAATATATACTGTTTTATTGGTTCTGTCACATAAAGTCACGCTTCGGACGGATCAAAGTGTTATTGGGTTTTTCGGCCACCAAATTCTCTTTGACAGTCGCAGTTTCTGGAAACGTGTCAGATAGACGGCAATGCTTGCCCTTACATCTTACAATTAAATAGGACCTAAAACACAGCTGGCGAAATCTTTGTATAATATACCTCTGCTTATACCTTTAAAGATTTACAGGCATGAGTCTATGCATATACTTACTTTTTCTTATCTCTATACACGTTCAATCCCACTTGCGAAACTATAACATACACACAGGCTCGGCATAAATATATATTTAGTAGGCCGTAGACCATAAAAGTGTTTGTTCCATGTGAGGATCAGAGTTACAGGCCTTGGCACAGAAGGCGCACCGGCGGCACTGCGCCATTTAGGTCCGTCACTAACGTGGGTGGTGTATTCAGTTAGCTGCAATTAATGGCTCTAGCCTCTATGTTACATAATGGGTATGTTTACTGCCTTGTTTTGCACGTCAAGGAAGCACGATAGCTTTTGCAATGTGTTGGTACAAAAATTCAAAACGTATTCATAACATATGTATTTATTTAAATAAGCTTCGTTAAATATTTTCCATTTTCCGTCGCAACCAGCGTTCGATTTTACGAATTTGACTTTGTATTTATCGCTTAATATTATTGATGTTATACTTTCTGTAAGCACCGATAAGGAGATCGTTTAAAATTGTTATTTCTGTAGAATAATTTTAAAGTAATGTTGCTATGAACGTTGGTTCAACGATTATTTCTTAACCGTGCTGTTTCTAAATTTGACTTTAAAGACACACGCTTATATTTGTAGTGTGTCCGACATAGGTAACTAGGATTTGATCACTCTTTATTTACTAACAGGGTACTGCGGCTTTAAACGCTTTTATTTAGAAATGGCCCATTGCTATGAGCTATGAATACGGATCATCATACGGATACATATGAAGATAATTTGTACGCTAGGAAAGCCTTATAACTATGTATATACCTACCACATGAGTTTACTTTAAGAATCAAAACAAACAGAAATAATTATCTACTTTTCCATTAATATGCCAAAGTATTAAATGGGTAGTACAAATCAAGTTATTTTTAAGGAGAGATAACAGCCATACTATTTCGATATAGAATTTCTATCTTATCCTAAGTCGGCGTTCGGATGTCACCGTCCAGACAAAACGGTTTATTCTTTGTGTAAAGATATTATATACGATATATTTAAAACAAATGATTAATTTTAATAAGTACCATGTTTATAAAGTCACCATGATTTTTTGAGCTTACATTATTAATAACACTTTTCACTAATGCGTACATACATGCTATTTATAAATAAAAAGCAAAAGTATTTTTCATTCAAGTTGGTATCATTCACATAGACGTCGGTTTTGGTCCCCCGCTGCGTTTGGTCAGGTGAGTCACGAATTTCTGCAAATTAAACTCCCGCGTCGTTAATTATCCAACTTAGGTGGTTCTGATGTATGTTACATTATGATGCCATAAAAATAAATGTAAGTAGGTGTAGATTTATCTTGAATTGAGAACTGCTTTGTGAACGCTTTTTAAGGACTAAAACTTTTGGAACACGAACTTAAAACATTTCATAGAGGATATATTTATTTACTTGTTGATGAATACGACGACATCTATGGATTACTATAGAGAGGTATGGTGAGATCCTAGCTCATACACACGTAGCTGCATGAGTATTATTTGTCTTTCTGGCTTTATTATTGCCAATTCTTGATTTGAGGTCAACCCAAAGTTTCCAGCTTTTTACCTAAAGCTTTTTCGACATTCAGGAGTACTAATTGACGAATTAAACACTGCGTTACTTATGCAGAAAATTAAACAGGAACATCCTTAAAGTCAAGAAAGAGAAATGAATGTCTGGTTAACAAGTTGCAGTATCTGTAAGATTTGTTGTTTGCAAGGCGTGGTATTATAACAGTAATGGTACTTACAGCCGGCACCGGCTTCTCATTGCATTAATTGACAACAGGAAGCTCGCTGAGTAATCGACCTAACCCCCTGTAGATGGTATCGAACGGAAAAATTATGTATGCACCTTTTTATGAACCCGTTCAAATTAATCTTTATCTTGTATGCATAATTTAGAAGACGTTTGCTCGTCCTGTGGTTATTTGCCGATGGCGTAATAATTAATGATCAAACGAAATTACCTGTACGTGAAGTTCGATCATAATTATATGATCATCTTCATTCGACGTGATTAGTTTACATATTGTAGTTGAGCTCCCACTTTCCAGCCTTGCATGGATTTTTAAAGTAGGGAAAAACGAAATTCCCTACTGGCCACACTTTTATTATCGCAACCCCACGCTCGCCGCTCCAACGTTCATTTTGTTTAAAGCCATACTTACCTAGTTTTCCACAATTGTGGGAGGGATATACCTATTAGGGAGGATTATTATTAATCGCGTCGAATGAAGCTGATCATATAAATATGATCGAACTTCACGTACAGGTAATATCGTTTGATCATTAATTATATTTCACAGCTTCATTCTTAGCGATTAGTTTATATACCTATTGAATGATGCTTAGAGAACAAAAACAAATTGTAAAAAACAAATAACAATGTAATTCTTTGCTAAGTAACTTACACTGGTATATACTTAAACATAAACAGGAAACGAATCAGTTTACTTAATTATTTATATCGCTTCATTCGAGAGAGTAGCTTCAGAAAATTCATTATTATTGGTTAAAATTTCTCGATTATAGAATTTTGCAAAAACTAAGGATGATTGCTGATTGGCTCCAACCGGCTGTTTTGCGAATTGTGTCTAACTTAACGCCTAAGGCTTTTGCTTTGGAAGTGGCTGCATGCCGAGTACTGTGTGCGAAAAAAATAGAAGTATCTATACCGCTACATTTTAACGTGTCTTTAATCCACTGGCTTTTTTTTGTCTTTAATCCTTTGTGACGATAATTGTGAAAAGGGTTTTTTGTAACTAATTAATAAATTATCAGATGAACGCAAATTTTAGTTTTTCTAAATATGATATTAAACACCTAGCTCATATTCAAGGATTTTCATGAAAGAAGGGTAACCTTAAAACTAGTTGCTTAGTGTTCAAACGCGATGTTTTAATTCGGTCCGGTATTTTAATTATAACTTCTGTACCTTCAATTATATTTATGTTGCATATTTTAATTAAAGATAATGTTAGAACTCCGTGTGCAGTCACTAGGGCTAATAATGCCGATAACTTTTTTGAGAATTTTTCTAAATCAAGCGTTTGATTGGGCCATAATTGGACTAAGTGGGTTAATATTATATTAGGATTCCATGTCAAGTTATATTTTGGAGCGGAATGCTTGAGATGATAAACTCCTTTCATAAATCGTTTTATACACTCATCGTGAAGATAAGATGATCCTAACAGCAGAGAAATGGCCAATTTATGGGTATTAATCGTACCATACTGAGCCCCATTATCAAAGAGCGCAGACAAAAAATTTATTATATTGGCGATTGAAAGTTTTAGATAATGTATATTGTTAAATTTACAATATTTAAGCCAATTTTTCACACAACTATCATATTGTTTATAAGTATTTAGTGCAAGAAAGGACATTATTATTTTAATAGAGGTATCATTTAATGAGTTATCTAATAATGATCTCCTGATAATTTCACGGCAAGCGAGGTTAGTGTCTTGCTCAGGTTGTGGGCTAATCTGAACGGAGATTTTAATAATTTGTTACTTGGTGTAAATTGTATAAAATCTGAAACTGCCATTTTGATTATTAGTGGAAACCATGATTGGGTAGTCCAAAGTGGCACTATGATTATGGCCACAGCTCGAACCGAGATAATTTTCTGTAAAGGTTTTTGTACATGAGCAAATGGAGAAAAAGCGTAAAGGAACAATTCCGCCCAAGGTATAGTAAACGCATCATTCGCCTAAGCGTCGGGATCACTTTTCCAGGACACGTACTTGGGATACTTAGCATTCCATCTACTGGCAAATAGATCTATATCAGGCTTTCCCAATTGCTGTATAATTGTCTGATAGGCTTCATCACAAAGCTCCCAATCCGTGTCGATAAATTTTTTGCCGTGACAAGCGATCGCCCGAGTTTTCTCGGGTACTTATATATGATGCAATAACTTATTTTACGCTCCTCACACCATTGCCATATATCTCTGATACATTGATTTAAATGAGAATACTGAACGCTCCTCATCCTATTAATACAGGAAATAGCAGTAACACTATCAATCCTTAGCAATATTTCACACCCAGATATATTTTTGGCAAGTGTTTTTAATCCGACAAAAGCTGCTTTTAGTTCCAGGACATTAATATGCATCAGTTTCATAATCTGTCCAAAATCCAAAAGTCTACCTGTTACTACAGCAAGCACCCCAGCCACTACGAGATGCGTCGGAGAAGATTTCTAATTCAAAATTATTGAACCTAAAGGGACTACAGTTGGTTTTAATATTATTTATCCAATAATCGATATCATTGCCTAGATGTTCTGGAAGTCTAATTGTTTGATCGTAGCTAGGATTATCTAAAAGACAAAGATATTTATATCGTTCAAATTGTTTAGTGTAAAGCCAACTGTACTGCATTGCTGGAGGCCGATATTAAAACACCGAGAAATTTGGCAAAACAACGCAAGTTGCATTTTTGAGTGTTTTAAATTGAGGTAATAATTGTTTAATTTTAATTATTTTTGTTTTATCTAACTTTAAAGAAATGTCATAAGAATCGAAAACATATCATAGGAATTTACATTGTTGCCTTGGTATTAAGCAGCTTTTTTCATAATTTATCAAGAAACCAAGACTTTCGAGTAAGTTTTTTGTGTGAAATACATTTTGTTGGCCTTCTATGTATGTTCTACCTACACAGAATATATCAAGATATATAATACATACGAAACCACTTGAACTCAACAATTCCATCACAGGCTTTATCTGAGAAACTTTTTGTAGTTGTTATGTATAGGGACTAAAAATACGCGTCTTTCATATCTATCGACGCCATATAACAATCCTTAGTAATAAACTTTAAAGCCGTTCTGTAGTTCTCCAGTTTTAAAATGGCAGGTTTTAATCAATTTATTTAGACATTTCAGTTTTAATATGAATCCCTTGTTCCCATTTGGTTTAGGTACCAAGAAAATACTAGATAAGAACTCATCTTTAACATGTGTAAATTTTGAAATTGCCTGTGTTTTTAATAATTATTTTATAGCGATATCAAAATCATTATGTTCAATTTTTGATTTTGGGTGTACATTAGGGAAATCATTACGAAAAGGTGAAGATATAAAAGGGATTTTATATCCTCTTAACTAAGACAAAACCGGTCGTCTGTGTTTTGTTCCTACCTGGAAATAAAATGTCTAAGACGTCCTGAATGTACCTCGGGAGTTATCGTCTTCTGGAGTTCGCTGGGCCCGTCGTTCGCTCCGTCTCCCGTTGACCTCGCTGTTGAGAGCCGGTGTACGTCGTCGATGGCCGCAGGTTCTGGCGAGTTTTGCCCAACTCTGTCTTGGGTGTTATTTTTCGAGCCACCGTTTTCCAGTTAAAACGTTTGTTTGGACCTTTATTCGGCTTAATACAATTATTTTTATTAAATATTTGTGATTTATCGCTTCCAGTTTGCTTGAAATCAGCTGCAGATCATTTTATTGCTTCTGCAGACTTCAATTTTTTCGAGATATTTTCTCTAAATAAAAATAATCTCGTTTGGTCTCAGCGAGTGTCTCTTTTATGTCAGAATTAATAGATGAGATGATAAACCCACGTCGCGTTCTGGTATCAGTGCAGTAGCTATCACAAAGAAGTCTACATGAATTGTTAATGGGTTATAATATTTTTGTGTGACTTTCCTTAGAAATTATTAGTTCAATTGCTTGATTAATAGCAGCTATAGCAACAGATAATTGTTTGTTTTATCAGTGACGTGTCTCTTTTGACCATGTTGTCGGCTAAAGCAACCTTTACTTCAGGGTTAAGTGATGGCGCTACAAGCAAATAGTAATTTTCAGGAATCAGATATTCCGTCATCAGTTTGTCCTTTAGTTCTTTAGGAAGACCTTTTCCAAGAATCACTTGCCACCTAGATGATAAGTCTTTATGTGTCGGCTTACCAAATTTGATATCGAATTTGGGTGCGTCGGCTAGTAAAGCGAGTATCTCGCTGTCTAACTCTGCTTCTGCCAAATCATGTATTTCAGCAACTGGTTCTGCGGTCTGCGAAGTTGACGGTACGTCCATAAAAAAAGGTTCGCAAAGCCCTAACGGTTCTTGAACAGGTACAGATAAATTAGTCATCAATAATTTGGTCATCCATGGGCATATAAATGGGGTAAATGATAGATGACAATCTGGCCAGTCTACAGTTTCAGGGATATCCATTATTTACGCCTGTATATGTAAAGGATATAGATATACAATAAAAAGAAGTATGGATACTGACCTTAGATGTTTAAATCTGATTCATTTTCACTATCTGAATAAATGATCCACCGACTGCGTTGCTTTGTTTTTTGCTGCAATTGTGATACTAATTTTTAATTTTTCTTTTTGTCTTTTCACTACTTAATGCCTGCTTCCTTTTATTAGACATTATATAACATATTTTAACGACATTGGAATTCCAAATGCGCGTGCGAAGGCTTGGAGCACGGAAACAGAATGAACGTTGGAGCGGCGAGCCTGGGGTTGCTAGATTAACAGTGTGGCCAGTAGGGAATTTTGTTTTTCCCTACTCTAAAAATCCGTGCAAGGCTGGAAAGTGGGAGCTAACCTACAATATGTAAACTAATCGCTAAGAATGAAGCTGTCAACCATTTAAACGTTCTGCTGTTTCTATAAAAGTTGTTATTTTTGTCTATGAACATTCTCATTTTCAGAATACTATTATTTCGGAGCTACAAAATACTATAATGAGTATAAGTTCATATTTATTTACGACCAAGGTCTGGTAATACGAGCAGAATTAAATTTACCAACATTCTTTTAAATTATTTTATGCAGCATACTTATATTAATTCCACTGCCTTCTCGTATTATAAATTTTAGTTTTGTTGCTTTTAAATGTCAACTTCAGCACTGGGAATCAAGACGTGTGTCAAGGCAAACTTAACAAACATACAATTAATAATAATAATAGTTTAATTGTCTCATAAAAATAAACAATACATGGATTGATTGATTGTCGGCCTCGATGGCGTAGTGGTTAGTGTAACCGGACGCCACGCTTGAGGTCGCGGGTTCGATTCCCGCACAAGTCAAATATTTGTGTGCATGAACATGGATGTTTGTCTTGGTCTGGGTGTTTCTATGTATAATATGTATGTATTTACAAAAACAAAGTATATAAGTATGTTTATCCATTGTCTAGTACCCATAGTACAAGCTCTGCTTAGTTTGGGCTAGATGGTGTTGTGTGTATGTGGTAGAATATTATATTATTATTATTATTATTGAGGCCCTAGACCCACACTAGCATTCCCTTTGTTGTGGGATCTAGTCTCTTTCGTTCAATTACAATAATTCGACAGTAGAATAAAATGAGTTGAAAGTACAAAAAATATGTATGTAATTTTTGTAGTATGGTTAGTGACAATTGGTGTCAAGTGGTGAGATGTGGAGTGGTGTGGTGTATGTAGGGTGTTTTCTTGTTATGTGGTGTTGTGTGATATGATATGATGTGATGTGGTGCCATGTGCTGTAGAGTGCTATGCATGTACCTACATATATGTATGATAGTGTTTTGGTTTATAATTTTTTTTTCTAGTTCTATTTTTATATTGAAGCAATACAGGCAATTCATAAAAATATGTAAACAAGACCATTTCACAAAATACTCGGCCATATCGTGAAGTGATCATTTTTATGATTTGCCGACAGCATTACAATAATCACCTGATTAGGGACGAAATAATTAATAAGAATGTTAATTAACCTGGTTAACCTGGAGTGAACTGTGAATGCATGATCACTCGCACGGATGTTGAGCTAGCATCCCCAATATCACACGGATAGGCAAAGCACGACTAATGGCATTATACTATTAACCACATACTCTCTGCTTAATTGACGTAGATGATTAACTTTATGATGTTTTTATTGCAATTATTTCTTGGTATTAGAAGCTGACCCTTTCGGGCGTGAAACTATGTACATGTTGTGGTAGTTTACCAGACGATTAGTGATCAATCTGTACTAATGATTATCTTAAGAGCTGTCCTAAAGATTGCATCTTAAGAAATCGCAGGGATATCGTTCTGCAGACACCGATCAACCACGTTGATTATGATCATATATTCTAAAACCGCTAAGGTAAAACGTATAGTCAGTCTAACAGGTCTACCCGCACACTGGTTTGATAGCTATCTACGTATCTGTTTATTTTATCCAATTAACGTGGCATAATAGTATATGACGCCTCATAAGTGGCCTACGTATTAGTATGTATGCTCGCAACAGGAGTATCACTCACGAATTAACAATCTTTTCAATCAATGGCCTGGGGTCAGTTTCTTCCATTTCTTCTTCTTTCAAAACTGCACCCGCACTAGTAATCATTCTTATGTCGCACTTTAAAACATATTAACAATGGACGCGAAGAATCCTCAGACTCGGAACAATTATTTTCGGATCACATACTTTTTTGGTGCATGCACGGATCGAACACACTAGACTCGACGTATTGCCAGTGGCTAGGCGATCAATGAAACCACCACGCCATGCGTGCAGTCAGTACATTTTCGCGGTTACTTTCTTGCTTCCTAATGAGCCTGAAGCCCTATTCTAAGCAGAGATACAACACATTATATGTACATACATATATACATATATGTTTTCATACTTCCCAAGATGGTCTGCTCCTTAATCTACCTAGTCTTCTATTTCTCCTCTTACTTTCTCTTCTAAGTTTAGCGGAATCGTAATACAGTTAGTATAACAGTTAAATGTTTTGAAAGTCGCAGTCTTTATGCGCATTACTGGATAAAAGTTACCGCCTTCGTCGTTAGTTAGGCGACATACTGCACCTAGTTGTTGCCTAGCCCATAAATGATGCGGTTTTATTTAAATGTAATTAGCAAGCTGGGTGGTATGCGTTTTATGGTTCTACTTTTCATTGGACAGCCTTATTGAATTAAGTTAATTTACTTGCCCTTGCACTTGCCAGATTCTTCTCATGAGAGCTCTACTCCTAGAAGTAGCCTTTCTTTTTCAACGCTACTTTTTATTCTCTATTTTATTTTATTATAATAAAACATGATTAAAGTAGCATAGCCAGTTACACTCACTGATCGGTAAACGATTAGCGAGGTTAAGCAACGTTGGGTGCAGGCAGTCTATAGTTGGGTGACCACTTAGTGGTATTTCATCTAAGCGTCTCCGTGCTTCGGAGGGCACGTAAAAAGTCGGTCCTGGGTGTTGCCAAATTTACAGCAGTAGTTTAGCCATGGCAGAGGCCTAAGAGCGGCTTGAACAACTCTTGACAACAGGTTGGCCACTAATCACACGAAAAGAAGAAGAAGAATTAAAGAGATGAGTTTAATGATGTATCAAAGTGGTTTTATACATTTTTCTGTAAATATAAAACTTTTGACTATGAATTAGCAGTTCTCATACTGCCAAGATCCAAGAGCTGGAAAAATGTATGCATCATGGGGACTTAAGTCACTGAGGATATATATTTTTTGCATAATTTAGGTGGCAAACAGGTATACGTAAAGGCTTTTAGTAAACATATAACCGTAAATAAGAGATGGCGGATTCGCCAAAAAATAATTCTGGATTTTATACTTCTATAATGATTGCACGGATGGCGTAATGGTTTAAGTGGTCGCCTCCCCACTGCCACTGCGCCGAGTGTTGTGGGTTCGAATCCCACACGGGACAAAATTTTGTGTGATCCACAAATAGTTGTTCCGAGTCTGGGTGTTCTTTGTATCCGTTGTTTGAATGTTTGTAAAGTCCGCTGCGGCACAGGAATTATTCCGAGAGCAGGCTACAGCGGTCTTTTAAAAAACAGTAACACGTCCTAGATTGACTGGTTAAGAGGAACAGAATGCTAGTTTCACAAAACGTGTTTATGTTTACTAGCGGTCGCCTAGTGGTCAAAATTCGACCAACATTCCTAAGCTTGTTACTTTGCTTTCTGTTTTTTCTATTACATATAAATAAGGTTTAGGTAACCATAGTTACAAAGAATTGTACGACGTCAGACGAACACTGCCGAAATACTACGAACGCGACTCGACTGCGTGTGTTAAATGCATGGTTGTGTGCGTGTGGTGTTTTTTCATTAATTTAATGTATTTCTAATGCATATTTTATATAAATATTAGGATTCACCCCTCCTTCTCAATATAAACTTTAACTGTGCCAAATCTTATTCTACTCCGTCCACGCAATTTTCGTAAAAAGGGGTACAAAGTTTTTGCTTCACGTATTAATCAATCAATCAAATCAAAATAAATTTATTCAGATTAGGTTACAAGGTAAAACTTATGAATGTCAAATTTACACTATTTTTTTCTGCGAATTTACATTTACTGCCATAGATATTAATATATAGATTTATAGAATTTAATTTTTTCATTACTTTGAGTTAGACGTTAGATGATGCTGGTTTCTGAGAATCAGTGTCTTGACAGATAAAACATAAACTGGCAATAGGAGTGTAGCTTATTTATTAATTTATAACTCAAAAGATAATTCCTAGGTTGCGGCGCTTTTGACTGTTGAAACGAACGGCAAGAACAAATTTCGGCAAGTATTCACATAGCTCTCATGCTGGCCGTGGGCCAGTGTTCAACATACGGCATTAGTAGTGGCTGTACAACTTGTGTCTTTTAATATGATAAGAAATAAAAAAGAACAATAAAATACGGTAATATACCACTTTGTATGAATCCTAATTAGCCATTTCATAGTACATTATTTTTGGATTTCAATTAACTTTCGCATGTTTAAACTTGACCGGTGCCACCCATGAGGATAATTTAAATAATCCGGTTTCTTTCTGTTGAACTTTGCTACGTAACATGAATAATTTAAGTGTCCGATATTTGCTTTTATCATCATTACGCAAAATCATTGTCAGGACAATATTACTTTTAAAAGACTCTTCTGCTTCGATCTTGTTGTTTTTCTAATCTGACCTCTGAGAGGTTTACCAATAGGAGTATCAATCCATCTTAGCTCCTTAAAATTGGCATCTAAAGAGGAATCAAAAACCTACTAAGTTAATTTCACAGTTAGGTACTATAAGAACTTTTGTGGCATTATTAATAATAATATTGAATAATAAATAAACAATACCATCTTCAGATTATCTTGATATCGCTCCTTATAGTGCTTTGTTGTTTCTCGACCCCCGCATATGTCATATACACAACACATTAATAAATCTATTGTGTCTAAACAAACGCAGCGTTAATTTAGTAACAAGCATGGTGATGCGACAGGTCTTGTACTGAACAAAAACGTGATGTATTACAACTTCCTAGTTCACATAGTACGATACAGGGCGCCAAGCGGTCTCAGCCGTGGTGTAACTAACGTTAGTAACCGCTAAGGACAAAAGGTGAAGGTGTCCAAATAATCACGTATTCGCTAGTCAATCGCCGTATAAAAAGCTGGTGCCGTCAAGCGACGGCGACGGTGCTAAATCATGACCCCTAAGGAAACGTCGTACATCGTTATTTTTAACCCAAGTTCTACGCCGAATATTGTGAGATCATCGCACGCTTTGCGAATGTTAATGTCGTCTTCAGCGAAATAAAAAGCAGTATTGCATCGCAAGTGAAGCAACTCCGCGCACGTGCGGTGCCGCTTTGTTACATAAACCGTTTGTGCCTTGTACTTAGAGCCTTTCACCGGCACTGTTGCTTGTAATTTTCTTGCTTGCGAAGTCATTATTGCTGTAAATCCGTCAGTGGCGGTGGCGCAACGGGATCCGATTTCAAGTCACCGTTCTATACGTAGCGGTTTTAATGGCGATACAACGATAAAATGTTGTCATCCATTATGACCGCGAATGCCTGCTGTATTGATCTTTATGTAGCCCGTCCACTATCCGTATCTTTCATTCAACTTTATCTGAATTATGCACAGATGTCCTCCATAATACAAATGCGGCTCTCGAATTTCTCCTGGCTTTCGCCGGTTCTGTACTCACTTTAATTGTGTCAGGTCGCTTCGAGGCTGTCGCAATTGCACACATGTATGACCGGTCGTATTGCTAAAGACTGTTATTGTATATTCATTATTGTGTGCAATAAAATTCTCCAAATTGCTGCTTACGTTGTGCAGTTCCAAAAACCTGAGGTTTCGGCAACAACAGGAAGCTGACATGGTTTTCTTTGCATTACAATGAGTGCTGATAGTCGGAATGGTTACTCACGAGTTATGATTTGGTGTGTTAAACAGTGGAGTGCACGCGGCGACAGGCCGCAGGTCACCACACGGAGTTGGTAACCGCATGAATGAGCCTATGGGTCAGGCCCCGCGCGCCGCCGTGCCCCGCCACTCGGTTTGTGAATGAAGCCCCCACCGGCGCGTGCCGCTCTCACCGTTTGCGCTCAGTCGCGCCGTCGCTGAACGCGCCAACACGCGAGCGCTCAGCGCATGCTCGTGCTCGTGCACTACATTTTGACGTTTTACAAATTCAAATCGTACGTGTTTGATTGTGTTCAGTTTTATTGACAGTTGACAATTTAGTGATTACTATTTACCTGTTGTTTGGTCTGCGTTGCGATTGCCGCATTGACAAGCAGGTCCTTGTTACTATAAGAAAACCAGCCATCGGGAAAGCCGCCAACGGTAGACATAGTTCGACATATACGGTAAGTCGTTACGAATATTTCTTTCATTCACTACCAATGCTAGGTTACTGAGCAAAGTTGACACGTAGGCTAGGCTTATTGAACGAAAAATACGATGGTGGGCCGGGTTTGTAGGTGGTGCCCACGTAACTTTAATATTTGTAGGTGTAGTACGTTGTCGTCTTCTTGACATCGGCCACTATTAGCTTAGGCAATATTATGTACTCTAAATATGTATAAAATGTTCACTCATTATTTAATGCCACATAATATGTAAATGGATGACATATATTTGTTCATTTTAGCAGCATTCATTCATATCGCTTATCTATGTGTACCGAGCAGGACTCGCCTCTAGTAGCTTTCCTGTAATTAAGTACTCACTTATCATGAACATTTAGATACGTCCGGAATAGATACTTCTCTAAGGTCTAAGGAAATAGTAGTTTCCATTTCGTTTCAATTAAAATTTCTAAATGTCTTTCTAATCTCTTTAACATGCCTCTTAACCAGTTTAAAACGATCGTTCCTTATAGTTAAAATATGCAAGTCTATATCGGAGTACCTCAAGACGACAGATGCGATCCGTTTTTGTTTATAAGTTGTCCGCAAAAAATGGTCAGAATAGGCGCCGTTGCAACACAATAGACCGTTTAATAAGGCGCTAAGCGAACTACCTGGAGTCGATTCTCGCCAATTTTTTCTCGACGCTCACGTCGCTTCGAAATTGATGAGCCTCTATTGTCTGGTGCGTGATCTTGATCTGTTTCGGTATGACACAGTTTCGCGATTTCCCTTCTATGAACGTCAATTAAACATTTCGATCGAAGTCGCATATATTCTACTTATCGCCAATTTCCACAGTAAAAAGTTAGCTTTCGAATGTATGAAAGTTGGCACACGGGCTGATTTCTTGATGATATCGATTAGTGTATCTCTCTAGCGCGTAAACTCCAGTCCGGGGGCTAATAAAACAGCCATCCATCATGAGCCCACCAGCGGATATTAAATTGACACGCCTCGCTCGGAACACTCCTTCATTTCATCCCATTACGATGTTATTACTACATACGTTTCTAACTGCTCGCTTGTGGCGAACACTTTTTGCTTACGATGTACAGATACAAGAAATCTTGAATACGGAAGTTACAACTAGTTCAGAAGTGAACTAGATGTAATATCCGTAATCAACATTTCTTATCGAAGGAAGATATTCTTGGTTTATTGATGCAGTGCTTGAGATCAACTTCGTCATTAAATCTCAATTGAACAGGAAGTTGATCGACGACCGGCTGTTATCTCAGAAGATTATCAAGTGTCTTATCTCCGCCGAGAATTTTTATAGTGCACAGTGTCGCATAATTACCTAGCTGAGTTTTATTATTGGTCGCTAGTTAAAGAACTGGTGTTAAGTCATTTGGTTCGTCAATGAAATCACAGATTAGATCAAAATTAAGACCCATAGTGGTGTTCGCTTCTTCATTAATCGCGCTATAAAACTTTAAACGAATAACATTAAATAACAGCTCTGAAAGCTCTTGTTGATGGTCAGCGGAAATTAAATCGACACACCCTCTTGCCTCCCAGTGCCAGTGCAGTGTCGCTTTTGAATTATCCTGCAAATGAACTCCATTACACGTGATGTTCATTCATTACGCTATACGAACTTTATCGTACATATTGTACAGAGAATACAGTGGTTTATTTAATATAGATTTAGTTTATTTGGATAGATATACTCCGCAATAACCAAATTGTTATTTTATACTTAATGTGTCGTGTCAAAGGTCTTGTTAAAATCAATGTGAATAACATTTTAGGAAGTAGTTGCTAGTAAAATGTTGATATTAGTTGCTAAATGTAACAAATTCAATTACATATACTATCTACTGTATTAGAAATTAGGAACACCTGCTTCTGTTTTACCATTCTATGTTTTCATAACGCTTATACCATCCCCACATTTCATTTTTACAACATCCAGTTTTATGAACGCCATCAACTCAATTTAAATATAATTTCCTTCGTCTACTAATTATCCAATCGTGTCTCATTATATACGTCTTACAGATATAATTTTCCCACCATTGTACTTAATGGAAACGGTGTCTAATAAAAATTAACTCAGGATGCAAAGTACGTTAAACTTTAACACGGAGATACATTATATTACTTGGAATAAATCATTGTAAGAACATTCAACTGTTCTGTTTAGCTCCTAGCCAGATACATAATAAGTTCTTACTTGCAAATATTTCATTGAACTTTGCGCTGGCGTCATTGTATGCCTCGGATGATTCTCACGAAGTTTCAACGGAGATGCTAACTGCCATTAGTCAAGTGCTGTGTTGCGACAAGAGAAAGAAACTGTGAGATTATTTCTCACGAGGCGAGCTCAGCAAAGAAACAATTCGAGGTCCCGCTGTTTGCCCGACTCTTAGTTGGCGATTGGACTTTTAATTAGATTTCTTTTTTAAGCATTGTTTTCATTACGTTAAAGCCCTGGGGAGCGCCACAATGAATGTTCTGCGGATGTTGTGTTTTGCTCTGAGCTATTTGATGCCTAGGTATTGTAACATTGTGGTGATAACTTGTAGCGCTGTGATCTGGTGTATCCACAAACTCGTCAAAGCAAATTACACCTCGACACATCGTAAACCCATTAACTTCACTTGGAGAGCTGAGCATTGTTGCCGAGTGAAAAACACAGAGAGGAAGCGATAAATTATGTTCGAAGTTTATACGATCGGCCGGTAATGGGCTATGTGCTCGTGATCGCTGTGCTTGCACACCATCACACGATACCTCTCAAACCAATTGTTTTGTTTTAATTATAGACGTTGGTTATTCAACCAATATCAGTAAATTCAATTTAATTTAAATTATTTATTTAGAATTATCATATATTAACAACTACATACTGCGAGCATACCTACATCTTACATTAATTTGTTGTTGTTTTCATCACTGTTTATTTCCAAATACAATTAAATATAAACAATTTAAATTTACAGTTTCGCTGACATTTCGGATCCTTTTTAGTAGTCATTCTAAGTTTTCGAACATTATTTAATTTTAGATATTTGTGTTATGATTTACGCAAAATGAACAAACATAATGATGTTG
This sequence comes from Catocala fraxini, assembly GCA_930367265.1. Classification (NCBI taxonomy): domain Eukaryota; kingdom Metazoa; phylum Arthropoda; class Insecta; order Lepidoptera; family Erebidae; genus Catocala; species Catocala fraxini. The sequence goes on from OV884032.1 coordinate 1,246,950, forward strand.
TGTTGTAAGTAAGTGTTCATGATTCTTTGACATAGTTTGAATAGTATGAAACCAGTATTTTAAGAATAAAAACATTTGCATGGTCTTAAAACAGTTTTCAATATATTACATTAAGTTTTAACCGAAAATATTAACATTTGAATATGCAGTTAAATATTTGTTTAACAGTGAACAAATAAACTATAGTATTCAAAAGGGGAGCAAAAATGTGGTTGACTTTTAAGCACGTATTAATTTTTGTCCCTTCCGGAACAGCCCTTGGCAGAGGGTGGTTACCGGTACGAAAACGGAAGTAGCATACGCCTGCCATACCTTGCTTTGTAATTGGCGGCACGGGCTTCATTTCCGCCTTCTTTTAGAAGCTACTAATAATAGAACAAAGTATTTCCTTTCTTTGAGAATTTTAACCACATTCATCGTTTAATAATTGCTTTGTGTTTGTGAGAAAACATTATATTTTAAGAAACGACCCATGTAAAGTTGTTTGTATAGAAATGAATATTCTAAGACTGTAAATTTATTTTGATCATTGGCAATTTGCTTCACAATTCCAGGGAAATACAGCTACGGATATTCATTTCGCCAAAATAACTCGAGTTGTTCATTTCATTGCATAGTGTTTTCAATATTTTGGTACATATTTGTGAATTCCCATAAGTTCGGCTTCTATTTTAAGTTCACAACAATGTCAGAATTCTGACACGTGGATTTACTCCAGCTGTAAATAGTTGGACAGATTTGGCGAGAAGGTTCGAAAATAAATGGAGCTCTCATTAAGAAACGTTCTGTCTGCTCGGAGTGCGCGGTGCCCACATGGGACGTGCAATGAATACAATTACTCTCCTGTCCTCCGTATATGGATGTAATTGTATGCTTAGCAAGTTTTATTGTCCTGTACCATAGGCGGCTCAAGAGTTAAGTAGCTCAACCAAGGACGATTGCCTCCTGTGTGAAATCCGGTCAATGAAGTCACGTCTCAGATGTGTATGTGACGATATTATTGATATTAAAATTATATTCTTAACACCTCTGATTTCGCGCTGCTGTATATTTCGCGCTGCTGTATATTTCGCGCTGCTGTATATTTCGCGCTGCTGTATATTTCGCGCTGCTGTATATTTCGCGCTGCTGTATATTTCGCGCTGCTGTATATTTCGCGCTGCTGTATATTTCGCGCTGCTGTATATTTCGCGCTGCTGTATATTTCGCGCTGCTGTATATTTCGCGCTGCTGTATATTTCGCGCTGCTGTATATTTCGCGCTGCTGTATATTTCGCGCTGCTGTATATTTCGCGCTGCTGTATATTTCGCGCTGCTGTATATTTCGCGCTGCTGTATATTTCGCGCTGCTGTATATTTCGCGCTGCTGTATATTTCGCGCTGCTGTATATTTCGCGCTGCTGTATATTTCGCGCTGCTGTATATTTCGCGCTGCTGTATATTTCGCGCTGCTGTATATTTCGCGCTGCTGTATATTTCGCGCTGCTGTATATTTCGCGCTGCTGTATATTTCGCGCTGCTGTATATTTTCCCAAGACGTTTTTTTAGTTCTCATCTAAAAGATTAGTGAAGGGTGGAGGTGCTAATGCATGTGTATACGCACGTCCGGTCCAACGGGGTCCGTTAATTGGTCCGCGTAAAAGGGATATCGTGTAGCGTGCCCCGCGCCCCTTGCCCCGGCTTCCTGTCTCGCGACATCACCCGACGACAACTCGAGATCGTGATTCTGTTACTCTGAAGAAAACTGCCTTAAAAGGTTGCTTGTCCAATTAAACGTTGGCATATCACCCCCTGCCGAGTTTTGTCTTCTTTCGATCTTCAGTCACGATTCCTTATAAGTTGTCTTTTAAAATATGGTCATGAATTAATGTTGCGCCGTTCAATATCACGGATGTTATTGTTTTTAATATGTTACAATCTAAATCATTAATGACTCTCTGCAACATTTTCTTGCGTCGCCGTCGGTCCTGCTATAGTTTGCATTAACAACAACTACCTAACTTGTTCTTCGAATGTTTTTGTGTGGTGCTCGTGGACGTCGAAGTTTTTTACTGTTTTTGCTCAACTAATGAACAGGTCCGCTTCAATTATCTTTACAAAGATTGTCTTCGTTTTTGTTCTATTGATGTCTTGTATTGTAGGTGTATGTTAAAGGAATGTTACGTGCTCGTTAATAACATCTGTGTTATTAATCTCAAATAACTACATTTAAAACGTTTCTACATGCAGATTGACTAATTGTTATTTATGAAGTCTGACTTTTATCATGAGAGCCATTTAGTTTCTCACGAGGATCTAGAATTCAACCGGTGGAACGGTAAACAGTGGACCATTATTTATATCTTTATGAAGTGTGTAATCTTAAGAGACGCATTTTCCCATGACGAGCTTCTGGACTGTGACCTCATACCATCATTTACGTTTGTGTTCAGCCTACCATGGAGCTTATACTAGTTGCAACTTAGAATGAAATTACACATTGAAGACTTTCTTGTATGGACCTAATGTTATGGCGGCAGCGTTGTTTTCCTCTATAATTTTCCTCAATATTTAGACAGTAAAGTTTATAGTAGCATTTCGAAGAAAGACTTCGATGGAGATATTCCAAGTGCCGGAGGCCAAAGGCACCGTCCTCAGAACTAAACAATCGAAGTAGTTCCTAGAAACAGTCAATGGTCTCGTTAGGTGGAGTGAATGGAAAGAGTACTCATCGACGGAAACAATAGGTGTTAACTTGCACATTTAGTACGCGACTCTAAAGAGGATGTGAACTGATTACTGAGGAGCTGCAATGTTAAATTGTACATTTTTGGAACCATCGATTTCATACATACACTAAGCATAACTTGTATCACCTATTGTTTGAATATGATAGCTCTAAGCGAAAAACTTTTAGGTCGGCGATGTTACTTTTATAGATTTATTGTAAACATGTGTATTTATAGCAGTATTTTGCGATTAATGTGTTGGACGACAGACGGGGGCCTGCCTTGCTACGTGTGTTTATAATCTGTATCGTGTGTAAATATACGGCGATGTATTGGTGTCGATATGAAGCAGTTTGTTTTTTTAGTCGACTGTATTGTTATCATTTAGCGCTCACACGATTAGACAATAACGTCGGAATGGGTGATTGATGATGTTAGTTCTTCATTGTGTGTCCGCTTTAGTAATAGTTTTATTGTTAATGATAACACGGCAATTCTATATTAATTAGTCACAGTTAATGCATTTGGTATTAAGATAGAATAAAGAATATATATACTATCTTTATGCATTTCGTGCAATCGTAGCTGATATGATGGTGATGACTCAATTTAAAATGAAAATAATATCGGAGATGTAGAAGGCACTATAGATGAAATACGAAGTAGTTCTGTAGCTGTTAATAAGATCATAAGCGACGACGTTGGAAACCCGTATGGTTTATTTATTACCAGTGGAGAGTGGGCCGGTTCCGGTCGGTGCTTGCACAGGAAACCCGCAGGATATATCAGAATTAGAATCGCGAGCCGATGAACGGTGGGGCACTTGCGCTATGTCGACCGCATTTCCCATATCCGTTTATCAAAGTCCCTTTAAATCGTAAAACGTACAGGTTTACTAATTTATCGGTTATTGGGCATGTGCCAATATAACCTTGCTATATTTCTAGTGTAAATGTTAATGTTTCATTTCACTGTCGCAGAGTAACTAGCATATGGCTCTCAATTCTGCAAAGCTATCCACTTTTTACTACTTTCGTGTTTTTTTTTGCGCAGTGTTCATATCAATTGTTTCGATCTTCAAAATTTCGAGTCGGTTCAAATCAGCGTGTCGTTTTATTTTCGATGTTTCTCGTTGTCCGACCAACGGAAGTCATTATGCGCTTTCCGCTGTACGCTTTACTGCTGCCCTGCAAAATGTATTCATTAAATCAGCGCTCATGGGTTCACTCGCCGGATTTCTTCTCCCAAGATCATTGTCTGACGACAATTTCACGTTTGTTTCTTTGCGTTCAAATTCACATTGATCGACGACTTTAAATCGCCTCTTTAGCTGTCGGATCATTGTTTTTATTTGTCTTTACGACTGGTATCGCTTTTTGATCCACGTGTTTGTTTGCACACATCAAATGTCGGAGGATGACGTCGGCGCAGGGCGGCTCCTTGCAACACTCGCGGGGGCATACCACAAATATTGACTCGACAAATGTTTGCCTAGTAGAAAAAGCACGTACGTCTTGTGACTACTATGTTCACCATAGGTGATGCGGTGGTGCGTACAGATAATACACCGCCGAGATAACATGCAATGTTTGTACAAAACAAACTATGTTTGCTTACTTTATGTCCTGAGGATTGCTGGCACGGATCACTAGCGCTCGGCTATTATGCGTCCTCACGTTTTATTTGCATTGGTTTATGGATAAGCATTTGCTGTCGGCACAGGTTAGATTTTGCCATAGACTTAAATAATATATTATACATTCTAGCGAATATTCATCACGCATACATTTTAATGTGCCTGGTAGACGGCAGTCGGCTCGCCCCCTATTACGTGGGACCTAAAACATAGTTGGCGAAATGTGAGTGTGTCACACACCTCTGCCTAACTCTTCGGAGATACAGGTGTGATACTATGTATGTATGTACATATATTTTAGCGACTTGCAAACAGCAGATGTTTCTTATAAAGTTCTTGTTTTAATTTGTGTAGTTTTGTAGCATGTAGTTATTCCTCCATTAAAAGTCTTAGACAAAACATTGGTGTCATCGTTTCACAAAATTAACTACGTATTCGAGTTGATTTGCCAACGCATTTAGTATCCGTAAACAAACAGCTAGCCAAGGCCGGGTATGTTTACGAGTCTTCTGACGATAATAATGTGAACACATCGACAGGTTTGTATAAAAGGCAATCGTTTCTGTATTCGACTCTTATGTTGTTAACGTTATGTATTTTATTTGCACGATTTTTTTTCTAATTTCTCTCTTAACTAAAGAGTTTAATGATCATAGATAAGATAAATGCTTAAGATAAAGGTTTAATAACGTTGGAAACTGGATACTGGATGGTACTCACTGTGTGATGACGGAGACAAATTATCATAGAAGTTAATCCGCTACCAAAAAGTGATGGCAAATTTTAATTAAAGTATAGTCTGGGCTAGCTTTCGTAAAGCAATTTGTATACAAGTTATTTATAACGTAATAAGCCTACTGATATTCCAATAGGCCGCGATTTATTCGCGTGTTGCGAATCGCCAGCGGAAACGAATGCCAGTAATGAGCTTCGGATGTCGCTCACCTATTGTGCCGAGCTAATAGATATTGACTTCCTTAGTTTAGTCTGTGGTGGTAACAACACCGGTCTATAATGAGGCATTGTTCACATCTTATTCTGTTTTCAAGACGCAGATCCGGGCTGTGAACCGATTGCTAAACTGGTAATTTGTGCATTGAATATGAGTGCAATATCATATACTACGGGCGGTTCACGAATCCAGGTCAACGTTCCTTCACGGATCTGCAACGGCAATTTTAGCTGACACCAAATGATAATGGATCTGGCATTTACTCTATAGTGTAGGCACGCTGAATCAGAATTCGTGCTTGAGTTAGAGGCTTGTTCCGAAGTGTACTGTAGTCAATCATAGCTCACGAGTTGACCCCTCTGACTTCACACGCCACTGGTTTTCAATAAGGGCCCGAAACTTTTTTGTGAGTAAATCACACAGGTAAGATGGCAGTTAGGGATTCCATTCAGATGGCTTAAAGGTCAAATATAGAAAATAGGTATACTCAATGAAACTGCTTTAGAAAATAACCTTAAAAACTATTCATAAAAACTGTTCACGTGTAAAACGTGCAAAGCCTGGCTCGGTGGAATCAATCGAGGGCGTGTCTTGATTGGCAACTCCTTAAGGCGTTGCTTCTGTTGTTTACAAGTGATTTCGATGTTAGTAATTACTGGACCAATAAGAGTCGTGTTTTTGCTTTTATGTTTGTCGTAGGAAACGGTTGGACGGTTGCAGCGTAACTTTCTATAGTCTTCCGCATGTTCCGCAGTCTGCCTGAGAACCGGCGTGCGACACCAATGGAATGAAATCCATTCCAAATGATTGTTTTATAAATTCGTCCTTATCACTACAGTGTTCAGTGTCCAAAGTTTGAAGGCTTACATATTTAGCTTCTTTTTTACTGTCTACTTTCTTTATTTGTCCGATAGTGTTTAATAATACGAGCAAGTCCAATCAGAGTTATTGATCAGCCATTGGTTTATATATATATATATATATGTACATATTTTCTAAAACTCTTATCTTTAAAATTACTGCCAAGTTTATTAAATTCATCAACATGTTAGTTTGCGTTTGTAATAACATTGAATTAATAAAAGCAAATAAGCAGATGTTATAAATGGCGCGTCATTAGCTCGAACTGTAATCCCTTGACGGCACGCGCAGGCACGCAGCGTTAAGTGGGTTAGCATGTCGATCCTGGCCTGCTCAAGGTCGCACCAATCATTTACCTGCATAATAGATACGTGTACAATAATCCTACCACACATACATACCTATATATTACATATTTATTTATCAAAACACATCAACATACCTATTATGAAATCGAAAACGATACTGCCATCTAGCTTGTAAAGAAAGAAATTAAGTTTGAAATAGTTGGCTTGATGAATAGAGTAACAAATCAAGTTCCAATATTAGCGTCCTTGATATAGTTGGACTCGTTTCACTTCCTGTTACGAGGCAAATTGTAAACGCTAAGCACGTCACTCATTCAGACTCAATCAAAGGATCGTGAATGAGATGTTTACCGCGCACATACACGCGCGCTTGTGTGCAAGACTCGAAGCGTTTCCTGTTTTATAATGTATATCATAGGTATGCATCGCCCGATGGTGTTTCGTAATAATATACCATTTTGGTTTTCCTGTTTCATCAGTGCTGGAAAATGTAATTCTATTTTAAAATCTGTTATGCAAATATTTGACATCATTTAGTTAGATGTTGATGCAATATTTCATAGATACCAGTTTATTTATGGATGCAATTCAAAAGATGGCAATATATCACGACGCATTAATGGTGCGGAGAGTTTAGACGTTCGTAAAGTTATGTCCGTAGCTAGCCGTTGCGCTGGAGGGCCACAGGGCCGTCCTGCCAAGGCCAGCGAGTTCGTTAGGGCCATTCATGGATGCCTGCGCGCAACCTCCGCCCCACTCTCCCGCGGCGACAGGATATTCTCCCTCGCCGTGTGCTATGCTGGCCGATTGATCGGTTTATTTTTTAAATCGAACTGGAGGCAAAAAGACTTCACGCGCAGTCGTAATACGCCGGATGCACTAACGAGTGTAAAATTTTTTAAACTTCACCAGGCAACGTTACTGTGTTTTTGTAGAAGGCTGTTTCCGCCATGACTTAATCCATAACTGAACCGGTACATATAGTATGCGCTGACCATTAGAGCTTATCAGATACCATAACAAGTTAAGTGTCCCTCCGTCGAACATTCCGTTCACGTAAGGAGGCAATTGGACGTATATATATATGAACGTTGGCGTACATCTTGTTTGTAGTTTCCTACTGGTATCGCTGTTGAATAGACTTTAATAAAGAGGAGATGCGGCTTTTGATCTGAATAGAAATGCGTCGTTTATAGCCATATCGCTATAAAGATTGCTAGCATTTATGTTGTACGTATAAGTTCCACATAAATAAAGATTAGTTTCCGATTACTCGAGTAGTGTTTCTAAATGTACCTATTACGTTCTAAACAATGCACTTGTAAATAAATATTAATGAGTTGACAAACAACCTTAGGTATCACGCATCATCATCTAGTTTCCGAAAAGGTTTAAGGATAATATGTTCATTCATACGAATATGGTCCGTGAGTGGGTGGAAGTGGGCAATGAATCACTTTGCGCTGTATCGGAGGAACATCGGCGTATTTCGGACGCGCATTGTGAGCAATTCGTCATGATTTGCGTATGTAAATGGAGTTTGGTTGTGCGTTAGTAACGGTATTTTCGTCGGTCCACAGCAGGAAGGCGGATGCTATAAACACACTTTCAGTGGTGTTGCCATCGCGGTGTACCTATGCAGCTTTTGTTTATTAATTTCGTTGATGACACGAGACTAGACGGTTAATCTTCTCAAATATCTTCGAAGGCTATAAGTTCCCCGCGACACGTGCTCATACGTGCCGTCGACGGATTATTGTACCCTCGAGCCCTTCTACTAACACCAACTTAATGGCTGCCAAAACACTGATGGATTTTTTATGGAAATCATTTTATAAATATTTTGATAATTTATCAACCTTGACTGTAAATGGAGAATTCGTTCGCTAATCTATAATCTATACTTTTATTTATAAATTATTTATTAATGCTATTGACAAGTCACTTGAGTATAATTTATCGCTAACGTCAGCTATACTGGATGGCTGGATATTAAATTGCAATATATTATCCTGTTCGCCTTCTAGTACAAGGGTCTACCGGTGGAAAACAAGTTCTTAAAAGTTATTTATGTCAACTGGACTTATTGGTCAGTTTAAATATATTTATTATTAGATGATACCAGCGGCAGCGTCCTCGTGGACTGTCATAATTCGTTGCAACGTCAATTACGCGAAGTATAGGTATGCATCATAATGTTGTTTTCTACAAAATGAAGTGAGGTAGAAACGTAGCTTGGATTGTAAGTTGAAACCTTTGCTACCAAACTGTGAGCAACAATATCAAAATCCATTCAGTGGTTATTGCGTTAAACTAACAAACAAACAGACATGATATCATTGTTTCAAATTTAGAATCCTTTAATTAGACGAACCGAAGTTCCTTATCATTAAATATTTAAGTTTCTGCCCCAAACGCACCAACAGGGTAAAAATGTTGATCCAGGAGATATTCTATTTGTGTGTATCCAAGTATAATTACTTTTTGTTTAGCGGTTTACGCGTGGTAGAGTAACGAACATCCAGATATCTTCACATTTATAATATTAGTAAGATTTTAATATTAAAACACAGGTAAGAACGAAAATATTAGCGCGAAAGTACTGCGACTTTGAGCGTCCGTGCGGCGTGCGTCACCCATAAACTCGTAATCGCATCTTGTAGAACAATGTTACTGGATGATCACCCTTATATATATATGTAAGCAATATGATAACCCAGTCAAGTAAGTGTATAGAATAAACGCGCAAGAAATCTCCAAAGGTATGCCATGTGGTTTGCGGTTTATCACCGCATAGGAATGTATTTATTAGAGAATTATTCCATGCATTTATATTTAGTCACAACTATGAAAAGTGTCATTGATGTCGCCTGTAACTAATGATTGGCGTACAATCCTGGAAGGAGTTTGTCAGTAACTTTAGGAAAAGAGAGGTCGAAGGTGATAGTTGGTCGATGTAGGGAGATGTGACGCATAAAGATAAACAGAAAGCAGCCCAAGAGCCATACGTTTATTAAATAGCGTCTCACAAAGGCATGACATTTTTAATTGTACGTTGGCGGAATTCGTGAGAGTGACCCTCGAGTTACTAGCAAAGTAATGTTAATTACATTATCGCATTGGGTATAAACCTGTTATGATAGTGTAAGATTGTATATTAATAAATAAATAAATTGGGTTTAATCCTCTCCACCTACCGAAGCGACGTGAACCTTCTCGTAACACAAATGTTTACTTAGTTCGATGGGTTAACAGGAATGCTAGTGCTTCGACTGCACTGATGGCGTAGTGGTTTAAGTGGTTGCCTCGCCACTGCTGCTGCCAAGTGTTGTGGGTTCGAATCCCACACGGGACAAAACTTTGTGTGGTCCACAAATGGTTGTTCCGAATCTAGGTGTTCTTTGTGTCTTTGTTTGAATGTTTGTAAAGTCCGCCGCGACACAGGAATTATTCCTAGTGCGGTGAGTTGTCTTTTAACAAAAACAAATATCCAGTCCAAAAAGGTAGCAATGTGACTGATGATATTATGATGATTAAAAATTAATTAATTAAATATAAAGGTTAAATCAATTAAAACGCTACTCGCAATTATCAAGGGATATGGGTATGTGTAGCAAGGGGATGAGGTGTTTAATCTATTTCATGCTTTATGTATGACTAAGGTACTAATAGTAATTGAGATTTAGTATTATGTAAGTCATAAATTGTACTTATTATATTATACATCACACATGACCTTGGAAGATAATTGCTAAAGATACTTTAAGACAAATCGTAATCTTTTTGTCAAAGCTTAACCATTGATGAAGGACTTGAGAGCTTTTCAATTAAGAGGGTAGTAAAATATTAGTTAGTGAATTTGATAAGAAATATACTGATAGTTGTTGTTGTTATAAGTTATTTATTTTATAAACTCGTGCATGTAATGTGTGTGATCCCCATATTTTTGATGCCAACATGGTAGAAGAAGAGAGATTTTGAATTCAAGATTTTGTTATTTCTAGCTATAGAAGCATGTCCAAATATATTATTATTTTTTATTCTATTTTCAAAAATATTAATTTTTGTGTATGCTCATATGAATTAATTACACACCATCGTTATCAGTCAATTTAGAGTTTTATACCAAGCATAGCTAATAAATCGCAGGTGCGTGCGCAAATAATGCAGCAGCAATAAAATTCCTGTAATCAATTCTAACAAAGAGTATGTGTTCACAATATATAATTTATAGGATTAGGTACGATTATAAAACGATATTGTTACAACAATGCGTACCGTTGTCATCGTCAGGTATGACACATGCTGCATCTAATATGGTTCGGTGAAAGTAACAACCGCGCGGCCGCAACTTGTGTTGTAGTTTGTGAATAAATTACGATATACTCCATTGACTGTTTGTCGTGAACAGCGGTTGAGATTTGCGCATATCTCTAATCTTGAAGGCACTGAACTGCCTCGGTTGCGCAGCGGTAGTGAATGCAACTGCTGTATATTAGGTCTCGGCTTCGAATCCTTGGTCTGACCAACAAAAATATATTGGGTTTTCGGTTGAAATCTCAATAGCAGCCCGGAGTTAGGAAGTTGACGGTGTTAGATACCTCCGTGCCTCGAACAGCACGTAAAGCCGTTAGTCTTGCGCCTGATCTCTCTCCGATCTTTCATTGTACTAAGGCGTAACCTTTTCATGTACTTAGATATGTCGTTAAGATATATAAGGATAAACTCGGGTCTTGGAGTTCTCTTCTTTTAATAACTTCTCCAAACTCTTTGAGGTGCTATGATGCCTTTACTGTCCAAGTATTACTAAAACTAAATCTCTCCTACAATCTTCACATGCTTGTACTACCGTGGACATTTACAAGAGGAAATCTTAAAGGTATTAACCTTTCGCTGTGGTAGTACTTAATAAATAAGTAATATCAATAATGTACAATTTTGTATCAATGTACACTTTTCTTTTAATCCATTTTTGTCAAATTCAAATAAAAATTCAAAATAAATTTATTCAGATTAGGTTACAAGGTAACACTTATGAATGTCAAAGTTACACAATTTTTTCTGCGAATTTACATTTACTGCCACGTTCAGCAAAGCAAGGGTGTAGGGCTCATGAGAAGAACGGGCAAGAAAGTCATGGTCACTCTTTTTAATCGCCAAGTTTTTGTTTACAAATCATAAGAGTTAATCCTTTCAAATGTTCAATAGAAAATCTAATGTTAAATTAAGCTCTACTTTGTAATTAATGATAAACAGGGCTGATATTATACTATACAAGCTTTTGTGCGTGGTACATCAATATAAAGTAGCCTATATCCTTCCCCATGTTTTAAACTGTTTCTGTACCAATTGCATCTAAATCGGATGAGTAGTTTAGCCGTGAAGAGGTAACAGACAGACAGAGTTACTTACGAAATTATAATATTAGTAACGATATGTGTAATCATTAATTCTTAAAGGAATATACCTATTTCTGGGCCCACGTGTTACAGCCATATTTTTCACTGCAAAATCAACGTCATTTGATCACTAAACAAAATCATAAAAAACAAAATGAATTTACAATGTTCATTAGGAATTTTTTTTTTATGTTAATTATTTACGACCTAATTTGTAATTACAGTCATGTGTTACATTTATTTTTACTGTAAAATATTAGTTAGTTTTGAATACAGACAATCACAAAGAACAATATTCAATTTACGAAGAAAAATAATATTTTATGTTTATTAATTACATTGCATTAATTATATCCAGCTAAAAAGACACGGTGACAGATTTTTAAACCTCAAACGTCATGTTTGACAATGACGTTCAACGTCAAAAAATCAAATGTTGTGCTTGCGCCGGTGATGTATTCTGTTATGTTATTCGCATTTTGGTAATAAGTATCGGTGCTATTTGTTTCCTGTTTAATTTCTCATAACAAATCAGCTAAAAGAATAATAATTTTTATTTTTAAATTTCCGCTGCTTGTACACTTATTCATTAACTAACATAATTTAGTTACACATGAATAAAAAAATCTCATTTTTGCAATTGCCAATTTCTATGAAATAAAGCAGAAGTATAATTAGTGTATTTCTCTAACACATGCCACCAATTTTATAACTATAACAAGTAGGCCTAAAGATGTAGGAAAAATGGGGGATCTCCTTTAATCAGTAGTAAAGTCTCTTTGAAATAATTATTACCACATAGACTCTCAGGTATTAAAGGGAGCTGTCCACTTTGTATGGGGTTTTGGCTTGGAATAGACAGTAACTGAGAATAATAATTATATATTCATTTAGAAGCAATAACCAGTAGGAATTAGAAAAATAACAAAGTTTTGTGTCCAGGTATTCCTGATTCGTTTGCTGTGGTGTTTTGGTATAAAGGTTTTTGAAATAAAAAATCATTGCTTTTATGTTATTTTTTATTATTATTCTGATTCATATGCTACTAAAATGTTGTCTAGGAACTGGGCTGGTGGATTTAAATTGTTTTGATATCTTGCCCAACTCAAAAACCAAATAATTGTCATTATATGGGCGCAGTAACGTACTGTCCGTCGACCCACCATGCAGTATAATTGTTTTTATGTATGAATTCTGTTCACGCTAAGCCAATAATGGACAGTTCCCTTTATGTATGTCAATGCATGCATGTATTCAACTGTATATGCTTGTCGAGGCAAATAATCTTGAGGTCATACGACCGACAACCGTATTATCATTAAGTCACTGGACCAGAGAATACAATGTCCTGTCTACCGTAGAAGGGTAAACAGGACATTATTTAGGGCAGGAACACGTAGCAAAAGGTCTACAGTAATATTATAAAGAGGAAAGATGATTTTTGTTTGTTTGTAAGGATTTAACTCAAAAACTATTCAGCTGAATTAAAAAATTCTTTCAATATTAGGAAGCTATATTATCACCGAGTAACATAGGCTCTATTTATTAAAATAAGGACTATAACTAACATAACCTAACCTAACCTTGTTTTATGCGAGCGTTTATACATAAATAGACTCACGCCTCTATCCCTGAAAGAGAAGTCAGAATGATATTACACCCACATATTTTAAGTAGCATTTATAGCGATCGAGCCTATTATCATCTACCGGGTAAGTACAGACTCCGTACTACTGAGAATGTTATCACAGAATAACCTAAAATATACTTGCCTGATCCGGATTACGAGGCCGAAACTTCATGCCTAGAAGTAGTAGAATACCGCTGCACCGCAGACGTAAGCAGCTCAGTACTAATTACATAGATTCCTAGATTTACGCCTGTTTCCCAGAGGGGTAGGCAGAGACTACAGATTTCCATTTGCTACAATCCTGACACACTTCTCTGGCTTCATTCACTTTCATAACATTCCTCATATACACTCGCCGGTTGAAGGTGCTCTTAACCTAGCCTTTATCCAGAACGTCTCCGATCTGATTAAGAAACGTTCGCCTAGGTCTTCCCCTTGCGACTGTTCCATTCACACTAGCCTTATAAACTTTCTTAGTCAATCTTTTCTCTTCCATTCTTTCTACATGCCCAAACCAGCTTAACATAACTTTTTCTATTCTTGTCACTATATCCACTTTCAGGCCGCATCTCTCTCTAATCACTCTATTCCTTATTCTATCTTTCAGTGACTAATCAATTTAAATATATACCTTGCATACATTACTGTTTAATTTAAAGAGAAAACCAAAACAAAGTGAAATAAATGTTAGGTAGTATAACAATCGACTGTCTCCCTTGCACTTTACGTAAAATCATGACTGTAGTATTCCGCGTTTGCATAACCGATTCCGTGATTGTTCACTTCCCGTCTGCACTCATTCTAGTGCATTGTATTATGCAAGGCTGCGTCACACGTCACTATCAGGCGGTAAGTTATAGAGACAACCCATTTGTGTACTAACTAGTGTGAAGGAGCGTGTCGCTGGAGGGAGAGCCGGCACCGCGCCGCGCGCCGCCCCCGACTGGTTAACCCACGCCCGCCTGCGTAAATTCTATAATTACACTTTCATCCTGCCCACATGTACATAAAGAATCTTTAGAAATATGTACCACTTTTGCAATTTATTATCATCATAACGCGTTGCATCAATCCTTTTCTTTACAAGTCGAACCGCCAGTTTTGTCACATGTTTGGAACGCTGTCACTCCCACATTGAGATTGATCAATCAAAAAGGATCGGCTGAATGGGATCAATAAGTATGGTGAATGTGGTGGGCGATCGGTCGTCGAACTGCGCGGGCGCAAGTCGGTGGTGCGCTCTAATTCAATTTAACGACAACCCATTGCGCACTAGGCCAAGAATCCGCCTCGATGCCACCCATATTTATTACTCAAGTGTTTTATATCACCGCTGCGCTGGCCCTGGCCCTGAGCTTTACTGATACAATCCCGGATTATATTACTAACTATAATTTTAAATGTTGTGTTGAGTAATGACTCGGTATTCATTTGACCATCACTTTGATTTAACGCTTAATACTGAATGGTTACCGCAATAATGTGGCATTCAAGCATTGAGTAAGTGGCGTTTTAAGTTAAAGGTTTATATATATTTAGGTGTATATATATTGCTTAGGATTTATGGACACCACACTATTAACTGCAAGCATTTAGACTTACGTACTGCCAGTCTCCCGGCTAATGATTTATGATTATGGAGAATAGCTTTCTATCTTTAGCTCGTGATAATTAAGCTGTATATTGTCTGTGACAATATTACCTTTAGCCGGGACCGGATCTGCAAGGATGGTCTGTGTCACCTTGAATGCCGGATGCCGGCGTACTGCCAGAGGAGCTATCGGCCGTCAATCGTATGAGCGTCTCGCCATATTATATTATAGTCGTCTGTCTGTTTGTCTGTACGGTCGCGAGGGCCGTTTTTATTTTACGACTATCCACGTCCGCTGCGCAAGTCCTCGTCCAAGGTCGATTACTTATAACCGATCTGTCGGTGCATCGTAACTATGCAATCAGTTCTACTCCTCTACATATTAATGAAAATACGCGATAGCGATCATATTAAATGGAAGGATCGATAGGATCAAAAAGATATAAACCGTTTGCGAGAATTTCAAGGGAAGAACGTGTCTCGTCTTAGAAGTGCCCAACGGAAATGGATTGGACGTGGGCGACGCCTACGGTGTGCGCGAGTGACCACTCCGAGCACACATCAAGTGACAAATTTAATATCATTATCTATTTCTGTAACTCCTCATCTCGGCTCGTTAAAATATATTTTCTGCTTGTTTGTTCCAGGTAAGTGGTGTTGGTAATCATCGTTACAATCTGCTGAAGGTCAAATACTTCATCAATCAATTAGAGCCGGTACGTAATTAATTAATATCGGACAGATTATATCTATCCTTATGTGTGAATCCAGTCACGTTAAACACGTGTTCACTTAGCTAATCACTTCACTAGAATTGTATTATACTTTATTGGACGTTGCGTTCTCCTTTCTCTGCGTCAGAATTTGTAACATTACTACTTATTTCCGCATCCGCTATTGTAACATTGTCCAGTGCAATTTAATAATCTCTTCAAGTGACAAGATGTATTAGAACAGTTTCACGGTTGGTATGTATCAGGGGAGCCAGTGTCGCCTCTTAATCAACACTTTTAAGGTTTAAAATTGTTTGGTATTAAAATTCAGTGGATCCCTTTGATGTAGAACGGGAATATCGACAAAGACGGATGTCCGGTGCCGGTCAGGATTTGTTTCACATGAACGTTGCGTCTCCCCGGGTTCGTGGAGATGAAGACTGCGATCGCACGATATTTTTTATACGTACAGCTTATAGCTGTTATACCCCGTCGGTCATTCTAATGTTCCGTTTCTAGAATATCATTATATTGTGTCCTTTCTAAGTTTCTTCTGACTTTTGACCAATGGTCTAATAGTCAAGACTAAGATTCTGTTGAATTTTAAATATGGTGCTAATATTTATATTAGTTGATGCAATGATATTTTGTAATGACGTTTATAATCGAGAGGCCGTAAAACGATGACCGAAAACATTGCTATAGTTATTTATTTGGCCCTATTTAATTGATTGTTTTGTCATTATCATTCTCGCTGCGATAAATGATTTTAGAATCTATGTAACGTCATTATATTTACGTAATATAATGACGTACAAAATCGATTTATGCTTTAACTTTTTCTAACCGATTCCATACTGATTTATTACGAGCTGTCAAAAAATATCTTTTGAAGTTTAATCTGCTGCTGAAAGCAAAATCATAAACGATGTTTGCTTAAAAAATTAACGTTAGTTGGTGTAGGAAGCGGGGAAAATGGGCCTTCTAAAATCCTTCCGGTCCTTTTAATATCGCGGATAGCAGCGTACGCGCATTTCAAAGGGCCAGTGTGTTTGTTCGACGATGCTTTGGTAAACATCATTTGTTATGCGGGTGTGTGATTTCAAGCTTTTGTGTTTTTAATGTACACTTCTAGAGTAGGGTATGATTTAATCGCATTATGTATGTACCTACTTCCGGATGTTTGAATTATAAAAAAACAAATGTATCTTAACTGACGTAATGGCCGTCGCAGCCAGTTAATTTGATTATTTTGTATAATATCCGTATCCGATTGAGTGACGATTTATTGTTTTTATTTCAACCGGCCAGGGTATTGAACTCGTGTCTCCAACATCTACAAAAAGTTCTATATTAGGTATTTTAGAATCTCAACAGAACTAGAAAATATATTTGCACCATTTTGTTGAGTATAAGTAATATTAAAATATTACCAGAATAATATTTTGTTTTGGTCTTACCTTCTGTAAGAAAATAGACTAAACTAATGTATAAAAATAGGTAACCTTCAGAGTTGTTAAAAGCGCAGAGACCCTAAAACCATATCAGCATTAATACCGTTAACATTTCGGTGTTCGGCGAGTTGAGTTTTGCATACAATGCCCAAGTTGATAGCTTGCGCAAGCGCAAGCGGTCATCGGGCCGGATGTGACGTGGTCGTGGCTGCGCCTGCGCCAAATTGTGCCTGGACTAGATAGCCTTTCGATGTCCTAGGGTAATCGAACGTGTGTAGCGGTTGTGACGTGTGTTATTTATTGAACGGAAATGACCCTGGTCAGGTCAGGATTATTAATACTTCGGTGAACGCTATTGTATAGTTAAACGGTTACAGAACGATTTAAGTGCATTTTAGACATGTTTTATACTATCAAGTGAAGATTCAGAATGTAAGAAATCGGCAGGTGTACCTTTTAAAACAAGTTTATGATTCTTTAAAGATTAACGTGTAACTGTAATTTTAATATTCAATAATTTTTTTCTTACATGTAGAGGTTTGGCTTCTGTGATGATCATAAATAAGATTTCATTGTTGGTACATTAATTATAGGAAAGACTGTCAATGTTTTTTAAATTAAAAATTGTAACAGTAATGAAACAAAAAGTATAATAATCAATTTTGCGATTCGGTTCGTGACTCAATTAATTTAATATACTATCAGTGTGACCCGCATGGCTAATTAAATATTAACAATGCGGGTCTTAGTAACCTAAAAATCGACAATCATTGCATCCGCCATGACAGTCATATTAGTACCTACTTATACGCGACGATATGAGGCACACTGAATCCTGCATACATTTTTCGACCATATAGTAGTTTTGGCGCACTCAGGACCAACGTATAGTAGCACTTGGCTTGTATCTCTTGCTGTTTATGTGTAAAGATAGCAGCTACCGAGGTGTTAGTGTCCTTGAATATTTGGCGGACGTGCAAATCGGCGCGCACGCACCGAATTGAAAAATAGCTAGTTGCTGCGTTCCAAAGTAGTATGGTGGTGACTAGTCCAGACTGAATGCTGTTTATATTGATCTAGTGCCAATCTATCACTGTACCACCTTTAAATCTCCGTCAAATTATTTTGGAAGTATAGGGCGGGTAGACATTTAATAATGAAGTTAGAACCCGTCTTAACTTATAGGTAATAAATTATTTACGCAAAGTTTACGCTGTCTTTATAAACTTCTATGTAAATATTGATTTGGAAAGGGAATATTGTGAGAAAATATAAACGTGATAGCCAGCCAGTATCTGTTAAACAAACCTGATTCCGCAACAGAGATCCTAGAGACTCCTCCTCGAAATATGCGTCTATGCTTTGATAGAGTGTGCGTGAGCTCCGATATCTCGTACCGTTGAATTAAGCATTTTTCTGCACCCACTCTCTTCCGGACCTTCTTATTCCTAGGACTCAAGCTCTGAGATTTAAACAACAAACAATGAGGTGAATTAATATTCTATTCTATTCTATAACATACACGCAACACCATCTAGCCCAAACTAAGCAGAGCTTGTACTATGGGTACTAGACAATGCATACATATATGATTTTTTTCGGTTCGTTTTTAATCGGTTCCAGTCAGACAATTAAACGACAGGAGACTCCTTAATTTTTTTAGTTCATAATACAGTAGGTATCGTGTCAACGAAATGTTAGAAGTTAGTTATATACTATTGTTTTGTGAGAGTATAAAACGTTTATACATAAAGAAGAGGCAAGATTTTACTCAAATGTTCTAGGTAACCTCGAAAGGCGCCAGACCAATTTGGATGAAGTTTACCGTTGCCATTATTTTTTGTTTGGCAAAAACACCTAGAAGTATTTCGGAGTGCATTAATTTAGTCGTTGCAATAAGACCATGTATATTTGTATAAAATAACATTAAATTATAATTCTTGTGAGATCATATTAGTAGCTAACTAAATTAACTTGCTATAGGGGACAGACATACAGGGTTGTAGTTTATAGAGTTGTAACTAAAGATAAGAAAATAATACTTTTCTATTTACTAGCTGACCCGCAAACTTCGTCTGCTTCACATAAGAGAATTTTGCCCGTTTTTGCAACATTTTTCATTGATCCGCTCCTATGGGTCGTAGCGTGATTTTATATAGCCTATAGCCTTCCTCAATAAATGGCCTATCCAAAACTAAAATAATTTTCAATTCGAACCAGTAGTTCCTGAGATTAGCGCGTTCAAACAAACAAACTCTTCAGCTTTATAAAATTAAGTATAGGGACCGTTAATAATCAGTGCTTACCGTAGTCTGTGGGCTCTTATAAGCAAGTACATTTATGGAAACCCTAGTTACCACAGCACCGCAACACATGTTGACTTTTATATTCGATCTTCTGTTAGAAAGAAGTTTTGCGGCTGGGTGCTAAAGGTTTGAGTACAGATTCGTCTGCGCCGTGGCACTAAGTAGGGTACGAATTGCTGCAGAATTAACATAACTAAAATAACTTAATAATTAATGTCAAAGTTAGAATTATATAGTTCTAAAATTTTTAGTACAGACTATGAGAAGAACGTCAACGTTGAACGTTGACGTTGCGTTGGCTGTCGTTGTGTGTATTACTGGCAAATGATTTATAACTAGCTGACCCGCGCAACTTTGTCTGCTTCACAAAAGAGAATATTCCCCGTTTTTCAACATTTCAACATTTGTCATTGCTGCTCCGCTCCTATTAGTCGTAGCGTGATATTATATAACCTATAGCCTGTCTCGATAAATTGGCTATCCAACACTAAAAAGATTTTTCAATTTGGACCAGTAGTTTCTGAGATTAGCGCGTTCAAGCAAACAAACAAACAAACTCTTCAGCTTTATAATATTAGTATAGATTGTCGTCACATTTTACGCTCGGCCACACAGTTAATCAAAAAAGTATATTTCACATCTAGCAAAGAGTTGTAGCTCTTGTAGTTGGTCGACGCATATCTGGGAAATGGTTGCCTCATAATTTAGACTTTATGTCTGTTGTCATAAACTACATTATCGCAAAAGATTTATTTCGCGTCATTAAAACTATTAGGATAACCAGTGAGCTGACCTCTTTTTAATCTGAAAGCTGGATTCCGCCTGGACATAGTTATCACATAACACATTATTATGTATTTGAGTTCATGCAATGTTACATTATAATTATTGCTTGTCAGTAGTGTTTGATTTACGCAGACATCTTAGTGCCATGGATTCATGGGTGTGGTTACTAACATCATTCGGTATTTTCACTCAATTATCTGTATTCTAGTTATAAGTGCTAAAATTCCAACTAGCATAAATTAGCTTAGATGGTTAGGTAAAAGTAGGCCTTCTTTATAGATCAGACTTATTTCGATCGGAAATACTCATTTAGAAATTATTTTATGCTTTGTGATTGATATCTTCAGTAAACAGTTCCATGATGATCTTATAAACTATCAGCATTTCAGACAATCATCCCACTACGTTTTTATATTGTTTTTTCGTTGGTAGTTAGTATTAGATCTAGTCTAGCCCAGTGCTCATATGTTGCTGGGTGGTCCTGAACAAGGTCAGGCTTGATGAAAACAACGCGAACATGCGCACGCGCATGCATCGCACGGAGGCGCGGACAAACGATGCCGGTGCTCGACATCCGGTCACAAGCTATGTAAATTAGCGTCACACTTCGACATGATACGATTGTACTGTCCTTGGTACTGTTTAAATGCGTTTCATTTTTATTGTTACCCGATTATACTTGGACGTTAGAGGGTACTTTCACACTTTCTCTGTTTGCTCCTTTTTAGTGTGGCATCCGTTACTTATACCGTCTATTGCACTGTTGCAGACTCTGCGTTGCCACTAACATTTTTGGCATTTACTGTCAATAACATTCTTATTAAGCCGGTGCATTATCGCACGTTCGCCACTGGACGTAGCAGACTACCTTATTGGTTTAATGGCGTCAGAGTGACATTGAATTGATGATACTGTATAAAAATCTTGAAATGTTAACAACCAAGAATATAACTGGCAATTAATCTATTGTACGATGCGGATATAGCGAGTTGTAGTTTGACATTTGTAGTGGAGCCGTTATTATTACTAGCGTTTACACTACTCGTTTAATTACTTGCGCTGCTTCAATTGGTATAATTATTTAATGAGAGAACTGGTTGGAATGTGACGTCATCATAGAGATGTAGCAGGGTATTGTGAAATGATTGGTGCTTATTGATAAGATTAAAAGGTCGAACTTACACCAACTTACGAAAGTTGTTTTTTTATATGCTTAATAAATACCTGTTTGTTAAGGCTTAACAAAAGTATTTATATGGATAACCTAGTGTAGGGGAGAGCTACTTTAATTGGCGTATGCATTTAATTTACGTCTTTATATATAGTTATATTTAAAATAAAATTACACATAAGATCTAAATGTTCGACGAAATATTTTTAAGAACATCTTCAGTGTGATATATTTGTTGCTAGCTAAGACACTTCTTCTCCCTAGCCTTTATTATTCCCAAGTCACTTGTGGTCGGCTTTTCTGGTCTAACCGGATTTGACTGGATATCAGTTTTTTACACGGAGCGGCTGCCACCTGATCTCCGCAACCCGAAGGCTAACGATACCCTAAGGCTAGACTAGTGTCAGGATATTAGAGGGTACTGACTTTCCCAATAAAGACTGCCGTAGATGTTCATGGCAGCCGGGACCAGCGGTTTAACGTGCTCTCCGAGGCACGGTGCAGGCGATAATTGTCAATCAATACGCACATAATTTCGAAAAGTCATATAACTTCCGAAAGTCAGAAGTGCGCGACGTGGGTTCGAACCCGAGACCTTTTGCATTGCAGTCTGTTGGTCTCTCCACTGAGCTATCGCTGCTAGCTAAGACACTAGACATAGAAATATATCGGAGAGAAACTTGACACGATAGCCACAGCACAGCATTGATCATTTTGACAATTATTACGAGCCGTACGTAAAAGTGGACCTCGCTGGTCGGTGATGATGAAAAATAGCAATACTACAATTAACTATACTAGCGGTCGTCAAGTGGCCGAAATTCGGCCATAATTGATTTAAATTTTGAGTTTGATCATTATTATCATTTTATTGTCTATATACACATTTCATTTAGTCACATTCAGTCAGTCAACATATGTAACCATAGTTACGAAGAATTCTACGACCTCAGTCGAACAATGCCGAAATACTACGAACGCGATTCAATTGCTTGTGTCAAATGTATGGTTGTGTGCGTGTAGTATAATTAATGTTAAGTTATATTGTAAGTATGTATTTCCTTTTTAAACTGTATCTGTGGCAAATAAACGGTTTTTCTTTCTTTCTTTCTTTCATTAATTGCATGTATTTCTAATGCATAATTTATAAATATACTTGAATTCGCCACTCCTTCTCCATATAAACTTTAACTGTGCCAAATTTCTTACTCCTTCGCGCAATTTTCATAAAAAGGGGTACAAACTTTTTGCATCACGTATTAATATATAGATTATCAATGTTGCCAATTAAAAATGTTTGCATATCACCACAAAGTTTCTATTCAAGATCGATTGTATACGATGTCATTCATTCAACAGTGTATTCGAGTTCATCGGTACAAATGCGCACAACATTCATGTGCAACACACGCAACAATGTAATCTAATGTAATTATTGTGTTGTAAGCCGGAACGTCGCTTTCAATAGCGAATAAATATACCATAAAGTTGTGTTGTCTGTGGTTACGTAGGTACGCGACGCGACTAGAATTGCCACATGGAAATATGTAGAAGTGAATTGTCCTCAATGCTTTCAGCTGCAAGCTTACCTTACCCAAATACATCAAACTTAAAGAAAATAGCGCCACAGTGCGCATGTTTTCGAAAAAATGGGTCCTCAGGCAGCCCTACTCTCAGTTCTCTGCTACAATCTACCACAATCGGCTTAGCGTAGATAGCCTTAAAAACATAACAAAGTTACATTGGCATTCATAAGATTAGTTTAGATGAAGTAGATCACCAATATGTATTATGTGTGCTAATTTCAAACGAATTAATAGAAGATATACATATATACATTTATTTACTTTTGTATCTTTCAAGTTAACTACGAATATACTCCTTGATTGACGATCTACGACGAATCGCTTAAAAGCGTAATATATAAGTGCAGGACAACATAAAAAAACTGATGGGCTAATTTTCAGCATAATTTATATTTCAGCGTTTTTGTTGAACAAGGTTATTGTTGAAACAGAAAGAGCCACTGCGCTATTAATGTGAATAAAAAAATGAAGATGACAGTCTTCATTTATTTATTTACATTTGGGCACTAGTCTCAGTCGATAATAAACTTAATTATCGCTTTGGTATGTTTAGAATATTATAATACTATTAGCTGTCCCGACAGACTTTGTCCTGTACAAAAGAAAAAATAAATAACATTTTTTTATCAAAATCGGTCCCGCCGTTTAGGAGGAGTTCAGTGACATACACACGTACAGTAGAATTATATATATAAAGATAGAAGGAATAATTACGGATTAAGTACTAAACAGTACAGTAAACAGTAATAATATCCGCTGCCTAATGTACCATAGAGTGACCCATTTTCGTAAAGATATAGTTAATTTCTACGTTGGTTATTTTTGTTAATCTACTGTATATATTACTTACATTACGCTATATCGTCGCTTTTCCACAACATGAACATTTCGCATTTATCGTATTAGTATATTCGGATAAGCAAACTATTGCACCGGCTTAAAGTTACTGCAATAACCACTAGCGGTCCATGCGAGAAATTTTCCTCACGATCATATTACTGAACGAAGTTTGCCAATATCCCTGCATCGAGACCTCTAGTGGTTCATAATTGATGCCTCGTCGGTGAAACCGTTTAGTTAACACTTTGTGAAATTGGTTTTTCGATAGAGCACGTTGTCGGCCGATGTCAAGTATCTCGTGAAATGTGAAGTTGGGTTTTCTAGGTTATAAACGACTAAACGATAAAAGTGTTCTTTAGAACTAATAAAGATGATCTAGGATACTGCTTAGATGGATTTGGGGTTAGGCCAGTGACGTAACCGTTAACCAATGTGCACCCGAAAGTAGCCAAGAATACTGTTGCGGCAGATCTCGGAGATATACAGGCTTCCGGATTTACTGCTTTATTATTCGTATATTTATGTACATTACATATATTAAAGATTTGCAGCTCTAATCTCGTACACATAAAAACCGCCAAAACGTTTCATGTAAGTAAGTGGCACTTGTAAAGGCATCGCGTATTAAGTGATGATTAAAGAAAATTTGATGTATTTGCTTCCTAAAGTTTATAGCATTTTATTTAGAGTTATTAAGTTGCTTCTTTGATCTATTATCTATTTATTAATCGCGTCGATATCGCATTAAAAAGCTTAACAGTTAGCTTGGGTACATTACAGACGGCACAATATAACTCTCTCCAAGTAAGTTAAATCATTGTTTAGCAGTGTGTTTATTAAGTACTTTTTACATTGGGTAATTGTTGTTATAAAGGGAATGTTATCGAATTTTCGTCTATACTAATATTATAAAGCTGAAGAGTTTGTTTGTTTGGTTGAACGCGCTAATCTCAGGAACTGCTGGTTCGAATTGAAAAATTATTTTAGTGTTGGATTGCTTATTTATCGAGGAAGGCTATAGGCTATATAACATCACGCTAGGACCCACGGGGGCGGCGCAGTAACTATAAACGCGGGTGAAACCGCAGGCACAGCAAGTCTTTAAATATAGGTATAAATACTTTATGTAGAACCGTCTTTAAAAGGCAGAGGCTGTATTTATAGAGGCCTGTATCTAAGGTTAATTATGCAGGACAGGCGTGTAATTTTATCGCTTTTGTAGTGTTATTTCTGTTGTTTTATGACATTCAACGCAAAGCAAATATTTACCTCATACATATAACATTGAATAGGTATCTTTATTCAACAAACTCAAAGCAAACAAACTGTCATGTCATGTGGTACTTAATTGCTTAAAATGCAATACAAATACACGAAGCATACAAAAATGTTCATAAAATCGTACGTAGTCACTAATTTCATAATTTACACATACAATTATAAGGTTTGTCACGACATAATATTTCGTTATGTCTCAAAAGGCATTCACTGACGTGTGAATGAAGATAATTATAAAAAAGGCGTAGAAAGTTCGAGAAGCTCTGTGACGTAATGGGGGTAGTGCACCAGACGGTGACAGCGATGGTTTATCGGCTTACGGCATTATCTTCGAAAGGGATTAGAGATGGTTTTGGAGCTTAGTCTGTAAGCGTATGTCAAATTTGAAAGCTTAAGCTAAGCTAAAGTGATGTTCAGTATGGCATTGCAGCCTCAACCATGTGAAAGATGGTATTAAAATTTATATTGAAAATTGTGTTGTCAACGTCTACCCTGTGAGCAAGTGCTATATGTAATATGCCAGACTGCTTTGACGATCTAATGGTTTACACATACAGCACACGCGCTAGAAAGAAATTGCATTTCAGCAATTTAGAGTCAGGAACTAACAGACGGGATGACCTTAAACATGAAACCTGGATCGTAATTTCCAAAGTGTGGATATGTTAGTCAGTCTAAATCTTTTGGGAGATACACGTGTGGTCTTGTTATAAATTTAACATAAATAATGCACAAAAGGCTTGCTACCTCAGATCTGCGTATCTGCCTGCCTAGTGGCAGTTATCCATAAATTAAATATTGGATATTCTATGATCATATATTATTGGTGCCCGGTCAACCTGTACGTGACTTAAGAGAAGCCGAAAGGGTTGCTAATACATCCTGTTTGTATGGGTCGAGACTGTGAGATTTGTTTTGTGTTTTATTTTTTATATTGGCTACCGTTTTTCGTTTTTGTTCCTCAATTTTCGTAATTAGTAGCACGATGTGTTGTAAGTCTACTGACAAAAGGGGAAGTTTCCAATTCGTATAAGTGTGTGGATTACAAGGTAGCTTATGCCCCAATATAAATTGCCTTTGTTAAAAGTTTGATATTTCTACTGATACGCAAGATAATCTGTTGTGTCGATAATGCTTGCTTTTTTTCGATTTAAGTAAATATTTAACGTTATTTAAGTTTCGGTTAAACTTAACTTCTACAATATTTTTCGTTGCAGCTTTTTTATATCGAGTTGTTTATTTTCGGATTGTTACGCATCAAATAACTTAATATTATGATGTATTTGATCTGCTTACTGGTACATAAGCTGGCCAGATAAGGTGAGATGCTCGGTGTAGGGTATCTGTAACTAGAGAATGTATGCACGAAGGGGTCTCGCTAGAGCCACACTCGGCTATGTGGATTAATTAATATTAACGACCGTATTACCATAATTACATCCAAACCAAGATAAAGCGGATTACTACCTCCATATAAAATCCATTATAATATCTTAGCGACCCTTTTACAGTTGCATTCAATACTTTTACAGAAAATAAACACTTAAGGCTCATATATACTTTATAAATTGGTTGTTATTGTGAATTTTATGAGTGCTAATAATCGCGATTGTCTGTAACCGGACACTGTGCGTTGTCATATAAAATCAGCGTGTTGTTAAAATGTGAAGATGTGTGGTTTAGCAAGAAAGTACGAAACAGGAAGTTTCACATGTCGTTCAACAGTTTAGTGCGCGACACGACGGCTGGAGCGTCATTCGCGTGTCATCGTAACATAAGTGCCTACTGAAACTAAAAACGAAACTGCTTGTTAAACCGGACTCAATTAAAGAATAACAGATTTTGAGAGCAGTTTTATATAAAACTATATAACATAATATATTATTGTTTAGCTTAATATAACTTGCCTTTAAAGACCACCATAAAAAATCGTATATCTTTAAAACCAAAAGTCATCAACTTGGTTTATCTGAGAACCAGCCATGTTTAATTGTAATTTTGACGGGTGCATAATTGCAAGGTTCCGGACGGTACTCCCCGCGTGGGAACGAATGGTCGCCTCGTTCGTTAGTAGGTGCAGTCCGTGCAGTCCAGGCCAGCATCGCTGACAGAACGATATGGACTTCCGCGACGCTCGCGTGGGAATATGCAGGATATCGATTGTATCGGTATACACTCACTGTACCAGTGCCCACTTTGCATGTTTACGATAATGTACCTAGATTATAAACACAGGAAAGTGGGACTACGCAGTTGTTTTCTTGTTAATTACTGCTTGGGATTCAAATAGTCTATACTAATATTATAAAGCAGAAGAGTTTGTTTGGTTAAACGCGCTAATCTAAGGAACTACTGGTTCGAATTATAAAATTATTTTAATGTTGGATAGCCCTTTTATCGAGGAAGGCTATATAACATCACGCTACGACTAGTAAGAGCGGAGCATCAATAAAAAATGATACAAAAGCAGGGAAAATTCTCTTTTGTGAAGCAGACAAAGCTGCGCGGGTCAGCTAGTTTCAGTATAAAAATGTAAATATTATACTTAAATGATAAGTTTGCATGATTCACATTTTTAGTAATGGAGTACTGCCGTAATCTAAAGAACTGATGTTTTTTGCACTAGTTAAATACGTAAAGTCAACTAAGGTTAATACATTTGAACTGTAATGGACCGCCTACATCAATCTAGGAGGTATGATTTCTGAAACCGTTTTGTTTTGTAAAAAGGTTTTATGTTAACGGTGACATAGATAAATAGGGTTGTCTTGCTTATTACATTAATTATTTAAATCAAATGAAACACTCACGAGAATTATAGCAATAAAAAAATTTACATTCTGAGGAAAAGTCTATGCGCAATCAACAATTGAGAATCCAATAATCGATAATTATTTTTCTTATTTTCTTTCTTTTTCAATTATCAACTCCCGCACTAGGAATAAATCCCGTTTTGCGGAAGACTTTACAAACATTCAAACAACGGACACACACACGAACAACCAGACTCGAAACAATAATTTGTGAATCACACAAATTTTTGTCCCGGGTCCCGTGTTCCCCCACACATTCGGCGCAGTGTCGACCACTTACACCTCTATGCCATTTGTGCAGTCTCTCACTCAGCAGGGAGTAGTGTTTCTTCCTTGGGACTGGCAGCAAAACTC
Source organism: Catocala fraxini (assembly GCA_930367265.1). Classification (NCBI taxonomy): domain Eukaryota; kingdom Metazoa; phylum Arthropoda; class Insecta; order Lepidoptera; family Erebidae; genus Catocala; species Catocala fraxini. The sequence goes on from OV884032.1 coordinate 1,275,336, forward strand.
TATTTTAGACGGGTCTTTTTCAACACGCTAGTTATGCAGTAGTCCAATATCTTACGGTAATAAGTACTATTCGATGCGCCGTATGCCATTTTGCCATCTTCAATGTTTACACAAGCAATTTTAAATAGTCCATAGTAGTCGGCCATTTTTAGAGTTTCGCAAGATGGTACAACAAACTAAATAGCGCCACTACTAAAATAATAAAAATTAACAGAGTTCATTAAACAGATAAGCTAATAAAAAGCATACCACTACTTTTATTATCAAACTGTTTCTTTAACTGTTTCACCAAAATCGCACGGCCCACTGCAACAATTGAACGGAAGCGAATTGCAAAGATAAATCCGTTCCCTGCGTAGACAACGCATCAGTACTTATCATGTGGGAATATAACGCTCCACTTACGACTGCACTCTGTTATATGAGCTTGTGAATGACATTAATATTGTATGCACACTGTTTAAAATGTATGGTGTTGTAGCTTAAATTAGTTATTTGGATGCTGAAGCGCTTTAGATTTGTCAAGAGCTTTTGATTCGGTATGTCACGTGGGCGTCGCCGTTTATGAGCTTATAAATGTGCCTCAGTGCAATTAACATTTTAATTAAACGACTTCGTGTGACTGCCCAATAATGTAAATACATATAATTATTGATAAATAATGTTAGGGACTACAGTCCTAATTTATTTTAGTGCTTATCCTTTTGATGTCATGATGATTCATTTGGAATAAATTCTTGTATGAAACATTTTATTTTGAAACTGGTAATCGATGTTGAAATAAATTGTCTATATAGGCATGTTCGTTTTCCAAAAGTAACACCGCATATTTATTTTGATTGCTAAATAGCAATATAATATTTTATTTTTGCTTATGCATAAAAACACATATGTTTTTTTTTATGCTTCAGTGCCTTTGTAATGTTGTTGTTTGGAAATGTAATTGAGTAATATCGTGTGTCTTTGTTCTCTCAATCGTAAAGAACTCAATATTGTTTTGGCAAGATGTATTATTTTAGAAGTTAAAACTGAGTTTTAAAAGTTTCCATTCAAATTTAAACATGTAGGCATTTTTAAATGCTATCCCTTTTTTAAATAACTGTTGATAATGATAAACTGTTTTAGAATAGATCTTCTTCTCCCTAGCCTTTATTATTCCCAAGTCACTTGGGGTCGGCTTTTCTGGTCTAACCGGATTTGACTGGATATCAGTTTTTACACGGAGTGACTGCCAACTGACCTCCGCAACCCGAAGGCTAACGATACCCTAAGGCTAGACCAGTGTCAGGATATTACAGGGCACTGACTTCCCAATAACGACTGCCAAAGATGTTCATGGCAGCCGGGACCGACGGCTTAACGTGCTCTCCGAGGCAGGGAGCAGGCGATAATTGTCAATCAATACGCATATAATTTCAAAACGTCATATAAATTCCAAAAGTCAGAGTTGCGCGACGTGGGTTCGAACCCGAGACCCTCTGCATTGTAGTCTGTTGGTCTCCCCACTGAGCTATCGCTGCTGTTTTAGAATAGATATACTCTATTAATTATTTTTACTATTAATAAATATTTTATTTATATTATTAGTTTATGTATTTAAAAGTAGACATTTATTTAAGTTAAACGGATTACCTAAATAAATATCCACTTTTAAAATAGATAGACTGAGATCGCCTGAAACACGGGTCTAACCCAGTTCAGGCAAGTAGCTTATAATAATTTAAAGATGTTAAATTATCTTTTCTTGCCATTGCTATGATTATTATTTTAGTTATAAACTATTTTATTAAGGCATTGAGTTATTGTTAGATATTAAGATTTAATTTAAAGATGATCCACCAATTTACTCCTTTTTTAGCCGAATAATTTATTTTTTATTATTTATTTATACACCTAACTCTTATATGTCAATCATAATATCTGTAATATAACAACGCTCGTTTATATCTTTAGTCCAAAACTTATTAACTCCCTGTTCATTTTTTTTATCTGATGTTTCGAATGCATGAGTGAGACTGTGAGACAATTCGAAGGAACGTAAGAATGTTTGGGCTATTCATTGGCCGGTACAAGTTGCCTGATGGCACGGCATCGGTTAGATAAAGATTTATCCAGGAATGTGGGCGCGCGGGACGCGGCCGCTTGTCGCCAGACCACCGTTAACGGCTCACCTGTCTACCGTCCACTTCCCTTTCCCAGAAAAAATGGTAACATCTCTAATATAACGACCGCTGCGTCTGACTGAGTGACGCCACACGATACAGGAAACCTCACCTCCATTATACAACATCTAGACTCTACACAATTAACGAGGAATTCTAACAATTAAAATGTTGAAAGATTAATGTTGATAGCCTCAGAACACCTTGGAATTTTCATGATGCAATTTTTAGCGCGCATTCACCCAATTTCCCCCCAACAGGCACATATTAATGTTTCAAAAGCCTTTGTTAATTCTATTCTCACAATATAAAACAAAAATTGGAAACTCAGATAATGAGACTGCACAATCACACGCCACCTGTCTGCGAATTATGTTTTTGCACAACCATTGTTTGCAAATATGCAAGAATTAGTTCCCACATTATACTCCGAAATTGTGAAGATTGAGTCAAAACATGGAGGTGCTAATAAAGATTATGATAATCAGACAAAGATTATGATAATGTTATTGTTGCCGCAAATAAAATATAGTTGCGTTAACGAATAGCTGTTTATAGGCGGAAATCCTAGCCAGCAACGACCTTTGACATTTGGTCGCGGATCACGGTCAATGGCACGCGATGGGTCTCCAAGGCGAATCGTTCGAACAAGCACGTTATCATCTCGTTAAAACTTACAAGCCGTATAATCGGTTATTATTAGTTCGTCGAGTTGTTTTTCGCCAATTGAATTCTCGTAGTACAGGAAGCGCGTGTAAGTATTCGGTTTGTTGAAAGGCCGCGCGCGACAATGCCGCCACAATTCGGTGAAGGTACTTCGACGTCCAAATTATAATAACTGTTATAACTTTTGTCGGGCTCTCGCGCATAAATATTCTGATTAAGGACCTAATTTGTATTGCCTTCGGTTACAATGATGTCATTGATATAGATAAAAAAAGATTCCTTTCGTCGCATATTGGTTTTATGAGCTTATATTTCGCCAGGTCGTGGCGTGCACTTTATTGCAATCTTGCAGTGAATGTAAATAAGCGTATTCTCGTTATTTTCCCATGATTTATTACATTTATGTGCTGACTGATCACATTAGTCGACTACCCGATTAGGGCATTTGTATTCGTTTTGCATATGTGGAGGTCGTTCGTCCCGGTTCTCGTCTGATGTCGCATATTCTTTTGCATGCCGCACTCTGAATCCCGATTCAGCTTGCGTATTTGTATTAACACGTTGAAAGCACTACGCTCATTGAATACTTTATTGAATGGAGTTAAAACTTGTAAATCCCCGGCATTCATAACTGGTTCGTTTACCCTATCCAACTTTCCATATCGCTCGCGTATGAACGTAGGTCAACATGAATTCAAACCTAACGTAAATATTGGCATCCTTCGAAATATGTGGACTAGGCATAGAGAATCCCAAAATTGGTAGACGAATTTACAACAGGCGTTACGTGTCCGGAATCGTAGTAGCGAAGTACCAGTCGATAACCGGTCGATGTCGATCGGCGAGGATGTCGCTGGCAACGTTCCCATAAATTCCGCGGAATCGTACGAGATTTATAATGGCGGCAGCGTAACGGTGGGCGCGACGCGCATGCCGAACGCACGCGCCTACGTGCCGCGTCACTCCTGAGTGTCACATAGTGTCGCACTCACCACGCACCACACACCACCGCCACACTGGCGCGCCGAGCACCGCCCCCGCATTGACACTCCATCGCCTGTCACACAGTTGTCACATCGATTAGTATTGTTCCATATTTGGCGCGGTGCTAAACCTTCTCTAATTGGCGATAAAAAGTGATTAAAGTAAATATTTTTCTTAGGTTTACTATTCTCAGGTAGGGTTTATTGATCAGCTCTCTAATATGATCGCACTACAGATAAGTTGTTTTGCTTTCGTAACTGCGAACATCGTAAAATGTTGTCATCTCCACATATGGTCTACGCGAGTTGCTATTTTATTTACTTCAAACAGAATTGTGGCAGCGTCATATATTAAAATCAGTGATGTGTTTTTTATTATCGATACATGTTTACCTACTTGAGGAATCTAATTTGCATAATTAAAGTTTGCACATGTTTGTTAATTTGTTTTTAAACACATGTTTACTCGTATTTCATTCTATCATTACAACATTAACGATGCCAATTTGTATGAATGAAGTGTATCCAGTCTGTCCAATGTTACGTATAGGTGTGTTGTACCTGTGGAGGTGTAGCGCTTAGAGTATATTGATTTCGCCCCCATGCACTTTCTAGTTACTCCATATTGTAGTGTTAGCTAGCAAACATAGTGGGAGTTTATTGACTCGTGGAGTGCGGGGCGCGCGCGGGCTGCACGACCGGTCGGCATGCGGCAGGTTGGCGGATGTAGGTGTCCGCAAATATTAGCACTTGCCTAATTCACTACCAACGATACGTTTACTTTATTACCTAATCTGCTAGTTAAATTAATATTTTCGTTGTCACCTACACTCACCTTTAGGATCAACATTCCACCTTATTTAATTACAGCGTAGGCGTAGTCATACGACGTCCCACTGACAAGAAGTCGTTATTATTGAATGGGACGACTGTCAACAGAATTAGAGATCGGTCCCGATCGAGGATTATAGATAACGCCATCTTTCATAACAATGCCATCGTAAGAGTTCACTGACACTGTTATAATAGTTTGAAGTGACAAGACGTCAGAATAATTTATGATTACGACACGAGGTATCTGAAACATGCGTTTTGCGGCGAGCTGCGGTGCGGGCATGCGCGCGCGGCCGCGTCGAGGTCGCGATCGATGCGCGTGCGCAATATGAATGAATGAATCCCCCCACTCCGCCCCGCCAACCACACGATCAATGGATCGCACGTGGCGATCGATTAAGCTTTAATCTAAACGTAGCTTGCTTTATGTTACACATATCTAAATATTTTAATTGTGTCTATTGAATCATTCAATATAGCTATGTTAATCAATCCTATATGATAATGTTTGTATGTGGACATCTAATTAGGATTAAACCAGATAAGGTACATATATTAGATAGAAAACAAGACCAATTTCAATGTTGACTACTTACATAACTCATTAAAAGGCAAACAACAAAAGTTAATTCAACTTCCTGATCTCAATTTCTAATCTGCCGCTCGTAGCTCGTTGACAATGGTATCAATCTCGAGTACTTATCTGCGATTGGGTCGATCACTTGTAATTGACAGCTAAATGCCCTATTAGAAGTGGACACCATAATTGAGTGGCCGGCATTGCCATGATACACTCGGAGTTGCGGCCGCGCCTCCTACACACTTCTATCGTTTGAATTACATCTTTGAGATCTGAATTTGTTTTCTCAACCATGATAATAACAAAGTGAATAAACGAATACAAATACTTCCTATACATGCCGTTTTCTTCCATCAATGGAGTTATTGGTACGTATACGTATCTATCGCTGTAGAAGGTGATAACGGCAACCCGTCTAAGCCCTTATTGGGCAACTGGCGCGGCTAACCATTGTGGGAGAGGCATGGCTAACGAATGTGCATGGGCGCAATGTTTTCCGGCCATATTGAGTGGCCCTTATGAGGTGACAACCATATCAAACGGCCAGATAATATCACGCCATATTTGGCATGGCGGTGACGCGGTTGTACATGGAACAAGGCAAGGTTGCCGCTGAGAGCTGAGATACTTTACGCCTCTTAGTAATTAAACTCTTTAACTGCTTTTAAAATATGGTAACGTCACCCACTCATTTAAACATAATATACTCTCATTCACATGCTAATGAATATTCTATTATAATGAATCACAATAAGTTCCAATAGAATCTGATAGTGTTCCAGGGGCCTGCGTACGCGCATACTACTATTGCGATTATACTAATGAGTCACGCCGGATTTACATACGGTGTCGGCGGAAAATCATTGAAGGTCAAGCTGTTGAGGTTGCCATTTCCACGAAGCAACGTGATCAATTAAGATAAACATGTGAATTGGTTTGCAGACAATCGTAATTAAATTTGGTCAGTTCAATTGCTCGGTATATTTTCGGAAATCAAATAGGAGGTCTTGTGTTATCAGTTTATCACTATAGAAGGACTGTTGAATCTATTCAATTCTTAGTTATTATAAACGGAGAGGGAATAAGTGAAATATATGAGATAAAGGGAAATAATATGCAGGAAGCAAAAGAGTATAGGTTGTGGCTTTGCTTTATTTATGTGGCTTTGCATCCAATATCAGTCGCATTGACACATTCGTCATACTGTTGACAGTGGAGACGATAAGTGTCGACGTAACATATCTGTGTAGGTGCTAATGGACATAGCCGAAGCTTTGTCCGCAACTTTCAATATTCGAGTTGATTTGTGCCCACCCTTTGGAATTTTAAGTGGTCTTTACTCGTAAAATTAACCGGTCCTTAATGGACCTTTTGAATTAATGGAAAGGAATTTTAAAATAAGTGTACACCGTCGGCCAATTTTATGATGGCGGCCGTAGGTTCGTCACTCATTTGTTGGATTCGTTTCGGCACTGGTTCAATTGTTACGGTTTCGTTTTCTGGCCGAGTGTTATGGAAAGACTTTCACTTAGTAGAAACGTGTTTTTGCCAGGTGTGTTCTGAAACTTCTGCTAATTTACTTTAAGTGAAAAGAAGTAGACACAATTCGTACCTGTAAATGCCAACAAAGTTATACCAGGATGCGAGGATAAAAAAAAGTTGCTTTACGTTCTCAGGATAAAGAAGCTGTTGATACGCTAAAAGGGAACCATGTGAAGTGGAAACAAAGCATCGTTCGACGTCGACATCTCTAAACAAGCTCGTGAAACTGTCATATCGTCACTTGGCTAATGGGACTCTGTCATCGAGCCGACCCCTTTAAACTCTCGTTTCCTGACTTGGAAATGTAATTTCGTTTATTTTAAGACGGATACGGTTAACTATCAGCTCTATTTCGGGATCTAATAAAAAATATGTGTTAAGTACTTTGTGATTTTGGTGATTATAGCTAGGGAGAATATGTTTAGGGGGTCATTATCTGTCATATCTAAGACATCATCATCAATGTTTAATGTTATTTTCACCAGTGTAGCCAATACGTAAACAAGCCTTTCTTCATGAAAATAGTTTTTTATCGTATTTACTTAAACACAAGAAACGCCACAACTGTCAACATCACTGACAACCACACTGTTTACTCAAATCGAGGATACGAGGTGTCTGTAACAGACAGACATCGTGTGAAACTGAGGGGCCCACTTAAGATGTATCATGAGACTTGTAAAAAACTCACTTAAAACATTGGGGCGTAGGCGTAAAGTGACAGATGTGTTCAAGGGGTCGAGGAATGACCGTTTAACTTTTAACTGCTGGCTTCCGCCAAACGGACGGTTAGGTGACACATTGGCCTTGCAGTTCTCGTTGCAGTGATAATCTTATGCGCTCCGTGATTCATGTAATACTATTTGTAATTTAATACGCAACGTGTTTCGTTTTGATGCGTGACTTTATGGCTCCTTTTTGTAGTGTGTCGAGACTCGAGACAAAGTTGTCTTAACAGCGTCGTTATTGTGTGCAGTGGCTAATAAACTAGCTACTGCCTTCCTGTGAATTACCAGTACGTGGCTACATCCAGGTTTAATTCAACTCTCAGTATTATAGTTGTAGTTGCAAAAACCAAACACAAAATTCTTTTTATTACGAACATTTTGATAAGATAGCAAGTTATTTATGCCACTTTCGTAGATTTTATTAGCAAAAAAGTATTGATTGGCTTGATAACATATCCATTTTCTGCTCTAGCTTTGTTACATCTATGTATATAAGTATATAAGCCATGTGAGAGACTTGAAAAACGCTAACCATTCGGAAAAAGGTAATTGCATCTTAATATGAATAAAATGGTTACGGTTAACTTTAATGCATCGTTACGTTTAGCATCCGGACGATGAATTATGATGTATGTTCTCAAGGTATATCGAATACTGTTTATTATTTCCTACTCCCGTAGTGCACTTTCAATTCAATTTCAATTCAATTCAAAATTTTATTCATTAACAATTTTTACATTGTGTTTGAATTAGTACATAGATAGTTCAAAAAAGCAATAAGAATCGGAAATGTCACAATGCAATTAATAAGTAATACACAATAATACAATGAATGATAACAAAAAAAAAAAAAAAACATTAAGTCAATACAATCAAAAGTGGTCAATAATAAGTTAGAAATGAAAATAATAATGTCAATGATAAAATGGTATTAATAAATGTCAATAGGATAAGATATAAAATAACAATCATAATGTATGTAAATGAATTAAAATTTATATTGATTGTAATTTATTATTGATCTTCCATATCACTGAAAGTACACTTTGGCATGTCATCTACAGAATATAAACAACCTTTCAGTAGAAATGTTTTAAGCTTGGTATTAAAATTACTTTTATAGAGCAAGCTCTTCAAGCCAACGGGCAACTTATTAAATAATCTGACAGCATTGTAATGACTACTGTGCTTCACTATATTCAGCTGTGGTATACAGTTAGACTGAAAATCCTTTCTGCGCGTAGACTCTCTTTGATGGCGTTCTTCCTGTGTTTCATATTTATGAATGTTTTTTGCAAAATTTGTTAGTAATACCAGTATGTAAAGACTCGGCACAGTTAAAATGTCTAACTCAACAAAATATGGTTTGCAAGACACGTCCTGTTTTATGCCTACAATCGTTCTAATCGCCCTTTTCTGCAGAATGAACGCTCGGGAAATGTTGTAATTATAGCTACCTCCCCAGAGTAATATGCTGTATCTCAACTTAGACTCTATTAGAGCATAGTATACCATTTTTAAGTATTGAGTACTAACTACATCCCTCAAACTTCTTAGCACGTAGCATGCAGAACTGATTGCACCTTCCAAACTTGTGAGCTCATATTTCCAGTTCAGAAACTCGTCAATATTAACTCCAAGAAACTTCGTAGTTTTATAAGTATTTACCGATTCACCATTTATGACACAATCAAGTCTATCACTATTCTTAGCTGTCGACCGAAACAGCATGATGTTAGTTTTATTGATATTTAATGTAAGACTATTTACTGAAAACCAATCATAGAATATTCTTATAGCCTCGTTTACTTTCAAACTTAAGCCGTTTATATTTTCTGCTGATATAATAGCATTAGTGTCGTCAGCAAACATAATCGGTTCAATATCTCCCCTGGAAATATTTATAACGTAGGGTATTAAATCATTAATAAAAGTAATAAAGAATATTGGGCCGAGTATTGAGCCTTGTGGAACGCCAGTCAAAATTGGGTTCATTTTTGACTTGAAAGTTTCCCTGCAATCATATTTGTTATTAGAATTGTTGCCATTAGCTACTGCATCAATTTCGACAAACATCTTTCTATTTTGCAGATATGATTGAAACAATTGCCCCGCATTACCCCTAACTCCATAATGGTCCAATTTTTTCAAAAGCAGTTCATGGTTGATAGTGTCAAATGCAGCACTTAGATCTAGGAAGAGCCCGGCTACTTTGTTTTTCAGGTTCATTTTATTTACAACATCCCCGACTAGTAACTCAATAGCGTCTTGAGTGCCGACTCCCGTTGTATACCCAAACTGTCTATGATGTAGTACCTTATTTATATTTAAGTGTTTAATCAACCTATCTTTTATCACTTTTTCAAATATTTTTGATATTGTAGGTAGTAACGAAATAGGCCTATACATGGCAGGATCAGACTTTACTCCCTTTTTAAACACAGGTATAATTTTGGCTATTTTGAATTGATCGGGAAAAATACCCTGCTTCATACAGTAATTGAACAAATTGGTCAGAGGCTCAGCTAGGATGTCAATATTTTCCTTAATTGATGATATAGGTAATTCATCGTAACCATACGAAGATTTATTTTCCATATGAGTTACTAGAGTAGAGATTTCTTTAGGTGTAACTGGAGCCCACGTAATCGGGTTTTCGACTCTGACAGTGTTTCTTTCTAGCATGCTAATTGCCGTTTGGGAGTAGATCTGCGTTTGACCAAATTTTCGCCCGAATTCTTCTGCAAAAATATTCACAATTTCCGACGGGTCACTTACTACTTTGTTACCTGATTTTAGAATAATTTTATCATTAACGAATTGTTTTTTATTTCTATGTCGATTAATAATCTTCCAAATATCTCTAGAAAGGTTTTTAAACTTGAGTATTTGTCTTTGAATAGCCAGTCTCTTGGCCATTTTTATAACCCGTCTATACACTGCTATGTATATCTGTCTATATCGTATAATGCTGAAATGATTATGGTTCCCTTTACCTACCATCAAGAAACGTTTCATTTGACTAGAAGTTTTAATTCCATTTGAAACCCATCGCAAATTCGATAAAGCATTTAACCGAATTTCCCTTTTTTGTTTTCTAAAGCTCTGTTTATAAACATTTTGAAGTACTTTTAATAAATTATTTGGACCCAGATTATTCCAGTCATAACTTAATAATCTTTGCCTAAATCTGATTTTATTTTTTATGCTCAGCCTCCTTTTCATAACATAGAAAACTTTGTTTTTATTTAATTTACTACATAATAATGTCAAGTTGCAAAATAAACCGGCATGTCCATCAGCTAAACCATTATGGTCAGTGTCAATATCGCAAATATTTACAATTCCGTCATGTCTGTATTCGCCGCAACGTACTTATAAATATTGTATGAACATGTACGTCGTATGTCAGAATTCAGAAGGCGATTTTTTCCAAAAGTCCGGGAAGCGAAGTGAATAACACATGTTACCTTTCATGTTTGGTATTTATAAACTTTTTTTATTTATGATATACAAATATGATTCTTATAGTCGAAAATGAGCGGAAATAAATTGCGGTATGTGAATTTTTCATTGACCTCGTCACCCCGTACTCCTAGAAATTGATGAGTAGTATCAACAGGTCGTCCAAGAATATAAAAATGTTTGTTCCACATAATCGGGGTGTTCGTCCGGTGTTCTATGATCTGTAATATTAGTTTCTGGAAACGAACGACTGACTAGTCAACTGTGAAATATTTGTCCTCTCGTGTGAAATGAAAAGATCACTCGTTAGCATCGATCTCTTGTCGCCTATCGCGGAAGCTAACAGTCGGCTGAACTTTTAAAAAATAGGTGACTGCAATATGCGATTCGATTGGATAAATCTATGGATTAGTTATATTCTAAATCTACAAAAATAAATTGCAGAATACTGGTTAGTTCTATCCCTATATTGTGTAATAAAGTATGATAGTTCAGTATAATGCAGGTATAGTCTAGTTGAAGCTAATCTATTGAAAGCAATCACGCCGCCGTGAGTATCGGGCACCGCTTGATTAGATGGTACTTCTGTCTGTTGCTTATCAATTACCTTTAACAGATCGTCAACCGGTTTCTGGACAAAAACCGGGAAAAGACAGATCAACATAGCAGTTAGTTAATAGGTCAAACGCATGCCAACTCTTGTGATTGACTGAATTAGCAACTAAAATCACTTGACATGCGTTTGATTATTACACGTCGTTGATAAGCCTTTTAAAACCTGTATGTATATGTTTAAACCGAAATGCGATAGCGACTTAGTGGATAGTAAATACACCCTGCTTCTCATTAGCATTAGATTAATATTTTACAATTTTGTGGTAGTAAAGTTCTGTGGATGTTATTTTTTTGTCTCCTTCTAAAAGTTACTCAAATGTGTCTGCGAAGCATTGTAACTTAACTTCATAATTTTTTAAGTTGATTAGTTATCGCGGATATATTATTAGTGTTATCATGTCGTGTATTACACGTAATTCCACAAAAACAGCGTAGTAGGTAGTAATATTTATCACAAATCCCGCGGAAGCTCAGCGTTGATCTCTGTGAGTGTCGCGACATTTGTATCTCCTGTCGTATCCTGCGGACGGAAGAGCGCGGATGTTGCGTCACCGCCCGGAAATAGACGCCCTCTGTGTCACCGCGAGCGCAACACGTCACTGCACGTCCGAGTATCTGCCAGACTGCCACACACTCTGCTACACTCGTCTGTGCAACACGTGAATTATACTCTAACGAGACGTTCAATCATCAGCGCTCCTGACTGAGGAAATTGCCGTCACTCAACAAATTTTATGTGTGTACCTACGTGCTTATCTGCTAATGTCTTTGCCCAAAAACGCTGCCTAACAAATGACTCGCAACAAAAAAGTAATGACAGCGATCAATCTCGTTTTCAGACCCCAGTAATTATTTCCAAACGGAAACAGTTTCGAGATAATACTGCGATTTATCCTGCCCTACGTGTATCCATCTGCAATGTTTGGTCCGACGCGCCTTTTCCTCTTCGCGCAGATATCGTCATGTTTTGTCGGGTAGTAGATATGTCGGCGCGCACCAAAATAAGGTTTTGACGCAAACGTGCGCACCAAGTTTCGATATTTACGATCGCATCGAACAATTAATCAGCGACAGGAAGATGTTAACCGTTCGCTCGTATATTAGCCCAATCAAAATATGGTAATGGTCAGCGAGGGCCTGCTGAATTTCCTTGCGGAATCAATTTGCCCCCGTGAAATTTATGGTCGTGTTTCTCCAATTAACTGGCAATTCGGTGGCTTCGATTATTTCGCATAAAATATGCGGGCGACTCCCGCATCCGGTGATTACGTCGGGCGCATAATTTGTGATGCGTCTGCGCCGAACTGAGCGGAGCCAGCCTACGCCTGCGCCCGCTTGATTTCTGTTAGATAAAAAAGGGAAGGGTTCGCCCGCGTCGTGCTGCGCGGCGGTGTACGCGTCTTGTTTGTTTGTTTTAATGTCGACTCTTTTGCACCTGCGCACGTTTTGTATTTCATGGTGGTACTGCTGGTATCGCTGCCCGCGCCCTTGGCCGGTGCCTCTAAATGAGAATTTGCGAACTCATTTTTGCTTTTGTATCTCAGTAACGTGGACTTAATGGTTTATTTTATTATTTTAGACCCGTATGCAAATTACCTTCCTTTAATATGCATCTCATACGAAAACATTAATATTTTTAAGTTTTATGTAGGTATGATAACATGGTTGAGAAGTGTCTCATAATAATAATTTAAGTTTTTTGACTTCGTCCGGTTTACTCGTTTTGTTTTAAGCTCAAGTTGTTAAGGTTTTTTATTGTACTGTTGTGACTTTTAATTATATTTATCGTTTTCTCGTGTTATGTTTGAGATGTTGCCGTACCTATTACATATGCCAACTTATAATGTTTAGGTAGCTATCGTTTCCGGATAGGCCAAAGTAATCCTGGGGGGGCCGCTGATTATAAATACAATTAGTAATAAAATATGTCGTCTGCTACAGAGTCGGCGGGCAACGTCGGCCTCGTCGGGCGCGTGCCGGCCACCGGATGCGCCAGCGGTGACATAATGTGGCTGCTTGACGAGCCTAATCAACCATATGAAGGTAATTACAATGTTTACTGTGACTCAGCCATCTCGCACAGAAAGCTCGTTAAAATAATATTGGTTTTGTATATTCCAGACTGTGAACAACTACTTTGCTTTCGCTACTACAATGGCGAGGGCGAGGAGTGCGCGGCGGAGTCGCCGGCGTTGCCGACCCGGTTCAAAGTCGACCTCAAGAAACTCCCGCTCCGCCTCAAGGAAGGCATGTCCAGAAAGAGAAGTGGCGACCACGTGTCGCCCTTCTCCTATAACAACGAGAGCTTCGAGATGAACTCGGAGAACCCGCCGCGTGTCGAGTTCGTCCCCGGCACCAGCCATGACATCAAACATCTCAGCGAGAACGTCAATAAATGCTCAATTAGTGCTTTAGAAAGTAACGGGAACAATCTCGAACAAACAAAATGTGATCCTAGTAAATCTGTAGTTAGTAATTTAAGCCAAGAATCTCAAAATATAAATAGTGAATCTCGGAGTGCTACAGACTGTAGGCCGACGTCGTCGGGAGTGAAAAAGAAGTGCCCTCCGCCAGTAGACACAAGGGGCAGTCAAGCACTCAACGGTGTCAAAAAGAAACAGAAGGCTGTAAATAGCGGTTTCGATTCGCCCACGTCACCGGGCACTGAGTATTATAAAATATGGTCACCAAAGAATCCTTGCAAGATAATGAAATTCGTATACGACGTGGAGAGTGCGAATGTGCCCAACGATGCGGAAAAATCACCGGTGCCACCCCTGCCGCCGAGACAATCGCACAAACCGCTCGAAAGAATGCACGCATTATCCCCGCCCCAGGTACCGAGACACAGAAAACCAAAAAAGTTAACAAAGCCTGAAGATGCGTTCACCTTTGAATTGATAGACACCGATGAACAATTCTTTACTGACAATAACATTACGAACTCAGCTGTTCTCCAAGGCGAAATAAATGATTTCAAGCCGGGAGAGTTCTACTCTGGTAACCAGATAGCTACGTCTTCAACGGCGAGTTTTTGGCGAGGTGGGCAAAATGTCGCGCCACTAGCCACACCTGAAACTGATGGTAGCTTATGTGAATCAACCATTTCAAAACTCTCGAGGCTGAACGAGGAGAAGAAATCTAAAGACGTGCCTGATAGCTCACCGGGCGCTAGTAGAAATAAGATATTGTTCATTAAGGATATAGGCCCTGATAACTACATCACTACCACATTTGCGAGGAAGGATAAACCGTGTCTTCCTATGGACGTGGTTGACGGGGTGAACCGGACGCCAAATCATGCGAAATCGGAAGAGAAGGCTCAGCATACTTTCTTGAATGACATAAGCAATCATTCGGAATTTGAAGACGATAATAGAAATCAAATAGAGGAGAAAGAAATCACAATATTAAAGGGTCACAAACCTCTTACGAGACAGAACTCAGGACGTGCAAATACACCGACTATGATGACAGCATTCTTAAATTCGTCGCATATAGATCCTCCGACAAGAGAAACAGATAATAGCACCAGTTCAAATGCGCCGAGTTCTTGCAACTCCTCGCATTCGACGTCGCCAGTCGACGACTCAAGCAAGATATTGCCTAGCGTCGGAACTATGCTAATGAACCGAAAATATTCATGTGATTCCTCCACACCAAAACACTCTAGCCTACCTCGACATTTGATCAAGAATCTTGGCTGTGAAGGGACTCCTAAACACTCGCCTAGTAAAACTAACACGAATAACTTGGAGAGTCCTGTGAGGCCTCATCCACGCGTGTTAACACGAGTGGCAGCATTAGCTGGCACCGCAGTACCTCAATGTCCTCCTACGCCGACGCACCACGCGCGGAGACCAAGGCCTATGCCACCACCAGACTTACATCCTCCTCCAATACAAAATCCTGAGGGACGCGAGAGATTGCACGAGAACTTCGAAATGGTTGAATTCACGAATGAACTAAGGACGTCGGAGATTAGATCTCCTAACATGGAATTTGTAAATAGTAATCATTTTACGATAGTTCATGCAGGCCCACCTGAGGACGTTGTGTTGAGGAGGCCAAGGCCAGAGGATAACGACGACAATGACAATTCCGTAGCGTCCCCTACGCCATTGAGACACATGGCCGGTATAAGACTACCTTCGATACCGGAAAGGGCTTCAAGGCAAATGGCTCTGACGGGTGATTTTCCTGCTAATATGATTGGAGGGATTATTGAATGTGAAGAACCTTTGCCTGCAGGTGAGTTCGGCGTACTTCAATTTTAAAACATAGTGATATAATAGAATAAGATCCTGTTTGTTCATTAGATATTATTTTTTTCTGTTGGCTATTAGTTATGAATGCTTCCTTTTTCTATTACCAAGTATTACGGGACAATAATTAAGGCTCATATTTCTCAACTAGTCCATTTGCTTATCACTAAAAAGTTTTTAACGGTAAAAGCTTTTCAATGACTAGCAAATAACCATGTCAATTCGTCCTTAAGGGACTTCTTATTTTTTGCCCCTTAAATAGTATAAAAACGTTAATGTAATATTAGGCTTGTTTATACAGTCTTTATTGTAAAAAGTCATTCTGAATTACATATTATAATTTTCATTCTGAATAACTATTTACAATTGAAACTATGGATATACCATGTATTGATGGATTTTATCTAATCTAATGTTTTGTTAATTTCCAGGATGGGAAGCGCGCATGGACAGTCATGGACGGGTGTTTTACATCGACCATATAAACAGGACGACGACGTGGCAGCGCCCCGGCCTCAACGGGACGACGCCCAGGTCGCCTGCGCCCGAGGTGCAGAGGCGGCAGTTAGACCGCAGGTACGACCTTATACATTATAAATTTCGGTTTCCTCATTATATCTGTACAGTCTCAATAAAATGTACATTGCATTTAACTGAAAACGCGACTTGTCGGACGGGCGTCATTTATTTAATTAACATTAATGAAATTATTATAAAAGCAACTCAGTGCTAACTATACTGTCGCGACATACATATGTACAGACATTTGAGGGAAGAATTGCTAAAGCCTAACTTGTTTTATCGTAACCTGATTATAAGTGACTATTTAGTGCAACTTGTGTCTTTTCTTTTTTCTCCGCTCTCCCCAAATTACATCAACAATCAAGTGTACGAAACCGTACAATATCTATCGTCATTATCATTGAAATTAAACTGCTATATACGGATTTTATCGCGTTATTTATTTGACACTTTATTACAAAATTTTGAAAATTGTTACACTACTACTACTATTAAACTTTACTAATTTTTAAGCTAATTAAATTATTATTAAAACTATTTAGATTTAATTTATTTTTACACTTTCCCCGACGTTTCGGTTGCTTTTCAGCAGCCATGGTCACGGGGAGACTAAGATGGCAGTTGTCTCAATGTTCCAGTGTAGTTATTTCAAAGTACCCGAACATAATTTAATCATTGGTGTTTCTATTTACGCAGAATGAGCTCAAAGTATCATGAAGTCTAGCTGTGGTTTGCTTCTTCTTGGGTTTGACTATTTTTATTACTGGATTCCAAGCTGGTGGTACATTCCAACCATCTTCTCTATTAAAATTAGGATGTTTTTTGATTTCAATAGCCTCGCAAAACATCCTTGGTAGGAATCGGTGTTCTTTAGCGAGAATCTGTGGTTTGTCAAATCTCAGGTAGTGGTTGGTCCCCTGTTGCACATGTTCACACACAGCAGACTTCAACGAGCGTTGGTGTTTTACATCAGCTATGTGTTCTTTTATGCGGGTGCCTATGTTTCTCTTGGTAGACCAATGTATGAGAATCCGCAGTCACAATCTATTTTATAGACCCCTGCATCTTGTAAAGGTAGTTGGCACTTGACGGATGGTAAAATCATCGTCATTATCATCATTATCTCAGCCGAAAGATGTCCATTAAGCCTCCTCCAAGGTCTTCCACACAGATCGGTCTTGGGCTACCAGCATCCAACCGCTTTGTACGATACTTACTAGGTCGTCGGTCCACCTTGTGAAGTCTAGGGGCTTAGATATGATAAGGGGCTGGCGGGATAGGTCCCTGCTGCGTCTTTCGGTGCGTGACCGTTACTCCAGAACCTTTTTGCCCAAATGGCCATCGGTTCTGCGCGCTATCTGTCCTGCCTACTGCCACTTCAGCTTGGCTATCCGGAGAGCTAAGTAAAAAGTTGCCGATAAACTTTAGTTTTTATGTGTATCTTGTCATTTCTGATACCTCTATATTAAACTTATCATTTATTATAAGGCAGTTAAATATATAACCGTACATTTGGGAGGAATATATGGGGAACAAAGCACGTTCGCGCGTTGACAAAATTCTGGTCTTCTAATAGTGTGGTCTCATCATATGATGGCGCGAGCATTATTAGACACATGTTAATACGTTTGACTGCGGACTCGAACAAATACGGCGTATGTTAGATTATTTAACTGTGAGTTCGTACGAACAGATTTCGCGAGGACTGGTCGTTGTGTCCTATTAGGATAACAATCGAGGGAAATTATATTTTTACTTACTTTCACGTTTGCTTGTATACTTGCAGATACCAATCGATCCGGCGCACGATGACGCGCACGCAGCTGTCGGAGGAAGAGGCGGGCGCGTGCGCGTCGCCGCCGCCCGCGCACGCGCACGCGCCGCCGCCCGCGCACGCCGCCTGCGCGTCCGCCTCCACGTCGGCGAGCGGCGCCGCGCCCGCGCACCCCGCCCTAAGCGACGCGCCGCACGCGCCGCACGCGCCGCACCCCGCCGCCGAGTTCCTCGCGCGCCCCGACTTCTACTCCATACTGCACATGAACCAGGTAATACTGTACCACTATAGCATACACACACCATCACTACATATTATAAAACAAAGTCCCCTGCCACGTCTATCTGTTCCCGATAAACTCAAAAACTTCTGAATAGATTTTCATGCAGTCTTAACACATAGGAACATCTTTACAAGCACATCATATGTTTATCTACTCTGTATAAATACTCACAGTCATGTAACTGTCGGAGGAGGACCCTGTTCGAGTACGCACGCACGAACACACACTCGCACAAACACAAAGACGGACAAACACACACACGCACAAACATGCACACGCACAAAAATACACGCTCAAACACACACACGCACAAACACACGCACACTTAAATACACACACGCACAAACACAAACACACACGCACAAACAAACACATACACACACACACGCACGCACATCACATCACACAGGCTAAAACACACAAATACACACACACGCACAAAAACACAAATACACACACGCGCACGCACAAACACACGCACAATCACGTATACGCATAAACACACACCCACAAACACTCACACAAACACACACACGCCCGCACAAACACACACACGCAGAACACACACGCACAAACATACACACGCACAAACATACACACAAACACACACACACACACAAACACACACACACAAACGCACACACACATGCACAAACACACACACGCACAAACACACACACGCACAAACACACACACACACACACATACACAAATAAACATACACACTCACACAAACACTCACTCACACACACACACACACACACACACACACACACACACACACACACACACACACACCCACACACACACACACCCACCCACACCCACACACACACTCACACACACTCACACACACACACACACACACACAACACACACACACACACACACACACACACAGACACACACGCACAACCACATTATCCAAATATCTATTCACTCACGCACAAACACATCACCCAAATATCTTTTCGCACGCGAATATACACTCACGTCAGTATACGTCCTCACAACCACACACCTTGTATTGTTCGATTTTAAAATCAAATTCATCATAACATTACTCTTTTTAAAGGAAGCGTCAATTCTCTACAATGGCAACTCCACCCTCAAGCACATGATATCGAAGATCCGTCGGGATACGTCGTCCTTTGAGCGATACCAACACAACCGAGACCTCGTCGCCCTGGTCAATATGTTCAGTGAGACGGATAGAGACCTGCCGCTAGGATGGGACACCAAACTTGATCGCAATGGCAAGGTGAGTTTAACGTAACCGATAACATGAAATATAAGATAGATGTCGCTACTGACACTGACTTTTAACCGGAATGTCTATTGTCTATCGTCTACTGTCTATGCTCCAAATACTAATTACTTTAGATTCGTAAAACTCGCTTATAATTTTGACTCAGTTATGGCAGGAAAATCAAGTGTCAACGTATAGGGCGCCACTGTGGGATACAAAAATAAACTGACTAAATTTGACACAGTTCGCCTTGAAATATATTTAATGGAAAATGTTCTAAATCAGTATAAATTAATAATTCGTTGACAAATATTTTCAATTATGATAGATTTGTTAATAAATTAAACCGTACGTGCATTGGTTTTTTCCAAAACAATTATTGTTAGAGACCTAAGTTGGCAGATATATGCCTTATTTGAAAAGTGTTAATGGATATTATAAAATCTTTAATAACTTTATAACATATTATAAATTGTGACGTAAGTATTACACCTACTTGCGAGTAAAAAATAGATTGCTAAGCCAAAATGTAATTATGAAGTTACACTGCCCATATTTCGGCAATACGCAATATTATATTGAGTAACGACGATACAATACTGTACTTCAGAAGACAAAACATTGTCGTCATTCAAAATGTTGATGATGATGATGCTTAAAAAGCCTTACATACTTCTCCCTCAAACGATGTAGGTACAGTGTTACAGTTTGGATGACTTGCCCTTACTGTTTCTAACTGTAGCACGCAGATTGGATAATATAATGTAAATAAAAGTTTGAGTAATAGTAATATTACTTGTTTCATATTGTAAGGATTTCAGAAAGCGTAATCCTGGTTCCAAGTCCTAGGTCGGTACAATGTTACTGGCACCATCTTCCAAGAGATTTTTAGAACGGGATTTGGGTTAAGAACTGACGAAATTCGATTGATAGGTTTTTGAGTGGATACAAGGTTGATATATAGTGAGGCTGGTGTGTGGTCGGTAGCGCTTCTTCGTGGACCACGTGATGCGGCGCACGACGTTCATCGACCCGCGGGTGCCGCGCGCGGCGGCGGCGGGCCCGTTCTCGCCGCTGCTGCCGCAGAGGCGCCGCCCCGCCGCCATAGACCACCTCACGGTCAGTTGGCTCGCACACTTTTCTGCGTTTTCAACCTTACTACCATTACTTTGAAGTATTTTTTTGCCTGTCATCTTAGTTCACACAAAGCTTTCAGTTTTGTTGTATTCAAACATATATCCTTACTCAGAGTGATTGCTGGCCGTAAATTTTAACTGTATGCGTGTAATCATAATACAAGACAAGTATAGCATTTATGTAATACTGCATATACTATACTTCTCGTTTTATTTATCTGAATGTACGTGACATGTCTATATATTTATACTTCGTACATAATTACTCTGAGATGGCAAATTAATTGTGAATTAGTTGTTTTTTTAAATTTTATTCTCATACAACGGATGTCACCATTTTTTGTCACTGTATGGCGCCACTTGTTTCTAACAAATCGGATAATGTTTACTTAACAGCAAAAATCGAATATGATAACCATGTACAATAATAAGTGCTCATAATGTCTTTGATATATTTATCGCTTTACATTCTAGTAAAATTCAGTCTGAACATTGTATAGTAATAAAAAGGATACAAGTGGCGACACCTTTTGAGAATTAGGGAACCTTCAATAGCCGCGAACTAACAGAGCGTGGTCGCCTCGCACTGCAAATACTTTGATGATCCTCTACTGAGGCAAGTGCATGAGTAATACCGACCAATACCGTGCTCAAGTGTTTTAGTCCATTATATACAGGGATCCAATTTAATCACCTACAATATTTCAGCTATGGTGTGGCTGAGTACAGGCTTAAATAATATATATATATATATAAGAGTATTTTAAAAACACGTGATATAATAAGTGTACATTCCAAAAAAAAGCTGATACAATGCCAACTTAATTGTACAATAACCTGATGCGTCGTACCTGAGTGCATTGATCTTATGCGAGCTACTGCTGTATGATCGTTGAGGGTCGCCAGAAAGTTAATAGATATTTATATTAATAAAATATCTTATATAAGAATGAGGATGAGTGAAAATAATGAAAGGTAAGAGATTTGAATCACGCGCGCGTTATGACGACTAACGATGAACTAGTTCATTATTGCTGCGTAAAGTGTAATAAAATAAATTATTTAAAATATACACGTGTTGTACGGTTATTGACCCGTACAGCAAGTAGTTAAATCGGCAACATATATTAAGTGCTCAGTGAGTACGCGGCTATTAAGGAAATGGTACCAAGTTCTTAGGATCTTGCGACTGGTAGTGCCATCTGTATTTCCTCATGTGTACTTAAATCTCATCTGTTCCTGTTTTGTTATTTCTTTTTCATTGTTTGTGATGGCATGTTTATGGTTTATGTTTGTGTTGTCTGTCTGTTATTGTTGTTGGGCTCAGGGCATGCTATCTTGGTGACTTTGTATTCCATAATAATTATGTGCATTTTGCTTTTGTCTGTTTGTCTGTTGTCGATGTTTTTGTTTTGTTTGCTTGAGTGTCACTGTTTTGTCGTTTCGTTTTTGTCCTGTATTCACGTTTGCTTATTTTCAGTCATTATTGCGCTTATCGTTAATTGTTTTCGGTACAATTATTTTATTTGTTAGTAAAATATATTATTTGGTAATAATAATCTGTAATGGTTGTTATTAATTTGTTTTTATTTATTGTTAAATTTGTTTACATTGCAGTTACAGATTGAAACGTCATTTGTAATCGTATTATATTTTATTTATTCTTTTATAGAAGGTTTGTGGTGTTATCTGTCTAAGAATCTTATAATAGTAATAAGTTATCTTACACCGTTTAATTATTAGAATTTATTTACACCCCAAATTTTATTTTAATAAATAATAAAAAAAATATATATTATAATTTACCGAAAGTTATGTTCGGAATCTTCTTTTATGCAAATAATACCTGTAGCAGAAAACTCCGCTCCTCCATTTTACTATTAGAAATTTATAATAAAATAAAATGCAATATACACCGTAAAATTTCTGATGAAACTTTTTTCTACCTTTAAATAAAGTTGTATTATTAAAATAGTGATTGTATCGTAGGCACCGACGCCGCCTCCCCGGCCGCCGATCACAGCGATGGATGCTCAACCACACAACACGCATCAAGAGATACCTGTTGCCTACAATGATAAGGTAAATCTTCTTAATAATTTTGTTATTGCGATAGAAAATAAAGCCGCGCGCCGTAGGCCGGAGACGAAGTTTTTCTGCAAATGATATCGCGATAAGTGCAGTCGAATCATTAGGAATAATATAGAGTATAATTTTGAATAACATGGAAATATATAAATCTATGAATTAAAACTCGATAAGAAATTTTTTATGTCATTAAATTATGTATGTTAGAGAATATCGACTCAATTCTTATACGCCGGTAATTTTGTCTGCTTATAAATCTATAATTTTGTAAACTTTCGTCCGTTGTTGTATAAATTTCTGTACTAACTTTAGTCACCCAATTCGACCGCGACGTTATAATGAGGAGCGCAGTATATTAATTAACCCTTTCGCTGTCCCGTAAGACACAATAGATAATCTATTGTTATGTATCATAAGTGATTCATCGGACAGGTAACCTGTTAAAAAAACCACGTGTATGTGTGTGTGTGTGTCAAAACAAGCAATTTTATGAAATCGACATTTTGCTTGTCTGTTAATGTGCTGTGCTTGTATTATGTATGATATAATACGCCAGCCTTGCTTAGTGTGACTGTGGTGAGCTGGAGCAGATAATGGCATATTTGTTGGTATTGGTATTGGTTCTTGCCCAAGAATTTGTACAATATCTGAGCTTTGTGCGACCACTTCTATCGCAATTAGAATGGCCGAATATTATGCAAATAATATACTGGGTGTAAGGGACGGTGTACCTAAAACTGAAATAGTAGATTCAGACCATTACTCTGAGGTAAAAGTCCTTACAATTTTCTTCAGAAAAATCACAATATATTCTGCAATTTTTCTGACTGTGAATCATAACATAATGACCATCCATTTAATTAATTAAAATCAAAGAATACCACTTAGCAATGTAATTAAATCGTCGTGATTTAAATAGATCAGTTGTTTTTATGCGCGCGGAATGCAGAGGTCATTTCCACGGGCGCGAGCGGTGCGTTGTTTCGGTATTCATCCATTGCGTACCACGTAAAAATGTTAATCAATATAAAATCTTAATCTTGCATTTTATTATTAATAGAAGTTTGCGTCGAGATAAGTAGGTACCTATTGAAAGACGTCTTGCAAAAGTTTTCGGTACGCCGTCCCTTAGACCCAGTATAGTTCATACAAGAAGAACCAATAACACGAAGAAGAAGAAAGAACGTTGGTGAGCAGTGTTTGTGGTGGCGCAGGTGGTGGCGTTCCTGCGGCAGCCGAACATAATGTCGATACTGCGCGAGCGCTGCGGCGCGGGTGGCTGCGGCGGCGCTCTGCGCGAGCGCGTGAACTGCGTGCGCGTGGAGGGCGCGCCCGCGCTCTGCCGCTACCAGAACGACGTGCAGCTCACGTGCTTGCTCAGGTCAGTGCTTACCGAACACAATGTCGATCCTGCGCGAGCGCGTGAACTGTGTGCGCGTGGAGGGCGCGCCCGCGCTCTGCCGCTACCAGAACGACGTGCAGCTCACGTGCTTGCTCAGGTCAGTGCTTACCAAACACAATGTCGATCCTGCGCGAGCGCGTGAACTGCGTGCGCGTGGAGGGCGCGCCCGCGCTCTGCCGCTACCAGAACGACGTGCAGCTCACGTGCTTGCTCAGGTCAGTGCTTACCCTATTTATTTTGGTCGGACTATTGTCCGTGATAGACTTATTTGAAGCCGTACCCATGTTTGTCTTTTGTGCTACGAACTTATAATAATAGTTCATGTATGTTTGCGTCGGACTAATGTTTCTGGCGACCTAATGTTTGCCGTAGACTAATGTTTGTGGCAGATTTTTTTGGAGTAAAATATAACATTGCATACATCGTTTGGTATTCTATTCAACGTATTCCATTTTCATAGAAATTCAGATTCGCGTTTCTCATGTGTTGAATATACCCATCCAGTCCTATCCAAGAATCCTAAGTATGAAGAAGAAAAGAAGGAAATATTTTAAGTATACAACTTAAAATATTTCTTTCTTTGTTTCTTCATACTTATGTCGGTGGAGTATACGCCATCTTTCTCGATTTTCAGCCAATACCTTGGCCTCCTTATAAGACATGACCTTCGCCCTTTCTTTTATTCGGTCCGTGAATTCATAAGTCATCATGTCTTATAAGGTGGCCAAACATCTTTTCTCCAATGTTCTCAATTGCCGTCAAAATGTTACGTTCTTCTTTGCCAAGGTGTAGCTCTTCCACGTTGCTTTTCTTTTCTGTCCAGTTGATTCTTTCCATGCGCCTCCAGCACCACATTTCGAAAGCTTCCAGTCTTTCCCGGTTAGGATAGACTGGAAGCTTTCGAAATGTGGCGTGTTTGGTCATTGTTGTCATGTCATGTTTCACTTCCGTAGGGAGCAATGCTCCAAATGTTTGTTTTTATGAGCTGTATTTATGTGTTTAGCAATTTTAAATTTAAGAAGATGTTTTTTTTTTATATGCTTTTTTGGCTATTGATATTCGGGTTTTGATATGTTGAGTGCACTTTGAGTCAATAATATTTATATACATTTGTGACCCTTAATGTTATTAATAACATAAAAATATCTTACATTTTATGTCTATTATTGTAGCTCTCCTAACTACGCAACAATTCCGCAGCAGTAGGCGTTGCTTAACCGCGAAGATAGACATTTGCGGTTTGCAAATGAACGACGCTCTGTCATAAATTGTAACTTGTAACCAGATGGCCGCGTATGATTGTAAAATATTGAAAAACCACATTAATTTGATTCCCCATTTTATACTAAATCGTACGCAAAATGCAAATATCATTTGGAAGTGCTTTCAATTACAACATTTCAGGTTCACAAATAAATTCTACGCCTTCGTGAATGGAAAATACTGAATTGATTTTATACCTATTTATTACTCAATTTTGCTCGCGGCTTCGCCCGCATAAATATAGGTTATGTCAATTTTGTATCCCTCGGGAACAGTACTTCTTGAGAATGAAATGTACCCTATGTCCATTTCTCTACGCTTTACATGGTCTATACGAAGTTTTATAGTGATCGGTAGAGTAGTTATGGCGTGAAAGCGTAACAAACAAACTCACATTCGCATTTATAATATTAGTGGATATCTTTGATTCCATGGCGTTATTGTAGACGATTGGTCAATTAGCTAGACGAGTAACAATTTATTTTTCTGGCTACTAATTATTTTCTAGTAACAGTTCGTACTCGGATAATATGTCTAGTAGATGGCAGTGCGTTTGCCTCTTAGTAACCTGCGTTCCAAGCATATTTGTCAGAATGTAGATGTTGCACTCTTAATAAAACAAAGACCTATCTGAGTATTTTGGATCAAACAAATTTGAATTCTGTTTCAATTACTTAATCCAAATATAATATTAGAATTTATAGTCACACACTTAGAGTTCAAATTACCTTACTTCCAAATTTCGACTTGAGTCGCTGTTTTATTAATAGTGCGATGTGATTCATACACATTTTGCTTATACAGACGTCACGCTATCTCACATTAAGTTCTCCGCTAAACTAATTCAATACATTAACATTAACCACAGTAGTGACACAGTTCCAAAAATCATTTAACTCCTAATACACTTTTAATACCCTACAATTGTCTGACACAGATCACAAATCATACAGCCAGTACTGTCAGTCGATCCACTATGTAGTTTGCAACACTATTTATTTAGTATTTACAACTAGTCACAAATTACTGTTCAATTATACGTTAGATTGTGAATGTACGAAATATGATTTCGTGTCCTGGTTCACGAGTTAAAAACTGGTGTTTCCGTTACTGGAGCGAGGTTCGACGGCAAATCAGTTCACTTAATTCTATGGTACTGTGTGTTGTTATTTTTGTCATAATATAATTTGTTATACCCTTTCGAATGTAACTAGTCATAGAATTGCTGGATAAATAATATTTATTATTATTTATTTATTATATTATGTCAACGTTCTGGGCACACTACCAGTCGACTGTGATGCGATGGAATTCTATGACGCCTATCCTCTCATAGGCTGATGTATTTTAGTTTTCTTTTTATTTTTGCTTTATAATATTTTAAGTATAAGTTAGTTTTAAATAATTGTACAAATTGATAATATTTAAATATAACTTTCAGTATAAAATATATAGATATAGATTATTCGAAAATGTCTGGTATCCTTAATAAAGAAGACTGAAGAGCAGTAAATAAATATAACATATCTAGAGTCACAAAAACGTCAATCTAACGTCAAGCTTACCTCATAAACAACACTTTGCTAAATGATTCGTGCGGTTCACTTTATGTTAATGAAGGAAGCGATAAATAAATAATTATTAGTAATTACAACCTTTTGCGCCGTCAAATGACAACAATGAATGTAGTATAAGTTAATAAAGTTGTAATAACATAGTATTTTACTGTAATCCTGGGAACACATTGCACGAACCGGCGCGAATGGTTAAGATAGGCGTTCGCCGTACATGTGAATGCTGAAGTAGATAGCCTAATGACTGCTTTGCTAGCGTTTGGATCGCTGAACCTATGAAGGTTCAGCGGTCCAAACGCTAGCAAAGCA
This sequence comes from Catocala fraxini, assembly GCA_930367265.1. Classification (NCBI taxonomy): domain Eukaryota; kingdom Metazoa; phylum Arthropoda; class Insecta; order Lepidoptera; family Erebidae; genus Catocala; species Catocala fraxini. The sequence goes on from OV884032.1 coordinate 1,302,776, forward strand.
GTCATTAGGCACACCTTGGCCATTTTAGTTTTTGGCCCGATTATTGGGATATTCCGATATATAACCCTTTAGTTGCAGTGTACGAAACGGGGCAATGAGCATTCCTTTTTTTATACGATGTTTTTTTATTCTATCCTAATAAACGATTAAAAATAAACCAAACTCATCTTGAAACTTTTTGTCTAGTATGAGTGGTTTGTGAGAAAATTGGCGTTTTTAATACGACGATAAAATTATGAATCGCTTATTCCGAACTATAAGAGATAGCAAAAAATGTATAAGAGATAAAGATGGTTATTTCTCACTTCTCTATTCGATAGAATATTCAAAAAATGAAATTTACCAAATTTTCAAAACACTGAAGAAAATATTTTCGTCTTTTTGCAATACGCGGGTGAGGCTACAGGACAAGGTCCAAAAAGTTGCACAGTCTGCTACGCTCTAACCCTGAACTTGTAGGCAAGTTAACAGACATTGAGGTCTAGGTCAGAATTTCTTTCGGAAGGTAAACGCCCCGATTCCCGACTCTTAGCACTCCGATTTGGATAGGTTAGGTTAGAAGGCGTAGGCGAGAGCTCTGCTCGCGCTGTAGCCGTCGTGGTTATTTTTTTTCTGACCACCCTCAAATAGGGTCTTTGCGTAGCGGGGCTCCGTCGACACATTCCTAGAGACGATATGTTTATTCCAATTAGTTTTTTGAGGGCAAGGTCACTAAACTTGACATCACTGATTTTGCGGTCAATGACACTAAACTTGAGGTCAAGGTTACTAAACTTGAGGTCAAGGTTACTAAACGTGAGGTCAAGGTCACTAAACTTGAGGTCAAGGTCACTAAACTTGATGTCAATGTCACTAAACATGAGGTCAAGGTCACTAAACATGATGTCAAGGTCACTAAACTTGAGGTCAAGGTATCTAAACTTGAGGTCAAGGTCACTAAACTTGAGGTCAAGGTCACTGCCCTTTCGATTAAATTTACTGACCTTGGGGGTCAATGTTACAGACCTTGAGGTTAAGGTCACTGAAACGGAGCTCAAGGCCACTGACCTCTATCACTGTCCTTGGGTGTTCCCCACCCCACTACTTCCACTTTCCACCTGGTTACAAAGGCTGTTTGATTGGCACTATTTTTTGTTGAAAATTTTCTAAGCCTTTTTTTATAGTGCCCCGTTTCGTATCCACAAACCCATGATTAAACATTAAAAAATCATAAAAATATATACATACAATTAGCTCCATAAGTCGATACACACTTGCGAGAGATTGAATTGCTTTAAAAAATTATAACAAATGTAATCTTTTTATGGCAGTAAAAGTTAAAATATAGCTGCTTTATAGTTTATTCACAGTTCAAAAATACGGAATGACATTTAGGAGAGAGAGATTTTCATAGATCAAATATTACGTCGGCCTCGATGGCGTAGTGGTTAGTGTAACCGACTGCCACGCTCGAGGTCGCGGGTTCGATTCCCGCACAAGTCAAACATTTGTGTGCATGAACATGGATGTTTGTCTTGGTCTGGGTGTTTCTATGTATAATATGTATATATTTACAAAAAGATTACGTATATATGTATGTTTATCCATTGTCTAGAACCCATAGTACAAGCTCTGCTTAGTTTGGGCTAGATGGTGTTGTGTGTAAAAACAAAAATCTTAATCTCTTACTAGCTCTTGCCCGCGGTTTCACTCGCGTAGAAGTTGGTTACGTTATGTTATTAGCTGTACTTTCTTTTAAATAAACAGCTCATGTTACTCGATTATATTATAGCATAAAGAATTTTAAAATCGGTTGAGGAGTTTTTGAGTTAAATCGTTACAAACAAACAAAGAATAAAATCTTTCCTCTTTATAATATTAGTATAGATGTTAGTTCGTAAGTCTTCTTCAGTTTGGTGTGTACTAGGCCTTTGAGTTATCTATTATTTATCATTACGTCGATCTAACTTATAACTATTAGCTGAATCACCGGTGACGCGGCCGCGAGGATATGCTCAATTGATTACATACATAGATTCACGCCTTTTTTCCCAGAGGTGTAGGCAGAGACTACGGATTTCCATTTGCTACGATCCTGACACACTTCTCTGGCTTCATTCACTTTCATCACATTCCTCATACACGCCCGTCGGTTCAAGGTGCTCTTAATCTGGCCTTTGTCCAGTACGCCTCCGATCTGATCGAGAAACGTTCGCCTAGGTCTTCCTCTTGCGACTGTTCCATTCACACTAGCCTTGTAAACTTTCTTAGTCAGTCTTTCCTCGTCCATTCTTTCTACATGCCCAAAAACCAGCTTAACATACCCTTTTCTATTCTTGTCACTATATCCATTTTCATGCCGCATCTCTCTTTAATCACACTATTCCTTATTCTATTTAATTAATAACAATTATTTAATATTTTATACTTAACACAGTATTTATCTGCTTGTGGTTCAGCTAGTATAGGTATATTAAGAGCAGCGATAGTTCAGTGGGGAAACCAACAGACTGCAATGCAGAGGGTCTCGGGTTCGAACCCACTTCGCGCACCTCTGACTTTCGGAAGTTATATGACTTTCCGAAATTATGTGCGTATTGATTGACAATTATCGCCTGCTCCGTGCCTCGGAGAGCACGTTAAGCCGTCGGTCCCGGCTGCCATGAACATCTATGGCAGTCGTTATTGGGAGAGTGTCGACACAAAAGATCCCACTGGGTCGAAGTGTCGCCGGTCTGCACTGACTGGCCCCCACATATGATACATACATAGGTATATCAATAATGTTGTTTTTTTTATATTATGTTTGGGTTTGAGCGGTGTGGACGATGCATATTATGCCATTATTCGGACACGTGCGTCGATGAGTAACCGCATCGGATTGAGTACTAAATTAATAAGTTGTTTCACTATGTAGCTTAGGTAATAATATTATTTATTACTTCTTTAGTAGTAGTGCGACTAAAAGGAATATTGTTTTTGTTTTTATTCCCCTGTCGTACAAGGCGATAATATTGTTATAACACAAGTTAACATGTTTTAGTTTCAAAAAATAAAATGAATGAAAACGAATAATTATATGTTAGACGAATGTCAACAAATTTATTTATTTATTTTAGTCTATTGAAAAGCTTTCAGACTATTATTCCAGGGTATAGTTACAATGTGAAGTAAATATTGCTATTGAAAAGTTTACGCAAATAAAAATAAAGATATAGATCACAATAATAAAATTAAAAGTATGAGAATTGTATACAAATCATATTATATCCACAATAATATAACAAAAACATTACATTACCTATGGATAAAATATACTTAAGTTAATTTATAAACAGCAGCTTCATCACTACCAGGTAAACACAAATATCTATACTAATATTATAAAGCTGAAGAGTTTGTTTGTTTGGTTGAACGCGCTAATCTCAGGAACTACTGGATCGAAACTACTGGATTGAAAGTGTCAAATAAACAACGCGATAAAATCCGTATATAGCAGTTTAATTTCAATGAATAATATTCGCGTAAATAGAAGACAATTATTTTAGTGTTGGTTAGCCCATTTATCGAGGAAGGCTATATGCTACATAACATCACGCTGCGATCAATAAGAGCGGATTGTCAACGAAAAATGTTGTAAGAACGGGGAAAATTCTCTTAGTGAAGCAGACGAAATTGCACGGGTCAGCTTGTACAATTATAATAAAGTATTATAGAATTATTATTATTAAAGCAAGCGATAACTGATTATTTAATACGCATATAACTTCCGAAAGTCAGAGGTGCGCGACGTGGGTTCCAACCCGAGACCCTCTGCAATATTTAGGTAAGTAAAATATTATTAAACAATGATACGTTCACTGAAAAAAATATTTACTCAGAATGCGTCTTAGAGATTCTGTCAGTAACCAAAATAAATGTTTGTTTAATGTGCTACAGTCTGAGAGCTGTTTGGTATTTCACAATTATCGTTTCGTATAATAAAGTCTTGTTACAAAGCATCTAACCACTTATTATGTCAGTAGCGAGTTAGGTACCTCATATAGAGCCTGCCTTACGCATGCTTTATAATGACAAAGAAAATTATAAAACTATATCGCTTATTAGAGTTTCTACGCATGCGGCTTTGCGGTCGTACGGCGGGACGTGTACACACAATTAAATCAATTTATTACAACCATTTCCAACCAAATTCTGATCGTATCACTTTGTAATAAGACTCACTTTTCATTGCTCTGTTAGGTGTAATAATTATGCGTTATTATTGCAACGACAGTGGTGCAAAAATTATACGTTTTCGATTTCTAGTGAACGGACTGACCATTGGTTTCCATCTCGAGATTGTTAATTATTTTAAGTAAATACATGGCAACCGAGGCTTATCACTGCTGTCCTTATATAACCATCTATCATAATTATTTTTCTGTTCTATAGGTAATGTAAGGAGAGCATATGACTGGCTTGATAGGAGCCAGTGTCCGTAAACTATGATCATTTCGGATATATATCAGAGAAAGTACCTACTTGAGATTGGTAGACTATAAAAATATATCGTCGTGTCGCCAAAGCAATTTTACATCCTGGTACTCTGCTAATAGCATACGGTCTTCCTAGCGAGTGATGTGTGTTAACAGTGAGTGCTAAACAAAGACAGCTTATAATGAAAATATGATTGAATACCGATCACAGGTCAATCACTAGTTTTGATTATTCATCAAAGTTTGTGCTACAGGCGCTGTTAGAAAATACGTAGAAACATTTTTTCAGGACGCAAGACAAAGTTCTTCGTTATTCGTAATAAACCGACGTGAAATAGCGCTTGCGTTGTGTTCCGTCGAGTGAGTGAGGTTACCGGAGGCCCAACCCCTCTCCTGGAGGAGGACAGGGCAATTTAAAAGGCTGGCAACTCGCTTGTGATTCCTCTGGTGTTGCGGGTATGGGCGGCGTTAATCGCTTACCATCAGACGATCTGTCTGTTCGTTGGCCTCATATAACATTTAAAAAAAAAGGAACTACGAAACTACTTACTAAGGTCGGGATTAAACCCTTAGCTCTCAGCGTATTAGTATTGGCTACTTAAATCACTTCGCCATCCGTGCACCCAGTCCGTTAATCCCTTTGGCTTGAGTAGTTTCCGTACCTAGTTATTACTAAGTAGTGGTTAAGTAGGAAATGTTCAGCTTTTAAAACGTAAAAACAGCAATTATCACACCAGACAATATTCTAGGAACAAAATCGTATTGTTACATTTCTCGTGGCAATAAATTTATTCTTTCGCCAGTAGCAATGATTCCTAATGTTTTTTGTTCGAAGATGAACTTGTTACGGTAGGTCAAGTACGTGTTTTTGCTGTCTGCGTATGCGCCGGCTAGCCGTCAATTATTGCAAACTAGTTCCGCTCGCTACTTTGTATGAGATAATCCTTAGATAGCAAGAGAGTTATTACTTATTATTATGGTAGCAAGTGAGATTTAAATAATATTTTAGTTAGAACGACAGACGGTCTAATTGTTATTTTCGTGTCATTTTTTAATTACCGGAGCATCAGACGTTATCAATCAGTCAGTTGTTTCCAAATGATGATGTTTCTAGATGATTTTTCAATGTGATCAAATAATTAATCAAAATTAAAGATTAATTATGATTTTTGGAAAAGACTACTTCTTGCATTTGTATACTTACTTATCAATATTTTGAATATGCCGGTTAGTTTTACGATTTGACTTATTTTTGTATCGATAATAAAATTTACTAATATCGATTCTAATCTCGTGTGGATTTTTCCTGACAGCTTTGTCCCTTCGGCTACGAACGCAATGACTCCTTTTATATAGGATTGGGAAGGCGCGATTCCACAAGATTTGCTTGGAACTGCAAGCGTCTATAATTAATCTACAGTAATTGTTGACCATAAGGTACACAGTGTGCTTGCTTAACAAAAGAAAATACTTGCAAACGCTGCAATTTTCTTCTATGTACGCATATATTCATGTTTACGCGAGCTCTCGGCGAGTGTGATGCGTCTTTAGTATCTATCACACAGATCATTTTAAAATGTTAATCAAATCTCAACTTTATTTTATATAGCGTAAAGCTCAATTATTATGTGAGAAAACCTTTAGAAGAAAAGATTTCATGCTCCTGTGATTATTTACAAAGATTAATAGCGTTTGTGTTTGTAAGTCACTTGTTAAGTTGTATGATGTCATGCAATGTTTTGGATGCGTGTGTCATTATTTCGTAAGGAACATGCAATTTATTAATCATCATCGGTGCATTATTACTTGTTACATATACGAGCAATAATATTGTTGCATAATGAAATACAACCTCGTTCGTGGAGTCTAGCGTAGCGACACTGCTGACGCTTTCGTTTTATGTAGTGAGGAGCAAGTATGCAGTAGCGCTGCATCCTTCAAAAGGCCTCTACTGCTGGACATAGGCCTCCCCCAAGGGTTGCCACACAGGCCGGACAAAAAATTGTGAGATTCACAAATGGTTGTTCCGAGTCTGGATGTTCTTTGTGTCCGTTGGAATCTCACACAGGATAAGAATTTGTGTGTTACTGAAATAATAATAATAATAATATTCTACCGCATACACACAACACCATCTAGCCCAAACTAAGCAGAGCTTGTACTATGGGTACTAGACAATAGATAAACATACATATATATACTTTTTTTTGTAAATACATACATATTATACATAGAAGCACCCAGACCAAGACGAACATTCATGTTCATGCACACAAATGTTTGACTTGTGCGGGAATCGAACCCGCGACCTCAGGCGTGGCAGTCGGTTACACTAACCACTACGCCATCAAGACCGACAATGGTTGTAACTAGTCTGTTGGTGTCCGACGTTTGAATATTTGTAAAGTGTTAAAAGTCAAGGTTTGTAAAGTATCCCGCGATACAGGAAATTTTGTGAAAGCTATGTTTTTCTACCTGTCTTTTCTAGAACAAAATTGTTAAAAAGACATTTTCATAAAATGAAATTGAAGAAGGTAATATTCAATTCTTTTTCGCCTAGGATTGGCATTACGCGAGTTTGCCTCTTGGTATTGCAAACTATCATAGTCCAAAGTTTACTATAATATAGATCATATCCATATAGTAAGTTGAACACGCCTAAATAAAGTTTAATAATAATAGTGCTAATAGTCTAACCGCTGATAGGATAAAAAGTGGTAATATACTTACATGTGTTTGATATAGCTCCTGTGTTAACTCTGTTATATTGCAGTTACCTTACAGTTATATGACTTTTCGAAATTATGTGCGTATTGATTGACAATTATCGCCTCCTCCGTGCCTCGGAGAGCACGTTAAGCCGTCGGTCCCGGCTGCCACGAACATCTATGGCAGTCGTTATTGGGAGAGTGTCGGCACTAAAGATCCCACTGGGTCGAAATGTCGCCGGTGTGCACTGACTGGCCCCCACATAAGATACATACATACATAGTCGTAAAACAACTTATAAGAACTTATGGCGTTGTTCATAAATAATAATTGTTTATGTCTTGCTATGTACCGAGTTCATAGTAAAATACCTTATAATACATAGCGTTATTAACTTCGGAATCTTCTTCGAAGTGGTTAATGAAAACACTTTGTAACGGTCTGTGTGTTAGTGACAGATTGATGTTAGTGACAGGCATAGCTCCGGAACCACTGAAACGATTGACTTGTAACTTGGTGTGCAGACATCTTGGGGGATCCCTCGGTCGAGTTTGAATATAGGCCTATTATTGGATATTGTATATTCTATCACATTCACACGACACCATCTAGCCCAAACTAAGCAGAGCTTGTACTATAGGTACTAGACTAGTACTTTTTTTTGTAATATATTATACATAGAAACACCCAGATCAAGACAAACATCCACGTCCATGCACACCAATGTTTGACTTGTGCGGGAATCGAACCTGCGACCTCAGGCGTGGCAGTCGGTTACACTAACCACTAAACCATTGAGGCTGTCAGATCAATTTAGCTCTATTTACATAGGTGATTACATTGTCTCTCGTCTTTTTCCCGTGAAGTAGGCAAAGGTCTATGACTACGTATTGAAGCCCCACGTAATAGGGACCAAGTGTATTACAGTCTCCCGTAGATAGTTTTAAACTCTGTTACTAAGAATTTCTAAATAAAAGTACCCAATATAATTTTGCCTGATCGGGGAGCCAAACTAAGGCCTTAACGATCGCATGGAAACAAACGCAAACTTATGACATAAATAATAATATTTAATAATAATATTTATTGGTTCAACACAATAGTTTTACAATGGATCTAGACAAAGATTCAACAAAAATATATTTAGTAAGCGTTGACAACTGAACTAGTATGCATTTATGCATACTGTGTGGCAGTTGTCAGCGCCCTCCATACAATTACATAGGCAGCTAGCTTAGTACTTCTTCGTAAACAGTTGTATTTTAAATTTATTTTAAATGTATAAACGTATGCAATAGAATAAGTAAAACCTTAAATTTTGAAATGAGTAAGACAAAGACAAATACAGACGGACGACATGTTTCTTAGGTTGGTTATATAGGTTTTAGCGTCGCATAAGAATATCTACTAGATTTTGCCCGCGGCTTTTCTCGCGTAAATGTAGGTTGGGTTAGGTTAATAACTTTGTTTTTTTTTCTGTATGAAAGTATCCTATGTTCGTTTCTGTTCCCCTGACAACGTGTATGCGAAATTTCATGAAGATCGGTTGAGTAGTTATCGCGTGAAATCATAACAAATAAATTCAAATTCGCATATCTAATACTAACAGTGGCACGCGGCGCCGTCCGTGGTACCTACATCAGTAAATAGTTGCCTATGTCTTTCCCCAGGTTTTAAACTATATCTGTACCAAATTTCATTTAAATCGGTTATGTGGTTTAGCCGTGAAAAGGTTACAGACAGACAGAGTTACTTTAGAATTTATAAAATAACTATATAAGCGAGAGGGGGTGTACAGCGAGGGGGCAAGGACAGACGAGTTTTTTTTTTTTAGTGGCCTACCTGTTGTCTACATTTGTTCAAGCCGCCCGCCGCAAGCCGTAGGCCTCTGACATGGCTTAACGACTGCTGTCAATTTGGCAACAGCCGAGACCGACGTTTTACGTGCCCTCCGAAGCACGGAGACGCTCAGATGAAATACCACTAAGCGGTCACCCATCTATAGACTGACCACACCCAACGTTGCTTAACCTCGCTAATCGTTTACCGATAATTAAGTGCAACTGGCTATGCTGGCTACATCCACATGTTCTATATGGCTGCATAACTGCATTTACTCTAACCCTATATTTGTAATTTATTTGTGGTACATATCATTACACTACATCAACCCTGTGTGCAATCCTTTACGACACCGTTATTAGTCCTACATACCCTTTTGCGAACGCAAATATGGCAAAACTTTACGAGTATTATTCGTAACGGGTGTTGAAAACATGCCTATCTTTCTAGTTTCATCTTAGACCCCCAACGCACTGTCGTTTCTCAAGCGAACTCTTTCGCTTGTAAGCTGCGTTAGCATCACGTTTTGCACGTTTGCTGTATTGTTTGGTCAACCAAATGTTTTATTTTATTTGAAACTAACTTTGCCCGCGGCTTCGGTCGCGTAATAGTAGGTTAGGTTAGCAACAGTACTTTATTTAAACAAAATATAGCTTACGTTACTCAGTGATAATAAAACTAGCTAATGCCGAAAGAATTTTTAAAATCAGTTATATATTTTTTGAGTTCAATCCTTACAAATAAAAATTAATCCTTCCTTTTTATAATATTAATATAGATATAGATTATTACGTAGTTTGTGTTACAAAATACTAATGTTTTGATTAACCCTGCTAGCTAAGATAATATGCTTGTGTTAGGAGTGGGTTCATGTCGGTAGTACAATGTACTCAAACAAAAGGCCATCCATTTGATAACGCTGATTGCAATATTCCAAGGATTCCAACCAGGGCACTCTAGGGAGAGGTGGGATGTAGTTACGATTGTACATGGCATACAAGCGACAACTTCGCGATAAGAGTGCTTTGCGTTGTAGCATCTGCGCAATGACTCCGCTTATCGTACGCTTAAGCTTGATACGTGTATAAGGGCACTTATCAAAACCAAGTCAGGGAAATACTATTGCACAATTATCTCAAGACCTTGCAAAGACGGCAGTTCTTGTGGTCAAATGACTACTAGCTATTGTTAACTATTGTCAATACTAGTGTAATATTACGATGAGAATCCCCAAAGGACTAGGTAAAGTTGTATTACCCACATCTTTTAACACTCGCTTTAGGGGCTTTCCCTTTACCGCTGTGAATTTACAGGTATTCAAACAAAAAGGACTGCTAGATTCTAAAGAATGATTATTTTAACGCCCGTTATTTTGCCTAGTGCAGGGATCATGCGCTATTCGTAAAGTGGCAAATAATATGGGGTGGTGCTTTTGCATTCAGACTGAAATTGGACCGTGTGTACCTATAGTTTTGCTGATTTGTAATTAGAAGTATGCACATCCTAACATTCCTAACTTAATATTATAAATGCAAATGTAAGTTTGTTTGTTACGCTTTCATGCCTTAAGACTGCGCCTAGCTTAAGACAGATATGATTGAGCTCGTGCGGCGCATATTCAAATCGGCGCGCGGCCGCCATAGTAAAATTTTATAAAGGATTTGAAGTGCTTTTTTGATAAATATGTATCTTTATTGTCAACCAATAACTTAAATATTTGGAACGGACAAATTGTAGTATAACTGCCTTTATGTTTCGTTTAAGCTGTAAAATAGGATAAATCTCTGCTGTTATAATCTAAAAATCACGTAACACGAGCTTACGTTTTTGCATTTTTCGTGCAAATTTACGTAATTTTGTAGGCAAAAATATTAGATATTTTAAGTTTTTTACACGGAGTAATTGTAAACACATTCATTGTTATGTTAAATGTATATTTTATATTTGTATTAAACAAAAAGTGTTGATTTTATTCACTTAACTGTGACCGCCTGTTTTGTCATATTTCGCTCGGCGCAGTCTTAAATACTCAACCGATCATCATGAAATTTCGCATTTTTTACCTGGCGGAATGCACTAACCTTTCCGCGAGGCGACGGAGCTGTTATGTCGGAGTCACCGGGGAAAAGATATCCCGGTAATACCGACTACACCTACCACAGTATTCCTCGACATAACCAGAGACGGCGCGCGAATCACTTTCACATGCAATCGTGACCCAACTATTTCGAACCCAACCTACATTTATCTGAGCAAAACCACAGACAAAGACTATATTAAAAAAATCTGAAAATGTATAAAAGTGAATGTTTGTCCGTTGTGGAGTGTTGTAGTTGGATGTTAGTGCGTTCAACGTTTAAACACGTGGATAACGTTGTGAGTTACATATGTACTTACAACTATCTTTTATGTTAATAATGTATTTAAAAAAGTATTTATCTGTTGTTTTCTCATTACATACATACATACATAGATTCACGCCTGTTTCCCAGAGGGGTAGGCATAGACTACAGATATCCATTTGCTACGATCCTGACACACTTCTCTGGCTTCATTCGCTGTCATCACATTCCTCATACACGCCCGTCGGTTCAAGGTGCTCATAACCTAGCCTTTGTCCAGAACGCCTCCGATCTGATCGAGAAACGTTCGCCTAAGTCTTCCTCTTGCGACTGTTCCATTCACACTAGCCTTATAAACTTTCTTAGTCAGTCTTTCCTCGACCATTCTTTCTACATGCCCAATCCAGCTTAACATACCCTTTTCTATTCTTATCACTACATATTTTCTCATTAACAATAAGTAATACATTGAATAGATTTGGACGTCACTTGGACATATCGCGGACTAAGCTTCACTAGCTTCCACTCACAGCTTCAATGGCGTATTATAGTTATAATGTCAGTTAGAAGCGAAATTCGTTTTGGACAAACCCGTTTCACTTTGCTACCTATATTGATAGCAAATTACCCTTATGCTTAAATATGCAGTATAGTTCTTCTACCCACATGCCAATGACTCTTTATTACCATTATCTCGAACAACAATTTCCCTAAACCATTCAAATTGTCAGTGTATCATCAATCGTGGATGTCGTCGCGTACCGTCTGACACAGGAACCTAATTGTTGGTTGAACCGTGGCCGATAGTACGCTCATTAACTGCACAGAATAGATACACAGTAATTAGTATCTTCGATATGGAACGTATGCTTTCGCAACTCACGGTTAGATAAAAGCCGACGTATACACGTGTAGGAGTTGAACTCACACTCGGTACAGTGGCGTAGCGTGAGTGTCAGCTGCCCGAGGCGGAAGAAAATTTCGACGCTCTCTTTTTTGGGTATTTCAATTTAAAAGACTACAATATACAGTCATTCTCAAGAACTTTTCGGCAAGAACAGTCATCGTTATTGTGTATAATATTATTATTAATTTTTTAAAAATGCCGCTTCCTTAAAGTGCCGCCCGGGGCGGCCCCCCCTGCCGCCCCCACTGCGCTACGCCACTGACTCAATAGGCAGTACTTTAGTCCTTTACTGAACTGTACTGCCTACTGAGTTTTAAAGTAAATAAAATTCGGACGGGCTGACTGCGCGGATAGCGTAATGGTTTTAGTGGTCGCCTCGCCACTGCCACTGCGCCGAGTGTTGTGGGTTCAAATCCCACACGGGACAAAACTTTGTGTGATCCAAAGTCAAAGTCAAATCCACAAAATAAATGGTTGTTCCGAGTCTGGGTGTTCTTTGTCGGACTGAAAGAACACCCAGACTCGGTTGTTTGAATGTTTGTAAATTCCCCCGCGATATAGGATTGGTTCCTAGCGCGGGAGTTGTCCTTGAAAAAAAAAACATTTCCGTGTACCGGGCACCGTGGCAGAATTGTTCCTGCTACGTTCAATTTTTATCTTATTTGCTGTTAGACCCGAAAGCTGACGCATAGTAAATGCATTGTAAACCGCTAGCGAGGTATAGAATTGGAGAAAAAGGTAAACAACTTTTAGTGACTTTTATCATAAAATATTTTTCTGTAAATTAAATTTATAGATATTTATCAAAAGAAGAACTTTCATACGGCTTATTGTATTGATTAACTACCTTTCAAAGGGAGTTTGAATTTTCTAAATGACTTTATATTTAATTAGGCATGAAACGATTGTTTATATAAAATATTAATTCTATTGGGTCAGAGTATAGTACCTACTCTAAAGAGCCTAGACAGGGAACTATCTGTACTTGACGCAAATATAAAGTGCTACCTACGTATGCACCACGACTTAATGTTGTTGAATTCTGCCTTGGCAGCGCAGCGGTTGTTAATGCTACTGTCTTGGGTTGCCAACCGAATTGGGCAAGGTGTTAATGGAGTTTTTTGGTCAAGATATTCTTAATAGCTGCGTGCGTCTGCTGATTACTGACAAATTGTGAGTTTTATACACCGCTGCCTCTCCTTTCGGGCATATATATAACCGTGAGACTGCGTTTGTATACTATTGAGTATACTGAGTTGTAAATAACGACATCGTAGAGTCCATGTCATCAAGTGTCAATGTTTCAACAATAAGTTTAGTTTGTCCACCTTGTGTCGGTTAGCACAGCGCGCGCGGAATCGAACAATTGATGCAACACAACAAGGCTTCGACATCGGTCATATTTGGACAGAACAAATAGACCGGTAGCTGTTTAAGTGAGTTCATATATTTGTTTTTATAAAGTACTGTGACAAATAGAAATAACATACAAATACATATATTTAATTTAAAGCGCCTATATGCGGATTTTTATTGTTTTGTGCGTATCACGGATGGCGTAGCCACTGCCATCACGTCCAGAGCTTTAAGCTCGTATCCCCATGTGACAAACATTTGCGGGATCTATGAATGATTATACCGAGACCGTTGTTTAAATTCTTTTCAAGTCTCTTGCTTTACTGAAACTTTGTCCAATGCAGGCGTTATCTAAAAAAAGAAGAAGTTAAAAAGGCGTTAAAGAAAATAAAAAAGACAAAATGAAAATAAAATGAATCGCTATAACGGAAATCGAAAACACCCTGAACAATGCTGCAGCATATCTTTTGTTAAGAGTGGGTTCGCGGCTGTAACGCAATATATTAGATTCGAATTCACAACCTCTTGATCGCAAATCCGGTGCCTTATCCACGGTGCTACCGACACTATTATTTTTTAATTTTAAGATCTGCCATCGCTATGAAAATATGCTCTAGGATTGTTCTTTTATATATTCTATAAAACCCATTTTTATTGTTTAATAGACGAACAGAGAATTTAATAAAATAATGGTCTTCGTATCGACGCCCGGTTAGTAAATATACATGTCTTACTTACACAAAAACACACACACACTTTATGCGATTGTCTACCGATCACAATGCCATTTGCTTACAGAAAGTCTTCATAAATAAATAAATAACACTGCGGTGTATTGGCAGCAGGTAAATCTAATGTTTATTAAGGGCTAATTATTTCAGTTAATATTCATAAACAACTGTCCTTTTACAAGTAGACAAATCTGCAGATTTCAAAGTTGAAGTCAAGTCAAAGTTAAAATAATTTATTAATTTAATTCACAAAGTAACACTTACGAATGTCAAGAAGGTTAGTGAGTTTACTAAATTTATTGAAACTAATGTTACTTTTTATTCAAAGTCTGTTATGCTATGTATTTAATATGTGTACATTTGTTGACAGTACATAAAACTATATTTAGGTATATTAAAATGTGGATTATTTCCGTTTTGGGTTTTGTTATCATAGCCATATTCAGAAGCGTATCAGATCACCATTTTTGTTAGCTATTTTTAATTTTCCTTGAATAAGTGGCGTGCCTTTTTTTTCACAGGAAAACCAAAACAACAATATTTTGGTTTTGCGCCACCGCCAATCGAATTAAAAATTTTTTTTTAATTAATGCCAGTGTATTTGATTCGTATAATTGTTGTCAAAAGCATTTCCCTGTTTTCAACACAATATCTTTGTGTCTGGTACATGCCCACCCATCATTAGCCTATGTATGATATTATCATTTACATATATTATTAGTTATCTCGAGTACATACATTTCTAGGACATTAGTAGCGCCTTCCTACATGGTAACTGATCCATTAAAGTTCTTAGCCCAAAGCTCGTATCTGACCGCGGTCTTAACATAACATGGGCAGTAATATTTGTTTTTATCATTATCGCATATAATCATTTGAAGGCCGTCATGTATTTGGTAAAACAGCTACTGATTTCCAAGTCATTTGTTTTTTAGTGTCGATGATAACGAATGTATGTGGCCAGTTTGACCTTTGCTTTTCTTTGTTGCTTATCTGACGTGTACAGTGGCATGGTGCGTCAGCGTATTTGATGAGTTGATGGTGTGGGTTAGGGGCAGGTGTTACGGGATTTTACTCTCACTGGAGTGGTGGAGTTGAATCTGCAACTGTTTTGGATAGAGCACTCTGTTATAAGAGATTTAGACAAATCTGTTCCAAAACTTGAAGGTGAAACTTGTCAGGGCTTTTTCATACATAGTCTTACGCTTATTCTTCTGAAGGGGAAGGTAGACATGTGTTACAGCCACATTTTGCCAGCAATTATTTAAGTTCTCACATTATTTGACGCTTCAATAGCCCTCTACCGGGTATAGTTCCTGACTTTTGAGTCTCTGATCAGAATTTCTTAGGAATTCCTAGGAATTAAAATCGATTTTTTATTTAATGTTATTTAGCTGAGATACTTTAATTGCGGAATTACTTTGTGAGTAGGATGGACCTTAAGACTTTGTCGAGACGGTGTCTACATCGTAACCCCGTTTTCTATGCATTGGAAAATAATACTATTTGTTACTTGCTTATTGTAAGTCTTTGAACCCGGTAGTCAGTAGTCAATACCCCTATATACTCCTAAACCTTTACGACAAGTCAGCTCTTGACTTTCTTAGATGCCTTTACTCTTAGCTAGTTACTACCCACATGGGAAGCAGATGATGGCAGCATAGCACTAATGTAGAAGTTACTCATAAACTATACGTTGTGAAAACGTTTCTCAGTATAAATGTTTGATGATGTGAATGTTTAATGTGTTCTTAGAACTGTGGCGCTTTATGACAATGCTCCATTTATATTAGGACAAGTGTGACGTTTATAGGGCATTAAATATTTGAGACATCTATTATATTCCTGTTCATTGGTATCTGATGCGTTGTTGGAAATGTTATTAATTTTATATTAGGAGCTTTTAGTTGATTAATTGGATATATTTCTCATTGTACACATCTCCCTCTATAACCATACCAGTTTATGATATACTTCACCTTCCTACCAGCGTTGCAGCATAAAGCAAGAGAGCTGGAACTAATTTATAAGGGATATCCATTTTCGCCACAACTAAACCTGCATGCCCTCTTCTCTAACCTTTCGGATATATAAGATTGGGATCAAATATAGACACGATTTTGTCCCCAAATCTTCGATATTGTTCCGTTCATTAAGAACAGTTTACCTCATTCAATTAGGAAAGAAGAAGCAGTAAGATCTTCGCTCAACCCTCAAACATCCCGACTACGCCGCTGTATCTCTTTCCTAGAGAACATAGTAACAAAATAATATCTAGTCTTCAATGGTGATCGGACGATAGTGTAATAAGTTAATAATTTTACATTACGGATCAGTTTAAGTACCTAAGTAGGTAGTACACATTTCTCGACCTCGTTACATCCAGTGCTGAAGTTGCGAGGCCTACACGGGACAAACATGTATATATTTTTATGCTCGTATGTACATAAGTATTGCCTTCGTAATACACGGGCTAAAATTAGTACAGAGATTGATTCCAATAAATGTTTTGTACTTGCTTGATTAATTAACGGCATCATCTAAGTCATTGTTGCTGACGCAGAAAATTCGTCAATCTTACTCATTTCACGCAATCGTAAGCTTTCAGTTAAATTAGTAACATGAAATTATTTCCATCAGCACGCTTTTTTATGGTTTATAAATAAATTAAGTTGAATGCGTTTCGTCATAGCCATGTTTGGGATTCGTAACATACTAATCTATAAAATTTAAATAAAAGAATCTTTGTTATCCAAGGACTTGGACACATTCCGAGTAAGAAGGTCTGTTCATTATAACATAGTTGACAGCTAACATTCATTTGACAGATTTTAATTAGAAATCGTTCTGAGAATTTTTGTCTAACATTGTCTGAATGTTACACCGATATCCAGAGGCAAATTATAACGATAGTGGTTTAATCAGAGAAGATATGTTCTTCTGATATGTTATGTAAGAACTTCTAGCTGCGACTCGTTAAGGTTAATTACTTTTTAGGGCTATGTTTAAATATATAATAAAAGTTAGATATATAGTATTGGTTAGCTATATGTATGCCATTAGATTACATAAACATGATTAATTGTTGAAGTGGGATCCATACTTTTTAACGTTTTGTTTTAAGTTTCTTAGTGTTACTATATAATATTATATAATTTAGCTACGTATTACTGCCATAAGTTAAGGACTTCCCTTGCCTTTATTTTACTTACCTTTATTTAAAAGCCTCATATTAAGCTTGTATCTCGCTGGGCTAGCAGATGGATCATGTATATCCTTTAATAATCAGACAGAATTATGTGTGTCATATCTATATGCCGTTAGCTATAGAATGTGTGTAGTTATTCTGTGTTCCTATGTAATATAGCGCGCCCAACTCCATATTTGCCGACCACTCTGGCTTATGATCTATTATACTAACTATCGGCAGTTGAGACTGTAAAAAAAAACTCATCTGTTTTCAAAAGTAAACATATGGCACTGCAGTTGACCGCAATACGCTTGTGACTGACCTCAGAATGATGTCAATCTAAAATTACGAATGCATCCCACAACGAAAGCATCAAAACTGACGTGAATAAACTCCTTATCAATGTGTTTTATCATCAAAATATTACCATAAACAGTCATCAGATTGTTAAATCTCGTGTTAAGTGTTAACTAGATACGTTTTGAAGTGGAATCACTTTCTTAAAACTGTCGGTTTTCACCCGGCGCGACCGCACCGCGACGATCTACATTAACATTTTGTTTCATGTGAGTTGTGTTTGTCAGACCGTGAACTGAACGCATTTATCTCTTTGATGAAGTGCTGTGGGAGGAGTAGGAAATGCAAGGAACTTGCTATTCTTACTTTGGAAATGTAATAAGTTTAATTAATGAGGCCATTGTGCCCTACGGCGGCAAGGACATCGTAAGATTGGTGGCTGGTCTAATACGGAAGACAGATGTTCAAACAATGGTCTGCGTAAATATTTCTTTATTTAAATATAAATTTCGATGTTTTATTGCAAGCAAAGTAACTGACTGATTATGTTTAACAAACATTTATATTATGCTCGTAATTATTACACCTCTTTTTATAATCCGACGTTGATCGGGGCGGTTTAAATTAGTAAAAGTCACACCTATACCTATCTCAAAGTTAAAGAATATCTTTTGAACATATTCGACGTCATAAAAATCTTGGCATTTACTGCTTGGATAATTGACAGAAAGGATAAATTTACCATTTAAAGACGTATTATGTCACGTTTAACAAAACTACCCAAGCGCAGAAAATAGTTTTTTAGATTTGCTCTGAATGTGCTACGTAAAATGCATAGTTTGAACTAATTTTGCATTTTAGTCTGTTCACTTTCTAAATTGGAGAATATATACCTTTTACTAGTTAGTATCTGGTGCACAATAAATGCATATTCAACTAAATTGTACTTGTGGTAATGGAAGCGTCATAGATATTAAATATCAATCATTTTATATGGCAATTTAAATTATTTAGCATTGTTGGCGAACTTTGTCATGCTTCATCACGCTTACAAAATCTATATTTCTTCTAAAGTTTCGGCTACATTTTAGCAACTATGGTGACTGTCAGGTGAAATGCTTGCGCCAGAAATTCACGTTAATAATACTATAAACATGATTTACCCTATAAGCTCAAGACGTTAGGAAGTAATTTGTAATTTATACCAGTAAACTAATTACCTTTATGCATATTCTAATAGTTAACAGGAACAATTTCCATACACAAACAGCGAGCAAATTTTCCGATATGGGAATATATTTACACGTTAAATTAGATGCATACCAACTCGTCCAGCCTGCGGTGATTCATCACCTTGTTATGGCAATAGGCTAATTACCTGCATTTGTTTGCAAGCGAATCTTGGAAAGCTAAAGCCTTTTAAGTGCGGAAATCCTCCGCGGAAAGCTACCACGGAAGCCCTAAAAGGACTTAATATGGCGGACTGACGCACGCGCCATTTTTTGTCAATGTTATGATACAAGGACTCTGATTGCATGTCATTAGTATGATTAGGCTGGTATTGTTTTTAGGGAATGATGAATGTGTTGCTGTTTTTGCGTTTCAATCTGAATGTTGCGGTCTGTAAGTGTAAGCCGTTTTTTGCGTTGTTGTATCTGTGTATTTGTTTTTCATAGCGGCATAAAATTAGCTAGACTTCTACGTCCATTCAATTTGTATATTTGATTTTGCTCATCCGACCATGGGACAGTATATGTAGTTGTTATGTCGGTACGTCCATATCCATAAAAGTGATCAATCGTATTTTATTCAAGGTAGACATATTATGTAGGATAGGTATTAGGACTTCTTCTATAATGTTGATAAGAAATTACTATAAACATCCATCTTGTATTTAAAAAAAAACAAGTGTATATGTATGTTTATCCATTGTCTAGTACCCATAGTACAAGCTCTGCTTAGTTTGGGCTAGATGGTGTTGTGTGTATGTGATAGAATATTATTTTATATATTATTATACATATATATATATCTTCATGATGTATATGAGTTTTTTAGCATTTAGGTATACAATGTAGATAGATGGAATTGCAAGTAGGCAACGTCGCGAATAAAAATGTTTATACGTATAAACGTATCAAAAGACCACGCCTGGTCGACATTAAGGGCACCAGCTTTGGACATGACGTGGCCCTTCGTATTGCATATATTATCACTTTAAATGTTTGCACGTCCCATAATGCAGAATAAATGCTTCTATCATCATGCGTTTATTCATTACAATATCATTATCGAAACGATGACTGATTTTATAAAAAGCAATTGACGGAAGTTTTTCATTACTAATCCTTTTCGCGAATATTCCCAATGAGATTTTCCATTAAGAGCCGATAAGGTAATAATGATTCATTCAAATCAGACGCGTTAATAGCTTGAGCGCAGAGTTAGTTAATTCGTAAGATTGTTTGCATACTTAATTAATGTTGGGGACCATTTAAGTGCTTGGAATCTTGCGTGTATACGCATGCTTTATCCGTTTCCACGAAAGAAATATTCCTCAGTGTGCGGAATACTCTTTATAAATGTAAATATTACTAAAATGTTTATTTACTTTCTTTTATGATCGTCGTATTTACAATTTTACATATTATATAGTCATAACTTTATATAGTCCCTCGTCATTGTTCTGCGTTGGTACAGATTTATTGAAGCAGTCGTTTTTAAGATGTTTGGTATGTATGTATCTTATGCGGGGGCCAGTCAGTGCAGACCGGCGACACTTCGACCCAGTGAGATCTTTTGTATCGACACTCTCCCAATAACGACTGCCATAGATGTTCATGGCAGCCGGGACCGACGCGACGGCTTAACGTGCTCTCCGAGGCACGGAGCAGGCGATAATTGTCAATCAATACGCACATAATTTCGAAAAGTCATACAACTTCCGAAAGTCAGAGGTGCGCGACGTGGGTTCGAACCCGAGACCCTCCGCATTGCAGTCTGTTGGTCTCCCCACTGAGCTATCTCTGCTTATAAGATGTTTGGTATCTAGTGTTGTATGTGTAATATAAAAACAACGTGCCCACTTAAGTATGAACATTCTATACACTAAGATTTAATGGCCTCGCCACATTTTCTCGATACATTTGTAATTCAAACTTCTTGTACCTACTAATTATTTCTGACATTCGGGTTCTACTGATGCCGCATTCTGTTAATGTGGCTTCTGGTTTGCTAGATAGTTAATTCGATCTTTTATACCATATATTTGTACGTAATTTGGGTGCTCTTTGTGTTTGTAGTTTCATTATTTGTAAAGTTCCACGTGACGAAAGGATTATCAATTATCTAAACATCGGTACAATAATTATTGTAGTTAAATTTATAATCTGCTTGAACATTTATTGTTTGTTCGTATGTGAGAAGCACAAGCAACACTAAAATGTAAATTGTTCTTAAAATCAAGGGCATCTTAGTGCTGTGGCTCGATATAATTAGTTGATTTAAACCTGGTATAAAAAAAGGATACGAATACAGACGGATTTATTGTATTATAAATATTATTATGATAATATCTTTGAATAAAAAAAATTGTAATAAAGACTTCTGACGTCTTTTTAGTGTATAATGCGTTGAGTATGAATATATAGAAACGTTCCAAATAACGTATTCATAAAAATGATGAATTGTTTAAATGTTTACCGCGGACGTAAGTTCGTGAACTCTCGTGTTTCAACGGTATCATCACGGGATATTATTGTATCTCCAATCATTACCCAGATTCGAATTGTGGGAACTGAGCATCTTATGGGAATTAATCAACCCTAATTATAGAAATTATGGATGTAGGGGTTACGTAGGTAGTGAAGTTGTTCATTTGGTGCCTATGTGAAGTAATGCCTTTTATTTGTCTTAGCTTGAAGTGTCTAATAAATCTTTATTTGTGAGGTCGTTTGCGCCTCAGTCTTGAAGAAGCTGCACTAGTGTATGAGCTTTTCCAACTAATGATTAATGTCAGAGCGAAGCTTAGCACTTAAAACAGAACAGACGTAATAAATATAAGTAATTCAGTCAGTGTTTCATCCTATTAATATTGTAACTAGATTTTACTCGCTGCTTCTCTTGCATAAACGTAGGTTACGATAGATTAGTAACATTACTTTTTTATGGATAAAAGATAACCTAAAGATATCCTCTGACAACGTGTATACGAAATTGCATGATGATCGGTCCAATAGTTAAGACATGAAAGCGTAACAAACAAACTCACATTCGCATTTATAACATTAGTTAGTTTGAAAAAATGTTTTAAGACGTTTGGATGTCTCTACTCAATATTGCGTTAACCGTTGAACAGATTTTGATGAAACTTGACACACTAATAGACCATGTTTTTGACTATCACATACTTTACATGCGTATGATTCATTTGGGGTAGCTGTGGACAGAAGTTAGTTAGTGTGTCCAGATATATAAGAAAATACCATATTTTAATTCTAACTTTGGTTCATCAAGCTAATGTCAAAGCGGCGTTATAACAATTCTATTATTTAGTGTTAATCGCATCTGAACTTTGCATATAATCATCCATCATCCATAGATCATTGATTGTTTGCGTGTTGCATTAGTGCGCATTATTTTCTAAACTGGAGCGGCCTAAGATCATACATTGTTATCGATGCGATGTTTTGTTATTCTAGTTGTGAATAGTGTTGCACGCTATTCCACATACGATATTTTATGACTTCCGTAAGATTTATGGCGAAAAAGCAATCGTATTTTTTATCTCAAATGTTAAGCTTTTAAACAATCAAATAACAGATTTGAATGATGTTTATCCAGATTCGATGTGGTGTTTTTAAGAACTCGTAAAGATATTTATTTGTAATAATTGTTATAGATTTATCCATATGAGGATCGATTGGCTGGTCCGCCTAGTTCGTCCAATGATATAAGTATTAGCTTTCTCTCACTGCTGAACCTAAAATCCTATATTGGCATGAAAGTTTTTATTTAAGAATTCTATACCTATATATATAGTATCCAAACGGCCTCGTCCTTCGTAATGTAGAGCATAACGTTGTCATTACGTTTTGTTAAATCTTAGATAATCATTTTAAGTTGGGTTTTGTTAAATTATAAACAATAATATGACATTATGTATTGTTAAATAATAATAATATAACATTACGTATAGTTAACATTCAAATCATTACATATTATAAACCAAAGTCCTACGCCGCGCCGCGTCTGTTCGCGATAAACTCAAAAACTACTGAACGGATTTGCATGCTGTTTTCACCAATAGACAGAATGAGTGGTTCATGAGGAAGGTTTAGGTGTATTATGTTACGGTTTTGTACCCATGCGAAGCTGAGGCGGGTCGCTAGTAATATATAAACGTTATGCTTGGTTAAATGATAAATAATATTGCATAGTAAGTTTACTTAAATGTGAAATAATATTTATAGGACAGTATGTACTGTGTTTTTGTATTAGTGATTTAATCAACTCATTTCTATTTAGCAGCACAAATGATACTTGGTCGATATAAAACCAATAACAAGACTCATTGAGCCGAAAAATTACGTACACTTTGTAACTCTGGCTAAAACGAACATTCAAAGTATGATATGCAACAATTTGTTAATCTTCGTATCTTTTCCTGTTTTCTTAACTAGTTGCGTATAATTACAATTCAGAGGATGACTTGGTTCGATTTTTGCTCGTAATTGTTTATTGTTAATTAGTAGCCACTTTTGCTTGACAATTATCGCCTGCTCCGTGCCTCGGAGAGCACGTTAAGACGTCGGTCTCGGCTGCCATGAACATCTATGGCGGTTGTTATTGGGAAAGTCAGTACCCTCTAATATCCTGACACTGGTCTAGCCTTAGGGTATCGTTAGCCTTCGGGTTGCGGAGGTCAGGTGGCAGCCGCTCCGTGTAAAAACTGATATCCAGTCAAATCCGGTTAGACTAGAAAAGCCGACCCCAAGTGACTTGGAAATAATAAAGGCTAAGAGAGAAGAAGAAGCGACTTTATTGATTCTAGTTATTTTACAAGACAACTGCCGCTCTAGGGATAATTCCTTTATCGCACGCGGGGGACTTTACAGACATCCAAACAACGGACACAAAGAACATCCAGACTCGGAACAACCATTTGTGGGTCACACACATTTTTGCCCCGTGTGGGATTTGAACCCACAACACAGTGGCAGTGGCAGAGCGTAATAATATATAACTAATTATTGAAATTAAACTGCTATATACGGATTTTATCGCGTTGTTTATTTGACACTTTACTACAAAATTTTGAAAATTGTTACACTACTACTACTATTAAACTTTACTAATTTTTAAGCTAATTAAATTATTATTAAAACTATTTAGATTTAATTTATTTTTACACTTTCCCGACGTCAAACAAGTCGACTAAATCCGTATATAGCAGTTTAATTTCAATTAATAATATTCGCGTAAATAGAAGACAATATTATATAACTAATAAATCAGAAGCAAGAATTTTTGAATTTCACGTTAACTTTGTAGGCCACTTTGGGTGCATACGGGGACTACCAGTGTTTACCGGTTAAGAACCAGTGTTCTAGACAGAAAATCCCTATAATACTTTTAATGCAGAAGTTGTTATTCTATAAAAATACAAAATGGCACATCATAGTATGACTACATCACTAAACAAATTACGTGAAACGGTGTCAACGCAGTACGGCGATAGTTCTCGTGACCAAATGGCGCATTTTACGACCAACTATATATAGTTTTTATACCCGGCCCACACACTGGCTTGCCACCGTTAATTTTACGCATCGGCTTCACAGTTACGTCAGATTCGATAGTTAGAGACTTCGCAGCCTCTGAAAAGTGAGGAAGTAGAAAGTGGCGCAGACTTTGTCGTATGACCAACTTTGTACCGACGATTTGGCTATCTTGCGAAGTATTTTTTGCGTTACTAGTTACTGTTGACTATTAATCTCATCGGGTTAACTATATTGTAAAATTCTGAGTAGCAACACAAGAGCCATGCCCACAGACGCTGGGAGTTTTAGGACGATGGGAGTCGTAGGATTTGAAGCATAGGTGGCAAAATGTGCGTTTGATACATATACAGGTTGTCCGGTAATTAATGGATAGCCTTGAATTGTCTTATAGTAGGTAGAACTGTAGCCCGTTCAGAAAAAAATAGAACCAAAATATATTAAAGAATTGCAATAGCTAGTCATACTTTTGACTGTCTGTCTATTAGCATAATTAGTTTAATAATAAAACAACAAAAATACCGAAGGAATTCATTCATTTATGGTCTTAGTGCATAAGAAAGTTAAATATGGTAATTTAAAAAAAATCATGTCTCGGGGTACTGACCCTGAGATATGATTTTTTTTAGAAAATTGATGAAAAATCTATCCTAACTCAGTAGTTAGGATAGATTTTTCATATTATTTTCTGAACGACCATCAGTTCTACTATAAAATATGTCAAGGTTATCCATTAATACCGGACAGCCTGTATATGTAGGTATCTAGGTATGATTATGCATCTGTATGTGTTTCTTCACTAGCCATAACGACTTTTACGCGATTACCGATATAATCTGACAAATCGACCAGATTAGAAATAATTATTTGTAAAATCATAGGTGTTAGTAGCGAACCTCGATGGCCTTGATGGCGTAGTGATTAGTGTAACCGACTGCCACGCCTGAGGTCGCGCATTCGATTCCCGCGCAAGTTCATCATTTGTGTGAAGGACATGGATGTTTGTCTTGGTCTGGGTGTTTCTATGTATAATATGTATATATTTACAAAAAAAAGTATATATGCATGTTTATCCATTGTCTAGTACAAGCTCTGCTTAGTTTGGGCTAGATGGTGTTGTGTGTGTGTGGTAGAATATTATTATATCTTTACTTACCAGATTGGATATAAACAAGCGTAATATCACTTTATAACGTGGTACATACGTTTAAGTCTTTGTTCTCGACTATTTCAATCGTTGTTTCGTCGAGTTGTTGAGTTTGTTCACAATCCTACAAACGATACTGATGAATGAAGTATACGGGCGAGCCATATGGACTTTTGCTTATATTAATATATCCGGTATTTGAACCATTTAGTTGTATAAGTCTTATTAAACCTTCGTTTGCGTTTTTATGATGAAAATGTTGTCCAAATTTAGTAAGTAACAAAACTAACAGCTATTAAAACTGTTTGAGTATTTCTGGTTATGCTGTTATATTATTTCAAAACAAATATGATTTTGGAAGTATGGGCGTATAATTACCAAAAAGTTATAAATATATATATTATTCTGGGACACCTGTATAATATATGTATTTATAACTTTATAAATACATATATTATACAGTGTGTCCCAGAATATGTGAATCGAATTGTAACGGGAGATTCCTTAGGTAAGGACCTTCCAGATGTACTAAATAAAAAAATTAGGACTTCCGTGTAAAAATATTTTTATTTTAAATTAAAATTTTTCAGACTTTCAACTACAGGTGCTTCGTTTATGGCTGATTTTCTTTTTTTTGACTATTATTATTTGTGAAGGATTGATTCGTCAAACTACAAAGGATTTTTTTTAAACTGATTTATTTTTGATATTGCAGGATTATTTTGGGGAATGTCGTACTTTTCTAAAAACCATATTTTTTTTAGTTTTACTTAAGGTAATTTTCTTTTTTCTTTTTTTATTTAGCACATTTGAAAGGTCCTTACCTAAGGAATCTCCCGTTACAATTTGATTCACATATTCTGGGACAACCTGTATATGTAGGTACTTATTTAGGGTGTTTATATAAGAATAAGTTTGATACAAATATCCAGTAAAAACGATGTAAAGATTTTAATGCACATAATTTCAATTTTAAACTCACTTATTGATTAGCAGTTACCGATATATCTGTAGTATTCGCTCTAAATATAGAAGATTGACGTAAGCTCCATGCAAATACCGACAACCTCTTATCGCTGGAAGGGATAAGCACAGATTAATCGGTTATTAGGAACTATAATAACTTGAATAAAAACTCAAAACTAATTGCGATGTAAATTATAACTAGATGAAAAAGACAATCCATAAAGCAGGCATTTTCCCTCTGTTATAATTTACATTTTACCGTGCTTTTCATTGGTATATTAAAAAGTAATTTTAATATACCTATTTTGATGATAAATATATGCCTATAATGATTGCCTCGTTTGATCGAGATATAGCCTTATATTTGTAATACTTCTCGTGATAAAAAGGCCACCTTAGCACTGGAATTCTTTTGAAGGAAAGATAAAAGAGTCGTAGCGGTCCAGTATCGCCAAAATTAGCTAACAAACGGCTATTTTCACTGTGTGACGTGTGGCCTCGTCTGCAAATAACCACGTCGCCCCTTGGACGTCAAAAAAGATAATTATATCTGACGTCCATATATAGATATCGATGTTTCAAATCTGTTTTAGAAGCGAGATCGGTATTTGTTCGATATTTTAAAAAGAATATATTCTGCCTTTTCACGTCAGGCTTACCTAGTGTTACTGGGCAATATATGTACGACCCTAGATCTTTTTTTTTTGGTACTACATCATTTTTATTTAACGGTATTGA
This sequence comes from Catocala fraxini, assembly GCA_930367265.1. Classification (NCBI taxonomy): domain Eukaryota; kingdom Metazoa; phylum Arthropoda; class Insecta; order Lepidoptera; family Erebidae; genus Catocala; species Catocala fraxini. The sequence continues at coordinate 1,330,237 of OV884032.1, forward strand.
TACAGCCCTTTGTATTATAAGCAGTTATTGTAGTCTTTCATCTTTGTAATATCACAGCGATCACTCCAAGTTGAGTAAATTGATCAGAAATGGGATGAAAGTAAAGAAATGGACTATGTTGGTATCTGATTCTGCGGCATTCTGACCCATTGGACGAAACGCAGAAACAGTCTTAGTACTCTTACGCTGGTTTCTTATAAGCTGGTGATAATTCCCTATGTGAACGGAACGGCAACTTATACAGTTAAAAATATCCTTGGATTCTATGACAGGTCCCTATGCCTAAGATCATAGGCCCTTTTCAAAAGTGCCACATACTTCAAGTGTGGTATGATATGATGGTCTTAAAACCATATGTGACAAAATGTGAATGTTATACATCTCTGCCTGCCCCTTTGGGGATGAAGCCATTGTAATATGTATGTATATATTCTGACATCAAATGGTGTTAAGCACGCCATAAACACGCTATCATATAATTTTCCATTGTCTTAGTAATTACTGTCCCATAATCACATAATTGTCTTATTAAACAACAGAGAAGCTACCCACAAATGTCATGGTACATCGCTATGAGGAAGCCTTGCCAAGAATGTGTTAAATGCTAGTTCTTATTATGTATGAATATTGCGTTTAAAATTGTGTCACTTTGAATAAAAAAATATAAATGTTAAACAAATGCATTTACCTTTAGCAGTGTGAAAAGAAAGAAATGTTTTTTTTTATTCTAGTACGCAAAATGTCTTTTATCGTTGTAAAATTCTATTTAAAAAGACAAATCCCGCACTAAGAGCAATTCCTGTGTTACGGGCGACAAAAAACACTCAAACGACCAATGCAAAAAAAGAAACACCCGGACACGGAACTTGATTATTTTTTAAATCTTACATGGTGTTCAAAGATCACATAGCTTCTTTTTATATTCCTTTCCTATGATCACATTTAATTGTTATTCTTACGTTCAGTAACGTGCAAGGGATACTCCTGATATTGCAAGCAATAATAGGGACGATAACCACTTATCATAACGTAGTCGCTTATATGACAATCTTGCTGTAAATAAAACGCCATCGAGGTTTATTTGTGCTGTATATAAACATATTTCAAAGTACCATTGCTTGCACTTACTTCTTTAGTCTCTCAGTCATGCAATAACATAGTTGATTCAAGTAAACAGCTTGACCTAAACAGATAGAACAATAACTTTGTCAAAGGGTTTTGCAAGACGCCATAATTAATCACTTGTCTGAGGGATCGCCTGCCCTTGTTGTGCACAAGCGCACGCCATGCGGGCATTAGCATACAATCGTCCCAAACGCTATTAATTCTCGTAACCCACTTGTTGTGGCGAATGATTAAAAACAATCTAACTGACACCGGCCGTCGAGTGTCTGAGAGCTTCTTAGATTGTGTTTGAGTGTCGACTTTGTATACGGGTCGACTGTAAACTTATTTTAATACACATTGTAGTGGTTATGAAAGAGGCGTAGATTAATCTGGAGGGACAACTGGAAGTAGATCGATCGGAAAAGTGTATATTGATATGCAGGTAGCTAAATAAATATGTGTGTTACTACACTTATAAGGATATTCGGAGCTTTCTTTTAAATGTCATTACAATTCCGAAGATATATTAAACAAGTCTCTTTAGAAAGAACAATGGCGGATTTCATTTCGTTTGGGACCCAGTCTTATAGATAACGTGCCTTAAGATAACTCATTGATAGTTGTAGAACAATATAAGACTAACAAAAAATCTAATAGAAAGTAATTTATAGAAGTTGGGAGAAAAAAGATCAATATTATAGGAATAAATAAGACAGATTATGATTGACAACTGACAGAAGTGACAGACAGTATTGCCAGCTAAACGTTCCGTCTTACGTTATACCTACCATGAGTGGGTTTATAGTAATAGTTTATAATTTAATACTTTTGGAGACGTTTTACTCGTACAATACATATTTACATATGTAATATTCATTTTTTTACTGTCGAAAGTGAGTGATATATTTTTTGATTAAAAATAGAAAATCCCATAATTATTCAAGATCAAATCTAAAGTTAAAACAAATATATAGTATTGTAGATTGGAACGTAATCCCACACATGTTGCGTTTTGTAAGTGCGCAATGACTCATTTTTTAATAAATTAAAATCAATCATAACTTTTAATTCCCTTCTTATAATGACAATATTTTTTATATAAAATCTTATAAACCTGTAGTTACAACTAACGTATATTTGAACTTGAACGGTACTTCGTTAATTTTTACATTTTGTGGGTTCAACCTCGCCATCGTTCTTTTCTTATTCATGCGTCAAACCGTATTTGTCGTGGCTATTCATACACGATCATTTTTTAAGATTTACAGTACAGATTGCGCATTGGTTAGTAAATGTAGGTGCAATCTGAAATATGTGTGTCGAAAACATATTGGCGAGTCCGCAAGTTCTTTCTTGTATCCACATCAATTGAAAGTCCCTTGAAACACACAGATTAACCCAAGTGCTGCACCCGATATTTATGATAGAAATGTCTGTTCATACTCCAAAGCGGTACTATGTAATTGTGATATATACCTCCTTCCACATACTAGGTGTAAACTAAACCGTCTTTCGTCACAAAATAAACTCGAAGCACTTCAAAACCAATTATTATTTGCCTCGCAAAAGTTCCAATCAATCAAGACCATGCATCAAACACATCGTATTTCGAAATGTTTACGAGTGCTTCAGTTCGAGAGGTTTTCTCAAGTTCCTGGTAAACGATGACGTCACGGTATCGTGTCTGCTCTGGGAAGAAAAGCTTGTGATTCGGATGTTTATACAAACACTCGTTTAGTATACAGTTTGTGAGTGATGTTGTTATTCGATTAGGGTGATGAACTGTTGTTTATTAGTGCGTTAGTTTTAGATTTTTGACCGGGTCAAGTTTAGAATAGGTCTCTCGCTCTAGTTTATTTAAATGTTTTGTAGCTTGTATGTTCATTGAATAGAGAAAAATATTGGTTGCAATGTTTTGTATTACTTTATAACACTTTCTGCTGTATTCAGATATGTTATTGATTACTCACAAGACTTTTTAGCGATGATTTACCATAGCAAATTTTTACTAAGGCAGTTTGACATGATTCTATTGTGATAAGCAAAAACACTTATCGTTAAACCTTCGATACAGTGTCAGTAAGTACGTAAATGGTTTAATCGCAAGAGTTAATTTTACAGCTACCGAAACTTACTGCTGGTCGATTCCCTGATCGGATAAAGGTTTAGGGTATTTTGTTAGGGTCAAATCACAATAACACACGTTACCTAAACACGTTTTTATTTGTGGAAAGGAATTAAATCTATAAACAAATAAGTACTGTCGACGTCAATATGAAACCACATTTACTACTAACAGTAAGGTTTACAGTCTAATTATACTAGTTTGAAATAATTACACGATTTTATCTGTTTTGTTGTCTTTTTTTTGTTATGGCAACGAAATGTAATGCAATTGAAAATAAATATTAAACACAATCCAATTTATATCATTGCATGCTACGTATCTATACGACCATCGTGCATTGCTGTCATGGCGACTAAATTAACATATACATATATAAATTAAAAAATAATTAAGTGACTGTATCAACGGTGCATGCGTGCGTTTGAGTGGACCCCTCACCATAACTGAAGCACTGAGGATCTCAAGTTCGGTGCCCAATATTTATGCCGCTTATATACTGAATTATTTTGAGTTGTTTTAACCTTTGTTAAGACTCAATCTATGTCAAATTCTTCGTGAACCAGGTATAATAGATTGCAAGAGTTGCTATTTTATATAAACATATCAAGCCTAACGCACAATTGAAATAATTTACATCTCGGCAGCTTCTCTTGACATCATTTATCAAGATACTTTTCTTACCTATTGTGTGATTTACATAACCTAGAGGATGACTAGAATTTATGAGTATAATGTATGAGCTGATGGTTCTTCATCTTCTTTGTGTTAAACAGGCGTTTAAGGCATTAAGTAGGTGTGTTATACGTTTTTATATTACAAAACAATAGTTTCTAGTGTCCATTACTGTACTCTGTGTAGCTGAAACCTTGAGTCTTTTAATAAGCTGCTTATATCACATAACATCCATCATAGTTTGAAATACAATGCCCAATGATTTTATTCTACAAGCACCATTTTATTTCCAATTTATAATAATCAGTTACGCAAAAAGAAAAACTGGCGCGCAAAATATAGGATTTCAGTATTTCATAAAGCCGTGCGCGCGCGCAGCGTGGGGCGCTATTTTCGCGCGCCGCCGCCATCGCACGCGTCGACTATTTCGAGTCCGTTCACTGATCCTTCGCAAGCTCGCGCAAAGCAAACAAACAAACATAATTTAATTCTATATTATTTTGATAACTTCGAGGAGGTTTGCCAAATGTTTCTTTAATGATTGAAATAAATCTGTGTTGTTTCAGGTAAGGGTCTTCTTGAAAATGGATGGTAAACAACTGGTAACGGTAAGCAGTACTTATGTGAAAGCTAAGCACTGATTCATCACGAATACTTCATTAAGCAAACCACGCATTCCAAAACAATGCATATAAATGTTTTTAATGAAAGGATTTTGCGAGATTCAACGGACATTTAAGCTGAACTCCAGTTAGTAAGGACGTATATGGGATTAAGAGATCTACTTACACTGGTTGTAGTGGGAAGCTTTGTCTATGAATGTTTGTGTGTGGGTGTAGTACTTGAACATTAATCAGACAAAGTGAAATATGTGGATGTGTGAGTGTATATATATAAATGTAATATGTACATACATGTAGACGTATTGGTTAACACCCGCGGTTAGGCTGAAGCCTGTAAGCCACGTGACATCATGTTGACATGCCACGTGACGTGGGAAACCCTCCTACCCTTCAGTTAATTATACATATCAATATTGTTAATGAGATAGCTTTTATTGATTTGTGTTTATATAAAACAAACAACGATGTACTATCGTTATACGTCTGTGTCGATATTACATAATGGAATAATTTTAACAGTATGTGCATGATATCTGTTTTACGACTGTATCTTAGAAATTCTTGAGTGGTTTATACATAGTTGGATATACCATAAGAGGTAGGCAAAGGCTTATAACACGCACATTTCGTGGCTTCGAGGTAATTTTTTTATAAAACTAAGTTGGCAAACGAGCATACGGGCCACTTGATGGTAAGTGGTCATCTTAGCCTATGGGCGCCTGCAACACCAAAGGCATCACTTGCGCGTTGCCGACTCTTTAGGAAAGGAAGAAGGGAAAAAGGAAATGGGAAGGAGAAGGAGCGGGAAGGGGAAAAGAGGGTGATTGGGCCTCCGGCACTCTCACTCAGCAAACGAAACACAACAGTAGGAATACTGCTATTTCACGTCGATATTCTGAGAGAGGGTAGTCTTTCCCCGATCGAGCCGGCCCATTCATGCTGAAATCAGCGAGGCGCACGAATCTCTTTTTACTTTTCTTTCTTAGCTCATTTAATTGTGCATGCTGTGGCTGTCTTTAAAGGTTACACAACCAACCAAAACCTGTTATTGTATAATTTTTTTGTATAGTTATTGTAATCACTGTTAGTCCTAAATAAATAAAATAATAATAAAATCTGTTGGTAAGAATTTTGCAAAACGACACTTTTTAAAAAGAATATTTTTATGTGTCGATTCGTGAGCCCATTTCGTGTGTGCAAAATTTTTAGATCCCACGGATTAGGGGCGAGCATATTGGTATATAGATAGGTACATACCTACACCTAAACTTAAGCCTAAACCAGAAGGTGTAAACAAAGGTACACATGACCCACATTTCGCCAGACAAGGCACGTGTTTCCTTCTTCCTTCAATCTTGGGTCCTTTAAGCGGGGCGTGAAAAAGCACCTTCTCAGGCACTCAAAGTAGAGACCTCAACATCGGCTCGGCTGCTGACCACACGACTGCTTACCATCAGGCGAAGAGTGGTCTTTTAACGAGAAAAAAAAGTAAAAAGAAAGGTTTAAGATTCCACGTTATAGCAGTCAAGCGTAACGATCACATTTCCAGACATCATGATGCTACTGAGAATGACTCTTCAGAAAAAACACAATAACACTTTGCTCGTCCTGAGAACCGACCCCTTACACCGAGACCTTTAGTCGTATATATTCTCACTGCGCCACCTAGGCTGTCGGAGTCTAGTCGCAGAGGGCCCAGATACTAAGATTTTTTATTTTATCTAGCTACTGGATATGCCTGCGGTTTCATCCGCGTTTATCGTTACTGCGCCGCCCCCGTTGGTCGTTGCGTGATGTTCTATAGCCTATAGCCTTCCTCGATAGATAGGCTATCCAACGCTAAAAGAACTTTTCAATTCGAACCAGTAGTTCCTGAGATTAGCGCGTTCAACCAAACAAACAAACTCTTTAGCTTTATAATATTATTATAGATTGTTATATTGACTCATTAAATGAGTTGTGATTTGAAGACAGTTTAATTGTCACTGGGATTCTTCTTCATGAGTGTCAAAACACGATGTTTATGTTGAAAGCCTTTCATGGTCGTAACACCTGCGTAGATGTAGCATACGAATGGACTTAGATCTATTTATATAAAAATAGTCCATAAAAGCACCAGTTATGAAAATAGATTCAATTTTTATGTGGACCGAAGTATCATTTGTTAATGGAATATAACATCATTTATTATTAATATTTAAGTAGTCTTACGCGAATGTTACACATTGAGAGTAAACTTTATACGGCTTTTATTGCGGTATATACCATGAAAACTACATATATATATGTTTATTAAACTTTTGGCATCGTGCAATTATATAGTCAAACTCAAAGATAATTTATTCATTTAGGTCACAAAGTAACATTTATGTACGTTAAAGGGGTACGTCATATTAGTATGTATGATAATGATCAATACGGGAAATGGGTGAAGGTACCTTCACCCAACAAAATATACAATTTGAAAACAATATTTTATTTTATGTTATTCATGGAAAACTTACAGCTAATTTAACATAACAGTGATCATTCTAGTATCCAGAAGCCAATTACAAGTTTATCTATATCCACAGCATATTCAGATGCTTATCGCATAATCATATAAAATATTTATACGCAATATCGATGTAAATCCAAAGCCTTTATTTCGAATTGTCGTAATAACAATCATACATTCAGCACCACTTCAGTTGTAATGAGGATGTGATGTATATAGCTCTGTTCGTGGACTACACGACTGCTTACCATCAGATGAAGTTTAATCATTTATCAGTCTACAATATAAAAATAATACTAAACTTATACAAAAAAAGAACTCCTTAATTTTATAACTGGCGAATCGATAAAATCGTTCACTCAAGAAATGCATACCTTAATGAGTATTTATATAAATGTATGGCAGCTAAAATAAGATCCGTGCTACATTTCCCAAACGCCGCAGGGAGAAGCTTTTGCATCGCACGCAGTAATTTACGTACACCTAAATCTTTCCATACACCACTCATATACTCACGTGCCGTTATACGAATAGATTGATGTTGTCCGACTGTGTATATAAAATAAAATAAAATAATATTGATTAGTGCATAAAAGGAATCTTCAAGTATGGTTAAGTCGTTTATGTACTGGTTTTATAGTGATTCCAATTTTAAATAAACTTAGTCTATAAATTCTATGATTCAGACTACAAACTCGTTTCACTTTTCTAATTTCGATATTTCGCACACTTAATAAAACATCGACTTAACTCGAAATTTGAAAGTAAGGCAATTTGAACTCTAATTGCATATGTTAAATACTAATATTATATTTGTGTTAAATCATTGCAATAGAGTTCAAATTTGTTTAATCCAAAATACTGAGATAAGTCTCTGTTTTATTAAGAGTGCGATTTAACGTATTTGTTTTTTTTTGTATTCTCTAGTGTAACGTCTTGCTGTAGTTTATACCGCAAAATTTGGTTAGTTGATACGATTTTAAATCGCGAATAGTGAAATTACGCAAAGTGCGGCAATTTTTTATGTTTGGTAGAAAATTAATATGTTTCATTAAACAATATTATATGTATCATTAAGTCGTAGAACAAAGTCATATAGTTTCAAATAAGACGTTAAAAGCTTTCATGCAATTTGTATTTGTTTTATTTTATTATTTTGTGACAAATGTATGTATGTATGTATGTATCTTATGTGGGGGCCAGTCAGTACAGACCGGCGACACTTCGACCCAGTCGGATCTTTTGTGTCGACACTCTCCCAATAACGACTGTCATAGAAGTTCATGGCAGCCGGGACCGACGGCTTAATGTGCTCTCCGAGGCACGGAGCAGGCGATAATTGTCAATCAATACGCACATAATTTCGAAAAGTCATATAACTTCCGAAAGTCAGAGGTGCGCGACGTGGGTTCGAACCCGAGACCCTCTGCATTGCAGAGCTGTTGGTCTCACCACTGAGCTATCGCTGCTCATCATGTTGAATGTTATTACTTTAATTTTTAGTGACAAACGTAACTAAAAATTAAAGTAATGAAAAGTAGCTTCAGTATGTCATCAAGTCTAAATATTCCAAGTACATAAAATGCCTAATTAAGTATGTTAAGTAATCAGTCCTGGTTTCCGTGCAGATAATACCATGACAATTGTTACGTGCAAACAAGACTGAAAAATTCTAGCAAATGCCTTAATCCATACCAATTACATAGATTATTATTATCACATAATCCATCATAATTCGAACCTTGTCCTAGAAAATGCACCTTTAATCACTTATGTCAACAGTACATCGTATTATGTATAATTAGTTTGAAACAATGGACTTTTGATAATATCTCGTGTTGGACAATGTTTGAGATAACGTGTCCCTTACGGCTTGCGCACTTGCGATGAATGGCCTGAACTTAATGAGCGCACTGTTGCTAAGCCACGATTAAATAAGCCTTGTAATAGGCTTTTTTTCTATACGTAAATGAAAATTGTGTGCGGTAAGTCTTCTTTTTTTTCTGTTGGAGGTTGGACAGCATCGTAAATATTTTAATTTTCGAATCAGTAGCTTGAAATAGAGATGCATTTACACCGTGCAAGCTTCTAGTAATAAAAATAGTAATAATACCATTAAAGAAGCGAACTGTTTACATAAGTTTTACAGCCAAACCATTCGTGCAGGTTACGTATCTTCTGCTACTAGAACAATTGTCTGCTGGCAGTAATTATTACATGTTTGATGAGTTAACAAGTTGGCATTTGGTAGCCAGATAATATTTTTATTTATAAATAGGTGTATAGAAATGTATAACCAGAAATTTGTCAAGAATACCTGTAGTTTGCAATAGTCAATCACTACATATTTAATAACGTCAAAGGAAACCATTTGTGTGGTCCATGAATAGTTGTTGTTGTTTCTAGTATAATTATAATTTTGTATATTATAATTATATTTCGGTGTCGCAAATTTTACAAAGTAACATTTTGTCGATGTATTTTAAGATGGATTTCTACACAAATATTTTCTGTATATATCAAATATTAAAGTCTAAGAATACATAAAATGTAGTCAAGGATTCAATCAGTTAAAACTCTACACAATATAATAAATATACGCATTAATATGTATTATTGCCGTAAATAGAATGTACGTTCTGTTTAGCATTATTCCACAAAAAATTAAATTCAATACACGGTTCCCACGACATAAATAAAAGCTTCGCCAAAACTTGAATGTAACCGTATTACCGTATGTGCGATGCGCTCGCGCAGGTGCGCGCGCGCGACAATAGCTGTAGATGTACATGCGCAGTGCGCGCCAATTGTGCCTCCATCTTTTATTGTCTCGTACTGATCGAGTTTCGGGATTCAAGTAACGGAATGCTGTTTGAAGAACAGGAATACATGAAGTTTAAGACTTTTTTCATGTTTCGTGTCCTGTTCCAAATTATAGGTTTGTCAAATCCGTTTGTCGTGTTTTTACAACACAATAGTTTTGATAATAGTTTCTTGAGTTGTGTATGTAGTTCGACACGGTATATTTACCTGGTTGTAAAACTGGGACGAAACAAAGGCTTAGGATAGTACCTAGCTCTACCCGAGGATGGTCCAGAATTTTGTGTCGTAAGCGACGTGTTTTGGCATAATATGATTTTTTAATTTAAATAAAGTTAAAATGCCAGAGTAAAATATATTTTTATTTATGTCAATTAGTGGGGTTGACTAGGTAGGCCGTAGTCGAGCTTAGGCTTCTCCGTTATTAATAAGTCTACAATTAATTGCCGTCAAGTTGACGTCATTGACGAAAACAAAATGGGTGGTCAAATGGTTGGTACCGAAAGGTTATCAACGTGTTCCCTATCACTGGACAATTAGTTAGGCTATAGGTCATGCGGATGTTGCCTGATTATATAAAATCAGACAGGAACAATGTATTTACCACAGCCTATTGACCTCATTTGGTGGAAGGTAAATAGTTATTCATAAATGATTTCAAGTTTATTTTATACAAATTTTACGTGCATCTTCTCCCTCTTGAATCTCATGGAAACGCATAACAGGGCTAAATAATTTATTCTGTGAGCTATTCAGGATATGATCTACCTATGTACTACGTTGCATCCCAATCAGCATTTACGCGTCATTAAGTAATGAACATTGAAACTTATTAATTTACATTTCTAATAATAATAGGAATCTTTTTTTTAATTGTGGATATAGATAAGCTAAGAATGCGCTCTATGTGTAATCCTAAGATTATTTGGCGAAGTTTAACTTTGAAATATTCATCATCCCTTGATAAACATCCATAATTTACAATGCAAAATGTCTGAAGCTTCGCTACGAAATCCATTCCCTACTTAACTATGTTATAGTTACTCCATAGGACCATATGCACGAGTACCTGCTGTCCAATAACTAGAAAAGCTTCCAACACAAGCACATCCTCTAATCCTTTGGTATAAAGCTTATATCCTTCAAATTATCCGCTTAACGTGATCGTTGGTACAAAAAGCTTGTAATATCACATGTCACGAATGTTTCCCGCAGCTGTTGTGATTTCACGCACTTATGTTAAACTCCTTAGGGTTCCTTAGACAGTGAGATAAGGACACCTGTCATACGATGTTTCTATTGAATACTGTTATAATGTGACTACGATTCTTGTAAAGATTTGAAGTTTTAACATCTAGTTACTGATGCAACCTGTCTGGGATGGACCACAAAAATCAAGCTTACCTACAATATTTATACAGATAAATCATCTTAAAATAGCTGATATAAAATCTGTAATAGAAATGATTTATCAGAATTTGGTTATCCTAGCAAATATTTAAATATATTATTTTCGATTTTAGTATTTTATTCAGTTGTAAAAATACCCTTGCAATCCACCATTTATAAATAGGGAGCTTTCATAGGAATGATATTCACTTTTGATAAGTACAGTAGTAAATAATTGTACCTTTTTGTTTCAATGTTGTATCCAATATTTTTATTTTTTATTTATTTATTTTATTTAATATATTAACAAAATAATTTAAAATAGCGAGGGAACCCACTACTGTGTCATGATACATTCTTAAAAATCTCCGTGATAGTAATTGCCTATGAGGTCAGCCAACTGCACCCTTTGCTTCCCTGCCTTCCCCAGCAACAGCCTGGGGCACAATGGCGTTTTTTCCATCTAACGGTACGCAGTAGTGCGGTCTGATGTGCCGCGCAGGTAGATGCGCCCGCGCACCCGTCCGACCGTTCTAGGGATTCAATTCTTTGATTTACCATTTCTTTGAACTTGCTCGTATAATTATGTCTGGTGTTACGAGAAGCTGTTTGCGTGAGGATTTTGTAGTCCGGTGTACTTCTTTTTATATAATAATATCGACTAGGTTATATTTAGTATATTAGTAAAATATATTACTAAAGGATAATGACTCAAATGAATTTTATAATTAATATAACTTTACGCACCTTAAGTAGATCCTAAATTATTCTCTAATTTCGGTTTATGTGTTGGTTCAATACAAAAACGTTAGTTAACTGCTGATAATAAGCGTAATTTAGTATTTATGTTCACAAATTAGTGTAACTAAATTGTATTGTTGTAAGGCCTCGGTCTGAGCGTAGGCGGTGCGATGGAAGGACGCGTGGCGCACACAATAACAAATGTAACAAAAATCCTTTTCTTAACAAGCTAATGGCGCTGTAAATGCTGTAATTAGTTGACAAACAAAGTAACGTTACATAGAACGTTTGAATAAAACCCTGCGCCCTTGTCTCTTTGTTACACCGGCGGTGAAAGTAAAAGTATATTATGTACACAAACGGCGCCCGTTTTATGATACCACTGAAAACAATTTAAAATGTGATACGACTTCTAAAAATTTTGTCAATGGCATTTTTGTTGACCGTTCGTTTGGGGATTAAGTAACATTATGATTTTCTTCGGCTATTTCTGTGTTATACAAGTGTTTATGCTATGTTTTATTGCTCTCAGTAAATTACTAACTAGGAAGCATCGTATTACATTACGGTTTAAAAATGGAAATTGACACGTGTGATTATTTACGAGGCACTATCGAACGGAAAGCGGACACTTGGAGAACACGGCCTTATTTTCGATAAACACGTCCTCATCTTTAATAATGATTTGAAGCGATGTGTACCGTATCGTGTTACGGTGCGTTTACGATGGAATATGTTGAGTAGAACACGAAAGGAACGCGTTGCGCACGCGCACAGAAGCGACCGCCTTTACAGGGTTCATTCCTTGGACGCGACCATCCATGGTCTAGTACAGAGCGACGGTGATATTCGAGGAGCTCTCGCCCACGGTGTGACCCTAGTCCTGCTGACTAGATATATTGCGAGGTTTTATGATCAAAAGCATCGGATATAGGATGAAACAATTTTCAATTTGGTTTTATATGAAAATTTGGCTTGTATTCGACCGCTACTGCAGCTGATACAAAGCATTGATACGGTCGACAACTTAAACTTGTTGTTTGCACACAATAAGTAACGATAGAATATTATAAGCTATCTATAGCTTTATCAGTAATTCAATACAATCAGTATTACAATCATTAGTGTAATCATTATCATTAGTCAGTTTGGTTCGCACTACAGTTCTATAATCCAAAAAATCCCCGCAGTTTCCACAACGATTTAATGAAATGCGGGGATTTTTTGGAGAAGAGCCTGCAGTGAATGTCGAATAATGAGCCTATAACGTAAGCGTTGAAACGACACGAATGGTGTAGTGTTTTAAATGATTGCCTCGTCGGTGTTAATACGCCGAATGTTGTGGGTTCAATCTCCATGCAGCGCGGGACATAAAATTGCGTGAACCACAAATAGTTTTTCTGTGTCTGGGTGTTCCTTGTGTCCGTGGTTTAAATGTTTGTATAGTCCTCCGCAACACACCTATTAACCCTAGAGGGGGCATCTTCTATTTTAAAAACTTTTTCGCAATAATCATTTTTTTTAATTTATCGCTTTTATATTTTATAGCACGTTTGGTGCACCTGTTGCAGCACCGTGCATAACTATGGACACTTGCAGGCTATATCTGTCATGTCTTACGTTAGTGCGACAGCACAGTACCAGCTTAAGGTTAGGAAACCTCAGATAGCCGCTAATCATAAAATTACCTATAAACAACACTGATTGTGAAGTGTTAGTTGAATAATAGTAATGTAATTGGGGCGTGTGGTTAACCAATGCTTAATCATTGATCACGGACTTAAGACCTATTCAGTTGAGAGGTAGCTAAGTATAAGATAGTGTATTTTTCAAAGAAAGGCCGTAAGATATATATTTACAATCTTCTATAGGTATAGTAAATGTATTGCAATATTTTAAATGGATCGAGCTAGTATGGTATACATATTTTCTGAACAATTATTCTGAGGTACTTATGACGGTTTATGGTCCTGTTTTATTGCTTAATTAAAACCGCAAGTCACGTGTGTATGTACAGACCTCCAGACAGACATTGTTTATAACAAAACACATTAAGGTCTGTCGATATTAAGTACAGTTTAACAACTTTGGGACAATAATCAGTGATATGGTAACGACTCACTTGATTACGTGCGTTCAGTACCAGTTTTGTGTGGTAAAGAAATGGTATTATGTATTCTTATTATGTAAACGATGTATTAAAGTTAACTGCACAGATGGCGTAGTGGTTTAAGTGGTCGCTTCGCCACTGCGCCGAGTGTGGTGGGTTCGAATCCCACACGGGACAAAAATTTGTGTGATCCACAAATGGTTGTTTCGAGGCTGGATGTTCTTTGTGTCCGTTGTTTGATTGTTTGTAAAGTCCCCGTGATACAGGAAATATTCATAGAACGGAATTAGACCTTAAAAAACAATAGTGTTTTTCATAGTATCTTCTACTAGATGTGCCCTCGGTTTCACCCGCGTTTATCGTTAATGTGCCGCCCCCGTAGGTCGTAGCGTGATGTTATATAGCCTATAGCCTTCCTCGATAAATAGACTATCCAACACTAAAATAATTTTTCAATTCGAACCAGTAGTTTCTGAGATTAGCGCGGTCAAACAAACAAACAAATTCTTTAGCTTTACAATATTAGTATAGATTAAAATTAAAATAACTTTGTCTGGCGCCTTTTTGGTTACACTGTTCCATCTTATACATTTATATTCTTTGTTGATTTCTTGAAATACGCAAAGACTAATCATAACATAGATAATTACATACTATACTTTGTCGGCCTCGATGGCGTAGTGGTTAGTGTAACCGACTGCGACGCCTGAGGTCGCGGGTTCGATTCCCGCGCAAGTCAAACATTTGTGTGCATAATTATGGATGTTTGTCTTGGTCTGGGTGTTTCTATGTATAATATGTATATATTTACAAAAAAAAGTATATATGTATGTTTATCCATTGTCTAGTACCCATAGTACAAGCTCTGCTTAGTTTGGGCTAGATGGTGTTGTGTGTATGTGGTAGAATATTATTATTATTATACTCATGTTTATGCCTAACGCTTGATGAATATCATTTTCATCAGAATTTAAAGTCGTCATAGGGGAGCAAACCTATTGCTAACTACCTGACACAGATAGACAGGATGCTGCTATTAAAAAATTTTTACGATGAAACTCAGTAACACTTCACTTCACCCGGAAATCGAACCTGCACTATCGCATACAAAATCAAACCCAACGCTGTGAAAAGATGTATTTGTGGTTTAGGGTCCGTTTTCAAGCTAAAAAGAATATACGGACAGATATAAGTGAGGTCTTCTTCTTATCGTGTGGTTAGTGGCCAACCTGTTGTCAAGAGTTGTTCAAGCCGCCCGTAGGCCTCTGACATGGCTTAACGACTGCTGTCAATTTGACAACAACCGGGACCGACTTTTTACGTGCCCTCCGAAGCACGGAGACGCTCAGGTGAAATACCACTAAGCAGTCACCCATCTATAGACTGATCGCACCCAACGTTGCTTAACCTCGCTAATCGTTTACCGATCAGTGAGTGCAACAGGCTATGAGCGCCTCGATACTATATGTATACTTCACATTTGTGTGTGACTACCGCAAATAAAGACTGCATATAATCTTTATAACAATATAAAATAAATTAAGCAGAGATCATTCGTGTGAATGGAAAATTTAATGTTTTTACCTAAGTTTAACAAACAGAGCCAAGGATAAAATAATTTAATAAATATATTTAAATAATATTAAGACTGAATCTCTCGAATTCAGACGTCAGTGCTTGTTGATGTAACGACATTTGAGTTAGAACAATTATCAATTAAGGTTATATTGCGTTAGTTTTTACATCGTTTTCACATGTGGCTGGGAAAATAGGAAAATCCTAAAACTAACTAATGTATATGATATATCTACACAAAATACTCTTAATGCATAACGTATTCAATAAATATATTTATATAATATACAAAATAAAATTATTTTCGTATGAAATAATATTGTATCATATTTATATTAGACTAGCTGTCCCGACAGACATTGTCCTGTACACAACAAAAAAATCTAAGCCATTCTCGAATCCACTTGAACACACACAAAAAATTTCATCAAAATCGGTCCAGCCGTTTAGGAGGAGTTTAATTACAAACACACGCACAGAAGATTTATATGTATATAAAGATATGTATATTTATATTCTATTTAGCTAATATTGTTTTTTACCTACTCGGTCGGTCTTCATGTAGTTTCGTATAAACTTGTTGTCAGGGGTACTGAAACGAACATAAAGTTGCTATCATCCAGAAAAAACGACTACTGTACTAGGTAACTACTACTGTTTCCGAGCGGGCAAAGCCGCGGGCAAAGGCTAGTAATGAATAAGTACACGTGCACTCATAGTTGGACCAATAAATGTATTTATTATTTTATGTTTTCATTTGTATGTTTAGTTCTTATTTGTCCTGTTGTTGTTACTACGCCAGACTGACCGCAAACGTACAACTAGATATTGCCCTTTCAAATATTAATGAGGCCATTTTAATTGCCTTATCATTGTTTAAAGGCAAATATAATAACAAAATATAATATAAATATATTTAAATAAAATAATTACCATTTTCATATTAACCGCAATGTTTAATATCTCCAGCTCTTATTTCAAATAAGTGTACTAATGCATGCAACACTATTTGTTAATTAGTAATCACACATTTTTATATACCGTTGGTAGTAGCGAAGTAACAATTAACCCGAATTTATGAAATAATAATAATATTTATTTATTTATTTATTTATTTGCTTAGGATGTAGGTATTTACAATAAGGTTACAAAAGTGTAGTTGAATCCGTGTACATTCTGCCGTTTAGGCATGCAAACATTAATTGAACGTTTAATATTTATACTTACTTACTACAAGAGCAGCGTTAGCTCAGTGGGGAGACCAACAGCAATGCAGAGGGTCTCGGGTTCGAACCCACGTCGCGGACCTCTGACTTTCGGAAGTTATATAACTTTTCGAAATTATGTGCGTATTGATTGACAATTATCGCCTGCTCCGTGCCTCGGAGAGCACGTTAAGCCGTCGGTCCCGGCTGCCATGAACATCTATGGCAGTCGTTATTGGGAGAGTGTCGACACAAAAGATCGCACTGGGTCGAAGTGTCGCCGGTCTGCACTGACTGGCCTCCACATAAGATACATACATACTTACTACAAACAAATTTAAAAGAAACATAAAAAATAATAAACTTTATTACAGAATTAACACAATATAAACAATGTCGCCCGCTTAACCCATCTAATTAAAGTTGCTTTTCATAATTTAGGAACTCTGACACGGAGTAATAGCATTTCCGTAACAATAATAAAGCGAGATCCCTTTTAAATAATCTCAGAGGTTGTTCTTTAATAATATTAAAGGATAATATTGTCTTCTGTTTACGCGAATATTATTAATTGATATTAAACTACTACATACGGATTTTTGGTGTTTCTATTTACGCAGAATGAGCTCAGAGTATCGTGAATCAGAGTATCATCACATCGGGGAAAGTGTAAACTTAAATATAAATAGTTTTAATAGTTTTAATAATTTAATTAGCTTAAAAATTAGTAAAGTTTAATAGTAGTAGTAATATAACAGTTTATAAAATGATGTAATAAAGTGTCAAATAAACAACGCGATAAAATCCGTATATAGTAGTTTAATTTCAATGAATAATATTCGCGTAAACAGAAGACAATTATTTAGATTTAATTTAATTTAACACTTTCCTCGACGTTTCGGTTACTTTTCAGCAGCCATGCCATTTATTATTTTATTTATTTAATAGTCAAACCCAAGAAGAAGCAAACCACAGCTAGACTTCATGAGCTCATTCTGCGTAAATAGAAACACCAATGATTAAATTATGTTCGGGTACTTTGAAATAACTACACTGGAACATTGAGACAACTGCCATCTTAGTCTCCCCGTGACCATGGCTGCTGGAAAGCAACCGAAACGTCGGGGAAAATGTGCACTTAGTATTCTTGCACAATTTTTTAAGATTATTACTTTTATTATCATTTTATACTGCACAGATATAATGGTTTAAGTGATCGCCTTGCTACTCTACGCCTCGCTGCGCCGACTGGTTTGATGCCACCACGGGACAAAAATTTGTGTGATCCACAAATGGTTGGTCCGAGTCTGGTGTTCTTTGTGACCGTTGTTTAAATGTTTGTAAAATCCAGGTGACTATTTAAACCTCTACGCTATCTGTGCAGTCAATTTGTCTTATTTGGTGAACAACAAACTCGCTATAAAATCTTTCAGTTTTACTTTCGAATTATATTTCTTCACCAATAAAAATAATTAACAAAACATAAAAACAATACATAGAGATGGATCTATGTAGTGTCTATATCTACCAGTAAGCTATATTTGTTTATTCATTAAGACAAGTCATAAAATATGGACTATACTGGCTTTTGCCCACAGTTTTGCTCGCTTGGGAATACCACCATTTACTTCAGGAAAGGTGCCCTATATCCTTTTCTGTAGCCCTGACAACGTGTATGCCATTGCCTGATGATCGGTCGAGAAGCCGTGAAAGCGTAACAAACAAACTCACATTCACATTCGTAATATTAGTTAGGATAACATTAAACATATGTAGATAATTAACATACAATATTATTTTTCCACTGTTACTTAACTATGCGTAATCATACCTAGACAGCTTGGCTATACACCTGCTATGCAATCATTATGTATCTGTGTATATGGTTAGACCTGGCTGACGCATTTATGACTCATTATTCATCGAAAACGTTACTGTAGACTAAGGCGACTCACAGACGATGGTCATTTTAACCACCAGACAGAAAAGTCCAGCTTTATCCGTTATCATCCGTGGTTAATTTGATGATGTCAAATTTGCTAAATTGCTGAACAATTTGGCCGGTCCGCCGTTATCCGTCGTCTGCGTAAAGCCTTACTATTTGTGAGCTTCTGCTAATTGCGGTATAGAGGATATCTATCCACGTACTTTTTACGTCAGTTGTTTTGTCCCTTTGTCATTACAAAAGTCAGTATTTTTATCGGAGTTAATGCCTCACACTCTATTACGCCGTGCTTGAAACAGCTGGCGAAATATAGATGTAACGCTGCATGGCTTTTAGTTCGATGGTACTTGTATATAGCAAGTCTGTGTATGTATTTCTATAGTCCCAAGTTGACATACATACTCACGCCTGTATCCCCGAAAAGGCAGGCAGGGGTAAGTATCTACATCTCGTCAGCTGCGTGTTTGGGTTTGCCCACCTTATAAGGGGTATCGTCGGCTACGTTTTTAGGGACCACTTGATAGCCTATTGCCATCAACCGAGCACAGCTCCAGACCCTGTAGTATTATTGAGAATTGCCAGAAAACATCACTAACACTACCAGACCTGGGTATCAACCGAGACCTCATCTCTGCAGTTGTGTCCACTACCGCTGAGCCACCGCAGCAGAATTCTATGAATAAATCAATTTAGTCCGAGCTTGTAGTTTCCTTAACTATTTAAAATCCGTCGGATGACCTATTTTATTCGTCGTTAGTCATAGTAAGTTTGCTTTTATATAATTTTCTACATGAAGTCATCAAATATAAAATATGAGTTACCTACCTCATAAATGACCTCATACTGCAAAA
Organism: Catocala fraxini; assembly: GCA_930367265.1. Classification (NCBI taxonomy): domain Eukaryota; kingdom Metazoa; phylum Arthropoda; class Insecta; order Lepidoptera; family Erebidae; genus Catocala; species Catocala fraxini. The sequence goes on from OV884032.1 coordinate 1,349,900, forward strand.
CTTGCTTTATAAATGTCATATATCTGTATATTCCAACAACAAATCTCAAATATCGGTGTACGAATTAATAAAAGCAAGCTTATCCAATCGGTAGTAGTTTCCAGAACATTTAGTAAACGCTTTGCTGCTTAGAGCTGATTGCTATACCTTTTCAGGAACCAGTCGTTTTAACTACGGTCAGTTAAATAATGACATAGGTATCTTTCAAAAATTAACTGTCTATAGGAAAACTATTCGTTCGTGAATATAAGAACTAGGCCTCTAAGAGCTAACTGCTAGAGAACAGAGATTTCTGACCCTGCAAAACAAAGTTCAATTTTTTATCCTGGGACATTGAAATATCTGTACATAGATGCAATTTCTGACTTTTCGAAGTTATATGCGTATTAAATAGTTAATTATCGCTTGCTTTAACGGTGAAGGAAAACATCGTGAGGAAAGCTGCATATCTGAGAGTTCTCCATAATGTTCTCGAAGATACGTGAAGTCTGCCAACCCGCACTGGGCCAGCGTGGTGGACTATGGCCTAACCCTTCTCACAGTGAGAAGAGGTTCGTGCCCAGCAGTGGGACAGTTTAATACAGGGCTGATATATTGATGCAATTTTATGATTTTATGTTTGCCATTGAGGCTTAGAAGTTAAATCTTCAGTAAAAGTTATAATCTTAAAGACAAAATATGTTTTAAAAGTACATATTAAAGAATGCCTAAGTCGCGGTAGTTAATATGATTGCTGTGTAAAAGACCTAGGGTTCGATTCAGACAAACTGTTATCAAGATTTTCTGTCTTGAATTTCTTAGTAGTCTGGAACTGTGTTCGATAGAAGGCAATGTGCTCGCCTCCTTTTACGTTGGAAGGACCTTTTACCCTAAACTGACCAAATTTGGACATAATACACCTTAACCTACACCGTCGAGGACTTGTTGCTATATATATGCTCGCTGAGTGTTGTGGGTTCGAATCCCACATGGGACAAACCTTTGTGTGATCCACAAATGGTTGTTTCGAGTCTGGGTGTTCTTTGTGTCCGTTGTTTGAATGTTTGTAAAGTCCTCCGCGTCATATAATTTATTCCTAGTACGGGAGTTGCATTTTTAAACCTAAATTGACATATACACAAGATATGAAGTTATATTCCAATCCAATTTTGCTGGTAACCCAGTATATTTGGCCATCACAGTAAAGAGAATGAACTCGCAACCGTTTAATACGTAGCCACCAAGTATGAGTGCGTGGTATTCTTGGCCGATGTTGTAAGGAAAACAGATGTACCTACTCGAGTGTGTAACTCAAGTGCGTAAAGAGAAATAACTTTCCCAATGACGATGTTAGTACGTTTATCTACGTATGTATTGCTGTATTAATTCAATTCCTTAAAGTCTTAACAGAATATAACATCACATTATACCTATACTAGATTTTGCCCGCAACTTCGCTTGCGTAAATGTAGGTAAGGTTAGTAACAGTACTTTTTTCTGGATGACAGGTACCCTATGTCCTTATCTGTACCCCTGACAACGTGTATGCGAAAATTCATGATGATCGGTCAAGGTAGTTAAGGCGTGTAAGCGTAACAAATAAACTCACATTCGCATTTATAATACTAGTTAGTATTAAAAAGACGTAGGACATAAAGAAAGTACTCAGACTTACCCAATTGCTGCACTTTTGAACCAGTCGCCTACAAAGGGTTTCAAGAATTGATGCCTTATATTTTTTTGAAGCATTTTTTTTTCTTACTACAGAGGTACGAATGAGACATGTAAACATGTTGCAGTTTTACAGGTTACATGTAGCGAGACATCATTTTGTGCGCGATTTAATATAGACATAACATATTATAATATTATTGGTTTTGGTGTAATTTATTAACATTCTGCTAGCTATATTATAATCTCAAGTAAATGTGAGCCAGCTTATTGGCGTCTACCGGATATAACTTAGGATAGCAAGCTGGACAAGTATTTTCTTTGCCAAAAATACCAATAATTCTTTGCTGGACTTCTTCTCTAAGTCCGACATTCGGTTTCAGAAAGACAAGTACAGCACAGTCATTTTGCTAACAGATTGTAAACGTATGTCAACTGCTGTGATTGGCGGACTGAATTAGCAACAGCCAGTCAAATCATTTGACTTAAGCTTGATTTTAACACGTCGTCGATCGGCCTTTTAGAAACCAGGTGTAACCAGTGTAATTTCTTACGCTGACAACACAAAAGCGCCAAGACCTCAAAGTTCTCTATTAGTCTTACCTGTTCTTTTAGAAGGACATCCTTGTTATAACGTTTAAATAAAAAACGATTTAAATCCATATTATTATAACTGATTTCACAGTATTATGCTAACTAGTACGCATAAAGGAGGACCGAATTGAAAACGGCTCAAGACACGCTGAACAGTTTGACACGCGATTCAAACTTCCATTATGCTGCCAAATTTTTAATTTGACAACCATTGCGCGTCATGTACAAGGACTACTTATTATGGTAATTTTGAAGTCAATGTAACTATGTGTAATATACATACATACATCGGGGGTAGTCATAGGTTTATTACACATTCATTTGGCTAATTGTAGTTTTAAGTATAAAGTATAGATAGCGAGCTAACTCTGAGGCCCGTTCCCGATAGCCTATGAACGATTTATAATGATAGTTATATGAATTCATCGGACATAATACCAGTCTCCGTGAAGCCCCTCGAAATTACTTGACAGAAAATCCAGAAAACATTGTGCTAAACCCTAAGGAGTCTAATCGGAGATCCAGCACTCGCATTCACTACTACACTCACCGTAAATAAATGTATATCTATCATGAGAGAACAACAGCGTTCGTTAAAATCTGAAGCTGGGTAATTACTTTCACCATGCAGAAAATTACAGCAAATATTTTTTATTGTGTTTCTAAGTAGTAGCTTCAGAGCTTCAGCAAAACTAAGTAGGGTTATGGACAGTCTTGCGCGGATGGCATAGCGACGCAATTTCTTGCACGCACGGCGCAAAAGAACAATATCCTTTTGTCGCAAGTGTGCTTAAAATAAATGCCTACCATCAGCAAGTCAAAATATTTACTAGCTCATGTTTAAAACGGAAGAAAATAATAAACAACTTACTATATTATCTCAGACGCTTCAAAATCAAAATTTTCGGGACACATTAATAGAAGAAAGACAAGATTATTTTATATATATATATAATTAATAGCGTAGGACTAATTTTAGGTTTGCGACCTACAAACCTTGCGTTAATATACATTAAGGTCAGATTGTGATAATGGAAACTAAACTAAATTATCTAGTCCTTGGAGTCTTCTACGTCATAGAGGTCTCGAGGACACATTGAAACTGACAAAGGACAGCGAAACTGTGTCATGGGACAATGTATCGACAGTGTAAATATCATTTCAAGAACGTCATCAATTATGTACGCTGTATAATCATTATAATATATTGTTACGATAGGTTTGGTTGTTATATCAAAAAGTAAACTTATATCAAAAGTAGACGATAATAATGAAAACGCAAATATTAGATTTTTGTATGTACATACGTAAACGCTTGATAACTGTGATGGGTTCTATAGTAATTTGATTTCATATTCATTAACCATTGCCGTTGTTTGGGTGAAGTAATGTTACTTCTTGGCTTCATTACTTTTTATTTTTTTACGAAATTAACGTACTGATGAAGATATCAGAGGGTTTCAACTAAATCATAGACAAAGAGACATAATTAGCTTAAGATCATTCGATACAATTATCATCACCAATAAAGCCTCAAAAATAAACTTTGCGAAAACGGTTCTTCGGTTTCTTTCAACCTGATTCTTAGCGAATAAAAAATTGTTGGTTGGTACCATAGTTATTTAAATAACAGCCAACTAATAGATGTATTTCAAAACTCAAATTGTCGTTCTCCCTTGATAAGATCGTTATGCAAAATGAAGAGGAGTGTGACAAAACAGGTCGTGGCATACGGGTGTGTGCAGTCAGCGGGCCGGGATGTGATACCCTGTGAGAGATTTAGGTCGGCGATATGTGCCGAACACGTGCGAACGAGCCTATTATTCTGTTATGTTATGAAGCTTACTGCGACGTAACATTTGACACATAATATAGATGTCATATGATAATAGTTTTAACACTTAAAATATAACGACCTAAGCGAACGTTTCTTGATCAGATCGGAGGCGTTCTGGACAAAGGCCAGGTTAAGAGCACCTTGAACCGACGGGCGTGTATGAGGAATGTGATGAAAGTGAATGAAGCCAGAGAAGTGTGTCAGGATCGTAGCAAATTGAAATCCGTACTCTCTGCCTACCCCTCTGGGAAACAGGCGTGAATCTATGTATGTATGTATGTACTTAAAATATTCCCACATTGTATTAAATTGAAAAAACACGGCGATTAACGTAAAAAATAATTGAAGTACAAAGCAGTTTGGCTTCGATAAATAACCAAAAACATTTAGGCTATTTATTTATTGACTTTGATTATCGCTAATGTTATTAATAGTTTATTTATGTATAGTCTACACGACTTACATTAACATAAATATTACAGATCGTATTCAAATTAACTACATTCGTCTTCTTGTGGCTATGAAGGCTTAAACAAAGTGTATTTTCTATGTACCTACAAAATAAGCTACGTCTGAATACACGTTAGACAATGCGCCACGTATCTATTATCGTAGGTATGCTTAATTCCTCGAATAAAATGGTCCTAAATTTTCAGAAAAGCGTAATCTGATTTTGCACTACCTAGAACCTCACAATTGACAGTTGTAAGCCCCAAAGAAGAGATTTAAATAGACGAATCAGAGAATTATTTATTTGAAAATTCAAAACCCAACGGTCATTCATTACAAGCGCAGTACAAATTATTGATGATTTTTCCAACGTCGCCGCTGAACGTGTGTTGCACGTTGTTATTGCATTTATAAATAGCAATAATGTTACCGGTTAAGCATGAGATTGTAAGTGGCGTTGCGTGCGGATGGACACTCGCTGTGCCCACATTCATAGCCTAGGATGTTAAGGGTTTACTTAATACCAGGGTACTCGACGCCCAGTTACATCTAGCGAACCAGACTAAATTGCTTTAGGAAATATGAATTGTTTTTTAAAAGTGAACAGATTACTAGCTGCCTCGTCGTGCCACGCTTGTGTGGTTTTGGAAATGAATATTAAATGATAATTTGCGTATATTTTTGTCCAGGATTAAAAGGATGCGTGCTGTGCTTAAAATATGAGCTTTCATTACTACACTAAAGGTGAAGAAAGTACAAACAAAAAATACGCAATTGCATGTTAGTACAAATAAGGCAAGCTTAAATATGCACAATATTTTATCGTCGTTACATTTTTTTATATTAGGTTTAAGTTTTGCCTCATATTGACATGTAACAAATGTGCACAAGTGACATTTTTATTTTATTTGCTCATAACCTTTCGTTACTTCACTAATTCAGATCGCTATATAAGGCTTTATAATCTGCAACACAATGAGTCAGGAGTGTGAGCTCACTCTGACATCAACAATTGGCAGTGCACGAAAAGATTTCACTTCAATACCCTTGTTAATTTCAAACGAGCGTAGGCGATTATCTGCTCTACAATTTATTGTACAATTACGTCACTATGCTGTACGTAGTACTGACAGCAGTCTGAGGGCCATCCGTTCACGCGAGATACACCTTAAGGCGACGAATGAGTTACATGAAAGCGAGCACCGTTTCTGAATTGTACGTAATTGTCGCGTGCGGAATGCGACGACGCTTACAGCGACACTTCTTCCGCATGCACACTTTCCGCCCGATTGAAAACACATTTCATAAATGTCATATGTCTGCGTGAACAAACATAAAGACAGTCACCAACGCACTCGCATGAGTCAGGCGAGCTTATAAAGTCACAACACCCCCGTAGCGGCCCGTAGCGATCGCCTCGGCTCTACGTACCATCACAGTGATGAGTTGTCGACTAGCGGCAGTGTAGCCCGCGCCACCACGCCGAGCGCACGCACCGCGACCACTCCGCACAGTGCGATGTGAATCGAACCTTTCGTGACTGTGCACCGATTTGATATTCAAATTGGACAATCGAAATAAGTCGTCAGGAGTGGATTGTATTGTAATGAGGCGGGCCCAACCACTGTCCAGGGTGGGATCCCTCTAACGAGTAGAACAAGCAGTTCCCTGTGATGAATTATGGAGTTTGTACAGTGCTCTAATCGGATTTATCAGTGAAGTGACTGACCAGTGATGAGGAGTTTGGCCACAGGCTCCGACAGCTAGCAAAATTAATTCTTACACGGAACTTGGGGTGCGTGCGGTGCCGCCCCGGGGGGCGCGCCGCCGCCAATTCATCAAGGGTTGGAAGAAGACCATGGGGGTCATTTCGAAAACCTTCGGCGTTGTCTTCAGTCTGTAAGTAGTTAAAAATATTCATAACAAAGAATATTTTACGTTACGATTGCAACGAAAAGCTTTTCCCTCGTTTCTAGTTCGCCTGTCAGCAGTGGAGAAAGTAAAATCTGAAAATTTGTTTATCACGTCAATTTATCAAATACGCAACTGGAGCAGATAAATAGTGACTATAAAGGTCTATTACACGCGTGCGGTGCGGTGCGTCGAGTGCGTCGCCCGGTGCGCTTGCGCAAGTGTTCCTATTCGCACGTTCGTCGCGTCGTAAAGATGCGTGCGCTTCGGATGCACGCGCAACCAAACGTACACTTTTATTAATGCGTTCATTCATAATATCAAACTCTCGTTTTCCGCGTGTCTCACGCGCTGCGTCTATCCAAAGGGTTATGCAAAAATTACGCCATGACTTAACTCCGCCATCCGTCTTGTCCCAGTCATCATTGTTAATTGTAAACGCGTATTCTCACAGATTTAGCTCGATTTGACAGACTTTCCCTTTGAGATGTGTTGCTTTAACGAGCTTGTTTTGTACATTATTTTTTGGGTTGTCTTTGCCCATTAATTTCTCTTTACAGATTTGCAACTACGTTATGATTTTCTTTCAAAAAATCTATTGTTGATGAAGTGTTTTAGTTTGGATGTCTATTATTTTTCAATGTTCATCATCATCATTTACATTGAGTAGAAGCTTGAAACACAATTAAAATGTCAATCGCTATCGATTGCGTGTATTACGCGAGCAATTACTTCTACGAAGTACTCCAACATTACAATGGTTGATTAGTATATAATTATTTATAGTATTTTCTATAAACTTGTTAGCGAAGGTAATCTTCAGTCACGGAATGGCTTGATAGTGATGATAATGCTATGATTAAGCCAATTTAATTGTTACAATATTTGAAGTAACATACTTCACACAGTGTTGTTAACACGTCAATGTTGTCTCTGCTTTAGGTAATTGATCTTTTTGTTTTGTGTTATGATGCTAAACTGTGTTTTAGTCACGGTAAATATGACCTCGATAGATTTGAATTAGCGGCGCATTATATATAAGTGCACCCATTGTTCAGTTTTCTGATTTATAACTGCGAGGGTACTTAAAAGTGTTTGCTTATCTTTGGAAGAATGCCATGACATATTAGAATTTTAAGTGTTGCCTATATGTAATACATAGGTATATTTAATGCATGGTATATTAGTATTATCCTAACTAATATTATAAATGCGAATATTAGTTTGTTACGCTTTGACGCCTTAACTACTCGACCGATCATCATGAAATTGATCTTATTCGATTATTAGAATTCGCATACACGTTGTCTGGGAAACAAAAAAGGGCATGTCATTCAGAAAAAGTACTTTAACTAACCTAACCTACATTTACGCGAGCGGAGCCGCGGGAAAATTCTAGTATGGTATACCAACCACCACCAATTATAGAGATTCACCTCAGATTTGACCTAATCTTCATTGTGGTGAGGTACCTATGATGTGTGTGATCTACAGGTGGTCGTACCAAGTCAATATATCCTTGTTTATTCTATATCTGTAAGTTATCTTATATATTTTTTATTCTACAAAGTTAAAATTGCATGCCAATGCTAAAATAGTCCTTTAAATCTTAATTTAGTAAGATATCTTTTTAGTTTTTTTATTGACTCTAGAAGCTTTTAGTAACAGATATGCTATGACAGCCCCATCGTAGCTTATTTTTGTATTAAAGCTATCAATGTAGCCGTTGTAATGGGAAAGCAAATAATAAATATGTTTCCGTTCGACCTATTTCCTAGCATATAAACAAGGGTCCCTACACAGCGCACAACAATTAAATCACGGAACAATGACTGAACTCGGACATTGATCATAGCAAGTCTAGTATCACGATTCCGATCACAGTCGCGAAATAAGTGGTGCGCTGTAATTCTGCGGGATAACCAATTATTATGACGTCAGCATTGGCTAACACAGTTGCTGCAGTTATCGGACCACATCTAAAATTAATAGGCCAAAGTTCCGTAAATGTGGCAACAGACTCGCTTATCGCGATCGGCCTTAATGCTTAAGATTGATCTATATTTAATTTCTTGCTAATTATAAAATTAATAACTCCAAGGCAGGCACGTGGAGATTATATTTTTAGCAGATACCTCTATACTTAAGTTTGCTTTCCATTATATCTCGGGTTAATGGCAATTTCGTGTTGGGCTTTCTGAGTCGATTCGTGAATTAGTAAGAGACGTTCGCATACAAATAATATCATGTTTTGATCATTTGCGTGCCGTGCCATATGCATAGCAATTGAGGTTTAGCAGCGTACAAATGCAATTCGCATGTCGAACAAGATCTGTTTGACTGTAATCATTTTCTGTACACGTAGTACAATTTAATTTAAAACTAAATGACTTGCCATACAAACAAAGTCCGGACGGAAGCAAGGGTGCCTCTTATTGTGTCTATTGTGTCTATTGTATTAATAAATAAATTGTTTGCCGTGACGACATCCTTATGATGTCTTTATATATTCACGTAATAAAATCTCTATCTTTCACTCGTTGACAGTCACAGCTACTTCATTAGGTTATTGCCTTCAACTAGTTAAGACTTTGATCTAAAACACCATACCATAATATGTATGACACACAGCTTCCTCTCTCGAAATCTCCACAAATATATATCCTGCTTCAACTTAATGATCGTGAGAATACAGAATTTGGAGTTTTAGACGATGTCCTTTTTATAGCTTCAAATATAAGATAAATAAAAGTGAGTAATGATCATTGATCGTACCGCAGACAGTTGAATAGGGATAATGAAGGAAATAGCCAGTGTTGAAAACTTACGGTAGTAATATATAGAGAATTACCGTAAATTAAGTATACTTAGAAAGATAATAAATCACAGTAAATGTAGCTAGATTTTACAATGTCTTAGACTAAATTATATTATTCTAAGGTTATTGGACATTATGCTGATAAATATTTAAGATTAGTTGTCAAATATTCAAATTAATGTTTACTTCTTAAAGAGTAACCTGTTACTCATGTGCCCATAATCTCCACTCAAAAAAGGAAATAAAATTATTTTATTAAAGCTTCCGTAAAATCTTTCAACCACACTTCAAGTCGAAAGTCTTTGAAGAAAGCACAGTTAGCATGAGGATTCGCCCCACAACAAAATGCTCAAAGGCTTCCCAAAAGATGGCTGCAATTAAATTTCAGTCTTTATTGTTATTTACTCTAGAAATGTGCACAATTGTATCCCAATCATTGTATTCCTGAGATTTGAGAAGATGCGGCAAATGTCAAAGAAACCCTAAACGAAGAATAGCCCGTTTGTTAAAAGCCGGATAACAGTTTTTTAAATGTCCTAACCCGTCCTCTTTATTTCTTCTTGAAATAATATAGCTTTAATCTTAAAATGAAAAATCTATTCAAAGGGGGCCGGTAAATTGACAACAATCTTAATTTCGGATTGCTTCTAAACATTTTATTGAAGTTTTTGTTTGAATAATCGCACTTCAAAGTCGTTCAAAAGTTCAACTGTCGCGAAAATTTGGGCAATCTGCCAATTTTATTCGAGAATCGGATTAGGAAAATACCTGGATGATACACTTGGGCTATTCAGGCAATGCATTAAAATTAACCTCTGTATTGTTCATTTTCTAACACATGTACGTCACAGCGCGTATGAATAGCACTCGGTTGACTTGTTACTGCTTGTCTTAGTTCATTACTTATTCATATTTTCACGCATCGGCCTTCATTTTCTTTGTTAGACCATTATTTTTTTGTTATCTGTCGTGCATTGTACGGATCTAATTTCATACCAACCTCGTTAGTCGTTACTCGACGGCGTAGTGGTTAGTGTAACCGACTGCCACGCCTAAGGTCGCGGGTTCGATTCCCGCACAAGTCAAACATTTGTCTTGGTCTGGGTGTTTCTATGTATAATATGTATGTATTTACAAAAAAAAAAAAAAAGTATTTATGTATGTTTATCCATTGTCTAGTACCCATAGTACAAGCTCTGCTTAGTTTGGGCTAGATGGTGTTGTGTGTATGTGATAGAATATTATTATTATTATTATTATCGTGTCTGACACTTTCAGCGTGGTATTTAAACAATTCGGTTATCGTTAGAATTGAATGACACACATTCTACATTGTATCTAATCGATAAGAATTAAAATATTTGGGAATACAAACAAATCGTAAAATAATTACCCGTTGGCTGTTATTGATGTCCAAAACAAACTCTGTTAATGTGAGTTATCGGCGTTTATCGCCTTTTAAATTAACAATAGGACACAAGTTTTACGATAAGTCGTAAATCGTGTGCTTTTTACGCGTCCGTGCGGTGTTGGCGTGCTTCTCTATCGTTGGTTGCGGGATACCAATCAAATCGTCGTAAAGCGTAATGGTTTCGGTCGTAATCCACTCGATATGGGAACTATCATTCTCTTAGATGGACCCGATGCGATACAGATAAAACAATTTGTCTAACCTATACTTGCCAAGCGAAATTTTATCTTATTGGATTCGAAAATGTGTTGTTGAAGAATGTAAGTTACCTTGGCGTTTTGTAAATTTTGGCCGCATTAGCGTCGGTCCTCGTGTTTGGACAAACACCGTGCTATAGATTATAACGCGTGTGGAGAATCAGCGTTCCTCATGCTCATTGTTTTTGTAACAATGTGCTTAATATTTCCGTTTCTTAACATATTTGTAGCGTACGAAGAGAATCGTTGAACGTTTTTATTTAGTCACAGAGATGTAACACTTATTTTCATATTTTCCACTGTGAATTTTAGCCGTAATTGTGAATTGTAGTAGATCGTTTTTGCCATCGTCCTTAACATAATTACAACGTTTATCTAATCACAATTGATTTTTAAGTAAGTAATCTTGCTTGTGTTTTTTTGGTTGTCATTAACCATCTTCCGTTTTAATTTCTTTTTTATTATCTAACTCTGCAGTCACGTCTGTCGTGAGGCCTTAGTTGACGCCAATGTTTGGACCCTTCAATTGGCTTCCAGGCTCCAGTAGATTTTTGTATTAGTACTTAATAGCAGCAGGAGGTTTGGCGATACGTCCATTAGTTCGCAAAAAACTCGCCCCTTATTAATTGGGACCTAAAAAAGCTGTGAAAATCTACGTGTATAACATATACACTTTTGCATACTCCTATCTAGCTTTCGACCATTAGTTCCCAAAGTGGTCCAGGTGGACCCCAGGGGTCCACGGGAGTCTCGACGGGGGTCTACGTTGGCATGACAAAAAAATGGGGTCCACAATTTTTTCTTTTTTTTTGTTATTTGTTCCTGGCCCCCCGTCCACGAACATATATTTGCTTTCGATAGTGAAGAACTAAAATATTGGCTTGACTTCACCTATTAATGTAGGCAGATAATATAAGTTCAGCGACTGTCACTAGTAAAATCTTGCATATTCCATATTCAGTAACAATGGTCTAAAATAAAAGAAGGCAGCTCGCCTACAAAAAATAAAAGATTAGCCCGTAGAGATTTTATCAAATATAAATACGAATGCCAAGGAATATGGTAGAAATGTAGCTGCAGGGGGTCCACCGGAACCTGCTAAATTTTGAAAGTGTTCTATGAGAAAATAAGTCTGGAAGCCTCTGCTTTAGACTATACATATAAGTATCTTATGTGTGTGCGCGCGTGTGTATGTGTGTAATAGATACACGGCTTCATTCTGTGTGTGTGTATGTTTCTAACTGTTTATTAAGTATCAAATAAGATCCAAGTTAATTACGGCTTTTATTACTTTTATCACTTTCTACTGAGAAAGTGAGACCGTATTACAGATGGTACAGATCTTTAACACTCTCTAGAATACACTGTGCCTACATACCTTTGACGTATAATTTTTCGTGCACTTGATATCAATTTACTCATCACCGCAGTATACGGTTTCCAAGGTACTATTTTTTTCTGCGCAAGTTCGTTGTGCGAAACAATAGTGCTGTTGGACACTGGGTGCGGTCGCCTGGAATAGCATTGTGGGACGAGTCCGACTGGTCCAGTCACTTGTCCAAGGACTGGATTGTTGACAACGACAATAGACTCGTCATTATAGTTTTTATTCTGCTAGACCTTGATCTCTGCGTATTAAATGTTGTATGTTTATTTTGTGCTCTATTAATTAACTACAAAAACATATATTTTATTTAAATTGAACGTTTATACATGGGCCTAATCAGACAGCTATAAAGTAGCATTAAAGGAAATTATCTGTCGAGTAGCCGGTTAATAATCAAAAATAAGGATAAGCAATGTACCAGTTGTGAAAATTGTAGTAAGTACTAAAAGACAGTCTGTTTTTAAACTGGCTTGTTATGAACGAACAAACACACACCCTGCAAATGCGCTAACAAACATTTCATTCCATATAGATTACAACCGATAGACAATATAAATACAAATAGCGTTCATAAAAAATAATGAAACAAAGCAAAGGCGTAGCTGCGTTCAGCCGCTGCGCGGGAGTGTTCCCGCCAATCGGTCACTGTCCTTGTGTTTCCTGTCATTAAACATTAGTCATCGCCTACATTTCGTTTATAGATCGCTGCCTTAGTTCTGTGTCACGTGACATGTCAACACTCGTAAACCCAAATGAGGTAATCTGACAAATTGTTTGACGTCTTATGTCATTTGGAATATAGTTTATGCTCTGTTCGTGTGGGTAGATCTATAAATTTTTTAATTGTTGTATTTAAAATTTACCATTCTTGCGTCTGTAATTATTGTTGAATATTAATAAACTGCTTTAATTAAAAGATCTTTTCAAAATGCTGTATCTTAATTCTATTAGTTAAACAAACATTTAGATTCGCTTAGCTCCGTACATAACACATATATGATTGTGAAGACGGCACAATCAATAATCATCTAATTTCTACTAATACAAATACGCGCCGAATTATACATTCTACCCTTGCACGCAACAAAATATTGCCTAATTCACAGCTCTTTAAGGTTCTTTTCCGCCATCATTTCAATTCATATAAAGCCTAACAGTGCTAACGCCAATATTTTACAAGCACTCACATTATTTTGAATTCCATCAATCCAAAATTTTAGTTTTTTTGTACTTGTCGATGTAACAATTTCCATCTTGCTCGATCCGATGCAAAATCCTTTAATTCTCTATATGTTTCTACATTTGCTTTTTCTTGCAGTTGATCTGTATACTTCCTTTTTGAGCTTCCTCTCTTTCTCTTTGACTTTATTTTCTCTTCCATAATATTAGCAATAAATTTGTCTTGTTTAGTTGCCAATTATGTTTCCTATTGTTTTTAAATGAAAGTTAATTAATAACCGTTCAGATTTGTAACGTTTTGTACGATAAACAATATCCGCAATACAGAAGTACTGTTAACATGCTAAAACTGAAAATGTTGCAATTTCGACTGATTAGATATCTATTACCATTTCACAAATATTATTATGTATGTATCTTATGTGGGGGGGTCGACACTCTCTCAATAACGACTGCCATAGATGTTCATGGCAGCCAGGACCGACGGCTTAACATGCTCTCCGAGGCACGGAGCAGACGATAATTGTCAATCAATACGCACATAATTTCGAAATTATACTAGATTGTGCCCGTGGATTCGCTCGCACAAATGTAGATTATGTAAAGTTAGGTTAGCAACAGTGTTTTTTCTATATGAAAGGTATCCTATGTCGTTTACTGTTTCCTTGACAACGTGTATGCGAAATTTCATGATGATCGATGATGATTAACGCGAAAAAGCGTAACAAACAAAGAAACAAGCTCATATTAGCATTTATAATATTAGTATAGACCTGCCCGGCTTCGCACGGATAGTTTTTTTTTTATACAACTAAGGTGGCAAACAAGCATACGGGCCCACCTGATAGTAAGTGGTCACCGTAGCCTATGGACGCATGCAACACCAGAGGCATCACGTAGACTAGAAGACTTTCTAGACTTCCACTAAAAGGGGGAAAGAGAGTAATTGGGCCTCCGGCACTCTTACTCACCGAACGAAACACAACAGTAGGAATACTGGTATTTCACGTCGATATTCTGTGAGAGGGTAGTCCTTACCCGGTCGAACTGGCCCATTCATGCTGAAATCAGCGAGGCTCTACTACTCAAAAATACAAAACCTTAACAAATTATACCCCTATACCTTCTTCCTTATGAATCACACTGTCTATTGGTGAAAACCGCATGAAAATCCGTTTAGTAGTTTTTGAGTTTATCGCGAACAGACAGACAGTCGCGGTGAGAGATTGTTTTATAATATATAGTGATAGTTAGGATTGGATTAATAAACAATGAAGTATATTTGAAAGCTCTGTGAAGTGAGTCAGCGGTGTACAACTGGACGTTAATTAAGCGGTACGCAAAGCAATCAGAGGTCAGAGTTGAACAAAGTCCCATGCCCGCCATTGTTCCCGCCACTCCCCACACATAACCCCATTGTGTCGACTTCCGCTGGGCCTGTATAAAATGTTCATTAATTATAAATAAATTAAGGGTGAACACTTTATCAAGTAACGGACGTATCAATGTGTTTGTATAACTGTTAATATGTAAACACAAACGGTTTTGATAGTTAAGTTTACTTGTGGGAACGACTTATTTTCTTATTAGGTTTTTCCCGCGGCTGCACTCGCGTTAATGTAGGTAATGTCAATAAATTTCTATCGCTCGGGAAAGATCCTTTTTTTCTACCCTGTTCTGTACGTCTGACAACGTGTATGCGAAATTTCATGATTATCGGTCGAGTGGATAAGGCGTGAAAGCGTAACAAACAAACAAACTCACATTAGCATTTATAATATTAGTTAGGTTTTCTTGTAGTGACAGATAGCCGCTCATTTGATGGCAAGTAGTTAGCCACTCATGGACACCGCCAATGCCATAGGTACGACCAAGCCTTGCCTAGATCTCTCTTTAAATATGTACGAAGGAGGACAAGTCATAACGCTCACAAAAGTCTGTGACAGAAAATGATGTTACATTTTATCCAGAAAAAAGTTCTGTTTCCAATGTTTACGCGAGCAAAGTAATAGTATTAGTATAGTAATCTATACTAATATTATGAAGAGGAAAAGTTTGATCTTCTGTTTGTTTGCTTGTAAGAGCTTAAATCAAAAACAAAACAGCCGATTTTAAAAAACTCTTAACCGTTAGAAAGCTATATTATCACCGAGTACGGCTATATTTTATATAAATTTGCCTGAATTTGCGCGAGTAAAATCTAATGCAAAATAAAATAACAATAATATTTGGTGTAGTTACGGCATACGCCACAAATAGAGTAACGCCCTTGATATTTGTGGTCAACACTTAACAAACACCATACACATTAAACTTCCAAGAACATGGTCATGTGCCTACTGAACCACAAAAAAGAACATTGTTGTGTTACAATAATTAGATACTATTTATTTATGATTAGTGTTATCGTTATCGCGTTCTTAAGTCCGTGTGTACGCGCTGCACTTCAATATATAATGACCTAATTAGTTTAATGAGTAATACATGACATAATGACTATCTTCTTCTTCTTTTCGTGTGGTTAGTGGCCAACCTGTTGTCAAGAGTTGTTGAAGCCGCCCGTGGGCCTCTGACATGGCTTAACGACTGCTGTCCATTTGAAAACAACCGGGACCGACTTTTTGCGTGCCCTCCGAAGCACGGAGAAGCACAGATGAAATACCACTAAGCGGTCACCCATCTACAGACTGACCGCACCCAACGTTGCTTAACCTCGCTAATCGTTTACCGGTTAATGATTGCAACTGGCTATGAGCGCCTCATAATGACTATAAAACACGGATATAATTGTGGTTGAATTGATCGTCCTCCGCTATTGCGACGTGTTAGGATTCCATGCCCACAAGGTACTAAAATTTGTGTGGTCTACAAATACCAGTCAATCTGCGTGTTCTTTGTGTCAGTTGTGTTAATGATTAATATCATATATATATAATAATATTAGCCCTATATTAAACTGTCCCACTGCTGGGCACGGGCCTCTCCTCAGTGTGAGAAGGGTTAGGCCATAGTCCACCAAGCTGGCCCAGTGCGGGTTGGTAGACTTCACATATCTTTGAGAACATTATTGAGAACTCTTAGACATGCAGGTATCCTCACGATGTTTTTCTTTACCGTTAAACCAAGCAATAATTAACTATTTAATACGCATATAACTTCGAAAAGTCAGAGATGCGCGCCTTGGGCTCGAACTCGAGACCACTGCGTGGCAGTCCAACGGTTTCCCTAGGCTATCGCTGCAGCAATTGTTTGAAGATTGGGATATTGAATCTGGCGTTTACACAGATTCTTCGAGTAGGTTACTTTGCGTCTACCGAGCAGTCTACTTTGGATGGCTGCTAAGTATCATATGAGAGATAAATATGAACAGTATCCAAGAATTCCTTGCAGAAAATTCAATAACACTCTGTCTAACTAGGGAGTAGTTAGACAGAGTGTTATTGAATTTTCTGCAAGGAATTCTATTGCAGTATCATGTAGGCTAACAGTATAAACAGGCACAGCTAGACTACGTGAAACCTTTTAAATAGGTACCCTTTCGGCAATATGCAAGCTTGATACTATTATAGTATAATGTTCAAACACGCAAAGGAACTCAGCACCACACGTTACTGAACTAAACTCAGTTCGTTACTTAACGTATAAATAAAATATACGACACATTCTGAAGTGTCATTTATGAAGTGGTCGAAACATCCTCCACCGCTTAAACCACTAAAGATTAATTAGTCAACGTTATAATAAGGATATTTGTAAATAGAGGGTACTTGTAAATGAATTGCATGCATCATTTGTCTGTCTGTTTGTTTCTATAGTGGCGGAAGGCCTTCGTAGTGTCCTAATTGAGGTGACGTGGCGGGGTCGTTGCATGTTTACTGTAACATTCTCAACTGTACGATAATTAGACCTTCGACTAAAAAAATGCTTATCTGTTACGCTTTGTTACTCCAGTGGCTAAATAGGAGCGTTTGTTTATGTACACATATGCGCATTGTGAATATAATTCTCCAGTTTGAACAACAAAACTGGCATATTTTAGTATTAACATGAAATTCGGAGCTATCGAACACGCCTGATGTGTACTAGCAGTACCCAAACATAGCTGATAAAATGTTGAATGTTGGTCTGTAATCCTTCGATGATATATAACCATAATGCTATGTTATGTAGGGTTTGGTCTAGTTTCGGATTGACACGCGATGATTTTACGGTTTATTTGAGCACCGGGTATAATGGGCACGAGAGATTTATTGAAATAGTTCGGATTACTACGCTGACGTAATAAAAGCTCGTCAATTTCCAAGCTTCAAAACCGATGTTTATATCTGTGCTTAATACGTGAACGTGACCTTTGTTAAATCGACTAGTCGTTTCAAAATAGCAAAGTGACGCGTCCTTTTTAATAACTTGATATAAACATGGTGAAAATTTTATTTGGATGAAAATGAATTTATATTACGCTACATTTTTATAAAGTAGCTAAATAGCAAATTTTAGTAAAGTAAGCAAATTTATTTTGAAATTATGTTCGTAACGCAAATGTAAAAAAAATTAATCGGCTAGTTGATTAACTATAAACAGCATATCGCTAAAAGTTTATATATTTGACGCAAGTTTTACAAAGTCCTTTGATTATAATTTAATTAGTGGCTTATTTCTGTTTTTAGAACATAATGATATATTTTTATACGACTAGTCGATACAAATACAAATTATTTATTTGCTTTAAACAGGGTGATACATAAGGTGGTTTGTAACAATTCAAGAGAACAAGCCTATTTAGCTATAAATACAGCATGCAAATATTAACAAATGTTAACCGGTCGTATTCCGCCGGCTCGCATACCAGCCGGCAGATTTGTACCCGTCGTAGGCCGGTGGCTCGCATGCGAGCCACCAAATTGGCGCCAAAACGCCGCGCGCCGCCTTCGCTTAAGCGAATACGACCGGTTAAAGCGGAAAAGCATAATATTTTAAGTACATCATTACAATATTTTTACTGGTTTCTGTGTATGGATTACTTCGGATAAGCGTTTCTAGGTACTGTTTTGATTTAAAAACTCTTGAACCGAGTAAAACGCATTTCCTATCAGCCATTTTTTCAACACTTGATTAAATTTATTTATAGGCAATGTTTTGAAACAATCCGGAATTTTGTTAAAAACTTTAACGCACATCGAAAGACTATTTTTCTGTAGCCGGCTTGTTCTAGGTATTAAGCCCAACACTAATCTATTCGGATTTCTGATGTTATTTCTGTTAGTAACGTCTTTTGCTTGTTTAAATGTGTTGGGGTTTTGCTTTACAAATTTACAAACCTCTAGGATGTACAAACTCGGCAAAGTGAGTATATTTAACTTTTTAAAGTATGGACTGCATGATACATCCGGGGCAATGTCGCATATGGATCGTATGCATCTTTTTTGTGCAATAAAGGCCTTTTGTATATCCGTACCGTTTCCCCAGAGTAACAACCCATATCGAAGTATGGATTCGACGTGCACTGGTGTAACCTGCAGCGCATCTCTATAAAAAGCATTGAAACATTAGCACACAAAATATTAATACGTAATTTAACGCAAAATTAATTTTTATACCCGACCCTATTATCACAAACATAATGCTTTAATCTGAGAGGATTTTCAATTTATAAAATTCTCAGAATCTTAATTTGTAGGTGAGACGGGCGGGATCACTATGATTTATGAAAGAGATAAAAATGTTAACTTACCTGAATAATATTAAACGTTAGCATGGAATGTGCATAATGCTCAATTAAGCAACTAACATTGTCGTGACCAATTATATAATAATACTATTTGTCTGTGGGCATTTTTACATTTTCGGACAAAAAACTAAACATAAGCGCATTTCTTGCTTTATACGATATGAGACCGCCGATAAAAGGTAGTCCTCTAATTATTTACTTTTAAATTATGGTTGAATAAGATGGCTATAATACAATTAAATTTATAAATAATTTTAAAAGTTTTTTAACATATCAATGGTATACCTATATGTAGACTATGTAGCAGCCAAAGTGTGCACCTAGTTTTATGCGATTACATCTATATCTGGGCTTTGATAATTCTTCATAAATTAAATTAAAAACGTATTATTAATTAATATATTACTTTGTGTATGTAAATCACGTCGCTAACAACTTTAACAGAAATTATGATTTCATGTTAACTTCTGAAATGATTGGAATTTACGCTGTATAAATTTTGTAACTACGGGGAAAATTTTACATAATGTATTAATATTTATGTTATAGGGAAGATACTATTGAATAATATTCCATAGCTAAACGTTGTTGTAGCCGTAAAATACAATACAGTAATTTAATTAGTGGTTTTAACGTCTGTTAATATTAGGTCACCGCGCTACCATAACTAAAGAGTGGTTTATCGCGTTCGCCGACTAATTGTATTTGTAGTAGGTATTGTAAGTATATATGTACCTATACTAGACGTTTTTTAAGGGGAATTATGTGCACACGGACATGGCATTTAATCGGATATGCACAAAACCATGAGAGTTTGTCATACCAGTGAGCCGGCTGTGCTTGCTAAGTTGTTTCCATACATAATTACTTATTTATTCAACATTTTGATATACTCATACTACATAATAAAGACAGTTGATGTTTGTTTGGTCGTAGATCACATTCATCATAGGAAGTAATTTGCTACAATTATTAGACACGTATATTTTTAATTCCGCTGAGGTCATACCAATGTCGGCCATTTAATAATTCCATTTTGCCTTCTAGAATATATCATTTGGGCCCAAGATTGAATAGGTCGATCTATTGTTACGAACAATTCGATTCGGAACCTACGTGTCAATATTAGACATTATTCTCGGAAGTAATTTGATATTTTTCGAGTTCCACTCAAATGTCGACGCTGCAGTCTCGAACACATTGTCTAAAAAACATTCAAAATTTAATTTGTTGCATTTCAATGGGCATTTAAAGTTGTCAAAAGCCTATAAATACAAAGAAACGTAGTTTACGGTGTAAAAGATAATGACTTGTCACGAGAATTACGATGGCGACGTATTAAGGAGACGCTATTGCAAGTCGTTTACCTACCGGGCGATAATTACAGATTAGTTACGGATGAAACATAAATAGACATCATATTTTAGCTCGCCTCCAGCAATTACTGCATCTCTCCGCGCGACGGACGTTCTTCCTACACGTATTGGTGAAGCTTCAGGTAAATGACATCGTATATGTAACGTGTGTTGACCAGAGGCCAGCAATCAGCTTTCCTTTCCCCCAGCTATATATTCTTCCATCTACCGCATCGTTGTGCCCACGGGCGGCGAGGGCCCATCATGGGTGATTATCTTTAGGGGACCTTTATTATAATCGGTTCTGGTGTCTAATGTCGAGCCTTATATCGTGTTATTAAAATAACCACCGAATAACAAACTACTTAGAACCCTTTATTTAAATTTTATGCTCTACATGCTACCATGACATGTGCGCAAAAACTGCTAAAAGTAAAATTGAAACGGACAATTCAAACAACAGTCAATAATTTTAAAACATCGGGAGGTTTAACGCATCGTTTCCAAACGACTTGGAAGTGTTCTTTAGTATCCATCAATGGCAGCTGTTCGGTGATGAATTATGGTCTCGAGGCTCGGGCTGAGGCGCACATGTTGCGGTGAAAGTATGCGGTGATATAGGTACTTACACGCGACCTCACATCACAACAGCGTTATTTGCATCTAACAACATTGAATGTTTTCTATTCGTCTGCTGCGATGGAGCCTCAACTTTGACGGGGCTTATCAAGCATCGTCTGGACACGGTCACTGTTAATTAAATAACTACTACAGACTTCCGATTAGATCTCGCCGCGTCATCTTCGGTTCAACCCTGACACAGAATCAAGACGTCAAGCACGGGTAGCATCTGCGTTATCTGGTGGGCTATCACAGACCTGTGTGTACAATGAGCGGTGGCCGGCGGCACACCTCGCACACCTGTCGGGCGCAGGCGGCGCGGGGCGCGGGACGTGGTCGGCGCACGCTGCCCCGGGCGCGTGCGCTCGCCGCCCGGCCATGAGGGAATGCCTCCGATACTCATTAAGTTTCGGCCATTGGTGGCATTCGATGATATATGTTCACGATGTGCCGGATGCTTATGTAATCACCGCGAGATGATCCTATCACGAAACGATATTACCGTACTTTTTGTTGACTTTTTAGAACACAAAAATGCGATTCGAATTCGCTCTCGCGTTGCGTGCCGGAAACTATTTTCTCACCGATCTTATAACAAACCGTACAATTTACACGTACACACATCTAACAGATAATATGTGTATCGTTGTGAGTAATTTTAGGTCGTTCCCATCAGAATACGTCGAAAGACGGCCTTGCTCGGAACGTAGCTTGTAACTTGTACGTTTGCAAAGTGCAGCAGAGAGCTCGTAATGTTTCCTCGATTACACCATTATGTACAACAGGTCTTTCGCGCGACTTCAGCAAACAACTCCGCGGACAATGAAACCAAAATATTGAGCACGTGCCTTACATAATGAGGTTCTCGCACGTCCGATTTAATAGATCAACCAAACATTAGTCGAAGGCTCCTCTGTAAAAGGGTTCGATAGATGAGTACGGTCGGCGCGTACGTGATTCTGAACGGCCGAGGTTTCGGCGAACTCATTGTTTTAACAACGTATTACATCGAAAATTCTCGAGTTATGTTATGTCTACCCTTTTAGTTTGGCGTCCAATAACAATAAAAATGGTTGATTACGATTCTGTGCACACAGTAACATCTAATGGTCTAGGCCGGGTCGGGCGGGCTGCGCACGCGGCGTGTCTTCACGTATAATTCACCGGGCCCAAATGAAATTATTATACTAATTACCGAATCTCGATCACGAGCGGGGGGCGTTGCGGTTCTAAATCTCCCGCTCTCCTAAATCGATTACGGGTATTACGGGCCTAGAGCCCGGCGTTTTGTCTCTGTCTTATGTGGGCCGGCCTTGCGCTCGTCTTTTTGGTCATAATCTATCACGGTTCATTGCTCCTCGTGGCCACTTTGTTCCGACTGAGAAACTGTAGTTTTCGAGATATTCTACAGATCCTCTTATCTTGTTTGTTTGGTGAAGTTTTTAATAATGAATGGTGTCGTAAAATTGTTTTAGAAGACAATGTGGGAGGTTCAGTTCACGACGTGGTGATTCTCCCACTATAGAGTCTGTGCGCACTCGCACACTCGGCGCGTAACGGATATGCGTTGCCATCACTTAGTTTCACATCGCTTTTATTATTATACTTTTTAATAGTCTACGCTCTGGTTAATTATGAAGGAGATTTACTTTCACACGTTGTCTAGTTCAATTCATACAATTTAGTCAACTTTGCGTCTGTGAATTTTGGCAGTTTCGCGTTCCGTATTTTAAAATGCGTCGGTGCTTATGTGTTGTGAGTCCAACACCTTCGGTTTTTCTACAATAGAATTATTTACCGCGTTGTCTTTTGGCGTGTAACAAGGTTGTTATTATGAAAACGCGTCAAATTGTGTTGTGCGACCTTTAAAAAGATTTCATGCGCCGATAACTCCGTGTGCATTTTATGTTATCATCATACTTATCTTCTATGAATACATGTTTTTCTGAACAAAGAGCCATAATGCTCCCGTGTTTACCGATAGGGAAAATATTATTGTTCATGATGTCCTGCATACATGGTATACTGGATGGTTTTCAAAAAATAGCAATGTGTTCTAAAAATTTCTTTATTCAATTTAATAATAAATAAATAAGATAGTCTGAAAATCTATAATGGTCCACATGATGGTCCTTGTGGAACTCAATTCGTACTTCACTACTTCTTATTCTATTTAATCTGTCTCACTCATATGACAAGCTGTCACGTTTTCTTTAACCAAGCCAATTTACAGATCTATAAACATAATTATGTGCTGTAATAGTTCTGCAATTACTAAACCTTGAAACTGTCCTACATTGAAGTTTTAGAAATACGTACTTATTATATAATGTATTTCCTTATGTGCAAATAAAGGAAATTATCTAAGGTTAAACACATACACCGTACAAAAACATAATTTATATTAATCACATTATAATATTCGTAATTTATCTTATCAAATTATCTAAGCAAAGTTTTATTTGCAAAAAGCATTTTATTTCTAGATATATACGAAGCGTTTGCACATAAATTTTCTAGTCGTTACTAAGATTTCGTTTTTGCGAAGGTTAATATATAAATAAAATGGTAGCTGGTTCAGCATAGTATTATTTATTAGCCACGTCGCACAGTCCATCTCAAAACAAGAACTTATCAGGTGTGCCTCAGGGATCTATGCTGGGGCGTAATGCTGTTATGAATCATTTACAGCTATTTACAGATAAAAAGGCACAGCATCAAGTAATACTTATAATTAACCAGTACAACGATGCTATCGCATCTACAGGAAACAACTGTGACCACATAATAAGTTACAGAACAGTTAGAGAACAGAAAATATTGCACAAATAACAATAACGTCTCATTTCTTTTAAACTAAATCATATATTTTACTTACATTAATAAGGGATTCATTAGAATTGTACATGTAGTTGTAATTTAGGTAATACACTTTTACTTTATATATAACGCAATAAAAACATATTTCGATTTCATATGATCACAGCAAATACCTATTTAACGAAGAATAAGTACCAAAACGTACAGCACAGGTGAAATAATATAATTAGGTGCGTGTTAACGGATTCGCATGCCAGTCATAAATTGATGATTTATTCTTCAGTAGGTAAAAGTAATATTCCTTTTAATTTTAAATACAATAAATAGGTTCTAATATAAGTTTAATTTTGTTTGCAGCCTGTTCGAGCAGGAGATAATGAGCTATGTGCCAGCGGGCGGGTGCGGTGTGACCCCTTCGGGCACGGTGGGGGCGGCGGGCGCGGGCGCGGGGGCGGGGGTCGGCGCGTGCGCATCGCCCGGCGCGTCGCCGGCCGCCGCGCGCTCCACGCGTGCGCCTGCGCCGCAGCGACGGGACTTCGAGGCCAAACTGAGGGCCTTCTACCGCAAGCTTGAGAGCAAAGGATACGGTCAGGGACCTGGCAAGTTAAAGTGAGTATTCAAACGCAAAATATCGCAAACGTACAGTCATGAATATCCCGGTATTGCAACGGTGTTATTGATATTGACCAGAATTATATCAATAGAACCTTTATAAAAAGGTTATATCATAATTCGATTTATTAATATTTGAAAGTCACTACATTCTGCAAACTTACTAATGACTTAATTTTATATAGCGAATATAGCTTCAGCCATTCATACAAAGTAAGATCGAAAGATTCAAGGCGATGAATTTGCTATACATACATATTTCACTCCAAACATCTTATCAAATAACTTTAACTGAAACATTTCTTCTTTTCCTCAGACTCCACATACGTCGAGAACACCTACTCGAAGACGCCTTTAGACGGATCATGTCTTGCGGCAAGAAGGAGCTTCAGAAAGGCAAGCTCTGCGTGCTATGGGACGGTGAAGAGGGCCTGGACTACGGAGGCCCTAGCAGAGAGTTCTTCTTCCTACTATCAAGGGAACTGTTCAACCCTTACTATGGCTTGTTCGAGTATTCAGCCAACGATACATATACTGTCCACGTGTCACCTATGTCTGCGTTTGTGGACAACCATCACGAATGGTGAGTATTAACGATCTTTTCTTCTGGTCTGGTATTCGAAAGGAAATTCTCTTCTGCAAGAGCCTCTGCAGAATGTATGATTAAATTCAGGTTCGGCACACATATACCATAGGGCTAAATGAGCGGCTGTCCCAGACCCTAAGTGCCAGCCAAAGGGCGTCTATGCCGCCTCTGTGGAAAGGAATAAAATAATTGTTTATACTAAAAGAAAGCAAGGCAATATAGTGGAGCTCGCTTGATCATAAAGCTTGCCTTGATTGACTTAATTATATTACATCCCGGTCTGAAATAAAGGCTAAAGAGGACTAAAATATATTATATAAGTATGCCATAAACCATTTTATTGTATTATATAGTTATCTAGCTATATAGCCATTGACAATTTATTGATCCGAAACCTCATGCATTGCACTCGCAATCACTATCGTTGCACCAATGTTATAAATGTGGTCACCTAATCGATATATAATACAATAAAATGGTTTATGGCATACTTATAAAATAAATTTTAGGCCTCTTTAGCCTTTATTTCAGACCTGGATGTAATATAATGAAGTCAATCAAGGTCAATCAAGTACATATGTATTTTAGAACTGTGGCAAGTAAACGCCAATAGTCGCCAATCTCGGCCCCCCTATTAAGTAGGACTAATAATGATAGCGAGCAGTGGGTGTAATAAATCTCTGCTTAACCTTTCCGGTGATATATGCGTGAAACTATTTATATACATATGTTTCTAGCGCCTGTCATTATATTGCCGCCTGCTTGTCTATATTGCCGCACTAGCTGTGCCCGCAATAACACTCACGTTTATGGTTACTGCGCCGCCCCCGTGGGTCATAGCGTGATGTTATATAGCCTATAGCCTTCTTCGATAAATAGGCTATCCAACACATAAAGAATTTTTCAATTTGAACTACATAGTAGTTCCTGAAATTTGCGCGTTAAACCAAACAAACAAACGCTTCAGCTTTATGATATGGGTAATATTTAACTGTACCTCAATTTTTTGCCTTTGTTCCACCAAAAATACTAATTGCACAGCAAAATATGCTTACCAAAAATACTATTGCACAGCAAAATATGCTTACCAAAATATTTTAAAGAGATCAAACTAAATCGACGGAGCCCTGCTTCGCGAGCCTTTTTTTTATACCACTGATGTGGCAAACAAGCTAACGGCCCACCTGATGGTAAGTGGTCACCGTAGCCTATAGACGCCTGCAACACCAGAGGCATCACTTGCGCGTTACCAATCCTTTAGGAATAAAAAGAAGTGGGAAGGGGGAAAGAGGGTGATTGGGCCTCCGGCAGTCTCACTCACCGAACGAAACACAACAGTAGGAATACTGGTATTTCACGTCGATATTCTGTGAGGGGGTAGTCCTTCCCCGGTCGAGCCGGCCCATTCATGCTGAAATCAGCGAGGCTCTACTACACTAAGCTTCTATATTTGGGTGGGTTTAAGAAGGAACCTAGCATAACCTAACCCTTTCGAGACGGAATGCAGTGATTTGAGGCGTCTGTGCTCGTTATGATATACTTGTGTAAGCATATTTTGCTGCGCAATTAGTATTTTTGGTGGTCATTATATTTCATCCCTTATAATATTAGTACAAGACAACTCGCATAGAGTAGCTTGGTAAATTTAATCACGTATAATGATCCCATACTCAAATGATTGTACCGAGTGAGTATGTAACGTTTGTGACCGCGTAAAGTAGGTACTGCACTTTGCCTCGTTTTACAAAGTAGGTACTAAGATGTGAAGCGACATTAATAAGTTTAGTTGCTAACAGCTAATGTCAGGCGTTCTAATCTATACTAATATTATAAAGCTGAAGAGTTTGTTTGTTTGGTTGAACGCGCTAATCTCAGAAACTAGTGGTTCGAATTGAAAAATTATTTTAGTGTTGGGTAGCTTATTTATCGTGGAAGGCTATATAACACCACGAAGCATAAATGAAAAATGTTGCACAAAACGGATAAAATTCTCTCATGTGAAGCAAACGAAGTTGCGCGGGTCAACTAGTTTGTAATAAAGTGAACGAACTGTCTATAAGGTTCAGTCAGTTTTGATAAAGCAGTTATTGTTAAGCTGTGAAAATATGACAGACAAACAGATATAGGTTTATTTTATCCCTGTAGAGTATACTATCCTTATATTACATAAAAAATCTTAAGTATTATTGTTAAAATTATTTTGAAATACCTAATAAAGATTAATTATAACGATAGTGTATATACTGTGTGAATGGAACAGTCGCAAGAGGAAGACCTAGGCGAGGCGAACGTTTCTCGATTAGATCGGAGACGTTCTGGACAAAGACCAGTTATGAGCAGCTTAAACCGGCGAGCGTGTATGAGGAATGTGATGAAAGTGAATGAAGCCCGAGAAATGTGTCAGGATCGTAGCAAATGAAAATCCGTAGTCTCTGCCTACCCCTCTGGGAAACAGGTATGAATCTTTGTATGTATGTATGTATGTATGTATGTAATTATAACGAGTGTTTTTACAATGACTGCCGGCTTATTGTAAAGAAATATCTCAGGGCGCTTTTGTTTTCAACTTTGCCACAAATTGAATTGCAAATTACCCTTGATGTTCTTTGGACACAATAGTTTTATTAAGGACCTGAGAACTAGATATGAATAATATATAACAATTTGGAACCTACTTTGGTACACTCTAGGTATATGTATCTTACGTGGGGGCCAGTCAGTGCAGACCGGCGACACTTCGGCCCAGTGGGATCTTTTGTGTCGACACTCTCCCATAACGACTGCCATAGATGTTCATGGCAGCCGGGACCGACGGCTTAACGTGCTCTCCGAGGCACGGAGCAGGCGATAATTGTCAATCAATACGCACATAATATCGAAAAGTCATATAACTTCCGAAAGTCAGAGGTGCGCGACGTGTGTTCGAACCCGAGACCCTCTGCATTGCAGTCTGTTGGTCTCCCCACTGAGCTATCGCTGCTTCCCTCTAGGTATATACTCACCTCTATTATTAGGATAACCTAGAAACAAATCTATATATTATTTGTTTTACTTCCTTCTCTATAATATACATATGAGCCAATCTGAACCGTAGTTTTCACTCGGGCCACTTCTCAGAGTGAGAAGAGTATGCAAATTATAAAATGCTAGCTGACACGGCAAACATTTCATGATTTCTAGCGGTATGAGATATACTTTTCGTCCTATTCTCACCTACCAAATATACATAAAAAAATGTTGTGGTGGAGTGCGACGAAAAACACCGTGATACAAGATTTTTATGTATTAGACATAGACCTTTTAAATTAGTATGGCAACCAATCAGAACAGTGGGTGGTTTCAGCATTACTACACTTTATTTATTGACTTAACCGTGAGCGTAAAAAATATTTGCTCAACACATATAGAATTAAAGCCAGGATGCAAATAGAATCAGTTACATAAGTTATTTATTCAATCAATTTACACAAAATACATATTTGAGAGCGGAAACACTGAATGCTGAAATTTACAATGTTTACATTTACAAAACATGACATATAAGTGGGTAGTGTACACATATTTTAGCGAGAACTGAACAAAGCAACAGTTGCAAATTGTAACAATTCGCACTTGAACTGAGTGGCAATGAAACGAACTTGTTTACACATAAGTACATACAAACAATCAATTCAAATTGTAGTTATTACGCTAAGAAATGTTGCTTCCGTATACTGTGAGTGATAATCATTATTATCTAATTAAAGTAATCAATGTAATACGGTGAGAACACACCTATCATGGAGAACAAGTGTATTTAGTCATTTATTATACCTACGTAATTAGGATTGAAACGTATATCTTTGAATCCTAATTACTTAGTTTCTTAGGCTGCCTAAGAAACGTGTCTACGGCATGATGTAAAAGACAAAGGAGTGATGAGATGACGACTGATTGGATATTTGGCATAAAAAGGTGTTCTGCGCCGAACCTGATTAAATTGGGTCAGGGTAGCAGAAAGATGATGAAATAGGCTTAAAACTTGTAATTTGACGGTGATTGACTGATGAAGGTGCTATCACTGTGTCGCTGATGTCTTTACAAACATACAAAGTATAATGCGACTTTAATCTCTCGACTAGTCCATTTGTGCGATGTGCACAAGATTTTGACTTATGCGGTGATTTATGTCGTTTGACTGAAAACATAGGTTGGGGACCCTAATTGTATAACGACCGACATGATAATATAGACATTGTTTAGAGCAGCGATAGCCTAGTGGGACACTGTCGGACTACTACGCACAGGTTTTGAGTTCGATCACAAGGCCTCTGACTTTTGCATATCAAATAGTAAATTCATAATGTTCTCCATACAGGGCCGGCGTGGTGTACTATGCAGCCAAACCGTTCTCACACTGTGAAGAGGTCCGTGTCCAGCAGTGGGACAGTTTATATACAGTGCTCATATTATTAATTATTTATATCAAGAAAGGCCAATTATATAATATTATGGAGAAGCCTTAGTGGGCCGGTAAAGAATTGCAGCTTTCAGAGTCGTTTTTGATGAAAAATAATTTATAATCCTAACATCGACCGTAATACAAAACTAAATTAATTGAGATTGAATAATATTATAAGCAAGGAAGTATAATTTTATTTTATAGCAAAATTAATTATTATGTTACAAAAACACACAATATTTAATTCTGAAATATAAATCAACCTGTGTGAGAACTATTTACGTACAAAAACATTTATGAAAACAAAAACATAAAGGCAGCTACATATGTAAGTAGGTATTATTATCTGGTAAAGTAATTATTATTATTGTAAGAATCATAATTTATTTATTATTATCTGTAAAATTAAACCGACGCTGACCTTAGTACCTAATTATTTAATTCCTTAATCGCTTTGTATGCTAATACGCTGAAAACATGTAAATAGCTATTCATACACAAAGTTACGGTACATATGTAACTGTAAAAAAATTTTTCCTTCAATTAGGTACATAGCCCGAAAATAAAAATATAATTTATTTATTATTTGCCTAAACGTTCTAGAATTTTAATAAAACATAAAACATATCAACTGAAAAATATATAATCAGCAACATAAGGAGTAAAAAAGAAAACAGAAAATAAAAATACATATTTGGTAATCCACAGGATAGTCCGTAAAAGTAAGTACCTTGTATATATGAATATGACAGATGTCAAACGTCATAAAACTAGTGATGGGGTAAATCTAGGCGACAGATTTCAAACAAAACATATCGATTGAGTCAATCGGTTCGATCAGTAACAATATTATTAGCCAGACACATATAAAATATGATTCGACAAAGTCCCATTGTCATTGACACACGACGCTTGTAGGGTATAATTAAGGCCAGATATCCATCTATTGATTGAATGTTAACTATTTTTGTAAAACAATAGCGCGATACTTACTTTTGTTTAGCGGTCAATCATATTGAAAACCTTTTATGTCTAACCTTTTATGTTTTAGTGTTATGTTACTTATTTATTTTATATAGCACTTATTAAATTTAATGCGATACTGAGCTAATTAGTTATTTTAATTGTGTTAAACTACCCAAAATTGCTGGATACATGCTAAAATAATGAACAACAGGATTTCTCCATGTAATAGACTGCAATTATTTTTATAAAACAAAGCGTATATTAAATAGTACAAACACATTCTTCTGTCAACTTCTGTGCGTGTATTTGTAATTAAACTCCTCCTAAACGGCTGGACCGATTTTGATGAAATTATTAGTGTGTTTAAGTGGATTCGAGAA
Source organism: Catocala fraxini (assembly GCA_930367265.1). NCBI lineage: Eukaryota > Metazoa > Arthropoda > Insecta > Lepidoptera > Erebidae > Catocala > Catocala fraxini. Next base: position 1,380,903 of record OV884032.1, read on the forward strand.
TGGTTAAGATATGTTTTTTTTTTCATATGTACAGGACGACGTCTGTGGGGACAGCTAGTATAGCTATAAAAGTATTTTGGCTACATTTGTCCTAAAAAGCCGCAAGAACAAATGTCCGTTATAAATCTTATTTGTGTCACCGCGCCGCGCGCCCTCTGTGTGTTTATTTTTACCCGACGTTGTGTGCCGCGCACCGAAACTTGACGTCTCGTGTTACAAACACCATGTATCATGTTACAGACAAACAGACGAATGATGTTTGTAGTTTTTGTTGTGGCATCAACCGCGCGGAACTTTTAATATCAGCGTGTATTGAATTACTATTATTTGAATTACTTGGTAATGTGTAACGGTCGCTCCGGTACCATGGGAAGGCTTTACTCTGTAGAAATAGATGCGCAGTAATATATCAAACTTGATACAACATGGTTGTGAAACTTAGTTGCTGTATTCCAGAACAATTAAATTTTGAAAGAATATCAAAATTTAAATGTAAATTCTCGTTTCTTAGTATATTGACATCAAATGACAGATCGAGTATTTTTAAATACTTAAGCATCAATTCCTTTTAAAGTGAGCAAACTATCGTGACGAAATCTGCATGTCATATTTTAATCACAACATAAATATCAGTACATATTGGACTATTTATTTGTTATATCTGTATTTGCTATCAGACATGGGCATAAGGCATAAATAAAACTTAAGTCTCGATCTTTGATGATCCCAACTGAAATGATGCGAAGCTGTCAGGCCTCATATTTAGATTATGAATTTTCTAAATGATTAGTGCTGTAACATTTTCTATGATCTTTTCTTTGTGACGTCACCTGGCTGTTTTCAGCAAAGGCTAATAATCCATGTGTTGTGGTTGCAGGTTCCGTTTCTCGGGGCGCGTGCTGGGTCTAGCGCTAGTGCATGGGTACCTGCTGGAAGCGTGGTTCACACGTGCGCTGTACCGCGCGCTGCTGCGCTTGGCGCCCGCGCTTGAAGACGTCGATGCACTCGATGCGCAGTTCGCCGCCTCATTGCGCTGGTTACAGGTGAACCCATCAACTTCGACTAGTCTACGAACATACATTTCTTGTTGTAGTTTTGTTATAATGATTCTGGCAATGACTGCATGCATGGCGTCGAGGGTTAGCCTGGCATTAATAAACTAGGTCTCATTTGGTAAAATTCATTAATTTATATTGTATTTGATCTGTCAATGTTGTTTTTGGCAAATTAATTTATTATCTTTCTATCATTCTTTATTTTTTTAAGCGTTCGTCCCGCCACTCTCGTTTTGATTTCCACTAGGAGTTAACATTTGTGCCATCTACAAATAGTTGTTCCGAGTCTTGCTGTTCTTTCTTTGGATGTCTATAAAGTGGGGCTTTGTGTTGTAGAAGTGTGTAATGTTGTTGTTGCGTGTGTCAGACGGCTCGCTGCGTGTCGTCGCTGGAGCTGACGTTTGCGGTGTCGGAGCGGCTGGCGGACGGGCGCGTGCTGGAGCGCGAGCTGAAGGCGGGCGGACGCGACGTGCCCGTGACGGAGCGCAACAAGAAGGAGTACCTCGAGCGCGTCGTGCGCTGGCGCGTCGAGCGCGGCGTCGCCGAGCAGACCGAGTGGCTCGTGCGCGGCTTCCACGAGGTGAGACCGCACACCTACTGCAGCACACACCACACCCACTGCAGCATACACCACACCTACTGCAACATACACCACACCTACTGCAACATACACATACGCGTACTGCAACATACACCACACCTACTGCTTCATACACAACACCTACTGCAACACACACATACACCTACTGCAACATACACCACACCTACTGCAACATACACCACACCTACTGGAACATACACCACATCTACTGTAACATACACTACACCTACTGCAACATGCACATTCATCTACCGCAACGTACACCACACCTACTGCACATACACCATACCTACTGCAACATTCACCACACCAACTGCAACATACACTACACCTACTGTAACATACACTACACCTACTGCAACATGCACATACATCTACCGCAACATACACCACACCTACTGCACATATACCACAACTGTTTCAACATACACCACACCTACTGTAACAAACACTACACCTACTGCAACATACACATACATCTACCGCAACATACACCACACCTACTGCACATACACCACACTGCAACATTCACCACACCAACTGCAACATACACCACACCAACTGCAACATACACCACACCTACTTCCAGCTAAAATATCTCTTACAGTAAACTAAACTTTAAACTTAATTAGAAACATAATTATTGCTGTTACATTTTTCGCAATAATATTATAATAGAGATAATGATAATTGTTGTGTGGTGGATAAGCTCAAACCATAATTTTTATATATCACTATTCGATCCAAATCTGCATAATATTGACGATTGGTGTACTGAAGTTGATAGTGCGAAATCTTTGAATAACTGGAGTGATTTTGAGTGTCTTTCACGAATAGGAAATTGTTTAAGGGGAGATGCTCGATCATGGTTAAATGAATGGGTGACTAATGATCGTACATGGAGTAGTTTTAAGCGAGAATTTAAACCTTTGTGTCCGAAAACGCCAGATATCGCGAACATTTTGTTTGATGTGATGTGTAAAAATTCCGATGAGTACCCTGCGTACGCGGACTATGCACGTCGTTCGTTACTGCGTTTGCACATAGTGCGGGGACTCAGTGATGAATTAATATCTGCAATTGTGATCCGCGGTATTACTGACCCACATATTCGAGCATCTGCCACCAATGCCAAACTTTTACCCGAAGATTTAGGTAAATTCTTCTCAATTTATGTAAAACCAAATTCAGCTAATGCTTGTAACCCTCGTAATACGTCACATCAGTCGTGGACAGGTGCACCACACTTTTGGTGTACTTACAAAAATACTTTTACTAAGAAGGATTTACTATTTATTCGCCTATTGACCAAATAAATAATGCTGGTAATGGAAAAATCCAGTTTTGAAGATGAATATTGTTTGTCTAAACAAGTTTGAGTGCCAGCCTTGGATTCGATCGGCTATACATAAATACATAAAATTAACACAATGATCTTATAACATAGATTCTTTTACGCTTAATTAAAATATTATAATTATGCATTTTGTATAACAGAAGATCGTATCGTGTAACGTATAACCACATTGAAACTAAACTACTTATATGATCTTCCCATAACCATGGTTGAAAAGCAACCGAAACATCTGGGAAAGTGGTAACTTAAATCTAAATAATTTAATATTTTAAATAATAGTAAAGTTTAATGGTAGTAGATAAATAGTTTAAAAATTATGTAACAGTGTTTTAAAATAAACAACGAGATAATATCTATATAAAATAGTTTAATTTCAATGTATAACATTCGTGTAAACGTAAGACAATATCATACGTTACACTGTTATTCAGTCTAAGATTCTTATAGTGCTGAATGTATCCGATTCATCAAAAATATCTCATTGTCATACATAAATTGTATGTAAATACAAGTTTAGGTGGTTTCTCCACTGCCACTACGCCAAGTGTTGTGAGTTCAATCCCCACACAGGACTGTTCCGAGGCTCGGTACTCTGTGTCTGCTGCTTGTATGTTTGTAAATTCCAACGCGACATCGGAATAAGTAGGTATGTAGCGACAGACTAAGAAGTTCCGACTACAGACAACAGATGACGCTGTACACAATAGGCGCTCATGACCATTCAACCCTGAATCGCACAAGTGAAGTTTACACAGCGACTATGTACCTATATATACAGGTTCTCAACATCAGCCGTAGGGCCGATCACAAAGCCTGGTCGGAAGATCCCGCTTTTGTGTTGGAGTTACATCACACCCTGTTCCTCCACAGGTATCTACTAAATTAAAAAAACTTAGTCCAATTTTTGAATTGTTGTTTGTCTGGTCGCAGGTGGTGGACCCGCGGCTAGTGGCGGCGTTTGATGCTCGCGAGCTGGAGCTGGTAATCGCAGGCGCGCCAGAACTCGATGTGGCAGACTGGCGCGCCAACACCGAGTACCGCGGCGGCTACCACGACGCACACCCCGTCATCATCTGGTTCTGGCAGGCCATCGACAGGTACTATACTACCCGCCTTTCCTTTAACGTTAGGAAACACGCCTTATTCTTTCACCCTCGACACAAATAAAGACGAGGAGGTCATCTCTTACCTCTGAACACCACGGTGTGCCATCTCGCTGCTTCGCTGATACCCATCAGCGCTGCATCTGTAACTATCAACGATACGTCTTACATACTGCAGTGGTCAAACTTATCGTAATTTATAGATCTCGAAGTAACCCATATGAACATTAAAGTTTATTAGCAAGTTTGTTAAACACACATTTAGATTAATTGCTAGGTTTAAATATATATAAGCTCTTTGATATCCAGGTAAAAGTAGGCAGAGTTGTCTTATACCTCATGAAATAACTATGAAGGGGAACGCATTTCCTTATGGCAAGGCTCGATTACCTACACTACGCCCTTTCAGTCCTTCCACAGACAGTCACGCAAAACTGAAACTATCCAAAAAGTTGGACAAAAAGATTAAAACTGACACTTACCTACAATAATATAATAAAATATTCTTCTACTGGTCTCACTCCCGGTTTCTATAGTAACCTATGGGGGTTAATAATAATAAACACAACAATAACAGACGCTCAAACGCGTGTGAACTACTGTGATCGGCCTACTAAATTAGTAACAGCCAATCAAATTATTTGACAGAAGTTTGATTTTAACAAGTAGTTAATTACCTTTTTAGAAACCGATACCAATATTTCTTTTGTGTTACGATTTCTTACGAAGGCGCCGTTAAGCGCTCACCGTTCAGTCCCTCACCATGGTCAATGCATATGACAGAACATCGGGCAATAACAGTCCTTTTCACTTTCGCCTTATTTTGCCGTACCTATCATAATAGATTGCCAATACGACATGTGCATTCTGCACGACTAAACACGATAAAACATTTGAATTTGAAACAACTTGTCATGTCGCACTTAATAAGTGTTATGTACATATGTTAAAGGACGCATTAAATGTTTTTGATTTGAAGATTTAAATTTCAACACACTTAAATTTATTTAATTTGGGCTAGTAAAGTGACTCTGTATTCGTACCTACACTTTGCATATTGGAAATGCTCTAGTAAATACAGTTCAAGTAATATTTCACAAGTAAGGTGACAGGCGAGAAATTCCATTTCCAATGACCACGCTTATCTATTTTTATATATTTGTCATAATTGCGTTATATAGATGACTTAAATGTAAAACGTTATCTGTTTTGGGTGTGGTTGTGTTATCTACATAATCGATCAGCTGTCAATCAGTAAGCTATTCTGCAGACTCATCTTTTTCAAAGTTGTGATAATGGCTCGTTCGTCCCGTGATATAAAGCGTTTGATTGCGTGCGATTACGAACTTCCTGGTTCAATTTAAGGGTTGGGTAAAATGACATGGGTTTTCCTATTCGAATTTTCTCAGTTGAAGTCCGAACATAGGTAATTATGCTAGGTAAATATTTCTAACTTGGCCCTCTATGGCAACTAAAAACATAGGCACCTGGCGAAATGTAGGTAGGTATACATCTATGTATATACTTATTTCCCCAATCGACAAAAGTATATGGCTTGAGTTTTGCTTTCGATATTATACAATTACATCTCCTCTCCTTTACTTAGGTACGAATTAACTGCACGGGTGAGACTAATTTTTGTATTAAAAATCAATTAATGTAACTACGTCTAATTAAATGGCGGTCGAGACCATACTAATCCTATTGGCTCTTTATTGATCATAATACAACTTTTGAGATCGATTTCTATGTTATACTTTATATCCTGCCTTAGTTTTGATTAATACATTTAGTCGGAATAAAGTAGGTCACAGTAGGCAAGGAAACGTGGTTTTAACGTCACGTTATGTCGCGTGGAAACACTCCAATTATTGTGGTTTATTATCAGCTGGCATGAAAGTCATTTATTAAATTTTATTCATTTTATATTTCATCGGCTATATCGGTAACTGCGGTCATAGTGGTCAGTTTACCTAAATACCTATAGTAAAAGTATATTACAGATTTTAAATCAATATTTCTACAATGTAAGGGCACTTTTTACCAAGAACCTTTTCCGCCAGCAGTATAAGTGTTTTAGTTATTTAATATTGGCATATTGAAATAATTTCGTGATAAAACCGTTATCGAGTGTGATGTTTGGTTTGTCAGGTTCACGAACGAGCAGCGCCTGCGGCTGGTGCAGTTCGTGACGGGCACGTCGTCGATCCCGTACGAGGGCTTCGCGGCGCTGCGCGGGTCCACGGGCCCGCGGCGCTTCTGCGTGGAGCGCTGGGGCCGCGTGGAGTCGCTGCCGCGCGCGCACACGTGCTTCAACCGCCTCGACCTGCCGCCCTACCCCGCGCCCTCCCTGCTGTACGAGAAGCTGCTGCTCGCCGTCGAGGAGACCAACACCTTCGGCATCGAGTGAGCGCCGCCACCGCCGCCCGCTCGGCCCCCTCGCGGTACCGAGACGACTGACATTCGACTGTAATATAGAACTCGATGCGAGTTCGCCTGCCTGTATAGATTACTGCGATGGACGCTGTCCTAGAGTTCGTCGAACCGCCGGCGCCGCGAGATGTGCTCCTGTCCGCGGGTCGAAGATATTTGCAGCTGTAAATAATTGTGACTAAATTACGAGTATTGTTGTCGATGTAAATAATAGTCAATTGATAGAGTAGCGAAACAAACAAAGATAGTGTTATTTTAGATTATAAGCTATGATGTAGATGTGCCTAGATATTTATTATTGTATCTAACTGGCCGCGTGTCCTACGAGGTTTGTACTTTGTTAACGCTTGTATATAAGTGAACGTATATTGTGGCTGTGAAACGGGACTCAAGTCCTGTGTTTAGTAATTACGCTTTTACGTCACTAATTTATATATTGTAATGGTAAACTTAAATTATTGCGAAATCATGTATTTTGTTGCGTACGACAAATACAATTTTACTCTTAATATCGTGAAATACATTAATTACTAATATATATAGTTTCATTAATTATGTCAAGGCAAAAATTCATTTATTATTACAAACAACACTAGTCAGCTACAATAATTATTAACAATATTGTTTGTTTTAAATATACTATATTATTATTATTATTGTGTAATCAGATTGTATGGCGCGGTTATCTGCAGTCGTAGTTAACTAGCTCTGTAACATACTACTTTGTAACTCAAATATTATAACAATATGAGCTCATGAATGTGCAACTTATGTGGACTTTTATTTCATACTTACACACCTTACCAGTTCTCTCCGGTAGGTAGGCAGATACTACACACCATGTGGTCGCCAATAACGACTATGTGTAAAAGCCAATAATACCATGACTTGAGTGATCAGATCCCTGTAACTGTACACTAAAAACCAGCATTCCCAATGATATAAAAGTTAAAAGTGGTTTTCCTTGTGGGAATCTGCCTTCTTTCATCCTTCCCATGTGCTTATGCACTGGCCACCACCTATAATCCATTTGGTTAGGTACTTAACTAAAGGTAAACAATCTTGATGTGACTTTTTACATTACCACATATTAAACAAATAAACTACTGCTTAAACTAAAAGTTCAATTGATTTAGTAATCATTATTGTTGTATTTACATTGATCTTTAACAGCATTTTATTTTTAAACTAAGTTTTTAGATGAAAATATAAAGACACATCAAGATTGTTTACGTTTAGTTAAATACCTAACCAAATGGAGTATAGTTAAAGAACTTGTTTAACACGTTGAATGCCATGCTGGTCATAAATGAACGCAAGCAATACCATTTTCTATTGTGTCTGCTACATGGCATTCAATGTGTTAATCTATTACAAATAACTACAATGCAACCTAAAATAAATTTGCAGCCAAATATTGTGCTGACCTTAAGAAATTTTTCACATTAAAGTAATTTTTAATACCAGAGAACTACACTACTACTACTAATATAGTTTATGAAGGAACTGTAAAAGCATGTGCACATTGATCATGTCGAATGACATCTAACTGAATTTAATCCTAATAATAGCAACTTCAAAACAACTTATTTCAAAAATTATAATTATCTCATTATTTTCAATAGCATACATTTACTATATACTAGAAAAAAATACTTTTGATAACTTAAAGCAAATGCCCAGGTACCTACCAATATTTACTAAGATTTGTTACCATCAACATCCACACAGAACTCTCATATCTCAATAGAAAAAGGTACCTATATAATTTATTGCACTTAGCAAACTTACATTTACTGTGTATTATCTTGTAAGAAACAAATATATTATGTTGAATATTTACCAAAATTGTATAGGTATTGATTTATTATCTGTAAATTTTAAGTGAATTGTTTTTGTGTGAAAGTGATAAAATGTGTCAATATACAACATAAATAACTCAATGACTTGGTTTTATTTACCCAACATGCTAGCGACACTAACATTAATAGTCTCTAGGGGGAGGAATACAGACAGAAGGTAAATAATGAAGAGAAATATCACACATACAAAATGTTTATTTTTCTGAAGTTGTGTAACAACAAAAATCAACCTTGTTATTTTTAAGACCTTATCTTTTAACATATATCAACTATTTACAGTTCCCAAAGTCTGCATTTGTCAACACAAACACATGATAAAAAAATGCAACAAGGGTTACTTTTCACATGTTCTACTCTAAATTGTGACGGAGTTAATTCATAGCTTGTCACAGTCTGTAAGTTTAAATCCTTAATCCATAAAACTCATCAAAGTTAAATCATAAGCTGGTGTGATTACAATACGATAAAAGCTACTGTTATTATAATTCCATATGCATACTGTAGCTATGTGAATCCAAAATTAAAACCTTAAAGTTATCCTCCCCCTCCCCAACATCCTACGTGATCTGCGAGCACTAGTCAACCCTCAAATCAAATCGATCAAGTCAATTAGAATTGTAGGCGATTTTAGAAGAAGTTGACTAAATTTAAATGTAATATAATACACACTTGTGTAAATATGTTGTATATTTACTTCAAAAATAACGGTACATACAATATTTTAATTTGTAACTCTATCGAAAGGGAGAAGATCGAAGGCTCACTGTGAGTCTAGCCAAGAGAGGGGAAATCCTTGCTGTCGTCGACCTTGGGTGGCGCTACTTGCGAGCGAAGTGCAGGGCGCTCCTCGCTGGGCTCGTCGCGCGGTGGGCCCCGGCCCCGGCCGCGCCCGCGCCCGCGTCCGCGCCCGCCGGTCCCGCCGCGCCGCGCCGTGTCGTTGAACGTGAACTCGATGCCGAGCACGCGCTTCTGGCGTCCCACGCGCTGCGGGTAGTCCGACATGTCATACTCCTCATCGCTGTCGTCATCTTCGCCACGTTCGCCTTCCTTCTTGCGCTCGAGCATCACCAAATTTTTCCACTGGCTGAGGTCCTCGCCCTCACCGGCCTTTCGCAGATTGTACTGCGGTGCAGTGCGCTGAGCATTTCGCAGAGCCTTGTACTCATCGAGTGTAAGCTCGCGCGGTTCCTCCTCAGTGGGAGCGGCGCGCTCAGCCTCCGGTTGCTGCCCGTCACCGGCGCCGGCTGCGTCCGGCACCTTCTCCTCTACTACCTCACCTTCAGAGCCAGTTTTGTTGAGTTCGTCAATCTCGTCCTTGAGCGTGCCCCAGTTGTGGGGACCGGCACCCTCGCGCTTGTCAACCGGCTTCACGCCGGTCTTATCCGAGCCGGACCTCCTGTCAAACTCACGCTTGCCTCTATTATCGTACGGACGCGGCCCGCGCGGTCCATCTCGAGGTTCACGCGGAGGTCTCGGCCCGCGGCGCTCAGCTCCATCAGGATTCTCGCTGAAGTTGCGTCGCTCGTAGTTGGGGGGTCTACGATCGCCGAACTCACGCCTGGGAGGCCGTGGAGCACCCTCCTTGTTCTCAACCGCACCGTTCTGCGGCCGTTCCTCGCGGCGGCGCGGTGGAGGACGTTCGGCATTACGCTCAGTGGTGGGTCTAGCGGGCCCTTTGGGCTTCTGCTGCTCGCCGCTCCTATTTTCTTGAGACTTCACATTTTGGGTTTCCTTGATTCCTTTCCTGGTAGCGGGAGTACCGCCTTTAGGTTTGGTTTCCGGCTTGCCCTTATTCTCTTTTTCGGCTTCTTTGGTCTTCTTTTTGAGCTCCTTCGCTTGCTCTCGCGCTTTTAACGCATCAAGAGGATCGGACTCATCGTCCAAGAAAAGAGCGTATCTGTTAACAACCCCCACACCGTAGGAATTCTCCATCGTGATCCTCTTGATGATTTAATCACACAATAACTGGATGTTGGTGGATTATTTTCACGCACTTTAGTAAGGCGACATTTTGTCTTATTTTATTGATTTCATTTAATATGGCGGACGATAGCGAACGCACCTAATACGCCATATGACGAAAAGGAATAGAGAAGAGAATGAAAATGGCGGCACGATTGTATTTTTAATTTATTGTCTATGGTACACCAGAGTATCTTGAAAACCAAAGATCCTAATCGAGCTGACATTCTTTTTAGGTTACTAAATTCACTTACAGAAGTTTCATCATGAAAAACAAATACGACGATTTATAACATTAAAAGTAAAATAACTTCAATAAAATAAGCCCAATGTCACAACGTAAATTACTAATTTTAATATGCTGGAAAATTACCGTCTTTTTTTAAATATTAAGCATGTATGATCAGCATGAATGTGAAAATGTACATCAATTTGACGAAAGTTCTGACATTTTTCATGTTCAGGCTAACGGTTAAATAAAACCTAGATGAGTGACATACATGATAATAAATTACTAAATCATTAAGTAACTACATTAATGCATGTCATTAGTCTAGGTTTTTCAAATTTGCCTAAACTCATGTAAATATTCCGGATTAGACGTTCGTATTTTATTTGTGTAAATGATTATCAAAATTACATAATTTATTACCCGCTTTAACAGTTAAAACAGCTGCTGCATTACTTATACGATCCTGTGTAGTTAACTGGACTTAAGCAAACCAACATTTTTTCAAGTAAGTATCTCGTCCTAATCAACACATATTGTAAAACAAAGTTCCCTACCGCGTCTGTCTGCCTGTTCGCGATAAACTCAAAAACAATTTTTGTTTTCACCAATAGACGGAGTGATTTAAAAGGAAAGTTTAGGTGTATCATTTGTTAAAGTTTTGTACTACCCGCGCGTAGCCAGGGCGGTTAGTATTGTAACAAGAAAAAAGTGGGCCATAAATATTTATTAAATAGCAAGTAATGCTTACCCAGAAATATTACTTATATGTACATATTATGTAATTCATTGAATTAATCGCATAATTTACTTCGTTTCATTGAATAAAATAATTTGTAGATTGCTACATATCGTAAAATTATAATAACCTAATAAGTTCTTCTAAATACATGCTTAAAACCTGTAAACTACCTCTGTATAGTCTCAGATTCAGATTTTTTTTATCTGACAAAGTTATAATTCTAAAGGAAATATTGAAAGGGTAAAGCTCATTGGAATTTTGATTAACGAAGAAAGAAATTCAAAGGATTCAAGGCAATTCAAGGGAAAGAAAGAAGTTTGATTGCATCTGCCCAAAAATTAGACAATAGGTTAAGATAATTAAAAAGTATATAATTTTGACCAGTTCTGTTTCTGTTTTAATGAAGACTCTCTGAGTCTACGCATGTATATAGGTGTATATGATATGATTAATCGAGACGGAAAATACCTGAAATGAATACACCCAATTTCTTTTTGAGTAGAATAATCCATAGACTAAACAACACTACAGCACTACTTGGGAAAACTGGTCGTATATGTAGTAGTGATGGACGTTGAAAAAAAACATCAATGTTTTTTTTATGTAACTCATCGCACAATGACATCGATGTTATATCGATATATCAAAAATACATCGATGTTTTCCATACATCGAAAGCTTTAGATATAAATGTGACGGATATAAAAAATAATTGTATTTGAAGGTGATTTAAAAAACAAAATTTGACATCTGCTAATTTCAGTATCATAAAAATAAACAGGAATTTACATATCAAACAGCTTTATTACGTTTATAATTTTGAAATTGCTGATAAAAATTTTAGAGACAAAAGAAGGGGGAAAGATAAAACAGACATTAATAGGACTAAATGTGAAGTCTTTAAATATCTCAATACTTCTTATCAACACTTTGTAAATACATTAGTTTGTCTAATCTTTTGCTATCCAATCGGTTTCTTTGTTGAGTCATCAGTGTTGTCATCAGACCTGTGCCGCTTGAGAAAATAATCTTTCAGATGGAACCGATGTTCCCACCATTGTTAGATAATTATTTAAAAGCGATTTTATGCAATTTTGGAAACTGTGTTTTATAATATTTCTAAATTTCCAACGGATTTTCCTTCAGTCTTCCGACAGGAGTTCTCAAATAAATATATAAGTTTGTAATGGTGACTCCATAATGAAAAAGTATTCTCTCTTTTATCAGACTTGTAGGAGTCAGATTCAACATCTTCCAAAAAAAAAATTTGGTATTATTTTTATTCGATGCAACGAATAAAAAACATCGCTGTTAACTCGATATTGACGTATTAACAAAACATCGAGTTGATTCGATGTATTGATACCATACAACGAGTGTTTTTAATACATCGATTTATATCGCCATTCCTAATCTGCAGTTGCGACTTGAGATCTGTCAAAACTCAAAATTCAAAATTTATGAAATATGTAAACAATGTGGTTTGTTCATACACCGGCAAACCAATTATTATGAAATAAGAAGAATGAATACTAGGTAGATATGTAGACACATTGGAAAAGACTGTATTGATTAAGCCATTAAGCCAATAACATCAATGGTATCTGCGAAACTATTATCTTCATTTCAATTTGCAAATTTAGATTCTAACCTCAATGATAACACGTTTGTGCTAGTAGGCGAGGGTGCAAGTTACAACCTTATGAAACTTAGGCATGGTTTACTTTGCAACCAGCTATCGAAGTAATATCGTTTATAGAAGTATAGGTAACTTATTTTTATATCACCATGAGTTTCTCGCCAAACATGCGAATGCCAGTGAATTTTGTTATAACTGTTGTTGGTAGTAGTTGTTATTTATTTACAGCGCGTATTACTAATTCTAAGCAAATAGAAGTTCATGTATATAATTCAATATGTTGTCTTAAATTTTTGTGAGTCTCACATTAAAATTTTATTGCAGTTGAACATAACACTACCTTTCAAATTATTAGTTTACCGCTAGAAACGCATAAGTAGTTTAAATCTCAATATTTTAACTTTAATTACAGTCTAAGTGAGTTTTGATTTGTGTTATTTCATCAGAGCCAAAGCATGAACAGATTTTGAGCTTGAATTTAATCAGAGGATAGGGTGTGGGGTTACATGTGATTAGTCTAAATGTAGTAAGAGCAAGCTATTTTATATTTAAAATATTGTAAGATGCTCACTTTCATGAAATGATTGTAATATCAAAACATTCATGTTAACATTTAACATCTTCTGAAAGCATGTATGTCTGATCTTGTGTGCTCTGTAGTATGTCTGATCTTGTGTGCTTTGTAGTATGTCTGATCTTGTGTGCTCTGTATCACTAGCCAGTATTGTCTTATTACTTATTTCAATGTATGTTAATTCTACATGTTGTTCTTTGGCCTAAAAAGATTTCATGTCTGCCTTTAACCAAAATATGGTTGCATCTGCTACTAATTGACAACATTCCGATACAACATATATTTTCATTCTTCTGTCATCCATTCATTCATGTACCTAAATAATCTTGGTAGACCTCTCTCAGTTGTTAACTAACTTTATCTTAATTCGAAAAAAGTAATTTATTTCTGACTGGCTTTTGCCCTGTGATTATGTTTGCAAAATAGTAGGATAGATTAGTTTATGTTAGTAACAATATATTTTTAAAATAAAATATATCTTATGTTACTTGTTGATAATATAGCGTTCTAATAGTGAAATACTGAAATACTGAAATAAATCAGTTGAATAGTTTTTGAGTTAAATCCTTACAAACAAACCAAAATTAAATCTTGCCTCTTTATAATATTCCTATAGTTTTATTGATGCCTTGCATTTTTATTATGGTGTAGTACTTAGTCCAAATAGGCATTAAGGGACATATGCAGATCAATTATTTCAATACACTCATCTGTTGTAAAATAAACTGCAGTGCATGGATGGTGTAATGGTTTAAGTAGTGCTCAGTTTGTCTGCCCCATGTTATGGGTTTGTGCCTCACATAGGCCAAAAAATATCTACAAATAGTCTGGGTGTTTGTAGTGTTAAGGACTTTCTGTTAAGGAGCATACTTATTTCTTAATATGAAGGAGCATGCAAACACTACACTACATGTTCTTTGTGTACATTGGTTCAAATTTTTAAAAGATCCATGTGGTATTATTTTTCCATTATACATAGTGAGCAATGGTAAAACAAACATTTTATATAACTATAATATTAATACATTCATTTAATTACCCAAAATGTACAAAACTCAGAAATTCATTGTATTTCAAATATTGGATATTTCTACAATAATGCCTGTTTGAATTATATAACAAGTATTATAATTCTTATTTAGGCAGTTATGTTGTATTTCGGTAAGTTGAATAAGACCCGGCGCCCATTGGCGGCACGGCATGGCAAGGTATTTTTAGGCAACGAATAAAATAATATCCTAATCATATGGTAATAAAGTTGGAATTTTAATGTTAACAGCCTTAAGTACAAAAACAATATGACCGTGATATGATTAGGTATACCGTGTCGGCAGCCTTCAGAACGCTTCGGCATCCCTCGGAACGCTTTGGCAGTATTCGGGATACCGCGGCAAGACAGCGCCTGCCCGTACCCGAAGTACCTTCCTTAGACGCTTCGGTATGCTTAAGGACGGCGCGGCATACCTAAGGATGTCACGGCATAGTCACCGCCAGTGTGCGCTTACATGTAGGGATGCCGAACGATCCCCTGCCGTGCCGTGCCGCCAATGTGCGCTGGGCTTAAGACTTCTCAGAAACTTTTAAACCAACTTGAAAATAGGAGGAGGTGCACAATGTGCTTTTTCGCCGCCCGTAGGCTTCAGACATGGCTTAACGACTGTTGTCAATTTGACAACAACCGGGACCGACTTTTTACGTGCCCTCCGAAGCACGGAGACGCTCAGATGAAATACCACTAAGCGGTCACCCATCTATAGACTGACCGCACCCAACGTTGCTTAACCTCACTAATCGTTTACCGATCAGTGAGTGCAACTGGCTATGAGCGCCTTTTTTTAAATAAAATATGGCGTATGTTACTCGCCGATTATACAGGGTGGCCCAAATATCGTGGATCAAACGAACCAGGGTGATAGGGGACGTGATTTTTAACAAAAAATCTTTCTACAGCATGGTCATAACTTAATTGGATAAAAAGTGATGATCATTTTTGTTTTTTTCAAATAAACTACCGATTTATTTACAATTTCATTAGTACAGAAAAAAGTTGATAAAAAACAACAAAACAAAAGGTGTTGTATTATGACTAGATAATGTATCATTACAAAAAAAAAATGAATTGCAGCTCTGGGTACCAATTTCAAAAAGCAATTAATTTTTTCCCGTCAATTTTGAAGCATTACAAAAAATTACTACTCAATTTGAGAGCATCCTGTGAAAAATAATTGAAAACTGCGGATCCTCTCTGTGTAGTCTTAACATCTCTCTACAAAATCTCACTCTAGGTTCATAGTCAGCTGGCAGCAAAGCTTGAACTCGTTGCACGTGGTAGGCATGATATCGTTTTCTTTTTATAATACGCTGCACCGCCGAACGTGGGATCCCGAGATTTCGTGATATTTGGCGTTGGCTAATACCGGGGTCCAATCTTAACTCTCGCAGTATTTGCTCTTCATTGTCAAATCTTACCACTGGTCTACCTGCTCTCGGAGCATGCGTACCGGGCAAGACTCCCTCCATGTACGCATTATGCACGCGCAAAAAGACCCTGTAGTCCGGGAAACGGTCTCGGTTAGGGTACCGTTGTTGATATTCCCTGGCAGCCGCCCGAGCATTGCCGTCGCAGAAGCCATAAAGGTAATGCATTTCTGCATACTCCCTTTGGGTGTATTCTCTCCTCGCAGCAGCCATCTTCCGTCTATCTAGCCAATCCGTAGCGATCACAAAGTCCGGTTCACACAGCGTAGGTCACAGGTAGGCAATCTAAGACAAGTCAAATAACGATGCGTAAGTCACAGGTAGGCAAGGTCACAGTGCAGAATACGTGTGCGTAGTCACAGGCAGAAAGCGAGTTACTAACAAACAAAGAAAGACGCTTACGCGCTTCCCCCGGCCCCAACCCGCCGGCCTCGCTCCGCCCGGCATTCTTCTACCTGAACTGAACTGATAACGCATCGCCAGACCTTTTTCGACAAAGGATTTAAATGGTTAGTGTAAAAAGCTTTTTTTTAATACAGGAATGGTTAGAGGCAGGCATTTTGAACACTTACTGTAAATAATTTAATAAAATTATCAACTCATAATTGTTGTTCTTTTATTTCAAGATGGTTTTTGAATTATGTACTACATAATTTTTAATCAAATTTTCCTTTCTAACAAATTTGCTCCTTGACATGAAAAAAACTCGCATAAAACCTGAACTAAAAGTCTGACACTAAAGTGTTATACCTCATTTAAATCAGCAAGTTTATTAAATACAGGGTCACTTTTCCGTAGTACATTTCTTTTTTCACAGGATGCGCTCAAAGTGAGTAGTAAGTTTTTGTAATGCTTCAAAATTGGCGGGAAAAAATTAATCGCTTTTTAAATTTGGTACCCAGAGCTGCAATTCATTTTTTTTTTGTAATGATACATTATCTAGTCATAATACAACACCTTTTGTTTTGTTGTTTTTTATCAACTTTTTTCTGTGTTAATGAAATTGTAAATAAATCGGTAGTTTATTTGAAAAAAACAAAAATGATCATCACTTTTTATCTAATTAAGTTATGACCATGCTGTAGAAAGATTTTTTGTTGGAAATCGCCTCCTCTATCACTCTGGTTCGTTTGATCCACGATATTTGGGCCACCCTGTATAGCTTACCAAGGACAAAAGAAATTTTAAAAATCGGTTTATTCGTTTTTGATTTAAACCCTTACAAACAAAAAATCTAATCTTTCCTCTTTATAATACTATTATAATATATATAGAATTAAAAATACTGCTAGATTGTCTTTGGATAGCCAAATATAATTATATTAGGCGGCTCAATGCTTGTCATGGCTCAGTTGATAGGCGCGCGGTCAAGCGAACACAAGCATCCGGCATAAACTGTAAGCGCCTACCCGCATCGCCGCGGGTCTTTCGAGAGACGACAAGGCTCGCAGGAGCATGACCACTCGAAATTATCTGCTTATGCGTTGTTGACTTACATTGCAAGTTTTAGTACAAAAAGCTACCACGAGGAATAATTCCTATATCGCGGGGAACTTTACAAACATTCAAACAACGGACACAAAGAACAACCAGACTCGGAACAACCATTTGTGGATCACACAATTTTTTTTCCGTGCAGTATAAACAAACTGTTGAGACCGTGGTTAAAACGATCGGAATCGTAGTTAGACTAAGGTCAACGAATCAGGGGCCCAAGTCAGCTATTACAATAGTGTCAGAATGGTCTATCATTGATTTCATAATTGTTGATTTTGATAAGTTTGGAAATCTACCAATATAATGACGTCATTATGACTTTCCGATGGTCAACCACTGACACTCCATTGAAAATGGCATAGAATGGTAATCTCGTACATAAAGACAAATGATAAAATTTTGACAGTTAGCTAGTTCAGTAGTTAACTACTTAACTGACAAAAACTTATGACATTAGTTGCTTGCGACTACACGTTGACTGAATAATAACCCTTCCGAATGAGCTGTATTTTAACGGCGCTTTTATATTTAAGCAATGGTAAATTAATTATATTAATAGGTAGTTTATTAAAAAACCGTATACCGTGTCCTGCAAATGTATTGGGAACTTTATGTAAACGATGATATGGCCGACTAACTTATGCTTATTTCTAGTGTTTACGTTATGAATATCACTATTCTTATCATATAAGTGAATATTATGTTTAATGTATTGCGCCGCAACAGTATCTATAGCAGTAGTTTAGTAGTATGTAGTATCTTTCAGGGAAACTCGTGGACCTAAATTATAAATACTACGTACTGCACGCTTTTGGAGAATAAAAATTGTCTCAATATCAGCTGCCATAGACTGGCAACACGAAATAAAGTTTTGAAAAGGCTTTCTTTATAATCAATACACCTATTTCAATACGTCCCTATCATTAGGTACCTAATCATAATTTATTATATAATATATTTATACAGTTTATGTCAAACAAACATTTGTGTGATTGTTCAGAGTCAGGGTGTTTTTGTGTCCGCTGCTTGATTTACTGTAAGTCCCTGCGATACAGAAATAATTCAAGAGTAGCCTATTTAAAAATAAAGTTATAAAGGGTGTTTTGACATTTAAATCTACACAGCAAATAATTTCGTAGCTTTATATTCCAATAATGGCAGAAACAGGTAGGTACGAATTTTCTTTATTTATCTGTCTTAAGATGTAGGCTGGAAGAATATGACTATCTACCTAAGTAGTAAGTATAGAATATAGACGATATGCCACTGGGACTTCGTTACCTAACGGTGCCACCCGATAGTTTTTAGAGTCGTCTCTTTGAAGTCGTTCTAGACACAGTATACTAAGAACAACAGTAGTTTATCTAAGACCGCTCGGCGAGTTATTAGCCTACTCTTGCGTTTGCGCTTAAGACTGCGCCGAGCGTAAGACGCGGTTGGACTGAATGACAGAGGAGCTCGACATTCAAATCGGCGCGCGGCCGCTATAGTAAAATTGTATGGAGGATTTGAAGTGCTTTTTTGATAAATATGTATCTTTATTGTCAACCAATAACTTAAATATTTGGGACGGACAAATTGTAATATAACTGTTTATGTTTCGTTTAAGCTGTAAAATAGGATAGATTTCTACTGTTATAATCTAAAAATCACATAACACGAGCTTACGTTATTGCATTTTTCGTGCAAATTTACGTAATTTTGTAGGCGAAAATATCAATAATTTTAAATTTTTTTACGCGGATTAATTGTAAACACATTCATTGTTATGGTAAATGTATATTTTATACTTGTATTAAACAAAAAGTGTTGATTTTATCAACTTAACTGTGACCGCCTGTTTTGGCACATTTCGCTCGGCGCAGTCTTAAGGTTGTCACTTTTATTTTTAGTTAAATATTATTTGCGTATTATGAGCAATACTATGTTTTTATTTATATAATATAACGTAAGAGCAGGCGAACGCGAGCGGGCGTGCAGGGTAGGCACTCGAACGCGCCCGATCACACGACACTTACTACACTACTACTACTACTACTACTACTACTACTACTACTATGAAGATGTCTTACTGTTTTTAGTATACTATATCCTAGATGAGTGCGCGCGATACCGTTAGCTACGTGGACTCCCAGACATATAAGTAGGTGGACCACGAAGAAAACGCTCTTGTACTATAAATAATACATCAAATATTCTTATTAAAGTCCCTTCGATACAAGAACTATTGTTTTTGTATCGCAGAAAATGAAACGAATACTACTGTGCAAGACAAAATATTATGGCGTTTAACGATGCAAAGAATGAGATAACATTTTTTTAAATAAAATTAAATGAAAATACTAGTAAATGTTATCTTGTCATTACATTTTTAAAGGGGAACGTGGATGAACTAATGACTAATGAGTTTACGAGGATCTCCTTACTCAGGGTTGGGCCACAACCGCAACGATAGACAAGACACTATATAATTGAGAATATATACACCAGTCTCGGATCAGTTTTAAAAACGACCGTTTACACCAGATGGCATTATACTCCTTTTGTAACAGGGGTGAAAGACAGATGGCGATTGTGTAATTTAAAAAAAAGTGTCGTACCATATTGTAGTGTATTCGCGTTAAGCAGCAGATAATAGACTGACTTCAAAGTAAACACGTGACAATGGATATGAGTTATTTAAAAAAGGAACTTATGTTTAAAGTTGGTGAAATTGCCCCGCAATATAATATATATTTAGTTGATAAAACGGCTAAAGCATTGAGATTTTCCGTCTGCGGCCATACCATTGTAAACTCAAGCCAATTGAGTTGGTGTGTGCCCAAATAAAAAATTATATTGCTGCCAATATGTAACTCAACCTTTAAACTTAAGATGTAGAAAAGCTGTTTTATGACGCAATAGCAACAATAGACTCAAAGAAATGGAAGAGATGCTGTGGCCACGTGGTCAGTGAAGAAAATAAACGTGAGACAGACGATGTTATGGAACTCGCGGAACAGAACTCTTTTTTTATAAATGTTGATGAAAATTCTGACGATTCTGATAAAATTTTAAAATAATTTCTTAATATTAATATTTGAAAATACTGTGTAATAAAAAGTTTGCTTTAATATCAATGGTTTAATTTTCACCCCACTATGTTGCACTGATGAGTCACTATTTTCTTAACGCGAATGGACTAAGTATATGCTTATTTACTTTATTTTGGCAATAAAAAGGACCGCCCGTTATTATTTACGACGTTAAATATTGTTTTTTTTTTATATTAGTAATACTTTATAATTGCCTCGGGTGGTTAAAATATGACTATCTGAAACCATTTCACAAAAAGAAAAGGAACAATAATTTTTCCAAAAAAAAAAACAAGTAACAAAAAATATGGTCAGGTTATTCTATACCACTAGTAGAATGCGTGGTTAAAAATAATTACACGATTTCAAAATCTGTGTGTCAAAATCAAAATGTACCTATATATATTTAAATACATTTACCTATCATCATCATCTCACCGGAAAGACGTCCACTGCTGGACCTATACCTATTATATAAAGCTAAAATAGTAGAAAAATAATATCCGATGAGTAAAATATTAAAAAATAATATACCATTGATGTAAATTTAAAATCTTATTTTAAGAGAATATTCACTATGTACCTAGTTATCTATTAAATTAAACTGAAAATACCTATATTTATAATAAACGGCCGCTTGCGGCTCCATCAGAGTTAATTTTTGGTCATATCGCAAACCCCTCCGCCTCCCACTTGCCTCCTTTGTATTTGATTACTTACTTCTTTTCAAGATTCAATTTATCTCCATACTAAAACTCAACAAAATCAGTTTAGTAGTTTAGATGTTAAGAGATAACAGAGAGTCAAAATTGCTTTCGCATTTATAATATTAGTAGGGACTCATTTGTTGTATGCTAATAAAAGCCTAAATTAATAATACAAGTATGAAGTTGCCACAACAATGTTTTATTTATTGCAAAACGACCAGCTTTAGCGAATTTCCCTATTTACCTTATTCTCGTTCCTTTTCACCCCAAATTCAAGGTGAATAGGGGGATATCACCTATTTCTGTTTTTTCCTTTAATCTTAATGGTAATTACATATTCATATATTATATTTCATAACAAACATGAGGAGTTTCTAGGTACCTACCTAGGGTAAGAATGGATATTACCGGTCACTTAAGGAGAAATAATCACAAATCAAATAATAATCAATATTTCTTTATTAATCTTTTTAACACGCTTTTATTGGCTTGGTATGTATCTATGTAGGTACCTATCTACGTAACGGAATCTTTGAATGTGATTTTTACCCCTATGAAATCGACGCCGCCGGCTTGATTTGAAACTTTGCACACTTACGAGGACCGATGAAAAACAATAATTTAGAAAAAAATAGAACAAAATTATTTTCTTCTTTTTAAAGCGAGTTTTTACGCTTTAAAATGTAGAAAATAATTTAATAATTTTAAAGCGTGTTTTTTAGTTTTTTGGACTATTATTTATTCTAATTAAACTTTCACTATTCTTCTAACAAAATCACAATAATTGATTTCAATAAAAAACAAATTAGACATAATATTAACAAAAAAACGACTTTGACCGGTATTAAACACCATGGCAGATAATACCGGTGACTAGGTCGGTAATACGTGTCCTCCGTACTGGCCCGGCCACAACCGCTTTTGTTATAGCAAGTGATATATATATATACAATACGTGTCTTGCCAAGGTACAGTGCCTTGATTATTAAAATAGGCACAATATTGTTATATCCTTCATTTACACCGACATTTTGTGTTTCTTGTTCAATGTTTGTATCGGCGAACATATTCGTGTCACTATCTGTCACACAATTATCTAAATAACTGGGCTGTTTGTCAAGCAAACAATTATGTAGTACGCCGGTGGCCTTTATTATCCTGTCCACTGTTTGTAGTTGACATTCAAACTCTCTACGATATACGTACCACCTTCTTGCTAATATCCCAGAAGTAATTGGAATTAAAGTCTGTAATTATTGAAAATCTGTTTTTGGGAATTTAGGTTATCCCGTGGGTATGGCCGCGTTAAGTTAGGCATTAATGGAAAAGCTTCGTCTCCGATAAACACAAATGGTGCTGGTTCACCACCTTCGTACAAAGGTTGTGGCGTTGGCAAATTTAGTAATTTTCCTTGAAACGTATGCCAAACACACTAACGCTCAGAATACCTCCATCGCTGAACCTCCCCATAGATCCGACATCCAACAGAATAATTCTTCGCGTCAGCTACACACATCACAGTTGAAAATCTGTGTTTATAATTAAAAAACGACGACCCAGACCGTGGAGGTGCAAACATGTACACGTGTTTACCATCTATGGCATCAACATAGTTTGTAAATTGACAAATTTCTTCAAATTCTCTAGCTATTCTTTTAACACGGAAGATTGTGTTACATTCTGGTATAACCAGGGGCTGCAATTTAGTCCATAAAACATCACAAACATCAGCCACAGTTCTTGAAGCAGTTACTGTACGAATTCTGAAATTTTCTGCTATGCTTGAAAATTTTGCTCCCGTTGACATGTACCTGTGATAAAATAAAATAATAATTTAATAAAAAAGGATTATTCGTTAGCTTCAGAATGGCTGGTTGCCTATGGGCCTTGGCGAATATACTTTCAGAGCCGCTTGCCATAGGCAACCAGCCGTTCTGACGGAGGCGATTACCCAAATATTTTGATAAAATACGAAAATATTTTTTTCTAATTGATCAGAATATACTCCTCCCCCCACATCTTCACACACAGATCCACACATCCACACCTACAGACTACCACATCCTCCTCATTTTTCTCTATTATGTATTAAATTAAGGCTTTGTTTTCAGTTAAAACTGCTAAATCTAAATGGAAAAGGCTACGGGATAGTCACCGAGATGCATTGAAGAGAAAAAATGCGACCAGAAGTGGGCAGGCTACAAAGCAAACCCGAGAGTGGAAATATGAAAAGATAATGAAGTTCTTGTTACCCAACATGACTAACAGAGAGCGGTCTACAAATTTTAATTCATCAAGTTATCAGTCTTCCCCAACTATGCAACAATCCAACGAAGAAGAAAATAGCTACACAGCAGTTCGCGCAACATAGCGATAGTGATATCCCAGTACACCACAAGTGAATTCCCCACAACGTTCGGAAATATCAAGCTTATCATCTGCATCCCAAACAAATAAAAGAAAATCGAATGAAATTACAGATCTACGTCAGCTAAACCAAGAAAATCGCGAAAGATTGCAAAGAACGAGAAGAACTAAAAACAATGAAGAAAGCCTAGATGACATGGATAATTTTTTTCTGTCGATGGCACGAAATTTAAAAAAGCGGTCTCCTTTTCTTCAACTTCATGCAAAGCGTAAAATTGTTAATATAGTTTTGGAAGCTGAAGAATTTGAAATACAGAACACGTGGTACCAGAATTACAGTTATTCTTCAGCACCAAGTACAAGTAATCAAGATAATAATGATAATAGTGCTGCAACGGGTATAAATTCGGTGTTTGAAAGCGGTTTTACTTCAGCACCGAGTACAAGTGCTAAAGGCAATAATGAAAACAATGCTGCATTGAGTATACATGCAGCCTTTGAGAGCGGTTATACTTCAGCACCGAGTACAAGTGCTCAAGGCAATGATAATAGTGCTGCATCGTTAATTATGTCCTTGAAACGATTTGATATTTAATTTTCTGTTTTTTCTATAATAATAAAGGTGTGCGTAGTCGCTGGCACTTCATGAAACAGAAGGTCTAGACTAGTCTAAAAGAACTCTGCCCAAATTCTGCTCAAATGGTTCCACAGTCATATAATCAAAACTTTATATTATAAAGACAATTTGATAAAAATTGTTTTACTTACTTCAAGCAAACTGCTAGCTTCTCTTCCGTTCCGATGGCCGTTCTGTAATTAGTGTCTTGCTTTTGGATATACGGTTTAATCAAATCATGTAACTGTAGAAATTATTACTTTTTACCCTGTAAGATTTTTGAAAACTCATCATCAAACTCTTGAAACAGTGTGGCATATTTGCCACGACTGACAAAATGGTTTCTTATCCAGAATCTATGTTGCCGTCGATAATTTCGCTGCAGACTCGTGGTCACACCAGGTTATCACACCAGTGTGACTATCAGGAGTTTTTTTCTTGTTAGTCACACCGCCACTAATACAACACCTTTTATCGTCACTTGTCATTATCAACTAGTGCTGTTTTATCGATATGTAAATTAAAATTCATTATATTTAATCACACCAGTATGACAAACAGTATTTTTTTCTCATTTGTCACACTAGTGATTTTTACACACCATGTAATGTATTTATTTATTATTATTTATTTATTAACAAATATTAATTAATCATAAATCAACACTTAAATTAACATATATTTCAATTAATTTGCAAGACCATACTTAGTTTAATTAAAAAAAAAATCAAACAACAAAATGCATTTTTCATAGATTTCTGCAAAAACTGCAAAACAATGTTTCTAAAAGAAATTTGCAAATTTTACGAAAACAAAAATCCACTTCAAAGCAGTCGATACAGACATATGAATGAAAAACTGAAACAAATGAATGAAAAAATGAATGACGACTAATGTTCCATTTTTAAATTTAAATTATTTAATATTAAATTTAAATTATTTATTAGTTTAAATTATTTTGAACTATTTAACGCAATATTTCAAGGAAATGTCCCAATGTTATTTCGCCATTTAATAGTTTTAATTGGGACGAAATTATAAAATTATCTTTATCAGTTTGGTCGATCCTTCGTTTTTTTTGTATATTAATATCCTTTTCATTTAATAATACTGTTAATAACTTTAGTATGGTTACGTAGTTTTTATTTATCTTTTTGTTTAATTGGGAGTGCCAACTTTCACAAACGTTGTTGGTTCTGTGTCTTTGACCAACTACATTCCAGTCAGCAATATATTGTTCATCATTTAGCCATTGACGACCCATGTATGCTATGAACTGTTTAATCTTTTCCCCGCTCAATTCATTAGCTTCAGTTTTTATGTACTCCCATCCGTGTTTAACAAGTTCTAACGGAGTTAGCGGCAGTACCGAACATAATCCCACAATTCTTTTATGTATTTTACTTTTCAAACCAATTGATTTCGCTTTCCGCCATAAGCTCTGACAATAGTGATAGTAACACTTTTTAATCGATATAAGTGGAAACAATATTCTTAAGGCATTTGCTACAGCAATCTCGAAATCTGCGTGAAATACAGTGGGACACCAATCGGGGAATTTAGTTTTCAAGATGTCGAACAATGCAGCGTATGTTGACTCTTTTTTGTCACTCATGAGCACATGAATTAGTGGTACAACTGAAGTTTTTTGAGATGTGCTTCCCAAATCACCGAGGATCGAAAGCAATTGTGGAAATGGTTGTGGACAACTCTTAAAAGTCGCATCAATAAAATATTCTTTTACACTTTTTAATAATAACTTTGCGTCTTCATCACAAAATATTAATAGTCTGGTATTCTCATATTGATAATCAGCAATCAGACATTTTTCAAATGTAATAGGTACTTCTACGTCTTCAATTTGTTTGAAAACGGTCTTATTCACGTTTAGTTTTCGTTTGCGTGCATTATACAGGCTGCATTTTACGCTATCAAATTGTGGTACTTTCAACCCTTTTTCTTTTAAGGGTCTAATATGTTTCTCGAAGATTTTAGTCATTGGCCTCGCAGAAGTACAAGCAACTTCATGTATTTTGTGTATCGAAAGCGCTATTTCATTATCGCTCTCATCTGGTTGACATGTATTCTTGTGCTCAACTGTTTTTACAATATTTTGTCCCTGTGAATTTTAAAGAACGATTAAATTACGGATATTGAGGCGATAATATAACTTCTAGAGACTCGTTCATAAAGCGTTTGATGAATCATTAAAACACAAAAAGAGTAGTCATTCGAGGATCGCGAAGCACTACATTCCCTTCTCTCTACCTGCCCCGTTAGAGACATAACGTGAAGATAGATAGGCAGACCAGATCACGGTATGTACCTATATTTAGATAAGAATACACTAGCACTTACGTTTATTGTGACTGAACCGGAGCATCCACTTTATACTGTTACGACGGTTACGACAAAACCATATCTGATTCAAATTTTTGTAAACTTTCTGTTTATAGTATTGATGTTGCTTAAATAACAACACTTGTCCACGTTCTGTTAATAATACAAAAATCCATGATACAAAGCCAATGTGAAACTAATAGACAATCGTTTTTGTTCATATGTTGACGTTTGTCAGTCATTATCATTATCTCAATACATTTCTAACTGGCCAGTACTATAGATAAGGTTGCAGTACCATATTATGAATCACGGATTATTCACAGCTGAAGACATGCCAGGTTATAGGTCAATTGCATTACTTGTCGATAAACCGACTACATTATGTTGGCACTGTACTAGCAATTACGGTATACATGGTGTGTGATAATCAGTAGTGTGACAAACAAGAAAAAAATTACCGTTTGTCATACTGGTGTGATAATGTGGTGTGACTACGAGTCGGGAGTGGATAATTTAAATATTGTATTAATTGTGTTACTTCAACCTCTAATTCTTTTTCAAGCAAATCCAGATATAACTTTTTAACGAGATAACGTCTTCCTTTCGTAGACAGAACTTGACTGATTTCGATCTCACAGTTCATCTCTGCTACACAAAGCTCACATCTCTCCTCTCACATCTCTCTCATATATTTGCAATAGGCTCTTTACATACCTATTAGGTGAAACAAAACCATAGCTAGGGAACCGTCAGTAATAATATCTAGGTACGTACCCCCCCCCTCAGGGATGGAGCACACGCGAATGGTTACCTACCTATTTTACCCATGACAAGCTCAAGGCGGTATGCATTAATTTGAGAGTAAAACAATCATAAAAGCAAGCATTATATGTTGTATGTATGTAGGTTAAATAAAAACATTGCCAAGTTAGTGTAACTTTTAATTTGAAACCAGTACATATGAACGTAAATAAACGATACCAAATGATAAACATTTTGATGCAGGTCGGCTTCTTAGGAGAATGTTATTTAAATTGTAACCGTCCAAAATATTAGAACTAACTACCACAACAAATTTTATAATAGTATGTAGTTTCATAACATCAAGCATTTAACAAGTCAAGTATAATACATACTTAGAAGTTAAGTAGTGCTACATTATTGCTTATTTAATATTCTTGCCAGCGACATTGGAGTGGACCTTACAGTATACTTAATACAATAGATGGCAAAATTGTTAAAGAATTTGAACATTTTAGTTCAACAATACATCAGAAATAACATCACATCATTTAGAAACATGTAAAACAACTTAAAAACGTTCAGATTAAAGCTTCAAACTAAATAATTTAACATGTTATTGCAATATGACTGCATCTTTATTTATTCCAAAACTATACGAGCTCTAAAAATATCTGGTGGAGCAGGTGAGAAGCTTTTTAGTAAGGTTTTGACCATAATATCGCTTCTTAGGTTTAACCAATTTGCACCTATGCAGTGCATAAGCGCCAAGGCGTAAAAAGTCGAAGGGTATTGCTTATAAATTTCGCTACATAAATGTACATACAATAAGTGAATATGCCATATAATAAGGAAGGCCTTGGCGCCATTGCACAGCATAGGTGCAAAAGACACGCAAAAGGTGACACTGTTTCTAGAAAATCTTGATAACTCACTATTCAATCTACAACCCAGAGTAACACAGTAATATGATATTTAATGTTCTCAAGTTTCAGATTCAATAGTTTCTTTCTGATATTGCGTCTGACTAACGTGCTATTTGATCAGAAAATATTGTATATCAAGAAGCTTTTCAACCAGAGCTTTGCAAAATCTATAAACTATTACGAATATAGTTATCTTATGTCGAAACCAAACCGAACAGGGTATTACTGATCAGCGTAATCTTTACGCGTTCGAATAAAATACCGAGACTGTAGGACAGATACATCAGATAGATTTAGAAGCTCACAAAAGTACTCAGTTATAAAACAAGGACTATTCGAGTAACGTGACGATTTCGCTGACTTACTATATGTATACGTCGAAAAAATACTTTTCAAATTCACAATCAAGCCTGTTTGGCATTGGCAGAGGCCAATGATAAATGGGAAAAGACGAAATGCCAAAAATGCTATTTATTAAGATGAACTAAAAAGAAAAATCTTAAGACTTATTTACAGTAAAAATAAAGGTATTTTCATAATTACTGCGACTAGTAAGCAAAATGAATAATAATAGATTTTTACTACTATAACAAGTTTCTGTAATTCTAAGTGATGTTTTAATGCTTTGATTACTTAATATAGAGCTAGTAATTTTAGAAAACTATAGAAATGACTTGGCTACATTTTCGCGAATAACATTCCAAAGCAGTTGATCCTACCTTCAATTGTTTTAAGACAAAGAACAGTACCTATACTATAAATAAAATTGACATATTGAATATTTGAAATGTTCAAATACTAGGGAATCTTAGTTGGATACGATTCACTCAAAATGAGAAATACTAAGGTAGACATATTGTTTAAAAGTGTCTCATGTTCGGACACTTATGATGATTTTGTTAGAACATAGTTAAAACTGTTCTAACAAAATCATAACGGACTTTTTCATTTTCGTAACACTTACTTTTTACAGGGATTCCTAGATTTGCAAGGGTTTTTACCCCCACCACCACCACTACCACCACCACCAGCTCCAACTGGGCCCAAACAGGCTTCTGTTAATAGTCCACAGACAAGATAAGGGTCAGCATCTCCACCTGGTCGCCTGTCCTCCAAATATCCTTTACCCTTCTTCTTTATATTTCTCTGCAGACGAATAGATGCCTGTCTGTTGGCTATACCCCAACTGAACGAATTGAAATTTGCCGTTTCAAATTTACCAGACATCCTTAACTTATTTGTATAAATTTCGTTACTGTAATTTTTCATATGTTTCATATGATTCTTTTCTAAGCTCTTAATACATTTTAGTATGAAGTCGAAGCCACCTTCTCCTCGGGTGCTGTTACAACTAAAATTATGATGCATCCCTATACCAGGATGCATCATTCCAAATGGTTTCGGATGATAAGTAATGTCTACACCGTAATCTTCGCCTACTCTGGCCATTATGAAGCGAGTCATCCACATGTCATCCGGTGCCTTAATACCGGGCGTTGTGCCTACTTGCCACTCCCAAGAGGCATGGCACACTTCAGCATTGGTTCCCTCAAGATCGCAACCAGCAAACAAACTTGCCTTCGTATGTGCTTCGGCTACATCTCGCCCAGCAGTATATTTTGCCCCCACTCCGCAATACGAATACTGATATTTCCATGCAGGAAAGCCACCGCCTTTAGGCCATCCCAGGCCCCAGCCATCCATGTCCAACATAGTGTATTCTTGTTCTATGCCAAACCATGGCTCCTCACCCTTATGATACTCAAGCAAATCATTACAATACTTTCTGTTATTCGTAGCTGCCGGAGTAGCGCTGTCACCAACAAATACTTGGCATAAACATATAACATGCGGATCAGCGCGGAATGGGTCTCTATATACGACTACGGGATCTAAACGCGTATCGGAGCTATCAGTTTGAGCTAACCCACAAGAACTGCCATCGAAAGCCCACTTAGGCGCAGAATCAGCGCTGTAGGGCACACAGCTCAGGATTCGATCCTTACATCTCAGATTAATACCAGAGCCATCAATCCACACATATGTAGCTAATATTTTGTTACATGGCAAGGGAAGCCTCATGTATCTATCTAGTACCTTCTTATTCACGATGTGGTTAATAGAATGTTGGAGCATATTTCTCTTCTGCGTATAGCAAACAGGAGAATTCTTACTCAGCTTCTGGTTACTGACATTATTCAATATTTGAAGACTGGAACTTTTCCATATCGAGGCATTGGAATTCAACATCAAATTTCTTGTTTCAACGTGAAAAATAATATTCGGATTATAAAACCTTAATAAACAGCATTTTATTAACGTACCCATTTTTTAAACGATATAAATACACACATAAATTTTAAAATTTGCAACGTTCAAACATTTTTGTACTCTCCTAATGAATGAATCTCTAAATTTAAATTCTGAAAAGACATCTTCTTCGTTTACTTTTTATAATTTCAAAATTGTATTCGAATTTGTCAGACAGAATGCTAAGTATACAAAAGAGTTTTAATGACTACGTCAGTTCCTCTACGACTATACAGTCCCTCTACGACTATTATATCCCGTTTAGAGTGGTCCAAGTAAAAATCCCGTCAAGGTGACATCTCTAAAGTTTGGTACACAGCAGCGACCCTTATCGACGGCGAGTCGCTGGCGGTACCAAAGTTGGTGTGTAGACGTAAATATTAGTAGCGATGTAATGCCGCTAGGAACTAAACTGCTACTAATATTCACGTTCACACACCAACTTTGATGTCGCTAGCGACTCGCCGTCGATCGAAGTCGCTGCTGTGTGTACCTTACTTTGAGCTCTAGTTGTTGTAATTATAATTCACAATTATACGATTCATTCTAATGACTTGAATCCAATTGTTTTATTTATATACCATATCATATATGCATATATAATTTCATGCAAATATCGCCTAAAGGATTGGCCGAGGATTACATATTGCTATTTCAATACATGAACTTAACTATCAAAGAACTAGTAAATTTAAAAACAATTTATTTGTTTAGCATACATATATTAAACTTTTTATTGAACTATGCGATTCATATAACAAATGTATTATTTCCAAGATATTAATTATTTTAATACTAGAACTTTAGATTGAATAACAATACACTTAAAATGCCGATTATATTGCCTGAAATAACACTGGTTAGGACTGCCAAAATATGACTACAACATGTTTTTAATAAATTTAACAATTTAACATTTTATAATTATGACACTCACATTTGCCAGGCGTCCTATTTAGGGGGGCCCAAACAGGCTTCTGTTAATAGACCACAGACAAGATAAGGGTCAGCATCTCCACCTGGTCGCCTGTCCTCCAAATATCCTTTACCCTTCTTCTTTATATTTCTCTGCAGACGAATAGATGCCTGTCTGTTGGCTATACCCCAACTGAACGTATTGAAATTTGCCGTTTCAAATTTACCAGACATCCTTAACTTATTTGTATAAATTTCGTTACTGTAATGTTTCATATGTTTCATATGATTCTTTTCTAAGCTCTTAATACATTTTAATATGAAGTCGAAGCCACCTTCTCCTCGGGTGCTGTTACAACTAAAATTATGATGCATCCCTATACCAGGATGCATCATTCCAAATGGTTTCGGATGATAAGTAATGTCTACACCGTAATCTTCGCCTACTCTGGCCATTATGAAGCGAGTCATCCACATGTCATCCGGTGCCTTAATACCGGGCGTTGTGCCTACTTGCCACTCCCAAGAGGCATGGCACACTTCAGCATTGGTTCCCTCAAGATCGCAACCCGCATACAAACTTGCCTCCGTATGTGCTTCGGCTACATCTCGCCCAGCGGTATATTTTGCTCCCACTCCGCAATACGAATACTGATATTTCCATGCAGGAAAGCCACCACCTTTAGGCCATCCCAGGCCCCAGCCATCCATGTCCAACATAGTGTATTCTTGTTCTATGCCAAACCATGGCTCCTCACCCTTATGATACTCAAGCAAATCATTACAATACTTTCTGTTATTCGTAGCTGCCGGAGTAGCGCTGTCACCAACAAATACTTGGCATAAACATATTACATGCGGATCAGCGCGGAATGGGTCTCTATATACGACTACGGGATCTAAACGTGTGTCAGAGCTATCAGTTTGTGCTAGTCCACAGGAACTGCCATCGAAAGCCCACTTTGGTGCAGTAGCAGCATTACAGGGAACGAAGCTCAGGATTCGATCCTTACATCTCAAATTAATACCAGAGCCATCGATCCACACATATGTAGCTAATATTTTGTTACATGGCAAGGGAAGCCTCATGTATCTATCTAGTACCTTCTTATTCACGATATGATTAATTGAATGCTGTAGCATATTTCTTTTTACCATGTAGGAAACCAGTGGAGTCTTATTCAGCACCTGATTATTGGCATGATCCAACAATTGATTATTGTTATTCTTCCATAGCGATGTATTAGAATTTAACACTATTCCTCTTTTTTCGAGGTGGAAAACAATATTGAGATTATTTAATTTTAACACACTGAATTTTAATAATGTACACATTTTATAAATTATATAAGATATACACTTTCAAATTTAAAATGAATTTCAAATTCATATGTTGACTCGCCTAATGAATGAATCTCTAAATTTAAATTAATGGACATCAATCCAGTCACGTTTACTTTTAATATTTTCAAAATTTATTCGAATTTGCACGTGTTCAGTCAGAACATTAAGAATACCTACTAAAGAGTTTTATGTTTTAGAGTTTTTAATTTTACTCTTCGACTATAATATATCAATACATCTACGACTATACAGTCCCTCTACGACTATACATGAAGAGCCAAACGAATGGTCTTTAGAGAAAAAGTACCGTAAATATGATTTATATTGTAACTAAGTATAGCTGCATGCATTGATTATTTAAAGTTATACTACTAAACAAACTCAAAAAAGTCACGCTTAAATTTAAAGACCATAATACTGATACCACACACTTAATAAATTTAAGTTATAACTAAAAAAGATATACAATAGCATTATTTTGTCTAAATGAATACAAATAGATAATCATAAACTCTTATTCACAAATCAGCTGCATTTAAGTTAGGTATAAGTCATCATATTTGTTATATTTTATTTATTTACATAATACATAAAAATCATAGAAGAACAGATTTGCTTATGACTATTAAGATTTCCAAATCATTATCTGCTACAATATCTGGCTGCGTTTCTGCTGTAGCAGATCGAACATGTCTTGTTGCAAATCATAATTCAACTTGACAGATAAAACCGACATTACTTAAATTATTCATTCTTAGTAATTTTTCTCAATACTTCTTCTAAATTGTTTGCGGTAAAAATTAGCAATCTAAAATATAAATTCATATTTCCGTTATGTTAGCTTGATTAAAGGTTTTATCCGACAAAATGATTAATATTTAAATATAAAATAGATCTTTTATATTTTTTAAATAAAATTACTTGACCTTAATTAATCCTAACTCGCAATAATCGCTCTAATATTAATCGCATTTTTCGTTTTGCGTAATTTCTTTTGACTCGACTTGTATAATATCCCATTTTGAATGGACCATGAAAAAATCCCGGCAAGGGGACATCTCTATATGACCAGTATGTGAGCATAGACAAAATAGACAATGGCTCGAAATTAAATTAAGCATAGACACAAAAAGAACAGTATGGCTACATAAGTATTTATATTATAAATATTGCAAAGATTTAATATTTTAGCCATTCAGACACACAATTTTTTATTAAAGTTGGTAAAATTAATAATATTATATAAACCGAACAATGATTTTCATATTAATGTACGGAATGGTACTAGAGATGTCCTACTGCCGGGACTTTACCTCGGACCATTCAAAGTGATACACTCTGTATAATATATACTCTGTATAAACACCAAGCTCATAAATCTTCGTTAATAAATACCATATGATTGTCATGCTAAGACAATTTTGTTACACTACACACGTATTTGCTATAAGACCACATACTCGGTACGGATCACAATCTCCTGAAGGTCGGCGATCTTCTAAAAATCCCTTGTTTTGCGTCTTAACACTTCTCTGCAACCTGATTGAGGCACTTCTGTCTGCTACGGCCCATTTACATTCATCAAAAGCAGCAGTCTCAAATTTACCAGTTAATCTTTTTCGATTTTCAAGACCATCACCCAATCCATAACTCTTCATATAAGTCTTATGTTCGTTACATAATATTTTACAGACCCTTTCGATTTCTGTTATTCCTCCCTCTTCGCGCATTTTTTTTACACTAAAATTATGATGGCACCCTATACCTGGCTGGTCTTTACCCATGGGCTTTGGATGATAACTTATGATGGTGCCAAATTGTTCAGCGATTCTGCCTAGTAGAAAACGCCCGAGCCACAAGTCATCTGCAGCTTTCACACCCATAGTTGTTCCTACTTGAAATTCCCAAGAGCTCTTCATTACTTCTGCGTTAGAGCCACCATAATTAATTCCAGAATAAACACATGCTCTTGCATGGCTTTCAACTATTTCTCTACCTGCAACATGCTGTCCGATGCCACAATAGGAATATTTAGAATTTATGACAGGATACCCTCTTATTTTGGGCCACTCTAATGGCCACATATCTGAATCAAACATCGCATATTCTTGTTCTATACCAAACCACGGCTCTTGATCTGATATTTTACTTAGCACTTTTGCACAATTTGCCCTATGATTGGTGGGTGTGGGCGTTCCATCACTGTGGTAGGTCTCGCATAGTACCAAGACATGGGGACACTTACGAAACGGATCTTGATACATAGCCACGGGAAGTAGAACAGTATCAGAATCGTTGGTTTTGGCTTGTCCTGTCGAACTGCCATCAAATGACCACTGCGGAACTATAGATAAGTCACATGGGATTTGGTCCAATACGCGATCTTTACAACGTAAATTGATTCCACTGCCATCAATCCAAATGTATGTAGCAAATATTTTATTCTCCGGTAACTTTAAATTAATATAATGATTAAAATAAACATTTATAGATGAAGCATTTTTTGTAGAACCAGACACATAATTTCGTGTAATATCTTTACGTTTAAAAGAAAATACATTAGTAATGCTGACTGTTCTCATTAAATATTTTGCTTTCAGTATGTTCAAAAACATATTTATGGCAGAGACAAAAAGTTAAATAAATCTTAAGGAAATTAGATAGTCAATATTACATTTAAATACTTAGATTTTGTTGATGCAGCTAGAGGGCTACGAAAATTGCGACGAGAACTAGGTAGCCACGATTGAATGAAATAGTGTGGAACGTTACATAAAATAAAGAACAGCTCGACAGGGAATTGTCGTTAGTTACGATTTATGCCTGGAGTACATCTTTTGTATTTTTGGACCTAGCTTTGGATCTATAATTTGTGACTGTTTTTATGATTTTACGATACTTTAACTTCAGAAAAATATCCCAGAAATTGAACTGAAATCGTAGCAAGAATAATAATTGGATTAGATGAAGAACTTGTGGTACTGAGTAATACATAAGTGTTATCCACTGATAAACAACATACTTTTAAATATTGGTAAAAATCCATTATTGTCAAACATTAGAGATAGCGAAAAGATTGTCTTTTAATTTAAAATGTAAAGGTCAAATCTTGCTGACGTTAACGTAGACAGAAAAGAAAGCTTATCTAGGCTTGTAGTTAGATCATTACAGATCTACCCCCTTTAATTTATAAACGGTTAAACTTTAAAATAAGTCAGCTACTTAACTAACTTCCAGGACTTCGCGGGTCTGTAAATCCCTACTTCCCTACTAATATTATAAATGCGAAAGTAATTATGTCTGTCTGTTACGCTTTCACGTCTAAACAACTGAACCGATTTTGATGAAATTTGTTACAGAGATAGGCTAGACCTTTGGAAAGGACAAAGGCTACCTTTTGTTGTAAAAAAAGGCATAAAGAGATTGAAATAAGGGATGAAAGTTTGAATGAAAATTCGTCATTAACGCGCCTACAACTGATTTAGATGAAATTTGGTACAAAGATAGACTAGACCTTGGGACAGGACATAAGTTACCTTTTATTGTAAAAAAGGGCATGAAGGGGTTGAAATAAGGGATGAAAATTTGTATAAGAATTTGTCATTATCGAAGATAAAATCATGAGACTTTGTATTAAAGCACTTGATAAGAAGTAAATAAGTAAACATCTGCTGCAGCTATTTTAAAATTTCTACCTACATGGTGATGAAATAGGACTCGAAAGTTCGTGTGGAAACCCTCTTATTTTACAATACGTATAGTTTTCGGCAATATGTATAATTAGTAAAAATGCCATCTTAATATATACACGTCGCGCAAATACTGGACACAATGAAAGCCCTATACACAATGAAAGTTGCGCCGGCGGTGGTGCAGCGCAGCATTTTTAACATTTGCAAAAATGTTGCAGCTGTGTAAGGTGTTGGGTTTGGGTTTGGGATGTACGATGTCCCACAAAAAAGCAATCGAAACACTATATCGCGCCATGAAAGATATCAAGAGCAACCATGTGAGGGATTGTGGTACTTTTAGCTGGTGACTTTAGACAGACCCTGCCGGTTATTACTAGAGATACACCGGCAGATGAAATAAATGCCTGTTTAAAGGCGTCTGAATTACGGGTAGGTACACGTAAAGTTTTTGTCTGACCACAAATAAATATGCGTGTACAACTACACAACGATTCTCACCTAAGGCAATATGCGGCTGCTCTTCTAAAACTTGGAGAAGATTGTATGCTAACAGACAGTAACGGCATGATTTCTATCAAATTGTCGATAACACAGATGATTTAAATAATAATGGCCATCCAGATCTACAAATAAGTATGGGCAATCGAGAATGGTTGTGATAGGTAAATTTCGGCGCCGACAAATGAGACAGATAGAGGAAAAAATTACGTCAGATGTTGAGGGAGTTGTTGTCGTGTTTTCTCAGTAGACAATGTTATGGACACTGAACAAGTGACATCGTACCCTATAGAGTATCTCAACTCTTTAGAATTATCAGAGGTGCCTTCCCATAAGTTAAGGTTGAAAGTTGGTATTCCAGTCCTGTTAATAAGAAATCTTGACGTACCAAGGATATGTAATGGTACACGGCAACAAATTACTCATCTAGGACGCAATATTATAAAAGTTATAATCATGACTAGAATGTCAAAAGGAGAAAATCTTTTAATTTCCGATGATTCCGACCGATTTGCCATTTCAGTTTTAAAGAGTGCATATTCCTCTAAAAGCAGCATTTACGATAATAATAAACAAAACAGTTTTCCATTGGCAACTCTATGTGGCGTGCTCACGAGTATCATATCCCCGCAAAATCTTTATGTTTTAGAAAAGAAAGGAAAAACACAAAAAAAAAAAAATTTGGCTATTTGCAGTAAGTATGTCACAGCATTTATACGTGTGTTATTTGGAAAATAAGTTTCTTAAAAAAATTAAAATGCTGCCCAAAGTAACTATTCTACGCGGACGAAGACGCGGGCAAAAGCTAATTAATAATAAATAAGAACATATCCGGCAAGGCCTTTGACTAATTCACAGAGACATATTTTTATCTACTAAAAATATACCTATTTAATATCAGCAGGCTTATATTCTAATATTCCTGAAATATAAAAACAATAACTCTTGCGTCCAAAAGCGGCGGATCATATAGCCTTTACATGCCACGGCTTGTAAAAGGCTTATTTTATTCCTCGAGCGAACTGTATAATATTAGTACGGATTTATTCCAAAAATTTACATTGAATGGAATTACAAATTTTTTATTTTTGTATTCAATATAATTTTAGTGGTAAAACTTCAGCCCCTCTTATTTAAATTCAATACAAAATTAATTTAATGATATTAAGATGCCAATAGTTCGATTGCCAAATAGGACAAAAAAATGTGAACCACTAGTTAGTTGTATCGAGTTTGTGTGTAAGGAAAACACAAACTTCGTTGTTTGAATGTTTGTGCAAGATACAAAAATCATTTCTGGTGTTATTCTTCTATTTTTAACAATGATGATAATTATTATGACACGTACCTACACCATCTCTTACGTAATGTAAAATTTTATTGGTCTATGACCTACAATAGCAATACGTCTATCCCTCTAGGTCAGTCATGTTTAAAAGTAACTGTAATGCATTGTACATTACAATAACTTTTATACTAAGACTACTTTAGAAAGTAGGGCCTTAAATACTCAGAAAATATGAGTTCTAAATTTAAAAATGTATAAATTTCCTGATATGACAGCACTACTGTCAAATTTCAGAAAACATGTAATAAATTTGCGAAGAAATACAAAAAATAGTTAAATTACTGCAGAGGGCTAGATTTGTCGCAAAAATAACACAGCTGGTCCTCCAGAATCTGCTTAAGTAACATGAACATTGAGCTCCAGCAACGAATACTTCTCCCCAAACATCAGCAAGAAGGAGCCGGCGCCTTATGCCCTGGGACTTAGACCTAGTACCTTTTGCCCCGAACCCCTGTACCTATATATATACATGAAAATAGCATTGGTAAGTGTTCTCGACTTGCTATTATTTGGTTACCTAGAAAATACTGAGTACATTACGTAAATACACCTTTGTTAATGTTCGTAGTCTTGATCCCCAACACCGGTCCGGCAGTCTCCATGAAAGCTCAACTTATACAGTGAGTTTTTATAAAGTGCACATATGAAAATGAGTGAAACTAGACATCATTCTATCGCTAGGAAAAATAAAAATGTATTTCGATTTATACCTATTTATATTTTTTCTTTAGTAGTTATGGACTTTGTACCAAGAAGACCATGTAACTTTTGAATCAGGTGGTTAATCGTGTTAAAACAAAAGCAGTAATAATACGCAATGTGTAGACAATAACGACGGTATACTATTCACATCCAAAAAAAATACCGGTGGCATAAAAATAAAGAACATTTTAGACCAAAACTGAGTTTCGTACAATGTTTTTTTAAACAATGGTAAAAATATCAAGAAAACGTCTCCATTGCCCCTAGTTTTTATTAATTGACATTAATCTGTATCTAATAAGCTTTAAAACAACATAAAAACTACACCTGTATCCCAAACAAAACAGCTTTTATGAAGGGCTAAACAAAGACCTTGCCGCCACCACGTGCATCTTTTTTCGAAAATTGCTTTATCTATCTCAGGTACAAAATTAGGTCTTGTCTAATCCTTTGTCATAAATTATTAAACATACACATAATATACATTGTCCCCCACAGAAAATAATCGAGGGGTGTCAGATCGGGTGAATGCGCAGGCCACCCGACAGGCCCTTGCCTACTAATCCATCGATTGGGATAGCTTTCATTTAAATAATTGCAAACTATTCTTGCATAATGTACAGGGCATCCGTCCATTTGCAAAAACATTCTACATCGTGTTCGTAGGAGTACATCTTCCAAAAGTAATGGGAGATCATCATCCCTTAAAAGTTGGAGAAATCTGTCTGCAGTTAATGTTCTTGGGAGTATTAATGGACCAATCAACATATCATCAATAAGAGCTGCCCAAACATTGATCGAAAACTTCACTTGAAAATTGGAAGCTCTTTTTAGCTTCGGGTTCTTTCCTTTAGGACTCCAAAAATGAAAATTTCTGCTGTTTGTAATACCGTCTCTTGTAAATTGAGCTTTATCCATCCAAAGAATAGTTTTTGCAAACACCGGGTTATCTCTTGTTTGTCTCTGATTCCATGCGGACATAACACACCTTGGGATTGCGTCAGTTCCTTCATGCAAATGTTGCACTCGCTGATAGTGATAGGGATGTAGACCTTCTTTCTTTAAAATGCGCCACACAGAAGTTTGCGATATGCCACATGCCATTGCTAATCGTCTTGTACTGATATTTGGATCAGCAAACAAGTCACGCAGTACAGCTTCTTCAATAGAGAAGTCGATTATGGCACTTGCCTCGCGAAGTTCTCTACTTGGTCCAAGTCCAGTAGTAGCCAATCTTCTATGAACATCTTGAAAGTTACGAGCAGATGGTTCTGGTCGTCTCGTTGGAAACGTAGCTAAATAAGTTGTATGAGTCTTTTTATTATTTTTCCTAGCGATAAAATGATGTCTAGTTTCACTCATTTTCATATGTGCACTTTATGAAAACTCACTGTATATAGGGAAGTAATTTTTTCGACTTCCTGAAGCAGAACCCTTTGCGCACGGACAAAACGCCTACCCAGCTACAAGAAAGTGTGAACTGTTGTCAACCGCACCGTTCAAAGGGACAAAATGTTGGTGTGTAGAAATAGCTTCCACCATATTAATGTATGACTGAGATATGCAACTGCCGATGCTGATGTTACAAACATGCTTTGGCGAGAACATGCACAGACATAAACAGTTATTCAAACTTTTTTTACATACTTGCACTAGAATACAAACTTGTAGATGTTGAAGAGCACGCAATTAGTGAATCCAGTTTTTGAAAATCGCTTTGTCCACATTGTACTGCCATCGATATAAATAATGGTAGTTATAAAAAATTTAGTATCATGTTAATGGAATACACAGGAAAATTAATTTATACGGATACAGAAAAACTGCTAAAAGTCGTAAAATGATATTGATAGTAAATTTAAAGTTGTATATTACTTACACCTTTCATCATAGATGTACTTTAGACTGTAAATATTTGTATTAACAATGCGCTAGTGTAAAATAAAATTGTCAAGTAATGTCCTGAAACACAGGTTTATCCTAGTTCAGGCAGGCTTAAACATAATCTTTTGAACTTCATTTATATTGTATACACTATAAATTAACG
This sequence comes from Catocala fraxini, assembly GCA_930367265.1. Taxonomy (NCBI): domain Eukaryota; kingdom Metazoa; phylum Arthropoda; class Insecta; order Lepidoptera; family Erebidae; genus Catocala; species Catocala fraxini. The sequence goes on from OV884032.1 coordinate 1,422,065, forward strand.
TAGTTTGAGAATTAATTTTAATATAAGCTTAAATTATTTAAGTACGATATACATTATAAAAAGCTCTCGGACAGTTAATACTTTATAATTTTCATACAAAAGATGTGTGGAAAAGCGGTAGGCTCGGCTGGTTGCTATTTTTAGAAGCACTCTTTGTGCACGCTCAATATTTTACATGAAATATTTTCCGCTACCGCCTCATGAAGTGATGCAATATTGAATTAAAGACTGACACAATGCCTTATATATAGATCTGTATGATGAGTTAGTGATCTGCAATAAGGCGCAATTTAAAAAAAAAAACAATTTTCGTACTCTTTTAGTTAAAGCAGTTATGTGTTCTTTAAAGGAGAGTGTGTCGTCTAATATAACACCTAAATATTTAATATTAGTAGTGTTAGAGATAACAGGACTAATGCAAGCGGTAATGTTATTACAGTAATGTGCATATAAATTAATGTGACAAATGAGGTTGGAGGTCTACGCATATAATAATAATATATATATATATATATATAATATAATATATATATAATATATATATAATATAAATAATATAAATATATTTATTTGCGTAAAACATGGTATAAAAAGATGTTACAATTGTGAAAATATGTTACACATGTTTTGCTTAACATAGCATGCAATTTTGATTACACAATAAAAACAAATTTATATTTTTTTGTCAATATACAATATACAAAATTTAATAAATTTTTTTTTCAGTATTTAAGGTGAGCAAGTTATATTGAAGCCATTTGTTTACTATATTAAACCCGCACTGTGCATATTCATTGACTTTCATATGAAACAATTTTGCCATGATGTAGACTTAGATTACAGAGATCGTTCATGTACACCAGAAAGAGGGTACCTCAGAGGACGAGGAGTACCGAATTGGGGTAATTTCAAATCGGCACTGACGACGTTATCTATCTTGATACATTGGTACCTATCTTGTAGATAGTCTGTGAGAAGCTGTAATTGTGTGCCCCTAATTCCTAGTGCCTCCAATTTTCTTAGAACAGACACGGTATCAAATGCCTTCGCTAGATCAAGGAAGATGCAATTACCTGCTTACTCTTCTCAAGTTCCTCTGGGTTATAGCTGGTTAAATGATGTACTGCGTCTGCTGTTGATAACTTAGGTCTAAAACGGAATTGCATGTCGGAGAAGAGGAAGTTCTTTTCAAGATATGGTGCTAGTCCTTTTATTATTAATTTTTCCCGGTATTTTGGAGAAAGAAGGTAACAGTGAGTAAGTAAATGTTATTATATTTAATATATTAACTAATAAATAATACAAATTATTTATTTTAATGATATTTTAATAATTTAATAACTTTATACAAGGTATTATTCACTGTGATTCACGGTTGACCTTGCATTACAGCGAGTATGGCTGACCGCTGCGGACTCTCCACCTTCTATCTCAAAAACGGCTGGACGAATGACAATTCTTTTTTTAAATTAAATTAGTTGAAAATTTTATGCTCTACGATTTTATAATACATGTTAACATCATTGGAACTATAGAAACCGAGATAATCGCGAAAAACTGACATTTAACCTTGAATAACTGACGGCGCCGACACGAGATGTTATGAGACTTTTGAGACAACTTTTGGAACACCAAAATGAAGGTGCATACGAGTTTACAGCTATATATTACTTTACTCTTTGGTTTACAGCTTATCATCTCTCATTCCGAGGTGAAACCCCCAATATGACTGGGCTATATAAACTTCTCGGCACGGCACGCTTTGTAGGAGGTTGAGAGGTTCTTATCTCTGGAACTCTAACCATCGGTAGCTTAGACCGATGCGACCAATTGTATGTGAATGTGTATTATAATTATAATAAATATATCACTTGTGAAATGTAATATAATATAATATAATACTGTCGCACATTTTAATATCCTAAAAATATCCATACAAGATAATTATTCTTATTCGATATATGCTCCTTCGCATAAATTTTAGCATTTCAGGTCTACAGCACCAAGATGACCATCAAACGTAAATTACACTTACCTACGCCGAGTCGCCGTCGCGGGTAAAACTGTTGTTGATGCAAACTGTTATACACGATTTATAGATTTTATTACATTAACACGACTCATTTTATAAAAACATCTTAGAAGGAAAATTTAAGGAAAGAGGATGGGATGGATGAGCTTTTCCGACGTAGCTTTGTCCAACAATTGAAGGAAAGTGGGAATCGAGACGTATCTAGAGGTTAAAAGGAAAGCAGAAGACAAACATATATGGCGAATGTGGCGATTGCTCCACCGCCAAGAGCTACGCTCTTATTTAATAAGAAGGAATAATGATATCAAGTCATCGTTCATCTAATATTTATTTTCTATGGCAGTCCTAGTTTTCGGTAATGGTAATTGTCTATGATTAAAATGCTTGATAATGATATTGACATTATTGACATTGACAGAACAATGTATTAAATATATTGTCCATTTGACCATGCTTTTAAAATCTAATTTATCCTAATTAATGAACTTATCGAATACCTACATAGATTTTGTCACATTTCTACTACTCACCTTTATGGCCAGATGATCGTAGGTTGAAACTTGAAGTCCATTTCCTGTATTAATATTAACGTTTAACATGGTTGTGTTATTGGTCGAAAATAAACTAATATTATAGTAACTTCGAAATCATAATTATTACCTGTATTACAGTACTTATAGTTTAAAATTCAAAATATAGATATTATATGCAATGGAGACGTAAGTACAATTTATGTAATAGTAAATATATTTTAGTTATTCTGATAATACCGATTTCCTTTGTTATATTTTAGGATCAAAACAAATGCGGCATTCCTGTGTAACTTTGAAGTGATGCAGATATTGCAGCAACTAAAAGATAATACTCAAAGGAAACATAAACGAGAAGGATCCTTGGCAACTGTCACATATGAGGTAATGAATTTATCATAAACTAGCTGTGCCCGCGGTTTCACCTGCGTTTATGGTTACTGCGCCGCCCCCGTGGGTCAGAGCTTGATGTTATATAGCCCTCCTTCCATGATAAATAGGCAATACAACACAAATAAAATTTGCATTTGCAATCTGAGATTAGTGCGTTTAACCAAACAAACTCTTCAGCTTTATAATACATATTAGTATAGATGAGGCTAGCTGATAAATACCAATTTATTGGTATTTATGTTATATATTTTTTGAAAGTGTATGTGAGTCGAGTATAAATGTATCTTTTAGAAGATGAAAAATCAATATTTGGTAATAAATTAGTCTATGCACCATTATTCATTAAAATTTTATGCTAACTCTTCTTGTGATTCCAGACTGTCCATTATCTACAAGACACAGAGTGTAAAACACAAAGTGCACAGTCTATACAGAAGTTTCTAGAAGCAATGAAGAGGTTGAAGTTGACAAAGACTGAGAAATTAATGATGGTCAACACTCCACCCAGAACTGAACTGGAAATCCAACTGGTAATATTTTATGATATTTAATATTGCATATAGAGTGACCAATAAAGTTTACACTCAAATACCAAAGTTTTTTTTTAATTTTGTATACTCGTGTTAGGTAACTCTGGTTATTATTGCTACAATAGTATGTTAAATAATTTTCTTTTTGCAGATTGTTCAAGAAAGTGAGGAGCGATTGTCTGAAGAAGATGTCCGCAGTGTCATAGATATTGCAAATGAATTCTTCCCGCCTCCAGAAACGGCATGACCCAAAGCTCCCCTGTCAAAACGGAATGCACAGGGTTCTGATACACAGTAGTGTATGTGACTTTCGTTTTTAACACAACATCCTGAGTTCTGATACATGTGTGCCAGCAATGAGCTGAATTATTTGTAAGCTCTCATATGCATATCTATGTAGATGTAAATTTGTGTTTGTATGAGTAGATGGTATGTTTATCACAGTCTTTATTTAAGATTCCTAAAACTTCTGGTTTCTTTGCTGGGATCTATTTAATCTAAGCCAGATTATTGTTTACAACTGCAAAATAATCTTACTCACTTACATGAATGGTAATGCTGATTGATTTGATTAATAATTATTAAGAAGTAAGGAAGGTATTTTGACATTGGGTCAGCAGTATTTCCAGCTAATAATCTCTATTATTATACAACCACAACAAGGACCTTACCACCATTGTTAAGTATTGTCATTGCCTGTGTGAAAATGAGACAAAACTATACACTATGTATATATGTATTATTTCTTTGCTTGCAATGACACGAAATAATAAGTTATAACATTTGTGCTAACCACAATAATTATATACCTCTTAGTTGAGTATTTATTTATTTGAGATGCCAACATTAATATATTTGTTACACTTATAATATCTTACTAAAGGAGTCTGCCCACTACACTGTCTCATACCATGACCGTGCTAGGAATGTATCAGACACGAAAAGCAACACGATACGCCTTGCTATAGAAACTGCTGGTCGGTGATGGAACGGTCTAGTGGACATAGTCTTATACATTTCCTTACAAAGAATATTTTTTTGCCTGACATGTTCCAAGCACGGTCATCATATGAGACGGGGTAGTGGGCAGACTCCTTTAGTAAGATTTAAAGTGTAACAAATAATTATTAAAGGCAAACACAACATGTAAATAAAGAATACAGTTTAACTAATTGTATGTACTGGCCAGTTTCACAACTATCAAATAAAAGTTATCCGAAGAGAAATTGCATGCTGTCTCACCCTTGTTAGGTTAAATACGATAGACGACGAGAGTTTTATCTTATAGATAAATGCTATTAAGAGGTGGTCGAACAGGCCCTAAATAAACTTCTAAATCTTAAACTAAATGTATGTAATATTGTCTTCTATTTACGCGAATATTATTCATTGAAATTAAACTGCTATATACGGATATTATCGCGTTGTTTATTTGACACTTTATTAAAAAAATTTGAAATTTGTTACGCTACTACTACTATTAAACTTTACAAATTTTTAAGCTAATTAAATTATTATTAAAACTATTTAGATTTAATTTATTTTTACTTTTACACTTTCCCCGACGTTTCGGTTGCTTTTCAGCAGCCATGGTCACGGGGAGACTACTATACTATATACTATTTTAACTTTTAATTTACTATACTATATATTATTTATAATATACTATTTACTATAAAATATACGCAGTGTCCATAGAAAATGCCGTTTAATTTCAATGAATAATATTCGCGTAAATAGAAGACAATATTAGTAAATAGTAGTAAAAAGTGAAAATTACTATTTGACAGTGGTTATACAAGACACTAAGTACAATACTGCTTGGCGTCACAATTAACTATTATTTAGGATACCTACTTATAATTAAATGAAAACATGAAATTACTAAAGAATCATATTTTATTATTTTAGTATTATGGAACTAGCAACAATTTTCAGTCTTAAAATGTCAGTTCGACTTACCTATAATTAATATCACCTTGATATAATCCTAGAAAGCTTCGTTCATAAAAAATATAAACTTAAATAATTGTATTTTGTTTTTATGCTTATTGATAACATACATTATGAAGTATTTTTAAGTATAACATGAAATAAGAACTTATATTTGGCTAACATAAATGGCAAAATAGAAATGAATTATGATATCGCAACTCAATTATATCTACTGGACATTATAGCCATAAAAGGACATTTTGAAAAATATTTGTCCTCTTCGTACTATCATAGGTTCCGGCAGCTTACATACGATATCTTCTAGATGTCTGACCTCACAAATGTCAGGGACACGTGGGAAAACAAACGTAGTTCTATCGTCGTCGCCATTTTTAAATGTACTACTTTTTCGGGCATACTTAGGTAGTCCATCGCAATTTAAATTTGTAACCACTCCAATATAATGTTTTACAGAGGTTGTTTTTAGCAAACCTTTCTAACACCCACTGTCCTGTGATAACCGTACTTGATGACGGTTCATCATAATCATTGCAATTGTTTTCTTCACTACCTACGATGTTTTTATCATATTCCTCATCGTATTCTATTTCTGTGAAGTAATTAAAATCTTCTAAATCACTCTCATCCATAAGTTCCATGTCAATGTCACTTTCACTCGTAGAATCGTATACATTTCTTTTTTGGAAGTATTTCCTTTTCATCTTAGTTCTTGGATAATTGGATAGTTTTCTTGGATAATTTATGTTTCTTTGACTTCTTATTCTCAATTTTATTACGTCGACATCTTTCCCTGCTTTATACTCACTATCTCGGTAGAGTGATCTTTTTTGAATTTTCTTTTCTATTCGTTATTTCTTTGGCTTCTTCCGCGTGGTCAAACTGAGTTGACAAACTGATTTGACTACAAGGAATTTCACATTCTTCGTGGACAAACTGTTACATATATAACCTTTTTACCATACTGTATATGACACAACCTCACTGTACAGGAAAATAAAATGACATTATACAATACATATTACGTCATATTCTATGTAAAGTCCTTGCAGATTGTTCTGTATTATTAGTATTGTTCTTCAAATATGGACATAAAATTTATAAAACGAAAAAAGGGAACGGTTTTGCTATTTAGCGGACGCCAATATTATAAACTGCGTACCTATAAAAACGGATCGTCTTTCTGGACTTGCAGTCGTCGTAAAAAAGAAAAATGTCGGGGTTCCATTACTTTGAAGGTACTTTACTATTATTTTTTGTCATTTATTTTTAGCTAAGCCAATATTCTTGTATTAGGAGCGGGTTCACGTTAGTAGTGCAATGAGTGGGATTCGAACCTGCGACCGATCGCGAATCCGATACCTTAACCATTGGACTACGGCCGCTTATAAATCTATATCATACAGCTACAGCTCTGTTTGTTTGCTTTTAGGAAAATAAAATATTTAAATGTACTGATCATTTATGTACTGCTGACAACTATAAGAATGAAGTTGATATTGCCGTTGACGAGTTAAAGCATAAAGTTAAAGATACTGTAAACACCATTCCAGAGATGTATACCGAAATGAAAACGTCATTAGTAAACAAGGACCCGAATTTGGAAAACAAAGTTCCGTCTTTTGATAGCGTCAAAACTGTATTATATACAACCAGAAAAAAACTTGCTTTAATCATTTCAACGACGTCACTGTTCCAGAAAAATTTCAGGTGTTTATTTTGGCAGATTATAATACAGAGAAACGTCGTATTATAGTTTTTTGCTCCGAAAACAACTACGAAATTGTTAAAAAATCCGATGAATTTTTTGGCGATGGTACATATTACAGTTGCCCAACTCCATTCAAACAGTTATATTGTATTTTTGGGTAATGCTTGACCCACATGCAATCTTTGCCACTTTACAAGACTCTGATCCCACTTGTCTTTAAAAGATTTGTTGACAGCCAGATCTAAGGGCTGTAAATTGTCGCTCGTGTGTGGTGGGATTTTAATGATTGTGATTTCGGCCTCACGGGCTTTTTCTATAATATTTATTCCCACGTGTGTAGAATGACCATCATACACCAATAATATTGGTCGTCGCTTTTGTCTCACAGTTGGCAAAAACACTTTTTTGAAAAATATTTCAAAACCGTCTGCCTCCATCCAACCGTTTTTTGTTGCTGCACTGCTCACAGTGCCTGGATAGCCATTTTCAGAGGTCCACTCATCCCAGATATTTTTCCTTTAAATATAATAAGTGGCGGAGTTTTGTCTCCAGCTACACTGCATCCCAAATAAAACCGTTGTGTTATCTTTACCCTCTCAAACCCACCACTTTCGTTTTATTGGGATCTTTGCTAAAGCTTGTTTCGTCAAGGTTCCATATGTGTGACGGTTTGTCATGCAAACCCAGCTCATCCATAGTATTTTTTAGTAAATCAAAATATGGATAAATTATCCATGGATTGCATGCCTTTTTCTCGAGAATTTTCCACTGTTTGAGGCATTTTCACACTCAAATTGTGGCGTTTTTTGAAAGATAAAAACCAGTCTCTCTTCTGGAACGCCATTTTAAAACTTTGATGTTGTTTTTCTTTACGAAGTGCCCAACAAGCTCCATAATTTCAGTCAAGCAGTCCTTGACAGCCCAAAGCCGTATTTTTCGATAGTGTGTAAGTTCAGTTCAAAATATATCTTAGCTGACGTCCTTAAAAATAATTCTACGTCACCATATTAGCTACATTTACTGCAAATAGCGATATCTATGTTTTGAGCCGTGAACTATTACATCTATACTGTTGTACCGACATAGTATATCTATATTGTAATTACCTATACAGTTGGTATGCTTAAATTATAAATAAATAAATAGTAAACTTGAGATTAAGTTAGTGAGGTAGGAGACAGTGATAGTCTTGCCCCGGTGATAGTTTTTCTCTATATCACCTTATTTCAATTTAAAATACGATAATATACAGTCATTTTAAAGAACTTACTACGTTATCATTATTGTGTATTGTATAGTTAGTGTTTACAAGATGTATTATTATTTATTGTGAAATTTTGCCACCTCTTAAAAGTGCCCCCCGGAGTGGGCCGCCCCTGCCGCCCCTACTACGCCACGCCACTGTGTATGCTAAAGAGATATTGGTCAAAACCGATTACTGAAGAATGTTGTTGTCTGTGGTGATGGGTTCTCCTAGCTACTACGCGATGCTGACTACTGTAAGTATAATACAAACCGATGGCCCGTGTGCGTATGCCTTGTATGTTAACCAGTAATTTTGTAAATATAACACTTGTTTTAAAATAGCGTCGATTGTTAAATACTTAAGTATTTTAAATAAACATGTTAAAACCAATGACTTAATATAAATAGACGCGTCATGCATGAACATCACGGCACTCGAAAACAGCGTAAATACTATCGGTAGCTAGACAGCTACTTAAACGCACGAAGAAAGGGAAAGAAAATCTAATGTCATACGGAACTCATGTTGTTAGAGAGAGATAAATATATTTCGAAAAAATAAATTAATATCGGTTGTATCCCATCTGGCCCGGTGACTTGGCCCGGCGCCGGGCCACATGGGAAAAAAATGTTTTAACTGGCCCGGTGATATGTTTACCGGGCCAAATGACACAAATCAAGTGCCATCGTCCCCGGTAAAGTGAGAAAAGAGGATACGCCTCGTAATTTGTGAAATACTAAATACATGCATCTATGAAAGGGATTGAACTTATAAATCAAACTGCTTAGTATACAATAATCAGTTTTTATTTGTGAATGACGCGTATCAACTTGTGTCATAAATGTCAACTTGAAATAGACTTCTTATAAATAGATCTTTTTGAATTTGAACATAATAACCATATTTTTATAATAATAATAATCAACGAAGTCAAAATGCTATGGATCAAACCAGGTACAAACAGTCTACAGTATGATTTTTTATGAACAATCAACAATATACATATATAATGGTCAAAAACAATCTTTTTAATAATAGTCATCCTAATCAACGAGTCAAAATGCTATGAACCAAACAAAATTATTAATAAATACTTATTATAACAAACAGTCATCAATATGGTTTTTTTTTGTAAACAATCAACGATATACATAAAAAATTTGAACATAATACCAATGTTTTAATGAACGAAGCCAAAATGCTATGAATCAAACGAAATTAAGTACTTATTATAACATACAAACAGTCTCCAATATGGTTTTTTATAAACCAACGCAACGTGCGTTGGTTATCTATTTCTATTCGTTGTCCCTTTTTTATGATACACGGAGAGCAAGAAGGGTGTGCGGGTCAGTCGGTTACGGTCAGTCAAGGTTAATGTGCACGTGGTATTTATGAACTGCAACATCTGCAACTTAGTAAGTGAAGTGATATTTGATTTGTTTAACATTTAATTTATCAAAATGATGAGTGGTTAAAAATATTCGTTGATGTGGTGCTACTGATTAAATAACACGTAACGATTTCAGGAGCTATGGTCGACGAAAATCCAAGATGTTCAAATGACATATCGTCTTTAAAATATATAGAAAGAGGTGGCGGCACTGTCCTTCTTCATGCTGGATACCAGTACACATTGAAAGAAAAATACAAAAATGGGACAATGGCATGGGAATGCATTCATAGAAAGAGAAAAAGATGTGGTGGCAAAATAACTTTGAAAGTAAGTACAAAAGTGCATTCAGCTTATGTCGTGCTGACTTATCTATGATCTAAGTAATAGTAATTAATATCCATGTATCTTTTTAGGGCAGTGATAAAGTAGGAGAGAAAAATCATGGGTGCATGCCAGATTTTGCTAAAAATGAAATAGACGAGAGTTTATACAAATGCAAAATTGAATTATCAGCACCTGAATTTCCGACCGTTACTTCGGTATATAATGCTACAATAGCTTCATACCAAAACTCGGGTCTCGATTTAATAAAACGAATTCCAGAACTACACCAAGTTAAGAGTACGTTATATAGATCGAGAAATGCTTCCGTTGGGTTGAAAAAAATTGCCTACAAAAATTTAACCGAAGTGAAGGTACCCGAAAAATATTTAGATTTTTTGATAGCAGACTACTCACACAAAGGAAAGAGAATTTTGATATTTGCCACTCAAAAGGGCAGACAGCTTATGTCTGAGGGTAAGCTTTTCTTTGGAGATGGCACATTCAAGAGTTGCTCAGAGCCTTTTAAACAGCTTTACAGTATACATTGTGCTATTGGTGAAGAAGATACAAATATTGTGCCAGTGGCGTACGCGTTATTAAGTGACAAAAGTACGGACACATATGAGGTTCTTTTTCATTTATTGAAAGCTCAAGTACCAGACTGGATCCCAGAAACATTTAAAACTGATTTTGAGATGGCCGTCATGAACGCTATTGTATCAGTATTCCCTAATGATGTAATCACAAAAGGTTGCTACTTCCATTATTCGCAAGCAGTGTGGAAGAAAGGAAAGGAATTACAACTGTTTGTTATAATAAGTATTTATTAATAATTTTGTTTGGTTCATAGCATTTTGACTCGTTGATTAGGATGACTATTATTAAAAAGTTTGTTTTTGACCATTATATATGTATATTGTTGATTGTTCATAAAAAATCATACTGTAGACTGTTTGTACCTGGTTTGATCCATAGCATTTTGACTTCGTTGATTATTATTATTATAAAAATATGGTTATTATGTTCAAATTCAAAAAGATCTATTTATAAGAAGTCTATTTCAAGTTGAGATTTATGACACAAGTTGATACGCGTCATTCACAAATAAAAACTGATTATTGTATACTAAGCAGTTTGATTTATAAGTTCAATCCCTTTCATAGATGCATGTATTTAGTATTTCACAAATTACGAGGCGTATCCTCTTTTCTCACTTTACCGGGGACGATGGCACTTGATTTGTGTCATTTGGCCCGGTAAACATATCACCGGGCCAGTTAAAACATTTTTTTCCCATGTGGCCCGGCGCCGGGCCAAGTCACCGGGCCAGATGGGATACACTCTTAATATCTATTTCTCTTGATACTTACGCATGAAATGATACTTTTTTATCTTTCACAGTTGCAGTATAATTATAACATTTCCTAAAAACACAGGATGGCATTTCTTTTTGTTCTTGAGGAAGTGATTCACTCAATTTTATTTTAATCTCACGTACGTACGACCGCGGCACTGGTTGGTACGTGACCACAGGGTACTTTTTATATAGGGGAATAGAGACCTAACTTCATGATTTTTAAGGCATGGTGCACCAGCGACATCTATGTTTCTCGGATGGCAACTTTATAGTGTATGTATGTATATAATAGGTAAACTTCAATATAGTTATCACTCTTTCGTTATACTTTTTATTTACATTTATTTTAGTTATTCAGGATATTATTAATGTATGGACTGATAGACTTTTTAAGCAGTTTACTTTAACTTTATTAAATACATACATAAATTGGAAAATGAAACAAAAATTCGTAATATACAATAAATTTTATTTACGTAAGTGGTATTTTCAAATGCTTTTTATAATAACATTTCGCCATTACTTGGTATTTGTCAGTGTCATCTATTTATTGATGATATGATTATGATGATTATGCACTTGTTGCCGCGAACAAATACACAAACACAATTCACTGAACTCTATCTCAAATCAGTCACTAAACAAGCTATTACTGGCGTAGTTACAATACTAGTTTGGAGGAGCTCGACTTAACAAACATAGCATTTAGCAACACAAGGATAATCTTGAATTAGCACAAAATACAGAAAAACAACGAATCGCGCCGTACGGTAAACGAACGAAATTCTTCTACAATGTCAAAGTGACATAACGATCAACATTTGAAAACCAATAATACCAGAACAGAAAAAAGGACAATTAATACCTGCACTTGAAAATTATAATCTATCTTAAATTTCTTAAGATTGTAAAAAAGTATCTGTATATAAAAAATATATATTTTAAATATCATTAACAATATTTGATCATTAAAAACTTTTATGTATTTTACTGCACCCATAGTAAATAAAAACTACCATCGTGGTAGTTAAGAAAATATGGGTAAACATTGTCTGTGATATAACCCTATTAAATAATATTGTCACTTATAGAACAAAACAATAGAGAGCTTGTGTATTCTTTTTAATTTGTCTGTATAATGTTAATAGCGACCTTTGCATCCTTCTGATGGCAACTTTTGGATTAAAGTACTTGATAGTTGATAGTGCAGACAGGTTTTTAGTTAGAAGATTGTAGCCCTGTACGTGGCTAAATGGACTTCAGGTAATTACCTTGCATGTTGCCTCTACAGAGCGCGGGCAACGTATCTATAGTTTATATATCATTGGTTTAAACTGATTTATTATTTAATTATTGTATCCTTTGGTGGCGCATTTTCCAGTTCACTATTTTGATATTTTGACTGTTAGGTCGAGTAATATGAAAATATAATAATAATTGCATGTGTAATACAAAAATGTTTATGTGTATAGTACTATATAGTTAACCCATTATAATGTATAAATGCACGTTGTTGGTACCACGATAATCATCACTGAAACAAATACAGCAGCCAACAATATAATCTACAAGGACTTTCAGGTTTTTACCAAATATAAAATACTAGATTTTGCTCGCGTAAATATAGGTTAGGTTAGTAACGTAATAGTACTTTTTCCTGGATGAAAGGTACCCTATGTCCTTTTATGACCCCTGACAACGTGTATGCGAAATCTCAATTTTATCAGTCGAGTAGTTACGGCGCTAAAGCGTAACAAAAGAGCAAACTCACATTCTTCACATCACTCGGTAAACGCGGTGATAGTCCAATTAAAAACGCTCTTCAGAAAAGCACGGTAGGTATATAATATTGTCTTACGTTTACGCAAATGTTATACATTGTATAACAGCATATTTCAACAGTGGTCACATATGGTCACATGGACCATGTTTTCAAAAGTTGTTGTTGGCAAAAGTGTAAATCTAAATATGTTTTCAATTAAACCGGGATTAAATCCGTATAAAGTAGTTTAATTATATTGTCTGCCTCGATGGCGTAGTGGTTAGTGTAACCGACTGCCACGCCTGAGGTCGCGGGTTCGATTCCCGCACAAATCAAACATTTGTGTGCATGAACATGGATGTTTGTCTTGCTCTGGTGTTTCTATGTATAATATGTATGTATTTACAAAAAAACAAGTATATAATATGTATGTTTATCCATTGTTTAGTACCCATAGTACAAGCTCTGCTTAGTTTTGGGCTAGATGGTGTTGTGTGTATGTGGTAGAATATTATTATTATTGTTTCTCTTATCACAGGCATTTTCTAACATATTATATTAGAAAATACCTGGTCCTTTGGGAGGCTTACACGGCGACATGGGTCCAACGTGAAGAGGCCCTTTGAGAGTTTTAATCAAAGGTGGGATGGAACACCTTCAGGACTATTGACGTAGGACTATTGCTACGTATGGATTCTAATATATGGGTTATAGGTATGCGTGTTTGGTGGACCGGTATATTATTATTATTGCCTTCATTCTACGCAGAATTATGGCCGCTCTTGACAAAATCTATGTCCTAGATAACTCTAGCTTTAAGAGTTAATGTGGGGTTCGATCCCCAGCCAATGCTCTATCCATCTTTGATACGCCACTACTGCATTCGATTGCAATTATAACGTGATACGTAGGTATTTGTATGATCAAGGAGGCAGCGTAACATTTATACATATTCTGTATCAGATGCATTTGAATGCGGTTGCGATCATAATCGGTACTACCGAAGTAAACTCATATAGCAGTACTAGAGCCTCGCTGATTTCAGCATGAATGGGCCGGCTCGACCGGGGAAAGACTACCCTCTCACAGAATATCGGCGTGAAATACCAGTATTCCTACTGTTGTTTCGTTCGGTGAGTGAGAGTACTGGAGACCCAATCACCCTCTTTCCCCTTTCCTGCTCCTTATCCTTCCCACTTCCTTTCCTAAAAGGTTGGCAACGCGCAAGTGATGCCTCTGGTGTTGCAGGCATCCATAGGCTACGGTGACCACTTAACATCAGGTGGGCCGTATGCCAGTTTGCCAAATAAGTGGTATAAAATATATATATATATATTCTACGACGTGTACCTACACAAGAATAATAACTTACTACTTAGCAACACAAATGGCCAACCTGAAGGTGCGTGCCGCGTCCCCGAACGCGCCGGCGCGCCGGTGCTCGGTATACATCTCGCGCCTGCACTACACCACTGAGGCGGAGGAGATTGCGAAGTACGTGTGCCAAAAGCTGAAGTACGTCCCGAGAGTGCAGCTGTTGGAGTCGCGCCGCAACGTCAACTTTAAAACGTTCATCGTGCGCGTACCCGACTGTTACCTGCACAAGGTGTTGGACGAAAGCTTTTGGCCCCAAGACGTGGTATTCCGTCGCTTCCGCGGACCAAGTACCAGCCGAGCGCACAAATATTTAGAGTGCCACGTGAGAAGTTTTACTAACATGGTGTGTTTACTTACATTAAAATTGTATAATATGTAAATTTTTTTTTCTTCTTTTTAGCGTGGGGTAATGCTTTGACGCATACCTCTCCGCGGGGCGACGGAGAGGTTATGTCGGGCTTACCAGGGAAAAGATACCCCGGTAATACCGACTAAACCTACCACAGTGTTCCTCGACATAACCATAGACGTCGAGGTCGCGCGAATCGCTTTCACATGCAATCGCGACCCCGCCGTAGTTTCGGCCCGCCGTGTAAAACGGCAGGCCTCTACACAAAAATACTTCCTTCACCGTCCCCCTGGGAGAGACAGACACGATACAGAGGCGCACGTGGGAACACGCACGCCGCCTCTCGGACATGGTGCTGATCGCGTAGCGTGCAGGCCCACGCAGCCCACCACCCCCAGGTCAAACTTCAGGGTGGCAGGAGGTCATCTCGCGCCCTCCGGCGCCCTGTTCTGCAGTTGAGGAGCTACCTCCTTGATGGAAATTACTTCCTCACAAAAGGAGGCGACGGCGTTCCACGATCTCTCACTCCGGACCATAGACAGAACATAATACGTACACTTAGGTTAAGGTTTTTATCTATGGGCCTATGCAGCCTGAAAATAAATGATTATTATTATTATTTGTTTCTCTTTCACGGGTATATTCCTAATACGTTAGGAAAATACCCGGCCCTTTGGGAGGCTTACACGGAGACATGGGTCCAACGTGAAGCGGTCCTTCAAGTTTTAATCAAAGCTGGGATGGAAAACGCAACGCGACACCAGCCGCAGCAGGCGTAGGACTATTGCTACGTATGGATTCTGATATATTGGTCATGGGTGTTTGATGGACTGGTATATTGGTAACCACAGAACAGATAAAATAGGTTTATCTGTTGTGTATTGGTAACTATGGATGATAAAACGGCGTCTGCCCTGATTACTCTAATAGCATTAATCGAATAGACAGCCGGTGACTCGCCAACTCACTAGATGGGCTCTCTGAATAGCCACCATAGGCATACAGACATACCATAGGCCAGCAGCAGAGGACAACACCGGTGCGAGCGGCTAGGGGTGTCGAGCGGTGCGGCGCCGGTTTCACCATCGCGGGTTTCGTGACAACAGAGACCCGGAGCGGGTTTCCCCGTAGTTATGCCCTTGAAAATGACACTTCCACCCCCATGCATGTAGCTCTAGCGGCCCCCGCTTGATCGGCCTACCAAGGCAAGCCAGAGTTAAGAGTCCTACGGGCGCTGGGCTCGTTCCACTCCAGTCAACCAGTAACGGCAAGCCGTGAACGAGGCCCTAACCGACTCTGAGGCATTCAGGACCGCAGTGTCGCCACTCACATTCAGCTCGCCACAAGCTGCCCTGCGGTTTGTGCGCTTTTATTTAACCTGGTGATACATTTTTTGTTTATATCACAAGGCGAAGATGATAGTTTAAAAGCTAGTGTATCTGTACTGTGCCCTTCGGTATCGCTCATGAAGAGATAACTGTCCCAAAGGGGGTTATTATTATTATTATTATTATAAAAATAAATAATAATCTTAAGTTCAAATATACCTCATAATAAGTACCTATCCTATTATCGTACAATAAATATGTACCTACATTTTATCATACTATAATAAATAAATGGATTTTATCATACTACACAAATATGAAGCTTTTAAATTAAAGTTAAAAACGGCAGTTCGCGCCAATTCGGTAATACAGGTTTGCTATATTAAGTTTCGACTTTTCGAGCGAGTCGAACGTGGTCGAACGCTACGCTCCGCATCATAGTCCATAGACCAAGGACTGCGATATCTTTGAGGTTATGATAGTATTATCTCTTTTAATTGATTTGTTGTTAAATATACAAAAAGCAATACGTTATCATGTGTTATCTAACACTTTTATGTTATTTACATTAATTTCTCTATGTGATACTGAACGTTACGTCGTTTTGTTGTTTGTACCTTGTATTAGTGTAACCAAAGAGGTTAGTAGTGCTATTTATTTATACCTACTTATATTTTTCATGCCGGTGGTTATTTATGGATAGGATTATGTCCCATATAACATATTATTTAAATTTGTTATGAGGTTTATTGTTAAACTTTAAAACTTGGGCATCTTGTTATTTGACATATTTTGATTTAAAATCTGTAGTGTTGTAGAATTAATTTCAGTAGATGGCGTTGTACATAATTTACCTTGTTTTAGACAGTTAAATCCCTGAATACTTACAAATTCTTGAGTTTTCTTTTTTTAAATTTAATAATTAATGGTGATCGCAGTGACAATGCGTAACAATTATAATTTTGTGCTTATATGCGTACCTACCTAATATAGAAAATCAGCGGTAGTGGTGCTAGCCTAAACTCCTATAAGATTGTAGTCAGCAATCGCAACACCGCTTGGGTTCCATTTCCAAGTTAGTTTTTCAGTTTTGTGTATCCAACCATGAATTAAATAGTGCGTTAAGTTATAGTCTGAAAGTCAATATAAAAACTCAACAAAAATTACACGGACATGGAACGGAAGAGTTAGAAGATGGAAGAGTTAGCAGATTGGCTGCTGTTTCAGAGTTAAAGATGTCCCGGTTGGTACTACACCGCGCGTTCGGCAGCCCGCCAGCGCGCGCAGTGCTGATGCTGAGCGAGCTCATCGGACTGCAGCCCGAGATCAAGGAAGTCAACCTACTGCACATGGAACATAAGACACCAGAATTTAAAAAGGTATTTATCATATTATATCAATAACTCTAGATATACAGTAGTAATTACAGAAAACACATATTAAAAATAAGAGTAGTACTTATGATAAATAGGTATATAATACACATTATATACACTTAATATATGTAACTATTTACATAAATAAATATTTTTCGCATCGTCACGAACCTTTAGCTCGATCTATCACATGTATACATACACACAACACCATCTAGCCCAAACTAAGCAGAGCTTGTACTATGGGTACTAGACAATGGATAAACATACATACTTATTAATTTTTTTTTTGTAAATACTTACATATTATACATAGAAACACCCAGACCAAGACAAACATCCATGTTCATGCACACAAATGTTTGACTTGTGCGGGAAATCGAACCCGCGACCTTATGAGTGGCAGTCGATTACACTAACCAATACGCTATCGAGGCCGGTGTTCATATAGTTCTTTCATAAAACCTTGAAGAAAATAAAAAAAACATGCGGGGCAGTCTTTGGGGACTGCCGATAGAAGTGAAACCTAAGTAACTTGTGAATTGTGTCGTCAAGCTAATAATTTTTTTTTTTGAATTTTGAATTCCGTTCGGTTACGATGACGCGAGTTTCACGCTTTTTGTTCACCCAAAAAGTACACATATATACACAGTATACATATAGCTCATGGAAAGCGTTCAGTGGCGATGACGCGAGTTCCATGACTTTTGTTCACCCAAAAAGTGCTCAACGCCCCTAAAGAAGTTTTCACTTCAAAATCTATCAAGACATACATTTTTTAGATAATAGGTAGGTGCTTAAAAATAGTATATATATATATATATATATATATATATATATATATATAATACAAATTAGTTCTTTTTAACTGCACGGATGGCGTAGAAGTCTAAGAGCCTCGCTACTGCCACAGCGCCAAGTGTTGTGGGTTCAAATCCCATACAGGAAAAATATTTGTGTGATCCACAAATGGTTGTTCAGAGTCTGATGTTCTTTGTGTCAGTTGTTTGAATGTTTGTAAAGTTCCCCTCTATACAGGAATTACTGGTAGTGGGGGAAAGATATATTAAAAAAAAATCTTCAACTTTTAACAAAAACAAGTTTAAACACAATACTAGGCTGTACCGAGAATACTGTTGTGCCCCCCCAATTTAATATTTTAAAACTATTGTCTGATTGCTCTATGATCTCACATTTCAGGGTTAAGGTCAAATAGTCTGGATAGTAAAATGTCTGAGTAAACAAAATGACTAGATTGCAGAATGACGGTAGGCAAAACGTCTTTGTTGCTAAAAGACTGAATTGCAGAATGTCTATGTAGACAAGATTGTAAGTTTCAAAAAGTCTAGATTGCAGAATGACTATGTAGATAAAACATCTTAGTTGCGTATAGTCTGGGTTGCAGAATGTATAAGCGTTATTGTATGCGCAAATTCTAAGTGACAAAGCCTTTTTAAAACAAAATAGCTTGTTAGCGATATAGACCAGCCACCAGGGACTAAAGACACCTATAGAAAGTGAAGCTTTGAAAATGATAGCCTTTATTATTTAGTTCTATTAGTCTAGTGGAAGACCGTTGGTCTGCCAAGCAGAGATCTGAAATTCGCATTTCACATTTCAGTTAAACCCCATGGGCACAGTGCCGGTAATACAGGACGGTGATTTCGTGTTGTCTGAAAGGTAAATATTATGTTTTAATAATTTCAACTGCTTACATACATACATACATACATAGATTCACGCCTGTTTCCCAAAGGTCAGACACTGCGGATTTCCATTTGCTACGATCCTGACACACTTCTCTGGCTTCATTCACTTTCATCACATTCCTCATACACGCCCGTCGGTTCAAGGTGCTCTTAACCTGGCCTTTGTCCAGAACGCCTCCGATCTGATCGAGAAACGTTCGCCTATGTCTTCCTGTTGCGACTGTTCTATTCACACTAGCCTTATAAACTTTCTTAGTCAGTCTTTCCTCGTCCATTCTTTCTTTGTACTACTGCTTACATAATAATCTATATTAAGTTTTAGACCTCTGAGTCCAAATGCAATGCTTTTTATCGTGTCTGGAAATAGTTATTTGATTTTATTGACCTTATACGAATTAATTTACACACACTGTCTCACGCTTGTATCCTCAAGAGGTAGAGCAAAGGTGTATTACCGAAGACATTGGAATATCTAATCAGCAGCGATAGGACCACCACGCAGAGGTCTCGAGTTCAATCCCAAGATCGGACTTTTCGAATTTATGTGCCTATTAAATAGTTAATTATCGCTCGCTTTAAAGGCGAAGGAAAACATCCTGAGCAAATCTGCATGACGGTGATTTCTCCATAATGTTCTCGGAGATATATGAAGTCTGCCAATCCGTACTGGGCCAGCGTGGTGGACTATGGCCATACCCTTCTCACACTGAGAAGAGGCTCGTGCCCAGCAGTGGGACAGTTTAATACAGGGCTGATATATTATATACTAGATTACTGTAATTATGTTTGAGTTGTCGAGCAGCGAGTACGCGACTGCCGCACTCACATTCAGTCTCATTTGTTTCATTTATTATTTAAATTGCAAAAACGGCTACACATCAAGTTAGACACCCTATATAGGTACGCATAACTACGCTACATACAAAATAGAGAATTGTCGAAAAGGGACAATGCATAGTGGTGTCGATGTATAATGGTAAGAATAGAGCGTAATAAAAACATAACGCACTCTCTCGCACGATTTGCAGCGTTCAACTTCTAAGGGACTACACACACTTATTCAGCTCTGTTCAACAGGAGACGCGTACGCATCCGTTCAAATTTCCGCGTCTATTCAGCTTTCGCGGCAAGCAGGCATATAATGAGGATAAATGTGTTTTTATCATGCGAATGCTATAGATAGAATTCAGCACTGTTCTGCCGCGTTCAGCGCTGTTCCGCCGCGTTCAGCGCTGTTCCGCCACGTTCAGCGCTGTTCCGCTGCGTTCGGCGCTGTTCCGCCGCGTTCAGGGCTGTACGGCTCTGTACGCGGTCGCAACTTGTCGACGAGGTCGTCCGCGTTCGTGTGACCAAAATCGTTCAGCGAAACGCGAATGGAGCTGAATAAGTGTAATTAGTCCCTTTCTCATTCTTACCACGCTGTACGCGGCTGATAGAAGCAGAACTGCATAAGTGTGACCATAATCGTTAAGCAAAACGCGAATGGAGCTGAATAAGTGTGTGTAGTCCCTAATAGTTAATAGTAAGTCCAATCAGTCTACGATGATGTGTCGCTGTGTGTACATGGGATGTTAAGTACTTATATGTATAGTTAGGCAGCACTGTAAATGGCCTTGCAGCATGCAAATTATAATATTTTAAGATACAATACTTAAAACTATTAAGACTGCGCCGAGCGAAATGTGACAAAACAGGCGGTCACAGTTAAGTGAATAAAATCAACACTTTTTATTTAATACAAATATAAAAATAAATATACATTTACCATAACAATGAATGTGTTTACAATTACACCGTGTAAAGAAATTAAAATGATTAATATTTTCGCCTACAAAATTACGTAAATTTGCACGAAAAATGCAAAAACGTAAGCTCGTGTTCCGTGATTTTTAGATTATAACAGTAGAAATCTATCCTATTTTACAGCTTAAACGAAACATAAATAGTTATATTACAATTTGTCCGTCCCAAATATTTAAGTTATTGGTTGACAATAATGATATATATACATATTTATCAAAAAAGCACTTCAAATCCTCCATACAATTTTACTATGGCAGCCGCGCGCCGATTTGAATATGCGCCGCACGAGCTCTGTCATTATCTGTCTTACGCTCGGCGCAGTCTTAAATCTAATTATAATACTGTATCCGTGCTAAGTTCTTAACGAAACCTAATAATACTTTACCCTACTCAGGTAACAACCTGAGACCATATCCACAGCAGTTGCATTCATTACCGAGGCAGTCTATTAAAAATAGTAATCAGCCTTAAAAAATTACTTTTATTGTCTCCTAGCTGTTACCCGCGTGGAATTTAACAAAAAAGTGTTTGTTTATTACACAGAGATTTTTTCTAAAATAAAGTTATTATAACATCAGCTATCTGACAGTGAAAATCCTGTCAAAATCGGTCCACCCGTTTCAGAGATTAGCCGGAACAGACAGTGTTTTCTTTTTTTTACATAAGTATGTATTTACTGTTTCATATGCATTTAGTAAAAAGCTGTTATTTTGACATTACAAACAGACACTTCAACTTAATTTATTTGTACCTATGTATATATGTAGATAAACCACAAATGAATAATTCGATGCATAACTTAGGTTTTTTAATTCTTACACTTTCTGGCATGCAGTCATGCCATCATGAAGTATTTACTGGAGAAGTATGGCGGCGACAAGCGTGAGGCGCTGTACCCGAGCGAGATGCGCACGCGCGCGCTCGTCGACCAGGCGATGTTCTTCGACGCCGGGGTGTTCTTCGCGGCTCTCATGGCTGTTGGAGTGAGTATATACAGTCTTTTACCTACCTGCTCCATAACATTACGGGCCTTTGGACAACGATTTAGCAAACATGCAAATCAGTTGTCATCTTTTTGGCACAGTCGGCCAAACACGTGGTCTTCCTCCCTACGGTTGAGGTTCATTTGAACGTCATGAAACAACAAGGTCGATTTCCCATTGCAATAATATTATGACAATGACCATTGTTCTCTCTATCATCTACTCGTATACTAATATCATAAAGCTGAAGAGTTTGTTTGTTTGGTTGAACGCGCTAATTTTAGGAACTAGTGGCCCGAATTAATAAAATATTTTAGTGTTGGATAGCCCATTTATTGAGTAAGGCTTTATAACATCACGCCACGACCAATAGCAACGCGGAGAATTAATGAAAAATGTTGCAAAAACGGGTAAAATTCTCTTATGTGAAGCAGACGAAGTTGCGCGGGTCAGCTAGTGTATTATATTTACGTCATGCCATGTGTCAAGTTAGAAAAGTCAACCTTAGCGATAATTAGATCTCATAGAAACTTTTGTCAAAACTTGCTACTAGTAGACCACTTTCATGGCTGACTGTACAATAACAAATGTGTACCAACTTAATTTTGTTTATTAAATACCCAAAAACACACACTGTTCACTCCGTGACGCTATTTAAGTTAAGGCGTAAAGAAAATAACGAGGTTTTCCAATACGCCTCCACTGTTTCCGATACTCAAATTTAAAATATCAAATAACACTTATTTGGTAACCAACTTTGATACTGTTCTTTTGAATGGTATTTGCTACTGCGTACAAAATAACTTATTGTACTTACGTTCGCTGGCGCCAACTCCATAGGGCCTGGGGACGTCCGTGTTCCCCCATTGGCACCATCGGTAGGGGTGGGTCCTCACTATATTTTATCCTTTGCCCCTGGCTAATTGAAACTAACAATATGAACTACAACTATCGTCAGTCTTCGGTTAGTATTCTATGGATAATTATGGTAACCTAATTATATATATTTCAGAAACGTATACCGAACTATATTGTATTATTCTAACTAATATTATGAATGCGAATGTGAGTTTGTTTGTTACGCTTTCACGCCTTAACTACTCAACCGATCATCATGAAATTTTGCGTACACGTTGTCAGGGGTGCCAAAAGGATGGACCATTCGTCTAAAAAACAAGTGAGAATCGGCAATGAATTGACGTGAATCTTAGTTTGAAAAAGTGGTGCAAGTAATATGCAAAGGTCAGAGGTTAGAGGTCAAAGGTCATAGTCATTTCGGGGGTATATCGACTATGCTGAGTCGAATGGCGTTGACCGACCTGTCTCTAGCTCTAACAGTTCTTGAGTTGAAAGTTGTATAACAGACAGACGGACGGACAAAGCTGTTGTATAAGAGATTTTTCGAACACTAAAAATACTGATTCTGAAAAATTAATAGATTAACTTGAGCAAAGCCGCGGGCAAGATCTAGTTAAGTAATAAAGTTCAAATTTACAAAGAATATGCTCCCTAATATTTTTGTCTAAAAACGCCCCTGCCTTTATTTAATACTCTTCTGCTTATCTTTCCAGGCACAAACACTCTTCGGTAATATAGAGACACCTACAGCCGCACACGTCGGCCGTATAGAGTCATCCTACTCAGTATTGGAAGCGTATCTACAAGATAGAAAATATGTGGCCAGCGACCATCTGACGTTAGCTGACCTCTCAACGGGTGCAACCGCTACTGCGATACAGGTCATGCTTAAACTGGATTCTGCAAAGTATGTATAAAAAATCGGCTTCATTACTTAATTATATACAATCTTTTTAATACAGGCGAGTAAGCGAGTAAACAATGCTACTCCTGAATGAGAGGACTTGAATTCGATTCTTGCATTAGATAAGCAAGTTGTACTATCAGGCATTGCTGTATATAAATTGGGAGTCAGGTGATAGCTAACCCCGGAGTTGGCTAGTGCTCACCCCAGAATTGATTCCAGAATTGGCTGGTGCCCACCCCAGGCTTGTCTGGTGCCCACTTTAGACTTGTCTGGTGCCCACCCCAGACTTGTCTGGTGCCCACCCCAGACTTGTCTGGTTCTTATCCCAGAATGTTCACTATATAACTCTATACCAATTTTGCATAAGAGGGCACTCTGCTTAACCGGGCTAAAAGGCTAGGGCGAGCTCCAGAGATTATTTATGCTTCCAATTTTAATATTTCTGTTATTGGAGGCATGTCTTATTCCAGATACCCTCGCTGCGCGGAGTGGCTCGCTCGCCTGCAAGATGAACACGTGTTCAAGACAATCAACGCACCCGGCGCCGCTTTCTTCGCCAAAATGACATCCAAACTGTGGGAGAAGAATAAACTTAAGAATAATAAAGAAAAACAAATTTAGTTCTTAGGCTGTGTATTATTCGAATGACTTTAAAACCTATTCGAGATATATCGAATTATTCATATTGAAATTAACTACTTTATTCGAATTTTATCGCGTTATTTAGTATAAAGTTGACTGCACATGGCGTAGTGGTTTAGGTGGTCGCATCGCCACTATCATTGCGCCGAGTGTTGTGGGTTCTATCCTACACGGGACAAAACTGTGTGATCCACGCATGGTTGTTCCGACTCTGGATATACCTTGTGTCCGTTGTTTGAATGTTTGTAAAGCGACACAGGAATTATGCCTAGTGCGGAAGTTGATTCACACGTACACGTCGGACTTATTGACTATTATGTGACTCTTTCATGTCCAAAAACGTGTCGTCCTCGATGAAAACCCGCCAAGTTGCGGCAGCCCGGTTAGTGCCATAATGTGGCAACTAAGTTCAAGGTTAAACAATTTTAGACATATAACAAAACATCTGAGAAGTTTGTCGATGACATTAACTGATATTCAAAATGACTATGGACTTGTCTAAGCTTTTTTATTAGACTGCCCCCGCTATAGGAATGTTTCCTGTGTCGCGGGAGACTTTATAAACATTCAAACAACGGACACAAAGAACACCCAGACTCGGAACAACCATTTGTGGATCACATAAATTTTTGTCCCGTATGGGATTCGAACCCACAACACTCGGCATAGTGGCAGTGGCGAGACGGCCACTTCAGCCACTAGGCCATTCGTGCAGTCCAAGTTTCAACTAGTTGAAATCAGGTGTACTATAAAGAACACCTGATTTCAGAAGGAAAATATCGTGAGGAAACCTGCATGTCTGAGAGTTCTCCATAATATTTTCGAAGATATGTGAAGTCTGCCAACCCGCACTGGGACAGCGTGGTGGCCTAACCCTTCTCACACTGAGAAGAGGCCCGTGCCCAGCAGTGGGACAGTTTAGTTCAGGGCTGATATTGTTAATATAATTTTATACACCGAACTCTACTTCTACTCTTATGAATAATAAAATGTTTATTTGAAAATATGTCCAAAGAGGCATAAATATGCCTCTTTTATGGTAAAGATCTTATAAAATACAACGTAGGTATTTTTAAATTTATAAGATACTAGTAGTTTTCCCTCGGTTTCACCCGCGTAAGTCCCGTTCCCGTGTGAATATCGGGTTTCACCCCTTTCACCCCTTCAGGGTGGAATTTCCAAATATCCTCTCTAAGGCTAAGTTCAGATGAACGCGCGGCGACGCGCGGTTGGCTCGGCGCGCGGTTTAAGATTGTTACAAATCAATGTTGTTGTGTACATGACCGCGCGTCGATGCGCGTGCCCGCGCGCACCGCCATGCACCGCGCGCAAGATCTTGAACCGCGCGGCGACGCGCGCTTTAAGATCTACAATCCTGTATCGACGTGTTCAGTTGACCCGCGCGGTTTGAGGCGGACGGACACGGAGCCACGAAAATGGAAGACGAGATACCTATTGATTTACTAATTGACGAAATTGAAAAAAGAGATGCGATTTGGAATCTTAACTCGAAGCACTATTCTGATAGAATAATAAAAAGGTCTTGGGAAAAATAAGTGTTAATTTTCTGTGGCCATGATGACTCAGAAGAAAAAAAGAAAAACTTGGGTAAGTTATAAATTCGTTTTATTTCTTAATATTTTATACATTAAATCATATTTTTTTTGCCAATCTAATGCACCCTCATTTAAAGTCTTTGACTCAAAATAGGGTGCACCCAGTATCGTTTTTGCTTTCGACGGTGACGTCGCAGTTTGCGTTATAAAATCCACAAGCAAATTGCCTCTTCCACGTCTATTCTCACTGAATGTTCACGCTAGACTGCCGCGCGCAAGCCGCCACCATCTGAACAAGAGTCCCGCGCGGCAGCGCGCGTCGACGCGCGTTCATCTGAACTTAGCCTTAGTGCTCCCCTGCACTCTCCAAGGAACATACATGCCAAATTTCAGCTTCTTGCGTTCAGTAGTCAGTCACTCAGTAACGGAAGAGTTTATATAGATTATTATATTGATTTAGAATTAGTGTCAATAAGTATGGTAAGTAGAGAATCATAGCATTAAAAGTATGGTAAGTAGAGAATCATACCTATGTATCTGGATACGCGCAAGAACCTAGTAATTTATGTTAGGTAGGTACGTACCTATATAACAACCGTTCAAAATTATGTTATGATTGTTAGTTTTACGGCTCACCCGCAGTCCGCTTAAAGTTGTAGAGGCCATCTGAGGCCAACAACAAACAAGAACAAAATATAAAATTGCGTGCATTCGCATTTTGTATCTCGAACGGATAGGTCGTCATCGACGCGACTAACGTTGATTTTTCGATAAACCGCCGAAAATGCTCGTTTCTGACCATTAAGGTGGAATATTTGGGGCGAGTTATAGGTTAGGGACAGGTTAGGCTGAGTCCAGCCGCGACTTTTCGAAGTTCTTTGCCTATTGAACAGTCAATCGAAGGCGAAGGAAAACATCGTAAGGAAACCTCAATCTCTGAGAGTTCTCCATAATATTCTCGAAGATTTGTGAAGTCTGCCAACCCGCACTGGGCCAACGTAGTGGACTATGGCCTCCTCACACTGAGAAGAGGCCCGTGCCCGACAGTGAGACAATTTAATACAGGAATCAGATTCAGGCTTTAGTTGATGCCTCACCACCTAATAATGTCAGGCAAGTCAGACATTTATTGGGTTTGGCAGGATACTCCCGCCGATACATACGTGACTATGCAGCTAAGACCACTTGCATATCTCGCCTTACTAAGAAAGGTCTCGCATTCCATTGGGGCACAGAACAGGAAAATGTAAGGCAGGAAATAATAATTACCACTCTTACTAACTCTCCTGTCTTGTCCATCTTTGACCCCTCATTACCAACTGAGGTACACACTGACGCCATTAGAATCGGTTATGGCGCTGTGCTTATGGAGACAGAAATTGAGGGTACGAAGCATGTGGTTGCTTATTTTAGCAAAACTACCCAGGGCGCTGAAAGCAGGTACCACTCTTACGAGTTGGAAACCCTGGCTGTTGTGAGAGCTTTACAGTACTTTCTTCATTACCTGGTTGGTTTAAAATTCAAAGTCGTAACTGACTGCAACGCTCTCAAAGCCACTGAAAAGAAGAAGGATCTGCTTCCACGCGTCGCTCGTTGGTGGATTTACCTCCAAGATTTTGATTTTGACATTTAATACCGAAAAGGTACCTTGATGTCCCATGCAGATTATCTTAGCCGCAGTCCGGTTGGCAAAGTGCATAAAATCTCTAGACTCCGCAATTGGGCACAGATTACCCAGGCTGCAGATGCTGAGACTCAAACGCTTTTAGAAAGACTGCAAGATGGTAAACTGGACACCCATCGATACGTTCTTCAGAATGAAGTATTGTATTATCGCTATACTCCCGTAGGCGAGAAACCAAGACTTCTGTGTTTTATTCCTAAGGGGCACCGACTAAGTCAGCTCAGAATATTCCATGATGACCATGAACACATCTGTGCAGATAAGACTATAGACCTTATCCTAAAACATTTTTGGTTTCCGGGACTTCGCCATTTCGTGGCTAAATTAGTATATCAAGCACTGTTTGGTGTGTTTCCATGAAACGTGTCCCAAGAGCACCTCATCAGCCTATTATGTCATGGGAGAAACCTACACTACCCTTTCAAACACTGCACGTGGATGCATTGGGTCCATTACCTGAGTCAAATGGTTACAAATTCATACTATTGATGATTGACCCGTTCCCAAAATATTGCTTTTTGTACCCTATTTATAGGCAAGATGTAAATGAACTGAAACGCACTTTCACCAACTTGGTGTCGCTTTGCGGCGCCCCTAAATTGCTTGTGACCGGTCGGGGGCGAATGTTTACAGGCTTACTATCCGAGCTTGGCTGTGATATACACTACATCACGCCAGAGATGCACAGTGCGAATGGGCAAGTAGAAAGGTACGTCCGTACAGTCCTGAACATGATAAGGATAGAGGTAAACAACAGAAGTGCTGTTTGGTCTGAGTAGTTGTAGAGGCTCCAACTCGTCTTGAACATCACCAAGCAAAAAACAACATAGGCGTCTGCTTTAAAGCTCCTTGTTGGTACTGACGCCGCGACGCCTATCATCAGGGCGTTGGTCTGAGATGGTTCTGTCGACATCACTCATAATCATGAAAGCTGGAGAGAGCTATGTAGAGCTCGAGCTAGTGAACTGCTGCCAAAGAATCAAGCTAGTCAAGATGCCTATGTTAACCAGCGACGACACGCTCCTCGTACGTTTCAGGTTGGCGATCTTGTATTTGTAATAAAATACATGCAGTCGACAGAAAAACTGGACCCGGGCATGAGAGAACCCTACCGAGTTACTGAGGTCCTGCCCAGTGACCATTATCAACTGAAGTTGTTGAGTGGGTCCTACGGCAAAATTACTCAGGCGGCCGCTGAATATATGGTCCCCGAGAGCGGAGAGTGGTGTCCCGAATCCTGTGCGGAGTTTTTCGAAAGTGAGTGTCTATTTGGTTTGTAGCAAACGTAGTGACTTGAGCTGACATGCGATGTTTTACCCTTTATTGCCTTAATCTTTATTCTTTTTTTCCAATAGTTATTTATGTATAGGCACCTTTGATAAACAGCTAGTTATCTCTTCTTATCTCCATAGCGTGGCATGGCTGTTCGACTTCGCTGCTAAGCACATAGCCTTTAGCATTTACTGTGGGACATCAGAGGCATGGTCATCATCACGTAAGGTTCATGACTGGCGTAGTTCCTCATGTGGAGAGGCGTGATCATCATGACGTAAGGGTCATGAATGGAATAGTTCCTCGTGTGGAGAGGCGTGGTCCTCACGATTTCGGTCGTGTTGGGCGCAGTCCTCACGATTTCGGTCGTGTTGGGCGTAGTCCTCACGGTTTCGGTCGTGTTGGGCGTAGTCCTCTTGCGAACAGTTGGGACACCTTCTGTCCGCTAGTGTGTTCACAGGTTCAAGCTTAACCAGAGCCACCACTATGACGACATTCTGAAACCCTTCAATGGTGGTATTGGGGATTGTAGAAATGAGAGCTCTCATACATAACCTAAATGTGTTTTGTGCATGATATTTGTGTTGTAAACATGGTGGAGTCATTTCCTCATATGTATTAACGTTTCAGATGAGGATGATAATGATGAGTTGGGTCCCACAGCAGGACCGTTAACAATACCTTCAGACCCTGCGATTGCACAGCAGCAGTCTGAAGAACGGAGTATGCCTTTGATCTAACTTCTAATGCATCGAAGACGATACGGAATGTCAAGAAAGGCCGAGTTACAGAACATTCGTTATTCCAGTTCCAACGCCTACCTATATAAAGCGCGCGCCGAGCTCAGAGCGCGCATTCGCATTTTGTATCTCGAACGGATAGGTCGTTATGGTGAAAGTGTTGATTATCAGTTCAGTGTGTGTATAAACTGTGTAAAAACTATGAGTACTTTTAATTGGTTGCTAACAAGTGTTTTATTTTGTTCATGTTGAGGTTATGATTGTTTACATTAGTTAAACTGAGAAATAAATTGTCTTTAGGTTATTTACAATTTGTTTTTTTTTTAAAGAGTTCCTCTCCTGTATCCTAAATATATAATTATATCTGCCCTGTATTAAACTGTTCCACTGCTTGGCGCGAGCCTCTTCTCAGTGTGAGAAGGATAAGACCATAGTCCACCACGCTGTCCCAGTGCGGGTTGGCAGACCTTACATATTTTTAAGAACATTATTGAAAACTCTTAGACATGCAGGTTTCCTTACGATGTATTCCTTCAGCATTAAAACAAATACTTGTCCCGAGAGAAAGAATTCCTTAGTCATGGGTGAATTTGTAAACAGTCGAACTACGAACTTATAGTGCACACAGACTTAAAGTTTTATCCCGTGTGGCGATTGGAACCACAACATTCGGAGTAGTGGCGAGACGCCAACTTGAACAGTGCTTTAAGTTGGCGTCTCGCAACTGCCACACAGGAACCGTGTATTTTGCCGGAATAAAAAGCCTATGTCACTCGCCAGTCCGTAAACTATCCTTATGTAATATATCCCACTCTACTTCAAAACCCCAATTTTCCTCCCTCACTCTGTATCTCTCGCCTTAACACTTATCCTCTCTGTCTAGTTCACTCTATCTCTCTCTCGCTCTCTTTTATCTATCTCCGTCAGGCTTACGTCATACTCTTATAATACTCTGTGACGTAACAGTCTCATTGACAGCTAAATTTAATTTCAGCTAAACCCCATATGCACAGTGCCAGTAGGTACTGCAGGATGGAGATTTCGTGGTGCCTGAAAGGTACACAATATTTAGGCTATTTTATTTTGCTGAGGTATAAGGCAAGAATTCAAGCTGTGGTAATAGTAGGTATACCTACTAGATTTTGCTCACGTTATTTCAGATTGTGTCCTTTTTTTTCTGGTACATTATTTCTGGATGAAAGGTACCCTACGTCCATTTCTGTACCCCGGACAACGTGTATACACATTTTATGATGATCGGTCAAGTTAGTTAAGCCATGAAAGCGTAAAAAACAAACTCTCTTTTGCATTTATAATATAAGTTAGGATATACACTAAATACCGTAAATAATACTAGTATAGTATTATCTGTAGTAAATACTATAATTATATACCTCAAGATACACCTAATTAAATAAACGTACTTACTTGTAAGCTCCAAAGGATTATCATTATATCTCCAACTCATTGCTTCAAGCACATTGAAATTGTAATTTTAAAGGTATTCCTTCTCCTTCTCCCTAGCCTTTATTATTCCCAAGTCACTTGGGGTTGGCTTTTCTGGTCTAACCGGATTTGACTGGATATCAGTTTTTACACGGAGCGGCTGTCACCTGACCTCCGCAACCCAAAGGCTAACGATACCCTAAGGCTAGACCAGTGTCAGGATATTTTTACCCGTCATCACAGGGCTTTCGTATCCTCTGGCGATCGGCTAAGCCAGAGAAGTTTTTACATTTTATTTTTTATTTTGCGGCTAACTTTTACTCCTGCCCTTAGAGGGCCTTAATTCCTAATGTAACTCTTCCATTCCAGTCCTCTTTGTCATTCCAATTCTATAATTTATGCTTCTCGCACTTTCATCCTTCTCATTTATTAATTTCATTCTTATTCTAGTTACTAGTAGTTAGTTAGTAGTTAGTTCTAGTCGGCCTCGGTGGCGTAGTGGTTAGTGTAACCGACTGCCACGCCCTGAGGTCGCGGGTTCGATTCCCGCACAAGTCAAACATTTGTGTGCATGAACATGGATGTTTGTCTTGGTCTGGGTGTTTCTATGTATAATATGTATGTATTTACAAAAAAAAAAAGTATATATGTATGTTTATCCATTGTCTAGTACCCATAGTACAAGCTCTGCTTAGTTTGGGCTAGATGGTGTTGTGTGTATGTGATAGAATATTATTATTATTATTACTTATTACTAAGATTTGGTGGGGGGGGAGGTGATTTGGACACATTTTTATTTATATTTCTTGTAACTTATTTCACATATTTACATCTTAATTCTAGTTCTTACATGTAGGACAATTTTTACCTTAATCCTATTTTTATTTAACTAATTTCACTTATAACTATATAAATATCATAGGTACATAATACTTATTAGTTATGGTCTTTCTTCATCTGTTTCTTTTATTGACAATTTTTATTAATTTTACAGCATACTTCAGGACAAGATCTCTAGTCCCATTTTCACCCATCAGTTTGGGTAGGTCTTGCGTACAAAGCTTTTGGCCCAGTTCGATCTCCAGTTCGAATCGAACCGAGCCAAAAACAGGACATTCAAGCAAGATGTGTGCCACTGACTCGCCGACACTAGGGTCACAGATACATGCCGGGCTCTCCTTGCATTTGAACCTAGCCAAATACTCAGAGAACCCGCCATGCCCCGTGAGGGCCTGAGCAACCTCCTTGGTCACCACCATCCTCCTGATCACCCTGTACGCCTCGGACGCGATTGGGAAGTACAGCTTAGTGACTGAAGCCGTTTGTTCGGCGCTGTACCTCCGGTCCCATTCGCAGAGCGAGTCCATGCGGATCACTCGCTTCACGTATGAGACCGGACACCGGTCGTAGCTCGGTTTCTTCTTCGACCTCAAGGCGGCCTCCTTAGCCAGGGCATCGGCCCTTTCGTTCCCTTCAAGTCCCGCGTGAGCCTTAATCCAAAACAAAAAGACGCTCTTGCCCTGCATTCTACAGTGACTAAGAGCGCCCCTTGCCCGGACCGCAAGGACGTGGAGGGAACCGGGGTTCACCACCGTCTGAAGGGCCGCCATGGAGTCGCTGAAGATGGCGAAAGCGCTTTCCCTACGCCGCTTGACCTCATTCGCCGCTTCACAGAGGGCCAAAAGCTCAGCTTGGTAGACGGTACAGAAGGGCGAGAGAGCAAGTTTGAGGGTTTTGGTCTCGGCCTCACCAGTCCATATGGATAGCGCGGCTCCGACCTTGCCCTCAATCTTGCTCCCGTCTGTAAAAATACGCACCTCATATCCTGTGTGTTCGAGGTATTGTGCCTTGTCTACCAGGCTTCCCAGCTCTATCTCACTCTGCTCCGCGGGATGAAGTCCTTCCAGCGCCGATGCCACCCCCTCGACATCCCTGTCTCCCAGTGCTGGCAGGTGTACCCCCCTTTTGGCGACGTAAAGCGAGGCCATCTCGCGTACGCGCAGGTCAAGAGGGAGCACCCCCGCCAGCACCAGTGCTGAGTTCAGGGATACCGTTCGGTAGGCTCGGCACATCTTCTGCGCGAAGCTGCGCTGGAGCGCGTTGAGGCGCTTCCGCACTCCCAGCTTGTTAACGGCCGGCGCCCACGCGCTCGAAGCATACAGGACGACAGGTTCCACCGCTGCGGTGTAGATGGTCTTGATGACCTCGGGGTGCAGACCCCAGCTAACCTTTGCTGCCCTAGCCAACTGCTTATAAATGTTTGCAGCCTTTAAGCACACATTGGCGACATGGGTGTTAAATGTGAGGTGTTGGTCAATGGTGAGCCCTAGTAACTTTACCTCCTTAGACATGCCAGTGTCAGGATATTAGAGGGTACTGACTTTCCCAATAACGACTGCCATAGATGTTCATGGCAGCCGGGACCGACGGCTTAACGTGCTCTCCGAGGCAAGAAGCAGGCGATAATTGTCAATCAATACGCACATAATTTCGAAAAGTCATATAACTTCCGAAAGTCAGAGGTGCGCGACGTGGGTTCGAACCCTAGACCCTCTGCATTGCAGTCTGTTGGTCTCCCCATTGAGCTATCGCTGCTTTTAATTTTAAAGGTATGAACCTGTTTATTTCCTGACATTTCAACCGCCATCGATCGTGGTCACAGGTTGGCTGTATGCTAGCTTAGCGGCGCCTTCGTGAAGTTCGGTTTTGGTAACTAACCTTATCGCATTTCATGAAGCTTCCTAAGCTATATTAACTTTTATTTATTTATTTCATCAAACTTAGGATAAAAACCTAATGCGACAGTAAAGCCATCAAAAACAATATTACATTTTTCTTTATACAACTAAGGTGGCAAACAAGCATACGGCCCACATGATGGTAAGTGGTCACCGTAGCCTATGGACGCCTGCAACACTCGAGGCATGACTTGCGCGTTGCCGACCCTTTAGGAAAGGAAGTGGGAAGGAGAAGGAGCGGGAAGGGGGAAAGGGAGTGATTGGGCCTTCGGCACTCTCACTCACCGATCGAAACACAACAGTAGGAATATTGCTTTTTCACGTCGATATTCTGTGAGAGGGTAGTCCGTCCTCGGTCGAGCCGGCCCTTTGATGATTTCATGCTGAAATCAGCGAGGCTCTACTACACTAAAAACTCACATTATAGCTTTACAATTGTGCAGTAAACTTATTTAATTTAATTACAATAGCAAATAACCGCTACTAGTTTTACTATGTTAAATTCACTCAAAGTGCAATGAATAGGTCTGACTTGTTTTGTATGAGATTGAGAATGCTAAGTGCGCTCGTCAGGGGCTGCTCCTTGAGCAGATTTGTTCTCACCCTCGGCATCTACAGCAGTGGTGGTGGTGAAGTCGGCCCTAAATGTATATGTTAGGGACCCATACCCACAGCCACTTCAAACTACCTTTAAATACTTACGAACGTGATTTAACACCCACTGTCTAATATCATGGCGCCGCCAGGATTACTTTCAGGCAGGTGACTCTGCATCACTATATACTATTAACTGAAATTATACATGTATTATGTATACTGCATTTGGTTAGGTACTTAACTAAAGGTAAACAATATTGATGTGACTTTTTACACAAACACGTATTAAACAAATAAACTACGGCTTAAACTAACGGTTCGATTGATTTAGTAATCGTTATTGTTGTATTTACATTGATCTTCAGCAGCATTTTATTTTCAATCTGAGTTTTTAGATGAAAGGTCACATTAAGATTGTTTATCTTTAGTTAAGTACCTAACCAAATGGAATATAGATAAATGTAATGTCAAATTGATATCGCGTGGGTATCTCACATAATATATTTGTCTTATTAAAAATTAAATATTTTCCTATATATTCTTTCCTGATAGAGGGGTGCAAGGGCACCTCCTTACAACCTGCTAGCGACGCTTATGTGACTTTTATTGTATTACGTGTACAAATCACGAATGTATAAAAATGTTCATTATAGCATGACAAAAATTTATCTATCTCAATAGATCAGTTGCAAATTGTTTCATATATTACGGGGATTAGCTCGTTCCAATACACTGAAACACATTTAATAGGCATGATGACAGGGTTAAAAAAAGTAATTTTAGTTAGTCTGTCGGAGGGCCTGTTATGTCACTCTCTTATAAAATTGTTCCCACAAGTGACGTAACACTAAAAAACGCGTTGTATCTCAGCTTTGATTAGTTTGTAGTACAAAAGAAAGATACGTGCCCAATATTTTTTGCTAATCTAAAAGATGGACCTGATTATTTTTTTTTAGTTATCATGCCTATTATTGTCTATGTATTTTTTTAATTTACTGTGTATAGATTCATCTTTATCTCCTCAGCTATGCTATAATGAAGTATCTACTTCAGAAGTTTGGCAGAGAAAAGCGCGACACACTGTACCCAAGGGAGGTGCGCATGCGCACTCTTGTAGACCAGGCGATGTTCTTCGACGCCGGTGTGTTCTTCGTGGCTCTCATGGTTATTACAGTGAGTAATTAAGTTAAGTTACCCTTATAAGCTACAAAATTTTGCCCGCGGCTTCGTTTGCTTAAATGTAGGTTAGTAACAGTATCGCTGATGTAGTTTCAGTTTCAGCGACTCACTCACCATTCAAGGTAGCGAGTTGGCACACAGTGGTAGGTTTAGTCGGTAGTACCCGGGACGTTCCATCTTTCACCGGGTGAGCCCGACATAACCTCTCCGCTCCCCTTTTCCGCGGAGAGTTACGCATAAATGTATTCCGCACATTAAAAAAAAAGATTAGTATCAGTACTTTTTTCTGGATGGAAAGTACCCTATGGCTTTTTGTGTTCCCCTGACAACGTGTATGTAAAAACGGCAACGGGTCTCCCCCTTAGGATCAGGGTACTACGGGGTCAGGCGAGCCCACTGCGCCTCGAAAGGCGTGTTCTATTGGCCGCTTATTAGAGTGCGCGGTGCCTGACATTGTTGTTGGACTCGTAGTGGCTATGTGGGTAGCCACAGAGGACGGCATGTTTGTTACTCGGCAAGCACGTGGCGTTCGAGCGTCGGACGGAGCGCGGCTAGTGCCGGCTAATACCGGGCTTGTAGGCCAGAAAAGGTAGACGTATGGATATACGTCAGCAAGTGAGCACGCCTTACAGCTCCGGCACCATACTAAAAATATAAGGTAGCTCGCTTACGAGAACCAGAACCACTCAGGAAAGGGATTTTGGATAGGAAAAAAGTTCTCAGGTTCTTTTTGGATTTGGGGACAAAACCTGTCTATAACTGGTCCCTGAAGGTGCTTTCGGGCACTGAAAGGTACAGCGACTCTCACTATATACCGTAAGGTGGGTGAGTGGGAACGCTATATCATAAACTTAAGTAGCCGGAGAAGAAAGGTCTGTCCTCATCTTTGGGTAGGGGCACCCCAGTACCAGCTTCTCCTTGTCGACCGTATTCAACGGAGAGCGACTCGAATCGTCGACTGCCAGGATATTTCAAATCGGCTAGACCCCTTGGCGCTGCGTAAAGATGTGGCCTCGCTCTGCATTTTCTATCGCTTTTACTATGAGGAGTGCTCCGAGGAATTATTTGGACTGATCCCTGCCGCCTCTTTTCGCCATCGTTCTACGCGACAGAATTTTCATTCCCATCATTTAGATGGTTGGCAGTCCACAACTGTGCGTTTCTCTTGGAATTTTCTGCCTCGCACAACAAAACTGTGGAATGTGCTGTCACCTGCGGTAATACCGGACCAGTACGACCTTCAACACTCCAAGAAAAGAGCGTACTCCTTTTTAAAAGGCCGGCAACGCACTTGTAACTCCTCTGGTGTTGCGGCTGTCCATGGGTGGCGGTAATCGCTTACCATCAGGCGATCCGTCTGCTCGTTTGCCCCCTAAACCATAAAATAAAAACAATTAGATTATTAAATCGTAATAATAATATAATCATAATATTGTTTGTTTAATATTGTCTGTTTACGCGAATATTATTCATTGAAATTAAAGTACTATATACGGATTTTACCGCGTTGTTTATTTTATACTTTATTAAATGTCTTACTGCACGGGCCTATACTCAGTGTAGAAAGGATTAGGCCATAAGTGCACCATGCTAGCCCAGGGCAAATTGGCCATTTTCACACTTTTTCGAGAACATTATGGACTACTCTCAGACATGCGGGGTACAATGCACCGTGCAATTTTAATATATATATATATATAAAATTTTATGTACATAATGTGGAAACAATGGACGAGAAAAGACTGACTAATAAAGTTTATAAGGCTAGTATGAATGGAACAGTCGCAAGAGGAAGACCTATGCGAACGTTACTTGATCAGATCGGAGACGTTCTGGATAAAGGCCAGGTTAAGAGCACCTTAAACCGGCGAGCGTGTATGAGGAATGTTATGAAAGTGAATGAAGCCAGAGAAGTGTGTCAGGATCGTAGCAAATGGAAATCCGTAGTCTCTGCCTACCTCTCTGGGAAACAGGCGTGAATCTATGTATGTATGTATATATAATAGGCTTGAATCAGAACAAGTTGTTGGAGCAGCCTATTCCTGAGCCAAGTCAAATCAAAAATCATTTAATCATTTAGGTAACAAAGTAACACATGAAAGTCAAAATATAATCATTTGGGCGTGTGACAATCGCTCTGGTATTCCAACTACTACCAGCCACTGATCGATGGGCGTTCTTCGTCACCTTTTACAGAATTGGAAACTCTGGTCATGATCTCGTAAGTACTGGACAACAGAATACAGCCGGTGCCAAATTAAACTAGCATGAAGCCTGTAACAAATTAAGTAAAGGAGCCTTCTTGCATTACAAAATTTGTAATGCAAGAACTCATTACTAAAAACGCATACATTTGGCAGAGCTCAAAATGCGTGAGACGCGTATCATTTGGTACTTCTTCTATACGTATGGTTAATTCGGTACCGGAAGACAGAGACAGTGGACACTGCACTTCAGTTTAGTTGGGCTACCAATCACCGTCTTTGGTTCTCCGTTCTGTCAATTATAACAATATATACAGACACTCTTCATCGAAGAATTTCTCAACAAAAAAAGCCAATAATATTATATTGCTCGTCCCCAGAATCTGACTAAAATCTCATGACATGCAGCAAATATGAGCACCAACCTACGTCGACGAACAAAACCTTAATAGTTCTTCTAATAATATTGTCTTCTGTTTACGCGAATATTATTCATTGAAATTAAACTACTATATACGGATTTTATCGCGTTGTATATTTGACACTTTATTACATAATTTTGAAAATTGTTACACTACTACTACTATTAAACTTTGCTAATTTTTAAGCTAATTAAATTATTATTAAAACTATTTAGATTTAATTTAATTTCGCACTTTCCCGTGCCCGACGTTTCGGTTGCTTTTCAGCAGCCATGGTCACGGGGAGACTAAGATGGTAGTTGTCTCAATGTTCCAGTGTAGTTATTTCGAAGTACCCGAACATAATTTAATCATTGGTGTATATTTACGCAGAATGAGCTCAAAGTATCATGAAGTCTAGCTGTGGTTTGCTTCTTCTTGGGTTTGACTTTTTGTATTACTGGATCCCAAGCTGGTGGTACATTCCAACCAACTTCTCTATTAAAATTAGGATGTTTTTTGATTTCAATAGCCTCGCGAAGCATCCTTGGTAGGAATCGGTGTTCTTTAGCGAGTCTGTGGTTTGTCAAATCTGAGGTAGTGGTTGGTCCCCTGTTGCACATGTTCACACACAGCAGACCTCAACGAGCGTCGGTGTTTTACATCAGCTATAATGCTGTTTGTCATTGATGTTCTTTTAATTTTAAACTTTACCTCAATAACTACGCCATTTTGCTTTCCCATTATTTTTGCAGTATCGGAAACTCGCGGCCTTGCTGCTTTCTTTTAGTATTGTAGGTGTGCGGGTCATCTATACTAATATTATAAAGAGGAAAGTATAGATTTTTTGTTCGTTTGTTTGTTTGTAAGGGTTTGCATCAAAAACTGCACAATCGATTTTAAAAATTCTTTCTCCCTTAACGAATAACATAAGCAATATTTTATTATTAAAAGTACTTTATTTAACATATCGTCAACCACTTTTACGCGAGCGAACCCGCGGGCATAAGTTAGTATTATCAATTATCATATAATGCAATTCTTTATATTAATTTTCTGAAAGCGTTTTCGTAATAATTTAACTATTTTCGAATTTCAGTAGCAATCTGTTAGCGTCACCGCAAAAGCATAAAAATATAAAACATAATAATAATATGTATGTTGTAATGCTGTCGTCAATAAGAGTCAGGATGACTGATAACGTTTTGGTTTTTCTGTTAAAGTACTTGACTACATATTTCGAACAGAGGTCATTAGGTATAAGTATAGTTTTGATTCACATAGACATATTAAGCTATTCGCTGTCGCGTCATAGACACAATAGAAAAACTATTGTTATGTATCATATGTGATTAATCGGTAAAAGTATACAGGTAAGTTAAGTATGTGCTGTCTTAGCATATTCGATTGACGTCATAGGTAATAAAGCCTTTTAAACCAAACTAACTTAAGATGGCGATTTTATATAAGTATAATCTAAGAATCTTTCAATAAATATTGTCCCAATTAAGAATAATTTATATGTGAAATTATACCCCGAGTTACGCGGTTATCGCTCACTCCCACCTATTGCGTAAGTTCGGCGTATTACTGTATACAATATTTTAACATATTAGTGTTGCACAATAATTTCAACGATTATGTAATTATAAGTAGAGTAAACAGTATTTTAAGTTTAACGCCTATACTTCAGTGTAGATAAAACAGCGCATTTCTAAAAACTAGCGGTCGCCTTGTGGTCAAAATTCGACCAAAATTCCTCAGCTTGCTACTTTGCTTTCTGTTTTTCTTTATTACATATAAATAAGGTAAAACCATAGTTACAAAGAACAATGTACAACATCAGACGGACAATGTCGAAATACTACGAACGCGATTCGACTGCGTGTGTCAAATGCATGGTTGTGAGCGTGTAGTGTTTTTTCATTAATTTAATGTATTACTAATGCATATTTTATAAAAATATTAGGATTCGCCCCTCCTTCTCCATATAAACTTTAGCTGTGCCAAATTTCATTCCCCTCCATCCGCGCAATTTTCGTAAAAAGGTGTACAAAGTTTTTGCTTCACGTATGGCCGTATAGTACGGCCCAGAATGTATTAGTTAAGTTATGTTGTTAAAGGTTGAGTTGACGTAAACCACAGATTGCAATTATATTGGATGCTAATCCGTGGCTATTGCTCAAACGTTATGAGTCAACTAACTTTATAAATAATAAAATACACTAAGTGCCGAAAGTAGGTAACGGCGCGTCAGCTAAATAGTCTGTACGTTAACCGTACAACGTATCAATATAATACAGATAAATAAGAATTGTACTCATGTATGACAACGTTTTATTTGTGGTGTCCTTCTGCAAAAGGTTTTATTTTCTCTTGTTTAGTTTAACTTTGTGCTAGTACAATATCTTGAAATCGGTTTTTGTGCAATTCTAAACATTAACTTTATTATTTGCAAATAAGGTGAGCATGTATGAATGACACTGTGTTAAATGTCAGTCTGATAGCATCACATTCTCATTACACGGACGCCCAGGTTGTGGAATGAACTCCCTGCCGAGGTTTTCCCACAAGACTCCAGTATGGGGTTCATCAAAAAGGGCGTTAAAGGGTTTCTACAATGCCTCAGGTGCTGCAGGGGTCCATAGGCTACGGTGACCACTTACCATCAGGAGGGATATATGACAGTTTGCCACATTAGTTAAAAAAAATTGTTGTCGTAAATAATGCGGTAGACCGCGAATAAATATACTACGGAAATAAAAATATTTTTAAGGCAATATTAGTTACTATCTTTCTTCTAAACATTTATTGTGTGATATTTTTCTTCCTGAATCGAAAGCTGAACATTTAACTTTGTATAAGTATTTTAAGAATATAGGGATAATTACAATTATTCAATTACAATATTTCCTAATGATTTGTATAAGTATTTTATTCATAGAATACTTGTAAAAATTAGTATATTTTTAAGTAAATCAACTATCTTTCTACTAAAACTGCTATAAATAGCATTAATTATAATTTTGAAAGATAGAGGCAATGGAAACCTTGCAAGTGTATCGCTTTTTGCCACCTAGCGCCGGAACGATTAGGATGTGTTTTAAAATGTGGAATTTTAATATTGCTTATTGTGTCTTGGAGACAACTCGATATCGCATAAAGATATTTACGGTTTTTAGTGCTACTTCTTTTGTGTCCGTGACCTGACAAACAAGCATTATCATAATTACAATAACACATAATTCTTAAAAGAAAATTATGATAAAATAAATAATGACATTCGAAGCATAGACTGCTATAATAAACTAT
Source organism: Catocala fraxini (assembly GCA_930367265.1). NCBI lineage: Eukaryota > Metazoa > Arthropoda > Insecta > Lepidoptera > Erebidae > Catocala > Catocala fraxini. Next base: position 1,463,760 of record OV884032.1, read on the forward strand.
CAGACATGTCGGTAGATGATGCAGTGGATTTGCTTTATTCACTTACAAGGCAAACAATTGAAAACTATAGGTATTCCAAAACGTAGGTATTATGCAAAGTAATAACTTTTTTCTTACGTGGTACACGGCGGCATTGAAAAATGTATTAAAGAAAAGCATAAATATAATAAGAACTTTAAGATATACAGTAATCGATCGGATTATGAAACATTTAAACTGTTACGGGAAGGGGACAAGCGGTTAGAGAGAGAATGTTATCACAAACATATTAAATCAGTCGTAGTGTCAATCCAGAGAAATCCCAAACATTTTTGGACCTACATCAAAGCACATCATAAATCAGCCAGTATACCCGGCTCCATAATGTACGGCTCCTTAGTTGCAACACAGGGGAGACTATTTGTAACATTTTCTCTGATTACTTTTTCTCTAATTTTCTGCAACCTTTTCAAACACCATCTTTAACATTTAATAACTCTGATCTTGAACGCAGAACCGTGCCCGACATTGATAAGGTACACGTTAGCATTACAACAGTGACAAAACTTCTAAACTCGTTCGATCTGTATAAATCAGCTGGACCCGACTTACTACCTCCTTCTTTTCTATATAAATGCGCAGATACCATTGCTATTCCACTCTATATATTATTTAACTACATATGTAGCTGTGCCCGCGGTTACACCCACGTTTATAGTTACTGTGCCGCCCCCGTGGGTCGTAGAGTGATGTTAACAAACTCTTCAGCTTTACATACAATATTAGTATATGTAGATAAGTCGCTCTCAGAATGTATAGTACCAAGATTATGGAAGAGGGCATCTATTACTCCGATTCTGATGTAACTAATTACAGGCCAGTGTCTGAACTATGTATAGCGGCAAACATTTTTTAAATGTGTTTTATCACCAAATATATGCAGCCATAAAAACAGTTTTTCCAGCACGGATTTCTCAAGGGCGTTCCACAACCACAATTTTAATCCTATTAAATGATTATAAAACAGAAGCTATGAGTAAAGGTAGTCTAATAGACGTAATTTAACAGATTATAAGAAATGTTTTGATAGAATTGATCATACCATCTTACTAGCTAAGCTACAGTCGATAGGCATAAGAGGCGACCTGTTGAGATAGTTTTCTTCTTATACAGGGTATCTGGTAATTAATGGATAACCTTGAAATATCTTATAGTAAAACTGATGGACGTTCAGAAAAAAAAAATGGAAAATGTCTATCCTAACTACTACCTGAGATATGTTTTTTTTCTGAACAGTCAAATGTTTTTAAAGCTTTGATTAAAAATAAATTTTGTACTTTTCAACAAAAGAAATAGTCAGTTTTTTTTTAAAGTGCAATAGCTATTTATCTTTTTGACTATCTATCTATTAGCATAATTAGTGTTTAATAATACAACAGCAAAACACCGATTCGTTCATTTATGGTCGTAGTGTACAAGAAAGTTAAATACGGTAAATAATAACAGATTTTAAAAAAAGACATATTTCGGGTAGTAGTTAGGATAGATTTTTCCATTTTTTTTCTGTATTGCCATCAGTTCTATTATAAGACATTTCAAGGTTATCCATTAATTACCGGACAGCCTGTATAACTAATCGATCACAAGCAGTAGCGATTAACAATTATGTGTCTAGCTGGGTAATGGTGACTAGCGGAGTTCTCCAAGGTTCACACCTTCGGCTTCTGTTGTTTCTGATCTTCGTAAACGACATTGACCAATGCTTCCATTATTCTCGCCTCCTCTCCTTCGTGGACGATATGAAGGTTTTTACATCAGTCTCAACGCCTGCCGATTGCCACGCTCTCCAATCAGACTTAACACGTTGAAATTAAACTACTATATACGGATTTTATCGCGTTATTTATTTTACACTTTATTACATAATTTTGAAACTGTTACACTACTACTAGATACTATGAAACTTTACTAATTTTTAAGCTAATTAAATTTTTAAAATTATTAAATCTATTTATATTTAAGTTTACACTTTCCCCGACGTTTCGGTTGCTTTTCAGCAGCCATGGTCACGGGGAGACTAAGATGGTAGTTGTCTCAATGTTCCAGTATCGTTATTTCAAAGTACCCGAACATACATACATACAACGTAAAATGAATAACGCGATAAAATCCGTATATAGTAGTTTAATTTCAATGAATAACATTCGCGTAAACAGAAGACAATATTATAGACTTAACACGCTTAACAGATTACTGCATCCTGAATAAGTTAGATTTGAATCCTACCAAATGCGTAGTAGTTACCTATAGTAGGAAACCTGTTTATTACCATCAGAATATTATCTAAACGACCATAAACTAATAAAACACCGTAATGTTTATAACCGTAATAGTTTTAAGGAGGCTAAATCTTTTAAAATCTTGTATTGTACTTTTGTGCGTATTATATTAGAATACGGACGTCAGGTCTGGAACCCGAGATATAATACATACGCAACTCGAATACAAAATATATAACGCAAATTTTATCTATGTTACAAGTTGAAAATAAAATATAAGTCCAATAATTACTTCAATCTCAGATGTGCTAAATTTCATATCTGTCCCTTAGCCAACCGCCGTATGATAGCAGATGTCGTCCATTTAATTAATTTCATATACGGCAAAACCGATTGTCCAGAACTACTTTCTAAAATAAATTTTAACGTAGGTACCTACGAAAAGCACGAGACGAAGCCTATTCACCTGCCCTTAGTATCCACAAATTACAGACAGAATACGTTCCTCTGGCGAGCGAGTGATACTTTAAATCATTAGTTCCCAAAGTGGTCCAGGTGGACCCCCAGGGATCCACGGCCTACATGTAACATTGTTTTTTTTTCTTTCGTGGTGAAATGCTCTTAATCCATACCCACTCGTCACAAGGGGAGGAGAGAGGGTTATGTCGGGCTCTCTCGAGACTGCGGGCCTACCGACTAAAACCACCACGGTGTGCCAACTCGCTGCTTTGTATGGGTGGGTCGCTGGAACTGAAACTACATCAGCACCCACCCAGCAGTGCCCAATGCAGAGATGTTGTGTCTGCGGGCGACGACGCCCTGGCACAACAGAGGGTGTCGCTCCGACTCAACGGCTGGCGGATGGGAGATCCCTGTTCTCCCATCTGCGGCCTTCACTACGGCGGCATACGCGGTACGCCGGCGGCTGCTCGGATCCGCAAGGATATTTTCCTCACGGATCCGCTCCGCCGCCTCCTTCTGCGAGATGACGTCCTCGCAGAAAGATGCGACCGCTACCCACTTCCTCTCGCTGTCGACCATGGCTTTGATCACAGCCGGCAGCGAGAGGTCTTCTCCCACAACGTCTTGGAGTTCACGGCGCTGCACCGCCCAAGCAGGACATTGCTCGAGCGTGTGCTGCGCCGTGTCCTCCTCATACTCGCAGTGGTGGCAGATGGGACTCGGTTCCCTCCTAGCGACCGTGTGCAGGTACTTGCCAAAGCAACCATGCCCCGACAATACCTGCACTAGCCGGAAGGAAAGGGTCCCATGCTACCGCCCTGCCCACCGCTCTAACACCGGCTGGAGGGCCCCAAAGGTTAAATTCAGTTTTTTTTATGAGACATGCGTAAGTTAACTGTTTTATAAAATACTGCACAATTTTTTATATAATCATGGGCTAATGTTTTTCTTCTTGTGAATATATATTTGATTCCTCAGATATTCACATTTATTATATATAGGTACCTATAGTCTTGCCATAAAAAGACCCCCTTAGAAATATATTTTTCAACTAATGGCACAAAAATAGAAAATGCCAGATTTCACATTATTGGAAATATCTATAGATACGAATTTAAACTGGAAGTCTCACGTAAAAAACATCCGATCAAAAATATCTAGATTCGCCTATGCTCGCCGGGAAATTAAGAACACCACTGACTTTCAAACAGCATTAACCATTTACTATGCCTACGCATATGCTTGGCTTAGCTACGGAACTATCTTGTGGGGTAATGGCACAGACACGCCTTCTCTTTTCATTATTTTTCTAAAAAAACTTATCCTAACTAACATAGACCAAACCAATAGTTGCCAACCCTACTTTAAAAAACATAAAATACTTACCTTGCCATGCAATATACATACATTCTAGAAATATGTAAATTTGTGAGAAACAATATTATCTTCTTTGCTAAGCGTGGAGACAGACATGCAAATAGATCACTAAGACACAAAAACCGACTAATGTTACCTACTTTTAACATGACCCTTCATTCCAATAGCCCCTAAGTAATGTCAATAAAAATATACAATAAATTTCCAGAAACCCTAAAAGAAGAACCTAGAAATTATAACGTTTACAAATAACCTAAAAAAATACTGATAAATAAAGCCTATTATAATATAAAAGAATACACTGATGATAAAGACTTAAAATAAATAAATACAGAAACTATAATAAATATATTATTAAACAATAATAATGATTAAATTACTAACATAACTACATATTTAAATGCACAATACAATATAACATTATACTATATATTTAATATAAATAAATATATACAAGATAAAAGTAATGAATAATATGATAATGGCAGTAAAATAGTAATTTAATTACTTTAATAAATATTAAAGAATAAGAATAGAACGTAAATACTACATACAAGTACATTCAATTTAAAATAATATAAAACAAATAGTGCAGTAATTAATTTATGCAGAGATTTATGTGATATATAAAACAGCATCCTCTCTTTTACATTGCCGTGCCCTACAGGGCCCATATTGTACCTACTGTGATATTGTAACACCTTTATATAACATATGGAGTGCAATAAAGATATTGAGTATATTGAATAAATATTGTTACCAGGTTTTTTTTCTATTGCTTATTACATTTACAGGCCAAAAATACAGATACAATTAAAAAATAAACATAATATTACATTTGAATTTGGAATCTGTCATTCTTACATAAATATTCATCAGAAGAATTAAATAAAGCTAAAATTAATCCTAAAATGTTATGGAATATTATAAAAAAGGTCACTCACACGGAGAGAGCGAGGACGACAGCCACCGCTTTACTTAAAATTAAAAATACAACTAGTGAATCTATAAACGTCGTTAATGATACCTTTACCAAAATGGAAATTTGGTCATAAGATCACTTCAACCATTGGTGACAATACTAACAACGTTGATACACTCGACTCGTCACATCCTACTTCTTTTGTATTTCTAGAAACGGACGAGACAGAAGTGGAGCGCATAATACTTTCATTACGCAAAAACTGTACAATTGGTATTGATGGTATATCCTATAACCTCTTAAAGCAATTCAGAACGATACTAGTACCTCCCCTTACTTATATACTCAACCTCTGTATACTCAACGGAGTTTTTCCGTTTTCCGTTTTTCAATTAAAGAGGGCACTAGTTCTTCCTATATGTAAGTCCGGGGATAGAGACCGTGTCGGCAACTATCGACCAATATCTGTACTACCATCCATATCAAAAATGTTGCAGAGAATAATGGATAGTCGTCTCAAAAACTTTCTTAACGTCTACACAACCTTGCTAGTAGCCAGTATGGGTTCCGTAATCATATGTCTACCGATGACGCTGTTCATAATCTCACTAATAACTTGGAAGCATTAGATAATGGAGATTGGTATTTTTCTGGATTTAACGAAGGCACTTGACACTATCTCTATTCCCACACTTAAACGAAAATTGGAAATAATTGGTGTTAGAGATATGCAGTTAAAGTTGTTCCAGAATTATTTATCTAATCGAATGCAGTGTCTAAGGATAGGAGAACATCTTAGTAATTATCAGCCAATTAAATATGGCGTACCCCAAGGCGGTATATTGGGCCCCACGCTCTTCCTAAATATTTAAATGAGATCTGCAAAATAAAATTAGACCACGCACGCACACCAGCACACCAGCACACCAGCACACCAGCACACCAGCACACCAGCACACCAGCACACCAGCACACCAGCACACCAGCACACCAGCACACCAGCACACCAGCACACCAGCACACCAGCACACCAGCACACCAGCACACCAGCACACCAGCACGCCAGCACACCAGCACACCAGCACACCAGCACACCAGCACACCAGCACACTAGCACACCAGCACACACATACTGTCATACAAAGATATTAACTCACACACAAGGTTTAGTTAGATTTAGTCAATTATTATGCTCCAGTTCCTTAGATTGTTGTTTTATTTGTTTTGGAAGTCTTTTATAGATAAATTTGTTAGTAAATGTAAATGTACCCACATTGTTTCAACATTATGTTATATAGCATGTCAGTTTTATAAGTCTGCAGTATTATTGGAAGGTTGCTGGTACTTATGACACAGGTTTTACCTATTTTAAGTACCAGCCGCAAACAATTTGTACCTATCATGACTGAAATGCTTACATTTAAAATTGTATCTCATGTATGTTATGATCAGTGAAATAATAAATTCATTCGTTCATTGTGTTTTCTCATTTTTGCGTCAATCGGTGTTAAATATTTTTGTGATATTAAAATGGAGTGGGGTGATAAAGAGAACTTTGAAAAATTGCTGTTATAGCATTACACAAAGTAGGTATAGAGCCTAATGCAATTTTTGTAACTTTCCATCCGCTTGGTACTATTCGAATGTATCTGTACCGGGCTACGGGATATTGATAGGTACAATAAAACCTCCTCTGTATGTTCAGACAGAAAAAGCCCTGGCTGTCCTCGTAGTATTCGGAAAAAGGCGATCAAAGCAGTGAAGGAAATAATTCGAAGAAATCCTGTCCGAAAGCAAAAGGTTTTTCTCGGGGTATGAATATAGCACCTAGAAACATGTCGTGTATTTAAAAAGATGACTTAGGTCTTGCAGCCTATGAGAGACGCATTGGTCATTATTTAACTAATAATTTAAAAATGAAGAGTGTAGTAAAATCAGAACAACTTCTTAGGCGGTATGCAAAGGGAGGTCACAGAAAATTTTCGTTTAGTTTTTAGATTTTTTTTTTTTTAATGTCATCGGCAGCTTTTCCTTTAAAATAAAAGATATTTGTGCTAAGTCAGTAACTAAATCATTGTACAAGGGTTGGCTAACTTGTTATGACTGCCCTGTTAAGCTGACAAGCGATCAAGGCATGCAGTTCGAAAGCAGTTTATTTCGCCAGTTAAATATATTTTTAGGTAAGTAAAAGTAATATCAGAACTACACCCTATGACCCCGAAAGTGATGGTGCAATAGAACGCTAGCATCGTAGTTGTAAAGCAGCTTGGTGGCTCGGTTATGCTCGGTTTGTGAGCGCAGCCGAGATGGCGTTTGGCAACACACTGCGGCTGCCTGGCGAATATTTCGAGTGAACCCTCGTATAGTGATGGCGAAGAATACGGCAAACAGGTAACTGATAATCTAAACCTTCATTCCACAGTAACTCAAAGTCAGTTTTAGTACATGCAGACTTAAAATCATGCAATAAAGTTTTTGACAGAAATTATTTAGTAAGGAAATCGCTTCAGCCTCCATATGATGGACCGTTCTGTGTGATTAAACGGCTAGAAAAAGGTTTTATTGTTCAATTACCCGAGCTCATTTCTATCGATCGTTTAAAACCGGCATATTTACTCAACTATGAGCAGTTTTCTGATAACGACTCAGATCAAAGTTGCAGTAAAGAGATTAATAGTAAAATGTAACTCATCAGAATAAAGACAATATTCAGAACAAGCATATGTATGTGTAAAAGATGACTCATCTTAGCGTTGCTCCACACGATCAGAAAAAGGGCCGCGCTGTTAGGAAGCCTGTACGATTTAACCTTAGACTTATCTTCGGCTTGAAGTATATGTTGATTGAAGCTCGCTTCAAGATGTTGGTTAAGTCGCTCCGTGACCATGGCTGCTGTAAAGCAACAACAACAACAAAAGTGTAAACTTAAATATAAATAGTTTTAATTAATTTAAATGGTTTAAAATGTAGTGAAGTTTCAAAATAGTTAAAGTTCAAAAAGTTAAGTAGAACAAGAGATAGATTTGTCCTCTCATCTATCCGGGCCTCTTCAAACGTTTCGTTCTTTGCTACTACGTAATTCTTATCACGCTATATATATTTCATTTTAATAAACTTATTTTTGAATATGCATATTGAAAAATGTTTATTAGTGTAAATATTAAATTGTCTTCTGTTTACGCGAATATTATTGAATATTATTCATTGAAATTAAACTACTGTATACGGATTTTATCGCGTTGTTTATTTGACACTTTATTACATAATTTTTTGAAAACTGTTATATTACTACTACTATTAAACTTTACTAATTTTTAAGAGTAGCCATGGTCACGGGATTCTACCCGTGACCATGGCTGCTGAAAAGCAACCGAAACGTCGGGGAAAGTGTGAAATTAAATTAAATCTAAATAGGTTTAATAATAATTTAATTAGCTTAAAAATTAGTAAAGTTTTATAGTAGTAGTGTAACAGTTTTCAAAATTATGTAATAAAGTGTCAAATAAATAACGCGATAAAAGCCGTATATAGTAGTTTAATTTCAAAGTGTAAATAAATATTACTTTAGAACGAAGAATTAAAACATTATAACAGTATTTTCAAGAACTATTACTTGCTTTCAATCAAAATCTGTCATGAAACAAAACGTTTTGTAGCTGAACTGACATTTGGTTCAGGAAATGCCTACACTTTGTTTCTATATTTAATAAATTAAGTTTATATTTCCTCTTTAGTTAAGTGAGTATATAAATGTTAATTATAAGTATAAAGTATTTGTAGTTTGTGTAAAAGTACCTTTTTTGTGATGTGGATGTTGTGATTGATTATAAATAATAATAATTTTTGCATGTTAGATTAAGTACTGGATATATTATTATTGTGATCTAAATTGGTGATGGAAAATAAAATACAGTCTGAATATTTTTGTTGTTTATTTTATGAATGGAAGTAATTATTTATCAGTAATTGTCATTCTGATGTTGATTCCAAAGGCGAATAGTCATGAATAATATTTTCCTGTGGTGTGTCTGGAACTGATATTTCTGGTTCTACTTCTTCTAAATTCATGCTTCTTGCAATATTGTGCAACACGACAGTGGCAATAATAACTGCCTGCATATTCATCAGAGACAATACGACTAGCAGATGCTATAGAGACTCCAATGAAATCTGCCACAGACACTAGCATAGTCCCTAATACATAAAGTCGTAGTCAGAAGTATCTGATGAACGGGAAAATGACCAGGATTCCTGTAAAAATAAAATGAATGAGTCTTAATTATCATAAAACAAAGGGCATTCAATTGATTATATAATGTTAAAATTAACCTTACCTTATAGATGTCACACTTACATATGGTTGTATCAAAGTATTAAAGTAATTGATTCACAACACTTTTATTTAGTCTATATCTGTATGCAAATTCGTGGTCTTTTAATTTTGTCATATAATTAACACGTGGCTTATATGCCTTGTTTAACGGTAGATATATTAGAAGTATCACGGTCACTGTCTTCATCACAATCTATTATCATTTGAAATAATTCCATATCACTGTCATCGCTACTATAATATTCCATTATTACTTATAAGTACATAGAGTATTAATTAATATAAGTAAAATAAATTTTCAAATGGCTATTCGCATTCGTAATCGCCCCAAGTTGACGGATAAACAAATAATGTTACTAGAGTTAGCTCTGTCTACCGGAGAGTAACTTGAAACTTTTATTGAAATGCAAGTAAGACTGATTTGTATGAACGCTCCTATCTCTAGTAACCTATCTGTCCTCCGGATGATAGATAGACAACTTCGGTAGGAAATGCTATCCGACAGTAGGTTATTGAAAACCAAGTAACGGCAAAAGGATAGATTTGTTTATCTCTAGTAGCTTGAACTATAGATAGGTAGGTTATTGGAAACGGCCGTTAAAGGCCATGATACTATCGATAGACTACCGCTATTGCAACGACACTGCGTCGGACCACAGACGTCGACCGCGATCGTTCCACGGCAGTCGTGTCCTGCTAACGTGAATTGAATTAGATATATTTACTTGTGTTTATAACATTTTACGTTTAAATAAATCGGTAAGTGCTTCTGCTGTACTTATTTGTATTTAAAACATGTTAAAACTGATATTATAAAGCTGTAGAGGTTGTTTGTTTGAACGCGGTAGTCTTTGGAACTATTTGTCAGATGTGAAGGATTATCATTATTAACACTACTAGATTTCGCCCGCGGTTTTGTTTGCGTTAATATAGATTTTGACAATAAATTTATATACATCGGGAGCAATACTTTTTCCTGCATGAACCCCTGTATCCTTTTCTGTACCCCTGAGAACGTGTATGCAAAATTTCATGATGATCGGTCGAGTAGTTCAGGTGCGCAAGCGTAACAAACACGATTCGCGTTTATAAAATTAGTTACGATTTTTAGGGAAGGTTTAAGGTTGCACACATCACGGTATAATCCATAGCAGTGGAGCGAGTGCAACCGCGAGGCACAACTAGTATACTTAATAAACCAGTATTACAGTGTAGTTATAAGATAGGTACTTGTCTGCGACTTCGTTTGTGTGGAAAGTTCGTTTAACATACCGGATTTACGATATCTCGTAAGCGAGTAACCAGTAATGATGATCTCTGTATTATATACAATTTTATAAAGTAAAGAGGTCAAGTATTTCCAAAAATCTTGCCAAGATTTTGACGAAACAGTTATTAAATATTTTAGTAAGCATATTTTCGCCTACAAAATTACGTAAATTTGCACGGAAAATGCAAAAACGTAAGCTCGTGTTACGTGATTTTTAGATTATAACAGTAGAAATCTATCCTATTTTACAGCTTAAACGAAACATAAATAGTTATATTACAATTTGTCCGTCCCAAATATTTAAGTTATTGGTTGACAATAAAGATACATATTTATCAAAAAAGCCATTCAAATCCTCCATACAATTTTACTATGGCGGCCGCGCGCTGATTTGAATATGCGCTGCACGAGCTCAGTCATATCTGTCTTACGCTCGGCGCAGTCTTAAGACCTATTAAAGATCTATTAAAGACGTGGTTGTGTTTTTAATCTGAATTTGCTTCTAATAATAATAATTCAAGTTTGGAAGTAGATTGTACTGTTTTGTTATTTTCATGTGAGGCACGCTCCTGGTTACTGTTTTATATTCTTACTAGCTTTTGCCCGCGACTACGTCCGCGTGGAATAATTACATTGCAGCATTTAAATTTTTTTAGGATACTTCTTTCACAAATAATACACATACAAATTGCTGTGGTTCTATGTCCCAAGGTCTACTCTATCACTTTACCAAATTTCATCAAGATCGGTTCCGTGGTTTAGGCGTAAAAGCGTAACAGAAAGACAGACAGAGTTACTTTCGCATTTATAATATTAGAAGGGATAAGTCGGGTAGGTCGAAATTTCAAAAACGCTGGTACAATTGTTTATTTACTTCTGTTCGAGTGCCTAAATACAAAATCTTATGGTTTTGTCTTCGATAATGACGAATTCTCATACAAACTTTCATCTCTTATTTCAACCCCTTCATGGCCTTTTTTACAACAAAAGGTAGCCTATGTTCTTTCCCGAGGTCTACTCTACCACTGTACCTACCAAATTTTATCAAGATCGGTTCAGTAGTTTATGCGTGAAAGCGTAACAGACAGACAGACAGAGTTACTTTCGCATTTACAACATTAGTAGGGATAGTAGGGATGATGAAGACAGACTCGTCGGTCGCACAGCATAAGTTTAGTCACAGATAATATAGGTAATACTTTACTAGGTTTACGGCCAGTCCAAATATCAAGTAAAAGTTATCTGAAAGATAAATCGCATGCTGTCTCACTCTTGTTAGGTTAAAGAAGAGAGATAGCGAGACTTTTATCTTATAGATAAATACTATTTGGAGGTGGTGGGACAAGCCCTTAGTTTAGTTACAGCCGTTATGATGTCCGGAGTTCGCTAGTTATTCGTTAGTCTTGTATGATGGCAGCATGTTATTAAGTTTTCTGCTTCTTTCTTCTTCGTATTTCTCAAAGTCATCGCGTCATGTGCCAATGTGTCTGATAGGTGACAACAATTCAGGCCCTTATTTCCAGGGGTCGGAACAGGTAGAGCTTTCAAGTACCAAATGACGTAATATTACCTACGAAATCCTAACATGGGTATGCCTTTTAAACCCGGAATTGGGGATTAATAAAAATCGTTTTCTCAAACTTCCGGGATTGATATTATTGTCTTATAAAACTCTTTTTTCCTGTGTTAAACACAAACTAACTAGCGTTACACTTAACACGCTGGTAATTGGTGCTTGACGGAATTCTAGTACTCGCCGCCTGGCGGCTTGATAAAGTTTAATTATTTTCTATTTTATGTGCAAAGAGAGTAGAGAGATGGAAAAATGAAACAAACTTGACTCTAAGTATATATTTTTTTATTAAACAGTGTCTACAAATCAATGAAATGAAATGAAATAACAACAAATGAATCAGAATATATTTCAACTATGTCAGAAACACTGGTGGAAGCTAAAGGTTCGTCGTCCACATAATTTACTAAAGAATTAAAATATATTATCATATTTTTCAATGTTTTCTTCTTTTAATCGGTTTTGATACGGCTGTAAGACCCACTTATATCATGAAGACGATCCTTCAACGTCAACCGATGTGAGCGGAGCAAATTTAAGACATGTTACTTGGCTTGTTAAAATGTCGAAAATAAATGTTTTGTGTGTCCAAAGAAGGTAAACAAATTTGGAATACTAAATCAATCCCGGGATTAAAAAAGGGATATCCATATTAAGATTTCGTAGTAGCATATTTGACGTCATTTGATACTTAAAACCTCCACCTATTCCGACCCCTGCTTATTACGTTGAGCCTTTTGTTTTAAGTAAGGCAGTTGGCGAAATATACACCGTGTAACAATTATATATGGTCATATTTTAGTCATATACTGGTCCTGTGACTAATGGAAAACTACAATAAAATATTTTATGTAAACTGAACATGGTTGCTAGAAAGCAACTGAAACGTCGGGAAAATGGGAAATTAAATCTAAATAATTTAAATAGTGGTAGAGTTTTGTTAAAAAATTACGTAGGCAGTAAAAGTGTTTTAAAATAAACAACGCGATAAAATCCGTTTGAATCAATCAATCAATCAGCCCAACGCAGTCCACTGCTGGACATAGGCATCTGCCATTGTACGCCACAACAAAATTAAATTAAAATCCGGTTAAAGAAGTTTAATTCCAATGTAGGTACTTATAACATTCTGGTAAAAGATGATTTATGTAAACTCATTGTTACAATCAGAACAACGTATGGATATGAAAAAACATCGGTTGTTTTGTTATCAGTAGGTACCTACTTCTAAAAGTGCTGATGTCATGTTCGTATTTGACGGCACAGTAAAAATAACTTTTATGGATGACGAAGCTAAATATTATTTATTATTATTATTATTATTATTATGTACAGTTTTATATTCTCGAAGTTCATAAAAAATTCGGTCAATGAATGAAAACCACGGGCTTAGACCAAGTGGAATTCATTTGTGGGTGACTGTTCAGGAGCTACATCTTCTTGCATAAATTTCCGCACGAGTCGGCAAGTGTTCAGTATAGCGGCTTTTTGCATAGTCATGTATAGATTAGGTGGCATTTGCAGTTGTTGTAGATAGTGGTGAAGGTGTTTAGGTATGAACCCGGTACTGGAGAGGACCAGTAGGACAATATATAATTTGTTCATTTTCCAGATTCTTAATATTTCTTCCTTTAACTCTGTGTATTTATGTATTTCTTCAGTAATCGTTTTTTTGTAAATTGTGGGTGTTAGGAACAGCTATATCAATTAAGTATGTATGTTTATTTAATTTATCTATGAATGTAATATCGGGTCTATTATTATGTACGGTTTTATCAGTTAGAATGGCTCTATCAAAGTATATCTTGTGACTCTGGTTCTCCAGCACCGGTCTTGGAACATATTGATAGTATGCAACTGGTTTTTGTGGTATGAGGTTGTGTTTAATCGATTATTTTTGGTGAATTATATATACTTTAATTATATAAACTTGGGCAAGCACTGGTGATGTGTTGGATAGTTTCGGGAACACGGTGACATTTTCTGCATTTATCATTTTGAATATTACGATCTTTCAGAATAAACTTTTTATAGTTTTTGGTATTAATGACCTGGTCTTGGATGGCAATCATAAACCCTTCTGTCTCAGGAAATAGCGAACCTAATTTGAGCCATTTGTTTGAAGCTTCTAAATTTATATGTTGTTGTTCAAGGTCGTGCAAGTGTCTGCCGTGCAATTCTTTGGAACGCCAGCTACCTATTTTTTCATTTATGTGTTCTATTGGAGTTTTATAGAAAATTTCTTTGTTGTGCAAATTTAGTGGAGTGAAGTTTGTATCTATTTTAACTATGGACGAATGTATATTGCTAGTTATCGATTTGGTGTAGAAGAAATCTCTTAGATTCTGAATCTGACCTTCCCATAATAATTTAAGGTCGGTGAGACCCCTGCTTCCCTTTTCCCGCTTTACTGAAACTCTTTGAATGGCTGATTTTGAATGTAAATATTTGTGTTTGGTTAATGCTGTTCTGGTCTTAATCTCTAAATTATTTATGTCTGTGCGCGTCCACTTAATAACTACGAAGGAATATATTAAGATTGGTATTGCGAAGGTATTAATTGCTTTAAATAGATTTTTTGAATTCAGCTGTTTTTTGCAGATAAGGTGTAGTCGTTTAGCATACTCTTTGATAAGATCTTTTTTAATCTGAGCGTGATTAATAACATTCGACTGATTAACTCCGAGATATTTATAAAATTCTGTTGGTTCTATGGATGTAAATGTGTTAGGTTGATCAGAGTTAGTATTATTTCTGACTATTTTACCTCGGCTAACATGTAATATTCGACATTTATCAAGTCCAAATGACATATTTATATCTTGACTATATAATGTAGTTACTTCAATTAATTTCTTAAGACAGTTACTGGTATTGGCAATAAGTTTGATGTTATCCATATACATAAGGTGACTGATAAGTGTATTGTCGCTTAATTTGTACCCGTAAGTATTATTATTAAGAAGATAAGACAGCGGGTTAAGTGCGAGACAAAACCATATCGGGCTGAGTGAATCTCCCTGAAAAATACCATTCTTAATATATATTTCATCAGTAGCGACTGAATCTACACCATTAAATATATTTAATGGTGTTCTCCAGTCTATCATAGCTCTTTCCAGAAATGTTATAATGAGAGGATTGATTTTATAAATATGTAGTACCCGTAACAACCAGGATTATTATTATTATTATTATTGTCACGGTGCTTGTACGGTTTACGTACACTTAGTTAGAATATGTACTTTAGCTGATTACGTAAATCGGTCGATTATTTTCCGTCGTAATAATTATACTTAATAATAATAATAATATTCTATCACAATTACACACAACACCATCTAGCCCAAACTAAACAGAGCTTGTGTGACTAGACAATGGATAAACATACATATATACTTTTTTTTTGTAAATATCTTGATATTATACATAGAAACACCCAGACCAAGACAAACATCCATGTTCATGCACACAAATGTTTGACTTGTGCGGGAATCAAACCCGCGACCTCAGGCGTGGCAGTCAGTTACACTAACCACTACGCCATCGTGTCCGACAATTGACAACTGCAATTGCCAAAAAAAAAAAAAAAAAATGAATAAAAAAAAATGAATAAAAAAAATATCATACTATATTATTTACGTAATACATATTTACACGTATACAGTATTTACGTAACTGGAGAATAATAAACTTTACTATACTACGAGAAGAGTAGTAGCAGCGATAGCTCAGTGGGGAGACCAACAGACTGCAATGCAGAGGGTCTCGGGTTCGAACCCACGTCGCGCACCTCTGACTTTCGGAAGTTATATGACTTTTCGAAATTATGTGCGTATTGATTGACAATTATCGCCTGCTCCGTGCCTCGGAGAGCACGTTAAGCCGTCGGTCCCGGCTGCCATGAACATCTATGGCAGTCGTTATTGGGAAAGTCAGTACCCTCTAATATCCTGCCACTGGTCTAGCCTTAGGGTATCGTTAGCCTTCGGGTTGCGGAGGTCAGGTGGCAGCCGCTCCATGTAAAAACTGATATCCACTCAAATCCGGTTAGACCAGAAAATCCGATCCCAAGTGACTTGGGAATAATAAAGGCTAGGGAGAAGAAGGTGACTTATAAATCTTGAATGTATTAAACTGATTAATTATTTTAAAAACAGGATACCAAATGGCACGTTTACTGTACGTGACAGCGGCGAGCCCGCCAGCCAACGCGGCGCGCATGCTCGCCGACATCATAGGACTACAGCTGGAATTGAAAGAAATCGACTTCGCGAGTATGGAACATAAGTCGCCAGAGTATTTAAAGGTAAAAGAACATTATCCTATATAAAAGCCTCGATGGCACAACATAGTGTATGTGCTGTGCATGAAGTCGAATCGTATCGTAGGTAGGTACATGATTGAATGAGTCGACACATTGGGATGATATGATTGTGTTATCTATCGATAATTATTATAATATAAAAGTTCCTACACTTTAATGTTCAAGTTAATTAAACAAATAAATAATCAAAATTTATATCCATACCAATAAATAGTGGGGTTATAAATAATTAAGAATCAATCCTCGCAATAAAATATAAACAAGTGTGAACTGAAATACAAATATTCTATTTGACTTTTATTTAATTTAGCCGAATATGTTATTTATGTTATTTATGTTATTTATTTATGTTTTAAACAGATTTTATTTCGATAATTGGCCCTCAGACCTCATACGATGAAAACTCTAAAACAAACGCCTTTAAAATAATAACAAATGTTTATTTTGTAGATAAATCCTATCGGCACTGTTCCAACTTTACAAGATGGTGACTTCACGTTGACAGACAGGTAGCTATATTTTTTTAATTATCTCTGCTGCCTGATACTGATAATTAATTTTAATGCAGCAAAAGGTTTTTGAGTAGCAGACCCTTGCTCGACCGAGGATGAACTTACTACTTTCTGACTAAACCAACATAACGCAGCAGCAGGAAACCGATTCGTTCGGGAGGAAACCGAAACCCGATGGCCCCTCAGTCACCTTCCTTTTCCTCCTCCTGCCTCCTGCTAGGGTATTCTATTCCCCTTCATTTCACGAACTAGTGATGCTCCTGGTGTTGCGGTCACACAGGCAACAAGAACTGTCTACCATCAAGCAGACCTTATGCTTGTTTACCACCGAAATAAAACAGTTGACCTAATTAATAAACTACCTTGACATAACAAACTCTAGATAACTGTCACACCTATCGATCACATAGTTATTTATTTAGAGATAACCCCGCATTCTTCAAAATAAATTATATTTTTGTATAAGCTATCCTATCGGCTATTATCCTGGGGTGAAGAGGAGGCGGCCCCTGAACAGAGGTGGCCTACATACAGTTGAAACCTTATACCCTGGGGTGGGCACGGCCTACCTGGCCTCCTTTAAATACACCAATAAAGATATTTTGATTGCGAAGATGACAGCCAAGCGTATACTCGAAGTATAGTAGGCGCTTACTAAAGCCTATAGATGCTTGCAGCGCCAGGTATACTGCACGTTGCAAAACGCCAAACAGCTACTTTCCACTCAAATTCGAGTAGAGTTTCTGGATCAACAGAACATAACAGAAGCATATTATTCGTTTCTTCTGTAGAGTGGAGAATCTTTCTTAATGAACAATGAAGAAAGATTCTCTACTCTATAGTTTGCTGTTTTTAATGATTATTTACTATATTTAATTTTATTTAACTTTATAAATTATAGTTAACGTGAGATAGGTACATCAACAGCAGGTACAATATAATTACATACATAAATATTATATTAATTAATTCCATCAATGTTATACTAACACCTAAACCTTCTTTTTTTTTTTTTACGTGGCGGCATGCATGACGCATACCCCTCCGCGGGGACGGGCGGAGGGGTTATGTCGGACTCGCCGGGGTAAAAGAAGATGTTAAGATGATAAAGTACCTCCCGGAATACCGACTAAACCTACCACGGTGTTCCTCGACAAAACCACTATCGACGGGGCCGCGCGAATCACTTTCGCATGCGGTCGCGACCCCGCCGAGGTTTCGGCCCACCGTATGAAACGGCAGGCCACTACGCAAAAGACCTACCCAAAGGCACTTCTCACAATTATCCCTACTGTCCCCCCTAGAGGGGAGACGGACTCGACACAGAGGCGCGCGTGGGAACACGCACGCCGCCTCTCGGACCTGGTGCTGAACGGATGGCGGGCAGGCCCACAAAGCCCGCCACCCCCAGGTCAAACCTCAGGGTGGCTGGAGGTCGTCTCGCGCCCTCCGGCGCCCGGCTCTGCGGTTGGGGAGAGGGTTTAAACGCTGCCTCTCCCGCTCCGCCGCCTCCTTGATGGAAATAACTTCCTCACAAAAGGAGGCGACGGCGTTCCACGGCCTCTCACTCCGGACCATAGACTGAACTACGGCCGGGAGCGAGAGGGCAACCAACCCGACTGCCGCGATCAACTCACGGCGCTGCGATGCCCAGGCGGGGCAAACCGCCAAAGTGTGCAGCGCCGTGTCCTCAACTACGTCGCGGCAGTCGCCGCAGTGGTGACAACCGGGCGTCTCTTGCCGGCGTATACGACACAGGAACTGGCCAAAACAACCGTGGCCAGTCATTACCTGTGTCAGCCGGAAGGTGAGGGCGCCATGCCACCTCTCCAGCCACTCCTCAAACACGGGACTTACCGCCACGATCGTGGCGTGCCCGAAACCTAAACCTTCCTTCCAGAGTCATTATAAGTGCATTTTACCAATAACTAGTTATATTTATTTAACGTGGGTATATCAATCAGAAATTTATTTTACCATACTATTTATTCTACATGTAATCGCTCAAAGCTCGCAAAAAAGTTGCAGGAGCATATGCTATAGGATATTGAATTAAATAAATAGAACGTGTAATTTACAGTCACGCTATAATGAAGTATCTGCTATCGAAGTACGGCGGTAACAAGAGCGAGACACTGTACCCGAGCGATGTGCGCACGCGCGCACTTGTTGACCAGGCGATGTTCTTCAACGTAGGAGTGTTCTTCATCAAGATCAAAATCGTAGCGGTAAGTGATTCTAAACGTTGCTCCGCACTAATATTATAGACTAGATTATGGTCACGGTTTCACTCACGTAAAAATAGGTTGAGTTATGTTAGTAGCAGTACTTTTTTGGATGACGTCCTTTTTTGTGCCCATGACAACGTGTCTGGAAAATTTCATGATGTTCGGTCGAGTAGTGAAGGCTTGAAAGCGTAATAAACACACAAACTCATATTCGCATTATACTTGGTAAGGATGAAACATTTTGTAAGGATACCTGGATGTTTGTTACTTCTTAACGTCCAACCATTGATCGGATTTGGATAGAACGTGACCCTTGGCGTATCTAGAATTATATTTCAAAGCCCAGCAAGGGCCTACTTAAAACCTTTGAATTTTGAGTTGAAATCTAACATCCTCGAGTCAACCGACAATTCTGGTATCACGGCCTACTGGCGCCCCTTATATACGCTAGTGAAATGTTTTCTTAGCACACATTCGATGACCGAATGTACAAAGAAGGAAGATGTGCCTAAATGTGCTTCATGCTCTCGTTTTAAGAAGCCTAGCAACCACAGGACGGGTGAAACTGATTGTCCAGCCAGAAAACAAACAGAATATAGGTACATAAACTCAGTAGATTATGAGGGAGCCTAGATCGTTTAGATTCCCATTATTAGACATATCCTATGTTTATTTCATAAACATTATATATGTCAACTAATATTAAAATACAAAATTATATAAATAAGTTATATTATTTTCGTTGTCATAGTAACTTATTATAGTAACAGTCTATATTTGTTAAATATTGTTAAGAATGACCTTCCTATTACACTATAATAGCACATAATCATTGCCTGTGATACAGGTATAACCTAGTACAGGCGTCCAAAGTAATGTATCCTATTTTAAGTATTTTAAAGACCTATTGTTATTTATATTTGTGCCAACTTAAACTTAATAAACAATTATTATTATTTTATTATATAATTAAGTAACGTTAGAATGTCTCTGATCTGGTCAGAGAACATTCGGTCAGAGACAGCAATTCACATGGAATTTGCAGCAAAATGGTGAATGATGCCATTGGCTTTTAATATAACGGTGACTGTTGACACGCGTAGTATCTTCATTGTAAATGCAATGTAGACACTCAGTATGTACCTATTAATGTTGTTTTTTACCTATTAATGGCCAATGACCTCTTAACAGGTAAAAAACAACATATATTTACAATATAATACTACTGTAACGAGGTGGAGTTTATGCAAAAGATATTTTTATGAAAAAGACATCTATTACTAATTAGCATTTTTAAATTTCTCGCCTTATCTGTTAGCTTGTCTTGACAGTTACGATAAAACGCTCTCGTAAATGAAGTTACGTAGGTTAGTAAAAGTGCTTCTTTCACTATTCGCATTTACAATATTACATACATACATACATCAATTCACGCCTGTCTCCCAGAGAGGTAGTCAGAGACTATGGATTTCCATTTGCTACGATCCTGACACACTTCTCTGGCTTCATTCACTTTCATCATATTCCTCATACACGCCCGTCGGTTCAAGGTGCTTTTAACCTGGTCTATGTCCAGAACGCCTCCGATCTGATCGAGAAACGTTCGCCCAGGTCTTCCTCATGTGACTGTTCCATTCACACTAGCCTTATAAACTTTCTTAATCAGTCTTTAATCGTCCATTCTTTCTACATGCCCAAACCAGCTTAACATACCCTTTTCTATTCTTGTCACTATATCCACTTTCATGCCGCATCTCTCTCTAATCACACTATTCCTTATTCTATCTTTCAGAGTCACACTACATATGCTTCTCAGCGCTCTTATTTCTACAGCATTTATTATGCTCTCATGCTTCTTTTGCCATACCCAACTTTCACTTCCATACATAAGTGTGGGCACTAATAGTCCTCTATGAACAGCCAAACGTGCCTTATCGGATACATTTCGACTGTTCATAAAAGTGGGTAGAGCTCCATTTACTTTATTGCCAGCAATCGTTCTCCTTTCAATATCTCTCTCATGTTTACCATCCCTTGTAAACAAAGTACCCAAATATACAAACTCTTTCACTTGCTCCACTTTTTCTCCATCAATCATAATATTACAACTAAAAATAAAATAACCAAATAAAAATATTACACATCGTCACGCACTCTTCCTTTTCAAATACCATTACTTAACTCATTCATTCTTAATACCCATTCACAATCGTTTAAATCTTTCAAACTATTGTCCATGTATAGGTTAAACAGCCATGGTGACGCTACACATCCTTGTCTAACACCTTTTTCGATGCTAAACCATTCTGTGTAAGTCCCGTTTATCCTAACACAAGCTCTGGAATCGTCATAGCGAGATTTCAGAGCTCGCGTGAGGTTGCTATTCAGTCCATACATGGACAATACTGACTAAAGTTCATTCCTCACTACTTTATCATAAGCCTTTTCCAGATCCACGAATGCGCAATAGACCTTTTGATCTTTTGATTATAATTTTAAGTTAGGATTAAGCGACCTCCTAAAGATTTTTCTCGTATCTTCCAGCTTCCTTCAATATTCGAGGACCTGGCAGGTCCCACAGAGAAGCACAAGGGGGAGATAGACAGCTGCTACAGCGTGTGCGAGGCCTGGCTCAAAAACCGCAAGTTCATCGCAGCGGACCACCTCACCATTGGCGACTTGTCCGTAGGAGCCACTGCCTTTGCTATCCAGCCTATTCACAAGTTGGATGCCAAAAAGTAAGCTAATTATCTGAACTAGTGTACGTAATCGACATCAGACCATAGCTTTTATTGAAAATTTGTGGAAAACATTCATCAACAATATATTGCCCGCGGCTTTCATTTTGTGATAAAATGTATATCCCTCAGGAACAGTATGTATTGCCTGGATGAAAGGTATGTTCCTATGTCCGTTTCTGTATCTCTTACATGTAAAAGTTATGGCGTGAAAGCGTAACATTCAAACAATCTCAAATTCGCATTTATGTATAATAATATAAGATAATTAAGATATATATATTTTCCAACATTTCATATTTCTTCTCTTTTACATTCGTTCATTGTACACAATTCGAAACACACATTTGAAAATATCGGACACTAACTTTATTATACAGGTACTTATATAATAGGTAATGACAATAAATCCCATCATTAAAAACAAAACAAATAGATACATATTAATTAACTGTTTCTTTGGTTTGAACTGTCTTGTATTTACCTATTTATATATCTAAATATTTAAGTATTACCTACTGGTATCAAATAATTATAGTAGCAATGCGCGATTGTGCCAAAAGTCGAATGTTTTAGTTATACATACATATGTGTACTTTGACGTTCATAAGCGTTACTTTGTGACCTAAATGAAAAAATGATTTTTGACTTTGACATTATACAAGCTTGGATTCGAAGGTATATATAATCATAATCATAGTTTTTGAATACGTTTGGTATCAGTAGCAAAAGTAGAAATAAAATCTGTAATTTTAAATTATTAATGCGAAAGATGTGTCAGGTGTTTGATTAATTAATAACCATGACATCATTTTACCATAAATAATTGCAGTACTCGTTGTGTACCTAGCTACTCATTATAATATTATAATTGCATTATATTATGCAGTATCTTCTCATTATATAATATTAGTAATTACCGTAATTTATCAAATTGCTCGGTAATATCTTCTGTCATCTGTAAATACAAAAATGCATAATAAGAGACTAACGGTATTATATAATATAAATACATTGCATATTTACATAATATGTTGTATCACCGTTTATTAACTACATTGCAAATCATTGGTTCAAAGGAGAGGAGATGAAATTTGGACATTCCACCAAAATATTTATATTTGATAGGCACTTCGTATTCGGACTTGTTCAGCATCGTATATAAAAAGATCTTTATTTTATGCCTTTTGCATAATAGGGAATAATACTTGTATTGCAAGGAACTTTATAAATATGGGAATAACGGACACTAGGAATACATACCAATGTAGTCTTGCCATATAAACCCGTGTGAGGATAGTATGCGGCGCGGCAAGATTTATTGCTAGTTCCCTTTACTCTTTGCTACTTACATATTTTGACGTTCATAAGTGTTACTTTGTGACCTAAATGAATAATGATTTTTGACTCAATTTTCAAGGTTCTTGCCTGTTTCTTCTCATGAAAGCCCTACTCCTCGAACAGGTTTTTTCAATGCTACATTTTTATTTCCTTTTAATTATTATATTTTATGGCTATAGCTTTTCTTATACACCTAGTTAATTGACGTGTCCAAGAATTGGACGCACATTTTTATGCAAATAAAGATTTTTGACTTTGACGTTGCAAGGCCTTATTTTGTAAGATATTTTCTGTATACACAAGAAGCGACGCCTACTTGACCCTGCTTAATAAATGGTTGTTATGTTTTAGATTCCCTCGCACCGCTGCGTGGTTGTCACGACTGGGACAAGAAAAGTTTTTCCAATCGATCGTTGTACCCGGTGCAGCAATTTTTGAACAAATTCTGAACAAATGCTGGGAGAAAAATAAACAGAAATAATTATTAATATGTAACAATGATTCACAACTGAATATACTAGTGGTCTATTAGTGTCTTCATTCTTGTTTTTTAGTTTTAATTCCCGCACTAAATATACATATTTGACGACCTCGATGGCGTAGTGGTTAGTGTAACCGACTGCCACGCCTGAGGTCGCGGGTTCGATTCCCGCACAAGTCAAACATTTGTGTGCATGAACATGGATGTTTGTCTTGGTCTGGGTGTTTCTATGTATAATATGTAAGTATTTACAAAAAAAAAAAGTATATAAGTATGTTTATCCATTGTCTAATACCCATAGTACAAGCTCTGCTTAGTTTGGGCTAGATGGTGTTGTGTGTATGTGGTAGAATATTATATTATATTATTATATTAGCTAAGCCATTAATTAGCATATTCTCAAATAAATGTCACACTTATCTGTGCGCCTAGTCTATACTAATATTATAAAGCTGAAGAGTTTGTTTGTTTGTTTGGTTGAACGCGCATCTCAGGAACTACTGGTTCGATCTGAAAAAATCGTTTAGTGTTGGATAGTCTATTTATCGAGGAAGGCTATAGGCTATATAACATCACGTTATGACCCACGGGGGCGGCGCAGTAACTATAAACGCGGGTGAAACCGCGGGCACGTCTAGTATGCTTATAAAGTGGGACAAGGATTTCTTTTAAGTTTGGATTATTATGGTTAGTACAAATGACTCAATCAAGTCAATATTCATGTTGACTAAAGTATTCTAACTATAATATTATTAGATTCTGCCCGCGGCTTCGAACGCGTAAATGTAGGTTAGTTTAAATTAGTAACAGGACTTTTCCTGGTAGAAAGGTACACACAGCGACACATCAACCTAGACTGTTTGGACTTTGAACTATTAGAAATTGAATGCTGCGAATCGTGTGAGAGAGTGCGTTATATTTTTGTTATTTTGTCTTATTCACGCTGAACGGGACGCGACGCTCTATCCTTACCATTACATCGACATCACTATGCACCGTCCCTTTCCAACAATTCTCTATTTTGTATGAAGCGTAGTTATTTGTATATGGGGTGTATAACTTGGTGTGTAGCCGTGTGTACAAACAAAATTATTAGTTAGGATAAATGCGAATGTGAATCTGTTTGTTTGTTACGCTTTCACTTCTTAACTACCGAAAATCATGGAATTTCGCATACACGTTGTCAGGGGTCATCCAGAAAAAAAGTACTGTTCCCAGAAAACAACGCGTTAATCCAGACTTAGTAGAAATTTACTAAGTCTGGATTAACGCGAGCGTAATCGCGGGCAAATCTAGTCATTTAATAAAGATGAAATAATACGTAGAAACTGACGCGTGTTTGGCGAAACAGCGAAACTGAATGAGAAGGTGCGATGTTTTGTCTACATTTTCTTACTGAGTTTTATAAAATTTTCTCTCTTAGTCTACATCTAGACGTTCTTAATCTAAGGTCACAATTGGCAAGGACAGTACTAGATGAGTATCCTTAATAATTATAGATTATCATAAATCGCGCCTAAGATGGACAATGACGTTCCAGTTCTTGGACGACGTAACTTATCATTTACGCAAAGCATTTAACAGCGTTTATTCCGACGCAGCCGATTTCGCGGATTTTTATTGTTCTATTATGTTACAGATAAATAACAATTAATAAAAAGAAGTTGAAAATCTGAAAGTTCAATTGTTTATCAAAGGAATGTTTAGAACAAATATATGAGCTTTCATAATAAATATTTTAAAACGGTAGAATTTAAATTCCGCATCTACGTAAAATCTGTAGTTTAGGGCGAGTTAATTGCTCGCTAGAGTAGTAAAAACTAATCGTTTTATAATGCCGTAAATGTGAACTATACAACCATAAGTTGCACTGGGGAATGTATTAAAAAAAATGTAAACATTCATTCATTATTTTTAAGAAAACAGTAGGTCAAAACAGAGCTTTTAGCACAATAAGGCGCGCAAACCTGCTCTAATTTCTAAAAAACTACTGTAATTATAAAATAGATAAATACATATTTAGGAACTTTAAGATTCATATTGCGTCATGTAAAAAATTGGAATCTAAAATTTGTTTGTAATTGATATGATTTTTTTAAAACGACCTATAAATCTCGATGCGCGATGTCATCTCAGCTATACCGTGCTAGGCGCTCTCAGGGGGCGGACGAATCGCTCGTCGCCGCGCCCGCCATATTACATAAATATAGGATTACAGTACGTTTATAGCGCGGCTCAGCCTTCTTGATCCGTAAGATTTCTTTCACTACCAACTAATTTTTTTATACATATGAAAATTTGATACATATCTTGATTTACATATGTATTCGACTGACGTGTTGGTCTAGAGTCTAGCGATTAGTATTGTGGCGCGGTCAAACACGGGCGGGGCGAGACGGCGATGGAACCGGACGGGATTTATAATGTACTTACTATCTTTATATTGCACCTTGAACGATATATAAAACACAAAAAATGTTCCTACATAATTCGCACTCTTAATAAAACATAGACTTATCTCAGTATTTTGGATTAAACAAATTTGAACTCTATTGCAATGATTTAACACAAATATAATATTAGAATTTAACATACAATTAGAGTACAAATTGCCTTACTTTCAAATTTCGAGTTAAGTCGCTGTTTTATTAAGAGTACGATATGTCCGTTATAGACTTTGATACCATCCAACCGACGTATTCCAAACCAGTTTCATTAGAAAGGCTATTAATGCGAAGATGGTTTTAGAACAAAAAAAACAACATTTATTTTTCTTTTTATAGCGTAGTAGCACACACCGATCGATCGATCGACCGTCTAGAATTGTATAAAAAACGTTCGACGTATGTGTCATATTCATCAAGTATATTTCTCGTAATCTTTGTGTATTGAGTAGTTAGGGATGAATGATGTAGAGATGAATAGTTGGTATGGGTTAAGGAATCTAATTAATATAAGTATATTTATCAGTTCTACTCAGAGACAGAGATACATGAGTTCGTGGATACGTGATAAAAGCAGTATTCACGTCTCTCATTAAATAAAATACCTTGTTGTAAAAATCAAATAATAATATAATAAAGCTGAAGAGTTTGTTTGTTTGGTTGAATGCGATAATCTCTGGAACTACCAGTCCGATTTCAAAAAATATTTTGGCTCTGTACATAAGTACAGTTGTTTTGTATTTGTTGAGGAAGATTATAGGCTATAAAACATTACTCTATGACCCTCAGTAACTGTAAACGTGGGTGACACCGCGTGAACTAAAACAATAATTACGTGTTATTTTCGGCTTAAAAAAAATATGGGTAAAAAGAAGAAAGTCAACACCAAAAGAAAAACGAGTATTTTGGCGAATAATTTGAAACTGGCAAGAGAGGCTAAAAAAAGTAAATGTTATTTATATTTTTTGTTGGAGTCAATCTTTTCTAAGTAAATAGTCTTACATCAAATTATTTTATTACAGAAAAATATTCAGCAAATTCAAAGGCACTAAATTGTACAAATGCGATTCTACAAAACCAAGTAATTATTGATAATATTTTGATATGCTTTTCTTTATATGCGTTCCACTTCGCGATTTTAGTTGTAAATATTTGATATTGTATTATATATACATGTTACTGTAAAAGCCCGAAGTGCAGTAAATTCCAAGATTTACCAACACGGATTGGTAACAGTCCGAAGTGGCAACATCATTTCATATGTCAGGTTAGGTTTGTCAGTTTTCTTGTGATCATAGAGAAATAGGAGATTGTAAGTGAGGCCCGGTACAGATAAAAATAATGTAACTAAAAATATAACAACGAAATTGAAAATACAATGACAATATCGCAGAAGACAAAAGAGCACGATTGCCGAGAATACCGCTGGATTTATATTATCAAATATGGATTTTCAATTTTCTTGTTCTATTTTTAAGTTACATTCTTCTTTCCGTGCCTCGGAGAGCACGTTAAGCCGTCGGTCCCGGCTGCCATGAACATCTATGGCAGTCGTTATTGGGAGAGTGTCGACACAAAAGATCCCACTGGGTCGAAGTGTCGCCGGTCTGCACTGACTGGCTCTCACATAAGATACATACATACATTCTTCTTTCATCAATTAGCATTTCCTTTTCCACTCCGTCCTTATTGTCTTTGCCGCGCCTTAGTGTACTTTCATGTTCTGTTTAATTTGTTTGTGTGTCGGGTCATCCTCTTTCCTCTAATATAGCGAAGCGGGTGATGGCTGGCACATGCGTCTTACTTGTGAACGGGTGCTACTTGGGGTGACTGGTCAACCTCGGTTTTAGCTATATTAGCTGTATTTTAAAACTATATTCTCTACGAGTAGCATAAGCAATATTTTATTATTAAAAAGTACTGTATCTAAAATATCGTCAACTACTTTTACGCGAGCGAACCCGCGGGCATAAGTTAGTATTATCAATTATCATATAATGCAATTCTTTATATTAATTTTCTGAAAGCGTTTTCGTAATAATTTAACTATTTTCGAATTTCAGTAGCAATCTGTTAGCGTCACCGCAAAAACATAAAAATGTAAAACATAACAATAACATGTATGTTGTAATGCTGTCGTCAATAAGAGTCAGGATGACTGGTAAGGTTTTGGTTTTGCTGTTAAAGTACTTGACTACATATTTCGAACAGAGGTCATTAGGTATAAGTATAGTTTTGATTCACATAGACATATTAAGCTATTCGCTGTCGCGTCATAGACACAATAGAAAAACTATTGTTATGTATCATATGTGATTAATCGGTAAAAGTATACAGGTAAGTTAAGTATGTGCTGTCTTAGCATATTCGATTGACGTCATAGGAAGTAGAGTACAGTAATACCTCGACTTACGCTACCCCGAATTACACGAACCCGGAGTAACGCCAACTCGGAGTTACGCGATTTTCAATCTCGTCTTTGTTTGAGCGTCACACAACTCGCGATTATCAATCATAAACTTACTGCCCCACACTATAATTCAGAAATCAAGGAAATTATATTAACTACTTTGTTATAATTTATCTATTGACTATTAACAATATATTATACAGTATTCATAAAAATTACTCACTTGTTAGATTTTATGAAGCCTTCTAAACCAAAATAACTTAAGATGGTGATTTTATATAAGTATAATCTAAAAATCTTTAAATAAAAATAGTCCCAATTAAGAATAATTTATATGCGAAATTATACCCCGACTTATGCGAATTCGACTTCCGCGGTTATCGTTCAGATCGTATCGTGCCGTACTTACGCGATAGGTGGGAACCTATCGCGTAAGTTCGGCGTATTACTGTATACAGTATTTTAATATATTAGTGTTGCACAATAATTTCAACGATTATATAATGATAAGTAGAGTAAACAGTATTTTAAGTTTAACGCCTATACTTCAGTGTAGATAAAACAGCGCATTTCTAAAAACTAGCGGTCGCCTAGTGGTCAAAATGCGACCAAAATTCCTCAGCTTGCTACTTTGTTTTCTGTTTTTCTTTATTACATATAAATAAGGTAAAACCATAGTTACAAAGAACAATGTACAACATCAGACGGACAATGTCGAAATACTACGAACGCGATTCGACTGCGTGTGTCAAATGCATGGTTGTGAGCGTGTAGTGTTTTTTCATTAATTTAATGTATTACTAATGCATATTTCATAAAAATATTAGGATTCGCCCCTCCTTCTCCATATAAACTTTAGCTGTGCCAAATTTCATTCCCCTCCATCCGCGCAATTTTCGTAAAAAGGTGTACAAAGTTTTTGCTTCACGTATGGCCGTATAGTACGGCCCAGAATGTATTAGTTAAGTTATGTTGTTAAAGGTTGAGTTGACGTAAACCACAGATTGCAATTATATTGGATGCTAATCCGTGGCTATTGCTCAAACGTTATGAGTCAACTAACTTTATAAATAATAAAATATACTAAGTGCCGAAAGTAGGTAACGGCGCGTCAGCTAAATAGTCTGTACGTTAACCGTACAACGTATCAATATAATACAGATAAATAAGAATTATACTCATGTATGACAACGTTTTATTTGTGGTGTCCTTCTGCAAAAGGTTTTATTTTCTCTTGTTTAGTTTAACTTTGTGCTAGTACAATATCTTGAAATCGGTTTTTGTGCAATTCTAAACATTAACTTTATTATTTGCAAATAAGGTGAACATGTATGAATGACAGTGTTAAATGTCAGTTTGATAGCATCACATTCTCATTACACGGACGCCCAGGTTGTTGAATGAACTCCCTGCCGAGGTTTTCCCACAAGACTCCAGTATGGGTTCATCAAAAAGGCCGTTAAAGGGTTTCTACAACGCCTCAGGTGCTGCAGGGGTCCATAGGCTACGGTGACCACTTACCATCAGGTGGGACATATGACAGTTTGCAACATTAGTTAAAAAAAAATTGTTGCTGTAGCTAGCTGCATTAAGAAACCAGCAACAATCACATCGCTGTAGTTCTTATTTTTCAGGTGACAGACGCTCTTTCGAATTGAGTACAGCTAACTTTAATGTTTCCTCCCAAGCGATGGAAACGGTAGATTATAATTAGCATACCTACGACGTAAATAATGCGGTAGACCGCGAATAAATATACAGTACCCGGCGATAAACATTGCACACCGACCTTTGGAAAGAGACAATCGGCTAATTTCGGCTTCGTAGAGCGTTATCTCTGTCGCACACTACCTATGTGACGTTTTGTCAGTCGTTGTTCAAGTGCGATAGAGTGCGGTCGCGTCCAGTTCAAAATATATATTTAGAGTTGTTAACACCCCCAAATTTAAATAATTTAAAGTTGTACTATGCCATCTTTAGAAAAATAGGGAAACCTTTACGAGGTCAGTCACGCGAAATTATCTACAATGTTTATAAATATTTCGTAACCGAAGCTGACAGATTTAAAAAAAATGAAGATGAAAATGTAAGTTGTTTTACATAATATTGTCTTCTGTTTACGCGAATATTATTCATTGAAATTAAACTACTATATACGGATTTTATCGCGTTGTTTATTTGACACTTTATTACATAATTTTGAAAATTGTTACACTACTACTACTATTAAACTTTACTAATTTTTAAGCTAATTAAATTATTATTACAACTATTTAGATTTAATTTAATTTTACACTTTCCCCAACGTTTCGGTTGCTTTTCAGCAGCCATGGTCACGGGGAATAATAGTAGTAGTAGTGTAGCAGTTTTCAAAATAATGTAATAAAGTGTCAAATAAACAACGCGATAAAATCCGTATATAGTAGTTTAATTTCAATGTAAGTTGTTATTTTAAAAAGGTTCAAGAGCGAGTTGCAAATGCCACTGGAATTACAAGAAGAACTTTGAACAATATATTAAACGAAGTCAGTACTGAAACACATTCTACTGAAATTAAGTTCAGCACTCCAAAAAAAGGGAGATCAAAAAAGCATTTTCGTTAGGATATGGACGATTTTGATTATGATGTTGTTCGAAGAATGGTGTATGATTTTCACTTACGATTTAATGAACTGCCAACAATAAAATCATTAAAAGCTAAATTATCTGAAGCTATTAATTACAATGGGTCTGAAAAGACGTTGAGAAAAATACTTCACGAGATGGGATTTCGGTTTACTAAAATGGAAGATAATCGAAAAGTTCTAATGGAAAAGCACGATGTAAGTCTCAAACGAATGGAATAAAATACGCAAATTTCGCGAATCAGGAAAAAATATCTTCTACATGGATGAGTCTTACATACATACATCCCACACTAAAGGGAAATCTTAGAGTGAAGCCAATTTCAAAAGGTCAACGTTTGATTATAGTTCATGCGGGAAATGAAAAAGGCTTTGTACCCGGTGCCTTTTTAACGCATAAATCCACGGACACTACAGGTGACTATCACAATGAAATGAATAACGATAACTACGAAAAATGGCTGGTTAATCAATTAATCCCAAATATACCCAGTGATTCTGTTCTAGTTATCGACAACGCACCCTATCACAACAATGTTAAAAGACCCCCCAACTCAAACACCATTAAACAGGAAATGATCAACTGGTTAAACAGACACGAAATTGCAGTTGATCCAAAATTAACAAAAACCCAGATCTACGCTATTATATGTCAGCACAAGGAGAGGTATACAGAGTTTTCCGTGGACAAAGTACTTGCCGAACATGGCCACACTGTGTTGCGATTGCCACCATATTATCCGGATTTTAATCCAATTGAAAATATATGGTCTCAACTGAAAGGCTATGTAGCCTCTAGAAATGTGGGTATGCATTTAACTACAGTAAAAACATTATTGACTGAAAAAGTAAACATGATCGGGGCTGAAGAGTGGGAAAAGGTTTGCGATCATGTAATCAAATGTGAGAATGAATATAGAAGCATTCAACACGGTTTAGACAATTACACTGATAGACTAGTGATAAATACGGCTGACAGTGACAGTGATATTGACCTCTTTGAGAGCACAGATAGTGAAATGGAAGTAATTGAGAATTAGAATTATTATTATTTTTATTACAATGTCTCATTTTAACAATAGGTATAATAGTGTTTATTATGTACACTACAGCTGTAATTTTTTAAAAATTGGTGACCCCGACGTGATCATCCAGCACCCGATGTGATTATCACAGTACCCCGACGTGATTATCCAGCACCCGACATCACTGGAAGCAACCTTCACGGAGCAGATCAGCAGCAGCAACCATCGCCATCATCTTCACTCCTCTCACACAGCACCTCTCCAGATGAGCAGTAATCAAGTCGCAGCCAGCCAGCATCTTCGGCCTCGACAGGGACCACCACACGCCTGCAGCGAACGCGCAGCCTGGTCTTCCCTACGGCCTCACCAACGTCAAGGCTCAACCACTGCACACACGATTCACGCAAGCAGGGCACTTCATTCGCCGTCAACGCAGCAGCCAGCCACGACGCAGCAACTACGCAACATCAACCTCAACTCGCCGTGAGACACACTGCACCGCAACAACTCCGACTCACTGGGGCACACGCACCGCTCACCGCACTTCGACCCGACTCACTGAGGTCTAGCGGCAGATAGTTCCGACTCACTGGAACTAGCGGCATACAGTTCCGAGTCACTGGAATTAGCGGCATCTCTCACTGGCACTGGCAACGCTCTTCAGCAGCATCGACAGCTGTCTCATCAACCTGATCGACCTGCGGTCTTGGAGGGGAATACTGTGCTAAGTTCCGCCTACATCTAACATATGGCGCTAAATACGCTCAAATGACGTCACAATCCTGCATCGCGCAAGCGGAGTTTACACAGCGACTAACTATATATACAAGCTCCCGACATCAACAGTCGGGCCGCGGCCCGCCAGGCACGATCAACCAGCCTGGTCGGAGTATCCTCCCTTTGTGTTGGAGGGTCATCACACCCTGTTCCTCCACATGTAACTCATCAGAGTAAAGACAATATTCAGAACAAGCATGTCGACACTAATAGCAATAAACATTATTTGAGTGTAAAAGATGATTCATCTTTGCGTTGCACCACACGATCAAAAAAAGGGCCGCGCTGTTAGGAAGCCTGTACGATTTAACCTTAGACTTATCGTCGGCTAAGTATATGTTGATTGAAGCTCGCTTCAAGATGTTGGTTAAGTCGCTCCGTGACCATGGCTGCTGAAAAGCAACAACAACAACAAAAGTGTAAACTTAAATATTAAAAGTTTTAATTAATTTAAATAGCTTAAAATGTAGTGAAGTTTCAAAATAGTTAAATTTCAAAAAGTGTTTTAAAATAAACAACGCGACAAAATCCGTATAAAGTAGTTTAATTTTAATTCCAGAAATCATTTCGCAATCAAACTATTCGTAACTTGTGTAATCAATTAATCAATGGATACAGATAAAATAAATTTGATAACAAATGAGTTTTCAGAATTAGGTAACATGTAGCGCCGAACAATGTATGACGCATAATTATGTAATCGAGAAATGCTTGGGCGGCGCACAGAACCACTTGATTACCTATAGCCTTAAGCAAACTTTTATCTTATGAACTTTTGATTATTTGGTCGTGTTTTAGTATACGTTTCTTTTTAAAAAAAGAAGGGGAAGTTTGATGTAGACTCACATATGCTCACAGTTGGCGTGCAAGTAGCCAGTTGTCAGGCAAATAATCATGGAAAATCAACGGTATTATTCTCTTCGTTGTATATATCTATCTATCTATCGTTTTATATATCGCTCTATATATAAAAAAATACATTTCTAACGATGTATAGCACATACATATATCATCCTTAGGCAAAATAAAATGAAAAAGCGTGTCAAACTGCGCGTCAAAGGTCCGTTTTTTTAGAGAGACTGTTTTTACATCCATTTTTTGTTTATATTCGAATTATTCATATTCCGTGATATATTTTATAATATTACTTACAAATTATTACTTACAAATACGTTAATATTATTAGAATTATAATAAGAATACATAATAATTTTTACAGTTTAGATTGACAAAAGCCTAACAACTACACGGGGGAAAAACTCAAAGCACGCGCCGGCTACTATTATTATTAAAACATTGCTATTGCTTCTAGAATCATTACAATAATAAATAAAATAACAATTACTTACGTTTTAATGTACTTCCAAGCACTGAAATCCTTCACAAAACACTTAAAACTACAACACAAACATTCACAGCGGCCATAAAGGACGTAGCGCGTCGACTAATCTTTAGAATTTTTAATAATATGTTCCTGTCCAAAGCAGGCGTTCTTATTGGTCCGTGGTATGGCATCATTCGATCCAAGTTCATCCGTAGCCAAAAGGCAATCAGTTTTAAACACGAAGTTTGTTATAATGCGGTTTTAAGCGACGGCGGCGGGCGGCGTTTTGGCGCGAATTTGGTGGCTCGTATACGAGCCGCTGGCTCTCAACGGGTACAAATGTGCCCAACACATAATATAAACATATCGCACTTAACAACAGGTTAAGTACGATAAAACTTGACCGTAACGAGAGCCGCGTGAGGGCTTAAGTACAATAATACTTTACCGTAACGAGAGCCGCGTGAGGGCTTAAGTACAACAAAACTTTACCGTAACGAGAGCCGCGTGAGGGCTTAAGTGCAACAAAACTTGACCGTAACGAGAGCCGCGTGACAATTTTGCGTTTTTCATTATAAATTTCAATGGCAACATACTATAAATTATATGTTCTTAGTTTCTACGCATCATAAACTGTACAGGAAAAATATAAAACATAAATAAAACAAGTCATAAAATGTAACTTCAAAACATAAGTCGTACTGCTTACCCCTAAGTACTACACTATGAATTCTATACAAACAAACAAATAAATCAAATAAGATCAAAACAAACATAAATCTTATGAAAACAAACATAAAACTATATAAAGAGTCGAATCTAATAAGAATACGAATATATAAACGTTATACTAACATGTAAACGTTATACTAACATGTAAATGCTATGTACTGTCTTATCAGTTCACGATTCACTTAGTTCACGATCAATCACTGTATATACACTGTGCTTCACTGTCTATTTACTTGTCCCGCACTTAAATGATAAATTTGACAGGCTAAAGAACTTAGACAGTGATAAATAGAATTTCTTTATAGAAAAAGTTCATAAAACACATTATCGAAAGTATCGTGAAGGTTCGATAATTTCGATAGGACTATCCATAGTATGACTGATTTTCAAGGCCACGGTACTAACGATAGACTATCCCTATCGCAACGACACTGCGGTCTGCGTCGGACCACAGACGGCGACCGCGATCGTTCCACGACAGCCGTGTTCCGGTAACGTGATAATTATATTTACTTGTGTTTATAACATTTTACGTTTAAATAAATCGGTAAGTGCTTCTGCTGTACTTATTTGTATTTAAAACATGTTAAAACTGATATTATAAAGCTGTAGAGGTTGTTTGTTTGAACGCGGTAGTCTTTGGAACTATTTGTCAGATGTGAAGGATTATCATTATTAACACTACTAGATTTCGTTCGCGGTTTCGCTCGCGTTAATATAGATTTTGTCAATAAATTTATATATGTCGGGAGCAATACTTTTTCCTGCATGAACCCCTGTATCCTTTTCTGTACCCCTGAGAACGTGTATGCAAAATTTCATGATGATCGGTCGAGTAGTTAAGGCGTGCAAGCGTAACAACCAAACGATTCGCATTTATAATATTAGTAACGATTTATTAGGGAAGGTTATAGGTTACAGACATCAGCATCACGGTAAAATCCATAGGAGTGGAGCGAGTGCAACCGCGAGGCACAACTAGTCAACTTAATAAGCCAGTATTACAGTGTAGTTATAAGATAGGTACTTGTCTGCGACTTCGTTTGTGTGGAAAGTTCGTTTAACATACTGGATTTACGACATCTCGTAAGCGAGTAACCAGTAATGATGATCTCTGTATTATATACAATCTTATAAAGAAAGGAGGTCAAGTTTTTCCAAAAATCTTGCCAAGATTTTGACGAAACAGTTCTTAAATATTTTAGTAAGCATATTTTGCTGTGCAATTAGTATTTTTGATGGTCATTACATTTAATTCCCTTTTTATGTGTACTGTGTACAAGGTCGTACGGTTGTATGAATAGACATAATTATACATAGGTATGTAGGTATTACGCGTTTGTGTTAACATAATAATCGGTGCTAATCGCTCAACAAACTTGATTTATTAGTTATGTATGTTTGTTGATTTCAGAAACTAAATGGAATTTATTCTAAACTTAATGCTTAGTGCCTACATTAACAGCCATACATCCTAATTACGTAGTAAATAGTTTAATATAATAAATACTAAAATAAGACATTACCTGTCCACCGCTTATGATTACTGCTCTGCCCCCCGTGGTTCGTGGCGTAATATTATAAAGCTTAGGTATGTCCCTTCTGAATAAAACATCTATCTAAAAGTAAAATATTTATTAATCAAGGATAAGCCCAGATTTATTTTTACAATTTGATCACATTATTTTATAACTTTGACTTTTCTATTCTTTCGATATATCAAACTTAGATGGACTCCTGGTTTATTTTTCTGTTTCTATAATTTTTGTTTCGATTCTAAACCACGATTACAGTTTGCTTGGATAGTTAATCGGTAATCGATTTCGTGATATGTCGATTAAAACGGTCTCTTCACTATCGCTGTTCAACAATCATCCTTCAAATGGGACTTCGTATTTGAAACGCACTATAGCTGTCCACCGGTTGTGATTACTGCTCTGCCCCCGTGGTTCGTAGCGTAATGTTATAAAGCTTAGGTATGTCACTTCTGAATAAAACATCTATCTAAAAGTGAAATATGTAGTTATTAAAATCGATCTACTTTTTTTTGCTTACTCATTTATAACAAAAATACAAATTGTTCCTCTTGATACCTAGATTACTTAGTAATATAGTGCAAAAAAACCAACATTGTGGTACAGTGGTACATGTATGTATGTATCTTATGTGGGTGCCAGTCAGTGCAAACCGGCGACACTTCGACCCAGTGGGATCTTTTGTGTCGACACTCTCCCAATAACGACTGCCATAGATGTTCATGGCAGCCGGGACCGACGGCTTAACGTGCTCTCCGAGGCACGGAGCAGGCGATAATTGTCAATCAATACGCACATAATTTCGAAAAGTCATATAACTTCCGAAAGTCAGAGGTGCGCGAAGTGGGTTCGAGCCCGAGAACCTCTGCATTGTAGTCTGTTGGTCTGCCCACTGAGCTATCGCTGCTCAATTGTTATTGTGGTACATACTTCTTACAAGATTATATTGTTGTTAATAACATAATTCTAAAGTTTATAACAAACTCGTATATATTCATATCTTAATGAATAAGTACGTTTTTACTACGAACTATTCTTCACCAGTTTCTGCTTTAAGACCTATTAAATATCTATTAAAGACGTGGTTGTTGTTTGAATCTGAATTTGCTTCTAATAATAATAATTGAAGTTTGGAAGTAGATTGTACTGTTTTGTTATTTTCATGTAAGGCACGCTCCTGGTTACTGTTTTATATTCTTACTAGCTTTTGCCCGCGACTTCGTCCGCGTGGAATACTTACATTCCAGCATTTTAATTTTTTTAGAATACCTACTTATTTCACAAATAATACACATACAAACTGCTGTGGTTCTATGTCCTTTCCCAAGGTCTACTCTACCACTGTACCAAATTTCACCAAGATTGGTACCGTGGTTTAGGCGTGAAAGCGTAACAGACAGACAGAGTTACTTTCGCATTTATAATATTAGAAGGGATAAGTCGGGTAGGTCGAAATTTCAAAAGCGCTGGAACAATAATTGTTTATTTACTTCTTTTCAAGTGCCTAAATACAAAGTCTCATGGTTTTATCTTCGATAATGACGAATTCCCATACAAACTTTCATCCCTTATTTCAACCCCTTCATGCCCTTTTTTTACAATAAAAGGTAGCCGATGTCCTTTCCCGAGGTCTACTCTAAAATCCGTTTTTAAGTAGTTTAATTCCAATGTACTTATAACATTATGGTAAACGTAAGACGATTTATGTAAACTCATTGTTACAATCAGAATAATGTAGGTATAGATATGAAAAAACATCGGTTGTTTTGTTATCAGTAGGTACCTACTTCTAAAAGTGCTGATGTCATGTCTGTATTTGACGGCACAACTTTTATGGATGACGAAGCTGAAGATCATTGTCACGGTGCTTGTACGGTTTACTTGTACACTTAGGTTATTTATCTAGGTATACTTACATGTTTTAAAGAGGAAATATTTGTTTGATCGTTAGTCGTCGATAAACTGTGAAACTACTGAACTGATTTTAATATTTTCCATAAGAAAGCTCTTTTATGCAGAAGTAACATCTTAACTAATATTAAAATGCGAATGTGAGTTTGTTTGTTACGCTTTCACGCCTTAACTGCTCGACCGACCACCATGAAATTTCGCATACACGTTGTCAGGAGTACAGAAAAGGACATAGACTTTCCGTCTAGAAAAAGTACTGTTAGGGCCGACGCACATTTGACGAGTGACAGCTCAGATAATGTTCATTACTAAACCATTATCGACTTTGCGAGTATTGAAATAATGTCGAAAATCAATGAACACAACTATTAGTCAGCGAGCGCATTGAAGCGACTAGCGGCGAGAGTTAGCAAACAGTAACGTGTAGTATTTCAACGCTAGTAGAGACGATAATAGCTTGGCAGGGAAAAATGCTCTGCGCTCCGCCTCGATGTATGCGCGCCAGCCCTTACTAAACTAACGTAACCTACATTTACGCAAGCGAAGCTGCGAGCAAAATCCAGTACACACGGCTACACATCAAGTCAGACACCCTATATGTGACGTGCAGTTATGTGTATATGTCGTTCCACGGGTAAAGAGACCTTATGAGTATATAAGGTAAGGTCCCTTTTCCCATGAAACGACATATACGCATAACTACGCTACATACACAATAGAGAATTGTGGGAAAGGGACAGTGCATAGTGGTTTCGATGTAATGGTAAGGATAGAGCGTAACAAAAACATAACGCACTCTCTCGCACGATTCGCAGCGTTCAACTTCTAATAGTTCAAAGCCTAAACAGTCTAGGTTGATGTGTCGCTGTGTGTACCTACTCTATAAGTCTATACAACATAATGTTACGAGCCATGGGTGCGACGCAGTAATCAATTAAGTGGGTAAAACGGCGGGTGACAGCTTGTCAATAATATAAAAGTATACTGAATACTATTGATTATATTAATAATTTAATTTCTAAATCGATGTTTGGACGGCCGCCGGTGCCCAGACTATAAGAATAATACATAGCCATTAACTATACTTCTACCCACAGAGTCCAGACACAAAGTTTTATCATTTTGTTTCGTCTACATCTGGTTTTATTGACTCACTACATTTTGCTCGCGTAAAAGTAGGGGACTTGGGCCTGCGGGCGGTGGACTTGGGCAGTCTGCCGCCCGAGCAGCACAGGCCCGAGAGAGGGGCATAGGCGTTCCGCGCGCCCCCCTCAGTGAAGGGGAGGGCTGTACCATCTGGTCCTCCCCCAAACAGCTGGGGCCCGCCTAGTCACATGGCGGGCCAAGACTTGTCGGTTTCGCGGTGAATGCTAGCGCGAATCCCGTGGCACCGACACTAGGTACCGGAGAAACGTCGTCAGGGGTTTAGTGGGTATGGGGCTTTTCTGGCTCGAGTCCCACACACCCGCGCCCTGCCCGGGCGCGGACGGTGCGTAAAAGCATTCCCCTGAAGTTAAAAAAAAAAATAAAAATAAAAAAAGTAACCTGGTGTTAATGGGCTTCGTTGGCCTGCCCACCACCCGTTCAGCATGAGGTCCGAGAGGCGGCGTGCGTGTTCCCACGCGCGCCTTTGTGTCGTGTGTCCGTCCCCCCTTAATTTAGGTTAATTGACCAAAGTGTAGGTCTTTTCGTTAGTGGCCTGTCGTTTCATACGGCGGGCCGAAACTTCGGCGGGGTCGCGATTGCATGTGAAAGTGATTCGCG
Organism: Catocala fraxini; assembly: GCA_930367265.1. Lineage (NCBI taxonomy): Eukaryota > Metazoa > Arthropoda > Insecta > Lepidoptera > Erebidae > Catocala > Catocala fraxini. The sequence continues at coordinate 1,504,128 of OV884032.1, forward strand.
CGACCCCGCCGACTCTGGTTATGTCGAGGAACACCGAGGTAGGTTTAGTCGGTATTACCAGGGTATCTTTCTCCCGGTGAACCCGACATAACCTCTCCGGCGCCCCGCGGAGAGGTATGTGTCAAAGCACACCAGCAGGTAAAAAAAAGAAAATGTTATGTTAGTAACAGTACTTTTTTTAAATAAAATGTAGCCTGTATTACTCGGTGATAATATTTCTAATGGCGAAAGAATTTTTTAAATACGTTGATTAGTTTTTGAATTAAATCCATACATACAAAAAAACATGCGGGGCAGTCTTTGGGGACTGCCGATAGAAGTGAAAACTAAGTAACTTGTGAATTGTGTCGTCGAGCTATTAGATTATTATTTTTGAATGTTGAATGCGTTCGGTGACGATGACGCGAGTTCCATGATTTTTGTTCACCCAAAAAGTGCTCATCGCGCCTAAAGAAGATTTCACTTAAAAAAACCAAATCTTGCTTTTTTATTACAAGTATGGGTAATTAATTAGTCACTTTGCATAGTCACATTAATTGCGCTGATACTTGTGGCTTCGATTCCCACTTGGGACAAAACTGTTGCACATATGATTGTTCTGAGTGTGGGTGTACTTTGTATCCATTGTTTCAATGATTGTAAAGTCACCCGCGATACTGCAATTATTAAATACCTACTCGGATTTGTGTGTTACTGCGATATGACTTGCGAATTTCCATATGAAACAATAAAAAAGAAAATGATCTGGGAGAATCTGACTAACTGATTAAATTAGTGCTGTTCTTGAGCTACAAATAGGTTCCTCGTTTAACATGGGCAGCAGAATCTTCAAAATTGATGCCTTAAGGGGGCGGTTTACGGCATTCGAAGTTTGACGACCAACGGCAATCTTTCTGCGGTAACTCACATTTAACCTAATTTGGTTGGTGATAGAACTTTTTTTTTGTCATATGTATATGTATAATATTGTCTTCTGTTTACGCGAATATTATTCATTGAAATTAAACTACTACTGTGTGTGAACATGTGCAACAGGGGACCAACCACTACCTGAGATTTGACAAACCAAAGATTCTCGCTAAAGAACACCGATTCCTACCAAGGATGCTTCGCGAGGCTATTGAAATCAAAAAACATCCTAATTTTAATAGAGAAGATGGTTGGAATGTACCACCAGCTTGGGATCCAGTAATAAAAATAGTCAAACCCAAGAAGAAGCAAACCACAGCTAGACTTCATGATACTTTGAGCTCATTCTGCGTAAATAGAAACATCAATGATTAAATTATGTTCGGGTACTTTGAAATAACTACACTGGAACATTGAGACAACTGCCATCTTAGTCTCCCCGTGACCATGGCTGCTGAAAAGCAACCGAAACGGCAGGGGAAAGTGTAAAATTAAATTAAATCGAAATAGTTTTAATAATAATGCAATTAGCTTAAAAATTAGTAAAGTTTAATAGTAGTAGTAGTGTAACAGTTTTCAAAATTATGTAATAAAGTGTAAAATCCGTATATAGTAGTTTAATTTCATATGTATATGTATATCAAATCCACAACTGGAAGGAACAATGTCAGGTTTGCTATGGCTGTAAAGGCCCGCTTAGTGTTAAGCACAGGGGGTACCTACTAAACCCCCCTTAAAAGGAAAAGTTGCGGCACCCCACCCTTTACGAGTTTTTTTATTTTTTGATTCTGAAGAAATTTTCACTTTATACTGATTTCACGGACTGATTCAAAGGGATTTCTGTATCTATTTTGAGACTGTAACGTCTGCGGCGCTGCGGAAAGAGCAGCCTCTACACCCTTGTGCATCCATCCTCGCCTCCGCAGCTTCGGCTTGTTGGTTGCCTTCGGCGACCAGGCTCTGCCGCTCCGGCTCGTCCGATGCCTGCGATTTGTTACAGCGGGCGGAGGTTGCTCTCTCTAGGCGCCTCCGGTTCTATAAAACACTCTAGGGGTAGGACAGACTCGTACCAGGTGGAGTCGGGATCAATAAATTCGGTTCTTTGACATAAGTTGAACCTAACCTATTTTATTTGTTATCTGCCCTAATAGTGCTAGGGACACAAACGATGACTGACGATGACAGTGACAATACGAAATGGCGTCAGTTTTACGTTTCGTTCCACGAGACGGTAAACACACATTATAAATTTTATAGTTCGTAATGAAAATAATTCTGTAATTTAATACATATAAACTGTTAAATATATATATGTGCATGAAAACTATTCAAATGAGTATAAAATATAATTATTTACGTAAATTTACATAAAATAAAATGTTACCGAACGTATGACAACTTAACCGTAGGTAAAACGAAACGCTCATTGGCAAGAATTCTATATAACATGTGGTAGGGTTTAACATAAATATTGGAAAATAATTGATTTTCAATATTTTTATTCTCAAAAACTACGCGTCTCCGCATGTTGATGCTTTACGTGTGTGTTCATAATAATGAAACCTTTCTGTAAAAAAAATATCAACCCCCAACTCGACAGACGTCAATGGAAATCTAAGCCGATTTATCTTAAAACCACATTTATTTAACATAACATATTGCGACTGTAGTATTAATAAAAAATACAAAAAAAACCTATGCACAACTATCTAAATGATAACAATACGAATTGCAATAACATTATAATCATTAATGATAAAACTGATAAAAAAATATATCGCCGTTAGACTGCGAAAACCATTTATGTCAACAAAAACTAATTTGAGATAATTGCAATCAAAACTTTATCTACAATCTATTCTGACATAGACAATGTTTAACGCAATATTTTTATAAGAGACAAATGAAATAATTTTACATTTGAATAAATCTAAAAAGACAGATGTAATTAAGCTATTGGTTTCTATATAATTGATATTCCCTATAAATAAAGATTTTTAAATTGCAATTATCTATGAAACCACTATGCTATATTGTCATTGCATGTTATAAATAAATTGTGTTATTGTTGTTTGTACGTTATATGTATCCAAGGAATGTTAATGAAAATAAAAAGTGAAATATTAATTGTTTTTACCTGTATAGAAAATTATTTTTCATACCATTATTCCTATTGAAATAATAAGATTTTAGTCAGCTTTACTTTAAAATGCTTATTAGTGACATATTAAGTAATTACAATATTGTAAAAGAAAATTAAGTTCTAAGGTCATTTTTACAAACTTGTGTTTAAAAGTATAAAGGTCTATATTAAAAAAAAATTATATGTAATTATAATTTTAATTGCTGCGCTCTATTTATACGCGGGTAAAGCGTTTATAGAATTTTTTAGTAACCCTTTACCCGGTATATAAACAGTACGATGATTCGAGAAAGTGCCAGCGTACTGTGAGGTACGCGAAGGGTATAGATGCCCTTCGCGTACCTCACACTACGTAGTTCCGTAAGATGTCCATAGATGGCGGTGTAATAAATTATTAGATGGAACTGCCGAGTCTTTCCCACAATGCCGAGAGATGTCACTGGGCGTAACAATACCAACCGGTTATCAGTTCAATGGATATCTAAACTAATCGTTTGCACGGTAATGTTATCTAACAGTATTCTATCTTCGTACAAACGGTCGAAACGGGAGTCATACATACGCGCGTCGAGATCGGTAGGCAGTGTAGGCACTTGGTTCGCAACCAGTCGCGAATGCGCCGCAGCGATGACCGGACGGTGTGATGGTTTTGGAAGCAGTACGCGTGCGTCTTGTAAATACATATTTGATTGAAATAAGTACAAGTACTTACATAACAATTATAACAAAGTACAATTGTAAACAAAAGCATTATTAATTTAAGTTTTCATCCGAATGTGGATTTTTTTATACTATTAAATTTAACAATGAAGCTTTTCGTACATCTCAGTCGAAGCGCAAATATTTTTCAGCCTCAATTATATAAGGATTGTTTTTTTATTAAATCTACTAATCAAAAAACATAACATGATGTTTATTAAACTATTCCTATTTCATTCACATCAAATTACTTTTTATAAAATAAAACATATAATATTCACATTCATTAAAGTAGAAAGAAACTCAAGTAGGTAGATGAAATTAAAATACTGTAGGTGGGCAGCCCTCTCGCGTATTCGCGGACCGCTCGGCTGTAGGTAATTATTTCAAGGACAGAGCCGAGTTACAATACTGTTAGATAACATTACCGTGTCATTTGTAAATGACACAGATATACATAATCGTATTTATCTTTATTAGATAGATATAATCATTATATGATTCGAAATAAGTGATCTAAATCTGGGTATGATTTGCGTCTGTTTATTATAAGTATGTATTCGTAAGAAATTTTGTATTACCTAGGCCTCTCCTTGCCACGTTTGATAGCAGACATGTGTTTTATACATGTACTAGCTTTCGCCAGTGGCTTTGCTCGCGTAGAAGTAGATTAGATTATGTAAGTAACAGTATCTATATAAAAATAATTGAATATAGCTTATGTTGTATCTTATGTGGGGCCCAGTCAGTGTAGACCGGCGACACTTCGACCCAGTGGGATCTTTTGTGTCGACACTCTCCCAATAACGACTGCCATAGATGTTCATGGCAGCCGGGACCGACGGCTTAACGTGCTCTCCGAGGCACGGAGCAGGCGATAATTGTCAATCAATACGCACATAATTTCGAAAAGTCATATAACTTCCGAAAGTCAGAGGTGCGCGACGTGTGTTCGAACCCGAGACCCTCTGCATTGCAGTCTGTTGGTCTCCCCACTGAGCTATCGCTGCTCATAGATTATGTTACTCGGTGATAATATAGCAAATGGAGAGTATTTTTTTAAATCCTTTTTTAGTTTTTGAGTTAATTCGTTACAAACAAACACTAAATGTAAAATCTTTCCTCTTTATAATATTATTATAAAAAAATTAGTTTCAGTAACGGAAATGACCTATGTCTTAGTAAAAGAATTGGTCATTGCCCTTATTGAAAATGTATGATAAAATGGCAGACGACCAACTCCTTGACTAGGTATGTCTATATAATATGCTATGGTGACTTATAAATCTTGATTGTATTAAACTGATTAATTATTTTAAAAACAGGATACAAAATGGCACCTTTACTGTACGTGCTAGCGGCGAGCCCGCCAGCCAACGCGGTGCGCATGCTCGCCGACATCATAGGACTACAGCTGGACTTGAAAGAAATCGACTTCGCGAGTATGGAACATAAGTCGCCAGAGTATTTAAAGGTAAAAGAACATTATCCTATATAAAAGCCTCGATGGCACAACATAGTGTATGTGCTGTGCATGAAGTCGAATCGTATCGTAGGTAGGTACATGATTAAATGAGTCGACACATCGGGATGATATGATTGTATTATCTATCGATAATAATTATAATATAAAAGTTCCTATACGTTCATATATAATGTTCAAGTTAATAAACAAATAAATAATCAAAAATTTATATCCATACTAATAAATAGTGAGGTTATAAATAACTAAAAATCAATCCTCGCAATAAAATATAAACAAGGGTGAACTGAAATACAAATATTCTATTTGACTTTTATTTAATTTAGCCGAATATGTTATTTATGACACTGCGGCTATATAGGAAATCTGTTTTAAACAGATTTTATTACGATAATTGGCCCTCAGATCATTCGATGAAAACTCTAAAACAAACGCCTTTAAAATAATAACAAATGTTTATTTTGTAGATAAATCCTATCGGCACTATTCCAACTTTACAAGATGGTGACTTCACGTTGACAGACAGGTAGCTATATTTTTTTATTATCTCTGCTGCCTGATACTGATAATTAATTTTAATGCAGCAAAAGGTTTTTGAATAGCAGTCCCGTGCACGACCGAGGATGTACTTACTTCTTTCTGAATAAACCAACATAACGCAGCAGCAGGAAACCGATTCGTTCGGGAGGAAACCGAAACCCGATGGCCCCTCAGTCACCTTCCTTTTCCTCCTCCTGCCTCCTGCTAGGGTATTTTATTCCCCTTCATTTCACGAAGTAGTGATGCTCCTGGTGTCGAGGTCACACAGGCAACAAGAACTGTCTACCATCAAGCAGACCTTATGCTTGTTTACCACCGAAAAAAAACAGTTGACCTAATTAATAAAATACCTTGACATAACAAACTCTGGATAACTGTCACACCTGTCAATCAGATAGTTATTTATTTAGAGTAAGGATAGCCACGCATTCTTCAAAATAAATTATATTTTTGTATAAGCTATCCTATCGGCTATTATCCTGGGGTGAAGGGGAGGCGGCCCCTGAACAGAGGTGGCCTACATACAGTTGAAACCTTATACCCTGGGATGGGCACGGCCTACCTGGCCTCCTTTAAATACACCAATAAAGATATTTTTATTGCGAAGATGACAGGCAAGCGTATACTCGAAGTATAGTAGGCGCTTACCAAAGCCTATAGGCGCTTGCAGCGCCAGGTATACTGCACGTTGCAAAAAGCCAAACAGCTACTTTCCACTCAAATTCGAGTAGAGTTTCTGGAGCAACAGCACATAACAAAAGCATATTATTCGTTTCTTCTGTAGAGTGGAGAATCTTTCTTAATGAACAATTAAGAAAGTCCTCCACTCTATATATAGTTTGCTATTTTTAATGATTATTTACTATATTTAATTTTTTTAACTTTTAAATTATAGTTAACGTGAGATAGGTACATCAACAGCAGGTACAATATAATTACATATATAAATATTATATTAATTCCATCAATGTTATACTAACACCTAAACCTAAACCTTCCTTCCAGAGTCATTATAAGTGCATTTTACCAATAACTAGTTATATTTATTTAACGTGGGTATTTCAATCAGAAATTTATTTTACCATACTATTTATTCTACATGTTTTGCAGGAGCATATAATATAAATAAATAGAACGTGTAATTTACAGTCACGCTATAATGAAGTATCTGCTATCGAAGTACGGCAGCAACAAGAGCGAGACTCTGTACCCGAGCGATGTGCGCACGCGCGCACTTGTTGACCAGGCGATGTTCTTCAACGTAGGAGTGTTCTTCATCAAGATCAGAAACATAACGGTGAGTGATTCTAAACGTTGCTCCGCTCTAATATTATAGAGTAGATTATGCTCACGGATTCACTCACGTAAAAGTTGGTTAGGTTATGTTAGTAGCAGTACTTTTTTGGATGATGTCCTTTTCTGTGCCTCTGACAATCTGTCTGCAAAATTTCATGATGTTCGGTAGAGTAGTGAAGGCTTGAAAGCGTAATAAACACACAAACTCACATTTGCATTACAATTGGTAAGGATGAAACATTTTATAAGGATGCCTGGATGTTTGTTACTTCTAACGTCCAACCGTTGAACGGATTTGGATAGAACGTGACCCTTGGCGTAACTAGAATTATATTTCAAGGCCTAGCAAAGGCCTACTTAAAACCTTTGAATTTTGAGTTGAAATCTAACATCCTCGAGTCAACCGACAATTTTGGTATCACGGCCTACTGGCGCCGCTTATATACGCTAGTGAAATGTGAACTTAGTACACAGATCAGATAGATCATATTCTAGATATTTTTATCACATAATAACACACAGGATATTTTTATCCCAGTATATCTCCCATCAAGTTCACTCACAGGTGTGGGTAATATAGTTATTACGTACGTTACGTTACGTTATTCAAAGTTATAATTTACTTTAATTTATGCATACATATACGTAGACTTGGTTTACCTGGTTGCAGGATAGACAGAATTCTGAATTTACTTGCTATGATCTATAAATAGTGTGACTGGTTAAACATTGTACATACTTAAGGACATGATAATTGATGGTCAGACAAAATGTATAAAAAAATCTGTTTAACCTGCAAAGAAAACCTTTATTAAAATTTGTATGAAATATTCATAAAATGTGGTGCACGTCGCACACAGCTGCTACCGAGGCTAATGACCTTCGGCTAAGAAAAAGACGGGCGGAGGTGCAAATTCAGAAGAGTGCGGGGTGTGGTAGTGTGGGACGGGGTCGGAGGTTTTGTTTAGCTTTGGTATATGCGCAAGAATGTCCTCACATTAAGTTTTTATTGGATAACCAGGTCAAATATTAAGTACCAATTTTTTTAGATATTTGGGTCCAGTATCGAGTATTGAATACCCTCCTTCAATATGCCCAGTCTTTCACCAATCAGCCTGTATACCCGTTTGCTACATGCCGTTCATGGCACAAGACAAGTAGGAGTGTAGTAATCGAATTAATGCTCTTTCCTTGCTTCTCTACGATGCAACATTCGGCGGCAGTGCAATTTTTCTGTGGTGTAATATTGTGTTTAAATCCTACACGTCGCTCGCGTAAAAGTAGGTTACGTTATGTTAAATAACGCTATGTAAGTTAATTGTAAAATATAGCCTATGTTACTCGGTGATAATGTAGCTTTCTAATGGTGAAAAAATTAAAATGGGTAGAGTCGTTTTTGAGTTATTCTTACAACAAACAAACAAACAAAATATCAAATCATTACCCTTTATAATATTAGTATAGATGTGATCGATTTCCATCGTATGTTCTCTTTTGTCTTTATGCTTAGCACCACTTTTCGTAAGTTTTCAATCTATTTTAATCGTATAACTGTGATAAATTGTGTAATTAATGAATCGTAAATCGTAGGTCCCTTTATAATTAATGTAGTTTGTTGAATGTAGGTACAGTGAAAAGTTGTTCGACAAGTTCTTAAGCTAATTCTATTGTTTTATGCTGTTAGAATCAAACAAAATATTTTTTTCTGTACTCGTTATTATTGCACGTATTGAGATAATTATATCATACCACTTCCACCACATCATGATGCAGGCAGTGAACAATTATCACCAACGTAGAAGTGCTTGTTTTTTTTGTGATGTCACCATCATATTATAGATATAAACATATTGTAGGCACCTTCGTCACCGTAAAACCAGTCGCGTAACGAGAGGGCAGTAGGTAACACGCATTCTTATGTATTGTATTTGTGACACGTGTATAATATAGTACGTTCATATAGTTTGGTGTTTTAATAGTACATATCCCGAACTCTTACCTATTCAGTACAGACAGTACATATACAGACTTTGGCAGTGCTATACAAGCAATCACACTACTATAACAAGACAGATCTAAACGATTTCAAAGTGTACTCGTAGTAAACGTTATAATAAGCGGAGCTGATTATTGCGATGATTTGTATTACAGGCAATCTGATATTTGTGGAAATTACCTTTTCTTGTCTTTAATATTCTTTATTTTGTGTCTGACTTTACTTTCATTGCGGTTGCCAAGACATTTCAACAATCCTCGGATTTTGTGGCGTGCCAAATTCAGTGTTTACTATGGTCACAACTACTGAACCTGCACAGCTGTGACAGTGATGGAAGTGCAAGTGGGATTAGTGCCAATTGGAAAAATACTTCCTTCATATACGCTCATCGTGGACCCTAAAACGATTTGCGTAGACGTCATAATTATATTAAGTAAGCGCTGGCAAAGATAGACGTGCTTGTAAACATTATTTAAATATTATACGAACATTATACGATTAATAAAATGTGACCTCCTTTAGTAGTCACATTGCTAAGTGATGCATTTTTGTTACCTACTTCGTGCATATTTTCGTTAGCAATGAACTCTTATATGTGAAGTGATATAATATTACACTATGGAAAGTAGTCCGTGTAATAAGTGTGGGCTAGTGCGCCTCGCGGCTTCGCCTTCCCCTAACTCTGATATCATATCAGATATCGCGTCTACATCTGAGATCCAAAAATGAATGTCATCCGTCGAGCAACAATTGAATGATGTTTGTTCCATCACCATGGATAGTAAACTCAATTCGGACCAGAAGATGGGAATTTCAAACCTGTGTCGAAAAATTGGCTATAGCACCTCGCAAATGGCAGTCCTATACCAACCGCTAAAACAGAAAGCGCTTCAAATTTCTAGCACAATAGATACCCTACAAGAGAAGTGCGATCTAACAGAACATCTTTCGGAGCTCAAGCAGACCATCCAGGATACCTATACTACTGAAAAAGTCTCTTATGCGGACATGACTAAGAAGGGATCACATAGTTTCGTCCGCTCAAATAACCTTAGCTGTGTGGCAATATATCCCCGTGACGTATTAAAGACCAGTGATGAAACGAAAAACCTTGTACAATTATTTGACCGGAGGAAATGAAGCTGCAAGTACGTAGAGTTCGCAGAACTAGAAATGGAGGAGTTATTATCAGCACAGAAACTAAACAAGACGCAGAAGTGAAGCAGGCTGTCTATCTCTTTGTCCGGTCTTACAGTTGACGAACCCGCCAAGCGTAAACCACGGATTGTGGTAGTTAGTTCGTGTACCCGCTTCTCTGTCCGAAAATTAAGTATTCAGCTGTCTCTTCGAGCAAAATATAGCCGATAAGTTCCCATCGATGGATCTGAAATAATTTTTGGCTTTAATAAAATTAAGCCACAAATCGGGCAAGAAAGATGCTCAAACCTGCAACTACATACATTATTGAGGTTCTGGCTAACATAAGAAAAGCTTTAGTCACACAGGCTAGACTTTTCATACATTGGATGTCCTGCCCCGTGAGAGATTTTACACTAGTTACAAGATGTTACAAATGCCATCAGTATGATCACGCAGCGAAATCTTGCAAAGAGGTTACCCCTACGTGTGGACATTGTGCTGAAGCTGGACATTCGATGACCGAATGTACAAAGAAGGAAGATGTGCCTAAATGTGCTTCATGCTCTCGTTTTAAGAAGCCTAGCAACCACAGGACGGGTGAAACTGATTGTCCAGCCAGAAAACAAACAGAATATAGGTACATAAACTCAGTAGATTATGAGGGAGCCTAGATCGCTGTTTATTTACATCTTTATCACTTACAGTAGTAATAGTTTTAATAATAATTTAAATAGCTTAAAAATTAGTAGTAACTTTAATAGTAGTAGTAGTGTAACAATTTTCAAAATTGTGTAATAAAGTGTCAAATAAACAACGCGATAAAATCCGTATATAGTAGTTTAATTTCAATGAATTATCTATTACTAATTGGCATTTTAAATTTCTCGCCTTATCTGTTGGCTTGACTTGTGTCAGTTACGATAAAACGCTCTCGTAAATGAAGTTAGGCAGGTTAGTAAAAGTGCTTCTTTCACATTTCGCATTTATAATATTACATACATACATACATAGATTCACGCCTGTCTCCCAGAGAGGTAGGCAGAGACTATGGATTTCCGTTTGCTACGATCCTGACACACTTCTCTGGCTTCATTCACTTTCATCACATTCCTCATACACGCCCGTCGGTTCAATGTGCTCTTAACCCGGTCTCTGTCCAGAACGCCTCCGATCTGATCGAGAAACGTTCGCCTAGGTCTTCCTCTTGCGACTATTCCATTCACACTAGCCTTTTTTTATTTATTTAATTAGGGACTTTTAACCAATCAAGGTTCATGCCAGTCCCATAGACACACTAGCCTTATAAACTTTCTTAGTCAGTCTTTAATCGTCCATTCTATCTACATGCCCAAACCAGCTTAACATACCCTTTTCTATTCTTGTCACTATATCCACTTTCATGCCGCATCTCTCTCTAATCACACTATTCCTTATTCTATCTTTCAGAGTCACACTACATATGCTTCTCAGCGCTCTTATTTCTACAGCATTTATTCCTGCTCTCGTGCTTCTTTTGCCATACCCAACTTTCACTTCCATACATAAGTGTGGGCACTAATAGTCCTCTATGAACAGCCAAACGTGCCTTTTCGGATACATTTCGACTGTTCATAAAAGCGGGTGGAGCTCCATTTACTTTATTGCCAGCAATCGTTCTCCTTTCAATATCTCTCTCATGTTTACCATCCTTTGTAAACAAAGTACCCAAATATACAAACTCTTTCACTTGCTCCACTTTTTCCCCATCAATCATAATATTACAACTAAAAATAAATCAAATAAACAAATAAAAATATTACACATCGTCACGCACTTTTCCTTTTCAAATACCATTACTTAACTCATTCATTCTTAATCCCCATTCACAATCTTTTAAATCTTTCAAACAATTGTCCATGTATAGGTTAAACAGCAATGGTGACGCTACACATCCTTGTCAAACACCATTTTCGATGCTAAACCATTCTGTGTAGGTCCCATTTATCCTAACACAAGCTCTGGAATCGTCATAACGAGATTTCAGAGCTTGCGTGACGTTGCTATTCAGTCCATACATGGACAATACTGACTAAAGTTCATTCCTCACCACTTTATCGTAAGCCTTTTCCAGATCCACGAATGCGCAATAGACCTTTTGATCTCTTGATTATAATTTTAAGTTAGGATTAAGCGACCTCCTAAAGATTTTTCTCGTATCTTCCAGCTTCCTTCAATATTCGAGGACCTGGCAGGTCCCACAGAGAAGCACAAGGAGGAGATAGACGGCTGCTACAGCGTGTGCGAGGCCTGGCTCAAAAACCGCAAGTTCATCGCAGCGGACCACCTCACCATTGGCGACTTGTCCGTAGGAGCCACTGCCTTTGCTATCCAGCATATTCACAAGTTGGATGCCAAAAAGTAAGCTAATTATCTGAACTAGTGTTCGTGATCGACATCAGACCATAGCTTTTATTGAAAATTTGTGGAAAACATTCATCAACAAGATTTTGCGCGCGGCTTTCATTTTGTGATAAAATTTATATCCCTCAGGAACAGTATGTTTTGCCTGGATGAAAGGTATGTTCCTATGTCCGTTTCTGTATCTCTTACATGTATGTAAAATTTAATGGTGATCGGTGGAGTAGTTATGGCGTGAAAGGGTAACACTCAAATAATTTCAAATTCGCATTTATGTATAATAATATAAGATAATTAAGATATATATATTTTCCAACATTTCATATTTCTTCTCTTTTACATTCGTTCTTTGTACACAATTCGAAACACACATTTGAAAATATCGGACACTAACTTTATTATACAGGTACTTATATAAATAGGTAATGACAATAAATCCCATCATTAAAAACAAAACAAATAGAAACATATTAATTAACTGTTTCTTTGGTTTGAACTGTCTTGTATTTACCTATTTATATATCTAAATATTTGAGTATTACCTACTGGTATCAAATAATTATAGTAGCAATGCGCGATTGAGCCAAAAGTCGAATTTTTTAGTTATACATATATGTATATTTTGACGTTCATAAGCGTTACTTTGTGACCTAAATGAAGAAATGATTTTTGACTTTGACATTATACAAGCTTGGATTCAAAGGTATATATAATCATAATTATAGTTTTCGAATACGTTTGGTATCAGTAGCAAAAGTAGAAATAAAAACTGTAATTTTGAATTATTAATGCGAAAGATGTGTCACGTCACGTGTTTGATTAATTAATAACCATGACATCATTTTACCATAAATAATTGCAGTACTCGTTGTGTACCTAGCTACTCATTATAATATTATAATTGCATTATATTATGCAGTATCTTCTCATTATATAATATTAGTAATTACCGTAATTTATCAGATTGCTCGGCAAAATCTTCTGTCATCTGTAAATACAAAAATGCATAATAACAGACTAACGTATATAACGGTATTATATAATATACATTGCATATTTACATATGTTATTTCACCGTTTATTAACTACATTGCAAATCATTGGTTCAAAGGAGAGGAGATGAAATTTGGACATTCCACCAAAATATTTATATTTGATAGGCACTTCGTATTCGGACTTGTTCAGCATCGTATATAAAAAGATCTTTATTTTATGCCTTTTGCACGATAGGGAATAATACTTGTATTGCAAGGAACCTTATAAATATGGGAATAACGGACACTAGGAATACATACCAATGTAGTCTTGCCATATAAACCCGTGTGAGGATCGTATGCGGCGCGGCAAGATTTATTGGTATTGCCCTGTACTCTTTGCTACTTACATATTTTGACGTTCATAGGTGTTACTTTGTGACCTAAATGAATAATGATTTTTGACTCAATTTTCAAGTTTCTTGCCTGTTTCTTCTCATGAAAGCCCTACTCCTCGAACAGGTTTTTTCAATGCTACATTTTTATTTCCTTTTAATTATTATATTTTATTGGTATAGCTTTTCTTATATACCTAGTTAATTGACGTGTCCAAGAATTGTACGCACATTTTTATGCAAATAAAGATTTTTGACTTTGACGTTGAAAGGCCTTATTTTATGAATACACAAGAAGCGATGCCTACTTGACCCTGCTTAATAAATGTTTGTTATATTTCAGATTCCCCCGCACCGCTGCGTGGTTGTCACGACTGGGACAAGAAAAGTTTTTCCAATCGATCGTTGTACCCGGTACAGCAATTTTTGAACAACTTCTGAACGAATGCTGGGAGAAAAATAAACAGAAATAATTATTAATATGTAACAATGATTCACAACTGAATATACTAGTGGTCTATTAGTGTCTTCATTCTTGTTTTTTAGTTTTAATTCCCGCATTCAATATACATATTAGCCAAGCCATTAATTAGCATATTCTCAAATAAATGTCATACTTATCTGTGCGCCCAGTCTATACTAATATTATAAAGCTGAAGAGTTTGTTTGTTTGTTTGGTTGAACGCGCATCTCAGGAACTACTGGTTCGAACTGAAAAATCTTTTAGTGTTGGATAGTATATTTATCGAGGAAGGCTATAGGCTATATAACATCACGTTATGACCCACGGGGCGGGGCAGTAACTATAAACGCGGGTGAAACCGCGGGCACGTCTAGTATGCTTATAAAGTGGGACAAAGATTTCTTTTAAGTTTGGATTATTATGGTTAGCACAAATGACTCAATCAAGTCAATATTCATGTTGACTGAAGTATTCTAACTATAATATTATTAGATTCTGCCCGCGGCTTCGAACGCGTAAATGTAGGTTAGTTTAAATTAGTAACAGGACTTTTCCTGGTAGAAAGGTACACACAGCGACACTCCAACCTAGACTGTTTGGACTTTGAACTGTTAGAAATTGAACGCTGCGAATCGTGTGAGAGAGTGCGTTATATTTTTGTTATTTTGTCTTATTCGCGCTGAACGGGACGCGACGCTCTATCCTTACCATAACATCGACATCACTATGCACTGTCCCTTTCCAACAATTCTCTATTTTGTATGAAGCGTAGTTATTTGTATATGGGGTGTATAACTTGGTGTGTAGCCGTGTGTACAAACAAAATTATTAGTTAGGATAAATGCGAATGTGACTTCGTTTGTTTGTTACGCTTTCACTTCTTAATTACTGATAATCATGTCATTACCCATACACGTTGTCAGGGGTACAGAAAAGGACATATGGTACCTTTCATACAGAGAACAGTACTGTTCTTAAGCGAGTGAATCTGCGGGGAAAAGTAATAATAAGTTAATTATTTCACACCATATCGGTAAAAGAACACATCGTGAGGAGACCTCTATGGCTGAGAGATCTCCATAATGTTTTCGAAGATAGAAGAATCGAAGAGCGTGGCTGACTACGACCTAACCCTTGTCACACTGAGAAGAGGCCCGTGCCCAGCAGTGGGACAGTCTAATACAAGGCTGCTATTTTTTGCTACCCTAGACAAAGAACCTTTAGACAAACCCATAACGTAGCCGCGCATGAAACAGCGATAGTTTTTGTAATGTAACGTTTTGTTTGTTGATATAGTATGTGGCGGTTACTGTTCATCTGTTGTAATAACTCACATACTGATAGGTCCTGTGAGAATACCAGTGTTGCAGTTTCAACTGCAACAATAGCTGACGCAGGTACCTAATTTGGTATCCATACTATATATACTGTTCTGTATATATTTCTATTTTATTGTATTGTGAAAAGAAGATACAAATAAAAATCTTTTCTTTCTTTTTTTCATATGCCATCGTAGAGTCAACGATATACACTAATCACATTACTAATGAAGTCTTTTTCTCATATACAAGGTGGCGCAAATGTTATCACATTAATTGATACCACATACACTACATGGTATTCTTTGACGATTTACAAATTATGAACCAAATTTACTTATTCAGTAGTTTAGCCACAGGAATTGTTTTTTATTACATAATTTATAAATATTAGAACATGTAATGCAGAGATAACGTACTTAGGTGTCAAAGACCTTAAGCAGCAATATTAAAAAACCGTTGTATTGTATTATCGGGTTCGGGCATTTCCGGTAGCGAGTTGGCAAAGACGATTCGGAACGACTCGGAACCTATGACTGTTAGCCAGCTGGGAACAGCGCACGATGGTGTTCCAATTTGTGTCTAATTTTATTTTATTTACTTTGTTCAAAAATATCTAAAAAAAAACAAATGGTTTCATAGCTATCTCTCAAATAGGTCACAGTATGTGGAAGTACGTAGAGAAGATGGCACGGTGATATCATCGACCCCATTAAATGTGACGAGGGGAGTACCACAGGGGTCAATATTGGGACCATTAATTTTTATTTTATACACAGCAGATATTACCACATATTTACAACACTGCAAGTTCCACATGTACGCAGATGACACACAGATGTATATGTCTTTTAAGCCTAGTGACACTCTCGCAGCAATAGCAAAAATCACTGATGACCTGGCAAGAGTGGTTAAATGGTCTAGGGAATACTCACTGATATTAAACCCACTCAAGTCAAAATTAATGATACTGGGGAGTAAGAGGCAACTTCAGATAATTTTGGAATATGCTCCTACAATCACTTTAAACGGTCAAATAATTGAAAGAGTTGAAGAAATCACTAATTTGGGGTTGGTGATGGATTCAAGGCTACAGTTTGTGGGACACATAAATAAAATTGTCAGGAATTGCTTCTATAGGTTAAAGGTTCTCTACAACATATGTGACTATCTCAGTACAAATTTGAGAAAAAACCTTGTAAACAGTCTCATACTATCTAGATTTAATTATTGTGATGTAGTTTATGGTCCATGTCTGCTGGCTAGAACTAGGAACCTAATAGAAAGAATGCAAAATGCATGTGCTCGCTATTGCTTCAAGATACCAGAGAGATCATGAACACCATACATAAATGAGAACAATATATTGAAAATGGAAGCCAGGAGAAAATTACATCTAGCCAGCTTACTTTTTGGTTTAATGAAAAGCCAAAATCCTACATACCTATATGAAAAAATGGACTGGAGGCATGATCATTGTTCATATTCCATTAGAACCTCAAACAGTGCATTGTCCATACCAAAACATAATGTAGTCAGTGACAAAGTGTTGGAATGATTTGCCACCGCCTATAAGGGACCTGAAAACCAAATATAGTTTTAAATCAAAATACAAAACTTTATTAATATTAATGCAAAAGCAACAAACACAGGCATCAGTACCTTGAAGGCTATGGCCCCTCTGCCTGGTAGATCATCCCAGTGGTTCTGCTACTTTGCCTAAGGCTGTCACTCCATACAATTAATGTTATTATCTAATAATAATAATAATATAATAATAATATTCTTTCACATACACACAACACCATCTAGCCCAAACTAAGCAGAGCTTGTAATATGGATACTAGACAATGGATAAACATACATATATACCTTTTTTTTGTAAATACATACATATTATACATAGAAACACCCAGACCAAGACAAACATCTATGTTCATGCACACAAATAATATAATATTTAATTTTTTTTTTTTTAATATTTTTCTACCACCTACACACAACACCATCTAGCCCAAACTAAGCAGAGCTTGTACTATGGGTTCTAGACAATGGATAAACATACATAGATACTTTTTTTTTGTATATATATATATATTATACATAGAAACACCCAGACCAAGACAAACATCCATGTTCATGCACACAAATGTTTGACTTGTGCGGGAATCGAACCCGCGACCTCAGGCGTGGCAGTCAGTTACACTAACCACTACGCCATCGAGTCGTCAATATACATGTAATCGTTGATATACATGTAAAACGTTATGATGGTTGGGGTGTAGAATGCATTTGAGATGGGGAATCTGAAATCAATTATTAATAGGTATTGGTTATGGTTAGCATAGGCCAAGTATATCATGTAGCACGATTCTTTGTCTTTTTTAGTTTTATCATTGAGTTTGTACTGTTTTGTTGTCTTTTTAAATTTTAATTTTTTTTCTCATTTTTTTATTTATAGTTGTGGACGTCGCCGACTACGTCAAGTGACACGACACTCGTGGTTGGAACTGAAAATCAGTACTGGGGTGGGTTATGCCCAACTCAGTGTATGCGGAGTATCCATCCAGATTTCTTAAACACGACGTATCTTTCGCTAATAACTTTGATTAAGTATTATTGTAACTTATTCTTATAATATTAGGACAAATAAGTCTTGAACATAACCTGCTGCCAAACCATGCATTTGATAGTTGACACGTGGTGAACGCCACGCAGCTAGTACCTACACGTTGCCTGAGGCACAGATTAAAAAACTTAAATCCTGCAATCTCCATGAAGGTATAGACAAACAATGGTTATCTATATCTTTCGGCAATCTCGTAGCGTAAGCGGGTGGCACCACAGATAATTAATAAATATTGGTGGCACATTTGAAAAAATGTACATATTTACCATATTTATGTAAAATATAGCATGTGAAAGCATTCGTGTTTTTTTAGAAATAAAAATATGTTTTCTTTCTTTCTTCTATTTCTTAATTTCTGCGAAAATAGGTTTTTTGGTTTATGTTAACCGTTTTTTATCAACCAGCTTAAGGCAGTATATCATTTAATGTAATAACTGACAACATTTACGCTATCTTGTATACCCGAAATCTATCTCAACAATCGCTGCACTTCTAACTCATACCTATTATAAATGCGAATGTGAGTTTGTTTGTTACGATTTCACGCCGTAACTACTTGACCGATTATGGTAAAATTTCGCATGTATAAGTACACGTTGTCAGGGGTCATCCAAGGAAAAGTACTGTTCCTGAAGGATAGAAATGTACTAAGTCTAGATTAACGCGAGCGTAATCGCGTGAGAATCTAGTCGTTTTATAAAGATGAAATAATACGTCGAAACTGAAGCGTGTTTGGCGAAACAGCGAAACTGAATGAGAAGGTGCAATGTTTTGTCTCCATTTTCTTACTGAGGTCTAAGGTCGCAATTGGCAAAGACAGTACTAGATCAGTGTCCTTTATCATAAATTTCGCCTAAGATGGACAATGACGTTCCAGTTCTTGGACGACGTAACTTATCATTTACGCAAAGCATTTAAATCCTCCACGTTTCCAAATATATAAGTACTGGCATAGTGTTACATATTTACATAATGCAGTGGACCGCTCAGCGATATTTGAGGCTGACGTGATAATACCTTTAAAAAGTTTCCTCATCCGTCAAAAGTATCAAAACAAAGAGAGAGAATAAGGAAGCAAAATAATCTCATATCATTTGCAGTCCTTCATCCTATTCGACCAAGTAACCAACATGATATTACCCTCTTGTTTAGCCTCTTTAACAATCAAAACGTAATTTATAACAACTTTATATTTCAATAGATTAATATATGAAGTTGCTTAAATAAATACAAATTATTCAGAACAATTTACATATATCTAGTAACAATAATGATAAATAAGTAAGTATAATAAAATATTTATAGAAAATGTAGTAGGTAATAAATTTAAATTATAATTTAACTGCTAGATAACCAGGAGTAACATAAGCTAAAATATATAATATCACGCTACGAGCTACGGGGGCCGAGCACTAATCCAGTAATCATTAACGTGAACAGGACTTTATATATAACAGAACTTTATTTTGAACGAATAGAGTACCTACATTAACATTACATGCTCTGAATAAAAAGTATTATTTATGTTACCATATTTTTGTTGATGCTAGTAACATCTTATAAATATTCATTTTTAAGGAACGTCTTAACCGGATCTTTACAATATATTTCTACATTAAGATAGATAAACAATTGATTTTATTCAATTTAGGGAATCTCTATAACATTGTTTTAAGTAAACAATTAAATAAACCCTGTAAAAGTCGACATAGGTCAAATAAGTATTTTCAGGTACTTATTTGCCTAATAGTAGGTAAACTACATTTACCTGAAATGACGTACAATACTTTATTATAAAATACGGTTGGCAACCCTAAACGTGAATGATTAGCTGCCAGTCTATAGGTACTAAGTTTAGGTACTAATAATATAGGGAAGAAAGAAAATGTCCTTTATACGTATTGTTTTAACTGTTTATTTGTATATTGTAGATAGAACATGAACTAAATACAATTATTTTAGTCACTTCCACGATTCACTGACATAAATCTACTTTTCTACCATTTTATCACATCGATAATGCTTCTACTTTATTTTCAATGACGTCTTATGACAGGACAAAAGTACTAATCCACCTATATCTAATTTCTTTTTAGACAAAGCCTATATAACATGAGAATAAAGCTTGCTAATGGGAAAATATTTTAAATCAATCTAGTGGTATTATTTGAGTTTATTCATTTTAAACAAATAAAAACCTTTCCCCTATAGATAATTAATGTAAAGTAATCACTGAGTAAACATAAATTAGCGACATCTATAGTATAGCTACAAAGCTATGACAATGGTTGCTTTAATATTAGTTGTTCTCGCTAGATGACACTGCATGGAGCCGTACCAAAGATTTTAGATTATTAAAACTCTGCATTATGATATAAAAAAAAAAACATTATCTTTTTGTAAATTAATATCACAATTATTTTACGATTTAAAGATTGTTATGATTGTATCATCAACGACATCTGTTGTTCCTTTGTAAAAACGTTACTTTGACATCTTATTAAAGCGCCATCTATGTGTTTATAAGAAAACTTCCAAGTTATTTATGCATTGACCTTGCTTTGCAACTTTCGAACTTAGAACGTTGGAACAACGACATTCGCCGGAATCGGAATTTGAATGGTATGGGCAGGCTCGGCTCGAGTCTCAACGGAACGGCAGAAACGTGTACGGCGAAGTGCGGTCGACTCGTCGATGCGCAGCTGTCCGCGCGCTTGTCAATTTTTAGTTTTTCCGAAACGCGTGTGTAAATAAACAAATTATTACTTTTCATTGCGAATTATAATGAAGTGTTACTAAAGTTTGTTTATCAATCGTGTCGATTCAAAGTGGAGCGTTTTAAATGAATCCGTAACCGCTTCTCGCAATGACAAGGGAGAGCACTCAGTTACCTTTTGAGAAACCGGAGGCATTAAAATGTTTCATGTGGTCTAATTGATGCCATTTTTTACATAAATAAGTGTATACGTTGATTTTAAGGACTATTGTGAATCGTTTAGTGACTTTGAAGTTTATAACCGTCTTTTCGACTCGGTCGATAGTCGTCTACACGTTTTAAAAATGAGTGTTTTGAGTGGTTTTAACAAGGCTGACATCAAGACAGCGAGTGATGGACTGCTGGAGCTGCCCGAAGAGCGGCTCCGCAGCATCATGCGGAAGGAGCCCATCACAGACGTTTACCACGTCGAACAGACACCCTTTGCAAGGTGAATACAACTTAACAACTCTGGAACTACCTGCTTGTAGACAATAAGTGTTCTTTTTTTGTTCACTCATGAACGTAGTAAAGGACGTAAGCAAAGGAACAAATAAAACACGTTGTTTTTGCTTGCATAGTTTTATCTCTTGATAGATTGATTCCACACTTCCCACACAGCTGTCAAAGTTGGTAAAACTATTTGCAAACTTTTTTGCGTTAGATAATATTACAGACTTCATTAGTCCTCAACAAGTAAGGTTTCAAGGGCACAAATATTGAATGTTTAACAATTATGTGAAGATCATTTGATACTTTATGAACAATATACTTGCATTAAGTCTTGTTTTCTCAGCCATAAGTAGTCTCATATGACCATATTAGTATGTCATAGAACCACAACAGACATTGGTTGAATATTGGCTACTTACCTATGATTAGTGCAATTTATATAATGTTCCAATATGGCTGCAAAATGGTAAATTTAATAATATAGACTTGAGCTTATCACAGTTTTATAGATAAAGATGACTGATGAGTGTTTAGGTATAAGATAATTTTGATAAGAGGTGTTTATGCCATATAGGAAGAATTAAAATACCACTTTTATAGGCAAAAACATGTGACAGACTTACTTTTATCTCTTGGTTTAATCATTTTGTGTTATCTTTATTATACACACACTAAGTGCTCTGTTCTAAAACAACCTGAGCAGTTAATAACAGAATCATAAATCTTTGTTTTCACTTTCTATTGAGCAAATTCTATTCATATGATTGCTTATTTGATCTTATTATTTTTTCCCTTTATTATATATTAGTCCAATTATATTATTTACCCAAAACATTAAATTTTATCACAGAGTAATAAAATTCACTTCCTTCTTAGCAACACTTAAAATAATAAGAACCAAGACTAAAAGTAATTAGGTACCTATCTAATTAAAAATAAATAATATTAATTTTACCTAAGTTACCTTTTCAAGAAATATGTGCTTAGATGTATGCATAATACAAAGTTGTTCATTACCTTGTGTTGTTATACCTACCTAGTAATGTTTCAACCACCTTGCAAGTAAACAACAATACCTAAATTATTTTAATAACTTAGTAATTAGTTAAAACTCTTTCATGTCAAAGCAACCAACTAATACAAACAAACATTCATAATATTTAGATACAAATTATGAAAATAGAGTACACCAACTAGATGTTTACAAACCATTCATAAAACAATTTAAACAATACACAAACATAGTTTTGGAACATCATCTACCTTGTCTATTGTTAGGTAAAAGTGTCCAAATGTCATTTGAAGTAAACATTAATAGACATCATAGTTGTCCAAACCGTAATACGATAGCAACGTGACATCATTAGTGAATCAATCACCCCGCAGTGCGTATGCGCCGCGCATGCAGAAGTATGTCGGCATTGTACTCAAATGTCGACGGAACGCGGCCGTCGCGCGTCGCGGCGACATGTCCGACAACTTTTCCCGTCGTCGCTTACCGCCATCTTCCTGTGCCGCTTGCGCTGACGCAGCCTGTGCTTTAAACCTTTCATACAGCAATTAATAAATTCCAAAACTTGGTAATTAGCATTCACTCCTGGAAATGTCTCTCGTATCTAGTGTAGCAAGGTATCCAAGTCATATTTGTTTATAGAACCAGTTTTCACGTCCTTGTCTCTTCACTACATCAAAGTCTTTTAGTCAACGAAGATCGAAAGAGTCATCATACTCCGCTATTTACCATTAAATAAGTCACAGCAAGTGATTTCAATCCATCGGCAGAGAGTTAGCCGGTAATTTCAGCTGTACTTGCCAAAAAAGCAATTTATTTAGAAATAGTGAAATAACTTGAACAGGATTGTTAATATCTCGAGGATGTTTTGCTTAAGATTTATAATCAGCTGTTTGAAGCCAGGCTCATTGTGTACTTACAAATTAAGTACCCTTAGTAAAAGGTGATGTTATTCTATCGAAAAAAGAAACTATATTAGATAGCTGCAGTAGTGACTAGAGCGCAGTTGATCTTTGCCAAATAGTTCCTATATCTTATACCGCCATTAAGCTAAAAGCAGTTCTAATTACGAATTCAGTGATCAAGTATATATTATTACTTAATTATGACGCCACCCACGCGTAATCGATGTTGTGGTCTAGTTGTAATCCGACCACTACAATATGAATGTTGACTGTTTATAATATTACATTTTCTTATGTCCAATCTTCGTAAAACCACTGTTTATGGATCTCAAATAAACACACCGAGCGCCGTCAGATGATAAATTGACTACACTTTTATAACAGATAACAGGATCTCACCCATTTATGTGAAGTTTACCTTCACTTTGCCACTGCGATGCTCTAATTATCCCGCTAGGGGCGGTACTAGCGCAATGAGTTAAATTAAATAACATAATAGTATGAATCTCGAAACCATCATCAGTTGTTCTATATTTAATATCCTATTATTTTTTTCACACATTTATTTTTTTAAACAAACGGGGTCATTAAAAGTTTCGTGTAAAAATAAACTTCTCACGATTGCATTGAACTGCGAGAATTACGTTTATCAATTACTACGCTAATTTTGCTTTACACGAAACCTAGTTAGGAAAGCTATTGTAAATAGGTTAAGCTGTTAGCTTTTACAGGTAAATTGTAATTTAGGCAACGTTATCTGTATCTTATCTATCAGGTAGCTTACCCAGTTACCGGTTATCTGTGCTACAAATTGCATTATGGCCGTAAATGCTCTTTCGTAGTGTTGTACCTGTTACAGGCAATTAGAGTAGAAATGTTTAACGATCATTCGAAACTTGAATAAATGATATTCATAACGAATACTGTGGATAATTGCACTTACTAATTAGGTAATAGAACTATTGTTGAAGCGCTGTTTAGTATTTGGGTCGCTTTGATATATTGCTTAATTTTAGAAATTATTGTTCAAATTACTCGGTAGTTGGAAGTATACCGCTAAAATTCGATTACTTTTAATAAATCGGCAAATTGTGTTTTTTTATTTTATAAACTTGGTGGATTGTATGACTATTAGTTTAGTTCACGCGTTTAAATTTGTGAATGCTTATACTAAGAGTGGTTTCAAGTCGAAAGTATATCGAATAGCACTTAAACTTTGATGAGGAAGTTAGTTTGGGTTAACTGTAGGGTAGGACCGAGTTCGATTTACGGGTCGAACAAAATAGTTTTATGTTCTTATACATACTGCGGCTCTGTGCGGTTAATGTCAAAAGCTTCTCTTTACTAAGTATAAACTTAAGTTACATCAATTTGGACGTCACACACTGATTATCTCTCTGGCAATGCTATAAATATAATCACAAAGAGTGGTCTATCGTCTAAGTAAGGTTATGACGTATAAAAAGTTTGAATAAAGAATACCTACGTGCTGCACTGTCTGTGGTTACGATAAAAGCGACGACGTGATTATATCAAGTTCAATATACAGTACTATGGTACGTCATCAAATTCATCTATGTTTTGCTTTATTGTACTGGTTAATCGTTTATATCATTAAAATCTATACTAGTATTTAAATACATGCGAACGTAACTCTGTCTGTCACATTCTCCGCTAATGTTACTCTTAAGGCACTTATTTATTTGTGTAGATTACGGTTATTGAATGATTAATTCAGCGCTATTGTTCTTTTATCATTGTGCACGCAAATAATGAAGCAACCATGAACGGCGGCACACTCGTGCTTTGCCAGCCTTCCAAAATAGAACTTGTTTGCTGCCAACACAAGGGGTAAAGAATCGTACTGACCTCTACTGACAGCAAACCATCTCCTTAAGAAGGTTGCTTACCCACGATTTTCTGTATAGCAATAAAAAAACATTGACAATACATGCATGCATGCAAGTTTCTAAAAATGAATTAGTGAATTATTTATATTAATCAATGTGATGCATTTAATATGCTAATTTAATGTGCTTTTATTCGTTAAAGTAATTTTCTCTTAAAGGTATGGTGACCGTCGTTCAGCATAAACGAGTCACGCGCTGCGTTATTAAGTTACTTGTATATTAGCTTTATATACTCTTGTGCCCAGACATTATTTCTCTAGGGTTGATGGTTCTGTCAAGTGACATTTATTTTATCCGTGTTATTTTGACGTTCCTACGTGTTATTTTGATGTTCCTACGTGTTATTTTGATGTTCCTACGTGTTATTTTGACGTTCCTACGTGTTATTTTGACGTTCCTACGTGTTATTTTGACGTTCCTACGTGTTATTTTGATGTTCCTACGTGTTATTTTGACGTTCCTACGTGTTATTTTGACTTTCCTACGTGTTATTTTGACGTTCCTACGTGTTATTTTGACGATCATTCTTTTTACTATTACGTTCATAAATGTAATTTTGTGACCTAAATTAATAAAGATTTCGACTTTGTTGAGTATAAAAACGTTTTTTGACAAGTATATTTTAGGTTATATTGTCTTACGTTTACGCGAATGCTACACATTGTATTTTAAATGATGTAATAAAAGTGTTATAAAATGAACAACGCAACAAAATCCTTATAAAGTAATTTAATTTTAATATTTTAGGTTAGTTAGCTATATGTTTATACTAGGTTTGTTGTCTTGTCAAATTATTTAGCGAAATGTGAGTTTTGAAATTTTCATTGATAGTGTAAATGTTGTTTTGAAATTAAAGGGTCGCATGTATAAGGCGGTTATAAGGTCCTGTCTTACTTTATGGAGCTGAGTGTTGGGCTACTAAGAAGACGATGAGAAACGATTGCATGTAGCAGAGATGAGAATGTTACGATGGATGTGTGGAGTGACGAGAATGGACAGAATTAGGAATGAATACGAAGGAGGTAGTCTGAAAGTGGTGCCCGTAGTTGAGAAGGTGAAAGGAAATCGTTTGGCTTGGTTTGGACATGTTTTGCGAAGAGATGATACGTATGTAGGTAAGCAAATTATGGATATGAGGGTAGAGGGACGAAAAGGGAGAGGAAGGGCAAGGAAAAGATGGATGGACTGTGTGAGGATGGATATGAAAGGAAAAGGGGTAAATTATCAGATGACGGGTGACAGAGAAGCATGGAAGCGAATGACATACTTCGCCGACCCCAAATAAATTGGGACCAGGGCAAGAGAATGATGAGTGTAAATGTTTTTTTAAGTATTGTTTTGAAGACCGAGGACAAACTACAGCATACTGATTTTAAGAATATGAGATAACACATTATGAAATCGGTAACCATATTATTAAACATACCGCATCATGGCATGCCAATAAGAGTAGAGGATTATGTCATCAGTATGACCATTAGACGTCTACTGCTCAACTAACAAACGATAATACTTAACCTTATTGGATGTTAATATAAATATTATTATACATAATAATAAGTGTTTAACTGTCTAACGCATTGGATATAAAAGTAATTCTTTTTCTTTGAATACTGGATTCTCCAAGCGGGGCGTAATAAGCACCTCCTGAGGCCTTCAAAGTAGAGACGTCGGCACACCTCGACCACATCACGTTAGGACTTGGTATGGAGGGCTCTGCTCGTGGATATTATGCTTACCATCAGGCTGAGTGTAGTCATTTTGAGAGACAATAATAAAAAGATATGAGAAGCAAATCTTGGAAATGGTTTTCTTTATATTCTGAGGTCATATTTATTATACGGAATGAAATAATATTGTTGTTTTTTAATGCGCTTAATAAGCAATTTAATAGCACTTAGGTCACTAGTATACGATACTAAACTACAGGCGGTGCTTCATCCTTTTCTGTCATACGTTATTCAAGATTCGAGTGAAGAAGACGAAATGTAATAGTTATAAACAGTTGTACGTTTATTAATAGAGGGGTAACAGTATAATACCGGCTCGTTAATTGTACACTTTTTACAATGATTTCTGTTCTCTAGCACCCTTCGAAGCCGGTATAACTCGTTCTGACTTTACTGGCTGCTAACAATTTCCCCTTAAAGCTTTTCATGTGCGCGCGAAATTATTGTATGTTACTGTAAAGGAACACGTCGAGGTCACCAATGTGGAGGAACAGGGTGTGATGTCCCTCCAACACAAAGGGAGGATTTTCCGACCAGGCTGGATGATCGTGCCTGGCGAGCCGCGGTCCGACGGTTGATGTCGGGAGCTTGTATATATTATATACTTAGTCGCTGTGTAAACTCCACTTGTGCTATGCAGAATAGTATGACGTCATGTTAAGCGCGATTGTATCTCCATCTGTTAGATGTAGGCGGAACTTCTTCGTCTCGTGTGGAGTCGCCACATTACGAATACATACGTTCATATATATAATACGTAATGGGTATTTAACGCGATCATGCATAATGTTTACCTTTTTTGTGCTTGAAGTTTCCACCAGGTTACACCGGCCGTGGTCACAAGCTGGTGCTGCGAAGCTTGTGACCATGGCCGGTGTAACCTAGTCGAAACGTCAAGCATAAAAAAGGTAAACATTATGTATGATCGCGTTATTACCCGTTACGTATTATATACATATATAATATATCATGCAAGGCCAAAGTTTAAAAGTTACATACGTTCATTTCATTTCATTTATTTTATATGTAATATTGTTAGATTTTAAATATTTGTTGTCCAAGAACACGAGTATATACCCCATATTCTGATAAGCCTTATAGGTACGTAGTGATAAGCATGAGTTATATTATTCCAAGGAGGTTGAATAGGTAAACATATCAATTGTTCGAATTTTAAATATTACTGTAACTTGATTGCCGCAGCCCTGCTATTTGGCCAACCAACAATAAATACGTTCGTATTTTAAAATTTCTATGAGCAAACTCGTTTACACACACATATACATATGTATGTTCATGTATGCGTAAATCATTCCATGTGTGCAGAATAAACACTCCACAAATAAAATGCAAAAATGATATCCCACATAACCACGTGTTTCGTCTTGTGGCCGTTTTTATCGTAGATTTCCGCAGATGTCAACTTGCTTCTAAGTGTACGTGCACTCAGTTGGTCAGCCTACTGATTGTCGCACATGTATGTATACTGACTACCTACTTATGTATGCAGTAACTTGTATTACAACAGGGGACCAACCACTACCTGAGATTTGACAAACCACAGATTCTCGCTAAAGAACACAGATTCCTACCGAGGATGCTTCGCGAGGCTATTGAAATAAAAATACATCCTAATTTCAATAGAGAAAATGGTTGGAATGTACCACCAGCTTGGGATCCAGTCATTCAAATAATCAAACCCAAGAAGAAGCAAACCACAGCTAGACTTCATGATACTCTGAGCTCATTCTGCGTAAATAGAAACACCAATGATTAACCGGTCGTATACCGCCGGCTCGCATACCAGCCGGCAGATTTGTACCCGTCGTAGGCCGGTGGCTCGCATGCGAGCCACCAAATTGGTTTTACGTTAGCTTAAGCTAAAGCGAAGGCGGCGCGCGGCGTTTTGGCGCCAATTTGGTGGCTCGCATGCGAGCCACCGGCCTACGACGGGTACAAATCTGCCGGCTGGTATACGAGCCGGCGGTATACGACCGGTTAAATTATGTTCGGGTAATTTTAAAATAACGACACTGGAACATTGAGACAACTACCATCTTAGTCTCCCCGTGACCATGGCTGCTGAAAAGCAACCGAAACGTCGGGGAAAGTGTAAACTTAAATATAAATAGTTTTAATAAATTAATTAGCTTAAAAATTAGTAAAGTTCAATAGTATCTAGTAGTAGTGTAACAGTTTCAAAATTTTGTAATAAAGTGTAAAATAAATAACGCGATAAAATCCGTATATATAGTAGTTTAATTTCAATGAATAACATTCGCGTAAACAGAAGACAATATTTTGTATTACATACGATAGAATTTATTGGGTGTAGCGCAATGACGTCAGCATCGCGGACATATTTGTTCAACGGTTAAGTTCCAATTGTAAACTGGTAATAAATATTTATATCTATGTATATAGATAACGATATTTTTATTGGGCAATGCGAACGTACTATTAAATTAATTTGATTATTTTCATGTACATAAGTAAATGGAACATTAGTATAGTGGGTTGACTGTTGGACTGTCTAGGGGCTCCTGGTTCACAGTGAGATTTGAACCCACAAATCTCGGCATATCGGCATAGTCGATACGGTCATTTCAATCCGTGCAATCCAATTTATACTCATATTAATAGTTAATTTAGATATAGGTAAGGAAAGCGGCTCGTCTAATAGTTTTCCCATAATGTTCTTAAAGATATGTAGAGGCTGCTCATCTGCACTTTGACGCCGTAGCAGACATTGACCCAGACCCCACTACCTACGACCCGAGCCCAGCAGCGGGATAATTTATTAACAAGGCCGATATTGCCGATGCTTAAGGCAAAACATTGTATAATTCGCAAATAGTTGTTTCGTTCCTTGTTGTTCTTTGTGTCTTTGTTTGAATGTAAGTAAAGATCTCTGCAACACAGGATTGACAACACGTTCGGTAATTGTCTTTGAAAAAGAAAGAAAATATAAATGTCAAATGTTCTATGTATCTGTTATTTAAAATGTATGTAAATGAAGTTTTTAAAAATAATGGCAGACTTGTTTTAATGTAATGTCACTTGGGGTCGGCTTTTCTGGTCTAACCGGATTTGACTGGATATCAGTTTTTACACGGACCGGCTGCCACCTGACCTCCGCAACCCGAAGGCTAACGATACCCTAAGGCTAGACCAGTGTCAGGATATTAGAGGGTACTGACTTTCCCAATAACGACTGCCATAGATGTTCATGGCAGCCGGGACCAACGGCTTAACGTGCTCTCCGAGGCACGGAGCAGGCGATAATTGTCAATCAATACGCACATAATTTCGAAAAGTCATATAACTTCCGAAAGTCAGAGGTGCGCGACGTGGGTTCGAACCCGAGACCCTTTGCATTGCAGTCTGTTGGTCTCCCCACTGAGCTATCGCTGCTCTTTTTTAATTTAATGTGTTGCTGCCAATTATATGCCATTTCTTTCTTCTCTTTTCTTTTTAAAAGACTACACTAGAAATAATTCCTATACCGCGGGGCACTTTACAAACATTTAAACAACGGACACAAAGAACACCTAGACTCGGAACAACCATTTGTGAACCACACAAATTTTTGTCCCGTGTGGGATTCGAACCCACAACACTCGGTGCATAGGCGAACTCTTAAACCACTATGCCATTTTAAAGGACTACATCCGTTAATTTTATATATATATATAAATGCTGTCATTCTGCACCTTAATATTCTTTGACAATCTCCGCGTAAGTTTCCATTGCGCCGTCGAATTCACAATGATCATTACCAAGAATTGTTTGTTCTTATTATCAGCGCCATAATTGCGCAGAATTGATTTTAATTACCATCAGAACATCATCGTTTAGTGTTGATTATTAGATTCACGTATGTTTTCGTTGTGAAGTGTGAATATAATGATAATAATATGCTATCACATACACACAACACCATCTATCCCAAACTAAGCAGAGCTTGTACTATGGGTACTAGACAATGCATAAACATACATATATTATACTTTTTTTTTGTAAATACATACATATTATACATACAAACACCCAGACCAAGACAAACATCCATATTCATGCACACGAATGTTTGACTTGTGCGGGAATCGAACCCGCCACATCAGGCGTGGCAGTCGGTTACACTAACCACTACGCCATCGAGGCCGACAAATTGAACCGTTGTAGTCATTACACCACAAACGTGGTATATCATGACTGCACGATTGGCATAGTGGTTTAAGTGGTCGGCTCGCCACTGCCGCCGCGCCGAGGGTTCGAATCCCACGCGGGACAAAAATGTGTGTGATCCACAAATGGTTGTTCCGTGTCTGGATGTTCTTTGTGTCTGTTGTTTGAATGTTTGTGGAGTGCCCTGTACATAAGAATTGTTCCTAGTGCGGGAGTTGAGTTTATAATGAAAATATTAGACCAGTTAAAGGCCACAGTGGTGCATGAGGTCTCGGGTTCGATTTACAAGTCTGGGTCACTAGTAACCCGGAGTCTAGTATGCCTTATAATTGGTGATCGACTCGTTTACTTCTACGTGTGACCTGAACCCATAGTTATGTATAATATATAGTCGGCCTCGATGGCGTAATGGTTAGTGTAACCGACTGCCACGCCTGAGGTCGCGGGTTCGATTCCCGCACAAGTCAAACATTTGTGTGCATGAATATGGATGTTTGTCTTGGTCTGGGTGTTTCTATGTATAATAAGTAAGTATTTACAAAAAAAATATATATGTATGTTTATCCATTGTCTAGTACCCATAGTACAAGCTCTGCTTAGTTTGGGCTAGATGGTGTTGTGTGTATGTGATAGAATATTATTATTATTATTATAGTTATGATGCGGAATGAGTGTGTGTTACATTACTGCCTACCCCTCAACGTAATTATGTAAGAGAAACTCACGTTGTTAAGGTTGATTACGATTTAATATGTTTTGGACTAATGATAGATGTTCTGGAGTATAGAGTAAATGTTTTGTTTATAATAACAGTATGCAGTATTATATTGAGGAGAGAGGTTAAGCAACGTTGTCAAGGTAATATTTATGGATGGGCTAGAAATGCTTGTAAAGATGTTGGTACGTATTGTTGTGATCGGTACCTAATCATTGTAGTACATTACAAGGTCGTACTTTAAAGCATTATTGTTGCATTTGCGAATATGGGACATAATTTTAATCAGCTGTTTTATTTTTACGCATACGTTATTCCAAATCTTGGCTGGAATTGTTAAACTTTTGAAAAAATTGTGTTGGAAGTGTTGTTTACAAATAATACAAGTCACGTTTATTACGAATTACATACTTCTTCATTGCGTAACTAGATTATTTTACAATAAGAATTTAGCCAAATCACACTCTAGTCTCAAGGTTTGTGCCCCACTTAAAACATTCAAGTGACTCGACACTTTGATTGATCGGCGATGTGGGCTAAACCATAGGACAATAACACTTTGCCGAACTAATTAAAACATATAGAAATATATTTTTTTAACATTCAAAACCAGTTTGTAGTAAAAGGCTAGAAGCGTTATTCTCAAACCGGATGTGCAAGTTCTCTCTAACATTTTCATATGAATGACGATACATAAAAGTAACATTAGATAATTTCTACGATTAGACCGTTGAAGTGATTTATTTGGTGTATTACAAGAGCGCGATAGCCTCCGGTCACTCGGCTCACTACTTTAAGTGAAATTGAACATTTCAACAACGTATGGCCGACTCGCCGTGTGTTTGCTGTTCGAGTAAATGAAAGGAATCGTTTAGCGCCCGCCAGCGATTATTGGCAATTTCTCGGTGCGACGTCGCCCGGGGCGCCTCGTTTCCCGGGAGCGAGTCGAGGCGAGCCGCGATAGCAGTTTTTGCTCGTCCGCCGACGCCGGCGCTGGCGAGATGTAATCGTGGACTTTCTACAGCTGAGCGGTTGGTCGCCGAGGCGGTTTCACTTTCATGCGGCGGCGGAATGCGGCCGGACCTCCGACCCGCGCCCGCCGTGTCACCATACCCCCTCCCTGCCCCTCGCACGCGACCCTCCTGCACCGCCGCCTGCACGCCGACGTCACGGACGCTTGTATATCGACGCCCCGCACCCGATCCTATCATGGCGCGGATTATTCAATAGCTCGTGGGCTAACGGTTCTCTCGCACACGAGCCTCGCCCGCCGAGAACCTGTCCCGATTCCGTCAAGCAGTATCGCTAACGTTAATGTATCGCATGCGATCGGTCGCGGGTTAATTTTGATTCTACGAGCGGCCCGAATACCTGAGTTGGATGCCGGCGCCGACTGGCGAGCTATCCGCGCTAATATCTTATTCGTGTCATTAGTGCGAAATGCCAGCCGTTTGGCACCAGCGGCGCCGGCCCCAGCGTTCCTCGCGGCCGATGCACCGCGCTCTGGGCCGCACCAGCTAAATTCGGGCCCGTTGCATCACGCATCACTTTCGGTTTCGTTTGTCACGCGGCTATTTTAGATCGAGTGTCGATTATTAGAACTCTGTTTTTAGCCGTAGCGACCCGTTAGCAGTTCGAACCGAGCCGGTAACATGGCCCAATCGTAAAACGCTCAGGAAACGCGATTAACTATTTAATGATAGACGTAACCTCGCGTTTCTTATTCAAATAAGACAGCAGTCACTAAATGAGGATACAATAAGGCTAGAGCTACGTGTCAAAGTCGGCTCGTAGTATGCAGCGAGTCTGTGCGGCGTGCTGCAGTTATCTCGAGTTTGCGGAACGAAACCCGATCCGTATGCAGCGGCACGCGAGCGAGGCCGGCCTCGAGCCCTGCGCCTGTGCCGTGTCGCACATCTACCATGCCTTATCTATCGGCTAAAACAACAATTTTTCCAACCCGTGAATCGCTTCGTTGCTCCTCACTTTCCCATGTGCATAATTCGAACGTATCCGGTGTAAAAATAGTAGATAGGGTGTCGGAGGTGGGTCGTTAGTGCGTTCCGTGGTCACGCTCCGCGGACGTCCCGGCACGTCCGTGGCCGGCGGTCGTGCCCTTCATTCGCAAGGCCAACAGGCAAATGGTCACCTGCGCCGGGATGGCGGGCGGGCAGGCGCGCGACCGCCGGTTGCGCAATCCGCGCGACACCTCGCCGCACGTGGGCGATCGGCCGCCGCTCGAGAACAATCGAGCCTCTCATTCAACATGCCCGCTGGAATGCGGGCTTTTGATATCGTTACAAAACCAACAGTAACGGTGGGCCAATGTCAACACGGCTCCTGTATTGACTTTTAGATTGTCTGTATGGTAATGCGGCTCGCGGCGCGCGATGTCTGCATCGCGTATTAGCCGCGCGCTCGTGTAGGCGACTAGATTTTCCTCGGGTTGGGCCACTCGGCATAATGTGGCCACGCTGCGCGGCTGCACGGCTACGCAGCGAAAGTCTCGCCGACCTTCGCCGTCTAGATATGGACGGTAATAAGTACTACAGATCTCGATATACCTAATTACGAATCGACTAACAAACCGCTCGCTTGTCAAGTTGTATGAATTAAACGTTGACTGATTATGATACGCCGCTCGTTGCTCTTCCTTATCTCGTGCGGCCGAGTGTTGTGCGGCGGTCGCAATTATGAATACGTTCTTATTACCTCTGTACGAAGGTATCTTATTCAATGTTAATATTAGCATTCATACGAAGATCCTGTGGCGGAATAACTTATTGATCGCATGCCTAGATTATTGCGGTGATATGATCGCTTTGCGACGACGCTGTTCAGTCTATCGTTGACAATATTTTTAGTAATAACAATCTCGAGTATGCGGCGAGGAGATGGCGTCCCTTATCGGCCGTGTGTCACTCGTTCGTTTTAGAATACGATGTAGTGGAATGTTCAGGCGTGCTTTATTTTTGCTCTACCACGTTGCATGTTGGTTGTAGTAAATTGTTGTAGTATCATAATATCGATGTTCATAACGTGTAAAAGTAATTAGTGAAGTTTACAGAACGTGTGGGCGTCGATGTGTTAGTCTAGATAGGTGTCCCAGTGAGCTCGATAGCTGCTCCGCTCGCCCGTATCTGATGTTGCATGAATCACACGGTTATGAGATTATGTGATGTAACTGTGTTTTTCCAAGTCTAGAAATTCGGCCGTGTCCTTTAAATTTATATCTTATTGCCATGTTTGTTTGGCCCAGTAATACTTTCGTTTGCTTTTCGACATTGCTTAATTTCATACATACATGATACATTCGCTTCATGTCTATATAATCCAAGGGATCGGCGGATACTACACTATATCCACATAGTAACGCAATAGGGGCAAGCCAATTGCCGGCAACCGGGCTTAGAACCAGAGTAATCCTTGACATAATAACCGATTAGGTTCACTGCGCGTCCCGGGAAAAGAATGCCCAAAAATTGACTGTGCTCAATTTTATTTCAGCAATATACATCAGCGCAAATATGACAACTGCATGCAATGACAATCGATTTGTTTTGTATAAATCGATAGTTGTTGATGTGTCAGTCAGTAACTTTGCTTTGTGAATACAAGTGCTGTTATCACGTGTGTTATCATCGGTCGCGAACGCATTACCCTGGCCGTGTAGAGTGCCGCACTCGGACTAATATTGACGTGCCTCGGTTACATTGTTTGCACGCTTGATGGATGCGGCTCGACGAGATTCTGTTTACACTCCCTTCCATAACCTTGAGCCGAGTTCACTGACTCGTCCGTCATACGCATCTCGCTTGTCTTTAATTGTACACTTCCGGAGTATTTCTATCCAGCGGGACCTACGGCATAGCGTCACGTTGACTCGCCTCCCGCTCACGAATGCCCCTCTATTTATACCCTCTCGCCGTTACATAAACCGCAGTAAGTGATGCATGCGGTAATGTTGAAATGAATTAGATTTTATCGCTAGTTTACTAATTTGGAGGTAATACAAGTGTCAGTGGTGATGTATCCCGCGAGGCGGGCTCGGATCGGCCATAAGCGGTGGTGTTATTCCTACATACCAGGCGAGGATTTATAGCGCGTCGACCGGCGCTGCGTAAATATAATTAGAGAGGCTATTTATCAGCACGGCGGAAGGGCGCTCGCTATCGCCGCCGTAAATCTCAGGCTGCTCCTGACGGCTCAATCCGGCGAAGAAATGGAATGTCACGCTAATCGCGGCGGTGGAGGCCCTGCGCGAATTTGTCCGTCCGCGTCGCCCGCGCAGATCTACACCCCATACGTTACAATCAGCCGGGATTACACGCCGCTTATTTGCGTAGACGGATAGACGAGGCGCGCGGCTGCCGCTCACCAGGATTTAGATTAATTTATGACAGTTCCAACTTATATCGATGCTGCATTTCATTCCGGACGCATGCAGCCGAATAGCAACGGCCTGCGTGTGTAGTTTGTTTTGGTGTATCGTGTGTGAAGTGAGCAGCTAGTCCAAGGGCGGCGGCGCGTGCGCACCGGCGCGGGTAATTGGAGCCGTCGACGGCCGCGCACTGCGCACACGCCGATTAACATCCTACTTGAAAATTAACTATTTACACTAGCAACGAGTTTGTCATACATATTAATGCAGGATTGATTTATAAACTTAGCGCTATGGTTATGTGATTCATACATTTCATAACGTTGAATAATTATTAGGTAACGTTTTAAGGTCGCTCATTAGTCGTTGTTGGCAGTTTGTTTTTTTTTATCTACGATTTATTATGTTTTATATAACTTGGTAAACAAAGTTAGGTTGCGCGCGAGTGGCTTGCGAGGTGGTCAGGCGCAACACGAACATTAACATAAACCGTGGCCGACTCGTGCGCCGCCGCTGCCCTGCGGCACTGCGCCACGGTACATATGGTACAAGTAGAAAATGCGACACTGCATTATTATATTACTACATATTAAAATTACGTAAAAAGAAAAAAATAAAGTGTTTCTAAAGACAATTTAAATAAATTTTTCAGTTGACGTACCTGTGAAATAATCTATTTAAAGATTAATATTTTTATTTGCTATCAATAACTTCTAAAATTATTTTAATACCAGAATTGTTAACGTTTTAACGCTTTTGTTAACGCTTTATAATTTAAAATTAAATTATGTTAGTTTAATTTTAAATTATAAAGCGTAGGTTCCCACTTATAGACGCTTATTAAGGATTACGTTCCAAACGTTTATTTGCTTTAGTAAATACCTATAAACAAGGACATTATCATCCAACAAGGCTACCGAAACCTTTCTCAAAAAATATCGTAACACTTAGTAAATATTTACTGCAATAAGACGAACATCACACAAGGAAATAAAGTTTGCGCAAAGCTAAAATGTTGGACGCGTTCGTTCGGTCAAATCACGTATTCTCAATGTCACCTTGTGTGCCACCGTTTTATGATACCAGTTCACAGCCACACTGTCATTGTGAACTTGCACCAAGCGGATTAAAATATTTCCTTTGTCATACAGTACGCGAATATACCACGAGTCCATGAATATTTAATGGGACACCCGCCAGCCGTGACCTTTATTTTGGCCTTTCCACTTGCCCATTGTTCTTGGTCCAGCCCTTTGTAAAACTTATCTAATGTTTGCTTACTTTGTTTCAGGTATGTAATTCTACCTATTCGCCTTGTACGTATGCTTTGTGCTTGTTTATGCTGGCTAGAATGCTGAGATATTATGGTAGAATGCAATAGGACTCCTTGTTAAAAATCATCGCCTATAAGAACATTAGATTTCTGGGTAATCATTATACCGTCCGAAATCTGACGCTTTGGCAATTGAAGCTAATGTCATTTTTTTATTTTTTATTTAATAACAATGAACATTTACATTTTACATAATTTCGCCAAACTGTGTAACAGTTTGTTGGCAAACACTGCACTCATTTAACAAATTAATACACACATTTAAGACACATTAGTTTGGCATTAGGTACAATATAGATATTGTTAATGCAATTAAACTTTATAGAAATAAGTTAACTTGGAGATACATTAACAATAGTAAGGCTGTTTAATCTTCAATTT
The DNA here is from genome assembly GCA_930367265.1 of Catocala fraxini. Lineage (NCBI taxonomy): Eukaryota > Metazoa > Arthropoda > Insecta > Lepidoptera > Erebidae > Catocala > Catocala fraxini. Next base: position 1,542,274 of record OV884032.1, read on the forward strand.
GATCATTAAATATTTGTAACAAAATTTATTTTAACCTTTTCTTAAATATATTTAAGCTGAAACAATTTTCTGGGATAATTATTTTTTTATGTAGTCTTAGAATTATATACATACGTGTTCGTTCACCGTAGTAATTACATGAAACAGGGTCTTTGTATTTATTTCTTATAACTTGTCTAAGCATACAATGTGGAGCTTTAGGTATTTTAAACTCTTCTTTATTATGCTGTTCGACACTTAGCATATATTGAACCTTTTAATGCACAGGTTTAATAACGTATTTTAAACGATTTCATATAGTTTTTATTACATTTCTTTTTAGTGGCCACCCCCTTTTACATAAGTAGCGTGGAAGTCTATTATTATCGACTAGGTAGCTCCAGCTCAATTTAGGTATAATAATCTGTTAAATAATTACTTGTAAACATTATACATTTATTCGGCCACCGATAAAGACTTCGATCTGTACTCAACACACATACGATCTTTGTCGATGATGATAAAATATCAGATAACAACAAAGATATGACCTAAGCAGAAGTCCGATCCTCACGTATTGATAGTTGAGTAGTAAGTTTTTGTCCACGCCTGTCATACAATTTCAAATGCCTTTGTTTACTTGACGGCTAACAAAAAATATTTTCCATAGCGCTGACGCAATCGATGACCGATCTAAACGATTATCCTTCCGACGGCTGACTCATCCGTGTGCCACAAACCTGTACGGAACTTGAGATATTCTGTTTTAATTAACCTTTTTCTGATGACTAACTAAACCAGAATTTGGATTTGCATTCGTTTAGACTGCTAGTCTGTTGTGTTTCGATCTATCGAAGTATCTTCATGTCAATGGATGGGTTCAATGTTCTAGGAGTGATGAACTGAAGCAGCCTCTTGGAACGTTGTTAACTTGTCTAAAAAGGCCATTAGGAGGGACTGACGATGTCGGCCGCATGTCGTCACTCAACTCTCGGTTTTTTGTCGCCAAAGACGACTAGTTATCTTCTTCCTCGTCGTCCGCTTTGATTAACGACCGTAACCCGATCTAGCACGTTTTCAGTCGCTCCTGCCGTTCGGCCCACATGAATAAATTAATGCAGACGCAGATACACACCCACGCGTCACACTAATACGGACGCTTGTAATAACAACTATTTAATGATGTCGAATAGTCTAAATCAATTGTGCTCAAGCAAAAAGCGCACCGATAGTAATAAATCCACTTATAATAATTGCTGTCAATGGACGAGGAAGCGAAAAGAGTTCAATTGGTGATGGAAGCTCAGCGGTTAATACTTGTACTGTAACTGTGGGTCTGTTGATGGAATTGTAATGATTAAATCGCCGGAAATTACATTCAATTATGTACTTGCACGGTTCGGTGATCGATCATTATTGTAAACATCGATGATGATCGCGACAACATCCTCAGAACACTCGATCGCTATCGGCCATTTTAGAAATGTACGATTCGATAAATTGGTGTTCAGATGCCATCCGGATAATGTTGTCGGCTAGGAATCCGACCGATGCGCGAGATCAAACAACCCGTGAAACGGAGTGCGCGGATGCCAACACGCCAAATGTGCGACTTCAATGTTCTCACACAATAAGCGAACCTCTCGCTCGTACTCGCGATACGGGCCATGAGCGCGTCTCTTTTTATCGTCAGTTTGTTCGATTTTGGGCGAGTATAGACGATGACAAAGCGTCACTTTCTACGGGGCGCACGCGCAGCGGCAAATGAAGTGTGTCGCGTACGCAGACAGCTGCGCGATACACTCTGCGCTAATGTGCACCGGAAACCATCAATTTAGATAGTGCGCCGGATTGCCTCCGCGAAGCTTCTGCCCGTAGGATGCAACTGTTATACGGAGGAAACTGTGATTTATGACCTTCATTGTTTTGTGACCGAGATCTCTAGCTCTGCATCCTCATTTAATTAAATGATGTCTCGTAACCGACTGCATAAATATTGGAATGTTCATTGAAACCGAACAGCACGTCACTCCGTAACCCAATAACAAAACAGATATTTTTATTTGAATAAATTTCACAATTTATTATGTGTAACATCTGCCGTGCATTTCCCCTAATTCAACATCACTTTGTGTCGTTGCCGGAATAGATAATAATCTGTCTCAACTAGGGTGCGTTCCCAGCGAAATCCGAATCTCCTGCTTGATGTTTATAACAACTGTATTTCATACATATGTATATCGGAAAATGTTATGAAAGTGTATATTATCGGTTCAAATACAATTGTTTATCGTAATAGTTCACACGGTAAATTAAACTGCATTCGCAATCGGATACTGGTATTCCGTGACTAATTGAGTATTTGGTCTCTCGTTGCAACATGCATCGGGAGCTTATTTAGCGGGCCCGTGTTATGGCTATTGGTTAAATTGATACAGCCTCTTGTATGCTATCGGCTACTTTCTCGAGTCGAGCGAGCTGTGTGCGGTTGTCGAAGTATTGTTTATGAAAAGCGGGTCAGAAGAAAGCGATCGAGGGGCGGGAGCGGCTGGTCACTCTGCTATCCCTCGGTGAAGAGGTCACGGCCATTACTCGGAAATGAACCGCCAACCACTCGGACACCGGTGTATCCAACGTTTAGTGCTACCGTAAACTGTAACAATGTTTCTGTACGGATCCGTGAACGTTACGATAATAGAGTCGATTTCTCTTTTTGCTCATTTTTGCTGTTGCTAATTGGTTTTGTGTTTGTTGTGGTGGAATTTTTATTTGTACGGACGGCACTTTCAAAATGTGTAGTTGGTACATGTGTGTGTGTACGTGTGTGTGCACTTACAGTGTCGCTGGCGTGGCGTTCTCTGTATCGAATCAGGAATGCGTTTGCACATCATGCTCGGAGCGGCGGCGGCGACGTTCATACGTCCGCGCGCGACACACAACAGTCAACAGTCTCGCCGCTGATCACTCTTTGTTTAAGTGTTTTCTCGTCTCAAGGTCGTCCAGCCATACTTACTTTTATCTTTATGAGGTTTTATTGCTCTTTCCTGTACTTGACACCCTTGTTTAGTGCCGTATTGTGTCCGGGATCCGGGACGACGACGCCGGCTCATCTTTGCTGTCGATCTTTATTGCTTATTGACTAGATGGTGATAAATACTTATTTGAAACGATTGTTGTGATATATGACGGGTGACGGAAAGGTTTAAGTAGTCACTGAAGTGGCCATATTGCTATTTCAAGTTTGGTTCAGGATGGTGTTTTGTGTGTTGAATACTGATTGTTGTCCTGTATACACTTGTATTTATTCTTATCCTGGTTGTCTCTTTGTGCACATCTCATATATCCCTTGACAGTTATTTGCGGCCAATCGCTTAATCCACAGTTCGATGCCCTGGTACAGACTACAGACATATTGTTTTTGGGATGTTACTGTTAGGCAATTTGTCGTATTAGGTACTTAGTTGGAAAATATAACTGTAGAGGCTCTATTACGTTGAACTTGAAACAGAAAATAGGCGTTAGACAGCTCTGACTACTTTGAGTATACGCAGCCGTGAGAATAAAAATCAGTCAGTGCAGACCGGCGACACTTCGACCCAGTGGGATCTTTTGTGTCGGTACTCTCCCAATAACGACTGCCATAGATGTTCATTGCAGCCGGGACCGACGGCTTAACGTGCTCTCCGAGGCACGGAGCAGGCGATAATTGTCAATCAAAACGCACATAATTTCGAAAAGTCATATAACTTCCAAAAGTCAGAGGTGCGCGACGTGGGTTCGAACCCGAGACCCTCTGCATTGCAGTCTGTTGGTCTCCCAACAGAGCTATCGCTGCTTACTAAAAGAAATGTGTTAGGAAGTACACATTTCTCATGATATAAATCACGTCACAACATAGTATGTTATTCCTGGGGCAAATCGGTATCTGCGCGGGCGCAGGGTCATATATCACAGTGGTGTTGGCCCTCCATAATTGGTGTGCGGTGTTTTGTCCAGAGCCGCGTCGATAAACCATCTCTTCCTCCTTACATGTAACTTAAGCTTAGGATTACAAGATTTAGAGTTACTTCGAGCTTGAAACATGTAATATATGTTTATTTGTTCGTTTGTTTATTATTTTGTTTTGTAGTACAGTCAGCTATATAAATAATATAATATAATATTCTACCACATACACACAACATCATCTAGCCCAAACTAAGCAGAGCTTGTACTATGGGTACTAGACAATGGATAAACATACATATGTATATACTTTCTTTTTTGTAAATACATACATATTATACATAGAAACACCCAGACCAAGACAAACATCCATGTACATGGACACAAATGTTTGACTTGTGCGGGAATCGAACCCGCGACCTCAGGCGTGGCAGTCGGTTACACTAACCGCTACGCCATCGACGCCGACAAATAGGTAGAGATTAAATATTTCTTGATGATTCGTCGAGTAGTTAGGGTGTGAAAGGGTAACAAACAAACTCACATTCGCATTATTCCTGGTTTATAGAAACTCTGTAGGAGAAAAGTTAACTGCATCGATCATCTATAGTCGTTGTCGGCTTCGATGGCGTAGTGGTTAGTGTAACCGACTGCCACGCCTGAGGTCGCGGGTTCGATTCCCACACAAGTCAAACATTTGTGTGCATGAACATGGATGTTTGTCTTGGTCTGGGTGTTTCTATGTATAATATGTATGTATTTATTAAAGAATATTATATATATATGTTTATCCGTTAACTAGTACCCATAGTACAAGCTCTGCTTAGTTTGGGCTAGATGGTGTTGTGTGTATGTGATAAAATATGATATAATTATAGATTCTAAAAAAACAAATTACAAAACTTGAATCATCTGTTATATTTTTTTACTATTGGATATCTACTCACATACTTGTCTTTTATTAACTCTTCTGTTCTCTCTTAGCCTTTATTATTCCCAAGTCACTTGGGGTCAGCTTTTCTGGTCTAACCGGATTTGACTGAATATCAGTTTTTACACGGAGCGGCTGCCACCTGACCTCCGCAACCCGAAGGCTAACGATACTCTATGGCTATAGACCAGTGTCAGGATATTAGAGGGTACTGACTTTCCCAATAACGACTGCCATAGATGTTCATGGCAGCCGGGACCAACGGCTTAACGTACTCTCCGAGGCACGAAGCAGGTGATAATTGTCAATTAATACGCATATAATTTCGAAAAGTCATATAACTTCCAAAAGTCAGAGGTGCGCGACGTGGGTTCGAACCCGAGACCCTCTGCATTGCAGTCTGTTGGTCTCCCCGATGAGCTATCGCTGCCATACTCGTCTTTTATTAACTATTAACAATATAAATTACTATTAACCACAATTATTTGTCTAAGGCAAGGTGACTTCTCAAACCACTGCACTATCGCCCCCTTCAATTTGTCTCCTATGTTATGTTAGTGAAGTTATAACTCTTGTAGACATGTCTACTAATTACAGCTATTAGCGTTACTGCGTTATTTAATGTTATTGCCGCGTGCCTTTGAAGTTTTACCTGCACTATTTTATTTAATGCTCCTTGGTTATACCTCTTTTGGTCTCTGCCTACCGTCTCTATCTTATACTGTCACTTTAACGTCTTAAAATACTCCCGTTTTGGGCACAAGGTAATTGAGATAATAAATTCAACATCCGGATATTTAGGCCCCTTCCTAATATTGTTTATAAAGCACTCACGTGACTTAATTTAAATTACTTTTTTGCCTGTTGTATTTGCAAAAAGTATTTAATAGTTTACGGGCACATTAATTAAGTCTCGATCAGGCAAGTGAATTAGCTTACCGCGTTCGTCCGGAATTGCCGTGCGTGGGGTTGCGCCTACGCACGCTTGATAGATCAAATATATGGACGTGTGCCGTCCGCAATATTTTCGTGTAAAATGCTGAACCTATCAAATATTTATCATTAAACAACATCATTAAAAAGATTAATGTGTTCATTAAATTATAAAAGTATTGCAAGATGTTAAAATTGGACGCTAAGCGTATCGTATAACAACCGTTTAATTAGATTACGTCCACGAATAATTGAATTATTAATGTTTACGTTATTCTCAGTTTGATAAATTTTAATATTAATTAATATAACAAGGATGTAGGTATTTATGAAAGTCATGCCTCAGTTGTTGTTACAGTGTGTTTAAAGACACTTTTGATCTAGAGATTTAGGATTAAAGTTACTTTGATAAAGTGTTATCCAATGTTTTATCAAGATATATTCCAGACTCTGTGCTGTTACTTTGCTCGACTCGAGTATCGACATCTAGACCTCGGACACTGCAGGCGCATTGACTACTCGCTATACCACCTAGGCAGTCTTCACTTATCAGCAGATACGCTGTTTACTAATTAGTTATCTCAGTTGCAGACATTACAGTTGCATCACACGTCTCTAAAACGAATCGAGGATTAGGATTTCAATTTTAATAATACATTTTCTTACAATCGTGACTCACTGACACCCTGGGAATGGGATTGTTAGGTGCGTGTATGCACCATTTCTATGCAGAATAGTCTGTGACATGGCATAGAATGTCTTAACGACCACACTTGGCTGTGTTCCCAGCCACCTCGTTCAGCTTCTCGAATTAATACGATATTTAATAGTTAAGTAATATTATGCGATAGCCTAGTCGGAAACCGTTGGACTGCCACGCAGAGATCTCGAAAAGACTTGTCGAAGCTATGTGCGTATTGAATTCTTAAATATCGCTCGCTTTAACGGTGAAGGAAAGCATTGTGAGGAAACCTGCATGTCTGAGAGCTTTTTATAATGTTCTCGAAGATATGTTAAGTCTGCCAGTGGGCCAGCGTGGTAAACTATGACCTAACCCTTCTTAAACTGAGAAGAGGCCCGTGCCGAACAGTGGGACAGTTTAATACAGGGCTGATATTATTATTTTCTCAATTTGGTTTCTAAAAGGCAACAGCGTCAAACTTATGTCAAGTCATTTGATTGGATGTTGCTAGTTCAAATAGCCGAACACAGCAGTTAACACAACGACCTTTCGAGGATGAAATGTAGTAAAAATAGAAATACCACTATAACGCTTCTTAGTATCAATATAATATGTAAATTTCCCCACGACACAGGGTTGATCCATGATGTAAATCTATACTAATATTATAAAGCTGAAGAGTTTGTTTGTTTGCTTGAACGCGCTAATCTCAGAAACTACTGGTCCGAATTGAAAAATCTTTTTAGTGTTGGATAGCCCATTTATCGAGGAAGGCTATAGGTTATATAACATCACGCTACGACCAATAGCAGCGGAGCAGCAATGAAAAATGTTGCAAAAATGGGCAGAATTATTTTATAAAGGTGAAGAAGAGAACGATAGAGCATGGTATTCTACCATCACGGTTCGAATCGGGGGAATCATTAAAACTATCATAATTTCATTATATACTACCAGTGTACGCTTAAATTATTTGAAGTAAGTTCGACTGACGAAATTATGACTAGGATAGATGTATTAAACAAATATATACCTTAAGTACATATACATAGGTATAAGAATTAAACTTGACCGTGAAAAATTAATCCTTCTGAACAGACGTTGTGGTAAGCTCCTTAAGCGAATTGGAGAAGTGGTCGCCATACTTGTTATGAGGAAAGATTTGCACGGTATTTGCATAATCATACAATTGCTACAAATGTATCTGTTTGTAAGCCGACTTAATCTTACTAGTACACTTGACAAAAAATATACTTTTTCATATAACTTAGCATCGATTCTGTATACTGTCGAAGGTTTAGGCAAATGTATATCATAGCTATGCTTCAGATCTTACAAGTGTGTCTGTTTGTCCGTTTATGAAACATCTTTCGTCATGAGCATTTCTAAGAGCCAATTTAAAAAATAATGTCTTTCTAATTTATTGTTTTTTATATTTGAATAAAGTGTGTTTATGTAGTCCCGGCATAGCCAAGTAGATTATTTCTTAATTTGAATCATTGACAAAATTTTAATTATCGCGATGGCCAAGCGTCTCGATTCCAAGTAAAATAACTATACTAATAAGCACTCGCTGCTAAATAATTACACACCATACAGTTGTGTTATCATTTAAAAGCAATACTCGTGTCCCAGAAACTACGTCCAACGCTGCTCTCATTTGTGTTTTACACAATGTTGACACTTTTTATACAAATATTTCGTAATCGTAATATGAAATGTCCCATTATAGAGCACTCACAGGTATATGAGCCGTAATTATCTTTTTATAACGCATATAACCTCAAAACAGCTCGAAGTACGTACCATGAGCTTCAACCCAAAACTCACCAAGAATCTTAACATTCCAATTTTCATTTTATTATATTTTTTCTACTAGGCTGTCGTTGCTTTTAATACGTTTGTTAACCAAACAAGAAAAGAAAAGTTAAATTCACAACAGTACAGTTTAAACTATGTCAGTTCTTGAGAAATAAGTACAACGAAAGTACAAAATTATTCCGCGAAGTTGTTTACTCTTTACGAGTCTCGATGCAAATGGACTATTGCCAGTGGAAAATTGTTTCTGCTTAGTGCGATGACTTGTCAGTCTCCGTGTGACGACTGTTGAGCTTTTCAACACTTGAATTACCGAGTTACTTAAAGGTGGTTGCTACTGTGTTTTTATGCCCTTTCTGAGTGCTCAATAATAGTTGAAGAGCGTAATCTCTTAACAAGAAACTTTGCTGGCCTTAGATATACCTATTCATTGGTACATTAACGTGATGAAGTTAAAGCCCGAGTGTTTTCTATAAGGTTAGTAGCAGCTCAGCATATGTAACTATATAGTATACAAACCTAGAGATGTGATGTGTCAGCAGATAATTCCACACAACTCTTATTGATTGATTGAGAGTTTAAGCTGAATTAGTTTTTTGAGGTCTTAAACATTAAATGAACGACTAGTTAAATAACAAAGATCTCCTTTAAAGGAGCAATACTCCAGCAATTTTGTTTCGTTATTAAATTAAAAACTTCCGCGTCTCAGACACGTGTTTTAGGACAAATTAGTTTTTGGTGAGAACTGATGCCACGTGGGTGGCAAATTCTGTTCGGCGCACTTGCAGAAACGTTTTTACGCCGTCGTCCAAATATACAGTGATGATTCAGACCTCCTGCGTAGCACAACTAGTGGAGTAAATAAGTGCTGGCCGTGACAAATGTGTTTGATGAGATATGATTAATACTATTTCCATGTTTGTTTTATTTTTCTATGGAATTTACCCGAGGACTTGACTAGAACTGCCGCAATAACCCTTTGAAAGATGAATCACGCACTGCAGTTCCTATCATAAAATGGTGACCTTATTCAATATACTATCTTTTGTAATTGTGCCTTTAACATAAATAGAAAAAGTCTATAAATGGGTACTTGTAAAATAATTTTCTGTAATTTTAGTTTCCTTTAAGTATTAGGTCTTTGCACCATACCTATGCATTTATACAATTATATTTCGAAAATATGCGTAGCGTTACTATTAGGCCATAGTTTACCAGCTAGCTGAAAATGGGTCACCACATTGGGCAAACACTGGCACTTTACACGATTTACTTAACTAAAAAACATTATGGAAAATATACGCCTGCAGCTGTGGGTGATCCCAAAATGATTCCAAAGGGTAGGCAGACAAAGTACGGTGGCTTGCGACCTCAATCAAGATAAGATGAGACCGTAACCAGTTTTTTGGAGAAATTTGCAAAAACTTGCCCTTCTGGGCAACAAATTGAATTTAAAGATTACCATCTCTACTAATGACGGGTCGGCAAGAAACCTAAGATGGGGAAAAAGGTCGAATTCAAAATGTGTCGAAATGATGACTGCCATTCCAATTTGGTATCTTGGGCACCAGAATCCTATTTGAGCTTTCTGTACTGGAAACCTCTGTACCTAAAGTCCTGATCATTCCTTCAATGTCAATAGCTTTGTCATATATTCTTCCACTTAGTTTTAAAGACGTAAACACGTTTTTTTATTAAAACCTTGAAGCTATAAACGATACATTAGATAAGAGTGATTGGTTAACTATGGAATGTCATCCATCTTGAACATCTTGCGTAAACACGAGAGGTATTTTTTTAAGACCGCTGATATGATAACATGTAGCTATGTGGAAATAGCAATGTAACTGTCGGCAAGGTAACGAAGATAATAGTAGAGTTTAGGAAATAATATGAAAATTTCCTGTTTTTGTCCAATATATGTGGAACCCTCTTGTCTATTTACGTGTCTACAAATGGGAGGTCAAACCGTTTAACAGGTTTATACATAACTAGCTATCTTTCAGAAATAGCACCTTTTCTGGATGAAAGGTACTCTATGTCCTTTTTTGTAATCCTGACAACATGTACGCGAAATTTCATGATGATCGGTCGAGTAGTTAGGCATAAAAGCGTTACAAACAAATAAACAATCAGACTCGCATTGGCATTTATAATATTAAGTAGGATTAGGATAATCTTGTGATCGACTTGACTAATTTTTCTATAGCATCACCCAAATCAAATGCAATATTCAATTTCGAAAGATTTTAGAGCATACTGTATTATCATTATAAACTAGTATTTATTTAACGATCAAGTTGCGTGCTGCGGTGGCAGTGGCGTTTCGTATGCGGGTGCGCATACAGGGTTCATCAAAACCTACGGACGTCTAAACACAATGCTGGTCCTGATATAGCCAATGCGTAAGATACGCCCATTTATCGCCAACGCTGATTTCTTTCAATCATATTAGTGGCATAATTGCTTGCCGGTCAAGCAAAACTTCACCATTATTTATACTCCTTTCATCAAGTAGATATTTAGATATTCCTGCTTCTTGGTTGACAGTTCGAATTTCCTCTTATTAATCAAACCGTTGGATATGCAATAAATCAATATTAGTAGATACTGTAATTATATCCTACTGATATTTATTTCTAACTATGGTCTTACGAAAGGGATGGAAGGATTTCGGAGCTGTCAAATTAAAAATAAAGTAAAAGTTAGTAGTGATATATTGGTAGATTGGGGGCAAGGAGTAACATATTGCATAGTAAAAAAATGCTATTTAAATAAGTCACACACTAATATATTATGCTATTATATTAAATATAAGTTGTTTTTGTAACTTATATGGTCGTTTGACCGGTCATTTCCGTTATACAAAATATACAAATGTTCGTTGAAAGTTATTTAAAATGTGAATATTTTGGTAACACAATTCCTTGTATGAGTCATCTAACTGGACTGACTTGATGATATAATGACCGTTAAATTTAAAATCCACGAGTGTTATGCTATCTGCTTAAATGCGGCCACGCAAAATGGGTTTATCAAATATGTACTAGCTTTTGCTCGCGGCTTCGCTCGCATAAAAGTTGGTTAGACTATGGAAAAACAACAAGTAATAAAGAGTAGCGCGGGACTTATAATACTTTTGGAAACAAATTCAAATTAAACGCAAGAAAGAATTGACGCATAGACATGCAAACATTGTATCTATATACAGGCTGTCCTGTAATTAATGGATAACCTTGAAATGTCTTATAGTAGAACTAATAACAGTCCAGGAATTTTTTTTTTTAAATATCTGTCCTAACTACTACCTGAGATATGATTTTTTTTAATTACCATGTTTAACTTTCTTGTACACTAGGACCATCAATGAATGAATTCCATCGGTTTTTTGTTGTTTTATTATTAAACACTAATATGCTAATAGATAGACAGTCAAAAGTATGACTAGCTATTGCACTTTCTTATATATATTTTTTATTTATTTTTTCATTATTTTTCTGAACCGCCATCTGTTATACTATTAGACATTTCAAGGTTTTCCATTAATTACCGGACACCCTGTATATAAATATCTCGTGTCACGGTGTTTGTGGTCGCACTGCTCCGAAACGACAACATCAATTTTTTTTTGGATTATTTGATTATTTGGTACGTATGAGAGTAGGTCGTAAAGTCTTTTTTATACCGCTAGCAGAACAACGTTTGCCGAATCAGCTAGTATTTATATATAAGAATCCTTTTCCTCCAAAAACATGTCGATACTCATGCAATAATAACTAAGATGTTGTAGCGCTATCGTTTTCGATAAACGTTCTCCAACAATTCGGTTACAACATAAAATTATTTCGTCGCCTGTTCCATATAAGGTAGGAACATTATTGTTCAAGTGCGTGAAATCAACATAACCAATAATCATTGTTCATCGTGAAATTAAATTTAACCTCTGCCGATTTAAATAAACATTTCGATTATTCGCACAGCGTCAACTGCGGAAGCGCATACTGTTAATTAATATCAGTAGATATTCGAATCGTAAAACGGCTAAGTTATTGCCATTTAACACGGAATTAATGAGGTGACAAGTTCGACCTACGTGCAGGCTTCTTTGTACCTTAATTTTATGCCAAAAGGGACATCAAGTATGTTGAGGTTGCCAATACGCGTTAGACAGTATTAGTATTGTAAAATACTGGCAGCACTGTTAGTAACAAATTCTAGCGATTTGTAGTCTCAATAATAGTATATTATAATTTTGATGCAGCACGTCTAGGTGCTTTATAAGAAAGGTAAATAATTTAAAAAATTGTGGTATCCAAACAACTTTTTCTGGCTAGTCACTATAATATACTCAATAAATTTGCTTTATTATTATTATTTTCACATATAACCGTTGGCAACCCTACACCACAGAGTCAACAGACTAAATCGTTTTTCTCCATTTATAGTATATTTATTTTATTAATATTATATTTCTACTTCCGCCTGGTTCTTTGTCGCATGCGTCACAGTTGATAAGATTATGTCCAATAATACGGCTTAAGCATGAGACGTGCGCCTGCGCCGCTATTCATATAGGGCGCCGTACTGTGTCTGTCACGTGTGTGTATGTCTTTAACCTCTTCTTTATAAATTGTAAGTTGTCCTCTTAATGGTGGCCACTTTTTACAAGGATAATAAAAAGCTTTAATTAACCTGTCAAATTATTTTTTCACAGCTGTTAATTTAGTTCGTTACATTGCTGTTGACGTAAAAATATACGTTAACGACACGACAACGTATTTGACAGTTTCTTGTTGCCGTTATTATAAAGCGATGTCACAGGATTTAATTATTTACAGTATAAGATTTGACGGCAAAATTATTTACCATATTGTTTTAACAATTGGTTAAATCTGCCGTGCGAGTCTCTTTGGCAGCACATGTTCCAATTCTAATCTAATCTAAACTCCGCTAACCGATATGAAGCAGCCAGAATTGACGTCAACCGACAGGTTAGTGCGTTGTGCAAGTATTGTGAGTCGACATTTCAATATATCAACGTTGCTCTCAACGCGGGTGGTGGTGGATATTTATTGCAACGAACAATGTTGCAGTCTCTTGTACAAATTGGCTGCCGCGACGTCTGGTCGGTCGTCGGAATCACTTACGATAACACCTGAGCCAACACGAATCAATGCTGTGTATTACGTTGTAATAGAGTAGCCGTTGTCAGCGCCGAAGTTATAACTATGACCAGTGTCATTAGATCTCTTGGCAGTATTGACGTCTTTACTAATGAGAGCTCATATAGTTTGGCAGTAGTTTAGATTTCGTCTAATTCTATGATTATCAAGCATAGTTTAATGAGATAAATTAGGTATTAGGAGCTGATAGGCCTTTAATTTAACTTTATTAAGTGTCGTTATTTTACAGCAAATGATGTGTATATAGCAGAGGTTCTCAGGCTTTTTTTCTCAAAGACCACTTTTAAAATTTTGCTGGTTCCGGTGGACCCCTACAGCTACATTTCTACCATATTTCTGAGCATTTTTTTTTTTAATTTCCTGACTTAACATACCACGGTTGGCAGGCCGACATTTCTTTTTAAATTGTTTTATATTCTTCACCGAAAAATCGGTAGGTTCGAGACAACTGGTACTGAATATGAAATATGGAAGTTTTTACAAGTAACAGTCGCTGAGCTTCTTAAAATATTATCTGCCTACATTGATAGGTGAAGTCAAGCCAACATTTTAGTTCTTGACTATCGAAAGCAAATACATTTTCGTGGACCCCCGCTTACGAATTGTGGATCCCCATTTTTTGTCACGCCAACGTAGACCCCCGTCTAGTCTACCGTGGACCCCTGGAGATCCACCTGGACCACGTTGGGAACTAATGCTATAAAGTAAATACATCTTCAGAACAGTCATCTCATCGCAAAAGCGCATAGTTAACTATTGTCCTTTATACAATTCATATTTTTATCGTACTTCTGATGCAAATTAACATACTATAAAGATCACCATTTAAGCCATCGTATTATGTCCATTCCTAAACACAAACTTCTTCCATGGCTTTTGTCATTAATTGATGATGCGCTGGTAGAAACTGCACCCCATCAACTTCATTTTTATTATAATCAATCTGGTAGTTATATCAATAGAAAGTTTTAACTCAAATTTTCAATACTGACTAAGATAAATAAACAAAATGTATATGCTAATGAATCATTTTTGCCTTTATATTTCACGCTCATCACATATATTTTAAATTTTTACTACTCACCATTACGAAAACTCATTAATGCTCACATTAATGTTTCTAATAGAAAATACCGAAAGTTAATTGATAATCTAATGGATGTTATGAAGTGTAAGAAAACGTTTGAATAGTCGCTTACCAGTCATAAATTATTGCTTCCATATCCTACGTGCCATTTATCATAATATTGCTTGGCGGTTGCGTTTTATCTCGACCATGGCGAGGCAGGTGGGTGTCTGACTATTTCAATATTAATTGATCTTGCTACGTTGCGGAATCGTGTGTCCTTTTGTTTCTTCTGTCGATCTCGTCCGATTGTCGTGTGTTAGGATGAAATCCGAAGTGGCAGGGGGCTGGGCTGTCTGAGTTATGATCGTCCAGCTGACAGGCTCTTTACAGTGAGGTTAGGAGAGCGAAGTGGAACGCCCATTTTGCTTAGATTAATGACGCAGCCCTTATTTTTTTTTTCGTCTGCGGCATAGACGAAAGTGCGATTCGGCTGTCTTCACGTGTGTATGTGCTATTTATAATTACCGAAGAATTCTACTTATAATTCTTATTTCAAAGGCAACGCATTATGGAGTATCTATAGGATAGCCCTCTGCATAAAGCTTGCATCTTTAAAATAGCTTATAAATTGTGTGTGAGCGCGGCTTTTGCCTACTCTTGCAAAGATGTACGTTTATTACTATAAGCAATTAAGCAGCGATAGCTTAGTGGGGAGACCAACAGACTGCAATGCAGATGGTCTCGGGTTCGAACCCACGTCGCGCACCTCTGCCTTTGGGAAGTTATATGATTTTTCGAAATTATGTGCGTATTGATTGACAATTATCGCCTGCTCCGTTAAGCCGTCGGTCCCGGCTGCCATGAACATCTAATGCAGTTGTTATTGGGAGAGTGTCGACACAAAAGATCCCACTGGGTCGAAGTGTTGCCGGTCTGTAGTGACTGGCCCCCACATAATAATAATAATAATAATAATATTCTACCACATACACACAACACCGTCTAGCCCAAACTAAGCAGAGCTTGTACTATGGGTACTAGACAATGGATAAACATACTTATTTACTTTTTTTTGTAAATACATATACATATATTATACATAGAAACACCCAGACCAAGACAAACATCCATGTTCATGAACACAAATGTTTGACTTGTGCGGGAATCGAACCCGCGACCTCAGGCGTGGCAGTCGGTTACACTAACCACTACGCCATCGAGTCCGACTAACTGACATAAGATTACTATAAGCATGATTGGGTAATTCCTCATGATTAATAATAATAATAAAGTTTATCTGCAACCAAACATGTATCATACATTATACATCATAATGTGTTACTGTTCCCTGGACTAAGTAACAACCTGAATTCCACGGAACAGTGCCAGTGATTGGATGAAAATGAATGAATAATTATTGCCATTTATTGAATCATGACAGATAATAGTGATGTTGATGCGGTGGTGTGTGGAAAGCACGAAGAGATTTCGATTTTTGTTTATGCTCACCCATTCAAAGGAAAAGGAACTCCTTTAGCCCGCAGATTACGAAAACTTGCTATGATTATGATATACAGCCATTTTCCAGAAGCGTAAGAATTTGTTCCCGTGTCAGTTAATTCCGGTTTTTTTATACGACTAAGTTGGCATACAAGCATACGGCTCACCTGATGGTAACTGGTCACCGTAGCCTATGGACGGCTCCAACACCAGAGGCATCACTTGCGCGTTGCCGACCCTTTAGGAATAAAAGGAATTGCGAAGGAGAAGGAGCGGGAAGGTAGAAAGAGGGTGATTGAGCCTCCGGCACTCTCACTCACCAAACGAAGCACAACATTAGGAATACTGCTATTTCACGTCGATATTCTGTGAGAGGGTAGTCCCTCCCCGGTCGAGACGGCCCATTCATGCTGAAATCAGCGAGGCTCTACTACTTGCTTATGTTGGTGTAATATTATTAATGAAAGTTTTTCCATAATGCAAGGTAGTGAAACAATGCTTACGCTCAGCAGAATTTAGACAGTGCTATTGTTGGTATGTTGGTCGATTGTGGGTATTCACCGTGGGAACAAACGTCTCATTATATGTGTACGAAACGGTATGTATCTTTAACCTAATGAGGTATGGTTTACGTTGCAACTTTGCTAGTTAACTACGAATGGAGTAGGTAAAACATTGTTTGATTAATTGTGTATGTTCTGGGAAATAGGTTAGGTAGCAAATGTAGTAACAAGGATATTAAATATAATGATATATTCATTACAGAAATATGTCATTGTGCAGTGGTACCGTCGACTTCAGGATAAATTGAAAGACTTTATATTTTAGGATAGAAATTCTACGCCTGGAAATTTTATATTCGTAATTTCAATGTTAGTAAAGCCATTCTATACCTATCGTAAGAGTGGTCCTTAGTACCTAGTGGAATAATTATTTCTTTTTACTTTCTTCTGCTGAGAAGCGTGATTATTATGCACTCTTGTATCAGCAGGATATATTTAACGATTGGAAATATAAGGCACAGTCGTGTGTATTCACTACACAGTCGAGAGATTGAAAATCTGCCTTCCTAGTTCTTGCCGAGTTGTATGATCGAATCCGAACCCAATCTTATGAGTATAAGGGTGTCTGCCCACTACCCCGTCTCATACCATGACCGTGCTAGAACGTGGCAGACTCCTTAATGGACAAAAAGCCCAGTAGTTATAGACAACTCAACAACCACCTTCAGGCATCTCCTGACGTCAGGTTATCGCAGTGACCAGTCACTTGTAGCTTTAATTCGACGTTACCGCCCAGTGTTTACGTTTACAGTTATTCGGCACACATTACCTCGAAGTCTTTTGACGCTGCCAACTAGCCGCTGTAGTGCTCTCGACCCCACGACCTTTATTCAAAGTGCCAGGGATCAATCCACCAGGCTAACTAGACCTCTGACTGTCTAACACGGTGTATATACGCTCGAAGGTGTAATAGGTTCAGTGTGAGTGGTCGGTGTGAGGGTTGCCGTTAGAACCAGAGGTCATCGGCAGGTGCGGATGTCTTGACGAGCGAGCTTTTCCTATTTTGGTTGTGTATTGTTAAAGAAATGAGCGTGTCTCGTTACCGCTGTCTCGTGTTCCCATGGTTAGTCGATGTTGTTCAGTATGGCGTCGAGTAATTCTTTTGTGGTTTGTGTTGTGATAACGGCGGTCGGTTTTGTAGTAACAGGATAAATTATTTTGAGCTGTTATGTCATGGTGCAATCTAACAGGATGTAATGTCTGTAATGAGTGTTTACTTTGTTTGTAAATGCAACATCCTTTGTTATATATTCTTAGTTATAGTGTTTATGTGTTTGTAATGGGATAACAAGATTTGTAAGGTTCTTTTGGATAACAAGAGGTTTTTTAGTAATTCGAATAAGAGATATCCAAAAGCGTACAGAATAAATATAAATAGACGGTTATGTGCATTTCCTTAAATATCTGTAAATTTTATTGAATGCCACTATAGTCTGCAGTAAAACTAATTACGCACGTATTAAACTTTGAACTGAGCTGATAAAAAGAACACACCATAACACCTATCGTTATGCATGTTTAAGGAGCTAAGTAGAAGTGTCAATTCACAACCAGGATTTGCTACATATGTTTATATCTATTTTAGAAACTGATTATCAGCCAATTCCATTTTTATATTCCTTGTAAGTTAAGTATTACCCATTCAACTCATAAACTTAATAAGATACGCTTAAATTGATTTACAATGATGTCCGCCGTTTTCTTTCTCCATTCGAGTGTTCGTTTCTTTATGCGATATATAAAACTCATGTTTTAAGTTCAAGTATAAATAATATGCAACAATGAAATGGATGTTTTAAAATATTACCTTTTAATGGAATGGAAACCATGTTGTCTTTTATCAGATTGCTGCAATTACTGCGTGTAAAATTGATCGTCTGACGCTATGACGGAAGAAACTTTTTAAGCTCTTAACACGAAAATACCAACAATGTGAATTTTAACAGCGTTTACACCACAAATTGATTATTAATAACACTTCCATAAATAAAACTGCCCAAATATGTCCCAGGATGAGTCGCAGTCTTTATAATTTACGTGAGATTGATGTTCTTCGTCAGATGTTGTTGGTTGTAATTAACATTTTTCCTGTCATTGCTTTATAATGGGGAATTATGGGTTTTTTAAAAGGCATGGTCGTTGC
This sequence comes from Catocala fraxini, assembly GCA_930367265.1. Lineage (NCBI taxonomy): Eukaryota > Metazoa > Arthropoda > Insecta > Lepidoptera > Erebidae > Catocala > Catocala fraxini. The sequence goes on from OV884032.1 coordinate 1,561,020, forward strand.
TTCAGGGCAATGAATGCGAGAGGATATGTCACGTATATCACGAAAAGGACTTTGTGTCTGCTTAACTTTAGTAACCAACAACAACCTTACTTCAGTATACAAACGGGTTCCAGCTGCTACTCAAGTCTTACAGGCTTCAGTCTGCTGTCATTTTATACAGTCATATGATAAAGTACAGTTTTAACCTATCGTCGCAACGGCGCACCGACGGCCAAAACAGCAAGGTTTTAATTATAACTAGCTTTCTAACAATTGACTAGTTAATTCATATAAGACGTAGATATTAATCAGTAACGAAATTGAATACAATACAATCTGAATGATTAAAAAATATACTTATACGAAAACAACACAATATTGTTCGGCTAGTTATCGAAGTGCCAAATCGGCATACAGAGGTACTCGGTACCTAATTAGTAAAAAAATGCTACTTGTCTCCTTTCCAGTGAAATCCTTAAGCCGCTTACTTGTACGGATTCTTACCCGTAAATACCTAAATCTTGGATTACACCGTCTGCCCTAATATGTAGGACATGCGTTCGTGGAAATACGAGAACTGTTTTTAAAGGAAATGGTTGGTGTTATAATAATCCGTTCATTTACCTTGCTAATAAATTATAGGCAATATGAGTAATTAAATATTGTTAATTGCGTACTTTGAACGGTACAGTAGGTAGGCAAATATTATCAACGTAATTATATTTAATTCGCTTTGATTTTGTTGACGTCAATAATTTGAAGACTGGTATTGAAATCGTTTGGTTTCCGGTTTTATCAAGTACTAGCTGACCCGCGCAGCTTCGTCTGTTTCACATAAGAGAATTTTCCTCGTATTTGCAACATTTTTCATTGATGCTCCGCTCCTTTTGTTCGTAGCGTGATGTTATATAGCCTTTAGCCTTTCTCGATAAATAGGCTATCCAATACTAAAATATTTTTTAACTCGGTCCAGTAGTGCCTGAGATTAGCGCGTTCAACCAACCAAACAAATAAACGAAATCTTCAGCTTAATAATATTAGTATTGATAAATCAATACAAATACAGGATGTAATATATCGGAAAACGAAATTCAAATCGAGTAGCACTTTCGTAATGGCTCCTGTGGTTTTATGATGTGAATGTATCTGATGAAATCTTTACTGTCACTTTAATAAATGATGTCGTAAACAACAGCGAGTATCTGTGGTTTTCTATGTGGTCATTACAAGATAAATAAACTATTAAAATACAATTTACAGGCCATTTCACTTGATGCGTAAGTATTTTTTTATTAATTATGAATAAAAAATTTATTACCGCTCACGGTATTTACATAATTTCTTGTAACTGTAGAATATTGATATGATGAGGGTATTGGATAGTTATCTATCTCTTATATGTGAAATAATATTATGAGGGATCGATTGCATCTTTGGTTATTCTTGCTGTATGTGGAGGGCGAGAGGCGCTCATAGCCAGTGGCACTCACTGATCAGTAAACGATTAGCGAGGTTAACGTTGGGTGCGGTCAGTCTATAGATGGGTGACTGCTTAGTGGTATTTCATCTGAGTGCCTCCGTGCTTCGGCGGGCATGTAAAATGTCGGTCCCGGTTGTTGTCAAATTAACAGCAGTCGTTAAGCCATGTCAGAGGCCAGAAAAACTCTTGACAACAGGTTGGCCACTCACCACACGAAAAGAAAGAAGAAAGAAAGCTGTATGTATGTAATAACAAATAAAGGCCTTTCTTCCTTATCCTTAAAACAATGGTCTCCGACCATCTTAAAAACGAGTCTTCCGAATTTCAGATATATAATAATATAATATTCTTTCACATACACGCAACATCATCTAGCCCAAACTAAGCAGAGCTTGTACTATGGATACTAGACAATGGATAAACATACATATATACTTTTTTTTTGTAAATACATACATATTATACATAGAAACACCCAGACTAAGACAAACATCCATGTTCATGCACACAAATGTTTGACTTGTGCGGGAATCGAACCCGCGACCTTAGGCGTGGCAGTCAGTTACACTAACCACTCGCCATCGAGTCGTCAAGATATATCTGCCTATATTAAGAAAGCCATGAGCTTCTGAGATAAACAGAATGTATAAGCAGTGGGCATCACTGCAATCAATTCTTGTTCATTTACATATACTAAATGACAAGATGGCAATCATAGGTATATCAGTAAAGCAATTGTTCGTGAACGTGTCGATATCGTATCAACAGTTCTGCAAGTTGCAGTCAGATTATTTTGGAGTAATATTCTGCCATTTTGAGAGAGTTTGCACGGCCGCGTAGAAATCGACTCTTATCTAAATACAAAACCACTAGTACTTCGCAAGTCAAAGTCATCAGTTTCGTATTAATTAGGTTCAAAATCTATCATCCGACCTCTAGCCAGCTACTGTACCGTTCACCGTCTGCGACACGGAGTCGGTCGCGGTTCTAATACGATAATGCTTTAATAGCTACTCACCAACAATTATACGGGGCCGTCACGTACAATGTCCTCACCAAACAATTAAGATAAATACTGTTATAAGAGACGCCAACTAGCTGGAGCCAGTTGGAGATAACACAGTTCTTCTGAAAACTTTGTGAGTACTAAGAGAGGCATACGCGCTCCAATGTGCAGCAGTTCCATCGACGAAGGGTCTCAGAAGATTGTAGCAAAATTATTTAATGTGGTGTTACCGTGATAAGGTGTCCAGAAAAAAAATAAGGAGCCGCTGTGATGTCAGGAATTAGCGTCACTACTAGTTGTACCAGGTCTGGCTGTTCATTCTTTTTGTTGTTTGAATGATTGTAGAGTCCCCTGCATTTTTTCCTAGTGCTAGAGCCTTATTAAAGTCATCAATGTTAAAAATATTGCTTACCATAAACTTATGCATGCTATACTGCACACTATTTGGAAACTTATACGTTTAATAATACAATGTTCAGTAGTAGTTCGAAATCTCGCATTAGGCCCCGTCGACTAAGACCTATCTAGACGTAACTCAAAACATAGTTACGGAATTGTGTCGGTGATATCTCGGCACACCCATCCAGAATACAGAACTGCAAATATATGTACGTACAACTGGCATGGGCGTGTCTCTATTTATCAAGTGCAACTGTAAATATTTCCAGACGTTCTTGGAGGTAAATGATAACATGTTGTTATTTACTCCATTTGCAATAACAATTAATATTTGTGTCGTTCGTCAAACATTTTCCTCTTTGATTAGTATTAGTGGCGCGTGCTAGTTCTCCGACCGTTCACGTTGCGTCACAATTATTTAAAACGCCAGGTGTATGGCAGACTACGCAGTATTGAGATTTCCTCCTATTTTGCGCTTGGTTTTATTCCTAGGTTCGGTCACGTATATATAATAGTATAGACTAGCCCAACTAGCTGCCAAAAAGCTAGGCATCCTCAGTAAGGTGAGGCAGTATTTCATGCCGGAACATTTGCTTAATTTGTACCAAGCACAGGTTCGGTCCTGCATGGAGTACTGTTCTCACCTCTGGGATGGCTCTGCAAAATATCAGCTGGAGGCTTTGGAGTCAATTGAGCAGAAGGCCAGGAGACTTATCGGCGATGACCAACTGGTCAACACACGACTCCAAAGCTTGGAGCATCGTCGTAAGGTTGCTAGTCTCTCGGTTTTCTATCGGATACATTTCGGAGAGTGTGCAGAGGAACTGCATAATTTGATTCCTCCTTCCCCATTCTACCATCGGACGACCAGACAATCAGGCCAGCGACACAGGTACATGGTGGATATACCACATTTACGCACGAAGCGATTTGCTTCCAATTTTATAATGCGTACCGCTAAGGAGTGGAATTCGCTACCTAAGTCTGTGTTTCCCGATGAGTACAATCTGGGTGTCTTCAAGTCGCGAGTGAATAGGTATCTTCTAGGCAAGCGTGCTCATCGTCGACTGCATCTACACTTAAGATCAGGTGAGATCGCGGTCAAACGCAAGCCTATTAGAGAATAAAAAATAAAAAATAAAAATAGACTAGTTGAAAAACATTAACCGGTGAAATCCAATGTTTGCTCGGAGCGGCACCAGGTGTATCATAGGCACGATATGTTTTTATATTTTTTTTAAAGATGGCTGCTTATATCTGATTCCTCTGTCGCGGGAGACTTAGCATACATTCAAACAGTGGACACAAAGAACACACAGATTCAGAACAACTACTTGTGGATCACGCAAATTTTTGTCCCGTGTTTGGGTCGAACCCATAACTCAGCAGCATAAGTGGCATCCACAACCACTACGCCATCTATAAAGTCAATCTTATCTTCAACTTACCAGTAGACACACAAAAATACTATATTTACTTTAAAACCATTAATGAACTTAAAATGACCTGAATGAAGAACTTACCGATTACCTAAACAAGCAAGCAGTTTACGAAGGTAGCACAGACAAACAAACACACGCCCACGCCGCGGGCACAGTTGACGTTTCCCACGGCGCTGTTGGTGCTCATGAAATGTAAAATGAAATGGTGCCCCGTTACTTTGTGCTCGGGTTAGGAACTCTTCACATAGTTGAAGCTACGCTATACTAAACCAAAGCAAATATTTTGCAATTTTTCCATCTTTTGACACGACAAGAGAATCCTAGTCTGAAGGTTAGTTTTCTAAAATTGTCTGTAACTATTATTATTAGAACAATAAAGCATTACTATTATTTAATTGGCTTATAAGATTACTATTGTTGTAAGTTACTTACAACTAATAGGTTAATCTTTTTTGTTAGTAGAGTTTACGTTAAAATTACTAGAGGTCGACTTATTCTGCAACGTTTCGTTTACAAGTAACATGTCATGCCCGGTCTCTATACTATCAAGAAACGAGTCGTTTTACCTACGCACGAGTAATTTTTGTATCATCTATACTAATATTATAAAGAGAAAATATTAGATTTTTTGTTTGTTAGGATTTAACTCAAAAACTACTCCATCGATTTTAAAATTATTTCACCATTGGAAAGCTATATTATCACTGAGTAACATAGCCTATATATATATATATATATATATATATATATATATATATATATATATTATTTTAAAAAAGAAGCACTGTCATGAACATAACCTAACCTACTTTTAGGCGAGCGAAGGCACAGGCACATGCTAGTTTTCTATAAAAATCATTTAAAATTGAACCTGGTTCCTATATCAAGAAACGACAGTTAGATTAAATTATGGACTACAATCATGCCTTGTCTTGATTATTTACGTACATGTAATAAGTGGATGCTCCTATTTACCATACTGCAACTGCTTTAGAGCCTACCATCAAATTTTATTAAATGTTTGAGTATGTTCAGTAGTAGTTCATGAAGAAATGGTTGCAACACCTTACGGCTGTTATGATGTGTAAACGAAAAACTTGGCGATTAAAAAGAGTGCCCATGAGTTTCTAGCCCGTTCTTCTCATGAGCCCTACCCTTGATTTGCTGAACGTGGCAGTAAATGTAAATTCACGGTTTTTTTTTGTGTGACTTATCTTTCATAGGTTTTACCTTGTAACCTAACTTGAATAAATTTATTTTGAATTTGAATTTGACTGTTTTACCGACCACGAACAGATAAATTATGACATATTTTTTATACAATATGTCAAAAGTTTACTGTCCATAGCTAAAACGACTCGTTTATTGATATACCTATAATAATGGTATCTCATTAGCAAAAGTGTGGTATGGGATTGGTTGATACGAAATATTTTCAATTTCATTTTGTTTTTTATTCTTGTGAATAAAAGTGCGTTTTGTTTTGTTAAAGACATACTGTGTCACTTTTAAACAGAGTAGTCATTTATATAATACTTTCGTTTTAAAAGCAAAGCCAGAAGAGTAGGTAATGTAAGCATATACATTATTGTAATGCTTATTTAATCATTGGACTAGGTGTAAACTTAATTGCTTAACCATCATTAGCTACTACCGAGAATCTATTCTAAATTCAAAATGTGTTCTATTTTGAAAAATTACCGTTACTGTAATACTGTTAATACTGGATTATAATAACGGTTTTTCACATAATGGAACATACTTAAAATTTGTATAGTTTCTTAATACCCTATGCATTAATATTTCATAGATATACAACAGATAGATTATATCGTCGCTGTTGCAGTGTTGCCAGCCTAATTTAAATAAAGTTGACATATTATTGTCGTGGCCCGTGTGTCTCTGGCGGATTAGTGGCGTATTTCACCGTTACACCGCATGCTAATGGTCTAACCGTTTGTCTGTCTGTCTCAATTTTGTTTCTAGTTTTACACCAATGTCGTGGCGCGCCTGTTGATTATACGTATATAATTATTTTATGAATTAGTACTTTACCCTCTGTGTAATACTGAAATAATTATAGTACCTACAAAACTGGTGACATTTAACAACTTGTATTTCATAAGTTATATTATATTTTTTACGTGTCATAGAAATTATAAGATCAGATAATCGCTTCGGCGTTCCAAATTACTTTTCTCTAGGTCGCTTACAAAACTATAAAATATGTAAACATTTTTGAGCTTTTTACGTTAACATAATTGTACTAAAAGAGTACTTGCATCTTGAATGTGAACAAAAAGATAAGTATTATTAGAATGTATCAAAGATCAACAACTAACCCCGACGGTTTAGAATAGAGCCATCAGGCAGTCATTAGAATTGCAAACCTGCAGATAATTTACATTGTAGTCTCGTTGCAGCTAGTCTAACTACTGTTTACTTAGACAAGTCTAGACTCGAAGTAAGCCACGTTTACAACTCTGTCATTCGTCACTTGTCAACTTTATACCAGCTTTGATTGGTGCGTTAAAATATATACCTCCCGAATAGGCCAATCAGACAAACGTTCCAAACGCAGGTCAAATCGGCATGTTCCGAATTTAAATTTTGATTAAATATCATTACTTACTCAAAATTTAAATTTTTGGTAAGATTTATTAAGATAGTTAACGTAACGTCATCAATAAGAAATCAACCAGTTAACTGTTTCGAATCCAAGGGTAGATCCGGCTGTATAAAATAGTACAAAAACGGTACCTTATCACGGCATCCTATCTGAAAGTGCCGAATCGACCTGCAAGACTTGTCATCGCTATTCACGACCGGCAACTCCACACGCTTAAGCTTACTCCAGTAGTGCAATCGTTACCTTTAACGAGTAACCGTAATCCTGCCGAAGGTTTAATTAAACCCATCCCGCCAGTCGTACCGGATCACCCTTAATCTTAGAACTTCAGGTGCTGCCAATCAAGAGATCGGCGCTCGCAACCGAATTCGGCTCGATACCGTTAATTCGCATCGTGTCGTCTGTCCGGTCCGATTCGATTTATAAGCGACGTAATCGGGTCTTACGGTAAAACTGATCTGTTACATATCGCTCTATAAAGCAAAGAACACACGCGAAACACGCACGGTGACTTAAAGCGCCCCTGTTCTGAGCACACTACTCTCGATTAGATTTAAGATGTTGCTTCAGACAGTGTCTTAGAGGGACCAGGATCGATCTATTTACGGGTGGTATTGCTGGCGGTAATCTCTTACTGTCACGTGGTGCGTATGCTTGTTTGTCATTCTAGAAACAAATGGAAAAATATTATTATTTGATTAAAAAGAATCGTAGCATTACTTCACCTAAGCATATTTTCCGATAGGATATTCCATTTCTGATTCAGAAATAATATCTCCTAACTAAGATTTAGGCCATAATCCACTTTTGCAAAAGACAATTATATTCAGAAGACTTTTTTAAGAATTGCTTCGATGTAACTGTGTTGTAGTAACTCCTCTGAGTTACATCACACATACATAATATGTCAAATAAATTCGTGTCATTATTTACGCGTGTTGTTGATGCCAGTCGGAGAAAACCCCGCTATAAATACACGATCATAATCACCTCTATAACAAGCCGAGCAATTGGACATTTTGTTACGTAAACCCCTCCATAGTTCACTGTCACGCTATCGCTCCACAGTAAGCATATGGACGACTCTGCCAGCTCGCATCACATCAACCTTTTTGCCGTTTGTGCAGAAAAATATGCGCTTAATGTCGCTCGTTAACCTTTCAGTGAGAACAGATGTAACCCCCCGGCGTCGGCGCATAATTGCGGAAGTAGACTCTGCCTCTACCTGTTTGTGCACTTTTAAAGTGTTATCTTTGTCATCTGTTTTGCTAAATGGCCCTTTAAGGACATTTTTAAGCCCTTTGTTTCTTTCATTGCCTGTAAGTCCTTGTGGAGAGGACTTATCTCTGTTTTACGGCTGCGTTTATCAGCGTGCTGTTGCATTTTAAATATCTAGACTTGATACTTGTCTTTCTTTACGCAATTTGTATTTGTGTGTACAACGAAATGTTACATCACAATTATGATTCCGCCCACTCTATTACTCGCCAATTAATTAGTCATGCTTTCAGTCCGGGAGCTACAAAACAAGGAACGTGAGCATATATCGCAGCACTAAGCTTAGGTAAACAGTTCACGCACGATTTGCGCGGCGCCGGCGCACGCGCTCCGTCGACCCAATTCTCTGAGTGGAGGCGCGGGCGCAGGCGCGCAGGCGTCGCGATGACGGCTGCATTCGCTCTTTACATACATTTTAACAATTATTAACAATTCAATCTAGTTCATGTTTTATTTATTCCTCCGTTTCCGTATACGTGTGTGAATAAATGAAACGTAGCGGCAAATGATTTGAGATCTGCTGATGATGTTAGGAGAATAATGACCTGATGAGTTGCTAATTGTACAATTTAAATGCGCTTGTGCAGCACACTGTCACGTGGTTTTGTACACGGGAAGGATAGACCTGTATCTAATTTCATTGTTATTTAAATCGTTATGAGCAATGTCTTAAAACACCCACAGAAATTTATAACTAAGTCTTAGATAAACATCTCAGATCGGGTGTCGATTCAAATTTATTCCAAATCGATTATTTTCTACACCAAACAAATCGTTAATATTAATGATTGCGCCATTTATATTTTCGGAATTTGTCCTACTGCCTAATTGTCACACAATTTAAGACTGTGCCGAGCGTAAGACAGATAATGACAGAGCTCGTGCGGTGCATATTCAAATCGGTGCGCGGCCGCCATAGTAAAATTGTATGTAGGATTTAAAGTGCTTTTTCGATAAATATGTATCTTTATTGTCAACCAATAACTTAAATATTTGGGACGGACAAATTGTAATATAACTATTTATATTTCGTTTAAGCTGTAAAATAGGAAAGATTTCTACTGTTATAATCTAAAAATCACGTAACACGAGCTTACGTTTCTGCATTTTTACGTAATTTTGTAGGCAAAGATATATATTATTTTAAATTTTTACATGGAATAATTGTAAACACATTCATTGTTATGGCAAATGTATATTTTATATTTCTATTAAACAAAAAGTGTTGATTTTATTCATTTAACTGTGACCGCCTGTTTTGGCACATTTCGCTTGGCGCAGTCTTAAGAAACATTGACACGTTTTGATGTAATTAAAAAGTCATTGATGATTGGTTAACCCTGCTTTTAAATTGGCCCCTGACGTCTGACGTTGAATAGTGTTGGTTACTCCAAGGGCGAGGAGTTCACGCCAGACATGTGACACGGCGGTCACGATCACATATCGACTCCTGCGCACGATTTGTGCATTCGACTCATTGTGCAATTAAATCGATATAACTAACCGATGAAAGCGGCAAGGTCGCCATTAATATCTTGTCAATGCATAAAATAATAAAGTACTGCTAACGTACAATTAAGTTGCAATATTCTGCAGAGACTATAATTAAATTCTATGTCCCAATTAATTCGATACCGAGGCTCACTAAGTGACGAAATATTGTGGTTTCACGATTCGATTAATAGTATCGATAAGGGACAACTCGTTATTAGCGTCGATGAGAATCCTACTTTTGAGTTAAGTCCGCCACATCGATATGTTTACGATCGATGTTTGAATTACCGATTGTGTGAATGACGGGCAAAGATTACGCGGTGACAACGGCTCTCTGTGAATTAAATTTGAATCGATTCACGCATAAAAGGCTAGTTCGTGTCTTGTCTTATTCATGAGGCTGCATAATGAAGAGCGGTTTTAGAGCGAAATGAGGGGTGAGTTTGTTTTTTTCCGCTCACTAGAAATCCTTTTGCTATGTTGCAATGTGATTAAAAAAAGTGCAAGTCGCACTCCTTTGTGGTATTTTGATTGATGTACAAGTGACCTTGCAAGTTCTTCAAGTCGATTCCATGTGAATTTAATAAAAAACTTAGTGCATACCGCGGTCTGTTTTCCTCGCCGTGTCCAATCAATCACCACGCTGAGTATTCTAACGCAATGCTGTCAACAATCATGATGAATATTCTTACACACGATCCAATTCACTCGCATTAATATCGTTATGAAATCGAGCGTATCGACAACTCGATTCAATGCAGCCGTGAACTTAGAAGTAGCCAGTTGACAGTGTACAATGAGCACTATTAAATCATTTGTTATTAATCGAGTACCATGACAGTATAGAATCGAATCGGTTCAATATGCCCGGAGTCCTTGAACGGAATTAACCTTATGGTTGTGCAATCGATATTGTGCCGAATCGATTCGTCCTATTTGGCCCGTCAATCGATCTTATTGCGAAACTGGAGCCCTATGTTGACGATGATGAATCGTAATTATTAATACTCCATTGTGATTGTTCAAGGACATCGTACGCTGATTGATGTCTAAACCAATCAATATATGTATGTATTTTTCTTAGTCTAAGTTTTTCTATATATTATATGACTTCCTGTCATTAAATTAAGTTTTATAGCATATCATATTTAATTCAATTACTAACACGCAAGAAAACATGTCTGTTGAACATTTTTAACCAATTAAGAGTACTAACGAAATAATTTGAGACACGGCCATCTGGCCTATTTATTATACATTGTCGTAGCGTTGTCCGTATGTTTGATCAGCAGTTAATTTGTATTTATTAGCCGTGATTGGCTTGCGGAGTCGCGGGTCAGCCGTCACGACAATTGTACGTACAATTGCTATTGAGCTATTTGCCTCGATACTTGATTATTAATTTGTTTTGTCGATGCAATAATTAATCGCATTATTTTCTCACATTATTCGATTGTTCGGTTTTTTAGTTGAGAGATAATCTCGGTTATTAGAATAGCGAATGTAATCACTAGCTTCGCAAGAGATTACATTTTTGTAGTGTTGATTGCTTTTCTACGTATGCGTCGATACATAAACTACTTTTTTTGTGGGAAAGCTTCGTTCTTCCTTGTTCACGCACATTTGCGATATCAGCTGTTAATAGCATTGATAATATTGATATTATGCTGGCATATCCTGTGAGTGTTAGGCAGTGTATATTAAGCAGATGCATGCATTCGCGTAATAAAGGACCTTCGCGATGCAAACTGAGAATTTCGTAACAAAACACTAAATGAAACTTAACCGACCCAGAAATCTATCCCGCACATCACAATCTGCAGTAACCGTAAGCGCAAACTTACGCCACTGGACCAACGAGGCAATTTGCATTGAACATTTGAATAAAACTAACATTGAAATAAATAGGAAACCATGAACTTGTTAGTTTAGAATACAATGTGGCGTTTACAATAATATTCCGTTTAGTAAACATGGCGGGTCAATGAAAACGTCGCGAGTGACGTATCTCTCGATGATTCGATCCGGCGATTACATCGATTATATCGATTACAGATGCGCGACACGTCGCAACACACAATCGATTTATCGCATCACCAGCTCGCCGGCCAACGGTTATTCGGTATTTTCCTAATAGAATATTTATCGCATTACCCTACGATAAGATTGAATACCAAATTTCATTCCGTCCGTATCGGTTTTGCGTAAACAAATTTCGATATTGCGTGATGGATTTTGTATTTTAAAGATAAATATTTATGTTTTTGTACTGTTGTTACAGGTAAATATGAAACTTCCCGTGTTCAATGTCTGGTGTTTCCACAACGGATAGTAGAGGTAATCTTTCTTGTACATGCGTCACTATGACAATGTTAATATGTTGTTAAACGAATACGTAATTGTTGACAGTTTAAATTCTTTCAGATAAGCGCTTGTGTTACGATTTTAAATAAAACTAACAGTAGAACACTTGTTGTACCGAATAAACTAAATATTTACCTGGCTATGGTTTGTGATGCTTTTTTAGTTCTCCGCTATAGATTCTATTCACCATACATTGTTTTTGAGGTTGGTGGCTTTTATTCAGTGGTGTCACATGCATGCATTGACCGCTTAGCATTGGATAGGCTGCATGTATGCGTGTTTGGCATCTTAGTGGCATAAAAAACGTCATTGCACGTAGCATGTTAAGTCATCATTGTGTCTATGGATTGTGACGTAGTTTATCTTTAAGAAAATGCTAAGAAAACTACTTCAGAATCTATTAACAGTCTGTCAAACCGACTTTAGCAGTAATTTCGTGTCTAATCTATTTAATATGAGCACGTGAACTTTAGCCGAACTGACCAATTACTCTCGTCTTGTAACACTGGGCACAATTACGTCAACCTGTCTAGATAATGGGACAAGGTTTTTGACAGGCCGCCTAACCGCTTAAGGCACCGTTCACGATGTTCCACCGAAACTGTCTGCTCAACTATTTTTTGCGAAAGATGATCATGATCATCTATCTAGGTCGATAGACGGTGAAATAAAATAGTATAATAATCGTAAAAAAGATAGAAAATCTAGTTTTGTTTATTTGATTAAAACCAGCTGCGTCTACACAGAGCTTGTTTTGGAGACTTCTTGACATTAATTAGGTAAAGCGTCTTTATGTGTTCTTGTTTGCATATAGCCACTTTTTTAAGACTACCGCACTAGGAATAATTCCGGTATCGCAGAGTTAGTTTACAAGAGAGCAGCGATAGCTCAGTGGGGAGACCAATATACTGCAATGCAGAGGGTCTCGAGTCCGAACCCACGTCGCGCACCACTGACTTTCGGAAGTTATATGACTTTTCGAAATTATGTGCGTATTGATTGACAATTATCGCCTGCTCCGTGCCTCGGAGAGCACGTTAAGCCGTCGGTCCCGGCTGCCATGAACATCTATGGCAGTCGTTATTGGGAGAGTGTCGACACAAAAGATCCCACTGGGTCGAAGTGTCGCCGGTCTGCACTGACTGGCCCCCACATAAGATACAAGATACAACTCTAGTTTACAAACATGAAAACAACAGTCACTAAGAATAGCTAGACTCTAAGAACAACTATAAGTGGATGACGAAATTGTATATCCATTGTGGAGATCGAATACTCGGTGTGGCAATGCTCTAGCTTTTTATTTCTTCACATCGCAATGGTTTCAGACGGCCTATTTGCTTGTTTATCTTCTAAATCGTACAGTAAAGCCAGCTAAAGAGTAACATCTTCAGCATCTACGCCAAGATAACGCCGTAAGCGCATCGTAAGTACTATAATGTATATCTGTGCTGAGTGTCGCAACCCCTCGCTGGGGCTAATCACCGTTGTGTGTCAGTTAATTATCACTTGACACACATGCGAGTACGACTCATTTGTCAATTGGCTTATGAGATTAGCGGTGTAATTGATGGAAATCACGACGTTGACAACTTCGTAATTAAATAGCTTCAGGTCGGCACAGCTATCGGGCGAAGGGATATTGAGAAGACAGGATTCAATTAAATTTAATACTTGATGAATAGTATGGTGGAAATCAGTTTTCAGCGTTTTGGATAATAAGATTATTAGGTACGGCATTTTAGTTTGCAGAATTCATATTTAGCACTGTTAAGTGCGTTATCACAACTCGTTGTAAATAGGTTATTCCCACATCACTAGAGACACTTTATTGCACAACTATATAATTGTGTATTATGTAATATATTATCACTGCCAAAATGTAACTAACACCTATCACTAATACAAGAAAATTCCCTGTTATCTTACAAAGTAAATATTGCAAGACAAAGTGCTTATTTTGTGTCAAAACTCAAACGTGGCCTTCTAAGATTTCTGCTACTGCAATTTTATTTACTCCAACATTTATTGGCAAATATTGTATTAATTACTGTGTTCTGGGCTTCCCGGTCAGGAAACAAGCGTCATAAGTATGAATGCCGGCTTGTTTGCACTTCACACATAATCTGCTGAGGATATTTTTACAGAGTGACGCCATTATACACACTACAACGCCATATGAGTTTATTTACTATTTTATAAATAGTTAAGAGTGTCGACCTTGTGTAGTAGTGACTTCAATTTGCACATTATTGAACATATTATATCATAAAATTATCTGGTGACGTAGTCGCAAGTAGCGTTAGATAAGTGGCACTCATATACACGACCTACACTGCTGTCGAAATTTTGCATGAGTCTATATTATGCTTATGAATTTGCACTCAAATCGAATAAAATCGCAATCGTAAGGTTACATCATAGCTACTGATTCGATCGCTTGTTTGAGTGCGTCTTCACACATATACGCACTTAATTTTGCGAGCCAATTCGCCAGCGAAAGCCTACGTTACAGCAACAAATCGACTATAATATTTTATGAGCACACAACAATCTTAGTAGCTATTAAGCGGTATCGCGTGGTTGTCTTTAATTTATAATCGATAAAGTTATAAAAATAACGATAACTAAATCGATGTTAGGTAACGGTAGTTGTAATACGTTATCTATAATACGTTCTGGGTTTTTCCGTTGTACATGCAAAATATGGAATAGTAGGTGTTAAGAAATATCGATCCAATTTAGTGTCTTGGATGTTTTGAGTAGACGACTACAGCATGGCGATCATTAAGCAACTCATGAGACTTCAGCCAACAAGTTACGTTAGTTATGCCATGTGTGACTCATGATTCTGATGTAGGAGAAACGATTTTGTGGTCCATTAGTTTGCTGTCTCTAAAGTGCTCGGCAACAACGGAGTATTACTAACGCAAACGTTGAGATATTCAAATAAAAAAGTTTTCTAGAAACCATTGCTTAATTAATTACTGGCTGTTTTGAATATGGAACTAAACGTTTGTAAAAGGAACGCTATGTTACCCGCCAATAGGACTAAACGCAACGTTACGTTTAAATAAAATAAAACAAAATATTTAGATTTTCTTTCGCATCAATCCATTTTATTGACACACAATGCAACACCAATGATTTATATTGTAACACATTGACATGTTCTATCAAAAACACACAAAGGCAACTGGGTCACTTGTTGTAAACTTCGATAAATGAATGCGTTTTATTGTATAATGAGCGGCTAGCCTGGGGTATTAACCCTAGCACGATCATGTAAACACATGAGGCGAGGTTAGCACTCAGATATGTTTTCATCTTGCATTACTAATGTAGTAAATAGACAGGCCTGTGTCTTGCTTACCGTGGTCTACGAATGTTTAAACCCTGATTTGATAACATTCTAGTTCCACACCATGGCAGGCAAGCTTAATGCAATTTCGGTGTCTGCCATGGACGAGACAGTAAGTAGCATTAAAATTACTTAACGGAATGTACTATAGACTTGAGCGACGTCAGACCATTTCAGAAAAATTTTCGCTTGCACATGTTGACTTTAAGTGACTCCGCCCTCCCGGGTACCAAGTGTTGGCCTGCTATGCGATTTTAACCTTAGGAGTGGTCATCCGTCGCTCAAGTCGATAGTACCTACCTACCAAAAATATATTAACAACTATTTATTCCATTCATTATCATAATTGACATACCACACACCACTTAAATGTGATGTAATCAGACTTCAATGTTTCAAAGTAGGGATATGTATATATTACTTAGTAGTTCATTAATTAGTAAGATCATGAATATCAAACAACTTTACACATACAACATTTGTATTTTTATTCGAAAAACACTAAACACGAATATCCATACTAACATAACGTTCACCAAACAGAAACATGTCACCAATCGTAGTACTCGCCGAGCTAGCTTTCTTGTTCTACCCTCAACTCGAACGAATTACGGTAAAACAATGATTACGTTTGAAGGAGCACAAATTTATAATAGATTACCTCCATATCTAAAACATATTCAATCTTTTAATGTTTTTAAGAAGGAACTTGCTCAATATATTTTAACCATGTAATAAGTAATAATCTAATCAGTACGCTAAATATTGTAAATTAAACGTATTTCTATTGTAGTGTAGTGTGTCAGTGAACATTAACTCTGTGTATAGTGCGACGCCGAACTGGATATTTATATTGTGTAATCATGTTCTCATGTAAGTGACTATTGTCTTTTTTGAG
This sequence comes from Catocala fraxini, assembly GCA_930367265.1. Taxonomy (NCBI): domain Eukaryota; kingdom Metazoa; phylum Arthropoda; class Insecta; order Lepidoptera; family Erebidae; genus Catocala; species Catocala fraxini. The sequence continues at coordinate 1,577,350 of OV884032.1, forward strand.
AATAAATTTCTTTAAACCTAACCTAAGAACGTTTTTGGGTAGTATTTTAATCCAGAACAGTTCGAATTCCTTCACAGCAGAAATACATAAAAGTCATCTTTAAAAAATATATCTGGCATACGTCTGTAAATAACCGATGTATTCAACTTTATACTCGTCATAAATTACTCCTTTTAATCGTACCATATTTGAAAGTTTTCGCAAACAAAAATAAACGGGCTGGCGCCGTGTGACGTCACAACAGTGAATGAACCTCTCGATCTAAAAAAAGGAAACAATCGGTTCTTATTCCGCCATGTTTCTGGTCTAATTTACTTAAGTAAACAGTAACATTTTCTATTCTAATGTAAATAAACAGCACTGTTTATTTTACATTCACATATTTTTGTGTTACTAGGCCTATAGTTCCTAGGAAGATTTGTAGAACAATAAACATACAGCATTTGTTTTGATTTACGCGTTTTCTCGAAGAGATGTATGATATGTAACGAAAAGGCATTTTTACTGGCTATTATCTTTGTCTGTGGTTTGTGATTTGGGAACTCGTAACTCTGTTTATAGTCTTAAATCCAAGTACTTACGATAAAAATATAGCATCATAAAATACATATCTAAAGCCCAAAAGGTCTTTGGTATAACTGACTGATAATGTAAATATTTTTATTGAAATAATCTCGACGCCGCTCAAGTTTTATCACATAGCCTTTAGATATGAAACGATTTAGATTCAATAACATGACCTTTATGTATGTCAACACTTCACTCAAACGTCCTGCATACTTTGGCCCACATTCAAACCAGTATTTTCGTAGGATATGATGAATAGTCGCCGATAGAGATAGACGGTGTGTAAGAGATAGGTGTGGCTACAGACAAAGGTCATAACATGTTGATGGTAAATTACCACAAAAAAATGCAACGTTTAAGATATCTACTACGATTTTTTAATTAAAAAGCTAATGCCTCGGGGAGCACGTTAAGCCGTCGGTCCCGGCTGCCAGGAACATCTATGGCAGTCGTTATTGGGAAAAGTCAGTACCCTCTAATATCCTGACACTGGTCTAGCCTTAGGGTATCGTTAGCCTTCGGGTTGCGGAGGTCAGGTGGCAGCCGCTCCGTGTAAAAAATGATATCCAATCAAATCCGGTTAGACCAGAAAAGCCGACCCCAAATGACTTGGGAATAATTAAGGCTAAGGGAGAAGGACTACGATTTTTTTTTTATTTTTCATTCATATACACTATATGGCACTGAATATAATAATACCCATTTTGTAAGTTTGTGTAATTGTTTGTGAACTGTTTTTGACTCCTCTGAACAGAGTTAAGTAAAGAAAAATAAATATAAACAGTGAAGAGATGTTAAGGACCATCTCGACTGGCCTGACCACGCTTCATAAGATCACACCTAAATAACATTATGTTGTGCTCTTGAGGAGTGTAGGGTTTCTTTCCCCTCCTTCTCTCCTTCTCCTCCAGACACTGTGTTTGCAGAAGGGTCTACTATAGCCATTGCCTGCACGGGCAGTAGTTGTTTTTAAGATCAATTACGCTACTCTCTTTGTATAAGACACGAGTCGTAAGATTGTTTGCTTCCACGATAGTCTGTTAGTATTACAATGCAGTTTTGACAAGTGAAGTCGTAGTACAAAATGAGTGCTAAAATAATGCAGTACTTAGTATTTTAACTCATAAGAGATTCAGTCTCGACAAGTGGGTAGGTTGGCATGCCGCGCCGGCGCCGGCCCACCTGCCTACTTGTCCAAGATTAATGGGATCAGGACTCATAGACATGAAAGTTGAAACTTTTACACGTGTGTCTAACCGACATTTTCCCTTTACAGAGATTATTTATGCGTGAAAATGTAAATCTACGTTTCATTAACGTATTAAACACCTAACCACTTTATTTTGAAAAAAATTTAGTTTATTGTAATCATTCTCGAAAGAATCTATACAGATTGGAACAATGCACATAAAAAATACTTACACTCGAATAAATTATTTCATATTTCGACCGAACCTACACTAGTAGGCGCATAGACACACCACTCTCGACCGAACCTACACTAGTAGGTGCATAGACACACCACTCCATCATTTATGCAGTCAGATTTATTAGGAAAGAAACTTGAGTGCTTAAACTAATCGGTACACTTGTAAATTTTCATTAAATTACCATAGATATTGAATAGGTCATACTATTCTACCTACTAAACACCTTAAAACAGGGTTATATAGCCTATTTTTACCATGTACGATTAATAGGTTACTCACGAAAATTCTGCAGAAGTTATCGTTGTAAAATGCCACTACTTCTATATTATGTAGTGAAGCTTAAGAAATCTAGCGAAATGTGACATACTTTTTTTTGCAATATGATAAGTTTGCCATTATATTTAACGCTTATCGGCGCAATAACCAGTTGAAAACTGCTTTCTCATGCGAATTAATCCTATCCAAATGACTCGTTTATAAGTCATAGATTCGATCTTAATCAAATATTTATAAATAATTAATCGTCCATATGCCACGCTGGTCGACAAACACAGCGCGTAGTTTTCTAAAGTTAATGTAAGTTGTGATTAGAATAGGTACATTGGTTTGGCAAACTTTCGACATGTTTGTGTTGCGTTCTTGTTTTATAACTGCCGGGGTCAGATGTCGGCGTTACGAAACGCCCGGAGATATCTTCGGTGCCACGAAAGTGTCGTGATCTTGAACCTGTTTATTTTTGTTTTGGTTTTTATTCGTCACGGCGACAGCTTTCGCGGTGTACAACCGGAAATTCGCCATAAATGTTTCGCCAATGAAAGGTGAATGTCAAGATTTGTTTACGCTCTAATGGAGTCTGCAGCCGATATTGAATTCATTAGAGAAACTTTTATATGTTAATAAACATGTTGTGAGAAAACTAACTACTATATTAGCTTCTTGTTTATTTTAATGCGTCCGATAATAGAAATGGATCTTGTTTACATACCTGTTTATTCGGTAGAAGCGCGTTGTAGTCTAGTTTTGTTTGTCGTAATAAATATTGCATATCAGCCGAGTGCATTTACACTTTCTATTAATAGTTCTGAAGTTATAAACACAAGTGAAGTTATAAAACTAGCCAAATAGATTTCATCGTGGTCGGTTTTTATGTAAGGTACAGTTGCCAAATGTCGTCCCGTTTTTGTACAAAAATTGGAGAAAAATATATAATTTCTTTTGCTTCCACATTTTCTTTTTGATGCGGTAAGGCGTAGGTATGTGATGCCGTGGCTTTGACCGGCTAGCTGAGTTTGAAGGTGTTTTAATAATTGGAACAAGCTGCACATCCGCTGGAACTATAAATGAGGATGAAGAGTTTCCTGATTGTGATAATCTTACACTTAATTTCATAGGAGTCATCTGAAGGTAAGCGATGACTTAAAGTCATGATAAGCTTAAAACACTCAGATTATAAATTGAGAGTCGTACTGGCCGTCTCGAAGGATATTAGCCTTTTGTTCACCGCATAGCGTCTGCAGCCTATCTTAACAGTTTTTTCAGCTCTTCAGAATTTCTTTACTGCCATTACTGATAATTATTAGATTTATTGCCGGAGTGTGAAGGATATTAGCTGATCAAATCGTCGTGTCTTACTACTGTTACATACAAGTAATAAATGATCAGGAATATAGACTTTAACGGTGGCAATCAGCAGTTTTGCGAGCAAATCTAATCTAGCAATTAAAATCTTACGTCGTAACATTTAATCTCATAGTATTGCCCAACGGTTTCCCATGACCACCCTTACGTAACTCGCAGGATGTTACATTGTGCTCAAACGAGATTTTAATGACCGCGGTGGAAATGCACATTAGAAAATTGCGCTTGCACATCGCGTACGGACACTTTCACTGACATTGAAGCTATTACTGACTTGTCTTGCGTTTTGGTGACTTACACAACTTTATAGACGTTTTGTTTCCAACTTCTTTGTTAATTCTTCAGTGACACTACTTTGCATATTTAAACAAATATTAGCAATGCTTGGTCAAAAGAATGTCAACTTTATGTTTATTGAAACAAAGTTGATTTTGGTTCGGCGTGTATTTTCACAGATACGTTTGGATTTTTACCAAAGAATTAAATTTTGCGAATGAAAAATCGAGTTGTGTTTGTTGGTTTCTTTTGATGTTATACTGACACAGTTACGAGGAAATTTGTTTGCAGAGGTAGGAGTGAGAAGACATTGTAAACCTACTAATTACTATGTAGAATAAGGATGGAGGCATAGAGAAAAGTACAAAGCATTAACTTTGGCTAAATATGAACATACATCGCACTCTTAATAAAACAGCGACATAACTCGAAATTTGAAAGTAAGGCAATTTGGACTGTAATTGTATATGCTAAATTCTAATATTATGTTTGTGTTAAATCATTGCAATAGAGTTCAAATTTGTTTAATCCAAAATACTGAGATGAGTCTCTGTTTTATTAAGAGTGCGACATATTGAATTCATAGCCTGTGCAATCCTACGCATTCAAAAATCTTCCTTGTTTTATTACGATTATTGTTAGTGATTGTAATAATTTTAACTTGTCAGTACCATATCGAGACTTAATGATAAAATCATTGTGTTTGAATTTGATGTTTCTGTCATCATTGCTATAACTTCTTCTTTCTTCTTCTACTTTTAAAAGACAACTCCCGCACTAGGAATTATTCCTGTGTCGCGGGGTACTTCACGAACATTCAAACAACGGACACAAAGAACACCCAGACTCGGAACAACCATTTGTGGATCACACAACTTTTTGTCCCGTGTGGGATTCCAACCCACAACACTCGGCGCAGTGGCAGAGGCGACCACCTAAACCACTACGCGTGAGTGCAATTTTGCAAGCCTTTCTTTTGAACTCTGCTCACCATAATGAAGACTAATATCTAACAATGTAATTCATTCTATATTTACATATAGAACAATAACCTCTTTTGATTGTGTTCCCTATATAATAGAAATAGTTGCGCACTCACATTTTCTGTATTTGCATTCTTCGCGCAGTATCGTATTGTTTCAGCTGACGGGGAGTTTCGACTAGCGGAGTTGACTGCTCTAAATTCCAGTTACTAACGTTTAAAGTTGAATGATATTCCTCATATTACTGGTACTACTTCCAACTTGATCCTGTGTGGCGCCATCTCAGGTTAATTTATCAGTTACTACTACTAGCGACCTGCCCTGGATTAGCAAGAGTAGTACAAAACCTTAACAAATAACACTGGGAAACAATAAAAAAACATACTTAGGGAACTCCTGGACAAGATTATTCTTTCTGTAAGCTATATTTTATCAAACCTGCCTTCGCGCTAACTACCTGCCTTGACGGACATGAGAAACGTTGAAACAGCAGACATATAGAGCACTTAGATTCGACACGACTGTCTGTTAAACCCACAATTTTCATCTCGTGCAGGCATCGAAACCGCTACATAAGATCGTTAATTGATAGTGGCGAGATGATCACTTGAATTACTGCGTCGCCCGTGAAGTTTCTACGTTATACTATTTAATTATAAGTATTCTGCCTAGTGGGAAACCGTTGGACTGCCACGCATAGGTCTCGAGTTCGAACCCAAGGCGCGCATCTCTGACTTTTCGAAGTTATATGCGTATTAAATAGTTAATTATCGCATGCTTTAATGGTGACGGAAAACATCGTGAGGAAACCTGCATGTCTAAGAGTTCTCAATAATGTCCTCGAAGATATGTGAAGTCTGCCAACCCGCACTAGGCCAGCGTGGTGGACTATGGCCTAACCCTTCTCACAGTGAGAAGAGGCCCGTGCCCAGCAGTGGTACAGTTTAATACAGGGCTGATATTATTATATTCTGCAAAGTATGTGGCGGTAGCAAATGGATAATACTTGCGACCGAGATGTTGTGTAAGTTCGAATCCTATCCATTGCACTACTGAGATGAATCCACTACTAACATAAGCATTCGATCGTAGCTAGAGGGTTTAACAAAAATACTAGTAATTTTTTAACCAAATTAAGTCTTAGGGAAAATATTATTCGTAACTGCCTCTAAGCTGAGTTGCTTGAATCTCACACATGACAAAATCTTCTCTATTCCAAAAATTACTGTTCCTAGTCTCAGTTTTCTTTGAGTTTGTTATTCTAATGTTTGTAAGTCAACCTCGATAAACGCTAGAGTTGCTGAAATTGTCAAAAAAAAAGCAACAAGGAATTGGCGGTAATGCAAGTCAAAACAAGTTGGCAATGCGTTGATGATTGGGAATCAGGTCACGTGCAAGTACGTGACATCGATGTGATGCCGAAGGTACGCCTAAAGATATCATCTATTGATTAACGCTGATGGCGATCATGACGTCATGCAAACACTCCATCTCTGTTTGAATACGAATATTCGACAAAGATGGAAGATTTTTAGAACAGTCACATTGATTACTTCACTTGTATGTTGTTCGCATATAAGACGAGCTTAGTATTCCCAATCGACAAAATAAATAATATTTTATGTACTTCGATTTTTAACGGTGATAGGCCTTTTATAAATAAAATATTATGTTTTCTTGAACGGTTGTCAGTCAATGGTTATATTGCCATATAAAAACTACCCAATTACATTACTTTATTTTTATTACGAACACGTTTGTCTCTTTACAAATCGCCATTGTCATTATGTTATCCAATTTAGAGGTTTTTGTCACAACAGGAAAACGAACCAACCTTCTTAGAACCACAGTTATTTGTGACAAGCAATAAGAAAACATTAACAAGAATATCATTTTAAAGTAGGCCTAGAACCTTTAAACATGAATGCAATTTAATTTAAGTGTAATGCATAACACGATTTGAATGCAATGCCGTCAGTTTAAACTGCTATCCGATTATTTCGCGTGGACGCAAATGTGGGTAGTTCTCACACGTGGCGTTGTGCTATGCAAAATGGTCGAGTTATAACTGTTGCGTAATGGTAATCGCTATCGAGATCCATGGGAAAGACTCGATGGAAGTGGGCTGTTGTTTTCAATCGTATAGGCGATACTGTTGTAACCATTTAATATTTGAAAACAACTTCGGATAGCATAACACATTCTATTGAGTCTGCATTCCTGGTACCTACACTCGAAGTCGTTTGTGTGATTAGAAATAAACGCTCAACAGTATGAGTAGACAAATAAGTTAACAAAGAAATTTTATGATTTTATGGGCATTTGTTGTTACGTGTTTTACTTAATATTGAAATATAAAATAACGTATTTAAATCTTTCAAAAGATTGTCAGAAATCATGTAGACATTATACTATCCAACATAATTACTCTAAAATGTTTTATTTTTTTATATTTTACATCGTCTTTTACAAAGACAGAGTGTTGTAGCGCAGATTGGGCGAGGTCTACGTCCAGCTGTGGGCTAGTAGAACCTGACTGATATGTTTTGTAAACTTCATAACAACAACTATCTGTCAGAAATATTTATTCCAGAGTTGTATTATTCGGCATCTTTTATTGTAAGATGATAGTGTCTACGTTGACCTACTGATGCATCCGACAATCTTGCCGGAGTCCAAGATCGGAAGACACCAAATCACCCGGCATACATTTTAAGTATCATTAAACTTAATAAACTCCATCGCGTTTATAGCCATTTTCCCAGAACTAGGAGGTTTAAAGTTCACGTTGGAAGACTTCACACACCTTCGAGAACATTCCGGCCACAGTGTCAGGTATGCGGGTAACTTCACGATATGTAATTAATATCTAACGGTACACTTACAGAACATTAATTGCTTTATTATTGACGGCATTGTCCCGCACGAATTATGAGCTGTATTCGCCTGACGAACGTTTAGTACGATTCAATTTAATGCTGCGCTAAGCTGTTTGTCACGAGTTTTACGTGATATATCATTTATAGTAACTACCAAATATATATATTTAAGTGCCCAGTAATTTTAATGACTCAATTGTATTGTAAAACACGCAAAACTAATTTCAACATTACCATACTACCTCGTTCCGTGAAATAAAATATGAACAGTTAAGTCCATCAGTTCGCTTTGTCTGGTCGTACTGATAATGAGGGAAGAATAAATACACTTATATTAGAAGTCATCGCTGAACGAAATCCTCGTTTAGGTAATCAAATCTGGAGCACCCGGTCAAAGTCACAGCCTGTTAATATTGTATGCCTAGTAATGAGTCTAAATTGTTTTCAAAGGTATTTCGGGAAGCGCTGTGTAGTCAGGAACAGCATTTTTCTCTCCAAGCAGCGATTCAATTTTTGCAAAACCAGCAATACTGAAGTGGTATCCTAGGTATTACGAATGTACATAGGGAACGGCAACAGATGACCATTAAGGTCTAGTTCCTAAATTTAAGAAACAGTTGTACTACGTACAGTAAATTTTTAACGCATATCTACATATATATTAATACGTGAAGCAAAAACTATGTACCCCTTTTTACGAAAATTGCGCGGACAGAGGAGTATGGAATTTGGCACAGTTAAAGTTTATATGGAGAAGCCCCTCCATCTCCATATAAACTTAAACTGTGCTAAATAATGCTAATATTTTTATCAATTATGCATTAGAAATACATTAAATTAATGAAAAAACACTACACGCACACATTCGTGCAATTGACACACGCAGTCGAATCGCTTTCGTAGTATTTCGGCATTGTGCGCCTGACGTCGTACAATTCTTGGTAACTATGGTTACCTATACCTTATTTATATGTAATAAAGAAAAAAGAAAACAAAGTAGCAAGCTCAGCAATTTTGGTCGAATTTTGACCACTAGGCGACCGCTAGTTCTATGAAAAATATAGTAATGGAACTGTCTGTAGCTAAATCGACTCTTTTGAATAAGGGACCGCGCTTTAGAATGCTGAATGTTTGTACAAAAATCAAAGGAATTCCAAAAAGAAAATATAAACAAAAACTGTCTGCTTTCAAAGCAAGTACTTCGCGACTTTTCTCCACATCCAATTTCGCTTACATCACTGGCACGTGAGCCCTTTCAGACTAAAAAAATTGCGTAATATGGAAAGTGTTTACAATCCATGGTTGTTTAACGTTCAACAAAAGCAATTATTATTGTTAGCTGGCTGACTGGACACGGTAAACCAATAACGTACTGAGAAGATTAATATTTTGTTGTTACGGTTTCCCGTTTGGTGGTAATATTCGATGCGAGGTACCGAAAAATGTAAAATTTCTGTTAGAATTCTTCATCAACAAGTGGTGGTGACCTCTTTAAAAAGGTGATAGATATCTTCTGACTAGACTTATCAGTGTGTGGACTGGTTCAGAATAGGCACAGTGAGTCGCAATATTATAGGTAATCATAAAAACTTAATGTAGAAAACTTAAGTATGATGAACTTTGTATGTTAGTAGGCATCCCCAGACGGAACAAACATTTGTTTGATCCACTAATAGTTGTTGCGAGTCTGGGTGTTCTTTGTGTCCGTTATTTAAAAGTTTGTAACTGCCTAGCGACACTGGAGTTTTTATTTGCGCGGGAGCCTGCGTGACAGGCTTTGCCTAGTGCAGGACGCTTTGCAAAATCTGATAAATCGGAGATGTCTTTTTTTTAGAGAAAATGGAATTACTTTTTGTTCTGCGTGAGGATTTATTTTATTTTATTTTATTTTTATTAAGTAGGTACAGTAACAGACAACAGATTAAATATTTACACATTACTCAATTAAACATTAAATAGTTGCCAACCTGAAGTCCAATTAAAACTATACACATCACTCAGTTGATATTTAAAACTTTAGTGAGCTAAGTAAACAATGGTAAAAAGATTATAAAAAAAAAAAAAGTGAAGATATTTCAAACAATTTTCTTTAAAAGAACATTTTTAAAAACATTTGGCCGTTGGTATGGTGAGGTGATCGCATAAGCCACTGCGCCGTCCTAGTTACTATATGTATTACAACAGAAACAAATTCGTTACGATTTCAACACCGTTGCGCGTTGTTAACAAAGGAAGGAAATTGGTACAATTTATTGTGACGTTGTTCGGTGCCATTATTAGTTATGTGTTATAGCCTCGTTAACGAACATTTTGTCCGTGTTCCGTTCTAAGGGAAAACTTCAACTTCACTTGCAATAGAAATTGTTGTCTATTAGTATTGGTTGCATATTCAATTTTGACTGTTCTAGTCGAATAGTCTCTTTAGCAGTGAAGACCGTTACAGTTTCTTTGACCCGGATAGACTAACGTGTTCTTGTGTAGGCTACCAATGACAAAATGTCAGTAAGTGCAATGATTCTGTGACCTGTGACTAGCAGAGGACGAAAGGCCCAGACATTGTAGGGTAATGTGAGAGGTGAATAAAGCTGGCAAAATGATATTGTGATATCATTCTGCCCTACTCCTTGTTATACTCCAGGGATGCTTGGGTAATTTACCTTTGTACAGGTGGCATGTATATGACAAAAATCGATTGTTATTCACCTAGTACATAACAGCAAATAATGGTTAACGAATCTAGACCTCACCATCTCTATTTACGAAAACCTCTCATATCACTGCATCAACAAGACAGTAATCGAATAATTATCTTTATCGATTATAAAAACAACACTAGTCGACTTTGCGGACCACGTCTCTCTGACACATTTCGCTGGTCATTAGCATGTCTGCGCAGGCGCAGCCACCGCTCTCGATTAATACGTTAGATATGATTATGATAGATCGATCTACTTAATTGCCGCGTGCGCCACTTGCCCACACACAAATTGAGCTTGCTGCATAAACATAAAACTTAAGGCTTAGCGCACACCGATGACCGTACGGCCTACGAGATCATTGGAAAGGACTTTCTACCCAGCAGCTCAAACGAAGAGGAAAATTCCATCCCATCACAATTAGAGATAAAAGGAAGTAGTAAGGAAGTACAAACGACGAAAGGAAAGGTATATAGTACAATAAAAGATCTAAAATCGTTTGACAGCAAACTAAAACACAGACTTAATATTGTGTGTACCTAATCATAAAAATCATTAATTATCTGTCACGCGTTTTTTTTTTAAAAAAGGATATAATTAAAGCCAAAATAATTTACTTATATAGGTCACTAAGTTACATACGCTTATAGCCAGTTGCACTCACTGATCGGTAAACGATTAGCGAGGTTAAGCAAAGTTGGGTGCGGTCAGTCTATAGATGGGTGACCGCTTAGTGGTATTGCATCTGAGCGTCTCCGTGCTTCGGAGGGCACGTAAAAGCTCGGTCCCGGTTGTTGTCAAATTAACAGCAGTCGTTAAGCCATGTCAGAGGCCTACGGGCGGCTTGAACAACTCTTGACAACAGGTTGACCACTAACCACACGAAAAGAAGAAGACTTACGAACATATACATACATTCGTTAGTTAACTGGGTCCAGGCAAGGAGGTTGAGCATATGAGAATACTTGCAAGAAACTTACGATTACTCTTGTTCGTATATGACTAAAGAATAAATAGGGACAAAATTTCCAACACTAGAGTGAGAAAATCTAGAAACTCTTGGCCATCATACTTTTTTATTTTTTATAAAAAAGACTACTCCCGCACTAGGAATAATTCCTGTGTCGCTGGGGACTTGACAAACATTCAAACAACGGACACAAAGAACACCCAGACTTGGAACAACCATTTGAGGATGACACAAAGTTTTATCCCGTTTGGGATTCGAACCCATAACACTTAGCGCAGTGGCGAGGCGACAACTTAAACCACTTCGCCAGTCGTGCAGTCTTTCATCCATTGACAAATGTAGAATCTTCTGTCGTGCTTTCCACCGGTGTGCGCTATACCTTAGTGCCAAAGGACATACCAACCGTTTAGCGGTAATCAATTTTATTCGCTTTTATGGGGCCTTTCGCATCGTTTTATTTGTTTGAATATTTTATATGCTATAATTAGTCGCGATTCGTGTACTCGTTGTTTCAATTAGAGAAACAAAGCAGACGGTTGGGAAGTAAACGGTCGTGGCGACGCCATCTATACCAGAACTTTAGAAGCTTGATTATTTCTGTGTGTACGAGAAAACAACATCTTGTGTTTGTATCCAGTGTCCCCACAGGAGGCAAGCCTGTCCTGTGCGTGTCTACTACGTTTACCAAAATGCTTAAAACGTATGCCAAGTAAGTAAGTATATATTTATTTATCGCATATAGATAGCTCAGCAGCAGAGCAGCGATAGCTTAGTGGGAGACCAACAGACTGCAATGCAGAGGGTCTCGGGTTCGAACCCACGTCGCGCACCTCTGACTTTCGGAAGTTATATGACTTTTCGAAATTATGTGCGTACTGATTGACAATTATCGCCTGTTCCGTGCCTCGGAGAGCACGTTAAGCCGTCGGTCCCGTTTGCCATGAACATCTATGGCAGTCGTTATTGGGAGAGTGTCGACACAAAAGATCCCACTGGGTCGAAGTGTCGCCGGTCTGCACTGACTGGCCCCCCACATAAGATAAGATAAGATAAGATCATAACATATATTCTGTGTATTGGTCAAAGAGATTTTCTTTATGCTGCTACTAAAAATATAAAATTGCCATGAAATCAAACCCTTGATCTCAATGTCAACAAATCCGCCTCTATACTAATGACGCCAACACACGCACTTCGGTACAAAATGTAATAGGTACATATGACTACGGCCTATATAAAAGTATATGTAAAAACGCAAGGTCTCTATTCAATGCCTCATGCGTTTGAATAAGCGATCAGCAGCCAGAATAAAAAAAAAAACTAAATTAATTCATCAGTCATCTTGAATATGTATAAAGCTTTCTATTCCAAAATCATAATCACGCAGAAAGTTTCAAAATTAAGTCCAAACTTAATTCGCTATCTAACCGCTACATCTAATAATGTATAATAATCTCAAATAAAGTTAATTTGTCGAATCACTAAAGAAATTGGCACACGGTTACATAAGAAAAGACAAAAGTAAACGTATTAGTGTTAATGTCAACGGTATTGTACCTTAGAGGTCTGCGTCCACTAAAGACAACATGCGAATGCTACGAACGCATGTTTATGTTATAAAGCGAGCAGATATTTAAATAATCTCAGAAAAGGAGTAGATTCTATATGCTGAGCGTAAAGACAAAATTAAATCAACATATTAACAACTAGTTTTCACCGCGGTTTCACCCGCGTAAGTCCCGTTCCCGTAGGAATATCGTGATAACAAGTAGCCTATGTGTGAATCTAGGTCTCCAGCTATCTACATACCTAGTTTAATTGCAATATGTCCAGTAGTTTTTGTGTGATCAATACATCCATATAAACTTTCGCGTTTATAATATTAGTAAGGATCTATTAAGGTATCATGTTATTTCTTAATACAAATGATTTTACTTTTAACGTGTCAGCTTTAAATGCGTCTAATCGACGATTAAAGCCCTTATTAATAATTAACCACAGTACCATAAAATTTAAACTATCTATTCACCGAACAACAACACATAATGTTTCGTATCATATTATTTCTTACCAATCAAGACGTGCAATGCATACATCACGCCTTTTAAATAGCCATCAGCTAAACTTGTGTGTACTGAAAACTCAATCACATTCAGAACGTTCGTCACACGTTACGCTTCAATGGATGCTCAGCTTAATGCGTCAGAGCAGTCAGATTCGTCGTGACCCTAATTACTGTAGTCTTAAAAGATAAAACAGCGGCCAATACCGTCGACTCTTGTTACTTAACGACTTAATCATGTAATATTCTAGAGTACACCCGCAATTTATACTAATATTATAAAACTGAAGAGTTTGTTTGTTTGAACGTGCTAATCTCAGGAACTACTGGTTCGAATTGAAAAATGCTTTTAGTGTTGGATAGCTCACTTATCGAGGAAGGCTGTAAGCTATATGACATCACGCTACGACCAATAGGAGCGGAGCATCAATGTTGCAATAACGGGAAAAATTCTCTTATGTGACGCAGACGAAGTTGAGCGGGTTAGGTAGTCGTCTATAATGTAGGTTTTATTACCGCAAAAAGCTTTGTTGCACAACGTATAACGGCCAGTTTGGTTAACACCACTGCATATGTATATTTTTATTACAGTCTTGTGAGAATATGGTAATTGTGCTCCCACTTATTATGGGTAATCATAGGTTGGCAACACTGTTGCACTTTTATCGCGGTTGCTTATTTGTTTTGGACGTTTCAATAACTGTTTCGCTTTTCAATGGCAGATTAACACTTATAATCTCATAAATCGATAAACTATGTCGCAGTTTTGAGAGTACTGTAACATACGATCGCATTGGACTGGATTTATAGCTGAGTTGGGCGTCGAATATCTTTTTAAGTCCTCTATCATTTGTAAAATACATGTGAGAGAGGCCATATTTCTTATTTGCATTCAGCTAGCAGCTTAATATTTATACAAACAAAAAGTAGAACTATGGAGCTACATAATTATGTCGGCCTCGATGGCGTAGTGGTTAGTGTAACCGACTGCCACGCCTGAGGTCGCGGGTTCGATTCCCGCACAAGTCCAACATTTGTGTGCATGAACATGGCTGTTTGTCTTAGTCTGGGTGTTTCTATGTATAATAAGTATGGATTTACAAAAAAAAAAGAGTATATGTATGTTTATCCATTGTCTAGTACCCATAGTAAAAGCTCTGCTTAGTTTGGGCTACATGGTGTTGCGTGTATGTGGTAAAATATAATTACTAAAAAAAAAAAATATATATTAACTTATTATAATTGAAATTAAACTGCTATATACGGATTTTATCGCGTTGTTTATTTGACACTTTATTACAAAATTTTGAAAATTGTTTCACTACTACTACTATTAAACTTTACTAATTTTTAAGCTAATTAAATTATTATTAAACTATTTAGATTTAATTTATTTTTACTTTTACACTTTCCCCGACGTTTCGGTTGCTTTTCAGCAGCCATGGTCACGGGGAGACTTAACTTAACTTACTTAACTTAACTTATTATAATTTTAAGTGTATTTATATACTTAAAATTTATATTTACCTACAAGATACATCCTAAATTGCCAGTGAGCAGAAATGAAATTATAGTGTTAGTATGTTTTATTTTTCTAGTTTTATTAATGTTCCACTTATTTATTTTATATTTTATAAATTTTAATTTTTTTTCTTCATATTTTGGGTGTGTCCTATTGTGTGCCAAAAGAGCAGCGATAGCTCAGTGGGGAGACCAACAGACTGCAATGTCTCGAGTTCGAACCCACGTCGCGCACCTCTGACTTTCGGAAGTTATATGAATTTTCGAAATTATGTGCGTATTGATTGACAATTATCGTCTGCTCCGTGCCTCGGAAAGCACGTTAAGCCGTCGGTCCCGGTTGCCATGAATATCTATGGCAGTCGTTATTGGGAGAGTGTCGACACAAAAGATCCCACTGGGTCGAAGTGTCGCCGGTCTGCACTGACTGGCCCCCACATAAGATAAGATAAGATTGTGTGCCAAAATAAATAGTTTTCTTTCTTTCTTTCTTCTTTCTAAATCTTAATAACGTAATATTATAAATGTGAATGTAAGGTTGTTTGTTTGTGACGCTTTCATCGTAACTACTCGTTCGGTCATCATGAAATTGCATATACGTTGTCAGGGGCACAGAAAAGGGCACCTTTCATCCGGAAAAAGTGCTGTCACTAATGTTACCTAACCTACATTTATGCGGGCGAAGCCGCGGGCAAAATTTAGTATACCTACTATAAAAATTAAAGTCATTTTCACTATAAGTATACAACGATTTCGCCGCTAAGTTATTTAACCTCATGCTTAAATAACACACACGTTATCCATATACCAACTAGACACGCACTTCTCTTCTCACTTTTTCTTCAAGAAAAATGCCATTATCGACTACCTATAATTTACGATAACGGTAACGGTTAGTTGCACGCTAATTGCGAGTTACTGCATCGTGTTACATCACACGTTATAACACACGTTACACGCTTAACGTGGCGCTAACACACGCCCTGTCAACCGCATACGAAGATTTTATACGCCCGTTGTTACAACCAGAAAAACGCACCTCCAGTGCTTAGAAGGCGTAAGTACAATTACGTCAATCATTTTTTATTGCAGATTCTTATAGTGCAAGTAAATATACACAAGCTCAATTACTTCCGTTGTGATTTGACAAAAATAAAGGCGTCATACCAAAAAAATCATTTGGCATTTGAGTTTGATGTTTTCCAATCATAAAAGTCTATAAATACTTAAAATTTGTTAAAAATACACTTAACCCTACTTAGCTGGACCAACGACCTGGTCTTTCGGCTGAGATGATGATGATGAGGACTGGCTTTGTGTCACGAAATTAAACAAAGGTTATAAGATCACTTCCTATGATGAATAATAATAATATTCTATCACATACACACAACACCATCTAGCCCAAACTAAGCAGAGCTTGTACTATGTGTACTGGACAATGGATGAACATACATATTATATACATTTTTTTGTAAATACATACATATGTATACTAATATTATAAAACTGTAGAGTTTGTTTGTTTGAACGCGCTAATCTCAGGAACTCTACTGGTCCGAATTGAATAATCTTTTAGTGTTGGATAGCTCATTTATCGAGGAAGGCTATAGGCTATATAACATCCCGCTACGACCCACGGGGGCGGCGCAGTAATCATAAACGCGAGTGAAACCGCGGGCACATCTATGTAGTTATACATAGAAACACCCAGACCAAGACAAACATCCATGTCCATGCACACAAATGTTTGATTTGTGCGGGAATCGAACACGCGGCCTCAGGCGTGACACACAAATGTATGAATGAATATTTCAAACCAAACAGTTTTTATGCACTCTAAAGTTAGCGTATTCTAGTTACGCCTTTATTCCACTAGGGTTGCGATATATTCTTAAGTTAGTTTTAACTGTGTCTTAACATGTTAGTTACTGGTAATTTGCGCGTAAAGTAGGCCTGTATGGGTAACCATAACCAATTGTAATGGCTCCTGTATAGGGATGTCAATTTTATTCGAATAGATTTGCGATGACCTCAGTTAGCATTAGTTGTACTAAACGAGTTGGTAGATTGCGATTAGTATTCGTTTAGACGTACCGTGTCTAATTCGCTAAATACCTACTAAGGTCGCTAATGTCGATTGTTGAAAACGAAATTGTATTTTAAACTGTGTTGTTAAATTTAAAGATAGATTTAGGAAGGCCAGCCGGACTTTTGGCCTGATGTAAAAAAAAATCACTGCACATTCTTTTTCTTTCTTATAAAATACAACAACAGTGCATGCTAAGAATAATTCCTGTGTTCTTAACAAACATTTAAACAACGGACACAAATGATTGTAGATCACACAAGTTTTTGTCTGTAGTGAGGATCGAACCCACAATGCAAATTGGCGCATTGGCAGCGAGGCAACCACTTAAAACTTTAAACCACTGGAGTATCCGTGCAGTCATATATACTCCTAGCTAATATTATAAATACGAATGTGAGTTTGTTACGTTTTCACCATAAACTACTGACCATCATGAAATTTCGCATACATGTTGTCAAGGGTACGTTTCTGTACCTAGACAACGTGTATGCGAAATATCGCGCGAAATAACGTGTAGGACATAACGTGCCTAGTACACAGTAGTATCGATCATCCAGAATAAGTATGATTCGCGAAGGAAGTTAGTACCTATAGCATTTAGGAGTCTCATTCATTTTGATTAGAGCCCTGTACAGCAGTGGGTCATTTAACAAACGAGGTTGATTATAAGGCAGATATATGTTAAACACTCCGCCGAAATGCTATGCTACCATCAGCCCTAATAAGAAGTGACGTTCCCGTCGTTTCCTACTTGCGTCTGGCGGTAGTCGGGCGACAAATTGTCGGCGGACGCCGTTTCGGTCGCACAATTGCTCCTTAACGGGTCGTTCTCCAGATTTATTCGCCTACACGTAAGTTAAGAGTGCTATTCACGGTGCGCGTTTCGTTTAAATCTCGCCGACACGCCATTTGTCGAGCACTCGTCAAAATTCTTGTATATAATTTTCGTTCGTACGTTTCCGTGTTGCGGGGAAAAGTCGGATGGCATTTTTTTGTTGGCAGTGGGAACTGGGTTTGTCGATTATTCGGTGTAGCTGTGTAATTTAGGTAGTTGTTTTTTGATAATTTTGTTCAGCTGTACTTATAGTTAACGTCTTCGTTAGCATTTAGTGGTTCTGTGATATACTACTGCTGCAGTTTTGAGCGATAAGTTCTGTAGACGTTTAAGACTGCGCCGAGCGTAATACAGATAATGACAGAGCTCGTGCGGCGCATATCCAAATCGGCGCGCGGCCGCCATAGTAAAATTGTATGCAGGATTTGAAGTGCTTTTTTGATAAATATGTATCTTTATTGTCAACCAATAATTTAAATATTTGGGACGGACAAATTGTAATATAACTCTTTATGTTTCGTTTAAGCTGTAAAATAGGATAGATTTCTACTGTTATAATCTTAAAATCACGTAACACAAGCTTACGTTTTTGTATTTGTCGTGCAAATTTACGTAATTTTGTAGGCGAGAATATTAATTATTTTAAATTTTTACAAGGAGTAATTGTAAACACATTCATTGTTATGGTAAATGTATATTTTATATTTGTATTAAACAAAAAGTGTTGATTTTATTCACTTAACTGTGACCGCCTGTTTTGGCACATTTCGCTCGGTGCAGTCTTAAAAATGCAAAGCGATACTCAAATAAAGATGAACTATTTTAAAATTAGCAGAAATTAGTCCAGTCATCCAGAAAGTATAATTGAACGTACGGTAAAACAACTTGTAAATAATAATAACCATTTATTTCGTGGCATAGACCTTTTGGAGTAACGTACATACACAACTTACAAACCAGCACCCCTGATTATGTCATATAAACGTAATTATTATAAACCAGTACCCTTAACAATATAAAATCGCCATAAAGCCAGCAATAAGCCCGCTATCATTAATGGTACGTACATACGTTGCCTGATCCTTAGACGTTAGTAGTGTCGCGCGACATATTCCACGTAACGTGAATGTCCCCTTTACACGTAGTAGGCCGGTTTATGGGCGCGCTAATGACTGAACACCAGTAACACGATCCGAGGTGTGAACTTACGACCGACTCCCGAGAATATCGCTTGTTATTAACCGACTTCTCACTACATGGAACTGCTTGCCTTGCCTAATCTGCTCGTTTAATACAGGCCACTCAGTTTCGTCTTGTTTCTATGAGATAGGAATAGGTAACGTTGCTCTGTATTGCTCTGTATATCAAAGATGCAAACACGACATATTAGGGTTAGAATTGTATCATGTAATCTCAATCTTTCAAAGGACATCAAAACAAATAAAATTACTCATATAGAAAACATTTTTCACACAAAACAAAAAGACCACAAGGGTCTTTGCAAACATTCATATAACGGACACAAAACATCCAGACTGGAAAAACTATTAGTCAATCATATAAATTTTTGTTCCCTATGGGATTCGAACCTACAACGATCGACACACTCAAAACAGATTCAATATACAATTTCAGACCTGTTGCCTCGTAATAAATTTTGCCGAATATTCGGTTCGGTTTGTATTAAACGATTTGCCAGACGTTCGGAAAAATAATCGTATTCGGTGAAACCCTTATTCAGTTTTATTACAAACGCTATACAATTGTTTAAATTTATTATAATAAAAAACACTAACTAGGTAGGTACTACGACAAGTATTTTTGAACTTTTTATTTTCTTTTCATCTTTCTATCTTTTTCCCGCACTAGGAATTATTCCTTTGTTGCGGGGGCCCTTACAAACATCAAACAACGGACACAAAGAATACCCAGACTCGGAACAACCATTTGCGGATCACACAAATTTTTGTCCCGTGTAGGATTCGAACCCGCAACACTCGACGCAGTGGCAGCACCACTTAAACTACTAAGTCATCTATGCAGTCAATATATATAGTAAAAGAGCAAAATTGCTATGAAATCATAATGCGAACGTATCTTTACTTTGCATAAACTTTCAAATAGAAAGATCAAAACCAAACGTAATGCCTTAGAAGTAAAATTAAAACATAATTCCTTAGTATTCCATTGGCAATATCGGATATTTTATTGTTATTATATCTGAGTGGAGGTATCGGGCAGTGCTGCAGTGCGGCGCAGTCGCGGGAAACATTAGCATGGTCGTGGAGCCGAGCTGCAACAATGGCTGCGCGGCGCCGGCGCACCGAGAGATGCCCACAGCGTCCACCGATAACGTGCGCTCCAATACACTGCTCTCTATACAGGTTGTTTCTAACTTATTATCTATTACTATTTACTTTAGCAAGAAGCATTGATTGCACGGATAGTATAATGGTTTCAGTGTACGCATCGCCACTGCTGCTGCGAATCCCACACGAGACAAAACTTTGTGTGATCCATAAATGGTTGTTCCGAGTCTGGATGTTCCTTGTGTCCGTTGTTTGAATGTTTGTAAAGTTTCTCGCGAATGATTGAATGATTCCTGGTAAAGGTTGTAGGTTGTCTATAAAAAAAGTTGCTGCAATGTTTGAGGTTCAATACATATTTATTAGAACTTTACACTTGCTGGTAAAGTTAAACCGAGGTTTAACTGAAGAACGATAACGTTTTCTCAATTAGAGTATTAAAACAAAGATGCGCACTACTACGTTTAAATTCGTCATGTCACGTAATTAGTATGGCCATGGGTCTCAGTAATTTACTTGTCGTGTTTCGGCAATAAAAATATTGTCTACGAATTCCTTTTAAAAAATAATCTTTATTGAAGACTGAAGTGGATCGAAATGTTTACATTTAGATAATTTATTTTGGAATTTGAGAGCATATATCTCAATATATTCTGATGTGGCCTTGGTAGGTATTCCGCCACTTATGACGGTAAACAGATTCAATAAGCATAAAAAAAAGAAAAAGAAATGTACATTAACGCACAATCGCTACGCTACACGTGCATAAGTTGAAGTAAACAAGCTAGCGAATTCTTACACATATGCTAATATTAAAATTAGTAATGATAAATCATATAAATAAAAGATGTCTAAAATACTTCTAAATATATATATGGTCATGTTTATAAACAAATTAAAAGGTTTGAATATAATTTCGATATAGAAACAATACCGCTAAACGTGTTCCAAATTTAAACAGCTTAGAATATTCCGTTACCATTTAGGTAAAAATTCAAAATCAAAAGCAAAAATTTCATCGTTGTTAGATTTTTTTCTAGCACAAAGCATTCCCATAGCGGCCTGTATCATGAAGTCGGTGGCGTGCGCCGGCGCCGACTCCTCTAATAATAGTCGCATTCCATTCCCTCGCCCTGGAAGGGCTCACCTCGACGCGCACCTGCCGTACAACACTTTCCTTTTTCATTTGCCAAATGCTTTCGCTACTCCCCTGATTTTGAATTAATGACTTTTATTGTTATTTTCATAGTTTATAGCAGCGATAGAAGTTATTGTAATGTTCGTAAATAAACAGAGCTATTAATATTAACGTCTTTTTAAAAAGGTCTTTCTCCGCACTAGGTAAGTTCATGTACTTTATTATATTGAAAATTTGAGGATATTTTTACACACAGTTATTTGTTTTCCTCTAATTGTATTCAATTTATTTTTGAAAGCGTTGTAATGGTAACCTTCGCCAGATGTTACTTCCAAGTTAATACAGAGCTATCGACCGTAAAGAAGCAAGGGCAACGTTTCTAGAAGTGTAGGGGCGATGTATCAGGCTATTAGGGCGACTAGGGAGCGTGTCAGATCGCTGGCGCGGAACAGAGGGCGTGCGCCTGCGCAGGGCAACGTGAGAACACCATTAGATATTATGTTTATGATCATCGCCATTATGGAACAAGTTTTGTTTTTCCTGCAGACGAGAATAAAATGTTAAGATTATTCTGTTTTTATGACATTATGCCTGTGAAAATTCCAGTGTTTACAACAAAAAGGCATGCATACTTAATTTCATTTTAATATATCTGATGGGGTTTTAGTAGCGATAACTCAGTAGGGAGACCAACAGACTGCAATGCAGAGGGTCTTGGGTTCGAACCCACGTCGCGCACCTCTGACTTTAGAAGTTATATGACTTTTCTAAATTATGTGTGTATTGATTGACAATTATCGCCTGCTCTGTGCCTCGGAGGGCACGTGAAGCTGTCGGTCCCGGCTGCCATGAACATCTATGGCAGTCGTTATTGGGAAAGTCAGTACCCTCTAATATCCTGACACTCGTCTAGCCTTAGGGTATCGTTAGCCTTTGGGTTACGGAGATTAGGTGGCAGACGCTAAGTGTAAAAACTGATATCCAGTCAAATCCGGTTAGACTAGAAAAGCCGACCCCAAGTGTCTTGGGAATAATAAAGGCTAATGAGAAGGATATCTGATGGGGCTATGCTGTGTCGCGTCGGTTAGTTAACGGACAAATGTTATTAGACTGCGAAAACTAAATTAAGAGCAAAGATGTCATAGAGATATTATATTCGACGATATTTCATTATACGAAAATAGTACATTCATGGCATTTTAGGACATCGCAGCTAGATATTTGTTTGTAGTGCTTAAGGTGTTCCTTCATGCAGATGATTTACTTTGTTGCTTGCTCTAGCAACTTAGTAATATCTTTAGTAAGTGCTTAAATGATACCTCTGAAATTGAAACCGTCCATAGGCCAAGATAGCTTCTCACCATTAGGTAGTCATGTTTTGTTTGCCAGCTTATTAGTATATAAATGTACGATATTCGCCTATTAAGACTTCTAAAAGTGTAATTATTTGAATTGATGTAAGTAAAAGAAAACTGGTATTAACACGGTCATGCTTAGTAACATACCTCTTTGAGTCCCTTGGCGTTTCAGCCAGGTCACTTTAGACGTGTTCACAAGCAGACTAACGCTGCGAGGTCAGATGTTTGTAAGCCTACCTTCACATTTTGGTTTTCCAACTCCCTCCATATATTATTACATATATTATTCTAGCTTTTGCCCGGACTTCGTCCGCGTGGAATAGTACTACACCCCTTTCAACCCCTTCAGGGTGGAATTTCCAAAAATCCTATCTTAGTGCTCCCCTACACTCTCCAAGGAACATACATGCCAAATTTCAGCTTCTTGCGTTCAGTAGTTTCGGCTGTGCGTTGTCTGTCAGTCACTCAGTAACGGAAGAGTTTTATATATATAGATTTTCTTTTTTTTTTAATAGCTTGTTGATATATCCCTCTGCTGGGCAAAGGCCTCTCCCTTGGACTACCAAATCTCCTGCCAGTCCCTTTGAAAGGCGTCCTGGTCGTTCCGCCATCTTCGTTTAGATCTGCACCGTCGCCGATATTACCTAGATTTTTAAAATAAATTTAGGAATAAGAATTACTTTGTCTTTTTCAATCTTTCTTACCTTATATCCTTGAGACTTTCAACCAACTTGTATCCAGTCCAGTCTAATAACGCTATAGGGTGTCCTATACCATGTATAAATCAGTAGGCTTATCTGGCAATGAAACATCTACCTTATTCACTCGTTCCGCTTACATTGTTGCACGGGTCGTAGCTACCTGTTTTTATGTCTGCGCATAAGGCCGTTATGGTGGAGTCCCGCCCTTATTCTGATTGTCTCCTTTATATAATATGGTTGTCTTGTGACGTTCAATCTTGCGGCTTTCCGTCGTAAGACTACGTCATCGAAGATTTATAGTCATAAGTACCGTTTTGTCTGTATACATCGTCTCACATCTATGTTTCTGAAGGTGTGTTACATACACGTTTCGCTAGATATGATCATAATCATTTATTTGCAAAGTAAGTGTACATAATTAGGTCTTAAATACATTTTTTGAAATTAAACACTTATACGGTTTTTGTCGCGTTGTTTATTTTAGTTTAAAACACTTTTATTACGTAATTTTGACACTCTAACACTATTGTTATTAAATTGAGTTCAAAAATGGTAGTGTTAGAATGCGACAAAAACCGTATAAAGTGTTTAATTTCAATGTATAACATTCGCGTAAACATAAGACAATCTTCTCTCTTAGCCTTTATTATTCCCAAGTCACTTGGGGTCGGCTTTTCTAGTCTAACCGGATTTGACTGGATATCAGTTTTTACACGGAGCGGCTGCCACCTGACCTCCGCAACCCGAAGGCTAACGATACCCTAAGGCTAGACCAGTGTCAGGATATTAGAGGGTACTGACTTGCCCAATAACGACTGCCATAGATGTTCATGGCCGCCGGGACTGACGGCTTAACGTACTCTCCGAGGCACGGAGCTGGCGGTAATTGTCAATCAATACGCACATAATTTCGAAAAGTCATATAACTGCCGAAAGTCAGAGGTGCGCGACGTGGGTTCGAACCCGAGACCCTCTACATTGCAGTCGTTGGTCTCCCCACTGAGCTATCGCTGCTCTTAAACATAAGACAAGATATAATATTATCTTAAATATTTTATAATATTGCTTAAAACTTAGCAGGCTTTTGTAACCATAGAAAATTACAGATAAATGATTATGGATTCAACTTTATTGGAGGCGAGTATATTGCCGTATATTGCCGTTTACGGCACAAAGTTCCAAATACCGTGCTGCTTCTAAATTTATTTAGGAATTCTTGAATGAACGTCTTGGAAATCATACCCGAAATTATAGTTTTCATATAATACAGACCTATGTTGTAGTTGTTTTCGGTAATGATGTAATATGATGATATTTAAATATAGTTATGAAAGAAATTGCCAGCCCACAACGTTTTCTTTCGACTTTCTGAAAATAAACTTGCAAAGTGAAATATGAGCTTAATCACGATGGACGTAATCTGACCTAAACGTCGGGAGATGGACAGTATTTCACATAATTTACACAATTTAGTGTCGGTATCAACAATTATTGTAATATTATGTGTGTATTTATACACTATGATGTTACAAGACGCCGTGGCACTAGACGTACTGTAAACATTGTCTCATATCGTGTGTCATTGAAATGCTGAGGAATTTAAATAAAGTGTGAACAGCGCGACTCGTAGCCATGTTTACTAATAAAATAAGCGTCATCTCGTCACACGTTATCGTTTTTCCTTCGGCTCTGCTTCAATCTGCGGTAATAGATTACCCTGCGCGTCTACTTGCCTTTGCGCAAATCAATCGTCAGGTTTATTAAGTTTTTCTGTTGGAAAATTCTTAGTGACAGCATGGAATTTGAAACTGTGGTACGTAAATGATAAGCACGTCATTAATGTGGTACTTAAATATAGCTGCTATAAAGTAGGTGTTATTCACTCCTGGCTAAACTACTTACTCATGATATACAAGCGTAATATCGGATATTTTTTGTTGAATTAGCTGCGGTCTTTTTGGCGGCCTCGATGGCGTAGTGGTTAGTATAACCGACTGCCACACCTGAGGACGCGGGTTCGATTCCCGCACAAGTCATACGTTTTTGTGCATGGACATGGATGTTTGTCTTGGTCTGGGTGTTTCTATGTATAATATATATGTATTTACAGAAAACTAAGTATATCATGTATGTTTATCCATTGTCTAGTACCCATAGTACAAGCTCAGCTTAGTTTGGTCTTGATGGTGTCGTGTGTATATGATAGAATATTATTATAATTTTAAGATATTTGGTCGCGCTCTTAGAATAATTGCTCAGGTCACCTGGCACGTCGATAAAAACCACTTACTTAGTATAAAAAAAGTCAGCGGACCACACTAGTTACAAGTTAAACCTGTTTAACATAATCCTCACTTACGATGAACTTCAACGTGTCTTGCCATATATTTATTACTCATCAAAGTTGCCGTTATAAGCGCTGTTAGACAATAAGGCGTGATGTCCAAGACGACCGAGTCCATCGCTATCGATATTCACACCTGTACCTTAGAGCGAGGGCCAGTAAATCTCGTTAAGTTAACTAATATACCTCATGAAAATACCTCTTGGTCAAGGTTACCTTGTTCTTCCATCTTTCCCCGGGTGAGCCCGACATACCCTCTTATATTCAGTGGGGAGACTAACAGACTGCAATGCAGAGGGTCTCGGGTTCGAACCCACGTCGCGCACCTATGACTTTTGGAAGTTATATGACTTTTCGAAATTATGTGCGTATTGATTGACAATTATCGCCTGCTCCGTGCCTCGGAGAGCACGTTAAGTCGTCGGTCCCGGCTGCCATGAACATCTATGGCAGGTCTTGCGGCGATTTATATAATAATATATCCTATCACATACACACAACACCATCCAGCCCAAACTAAGCAGAGCTTATACTATGGTACTAGACAATGGATAAACGTACATATCTATATACTTTTTTTTTTGTAAATACATACCTATTATACATCGAATCACCCAGACCAAGACAAACATCCATGTTCATGTACACAAATGTTTAAATTGTGCGGGAATCGAACCCGCCACCTCAGGCGTGGCGTCGCGGGTTCGATTACGCACTACGCCATCAATGTTAAGACTTCAAGCTTACAAGGCTTCATACCATCAGTATACATAAATCGACCCACTATTCGACGCTAGTTAATTGTTCCATTAATAATTTCAACGCACACACGACCTCTACAATAACACAGTACATACATATACAGTATTGTAACTCGGCTCTGTCCTTGAAATAATTACCTACAACAGCGCGGTTCGCAGACACGCGTTAGGGCTGCCCGCCTACAGTATTTTAATTTTTTCTACCTACTTGAGTTTTTTTCTAGTTTAGTGATTGTAAATATCATATGTATATTATATTATAAAAAATGAAATTTGTAATGAATGAAATAGAAAGTGTTCAATAAAATCAAATCATCACAAATCGTATGCTTACTGCTTACAAAACAATCACACCGTCCGTTCGTCACTGCGGCGCATTCGCGACTGGATGCGCACCAAGCGCAAACCAACGCCTAGGCGCGTAGGTATGACTCGAGTTCCGACCGTTTGTATGAAGATAGAATACTGTATATGTATGTACTGTGGTAATAACATCTCATGTAGCATACAGTTCATTATTAACTGATTAGAAATGTAAACAACCTGTACGAGCGTGCTCACGTGCTGTTCTATATTGAATAGAAATCCACGTGTTGTTTACTTTTATTCATTGTGTTTACATTTTACATACACACTGAGCTATGTTCAGTAAGTCAATTGGTTATAGATACAATTATTACTTTCCTAGGAGAGAGAGGTTTCTTTAGTATAGATAAAACGTTTGTAGCTCACGTCGAAGGGTTAGGCGGAGGTGTTTAACACCACCAATTCGCCATCTATTTGTTTAGGTACCACGTAAGGGAACGCTTTGTTTCGACTATTATTTTTTTGTCCTAATTTAATTTGGCATAACGGGTTAGGCATATTTTATTTTGTCATAATCTTTTTTCTTCCTTTTCGTGTGGTTAGTGGCCAACCTGTTGTCAAGAGTTGTTCAAGCCGCCCGTAGGCCTCTGACATGGCTTAACGACTGCTGTCAAATTGACAACAACCGGGACCGACTTTTTACGTGCCCTCCGAAACACGGAGACGCTCAGATGAAATACCACTAAGCTGTCCATACCATCTATAGACTGACCGCACCAAACGTTGCTTAACCTCGCTAATCGTTTACCAATCAATAAGTGCAGCTGACTATGAGCGCCTACTTTGTCATAATAATACTTTGACATAATTGTTTTTCGCATACTATTTCAGTAGGCATAAATATCATGTAGGTAAATGCGTTTTGCCCTAATTTTGATTGGCATAATGTTATAAGGCATATTGTTTATTATTATCTGGTATTATATCCAATATAACTTAGGTACCATAGTGTAGCAATAGGTTAGGGTGCGGCCCTGGGCCACCCCTAAGACGCCAACATTTTTATTTTATATACGTAAAGTATTTTTATGCTTATAAATATGATGCTTAAATATCATTATGCGTAAACAAATTTATGCTTATAGTAACTATGCTTAAAAAATTGTGCCTGACCAGTTATGCCAAATTAATATTATGCGTAGCTATTATTAGGATAAGTAAAAGTATGCCATGATATGACATACAATTTTATGCGAATAAATAGGAACCCACCACGTAATAATGGGCAGTCTATCTGGGTCCCAAGTCTGCTATTTCAATAGTGTCAGAATAGTCTATCATTGATTTCATAATTGTTGATTTTGACAAGTTTGGTAATCTACTAATATAATGGCGGCATTATGACTTTCCGATGGTCAACCACTGACACTCCATTGAAAATGGCATAAAATGGTAATCTCGTACATAAAGACAAATGATAAAATTTTGACAGTTCCGTTGATAAAATTGCTTTTAACACTAATAAATAATATGTAAAAATATATATAAACGAAATCTGGCATAAATAAATGTTCAAATAGTAGTAGTTTTTCAAAAATCACTAATACTAACGGGTTTTATAATAATGGCAATACAAAATGTCATTCTACCACAATCCTATTAAGAGACCATTGACCGACCAATGATCCACCATTATGAATTTAGTAGATTACGAACTTTTAGCAAAATGACAATGAATTGCAATTACGTCGTGTAGGAATGACGAATTTATAAAAATAGCAGCCTTGGGCCTGGACACAGTTTCAGACTCCGTGCTACTACCAAGAATAAAATCCCGTCCTGAAAATCGCAATCGAGCTCTCATGCGCAGCAGTCGCATACCCTACCAGCCAGCGAGGCAGTCTAAAACCGCGCTAAAATAATATAAAATTACAGATTATCAGAATCAAATCCTATATGTATATCTTATTAAATTTCTCACCAAGTTTGAACTACGAAAAGTTCACAACAAAACTTTCACGGCATCCCGGCAAAATATGAAAGTCGTTACATGTCTCCGAACTCCTTTGATACTACAGACCTTTATAGCTTGGCGGCATTAATTAGCAACATTGAATATGCGCGACAGCTGGTGGTGCGCGTGCCGGAAGACCGACTTCCGTCGCTCTGGGCGCCCTGGGACTTTCCAACGGGACACTGGGGAGACGGCGAACGCGTTCTTATTATATAGTTAGCTCCAACCATATATACTGCAGCAACTGTAGGTATAAAGCTGTGTCAACGGAAAAGAAAAATGTCTTCCATTTTTAAACTGAGTTGGTTTCAAATTCAAATTCAAAATAAATATTCTATTTAGGTTACAAGGTAACACTTACTTTTTTTTTCCTGTGAATTTACATTTAGGTATTGCCACGTTTAGCAAAGTAAGGATGTAGGGCTCATGAGAAGAACGGGCAAGAAACTCATGGCCACTCTTTTCAATCGCCAAGTTTTTCGTTTACAAATCATAAAAGCTGTAAGGTGCTCCAAACATTTCTCCATGAACTGCTGCTAAAATTACCATTACCAAGGTTTAAATATTGGAAGATATTTTTGCTTTTAAATCTTCTAGGACTACAGCCAGTGCAACCTGGTAACGTCAAGCGTTCCAAATAGGTTCGTTAATATCTAGATTGCTTATTACTATGGGAAGGAACTTGTTAGGTAAACATTGGCAAAATGTTTTGTATTATATTATGTTCTTGGCTAGGTATTTAATATTTCACGTGCTACAGTTGCATCCTCAATACCACTTATACTAATGTCAAAATTCAACATATATCTCTTATATTTAAACAGCTACTAAACACAAGACAAAGAAAAAAATTAAAGGACTATTGTTCCACTTAAGCTTCAGACATAATGACTTCACCTATTAAAACTCCGTCAAATATTTTCAACACAGATAATAAACGATATTGTAATATTAATTATCGGAAAAACACACATTGCGCCACACTTACCGTTCCTTCCACAAAAGGCTCAACAAACAGATAAGATGTAAGGAGCCTGCGCACACGCAAATGGCGTACGTCGTTATCTAAACGCGCCAATCGTTTACAATGTTACGAGTACACAGTTAGGACGCAATTATCACCTACGACACCTGTTCTATCTATGCTAACAACCACGATAAATCACTGCCGATACACCAGATATCTTAGATCATATCTCGGGTGGTCACGCGCTAACCATATTCGTACGATGTGGGGTCCAATTACCGAACATCTGAGAGACACTTACCCCACCACCTATTCATACCTTTATGGAGAAACAGAAACATCCTGATTGCACTTAGATCTTGTCTCGTAAGGAAGTCCACTCGACGTGATAAACAACCATTTGAATATCCCGATAACGCTCCCCAGCAACATTGAGATCGGACTCACACTTATTCATCGCCGCGTATAAATGATTGCCATTCAGTCTTTTAATTCACAAGTGATCAAAGTATGTCTTATTTTAATCACATTTGCGAATTAATCTTAACCACTGTCACCGTCGAAGGTCACCCGTTTAAGGAGATGGTTAATTAAAGCTAGCTCGCTCTGTCTCGTGTATCGAGTCGATTTCCTCGTTAAACGATTTGATTTACGCATCATGGGCATCCTTGGCCGATGAGGTGTTAAACCGTGACCTTACGCAAATGGCGTCGCCCGCTGATTCACCAATAATATCGTCGTTTGGTTTTTATACAATAGACGCGGCCATATGCGGGCGCCTGCGGGCGGAGCTTTGTTTGGGCAAGCAGTCAACGACCGGCTTCGCGGTTTCCCGACGCATTCCTTAGGTGCTCGTCACCGGGAAGATTCATGCAAACGATATGCAAAGCTCGCCGTTAGGATCGCGCCCTCAAGCGCCCCGCCTCTACTCAATTCGAACGATTTTTTCGCGACGATAGCGCGCCGCCTGCCACGCTAAATGTGTTCCCGTTTATAAACATGCTCCCGGGAATGGCTGCTTCAGATCAACACGTTTCCGTAAAAATATTACGCAATTATAAATTTCTACGTAAAATTGATAATGTTCACACGAACGGGCGCGACGTGCGTTAATTGGTGCGCAATCCGCATTCTAAGCGAATTAATGGACGCTCGGTGACTCTCGTTCGCCGCCATCTCAGTTATTTAATTTTTCGCTCAGTTAACATACGACGAGTCGACGGTCGTTTTTTGTGTTTACAAATTAAGGTAATTACCGTAATACCCCTGTCACAACCTTTTAAGTTCAACGCACGCATTATGCGTTTCGACGTGTTCTTCGGACAGAACTGGATTTTGGTTCTTATTGCTTGGAGATTAAGGTGTTAGCTGAAAATTTGGAATTCCGCGTGAAATATTGTTGTAGTGCGCCCTTGAACACACAGTTCCGGGCTATTTTAATGTCGTTTAAATTAAAATATGCAACGCACACCGGCCGATATAATTGCGTGCAACCATGTTGCAAATCACGACATTGTGCTACGCTTCAGCGAACTTTACTTATTTTCTCAGACGTCGTGCCTAGTTTTTGTCAAATTGTGATCAAGAAATGTTTAAGTGATAGGTAAAGCTCCGTAATAATAGAGTGATAGAAAGCTGAGTATTTTATCCTGTATTTACAACGTCTTAAACCGCGTAAAACTCACGAGTAAAATTACGGGTATTACTGCGAGTTTATCTGAACGGAAACACGCTTCATATCGGCGCAGGAGACGTATTTATGAGTGGTTATTCTAAGGTTGTTTGGAGTTCCCAGCGCGGCTTGCAGCGTTCAAACATAACGCCGTATGTGACGGTGCTATCGCACTTAATCTCCCATCTTACGGCGGCGACTATCTCGCCGACGAGGCCTCCTATCTGATACAACCACGCTTCCCCTGTACATGGGTAATAATCTTTTATGCGACGCGATGAAGTTATTTACCCGTCGATTGCCCCATCGACATCAGATATCGGCACCAGGTTCCCAGATGCCACTTTGTAAATTCGCTGGCAGTTTCATTTTGTTTGTTAGTGGGCTCCCGGGCCACATAACAGCGTGGACATAAATAGTAACAGTAGAATGCATCAATAGCATTAACTGTGGGTCGAGTAAGGCGCGGGCGCGTCACAGGTGAGGGTCACGGCGTCCAAGTTCAGTCGACAATGTCGTGTTGACGGCTGACCCCGGGTGCGGACGCCGTCAATTTCGGCGCGGCGGTCGCGGTCGTGTCGTAATGCGATTACAATGATGCCCGATTCGCAAATTGGCAGTGACCTAGTTCGGAAGCAAGTGGGCGGAGAGGCCTGCCGGCTTTCTCGAACATTTTGTCAAATAGATCATCTCGACCGTTGAATAATTATGTGACAGACGTTAAACGCTCCAGTTTGTCCGGTGTGATTTAACATTACCGTTAGCTCGTTTGCTCTTGTGATTGAATTTCTTTACCGTTTTTCGATTATTTTGTTTCGGTGCATAATGCGAGGTTGTGCAACCGAATCGGCGTGTAATTGTGAGGGGGTCATTGTTTGTAACGGGACGGGCGGGTGCAGCGCGTGCTGCGAGATGAATTCCATTAGACGGGTGAGGTGCGCACACAGGTCGTTTACACCGACCGACGACGGTGCGAACAGCCAAATCTGCTGAAACTATAGTAAAAACAAACATCCTTATATAACAAGCTTTACAATATATTACGTCTGAGTGCTCGCGTTCACACGATAAAGATAACTGCAGATGTTTGTTCGGATGAGATTGTCGATAATGCGTTCATCGAATGTGCACTCGACGCGTCTCTAACACCGATCGTATCCTCAAACAAAAATAGAAGTGTTTATGATTAATCAAGTATGTAATATAAGATTTGGTATTCCGTTCGTGCGTAGCAGTCCGTCATTTCGCCAGGCTGTTCCTCGAAAGCGAAGTGTCCCACTTGGTGCTAGGCCCTCGGCACCGCCGGATGCGACAGCCACGTCATACTAACTGTTGATTTTCACTTTTATAATGCACCTCAGCCGTATGCAATATTAATATTCAGTTTATACGTGTTGCTGGTACCTTGTTCTTAGAACCCGACTGCACATCAAGTGATTTGAGGCTTACACTAAGTAAAAGAGAAATTTCTTGATAGTATCGTGGACTTTGGGACTGAATTACTAAAGTCAACAGCCTACATACAAGGCGTATTTTTATCACGTCTCGTCGCAAGCAAGAGTATAATACAACAGTGTTCATCTGCCCCAATTAAGGTGGAGTGATAGCACGAACAATAAATTAGGCTTGGGGTACCGTAATTATCTTATCAGTGTGAGGCTAGACAATGCGCCCGCTGAGATGCGCGTGCGCACGGCGCGGGCGTTATCGCGACCACCCGCGGCCGCCGCGCACCGGCGTCGACACAACATACAACATTATTATGGGAACGTGAATCAGCGAACAGGAGAACTGCAAACGCAACACCATAGTTCTGAGAACAAACGGAACCTCTACGCCGTGTGATCGAACTAATGAAAAAACCCAGCGACGCGATCGTACCTTCTAAAGCTAGCTAGCAGGAATCCTGTCTTCTCATAACCAGCAGAGCGGCCATCGCGCCACCTTCCATGAAGTCGTTAACGATCCCGGCGACACCTCGTCTAATGGGCGCATGCGCACTTAACTATGCAAATGATTGCGTGGACTCGGCGCGCTGGGCCGCTTCTCAAACAACCTCGCTCAATTATTCATTATCCTCTTTTAAATATTAACCCTGACGTAATCCCTCTGTCATCCGTGTAAGTTCAATGCCGTTTCAATGGTCCCTACGAGAAATGATTAACCCTTTGCACCTGTCATGGTGATAGCCGAGAATGAATATGGGAATGTAAACCATTACAACTGCAAAATCGATGTCTGGTAAAGACGACACGATTGGAAACAGAATGTAGTATCGAGAAAATACTCTAGTGATACCAGTAAGCCATTGATAGACCTCCTATTGATTAGGTAGTGGGATAATCACAACTGACGATAATGGCTTCTACCCCTATTCATAATTTACGAAATATACGTATAGCCCTCTCCCCGTCTAAGCCTTTGAGTATAAGCTGCCGATATATTCAGATTAAATGCAATTATCGTCCCGCAGTTTCGGTATCGCATCATTATTTTATCTC
The DNA here is from genome assembly GCA_930367265.1 of Catocala fraxini. Taxonomy (NCBI): domain Eukaryota; kingdom Metazoa; phylum Arthropoda; class Insecta; order Lepidoptera; family Erebidae; genus Catocala; species Catocala fraxini. The sequence goes on from OV884032.1 coordinate 1,611,367, forward strand.
GGGTCTCCTAATAACGGCTAGTTATGGGAAACTCTAGTTTGTGGCCAATAAAATAATTGAATATCTGTGCATTGATCGGCACGAGAACTAGCTCTTATCTGGAGCGTAATAAATCGGTGCTGCCGATCGCGATCCGAGTGCGGCCTGGCGCCTGATTAATGAGTGAACATTTTTTAATTAACGATCTGGCCGCAGCGAGAATTATTGGTCCGCCGAGGGCACCGAGTGTGCGCACGCGCTTCGACAGCGCGCATAGCTCTCGACGGAGGAGCTCACCCATTATAAACTCCGGCTGAGGAGTTAATTGTGTGTTTACTGTGTTTAACTATTCCTCGTTCGATAATCGCCGTGGGGCGGTCCCGTCGTGATCTAAGTTTTCCTGCGTTATGCAACAAGCCTTTTGTTGCTTTGTTGCGTTTTCTTCACATGATTCGCTTCTACCTATACGATATGTATCGGTTTTGGATGCAACGTAGTTATTTTTGTCGTACGTTGCACGAATCAATTGCGACATCCCCGTCACGATTGTTGACGTAATATCAGTTGCCACGCTCCGATGACACGTTATGTGTGTTTTGTCGGTATTTTCTTGTTCTTACCGAGCTATTCATGACATTAATTAACCTCTTGTGTTATGAGAAACATTAACGATATTTGATACCTATAGTAACTATACTATGTATCTTATATGGGGGCCAGTCAGTGCAGACCGGCGACACTTCGACCCAGTGGGATCTTTTGCGTCGACAATCTCCCAATAACGACTGCCATAGATGTTTATAACAGCCGGGACCGACGGCTTAACGTGCTCTCCGAGGCACGGAGCAGGCGATAATTGTGAATCAATACGCACATAATTTCGAAAAGTCATTTAACTACCGAAAGTCAGAGGTGCGCGACGTGGGTTCGAACCCGAGACCCTCTGCGTTGTAGTCTGTTGGTCTGCCCACTGAGCTATCGCTGCTCTAATTTAACTATACTATAATGTTCACACATAAAAATTACAGGTTCTGACACAGTTTAGGCATTGGATACTAAACAAAAAGCACTTTCATACATGCCGCCGTGAATGTAAATCATGTAAATCAGAAAATCATAAAACACCCATTTACTTAACTATTTTATATTTTTACCTTTAAAAAATACTATTGCCGCAATAGGAATTATTTCTGTATCGCGAGGAACTTTACAAACATCAAACACAAAAAGCACCCAAACTCGTTGCAACCACTTGTGGCAATTTCTCTCCCGTGAAGAATTGAACTCATAACATGGCGTTAGTGGCAGTACAGAGGTGAACATTTTTGAGTAGTAAAGCCTCGTTGATTTCAGCATGAATGGGCCGGCTCGACCGGGAAAGTACTACCCTCTCACAGAGGATGAAATAGCAGTATTCCTACGGTTTTGTTTCGTTTGGTGAGTGAGAGTGCCGGCGACCCAATCAACCTCTTTCCCCCTTCCCGCTTCTTCTCCTTCCCACTTCATTTTTTTACTAAAGGGTCGGCAACGCGCAAGTGATGCCTCTGGTGTTGCAGGCGTCCATAGGCTACGGTGACCACTTACCATCAGGTGGGCCGTATGCGTGTTTGCCACTTTAGCGGTATAAAAAAAGAATACCTAAACCATCACAGCATACGTGAAGTCAATTTATGTGTATAATATTTGGCTTATACACACAATTTAATATAATAGCCTTATTCCCTTCTACGTGTGTCCTAAGGTAACAATAACAATAACGTGACCCTAGTGTCGGGCGTCGTTATTCTAACTTAATGTCAGCTCGTCAGCAAGCATTCAGTCTCGACATTTGCCAGTGGGAACCCGACAACTATACGTACACACCGTTTGACCTGAACCTTCGACGTGAACGACTAGGGCCGGCCGAAGCCACCATTGTTATATGCCATAAAGCTTTCTGCACGCATCAATTGGAAATCTCGGAGTATAGTTCGTTAGCGAACCATTGAATGGGCTCGCATACCGGTGGTATTTCACACGTATTGTTAGGACGAGATGAGCGCAAATTGTCTTCAGATAATATAGACATTGATGTGTAAAACTTGTTCTTCTCGTCCAAGCAACTTTTTTGCCACTATTATGTCGACAAATCAACATACGAACCGACTGTAAACATATACTGTAGTTTGTCAGCTTGCAACATTCGTGCTATGCTGTCGCTTCAGCAACGACTTGCTACGCTACAAGCGCAAGGCACCAAGTATATTAGACTTCTGCTGACAGTACAGCACCTCAAGAGGATCAGAATTCCCAAGTTATTGATAACACATACATACATAGCGCACTTCCTTTCTTCTTTTTTATGATATAGTGGCAGTTTATTTATATCTTAAAGGAGAAGAAAGGAAGACGTGTATACCATACACACACGTGTATACATACATTTAATCTTCTATGGTGGACCAAGTAATAGGGGCCACAATTCTAGACTCCGTGCTGTTACGGATGAAATTTTTTAAGAGAAAAGCCTTAAGCTCATATATGTATAGCCACTCAGTTCAGGTCCACTGCTCCACTGAAGTAATACAAACTTTTACCCAGTATTCAAAGTTAAAGCAAAGATTCCGATGTGCCCAACCTCGTTTAAAGTTGTCGTATTGGCAAGCAAGCTCTAGCTGTGTAATGCAATCCACAATCTCAGTTATTGAAAGCAGAAATTACTCCATCGCGAAAGGAACGTGTTAGCTTATTACGCCGTTTAATAAACAAAAATTTTCAATTAGTATCGACACAGACGCTTATCTAATCACGAAAACGTGACACGCATTTAGAAATAAAGTGAATCGATTGCGAAAGGATATTACGAATCAATGTTCGATTAAAAAGGCCACCTTGAACCGTTTATGCTAGTTCGCGTCCAATTGTTACTCAACTATGTGCTCTGAGCGGCCGTCAGTTCGCTACCGATTCGTTTCATACGTAATTGAATTATAGAAACACATTTAAATGTCATAGAAACTAAATTAAACATATTGCATCTGTCTTGAACTTGCGCAATTCACAGCCACTCATACATATTTCTCTTTGTTTTTCTTCTAAGTCTGTTGCGTTCGCATAGCAATTACATTGTGGTGTGTAAAAAACAATATATAACGATGGTTTGGCTTACTTTGTGCGTTGTTTATGATTGTATGAAAACATTTATCATTTTGATAGTATCTAATGCTGGTACTCGAATGTGTTGCAATGTTGTTCGTTTTGTTTTGGCCTGTCCATGGTAACGTCTTTATTGCTTAGTGTACTTGCAGATACTTTTATGATGGAGAGAGGTAGGGCGACGAACTTCTACCGTCAATACCGGTATAAAGAAAATCTATGTACGCGCCGTGTGTCTTTCCTCTTGATAGCCTTAAGCACATCCCTAAGGGTGTATATCCATAGTAAGCTAGCACGTTCTAAGGGAAGAGCTTATTGCCATTTACAAATAAGAACCCAACGCCGGCTAGTATTAAGAGTTTTTGTCAAAACTTCTTATTAACACTTGTCCGATCTGAGAATAACTCTTATTGCTACCATATGGATACAGATACCACTCTTACGCGTAAATATTACGATCATAATGTGGTTCCCTCTACTGCTGTAACTATGTGTCGATCGCATTGTATGTGTGTATGTTTGTTTATATGACATTGAACTTAACGCGATGTTTCTTTTTCCAGGTAAGCGTGTTGTTGTGGAAGTGTCACCAGTGCGTCTACTCGGTATGTGACAGCCGTTATGAGTGAGTGCCACTGAAACATGGCCGCTCGTTAGACATTCACGGAGGGCGCGCGCGCGTTCGTGCCGGCATCAATATGCGCCCGCGCACCTCACGGACACGATTTGACGAATGAATCACACCATTTTCTTCGTACTTACTTTGCTCACGTGACGTCACGATTTCAGTGTCGCACGCCCAACCACCAAATTAAATTATAATAATTATACATTTCCGCTTGCATAGTTGCTTTTATCTCACAAGCAATCAACGCCAAGAATTTTATTATAATGCTGAGTTAATGTTTTTATTGTGATCTTATAACAACCATGGGCTATTGTTCCGAAGCGCAGTATATTACAATAAATAACTCTATTATATCGACATATAATACGCGTGATATGCGCGTAGCGTAAACGTTAATATCGACAATGCGAACACAGTGAGCCGCTGGAAAACCTCTTCTACTCGTGTTGTTACAGATGTTTATATTATCCACTCGGTTATTATTTCCAGTGCATGTGTTAAGTACTTCGTCACGTGTTAGAGCGTTCGTGATCCGCGGTCGTGATCGCTCTGCCATGCATCTAATGCCTTTTCCAGCTATATTTTGGTATTTCTCTCATAACATTTGTAGAAACAGTCAAACCGTTTAATATTCGAGGTCAAACCGTATCGGCCGCATTGTAATATGAATTATAGGCATACATTGTCTACTTTGTTTATCGCTGTACCAATAAATAGCGTGGCCCGATGATAATAAACTCTAACGTATGGAAGCGTACATCATGTGCAGCGGGTTCGATCGTCGCGTGTGGAAGAGGGACGGAGTTAGTGACGGAGCTGCGAGCTTTATGGCCAATCGGTCAGATGACGACGGAGCCATTTAGTTCATAGCATCTTTTACGACGAGCGCTCGCCATTGTGTCGCTCGTGCACAACCCTCGACCATTACCCGCCGCGCTGCCAGTACGTACGCGCAGGCGAACAATGGCCCGCGAAACCGCTCACTTTTGTTACAGGAATTGTAAATGTCAAGGTGCGATTACGCTGTGCCCGGCTCCGGAATGCAATATTGTCTAGAATGGTTAGGCATTAAACGCGTGCCTCGCAATGATAGCATCCACGGCTCCGATGCCACGCCAGATACGCGCCGCATCGAACCGGCCCCCACTTCCATCATTATGCTTACCACGCCCTTATCCCGCGCGAGCATCGGACACATATCGGTGAAAAACGGCCGAGCCGACGCGAAATTGAGACGGCGTAGCGGTCCCACCGCAGGGCACGCCCGCAACTGGGTCGCTGCGATTACAGCGTTTCCTCGACGTTGTTAGCCGTCCACTCAGCGAACACCGTGGTTTGCGGTGGGCGCACAGCCCTGCGCTTCGCACCTTGTCGCCACGCTACACAACGGTGTTTCCACAGATATTCACGTTACACATCCGCGGTCTTCGCTCACATTTGAAACGGACACTCGTAACTCGAGCCAGTGTTCCGAGCAACTCTCTCCTTTTACCGCACAGATAGAAATGCAGAGCGGAACGTTTCCTGGTGCGCTCCCGGTGATCGTGTCCGCGCCGCACTTTTGTTTCTATTGTGTCGGCTGGCGCGTGCGCTGCGATTCGGTCGCGCTGGAGTTCAGAGGGCAATCGCCGTTCCGGCGTCGGCTTCTCACAATGGAAGCGAGAGTTGACTCCCGTAAATGTAGCTTCCGCAGATCGCTATCGTGCACTTGGACCTCCGACACGTCTGCACGTCACTTCCGAAGTACGCCACCTCTCTCTCGTTATACGCTCAGATAACGAACTAAATGCTCTCTTTATAGTTTACAAACAACCTTAAAAGGAATCGTTAAAATATTTTTTAAGTCAGAAGTGATGTTTATATTTGTCTTGTACATCCTGTAACGAGCAATGTTAAGTATAAACTTGCGGTTTACGTTTCCTTGAACAGTATCGTAGTGTACTTACCCTAAATGTATTTCGAATTCCTGAACGTTGCATCATTCCCGCAGTGACGTAAGTTAGCGATTTTAGCCGCGAATATCGAAATGGCCAAAATGTACACGAAGAACGTTCGTTTGTCCTCGATTCTGAGCTCTATCATTAAGTTGTTTATACCACGTCCATACCTCCCCATGTATGGAATGAGTAGCAATAAACTCGACTAACAAGACACGTCTTTGTCGTGGGTGACCACCTAGTTGCCAAGTTTTCGTCGGAAAACAACGGATGTCACGTTGGAGGCCGTGATAATGATCTTTGCCATATCCGCGGAGGTCGGCGTAATTTTGCATTTGTTTTTGTTTTAAATACCCTTGATAACATATATTTATATCAGTAGATCAGATCGTAAACAACGAGAGAAGTGTTTGCGCCGCAATCTTGCTCAATTAAAGTCTGATCTCGAGGCTAATGCGCCCGATACAGAATATTGGCCAAAACTTTATCAATGTCAAGATGTCAAAATATTAAATTGAGTTATCATCGTAGCAGACTGGTGCGCCATTGTAAAAGTTGAATATCTAGTTCCAATATAGAAATACATACATACATATATTCATCTGGGTTACCGCAAGATTCCGTGATATTTCAAGTCGGGAGCGCCCCGAGCAGAGTTGCATTACATTAGAGCAAGTCGACCACCCCGACAGGGATCAACTATAGTTTGAAAATTGAGAGGCCATTTATCGTGTTCTCTCTAAAGATTGCAATGCGTGACTGACGTCTGCCATTTATAAGAAATCAGCCTTTGATATAAACACCAATCAAGTTATTTATATCAAAGCTATCAATGTTCTTGCTTTCATAATTGATTGAGTCGACGTTTCTTCGACTAGTTCCCAACGTTCTCATTCATTTCTTTTATTTGTATATCAATTAGAGCAACATAGTCTTATTCAATACACGAATCTGTTTAATTGATGATCGTGAGCGTATATCATGTCAGCTTTTAGAATAGTTTTAAAGCTTAAGTAATACAAAAAGTGAGCTTATTTCTACAGCATCGCAAAAAAATCTAGTAAGATATTGAGCATCATAAAACAAAAACGTTTTAGCAAAGGAAAGTGTGTTCGACTTCAATAATTAAGTTGGTCCATTTGGCAACTTTGGATAAATTAAAGGAGAGTATTTGCCGCATGACGGGTACTAACAGCAGTCTAATCAACGCCCATTAGGAACGCCTTACTCAAACAATGCCCGTGAACCAATTGGTACTTAAGCATCTATACTTATGCGGGACTCAACGAGGCGTAACTGAACAAATATTTTACATGCATCGCCACTAAGTTGCACGAAAATTCGCCATCAACCGCCGAGTTCCGTTGGACGAGAGTTGCGTCACCAAAATCTTTTCACCGAAGACAATTGTGCCGACCGACCGGTGATTATTTTAAGTGTCGGATATTTGCATGAGCATGTCCGACCCCCTAACCGAGAGCATTGTTCACCACTGTTGAATGGCTAATAATAACTGAACAACTGAGCCTTCAGCCACTTTCGTAAGTGGAACGGCTGTTTAGAAACTCCACGAATTATTTTAAGGTTTTCGGGTGATTGCAAGCGGTACATTGTTGCATGATTTTGCTACTTTAAGTTGACTGACGTAGTTTGGTGATTCAGTAAATGGTTTTAACAAATTGAGCGTTCTTAAAGTTTATTTATGAGGCTATCTAGTGGATTCTCATTCAAATATTTTGAGAGATCGTGAGACTATGGTTTTCTTACTGACACTTGCCGACAGAAATGCCCAGTAAAGGTTCTGCTAGATAAGATTCAAAGTCACATGTTAACGCCTCACGTTTGACAGTTGGGGACTTAATCGGTATGCCTATTAAGTAAGCAGCTAATACGGTTAATTGTAGCCGCTCGGAACACATCAAAATGCTACAGATAGAAGACGCTAGTAATGATAATGTATCATTGAGAATTTTGAAGCAACCTTGTCAGACCGGATGCTCAATTTCGGTTAAACGCACACCCTCAAGTACCATGACGCTACGAAGGTCCGTATTGCGCCCTCGCGTACACACACACACACGTGTGTAGAAGGGAGCGGGCTGTCAGTGACCCTCGCAGTTGCGCGGTCCAGCGCCCATTAATTATTCTATTACAGCAATGGCACTCGTGATCGCTGCGCGCGCGCACTCCTTTGATGCCCATGCGCTTCAATTCACTACATTACTCTTCACACGAACTGCATAAAATCGTCCAGCCTCACTCCGTGTTGTCAGAAAATATATTATTTTTCTTTTTTTCAACATTAAGAACCTTTTTATCTTGATTGTACAAGACGCTTGATGTATCTTCCTCTTATTTTATGACGTACATAAATTCCCGTAGATAATATTTTCGTACGAACGCCAGCTAGTTATAATACGCGTGTTTCTACTATCTTGGAATTCTGCATTCCTGTTAAAATCGTGTTTTTTTTTTTTGTTAATTTGCCCCGAGACCATTATAGTGTAATATTATACAATTTTATACTCAGATATACATATAGTATTAATGCAGAAGCGCTAAGGCTTATGATGAAGGACTGGATTTAGGAAAACATTACTGTCAATAAATTCTCCTGAGGTATTTCCAAGGTTGTGACTACATAGAATACAAAGACTTAGAACACCTATATAGCTACGTATCACCATACGCAGGCATATTGATATACCATTGTTAGTCTTCAAAACGGACATCTTAAATCAATTACTTGCACATAGCGAATGACTACGTTCCTAATCGCTTGTTTAAGACACTTTATAATACGTAATTACGAAGCGTTCCAATTCGGCTCACACATGATTTACTAGCGTTTAATAAAATAATGCGCATGCGGCCGCTAATGACACCCGAATGGGTACGTGACCCGCAGTGATTCGTGACGTATGCGCCTGACTGACGGAACCATTATAAAATTAATGGTGCTCTCTATACGGACGTGGTGAATAGAAAACAACACTGTGTGTATGACGAGGATGTTGCCAACTTGTATGTTTATTTCGGAAGTGCTGTGACGTCATAACGCCGCTTTTCTGTTTTATAGGTCTTGATCTTGAATGTAAGTGTGAGTACCATTTGCAGCGTGGCTCTGATGATGCAGAATGCTGCACTTCATCATAAATTCTGCACTTCGAATAGGTACATATTTGATCTGCTGAACAAAATAGAAAATATTGTGGATTTTGTACTCAGTTGATTTAGATTTTGTACCAAGAATTTTAATTAACATATTTTGGTTTAAAATTAAATTGAGTAGGTACTTACGTGTCATTTAATAAAAAATTAAAATGTCCGATGAAAATTACACACGTAAATAATGGTAAACTTAATGATTATTTAGAATCAATATGTATGTAGGTACCTATACACAGCAGAAAACCGAATGAATTCGGGCTTTAAGTAAAAACAGTATTCATTTTTAAAATCTTATTTGATGGAGTAAAATAACACTAATAAAGAAGTATACATAAAAACGCTAATCGCTTACACTGGCAACACAAACATTGTGAAAGGCGACTTCGCCGCGTCGTGCTGCGTGTTCCTCCGTCAGCCTGCGCACGCGCACACGCCTCTCTGCCCCAATTCACTAAGTGCTTGCCCCAACGACAAATGGGGATCAGCTTCATACTGATACTACAATTTATTACCCCTTAAACTGCCTCCTCAAAATAATATATCTGTTTATTGATAGTAAAATAGAACGTTCGCGAAATCGTTTCAGCTCTTAATTCATAAATAAATCACTGTTAATTTATAAGCGATAAATCTCTGCAACTGAGGCGTCTTTTATAAGGCACTGAGGAAGGTAAAGTTTAGTACTCAGCAATTGGCAGAATACTGAAAAGCATTTGCTATTAGAAATTAAATAAATATAGCATTGGTTAAAAGTATTGACTTAATATTTTGTCGAGCTCATATGTATATCAGTCATGTGTCAGTTATGTTTTTGATGGTTTTGATGTAACGGTCCGGAAAATATTTAAATTACATGGCCAGCGTACAACTAAATCGTTGGTCCCGTGACAATAAGAAAATGCTTATTTTTTTGGAATGGAAATTAACTCCTAGGTTTACCGTGTCGGGCAAAGCATTGTTTGGTTGAAAATTTTCGGAGAAGAAATTCTCAGTACCAACACAGTGTCCTGATAGACGACAGTAGGTGACCCTATTTAGGTAGACCCCATTAAAAGCCCCATTAAAAGTATTGACTTAATATTTTGTCGAGCTCATATGTATATCAGTCATGTGTCAGTTATGTTTTTGATGGTTTTGATGTAACGGTCCGGAAAATATTTAAATTACATGGCCAGCGTACAACTAAATCGTTGGTCCCGTGACAATAAGAAAATGCTTATTTTTTTGGAATGGAAATTAACTCCTAGGTTTACCGTGTCGGGCAAAGCATTGTTTGGTTGAAAATTTTCGGAGAAGAAATTCTCAGTACCAACACAGTGTCCTGATAGACGACAGTAGGTGACCCTATTTAGGTAGACCCCATTACTTATGACATAGCTGGAGTAGAAAGGAGGAGAAGATGTGGGTATCCACATCCAGCCAGCTATGTCATTATACAATGATACATATCCCTCGAGGACGTTAAGTCGTATATAGTCATATCTTTACGAACAAGGCTACAGAACTTATGGTTATGTTAAATACAAACACAAAAGATATTGCGAATATTTTTATGAAGTATAAATGCAAACGAACTATCAATGTTTTCAAGGAGCTCTTTAGAATAACAAAGACGAACGGCTCTAATGAGAGTGAAAACTATTATTTAAATGTAATATGCAATACATTTTTTAAGTGACGCCTTCGTGACCGTATTCTGAGTTAAGACACACTTCATTTTGAACTTTCTGGTTAAATTGTGCCTAAGATAAGACTTCACGTCTCGTATTATGTACATTTCTGGTCAAGGTATACTTGCCAGAAAGTTGTAGTCTCTTTATCTTTTCTCCTAGTACAACAAGAAAATGCTATGTCATTCTTAATACCACCTCTATCATTTGCTAGTCGTAGAATGTCTGTAACGTTTTCTGGACTCCGTCTTGCTACTGATAATTTCCTATCAGAAAAATACAAAAGTGTTGCAATTTGACTGTAGATTTGCACTAGTGGCGGTGTCTTTATAAAAGTTGTGTTGACCAACTCGGGAATCGAACCTGGATCCGTACAATGGCAGTTGCACAAACATATCTCCAAACCATTGGATTGGCAAGGCAGTCTCTATCAATTAAGAGTACGAAACTGGGTTAGAGAACACAATGTAACGATAAAACAGTTGCACCACACTATTTACCATTGGTGATCGTTTATCTGGCGCCTGCGCAAGTAAGTGGTTACCGCAACGTTTAGCGCAGACGCACTTATTGCGATACATCTAGTTCTAATTGCCTTAATGAGACGCATCCTCTGTGTTCGCGTACCGGTGAAAGCGAACTATATATTGTGTTCCCATCAATTGACTTGTGTTTAACGAATCAATTAGTAGAAATGGTAATAATATGGTTATTGTTTGGTTGGAAAAATGTAGTAAGCTTGTACGTATATATTATTACGGCACTGTGCCAGCGATTGTTGAGTTTGAACATCACACGGGAACAAAATTAGTGTAATCCACAGGTTCTGGCAATGTTATAAAGATTTTCTTTATCCTATAACTATTGCTTTTAGATGTACGGCGATAATCAGTTTTAATAAAGCATGCGTTTTTTTATGGATTCTCCTGCACTAGTAATGATGCCTGTATCGCGGGAGATTTTACAAACATTCAATTAACGGTCACAAACAACACCTAGACTCTAAACAGCTATTATGAATAACACAATTTTTTGTCCCGTTTGGGGATCGAACCTACAACACACGGCGCAGTAGTCATCTAGCGACCACTTAATCCACTACGCTATACGTACAGTCAATTTGAGACATTCTTAAGTTAAAATCAGGAGTTACCGTTTATAAATAAATACGAAACAAAAAAAGAGAAGGTTCTCATATAACAGCGAAATGTGTATTATTATTTTAACAGTGCACCATCTCCAAACTGTCAAATTCAATTTACGCAATTGAAGAACCAAAACACGTTAGCTGACTCATTGTGGACTTAAAAAAGAACATTAAGTCACCGATAAACTCGGTATTATGCGATTTAAAAGCAGTTCACTCACCCTTAAAATCGCCAACGAAGACACCGGGACACGTAACAAAGAAGACTGGCACTAACGGACGGGACTGGTGTAAAAAATTCTAAGCTCTACAATAAAAACCTGATTACAAAAACATCTGCCGAAATTATTACTTCAACTGTGTGCAAAGAGATTATACAATATTTTCATACAAATATTGTTACTCCAAGTCTTCTCTCTTCTTCTCTCTTAGCCTTTATTATGCCCAAGTCACTTGGGTCGGCTTTTCTGGTCTAACCGGATTTGATTGGATATCAGTTTTTACACGGAGCGGCTGCCACCTGACCTCCGCAACCCGAAGGCTAACGATACCCTAAGGCTAGACCAATGTCAGGATATTAGAGGGTACTGACTTTCCCAATAACGACTGCCATAGATGTTCACGGCAGCCGGAACCAACGGCTTAACGTGCTCTCCGAGGCACGGAGCAGGCGATAATTGTCAATCAATACTCACATAATTTCGAAAAGTCATATAACTTCTGAAAGTCAGAGGTGCGCGACGTGGCCGTAGGTTCGAATCCGAGACCCTCTGCATTGCAGTCTGTTGGTCTCCCCACTGAGCTATTGCTGCTTGTTGTGTGCTACTGTTACTCCAAGTAAATGGAGATAAGAGTTCTCTTTAGATAAAATGCACTCCAAGTAAATGGAGATAAGAGTTCTCTTTAGATAAAATGCAATAAGGTTGGAGCTTTTATTAAAAGACATACCAGTGACTCAGTAGGTTAGCAGTTTATGAGACTTGAACATCTCTAACAACTTCTGCTCGATTTTAAAGTGTCTATTTTACTTCCTTATAATATAATGTCAGGCGATACGTACGTTATCGTGTCATTGAGTGTTAGAATGCGACATATATACATACATATACATACATATATTCATATATACATTCAAAATAAAAATTATAAATGAAATAAATTAACTTGAAGTTTTACTTAGAAGGCCGTTTGCTCCATCACGTATCATATTTCCTATAATAGATGTTACTTTAATTCTCCACTTTCGCCTATGTAAAAGAAAAATTAATCTAGATATTACTTTTCCTCTTATATGTGCTAATTTGCGTCTCATGACAGGGCCTTTAATAATATCAGCCCTGTATTAAATTGTCCCACTGCTGGGTACGGGCCTCTTCTCAGTGTCAGAAGGGTTAGGCCATAGTCCACCACGCTGACCTTGTGCGGGTTGGCAGACTTCACATATCTTCGAAAACATTATGGAGAACTCTCAGACATGGAGGAGGAAAACTCGCTGACCTTGTGCGAGATGGCAGACTTTACATATCTTCGAGAACATTATGGAGAACTCTCAGACATGCAGTTTTCCTCACGATGTTTTCCTTCACCGTTAAAGCATGCGATAATTAACTATTTATACGCATATAACTTCAAAAAGTCAGGGATGCGCGCCTTGGGTTCGAACTCGAGACCTGTGCGTGGGAATCCAACGGTTGCCCACTAGGCTGTCGCTGTCATAATAATTTTTTTTTTTTTTTTTAAAGTTTATTCTCGCACTAGGAATAATTCATGTGTCGCATGGGAGACTTTTCAAACAACGGACACAAAGAACACCCAGACTCGGTACAATTATTTGTGGATCCGAAAATGTTTGCCACGTGAGGGAATCGAACCTACAACATTCGGCGCGGTGGCAGTGGTGAGACGACCATTTACACCATTACCCCATCTGTGCAGTGCATCTTATTATCTTTGTTATATCTAAGCAGACTTCATAATACAACCTCGGTAATCTATTCTAGAAACATACCAAATCCGAAACATGAGTACGTTCAAATGTCAATATAAGTGCAGCTGTCCTCATACCGGCGAAGGTGCGTGCTCAACCAGCCCAAACACACAATAGAATATTTCGCTCGCCATTACAATACAATAACAAGGTGGCATTAGTCCCAATTCGCTCTTAAACATAACGATACCAAATGCTAAGCGACATTGATACCTAGTACCTGTGTCTTTCATTTTTAACATTACCGGGATATATACTATTAGTTGGATTGACATCTGAATGTTTGCAGTGGCGGTGACCGATGCCTGATGTATACGCGATCAATATGCGCATGCGCACGTCTTGTAATTAGGCGTGTCAATGTCACTAGGCAACTGTGTGGGCTTCAATAGACAAGAACGATCTATAGTCTTATTTATTTTTTGCTTGTAGATAGGACGATTAATATTTAATGAGCAGGGACCCGGGATACCGTCGTGCTTTGTCGCAAAGCCCTCTCAAAAGTAATTTATTGTTTGAATGACAAAGGGTATGAATAACGAGTCGATGTGGACATGCTGACGGGTTGTCGAACTTTGTGAATTAATTGTTATAGTCTTATGAATATCAATCAGTCTGTGTGCCTTCTAATAGGATTATCTATCTCGTTAAATATATATATTATATTTTTATCGTGTGGGAAAAATGTGTGCTGTCCAAGATTATACAGGCCTATCGATTGGCAACGTTAAGTAACTGCTGCGCTCGGATAATCGAAGTGTAATCGGTAAGAGTAGTTACGGCCCTTATGTGTGGTCGCCGTTAGGGGACCATAGGGGATCCATTAATTACGTGAGCTGTTTTCTTTTAATTTGGACTCCTCCCTCCCCCTTGGTGAGATTTAGTGAGATTTGGTGGGACCCCCGTCCCCCTTATGTGAGATTTACGCTTTAATTGTTAATAGACTAAATAGAGTATAGAAAATAATCGATACAGTCAATGCTATATTTCTTTCTTTTAAAAATCCTGAACGTTTTTTTTCTTATTCTCTAAGTAAATGTTTTTAATAGCCATGAGATTTTTTTAACGTACGAAATGGGATATTCTAAGAAAAGTAATTGCAATTATTTTATTTTTTTAGAATTTCGTATAATAATTTATATTTTTCAAAAGTTGACGTTAGATTTTCAATTATGCTTCCCCCAGTTTAAATAAGATTTGATAAGATTTTACTGGACACCTCCCTCCCCTATTTTGAGCTCATGTAATGAATGGATGTCTCCTTAGTCTCATAGCCCATAGCCTGATTTGATTACTAATCATTTGGATGGTAATCATCCCTGATAGAGAATTCTTTATGGAGTTACTTAGTGTAATATTTAATGCTAGATTTTGCAACTTCGCTTGCGTAAATGTAAGTTAGTTTAGTAACAGTACTTGTCCTTTTCTGTTCCCCTGGCAATGTGTATGCGTGATGATCGGTCGAGTAGTCACGGCGTGAAAGCGTAACAAACAAACAAACTCGAATTTGCATTTTATTTTCTTTTATTTTTTATTTCTTCTTCGGTAACAGACGAGCCAGCGGCCCACTTGATAGTAAGCGAGAACCGTGGCTCATACACATGGCTAACACAGCCATGTGTATGAGCCACGGTTCTCGCTAACGAAACACTCGTTAGCATTACAGAAGCAATGTCAAAAAAACAACCAAGTTGCTGCCTACCGGAAGGAAAAGGGGAATGGAGCAGGATGGGGTTTGGGAAGGGAAGGGTGATTGGGCCTCCGGCGCTCTCACTCACCGCGCATGAATGGGTCGGCTCGACCGGGGAAGTACTACCCTCTCACAGAATATCGACGTGAAATAGCAGTATTCCTACTGTTGTTTCGTTCGGTGAGTGAGAGTGCCGGAGGCCTAATCACACTCACTCTTTCCCCCTTCTCGCTCCTTCTCCTTCCCACTTCCTTTTTCTGGCAAAGGGTACGGTAACCACTTACCATCAGGTTGGCCGAATGCTAGTTAGCCACGTTAGTTGTATATAAAAAAAAAAGGCTGCTAATCATAATTCCCAACATACAAACCTAATAACACTTTGTCTGATCCAGGAATTCTATACCGAACCTCGCGATAGGCCTTAAGCTAAGCGTAATACTTATAATGTTCTATGAAGTTTTGTTTTGAACAAATGTCAAGAAGACATGTATATGTATGTATGTGAGTATCTTGGTGAGTACACGACGATATACTACGCCGGCAGTTAAGCCGTCCGCTGCGTTAAGCGGGTGCACGGAGCGGGCGCCCGCGTGGCGTGCTGTTCTCGATTATTATGGGTCTCAGATGGGCCCGCGCCGCGTGCGACGGGGCCCGCTCTGCGGACAACGTGTCCGCGCGACGGAGGAAGCGAGCGGAACTGTTTCTAGGAAATCAGTGAACGCTGCTTTGTTACTGCCAGCGCTGCGAGAGGCGGGAGTCCGTCGCGGTCGCCCGCTCCGTGCACCCGCTTAACGCAGCGGACGGCCTAACAGTTACGAGTCGCAGTGTTTTTACAGAACTTGTCGTAAAATGTAAATGTACCTCACGTATCGCGTGTCCCACTGACACCTATCTATCTATCACCGGCGGCTGTGTCAAGATCATGCTCTTGCGCACCCAAATATTTTGCAAATCGCCCGCATCTGTTGCCAAACGATTGTATAAACTTTGCATTGTAATGTTAGCTAATTAGATTAGATTAGATTTAGATTGATAAACATGTACATAATATTGCATTTCGCTCGTGTGTCTAGGGAACTAGGCGGCATTTTATCACATTATTGAATGATATATTTTTGGTCACCTGCGAAAATATGTTTTGTTTTACGAGATTAAGGGCTTGTGGGATAAGCCCTCCTAATAGCATTTATCTTTAAGATAAAAGTCTCGCCATCTCTCTTTAACCTGACAAGAGTGAGACAGCATGCGATTTATCTTTGGGATAACTTTTACTTGTTAGTTGTACGACTGGCCATAAGGTACCAAATAGGCATATGGACGGTAGCCAAACCTGCAAAAACTAATGGCTAAAGTCACAAACTAAAAAAAGAAACTGACATTATTTATATAGCACTTGCGTTAGAAACCGTAGCCATCGCTAGAACAACACAGGCAATACTTCCTTAGAAAGATGTTTAAGTCCCAGATATTAGTTGCCTACAACGCTAAGCAACATCAAAATTTACAAAACGTCTGTAATCTTTTAAAAGATATGCTAAAATTTCTAGACGGTCTATATATTAAAGATGTATTTAAAAGACAACCATATTATTTGAATCAATAAAGTGTGTATACAAGAAGAAACTCCAAAATCTACAAGTTAAATCAATATAAAATTGAGCTGTGTTAAATGATACAAATCAGTGCGAATTCATCAACCGTACTGAGATAGCTAACACTCATAAATAACGTTTTATAGTTGTCACAAGCAATAGCCAGATCCATTTCTCAGTTAGTTGTACGATAATATCGTGGTGTTCCAATAGCTCGGATCGGGTTCCACTTGCTATTTAAACCCAATGAGGAAGAGCTCGCATGGGAGGTAAACTCAGGAAGGATGTGCGAAGAGTCTACACATTTTCGTTTTTTGTTATCCTCCTTGAAAGGGATTTAGGATGATCGACGACACTAACTTGTTTAAGCACACACACTTCCTAAGCTACGAATAACTTTTGTATCACAAGGGACTTTGTAAAAATTCAAACAAAGGAGTCCCAGACTTAGAACAACTGTTTGTTGGTCACACAATTTTTCTTTCGTGTAGGGTAAACTTGCGGAGGTGTCAGTGGCGAGACGACTATTAAAATTACTGCGACATCCGTACAGTTTGATTAGAACTATTCCATTTGTTATTTTCACTCCTATTTGCCTCCTCAATCTACAGTAAGCTGAATGGAAATAGCACCGCATTGTGTTTCGTTCTTCAACTGAATATGGTTTATAGATCTTTGGAAAGAGGCGTTCTGTTGTCAGTAGACCAGACATCTTGATCTAAATGGACAGTGCCGGCACTCCATTTTTAAAAGTCTTTATTGTTCGCCACATAAAAATAAAGTTTCCTTAAAATTGTCTCCAAGAAGTGTAATTCGGATTGAACAACCCTGCGCTTAACTATGACTGGCACACGGCTCTCTAAGGACTTTCAACGAATGCCTTGACCCAAATGCTGGAACATAACCGCTTATGTTTTGATAGCCTCACACACGAATGGGCGTACTAAGAAATACTGAACGTAATAAGTTATCAGATGTAACACGATGGTCCTTGCCTTAACGGGGTCGGCAGACTTGTGGCAGTAACACAACTAGTCATTCTAAAAATAAATTAATTTATGCTCTATAAATATCTATGATTATGAAGGAAAGTGTCGCTTACTTTACTTGCGAATGCAAGCAAAACCTGTTGAGTGTCGTGTAGTCGTCGCGTGGAGATTTACAGATTATTATGGTGATTGAAACGTTTTTGAAGTTTCACTATGGGTTTAGACGTAGTCGCGATCTGCCAAGATCAAAGTCTTTCATTTAGTTGTACGGTAACATCGTGTTGTTTTAATAGAATATATTGTAATTTATCGGATATATTACGCCGATTTTTCTGCCAAAGAAACTAATAAAACTTTACCGAAACTGATCTCAGTTAACTACTTACGCCAAAGGGTCATCAAGATGGGTTAAAGCCATGAAGGTATATTCAAAATACGTTATAATAAGAAACCGCGCGGTAATTTGAGTTTGCAATCAATATCGAATATATATCTTCCAATAATATACCCATCCAGGTCAAGATCAGCTCTTAATTGCTATCATTATTAGTTTTTATTGCAAATCGTAGCATTAACTGTATCATTACAGTTAATATGAGGTATATACTATACTTATGTTTCTAGTTATAGATGTGCGGTCCCAGATGTAGATACGTATTTTTGATGCATGCCTACGTGTGTATGTTATTTTGTTCTTTTGCTTGGAGAAGGTTTACGGAAGTTTTAGCCTGCTTTTTTTATATTAACAAGATGATCGTCCATCCCTAAATAGTCGTGCAGAAAGTAGCTTAACCGGGTTAATGCATTGTTTATAAAAGGCTACCTATCGCTGTAGTACTTTCGAGATATGCGTACACATATCTCCACCTGATAAACATATTAAAAATAATACACAATAGGATTTTATCATACATTATCTTATTATATTTTGATAACAGTTTAATCGCAACTGGCACAGCTATTTATACTGTCCAAAATCGAATATTCATCGAACGAAACAATAGATGACAATGGAATTTCCCAACCGGTTGGTAAGTGAGAACGACGCAGATTGTCAAACAGGCTAGCCTCGAATCTTGTCACGCTCGAATGCGAATTTGATAATTTTTCAACGGTTTCTCGTTATGATTCCGCTGCCGGCCAGTCGGTGAGTCACTAAGGTTACTGTACGTAAGGAGTGTCTCTTTGCGTTCCGGTCACATTTAAACCAAACACAAACGCAAACTACAATCCACCGTTGTGTTTGACTATGAATTACTTGAGTTCAGACCATGATGTAACGCGAAAAGTACCTGATGGAAGTGTCGCATTAGGAACTGAATAAAAGTAAGGGTTTTAGTGTCGCTAAAAATTCTTTGTATATAATAAAATGGTATAAGCGATTGATGACTACCGACCTAGATAATTATAGACCGCGGGCTTGCTGGACCCTACGATTAAAAGTTGAAAAGGAACCTTAATAAGATTATTTTACAAATACATTAAAACTCACTAGCGGTTGCCTAGTGATCAAAATTCGACCATTGTTTTAAATTTTAAGTTTGGTCGTTATTAAGTTTTTATTGTTTATAACTTTACCCTTATAATCACATTTCATTTAGATTTCGTTAAGGCTATACAGGTTAATTGCTATCTTTTGCAAGCAAGTTATTATTTACTTAACTATACTCTTTCATTGACGATATTCCTAAGCTTCCTACTTTGTTTTCTTTTTTCTTTTTTACATATAAATAAGGTATAGGTAACCATAGTTACAAAGAATTGTACGACGTCAGACGAACAATGCCGAAATACTACGAATGCGATTCGATTGCGTGTGTCAAATGCATTGTTGTATGCGTGTAGTGTAGTTTTTTTATTAATTTAATGTATTTCTAATGCATATTTTATAAAAATATTAGGATTCGCCAGTCCTTCTCCATATAAACTTCAACTGTGCCAAATTTCATACTCCTGCGTCCGCGCAATTTTCGTAAAAAGGGGTACAATGTTTTTGCTTCACGTATTAATATATAGATTTTCTAAAAATAAAAATTTTCGGTAGCACTGACAACGTGTATGCGAAATTTCATAAAGATCTGTCGAGCAGTTCAGGTGTTAAAGCGTTACATAAAAATTCACTTTCTTATTTAAAATACTTAAGTTATAGCCAAATAATTTGTCAGTTATGGTCACATGTGCATAACCGTGGCTCGTGCATAGCAGTGGATTGCCATTACTGTAGGTTTCTATATTCCTTGTTCAAGACCATACTTGACAAATAATGCAGTGCCCGTCTTCAGCTAGACGTACAAGAAACCATCCGATATGTTGACTGTTTGAACAGTTGTGAGCGTTTTCATTGTCTCCTATCGATAACAAGATTCCAATGCTATGAACAATAGTTCAAATCTAGAGGTGCTTACAGATACTTTATACTGTTGTATACGTAGTTTTCTATCGTGTCTGTGTGTTTAATTCGTCAATCTATACTAATATGACAAAGAGGAAAGATTACATTTTTTGTTTGTATGAGTTTAAAAATTTAAAAATTTTTTTACCAAAAGAAATTTTATCGTTATTTTGCTACTATTGCTAACATAACCTAACCTATGCGAGCTAAGCCGCGAGCAAAAGCTAGTCAAAAATATGTTTATTCGTATAAGTCGCAAAGTAACACTTATGAACGTCAAAGTATTGTCATATTATTGTGATAATATTTTTATCATTTCGGCAGGTGGGTTTTATAGTTCGAAAAAACTCTTTTATAACAGCTTTGTCCGTCCGTCTGTCTGTTATACAACTTTCAACTCAAGAACCGTAAGAGCTAGAGACTCGCGGTCAACGCCATTCGACTCAGCATAGTCGATATACCCCTAAAATGACCTTTGACCTCTGACCTCGTGACCCACGTGACCTTTGCATATTACTAGAACAATTTTTACGAAATCTAAGATTTACGGCAATGCTTTGCCGTTTCTCACTTGGTTTTTAAAGCATATGCATGTATGCTTAGCCTGACGCTTATATCTAAAATGACACGGTGGCCGTTTAAACCATTGCGCCACAGGTGTAAACAAGTTGTCGTAAGGTAACATCAGTTTCAAAGCAATATCGTTTCAAATATCGTATATCATGGCGATAATTACTTTCTAATAACTGTTATCGGGTATATAAATAGCTGCCACGGTGCAGGCTAACTTCGTATAAATGTATACATTTAATTTCATTGCATCTCTTTCAGCTAACGTTTGTAGGAAAGAGATAGAATCTTGTTAAATTGGTACGTTTTGATTTTCTCTCACGCAAACTTTTATCTTTTTAGTGTATTTTATATTTAACGAATATAATATCTTTTAATATGAGATCATATTAAAAGATATCCAAGCAAGTCGAATTAATTATTCACTTGACTTAGTGACAAGAAATTAGGCTTTTATTTACTTAAATCTTTATGTACAAAATAGTACATTGGCGGACTTAATTCCACAGGCATTATCTACCAGTCAACCATTGGGTGATGCAGAGATCAAAAGTAGTAGGTGCATACATTAGGGTGAAATATACATTTACATAATTATACAATGCATATGCATATATATTATAGGATTTTCTGTTAGGAGTATGTATGTATCTTATGTGGGGGCCAGTCAGTGCAGACCGGCGACACTTCGACCCAGTGGGATCTTTTGTGTCGACACTCTCCCAATAACGACTGCCATAAATGTTCATGGCAGCCGGGACCGACGGCTTAACGTGCTCTCCGAGGCACGGAGCAGGCGATAATTGTCAATCAATACGCACATAATTTCGAAAAGTCATATAACTTCCGAAAGTCAGAGGTGCGCGACGTGGGTTCGAACCCGAGACCCTCTGCATTGCAGTCTGTTGGTCTACCCACTGAGCTATCGCTGCTTAGTATAACATTTACATAATTATACTAAGCATATTAAATACTATTATATTATAGGATTTTTTGTTAGGAGTAAGTGCTCGATGTATGATAATAGGCTTGCAGGGGATCTAAAATCTTACCTAGCGAAATGTAGGTGTAACACAAGTGTATTTAGATATATGGAACCGTGATTTTATGTGCATATACAGCAGAATGGACAGCAGTATCGAATACCGTTCGCTCGTACAAAAAGTCGAGTTGATATAACAGTTAGCGCTCCGAGGTGATAACTGGCCGGTTGCTAACTCCACTGACTCACTGTGACACGCATTTGCATACTTTTTCTTCTGTGAACGTTTTTAGCACGTCCATGTTAGACACAATGGCGGTTTACTACTTTTTTCACTTAAACAGTTCAAAGACTAAATACGGTGTTAGCAGAATCGCGACGCACGATCCAACAAAAGGTTATTATCGCATATTTGCCGTCGTTCCCACGCCGGTCAGGTCATCGAGACTCGATCACACCCGGCCTATTGTGTACAATATACCACACCTCAGTAAAACCAAGAGCGTTTTTCTTTCCGATTCTTTCCGAACAAACATTGAAACTAGAATGTGACGTGTGGTTACGGTGGCCCTGCCACTGTCACTGCGTCGAGTGTTGTGGGTTCGAATCCCACACAGAACAAAACTTTGTGTGGTCCGCAAATGGTTGTTTGGAGTTTGGGTGTTCTATGTGTCTGTTGTTTGTTTTTAAAGTCGTGAGACAGGAGTTATACCTAGTGCAAGAGTTGTCTTTTTAAAAACAAACATACATTTCGCTTAGCATCCAATCGCCCACTGATTTGCGACAACGCGATAAGGGAAGCAATTTGGTGCGACCCAAATACGAGCGATATACACTCCGATACGGCGTGGTATTGCGACGTCAGATAAATCTGTGTGCGTTGCCGTAATTGTAACACAATATAATATTAATTTGGTGCACGCCAACGCCGTGAGAGCGAGTGGGCGATCCGGGGAGTCTCGAGGGCTATTCACTCTTTCGACATATTTGATAGTCCGTCGATACGATCGCATGCTAATTATCGACAACTTTATGGTGACTGCTTCAGTGGCGGTCGTGTGAGACTGATGTGCGTGCGGTCTCCAGTTCAATTGTTGGTTCGGGCAAGGTGTTATTTGATGTAACCTGTCTACTGTGCCCAGTAAACTGTTAACTCTGTGCTGAGAACACAGCAACAAACTCGCCCTGTAATTATATAGGATCTAAAACCCATTTGTGGCAAAATGTGGGTGTGGTTTGCCTACCCCTCTGGGGAGACGTGAGACTATAAATGTATGAATTATGTGATCTCTTACAGCCTTACTAATCTTGTAGGTACACACTTAACTAGCTCTACAGTATGTTTAACCATGGGCAGGTTTACTACATACCTTATTTGAGTTGCCTCAATTGTTTTCGTGATTCTTAAATCGCTAGATACAAGAGTTTCACGTTGTTTAAGTGCTTTTGCGCTTGCGCAAACCGGTGTCGTGCTTCGCGTTGGCGCAACGTATTGTCTCCTGCGCGCATCTAGAGCGTCGATTCGCGACAGCGCGCTAACGCCTGCCGACGATTACGCAAACACACAAAACACTGATATCATACAAGGGTATCGCCGTCCCGATCCGTGTCACACAGATTTCTTGGCTTCGTTAGCTGGTCCCGTATGATTAAATTCATGCTCAGTAGTCTAAATAATTGGCGTCATGCGCACGCTCCACATTTACTTGCGACGAGTGTGTCGCAATATTTGCACGACTCTCACGCGAGACGCGTCTTATCACAGCGCGTCGTGATAACGCGCGGATTGTGCAAAAACTTGCGACACCATTCCACGAGCACTGGGATTAGTCGCGACTAATTGAAACGTCCGCGTCTTCACAGTGGGCGGCGCCGGACCGACGGCTTAATTACATCTGTAAACAACTCGAGAATGGTGCGGAGCGACCGTTGTGCAACGAGGCAGCCACTACGGGTACCACGGCCTGACAACAAACGTTGCTGTACGCACCATCTCTGTCCGCAACCTCATATTGCATTGTTTGTCAAATGTTACGTTACTAAGCTCCAATTGCGACAAACGGTACGACCTTTAGCGTAAAGTACGTCTATCGCTCTTTTGTTTAGTTTCGGAGAAGTGAACTTCGTCGAAGCGGAAAGAAAGGAAGTTGTTGATGCGTTCACTCTTGCTTGTTTACTTTTCGTTCGGAACGTGCCATTGTGCGGCGGCGAGCGGGCGCGTGTAACGAGCTTATGTTTAAAACTGGCGATGAAGATATTCGCGGGTTGATATGCTGAATAAAATGCAGCGCACCCTGGGGCGCGTCGCGGGATACTCGGAAGGCGGCGACAGCGCGCGTGCGCAGGCGCAATTAGCCGCGCAGTGCGACACTATCGCCCTCCTGCGACCCGCCGTAATGTCACCGGCTAGAGGCCAGCAAAACGTAAACAAGCTTTTAGTAACACACCTATGAAACACGACTCAGGGTCCCTCCAGGTTCCCGCCGGCTTTAGGTGCCATTTCCGGGAAATAACACCTCAACGTAACATTTTATAACTGTTAATTATTTCATCGGTTCAGGCGTTTCTCAAAGCGATATTTCTAGCGAAACGCGGGGTGTCAGTTGTTATCTAATAATAGACTACGAAGTGATGATGCGAGCGGTGATTACCCCTCTGTCAGAGCTGCACCTTGCCGTATAATTAGCACGATGGATGGTGAAATTAATTTATATCAAAATACGTGTGAATTCGCGTAAAGTGTGTCGGCCCGGCGTTTAATGGCGTAGGCGTTCGATAGTCATAATTGCAATCGCTTTACCGACAGGTCAAGGATACTGCTACACTAAAACATGAACAAAGAAACAATAACATTCAATAATCAAGTAATTATAAATATCAAAGTCAAGTAAGCACCGCGATATGTCAAAGTGAACAATATATGGGCGTGAGGGTAGTTAATGTTAACAGATTAAGATCGGTGGCAATTAGTTTGACATAATCGTATTACAACTGACAATGGTAATAGTATGGAGCTTAATGCCGCGGGTTATGCTAATAAATGAACTGGCGTTTTGACGCGGGCTGTCCATGTTGACCTTACGTTCACCGCTGCGCATGCGCAAGTCGCGAACTAAATCACTGTTATAATAACACCGTTTAGTACTCTCATTTCGATTTATTAACATTCTAAGTGCTTAACATAAACCCTAATAATGGCTTACGGGGAATGCGGCTTCCAAAAGTTGATTGCTATGGAAAACTGTTTTGACCAACATAATCGAATAAACTCATTGCTTGCTACTGTGACGGCTCTACTTTAACATCCAATTTGGCTTAGTTGTATACAGGATGTCCCAGAGTATAGTAACGGGAGATACCTTAGGTAAGGACCTATCAAACGAGATGAACAAAAAAAAATTATGACTATTGGGTAAAAATAAAAAAAATATAAGTTTTTAAAAATGTACGACTTTTTTCAGACTTTCAACTACAGGTGCTCCGTTTATAGATAACTTTCATTTTTTTAACTATTATTATTTGTGAAGGATTGATTCGTCAAACTACAAACGATATTTTTTTAAACCTGACATAGTTTTGAAATCGCCGCATTATTTTGGTGTATTCTTTTCTGCACCAAAGAAAATCTTGCTTGTTTGTTTTTTATTTTTATAATCTCATGTCATAATCTTTTTATTTCTTTATTTAGCAAATTTTATAGGTCCTTATCTAAGGAATCTCCCATTTCAATTTGATTCACATATTCTGGGCCACCCTGTATATACATAGTCTCGCCTGTATATCTATTCCCGAAGGGATATACCATGGTTCACACAGACAACCACAGATCTGTCCATTTAAACTCTTTGTGGTAAACTTCTTATGTGGTACATTTTCAGCAAGCAACAAGTATCGGACCCCTCAATCTATAATTCCAGAGATAGAGGTATCTACGTGAGTCTGGAGTTAAAACCCACGGAATACACGATTGCCTTTGTTGCATTAATGTGTATGAAAAATTGTGTATGAAGTAGCGGTTTGGGTAGGCGCTATGATGCCGAGTTTGGTGGATTTGAATCCTACACGGGATAAACATTTGTATGTTCCACAAAATTGCTGTTCCGAGCTTGAGTGTTCTTAGTTATTCTTAGTTTGGGATTTGTCTTTCTTAAAACATAACAGTTTGCACACTTTAACGGTGCAAGGAATTATTGTGTGCTTTTGCAGATCCGAAAGATATCCATACATTCTTAAAAGTTGCATAAAGGCTTTCACCCTACACCTGATAAGCGTGGTTCATAAAAATAGTATTATATATCCAAATATTACGTGGGAGACTTAGGATTATTACGATTCTAAAATAAACTCAGTCACTAAAAACTTGTACGATCAACGACACTTAATATACAAAAAATGTAAGAAGTAAATAAAAGGTTATATAAATAAATACTAGGCGATATAAGGAAATGTCAAAAAACATACAAGGTCTATACAATTCGTACATATTTTTTATGAACGCCTGACAATGTCGAAATGGTGCGCGGGGTGCGCCGGCGCACCTGAATGTGCGTCCTTAATGGTGACATAAGTGTTGGAATGAATAAGATATTTGACGTTTTATACTATCCTCACTTGATGATCTTTGAATGCGCAGGCATCGTGCTGTGGTTTAAAGGTCTTTTTGACTTTAGTAATGCATCGAAGGTTGCGAATTCACTCGCCGCACATATCACAAATCCCAGTGATCTGTAAATAGATTTTTCGAAACCTGTGTTATTTTGATATGTTCTGCCAAAATTTATTATCCAATTGCGAAACAGCTAGTGTGAAAAGACGTTAATAATACTAAACATTTAACTAACTTTAAATTTATAACATTTTGCAGTAAATGTTATATAAACGCATGCATATGTCGATAATCTTCCTTTACAAATAACAATTGCAAATGCAGGCATCGTCCTATTGTCAAAAACGATAAATGAAGTCAGAACTACGTTCCGTTCAAAAACCCTGTTCACAATATGCCAATATAAATGTTTCCCTGCATATGAGAACATAGCGAGGCTATTCTTTATTACATTGCGTGTCATTTCCAGTTATTGAACCATCTGAACTTCCGAGGAATGGGGAACAGGGAGCCTTTGTTTAGGAACCCATTGTTGTAATGTGTTCGCTTAGAAATTTGTCGAATTTTTTGTGCACGCGGTGGCTAATTTTGAAGAAATAGGATCACTTTTTTGCACTGTTTAACAACCTCGAGATTAATTTTGTATGTATAAATCATATGATATCACTTGTACATATATCCAAGGCACAGGAATATTATCCCAAGTTTGTTTACAGGTTCCAGGTAATAATAACTAAACTTATTGCTGACTATCGGTCACGTTTCCAGACTTAGTATTGCCACTGAGAATCCTCTGCACTTAGTCCGCTCCAGGAATTAAACCGCATCTCAAGATCAGCTACTTGTATTTAGTTTTCGCAAACGATTGCCACGAAACCAACCAGGCAATGTTATTATATTCTAGAATCAATAAAGCGACGGTTTTACAACGCTCTGAAGGAATTTAAACTAGTATTTCCCAATTAACTAGTTCCCACAAATATTGAGTCAGGTGTTGGTCCCTTATTTAGAAGTAGTGGTTGTAGGAGCGGTGCCGCGCTGGTTCCGCGCCGTGACCCGGTCACCGTACAGACATCCAGTCCACTGTCCACGTACGTAGGGTTCCGTTGGCTAGGGCTCTTATACCTGCTGTTCTATGATATGTATCCATCCCGTGTATCTATAAAATCTCACATAGACAACATACATTCTACGTGGTCAACCCAATATCGCACAAACTTGTCAATGTTAGTACTTATTCAATTTGGTTTTTTTGAAGGCATATCATGTTTTGATTCTTTGTTATGTAATGCTTACTAATACGTTTTTATACTCCTAAAGTGGCAGACAGTCTAATATCACGTCTGGTGAAGTGTGGTTGCGTAAGTAACCTTCCAAAATATGCAGAAATTAATCTAGTTTCCAAATTCGCCTCGCCATAGACTTAATACTTGCTTCTTATCACGGAACCCTTAACAACCTTTCAGACATCACACTACACTACTTTTTGCCTCTCGTCAGAGGTGAAATGTCGGTAGCTCTAAGAACTCGTCGCTAATTGTGTGTTGACGCGGCGTTTTTGATGTTTTTGCTCCAGCGGCCCAGCGCGGTGAAAGAATCCACCGATCATAGTCACTGATTGTGTTCCTAAGAAACAGTATTGGAGTAACAACCTTGGGTATTAAGGTCGTCCCTGTTTTGTGATAGCTTTCTTGTTATCTCGTCTTGTACTTAATTTTGTTATTGTCGAGTTTCATACGGCTGTGACATGGTTCTGAAAGATACATTGTTTTGAGGTTTTTTAAAAGATCTTCTGCATCTTTCCAGCAGTGAAATACAAAAGACTGGATCATTAGCTGATTTATTGAAATTTCTATCTTGTTAAGGTAGAATATTTGTTCTTGCTATCATATAATTGGATAAAAGATGTACCTATTAAGAACAGTTAATTAATGCAAAAAGGAATCATAGTCAAATTTTATAAGCAGGAACTAGGAATTGGAATGGAGGTTGTATTGTCTTCAGAGCGCAACATCTCATTTTTGCAGCATCAGGAACATATTACTGATAGACTCAGATATTAATAGGGTCACATGCTACGGTAACCACTTACCACGAATTAAACAGCATGGTTATCTACCATATTAATAGTTTAAAAAGTTATCTTTCTTCAAAATATCTTTCATTTAATCCGGCACTATCCGTACTAAATTTACCGCTTTTTCGTTTTACGATCAATCTTCAAACGTATACGTCAACCACAAATTAAGGTTTATATTACTCATGGCTACACGAAGTACACGAGAGACGTTAAATAATATGATGCAACGGTTGAGGAATGTCCCGGCTATCGGCCTGGTGATAATAGGTCACTGGATTAAGATGCCGTTCACACCTTTACGGCTTTTGTGATAACGCCTGGATTAATTGAGTAGGCGCCGCCGCGCCGGTTGTTAACGCAGACGTGACATGGTTCGGTATATAATTAGATTGGTGAACTTTATCGCGCTTTATAATTAGATTTTTTGGTATATATCTCGTTTGTATGTTGCTATGTATGTAAAGGATTATTTACGAATTTTTTAAAATATGTCAATAAAATATTTTTATTCTTGGATGGTGGTAGGTAGATGCAGGTAGATAGTCATAGAATACTACATCTGGTGTGAAATTGTGTGCTAAACAATAGTTGTTTAGGTTTAGGTATTTCTTGTCTTAGATTTGAGATGATAATTAAGTGCTACGCGCCACAGATATTAGGCCTAGTGTATTTAAAAATATAAAACGATATTCTCCTTTATCATTTCTAAGAAATAAAGCTTTAAATTATATTTTTAAGATACAACGGTTTCTGGCGCCTGTATTGGCGGCGGAGTTAAGCGACAATTCATATATTAAATTCTGAATAACGTGATGGATTTTCCAAAAATGGAATAGTGATTCGAAACTTAGTCAAATGAGTCAATATAACTCATTAAGGAAACAATGCACTTGTGACGAAATAATTAGGTAAACCCTGCAATGGCGTGATGCGGTTGCGGAATTCACAAAACTGCGCGAAAACGTCACAAAATGTACAAATACCTGCATTAGGTCATGTTTATTTATACCCCTGACTACCAAGAGGCTACTAAGTAATCAACAGCTACCTAACCTTATAGGTTCTTTCAATATCAATCTTTGAAATGAATTACGATTTATCTTTAAAACGAGTAAGCGATGTTGTTTAAAATAACTAATGAAATTTTAATTAAACATGTATTCGGCCATATTATAATAGACAACTCATTGGAACCATAAATATGCGTCTAAATTTAGATAGATGTAGAAATCACCTGTTACTAACTACATATATCTTCATTCATTTACTTATACATATATAATAATAATATCAGCTGTGTTATTAAACTGTCCTACTGCTAGACACGGGCCTCCTCTCAGTGCGAGAAGAGTTAGACCATAGTCCACCACGCTGACCCAGTGTGGGTTGTCAGACTTCAAATGTCTTCGAAAACATTATGGAGATCTCTTAGATACGCAGGTTTCCTCACGATGTTTTCCTTCACCATTAAAGCTAGCGGTAATTAACTATTGAATACGCAACTTCGAAAAGACCGAGATGCGCGCCTTGGGATCGTACTTCAGACTTCTGTGTGGAAGTCCAACGGTTTTATTTATTTAAAACAAATTCTTAAGGTACCCTAAAACTCGAAAAAAGACCAACTAAACCGAATAGATAATCAGCGGTAGCTACTAGCCAGTTGTCTCTGCGTCTGATGAATAGTTTAGATAACCGAAGACGACTCGCCTCGTGATTGTGATCTTAATTAAACGGTAATGTCGGGGAATTCTCATAAACAACATCATAATTAGTTGCTTTTTAAATAACAGACTATGAAAGTTGAACGCAAATTGGAAATATTCTATCCTAACATTTGAATTATTCTGTCTTCAGCCGATAGATCGGTTATTATTATTAGACTGAGAGGCAAGTTAATAGAAGCTGTTTATGAAGTTGCCATGGTCAACTACATTGATGGGTGATAAGCTATAAGAACACTCATGTCTTTGTGACTTAGACAAAATGAAAAGCTGTGTCTTTCAATTGTCATCCATGTCTATTTCTGAGATTCATCATCTCTGATAGCAGTATTGATGCAATAATACTTTAACGAGTGTCATACGTTGTGTTCAGTCCATCAGTCTTAAGAAGCTCCTATTCTTAAGGAAATGTTCGTTGTTCATATAAAATAAGCCTTCTTCGAGATAGTTACATTTGTGCAAATTGTTTAAAATAACGTACTTGAGAGTAATGCTATATATCTAACAGTGTCTGCCGGTGCAATTAAACTTGGAAACTGGTTCACGTTTTTCACGGAATTCTAAACCTCCAAGCATAAATATATTCAATGATATAATCAGTTACATTGAATTAAAATTGCGAACTGATTGTAATCAGGTTTATGAATACGCTATTCTTAGTAAGATGTTACGATATGACTTCTCTCAGCTAGATTTTGGTCTGTAATCCATTCATTAGACTAAATTTGTGGTCGGTACACCTGCCTACGCTGGTTGTTTTTCCTGTGGCGCGCTATCAGCCGGATCTGCGCAGGCGCAGCGCTTGCGCAATAACGAGCACACTATCCTTGTGCGGTATTTTTCGCCACATCATGTAGGTTAACATTAGATGCACGTGTGATGTTGAAACTGGTGCTTCTTAGAATAGAAAGAACATACTAACATCGAGAGCATAGAGCATCCACGGAACATACAGAAGTATCACAAAGTTTTGCGTTACTTTACTGGTACTTCTACCTACCTACTACTGCGTAACACGTAACCTAAGGTGGTCAATAGATATTTCGTCAATCGACGTACTTCCGCACTCAATACCTTGCTGAGAAGTATTTGACGTCGAATTAAATCTTGGGATTTCACATTTGGTAATTGCGCATTTCATAGATGCTAAAATTACCACCATATTTATAATGAACACGAAATAAAGATGCAATTAGAATGGATTTTGTTTTTATGAAAATATCTGCAAAGAAATCGACATCACCAGTCAGTATTTATTGCTGTTTAAAAATCGATTCAGAGATAAGTTTATCATACGCATGATCGGTTTGTGAAACAATAACAAAATTCTAACACGCTATAATTAAGAATGGGCCACCAGCGCGAGACGCCAGCCGCCTGTCGAACTTGGAAATAAACAATGAAACCCAATGTGCGGCCACAATTTACGAGCCACAACCATTTTTAGATAATACAACTGATTCTGTCCGTTCTCATGTGAAATTGAAAACCACTCGAAAGCCATTACATACATGGTTGCTTAACCCGTAAAACGTGGCTTTCACAGTTTACTGCAAAAGGCAAAACAAATTAGTCTATTCCGATTTACTAGCTTCCTAGTTTGCGAACGATTTCTCCCATAAAACCACCATTGCGCGGCCATTGTTCGTTTCGAAATGAAAGTAATGCTTATTCCCATTTTTAGCGCTCGGAACCTTTGCTCTTTGGCGCTGGCGTGACACGCGGCCGCTTTGTAACGCTTATATATCATGGTTATGCTTTTGACAATAATGATTGACCTCAATATTAAACTAATCCCTCGTACTCACAGCCTTAGGTGTATTTTGCCCTGGCTTTTGTGTTGTTATCTTGTCCCAGTCAGTCAGGCCAAAGGGTAGCCCTTTGAACTGGCCGTAGGCATCGGGGGCCGGCTTAGTCAAACCCATCAAATTTGCAATTTAACCGTGGCATAGTGCACGTTTTGTCTGAAGCCACATTACTATGAAGGAGTACGAGGTAATGGTTTATTAGAGCGATGTCGAGATACGGGAATAGACAATTTACTACTATTTGTTTTAATAAGGACTTAAGTTTTGAATGAATGGATACCTTAATAGTAAACGGGATGAAGCTATAGTTAGTACCTTGAGTAGGCTATATTCTTAACATTGACATGGAGTCATATAGGTGTTCTTTTATGAAAGTTTAAGACTGCGCCGAGCGTAAGACAGATAATGACAGAGCTCGTACGGCGCATATTCAAACCGGTGCGCGGCCGCCATAGTAAAATTGTATGGACGATTTGAAGTGTTTTTTTGATAAATATGTATCTTTATTGTCAACCAATAACTTAAATATTTGGGACGGACAAATGGTAATATAACTATAACTATTTATGTTTCGTTTAAGCTGTAAAATAGGATAGATTTCTACTGTTATAATCTAAAAATCACGTAACACGAGCTTACGTTTTTGCATTTTTCGTGCAAATTTACTTAATTTTATAGGCGAAACTATTAATTATTTTAAGTTTTTTTACACGAAGTAATTGTAAACACATTCATTGTTATGGTAAATGTATATTTTATATTTGTATTAAACAAAAAGTGTTGATTTTATTGACTTAACTGTGACCGCCTGTTTTGGCACATTTCGCTCAGCGCAGGGGTAAAACAAAGCATTATATGTATTAATCTGATCTTGCTTTTTTTAAACTGAATCAAGGAACTACAAAAATCTTTATATTTTATTTATAGTAAATATAAATGGCTAAGTGGAAATACAATTGCCCTTAATGCCTTCGGGGATGTACAGAATGTTATTATAGGTGCATTGACGTTCATACGTGACACATTGTAACATAAATGAATAAACGATTTTATGTTTAGTTCTGCTCGACACTAAAATGTGTTGTAAGAAATACTTCAAGTAATGATGACGAGATGCAAATATAATAACAAAGCGTTGCGCGTTTATTGTGGCGTGTTGCGCCCGCGCCGGCGCGGCGCGGAGATGCGGCGGTTTTCAAACACGCGCCTTTGGAAAGTGGATGCCGGATGTGGAATATTAAGCGCACTGTGCGCAGGCGCATAAATCTCGCGTCTTGGAGTACGAACGTCGGTGGCGCCTTTTTGTCGCGCTGCGTCCAACCATCGAGTGCTTGTGATACCACAAGTCTGGCATACTTGATCAATGAACCCTCCCGAGAGGGGTGTGACGTCATCACAAATTCCTCCAGCTCTCGGCTTTTAATATATTCAAATTACTGATGAATGTCTGACAAAAATTAATTCTAATATGTTAGGCGAAATTTGCCAATCAATGAGTACTTAGTCGACATTTTTCATTAAATGAAATAGACACACCACTTATACCATCTTGGTGGAAATCTTACCCACCTACAGATACTACTAACATCGCGTACTTCATTACTTCATTGTGGGTAGACAACAAAGTCGAACTATGTCTACTAATGACACTTCACTAAGTAATATCACCGAAACAACAGCGGGTATTTACTTAAAAAGAAAAGTCAGTAAATTAAATAGCTATGCAATATTTATGTGCAGTCGTATGTAACGTCGACAAAACTTATAATTGTTGTTATGTATAATGATGTGTGTGTGTTGTAACAATCGCGTAATATGCGCACAATGTTATGTTGGATCGCGTGCGCGCATATTATTAGTGCACGACCTCATTATGTCGAAGGCTCTGCTCCACGCGAATTGTTATTAATAATAATATGTATAGCATGCGGTTCCTCGTTGCGCTTGCGTTTATTTACTTGTACTATAATATCAGCCTATTAAACTGTCCCACTGCTGGGCACGGGTCTCTTCTCTGTGTGTGTGCTAGTCCATAGTAAGTGGTCACTGTAGCCTATGGAGGCCTGACCAGAGGCATCACTTGCGCGTTGCCGACCCTTTAGGAAAAAAGGAAGTAAGAAGGAAAAGGAGTGGGAAGTGGGAAAGAGGGTGATTGGGCCTCCGGTACTCTCACTCACCAAACGAAACACAACAGTGGGAATACTGCTATTTCACGTCGACATCCTGTGAGGGAGCCTCCGGACGAGCCGGCCCATTTATGCTGAAATCAGCGAGGCTCTATTACTCAAAAACTTACTCGAAATTCCTGGTCTCCATCTATTTCCCAGGTAGATAGTTTTTTTTTTTTTTTTTTTTTTTTTTTTTTTTTTTTTTTTTTTTTACATAATAGGTATAGTTACAGACATCAGATCAGTAATCACATAGTAATAAATAGAACATAGTAAAGCTTCAAATCTGTAGTCCACTTAAAACTATACACATCGTTCACAAATATGATAACAGAGCTTCAGTTAAATGATGAACAGTAGTAAATAATCAGATTTAGGGAATATATAATTATTGAATACATAGATATTTAGTAGGATACAGTTACAAAATAGTATTTTCTAATTGGCAGTAATTAAACGTTTAGGATCTTAAGGGTTTGTACATATTGTTTTTAAGAAGAGAGCTTTTAAATACATTCAAACTATCATTGAAAATATCTATTTGAGAGCATATTCGGTTATATTGACTGCACATTCTTGATATTGGGTTATTGTGTGAAACATTATTGTTGCTAGATGGTATTACAAAAAGTTGTGGTGTGCGCACAGATCGCAGTGGCGCCTTGAATTTCAATTTCTCGACAATTTGTGTGTCCGATAAGCCATTTACAATTTTGAATAGTGTACACAAGTCACTCATCCATCTCCTTTGCTCAAGAGTAATCATTTTGAACTCCTGAAGTCGATCATTGTACTCTTTTATCTTTCGCCTTAAGCCTAACTTTGAACACAGCGCTCTAACGAATCGCATTTGTATTGCCTCAATTCGATCTATATGAGTCCCATAGATAGGCAACCATACAGAGGAGCAGTATTCTAATATACTACGGACCAGACAGTAATACAAAGCCATCAAAGAACTAGCTTTTTTAAAAGGTCTCGCATTACGAAGTATAAAAGACAACATACGGTTTGCTTTGGCGCAGATGTGGTCGTAATGAGGCCTAAAGGACATCGTACAGTCGAAAATCACTCCTAAATCACGAACCATATTAACCCTCTCTAGAGCGATATCTTTAATATAATACACATAGTTAATTGGTTTTTTGCTTTTCGTGAATGAAATTACTTGGCATTTCTTAATATTTAGGGACATAGAGTTTTTGTCACACCAGTCGACAATAGTATTTATATCGGACTGGAGATATTCGCAATCATGATGGTCAGAAATGCGTCTAAAGATTTTTAAATCGTCTACGTATGCCAAACATTCACTTTTAAGCTCTTGTAACAAATCATTGATAAATAAAAGAAATAGGAGGGGGCCCAAGTTAGATCCTTGCGGAACGCCGGATTTAGCCAAAAAAGGAACAGATTCGTACCCGCTAAAAGCTACTAACTGCGTTCGGTTTAATAAATAAGAAGAAAGCCACCTGTACAAGTTGCCTTGGATTCCGAAATGTTGGGTTTTCACTAATAACACAAAATGATTGACGCGATCGAATGCCTTTGAAAAATCTGTATAGATGGAGTCTACTTGCATTCTGTCGTTAAATGAGTCACATAAATAACTTGTGTAGTATAAGAGGTTTGTGACAGTTGATCTGCCAGTCATAAACCCGTGTTGTAGAGGACTTAGTTGGTGCTTTAAGTGATGATAAATATGATTATACACATAACTCTCAAATATTTTGGCGAACCAGTTGAGAATGCAGATAGGACGGTAGTTAGAGACGTCACTTCTGTTGCCAGATTTGTAAATTGGTGTTATTTTCGCGATTTTCCAAAGTTCAGGAAATATGCCCTCGTTCAACGATTTCTCATAAATTATGTGAACAGGTGTTACCAGTGCAGTCGCACAAAGACGAATAAAGATTGGAGGAATTCCATCAAATCCGCCGCTTTTCGTCAGGTCTATACTTTGCAGTTTCTTTAGTAAGTCATCTTTTTTATAGAGTTCACCGATAGTATAGTTGAGTGTTGGGAAAGTAGGAGTATAACTTTTGTTTATAGAGCTAGAACAGTAAACGGATGAGAAGTAGTCTGCAAAAAGATTGACTATATCATCGCCCGATCCACCTCTTTTATCTTCGTAAAACATAGCGCTAGGGTAATTGTTGGTCACGCGTTTGTTCTTTGTATAGCGCCAAAAAGCCTTAACATTGAGCTTAAGTTCATCCTCGATTTGTTCAATATAAGATTTAAAACATAAACGCGCGATTCTCTTGGATTTTGCTCTCAGTGTAGAGAATTCGTCATAGTCCCTGTGATTTCCATAACGTTTAAATCTAGAGTGAGTGTGTCTAAGTATGTTATTTATATCCTGCACCTATGTCTATCTTTTTTTAAAGATACAGTATTAATGGTATCTTATGTTTTAGATCCAAGATCTATCTGTGTCCAAGTTTAATCTAAATATGTTCAATGGTGTTCGCATGATAGAACAAAAAACATGATATATTCAAAATATTTGTACTAATAGTACCTATGTGTATTTAAAAGAAAACGATGTTCGCAATAGGCTCTTTGTTAATTGGTACGTATTTTTGACATCGATCGAAAGAAATTTTATGAAATACCAAGGATGTATTTAATAAAGACATAATTATAAGGGGTATACATAGCAGCTTGTGGGGACCGTAATTGAGTACGCAAATAAGAAGTATGATGATGACAGTTATTAATATTTAGCAGATGTATGCATATCCTTGCTCTTAAGCTGCTGTTTACAACAGAGCTGAGCGATAAGCGGAGTGAAATAAACACGATACATTACAATTTAAACTGCGGTGTGTTTACGATGCACATCGTGAAGAACAGCGACGTATCGCATTCGCACATGATTCAATTTCATCAGAAGTGATCTTTTTATTTTCTAAATTATTCGCGCAGTTCACATAGTTTGCGATCAATTTAAACAAAGAACGCAAAAGATTCAAAATAAAATTTAAAGTTATATAATAAAGGTAGGTGGGTACAAACAAGTGTTTAACTAAAGCCTGTGCACATCTTCCCGGGAAAAAGGCCTCAGTTTATGAATACTGTTGCTAATTTTAAAAAGTAAGACAACCAATACTGTTAGAATATCATTTCTTAATTTGTATTCGGAACAACAAGTTAACATTTTGAATCACATGCTGAATCGCCACATCATCATCATCATCATCATCGGGCTATAATAGTCCACTGCTGGACATAGCCCTCCCCTAATGAGCGCCATAGCGCCCTGTCTTCGGCTTGCCGCATCCAGCATCTGCCTGCAGTCTTTCGCAGATCGTCATCCCATCTGGTCGGAGGGCGTCCTACACTACGTTTGCCGAGTCACGGTTTCCACTCAAGAACACACGCAAAGAATCGCCACGTCGATCTTAAATCGAATCTTTACACCATAAAACAAAACATTAAAACATAAACGACATTTTTTCGAACACATTTATTGTGAATGAAGATATTTATCAACAATAACACTTCGTATTAACCTTTGCAGGACCTCAAGTCGAGCTTTAATCGTATCTGGCACCTTAACATTTTGTTAATGTTCGCCAATTAAATCGACTTTCTCAAATGTCAATTAATTCGCATGCTGTAGGAAGGGGACGGCAGTACTTGTGGCGGCATCGACTGCGCCTAATAGAGCTATTACATCGCTATTAATCACTACGCGTATTACTTGCTATAGGGCTGGTAGGGCGAAACAGAAGCCGAAGATAAACTTTAAAAAAAAATTGCTTCTTAGCAAATGGAGTCTGGACACAGTGATAGTTTAATTTATTGGCAATACTGTCAGCGGTACTGCTGCGTTGCGGCCGTATAATACAAGCTGGCTCGAGTCGTATCAAAAATAAATAATAGTTTAAAAAAACTAAAAAACACGCTTTAACAATTAGAAAATAATTTAATAATTTTAATGTAAAAAAGCGTGGGGTGCTTTCTAAGATATTTTATTTTTATAATTTTTTTTTTATATTTTTTCTAAATTATTGTTTTATCATCGGTCCTCGATAAGTGTGCAAAGTTTCAAATCAATCTGTCAGTTTGAAAGGGGTGAAAATCGCATTCAAAGATTCCGTTACATAGATTCATAGATACATAGATATATACCAAGCTAATAAAAGCGTGTTAAAAATACATCTGCGGTTTGTAAACGTGACGAAGTACTCGCAGTTTAAATTGAGATTCTACGACTCGTTGCGAAACTATGTAGTAGAAGTGCGAATAGACCAATAACTTCTGCAGCTTTTTAATACTAGTATACATAAAACATTGCAGGAAATAATAAGTTCATTAAAGTTCCTAGTCCCACTTGTAAGCAGGAACCGTAATAGAGAGCGGGCGATCTTTACCGATCGATGCCGACAAATGCAAATGTGCGGCATGTGGACGTACAGGATTTTTATCTTATGCGTTTGCGACACGGTGAAATTATTTTAAACAGATCAATTTGTGTAATTGCCCTCTCATACATATTAAATCGCTGTATGATGTGATATGACATATTGATAATCTTAAGTACTTACTACCGCATATTGATAAACTTGTGAATTTTATTTAAAATAATTTTGGAGAAGGCAAACATCGTGAGGAAAGCTGCATGTCCGAGAGTACTCCATAATGTTTTCGAAGCTGTATGAAGTCTGCCATGTCATGTCATGCCAGTGGTGGACCATGGCCTAACCCTTCTCACTGAGAAGAGGCCCGTGCCCAGCAGTGGGACAGTCTAATACAGGGACAATTTAGTGCAATATATTTGTTGAGTGTACCATCCAGTTGAGATATTCTAATGATTGCGTAAACTGCACGGGCTATGGGGTACAACAATAATATACGTAGTAGCCGCAATATTGTACTACCATTGTGTTGCTTGCACGATAAAGATTGAATAGGAGCAAGCTGCGCGTGCGCAGCGGGCAGCGCACCGCTTCCGCTATACTTGACCCCATTCCTACTTATTATATCTGTTTAAATACATTATAATAGTGTAACGAACAATAGTTTTTCGAAAATTCATTAATAACAAAACTACTATACGAATATTATTGTATCTTTTCTCACGGGAAAGGAAACTGAAGGTCGTATTCGGTAATCTCAATCCAAAGTACATACAGTTGCAGTGTTAGTTTGATAAATTGTCGGTTGTCACTGCGTCGGGCGATTCGACGGTTGCGTTTGCGCAATGCGCGTGCGCAAACAAACGCGGCAGTTGCACCAGCAATTCTAAATATGAAACGCGAAATTTAATCACGTATATTATTTTGCACGCGATATCTCACGATCAGTTTGGGAAAATCTCGGAATCGGCGCATGCATTGATGTTACCACGCTGTGGTTTAATTTTCGCATTAAAAGCATTGTCTTGTACATACATTATTTATGTTTTTAAACCGCGCTGTCAGATATTAGGGTCACTCTTTCAAATTAGCCGCATAATATGACGCGACAAGAAAATCTTAATTGTATTGTCAGAGTGATTTAATAGTTATTATAGACTATCAGTAGATTTCATGGTATGGATTACCAGTAGTTCAAGTGGTCGCCTCGCCACTGACACTGCGCCGAGTGTTGTGGGTTCAAACCCCACACATGGCAAAAATTTGTGTGATTTACAAATGGTTGTTTCAAATCTGGACGTTCTTTGTGTCCGTCAGTTTGAATGTTTGTAAAGTCCCCCGCGACACAGGAATTATTCCTAATGCGGAGGGGAGTTGTTTTTAAAAGAGAATATAAAAATATAACTGGAATTTACTATGACACCGTAGAAGATCACAATATCAAACATAATTTAAATGGATTCATTAGTATATACATTTACATTGACGTCTATACCTAATATTAACCTATAATACAAGTCATTAGCTATAATCGATATTAATTGTTACTAATATGAAATTGATTTTTAATCTCAACTATTGCCATATGTAATCTTCAAAATGGAGGTTTATGACTAAGGCGTTACCATGAGTCAGTTGTATAAACAACAATGTCGCTTAGTTCGCACGTGTTGTCCAAACTTGGCGACAAACGCGGAACATGTTGCAGTTGCCACCGATATTTACATACAAACGTGTGGCGATTGTCGCGATGTATCGCTTATTGTCGCACATTTATAGGTTTTATCGGGTTATTGGCTATGTTTGTCCCCGTTTGCCCGGATAAAGTTCGCTTTTGTTAATTTTATTTATTTAAAAACTTAATGCCTAATACAATACATTGGCGGACTTAATGCCAAGAGCATTCTCGACCAGTCAACCATAGGAAAGAAAAGAAAAAGAAAAAGAAGTAAAAATAAGCATAGAACAGCATTATAAATATACACGTATTTAAACTAAAGAATAACACAAAAGTATTGATAATTACATAATATATACATACCTAAATATATCATATAATTTAAATAAAATATATACATATAAATATATAGACAACAGCGATAGCTCAGTGGGGAGACCAACAGACTTTAATGTAGAGGGTCTCGGGTTCCCACGTCGCGCACCTCTGACTTTCGGAAGTTATGACTTTTCGAAATTATGTGCGTATTGATTGACAATTATCGCCTGCTCCGTGCCTCGGAGAGCACGTTAAGCCGTTGGTCCCGGCTGCCATGAACATCTATGGCAGTCGTTATTGGGAAAGTCAATACCCTGTAATATCCTGACACTGGTCCAGCCTTAGGGTATCGTTAGCCTTCGGGTTGCTGAGGTCAGGTGGCAGCCGCTCCGTGTAAAAACTGATATTCAGTCAATTCCGGTTAGACTAGAAAAGCCGACCCCAAGTGACTTGGGAATAATAAAGGCTAAGGGAGAAGAAGAAGAAATATATAGACGCCTACATACATACATACGTAATATATTACTGATGAGATGGAACAGATAAACTGTCAAGGAAGAGAGCACGCACTTTTAACTTGAAACTGCAACGGTTTGTGGACATCCTGACTTCATGAGGGAGCGCATTCCAAATTAAACGGACTGGACGAAGAAGGAAGAATGTAGGAAACCAGATGTATGGGAGATTACGTAGCCGCATGCAAAGTGTTCTTGCGTTTTCTGTTACAAAATTCTCTATAGCAGTAGACAAGAAATCTGGGAGAAGAGATTACATCTTAGACAGACTTTTTTAATACAGTCAAACTGGCAAATACTGTCCGCCTGATGGTCAGTGGCTGTCGTATTCATGTTCACTTGATATTACTCTAGCATTGCTGACTGTTGATAAAAGGCGTCGTTGCTTTTTCACGCAAGGGCGAAGGTCGTAGTGACCTCCTACTTATACCATAGCGCCTGTTTAAGATGTCTGGTAACGTTTCTGTAGAGTGGAAACTTTTTCTAGTCGAGCTTCTATTTGATACGAGATGCATTTAGAGGCACAATCGCACCAATAATTTTTTCTGTCAACTAATAATCCATAGCAGCAAGAAGAAACGAGGTGTCTCTTATTCAAAAAGAGAAACCTCGTTTCTCAAAGAGTATGTAAAGCCGTAATTATCTACTATCAAGAACATCTATCTGTAACAGTTGATATGCGGATAAAATATCCTAATGAGCGGCTCGAAAATCTGACACAATATTAGCTGGTCAGGAGAAGAAAAAGATTACGAGGCTGTACTACAGGTTAAATCGTCTCAGTGCAAGCGATAAGCGATTCACTGGGTCATTGAACTTTGATTATGATGTTTGTTTGATGTGCTACTAGATGTTATTGTTCAACAAATATTGTTGATCGTTTACTTTAGACTTAATTTGTGTGTATTATGTAGTAGATAAATGTTTGTGTTTATTAAACACTAGATGTGCCCGCGGTTTCACACGTCTTTATGATTACTGCGCCGTCTCCGTAAGTCGTAGCGTGATGTTATATAGCCTATAGCCTTCCTTGATAAATGAGCTATCCAACACTAAAAGAATTTTTCAATTCGGACCAGTAGTTCCTGAGATAAGCGCGTTCGAACAAACGAACAAACAAACTCTTCAGGTTTATAATATTAGTATAGATTTTATTTGATTCAGACAATATTAGGATAGTCAATAATTATCAATACATGCAGGATGTGATAATATAGGTATTTAGAAATTGTGTCGATCGCGATTCACGGGTGAACTGATAATTCAATATTTATTAAATTCAGTATGGAAATAGGTACCTATGCTCTTTGGAGGAAGGACTTTTAGGATGACGGTAACCTTTATAAAAACGAACATAGAACCAATTAGTATTCCACAAACACGATGCTGTTACCTGCACAATTGTATAGTAAAATACTTAACATGAAATTACGATCTTAGACACCAACAACAAAAAATTCAAGGCACATATCGCTTATAACTTAAGACATACACACACATAAGCGTGCGATGCGTGTAAGTTTCAGCGCAGGCACGATGTAGCCATGGGCCTATGACCATAAACAAAATAAATCCACATGTAGGGACGGTGTTACCACTAGCTGAACACGGCGCGTGCGCAACATAAATCTGCCGGGGACGCCGTGGTCACATCGGCCACAATACATCATTGCAGGGCGTGTGTGGCCTCCATATAAGACCAGCGACCACAAAAAATTCACCTCACTTATTAATATTTTCTCCTAGCCTTTATAAGGACATTAATGGCATCTTTTAATGAACGCATTGTGTCGGCCAATTGATTTATT
This sequence comes from Catocala fraxini, assembly GCA_930367265.1. Lineage (NCBI taxonomy): Eukaryota > Metazoa > Arthropoda > Insecta > Lepidoptera > Erebidae > Catocala > Catocala fraxini. The sequence goes on from OV884032.1 coordinate 1,654,305, forward strand.
GTATTTCACATCTTTTTCTTCGGCGTGAATTGATTAACATGTCAGCGGAATATTCCTTGCGTTCTCTGTTTTTTAATTTGGATGAAGGTTTATAGAGTTGAAATATCGATAAATGTAAATGGTAATTCATATTATTGTTTAGTTAATGTAACCTTGACGTTCATAAATGTTACTTTGTGGCCTAAGTTAATAAAGATATTTTGATCTTGATGGTATATTTTCCCGATTTGTCTGATTCTCTGCGCTTTGTTTATCGTTGTCGTCATTGTACAGTCTTTTTCATAATATGCATATACACTACTGCACATATGTAATTGTTTGAGCAGCGATAGCTCAGTGGGGAGACCAACAGACTGCAATGCAGAGGGTCTCGGGTTCGAACCCACGTCGCGCACCTCTGACTTTCGGGAGTTATATGACTTTTCGAAATTATGTGCGTATTGATTGACAATTATCGCCTGCTCCGTGCCTCGGAGAGCACGTTAAGCCGTCGGTCCCGGCTGCCATAAACATCAATGGCAGTCGTTATTGGGAGAGTATCGACACAAAAGATCCCACTGGGTCGAATGTCGCCGGTCTGCACTGACTGGCCCCCACATAAGATAAGATATGTAATTGTTTTTGAATGATATTCGAATACATTTGCACAATGCTATACCTACTTCGTAAGACAGCACGCACCTATTTCTACCTAGTACTGTCTAATCATTCGAATATACCTAACTCGAATACAAATACTGTCGATTACTGTCGAATTATTCTTAGTGCGGAGGTATCCTTTCTTAGAGGTGAATATGATATCCGGGCGTGCAGGATTTACTTGTTTTCAGAGTCCCAGATTATAATAACATACAATATAACCGATAAAGCGCCACATTTACTTGTAAGGTATTCGCGTCTGTTATCTTGCGCAGGCGAGGTGCCCTCGTAAACTGGACGCATTTGATATGCGTCAGGGGCGTTATCGTAATCGATAGTGCGCCTGGGCATTGTGCCGTGTTCCGCTTCAGATCTCGCCGATATAGTGCACAGGTCACTCACGGCTTTGTACTGTAGTTCTATGTATACCAGCACCGTTTTATAGACCCTAAGCGAGGCAATCGTATCTGGGTCCTTAAGGATTTTGTTTACTGGTATATTTAGTGCCGTAACAAAAGGTTGCACCTGGCTACGAGACCCGGGATTCGATTCCATTTAAACCACTTATTATATATGGGTTGTCAGGTGGTGTACAGTTATTAAGGTATTCACGTACAGGCCATCGATGGCATGCGAGACTTGAAACAAGAACTTACATTAAGAATAAAAGGAATACTTTTTTAAAATAATATTAACGTTTATTGACATAAAAAAAAATACAGATATTTAAACACATAACAAATATACAAGTAACTTGTTAAGCACTGACACCCTAGTTAAGATTGGACCAGGATCCTTGTAGTTATGTACTATGTTACCATAATTACTGAATACAATCTTAAAAAATAAACTTGAAAGAAAGAAAGAAAGAAAGAAAAATATTTATTTGACACGTACCACAAACACATAATAACAAGTATAAAATAAAAATAAATAGGTACAAAGATGAACTTAGCAAAACGAGAACAAAAAATAAAGTCAATAACAGTAGTGTCAAATAGGGCCCAGTTCAGCATGTGTCAGACGAAAGCCTGACGCTGGTTTTCAACTGGCTCCTTTAGTGACTCACGCATATAAAACCATCTCTATTATAAACAGAGAAAAAAAATAATATATAAAGAAAAAAATAATTATAATTTATACAGTATATATAAAAACAGAATGATATTCAGTTTACACACAGACACAGATAATATAATACACAGATCATACAACCTTGTATTTCTTCTTTTATTAAAACTGAAACCTTTGAAAAAAGGGAAGTGACCGATGCGTCTATAGTATTAGGCTCACTAGTCTATTTCGTTGGAACTTAAACCTAGCTAAGCAATATGTGTGGAATACTTTCTGCTCACCCTATAACCGTATATGTATCTTATGTGGGGGGCCAGTCAGTGCAGACCAGCGACACTTCGACCCAGTGGGATATAGGCGTGAATGAATGAATACAAATACACAACGGTAACAATGATATTACCTTACCTAACCTATCCAACGCATAAAGGTCTATATTTTATTATTACTAAAAAAAAAATGTCTATATCGCTTTTTGTACCCCTGACAACGTGTATACGAAATTTTAAAATGATCGGTCAAGTAGTTAAGGTGTGAACATACAAACAAACTTACATTCGTATTTATAATATTACTAGCTTTTGCACGCTCGAGAATAGTACTTTTTCCTAGATATAAGGTATCTATGACCTTTTCTATAAACTCACAACGTGTCCGCGAAAATGTATGATTAATAATATTCTAATATTCTATCACACAACACCATCTAGCCCAAACTAAGCAGAGCTTGTACTATGGGTACTAAACAATGGATAAACATACATATATACTTTTTTTTTTTGTAAATACTTATATATTATACATAGAAACACCCAGACCAAGACAAACATCCATGTTCATGCACACAACTGTTTGACTTGTGCGGGAATCGAACACGCGACCTCAGGCGTGGCAGTTGGTTACACTAACCACTACGCCATCGAGGCCGACAAATAATATTACTAGCTTTTGCACGCTCGAGAATAGTAATTTTTTCTAGATAAAAGGTATCCTATGACCTTTTCTATAAACCTCACAACGTGTCCGCGAAAATGTATGATTGACCGACTTCTTTTGCTAAGAGACAAAACCATATTAATGGCATAAAGTTATATAATCATTTAAATAAAATTCTAGGTATATATCCAAAAAATAAATACGAGTTTAAAATAACAATAAAAGAATATCTACTTCAATTAGATTATCGTAATACTGAGGATCTTCTACTAGGACGCTTAGGATAGAATAGTTACACGCACATACACACACACACACACTCCCACACACACACATACACACACACAGACTCACACACACACACACACACACACACACACACACACAAACACACACACACACATATACTCACCCACAAAACACGAGCACGCACACGCGCACATATAGACACAAGCACTCATACATACATACACACACACACGCACTCACACATGCAAGTGATCTCGCTCATGCGCGCGCTTACATAGACAGACACATTAATTTTATTTATAATTTCTTATTTTAAGTAAACGTTTCATTTTTATTGTTTTCTTTTGTTGTTTTAAAATAATGGCTTTTTATTGTTACAAGACTCACGGGTAGCACTGGTCTCTAAGATACAGGTATATACCTAGTTTAGAGATCAGAGTTTTTAATTATAGTACATAATTATATATAAGCCATATTTCTGTTTATAATGTGTATTTTGTTGAGCAATAAACGTTATTATTATTATTATTATTATAGTAGTTAGGATGTAAAAGTAACAAACAAACAAACTCACATTCCCATTTATAATATTAGTAAGGATATTAATAGGATACAAACTCGCATCTAAAACGTAAACATCAAAACAGAAGGTTGTGCAATCCAAGCTTATACCGCAATAAGTAGTTTACCGTCATGATATTTGTCAGAGTAGAAAATTGTATGGAGCCCGTAAACGAATCGTTGCGAAACTGAACTGATATTTAGAATATAAACGTTCAGTGTTTACCCAATCCTTTGTTCCTCGGCCAGCTCGGGTGTGAATGTAGAGATTGATAGTGTGGCCATGAGAACCGCGGCGAACTTACAAAAGTACCGCTTATGTGACATTTGAGATGTTTCGTAACACATTTCTGTTTGGTGGTATAAAGGCATTTTATTTTATTAGCTAGCTCGTTAAATTGGATTCATGTTGCGAAGGATTCATATTTATTTTATTCGATATGCCTTCAATAGTTAATGCTTTTGTTGTACTATCCAAGGCCTTTACCTTTACCGATCATTTCAGAGTTTATATACGTCATTATATAGATTTTTAATTCAATAGCTGCCTAAATAACACTTTGTTAACCGTAATACTTTTGGACTTTTTATTTATTTATTTTATTTATAATAGGTACACAAACAGATTACAGTCTTAAGACTGCGCCGAGCGTAAGACAGATAATGACAGAGCTTGTGCGGCGCATACTCAAATCGGCGCGCGGCCGCTATAGTAAAATTGTATTTTATATTTGGAGGATTTGAAGTGCTTTTTTAATAAATATGTACCTTTATTGTCAACCAATAACTTAAATATTTGGGACGGACAAATTGTAATATAACTATTTATGTTTCGTTTAAGCTGTAAAATAGGATGGATTTCTACTGTTATAATCTAAAAATCACTAAACACGAGCTTACGTTTTTGCATTTTTCATGCAAATTTACGTAATGTTGTAGGCGAAAATATTAATTATTTTAAGTTTTTTACACGGAGTAATTGTAAACACATTCATTTTTATGGTAAATGTATATTTTATATTTGTATTAAACAAAAAGTGTTGATTTTATTCACTTAACTGTGACCGCCTGTTTTGGCACATTTCGCTCGGCCCAGTCTTAACATAGTAAGTAGTTAAATAATGAACATAATATATAAACCGGACAGTAACCCTAAGGTAGTGTACACAACATGTATATATTAGAGCTGATTACTCGTGCAAAACAATAAACCTAATTAAATCTTAAATTCGTTAGCGTAGGATACAAGTGGATAATTGTGAGTAGGTTTTTACTTAATAACTGTAATTTTACTTAATAACATAAATTTTTTAATAATATGACAAGCGATATATAATCCTTTCCGGCTGATTCTTAAGGTCTTTCCATATCGATAAAAGATAACGGCGTAAGAGGTGATATAAATAAGTGGCCGTGAGTTTCTTGCTGGTTCTTCTCATAGGCTCAACCCTTTGCCTGAACCCAGCAATTAACCTAAATTTAGCTTCAGTAACTTATTGAACTCACTAACCTATATATTTTGACGTTCATAAGTGTTACTTTGTGACATAAATATATAAATGATTTTTGACTATGACATTAATAATAATATTAAGAATACTTCATGTTTTCAAAATCTTTTTAATTATGAATCGCTATCTAATATGTGTATAATCTCGGTTCCTATAGCCACACGAGCCCGTAAGCTAACACAACACGCACACAGCAACTAACTAGTATCTGTCTTTGTTCCAGGTAAGAGGCGTTGTGTCGACGTTTCTACGAACACTGCTGATCCCGCCTTTGTGTCGCGGATTCCATATGATTGATCACCGGCTTTGTACCACCTCTCTCTAAGGTGACGGGTTTGTGGAATAACTGTTTGATTTTTTTCATAGAGGGTAGTCTGGCAACGAAATTTATGGTTCATTTGAATTTGGAATGAGTTTGTTTGATTTGCGTATAGCTGCGCATGCGCAGTGTTTGTTAAATATGACTACACGATTGGTGCATTGGGAAAGGCATTGACGACTATCCAACATATGTTGCTGCTGGGATTTTCCAAAGGCAATAACGCTAAGCCTGACTAGAGAACTGAACCAGGACCCTCGCAATCAGTCCTAGACGTCACTTAAAGTAGTACTACAAAACCAAATTCTCTTTTTTAAAAGAACTTCATACTTGCCTTTTATTAGTAAGTAGTGGTTCGCCTATTCTAAAGCACCTTCATTGTAGGTAGATATTTAGGACCTTTAATGGTTAGCAGTTATATCCGCAACGGAAACCTTGCCGCTAATACCATAATTATGGCGCTAATTTATGTAAGTAAGTCACCCAGTCGAGACTGTTACAGCGAATATCAAATACTAAGTAATTAATGCGGGGTTAGAACTTAACAGCGGCACTACACACGCACACTGGCTTTAAGTTGCTATAAAAGAACTTGTAAACATATTTTCTATATAATTTCCACATTCAAACAAAATAAAAATTATAATGTACTAGACTTTCCCGCGGCTTCGCTTGCGTAAATGTAGATTATGTTAATTTAGTAATAGTATTCTTTTTCTTATGCATCTAACGTGGCAAACATGCATACGGCTCACATAATGGTAAGTGGTCACCGTAGCCTATGGACGCCTGGTAGGTAGGGGGAAAGAGGGTGATTGGGCCTCGGCACTCTCACTCACCGAACGAAACACAACAGTAGGAATACTGCTATTTCTAGTCGATATTTTGTGAGAGGGTAGGGCGGTCCATTCATGCTGAAATCAGGGAGGCTCTACTACTCATAAATAAAAATAAACTCTTAAACTATAGGTCATATGTCATTTTTTGTTCCCCTGACAACGGGTATACGAAATTTCATGATGATCAGTTGAGTAGTTACGACGTGAAAGCGTAACAAGTAAATAAACAAACTCACACTCTGTTCCCTAACTCTCATGATCCGATGGGACGGTAATCCGACACGATCGCAGAGATCAGGCGCAGGACCAACGGCTTTACGTGCTTTCCGAGGCACGAGGATGTCTAACACCGCCAACTTCCTAACTCCAGGCTGCTATTGATATTTCTTAACAGAAAACCCAACAACTTTGTTTGGGCCCGACCCGGTATTCAAACCCGAGACCTCACGCACAGCAATCGCATTAACTACCGCTGCGCCACGGGGGCAGAAATCTGACGAGATAGACAAAGATGTATGACGCTCATATTAAGCTAACTATGCCGTTGCCTCACAAAAGTCACAAGCTTCATTATGCTCTACTCTGACTAGGCTGCACAGCATGGCGTAGTGGTTAAGATTCTCGCCTCGCCACCGGCCCTGCGTCTATTGTTGTGGGTTCAAATCAAGTTGTGGGGACAAAACTTTATGTAATCCGCAAATGGTTGTTCAGAGTCTGGATGTTCTTTGTGGCCGTTGTTTGAATGTTTGTAAAGTCCCCCACGACACATTAATTATTCCTAGCGCGGGAGAGGACATTAATAAAAAAGACCCCAAACATATTACTCGATTGAACCCGAGTGCATATTATCAGCACTTATTCTTAAAAGTATAGTCTGAGACAGAGGTAGTTTAAAAAGTTTCGATTAATCAATAAATGGCATAAAACAACATATTTATATTGAGTCCATCGTATTTTTCGCCTCGGGGCCAGTACATCCAGTTCCTACAATTATGGACGCACATCGCCGGCTCGATTGGCCCCTTACTATTAGTCTATCTACGGACGCATGTAAATACTCTCTGAATACCGATGAGCTCCTTGGGAATGCAAAATCTTGTAGAAAACCGGGCGGTTTTCCTTAGTCGTTACGGTCCGAGGTAACTCGAAAGGTTGCAATGTAGTCCTAACATGATCAAGTTGGTATTACCACAAGGTGATCATATATTCACCTCTTCTCTCGTACATTTAATCCCTTCAAAGACTCCCCGCGATGCAGGGATTATTTCTAATACTATCTGAGAGCCTACCGCAAATCCCTGTGTCACGTTGAAATATCAGAGAGAACATGTACGTAACGGCAAATATTTCAATATTAATAGCGAATTGGTGACCACTACTAATTTAATTATTTATATCTAAATCCATTAATAAACGAAAAGTTATAGAGTATAAAGCAAGCTACTAGTAGCTCTACTAAGTGGCTCAGCCGAACTATCGCATCAGAACACAAACACACCATCAGTCAGAGGTCTTTAACCTAAGCTAAGAGCTGTCTGAGGCTTTCAACAATTCAGGATCTAACTTTAATAAGACATCTTTTTTAAACGTTCTAAGATTCGATTTCATTCCGACGTTCTCACTAATTAAAACATATTACAGTAATTCATACTCACATTAATTCCTAAAGAAATTGTATTTTCATAAAAACCTACATTCTCGCTTAGCCATTATGGAAAGTGAAAATCGTTAAATTACAATAGATTAAGTCAGCATCGCGTAAAACGTTTATATGAATAGCAACATGAGGTGTTTGCATTATTTGATGTCGATGCGCTCGTAGTGTATGGGACGAGGCGCATGGTGCGCAAGCGCATCTCGGAACGGTATCAACGACTTGCGTGCGAGTGGTTATGCAACGGCGCGGGCGACGTCCTTGCTGTGCGGCGAGGGGGCGGGGGGCGAAGGCCGCGCGGGGGCAAAGACCCCGCTACGTTTGGTAACCACCCCGCTTTTTATTGCTACCCAACCCGCCTACGGAACCTGTCCCGGCGAGTTATATCCGTCGATAAAATAGACGTACTTTAACAGTGGAATCGCAAATTCTATACGATGCTTTTTAGTCTTTTCGATGCCTAGTTGGTGCGGTGGTGTTTGTAATACTGCGAGCTGTGATTGTGGGTCGGGTTAAGTGTTATTGCGATTTTGAATATATCAATTATTTCTCAGTAGAAATACGGAGTTTGAAAGCTGGTGGAAAGCAACAATCTTGTCTTTTATTACATGGATTTAAATATACCAGGTTCAATCCTGATGTGGTGTACCCTTGCCTTAGTCATAGGGGCTATTTTAACAGAACAGTAATGATCATTAAACATAATTAGTTCTTAAGCCAGAAGCACAAGGATTTCGATCTTGCTCTTGCCCTTCAAAAGATGAGAGCCAAATAATTTTGGATGGAAAGCCAGCTTTAAAGGCTCTGAAATCCTTTTGCCAGTGCTCTTTAAGGAGTTGTGCTATCGGCAGGGATCCATTGGTCATTGACACTAGCGCTAGCATGCAACAATCCCTTTTTTGCTAAGTCAGCAATCGTTTGCCATCATACGCGCTGTGTACTTATTTGTCATCTTAGTAACATCAAAAACATGTCAGGAAGTATATTTTTTTTGTATGTTACAAGATATTAAGAAAAATATAAATGACACTTACGAAAGTAATTATATCATTATGAAGTTTTTAGCGTTATGTAATGACGAACGTGCTTTGTCATGTGTGTTTTATCTGTTCAGGAAGAAACAATAATATCAGTCGAAAATGAGTAGGTCATATCGTAATAAGAACTAAAATACATTAATGTATAAAGTCGATTAAAAGAGGTAATAAGCGATATCTATCGTTTTGTTATCGCTTTTATGTCGCAAGGGTCTACGTATATTGATGTTGAACAGGAATCATGCTTACGGTCTAGAGGTCGTGGGTTCAATGCCACCTATTGTACTAACGAAGTGAGGCCGCTATTTATTGTCTTTACGTTTACGTGAATATTACACATTTATAAAAAACTGATATTATCGCGGTTACATTATTTGTTGTTAAAAAGACATCCTGAAAATCAGAATGAAGTTCAATATTGTCATACGTTTACGCGAATGTTTATACATTAAAATTAAACTGCTTTATACGAATTTTGTTACATAATTTTTAATTTGTCTCCCTTAAAAATGGCGGCTGTAACCGAAACTTCGGGGAAAAAGGTAAACTTTAACATAAATACTTTTAATTAATTTAAATAGCTTAAATTGTAGTAAAGGTTAACATTAGTAGTGTTATAGTTTAAAAATTATGTATCAAAAGTGTTTTAAAATGAACAACGCGACAAAATCCCTATATAGTAATTTAATTTCAATCAGATGAAGTGTTAATATAATAGTTATAAACTGTTTGGAAGTAAATAAACCGCAATAAGAAAACTTTTGAACCGGTTAGTTTAACAAATAGCTGGAGGGCTCAATAAGAATACGTTCTGCACCCTGTATGCATTAATTATATGTACGTATTACATTGTGCCATACATACAGGTGAAAAAAAAGTATATTCACTTACTACGTTATTTGGACGATCATAAGTGTTACTTTGTGCTCTAAATAAATTAATGAATTTGACAATCAAAATAAATAGGTATACCAATTTAAAAATTGATTTACAGAAGTAATGACATGTGGACTTACACACACTTATCTAAGATTAGAGTTACTCTTTTGAATTGCGAAGAGCTGCAACTTTCAGCTGGACAAACTAATAACTGACGTCTAGAAAGCAAACCCAATAAGTAATATAATGTTAGTATGAAAAACATGCAATCGGTGAATTTCTTTGTGTTGCTTTTATTTCTAGTATTCGTCTAAGACAATGATGGAGGTGGGCAGTGTGCGCGTGCGCCGGCGCATTGCCCGCACAGCAATATGGCGCCGCGATAAATTACCGCCAGATATGAACTGCGAACAGACTTGACACTCATGTTCACGTGCTTTTTTATCCGCCTCTTGAATATTTATTTACAAGTGTACAACGTTTCATATATTGTACAATGACATTATATTTTCAAGTAATTCTTACATGACGTGGCGATTTATTCATGATTATGTTAAGTGCATGCGTAAACGATCGATGGATTACAACATAACGCAAATATATGTGTGATCTACAGATAGCTCTTCCGCGCTTGGGTATCCCAGTTAGCCTATTTTCAGCTATAATATAGTATGGGACTTTAATGTTATATTTGGTACAAAATATCAAATCATCCAATCTCCCATAACAAAGAACCACCACATTTTCACCGAGTACGAAAGCAGGACATACCGTATTTATGTGTTACCATTAATCTTTCGTACATTACCCCAATTACTACAAAAGTATGCCAAGTACCGCAACTTTTATTTCACCCTCTGAATCCCGTACATCACTCCATCGTAATCAATACCGGTAATATTAAAACCATGTTCAAAGTGTTAACTAAATCACTGCCCAATATTTCAACACTGAATCAGAGGGTACTGGTCAACCATAAATATAAGTTCCTTCACGCTAAAAAAACATTAATAAGCACCATATACCACTGATACTTATTTATAGATAGGTGCACAGTTGATAGAAACCTCGATACCCATGTCACACGCTTGTATGCTCAGCTTGCATGTCTGTATGCCAAATCAAACAATTATCACAAAAAATGTACTGTAACGTCTAGTATAAAATAGATACAATCCATCTTGATGCTGCATTGGTCATAGAACTATATTCCTTCTCGTCCATGTCATCAATTATCAAAGCCAGAACAGAAAATGCCATACTTTTTGTTCATCACAAATACTTTCTTCTCGCGTCCTTGTCCGACCTTCGTCTAGGTCCAGTAAAGTATGCGCAACAGCCGGTCATGAGTAGGTTTAGACAGTTCAGTTAGTCTTTATGGATTCTACTGAAAGAACATTTTTAATAGCATCACGTTATCTGGACCATAATTATTTAACATGCAATAGCAGGTATCTAACTTATATAGAAGTTAAGTTAAGTTTTATTTAAACACCGCCTAATTCGTTATGTATGGGTTACAATCCATTGATACGTATATATGGGTAATGTTATGTAATAATTTTAAGCGTCGCACAGTTTGAGAATTGAAAATGTGCAAATTTCGCATCATTAATACATTTACTATGCAGGTACATGCGTTTACTATATAAACATGGCTCTCATACACTTACCGTAAGCTGTTTTGTGTCATGTTTTGGCAACGTCGCAAAGTATTCAGGCGTTTTAAAGTGGTCAATGTTCTTAAATAACCAAAGACTGGCCATCCGTCTTGCCAGTACTATTTGGTTCAATCTTTTTAATAACAGTAAGTGATCTTATCGAGTTATTTATCGCTTCTGTTGAGTGTGCCAATTTTTTATTGGCTTCGGTATGCTAGACTCTACATCACGCCTTTATCTCCATGTGGGGTTAGGCAAAGAACGTGGTTAACACACGATATAAGAAGCGAGACTATTAACAACATGAATTTCTAACTACAAAAGCCCTAACTAGGTTTGCACGACCAAGGGACGGAATTATGCTTACATTAGAAACGAACAATGCAACAGAATAGTACCATTAAAATTTAATCATTAAATAAATCGGCTTATCTGTCTTGTAGTTAATTATCTATAATCTCAAAGATTAATTGTTTTTCAAAGATCTCTTTAAAAGCGTCCGTCCGTATCTTCATATTGAATATTTCATTACTCAACAAAAGGTCACCATCGATTTAAATCAATTGCCTCTCGGATCCTTAATATAAATCATACTTTCACTGTACGAAAGTGATGCAGTGTCAGTACTCCTGCGCCTGCGCAACGTCCGTCTCGCTTATTTCATCAACTTAATGCCCCATTATGTAAGCGCCGCCGTGTTGTTCTTATCCCTTTTATTACTTTAACGCACCAATATTTTACGTGCAACATCCTTCCTTACTGCTGGTAAGATTATTATTTATTCGTTTACATTGTTTCTCCGTCACGAATGTTTCCCTAACTTCTTTTGCCACGAAAATACCTCATGATTCTTTGTTAGGCTTTCACGAAGACATTTGGGCTTTTAGAGAGTTTAGATCGATGGTGGGATGGCTCATGTGACACCTATCGGTCCAGATATGGCATATTAATTGCGATCTTCAGTGACATTCGAATGATCGTTTGCTGTTGCGACCGTAACCGTGTCTTAAGACTGCGCCGGGCGTAAGACGCGGTTGGACTGAATGACAGAGCTCGATATTCAAATCGGCGCGCGGCCGCCATAGTAAAATTGTCTGGAGGATTTGAAGTGCTTTTTTGATAAATATGTATCTTTATTGTCAACCAATAACTTAAATATTTGGGACGGACAAATTGTAAAATAACTATTTATGTTTCGTTTAAGCTGTAAAATAGGATAGATTTCTACTGTTATAATCTAAAAATCACGTAACACGAGCTTACGTTTTTAATTTTTCGTGCAAATTTACGTAATTTTGTTGACGAAGATATTAATTATTTTAAGTTTTTACACGGAGTAATTGTAAACACATTCATTGTTATGGTAAATGTATATTTTATATTTGTATTAAACAAAAGTATTGATTTTATCAACTTAACTGTGACCGCCTGTTTTGGCACATTTCGCTCGGCGCAGTCTTAACAGACAACACAAACTCTGGAAGGCTACCCATCGGTTCTAATTTGCGAATTCAGTAGACTTAAGATATTTCCCTGTCTAGACAGAGAAATTACTTAAATATAAGCTTGTAATAATTCTAACATCGTTAACAACAAATCACACGAAAATAAAGAAAGCTTTAAACCGCAGATATTGTTTCCGTTATTTCATCATGTTATTTACACTAACTGGCCATAACTTTTAATATTCCTCGCGAGTTACGACCACAGCACGACCAACAGTTACGTTTAACTCTGTGTTTTAATTATAATTCGTTTGCAGATAACAGTGATCGAAATTATAGTTAACAAGCTTACGTTATGGCTTCAACTCGTTTACTTGAGTTGCATAGATACTAAGCGATTATGAGCGATCAGTTTAGTAGATAATTGGGCTCAATACTCTTCCTGTAAAGGCACGAGACAGTCTTTTATGTCTTTACTTAAAGAGTTGCAGATTGCATGGATGGCTCAGTGATTTAGGTTGTTGTCTCGCCATAGCCACTGTGCCAATTATTGTAGGTTCGATCTCTACACGGGGCAAGTATCTGTCCACAAATAATTGTACCGAGTCTGTGTGTCAAAGGACACTGTTGTCTGCTGTTTGAATGTTTGTAAAGTGACATACTGTCTTTTTTCTAAACTAAAAGAGGAAACATTTGTGTTTTTGTATGTATGTTTGTAATGTTTTCACACAAAAACTACTAGACCGATTTCAAAAATTCTTTCACTATTAGAAAGCTGCATCTTCACTATATAACATTATCAAAAAAAATAGAGATCCTTAATAAAAATGCAATAATATAACCCAAGGTGTGAAAAATTTGTCATAAAAAATCTGTCATCGCGTGCGCTGCGGCAACTATTGATGATAGAACAAATAAATGTTCTACAGTATTATAGAACGTATCAATATCTACAAAAAAGTCCGTGATACAATATGTATTTTTTTAATATATAGCTAACTACACCTATATAGGTGTAGTTAGACTTATTAATTTCTTTAGTTGTAGTTTTATATATTAAAATTAGATAACAAATTAAAAGTAGGTATTGGGTAATAAAGTAAAGTCCACGCGGTCGAAGTCGCGGGCAACAGCTAGTAAAAGAATATAGAAGTTACTAGGTGTATCATAGATACTGCTGCAGTTATGTATAGTTCCCACGAGATTATACAATAATGCGAGGCAATTGTAGTGTTCCGGGCAAGCTACCGAGCTGCTTTTGCAAATTGAATTCCAATAATACTTGGACATATTACAATCGTCACAACACGAGCCAAACAGTATTTACATAACACCACTTTAAGGAGAATATAACTTTTTATATTACAGATCTGATAATAAATGTGAAATTTATTCACATGACGAAACCTTAAATTTGTGTTATTAGGTAACACAAGTACAATCCTAAATTCCACACATTTTTAAAGTGTTTCTTTAAAGATTTCGTGCGAAGGTTTTCAATAGTTATCGGTTATAGTGCGCAGTTCGTTTACTTATCGATTTCGCAACTAACGATGTTACAAACCGTTTTTAGCAATTAACCCTTTAGTATTGGACGTTATATAAACTATTATCATCAGCATAAAAGTCAAGAGCACCTGTTATGATTGTCCTGGAGAATTGTTACGAGATTTTTATGTGTATCCATATCCATCCAGTATCACAGCTTGCGTTGGTTAAAACATTCATGTAGGATAGGCCTGAGACCATGTAAATACAACGGTGGACCATATGAAAAATGCTCTAACGTCTCTCTGACTAAACCAAAACTTAAACTTAAACCAAGTCAGAGATAGCAGGTGAGTCGAAAATCCCCGACTCTACTCACCTACTAACCACATCAAAAGGAAGATCGATGAACTGTAAGGAAAGTTAATTTTAGAGGAAGTGATCACACGTGGGAGAATAAAAGCTGTGCCATAAAACCGGATGTGGAGCCATTTTGACGATTGACAAAACGGTTAAGCGCGCCCGAAACGTGATTACGTTGACAGATATTATCTTACGAACTTAATGGCTCTGTCGCTGCTAATAACTGTGTCAAGTTTTAAAGGCATGGCGTCAACTTACACGAACGTATTAATTCCCTTAATACATTCAGTGTGATAATATTAATTATAGTTAACACTTCCCATTGTTAGGCACGAGTTGTCTCTCAGAAGGAAAGAGGTCAGACCAAAGCCCACAATGTTCGAGCTTAGATTGTCAAACATTACACTCAATCGAGAACATTCTGGAAATCTCTTCGTTTAGACACGATACTCTCATTTACAGTTAAATGACATTTTAATTAACGCGTAGGTAAATAAAAAAAACGTTGGTGTAGTATCTGTATTATATGCTGTGTTCAAAGATATGACTAACCCACATTAAAAAAAAATGTGTTGTCCATAGACAATTGTTCCTTAACTGGCTATTCTACTTGTTTGTTATATCTGTGTGTAAATAACTCTAACAAGAACTAGAAAAAATGTTTATTACTATAATTGAATGTCTACAAACAGGTATCTTTGGCCGGCCAAATCATCATCGTCACGTCTTTGCTTTGTTAAATGCCATCCGTTTTCATAGTTGCATCACCATTGACATAATGTTGAATAATAGAATAACTCTTCGTTATAATAACAATAAATAACCGTATATTATCATAATAATCTGTATTAAAGTTTAATGCAACTTTCTACTAAAATTTCGTAATGTTGCCATTATTATTTTAATTCTATTGACTGAGGATTAACGTGTAAGGCGATGTTGAAGATGGCTCATAATAAACAAAAGAGAGATTCTCTATGATGTGTTTTGAAATATTAGAAAAGATTGAAGTTTCGTAGTATATTACATAAAATATAAAGTAAGCAAAATATTTGTACAGCCACGATTTACAACGCATCCGCCCAGCCTATTAGGAAAAGTATCCCATTATCCCATAATGTGCCATACCTATTTATTCTGCTTTGATGTCTCTCACCAATGTTGATTTACTTGTATACATAGACTACCATGTACAGGTAGACTATCCAAGAGTCACTCGCGCATTATCTAGATAACTTTTATAAGATAAATCTTTTGTTAATTATACGTATTTTTCCATACATAACGTTCAAGCCTTGTCATTATATTCGCATTTAATTTCAATTAAGCATCTAAAACGACTAGATTAAATCCCTTTAATATGAAAATGATTTCTAAATTACATTTCTCAAGACATGCGCCATCGGATTGGACGCGGTCCCCATTCGAATACCTGCTTGTGTTGCCGCGCACATATAACCTACAGGCGGCACTCTTTGTCGTCGCGATTCGGAGAAAAAAACATTAAAATTCGTCCGCCGATCCGAACGTTCGCGTTCGTCCGGACGCGGCGTCCTTCGTGCCAGTGCAGGAACGGGCGGCCTTCGCCCGGAACGCGCTAAAAATAGCCGCGCGCCCTTGAAGCATACGTCGAACAGGATTTATCGACCGCCAGTCTCAGACTCCAGACAGTTTTAAAATAAAATTTTCGTTCAACTGTCAATTTCGAATCTTATTGTGTTCCATATTCGAACGCGTCAGAATTCCGACTTTTATTACATTTTACGCGCGCAAATTATAGCGACCGGCAATGTTGCCGTATCAAATGAATAACATAAACATTTTTAAATGACTTTCAATATAAACACTTCACGAGGACTCGAGAATTTTGTTGTGAATATGTAATAAACAATACCAGTACCGTCCATTACGTTACCAAGAAATTGTCTACATGGCACTAAAAACTCGCGTATCTCCAGATACGTCATATTTATGGCTGCTGCATACAAAAACGCATTAGTGTTACTTACCAATATTACTGTGAAGGTTATAGTTTTATCATAATAATGGACTTCAATGAAACATTTTGCTTTACAAAATTATTTTCTCCGCTTATGATTTTAAAGTTCATTTTTATTTAAAGTGTAGTGTTTGTCGATATTCGATATCGGCACACGTGGCCCATTAGTGTACCGAGTCAAGATACAGTCGATGCGCATCAATAATGCACAACATACACTGCGCCCGCGCACCACATACAAATGAACTATTTTTATGTGCCAAATATGGCTTTTTTCTTCTTAACGACACGTGTGGGTGTTTTATTATGCTTTTTCGTTGAATTTATTTAAAGCAGGAAAAAAACCCACTCACCGTAGGTATTCCGTTCCATTTTTATGTCGTTGAAAAACTATAGACGTTTTTGTAAATTATTCAATTATTTACTTGAATGTGTCTATAATACAATAAGAAAGCTATAAAACTTAATATATAACGATGGTTTAAGGTTTTGTTTAATACAATTTATCGTGTTGAAACCGGAGTGTTATTTAGTGAACACAAGTTTATAAAGCGATTGATACTCGCAGCATGAATGCAAGTGGGCCAGCTCATTATAACGGTATCGTAGGCGTTACAATGGCACTTGCGTTTCCAGATAGATTCCTGTTTAGTTGAGAGATGTTCCACTGGTTCGCCCGCGCAGAAATTCTATATGTTCACATTGTTATTTTGTAATAGTGTGTACTTGTGTTACGGAGAAAGTTCTCAATTTTTTTCACATACTACTCTTGCTTTAGAGACTGTTACTGTTTCCCGAGAGATTTGCTTGCGTTGAAATTCCAGTAATATTGTGTCAATCTTATGTAAAATGCTACGTTAATGCTGCTACGCTAAAGAAAGCATATAGTAATGAAAGAAAATACTAACATGTCAAACGATCAAAATTACCAACTAAGCTAATAATGTATGGCGTATTACAAGTTTGTAGAAATGTTGTCTTCAGAAAACATCTGGAAAGAACTTAGCGCTACCATCATTGGCCTCATTTTTCTACACAGGTGACATACTACCCAAGAACACTGGTCCCAAGTCTATACTGGTGCAAATAATTCAATCAACACCTTCGGTATTCGCTTCCGATCAATCCCTTACATCCGTAGAGAAAATTAAAAGAAGTATTTTAAATAAGCATACCTAGAATTAGAAATATAAAATCGACTAACTGTTACATGCTTTATAATACAAGCGGAGTTAGTTAATCTTGCAACACTATACATTAAATTCATTAAGTGAAAAGTACTAAGCTAAATGCGAATGGATTTGTTTTTGCCTCTATTTCCCGTGTTGCACACGCATTGTTGGGCTTTCCGTCAAAACTGGCACAATCTCACGTTGTGTTGCCCAATTGCTATGATTTATTCGCAATTAGTTACAATACTGCAGCTTATACACTCGGCAATTGCTACTGGCGGTTGCTGCCACGTGGCCTGTTCACAACAGTAAGCAAAATATTAGGGGACACTGTAGGCAGTTGTTTTGTTTATTGAGATGTGAAATATAAACATAAGTGCAGAAGCAGTGAGGCGGAAACAGGGCGAGTGCATCACGTGTCGGATGCATAATCCTCGCCGCCTTAGTGGCGCCCAGCGTGGGACCCGTTTATTTAAACATCACTTAATATTAATGCACGTCTGGCAACATACGCGTTTGTGATTGGGACGCCAAAATATTTCCCCTCTGTTTACACTACATGCCACGCTTTGTTCGCACGATGCACATCTCCAAGTAAACATTCAGGGTCAATACATGTCATTGTTGCCCAAATAGCAGAAATAACGGTTATCTAAATACTTTAAACATTCTGTAATACTAATATTATGCGTAACGGTCTTTGTCGTTTTACCATAATGAGATGAGCTAGTGGCAGCTGTAAAGTAACCGTATAATGTAGAAAATATCGGATACGTCGTCGGCCGGCCCACACGACGCATAAACGACGATTAATCGGTATCATTGGATCAGACAACATCGTTAACATGTACCACGTGCGTTCTCTTTGGTGCTGTGACAAGGCGCATAAATCAAATTGCACAATTAACGTATTGCATACGTTTAAAACCGCTGACATACATTTATGGGTGATTCGTAATTGAATCTCGCCGCGACAATTGTTAATTCTAATGCGAAGTGATCGCCGTTTAATTTGGCGTAGGCGTCTGCATAACTTAGCTCCTGTCGGAAGCGTTAGCGGCTTGAACAATGCCGACCAGTCTGCATTTAATTAAGCGTTTTATTGCGAGCCGATCGTATTATCGTGTTTAGCAGAACGACGGAGATTATAGATTATTACCGGCTTAATTCTAAGCTATTAAGTTTTACTCGTAACAAAAAATAAGTCGACAGCCAGCGTCGGAGCGTAGGCGCGCGATCAGAATGCCACATTCACGTATCAGATTCCTAACTGTACCGGCGCTCGGTTTACTGCCGTCGCGACATAGATACTGAGGTAAAAACCTCTATAAAAATTCAATTCACCTATTCTAAAAGAGATTTTTTTATGTAAAATCGCTATGATTGCGTAAAGCCCTTGGTGATGGAGGCGCCACGTCTTTGATATCATCTGGTGCATTGGGCTCGCGTACGTTCGTTAGCATAATTTAGTAATTCAACATTCTTGACGTCTCGTTTGTGTGACATGACGTGTGCCGAGTGGCATTCAGAACAACTCTAGCGTCATAACCAGACAGTCTAACTGTTTGAAATCCATATACCCTTGTTTTAAATACAATACTGTTAGAACATTCAAGGATTTTGCTCACAAACTGCTAACAACATTAAAGTTTAAGAGAGATAAAATGGTTGAACTTTTTTGCTTCAAAAAGTTTAATTCGTGGTTATTTTTCTGGCGCTGAGGAAAACGTACAAATTACCGTGACTGCTACAGACTTTACTAAGACGCATTAACGTAACAAAAACTTGGAGTTTAATCTGCTAAATTGCCGTACTTAAGCCGCAAAAAACATAGCTTGATCACAATAGGTATTACGATTAAGTTCGACAACGAACTCCACCCACATGGAGCTATTATAAAATGACTTGTTACCGAAATGTTGACGACATCATCAGGCGAAGTGTGAACTTGTAATCTCAAAGTCACGTTCGTAATATTTCAGGGGTATTAAAAATTTTTTGCTCTTTTGCGTTCATATGACATTTCTGTTTTCAATCCGTCGTTCATTGTGTCTCGTTAAGGCCATGAAGCCATTGTTGAGTGGATTACTGAGAATTTGATCTATGGTTACTGTCATTGATGCTTAACTTGTTAATGATTGGTGATTTGTTATTAACGTTTCTGTTGAAGTGATTCAGATTAACCAATCATGATTGGTTGTTAGAAACGTCGAAAAGGGAGATTATAACAAAGGCCAGATTTTGGGCACTTTCTCCTTGGGAGTTCATGTTCATTATGTTCCTCGCGTTTATTTGCAATATAAAAGACCTTGTATTTAAAGAAGGGTAGATGTAAAATTGTAGACGGACCGACTAACAACAAAATATTCCAGTAAAGATTAAGATTTATCTTTAACACTACGAACTTCAGAAGGAAGTCGCTCAGATGAATCCGGATCTAACTGCGACGTTCTTGAATACTGCTAGTCCGCTATTCCAACCCGGAATTGCAATTTAGAGGATGTTATACTCAATTCACGGTTAATTGTATACATAATCGGAACAAAATGCATGCATTTATTTCTATTAATATTGGAGACGGATAATTGGCCGTCTACGTCACTCGCAATCGTTACTCAATTTAGTTTTGAATATATGTATGGTATTGGATAGTGCCAAAGCGGTGTATGGATTGGAATAAGTTTATTGCGTTAATATATCATTCATCTGACAAAGAACCTAAGTAAAACTGTCTATATAGATTGCATGTTTCTGACCTCGGCTTCACCCTTCTGAATTTCACGGCAACACATACCTAAATAAAAGTATCCTTTCTGCTAATCCAGAGAATAGTGTATATAGAAACACTGTTCCTTGGATTAGGAAACACCAGACAAAATTGGATACTCCTTAGCACACAGGTGCCAAGGTGTATACAAGTATGTTCAATTTATTGCGCGTTGTTAAGTAATAATTAGCCAATTGCATCACAAAGGTTCACGTTTATAAAATATAGAGAAGAAAGCAGTAATTTATAAAGGATATAGCTGCTGGCACATCATGATCATTCACATCTTGAAAAGAAAAGGATTTTGAAACAAAACGCACTACGTGAACGAAGACAAAACATAAACACAAGTATAGTTAACTTGTTTACGTACAAGTTAAACGAAGCGACCTATCACGCATAATCGCTTTATGCAAAACAAGCCTTAAACATATTGTTCGTGAATTAATTGTTTTAAACGGTCTGATGAGGCCATCGAGGAAGACATTAACTACGTTTTTTGTGTTGATTAACAACTTTTGATGCGCATGAGTCGACGACGGTTAAGCAAGTATCACGTTATAGTTTAAAGTAAAAACCGCTGATGTCTTTTCTGTACTCTGTTCTGTCAAATATTTAAAAAAGGAATCAAAGGAAATAAATGAAATATAGAATGGCTACATAGACCGTAAATGTGGCAAGTAACAATTAAATGATTGTTATCATTTAACATACTAACTGACGTTCTATCTTTTTTTTTCTTCCAATTAAAAATTTAGTCTAAATGTGCTGTTGCACATTTAGACTTTTTCACGTCTTTTCACTTCCTGCTAAACCTATTCAATCGTTTGTAGAGATATCTTTACCGTAACCCAGTCTCCTACAGCATGCATACCAGGCCATAATAGCTCAAAATAAAAAAAAATAATCAATGTACTGCCATGGGTCTTTGCAAATGTATGACACAACAATTTCAATTGGTGAAACCTTTATCGAAAACACCAAACATTTTCCATTCCAATCTATTCAGAAGTCTCTTACGTTGTTGCATAATACTTCACCAAACTGAGGATGGTCTTCAAGTAACACTTAAGTGAAGTAGAACGTTCTAGAGCCTCTACAGGTACACGAGGATATTTATGTTTTAATAAAAACTTAACAGTGTAGGTATATGATAAATAATATTTGTAGGTTTCTATATATTTACAAAACAAATACGACTTTAATATATTTCGTTGCACTTAAACACGTATTATCAAGGCATTATATTTGCGTCAATCGACATACCTACATATTATATGTTTGTCGATTTATTTTATACCTATCGAAACAGTCCAGTTCATTGCTGTTGACGTAAAAGAAATATAAATAAAAATCACCACTGAAGTTACGATAAAGTCGAGCACAAAGAAGTCAAATAAGATTTGGTAATGGTACCATAGATTTATATACTTGATTTTTAATCCTTTTCGTGTCGAAGTACCGTGAGCCATTACATTTTTTTCTTGTTGTTTTTTTTTATGCAACTAAGGTGGCAAACAAGCATTCGCCCACCTGATGGTAAGTGGTCACCGTAGCCTATAGACGCCTGCAACACCAGAGGCATCACTTGCGCGTTGCTGACCCTTTATGAAAGGAAGTGGGAAGGAGAAGGAGCGGGAAGGAGAAAGAGGTAGATTGGGCCACCGGCACTCTCACTCACCGTACGAAACACAACAGTAGGAATATTGCTATTTCACGTCGATATTGTGTGAGAGGGTAGTCCTTCTCCGGTCGAGCCGGCCCATTCATGCTGAAATCAGCGAGGCTCTACTACACAAAATGTTAATACAATATCTGCATAATACCTCCATTGTGTAGAGCATCACAAGCAAAAATTACTGGATCAAAGCATACCCAGACTCCGCATAATAAGCTACAGACCGCCTAATTTGTTGTTATAATCTACATGCCACGCATCGATGGTCCTTATAACCACTCAATTCGATTCCTACATCCAACAGAAACAGAAGTAATATTCGACAAATTGTAACGACAGATTTAAAAACAGTTATTTAAGAAAATTGTTGTGATGCAGATGATTATGATATAAGTGGCGAGTCGGCGCAGGCGCCGCTTGTATCGGAATGCAAGAAAATTACGTCATATTAATGCACATCCGGCACACTTGTTTATTTTTAGCACGAAACGACGTTTAAGTATTTAAAAAGCTTTAAATAAACTTAAGATATGTACATAGAGATGCGCTTGAAAATCTCCGAAGAGGTTATGTATCAGAGGTATTGATAAGGTCTATTAAAAATAATAGATCTTTTTTAAATTTGTTTCAATTTAATGGTAGGGGAAGGGAGCTTCTGAAAGTATGCTCGATATTTCAGGACACGAAGCATAAAATATCCAGTGACATATTTGTTGACCTGTGAAAAGAACCGATAAACCTCAATCATATGTGCAACATTATTATGACAAGACAAAACTGCAGCGGTTTTTTTAAACTGTTCTATCTATATATATAAAAGTCTTCCGTTACTGAGTGACTGACAGACAACGCACAGCCGAAACTACTGAACGCAAGAAGCTGAAATTTGGCATGAATGTTTCTTGGAGAGTGTAGGGGAGCACAAAGAGAGGATTTTTGGAAATTCCACCCTGAAGGGGGTGAAAGGGGTGAAACCCGATATTCACACGGGAACGGGACTTACGCGGGTGAAACCGCGGGAAAACTACTAGTCCTCTATAAAACGTTTTTTATGCATTAGTCCGCAGTAAATTTTGAGTCCAGTGCGGTTGTGTTGAATCCATATCAATGTTGGAAAAAGTCCAGAAAGCTTTTCTAAGATTTATTTATAAGAAATTGTATGGTTACTACCCTACAAATTTTTTATCTGTAGCCTACAAATTTTTTATTGGTTTGTTTAGATTTTAACTCATTAGAGACGAGGCGGTCATACGATCATATGGTTGGAACCTGCAAAATTTTATTTTATTATTTTTGGAAAACTTACAGCTAGTAAACACAGTTAGAAAAATTATAGCTAAATATGACCAATTATAAGTTTTCACATATACATAATTATATAAGTTAACCTTTTGATAACGTAGGTACAACTAAACAATTAAGAATTAAATTATAGGTACATATATACAGATAAATAAATAAAGCGATTGTTGCCGCGGTGGTCACCAAAAAATGTATCACTGAGTGTGCGTTTCATTTTCGCAACACTGGTGGTGAAAAGATCAATATCTACATCCTGGCATATCATGTTGTATATTCGGCTCGCCCTAATTAAATATGAGTTTTGTCTGTAATTTGTGCTGCGTAGAAAGCCGATGGAACACGCAATCCGATTCTGTTCACAAACTCCATTATGACAATTGAGCCATTCATTATGTTGAACAAGAATGATAAATCTGCAATTTTGCGCATTTCACATAAGGGTAGTAAATTAAATAATTTACATCTGCTTATGTAGTTGGGTAAATAACAATTCGATCGATATTGTATGTACCTTAGAAATTTCTTTTGAATGCTTTCAATTCGATTTATGTAGACGTCGTAGCGAGGATTCCACACTTGTGAGGGTATGATCGAGGCACCGATTCTCCACGACAAATGTTTGTGCCTAACAACTATTGTCGTGGTAGAAAGCATCGATTGCTGGCGGTTCCAGTGTGTCGTACTGTGGCACGCTTTAACTCACTCATACCTCGGTCACTAAAGCAGCTTAACGCCCTCTTCTATTTTAACCCAGAAGTTCATATTTTTGCGAATTAATGGAAAGTATTATTATTAGATTGTTTGAGGAGGTACTGTGAGCAGAATGTGTAAATGCAAAATTTTAAATTTATAGTATATTATTAAATAAATAACGATTAAATAGTGTAATTGGCGCAAGTCGTTCTATTTGATGTAAAATAAATAAATAACTTTATTAATAATCGCGGTAATTTTTAATTGAGCAAAATTTACACTCACCTGGCTCACCAGTACATCGAGTGTTGCAGTTTCGATACTCGGAATAGTAAACAGTTTCAGTCTAAGTGCTTTTTACGCCTGTTGACATTTTACTCAATGTTACAGATGTATAAAAATCTCACTAGAATATTATTCACGTCCATAATCAAAGTCCCCTCTAAGCTTTACATACATGCGTAAGTAAAGAACTCATCAGGCGGGCTGTAGGGGTGGCTGAGGTTATTATAAGGAGGGTGGAATGCACGTGCGGATTAATGCAAGAGGGAACGCACTTGCATATTATTAAAGACCTTCCTCATTTTTGTAAGGCTTCTAGAATGCCTCTGCAATGTTTTAAAGACTGCTACTCTCTTTGGAGGCTGGTAACTGATTGGAATTCTTCTACATGCCTTGCTATAAGCATAAGCTGGCTTAAGCTTATGATAGAGCAGCGATAGCTCAGTGGGGAGACCAACAGACTGCTATGCAGAGGGTCTCGGGTTCGAACCCACGTCGCGCACCTCTGACTTTCGAAAGTAATATTACTTTTCGAAATTATGTGCGTATTGATTGACAATTATCGCCTGCTCCGTGCATCGGAGAGCACGTTAAGCCGTCGGATCCGGCTGCCATGAACATCTATGGCAGTCGTTATTGGGAAAGTGTCGACACAAAAGATCCCACTGGGTCGAAGTGTCGCCGGTCTGCACTGACTGGCCCCCACATAAGATAAGAAGATAAGAAGCTTATGATTGTGATGTTACAGGCTGGTTAATCATATCGACCTACAATGTAT
Source organism: Catocala fraxini (assembly GCA_930367265.1). Taxonomy (NCBI): domain Eukaryota; kingdom Metazoa; phylum Arthropoda; class Insecta; order Lepidoptera; family Erebidae; genus Catocala; species Catocala fraxini. The sequence goes on from OV884032.1 coordinate 1,679,631, forward strand.
CATGGTACTTTTCTATATATTACTCTAGATTTAGCCGCGGTTTCGCTTACGTAAATGTAGTGTATGTTACAGTAAAACTAAACTTTTTTCTAAATGCAAGGTACCCTATGTCCTTTTCTGTACCCTTGACAACGTGTATGCAAAATTTCATCATGTTTGGTCTAGTAGGTAAGGCGTTTAAGCGTAACAAACAAACTCACAATCTCATTTATAATAATAGTAAGGATATTGACGGTTTATGCTTGTGTGTTAGGCAGTTATATAACAAAGGATATAAAACATAAATACACGTGGCGTTAAAAGCTTTGTTACACCTTTACCTAAAGTCTTACAAAAATTACGCCATGATATGTTATATAAAAATATGCTAATATGAAATAGGCCTAACAAAACCATCTTTCTTTATCTGCTAAAGCTGTTCTAATACAAAATTATGCATGTATTGCGAGAAATGTTACAAAGAAATAACTTGCACGTACTAAACTGTCTACGTACGGGTATCAAACCCGTTAATGGCAGTGCTAAACTCCACGTGTGAGTAAGGGCTTTTAGAGTAAGCTTTTAGCGAAATGTGTGCGTCGCATCGGCTCAGAGACATCGCTGTATAGTGTCTAGACAAGAGGGGCGGCTACCCTGAACCTAAGTTCTCTGTTAGCTAAACTTTGCTTCGATAAGTAAGGAAGAGGGATCTACTTAGACTTCTTCGGTAGTTTTACTGTCTAGAAAAGACATCGTTTTTGTGTCTGAGCTGGCCTTTGTGCGTCGTCGATGTTTTCAATGTGTTTCTAAATTTGTTTTGGTGTACATTAAATTATTTCGTTTTGCGTATATCCAGCCTCAAAATTACAGTATGTACTATATCTATATATATATATACTATGTCTATTCAAAACTTTACATAAAAGCTAAAGACGTTTCATGTTTAAAAAAAATTCAGATAAATATTGTTTTCTCTGTTGATTTTATTTATTAAATTTATTTACTTAGTTTCTGCATGTTGTCTACCTGCCAGTGCTGTGCATATTCGTAATCGGGATAGCACATGCACTTTGATAATTGTTAATTTTATGTGAATGTCTGTGTTTACCTGTAAATATACCAAAATAAATAATTAAAATAAAAATTACTGGCAATTTGGGTTACACTCAATTCTTGTTGATCAAAAGTAACATGCTGATATGAGGAGTGGATTCACATCAGTAGGGCAATGGTTCGAATTCCTTCGAAATCTCTTAGTCGCAAGTCCGACAACTTATTCATTGAGATATCACCACTTCACCTTTCATAGTTTTATTAAAAGTTTATCGAAAAATGATACATAGAATCGCTTTTATAATATTCGTGTGGTTGACTTCATTTATTCGCTTTATCTCAACATCACTTACGACTGGCTGATAAGGAAATACCTATGGCATTACATTTGCGTATAATTATGCTATTCATGCATAAATGCAGTTTGTTAAACTATTTGTTTTTCTTCGACACATTCTAACTCTATACTTAGTATATGGAAAGATACCTGTTGTACAGGATGTACTAGACTGCACTTTAATTTGAGCAAGGGATTTAGCTTTATATAGGTCCTCGTCGCCTTAACAAGAAGATTGTTAAATTTATATTAAATGCCAGTTATAATTAAAAACTTGTTGTGTGTAGCCGCCGGTGTGCCGCTGCCACTCTATAAGTTAAGAAACATCAAAACGGTATATAATCAGGCAGTAGCTCATAATATCATTATTACTAAAGCTCTTGCCGGCTTTTCGTCTTAAGACTGAGCTGTTTTTTCAAAATGATATTACGTGTCTGCCTTTTACATACAGTTAATAATTATGTAATTGTTTATTTTCACAATACACATGTACGACCGACTGACATCGCAATAAAAACTTTATACATTTTATACAGTATTAACTGTCCATATAAAAAATAATTTATTAGCGAATCGAGGAATTCATTTGCGACTTGGCAAACTGCCAAGAGTAACTTACCACAATGTATTAGTCACATTTCATGTTATTACTATCTTACAATACAGGGAAACAGTCACTTTGATCCTGTAAACAGACAAAGACTTGTGGTCTTCTTGACCAAATGAATTTTTAAGGAGTTATGCAAATTCTAATAACGTTAGGAACACATCAAAAGTTTTAGTTAACTTGTCCATCGGCGTGCGGTCACCGGCGCGGCGTCAAGATGGCAATCATAGTTAAGAGCTTAATCATAATCCTCTGTAGGGTACAATAACGGACCTAGGATATTAAAATACGTCAAATGCGATATACGATTCAACAGTGAACGACATGATGTCTGTTTTGTGTTCTTCTCTATTTCACTTGCAGTTGTAGATGAGCTCAGCAAAACAATGAGAGCAAGCTAGATTAAATGTAATATACTTTTGTTTACTCCGTCTCGAACCTTTTTGTGAGGTAAGCCGAGCTTTTGGGTTTCTATTAAGACTGCGCCGAGCGAAATGTGCCAAAACAGGCGGTCACAATTAAGTTAATAAAATCAACCCTTTTTGTTTAATACTAATATAAAATATATATTTACCATAACAATGAATGTGTTTACAATTACTCCGTGTAAAGAACTTAATTTTTGCCTACAAAATTACGTAAATTGCACGAAAAATGAAAAAACGTAAGCTCGTGTTACGTGATTTTTAGATTATAACAGTAGAAATCTATCGTATTTTACAGCTTAAACGAAACATAAATAGTTATATTACAATTTGTCCGCCCCAAATATTTAAGTTATTGGTTGACAATAAAGATACATATTTATCAAAAAAGCGCTTCAAATTCTCCATACAATTTTACTATGGCGGCCGCGCACCGATTTGTAATATCGAGCTCTGTCATTCAGTCCAACCGCGTCTTACGCTCGGCGCAGTCTTAAGAAGATATCGTTATTAGGTAGAATTACTTCCATAGTCACGCTGCCTTAAATTTACACTAATCTCTACGTAAACATTTTGATACAACAAAGTTGGCAAACAAGCTTATAAATATGATAGGCCTGCCTGTAATAGTATATAGACAGTAAGACTAAGCTTACTTATCGGATGAAAAATAATAACAGTGTTACTATACTAAGGCCGGTTTTTCATAGAAGTATAGTATTTCCCCGTGCAATTCGGCTTATTCGCGCTGTTAACAAATAATAATAATTGTCAATAATGGATGCATTCACTCATCATATCGCGGGTAATGCGCGTGTGACAGACTTCTGGCCTGCACATATTTATACAGTAGGTACTCGTATTAAAGCTTGCAACGTTTTCCTCTATTACACATGTTATCACATAATAATTGTTATCGTCGCCTTATCGGGTTTGAGCGGGAATTATGACGCGGCGGCGTAGTGGCGCGACGTGCTGTATCGGCGCCGGCGCAGCTGCTACGACTAATGCGCGATTTACAATCAAAACACTGACGAAGCTTCCTACTTTCTTAGTAAAAAGGTGCGGTATGTTATATGCTTTCTTTATTCGTCAATCGGTGTATAGACACTGACGTCCAGATACAACCCTTCCATCATTATGTCTCAATGTGTATATTTTATTAATGCTAGCCTAAGATTGAAGTAGCGTATGTCCTTCCCAGGGTATAAACTATGTCCAAACCAAATTCTGTTAAAATCTGCTTAGTTGTTTATTCTTGATAGTCATAAACAAACAGCTTTTTGCCTTTATAATATTAGAGTGGAATATACGGGACTCGTTAACAAATTGTTTTGTACCGAAGTTTTTCATATAAAGTTATACTTTGTATACATATGTATATGCAAAAGACTTTATAAATTTCGGTACAAGGACACAGTTGTTAACAAAAAGTGCAAAAAAGGAGCAGAGCGCAATCACAACCGAAACACTTATCCCTGAATCATACATATTTCTACCCCCGCAATAGAACCTCTAAAGTGACTACTAAACCACTGCGCCACCCATGGAACGGCACAATAAACTACATTCTGAATCACTCGACTGGTTGAGAACGAAGTAAAATAAATCGGTTGCTCAGTAATGAACATTTTTGGAGACATCACAATAAATAGTCCATCAGTACAATAGGGTGCATTAACAGCTGCTTAATGCGAATTGTACAAATCAACGAGGTTTCATTTGAACACTAGCTGAAAGCGGGCTCGTTCGGTTGCAGAACACGTGGGTAATCTGTACTTGTGTATTTTGTGGCCAAAGATATGAAGCGCGGATTGCAGTTGTTTATATTTCACCGAAAGCAGTTTGTGAGGGTCGGAGGGATTTTGGGACCGGTACCGCGGTCCCGGATTCCAACTAATAAATTAAATAATTATTTTTAGAGGTATTTCGGGACCACAAGAAAAAAGAAGTTCAAATACAGTTAACAAAAAAGCTGATACAATATGTTCAGGCATCTCATCAGTACCGGTACAAAATAAAGGGTAATATTATTTAGGTCCAGTATAAATGCAATTAAATAATATATGTACTTATCGCATTCTTAATAAAACAGCGACTTAACTCGAAATTTGAAAGTAAGCCAATTTGAACTCTAATTGTATATGTTAAATTCTAATATTATATTTGTGTTAAATCTTTTCAATAGAGTTCAAATTTGTTTAATCAAAAATACTGAGATAAGTCTCTGTTTTATTAAGGATGCGTTATATAAAGGTTAGTTGTGGCTATAAAATAAAATCTCCATATATTGACTTCAATCGAAGTCGTTTAGCACACTCGTCCCCGTGTCGGCATTTTATAAATTAGGGTAATTTTATTCTCCAAACCAAAACAGGAAACCTTCAAACACTTTTTAAAACAATACTTAATTTTTATACCTTGTCTTATTGTAGCCCTTTTTAAAGATATTTCATAAGAAAAAAAAAATTAAAAATTAAATTATTAGCACCTTCCCACTAGTACCTAGTTACCTAGTCATTTAACACAATTAGAGATAAACAGACAAAAATATTTTCGCCATTATAAATTTATAACCCAACGTTAAGTAGTTATTTATATACTGCGTATGTTTTGGAACTTGTTAGATTTTATTTTATACACAGAAAACATGATGACGTGCAATGATCGGGCGCGGTGTCGAGTGCGCATGCGCCTCAAGGTCGCTGAGTCAGCACGCTGCGGCGATGCCTCTTGCTTCCCGTCGTCACTAACATTCCGCGATAGATGATTCTCAACCTTGAGATTTAAGTAAACACATTAATTATTTGTTTATAAACAATGGTGGTATTGTAATTATATTTCCTGAATGCGTTTTTGTGTGGTATCTGTTTAGTATATACATCTGTCGTACATAACTTATCTTTATATTATAAGGAAGATATTAAAGTGTTCTTGAGTGGAAACCGCGACTCGGCAAACGTAGTGTAGGACGCCCTCCGACCAGATGGGATGACGATCTGCGAAAGACTGCAGGCAGATGCTGGATGCGGCAAGCCGAAGACAGGGCGCTATGGCGCTCTTTAGGGGAGGGCTATGTCCAGCAGTGGACTATTATAGCCCGATGATGACGATGATGATGAATTGAAATTAAACTGCTGTATACGGATTTTATCGCGTTGTTTATATATTTATATAGCAGTTTAATTTCAATGAATAACGTATATAGCATATATAGCAGTTTAATTTCAATGTATAATATTCGCGTAAATAGAAGACAATATGATGATGATGAATGCCGCGATCGGTCAGTGCTATTGTTTTTCTGCCTGGAAATTCTCAGTACATCTTTGATAAGAATTCAGACAAAACATTACAAGAATACTAGCTTTTGCATGCGGCTCCGGCCGCGTGGTACCTACATTAACAAAAACTAGCCTATGTTCTTCCCCAGGTTTTAAACTAAGTATATCTATACCAAATTTCATCTAAATCGATAGAGTGGTTTAGCCGTGAAAAGGTAACAGACAGAGTTACTTTCAAATTTATAATACAGCCACGTGCAAAAGTATTAGGCACCCCTATTGTTTGTCTCTATCTCAACAATGAGCGCTCGGATAAGGGTTTTATGGTCTTACTATTGCATCGGCGGCATTTTGAAACAAAAATAAAACAATAACAAATATTTATGACACCCAGGTGCAGTTTAAAACGATGTTTTTACAAATTTGCAATTTTAAAGTTTACTCTTTAGGGGGTTATCAGTGCTTGCAGTGAACAGACACATATCGTACGCAATTGTTGTTACCATATTCCTGAAGACTAATATTCATCGAGTTAATAATGCCTAAAAAAGCAGAACTTAGTGCAGAACAGCGCCTAAAAATTAAAATTTTACATGAACGAGGCATGTCTCAAGTGAAAATAGCCCGAGAAGTGAAGTGCTCGCGTTGTGCAGTGCAATATGCACTAAATCGCTTCAAAGAGACCGGTACTCATGAGAATAGGCCAAGAACAGGCAGAAGAAAAATAACTACAGATCGTGAAGACCGATTGTTAATTAGGCAGTCTCTACAGGACCGTAAAAAAACTGCTTTAGAGCTCGCTGCAGCTTTATCTGAAGCAAAAAGCAGATCAGTGAGCGCGTGTACTGTGAGAAGAAGGCTTATTGCAGCTGGATTAAAAGGTTGCAAGGCAAGAAAGAAGCCGTGGCTATCGGAGCACAACAAGAAAAATCGGTTGCAGTGGGCCCTCAGACATAGAGATTGGACAGTGGAGGATTGGTCCAACGTACTGTGGTCAGACGAATCTAACTTTGAGGTATTGTTATTTAATTTATGTATTACACCAAAACACATAGCCGTCTTTGAAATCACGTCCTGCGAGGGAAATATGCAATCTTGAATTAAGTTATTTTTTTGCTTGTTCCATAGGTGTTTGGAACACCCGGTGTTACTTACGTCAGGCGAAGGGTGGGCGAAGAGTACAACCCAGATTGTGTAGTGCCCACTGTTAAACACGGTGGAGGCTCAATAATGATCTGGGGTTGCATGGCTGCCGATGGAGTGGGCGAAATGGTGTTGTGTGAGGGGCGAATGAATAGCACCAAATACACAGAAGTTCTGGAAACAGCTCTAGCACCGTCTGTTACACAGATTTTTGGCGATACAAACACCGACGGCGTAAAATTCCAGCAGGACAACGCCACTTGCCACAAGTCAGCACACACTATGGCATGGATGGCTCAAAACGGCATAGATCTTTTGGACTGGCCGCCACAATCACCGGACCTCAATCCTATTGAACACATTTGGTCTATTTTGAAAAAAAATATCCGTAGACACTCGATAAGCAACAAGGAAACACTGCTCGCCGCGTTAAAGCACGAGTGGCAAAAGATATCCCAAGAGGAATGTTTTAAGTTGGTAGAGTCAATGGCAAAAAGAGTGGCTGCTGTCATTAAATCCAAAGGTGGACCGACAAAATATTAATTATTTTATAAAAATAAATCTTATTAATCATATGTGTTGTTTTCTTTACATTCCCTATGCTGAATCACCCTAAAACTGGCATTATTATAGGGTGCCTAATACTTTTGCACGTGGCTGTATTAGTAAGAATGTTTTCCAAACACAGAAGCCAGATGAAAACAGTTATTTAAGTTGAATGACATCGAAATATGACAGAGGTATGCATTCAATTAATATGCATTGATATGAAGAAATTATACCAAATTCGTGACCTGGAAATATTCAAATGTCAGAGAAACATAAAATAAAATCAACTTGTCATTCAAATTTATTCCTTTTAGCTTAGTGTTAGCGTTTAGCAATTCGTTTCAATAATAGTTTTGGCTTTTATTAAACTGCTACGGATGATTTCGTTTCGATGTCTGCACCGTTTCCTCATCCTTTGTTCTTTTAATAACAAACACACCTGTTTTAGCAAGATACGGTAGGCAGAGAAGTGTATCATCTGGTTAGCCTTAACCTTAATGTTATGCTATACTAGCTTTTGCGCGCGGCGCCGTCTGCGTGCTGCCTACATCAATAAATAGTAGCCTATGTCCTTCCCCGGGTTTTAAACTAAATATATCTGTACCAAATTTCATCTAAATCGGTTGAGTAGTTTAGCCGTGAAAAGGTAACAGACAGACAGACAGAGCTACTTTCGAATTTATAATATTAGTAAGGATTAAACTTAAGTATAACGTCTATAAATTCTGTTAAAAAGGAGGTTGTGTTACATTGCAAATATTTTTGAAATACGTAGTGACGTCTACTATTTATGAGGCATAACCTAAAGCAATGGATTTAAGAATTGTTATGTCTGCATGGTTACTTCCGTCCTTAAGTAAAAATACTATACAGATTTTGTTTCGGTTCTAACGGTGTGATAGCTTGGAGTTTAATTTAAAATCTGACCCAGGTGTAATCTAATTTTGTTCAATAGAACCAAAGATATGGCGTAATATAACCGCGGCTCGTGGGCTCAAGTTATGCAAAATTATGATAAGAAAATAAAGTAAAACGCTTTATGAAATATGTTATTCTTGAAATTACTAAATTTAATCAAGATCGAGAATTGCTTAAGATTAGATTTAGTATTACCAATCTATTCTGGTTATCAAATTTGCCGCTTGAAAGACGTTTCGGTATCACTATCGCCGGTCAATCATATTTGGAAACAGATGCAATATTAATATTTCATAAAGAACCGCGAGTATTCTTTCTTTATTTTCCTTCTCCAGCTTGCTGCTAAAATATTCGCCGAGCTGCTAGTACTTACTTACTAAAATAATGAGACAAGTTGTATCTGTTGAACGGTTACAAATGAATATGTCCAAATACTATAATTCGTAAAATTGTTCAGCTTTTTAAGAGGCATTCCGCAATGGCAGACCGCAACGTTTCACGTAAAATGCAATCATGGTGGCCGCAGTCTTTAATTTAACATGGCTACCTAATGTCAGACGGCTTTTTACTTATAAAAATATCCCTAACTTAACCTTAGCTACGTCCCAACTCTAAACAAGCTCCTTGCAAGTCATTCATCAATGATCAGCTTTTAATGAACAGGTCGCCGCTGTTACTTAACTATTTTTCAACGAACACACAACGGTGAGTAATTTAAAAGTAAATTTCCTGTCGCTAGTTTATGCTTAGCCCCCTCTGTTTTATAAGTAAGACTGTAGTTAGCGGTCTTCTCTCTTAGCCTTTATTATTTCCAAGTCACTTGGGGTGGGCTTTTCTGCTCTAACCGGATTTGACTGGATATCAGATTTTACACGGAGCGGCTGCCACCTGACCTCCGGAACCCGAAGGCTAACGATACCCTAAGGCTAGACCAGTGTCAGGATATTAGAGGGTACTGACTTTCCCAATAACGACTACCATAGATGTTCATGGCAGCCGGGACCAACGGCTTAACGTGCTCTCCGAGGCACGGAGCACGCGATAATTGTCAATCAATACGCACATAATTTCGAAAAGTTATATAACTTCCGAAAGTCAGAGGTACGCGACGTGGGTTCGAACCCGAGACCCTCTGCATTGCAGTCTGTTGGTCTCCCCACTGAGCTATCGCTGCTAGCTGTAGCTGTAGTTAGCGGTATAGCTACTATTATATTTCGGCAAGTGAAATACCTCTTGGCATAGTCTCAGAGCACCACAGGTAGAATGCTCACGCAATCAGTGTTGGCAGTATATCATTACCCTTATATTTCATTCAAGCGTGCGACTTTTTGTTGTTTTTCCGTGGGAATGTCTGAATAGCTCGTTTAATCACAATTAACTGGATTACTGTTTGTTTCATCCTTTAATAACGATGATTCTGTGCTTATTCTTAATGTTTTGTTAGTTTTAAATGGCGGTTTATTACACTGACCGTATGTAAAGCATGTTCACTGAGGCCGGTGACGAGTTAATTGTGGACGAGATCATTGTGTGGCCGTGTGTTCAGTGTTTGAAGCCAATATATTTGTTTCTACTAAGAAGCTAAGTAGCGAAATTGCATTCTTTCTATCAGTTCTATTTTGATTATGCAGTTAGTACTGTAAGAATGTGGTATACTCACTAATTAAAGAGGGACTTCATTCCTGCCTTGCACGGAGACTATTATCGAGCCTTGATTGCTTGGCATCCTTGCTTAATAAAGATATTGATTTCTATTAAAGCATACTAAGAGGACAAAATTAAAGTTGTTGTGAGTCCATAAGGTTATCGACACTACCATGTATCGACACATTCACTAATCAGTCGTAATCGACACGCGAACCGCTGATTGGTATCTACCCCACCACAAAGGGTTAGATCAACATTGGCACCGTCTAACGGCGCGCGGACACTGTACTGACTCATGCGAAAGACCCTCGGTAGCACCGCCCACTACCATACACGGATATATATACATCACACACATTTTTATCCCTTTTAAGACACATACGTGGGAATAACTAAAGTCGACCGTTCCGTGGCACTCGGCCAATATATTATTGTTAATATGTACATACCATTGTTTCGCAACGACGTGTCTTATTGCTCACTTGACATTTTACTATGTGGATTTTTAAACGACTAGCTGTTAAAACTGTCTTGTTGGATCCGTAACATAGCCTTACTGAGATATTCTGTTAGGATTAGTAGCATTCCTGGGATTGGTAAAAATCTATAGAATTCTTCTGTTACGAAAATCCTTAGTAGCAGGCAATGTGCCCGGTAGACGATTACAACTCTCTGTTACATAGACCTAAAAACATGAAGAGTTCAGTATCTCTAAGTCGCATCTAACCCATAAGTCAAAATTGTCTCTTAAAATATCCTGACAGCACTTCATGCCTTCTACAACACGATGCTTGAAAAACTGCATACCACGTAAAAAGAAGAAGAACGAATACAATATTGCATTACACTTGCGATATGTCGTAACAGCAGTAAGCAAAATAAAGTCGGTGAGGTTGTGTCTGCGCGTGCGCAACAATGGCGGCGAGGGAGTCGGCGCGATAAATCGGGCGCGGGGTATGTCGGCGCCGACGCTGTATTGTTGTGGCGTTGTGCAACAGACACGCTTGACCCTTTGTTGTGTCTCCATACCAGAATTGCCACATACACAATATGATGTTCTTTTTGAAGTGTATGACGTATATATTCTGCGATACCGTTAATTGTTTGAAGAAGTTAATGTACTACCGGGTTGTACTTCCGATAGTAAGGTTTCTAATTGCTCAAAATATAGTCTCTTTCGGAGCCTGGACCGACCGACCAATTTCGGAGCCTGGAGCCTAATTCAGTAATGTGTTAGATATAGTAGAACTGGAAAATGTCTATGCTATGATATTTGTATATTTGTATACCTATGTACTGCTATGTAACATATGTATCTCTATATCTTCTCCTGCAAGAACCTTCTTTCTTACATAGATAATGGTTAGTCACACTAAATGCCACATCCAGCATTGCAACCTGGATAAGTAAATAAAACTCCAACAAGAAACACCCCTTCCTGATTAGTTTCTAAATAAAGAACAATAATCGTCCCTCAATGAACGTCCTGCAATGTCCCTCACATAATTTCTCACAAAGAACTTTTAGCACCACAGATATCTCATAATGGCGCCATTGAGCACGTTTAACAAATAATTAGCAGCATTTAAGTGCGTATGTCGCTTCCCTTAACCGTTTCACCGGAACTATAAAATTACGGCGGAGGTATGCCGTGTGCCATCTCGTCCGACGGCAAAAACGCGGACGATAGCGGACGGACGGGCTAAAAATAAGACGACCACTGATGTTAATCAACGCAACCAGATTTGTGCTGACAGCCGGATTTGATGCTTCAGGGTGCTGGACATACGTCAAAAGGGTACCTGGAAAAACGAAAAAGATATGACAGTTCTATTTTTGAGGCTATAAAGACAGATAATTGTGTGTTTAAAGATTTTGTGTTGCCAATTACATACAAATGCGGTCACGCCTGAAGTACTACCAGCATAAACAACACATTCTATTCCGAGATTTTTACCTTTACGTTATATTCTAAACAATTGCAATATATCTGATAACTGCTAGGCACTATATTACCCATAAACGTGATCAATAATCACGTGCAACGCGACTGTTATTGTTATATGCGACCTTTCAAACGGTAAATCCCTATTGGTACGTTGCGCAAGCGCCTCCGTACGTATGAACGACCTATTTCGATTATATCGCCTTCTGGAACGATTGTTACCAATCCGATCACGACTCCTTTCGCAAAGGTGAAAAATACATTGAGAATGCCACGAGTTGTCATTTCGCAGTCACGATTCGACAACAGCCAAATGTCATCTAAATGTGTGCAGATATAATGTTGAATGAAACCAGTTGCAACATATGAAATATCGAGGTCTTCGAAAGTATCCGAACGGTTTTAAGTAGCAATCGTGTATGCAAGCATGTAGTTCGATGCTAGCTAATTATGGATAGGTTCGGCTGAAGGCATAAGTCTTCTGCTTTTAGTATCTATGTAGATTCTACCAGATAGTTTGGCTTTCGGGCTTGCAACTTTTTTATGCTTTGCAGACATCTGACTACCACTAGTTCTGTAAGCCGGTATTCAGCCCAACACCCTACTCAATCATTCTAATACTTAAAGTCATGCGTCTTCAAAACAACTAACAAGCTTTAAAGAACAAGGAAGCCCCAATGGCCCGGATTCCTCGCATTCCTTACGTACTTTGTGATTCTTTATTCAGGTATATTTCTCGCGATAGACAGGTCGTCGGACTGCGTATACGACACTTTGTTCCCTAAAGGTCGGCTTTTAAATTTATCGCCGCATTTATATGTATTAAAGCGTTTAATTAAATAAAGATTTCTTTTCCTGGCGTGTGCGCGGCTGCCATGCCGTTTATTCGCGGCCCTTCGGTGGTATTTAGTGGCATTTATAGTCGTGTAACATGTAATTGGGAATAAATTTATGTGTGCTTGGCTCGAGCGATGATTGTATCAAGTGCTAAATGCTCGTTACTATGGCTGGTATTTGGATAGGTACATAGTAAATTGACTATATCATAACATATTGAAAATATAGCTCTTTCGTTTTAAAGTTGGATTATAATAATGTTTTGCCACCTTTTTCGCATTTAAAAAGCAATTATGATTTGCGACGACTCACTGATTAAGGAAGCAAACAGAGAAAATACAAGCATCGAAATAACAGACATTATGTATCCTAGGTTTGTTTAAGTACTGTCCAATGTGGTGATCAGAACATTCGGCACTATGAACAAAACTGCTTAAACCACTGTATTAATTTTCCATCTAACATTTAAATGTGTCAAGCTTCTTAGCCGTACAAAAACAACCTCCATACCATCGTACATGTTGAGCTGAAGTTCCTCTATCCTCTAATTAACCGATGTTCCTCGTCGCGATAATTCGCCGCGTCGCTTCCTGGTTGCTAATGACTTGGGACATTATCCAGAGCCATGAGAACAAAATATTCATGGCTTCATTGCCTTCGCAGTCTTCGCTATTATAAGCACATTAATGCCCATTGTAGGACACGGCTTTGTTTAGTCGGACAATGTCGATTAGTGCGTGAAAACTTCTAGTATGATTTATCTTAAACGTTCTTGGATATAGATGCAAGTTGGTTTTCTCAAGACTTTCTTCATAATTCATAATTCATTTATTTACTTGCGAACATGGGTACATAAATGTTGATATAATAGGCGGTAGGTTTCTTCCACATTCAGCCGTTTGGCGTGCAAATATAGCAAATATCTTAGAGATATACTTATAAATAGTTTACTGTTTTAAATCTTAAATTCTTAATTAATATTATAAACGCGACTGTGAGTTTGTTTGTTTGTTACGCTTTCGCACCTCAACTACTTGATCGATTATCATGCAATTTTGCATACACGTCGTCAAGGTACTTTTCATCCAGAAAAAAAACCCGTTACTGATCTAACCTGCATTTACACGAGCGAAGTCTAGGGCAAAGTCTAGTTAGTCGTAATTAATATTTACTACTTATAGTATAATTTCAATGCTTCTATTTACTTGCACCGTTAGCCTCATTTCTGTATGTGTCACAAGGAACAAGGTCGCATCGTCCTACGTTTGCAGTACAAACACACACAAAGTTAATAATAGCCATTTGAAACGTATATCAAGATGATACCAGTATAAGTGTGGGGTGTAAAAACAGCGTAATGTGTAAGTTACAGCTTCGAAGCCGGGTCAGTGGTACGGCGAGCCGGATTGCGCAGGAACAGGGACGTAGACAATACCGCCGTGCTCATTCTCTTTACTACATTTGATTGTAAACATAATCTATACTAATATTATAAAGCTGAAAAGTTTGTTTGTTTGTTTGTTTGAACGCTCTAATCTCAGGAACTACTGGCCCGAATTGAAAAATTCTTATAGTGTTGGATAGCTCATTTATCGAGGAAGGCTATAGGCTATATAACATCACGCTACGACTCACTGGGGTGGCGCAGTAATCATTAACGCGGGTGAAACCGTGGGCACATCTAGTAATATATAGCTGCACGGATGGCGATGTGATTGAAGTGGTCACCTGGCCACTGCCGCCGCGTCGAGTGTTGTGTTGTGGGTTTGAATTCTACACAGGACAAAAATTTGTGTGATTGAAAATATTTTTTCCATGTCTGGATGTTCTTTGTGTCCGTTGTTTGAATGTTTGTAAAGTTCCCCGCGACGCAAGAATTATTTCTAGTATCGGAGTTGTGTTATTAAAAATGAATTTAAAGAATCTCTATAGTTTTATTGACTCTCCATGTGTCGTGCGGACTTTACTTATATGACTCACGCTTGTATGTTCCCTAAGGATAAGGCTTTTTTTTATACTTTTAAGGTGGCAAACAATCATACGGCATACGGCCCACCTGATGGAAAGTGGTCACCGTAGTCTATGGACGCCTGCAACACCAGAGGCATCACTTACGCGTTGCCGACCTTTTAGGAAAGGAAGTGGGTGAGAAGGAGGGGGAAGGGCTAAAGAGGGTGTTTGGGCCTCCGGTACTCTCACTCACCGAACGAAATACAACAGTAGGAATACTGCTATTTCACATCGATATTCTGTGAGAGGGTAGTCCTTCCTCGGTCGAGCCGGCCCATTCATGCTGAAATCAGCGAGGCTCTACTACTCTGAAACACGAACAATACCCACATTTTGCAAGCTTAGTAAATACTGCGCGTTACATGGCCCGAGCCTAAGAGATTCTTGCTAAAGCGTTCCAAATAAAATGTTGCTATAGAAATATAAGAAATACCAGTTTCGCAAAAATCAATTTAAAAACGAGATCATTATTATTTCGATATTATCCTGTGTCGTGAAATGAAGCAAATTGATGGAGATCATTTCAATTACTTTTTGTTGATAAAAAAATGGTAAAATTGTAAGTGTTGACGGCAAAACACCTTAGATCTTATGTAGTAATCTTGTCAAATTGATTTTCGTCGGGCAAGACTAGAAAAAAAATGTTACAGATTCTTTCATAAGAACGGTTTTATTGTAATGAGTTCAGCAGCGTTGTGACGGTCAAGTTTTTATCCTAACTATTATATTATAAATACAAATGTGAGTTTTTTTTGTTACGCTTTCACTCCTTAACTACTTGACCGATCGTGATGACACTTTGCTTACACGTTGTCAGGGGAACAGAAAAGGTACCTTTTATCCAGGAACAAGTAAGAATCGACAATGAATTGCCGTAAATCTTAGAGTTCGAAAAAATGATTCAAGTAATATGCAGTGTTTCGGGGGTATATCGACTATGCTGAGTCGAATAACATTGACCGCGAGTCTCTAGTTCTTACGGTTCTTGAGTTGAAAGTTGTATAACAGACAGACGGACCGACGGACAAAGCCGTTGTATAAGAGTTTTTTCGAACTCTAAAAAATACTTTTACTACATGCACAAGTAAACTATACGGGCTACTGACACGATTGACCGGCTCAGGTGGCTCGCGTCTATCACTACTACACAATGCATACAATCCGCGTTACTGACTTAACTGCTCGGATGGCGAAGTGGTTTAAGGGATTGCCTCGCCACTGGCAACACGCCTAGTATTGTGGGTTCGATCCCCACACGACACTAAATATGGTCCACAAATGATAGTTCCAAGTCTGTGTCCGTTGGTTGAATGTTTGTAAGTTCTCCGTGACAGGCATTATTCTTAGTGCGCGAGTGATTTTTTTTCACACCAAGTAAGCTTTACTTGCATCATAAACTATCATGCTAAATGCTTATCATCAAAAAACCGTAAGGTCACCATCTTAGCTGTAATAAAAATAAATAATTGTTTAAAAAACACGCTTTAAAAAGTAGAAAATAATTTCTGCTAATGAAAATGGATGCTTTCTAAGATATTTCGATGAACTCCTGTTTTTTTTTGAGGTTTTGTTGGGCTCACCGGGGAGAGATACCCCGGTAATACCGACTAAACCTACCACGGTGTTCCTCGACATAACCATAGGCGGCGGTGCCGCGCTAATCGCTTTTACATGCAATCGTGACCCCGCTGAGGTTTCGGCCCGCCGTGTAAAACGGCAGGCCACTACATAAAAGACCCTCTACTGTCCTCTTGTAGGGGGACAAAAACACGACTCAGAGGCGCGCGTGGGAACACGCACGCCGCCTCTCTGACCTGGTGCTGATCGGGTGGCGGGCAGGCCCACGCAGCCCACCACCCCAGGTGCCCACCCAAAGCTTATTACATTAAAATTATTACATTATTTTCTACTTTTTAAAGCGTGTTTTTTAGACTATTATTTATCTTTATTTATTTATATTTTTCTAAATTATTGTATCGTCATCGGTCTTCGATAAGTGTGCAAAGTTTTAAATCAATCCGTCGGTTTGAAAGGGGTGAAAATCACGTTCAAAGATTCCGTTACATAGATTCATAGATGTACATACCAAGCTAATAAAAGCGTATTAAAGAATATTCTTGAATCGATATCTCCAACTGTAACAGAAAGAAGTCAGCCGATACTCCCGACCTTGCGTCACTAACGACCAATTACCCAGGCTTAATCGAAGCTAATGACATGTGGCTTCCTAGCCGCGGAACGTGACCGGTCCAGGTTCAAATCCAATTGTCTTAATGAACCTCCCGCGGTGAATCGCGCACACACACAAAAAATAAAACTCGTAACCGCAGCAAATCTGATAAATTTGTTGTTTAACAAGTTCCTGTGTTGATGTGCAGGAACTTGTATGGTGTTTTTTGTTCGTTAAATGTTTCTGAATGCGTGTGCGCAGTGGTCGCGATCAGCTTACCGCTGCTAGGTATCAGTTGTAATGTTTTGATGTCACTATAATAAGAGTATAAGGACATACCTATATTTGTATTTTTTTAAGTTATTAGGTGGTCCAAGGGTATTCATTTGTGCTTTGCTGATTGTGAAGTATCAATTTGTCGCCTGTTATTAAGTTTTCTATAGTACTGTTGTCAGTAGCAGCTCGGCGTTAAAACTAGTGCCTAGCTGTAGGCTATTGTAAACGATAATAACTTTGGGCCGTGCAAATTAAATGTCACTGGCGAAAGAGATTGCTCCACTGCGTTCATCCCATCACAACGCAGTTCCAACTGCCATATATAAAATATGGTCAGTTCGCACCTCAATACCATAGATACCGTCACATTACCACGTGTCCATTCTCGCACGTACCTACCACATACTCACGCATCGCTTCTAATTACCGCAAGCGGATTGGCCGCTTTTGTATTTCGAACGCGGTGAATGCGCGGGCGCATTCAAACTGGAGCGTGCGAACGTCACTAGCGGCCGCATATGGTAAACGCTGATGAGTGATGCGATGGCACATCACTAATTACCATGGGTTAGGGCCGTCCTCCACAATGCGACAATATAACGCTACTTTTTATAGGACGTTTCCGTGTGCTCTGAATGCTTTGCCCAGAGATGTAACATAATGAAATGTTCTTTTGATCTTGTTTATATCAAACTGCTTCGTTAGTGTCTTCTCCAACCTAAAAACATAAGTGTAAAAATGTTAGTATAATACACCTCGGGCTAATCCTTAAACATACATCTACAATAGGTAGGTCTAAATCGAAATATAAAAACAGCAACAAAATTACAATTTCGTTCTTCTTCTTCTTCTTTTCGTGTGGTTAGTGGCCAACCTGTTGTCAAGAGTTGTTCACACCGCCCGAAGGCCTCTGACATGACTTAACGACTGCTGTCAATTTGACAACAACCAGGACCGACTTTTTACGTGCCCTCCGAAGCACGGCGACGCTCAGATGAAATACCACTAAAGCGGTCACACATCAATTTTTTTTTTTTTTTTTTTTTTTTACGTGGGGGAATGCATCACGCATACCCCTCCGCGGGGACGGGCGGAGGGGTTATGTCGGACTCGCCGGGGTAAAAGAAAGATGGTAAAGATGTTAAAGTACCTCCCGGAATACCGACTAAACCTACCACGGTGTTCCTCAACAAAACCACTATCGACGGGGCCGCGCGAATCACTTTCGCATGCGGTCGCGACCCCGCCGAGGTTACGGCCCGCCGTATGAAACGGCAGGCCACTACACGAAAGACCTACCCTATAGGCACATCTAAAAACTCCCTACTGTCCCCCCTAGAGGGGAGACGGACTCGACACAGAGGCGCGCGTGGGAACACGCACGCCGCCTCTCGGACCTGGTGCTGAACGGATGGCGGGCAGGCCCACAAAGCCCGCCACCCCCAGGTCAATCCTCAGGGTGGCTGGAGGTCGTCTCGCGCCCTCCGGCGCCCGGCTCTGCGGTTGGGGAGAGGGTTCAAACGCTCCCTCTCCCGCTCCGCCGCCTCCTTGATGGAAATGACTTTCTCACAAAAGGAGGCGACGGCGTTCCACGACCTCTCACTCCGGACCATAGACTGAACTACGGCCGGGAGCGAGAGGGCAACCAATCCGACTGCCGCGATCAACTCACGGCGCTGCGATGCCCAGGCGGGGCAAACCGCCAAAGTGTGCAGCGCCGTGTCCTCAACAACGTCGCGGCAGTCGCCGCAGTGGTGACAACCGGGCGTCTCTTGCCGGCGTATACGACACAGGAACTGGCCAAAACAACCGTGGCCAGTCATTACCTGTGTCAGCCGGAAGGTGAGGGCGCCATGGCGCCTCTCCAGCCACTCCTCAAACACGGGACTTACCGCCACGATCGTGGCGTGCCCGGGTCACCCATCTATGGACTGACCGCACCCAACGTTGGTTAACCTCGCTAATCGTTTACCGATCAGTGGGTGCAACTGGCTATGAGCGCCGTGTTTATTTCGTTTATAGCCGTTTATAAAAAATAAGTCTCTATGGGATATCCTAATTAATTGTAATTATTGTGCGTGTCAATTGTCATACAATTTGTAAACAAATTGAGTATCTATTATATATCCTGAAATAAAAAAAATATGCTCGATGATAAAACTTTGACTACTGTAAAAGTTGTTCAAATTAAGCCATGTCTCAAACCTGATATGAATGTTGTATATACTAATTTCGTACGTACTATAATATTAGAGTGCCACAAATAGGGACAGATGGAGAAGTTTCGTAATAGCCACAACCAACTATTCAGACAATCCATGGCCACGACCTCTAAGAAAAAGAAGAACGAACCTTACAACAAAAATAATAAAAGTATCAACCACCCTTATTAATTCTAAACCTGCGTACACCCGATAAAGTTAATTAAAACTATTGATTAGTAACCATTTCCGAAACACTTTATGTTCCGCGATCCCGTTTTATAATTTACAATAGTGCGTGTGGCAGTTTTATCGGCGGTACCTACCGCGTGCGCGGGCGCATTGTTTTACTCTCATTTACCGCGATCGACGATAACATCGGACGGCACGGGCCGAACGATAAATTTAATTAAACCACCTGTCTCCTACTACCAGATTATGTTATCTAAAGATGAATACCATTGAATATCGAAGACGGAGTAACCTTCTATGCGCGTGCGCCGATGTTGGACAGACGCGCAAAATTTATAAATGTTAAAAGTTTTCTTTTAGAAGGTTTTTATCCTATTCTTGGCAATTCATGTTTAATAGACAGTTAAGTAGCATAGGTTTTGTTCAAATGACATTAACTTAATATTATTCAGCTGAAGAGGTTGTCTGTTCAAAAATACTAAATCTTGGAATTACAAATTTTCGATTTTAAGATCAGTTTTGCTTTAGGTAGTTAATTGTTTAGTTGTGAGTTGAGTGAGTTGAGTCTAAACCATTGTTATATTAGTACTATAGCTGGCAAACTGTGGTAAACGCTTTTCACTTACCCTTCGGAGATAAAGTCATAAGACTTTGGACACAAGCTTTGTATATACTTGTGGCATTACTGGTTCTCGAACTAAAGCTGTTCAACGTCATTTCCATCTAGTCGTTGTCTCACTATTCCATGTTTAAATACGAAAAGACAGGAAAAAATAATGAGCAGAATGCATAGATAAAGTAGAACTTAACGCGACAATGTGGCCATAGCTTCCAAGCTTCATGTTTGTTACTTTGTTGCCAACCACCGACCAACCTCACTTTGTACGCAGTGAAGGATTATTAAAATGGTATTTTAAGACTTAATGCGCTTTTTATGCGACAATATTATTTGCTGTATTAACATTTCATATCTTTTAAATGCTGATTAAGAGAATATAAGTGACGTTTTACTTGACGGGAATGTTGATTTAACAATATGAAATCTGTTAAGTGCGTATTGTAGTCCGCAGTAGGCTCGTATAATTGTATCCAGAAATATTACGATAAGCACAATCGTGCACCGAACGTGGCAGCTATCTTTCGACGGTAGTGTTTGCCACACGATCAATAATTAATCATACATCGTTATAAAGATAAATAGAAGACGATATCCGTTCAATAAAAAGGCAGCCTGTATACAGTGTGACTGGTTAAACATTGTACATACTTAAGGACATATAATTTATGGTCAAACGTAAAGTATAATAATAATAAAATCTGTGTAACCTGCGAAGAAAACCTTTATGAAAATTTGTATGAAATATCCATAAAATGTGGACACTGCGCGCGTCGCACACAGCTGTCGGAGGCTAATTAATGACCTTTGATAAGAAAAGGACGAGCGGGTCTGCGAATTCGGGAGAGTGCAGGGTACGGTAGCGGGGGGCTGAAGCGCAGGTTTTGTTTAGCTTTGGTATATGCGCAAGAGTGTCCGCACATTAAGTTTTTATTGGATAACCAGGTCAAATTTTAAGTAACTATTTTTTTTAGGTATTCGGTTTCAGAATTGAGCACTGAACTCCTTCAATATGTCCAGTCTTTTACCAATCAGCCTGTATAATTCAGTCCAGAAACTAACAAGGACGAAAATTAACGACTAAAATTAAACAATGCGCGATGGCTGAGCATTCATTACGCGCCCGCGCATGTTCCACGTTCAAATTTATTTTCGCCGCTACGACATCCCCGTCCCCCCTCTCGTCCCCCATTTCCGGCGTCTGCTAATGAGCCTCGCTGAGTAACAGCGTTTGTTACTTACCATACATTTTAACGTATAGACGGTGTCACTTACGACAATGTTAACTAGTTAAAACAAATTATGTTTCCCAATTTATCTATCTTTATTCTTTTTGAAGTGTTCTTTTTAGCGAAACACGACTGAAATTACTTCGGGCTTTGTGCTACATTAATTTACATAGATATAGTTAATTAGTTCGGCAATTCTAATAATAGTAAAATATTATCGAATAAACGGCTTCGTAAATACCATAGGCTTTTAGCATTCAAAACAACAAAGATTCAAAAGAGAAAATGCTTTAGAAATTGTTGTTATGAATAAAAAGATCATTGTTTATACACAGCGGTCACCTGATCTGTTGCGTAATCGATAAATCGAAACAAAGGCGATGGTCGCGGACTCGAGCGATTCTAATCGATTTGTTTCGCAGCAGTCTTGGTGCTTTTTATCTGTTGCCATCGTGATGGTTGGCCGAACGTTTGAAGAGTTCATTTACGTTACAATAATGTTCAGAAAAACGTTTTGGAGGAAGTTGTTGAGTGTTGAACGACCTCCAGTGTCGGATTAAAGGGTTCAAGGTTGCGTAACCGTGATGAACAATGAGGTAAACTTCATAATATAATAAGTTTAACTATATTTCTAAGTAGCATTGGCGACAAAGTTAAAAGATTATGAAGTAAATGCTTATACAATCGTTGAGAGCTGGTGGTTATAAAATGTATAAGAAATTGGCATTAGACATGGAGCAATTAGTGTACAATAATTATATATTTAACACTAATTGCTGAAAATGTGATTTAACTTCCATATATTTAAAACAAAGAACTGCCCTCTTGTCAGAGGTAGCGAATGCGACTGCTGTGCATAAGGTATTAGGATCGATTCTCGGGTCAGACAAAGGGTTCTTTAATCAAATTCATAGCAGCAGTTGAGACTGCTGCTAAAAAAGAAGCAATATGTGCCCGGTAGGCAATAGGACGTATATATCGTCAGACCTACAACCATATCTAACAAAATGCTGGTGTTATAATATACCTTTGCCTATCTTTTCAGGTATATAGGTGTGTATATGTATGTATGTACGTCCTAGTTCTACCGTTATATATCCTTTAGGTCATAGTCAGAAAATAAGTCATCAGTTTATTGCATTAGAATCATTTTATTCATTAGAAAAATTTCTTTCTGTTTCTCACATATGAGGGATTCTATGACACATTTATTTTTAAAGAAAAAATAGTAATAAAGAAATTGCGACACAAATAACGAAAACACAATACGGATTGTCGCTTCTTTGTCTCAAAACATCAATTTCCATAATTTAACTTAATAGCTGAACATTTCGCAAACATCGGAGCGTTACAAAATCTGATTGCACGATACCGTTTCTACAATCCTAGCCTTTGTCTACGACATATGTCAAACTGTCGGAATGGAAACGCGTTCGGTTTTCGCTCAACCTTTGGCCTTTGGCGCCAGTCACGAGTTCTGCCAACCTTGGCTGTTGGGTATTGGGGGACCAAGTTTTGTATCTCGGAGTCTTTCTAAACGTGACTAGTCCTCGGCCTTCGGCCACCGCTCCCTTTTAGATTTGCGATACAGATCTATCGCTCTTGTCATGTTTAGCTTTTATTGTGATTTGTGTTATTATGGGATCAGGTGGTTTTTTTGTCTTATAGGTTTATTATAGCGTGCTTGGAACTGTGCCCTTATGAGTTGACAGTATTCCATTTGCAGTTATGAGATTTTTGGGAGACCGAAAAATGTGTTGGTCTTTTGTAATCTGCTCTGTGAAACCTGCGAATTCGATTCGTTAATTGTTTAACAAATGTTTATTTTTTCTAGGCAATACGTCACAAAAAGTAGCGATAGGTCAGTGGGGAGACCAACAGACTGCAATGCAGAAGGTCTCGGATTCGAACCCACGTCGCGCACCTCTGACTTTCGGATGTTATATGACTTTTCGAAATTATGTGCGTATTGATTGACAATTATCGCCTGCTCCGTGCCTCGGCGAGCACGTTAAGCCGTCGGTCCCGGCTGCCATGAACATCTATGGCAGTCATTATTGGGAAAGTCAGTACCCTCTAATATCCTGACACTGGTCTAGCCTTAGGGTATCGTTAGCCTTTGGGTTGCGGAGGTCAGGTGGCAGCCGCTCCGTGTAAAAACTGATATCCAGTCAAATCCGGTTAGACTAGAAAAGCCGACCCCAAGTGACTTGGGAATAATAAAGGCTAAGTAAGAAGAAGACGTCACTACATACCACGTATTTGATGTCCTTGTAATAAAGATTATCGTAGTAATGATAGCAAGAAAACCCACAACATATCCTCTTTGTATAAAAGATAAAAGTAACTCATTCAGGTAACTGCCGAAATTATGTAATCTTTTGCCAAATGCCTTTTTACTCCTTCGAGGTATTTACTCCTATATGCAGTGACCGAGCTTATCGTTCTTTGTATACAGGCAAAAATAGTTTAACAATTTCATAATAGAGACTTGTAATGAAATGTGTGAGCAATTAATATGCAGAATATATTATTTCTATTAAAATGGCATACATATCTCCTTTGCCTACATCAATAAATATACCAGCGAGCCACAAGCACTCGCGGATTATAACATAATAATATCTTGGCTGTTATTACGTCTACAAACAACGTAAAATATGTAGGAGTAGGGTTACCAGGCGACCTGATTCTACTAGGACATTATAGAGACCAGAATTGTCGAGATAATTGTATAATAATAATAATGTTTGTTCAAAAAAGCAACGTTCCACAGTATCCGTAATAAAAATCCGGAAGCGATGTAATTTTTTTGTATTATATTGCACATATTCAGCTTCTTTGTCTGAGCTTTCTGCAATTTATGGTCATCCTACGTACAAGGGTAATAATCATAAGAAAGAGAATTAAATACATATCCGCGATGATATTCTAGTCATACATATTATGCTATGACATTAATTACATTTATTACAAAGACAGGCTCGTTTATGATTATGTGTATGTGTGTATGTCCTGCGTATTAAAATGATGATTCTTTTTATAATGTAATGCAATTGTATGTCATATTTATTTCAAGTGTCAATTTATACTGAGTGCCGTGACAATATGTTTTAAGTACCAGCTTAAATTGAGCTCTATAATTACGCATCGTAGCACGATTGTAATTTTCCTCCACACTTAGTAATTTTATTACTATTTGCGTTTAATATAATTAATATTAAAGTTGTAATTAAGGAATTCATTTTCAGAGAGCATTCGACTTAATGTATTCTATGACCTCAGTTTTGAAGTTCATTTTTTATTTTCGATTAATCATCAAATCATAATCTGTTGAGTAATTTCAAATGCATGAAACGTAAGAGGATTCCGTAGATTAATTAAAAAACAATAAATATGTTCTAAAATCAATATGCATTAACAGTTAATTGCAATATAAATTACATACATGCCATTTATAAGATTTATTGTATAGAATTTACAAATCAATTCAGTATACAAGGCAATAGCATAATAACCGATTCCTTTTCATGTAATATTACGTTGTATGTCATGTTACGTAAAGCAAGGCCATTAATTTCGCTCATACGAACATTTGACAAGTGTCATCAGTCAACACACTCTTATCTTTTGTCATTTACATGAAACGATTCCGTATAGCAGTGCGCCGACGTTTGCCGTCCATCGTAAATCCTTCCACCAGCTCGTAAACTCTATAAAACAGCAAAAAAGTCAAGTTTGATTTTATAGACGACCTTGCTTCATGTACGCCAGCGATTCCTTCGCGAATCCTATTAGTGACGCTCCGAAGCCTCTCATACAAAAACCATGTTTGGTCCGTTGGATTTAGCGGTAAAACACATTTGAATACACGACAATCCTTACAAATTTAGATGGTTAGACGACTCCCTGTATTCCGAACTCGGCTGTGGCTCACCGCAAATGACAAGACTGTTCTACGTTTTGGTGTACCGTGTAATCTTGGCAGTTTCCGAAGGCCTTCCGCATCTTTAGCGCCGTGTAATTATTCCCATTGTGTGTGGTATCTAATTTCAGCATGGGCGTTTAATGGGTCGCTGATTACTGACTTATACTACGCCGCCACGAATCGATCCGGACCCGGAACGCGGACGCAATTGCAGCAAATCTATTTTGACAAAGCTTCCGAGAGTGTAACAAACCTTGAACTTTAGTTTCGCTGATCTATTGTGAAGTAATTTGGCATGCCTAAAAACGGAATATAGAAATAATTGTTTATAAATAAATTTTGTTTAGTCATACCGAAAACACAGAGGTACCTACTAAATCGTAAGAGCAGCGATAGCTAAGTGGGGAGACCAACAGACTGCAATGCAGAGGGTCTCGGGTTCGAACCCACGTCGCGCACCTCTGACTTTCGGAAATTATATGATTTTTCGAAATTATGTGCGTATTGATTGACAATTATCGTCTGCTCCGTGCCTCGGAGAGCACGTTAAGCCGTTGGTCCCGGCTGCCATGAACATCTATGGCAGTTGTCATTGGGAGATTGTCGACACAAAATATCCCACTGGGTCGAAGTGTCGCCGGTCTGCACTGATTGGCCCCCACATAAGATACATACAGATAAGATACTAAATCGTAAAATTATAGGCAAAGTTTTATATTTGCATTTTCACGATGTTGTCTCATTAGTGTTATCAGTTTTTTTTTTATAGCTAGACGTATCTATAGCACTAACAAGGTTCGTTAAGAATGCGAACCACTTCCGCCATATGGCGAGCGGCGGCGGCGCGGCGTCCGCTTTACGACGCATGCGTGCTGTCGCGGTTACACTTTGTTGGTTTTTATCTAAACACATCACTGTAACCAGGACCCCATTCGACTGGACCACACATATATTCCCTGGAAGTTCATTGCATCCTGCTCCAGATCACCTGTTTACATACGTCTCGTCCCGTGCGCGTCTCCCCTGTGTGGTCCTCAACGAGCCGTAAACCCGATCGTTCTGACCCGTCTTTCCCGTGTTTGTACACACAGTATTGTTCTTAAAACTTGTTTATTCAACCCCATATGTTAACGGACACTATAAATAAACATGAAACTCCGTAACCGGTTCACATTTCTTAACATCTAGCACAATTTGTCCTTGAGTAATTGATCGTAAAACACTTTTTCTTTTTTCCGCAGGTAAGAGACTTTATTGAGCCACACACAACACACATCGGACGAGGTAGTATCAATAAATTGTCTATTTTACATGGCTTTGTTTGCTTAGAAAGGCCCCCGCGGTGTAAATGATCCTCAGAAATCGATGTCTGCCTTGACATTATAATACAAAATAAATAATTCCATGTGACCCACTACTCCATTTCACAGAAAAAGTTTAACCTGAATGACTACGACCATACAAATGTCATACAACAATGGTATATTATATTTTATATGATATTTATATTTTAAATAGTTCTTTAATGAAATTCAACTTACAAAGAAACTAGTTTGGTAATGTAAACCTTATCTGATTTTAATTTAGGAAGCGTGTTGTTTTCGTTCGTCGATATCGACCTTGGTTTAAAAAAAGGTTATTTCTGCTCAGTGATCACTCATATCCAATCATTAGTCAAACATGTCAGAAACAGCACTTTTATAATGGCATTACGTGTACCTCCTTTGTATGGCTAACCTTTTGACGCGTATTCTTGTTCGGTAGAATAATAATATTTATGCTTGACTTATCAATAGAACTTGAACATATTATAAACAACAATGATACTAGATTTGAATCATCCTTGACCCAATCTCCAAACACCTGTCTCGCATCCTTCCTAGATGGACGTGCGCTTGCGCATGAAACAATAGGCCCTAATGCCGGCGCCGGTCGAACAATAGCTTTTAATGCGGCCCAGCACCACGCATCCAGACTGATGTATCCATTGTATCTACCTATACGAACATCTTAATTGCAGGGTCCGTGAAAGAATTCGAAAGGTGACCTCGTCGTAAAACGCTTCAATAATTAGGTTTATTGAAATTAGAAAGAAAGAAAAATGTTTTATTTCCTTTAATTAGTCCTCGGCACAAAAGTCGCCGAGGTCCCTTTCGTCGATACATGAAATTGCTGCGTAATCTTAAACTGCACGACCAACATTACTATCAAGAACACGATCAAGGATAACGATTTATTGATTGCGCATAAATTTCGAAGTAAAAAGATGGTCCATATATTCTTGGAATAAAATTTAAATTTAAAATACATTTTCTTTGAGGTCAGCGCTAATTACAGCGTCTTCCGAATTTCCTGGCCGTATATCCAGCGAACTGTCAGATCGGAACGGGTAATTGGTAACCAATCATGGTGAAAGCAAGCGACGGGCAGTCTGCCGCTCCTCGATCATACCGCGTCATAATTTGTCCCCATTCGCGCCACTGACCCACTTTGCGCTCGCGCACCCATTGTCCGAAAAGAAAGGCAATCCAGTTTACGTCTTCTGCAGTTTGCAATACGAGTTAATTAATGGTTATTAATCATAGTCACGACCGAGCGGTTTCTAAATAATACCTTTTTTGTCATAATATTGTAAAATGGTTTTGTTTTTAACCTTGTGGAAACCATTACTTATATTTTATCGCTTAGGTTTAGCGCTGTTTGTTTGAAGCAGCTTTCATTTCGAGGTTTTGCGGTCTTGTTAACTATACCCCATATAACTGCGACCGTCAGATATAACCGATTGTGTGATCCTATACAAAATTTCCCAACAATTACGTTGGATATGAATGGGTGTCATAACACAGCGTCAAAGACTGACTATATTTTATCATTTCCATCAAGAATGTACCGTTACAATAAACATTTCTTTTTTCACATTGTCCCCGTAAATAAATCCGGTTGTGTGTGTTATTACCGGCGGTCCGGTAACACCGTAATTTGGCCATAAGTCAACTGTTAATCTGATGCAAATTGCCTCTTGGTTCCACACACCGCGAGGTTTGGTCTGCCGATGTCGCTCAGTTTCCGATAGCTGTAAATCAGTTTAAATCAACTGCGGATCTAGATTTGGATTTGAATGTTTGTAAGCTCTGCCATCTTGGATGTACAGTAATTGTTTTAACGTTATACAACCGGTAATCTGCTCAGAGATGTTTTTTTAAAACGTAGCCATTAAGCCTAATAGATATGATGTAAGTTTGTTCATCTATGTTTTAGTTAGTCGTGTTCGTGCGTTCAATGGGCTAACTATCAGTGTGTTATGCATTGTTATGTAAACACATAACGTCTTTATTTATTGTTTATGTATGCCAATATTGGCGGAGAAATCTGTCAATATTAAACTGTTCTGAATAAAATGTCGAATATATGATTTGTTAGCCGATTTTATACGTATTCATGAAGTTTTGGCGTCACTGTGGCATTTTCACTACTTAGTATCTGTATATAGAATAACACAAGTGAAAAGCGAAGTATCGTGACGTCGCATGGACTATGAGCTCGTGGATTGTTGGCATTTTAATTTAATATCCGTTTGTCACGTAAATGATTAAAAAAATTAAACCAGGTAATAAATTGCTATATTTTTTAGATAGTTGGATATTTAAGTCGACACTTGCGAAGATGACAGCAATCCATTAATTGTTCATCACATTTTTTTAATAATGGTGGTTTATAATGGAACTCGTCGAAGTGTGGTAACGCCACGGACCGATCGTGACAATTCTTAAATAGTTAAGACCGCGAAAGGTGCTGCATAATTCCGAACTGTTTAGCGTTTTCATGCTTTCTAAGTAATCGCATAATTTTTGTTGTTTAATTGCCGCACAGTGGCTTGTTACCAGAGTAATACGTTAAGCATTCATATAATTTATTTGCTTTTATAAGTTTTTGTGATAATTTTAGATCGGAGCAGTACCCTATGTGGGTACACACCTACACAATTTGTTACAGCAAACATTTTACGGTGTATTTGGCCATGTTCTTTTCAACTTTTACCTGTAGTTTTTGAGTAGATGCATAATTAAAATTCTTGCTATTAAGCTCAGGCAAAAATTATATAGTTGTATCTTGTATCTTATGTGGGGGCCAGTTAGTGCAGACCGGCGACACTTCGACCCAGTGGGATCTTTTGTGTCGACACTCTCCCAATAACGACTGCCATAGATGTTCATGGCAGCTGGGACCGACGGCTTAACGTGCTCTCCGAGGCACGGAGCAGGCGATAATTGTCAATCAATACGCACATAATTTCGAAAAGTCATATAACTTCCGAAAGTCAGAGGTGCGCGACGTGGGTTTGAACCCTCTGCATTGCAGTCTGTTGGTCTCCCCACGGATCTATCGCTGCTCTAAAATATATAGTTAATAGTAAATCCAATAGCTTTGTATTATAATTGCTTGATTAAATTATATGAAAATTGTGGGTGATTAAAAGATCATTTCATCGAAATCTATAAAATTACAATTCCAAGAACATTGAAGTAAGGATGCCAAACCGAGCATTCTCTCAGTAATTTTATATTCTATCTACATACAGCGATCCTAATGTAAATCGTGAGGTAATGAAACACCAACGAGTTCTCATAACGAGGTTAGTAGATTGAATCTAACTAACAACTAGTTTTCCTACTAATAAAAATATTTGCCCGACACAGATGGGAGTTTACGCGGCCGTAAATTTTATACCAACTATACCGGCCTGCTCGATAATAACCGTCTCTAGGCGGGCAGCTGGAAGCGCTCAACCAATTCCTTGTATTTGCTTTAATAATTTCTGGTTAGAGTTCATTATATTTATTGAAATGTGAACATCAATTTTGTATATAAAATAATAACAAAGGGATAGATTACATTTTTTGTTTGTTTGTAAGGATTTAACTCAATAACTACACAACCGATTTTAAAAATCCTTTATCATTAGAAAGCTATATTATCGCCGAGTAACATAGGCTATATATATTTTCTTTTAAGTACTGATACTAAACCTACTACTACGCGAGCGGCGGCGCAGGCAAAAGTTATATTTAATATTTATCTTATTTTCGCTGAATATTCAGTGCAAATTAGAATAATATTATTTTGCTGAGGTTTTATCTATACCACGAACGAACATTAGGTTCCCAGTATCGCCTAAAATAACGGATAGACTGTTTAGTTTGTCATACATTTTTCATATTAAACAGAATACAGTTCCTTGTCAGATGTAGTTATAGTTAGTTATAACTACATCTGACAAGGAACTGTTTTCTGTTTAATATGAAAAATTTCGTCCCGGGCAATGTGATATAAGGGATACGAATAGTTAACCAAATTGTCCGGACAATACCGAAAGTCAGGTAACCCGACTACGAAAATCGACTACAAAGGTATTGAGACAAAATCGATTTAAGTTTTACTTTATCTGTGTTTACTCTTCATGTTTTCTTTATCTTAACGAATGGCATCGATTAGTTTGTCGGCGTTTTGATAATTGGAAAAATATAAATGTACCTATGGAGTTAACATCTCGTTTCGTCTATGCATACAAACAAGATTCAATTATTCGATTAGTCGATTATTGGTATAGTCATTACTATATTGATTGCTCGTTTACATTTTATAATAGGTATATTTCCATATTATAAATAAAGGAAAGGGTTAAGACAACTAAATTGGAATTCTTTCATATGCGTGTTATTCTTGTCAAATAAAAGCTTAAACAAAGATGCATGAAACATCCACCTATCGTTATATTGAGGTACCATGTCCGATGGAACAAATTTCTTTTCTTGTTTTTTTTATTCTTAAATAATACCACTCTCGCTCTAGTAACACCTGTATCGCGGGGGACTTTACAAATATTCAAACAACGGACACACAACGGAAACACGGAACAACCATTTGTGGATCATAATTTTTATTTGTCCCGTCTGGTTTTCGAATCCACAACACTCGGCGCAGTGGAAGTGGTGAGGCGACCTCTTAAACTACAGTGCAGACTAATGCAGCCTGTATAGCATAGTTCTAGTCTACGTATTGCTAGTAAATAATAATACCAGCCCTGTATTAAACTGTTCCACTGCTGGGCACAGGCCTCTTCTCAGTGTGAGAAGGGTTAGGCCATAGTCCACCATGCTGGCCCAGTGCGGGCTGGCAGACTTCACATATCTTTAAGAACATTATGGAGAACTTTCAGACATGCAGGATTCCTCTTTCTTCACTGTTAAAGCTAGCGATATTTAATTATTTGATATACACATAACTTCGAAAAGTCAGAGATGCGCGCCTTGAGATCGAACTCGAGACCTCTGCATGGCAGTCCAACGGTCTCCCACTAGGCTATCGCTGCTGTATTGCTAGTAAATTTTGCCTAATATGTGAATCGATTTTGGAAAAGATAGAATCGTGCCTTTTAGTTGCAAGAGTCCTCGCTTAAGCAATAAACTGCATAAAATTCCACAACTAAGTACTCTCTTAGACGCAACACGTTCTCTGCTTATCCCCGTGTGTCGTGAGCGCAGATTGCAATTTTCCATCTGTCAAAGTTTTATTTGTGTGTCAGTTTTGACGTCTCGTTGCGTAAAGCCCATACGTCATGTGAGCCGCGCGTCCAATTGAAGGCGCCCACGCAGCTTGTGATGCGTGCGCGCATTATTTTGTTTGTACTGCTACGAGCTTTATGCTAACTTTAACGTGGAGTTTATCTCTATGGCGCCGTGGTTCGAGTTAAGCGCTTAACTGTTTCGGCGCCTGGCTAGTCTACCATCAAGAGGGGTAATTACTGATAATGTACTTAATATTTGGAGTTTGATTTTATGGTGCAAACGTTTAGTACATACCGTATGTTTTCTTTAACTGCCTCCGTGACTGCATCTGTAGTGTATACTGCTACTGCTGTGCGTGAGGTCTTGCATTCGGTTCCTGGGTCGTGCAAAATGCTATTGGGATGTACTGTCAAAAAAGTCTTAAAAGCAGCAGAGACTGGAACTATGCCTGGCAGACAGCAACAGGATCAACTCCTGTTGCGTAGGATTTGAAACTATACTGCTGGCGAAATATGTGTTCAATACTCTTTTGCGAACTTTTTTGGCGTGGGACTATAAATGTAGGTATTCTTTAATTAAAATTAATATCTAATGGAATGTGAAGATTGCATACACATGTGCCTAACCCCTCAAGGATATCTATACTAATATTATAAAGCTGAAGAGTTTGTTTGTTTTTTTGGTTGAACGCGCTAAACTCAGGAATTACTAGTTCGAATTAAAGATATATTTTAGTGTTGGATAGCCTATTTATCGAGGGCCCACCCACGGGGGCGGCGCAGTAACCATAAACGCGGGTGAAACCGCAGGCGCGGGTAATAATATATGCGTGATGCTATGTTTCGTTTATTAAGTTTTTAATTATAAAATGACATTGCATTCCTGATATATTGCATGTTAATAACATATGATGATTGACAAACTCATGGCCGAAATAAATTGTCTTTTCAAAATTCAATCAATATCTAATTCTGTTTAATGATACTATGTATGAATAATTACAATTAATTAATTATCTGTGTAATAGTGAAGGAATGAATGGTATGGCAATTTTCCAAAGTTTTTAAGGTGTGTAATTATCAATCACTACTGATTTGAATTTACAGAGATTAATTGTGTTCACCAGGTCAAAAATAAAGATAGATAATACAGCAGCGATAGCTCAGTGGGGAGACCAACAGACTGCAATGCAGAGGGTCTCGAGTTCGAACCCACGTCGCGCACCTCTGACTTTCGGAAGTTATATGACCTTTCGAAATTATTGTGCGTATTGATTGACAATTATCGCCTGCTCCGTGCCTCGGAAAGCACGTTAAGCCGTCGGTCCCGGCTGCCATGAACATCTAAGGCAGTCGTTATTGGGAAGTCAGTGCTCTCTAGTATTCTGACACTGGTCTAGCCTTAGGGTTTCGTTAGCCTTCGGGTTGCGGAGGTCAGGTGGCAGCCGCTCCGTGTAAAAACTGATATCCAGTCAAATCCGGTTAGACTAGAAAAGCCGACCCCAAGTGACTTGGGAATAATAAAGGCTAGGGAGAAGAAGAATATCTTTACTCTTACATTATGCACGGATGGCGTAGTGACTTAAGTGGACGCTGCCAGGTTTAAGTGTTGTAGGTTCGATTACACGGGACAAAAATTTGTGTTATTCTCAAATAAATCCTACTTTCGAGTCTGGGAGTTGTGTATGGTCTAAGTAATGTTCCCCGCAACACATTAATTACTTCTACGATGTTGACTTTAAAAGGAAAATATAATTAGAACAAAAAACAAAATGGACAGAAATACTACTACTTACTACCCTCGTAATAGCTATCAGTGAATCATACAATATATAACACTTGCGAAGATCAAACCGACTACACTCAGCGTATTTACAGTAGAAAGAAAACCAACCAACACGCATTCCAATACAACCAGTATTAGTGAACCAGTTATGTATATTCGGTCCGTTCCCGAGCATGACACTTCTGTTCTACACGAGCATCAGTCAAGTGCCAAAAATAATTAAGTGATTATAGCCGGTCACTTACATGTACTTACCAGTCATTAAGGTCAGGGTACCGGGCTCACAAATGCTTGATCGATGGCCCGGCGTAACGGACCGCGTCCGGTGCGCAGGCGCATTGTTCGTAGGGCTGCCACCTTTGAAATATACGACCGATTAAGAAAATGTAATAATATATACGGCAATAATAAAGGGATTGCTGTAGGCTGTGGATGCTCGCAACAGTAAGGGTACTGCATTGCCATAGCAAGAAAAATAATTATGAGGTCTTTAATAAAAAGAAAATCTTGAAAGAACGATCGCTCTTCCTCCTTTCTTCAGTCAATCTGTATTTATATTTTTTCTTAAATGCTATCATATTTTCCTCTTCTAGTAACATTCGTAAGTGTTCTTTCTTATTATGTGGCACTTACACGACGCGTCTGCCTGACCTTTTAAGGAAAAATGGAGCACAAATATTTTACACAAAATCTATCTAAAAAATATCCAATACTTATATATAGATATGTTTCTGACATCGTACGTTTACACAAAATGTGAATCACGACCAATGACACTTGATTTCTCACTTATCCATTTTCACCTCGACATTACTTCACATTAAAAGGTACTTTATTTGTCATATTCGTGTAATATAATATTACCTTCGAGATATATGAGTAAAAACTTGTAGCGGTACCATGTTTATATGGATCATAAATGTATCATCCGAAACACAGGACAGGATAGTGGTTTGGCTGCAGGAAGAAAATTCTATACTATTGGTTTTATATCAAAATTTAGGGTATATGTACATAAATTAAGATAAATATGTAAATTTATTAAAGAGAATAAAATAAACAATAATTGAATGTACGCTTACTGTAATCCATCTAATAGTTAGTAAGTATATTATGTAACACCAACATTCTATGGCGCGCTGCCGACGCGCGACGGTACAAAAAGGGAGTCGCTATATTGCCAACGAAAAAAAACCTGGTGACGACTGTTGAAAGCGCAGCCCCTTTTAAATCTCTGACAAGAACATAATATAAAGTTATAAATATGCTATCTTCTGTAAGGTCGCTGCTAACGTCGGGCCACATAAGGTTTAAGAACAGATTCTGCTGTGTTTCACCGTTTTTAAATCACATCACATGCACGCGTGGTAGTAACAAATATCAGGGAGATATGAAAGACGTGCACTTCAATCGACCATGCACCCTTCGTAGTAATAATACTGCAGGTGCAGCAACATTAACTTGATAACCTTTTAAGTTTTATCGATACTGTTAGTTCGTGTGTGCGCGATCGAACTTTGACGACTAGCCATATAAACGTGGTAAATGTAAGCAATAAAATAAGTAATGATTTTATTAATGTGGCCATTGCAGTGCAGCCTGCCATTAAAGTCCGAGAATGAGACAGCGGTTTCATAATTATTTTTGTCATTCAATATGGCGTTATGGCGTGAAATTATAAATTGCTTTTTATGTTTGTATGTTTATATTTCAAGTAATGTATATAGGTGTTGTAATAAATACTCCGGTTTTCGTATTAAACTCAAAGCACGATGTAAGTTGTATTATAATAAAGTGATTAAGTTCTTATACTACTATGGATATTATTGTGGCTTGCCTGGCGTAGTGGTTTAGTTAGATAGTTAAGATTTCCTTGTAAGTAATATATCTAACAGCTCAGATAATTGTTCCTTGTCGGAGTACAGCAAATTTAGACTTTCAAATCACAGTGACATTGGCCGTTCGCAGCTTTGTAATATATTACTTTGATTATCTATTAACTGTATAATTATAAATACTCTCATATAAAAACAAAAATAAAATTAATTAATTTAAAAATTTTGTAAACTTCTTTACTTTCTAATGCGAGGGTAGCTATAACAATAAATCGGCTGACTGTGTCCGTTACAACAATTTTTGAAACGTTCTAGATTTAAAATCGACATCTATTTTCAAACGATGTAGGTAGGAGTTTTATTTTCTACTTACTGTAGGTTCTACCATTTATATATAACTACCTATAGATAATTGACATTGCGAGTATAGAAGCAACGAATGTACACAATATAACATTGATGTAGGTACTTACGCTTATGTAATAGTGAACACAGGTGGTTAATTTAATGACACACAAGTTCACTGCGAATACATTATCAAAAGTAAACATGTGGTATGTACATATAGGATTTTACCTAGGTCACAGATATTGCGCGGATTGAGGCCTGTGCGACTACTAAATAATTACTTGCTATAAAACCTACTTAATACTTGCATCAACTTCATTATATATGTGTATGTTTATCCATTGTCTAGTACCCATAGTACAAGCTCTGCTTAGTTTGGGCTAGATGGTGTTGTGTGTATGTGGTAGAATATTATTATTATTATGGGGATTTGAAGCCTAACCTCGATGGTCTGTGATATGTTGATGATGGGATTGCTCTTAAAGATTATAATATGATTTTTTGAAAGTCATCAGAGACTTTTTAACTATGCCTAGTTTAAGACAAGGTTCGTGTGCTATACTATAGGATCTAAACTTAAAATTGTGACTTCAATATTATCTTTACCAAATTTTTGGAGCACCTCAGGCAATACATTTTCTATCTAATGGGGAATGTTAAGTTGAAAACTTTCATACTTTTCTGCCATTTATTCTGTATTCGAAACATCAAAATGGATGATATCTTACCTAGCACATATACTTTAAACATCTTCTAGTAGGCACACGTTTTGGTACCTTTATTTTAAAATGCCTTCCAAAGTCTTGGCTTCCTTAAGATGATAACCAAACAAGATGAGCTTATTTCATTCCAAAGCATATATACATTGTAAGAATACACCACAACAAATTTATGGAAGCATAACCGTCAATTCAACCTCACATTTTCCTAGTCCTCTCGAAGAGGCTCCATGTCTCCGACCTCTCGACATGCTCGCACATACATTGGCAGAGTTCGCACCTCTGAAGGGCCCTCGCCATTGTGGAAGCGAGAATGAGTGCGGAATCTGCGTGCACAGGCTTTTGTCCTTTGTGAAGTGAGGCTCTACTTGTATTCATCTTTATGTCGAGGAGACTGTTACGTAATTGTATCCTGTTGTGTAGAAGCAGAGGGACTGAAGTGACTGTTTGTTCAGGCAAAGTAATCATGTGGTTTAGTTGGGTGATGGTGCGTCGATGGTTTTGAGTTCCAGTTGTAAATCGAAAATGCAATCATTCGAAGTGACACAGTTCAAGTTTATTTATATACATACATGCATAGATTCACGCCTGTTTCCCAGAGGGGTAGGCAGTGACTATGGATTTCCATTTGCTACGATCCTGACGCACTTCTCTGGCTTCATTCGCTTTCATCACATTCCTCATACACGCCCGTCGGTTCAAGGTGCTCTTAACCTGGCCTTTGTCCAGAACCTTTATTTATTTATATATTTATGGGAAATTGTACTAAATAGTTAGGAAGGTATCTATTTTCCCTGAGGTTTGTGGCAGAAATAAATGCTTCAAAATGTATTATTAGATAACATTATTATTTCGGAGTGACTTGAACTTAGGCAATGTCACAGTACTCGCGCAACTCTAAAACTTTTTACGTCATAAGCTCTTTTATTAATCCATTATTCAAATCATGTAATAATGACAAGGCGCGTATTGTGAGGAGATTCCTCTCTCTGGGGCCCTAACCACCGGCAGCTTGGACCCTGTTCCCGATGTCGGTGGGTCATTTCAGTTTTTATATTTTTATATATGTATGTTTTTATATTTATATTTAAAAATGTAATAATTAGAAACAAATAGTTATAAAGAGAATAATAATATAATAAAATTTATTTTTCTTAACTTGGCACAAAAATACAATAAAAATACAATAATATCGCATAATTATTATCGTCTGTACTAGTTAAACACTAAAATAAAACTAATACAAAAATTTCTTGCATTCACGTCGCACTCCGCTGCCATCACCCTCTAATTAAACAGCGTAACTTTAACATATCATGCCCGTCGACTTTGTGAAAGATCACATTCTTAAACACTTGATTACAGACATTGTTCATACAAACAAAACAAATAAAAAATATTTTCTCTAACCTCTGTACAATTTGCACAAGTTCTTCAAAATCAACAGATAACACTTTATATGTAAATATTGCATTACGTGCATATTCATAATAATTATTGTCTTTGTATGTGAATGACAGAGAGTTCATGTCCTTCTAATTAATATTATATATAAAATAATAATAATAATATTCTATCACATGCACACAACACCATGTAGCCCAAACTAAGCAGAGCTTGTACTATGAGTACTATACAATGGATAAACATACATACATACTTTTTTTTAAAACATAAATATTATACATAGAAACACTCAAACCAAGACAAACATCCATGTTCATGCACACAAATGTTTGACTTGTGAGGGAATCGAACCCGCGACCTCAGGCGTGGCAGTCGGTTACACTAACCACTACGCCACCGAGGCTTAAGTTGTTGATACATAGTTTCACGCTAAAGGGCATATAAAGATGGCTTACACCCACACTTAGCCAACTATCCTTGCCGACATACTTTTTGCCGTCCAAGACTTCGTACTCCTGACAGAGATTTTGCCAATAAAAATCCTAATAGCACTGCGTGACCGGGCACCGAACATGACACCTCATGCACAGCAGTCGCAAACATTAATGCTGCGCCACGGAGCCAGCGTATGTTAATAAATAAACAATACTAATATATACGCTCCATTGTGCTCGTAGAACATCTGTGGTTTCTATATCTGCATGTAAGATGCATGCCAATATAATATACAACACATGCTTGTCACGAGTATAGGTTCTTGTTGGTCCTTTGTTTCAATTTGTAAAAGATTAGTCTGAAAAATGAAGGCTCAAAATAATTTGAAACTGTATCAATTAAACTGCACTCACACTTTACTGCTCTAAATTTGAAAAAACGAATTTGGAATTCCAATCTTAAAAATGGCAGAACCACAGACAATCGAACAAAGGTTTTAAACATCTCTCGAAACTGTGGGAAAAAACATAAATCACAGAGTCCCGTTGTTCCCCAAAACGTCGAGTCGTGCGTTTACGCCGGCCAAATTGGTCATTGTCATAGTCCGTTGATTGATTTGTGCAATGGCGGCGGAAAATCACGGAATTGGCCGAGAGGCGCCGAAGTCCTGTTATGTTAAACCGTGGGACGGCTGTGCGGGCCACCGGCTGATGTGTGAAGTAATACCCATCTGTGTAGCAGCAAAAATTTAACTTAAAGTTAGCGTGTATGTTTACGTCAATCAGTACGTGTTTTGTGTTTTTTTGTAAGTGAGATCCTTTCGAGTTTGTATGCTGTGGTTGTTGTATTTTTTTACCACTGTGGCGGTATAAGTATGTGGATTGCATGATGGTAAGCAGTCAATTTGCTGATGCTTAATACATTCGTAGATTTATGCATGTACCCATGTCCACACGAGGTAGACAGAGTTGTATTACATGCACACCTTTTCATGTCACAAAGTGTAAGTGTATGCGTCCTCATGCCATACAACTGTCTATTACAAATGGCTACCTACTGATAAATATTATTTCAAACCTCAAATGCTTCTTACATAATATTATTAACTTTTCTTTATTTTAGAATTTAGTTTTATATGGACAGTGACATTATGGCATAATGACTGCAACACCTGGTACATAAATGAGTTGCAAAATACTGAAATTATAAGTTGATGGCGATTTAAAAGAGTGGCCTTGAGTTTCTTGCAGGTATCTTCTCATAGGCTCAACCTTTTGCCTGAACCTTGCAACTAACATAAATGTAAATTCAGTAAATGTAACAAACTCACTAACCCCTGTGACGTTCATAAGTGTTACTTCGTGACCTAAGTGAATAAATGTTTTTTTTTATTTTGATACCCATTCTACACTAGCAGGCAGGCCTGTTGCCGTCTATAGGGCGTATTTCTAGGCTACTAGGAATTACTTACCTAACGGAAGACGTAATAATACTCTAGTCCGAAATGTCCGAATCGATAATGGCACGTTAACATAATCATAGAATCAACCAACAATTTCCAGCATAACGTATCGATCTAGTTCAAACCAGAATGTGTATACATCTGTTTCGTGAACTTATCTAATAAAACAGGTACTACCTTACTTCTCCTAAAATTGTTTGTCCGAAAATCATTATCCATAACACGTATGCTATAAACTTGAGTAAGCATAATGTTCAAAAATTCGTAATTTTGTTTTACATAATTATCTTTTCTTCTATTAATATTCTGTCATAATATCAAAGACTATAATAATTGAATCTCCTAATTTTGTGTGAAATAAAGTCATATGTCCTAAGTATTGTATTATATAAAGTGTATTATTCCGAATTTATAATAAAAATATAAGAAACAAAAAAAAATTGCTATAATTAGGTTGTAGTGTCAGAAACGAATCGCTGTGAATCCGACTCCACGCAGTCTTGTCTGCCCTTCCCCTAGAGTGTAATTTAGAATCGCGTAGGCGCGTAGGGGCGAGGCGGCCCGCGGGCTGAGGAGCAGGAGACTGCGAGCGAGCCGCCGCGGCTGAGGCAGCAAGACGAAGCTGTGGGGGTGAGCGAAAGCCGATTAGCACGCGTGGGACCGCCGGAGACCAGCAGCGCCGCGCCGGAGCCGTGACAAAAGCCAAGCTTTGTAATACAGTTTTAAAAACATTATTAGGATAAATAAACATTAAATAATTAGAATTTAGGAGAGGAAGTCTTTTGTATAGGTATTATAGATTATAATATTTATGTAAAACTAGGGCATATTGTATTTAGGGATTTCAACTTTATAGCATGTGACATTATTTGACATAAAGTTCGGGCCAGTTATCATTCGGACAAAAAAAAATATGGCACTTTAGATTATGGATAAAAAAGTTACGTAACACAATACAGAACCAATAAAACAACTATGGCACTTCAGTCGATATGACAATATGTCGATATGACAGAACATTTCCACAATGTAAATCGCCTCGCTGACGGAACCTATTACGTTCTATTGGACAAAGCAACACACACACACATTCAAATACACGCGCATACATACTGGCACACATGCACACATATTACTTGTGAAAAGGCACACAATGGTCGTGTCACGTGGTCACAGGTATGCGGAAACTAGAAAACTAAACACCGCCGTAGAGTTTCGCGGAGTTTGGTTACTATTCGTCGCTTTGCATGTAGTTTTCGCACCGCACCGTTAGTCTTGCGGGTAAAGCAATTCTGAGGTGGTTTGGAAAAGTAGTACTTTACGAATGTATAAACAACGGGTACGAAGAACAATCGTTAGTGGAAAGTATACATTTTAGTCCCGTCGGGGAATGAAATCCAGAGCGCAGCGGCTGTGGCGAGATGGTCACTTAAACCTCTGCATTTTTATACCACATCTAAAATCTCCCTTTATAAACATTCGAATACCACACTAAGTGTCACAATTCTATATGTTTAATTAATAATCACAATAATTCAAATTAAATCAATACGTGAAGCAAAAACTTTGTACCCCTTTTTACGAAAATTGCGTGGACGGAGGAGTATGAAATTTAGCACAGTTAAAGTTTATATGGAGAAGGAGGGACGAATCTTAATATTTTTATAAAATATGCATTGAAAATACATTAAATTAATGAAAATCACTACACGCACACAACTATGCATTTGACACACGCAGTCGAATCGCGAACGTAGTATTTCGACATTGTTCGTCTGACGTCGTACAATTCTTTGTAACTATGGTTACCTATACCTTATTTATATGTAATAGAGAAAAACAGAAAACAAAGTAGCAAGCTTAGGAATTTCGGTCGAATTTTGACCACTAGGCGACCGCTAGTATAAATAATAAAACATCATTCCAGGATAACAACATGTCTAGAAACATAGGGTTGTCACAGTCAACATTCTATCAACCAATTAAATTTCATCATCGTATGTCTCAATTAGCTTACATGAAAATAAAAAGCGCCGTTTATAAATATTATAGTAGTGTACAATACAGATAGATGTCTTAATTAAGGCATCGTTAGCGGTGCTGCCATACGAAGTGCGTTTACTTGGACTGCATTCCTGCCAAGCCTGTCCCAGCCGTCGTTTCTGTAAAACTTTTGTAAGGACTCCTCATGTATTATTTTGAATATCTTTCTTTTGACCAGCAGTGTATCTTAAACAAGTCTTGAGTGCTCTTTATGGTGCTAATATTATAAATATGTGGGTATTATTCATATTATCTTATAAGAAAAGACTGTAAAAATATTTCACAAGGATGAATAATAATGAGTCTTTGAAATATAATTATTGATGTAAAAGAAATGCCGATAGCAAATGTTTAAGAAAATGTGCTTGCCAAAAAGAAATATTATTAAACACCAGTTGTTGAAAGTCAGTCTTTTCAGCAAGCTTCGTATTACTCCCTAAATTGCTAAACAGACCATCATTAATTTGCTCATAAACCGTTTAATTCGCTTGTCCATTTTTCTTTGGAAACAATTACCATCAGTCCTGTGAATCTGTAAAAAAATATCAACATTCGAGATTGAGCGCCAGAGCTCACGCTAACCTCATATTTACGAATTTCACTCGCCAATTACAAACGCACGACGTAGTCACGTTTAAAACACACTTAGTGTACTTATGACATATTGTGTCACTTAGTTTCTGTCTTGTATTTATGATTTCCTCATAAATTATTTTCTTCGTATGAAATTTTGGATACTGTTATATAATATGGTAGAAGTTTTAGTTTACTTGCCGATTATGATTGTTTTTACTTTGGCTGCTGCTTCAATGAAGCATAATGCACAACCCTTGAGACAACTAAAAACATTTTGATTACAAGCCTGTATCCGAAGGCTTCAGAGATATGGCTTCATAAATGTACCGTAATACTGCTATTCTCGTGAACTGTGGTTCTTGACACCATGCAAGCCAAACCTACTCCGACAGATAGAGTATGCACTTTTCTTAAATTTACTTATGTTTTATATCCAGTATTCCCTCGGTAATTTCCGTAATAAAGTGTTCTTACGTATATGCATAAACCGTTTAGAGGAACAAAGCCATTATTTACCATAATCTTATATGTAAAAGGCTGGCACTTTTTGAAAAATATCAAGATGCGTAGCGAAGCTTATACTCAAAAGGTATCCGTTTTGTCACTCGTGCCCCGCAGACTCGACAGGTTAATTCCATCGCTATAAAAACTTGAGCTATTATCGATCAATCAGTGTTGGATAAATTCAAATTGTTTAATAATACTCAGCCGTTTAAGTTACAATATTGCCTACAGATGCAGAATGCCAAGGACGTACTTGTCAGCACCTGCATTTTTTACTATTATAAATAACTTTACTATTATAAACTTCATTCGTGGTTCGACAGAAACGATAATAAAAAATAATTAAATGCTAAATTGTATTGACAACCCTGACCGATTAGTGGTTTAATAGGCAATGAATATGATTATTATTAATATTTAATGTTTTTAATGTCTTTAATAATATTTTTTTGGATCGAGTTATTAGTGCAGTGCGAGAAAACTGTTTTTTATTACTCAGCCTGTCTTGTGTCCTCTATTCACGAGAGGCGGTAGGAACCGTGGCCTATTAATTTAACTATAAAAATTACTGTTAAAACTTAATTTTAGCTATTTGCCCCCTAAGCATAAAAATCTATCAAAATTACCTTTAGTATATGTTAAGAGTAAGACAGGTCTCTCTTAATAATATTTAAGTAAAAGTCAGAGCTTTTTGACCTTTAGATCACAAAGCCCTGACTTTTGTGGAGCAGATTGGGAGAGGTTCATCCGTGGACTATGTAAGCCTGATTGATTGATCGCTTGATGATACATAAGAATCCATCTCTGAATCCATTATGATAAGCGTAAGTGCAAGCACGACTTTCATTCGTTAAGATCGTTTTGCAGGTCAGGAATATATTTTTGTTGGCGCTTTATTTTTGGTTTACTCTTCGCTATTACTAGTGCGATAAGTATTGTGTGACGCTTATCTTTCAGAAAAATAATTAATTAATTTAATTTTAGGGTACACCATTTTCTGAATCCGAATAATATACAGCTATTAAGTTGTTATTGTTACAAAGAACAATAAGAAAGCGGTCTTTTCAAAATTGTTGTATTGCTTTCTTCGAGATAATCCGTGAGGGTACTTTAATATATTCAAAAACGCGTTATTCACGCGCTCCATGCGACGGACGGTTGTACCAACATTGGTGACCGAATCCCGCTGCGTCTGCGCATGTATAATTGCTTGTATGTCACTTTAATGCCGGTTTTAACTCGTAATGGTTGCGCTAAAACGCATAAGAATGTTGACTTTATTTTTCTCTTCTTTTTTTGCTCTGTACCAATACTATTGGTTATTATTATGATGGTACCGCAAAAAATATAATCCAATATTTGTATTAAGAGCGAACGTTTGCTAGGTGACTATTTCTGCAAGTGTGTATGAAGCTATCATTGTAATAATAATTCTAATGACTCGTTCCAGACAGGTCATTAGGAAATCTTAAAGAAAACTGTTGGAACTTAACGAAAATATCCTTCAGATTTCAGAGGTGTGTAGTGGTTTCCTACACTGAAATATTCTATTAAACACCTTCGGTTTGTTAATTGCACCGACTGAAGTAAAAAAGAAGCCACATTAATCTATTCTTCATTGTTATTATTAAAAGACCACTTTGGTTCTAGTTATTTTCCTATACCCA
Source organism: Catocala fraxini (assembly GCA_930367265.1). NCBI lineage: Eukaryota > Metazoa > Arthropoda > Insecta > Lepidoptera > Erebidae > Catocala > Catocala fraxini. Next base: position 1,724,324 of record OV884032.1, read on the forward strand.
CAAATATTCACAAAACGGCCATTGCACAACGCTGAAATTTGGAACAACTATCGCGCATGAATTTTAACTACACTAATACTGACGTGATGTCCATTTAATCACAGCAGCATCCACATCGATATCTATCTTATCACTTGTCATCGAGACAAATTACGAACATCCCAAGGATCCTCGAACATCCTTTGGCACAGATAACTAATGCCAGGTACAAGGGAATCCATCAGGGAGATAAGCGGCTCCTTTGTTCGTATGTCTTCTTAGTTTTTAAACTGAGGCTGGAGACAAAATATTATCATAAGCAAGTCACCGCATGACAAATATTCCGCTGAGTGTCACGTGCGCTATCTGCGGATTGAGATACGCGCCGCTGTGAGTGCTCCAAGTTACGAGAATCAGCGAGAACCCAACTATATATATTTTTTGGTTATAGCTCCGGAATTAAAGTCCCTGTTAAGTGTGCAATGCCCACACACTGTCACATAAAAAGAGTATTGTACAATTGACGTCAACTCCTAACTCTAGCATTTAATTTAGCTAAAAGAAGAGAGAAGGAGAAGTTATAAAGAATCACTCGTAATTAATTATATTAGAAAGCTTTCTGGAGCTCATTCGTGACCAAGCCAGCGCAAGTGGACTGTTAAGTCGCGTTTCAAAACCACTATTCGACGACAAAAATGACTGCAGAAGACTTCTAAATCCTTGCTCAAAAGCAACCGAAACTTTGGAGAAGGTGTAATTTTCGCGGTAATAAGCCGCGGTTTAATATAGTTACATTTTAATGAATTCCGCAGTGGTAATTTCGTCATGCATTATATAATTGCAACAACAAAATAATATTAAATTTAAAATACCTGTCAAGTATAAATATTTTGACAATACTAGTGCAAAAACATGTAGCTTACGCTCGTCGTATATCACTCAAACCCGTCCCTCGCCTGATATATGCGCTTGCGCCGCCTTACAACCCCCCTTTTTTGTGAACCATGTAGGTGGGAACCTTTTTATTATGTTACCATTGGTAAAAGTCCTTCGGTTACGGTGGGACGCCCGAGGCAACCCATTGTCTCATTTGCTTTATTTATCCGTTTTCCATCGCTTGTAATTTAAAAGTCGAGTGGGTTTTTTGTGCGTCTGTCTATCTGTCTGTAATTAACACAAAGGTAGGGGACGCGCGGATTGAAAGTGGTGTAGTTTTGGACTCGAAACATTTTTTGCATCAAATTGCTTTGTGTGTTGAACCTTTGTTTTATACTTATGTGGAGCGGGGTGGCGGGCAAGCCATTTGAGCGCGGTTCGATACTTAGATGGGTGATTGTATACAATAATCCCATCAGGCTGTAGGTGGGTGCGAGTGCCTAAAAGTGCGTCGCAAGAATAATTTACGATGTTATTTTTTTTGTATAGTATAGTTGTTCAGTGTCTGGATATTCAGGATTTCTAAATATTGTGTCCGTTGTATCATTATCTAAAAATATTTTAAAGGTACTACCGGATATTACATCCCGTGCAGCGCCTTGATTTTTTATATAAAATAAAAACTGGAGACTAAGAATTGCCTGCTTACGAATTGGATTTTCGTTTTAAGAAGATTTCTAATAATTTGTTTCACCAAGCTAATGCTTGTATTAAGTTTGGGTTCACAGCACACGATCACTCAAATCTGATGCCTTATCTACTGCGCTACCACTGCTTTAAACATAGTCATATTGGTGCATTATTATTATACCTACTTTATGGTGGTAAACTCGGGCGTCTTATGAATAATTATTCTTGAGTTCTCAATGCTGGTACGGACAACCCAACAGACTTTCGCATTAATATTAGTAAGAACACTTTACCGGTACTTTATTTATGGAGTCAGTCAATAACGTCGGTACGTTATTATTTATTATACGATTATAAATCGATTTCAATCGTTTAACCGAACTTATCGAACTTTCTCTCGGTTCGCGGCTCTCGGACAATATTTATGTAAGCATTACTTCTGTTCGATGCTCAGTTTTAGTACACGTGTTGCTGTTGTAATTGTTTGGGTGCACGGTAGTGCATACGCCAAGTTATAGGTCAATAGTCAATGTACTGCGGAGGATTGGCACTTAGTTAAAATAAGTGGGAACAATTAATACGCATTGCAATCTTGTTAAAATATCCAAGTCGTTTGACCTCGGAGTATCGAAAATTTTGTGTTAGTAATCTTTTTCTACATTCTTTGGGCAGAGAATTCGGCGAAGCGTTTTTGGTTTTATCGACTGAACCATATAATGTAAAAAAATCTTTCCAAATCTGTCTAACATAAACTTACTCATGAGTAACTATATAAACATGTTTCTAATATAACTACTAGTGTTATTAACAATATTCTCTTTTTTGCAGGTATGCATCAGCAAAAATGGCACCTGGTTACACACCTCAATAAACAACTAACTAATAAGTATACAATAGTTTAAAATCTATAGAAATATTTATAGTTATTTTCTATAATAACTATTATAAATGCGGCTTTAAAGATCACTTACATTTAAGAAAATACCAAACTTAATAAATTTTTTGGATGCAATTTTGGCTGTACTCTACCATACCCATTATCGATTTAAATTCAATATCAATTATTTTTCAATTGAAGACGCAGTTGGAGGTATAATGGTCTCCATAAATCTCTTAAATAATTTCTTTGTAATTATTTACAAATATTTACGTAAGCAAGTGCACCGGGCCAAGCCAGTGCAGCATATGAGGATCGTTTTACTTGCATGTACCTTTAAACATTAAGTCTATTACAAATATTATATTTATGACTGCCAATAAAGCGGCAAATAAATATACAGGCTGACTTAAATGGATGTTTGCAAAATTGCGGACAACACTAGCTCGTTGTCGAACACCGAAAGAAAAAAGAACGTAGCTTCAAAGACCGTCGGCCTCCTCATTACGACACGACACTCCTCAGTAAGCTTTTAGAAAGCCTTCAAATAGCAAAGCACGAGGTTGTTTGATATCCCACTCAATAAGCCTCGGTTTCGCCTGGGCAATGCTTTCAAACCTGGAGCAGGAGACTTACTTACACTCTACAGAAGATCCATATTTTATAGTGTAGTATCTTCTCTAGTCAGGCCACTCCTGGTTCACTCGATTCCAGTGACCTATCGACACATTGCTATAATACTTCATACAAAACAAAACTCCGGTATGAGGATAAAATAATACCAACTATAAGCTTGCCTTTACGATCCGAAGAAAATAGGTTCCGTACGGGATCCGCCATTTCGCCGGCAACCGGCCGGATCCGTTAATACTCCGTAATAAATTGTGTAGTACTAAAAATTTATGGAAAATCATAATCTTCCTACATGTCGCCATATATCACGGAAGCGATATGAGGTCTGTAGTGTCAAAGTGTGCCGACGAACGTTTCTGAATGAATGTGAAGGAATAAATCTAATGAGCCAAGTAGGTGATATATGACCGTTAGAGTTTCCAGGATAAATAATAGATTGCGGGTAAATAATGAATCAGATTTTCTCATTACTGGGATCTGTGACGTGATAGGAATTTTAATAGGTACTTTAAATTCATGTACTTATGTATCTATTAAAATTATGAAGAGAAAAGATTTTTTGTTTGTAATGAACAAACTCAAAAGCTTTGTCTTCTTCTCCCTTAGCCTTTATTATTCCCAAGTCACTTGGGATCAGCTTTTCTGGTCTAACCGGATTTGACTGGATATCAGTTTTGACACGGAGCGGCTGCCACCTGACCTCCGCAATCCGAAGGCTAACGATACCCTAAGGCTAAACCAGTGTCAGGATATTAGAGAGTACTGACTTTCCCAATGACGACTGCCATAGATGTTCATAGCAGCCGGGACCAACGGCTTAACGTGCTCTCTGAGGCACGGAGCAGGCGATAATTGTCAATCAACTCAAAAGCTTTGTAATAGACTGGTTTTTTTTAATGTTTTGGTCATTAGAAGGCTATTTAATCCGGAAGAAACATAGGCTCTACGCACCATGAGAGAGGCGCAGTAATCATAAACGTGGATGAAACCGCGAGGGACAGTGAACTCTAAAACGGAAGATACGGTTAAAAAAATATTGCCTGGATGGAACCTGGATAAACAGCTGCCTTTACAGAACATACAGGTTATTTCACCGATGCATAAATAATCCTATTATTGGCAGGCATCCATCGAGACAGTTTACAAAGTGATCTATGTTAATATTATAAGGGTTAGATTTTATGTTTGTTTGTAACTCAAAAACGACTGAACCGATTCTAAAAAATATTTCACCAATTGAAAGCTATATTATCAGCGAGTAATATAGGCATTATTTTATTTAAAAAATAAGTAATATTATTAGCATAACGTGACCTATTTTATGCAAGCGAAATTGTGAGCAAAAGTTAGAGATGAAATATAACAGCTTATACAGGTGTCCCAAAACATATGAATCAAATTGTAGCGGGCGATTAATTAGATAAGGACCTTTCAAATGTAATAAAAAAAGTAAAAATATTATGGCATTTGGCTAAAATAAGAAATCTAAGTTTAAAAAAGTACGGCTCTTTTAGACTTTTAACTACAGGTGCTTCGTTTATGGCAAATTTTCATTGTTTTCCACTATTAATATTTGTGAAGGATTAATTCGTCAAACTACAAACGATTTTTTTAAAACTGACGTAGTTTTGATATCGCACCATTATTTTTGTGTATGTTTTTTGCACCAAAGAAAATCTTGTACGTTTGACCAACAACACAAAACAGTATTTTTTTTAGCACCTTTGGAAGATCCTCACTTGAGGAATTTCCCGTTACAATTTGATGTGTCTGGGACACCTGTATGTTTTCTATATAACCAATGCAAATTGAGCAGTTTGTGAGGCATTAACATAGGTTCTTGCACATATCGTATTTCCCTCACACTATATATAGTGTTTTCCTGTTGTTTATATTATTACAGGTCATTTTAATTAAATGCACAATATTTGTTGTTCATCGTTAATTAGAATTAATGTAAATTGTGATATGTCTAATTGGTCTCACGTTTTTAATATCGTTTGTTGTTCATACTTCGATTATAGGACGTTAGGTGTATGTTATTGTATTATTTTATACAAATTCAAATAATAATAATAATAATAATAATAATATTCTACAACATACACACAACACCATCTAACCCAAACTAAGAGCTTGTACTATGGGTACTAGACAATGGATAAGTACTTTATTTTTGTAAATACATACATATTATACATAGAAACATCCAGACCAAGACATCTATAAAACCTTAGTGCTTGACAATTGATGTATCCTAATTCTAATATATTTTACTAATGCGAATGTGAGTTTGTTTGTTTGTTACGCTTTCACGCCTTAACTACTCGAGCAATCGTCATGATATTTGGCATACACGTTGTCAGGGGAACAGAAAAGGATATAAACTACTTTTCATCCAGAAAATAGTACTGACTGTTACTAACCTAACCTATATTTAAGCGAGCAAACCCGCGGGCGGAATCTAATAGTCAATTAAACCTTAGTCTTTGACATTTGACAGTCGGCCTCGATGGCGTAGTGGTTAGTGTAACCGACTGCCACGCCTGAGGTCGCGGGTTCAATTCCCGCACAAGTCAAACATTTGTGTGCATGAACATGGATGTCTGACTCTGTTAGAAGAAACTGTTTTACCAAAAGAAATATCAGTGCCTTCCTTTTGGTAAAACAGTTTGCAATCGGCGTTATCCTGAAGTTTAGTTTCTGCTTTTCTCGAGCGAACAATTGAGCTCACAAGTCCAAAAAGAAAATACAGTTAAAGATCCTATGGCGAATTGTGGTCATTATACGACTCTTCACCTTCCTATATACAGTCACTTTGTAACACGTCTAGCAGTTCTTACGTACAGAGCACGCTGTTGCAACGTGTGTTTGTTTTCCTCCAAAGGCCGTGACAAATACCAGACAACCGCCATGATACAATCCTAAAGCAAACACAGAATTATCTCACCACTGAGACGGTAACCAATCGTATATATATCGGTATGTAGTCCGCTTTCAATTACAAAACACGACAACAAAATATTTGTAACAAAAAAAAAGTTACACCAAAACTATTTTACTAAAGTTCCAAATTGTTATGTGCGAGCACGTACGGTTTTCGTCACAGCGCATCCAAATTGGGTTTATCGCGACATCGCATGCGCGCGCGCAACGGCAATGAACTTGCGCCGCTGCGCAGTCGCAACTTTGTGCGTGATACGTTACCGCTCGCGCCTTTTAATGTTACCGCTGTTTATGTAACATTAATTAACTGATAATTTGATTTATATGTATACTTATTCATTATTGTTAGTTATTACTACTTGATTTATTTATTTTCATTACTTTTACATTATCGACAGAATAAAAGGCAATTATGATAATACAAGAAGTCACGGTTCACATGACACAAGCTGTTGCCCGCGGTTTGCTTCATGCTATACGACATGAAAACATAGTTTGTTTTAGTTAGGTCCTGTTAACTAAAATATCTTTAGATAAGGTTCAGTAGTTCTAAATATTAAGCGTATACCTACACCAATTTTAACCTTTTATAATAAATAGTATAAATAGTCAAATAAACGGAGATGGCGGGACGACCGGGACGCATTTGATAGGGACTGGCATATCCACTAACAGAGTGATTTGGAAGTCCAAGGGAGAGGCTTTTGTCCAGCAATGGGGCATATAAAGAAGCTGATGAAAAGAAAAAGAAAAACGACAAACTTATGTTTAACTATAATTATATGCGTGCTATCACATCTGTAATTCTTAAAAGATAAAACAGGGATGCCTGTTTATGCCCTGCATTTCAAAATTAATATACTATTTTAAGACATTAAGATAGAGGTCTGAGCTCCTAGCTCCTAGATCCTAGACCTCTTAGCCTGCCCTTCAAGGTTTAGGAGGGGTAAAGCTAATAACAATTTTCCCAATCCAGGATCTCATCAAACCTTGTTCGTCCATTAACAGGACCGCCTCCAGTCTCAGCAACAAAACTTAAATCATTGCTAATTTATATAAAAAGGTTTTTCCATTTGATAAACTAGGAAGCGATTTTTATATCATGTTTATTAGCCATTGTTTTACACAAAAGAATGAAAAGGTCGGAGTGCAATACGTTTTTACGACTAATATCGAAGTTCAGGTGTGAAGTTTAATGGCAGATCAAATGTTACTTCCCGAAAGAAATTGAATAAAACGTATAATTGATTGTACGGGGAACTTTAAGATTAAATATTAAATTTCTCGTTATGTCAAGGGTGAACTGTATGGATGGCGTAGTGCAGTGGTCGGCAACCTGCGGCTCGCGAGCCGCAATCGTCTCTTTGACTCCTCGGCTGCGGCTCTTCCACAAAATATTTAGTGCAGGCACAGAATATTACTTATTATCTTGCCTTATAACTATGATATCAAATTGAATTTAATATACTGTTAGTTAAACTAAGAATTATTTGACAAAGAAAAGCTCTAGAGGGTACTTTTAATGCTTTTTTTTGGTAATAATGTCCTCTCCTAAAGCAAAGTTTAATTTAAAAAGAATGGCTCTTTGAATAGATTTCACTTGTGGATTGTATATATTTGGCTCTTTTGGATGACAAGGTTGCCGACTACTGGCCTAGTGGCATAAGTTTACGCTTCTGTTGATTGTCGATGCCGAGTTCGACATCTGAACGGGCAAACAGCTAGGGGAATTTTGTTAAAAAAAAAACAGTAAATATATTGCAACTGTGCTAAGTAGATAACTATATTTAAATTTACTACTAGCTTTTGCCCGCAGCTTCGCTCTCGTAAAAGTATTGCGTAAAAGTGTATAAAAAAGGTACCTTCTGTTAATAACATAACCAGGTTATGTTAGTAACAAAAGGTATATTTTTTAAAATATAGCCTATTTTACTCGGTGATAATAAATCTTTTCAATAGTGAAAGAATTTTAAAATCGGTGAAGTAGTTTTGTAGTTTAATCCTTACAAAACAAACAAAACATCTTTTATCTTTATATTATTAGTATAGACGTAAGAGCTAAACTGTCTTGCAAAATATGAGTGTTCCACACCTCTGTCGAACCTCAAAAATGTAAAGCGTAGTGCTGTCATGATATGATGTCAAGGGTAAACATCGGTGACATTCAAATCGAGTGCCGGCGCGTGCATCGATTGCAAATCGATCTAAACATTAGCATGCGTGATCGCGGTGAGAATCGCCAATTGACTGCAAGCATGTCGCAGTAGTTTGAATGGTCACAGCCATTTCTTATACGTAGAATGCACTAAGTTGTCATCCTAGATCAGTGGTCGGCAACCTTGTCGTCCAAAAGAGCCAAATATACCTACACAATCTACAAGTGAAGTATACTTAAAGAGCCATTTCTTTTAACTTAAGCTATTCTTTACGGATATTATTAGAAAAAATTTGGATTAGAAGTACACTCTCGAGCTTGCTTTTGTCAAATAAGTCTTTTTAACTAATAGAAAATAAAATAAAACTTGGTATCATACTTATATGGCAAGATATTAAATAATATTCGGTGCCTGCACTAAATATTTTATAGAAGAGCCGCAGCCGAGGATTCAAAGAGCATGCGGCTCGCGAGCCGCGGGTTGCCGACCACTGTCCTAGATGAAGCAATTATCTTTTTTTATATTATATAAGTGCTGAACAAGTTTACAGCCTCCTACGTGTGTTACATGACCACTGTAGTCTATGACAGAAATAACAAGCAGTTTAAAATCTTATTAAAAAAATGGCCCTAATATAATTGAGAAGGTTGTTGGTCGGAATTTTTTTTGTATCAACAACTAAATAAACATTACCTACGTCGATTTGTAGTGATGTTTTACATAGACATAGTTCATAGGTGACGAGACTTTATGCCGTCGAAATGCACTATGTTGTGGGATTTTCTTAGAACCAGAACAGCGAAACCGTCAGTAAAAGCTAGTCTATATTAATATTATATTAAGGAATGATTTGTATTATTGATTGTAATGAATAAATTCAAAACGATTGGACCTATTTTACAAATTTGAACACCGCTTCTTTATCCAGAAGTAACGTAGGTTATAAAAATTACGGTACATGCCACGGCAGCGGCGCAAAGTCAAAAATCTTTATTTCCATAAAAATGTGTAGACAAATCTTGGATACGTCAATTAACTACTTATTTTCGTGTGGTTAGTGGCCAACCTGTTGTCAAGAGTTGTTCAAGTCGCCCGTAGGCCTCTGACATAGCTTAACGACTATTGTCAATTTAGCAACAACCGGGACCGACGTTTTACGTGCCCTCCGAAACACGGAGACGCTCAGATGAAATACCACTAAGCGGTCATCTATCTATAGACTGACAGCACCCAACGTTGCTTAAACTCGCTAATTATTTACCGATCAGTGAGTGCAACTGGCTATGAGCGCCTCTTTATTATTATTATCAATTAACTAATATTATAGTAATAAAAATAATAATAAAATAAATAAAAGTATAAAAAAATTCAGCATTGAAAAAGCCTGGAGCCCTATTAATCTAAACGTAGCTGAAGCCGCAGGGGAAAATCAGTCTAACATATTTTTCACGGTAACAATTATGCGTGTATACCCTAACACCCCTTAAGCAGAAAAAAATGACTTCTACGCGAGTCAGTCCAGTTTTCTACATTCTAGTTCGTAGACCTAGTTTTTGTTTGCAAAATATTAATCTATTTCAAATAAGATCTCACTAGTTCTTGTCTCGTGAAATGTTGCTTCTGGCTCGCCGCTGTGTAATAACTTACTCGCTTTTTTATTGCGTTTATAAATAAACTTAAAATTGCTTCGCGTTTGACAATTGTATGTTGGTAAACTGTTAATAATAGATTGAGAGTTTAGTTCATGACTTGTGTTGACAGTGAGACTGGTTGGAACAAAATTCAGTATGTTTATTTAAATGAATCATTTTCCTATCTTTTTTACGTCTTTAAGCAAGTGAATATACATCACAACTGGAGATGCAAAAGAAAACTATATTGCCAAAGAATGAGACTGATAAACTCAAATTTAAAATGTAATCTGTTATTATTAAGTAGATAAAAGCTGAAAAAGTCACGATATAAATAATAAAAGTAGTTTAATATCGATGTTTTCCAATAATTCTTATTTATAGTACGACCCTTGCGCACTGGGTTCAAGGTTCAGCAAACGTATGATACCTAAATGTCATCCTGAACTGTGCCCTATCTCTTTTTGATGATATATTTTCAACCGTTATGTTTGAGTTGTCTTATTAATAACCTATCTATCAATTGTTTGTCCTATCAAAGACAGATCATTGTACAAAATTTGAATCTATAATAAGATGTTGGTTTGTAGATGATGGTTACTTATTTTGACCTTAAGACTGAACCTAGAACAATCCACTAGCTTAAGATATAATATTTCAAGCCGACACTAAAAACCGACCATGGTAGTACAATGGTGTTACTTATCAAAAACCGTAGAGCGAACATCACATGTGCGTTTAAAAGCCCCGTTTCACAAGTTATACGTTCAATACACATCCAAATCACTGTCGGTATGAAATTTCATCGCAACACTATTTTTTTCTCTCGCTCTGAAATCGTTTCCGCACCGGAGTGCGTTGACCTGCGTGTTGGACGGTTGAACCCAGGGGTTCACGACCGTTACCGACATTCAGACGCAAAAAATACACAATCGTTTGATGTGGCAAGAAGCAGCGAGGGAGAAGCGCCGATGTTTGATGCCAATCGGCTTTTGGGACTCTTGTCTGGATATTCCTGGTAATTGTGCGCTGTGATTCAACCGAGAGGAAGTTCCTTGAGTCACCGTTTCGTGTCGGATTGATTCACGTTTGCGAGGAAGACATAGCTAGTGAGGGTAAGTCACCTCGCCGGGGACTTAATCCCGCTTGAGATAAAACATTGTGTGATATTTTGTCTTATGTTTACGCAAAATGAATTATATCGCAATTTATTAAATTTGCATCTGTTTAGACACATATTTCTACTTTCCACGATAGGGATGGTTACTTTTCAGCAGCCGTGGTCACGATACGCTATAAAATAAACTGCTATTAAATCCGAATAAAGTATTTTAATTACAATGTATTACATTCGCGTCAACGTAAGACAATATACTATATCAATGTTTTATAGCGTACAATGCTTGACGGCAAGCGAAATAATCCCATACTAAAGATAATTGCATTGGAAGATAGTATATATTTTTTTGGTATTTGATGTTCTTTTCTACGAATACGACGATTTAATATTTGACTACTGAGCTAGTTATATGATTCAATTGTTAGTTCAACAGTTGTATATTCAATTAAAAGTCATAGCAAATCTTCAAAAGAATCGATTATAAGTATTCCTCAGTACATTCTTACAAATATAGGATTGGAATAATGTGTAGTTAATTCCAAGCAGTCCAGTGACTCGTCAAAATTCAACGCGCTCACAATCAATCGCCCAATTGTTCAATTTCATTAATAGTTTATAGACCAAAATACCAAGAAATCGTTTACTAACACGTAAAATCACCATCTACATACGACCACACACCACATTTCACATTCCAATGCGGTTTCAATCAGTAATTCTTGTTAGTAAAGCTTAATAAAGGCAGCGATGTTAGCGTGGTATGTTTTTATTGTCGATAGTATGATGTATATCGGTGTAGTGTTTGGAGTTAAAACAGTTAGCGATTAATTTACGCATTGTTCGTAGCCGTGTGATTGAAATATTCATTGCGCGTGTGTTCCAGAATAATACAAAAGGCAATATCCGTTAGCTGTTTGATGCGTGTGCATTTAACAATATTGCAGTGTACTGTTATATGGTCACTTATGACCATGTATAAGACTATGTACCTAATGTTATTGAGTTTGCAGATGTCTTTTTAAATAGCAATGCTTGTGGTAAGAGTGTCTAGTAAAGATGGTTTGTGATTTTACCTTTCATTCTTTCTAGCCTTCCAGCTAAGATAAAATATTTGTGTTAGGAATATTGTCAGTTATACAATGATTTGAATTCGAACCCATGTAGAGCGTTCAAGAGATCGGTTTTATAAACAATATCCAAAAGATCGGGACAGTTTTCATCACAATTTTCAATACAACTTATTATTTGTAATTGTTATTATCTACCCAACAGTTATCACTTGCCAGTACCCAGTACACGGGTACAAGTAATTAGGAAATACTTCGGTTTACGTTCCCAGCTATTAAAGTCTCACATTATTAAGACACCATTGTTTCCGCATTTAACGGAGGGCTAGCTAAGCAATTTTCCATTAAATAAAAATAATTATTAAAAGATGTTAAATGATTTTTATGAAGAAATATATTTTGGTTTGTGAGCAACAGCTCTTAACATTACTCGCAATAGCTCAGTGATTTATGGTGTTACCTAAACATGCATTGAGAGTCACAGTTTCGATTGCTGCACAGGACACAGAGACGAGACAGTCGGCCACGTTTTCCGTGTCTGATATTCCAGTAATATCTTGCGACATAGGTATTATTACCAGCTCAAGAGCTCTTACTTAAACATCTTTGTAGAAAATAATAAACGACATTAAATTGTATACCAATGTCGAAATTACTTTCATTAGACGTTTGCTAATAAAATCGAATATCATAACGCTTACCACAACTTAAACAAATAAATTACAGGTGATGAAAATCTTTTTTGTTAAAATCGATTAAAACCGCTACAGTTTAAACATAAAACGATTCTTGAAGATCACGTACGATAAGTAAACACGATGAACAGCATAATGATACATGTGAAGTGACGATGATAAGTGCACACGCGCAACACACTGCCGCTTGAACGATTTCGACGAACCCTTTGATTGGATGATGGCGGGTTGATAACGTTACGATTATTTGTGAAGTTCTCGAGAGCTGCACAAATAAATGTTCAGCTATAAGTACTTCTGAGGTAGACCTCACAATACGTCCAATACGCCTTCTGTTTGCCTTAGTTAAACAAAGGGCATGACTTCTAATGCCAATTGTGAACGAAGGCCATTATAATCGACAACCCTGTCAATGCCTTCGTCCTTGTAGGGTTATCAATTTGCTAATAGTGTGTAAGAAGTAGCACAGAAGACGGTAGACGAATAATTTTGCGCTGTATTGTATGCTGTGAATCATATTTTAGAGCTATTAAAGAAGATCTGTGCTTCGGAACATTTGTGTTTTTTGTCTCTTGCACAAGAGACGTTGCGATGGCCCTTTAATACGTTTCCTATAGAAATACATATTATACATTTTCAATTGTATCTATCGCAGGGTAACGAAAGGGTTAATATGACATATTCTTTATGATACGACCGCGCGCATTACTATCAAGAAGACGGTATGTTTGTTTGCCATACAAAAAAGTGGAGTTGGCTAAAAATAAAGATCGTGGCTCGTGATGCCTTGCTTTTGTGTATGTGGAACACTAGGATTTTTTTGAAACGGATTCAGCAAACATTTTAGACACCTTATAGTTAAATTAAATTGGAAATAAATATTTAATAAATAGTCATTCTAAAAGACTAAAAAGAGAGTACCGTTTTCTACACTCTGGCTTATCTACCCTCATTTATTCATCTTCTTCATAGCATTTTGCTTGAATTCGAAGTACCTAGTGAAATTATCATCCTTTTGTATGGTTGATAATTTTACTGGAGCCCCACAACAATAAATTACACGTAATTTATCTATATTGCTTATCAAATACATCGTTGTTTCCAAGATCTATTTGTCACCCGCACAATCTTATCGCGAGGACCACGCGTTTGCATCGTCGGGCAGAATCGTCGCGGCGGCGCCTGCGCACTCATGCAATATTTATGTTCACAACCATCGCCTATTACTTACCGATCGACTAATTAAAAACCTATTGCAGTTATAAAAAAAACATCGTCTAGACAACCGTAGAAATCGATACGTGCTCCGTTTCTAAGATTGTGTTTTTTTTTTCGTTGCGGGAAAGAAAGGTAATTTATGTACTATGCCTGACGTAGAGATGATACAATTTCTTTTAGAGTATAGGACAGTTGGTATTAATATAGATTAATTCCTTTCTATCGTTTTTTTTGTGGAGTAATATCACTTCCATGTCTGTTGGATAACTAATTCTAACAGTACCAAGCTACATATTACTTAAGCCCTTGCCTGTCGACATCTCAAATACAATTTAAAAAAATTGTTTTCTAAAACACAACTCCCGCACTAGGAATAATTCCTGTGTCGAGTGGGACTTTACAAACATTCAAACAACGAACACAAAGAACACCCAGACACGGAACAACCATTTGTAAATCACAAAAATATTTTGTCCTGTGTGGGGTCGAACCCACAACACTTGGAGCGGTGGCGATGTGACCACTTAAACCACTGCACCATCCGTGCAGACAGAGAAATGTACAAAGTATGTGTAACTCTTCGTTTGGCATATCAGGAGATAACACTTACTTAGGTACTAACCTGAGCATGGGCATATGTCATTGTGTTCTAAAATGTAATTAGCGTATCGTTATAAAAGATCAGTATGATGAAGAAAATGCCACTGAACCTTACTTTAGATCTAAGGTTCAAGGATGAACCTGGTGGAAATTATGACAGGTTAAAACTAATGAATTAACTTTTACAGTTTTAACTCTTATCACAAACCCTCTATATTATCTCACAATCTGCTAACACGATCTGAAAAATCACAGGCAGGCATTCAAATAATAATTGGAGGGACAGACCCTCCGTTATTCCCCCGTCTGACTCAACTATTGCCTAATGTAACAAGTGGTTTCTAACTCAGAACGACAGCTACGTAACCTCAAGAGATTATGATCTTCAGATAGGCGGTCAATCTTAGTTGGTAGGGGAAGATTTCGAATGAATTAAACACAAAATGTTCATATAACATACACATATCTATAATAACTAGCGGTCGACTAGTGCTGGAAATTCGACCAAAGTTTGCATGTAAGATATTGCTGATATTATATGTCATTATATATTGATATATGTAACCATAGTTACGCGCTTCGACTGCGTGTGTCAAATGCATGGATGTGTGCGTGTAGTGTTTTTTTTTATTAATTTAATGTAGTTATTTCTAAAGCATATTTTATAAAAATATTAGAATTCGCCCCTCTTTCTCTATATAAATTTTAACTGTGCCAAATTTCATACTCCTCCGTACACGCAATTTTCGTAAAAAAGGGTACATAAAAACGTGTGGTTTAGCTAGATTTCAACAAGCGCCATTAACTACGTCAAAGATCAATTTTATTGCCTACCCACGTTTTGGGAATATACAGGGTGTCCAGTAATTAATAGATAACCTTCAAATGTCTTATAGTAGAACTGATGGCCGTTAAGAAAAATGCCTGAGATATGTTTTTTTTTAATTGCCTTATTTAACTTTCTTGTACACTACGCCCATAAATGAATGAATTTCATCGGTTTTTTGTTGTTTTATTATTAAACACTAATTATGCTAATAGACAGACAGTCAAAAGTATGACTAGCTATTGAACTTTTTAATTGTAATTTTTTTTTTGAACGGTCATCCGTTCCACTGTAAGACATTTCAAGGTTATCCATTAATTACCGGACACCCTGTATAAGCTAGCCTATGGACGTATCAAAAGTTTTAATTCCGGTGATCAGTTCCCAAAAAAGACCATTTGACAGTAATAAGCAACAACTTAAACCGTATAACAACAGCTACAAAGTAAACAGTAATTATAACAAACTTGTTGGTCCTAAACAACCACTTATACCACGGCGCCAACCATTCACCAATTGAATAACAACATGCGGTAATAAGCCGCATGCACGTAAATAATCGCATAGCTCTTGCTTCTTGCGTCTTTCATCACTTGCATCAGATACCGGCCGCAGTGATTCGCGCACAAATAGACAATAACTCCTCACGTATCGGTGTAATTATTGTCTCTTATTGTCAGCTGTCGCCACTTGACGCAGGGTTGCCAGCACAAAAAAGTAAATAAAAATGGCGGCTGTACGATTTAACGGTTGTATTGCAGCTGCATTTGTTTTGTGTATTAGAGTAACGTAGACTCATCCTTGTACCACAGAATGGATATACAAAAGTGCCACGCCCGAGGTCATGGGTTCGATTCCCGCACAAGTCAAACATTTTGTGTGCATAGACATGGATGTTTGTCTAAGTCTGGATCTTTCTATTTATAATATGTATGTATTTACAAAAAAATAAGTATATATGTATGTTTAGCAACTGTCTAGTACACAGTACAAGCTGTGCTTAGTTTGGACTAGATGGTATTGTGTGTATGTGATAGAATATTATTTTTATTATATTATGAAGTTTCACGTTATAGACGGCTAGCCTACTCTACTAAGTACGAGACTTCGTGCTGCTAAAGAAAATCTTAATAAAAACTCAATTACATTTTATTAGTGTTAAGTGGTTTAATAGTTGAAGCTCCTTACAGAATAAATTTGGAAAATAAACTTTATTGTAAACTGGCCAATTAAAAGAGTAGCCGTGAGTTTCTTGCCAGTTCATCTCATTGGTTCTACGCCCTTGCTTTGCTGAACGTGGCAACAGGTAAATGTCAAAGTTACATGAAGTGTAACATTGACTTTCATAAGTGTTACTTTGTCATCTATGTGAGTAAACATATTTTTTATTTTGAATTAGAACCAACATGTCGAGGCTTAATGTAGCTGCAAGCTTAAACTTTGTATACTGATTTTGATTAAAGAGGGTACTTGTATTTATAATAAGGCCAGCCCTAGTTAGTTAGCCGCGCGTCGTCGCCTGTCGTCCTGTCACGTGTGGTATAAATATATCACCACTTATCTCCATTACGGCGTTGTTGCCAATTGATTATCTCAACAAGTATTCCGTAAAGACGGATAAAAATGTGCCCTTTGATATTAATTATTATACATATTTTACATGATAGATGTCTGTTAGTTATCTGCTATTTAAATTGTTTAATAATTGGCTAGTAACTACAGTAAGATGCTATTTTTAATCATCAAGCTTATCTGAATAACAATTTGCAATGTTAATATCTAATTTAGTTTAAAGATCTGAAAAATAAGATTAACTACCATAATTAACCTATATTTTCATTGTTTGGTTGTACTAGATATTATATAGAATTACTAGAAGTTTAAGAAAGATCAGTAAATTTTCTATTGGTCTATGGTAGGAGAAACTGTAGAAATTATAGGTGATTAGTTTTATGATATTTGTCTCTTAGCCCTACGACACATGTTTTTTTTTTTCCACAGAGGTTTGGAGAAATACATTTACGTATTATCAGGCCTTGCCTGGGTATGTCGGACTCGATATGTATCACTACCGACTAAACCTCCTCTGGACTCAACCTCTACTTCCCCCGCGGACGGCTGGTAGGCATTACTTCGTGGGGGGAGGCTCGAGCTACTGCTCTTCCCTCTTGGTCCTACGACACATGTAATAATATATTCTACCACATACACACAACACCATCTAGCCCAAACTAAGCAGAGCTTGTACTATGGGTACTAGACAATGGATAAACATACATATATACTTTTTTTTTGTAAATACATACATATTATACATAGAAACACCCAGACCAAGACAAACATCCATGTTCATGCACACAAATGTTTGACTTGTGCGGGGATCGAACCCGCAACCTCAGGCGTGGCAGTCGGTTACACTAACCACTACGCCATCGAGGCCGACCTGTAGATGAGAAGAGAATGAGATGTAGATTTCAATTATTGCGTATTTTCGTTATCTAATAATAGACAGCTACGCTTCCTTTTCACATCTTAAGTTTTTATGATTTGGAGTTGTAAAATAAAAAAAAAGCTAATGAAATATGGATCTTGACAAAAATATTCTTTTTGTTTGAACGAATGTGTATTTTGATTTTTAATATAGACGCTCATAAGGATTTATGGACAGGAAAAAAGCAGCGATAGCTCAGTGGGGAGACCAACACACTGCAATGCAGAGTGTCTCGGGTTCGAACCCACGTCGCGCAACTCTGACTTTCTGAAGTTATATGACTTTTCGAAATTATGTGCGTATTGATTGACAATTATCGCCTGCTCCGTGCCTCGGAGAGCACGTTAAGCCGTGGGTCCCGGCTGCCATGAACATCTATGGCAGTCGTTATTGGGAAAGTCACTACCCTTTTATATCCTGACACTGGTCTAGCCTTAGGGTATCGTTAGCCTTCGGGTTGCGGAGGTCAGGTGGCAGCCGCTCCGTGTAAAATGTGATATCTAGTCAAATCCGGTTAGACTATAAAAGCCGACCCCAAGTGACTTGGGAATAATAAAGTAAGAGAAGAAGAAGATAAGGATTGTTTGAGGACCAATAACGATTTTGACTTTGTTTCTGATGACGAGGTAATCTGTTTACTTCGATTATGTTTCTGTACATGGCCCTAATAGATACAAGAATACAACGAAAATATAACCACGTACTACGGTCTGTGTTTCATTAGTCACCGTTCGCAGTAAAGTCAGACGCGCCTCGTATTTGTGCAGTCATTGTTTGCGCGCGTGAGAACCAGGCCTAACGGACACTGCACACACAAATTGACCCTAGAGCCGTTACTACGTAACAGAATGACCATCTTTGGATATTTAAATAGTGAAAACTACACTGATTGTGTGAATGTTAGTATTATCTTTAAACCTTTTTATAATCTAGTAGCTTTTGTCGGCGTCTTCACTCAAGTAATAGGTTATGTTAAAAACAGCACTTTTCAAATAATATATAGCTCATGTTACTCGGTGATAATATAGATTCTAATCGGGAGCGAATTTTTAAAATCGGTTTAGTAGTTTTTAAGTTAAATCCTTGCAAACAAACAAATCATATCTTTCCGCTTTATAATATTAGTATAGATTACCCACGCTTTGTTTCAGCTCAGTCTGATATTAACTATTAGGGAAGTAAAAGAAGTATTCCAGGAATATTACCTGTTTTTATGGGAACTTTTCGGAACAAAAAGTATATGAAAACACACTTATATACAAATGCGTCGTAGTGTAAGAAAATCAAGTCGATCCATCAATTACTTCTCAAGTTTTGCTAACACAAACATGAGTAGCTGAAATTATGTATTATGATTTTATATCCATCTTAAGGTAAACTACGTTGTATGCAGTTCAGTTGTTGATAATCAGTTATAAGTCTTCGAGCGCCTATAGCGTCAGTCTTCCGTGTCTTTGCAAAATCCTTAAATTTGTTACACTTAAGCCTGCTTCGATAAATATATGGTTTTGGTGTTTTGTTAGTAAGTACCTATTTGTTCTAAATTGAGTCACCAGTATACGTGCGAAGTGACACATTGAGCATTGGTACTTGATGCTCTATTTAATTACTATATACTCATCTATCTATAGTATTCTAGGCAAACACGACATTTAGTTTAAGTAAACAACTCTTCTTATAATTAATTAAAACTACTAAACTAACTAATGTTATTGATAAGTTATTCTTTTTGCGCTTTGTGCCCAAAACTGTAACTTTATTTGCTTAAGAATGGTTTTGGATACCTCGGTTTGTAATAAAATAGTACCTCAACGGTGACTGGTGGAATTATAACTGCGGTCAATGAGCCATCTCGCGGCCGTCGTGCGGTTGCCCAATAAAATTACGATACACAATCCAATACCTCAAATAATTTTGGGCATTTTCTATCTAAAATACGTTCTATTGTTTTTTTCGAAGTTCTCTTGCAAAGGTAAACGGCCTGTCTAGTCGACTGCGCGGCTGAATTTATCGCAACAAATTATGCTTTATGGCATATACGTGTCCATTCATTTATTTAAATCGAAAATGGCTATTCACCACATAAAATGTTCCATTAATCCTATGCGTGTGTTAGTTCGCAGGTCAGTGTTAACTGTTAGTTATGACTTCGCACCATGGGAGCGTACATGCACCATATAAAAGCTAGAGAAATAAGTTATATTCAAATGACCTGTTATACTTTTAGAGGGTGTTGGTCTGTCATTCTGGGACCGCGGTAGTCCACTGATGAGTAGGCCACCATGGTACCCTCAGCCTTATTTTTGGATCTTCATTCCCAAGGTTTGCTGCTTCTCTGTTTATTGAGGCCAAGTTCAAAATTTCGTGTCTCTCAACAGTTATCGCCCAAACCACATGAGTTTGCTAATCATTTGAAATATTTCACATACTTTCTTGTCCAGAGTTAATATTAGATTTAGAAACAGAAAAATACACACCTGTCTTTTTTTTTATACCACTAAGTTGGCAATCAAGCATACGGCCCACCTGATGGTAAGTGGTAACCGTAGCCTTTAGACGCCTGCAACACCAGAGGAATCGCTTGCGCGTTGCCGACCCTTTAGGAATAAAAGGAAGTGGGAATGAGGAGGAGCGGGAAGGGGGAAAGAGGGTGATTGGGCCTCCGGCACTCTCACTCACCGAACGAAATACAACAGTAGGAATACTGGTATTTCATGTCTATATTCTGTGAGAGGGTAGTCCTTCCCCGATCGAGCCGGCCCATTCATGCTGAGGTTCTACTACTCTAAAAATGTCTGCATAACTTCAGTTAAAGTCGTTATAAAAATGAAGATATAGTCCAGGTTAAAATTCTTATGTATGCTTTGGACCACAAGAAAATAGACTGGAGGCTTAGTTCAAAGAATGATCATGTAATTGTCATTGAACCAAGAACATTGAGAGCATTTCAACTTGTCGAGTATGCTCCAAAACTTGCACCATCATCGCTTACGAGATAGCCTTGCACCAATCTCATGGCTCAGTTCTGTTCGATTGCATGTTATTAATCATAATATATTTTCTTTTACGGTAACCCATGTTACACATTGACACTGAACTGCTTTTTGCGCCATTTAACCAGTTTTTTTTTAATGGAATTTAACCAACTTAATCGTTGCGTCTTTTAGCTGCTATAATTACGTGGAAACTGGGAATCTTTACATTTAAGATAACCTATTATTATTAGCTGTCCTATGATTGGGCACATGCATCTTCTTAGTGGAAGCTGAGTGCCAGGTTTAACCTAGTTTACCACACTGGCCTTTTTTTTACCTGGCGAATGCTTTGACGCATACCTCTCCGCGGGGGCGGGCGGAGGGGTTATGTCGGTTTCGCCTGGGTAAAAGAGAAAGATAGAATAAGAATAATGTACCTCCCGGAATACCGACTAAACCTACCACGGTGTTCCTCGACAAAACCACTATCGACGTTGTCGCGCGTATCACTTGCACATGAGGTCGAGATTCCGCCGAGGTATCGGCCCACCGTATGAAACGGCAGGCCACTACACGAAGAGGTCTACCTTTTAGTCGAAACTCCCTCTCCAAACCCTACTGTCTCCCCCCTAGAGGGGAGACGGACTCGACACAGAGGCGCGCGTGGGAACACGCACGCCGCCTCTCGGACCTGGTGCTGAACGGGTGGTGGGCAGGCCCACGAAGCCTACCAACCCCAGGTCTACCACTCTGGCCTATTGCATGTAGACAAACTTCACATATCCTCAAGAACATTATGGTGAACTCTAAGACATGCAGGTTTCCTCATGATGTTTTTCTTTATCTTTAAATCAATTATAATTAACTATTTAATACGCACATAACTTCTAAAAGTCAATGATGCATGCCTTGTAATCGGTCTCGAGTTCTTTGCGTTGCAAACTAAACTGTCACAGATATATATTAAGACCGCGCCGAGCGAAGTGTGCCAAAACAGGCGGTCACAGTTAAGTCAATAAAATCAACACTTTTTGTTTAATACAAATATAAAATATACATTTACCATAACAATGAATGTGTTTACAATTACTTCGTGTGAAATACATAAAATAATTAATATTTTCACCTACAAAATTACGTAAATTTACACGAAAAATGCAAAAACGTGAGCTCGTGTTACGTGATTTTTAGATTAATAACAGTAGAAATCTATCCTATTTTACAGCTTATACAAAACATAAATAGTTATATTACAATTTGTCCGTCCCAAATATTTAAGTTATTGGTTGACAATAAAGATACATTTTTATCAAAAAAGCACTTCAAATCCTCCATACAATTTTACTATGGCGGCCTCGCGCCGACTTGAATATGCACCGCACGATTTCTGTCATTATCTGTCTTACGCTCGGCGCAGTCTTAATAACAAAAAATAATACAATCTGTTATTATTATCGATTAACAGATAGTCTGTGTAGGTGAGTTGCTTAATAAAAAAAGGTCTTGCCTTCCAATTCTCCAAATTTTCCTTGACGTGGGTTATACTTCTTTTTACAACAATTATTCAATGCGGATGTGCGCATATGTAGTTACTCTGTAACTTCCGATGAAGAAAGTAAGATTGCGTTACTCAAACATTACAGTTTCAATGTTTTTAAGGTTTTCCGTAATAAACGAAACAGTCGTAAATACGCCTAGCATTCGTTCTTCATACATAGTGATACAAAAAGCCCACTTTAATGAGTTACGATATTATTAGTTACGTGCAGCGAATATTATCGTAAACTAGTGTTATGTTATGAGATGATTACTATTGTAACATATTACTTACACTAGGGTACGATATTAAATTATGAAAACATTCCGTTTTTATTTTAAAATAGCTGTTGTCCACTTTTAGAACCACTGAAAATAACTGCGCCGCGCCTGTGGCTGAAAACTATTTTCCAAATACAACTAAAAGAGTCTGCCCACTATACCGTCTCATACCATGACCGTGCTAGGAACGTATCAGACACGAAAGCAACACGATACGCCCTGCTATAGGAACTGCTGGTCGGTGACGGAACGGTCTAGTGGGCATAGTCTTATACATTGCCTTACAAAGAATAATTTTGTGCCTGACACGTTCCCAGCACGGTCATCGCATGAGACGGGGTAGTGGGCAGACACGTTTACAGATACAAACAAAGACTTCAACATTATATTATTAAATATATGTTAAATAAGTTGAGAGAGACCAACAAACTGCAATGCAGAGGGTCTCTGGTTCAAACCCACGTCGCGCACCTCTGACTTTCGGAAGTTATATGACTTTTTGAAATGATGTGCGTATTGATTGACAATTATCGCCTGCTCCGTGCCTCGGAGAGCACGTTAAGCAGTCGGTTCCCCCTGCCATTAACATCTATGGCAGTCGTTACTGGGAGAGTGTCGACACAAAAGATCCCACCGGGTCGAAGTGTTGCCGGTCTGCACTGACTGGCCCCCACATAAGATACAATACAATATATGTTAAATAGCAGGTGACAGAGACAATGCCTGTGTCACGGATCTTCGTTAATAATGGAATATAATGTAGGTATACTCACTCGCAACAACTGTGTGGATTATTGGATTATACAACTTTAATGCCACTGGGCGCGCATACCGTTAAATCTTGGCGCACTGTGCCATTATTTAATTAATTCATGTCACAACTCGCGTTTATTTATACCTACACTACATGTTCACCCGCGTTTATCGTTACTGCGACGCCCCCGTTGGTCGTAGCGTAATGTTAGCCTATAGCCTTCCTCGATAAATAGGCTATCCAAAACTAAAAGAATTTTTCAAATGGAACCATTAGTTCCTGAGATTAGCGCGTTTAAACAAACTTTTCAGCTTTATAATATTAGTATAGATACAGGTTAACATGACTTCCATTTTTTAAATTTATCCATGTTTTCGTCAAGTCTGAAGCTATATCCGAAACAAGTTTCATTAAAATCGGTGCAGCCGTTAGCCGTGGAAACAGCACAAACAAACAAGAGTAACTTACGCATTAATAATATTAGTATGGTAGGTAGTACGGACTGCTGAGAACAACTTTTTGCATATAAAGTACAATGGTACTTTATATGTCGCACTAAGCTTTTCTATATTCGGTATGCATATTTACTGACCGATATGGAAATTTAATTGCGGTGCGCAAGCGCCGATGCGTCCGACGAGCCAACCAATTAAATGTAACCAATAACGCCATAAATGGCGACGGTGTCAGAAACGTCACACATGACAGCAATTATGGCGCGAATGTTAGCGATTGTGACACTGCTGTGGCATGATACGCGCCGTCAAACTATGCTGTGATTTATTGCATATACCAAACTCAATTAACCCTTCAATATTTGTCATATTTTAAGCACGTTAGTAATAAATAATGATTATTAGTCGATTAGTCGTTTTGACTAATACCTACCGCAATAATCGTTTTAAAATGTGTCTGTCTAAATAAATGCCTGTTATTACAGTTTATTTATAGAATTTATTTGTTTTGTCATTAATTTGATAGATAATTAACACAATACAGATCTTAAAACATATTATATTTTGAAACTAATTCTTTATTTCTCATATTTTTCTTATCTCTCTCTACTATCTTTTTAATGTTAGGCAGGTTAACTTTATAAGGCAAGTATAATATATTAAATTATAATGTATAGTTACACTAATTTATAGTATCCATACATGTATATCGAAATATATCTTATTGAAAATCTCATAATAACTTGAAGACAAAATTTGTATCGAGATTATCGTAACATTAGTTGAAAACGTGAACGAGAATAGTGCATTCATTATATTAGTCTTTTTTACTAAATTAACCATTTTAGGGTTAAAAACGGAGACTAAACTTATTCTACTAACGTCTTAAACAAATTCGGTTAATTTTATTCAGAGTGCGTAGGTGACGACGGTTAGGTTAATATTATAACATTTTCTCTGCAGCTCTGACATTTAAACTTGAATATAAATGACAATTTTATAAGTCCTCAGCTTCATAATTTTGTAACTAGATTTAGGTTAGCGCTGCTAACTAATAATATTACTGTTATTTGTATAAAGCGTGCACCAACTCTAATTACAGCCAAACTGAGCAAAGCTATAAGGATTGCTTTAATAAAATATTTAAAGAACGTGTTGTAATATAATGTTCGTCTAACAAAAAGTGGTAGTGAGAGTAGAAGAGCCTCGCTGATTTCAGCATGAATGGGCCGGCTCCTGAATACTTGTATCATCAGACCAGTATCAAGGTTTTTATTACAATCTAAGATAACTTTGCAAAAAAAACTTATTATCAATTTTAACATGTTTTCTAAGGAATTATGCATTTTTGGGCCAAAGTATCGGCAATAAAATGTCCATGGGCATATGGTGATATAAGTGGGGTAAATGATAGATGATAATCTGGCCAGTCGACAGTTTCAGGGTTATCCATTATTGTCGCCACACCCTGTATATTATTTAAATAGATATTTGATTAGACATGAACAAATAGCGATGAACAACGCATAAGATAACACTACACCTATATTTTTATACAGCTTACAAACAAAACTTAAATCCCAATGTCTGTATGCACACGTAATCGAGCCAGGTCTGTGTGACCCGAGGTGATCACAAACAACGTCGCGCTGTCCGTCGCCGTCGGTCGGTGAATGGGCCGCCCATTCATCGCCCATGCCGGCTGTTAAAGACGTCCATTCACTCGCCGGCCATTCAGACGACCCACGCGTGCCGAGAGCGACTCCCGTGACCTGGCCATACTACCGTCTAAAAATACCATCGGACTTATAGATTAAGTTCATTCTATGGATCATTGAAGGTATACTGTACTTCATTGATGAGAGTAGTATCTAATTAATTTATCGTTCAATACTTTTAAATAATTGATTGAATATTGACTTAAATAAGACAAAAGAACATAAACGAAAACGATACACGAAAGAGTGATGTCGCAATAGTTATGTAGTCATAATATTGCCTCTGTGAATGCGTTGAGGATTTAGGAGACGAGAAATAAACGGTTTAACACAAGGTATTCTTCGAGTCCGCTTCTAGGAGTGTAGGTATATCTCCCAGACATATTATGTCTTCAGACTTCAGTTTGTGTACGTGTACATACATAATGAATATGTGTGTGTTTCAAGTTTCAAAAAATAACATCAAAGCTATATATATATACAGGCCAATCCAATTATATTACACAAATTTAATTGGAACAAATATGGTAACAGCCAAAACCACTATCAAACACACAGCTTACTATAAATGCTGAGTCATAGAAAAAGCTAAAGAAACTTAAACCTATAGAACATTATTGAACAATTTCCATTAAACTGGAACAAGTGAGGTCATGGGAAAACCTGACGCGGAAACCGAAGAACATTGTTAGTGCAGTCGTTCACGAAACATGCCGGTAGGGCTGGCACTGCCGTTTTAATTATAACATTGAGCTTTGGTAGGTTTTTGATAGCGTTTTCGTTATGGTTAAGACTGCGCCGAGCGAAATGTGCCAAAACAGGAGGTCACAGTTAAGTGAATAAAATGAACACTTTTTGTTTAATACAAATATAAAATATACATTTACCATAATAATGAATGTGTTTACAATTACTCCGTGTAAAAAACTTAAAATAATTAATATTTTCGCCTACAAAATTAAGTAAAATGCAAAAACGTAAACTCGTGTTACGTGATTTTTAGATTAAAACAATAGAAATGTATCCTATTTTACAGCTTAAACGAAACATAAATAGTTATATTACAATTTGTCTGTCCCAAATATTTAAGTTATTGGTTGTCAATAAAGATACATATTGATCAAAAAAACACTTCAAATCCTCCATACACTTTTATATGGCGGTTGCGCCGCGATTTGAATATGCGCCGCACGAGCTCTGTCATTATCTGTCTTACGCTCGGCGCAGTCTTAAGTAAAGGAATTACTGCTAAGACAGGGATCATTTTGGCCATGAAACTAATATCAGATCGATAGGTTCGCTATTTCAGGGCTAAGACTTGTATTACAATCAGAATTTGTTCTGACAAGACAGTTCAGTGACTTGCCTGACAGCTTAACCAGTCGAGACAGTTGTAAAAGCTGTGTGGCGTCATAACGATAGCTATATGTTGATGACTCCATTCCTCTCATGAAAACGTCAGTCCCGCTGAGCAAGTTTGTTTGCAAGAGCTTAACGTAGTGAGTTAACTTTAGTGCCGAGGCGTCGCCCTGGAGTCTTCGCCAGCAGACCTTCTCCTTTTCTGTATTGGGCCCTGCTGGGTGGGTCGCTGATGTAGTTATAGTTCCAGCGACCCACCCACCTTACAAAGCAGCGAGGTAGCATACAGTGCTGGTTTTAGTCTGTAGGCAAAGAATCCGACATTGACCTCTCGCCATCCTCGTCATCCTTGTGGCGAGGAGGTATGGATCAGGAGCATTTCCACAAGTAAAAAAAAAGTGACTTAATTTAAAGCCAAGCATAAGCGTAGCATAAAAACAGTTGTTAAAACGCATGTATATATGAGTTGTTTAGAATATGAATGACCACGATCAGCCAACGCTCAACGTCTGAGAATTTTATCAGTATTTAATTTAATTAAACATGCAGGTAGTCCAATCTCATATTTCAACTTTCTTGCAATCAAAACATTACAGTAATTTTTAAATATCAATATATTATACAATGTAGGAGACATCCCTAAGTTCGTAAAGTCGCGGGAACCCGATGCAATTACACCAGCAATTTCTATTATGCATTACAATATAATTATATGCGATTTTGGAACCGATTACTTCTGTGAAATATATTTAATAAAAGAACTTACTGAAGATGGACTGTATAATGAGGTTTGTGGTATTTATCAATTAATTATAAATGAGTTGTGTCATGGTGAATTCAAATGGAACAACTTCTATCGCTATAGAAATCTGTAGGTGAGTATTAGTAGCCGAAATATTGTTATTAATTTTTTTGTATATTTACATCTGTGCATTACGTAGTGAGCTGTAGAATTTATTTTTATTATTAAGAGGACACACTGAAAAATTGCACTAACTTTCATCGAATAGTATAGGACTATGAGAAGACCAATTAATCTAGAATTTTAATATAGCTAAATTGATGTCTTTAACTAGAACTTCCTAACTCAAAAACACGATATTGTGATTTTGGCTCGATCATATTTATTTTCGAAAACACCTCTGAAAAAATTACTATTTTTGAAATGACAAGGAAGTTACACTATCATTATGCTTGGGAATTACTCAAATATATTCGTAACATCAGTATTAGTGATTTGCTAGCTCATTATTTCCATAACTAAAACCAATCATTTTAAAATAATATTTTAAGTTTTTAACAATTTCTAAGCGTTGACGATCATTGCAGGCGCATCGCAATTTTAGACCTTATGACCGCTATTTAAGGATTGATACACAATGAGTGACATTGGGGCGGATATGGGCGGAGCTATTCTAAACGATAATTTTCGCGGTGTCCCCTTAAGTAGCTTTTGCCCGCGGCTTTGATCGCGCTTTTCTGGATGAAAGATACCCTATCTCCTTCTGTGTACCTCTAACAACTTGTATGCGAAATTTCATGATGATCGGTCGAGTAGTTAAGGCGTGAAAGCGTAACAAACAAACAAACTCACATTCGCATTTATAATATGAGATAGGATTTATATATAATGCTACTATAATAAGTCTAAGATACAATTTATTGTTTACAAACTCGGTTCAATTGAACACGGTCCGCATTGATGAGTGGACAGACGAAACCTACAATTTACAGTCGTTAAAAACATTAGGAATAATCGCCTAAGGAGGTACGACTCATGTAAAAAATTAAACATCTAATTGGACAGATCTTTGAACTGTGAAGATATTGGTTATACCTTATAACTGATATGCTTCGCTTTGGAAATAATAATAATGAGATTTATTTGTACTCTTAATAAAAACTATAAGAGGTATGTATGTGTGTTAGGATCATAGTTGGTCGTAATATGTCGTAGTGTGTCCTTGCTTATCCTGACAATGATAGTCGTGATTAACGTAATCCATGCTAAAAAGAAAGGAAGGCCAAGGGAAAAATAGAAAACAGACTTCCGAGTCTGTTACTTTTGGTTAGCCGCAACAGATGAACCGATTTTGATAAAATTTGATAAGCTAGGTCCCTAAAATCATAACATATTAAGTAACAAATAAGGTTATGTATTGTGTTACGATTAAGATACTAAAAGACGATATTAATAGTCAACCTGTTTCGAAATATGTTGTAAATAAATTTTTTTTTTGTGTAATCTACACTAATATTCTAAACGTAAATTAATATTTTTGCTTGTAATGCATAGAAACAAAAGGTATTTGTCCGATTTTAAAAATACTTACACCAATCGAAACCTACTTTGTCCAGGAGTAACATAGGCTATATTATAACATCACGCTACGAGCCACTGGAGCGGACCAGTAATAATAAACGTGGGTAAAACCGCGCGGTTTAACTAGTATACTATATAAGTATTCCCAATAATACAAGCACTATAATTTGTTCCAATCTGACATCGCCTACCCATTAAACTAGTTAGCGCATAACGTACAGTGCGTATTGCCTTCCCCGGGGAACAACGAGATCAATATGGACGTACGCAGTCGCGCCGCTGTGGGGTCGAAGTTGCGAATAAATTGCATCTCCCGGGTCCGTATACACTGTCCGTGTGGTCTTAGGCTGAAGACACACTTGATTACTGAGCCGCTTATTAATAATTCGTAATTTAATCGTGAGCTAACAAATTTGATCGTCTAGTCAAGCAAAGTGTTATCGGATTTTCCAGTTTATATGGAGTCCGGCAATGTACATCATAGTTGGCAAAAAAAGCGAAACGTAGGTGCACTGGACTTACATATCGCTATTTTTTGGTTACCTGTGCTCACAGTTAACAAGGTTGCTTATTTCCAGATGAAATTGTACACCTGATAACGTGCATTCAAAATATCATGATGATCGGTCGAGTAGTAACAAACAAACGTGCCAGGTGTCAGGGGAATAGACAAGGACACAGGGTACCTTGCATCCCAAAAAAAATACTGTTTCAAAGAGAGAGAAAATTTACATAACCTAAAAACCGCGGTCAAAACGTTGTTGTATATGATATTAAAATTACGTATTGAAGTATTTATCATTCATGACAGCAACCAACTATCTATATATTAATACGTGAAGCTAAAACTTTGTACCCCTTTTTACGAAAATTGCGTCAATGTAGGAGTATGAAATTTGGCACAGTTAAAGTTTATATGGAGAAGGAGGGGCGAATCCTAATATTTTTATAAAATATGCATTAGAAATACATTAAATTAATGAAAAAATACTACACGCCTAAAACGCACTAAACCATGTATTTGACACACGCAGTCGAATCGCGTCTGACGTCGTCGTACAATTATTTGTATGTAATAGAGTAAAACAGAAAACAAAGTAGCAAGCTTAGGAATTTTGGTCAAATTTTGACCACTCGGCGACCGCTAGTTATAGATAAAAGCTCATATGAATCATACTCGCTAGGTTTGTAGCCTTTGATTGGACAGCCTGTATCAATTTCCTCTATGATTACGAACTAAGCTAAATACAAGAATAAGAAATACAAATCTCTTGAACGTTATAAATGCGATTATACGTGAAAACTTCACTACTTTCGCAGTCTACTCCAGACACAATAATATATTCCCCAGACAGTAGCAATGGCGAAAACTTTGGCACCACACACCAGTTAATATTTTACCCATTAAACAATATCCTGGAGAGATTCCAACTTTTATATTATACCCTGAAGTTTATCTGTTAAAGTATCCGTAACTACATTGACTGCTTTGATGGCTTAAGAATAGCTCGGTTGTGTGTGTGTGTATGTGTGGGTGTGTGACTGTAAGGTTTCGATTACCATACCGAATAAAGAGCCACTTCTTTTCCATCCGAAAATGTTTACTTTCTGCTTCGTTGATCCTGCGGCTGATTTGATAATCGAATCCAGAGAAGTCCTGGTTTCAAGACGAAAGTGTTTTCAGATTTTCTGTTAAGAATTTCTCGATGGTATTACAGAATCTAGAAGTTTTAAACGGTAACAGGTGCGACTCCTATAACGATAAAAACAGCCGGTCAAATGTGGAAGTAATACGCAATAGTAATCCTTCCAGGTTATTTCTAACGGAAAATTCAATATCACTTTACAGGCTTAGGATTCATACTTTTGATCACGCTTGTTTGCACCAAAGCTCACGTTTGTTCACAAACTTATACCGCGAAACCAGCTAAGCATATGCATGCATACATTTCAATATAGCCTTAACTAGAAAACCTCTCAGTTATTTTACCCGTACCATAACGGGTCATACAGCTGTAATAACACAGATTTGCATGGAAATCCAAGCAAAATGGCAAATGTCACAAACCTGACTCTACCCACCATCTTGCAATACATCGAGAACAACCAATTGACCGTCAAAAACAGCAAATACGCGGGAGATATGAATGTGTCCACCGCCTTACATACAGGACGAGGATCGGTTACTACTAAATGAAGCGGACATTTATGTAAATGAAGTAGCCAGTATCAATGAAACTGCGCTTAAAAAACTCCCGCCTGTTTGTAGATACATTTAAATGAACGGATTATGTAGAAGGGTATGTGATTTTATTTAAATATGAACTACCTTAAATAGCTCCTATGGCAGACAGCCTCCATAACTTTTCGACAAATTATAGAAATAATATTCGAAGTTGAGGTTTTTTTTGTGAATCATTTTAGTGTCCTCATGGAATCTGGGTCAAACAACTTAACGATGCATACTTAGTATTTGTCCTTTCAAGGTTCTTTCGTTATTTGTACGGTTAGTGTTCAAGATATTGGTGGAGATACTTAAGCTGCCCGCGGATTTCACACTTAATGGCCTAACAAGTAATTGGAATATTTCTAAGTGACCGAATTTATTAAGGTGTTAGTACCACAATTGTTCTGATAGTCGTTTCATATTTATAATAAAATAACTAAGATATACTTGTATTTCTTACTGTAAGTGAAACATTGTACCTATTCTGTTTTGAAAATATCATAAT
Organism: Catocala fraxini; assembly: GCA_930367265.1. NCBI lineage: Eukaryota > Metazoa > Arthropoda > Insecta > Lepidoptera > Erebidae > Catocala > Catocala fraxini. The sequence continues at coordinate 1,756,263 of OV884032.1, forward strand.
AAAATATGTGTTACGTAGAACTAAATTCTACACCTAAATACGTGTTTTTTGACAAGTTTTTAAAGGATTTCAGTTACTGTTTTCTTTAAAAAAAAAAGATCAAGAACAACAAACAAAGCACAACCAGATTTGATACAATTATTTGTGAATTACACAAAGTTTTGTTGCATGTGTTATCGAACGTATCGCGCCCAATAAACTGACAACAATGACCACCAAACGATGCCATTCGTTCAGACAAAGATGCTATTTCCAAATGCACGGATGGTGTAGTAATTTAAGTGGTCGCGTCGCCACGGCTACTACGCCGAGTGTTGTGGGTTCGAATCCCACACGGTACAAAAATTTGTGTGATCTACAAATGGTAGTGCCGATTTTTTTTTTCAATTAACCTGGCAAACTAGCATACGGCCCACCTGATGGTAAGTGGTCACCGTAGCCTATGGACGCCTGCGACATCACTTGCCGACCCTTTAGGAAAGGAAGTGGGAAGAAGAAGGAGCGGGATGGGGAAAGGGGTGATTGGGCCTCCGGCAATCTCACTCACCGAACGAAACACAACAGTAGGTATACTGCTATCTCACGTCGATATTCTGTGAGAGGGTAGTCCTTCCCCGGTCGAGCCGGCCCATTCATGCTGAAATCAGCGAGGCTCTACTACTCAAATATCTTTGTGTCCTTTGTTTAAATATTTGTAAAATCCCCCGCGACACAGGAATTATTCCTACTCCAGGAGTTGTCTTTTAAAAAAGGAAAATACAAGAAATGACTTGCTGGTGTTGACTAAAATAACTCAATAACATTGCCCAACCAGGACGTGATGCTCAGCAATTGCGCAAGTGATTACACTTAACTACTGAACCAAAACGCCATTCAAGGTTCATCCAGATAAAGGCATAGACATCTGAATGGAACAGATAAAGATCTGATTAAGCCTTCAACTCATTAACATCCAATTCGAAAAATGTTAACAATCTTAATAAATTCAATGTAATCTCGAGACAAGAATTTCCTATTGAGAAATTCAATGGTGACCTTTGGGCTTGGAGCGTCGGCGGTTATTTGAATTAACGCGCTATAGTACCTTACTTATGTAAATATCGTAATTTCGTACGTTATTTATATATTACTAGTGGCGCCCCGCGGTTGCACCCGGGTAAGTCCCGATGCTGTGGGAATATCTGGATAAACAGAAGCTTATGTGTTAATTTAGATCTCCAGCTATCTATATACCAAGTTTCACCACAATCGGTTCAGTAGTTTTTGCGTGAAAGAGTAACAAACATCCATACATACAAACTTTCGCGTTTATAATATTAGTAAGGATGATTGCACGGATGGCGTAGTGGTTTAAGTGGTCACCTCGCTACTGCCACTGCGCCGAGTGTTGTGGGTTCGAATCCCACACGGGACAAAAGTTGTGTGATCCACAAATGGTTGTTCCCAGTCTGGGTGTTTTTGTGTCCGTTGTTTGAATGTTTGTAAAGTCCCCCGCGATACAAGAATTATTCATAGTGAGGGAGTTATCTTTAAAGATAAGAAAAAAAATTTAACTGGCTAAAACCGCGAGTTGGTTTGAATAGAACGAGAATTTTAGAAATATACTTGCCTCTCTCACCGGTTGAAGTATTTTGAGTGGTTACTTTTACAATCATATCAATCATAAACTTCAGCAAAAAGCAATTAGTCTTAACAACGAGTCATCAAGATTGTCCTAAATATAGATTCTTCACAGCTAACAACAATATTAAAACTAGACAATACGCCAATTAAACTACACAATAAAACAGCAGTAATTTAACAACAGTAAAAAGACAGTGTAAGTGTTTCTATAAGAATAGAAACTAAATGAATTACATGAAAAGATGGCTGTAAATCAAATCAAATATTCTTTATTGTGAAACATACGTATATATCCCGTCTCGCGTCGCGAGCCCAGGGCTGGGCGCAAAACAATGCTTTTCCTATTGTGTCTGGTAATTAGACGCGAGATGAGATATAAGATTATTAAAACTATACAACATATTAAATTAACTTCAGCATAAAATAAAGATAAAAGAATGAAAACATGCAGAATGAATAGCTGCCAATTACTAATTATAAATACAGTAAATACGAATAAATTTAAGAATTAAATATGTCCATGCAGCTAATTACAAAATAAAATTCAAATACTGGATGTGGTATCATTAAACGCAGTAATCTGTATCCTACTTATATTATATAATTATGTAAAAGTTTGTGAATGTGTGCGAATGTTTGTTACTTAAACCACGCTTAAACTGATGGACGGATTCGGATGCAACTTAGCACACAGATAGATTATGTTCTGGATTCACAAATATAGTTAGCTCTGAATTAAACTGTCCCACTGTTGGGCACGATAGCAGCGATAGCTCAGTGGGGAGACCAACAGACTGCAATGCAGAGGGTCTCAGGTTCGAACCCACGTCACGCACCTCTGATTTTCGGAAATTATACGACTTCGAAATTATGTTTATATATCAAATTATTGACAATTATCGCCTGCTCCGTGCCTCGGAGAGCACGTTAAGCCGTCGGTCCCGGCTGCCATGAACATCTATGGCAGTCGTTATTGGGAGAGTGTCGACACAAAAGATCCCACTGGGTCGAAGTGTCGCCGGTCTGCACTGACTGGCCCCCACATAAGATACAAGATACAACTATATAATTTTTGCCTGAGCTTAATAGCAAGAATTTTAATTTTGCATCTACTCAAAAACTACAGGTAAAAGCTGAAAAGAACATGGCCAAATACACCGTAAAATGTTTGCTGTAACAAATTGTGTAGGTGTGTACCCACATAGGGTACTGCTCCGATCTAAAATTATCACACAAAGTTATAAAAGCAATAAAAAGTTTATTGGTAAGTCAGTGCTCTATAATATCCTGACACTGGTCTAACCTTAGGGTATCGTTAGCCTTCGGGTTGCGGAGGTCAGGTGGCAGCCGCTCCGTGTAAAAACTGATATCCAGTCTAATCCGGTTAGACTAGAAAAGCCGACCCCAAGTGACTTGGGAATAATAAAGGCTAGGGAGAAGACTGTTGGGAACGGGCCTCTTCTCAGTGTCAGAAGGGATTAACACATAGGATAGTTTTAATGGCGGTATGTATTTGGGATATACACGGGTGAAATAGCGTACAGGCAAGTAGTATAAAATAAGTTAAGTATTCATCCACCTTTATGATTACTGCTCCGCGCTCATACCCAGTTGCACTCACTGATCGGTAAACAATTAGCGAGGTTAAGCAACGTTGGGTGCGGTCAGTCTATAGATGGTTGACCGCTTAGTGGTATTTCATCTGAGCGTCTCCGTGCTTCGGAGGGCACGTAAAAAGTCGGTCCCGGTTGTTGTCAAATTGACAGCAGTCGTTAAGCCATGTCAGAGGCCTACGGGCGGCTTGAACAACTCTTGACAACAGGTTGGCCACTAACCACACGAAAAGAAGAAAAGAAAGAAGAAGAAGCTCGGCTCTCGTGCCTCGTAGCGTGATGTATTATATATATAGTCTACGCTTCTTCCGGATAAAGTAGCTTCTTAAGGTCCAAAATAATTTTGTAAATCGGTTCTCTAGTTTTTAGTTTATTCACTACTAGCGTTCCGCCCCGGCTTAGCACGGGCAGTGAAAACCGTAACTTTAACAAATTATACACCTAAACCTTCCTCCTGAATGACTCGGTCTATTGGTTAAAACCGCATGTAAATCCGTTCAGTAGTTTTTGAGTTTATCGTTAACAGACAGACAGACAGACAGACAGACAGACTCGGCGGGGGACTTTGTTTTATAATATGTAGTGACAAACAAAGATATAAATCTTTTCTCTTTAGAATATTACTATCTATATATTAATACGTGAAGCAAAAACTTTGTACCTCTTTTAACGAAAATTGCGCGGACGGAGGAGTATGAAATTTGGCACAGTAAATTTTTATATGAAGAAGGAGGGGTGAATCCTAATATTTTTATAAAAATGCATTATAAATACATTCAATTAATGAAAAATCACGACACGCACACAACGATGCATTCGAAATTGACACACGCAGTCGAATCGCGTTCGTAGCATGTCGGCATTGTTCGCCTGACGTCGTACAATTCCTCGTAACTTAAATACTCTTTTCTTTATTACATATACCTTATTTATATGTAATAAAGAAAAAAGAAAACAAAGTAGCAAGCTCAGGAATATCGTCAATGAAAAAGTATAGTTAAGTAAATAATAATTTGTTTGACTAAGATAGGTAAATTGACCTGTATAGCCTTGGCGAAATCTAAATGAAATGGGTGTGTATATAGTTATAGACAATAAAACCTTAATAACGATCAAAATTTAAATTTAAATCATGATTAAATTTGACCACTAGGCGACCGCTGGTAGATATAATATGTGCCTACATAAATAAGTATGTTCGTTACAATACTATTATATGTACACATCGATAGATTAAGTTATTTGAATAGCGCATACAACCTTTTTGGTGGATAGACAAATTCAATTTCAGAACTGTTACTATATCTTGTTATATTGAATTTATGTAAACAACTTTCATCATCTGACTGATTCGATGATGAAATGACCTCCTGACATTCTTGTGACATTGTAAACGTTAAGGCGATGGAAACATAATACGCCCACTAAAAACGCTTTAAACAAAATCACAAAAGAAACTTAATTAATTGTTTCTTACTTAATATTATAAATTCGAAAGTAACTTTGTCTGTCTGTTTGTTTGTTACATATTCACGGTTAAACCACTCAACCTATTTGGATGACATTTGATACAAAGGTATTTTAAAACTTGGGAAAGGGCATAGGCTACTTTTCATTAGTGTAGGTACCACGCGGGCGAAGCCGGGGCGGGTCGTTAATACTATATAAAAACTTTAATGAGGCTGTGTTATTTACATATAATTTTTGAAAAGTCAGTCTGTCCGTCTACTGAAACTAGTATATATCTTTGAAAATATCAAAATAAAAGTATATAAGCTTGATGAAAACACATGCACATCACACTAAAGTTTTAAAAATGTGACTTATTTGTATTCTCTTGAATTATGATGAATAATATCTACTTTAATATAAACAGACAGTTTTAAATAAAATTTGGAAATAATGTAATTTTTATAATTATAAAATTCATAGTAAATTTATAAAAAAGTTATCAAAATTGCATGTCCTCTAATTCTGCATCTCTTTTACACCTACTGGAGCCGACGAGGAGCGCTATATTCCATGTCATTATTCCATGTCAGTATACAGCGCCTTAAAAAAATAATATAAAAAAGTTCTGTTAATGTCCGCCCATCGCTTATGTTCATATCATTCTTTCATAATTTTCATCATATTTCATCATAAGAGGCGCCATGATTTCGTTGTCATCCTCATTAAGGAATTATGACAACGCTGTAAGTTTATCATTATCATTATGCGCTTGCGCAACTGTCGATCGACGATTAAGGCGTAGTATGAATCATAGACAAAATTTATTTAATTAATTTAGGTTACAAAGTAACACTTATGAACGTCAAAATATGGTCCGGAACGTCAAAATCGGTTAGAGAGTTTACTAAGGTACTGAGTTTACGTGAGGTCTCAAAGTAAAGTAAAAAATGGTTCATTACTGCAAAACATTACAAAAAGGAAAACAAATACTTGTGCACAGAATACATTTTTTTTATTTTTGTTTATTTATTTATTTACAGACATACCAATATCTTTACAGGATTCACCCAAAGCGAAATTGTAGTACTATTAAAAAAACTAAAACTTATACAATACTATATAATTTTATCTAATTATTATATTATTATCTAATTATTTTTATATATATATTATACATCAGTACCTATATGTACCCTATGTACTGCATACATTTTGCAGAGAGCTTCATTTCAAAACCTAATGGCCAGTCCCACAACTAACAAGTAAAAGTTATCCAAAAAGGTAAATCGCATGCTGTCTCACTCTTGTTACGTTAAAGAAGAGAGATGGCGAGAGTTTTATCTTATAGATAAATGCTATTTGGAGGTGGTGGGACAAGCTCTAAGTCTCCTTTGGTTTTCTCACTAAGCAAGCCTGTATCGAGGAAACCTTGAATCTTAGATTCGATGATTGACTTTAATCTAAAAATGTGCCTAATAAATGACAAAATTTGTCGCCTAATACGTGAGACAGAAAAACATAGTTGCCGAAATGAGGGTGTATAAAAGATCTCTACTTAGCCCTTGCAGTTAAAGGGGGTCGGTTTGTACTGAAGCTTTCTAGTTAATATTATTTTCAGCACTCTGATATAGAGCCTCGATGATTTCAGTATGAATAGGCCGGCTCGACCGGGGAAGGACTCCCTCTCACAGAATTTCGACGTGAAATAGCAGTATTCCTACTGTTGTGTTTAATTCGGTAAGTGAGAGCGTCGGAGGCCCAATCACCCTGTTTCCCCCTTCCCTCTCCTTCCGACCTCTTTTTAATCTTCTTTCTTTCCTAAAGGGTCGACAACGCGCAAGTGATGCCTCTGGTGTTACAGGCGTCCTTAAGCTTCGGTGACCACTTACCATCAGGTGGGACGTATGCTTGTTTGCCAACTTAGATGTATAAAAGAAAACCTACGACAGTTTATATGAGGATATATTTTGACTTAACCGGCCATGAAGTCGAGTCAGAACGGGCGGGCGGCTTGAAAAACGCTAGCACAAAATTATCCGTTCGAAAAAAAGCAATTATCATTAAGCGACTATAATTCAGAATCCAATTTATTCTGTAGTTATTCATTATCGTGTTATTACGTTGTTTATTCTGTTGACATTTCACTGACAGCTCAATTTGTCGATAATAAGTTGTATATTCCAATAGCGTTATTACGCTTGAGAATACTTATATATATTTTACTATGTCCCAATCATCATATCTACATGTATCGTTGTATCACGCATATAATACGTTAAGGAGTAGGCAGGAGTGAGATGTAGGCGACTGCACAGATGGCATAGTGGAATAAGTGATCGCGCCGAGTGTTGTGGGTTCGATCCTCAAAGGACAAACATTAGTGTAATCCACAATTAATTGTTTTGTTTTGTTCCGAGTCTGGGTGTTCTTTGTGTCCGTTGTTTAAATGTTTGTAAAGTCCTCCGCAACACAGGAATTATTCCTAGTGCGGGAGTTGTCTTTATTTACAATAATAATAATAATATTCTACCACATACACACAACATCATCTAGCCCAAGCTAAGCAGAGCTTGTACTATGGCTACTAGACAATGTATAAACATACATTTATACTTTTTTTTGTAAATACATACTGTATATTATACATACATAGAAACAAATGTTAAGCTGGTTTGGGCATGTAGAAAGAATGGACGAGGAAAGACTGACTAAGAAAGTTTATAAGGCTAGTGTGAATGGAACAGTCGCAAGAGGAAGACCTAGGCGAACGTTTCTCGATCAGATCGGAGGCGTTCTGGACAAAGGCCAGGTTAAGAGCACCTTGAACCGACGGGCGTGTATGAGGAATGTGATGAAAGTGAATGAAGCCTGACAAGTGTGTCAGGATCGTAGCAAATGGATATCCGTAGTCTCTGTCTACCTCTCTGGGAAACAGGCGTGAATGTAACGCGTGTATAACTTGGATCATAAAAGCGTAGTTGATGAATTGTGGGCGTAACACAAAACAAACTTGCTTTGAGGATATACGTTTGAAACAATAAAAATAACACTTACCTACCCAAATTTATCGATACTCTCTAAACTTAAGCACTTTGCCTACTGTACACCCAGTCTGTGTAATAATGAGTATTATTTCGCCACAGCCTGGTGAGGTTGCCTATGACCACGTTTGGTGAAGCGTGGGCGCGGTGTAGTGACCGTTGCAGCCGCCCACACACTAGCCAACGTTGCGACATCTCTGCTTATACTCAAACTTTTTTTATTAACACATCAATCTGTTCGATTTAACCTTTGCTTAAGCTTTGTGCTTTAACATTATGATTGTTATAAACATGATGCCTTCTGAAGAGGCTTTATTCAAACGAGTGAGATAAAGAATGAATGAGTCAGTGTAGCTCGAAAGATATGCCAGGATAAGATGATCTGTATCTATACCTTCGGGAGCTTTGTACCCATTATGATCGTTATAAACATGACGCCTTCTGGGGTAAATCAGGTTACCTTTAGCCGACAAACGTGCTGGAAGAATGAGCGAAAGAAGCTAGAAAGATATGACAAGATAGGATAGTCCGTTTCGGGAAGCAGGCTGTTTCTCGAGGAAATATACCTATACAGTTATGAATACCTAAGCAATAAGAGCAAGATTGTATTGTAACTGCATTTCGCCAGTCATATTCTTGGTTTATTAATTGGTACTAGATCTCATGATCAGTCTAAGATACGTGGTCAATCACAGATATAAGTGACCTCAGATCACAGTACCAGCAAGGCCGTTTTCTTTACCTTTCTTCAAAATTGAGTAGTGTTTCTACTGAAAAAAACGGCTAGTATTTCTAAAATGGCAGCTGATTTTGTATGAGTAATTACGAGTTTTATTTAAAATATCAAATATATCTATAATTTGGTCATCCATGGGCATATGGTGATTGATATAAGTGGGGTAAATGATAGATGATAATCTGGCCAGTCGACAGTTTCAGGGTTATCAATTATTTACACCACAACCTGTATATGCTTTTGCACACGAGCACATCTATTAAAAGCAATGAATTGGAGATAGATAAGCGCTAAGATTTCCGCGTATTGATAACCAATCTCTCGATCAGTACTCACGATAACAGTATCCGCATGAATGGAAACTTGAGACCAAAAATATATGTAGATGTGTCACGATCTTGATGCGTTAGTTTATTTATAATTTGCTGCCTATATGAACTGCTTTGTTGATCCATTGGCGTAAGCTTCACCTTACGGTTGTTATCAATCATGATATTATATAATAATATCAACCCTGTATCAAAACTGCCCTACTGCTGGGCATGGGTACCCACCCAGTATGATAAAGGTACGTCATAGTTTACCACGCTGGCCCAGTGCGGTCTGTCAGACTTCACATATCTTCAAGAACTTTACAGATAAATCTCAGACATGCAGATCCCCACGGTGCTTTTTCTTCACCGTTAAAGCGAACGATAATTAAATATTGAATACGTACATATCATGTAGCTTTGAGAAGTCAGAGATGCGTGTTTTAGGATCGGACACGAAACGTCTGCGTGGCAGACCAGCAGTGTCCTACTAGTGTATCGCTGCTATGTCGAGATTTGATACCTGAACTATATTACAAAGCCTGGTAAACTTAATATCGATAATAATGACTTGACCGTGATACGACTTTGCCTATCTAATCCTTTGGAAACCAATATACAATGAATTTAATAAGTATATAGGATAACCCTATAATATTATAATATAACGATTGTATACAGAAAGAACGGCTCACCGTCGAACAGTGGTAAAGAAAATATTAGGCGACTCATGATGTATGTCAAAGCTGTGATATTTACTTTTATGTAGATACGCCACGCCCTTGAGCTTAGCCTCAAACTTAATTTATATTTTACCTACCGATGTATAAATTATAATGAATATAGGTTACGCCAGCGCTTACTTTTCAAAACGGACCGAAAAATTTATAGTCTGCCCACGAAACGACTTGATTTATAAGATCGCTTTTTATGCATTTAGATCTCGTATAACAGGTCTAATTTCGCGACTCCTGCGCACGATTGTTGACCACAATTTTTATATTTTATTTTGTTTATTTTCAGGTGAGTCACTGCCTCGACATTTGATTTTGGATTTGATGTCTATATGGTATGTTATAACTTATAATATAATAATAGCGTCAGCCCTATTTATAAGCTAACCCACTACTGAGCCCGTGTCTGCTTTGACACGGCATAGTCTATTTAAATATCTATTTCATTACAAAGAACTCTTGCGGTAGGGATTACTCGAAAATGTTCAGGGAATTCCCCAAACATTAAGACTACGGTTACATCAAACATCATGGATGACACATTTTTTTGTACTCTATGAAGATCAAACTTGTTATACTAGACGCGACGTTACCATTTAAACCACTGCGTCATATGCAGTTGAATGTACGTATGTCAGATCCGGGTACGAATAATATGTGCATGTAATTAAATAGGCGAGCAAAACAGTTCAACATAAACTGGTTTTCGTTTCGAAATATTACATAAACCATATAGCTTTGGTCCTCCAAGGCCATGTAAGCGACTAAACGTCATAGAACAATGGACACTGTGGCGCTTAAACAAAGAGCCGATGCGCAAGCGCAGCACGTGTCCGATACAGCGCCGCATTGAATACTGTTTAATTGTAAAAGCGATGAGAATGTTCATTAATATTGTAATCAGTTCGCAGAGGAAATGATTGACGTGGCTTGACTTTTTATTTAATTTATTTATTTGGGACTAGACGTCTGTCTGTGTATCTCGAATGTCATTATAAAATGGTGGCAACTTTGAATACTGACTGCAAGCGATATGACACAGATATTGTTTTTATTTTGTCTTGAAGTTAAAAAGATTAAACTTTAACATTTTATTTTAATATCACTTTATTATTTGTCATATCATAAAATGTTCAAAATTAATTAATTTAAATTATTAACATTTTTAATCAAGATAGGTACGGATTTTGTGAAGGTGAAATTAAATATAAATATTTGTTAACTCGTCTAATAGATTTTGGTCATACATTTTTAGTTTAGCAAAACCGTTTATTTTTAACAAAGATTAACTGCGCTGAAACTCGGTGTTTCGTTTGTATACCCTAATACCTTGGTCGTGAGTTACAATATAATAATTGGTTTATTATTATTGATTTAAGTACACCGAAACTCTTAAATTATCTGTATAATTATACTGAACATAAATGTCAGTATTTAGAACAAACTATAGGTAATTTAGCCTCAAGCGGTTGGTCGTCAAGCTAAACCAGTTGTATCTAAGCATAGGTATCTCGTCTACTACCTAAGTTACGTGCTATGTATAGGGTCGAGTTTTTTACCTAAAACGCGATGTTGTCCTCTACGCTTAGTGACTCACTGTTGGTACTGATAAGGCTGTCACAAGAACTTCATATCCTAACTACCATTAAAAATGCGAATGTGAGTTTGTTTGTAGCTTTCACGCTTTAAGACTGCGCCGAGCGAAATGTGCCAAAACAGGCGGTCACAGTTAAGTCAATAAAATCAACACTTTTTGTTTAATACAAATATAAAATATACATTTACGTAACCATAACAATGAATGTGTTTACAATTACTCCGTGTAAAAAACTTAAAATAATTAACATATTTGCTTACAAAATTACGTAAATTTGCATGAAAAATGCAAAGATGTAAGCTCGTGTTACCTGATTTTTAGATTATAACAGTAGAAATCTATCCTATTTTACAGCTTAAACGAAACATAAATAGTTACATTACAATTTGTCCGTCCCAAATATTTAAGCTATTGGTTGACAATAAAGATACATATTTATTAAAAAAGCACTTCAAATCCTCCATACAATTTTATTATGGCGGCCGCGCGCCGATTTGAATATGCGCCGCATGAGCTCTGTCATTATCTGTCTTACGCTCGGCGCAGTCTTAATTACTGGACCGATCATCATGAAATTTTGCATACAAGTTGTCAGGGGAACAGGCAAGAACATTGGGTACCTTTTATCTAGAAAAAAGTACTGTGGCTAATTTAACCTAACTTAATCTACGTTTGCGCCATCGAAGCCGCGAGAAATCTAGTATATTTATAATTATCCTAATTAGCCTGCATGTGTATTACACTTATGATTGGCCCGATTCAGTAACGTTCCGATTTGGTTATAGAGGACAACCTTATGGTGTCTCTCGGATATATCCATACTTCGTATTGCTATTTACAATAATGTTTTAGTGACTCTGATTTATTTATGAGGGCATTCTACGTAATGGTATACTTTCTATTCCCCAGTAGTAATACTGTCTATATGAAACGTTTATTTATAATCAATTACCTTATCTTTTAAAACGGTTGAATGATGTACTCTCGTATTTATAATGTTAAGCCGGTAGGTAGTCGGTGGTAGAAATACGCCCTTAATTCAACAAATTAAAAATTAATTAGAATTTTTGCTTTCGGCAGTCCTCCTCTCCATGTACATTTTAACCATGGCAAATCTGACGCCACTCTGTGTGAGCAAAATGCTCAGAAATATTTCATTATTTCTCTTGACATATTAATATAAAGATAACAAAGGCGTGCCAGCCCTAAGACACTTGTGTTTGTGTGGGTTGAGGCTCAAACGTAAATATTGTAAATTTTTATCCGTGTGCAAACAAACCGTCCAGTCCGCCTCGTTTTGACTTGGCCAAACATTAAATGTTTGGTTTTCGCAAACATTTCGCTAAACCGCGGCTTTGTTCTTTATTTGTCAATGGGATTTGACAGCACATAAAATAAGCGCCACCGGGCTAATAATAGAGTAAATATATATAATAATAGCAGAGCCCTGTAATTAAACTGTCCCACTGTTGGGCACGGGCCTCTTCTCAGTGTGAGAAGGGTTAGGCCATAGTCCACCACGCTGGCCCACTGCGGCTTGGCCCAGACTTCACATATCTTTGCCAACATTATGGAGAACTCTCAGACATGCAGATTTCTTGACAAGGCTAGGAGTCGGCGTAAAGCTATCCTTTGACCTGATTAGATTCAGCCTCTTTCTTTGCAGAATGATTTAGCATTTAAATTTTGATAAGCTGTTAGTTTTCTGGACATAGTGCCAGTTAATGTCTTAACCAATGCTTGGACCCCAGAAGGAATACTTTTTGTTGCGTCTGGTTCCAACTGTTTGATGACTTAAAGAGATCCTGTAAAGCTGAAAAATGCCACAGATTTCCTGACTGAGAAATATACTAAGACGGTTACGATCAGCAGTTTTTTGATTGACAATTGTATAATTAATTTATTAATTACAATATACAATTAATTGTAAATTAATTGTGTATGTGGTAGAATATTATATTATATTATAGAATTATCGCCTGCTCCGTGAATCGGAGAGCACGTTAATCCGTTGGTCCCGGCTGCCATGAACATCTATGGCAGTCGTTATTGGGAAAGTCAGTACCCTCTAATATCCTGATACTGGTCTAGCCTTAGGGTATCGTTAGCCTTCGGGTTGCGGAGGTCAGGTGGCAGCCGCTCCGTGTAAAAACTGATATCCAGTCAAATCCCGTTAGACCAGAAAAGCCGACCCCAAGTGACTTGGGAATAATAAAGGCTAAGAGAGAAGAAGAAGTTTACGATCAGCAGTTGTGTAAGCGCTTACCACACGACTGTACCAATGAGGCATAAAAATAGTAAAGTTTAAGTAAACACAAGATTAACATACATGTGAGCATTCAGTTATTTATGATCGTCTCAGCTCTCGAGAGATTTTAACACGACAAACGCATTTGTATGAAAACATTAGTGCGTTGCGGCCATAGAATAGTGAAGGCACTGCAGGTGAAGGACCTGGCAAAACATACGCCCAGCTCGTGCTGCAATTATGCACAGATGAGCGTAATTGGTAAAACTGCGCAGGACTCCTCGCATTTGATGCGACTGCGTAGTATATTTCCATAGGAGTATAACGGGGTATATGGAAACATACTAAATTGAGCAAAATAAATGTAGAATAATTATGTGACAGCGCTCTCTAATAGCATCCATGTTTAAACATACATAGTATAATTCAAACTCAATTCTTTAAATAGAACTGCACAAATAACAGAGGTATACTTAAATTTGATTGCAATGAAATACGAGGTAAAATACATTGTATTGCAATGTGGGTATATAAAATGGTTTTTAATGAAGTCCACTGTGATGTCCATTGAGTAGTTGCCTCGTGATTCGGTGGTAGAGCTCATAGAATCGTGCGCCCCGCCGCGCCGTCACTAAAGAGCATTTGCAAGTTTTCGTACGTAAAAGCGAAGCCGGTAATTACTCGCCAGATAAAACCTCTCTCCAACCGTTAGAATAAACTCGAACACTTAATGAGCCCTTTCTAGACATGCTCTTAATGTGCCCACTATCCACTAAATACGTTATTTTAATGTGCTACTAACGTTTCGCTGTAATGTCTCGATGGTCAACATGGATATGTCGGAGCGCTAGTGGTTCTTTTTGGATTTCGGATACGCTGACACTTCACAGAGGATTCAGTTGATTTAATTCTTTTTCTTTCTTTTTCGTGTGGTTAGTGGCCAACCTGTTGTCAAGAGTTGTTCAAGCCGCCCGTAGGCCTCTGACATGGCTTAACGACTGCTGTCCATTTGACAACAACCGGGACCGACTTTTTACGTGCCCTCCGAAGCACGGAGAAGCTTAGATGAAATACCACGAAGCGGTCACCCATCTACAGACTGTGACCCAACGTTGCTTAACCTCGCTAATCGTTTACCGATCAGTGAGTGCAACTGGCTATGATCTAATAAAATCTGGTGACTAGTTGGTTAGCCAAACATAATCATAGGCCTTAAAACTATTTAATACAATGTATATGCATAAAATGCATATACACTAAATTGCTTTTTACCTATCACTAGAATGTTGGAGGACCAAGATTTCAACCGTGTGCTCAAAAGTTCGATTATATACATTACTCCACATTTTTTAATTTTTACTTTTTGTAACGAACCACACCGTCTCACAGAGAACTCTAAATAAAGAACACTAAGTACCAGGGTCGAAACTACTCCATGTGCGCCACACAAATTTAAGTCTCGCTCGGTAATCGAACCCACAGTCGCCGCATTGACGCAGCTGCAAAGTGCCTATCCATAACTAAGCCATCCATTCAATTAATGTCGCAATCAATCTCCTGTACTACGGGTATTTGTGATACGTACAACTTATGTCCAAATAGATTATATGGAAATTATATTAGAATCCAACGCTATAAAGAACTGCGTACATTAACTGAACTTGTATAGGAAATTAGAAGCAGTAGAGTTGATCGATTGTGTAGCTTGTTATGTTAACATGAATAGTTTGAATGGCTTCCAATCTTGTGGGGCGCATTCCTTCCGCTCAAGTTACGGCGAGAGTGTGACACGCGGCACGTGTTCAGGAATTTGTCACAACCCGCCGCAACCCGCCTTTCTCTTTCCATATTAGAACAGAGCGGTGTTTATTCTGGCGCAGTTCGACGAACCGAAATTATGTTTATTTAAAAAATCGCGAGTCGACAGTCCCGTCAGCGGACGCCGTGAATGCGCCGCGAGCACCGACGACGACGACACGGCTTCAAACACCATAAACTCGATATTATTGAGTGTGAGCTCGGCCCGCGGGTGAACGCTGACCATTCGCCGGACGGCATCCCATTCATGCGAAGCTCAGTCGGAAAATAAACGAGAAAATGCGCCGCAGCGCCCCCGCGCCGCGCGCCTGTTTCCGTTATTCTAAAATTAAAATCACAAACTGCGTCCATACGCACCGGATTCGCTGCAAACGAAAACGAAAGTGGACTCTGTGTTACACAAATTTAAGATCAAAATCGCATCTCAAGCAATAAGAGAAAAAACTCAGCGGGAGTCGTCATCACAATGGACGCGAGTCCATTCCGCGGCGTACTATGTGGCGCTGATGATTCACCGCGCGGTATTCAGCGGGAGACTTACTACAGACGCCACTATAACATCTTGAAATTTTGCCAATGGTAGTTTCGCCAGCGATTATCGTAAAATGCAACGGCGGTCTGGCAATGACCCATATTGAGGTAGGTCATGGGCAGGGATAGACCGCTAATAGACGTGCGTTCAGGAAAACCATTGAGCGTTTGTGTCAGTACGAGTACAGCTACTCTGTTGAGATAAGCATGTTATTTAGAGCGCCTTTGATGTGTTGCGGCTCGTCGCGGCCGGAATACAGAGTGTCGCGCGCCGAGTCATTGTGCGCGTACAGTTAGCGAAGGCAGTCTGTTAATGCGGGTTCCTTGTCCACAATGCGGATATGAAGGTTCACCGTTGCGCCGGCGATACGAGTGCACTCCTGTCATATTATCATTCGACGCAGCTATCGCGAGCCCTTCCAAAGATGGGCCGAGGGTCGACGCGATGCTGACTACAGAATGCGCTCGGTCCAGTTAGCCACTGCGCCGACTAGCATTAAGCTAACTATCAATAAAATTTCAATATTTATGTTGGGATAGTAAAGACAGTCGTTGCAGTTCAATTATGCCGGATGTTTGGATTATAAATGTGAAATAGATTTAAAGACGAAAATTCTTGTATCTGTATAATATATTTTTTTTAAGGCCTTGTTGTTTTGTGTACAGACAAAGCCATGAGTAAAACAGTGTATCTAACCGTTTTGTATTACTGCAATGTATCCATAACTTAGCATTAAGAATGTGCGACGAGTTTTTGTTTGTCAGCCGCCAAAGAAATTTTATTGGAATAACATTATAATTTTATACAAGTATCAATAGCAATAGAAAATGCGTGTCAGTCCATTCTCCTTAGCACACATTACCGTTCCTTGCATCACTGCAAACGCTAACCCCGCACAGTTGCGCGGGCGCATCGTTATCATAATATCCATTTCCGGCGATATCGCTGGCCCTCCATCCCGGTGCGTCAACCTCGCAAATGATTTATTACATCTCATTATCAATTGCCATTAGATATTATGTACCGTTATCGTTGCTGCCATGTTCTTAGACAAGATATTATTTCATCTGTATTTCGCCGAAATATTGTAGCACACATAAAATTGAATACGCCATGGGGACAAGCTGCTCAAGACAGTGCAAGGATCCTGGTATTTGAATCTGCAGTAGCAGATTTCTGCCGCCTGAGTACACAGTATTGCAAGGGTCTATAGGCCACTGTATCGGTGATGGGTTTTACGTTCGGTAATTGCTTAAGATCGCCATGTAATCAGACAATAGCAAGAGCCATCAGCAGTCAGTAAGACACTTCATACACTTTGTAGGGATTTAATGCAAAATACGTTTTCAAAAGTGTCTTTTCTTGACTACCAATGGTTTATTCCAGTTTATCTGGAAACGGGTCACTTATGATCCACGTTTGTTTTAGTAGGGCACCTATGTCCTAAGCGGTAGAACTTCACAACTGACGACGCATTTAACATTCTTTGATAACCTCAACTTAAGCATAGCATGTATCGCAGTCACCAATTAAACGGACCACCATCAATCATCGCCTGTCATAACTGATTTAACGAACTAGTAATGAACCAATGAGCTTGTAACCTTGGGACTGGAGCATTTGTCATTTTTCACATTTGTCAGTGCGTGTTGTACAGGAGCCGACTAGATAATTGTTATTCTCAAATAGCTCGAGGCTTGATTACTTGAAATGTTAACTAAAGCAATCAGTTGGAAAGGTGGTTCAAGCGAATATTTAGCTACCGACCGTGTAAGTCTCGTCTGTCAGAAGATTTTCAGTAGCGGGAAGTATTTAGGAAACTTGCGTGGTATTTCCAGTTTAGTTCTGTGAATGAGTGAGGTCTAAAGATGTAGTATTGTGTGTCTCACGATTGAGGTACTTTAGTAGTGTTGCCTTTAAGTTATTTTAAACCAAGTAAAGTGGCAACGCCGTAGACCGTCTATCTCAAATAATAGGCGCTTCTTGTAAAAAATATAATCGGGTAAGATGACGTCCTCCTTTACACTTATCAAAAACCAACTGTTCCTTAATAAAAACCGATAATTATAATGATAACTGGCGAAATGTATCAAACATTCAACCAGCCTGTTGCAGATCTCTACAATTTGCGCCTCAAATGTTGTATTAACCCTTAGGGGATTACATGCTGTGATGTGCAGACAGTACGACAGAAGTAGAGGTGCGGTTCGGTTCCCATCGGCGGCTACGTCTGCAGTAATTACGCGGTAGCGAAAGTGATGGGGTACCGGCGTACATCGGACCGTTCGCCACACGTCTAGACGAGGCGTGGCGTGTGTTTGCGCACTAATTGCTGCTGTAGGCAAGTTTTCAAACAGCGGCCAAGCCCACGCAAAAAAGCTTTTCCTCCCTTATGTGAGATAAAGATACAAATCTTTCTTTAAGTGTTCTTGATTGTTTGCTGTCTCGTTGCTGCGATGTGGATGTTATACATCGCTGCCTAGCTCTTCTGGGTAGCGCTCTATATATTTCTAGCGTCACATGAATTAGTTATAATAAGTGAATTAACATTAATTATGAAGCCCTAAAATTGGCTAAGTTAGAGCAAAGCCTGGTTAATAAACTTGCCCTTATAACCCAACGCAAGCGTATTTGAGGCAATGTCAGAAAATCCTTTACAGCAACACGGAATCAGCAACTGTTTACCATATACAGTTATAGGCTCACAACGACAATTCTAATACGACGAAATGTGGCAAGTCTGCCTAGTAAGGACAGCAGTTTGTTGCGATGCGTAAGTATGATGCTATTTTACTGCAACGAGCTAAGTGGCTCTTAAACCATATCTCCTACAGCAATACGTCATTTAAATAATACTCACAAGTGGACACGTTGAATCGCTTTAACAAGGCGGCCATCTTGGCTGACTGACAATGACCCATATGACAGCTTCGAATATATTTCAAAATAATTACGTCTAATATCAATACCGTGCAAAAAACAATAACAGTACAACTGTGTTGATACAACAATGGCGCGTCGCGCGTGTATAATCGACTACGACCTTGCGCTCTTTTCGATTGTCGCAGCGATACTCGTAGTCTCGATAGATCGTAGTAAATGGTATCGATGCATCGATTTCGTGTTTTTGTCTTGTTCGGTCGAGGAGACCGTGTTGGGTTTAGATTGCTGTTAAGCAATAGGGTTGTGTTTGTGTCGGTTACTTTGTGGAATAATTATTAAAGGATGAGATTTTGAAATAATTACCAAGTCGGATTCGAAGCTTTGTTATTCATGAAAATTAACATTATTAATTGTTGTTATCTTGACGTGGCATGAAATCTTTACAAAATTGTATCACTTCCCATCGGTCGTAAATATACTCTAACTCACAACCGTTTTTGTCCCATGGGGAATAGAACCACACAACGCTCTGCTCATTGGTATGCAGTGAATAGTTAAATGATTGTACCATTCGTGCATTTATATCCAACTTCCTACAGATATTATCAATATAAAAGTTCAGAAATTTGGATGTTTGTGTCTCGGTCAAACCTAAACAGCTTAACAGATTTTGATGAAATTTTCTTATATATATTCTTTTATATATATATTCTCATATTGCTTTAGATTACCCGAAAAATCTATTGTTCTTTTCTCGAGAAAATGTCTTTGTACTTACGTACTTCTTGTTGTAATAACCGACATCCACCGGCGAATAACCCCTATAATACAACGTAACCTTTAAACAATATAAGCTTTATATAACATCCAGCGTATTTAATACTTCTTGTACACCAAGCTCTATTCCCAAGTAGTCGTTGTCAGCCCTAACACAAAGAAACGCCCTCAGTATCAGATCGCGACGCATTTGGAGTAGAATATAGAAAACGTAGCGACTCGTGAGGTCAATACGTCTCGGTTCGAACCCGGGAAGGTTATCGGGAGAAAGTTTAGTAGCGGCACACAGACGCATCGCTTTGTTCAATAGTACACCAGGTAGGCTCGAGTCAGAGCGGTCACTCGTCGAACAAGATCGACAGGTTCGAGTCATTATGTCGACGGTACTCCGTATTAGACTGTGATGCGAGTAATGAGATGTTTCTGAATACGCTTTTTAATGTTATGAAATTTTAATTGACTTCACGGCGTAGTGGTTTATGTGGTCGCCTCGTCACTGCCACTGCTGTGTGTGTTGTGGGTTCGAATCCCACACGGGCCAAAAATTGTGTGATCCACAAATGGTTGTTCCGAGTTTGGAACAACCATTTGTGGATCACACAATATTTCACTGGGTGTTTTTTGACAATTTGTGTGCGTTGTTTGAATGTTTGTAAAGTCCCACGATACAGGAATAATACCAAGGGCGGGAGTCGTCATTTAAAAAATTTAAAGTATTATATCATCGAGTTTCTAAATTCACATGTAATCATCTAACTATTGAAAAGCATGGTGAGTGTTAACGTGAAATAACGTTAATACACACGTGTTATAACAGTTCAATTAATGAGTGGGCGTTATTCATAGAATGTGTTTCATAAAAGAATGAGTTGTAAATTAGCTAGTTAACACACGATTAAACTTCGTTATTTTTAATGTAAAGCTTATGAAATACTCAGTAGTTAATCGTGATGGTATTATACAGTAAAATTATATATTAGCTAGTAGTTATACTGTCCCTGCGGTTTCACCCACGTCTATGATTTCTGCTGTGCTCCCGTGTGTTGTAGCGTGATGTTATATAATATAGCCTTTAACCTGGCCAGAAGAATTGGCTATCAAATGCAAAAAAACCAAATATCGTCCCGTAGTTCCAAAGATTAGAGAGCTTAACCAAAAAAAAATATGAAGCTATCTCTTTCTTCATCTTTATTATATTAATAAAGCTGAAGAAAGAGATAGTAAAGCTTTAATTGTATTTTAATTTCAATTATTGTAATCTGAATAAGGCATCCATAGGACAGGCTTGTCTAGTGTGGGGCAAATGGATTCTATGTGAAAATATTGTACTCTTTTGGTAATAAATATTTTTTATTTTTTATAATTAGTATTATATTCCATGATGTATTGAAATCCTTACTAAAATTATAAATGCGAATGTGAGTTTGTTTGTTATGCTTTCACGCCTTAACTACTTGACCGATCATCACGAAATTTTGCATACACTTTGTCAGGGATGCAGAAAATGATATAGGGTACCATTCATCTAGAAAAAGTTCTGTTCCTAATCTATACTAACCTACATTTACGCAAGCGACGCCGCGAGCAGTCTAGTTAAATTGTAAAAATACTATTACTTTATATGCAGATGCTATCGTGTAAAAAAATACATTACACACATACACATACATACCGGAGGCCCAATCACCCTCTTTCCCCCTTCCCGCTCCTTCTTCTCACTTCCTTTTTCTCTTCTTCCATTCCTACAGGGTCGACAACGCGCAAGTGATGCCTCTGGTGTTGCAGGCGTCCATAGGCTACGGTGACCACTTACCATCAGGTGGGCCGCATTCTTGTTTGCCACATTAGTGATATAAAAAAAACATAGCCTTTATAAAGCACCATCGATCGATGAAGTCTGCTGTGTATGAATACGTGCAACAGGTGATCATCCAATTGAGATTCAATAAACCACAGATTCTCGCAAAAAACGGCGATTCCAACCATCGAGCATCCTGTGTGGGATTAAAAAAAGTATTCAATCTACCGCGTCCAGTGCTGGTAAAAAGCAAACAAGAGGGCTAGGAAAGTTTAAATATACACAGCTTTAGTACCGTGATAAAAATTGCTTTGAAAATCGACGCTTTGCTAAATAATGACATCAATATGTGCTTATCTTCATCTTTTATCTTAATAAATTAAAGGATAAACTAGCAGAATGATTGATATATAAATGTACAGCTCGAACTCCTGGATCTACAGACATGGAGGCATTGCAGGGTCTTTATACAACGTAGACGGCAATAATGTCTACCTTGTATTTTTAATAAGATATAAGCCATATTAATAAGAAAGGATTTTTGAAGGTTTGAAACTGATAAGTCAAAAAACTTGAACGTTGAACTTGGACCTTATTCAGTGGTTTCATTGAACATAAAATTATTTTTATAATATCACCCCTAAAGGGGTGAATCGAGCGTTTGTGTTATAACCGAATTCGACACGGACGAAGCCGCGGGCAACAGCTCGCTATAAAATCTCTTATCAACAAACAGTTTCACAGTTATTAATAGTTATTTTATTAATGATTATATGCTATATTTTACACGTGTAATTTATCGGAAGCAATTAATTGTTAGTACACGGTGACAATCGGCACAATTAGAACGAGAACCGGTCTACAGCCTCCGTAATTGAATATAATAGATACACATAAAGTCATTGTAACATTTTATAGCTACTAGATTTTGCCCGCGGTTTCATTTGCGTTAATGTAGGTAAAGGTATCTCTCGGAAACAGTACTTTTTTCTAGATGACCCTATGTCCTTTTCTGTACCCCTGACAACGTTTATGCGTAAATAAATATATCTATATATTAATACGTAAAGCAAAAACTTTGCGCTCCTTTTTACGAAAATTGCGCGGACGGAGGAGTATGAAATTTGGCACAGTTAAGTTGGAGGGGTGAATCCTAATATTTATATAAAATATGCATTAGAAATACATTAAATTGATGAAAAAATACTACACGCACACAACCATGCATTCGACACACGCAGTCGAATCGCGTTCGTAGTATTTCGACATTGTTCGGCTGATGTAGTACTATTCTCCGTAACTATGGTTACATATGTCAATAAATAATTACATATATCAGTTGAGTAAATAATTTGTTTGAAAAACATAGGTAAATTAAGCTGTATAGGTCGAAATCTAAATGAAATGTGATTATACGGGTATAGTTCTAGACAATAAAACCTTAATAACTATCAAACCTAAAATTTAAATCAATTATGGTCGAATTTAGACCACTAGGCAACCGCCCGCTAGTTAATATAAATCATAAATTTCATGATGATCAGTGAAGTAGTTAAGACGTGAAAGCGTAACAAACAAACTAACATTCGCATTTATAATGTTAGTTAGGATTACGTGTAAGTGTATAAGGATGATAATTATATAAATATGCTTATGAAGAGCAACCTGATTGCTTATCTTATCTTATGTGGGGGCCAGTCAATGCAGACCGGCGACACTTCGACCCAGTGGGGTCTTTTGTGTCGACACTCTCCCAATAACGACTGCCATAGATGTTCATGGCAGCCGGGACCGACGGCTTAACGTGCTCTCCGAGGCACGGAGCAGGCGATAATTGTCGATCAATACGCAGATAATTTCGAAAAGTCATATATTTTCCGTAAGTCAGAGGTGCGCGACGTGGGTTCGAACCCGAGACCCTCTGCATTGCAGTCTGTTGGTCTCCCCACTGAGCTATCGCTGCTCTAACCTGATTGCTACTTAGTAGTGGATTGCTTTATGTGGTTACGGCATCGCGGTATATAGTCGAGGCATTACATCGGGTGCTTAGTGGAAAGTCTGGCTTTCCAGGACACAACGTCGTAAAAAGCATAAAATTATGATACATGCAAGTTAAATAATTTAACACGATGAATCAATCAAAACGAAATTTAAAGGGTCGGCTAAAGTGTTGTTGGATTTGGAGCAATGTTGATGACAATATGATGAGGCCCATGTCCAGCAGTGGACGTATTTCGGCTGAGATGATGATGTGGTAACAATAAGCTAGCCATCATTTGACATGAGACTTTCAACTATAGCCGGCTAAATGTGGGTACATAAAACTTTTGTGTATTCATGCAAACATGAGTATATGTATAACTTTTCCTTCAAACCCACCTAACAGAATTGGTGCAAATATCTACAAAAACGGAAAAACCAGTTACGCCAACAATTCCAATAGAGCACTCCATCAGGTCTCAAGTGATGCAGCATATCTTATCAGCGCTGAAAGATCTTAATAGTCGGCGACAATGCAATGGTCAATTACACTTGGACTCTTGTAACCGGTCCGCGAGATGCAAATACTGTGATACAGCCGTATCGCACAAGGAAGTGTTGTGGTCCCAGCACGGGGGAATAATCTCTAGAAATGTATAATAAATGTCTTCTAGACCGAATTTCGGTCACGGTGGCCAATGTTACCGGAGACTAGCTCTATAAAATATCCATGAAAAGGTATATAGATGTATTACACACATATTTCGCGGCCTACAGTCGAAGATACCACGTAATTCCCTATTTCGTGAGATCTTTAGCAAGCCTAATGCAGTCTTCCCAGTACAGTTCAGACTCCGTGTTACTAATCTGTAAAGAAAAAAACAAATAACTCTTTCTCCACTGTCTCCAGTGAAGAGTTTCTCAATCAAATGAGATTTTAAGAGTGGCCGTGCGTTTCCTGCGGCCTTCTCCAGGCTCAAGCTTTTGCCTGAACCTAGCAACTAACATACAAGTAAATTTAGTAAACTCATAAACCCTTTGTGACCTAAATGGATAAGTGAATTTTGACTTTGACTCGCTGCGTCACCGAGAGTCATAATATTATGAAATAGTGCGATCTGATCGGATGATAAAACAAACTATAATATAATCTTTTGTCATGTTGTTTGTTAGTTTATTGCTAACATCGACATCGGGATAGCGTGACCGCGGACCGTTAAATATTTTTATACCTGGGGCAGAGGACCCATTGAAGATACGGACAAGGCAAACTTTGTTTATTTGGGGAGTTAGGGCATAAATTGGTTTTATGATTTATATGTTGTACAATAAGGGATAAAATTATTACAACTGCGTATAAAAAGATGAGAGAAACAAATAGAATTTTAACTTGTCAATTGCTAGACATAATTGAAACTATAACAATTGTCAGTGTGGTCGCTGGTGGGCCTTTGTCGTAAAAGGTTAAATCTAATGTTGTGTAAGTACTCACGTAATCTTAAAAATTTGCTTGATAGTTTTTAAAGTTAATAGTTAAGGAAAAATTTGACTACAAGTGTTACAAGTCTGTAGGCTGCGGTAACCGCTTACCATCAAGAACGCCATATGCTTATGGCGTTTGTTTCGTGGCCCTCGACTAAGGTATTATTACCAGAGGGCCACGAAACATTCGCTCCAAGCGCACAAAACCATTTTGTTTAAACCCACACTGAATTATATAACGGTTAACTATTCACTACGATCTACCAAAATTGATACGAGTATCACTCAATTGGTCACACAGAACAATATTTGCTCTCTCATAAGACCAACCGTCCATAAAAAATGCATTTGCACGCTGACAATAAAATGTGTTCCCACAATTATAACACGTCATAAAAACGTATGGTGAAAGACCCCAGGCTGTTTTTTTTATTTATTTACCGCACTTGACATCGATAAAAACCGGTATATATTTTAATCATGAACTTCGATTTTGTTCAATTATTTTGTTCTATGTATCACAAGCGATGGGCGTCGATGCGTGGGCTGTTCTATAAATAATTGGTATTAACGCTTCCGCGGCTGCGCCCGCGCACGTTGCAACAAGTGCCGCTCGCTCGCCGCTTATGCGCACGTTGGTAATGACTTATTGTAAGTCGAGTGATGCTAATAGCTAAATTAGTCGCGGATCACCGGTTGTGTCATAAAACGACATTTGATTACGCTAAGTCGCCTTGAAGTGGCGCTTTATTCTGATGGCAAGGACGTTCTGTTATTGTGATTACAAGAGAAAATTTGTAACTTGTTGCCGACCTTGCTCTAGCCATTGTCAATGTAAACATTTTCAGTGGTTTTGGAGGTATGGTTACAGTAGTTTTCATTGGGGGTAAGCAGAGACATATATAAGTATAATTTAATTAACTACAGATTCCCATCACGTTTTTTTATGTAGATAAATTCATCAAATTAGGTACACTTAACCAGGTCTTTCTCCAGAGAGTCTGTAACGTTTTTGAGATATAACTTATGTCTATATCCATAGAAGCCAGACGTGTGTTAAGAGCCCACATATTGTTTTATTCTTTGCTTTTTAAGTTACCGACCGGACAAAATTACCAACTCCGCACTACTACAGCAAACTCAATTGCTTAGGGAATGGAACCCGTAATCTCTCAATCAGCTGTTAGCTTATGCCATAAGACCAAGGAAAAAAATATAGATCTATTTATTACAATGTATTGTTTATATGAATCTCTGAAGAGTTTTCCTTTAGTAATTCCTTGAAATGCTTTTTAGGTCAAAACCATACGACCGCAATAATATCAATTAAATGGAAATATTATTACGTACGTGTGTATTATCATAGGTTAACATAGAATAGCGACTGGTCATCCCCGAGGTGTAGACAGAGACGTTTTATACCAACATTATCCAAGTTTTTCTTTTTTTATACAACTAAGGTGGCAAACATACGTATCACCACCACTGCCCACTTGATGGTAAGTGGTCACCGTAGTCTATGGACGCCTACAACACCAGAGGCATTACTTGCGCGTTGCCGACCTTTTAAGAAAGGAAGAAGAGAAAAAGGAAGTGGGAAGGGGGAAAGATGGTGATTGGGCCTCCGGAACTCTCACTCACCAAACGAAACACAACAGTAGGAATACTGCTATTTCACGTCGATATTCTGTGAAAGGGTAGTCCTTCCCCGGTCGAGCTGGCCCATTCATGCTGAAATTAGCGAGGCTCTACTACTTAAATCGAGATATGTTTACGTGCCGTATAATAAAGGGCAAGCTATTTACGAGAGCAGCCGTCCAAATTAGCAGCGATAGCTCAGTAGGGAGACCAACAGACTGCAATGCAGAGGGTCTAGGGTTTGAACCCACGTCGCGCACCTCTGACTTTTGAAAGTTATATGACTTTTCGAAATTATGTGAGTATTGATTGACAATTATCGCCTGCTCCCTGCCTCGGAGAGCACGTTAAGGTGTCGATCCCGGCTGCCATGAACATCTATGGCGGTCGTTATTGGGAAAGTCAGTACCCTCTAATATCCTGACACTGGTCTAGCTTTAGGGTATTGTTTGCCTTCGGGTTGCGGAGGTCAGGTGGCAGCCGCTCCGTGTAAAAACTGATATCCAGTGAAATCCGGTTAGACTAGAAAAGCCGACCCCAAGTGACTTGGGAATAAGGCTAAGGAGAAGAGTTCCGTCCAAATTCCACTGCTATTGAAAAACTAATGACCAAAGCAGAACACATTGCTCACTTGGAATTAAATTTGGAACCTAACGATAAACAGTTGTATAAGTGTTTACACTGACCCCAGCGATCCAACAAGGCAGTTATTATTATCGAGGTCAGTATTTATCCTGAATAAGAAACTTGTACATAGTTGTAGACACATAGACTAACATTTGTTTGTCTGAAGGAGAGATGGAATAAGGATTTCTTTTTGCTACGATCCTGACATATCTCCTTTTTTCATTGACTCATTTGCCAAATAATACTACTAGGAATATTGTTCAGGTAGGGAGTCTGGGGGAGTCTGTCCCGGGAGTCTGGCCCCTAAACAGCGATGGATCACAACACTAGAATTATAAGTTGAAGTTCTTGGGGAGGCACGCACCCGAATACCTCAATATGCACGTCTATTGCCGCCTGTTTAATCTGACCTTTCCCCAGAACGTCTGATCAGAGAACGTTCACATGGCTCGAGATAATCACGTGAAGAAACACATTTTTAATAGTAGTGTAGGTTGAATCCGTTTAGCTAAACTGGCTCTAATTAACAGGTACAACAATCCATTGTTAGTATTATTGATGAGACCGGGTGTCTATCGGTGGCACCGGCACCACATTTCCGCAATTGTTACTGCTCATACAATGTGTGCGTAGGCGCAGTGATTACCAGTCGGCGGCTTAATACGAGTATAGAAATATGTAATCGATTTATGAATCATTTAACAGTTGTTGGGTTGTTACGACGTATTAATGTAACAAAAAACAATCTGTAATAGATTTAGCATCAGTCATATATATCTCCCTAATACTTAGACAAAGAAGTATCATGTTTCGTTTCTTTACTAAAGAAGTATCATCAGGCGGCCTCGATGGCGTAGTGGTAAGTGTTACCGACTGCCACGCCTGAGGTCGCAGGTCCGATTCCCGCACAAGTCAAACATTTGTGTGCATGGACATGGATGTTTGTCTTGATCTGGGTGTTTCTATATATAATATCGCACACCGGGTGCAATAACGTCATAAGTAACGAATGACGTTTGTTAGAGGTACTTTCATGACATTAATGCACCGTATTTAGACACCATTTGTGACCAAAAACACATTTTACAAATTTTAGCATTTATGACGTTATTGCACCCGGTGTGCGATATGTAAGTATTTACAAAAAAAGTATATAGGTTTATCTAATGTCTAGTACCCATAGTACAAGCTCTGCTTAGTTTGGGCTAGATGGTATTGTGTGTATGTGGTAGAATATTATTATTATTATGTTTATATGTCTGCAACTATATTTCGATAAAGTGGGTTATGGTGAGGAAATCTTCAGCAGTACGGGCTTTGCCAATGTATTTAGTTATAAGTAAATAGCTTCCTAATATATGAGGTCTCAATAGATAGCATGCAAAATGTGGGTATATAAAACCTACCATTTCGTATATATACAGACGTGAATTTACATTCGTATGTAGATATAAGTTCGAACATTATGAGAGATGGATATTTTGCCCACTAAACAACACAGTACCAAAATACGATTTGTATACTATAAGTTGCCTGCCAACAACATTTTATTAGCCAAACCTCACAAAAACCTGTTCCTCAGGTGTCGATATTCCGGTCCCTGGACCAACGGGGTAGTATTGAAAGGCCTTTTTTTAAATAAATATATATAATCTGTATCAGATAGTCTGCACCTGGTCAGCTACAGAAAGGATGTGTTCCAATTTTCATATGTAACCGTTGCAATAAACTCCCAATTTCCATATTTTAAGCGTCAGCTGCGCACGCGCAGGCGCGGCTGGTGCTCGCACCGATTGCAGACCTCCCTTCACCCGCGCACCTCACGTACCCCTCACTTGTTATGCGCTAGGGTTGGCGTACCTTTAATAAACAAACGTTATGATAATCGACCATTTCAAGATGTAATTATCTGTTTATGACAGGTAATATTTTTCTACTCTTATCCACTGTAAAATATTTAAATATTTAAATGGTATATTATTATATTGCCTTAAATAAAAACGCTATATTAATACAAATAATTGAAATGAAATCCAATAAACTGTATGTAATAAAATGAAAAAATATTTACCTGATTCTTTCTCACAATACCTATAGATCAAACTTCCATGTAAAAATTATATTCGACCGTAAACAGTCCAAATATTGTATTGAAGACCAATAAATTATCATCAAATATACTCCTAGCGATAGCTCAGTGGGTAGACAGACAGACAGGTAACAGACTTGCATGCAGAAGGTCTCGGATTCGTACCCACGTCGCGCACCTCTGACTTTCGAAAATTATATGACTTTTCGAAATTATGTGCATATTGATTGACAATTATGGCCTACTCCGTGCCTCGGAGAGCACGTTAAGTCGTCGGTCCCGGCTGCCATGAACATCTATGGCAGTTGTTATCGGGAAAGTCAGTACTCTCTAATATCCTGACACTGGTCTAGCCTTAGGGTATCGTTAGCCTTCGGGTTGCGGAGGTCAGGTGGCAGCCGCTCCGTGTAAAAACTGATATCCAGTCAAATCCGATTAGACTAGAAAAGCCGACCCCAAGTGACTTGGGAATAATAAAGGCTAAGAGAGAAGATACTCCTAGCACACATATAAATTATTAGTTGACAGACTTCAAACATAAATTACAAAAGTATTGACAGGAATATCGATTTACATGCATGACCTTCAGAATACAATGTGTAACATATTTGGTACGTTTATCCCAGTATCGTTCTCGTACAAAATACACCAGCCCTCGTTAAGAATTTTAATTAATAAAATTTGCATGGCCGGCGTTGTATACAATTTACATTTAGTTTCAAACATTGCACAGGGCGCGCATGCGCGTGTTGGTATTCTGTTTTGGTACAAATTATTGCCGGCGACGTTATTTTGTATGTACTGGAATTAACTTCACAGTTCGCTCTAATGTATGTCCCGGTTTAAGACTACGCCGAGCGAAATGTGCCAAAACAGGCGGTCACAGTTAAGTGAATAAAATCAGCACTTTTTATTTAATACAATATAAAATATACATTTACCATAACAATAGATGTGTTTACGAGTACTCCGTGTAAAAAACTTATTAATTAATATATTCGCCTACAAAATTACGTAAATTTGCATTTTTCATCTATCCTATTTTACAGCTTAAACGAAACATAAATAGTTATATTACAATTTGTCCGTCCCAAATATTTAAGTTATTGGTTAACAATAAAGATACATATTTATCAAAAAAGCACTTCAAATCCACCATACAATTTTACTATGGCGGCCGCGCGCCGATTTAAATATGCGCCGTACGAGCTCTGTCATTATCTGTCTTACGCTCGGCGCAGTCTTAATCGATTTAGTGTTCCCTTGTTTATAACATTGGATAACATAACGTTAATTACTTTTTGTTTCATCTCTTCTTGTTGTTTGTCTTAATTTGTAAAGCAACACGCAGTGTTGTGTTTAGGACTTAAGAATAACGTAATCCCGATATTTTCTTTATTAAAAAAGACAATTCCCGCACAAGGAATAATTCCTGTATCACGGGGTTTTTACAAACATTCAAACGACCTCGATGTCGGGCTCGATGGCGTAGTGGTTAATGTAACTCACTGCCACGCCTGAAGTCGCGGGTTCGATTCCCGCACAAGTCACATGCACATTTTGTGTGCATGAACATGGATGTTTGTCTTGGTTCCGGTCCATCGGATCATGGGGATAATGGAACAGAGAGTGCACTTGTTTTTGCGTACATACTTGTGCACTATAATATCTCCTGCACAGATGGCCAGTCTCCGTTAAGATTGGCCGCCGTCTGGAGGACATTATTGTGTTAAATAAAATACAATAAACTACTATATACTAGATTATAAACATAAAGAGCAGTGATAGCTCAGTGGGGAGACCAACAGACTGCAATGCAGAGGGTCTCGGGTTCGAACCCACGTCGCGCACCTTTTCGAAATTATGTGCATATTGATTGACAATTATCGCCTGCTCCGTGCCTCGGAGAGCACGTTAAGGCGTCAGTCCCGGCTGCCATGAACATCTACGGCAGTCGTTATTGGGAGAGTGTCGACACAGAAGATCCTACTGGGTCGAAGTGTCGCCGGTCTGCACTGACTGGCCCCCACATAAGATACATACAAACATATACTAGATTCATCATTTTGATTGAACATGCTAGGCTTCTGACTTTGTATGATAGAACTTGCAATACGCTCGCACAATAGAACTTATAAGTTGAAATAGCAAGACTAAGAAATATGCCAATTTGAATTACTTAATACATAATGTCGGAGTATTTAAAGTAAACTACGTAACAACTTCTAATTGCAGTAGAGTCTTGCTTAACTTCTTAACATACCTACTTAAACAGAAGACCATAGACCACAATGTCTATTGATTCTGAAGTCTACATAGTCTTGACTTCGCCATAAGCTCTGATGCAGATTTATAACTAAAAAAGTTATAACTAATATAACGTAAACACAATCTTACAATAAAACATAATTATACATGTTGTTTTCCTGTAATTAATATCAAGTTATAAATAATTGTATTACTTAATTTATATATTAATTAGGACATCGAACAAGCTAAGCCGCAATATAATCATACAAGAATTCAGCCAATTAAATAATATTATTCGCCAGAAGACTGTGATTACGTTAGAATTATTTTACAGCATACTTATCCAAACGGTCTAATTGCTGTTATATACCTAAACTAGCTGACCCGCGCAACTTCGTCTGCTTGATATAAGAGAATTCTCTCCATTTTTGCAACATTTTTTATTGCTGCTGCACTCCTATTAGTTGTAGCGTGTTTATTTTTTTTATATAGATATATTTTTTTATATATTTATATATATATATAAGTGCGATGCCGGCCTTTTAAAAAGGAGTGAGTACGCTCTTTTCTTGAAGGTTTGTAGATCGTATTGGTCCGGAAATACCGCAGGCGACAGCTCATTCCACAGTTTTGTTGTGCGAGACAGAAAAATTCTAGAAAAACGCACAGTTGTGGACTGCCAACCATATAAATGATGGGGATGAAAATGCTGTCGCGTAGGACGATGGCGAAAAGAGGCGGCAGGGATCAGTCCGAACGATTCCTCGGAGCACTCCCTATAGTAAATGTTATATAGCCTTTAGCCTTCCTCGATAAATGGGCTATCCAACACTAAAATATTTTTTCAAAACGAACCAATAGATCCTGGGATTAGCGTGTTCAACCAAACAAACAAACTCTTCAGCTTTAGAATATTAGTATAGATAACCCATTTGGATTCTTATAATCTCTCCAATATAAAACTAGTACATCTCATATTTATGTTAACCGTGAGGCTAGGAGGCCAATTTAAAACAGAGTTATTGATGTGACTAGAGTTACCAACATTTATCAAGTACATACATCGCACTCTTAATAAAACAGCGACTTAACTCGAAATTTGAAAGTAAGGCAATTTGGACTTTAATTGTATATGCTAAATTCTAATATTATGTTTGTGTTAAATCATTGCAATAGAGTTCAAATTTGTTTAATCCAAAATACTGAGATAAGTCTCTGTTTTATTAAGAGTGCGACATGTCAATAGTACATACATGTATAAAAACTCTTACTAATTGTAATATTCATAGCTTGGTCTTGTTAAACTGCTTCAAATCTATCGTAGCTATTCATCATTTTGTGTTCTTCGCAATCCCACCTAAAAATACACTTTATTTACTTGCTTAAAGTAGGTTTTAATCTGGACGATCTAAAAGATACCATTGACGAGGCTACAAGTAAAAACTTTTAAATTACAAGTATTTGTGCTGAACTCGGCAGAAATTTACACTCGCAATAAATAATTCTAGATTATTAGCGGGTACAATTATATTACAATAACTGAGCGTGTACGGTATGTCTCCATTTGCGGCTCCGTCCCCGCGCGGCGCCGGCGCACGTCGCCCCAATAACGTTAATAACTACATGCTATCCTATGTAGCTCGGTGGCTACCAAATGGGCGGTTAGTTGCTGAGTAATTCAAATTTATAGAAACGGTCAACTTTCTCGCCCTTAGGGCAAGGGAGGCACAGATTTTCATCTACGTTTCTTAAGGTTAATGATGTTCTTTTAATGACATAGTTTGTACATCGAATAATCTGTACTTGAGGAACTTGAAGACGATTATTTAGATAATTCTGTTTTATAAGTTGGATTTTATTATCTACTATAAGCGAAGGTATATCGACATCTAGAATTGTAAGAAGTTACCAAATGGCCACGCCCTTCCTCTCCTACATCAGATTAAAATTGTAAACCTACTTATCGCAACTTGTGAAGAAATACATGACCTATGCATATCTATATTAGCAAGTTCTGTAGCCCCAACACCACGAGATATAAATACAAGTTACGTGTCTCTTAACTGTTAACTAATACGCCATTTTGCAATACTATCGCACTAAAACATTTTATTATTCATTAAATAGAATTTTAACGATCGTCATCAACATAATTATGATAATATTTGCACAATATGTAACTTTTGTCTTTTATGGTGGCCATTAGAACGTCATCCATATAAAATATTCACAATCAATATCGAAAACTGGGTAAATATGAGCGGAATACGATTTGTTTACTCTATACTGATTTGGTAAGATCAAAATCCACGCGTAGGTTTATTTTGATCATTAATATGTAATACTTTATTGTCATGCGTCTCAATATCTACAGCTGATCATAGCCTTGCGTATGTACCAATAACAAGATTTCTTTTTGGTCAAATGCTTCAAACATCTTTACCAAGTTGAGACCTAGTTATGATCTCTACTATTGCAACTACGATACTTAACTTGTGCAATTTTACAGAACACTTACTCAAGTATATTTAAAATTGCGAATTACATGTCATACATCTTAATAGCGAAGCGCTATCAGTGTTGCGAGAGCGGTGTCATCGTACATCGATAAGATCCAAAGTACTCAACTTATTGTTAGTGGGCCCCATCCATCTCAGTTGCGCAAACTAGATGGGATCGCGCTGTTAGCCAACCTCGCTCCCAAACTGTCGGATAATAGCCGCTCAGATAAAACCTCTTTAGCAAAAAGATAATAATAGTGCAATCTACTTTATTACACTTTTGATTGAGTTTATTTCTTAAGTGCTCGAAACCATTGCAGCCTTCGTGGCAAAGTAGACTTAACGAAATGTATAGAATTTAATCAGCGTAGAGAAATAAATAAAAATTACTTTAACTAGACATTTATTACTGTTTTATACGTGACCCAATAATAATGGGCCATTAATCCTAAAAGTCGTTACGATGTTAACAATAGGAAATTCGATCTCTAAAACTAATTAACTCGCACAACTAGGGGTGTAATTCATTTCGATTGATGCACAATGCTATTGTACACATTTCTAATTTAAAATTTGATTGCATACCGTGTGTCGATACACCCTTCGCCCTTTGCTTTGTCTGTCCGTGCGCGAGTCACGCTGACTGGAGTGTTGACCCCTGTCGTTACTGTCCATTTGCATGTACTAGCACAAGGGAGCAGTCGAGCTTTCTATAAATCTAATCGAGGGCCGGCGACAACTGTTGTAAAATTTTACGATTTCCGTCGGCCGGTCGCCGCCACTGTTCGCCTGTGCTAGCTCGCCATTCCACATGCCAGCGTCCGCGAAGCCAGCCTCAATGTCACATGAATAAATCGTCTCGACGCCATTCATCTTTTATAGTAATTAACCGAAGGCAAGGTCGTCGCGTTTTGTCATTTTCCATATTCATGCGACAACAGTCCTCCTTGGGACGTAGTTGAATGTCTACGGCCACTAATCACGACCAAATCGGGCTCGCGGCCGACTACGCCGCCGCTGTGTCGTTTCGTCCATCAACGCTTAACCGTAATCGCTTCTAGATCGAACCTTTTTAGTACAGCAGCTAGACGCCGGCGCTGCGAGGGCACCTGTCCGCGTCGCCTTATTTATGGAAGCAAACATACCACGCGAATCTAAACTTTTATGACATTCGCGACGGATGAGTCACGATTCAATCGTTCGCTCTGATGTACGATTTAACGCATTATCTGTGCGATGCGATTAAGAAATACGATCGGGATGATAAATGATGGAGGAGGCGTCCTGTTACGCTGAACGCGATCGATCGCCCGTGTCGATAGCCATCGGCGCGCAGGTATCGGGCGCGCATCGCGGTGTCGGCTCGGGCGTCGGTTGTGCAAGCGCTTATGAATAATTACCGGCCGGTGTACCGGCGCACGCGCACTCGATTCACTGCCAAGGACGCCTTTTCGCTTTTAGTCGGTCATCGATCGGAGCGTTGCGCAACGCCAGGGGTTTCGCCGTCGGGCCCGTTGCGCCACGCACCGTGAGAAGTGCACGCGACTAATGACGCGTTGCTCAAGCGGCAAGCGGCAACCGACCCGCCCACAAATCGCTTTATTATGCAGAAAGTGAGTCGGAACAAATGGACGCGCCGCTGCGCCGCTGCACCCGGCCCGCATTCATTACGGGACCCCGGCGGAAAGTGAACGCCGAGCATGATCAACGGATTCGTATCAACGTGATTGTGATTTATAATGTCGCACCACTACTCTCGGCGACGGTTTATATGAAAAAATGAGCGTTTTATCGGTGCACTACCAGCGGCTCGCATATTCATAAATGTTGACGGGCCTCTCATAAATATTGGTTGCACTCGAGCTTTATCAAACTGATAGGGAACGATAAATAACGAATTACAAAGTCTCGGTGCGTTGTGACTGATTATGACATATTTAATAATACGTCGCTTTATCTATTGAAGGCATGATGTTGCATCAACCAATCTTCTGATCTCGAAATTTTATCGCTCTCAATCGTAGTTGGAGTTATCGCGGGTAGCGTAATTGATTGGCGTTTTCGATGTGGCCGTACACAATTGCGAGTAATATTACTGATTATATGATTACGCTGGTGTAACCAACTTCGACGAAGAGTTTAATGCCTGATAGTTATGACACATACTAGTTCAGTTGTTTTATAATGATTGTTATACGTGACTGGAATTATGGGAATACCATGTTGCGAGTGAATTCGCGAAAAGTCTTCATCGTAAAATCTTGGCTGCCTGTAATTGTATCTGCTTGTTTGATTTACTGGTAACTATCAGTTATATTTCCTTTCACACTATAATCGAGTCTCAAATTAGTGTTTCCTACAAAACAAGCTCGGTCTCCGATCGGCGTTTGGTTGTGTTTTTACCCACTTTTGGGGAGCGCAGCTGTCGCAGGCAGGTGCGTGTGTTTTCGCCGAATTTCGTCGGCGTTCCGACCGCGCAAGTTCTTGCGAGATATAATCACTGAAATGAATGCCGACGTTAAATAGACAAAAAGTTTTTGAAGTTACATTGAGCATCCTCTGTGAGTAAGTACTGCGGTGATTAATAAGTAACATTGTGAGAATTTACGGATGACGTTATCACTGACGCCGATGAAGTTTAATTGTTTGTTACGAATCTCGTTTTAAAGAATATTAAAACTAGTAATTTACTTAGACTTGAAACATTGCGAAACAGACAATAAAATAAAACAGAAAAAGATTAAAATATGTATATTTGACAATAGAAGGAAAGAAAGAATATGCAATTTTCGCTGTTGAGTGATAGACACATAAGATATCTATCGTTATATATCATATGCGATTCATCGCACAGGATACCTGCTTACGCTATCGTGTAATGTATGATTGAAGAACAGGCATACTAATATGACTACTTTCGCACTACCACGAAAAAGAAAATAAGAGTTATGCGACCATGTATCTCAAGAACTACGACGCGATATCTAGCTTTAGATTTCGCCGATCTTTAAAAACTTTGACAATCTTCTCAAATCACAGTCTGATCCTTTAACATTTGCCAACATCTGTGGTACTTTTCTCCACCGGCGCCACAATGAACGTTTCCACTGCGCCGGCGCAACAGATGTGCTGCGCAATAATAGTGGGTGCATGTATGCGCGTGCGCCGGCGCGGGTCAACACGGGACTTGACACACTGACACCGTGTCAACAGCGTCTTCTGTTCTGCGACACACGAACACATGTGAGTACATGTGCCGGTTGAGAAACTATCTGAATTGTTATTTTCTTGTGTTTATAATATCATTAGATTTTGCCCGCGGCTTTGGTCGCTTATGTTAGATTAGTAACAGTACTTTTTTCTAGATGAAAGGAACCCTATGTCCTTTTATGTTCGCTTGAAAACTTTTATATGAAATTCAATGATAGTCGGTCGAGTATTTAGGACGTGAACACTTAACTAACTCACATTGGCCTTTATAATATTAGTTAGGATTGTAAAAAAGCTCGCGTTGCCATTTAGTAGCCTGCCTAGTTTCGGCACAAAGCATGTTCGATATATTGAGATTTAACAGTAATCTATCCATCTTTTTCTTTTCTCATTCTTAAATATTACTTGCTTGTCTTATATAAGCCTAAAACACACACAGCGGTTCACTTTTAAATATTCTAATTAGATTTTTGATTCGAGTTAGTTATTGTTAAATTACATTAAGATTTCTATCCCCAACCTGTTCTTTTATCAAGTTTACAATAACACAATAAATCTTTTACCCTCTGGACAAATATTTATACGATATCACCCTCAAATCTGTATGAAATCTTTTGAATTAATCTAATTTCACAGTTGACGTGTTATGCAAAGCAAGGATGGGAGAACCCCTGCTTTTTCACGACCTACTAAAGGTAACTGGGCCAGTGTGGTGCGGGGTATCGATCCGGGTAATGCACACGCCCTTCTCACGGCTTCCGTTATCCGGGTGTAGATAAACGGAAAGGGAAGTCGCCTACTACAAAGCTACTCGACTTTGAATATTTCAGTTTCATTTGTGATGTTAGCACATGCTATAGAATTGAATAAATGTTTAACATCCGGATTGTAAAAAGGTAATTAATGTCGTATCAAATCCAAACGCAGGTCATGTGATTAGATTGGCTGTTGCTTACTCAATCAACTAAGTAAGTAAGTTTATTGACTTGTGTTTTACTGTAACTCAGCAAATTTGTATTTTCATTTGGCTCACAGATACTAGGTCTTTATCATTTCGATTAGATGATAAAGATGTTCATTGTACATTTTGGCTTAAGATTCAGTTGAGAATATAGTATCCAGCCGGTATCTAGCTGGCACTTTATGATGAAAATCAAAAGTTAAGTGGTCGTAGCAACCTTATCAAGTTATTGATACAAGTACTTATTTTTATACGAATGAGTATTTCCGCAGTAGCATTATCATGCTAAATAAAAATATCATGGAGCCTGCACTTTTTGTTGTATTGTTGTTAATTCTGAAACCTAACCTTATAATATAGTCGACCTCGATGGCGTAGTGGTTAGTGTAACCGACTGCCACGCCTGAGGTCGCGGGTTCGATTCCCGCACAAGTCAAACATTTGTGTGCATAAACATGGATGTTTGTCTTGGTCTGGGTGTTTCTATGTATAATATGTATGTATTTACAAAAAAAAAAGGAAATATGTATGTTTATCCATTGTCTAGTACCCATAGTACAAGCTCTGCTTAGTTTGGGCTAGATGGTGTTGTGTGTATGTGGTAGAATATTATTATATGGTAGAATATTATATAATTTTAAGTGGAAGTCAGTGATAAATATTATGTAGCATTTGGAATACCCCTGTCATTTTCAATTAACTTTAATTATACACATTAGTGATAAGGAAAAATATGTTATATTTCCACAAGTATAACTCAGCACCTTGGCATGACGGATGTGCAACCTTCATTCGGATATAATAAGATAATAACTATTATTGTTAGGTCTTCTGCCATATTTCTACTAGCATGTCATGGTTCCGCGTATTCAAAACAATCATTCTTAATAGAAAAGTGTTTTTAAAGATACAAATACTAGGTCTGCTCAGCGATGTATTTTACAAATATTATGAAATATGAAATATATGAGTTTGTACTTACCTTGAATATGGAATGAATATTTAACTAAAGGTAGCTGCAATGTAGCTATAGATAGCTACATTGCAGCTACCCCAGGTAGACCCCAGGCTAATACCTTATTTACAAGGGTAAGTAACCCTTCTTCGGGTTTAACTTAGCTGGTTAAAATTGCTAAATAATCAATGAGGGCTGGTAAGTTAGGCATCACATTATATTAATGGATGTACATGCAAATTATATAAAATTTTACTGCACGTGAATAAATCAAACCAAGTTGAAACTCCCCCTTTTAACTAAACACAATCACATTCCCACTATAAACAATGTAAAGTTTAAATAGCGACAATAAAATCACCCCTGTGGTTATAAACAAAACGAACCATCCATCATGTTCCAATTAAATTAGGCACAACACAATCTAATAATAGCTCAGGCCAACCTCCCTCGCCGTGACCCGTACGAGGTCACTCGGGCACGGGGTGTTCCCGCCCTCTAACCGCCTTTTGTTGCCCTCTCGTGCCCTCCGATGTCCTCCGATGACCTGGGCTTACCCCTAGCGCGCGGCGAGTCCTCCACGCGTCGACATTGGCCTCAATACTGCGATTGTTTCATACAACATAACACTACTCCCTCTAAATATTCTAAAATCGAAATTACGCGGTTGGTTAACCGCGTAAAAGTCGGATTCACACAAGTAACAGTCATATTTGTATTATGCTGACGTCGCACTTTTGTTTATACAAAGTATTTAATAAAATGTAAAAATGCAAGCTAAACACCTGTAAACGTATCTATATTGACGCTAGTTATTTGTAGTAGGTATATTGTAAGCAGTACCTAAGGTATTAATATGAAATGGTTATAATTCTATACTTACATAGTCAAAAGATTTATGAAATTCTAGCTTCTAAGTTTTGACTCACGGGCCTTGCCCGAATAAATTTCATCGAAACGAATATTGGTATAAAAACTATAATATGTGTTATTACTGGGTATGGTCAACCTGTATACCAAATTTAAGCCGAATTCGTTGAATGGTTTACGCGTGATTAACAGACATACAAACATGCTCACATACTTTCTCTATTATATACCATATAAGTAAGATTACCTGTTTGATACTAGAAATTATTCTGAATTCGGGTAACTGTAAGTCAAAACTGCGTAATTATAATTCGCGTAAGCCGGGTCTACCGTAAGTTGCTGTAACAACACATGTTTTGACTTAATTAGTATAAAAATTGTAATGCCTCACGTAACGGAGTCGACATTGAACCACTTACGTGGGAAATTCTTGACATAATATTAGATTCGTGTGTTTAGTGGTATTAAGTAAAAAAAATACAGTTTTCAATACAGTTTTTGTTGTTGAAACTTTGGGAACCATTGTCATTGCAGGTACGTTTCATCTAGTTTCTTTATTTTTTCTGTGAGTTATGCATTAATATTCTTTCTTATTCAATTGACGACTCCTTTCCTGGTCATGTCGAATGACGAATCATGGTTCGATGCCTAAGTTTACTCAGTTTATTTGAATTTTTCTGAAAGCAATTCTAAGTTGTAACGTGGTGTCTGAAACTGTAACATAGACGACTGCAGATCCTAACTTGTTGCACGGACCTTAGGAATAGCTGGTAAAATGTGGGTGCGTGGGACTATGTTTTATTCAAGATATGACTCGTATTTTGAATAGTATTTATTTAAACCGAGTAATGATCGTTCGTGTGTGACTCAGTTTATGTAGAATTTTAACGAGCTATTGATTCATCCATGCAAACCACAACAAAGCTGGATAGAAATATGCGGATGCAGTCGAAATGCAATCTTTTTGCGGTTGGGGCAACTGCAAGCATCACGTACCATCACCACTAATAAATATTCACGAAAGAAGAAACTGGTTTATATACTTTTGCCCAGCACAAGAAATGAAACTCGCGGTTTCATTTCTTGTGTTGAGTATGGGCATATATATAATATGTAAAATTATGTATTGCAATATGGGACTGGTCTAGGGATAAAAACAAACAAACTTAATTATACATTTAACAATACTGACTTAAGAAAAATTTTATCTGCACGTATGGTACCAGTGGTATAAGTGCCAAATATTGTGGGTTCGACCATAGAGATAAATGTGATGAAAATGTATGTAATCATCAAATAGTATTGTGCAAAAATACCCAGGTTTTTTTGCATCTCTCTCCTGTGACGTAACGATAATTTCTATTGTGGTGGGAGTAGTTTCTTTATTTTACTCTAAACATCTTAGGTACTATTAAGACTAGATTTCATATTTTTCACTTAGATATAATCTAACACAACAAAGCAAACTAAGTGCCGTGATGGTCTCAGGCTCGTTTTCTTCATGACCCCATACATCATTCATATCTTAACTAAATGACATGTGCTGCTGATGTACATTTCTCAGAGATTTCCACAGCGTTCGCGTTGTTTGCATTATATAAATTACCATAATATATACCCAAGGAGGGTTTATATTATGGTAATTTAATCGTAGAGTGAGAAACATTCTTTGTAGAGTTTGATTGCCATCCAAGAAACTTTATTTCCTAGTGTTTCCTTTTTGTTAAGACAATTCTTGCTTAAGATATAAATCCTGTATCGCTGGAGACTTTACAAGCATACAACGGACAGAAATAACACACAGACTCTGAATAACTATTATATTTGTTCTCACAAAAATCTCTTTGGCTCACAAAAATGTTTGTCCTGCGTGGGATAATAAATTATTTCTCTGACTCGAAAATTCATGATATGCAAATGCTTATACTCAAATCACTGGACCATTGAAACAGTAATTCACGGGAAAGTGTGGACAAATTTCCAATCACAGCGGTACCGGCGGCTTTCAAATAGCTAACATTTCACGTGGCCCAAATGTCGCCTTTCCTCGCCGGAGCGAGCCGTAAATCTCGAATGATACACGCGCAACATTTCTGCGGCGCGGGCGCGGCGACGCACTGGGCGCCGGCGCACGCGCAGCCCCGGCGCTAATTGCCGCGCACGCAATAAAATTACACGGCTACATATCATATTATTCTATTGAATTCTTGATTCGAAAACAGACGTTTCACACGGACAATTAGCTATTTATGTTTAAGCTGCCCTCATTAGAGAACAGTTGGACTGTCAAAAAAAAGTACTGAGTTTGAGTGGATACGAAAAGCGGAATACCAGGTGCTGTACTAGCAAATGGGAGTAGCGTGGCCAGCAGTTGACTGCAAAAGCTGTAGGTACCTGATTAATTAGTACTGACAAGTATATTTGCCTTTTTGTATATTCCGTTACTTTGGACAACATTTCATAATACTTAGTCCAAACGGGCAATGGAACTTACGACCGATTAATATTCAAAATGCTACATTTAATTTAATTTAACACATTCTGAACTATTTTGGCCGGTATTCCCAGTATCCATAACATAAATATCATAAATCACCATACCATAGATCACTAGGGATCCCCTCACCCGGTAACATTGCGCGCGCGGCGCTTCCATCACCTGGACGGCAATTATCCCCGCTAATGCCGCATAATGGCGGCCTCTGATATGTTTACGAGCAGCACTTTGTCTTGAACGGCGACAGACTAATGAAATCGCCAGATTACAATGACGGTAACGCCTCATTTGCCAACAAACATGATTTAGAGTCTCGGCCAGTACCTCACTGTGAGCTTTCGATCGCGCTTTCACACCCGCGCTGTGCCTTGCAATGTTCGTTCGCCCTTCGAGCTGTGTTGCGTAAGTCTATTGACTATATGCTCCATTAACATAAACCACATTATGTAAATAGCCAGAACCTTCTCGGTGAAATTGCCCGCTGCTGTAACGAACGCGTCTAATTAGTGAACATATAACAGAATATTTATCTGTTTACTTGACTTTGTTATTAGTGTGGTGCTCGCGGTAGACAGAATGCCAACACTATATGTAACGAGATATTTAAAATACTGAATTTATAATATGTTAATATAGGTTTCCTAATAAGAGAAACTCTCCTAAGAACCTGTTTTATTGGTTTTTTATCGGTATTCCAATTTTGCAGCGGAAATTAAGTCACTGCGGATGCAATATTAACCTGTCAAGTCGTGGAATATCAGATATAATAAAAAATCTATTGAACCGTGACTCAATATATTAATATCTATTTTATTATCGTGGTCCAGTATCCAGAAACGAAATAAAATACTCAATAAGTTGTCACTTGTCACTTCTCTGTAAGGCTTTTAAAAGCTTTGTGTCTGAAACCCAAGGTCAAGATAGACAAAGCTTTTTTATCGTGTCTATTTGCCGGCTTATTGAAAAAAGAAGGTCAAGATTCCTCAAAATTAAAAGACTACCATTAATGTTTATTCAATTGACGCCGACTTATATACAATCAAATGTTCTAACGTGTTTCTTTTTGTCATTCCAGGGGTAAATTCGCTTCAGTCCGCAAGATCCGCCACCTGGTCTCCGGCGAAGAGTACGCGGCGAAGTTCATCCGCAAGCGGCGACGCGCTGCCGACACGACGCGCGAGATCCTACACGAGGTGGCCGTGCTCGCGCTCTGCGCCGACTGCACGAGGGTTGTCAGTCTGCACGAAGTAAGTACCCTGTTGGAAATTAAATGTTCTTGAAGGGGATCATATAAGTTTATTAATAATATGAAACGTACGATCCTACCAGTTAATTAGGTGCTACAAAATTTAGTGGTGGTTTGTATGTTATATGATGTAATAAATATGATACCTTGAAATATTTGACGTCAATGACGATAAAAAGATACCGCCTTGCCATCAGCAATCGCCTATGGCTGCCGGCTTGACTCCACTGTGTGATCCGCATATACTTGTTCTGAATCTCTCTCAGCGATACATTACTGCGGAAATGTAATCGGGGGGCGAACTTACTGGCGTCTAACAGGTACGTTTTTAGATTCTGTGTTGCTACAGAGAGCCTAACAACTTTAGTCGACCCAGGCAATGAACCAGGCACCTTACGATCGTACGCTAACATAAGCGCATTTCTGTCTTTTCATCTATCTTTTTCTACTCTCTCTTATGAACTCATCCTACGTTCCAGGTATACGACACACGTTCAGAAGTGGCGATCGTCCTAGAACTGTGCGCGGGTGGTGAGCTCCAACGTCTCCTGGACGAAGAAGACAGGCTATCGGAAGGTTCAGCGCGGCGGGCGCTGCGCCACGTGCTCGAGGGCCTGGCACATCTGCACGCGCGCCGTGTCGCGCACCTCGACCTCAAGCCACAGAACCTCCTCCTCACCGCCGGCAGCGAGGAGCTGCTCATCTGCGACTTCGGCATCAGCCGCGCCATACACCCCGGGGCACACGTCCGCGAG
Organism: Catocala fraxini; assembly: GCA_930367265.1. Classification (NCBI taxonomy): domain Eukaryota; kingdom Metazoa; phylum Arthropoda; class Insecta; order Lepidoptera; family Erebidae; genus Catocala; species Catocala fraxini. The sequence continues at coordinate 1,800,487 of OV884032.1, forward strand.
ATACTCGGCACGACAGACTATGTTGGTGAGTTCGCTTAACTCTTCATGTATAACATATGCTTATCTTAAGAGAAGTGATAGCCTAGTAGGAGAGTGTTGGATTGCCACGCAGAGGACTCTAGTTGGATCCCATTATAAACGCACATATCTTCAAGAATCATAGAGGCGGCTATGATTCTTGAAGATATTATGTGCGTTTTGAAAAGGTTTGCTCGTTTAGAAAAAGTTTGTAAGAATACCTGCATGTCTTTTTTGCTCATTATGTTTTTAAAGATATGTGAAGTGTTCCAACCCGTACTGTAATCGGCAATTTTCAATGGATAAGACTACGGCATTTCTTAGTGGGCGCGAAAGAAGTCGCGGGCGAATGCTAGCCTTTAATAAAATACAATTTACTTTTATGGAAAGAAAATGTATCCGTGTTAATGTTTTGCATTTCTATTATATAGTTTTATAACACCATTTCTTGGAAAACCACATGAAAGTTTAGCCGACGCCTTGATAGGTATTAAACCGTATGTTCGAATTTTATTGCTGGTTCAGTCGACAAATTGAGCAAATCAAAGACATTCACCGACGCATAGAAATCTTATCGAAGAACTGTGAAGTGGGACAGACTATTCATACTGTAATTAATATCTTCCTTTATTAATGAATTAATTGATAAAGGAAGGAATTAATAAAGGAATATTTATTTAATTTGTTAATAATTATTAACAAATTAAAAAAATTATTAATTAATTTAGTTTGGTCCGATGTTTTCGGCTGGTTGTAAGTCCGTCCGGCTTTGATTCATCCGAAGGGCAAGTAATATTGCAGTTTTGAATTAGTAAACTGTCAGGAGCTGGTAGGCGAAAACTTTCTCGATAGACGACAATACGCAGCAAAGCAGCTGGTGAAAGACGTGAGTGCTATGTACATATTTGTACCATATATCCAGGCCCGGATTTTAAAGCCTTTTGAAAGATTAGGATAAAGCAGAAATGAAGACCTAAAAAGATTTGGATCAGACGAAATAAAATCCAGTTCTCGAAGTCATTTCAGTGTAATCTCCTGTGAAAGCCACTTTTTTGGAGACCCGTAATCGTAAATCCTTTCGGAATATCCACTCTACTTAACTCACTCCTCGTATCAATCGTAACACTAAAATGTTGTAAGATAAGTATTTATGTTTGTTTCCAGCGCCTGAGATCCTCTCGTACGAGCCCCTATCCCTGGCCGCGGACATCTGGTCCGTGGGCGTCCTAGCGTACGTCCTCCTCAGCGGCTACTCGCCGTTTGCGGGCGAGACCAAGCAGGAGACCTACCTGAACATTGCGCAGTGCCAGCTCACCTTCCCCAAGGAACTGTTCCGGGGGGTTTCGCATCAAGCCATACAGTTCATTAGAGAAACACTTGTCGTTGATCCTAAGTAAGTAAATCTGCATAGTCAGTCACCAATCATGTAGGTCTTTAAGTTATTCTTACGAATGTCTCAAGTTTATGTGTTAGTAAGTTACATAAATGTTAGTTCCTAGCTTTAGGCAACGGGGTAAGCCTGTGAAAAGAGACCTGCAAGAAATTTGCCGACAATTGTTTAAAGGCGCTTTCATTTTTTATTCGCCCGTCATATCTGTTAGAACACCTAACAACAAACAACTATTATACTATATTCAAGTTAACCGTAAAAATTAGATAATCCTGAAACACCTTGTATTAGCGCTATTAGAGACCGAAATGAAAATATAAAGAAAAATCCCAGGTATATAAAGTAGGTATATAAGGTAATAGTATCTGGGAAATATATTTTTATTATCTTATGAATATTAATAGTAATAATCTCATATTTACACGAGATACAAAAATGCACTAAAAAGTTAAAAAGAACTTGAAGTTCGATAACTGATTTTATTTGTCTGAAGATTTTCTATCTCAAAGTAGGAAATCTACATTTAGGGCCATTTCAAAAGAGACTTGTGAAGAGCGCAAATATAGGCTTTCGAAAATGCGGACATACATAAAAAATTTTTGGTCAGAATGAATCGGGATATACCGTTTAAACAATTTTTGGCCATAGTGTATCTCATGATAATTCTAAATACGGTTGGAATGATATATTTTATTCCGGAGTTCCGGTGCCTAATGGCTTCAGCGTCATTTTAAAACTTCTTCTCTCTTAGCCTTTATTATTCCCAAGTCACTTGGGGTCGGCTTTTTTTTCTGGTCTAACCGGATTTGACTGGATATCAGTTTTTACACGGAGCGGCTGCCACCTGACCTCCGCAACCCGAAGGCTATCGATACCCTAAGGCTAGACCAGTGTCAGGATATTAGAGGGTACTGACTTTCCCAATAACGACTGCCATAGATGTTCATGGCAGCCAGGACCGACGGCTTAACGTGCTCTCAGAGGCACGGAGCAGGCGATAATTGTCAATCAATACGCACATAATTTCGAAAAGTCATATATCTTCCGAAAGTCAGAGGTGCGCGACGTGGGTTCGAACCCGAGACCTTCTGCATTGCAGTCTGTTGGTCTCCCCACTGAGCTACTTGTATTATATAAATAATATTGTTATTAGCTTTTTTATGTATACCTTGTTGTTGAGTATAACAGTTGCACATAAACCAATTTGGAATTGTGATTTGCAGCCATTTATTAAAGAATTCCGTTGTATAAAACCGAAGATCTTTATCAGAACATCACCAAATTAGAATGAGGCTAACTCGAAATACTACGAGGGGTTTCCAAACCATCCCTTACAGTTATTTATTATGTTGTTGCAAAATATGAAAACATCATCAATGTAGCCGAAGTCAACCAAATACGGGCTAACTCAAAACGTATCGGTCAGATCTTGATCAAAATCAAATGGGACCAGATGGAAAGCATCAGCTTTCAAATAAAAAAGAATGGTCAAAATCGGTTTACCTAGAAAAAGTTCGAGGCAAAATATTGTATAATAATAATAAATATTGTCGGCCTCAATGGCGTAGTGGTTAGTGTAACCGACTGCCACGCCTGAGGTCGCGGGTTCGATTCCCGCACAAGTCAAACATTTGTGTGCATGAATATGGATGTTTGTCTTGGTCTGGGTGTTTCTATGTATAATATGTATGTATTTACAAAAAAAAAAGTATATATGTATGTTTATCCATTGTCTAGTATCCATAGTACAAGCTCTGCTTAGTTTGGGCTAGATGGTGTTGTGTGTATGTGGTAGATTATTATTATTATTATTATTATTAAAATACATAAAATAAAAAGTCAAATTGAGAACCTCCTCCTTTTTCTCCTTTTTTAGAAGTCAGTTAATAAAGTATTACCATTCTGAAATCTGTATTAAATATTTGTAGCCATTGAAAAGCAAAGTACTGCTTTAGTAATTTTGAAATAACGAGTGAATTGCAGTTTACGTGTACAAAAATAAAGCGTGTTAATAAAAAGCATAATTAAATGCTAGTTGTTAATATAACACATTATTGTGTCTGTTGCAGGGGTCGTCTTACAGTGGAAGAGTGCCTGGAGCACCCCTGGTTGAAAGACGAGGCGGACCTGCCGCGAGCGATCGTCGGCGTCGGCTTCGACGTGAGCGAGATAGCACACGACGACGACGACGATGATGACGTCACCTTCAACGGCGTCAACGGAGGCAGCGCCACCAACGGTGTTAACGGCGTTAACGGAGTTAACGGTGTTAACGGTGTTAACGGAGTTAATGGAGTCAACGGTGTAAACGGAGTTAATGGAGTCAACGGTCACAATGGCGTCAATGGATGCAACGGGACTAATGGGACACATGATGATGATAAAGGTGAGCCTACAATCGTAGTTATTTAATTGTTGTTATTTAAATTATTATAAATGTGTTAAGTTTCTATTGTAGTTATAATTATATATATTTATATATATAATTATATATTATATTTATATATTAGAATATCTGACAAGCTACTCGATATAAAACAAAATTTTGAAAGTGAAGTGTCTTTTAGACTTTAGTATAGCTTTTGACTTTGTGTCCATGACTTTGATATCAGTTATAAAATACCTCTTAACCTATTCTTAATTTTAATTGAATTGAATTTTATTATTTATATTATCAATAACATAAAACTGGTGTTCAGTTTACGAAGCAACACTGTCTTTTAAAAATTATAGTATAATCTCTGTTGTTCCAGAATCATGTGTGTCTCGAGCGCAATTGCCCGCTCCTGCGCCGACGGGCGGCGCGGCGGCGGTGGTATCGGCAGTACCGACGGTAGCGACGGTAGCGACGGTGACCGTTGCGCGCGAGTGCGACGAGCGCGAGGAGCGCGGCGACAAGCCATTGAAGCACGCGCATGCGCGCGACGCCTCGCCGCCCTTCCGCGACGCGCCCTCCACGCCCAAGGTGAGACGCGCCTGACTCACCTCACACCTGCGCACGCGCATAGGTACACCACTATTTCTGTAGCGAGCATGAGTAGCATGGCCTCCACCGATATTATTTAGTTTTTTTGTGTGCTAGTGTGATGTGTTACTGAGCTTTTGTATCTAGCGAGTAGGGTAGGATTGTTGCTGTTGAATATTTTAAATTTTGATCTAGAATATTTCTCAATTGAATTGCAACTGCTAGGTTGTGATGTGGTAAAACTTACTTTTAGCAGTGACAGTTAAATAGTCTTCATAGCGATGATTTTAAAAAAGATTTTGAAATAAATTCAAATATAATATTAGAAAATATTTTTGTTTTTCTCACGAGTAATTAGTATTATTTTTATCTAGACGTGTAATTGAATGTAATAACTGTTTCTTGCTGTAATAAACAGCGTGTGTGTGTGTGTGGCGAGTAGTAACGCGTGCGTTGTCCGTCAGGTGTCGCGCAAGTCCCACCACGCGCCGTCGGTGCTGGCGCTGTGCAAGAAGTTCCAGCCGGACTACGAGAAGCCCGCCAAGCTGCCGCACGCCGAGCGCTGCGGCGCTTCGGAGCAGCACTGCGGCGCTGAGCAGCACTGCGGCGCGGCGCAGCACTGCGGCGCGGCGCAGCACGGCGGCGCGGAGTGCGAGTGCGCAGCGTGCGGCGCGCTGCTGCGCCTGCGCAGCGCGCGGCCGCCGCCGGCGCCCGAGCGCGCCGTGCTGTGCTAGCGCTACCTGTGCTGCGCCGCAGCGCGGCGGCGCCGGTAGCACGCTGCGCGCGCGGGGCAGTTCCGTGCGAGTGTACATACGTAGGCTAGGATGTATATTTGATGAGGGAGGTCCCCGGTCGCGAGCGTCTCGACCGCGGCCCTCCGCCGACGGTACAAACTGCATAATGTCGCGAGCGGGCGGCGCCGGCGCATGTACATATGTTAGTGTGCGGCAGTTATTTATTCCCGGCCGCCGCCGACGCCGGCCCCCTCTTCTCCCCTCCCCCTTAGATAATTAAATTGTTAATGTGTCGATCGCGTTTATATTAGTAGTATCTAAGTGTTCAAATGGTTTAGCGAGGTACGTTGTATGTTCGGTAGAGTTTATCGCCGGTGTGTTCGACTGTCGGGACCAAGTAGTGGCGCGGGTCAGTGACCCCGCGCCGGTGGCGTTGTTGTCTTGTACGATGTTCAAAGTTTATCACCGCGTGTGACCGTTGCGGGACGTTGCTTAGCTAGGTAAATTGTTTACGATTGTCATGAGCTCAAATCTTGCGACTTAATGTTCTTTGTAAATGTGCTTACATGAGGTATCATCGAGTGTAGTTCGTTCATCGCCCTACTCAAAGTATTTTCATATTACATATTGTATACTTGTTTTATTTCCATGTCAATCATCGCCATTCATTTTAACCATATTTTGTTCAACTAAACTCGACGATCCATTACCTTTGAAAGCTGTTGTGATCAATAACTCATTTGTAAAAAATAAATTATTGTGATATAAAATTTCCAGTTGTTTTATTTATTTTTACCCTAATCCTTAAGTGCAGAAGACGGAGAATATAATGATGATATACATGAAAGATTAGAGAGCAATGCGCACAAAGAGAAATAAGTAAGTATTATTAACAATTCACAATCCGTGGTGTGGGTTCGATGCCACACGGTACTAAAAATTGTGAACGTGTCTATGGCACTCTTTTTTTTTGGGATAGATCCTACCTGCAGTTCTACAGCTGTATAACCAGGTTGAGCAGTGATTACCATAGATTTCATCGAATTTTGAGACGCGCGAAGAAAATTCTAAAGCGAGCACAACATAAAACGTCTTTCAAAGTCTATAGACAGCAAACTTCAAATCGATTAAGTTTATACTGACTTCAGCAACGCCTTTGGTAAGGTCGAACATAACATATCAATTACAAAATTACAGAACTACAGCATACATGGCAAAGTTATCATGGTTTCACTATTAATTAAAACATCGAGAATTAAAGGTAGCAGTGAATGGATTTAACTCCAAACCTTATACCTTATAATTGTACTCATAGCAGTGGGGTATAATTGTACTCATAGCAGTAGGGTATAATTGTACTCATAGCAGTAGGGTATAATTGTACTCATAGCAGTAGGGTATAATTGTACTCATAGCAGTAGGGTATAATTGTACTCATAGCAGTAGGGTATAATTGTACTCATAGCAGTAGGGTATAATTGTACTCATAGCAGTGGGGTATAATTGTACTCATAGCAGTGGGGTATAATTGTACTCATAGCAGTAGGGTATAATTGGGGGTTCTGCATCACTTGCTCTCGCCCGCGCTCGAGCTGCGCGATGCAAAACGCCCCAATTATGCCCTACTAATGAACGATTAATACAATGTGTATAGTAATCTGATTGCATCGATTCAGGCGCACGTTAATTATATTATTTTGCATGAGACTGATTCATGTGCTCGCACATCCGATGAATGCCGACCGTATTGCTCTTGATTCATCGGGTATCCGCCTCTCAGATATCAAAGGGCCGATGCAAAGCAGTAGGTAAGTATTGGGTCACGGATCACATAAAATCCGAACCCTAACTCAATTCGCACACATGTTGCCATTCAAATGTGTGAAATGATGTACATTCGCTAGAAGAAATATTGAAGAAAATGTATGTCTAGATCTTACGATCTGGAAACCGACAATAATGTTCTAATACTATCCCCACGTAATATATCTATTCAAACACAATTTGACAGATATTGATTTTAATAATTAACAAAACGAGTAGTTCTTTGTCTGCACACTGTTCAACTTCATGTTTTGCGCCACAGATTTGCTCAGGCTTTCGTGTTCGCTGGCTAGTAAGCTTGGCAATTTTCTTCTGAAGCAGCTGTATGTGTTGATCCTGCAGCCACATGATCTTAAAAAGATCAGCTATTCTTGATTCTTTCTTTTCTTTTAGAATGTTTATCTGTTGTTCAAGATCTAATAAAACATCCTTTTTATTCTGTTCATACTTTTTGATGGACCAAGATTTTTTGTCTACATCATTAATTTTAAAAACCAATTATTAATTGGTTTTTAACATTAATTGTAATTTAGAATTACATTTTTGAGCCGTTTGGGGTGGAAGCCGTTTGGGTTATTGGGGTCCGAGTGCTCGTAGTTTGTACCGGGAGATCGCAAAACGCCTGATCGACGTTTCGCGTGATCAGAAGGCTGGTCTTTTCTTAGCCCAAAGAATCAGCATTGCCATTCAACGTGGCAATGCTGCCAGTCTTCTGGGCACGTTACCAGTTGACAGCGATGCTGAAGAATTCTATGATGCCTAAACCATTTTTGTAGATATTTAGTATTATAATTATTTGTGTTTTTGTAATAATGTTATCTTTTTTAATGCGTTTGTAAATATATGTAGGTATATTAGATTATTTCGTTTTAAATTAATAAAATGTAACAGATATTACATTTTTCAATTTCTTTTTAAGCTTAACCTTTACCACTGGTAATTTTTGGTGCAGAGTTTTGGCGACGAGTTTTTAAGCCAGTGCCGGTTTTAATTTTCGCTGACATAGCATTTTTTACTAAACGTGCTGCAAATTTCTTTCCTGTACTCGCATCAGGAGCAAGTGATCACTTTTTTGCCATTTTTAATAGAACTAGATCAGTGCTGTGACGATCCTCCAAGTTTGACGACTTGTAGTATGCAATATCGTGGTATTTACAATATTTATCCAATTTATTAACGCCTTTGTCTCCACGTCTGTCTCTCAACTAATTTTGTACCAGGACCACAATAATTATAACCCGGCAAATGTAATTCAAAAGTTAGGTGGTTTATTAGCCAGTTAAGAAGACTACTCTCTCCAATACACATCATAACACTTTATAATATATTAAGGAGTTTAACAAGTCAACTAGGATTATTTACATCTCAAAGCACGTTTGTCTTACCTATCCAGCTATTTTCATTGGAAGGCAAACCAAGCCATTTTACGAAAACTCTATACCCTTTCCTTTTAAGAACTTTCTCGACTAGATATACATTGGGATGATTTGTCTTCTGAAGTTCTTGTTCACAAAATGCTCCTAGTATAGGCTTTCCTCTGATCGTATCTTCAATCAAGTAAGTGATCTGCCTGTATCTCATTTAATATTGCTGTTGACCAATTGGGAGTATAACCTTTTTCGAATATTCCTTTGTACTTACCGATGCAAACGTAATCACCCACTTTAAACTTGCATTTTATACTCTTACACTTTTTATACTTTTTCACTAATCTATTGAATCTTTTTAATATTTCTTTCTTATTTACATTATTGACATTTGCTGGTATTTCATTAATCGTGCTATGATAGGTATGATTGTATTTATGAACAACCTTGTCCAGGGTATCTTTTATCCAATTATTATTACGTTTTAAACTGAACTCTTTGTACAATTTAGATTTTAATGTTCTTATAAATCTCTCCACAATCGAAGCTTTTTTGATGAAAATATTGAATAATGATTAATATTGTAAGACTGCATAAGATATTTAAATTTGTTATTTTAAAATTCTGTACTGTAGTTTATAAATTAGGATGATATCAAGGTTTGGGCATGTTAATAAAAATACATAATTATTAGAAATACATTTTTATTTCTAAAACTACAAAACAGTCTTGCTGTGTTGTTAAACATCATCGGATAGACACAACTCAGTCGGCACGGCAGTGATGTTTATTGATACAAACATTCTAATAAATAGTTACGTAACGTGTAAATGTCACAGGGCAAAAAATGACCTTGAATCTATAAGCTCGGATTTTTACTGACATATAATTTCGATAAATTTCAATGCAGGAGGAAAACTAGGTTGATATTTTACGCGGATCTTGCATTAAATGGAACTCGTTGAGTTTTATTTATCTGAAGAGATAGAAAGATGTCAAAATTGATTAATCCAAATTTTAATAAATAAATGGTTTACATCTTAACTAATATTAAAAATGCGAAAGTAAGGAAAAGACCTGATCTGCAACTATAGACAATATATTTGTATCAATAAACACCATGTACACAACATATTCCACAGCATTGCAATTATTGGTCATAAGATGATTGACTTGAATACAAATACTTACTTTCATACATTGGCTGTTTAGAGCCTTATTTACAAACCTTATATAATTACTGCAGGACTTTTCATACATGTCCATACAAAATTCATACATTGTTCTGATACTTCATAAACAAATTAAAATTAGGTAAATATACAAACTAGACCAAATCATTATTCAGAATTATCGACTAAAATTATTTTTAAATTAGTCGACTTATTACTTTGGAAGCCACCGACTATTTAGTTAAGAATTTCTTTACGAATTAGTTAGTTACTCTTCCATTTCTGAAAGACAAATCAACGACGTATCAAAAGTGATGGAATTGTGTATTCATTTAGCCAATTGCAGTACTCGAGATGGGTCTGACCTGCCTGTAAACAAATTTGTCTTGATTTGCCCTTTAGAAACTGAGGTTTAGTATTACTAAATAAATTATTCTAGAACCTGTTAACAAATTATTATGCAGTATATCGACTATCTATTTTTGATTTAGTCGACTGATTATTATATTGCATAATTAATCCAGTCTCTTCAAAGATGTGTAAAGAGGCAGTGAATTCAGTCAGTTTCTCGAGTCTCAAACGAGACTTAACAAGATCACGAGATTGAATATTCGACATTAAAATATCAACACAATCAGGATTCATAAATGTATACATCGTGTTGCTCTGCATTTTCGCCAAATTTTAGAAACATATTGTAATAGGCATATTTAATCATCACTACATATTATAAAACAAAATCCCCCTTCGCAGTGGCGTAGCGTAGTGAGAGCGGCAGGGGCGGCCCGCCCTGAGCGGCACTTGAAGAGAGCGGCAAAATTTTAAAATTAATAATAATATCTTGTAAATATTTCAACTGTACGATACACAATAATGATGACTGTTCTTGTGGAAAAGTTCTTGAGAATTACTGCATATTTTAGTATTACAAATTGAAATACCCACAAAAGAGGGCGGCACTATTTTCTTCCGCCCCGGGCTGACACTTACGTTACACAACTGCCCCTCCGCGTCTATCTGTTCGCGATAAACTCAAAAACTACTTAACAGATTTTCATGCGGTTTACACCAATAGACAGAGTGATTCATGAGAAATGTTTAGGTGATAATTTGTTAAGGTTGTACTACCCATGCGGAGCCGGGGCTAGTCACTAGTACAACATAAATTTTACTGCCCTTTTACTATTCACTGTTTTATAGAGTAAATAAGAAAATGCTGCGCATGCGCAGTACGATATACTTCTTGCTGTTGTAGGTCGGCGACACTAGTCTTGACTTAGATTTTATGTTAAGAGCGTGAAATACGTCTTTTTGCTCTTTACCAATATGAAAATTTAGTTTTTAGGGCACAATTTTTATTGATTTGTCTCTCTTGTCCTCCCTTTAAGACAAACTTGTTACAGACATTCCAGATTCCACAGTACCAATATTAAAATCAATGTAAGGTCAATTGTTCAGAGTAAAACCAATATGACTAGATATCATAAATATAAATCATTACAGTAATTTACAATGATTTTTGGATTAAAATCTTATACAACATTATTACCTTTTGTCGAATCACGGTGACAGTATTTACTGTTGGGAAGCGATTCCATAAATGATTATGTTGACACATACACTGACACGAGCGTTAAACGATTTCAGAACAAATCAGCCAAAAGTCAATTAAAAAGCTGTAGTTTTCTTTTATACTACAAAAAATTAAGACTGCGTTAGACAGGTATAGCAGTTCCCGAGACTTACGATCGCTTGCAGTAGGTGCTATCATGTTGCCAACCAAAGCAGAAAAAACTAAAGGAAATATGGAAGAGAAATCTAATATGAACCATCGGCACACTTCTAATTCGGGCCGAAAACGCTGCATGCTCGTGTTTCAATGATTGCGTAATTTTGTCCGAGCTATTAAAAATCGTGTTTCTTATATCGATTCTTATTTGCCATATTATTATGTATTCGAAAGCATTGTGAACTCAGCCGAAGTCGGTCACAATGATATCGACTCACAAATAGTCGATGAACAGTCGCTTCTACCGATAATTACAAACATAAGTATAGTCTGTTTCAGTGATGTGTTTAATTCCATTCAGAGGTATAGACAACTCTATACATAAGTACGCTATCGCGTAGCACACCTCAAATATATTTTCTTTTTTATTCTTCGAATGAATATAAGCGCATCACTAATGTTATTTTATAGATACAGTTTGTATATGAGAGTTGGACTCCATATAATCACAAGTATTAGTAGTAGATATTAGTAATTAATTTTTGCTATTGACAACATTTGTGTGTAAGTAGGTAGAGTAATATAATTAGGTACAACATTATTTTAATTCGAAACAATTTTGATTACATTATAAGAAAGGAAATAGATATTTATATGTTATTTAATTTTATACAATACAATATGTATTTCACATTATAACAGTAATTGTTTATATATGATTCTATTTATACATACTTACATTATTTCACGCCTGTACCTTTAGGGGTAGGCAGAGTTCAATGCAATGTAACTCACATGTTACTTACATAAGTCAAAATCGATCTTTACAATCGATTTACTTCATAATTGGTGTTATGAATATATGAAGAAATTTGAAGTACGGAGGTGATTATTAAAAATCATATACCTAGCAAAACGGAAAATACTAAATGTCTTTTATCCGTGTCTTCTTTCATAATACTTAACCATTTTTATTTCACCACTTTTTACAAAGCTCCATTTTCTTTTTACAATAAACATATTTTGACAAGTTTGAAATTGCATGCGCTCCAGCTCTCGCCCAACGCCTACCACCCCGCGGCGTGTTGTTTGGTTACGATTCTGATTTTCTTTGCGACCGCGTATAATCTTAAGTCTTTGTCGTGAGATTAGAGCAACAAATTTCAAGCATTGTATTTAAGTAAACGAAGAGTTATGAAAAGTCGTGAAAATAAAGTTATTAAGTAAGATATAAGCAATTCACGGGTTCAATTAACCCTTTTTATCTACGGAATTACGCCCGGTTTTAATAAGAGGTTGGCAGATATGTAGAATATAGAACACTTATCCGTTTACCATATTCTAGATAGTTCTACTACTAAGAATTTTATATCAGAAGAATCCAATAATAAAAGATGACCAAGTACGGGAAATGTATTTTATATATTATTTTATAGTAAAAGGTAAATTGAAAAACTAAAATTAAAAATAATTGACAACAGGTTTTCAACTGACATAAATTGGTGACGGGCAGATACATTGGTTGACAACTCGTTGGCAACTATATATTAGAAGTTTCGGTAAAATCAGATTTCGTTGCCAACTGAAACTAGAATTAACAAATATTTGATTTATTATTTTTATATTAATCACCTCCGTTCTCAATAATAGATTTACTATAGTCTATCTCAATAGAATTTGAGAAAAAGGTAAACAACTTTTAGTGACTTTTATCATAAAATATTTAACTGTAAAATAAATTTATGGATATTTGTCAGAAGAAGGACTTTCATAAGTCTTATTGTATTCATTAACTATTTTTCTAAAAGAGTTTAAATTTTCTAAATGACGTTATATTGAATTAGGCATGAAACGATTGTTTACATAAAATATTAATTCTATTGGGTCAGAGTATAACTAAATTGTATGACATACGTACAAAGATCTATATCTACTTCATAAGACTGATATGAACACGACTATATCGACACTATTCTACACATACATACATACATCCTTCTTATACCACAAAATATTCATAATATTTTTATCTATCCAGTTATTGCATTGAGTTTCGATAAAATATTATTTTAATCAATGTAGCATTACTCTATATTATCTAGTATTTAAAACTATCTGCAAATGGTCACCCATCCTAGGAATAACCTCTACACTGTTGCTTAACCTCGCCAATTGATCGATCTGACTCATGTAGTCGTCAGTTGAAGACAATTTTAAGATTATAAAATAATATAAATTAAATTAATTTATATTAATATTATTTTATTTTAAATGACAAAAACTCATGAAACTAATTGCTTGTTGCATACAGGATTCAAAGATCTGTATTACTCATAAGTCAATTTAGTAATGTAATTTAGTAGTCACAAAGTGTAAGTCTATGCGCCATCATGCCATCCTACTGACTATTTTAGATTTATATTTAAAAAATATACCTTAGCTCAAATTATTTCATCTCTATAATATTATTAAGTTATTATTGTTATTATCTTTAGTTTTTTTATAGTCAGTAGTATATGGCATAATGGCTGCAACACCTTGTTAATCTGAGTTATAAAATACTGAAATTATATTTAATTGGCAATTTAAAAGAGTGGCCGTGAGTTTCTTGCAGGTTTCTTCTCATAGGCTCAACCCTTTGCCTGAACCTAGCAACTAACCTATTTTGACGTTCATAAGTGTTACTTTGTGACCTAAATGAATAAATGATTTTTGACTTTGACTTTTATTAATTTATCATTATTTTTTATTATCTGGAGTATTGTTAAAAAACTCACTTTGATTAACATCATTAATAATAAATTATATATACCAGCATATAAAAATAAAATGAATAACTAAAGCTAACATCGCGACTCGATCACGTGGCGTACTGCGGTGGCGATAGCGTTCATAATCAAATTAGAAACCGCAAGAAACATACATCACAGCTATGAAAAAGAATTTATCCAAATTGGTGAGTCCGTTTCCGAGAAATTGGTGATAATACAAAAAACCCATACGTGTCTTATATGAACTCTCCTCCTTTTTCTAAGTCAGTTAAAGAGTACGGAGTCATTCAAGACAGATTAATATATATATATATATATGTATTTATACTAATATTATAAGGCTTAAGAGTTTGTTTCTTTGTTTGGTTGAACGTGCTAATCTCAGTAACTACTGGTTCGAATGGAAAAATTATGTTAGTGTTGGACAGCCCATTTATCAAGGAAGGCTAAAGGCTATATAACATTTACTATAGGGAGTGCTCCGAGGAATTGTTCGGACTGATCCCCGCCGCCTCTTTTCGCCATCGTCCTACGCGACAGCGTTTTCATCCCCATCATTTAGATGGTTGGCAGTCCAAAACTGTGCGTTTTTCTAGATTTTTTTTGCCTCGCACAACAAAACTGTGGAATGGAATTTCCGGACCAATACGACCTTCAAACCTTCAAGAAAACAGCGTACTCCTTTTTAAAAGGCCGGCACGACCTATAGTAGCCGTGCATCAATGAAAAATGTTGCAAAAACGGAGCAAATTCTCTTATGTGAAGCAGAGATATGTCAGCTGGTTAGAAAATGTCTTACATCCACATTTCGCTAAGTATGGCATTAGATCACATATAATAAGGTTGCGCCAATATAATGACGATGAATGATGTCTATCGCGCACAATTCCAGACTGAGCTGCTAAGTAATGCTGTGGCGGCCCTGATGGCGTAGTGGTTAGTGTAACCGACTGCCACGTCTCAGGTCGCGGGTTCAATTCCCGCACAAGTCAAACATTTTGTGTGCATGGACATGGATGTTTGTATTGGTCTGGGTGTTTCTGTATGTATAATATGTAAGTATTTACAAAAAAGAAAGTATATATGCATGTTTATCCATTGTCTAGGACCCATAGTACAAGCTCTGCTTAGTTTGGGCTAGATGGTGTTGTGTGTATGTGCTAGATTTTTTTTTTAATGCTGCACTTTTGTGTCGTATTAGCACTGCCTGACCTAGAATCGAAGCAGGCACCTCAAGCACAGTAGTTTTCTCTACAGCAGCGCTACCAATTTTAAAAGGTTACTCAAATCACACTACGACTTAAAAAGAGAGAAGCAGTATCTATAAACGATATTTATGGCCAGTTTCACAACTATCAAGTAAAAATTATCCGAAAGATAAATCGCATGCTGTCTCCCTCTTGTTAGGTTAAAGAAGAGAGATGGCGAAACTTTTATCTTATAGATTAGTGCTATTTGGAGGTGGTAGGACGGGCCCTTAAACTGGGTAAAACCGTGAATCAGTGCTAGTTATAATGAACAATCAGCTGCTAATAAGACGCGTATTGAACGGCACCGCTAGACGCGCCGCGATCCGCTGTAATCAGTTCCGCCGGATTCATGGAGCCTAGGAGTGCCCAAGCCGTCTAATATTATTTTTGGAGGGCCTGATACTCCCAAATTTTGTATCGTTGTTCGTGGGTAACCACTTTCAAATATTAAGAATATATATATATATATATATATATATATATATATATATATATATATATATAATATATAGTAATTAAGTATTAGTACTAGTGCCTAATTAGGAAAACACATAAACGTTACTCAACCTTAATAATTTAATTGATCAAGGTAAGCCCCTGATCAACTAAATTATTATTATTTGTGTGTTTGTGTGAATGTGTTTTCCCACACTAGACACACGTTTTAATACTTAAGTACCTCTTAAATTTGAGTGATATTCATCGGTAAGTAAGGTAAGTGTATAAACAGTAACGACTTGAATGCTGAAAACTTGAAATCCTCCCAATACTTCTATAAAGTCGGCGGCCCTGGCTGTACTAATTACTTATTACACCTACAAACATAAGGAATTTAAGGCGGAATTCTCTATAAATATAATTATTGCTTCAACACAATTTTAATTGCTAATTACATCTTCATAATAATTAATAGGTATAATATAATTTTTTTAACGACACCAAACATTTAATATTATTTTCTTTTAAATATAATATTTGAATGCATGGATTGCTCAATGGTTTAAGTGATTATCTCACCACTGCAAAGTATTGTGGACATCGATTCGATTCCCAAACTTGACAAAACTTTAAGTGAATTTATAATCACTTAAAATTTTGTCACGTAACGCAATGTCTGGGTGTTTTTTGCATCTGCTATTTCAATGTTAAAGTGAGAGCAAAGCAGAGATTATAGAATATCCATTTTAAAAACAATTCCGTTAGAATACATGGCTAAAACATCTTACTGAAGAGTTTTAAATAAATGTAACAAAGAAAAGAAAATAGGGTAATGGAACTCGAGACAAACTTTTAAAGTTGTTTCTTTCGAGTCAAAATCATTAAGACAAAATCTATACATAAGAAATAATATTTATATATAGCTAAATTAATAATACATTAGGAAAAACATCACTGCGATTTAATTTTAACAACTGAACTTAATACAAGTATATAATTTCAACATTTTAATTTATGGGACTAGTGGCTAGTTTAATAAATGTTAAGCAAAAGATTTGCCGAAAAATAAATCGCATGCTGTCTCATTCTTATTAGGTTAAAAAAGAGAGATGGCGAGACTTTTATCTTATAGATAAATGCTAATTGGAGGTGGTGGAACAGGCCCTAAGTGACTTTCTTGCGTTGGAAATGATTGCACCTATGGCGGAGTGATTTAATTGATCGCCTGGCCACTGCCGCCTTCTGAATATTGAGGGTTCGAACCCCACAACGATGGATGGATGTCCGAAAAGGACAAAAGATATGTAATCCACAAATAGTTGTTTCGATTTTGTGCGTCCGTTGTTTGACTGTTTGTAAAGTCCCCGCGACACAGGTATTATGCCTAATGCGAGAGTTGTCTTTAACACACGAAAACGATATGTTAAGCCCAGCGTACATTGGCGGCACGGCAGCGGATCCTTCGGAATCCCTACATGTAAGCGTACACTGGCGGTAACTATGCCGTGACATCCTTAGGTATGCCGCGACATCCTTAAGCATACCGAAGCGTCCTTAGGCATGCCGTCGCGTCTTTAGATACCGTGCTCGCGCTTAGCTTTTTTCACAATAGTCGTATCGCTTCATCAGAATGGTTTTAACGCAAGCTTGTAAGTGTGTGTGTATAATGGTAGATTGGGACCCAGTGCTCATAGCAGTTCTTGCTGCAGGGTACGGGCGGGCGCTGTCTTGCCGCGGTATCCCGAAGACTGCCAAAGCGTTCCGAGGGATGCCGAAGCGTTCCGAAGGCTGCTGACACAACATGCCTAAGCATGCCGCGGTATTGTTTTTGTACTTACGACTGTCAACATTGAAATTTCAACTTTATTTCCATACGATTAGGTTATATTTTTATTCGTCGCCTAAAAATACCTTGCCATGCCGTGCCGCCAATGGGCACCGGGCCTTATGCTTACTAACACGACTGCACGAAAGGGATTTATTCAGATTTTTGTATCAGTGTAATCATCTCACAAACATGAAATAATTGGATACTCCATCACTGACATTTTGAAGATTTGACACCATTGGACGTCTGACGCCCGCACCATCACCTGCCCGTAAAAGTCCGTCTCTCTTAGCACATTGAATGTCATATAGCAGACATAATAGAAAATGTATTACCGCGATCATGTATGACCAATGACCTTTAAGGTGTTAAAGCCGGGCCTGTGTATAAAGAAAGCATACACAAGTAAGTTGTAGCTTCACTTGGGTGTTGTAAAACCATTCTCTAACGCAAGTCCACACGAAAACTGGAGATAGGTGTTTTCTACATTATAACAGAAATTTACTCTGTATAAAAACACGGAAATCGCAGTCAATAGGTTGAATGGTATGGTCGTGATAAAAATGTGCTGTTAACGTGACATGAACATTGTCATGTCACGTTCCATTACGTTCAGTCATTGAGTTAGGGTAACAAGTCATAGTAATAAATAATACCGATACGATCGACGGATATAATACCTCACTTTAAGTTTAGACTTATGAACAAGTGCTAATGATAATAATGTCCTCCAGACCGAATTTCGGCCACGGCGGCCAGTCTTAACGGAGACTATCCATCTGCGCAGGAGATATTATAGTGCACAAGCGTGTGCGCAAACACACGTGCATTCTCTGTTCCCTAACTCTCATGATCCGATGGAATGGATAATCCGACACGACCGGAGAGAGATAAGGCGCAGGACCAACGGCTTTACGTGCTTTCCGAGGCACGGGGGTGACTAATACCGCCAACTTCCTAACTCCGGGCTGCTATTGAGATTTCTTAACAGAAAAAGCCAAAACTTTTTTTGGCCCGACTCGGGATTCGAACCCGAGACCTCAAGCACAGCAGTCGCATTCGCTACTGTTGCGCCACATACATACCAAAGTAAACTAGTAAAACTAAATTGGATTTCGCAGAATACCAGTGTTGCGGTTTAACAATTGCAACGTACGCTGAGCGATGTCCAAATTTTGGCACTGATGGGACAAACACTTTCACATTACTTTTTAACCTTAAGTTATTGCTTTTTAAACTTAAGTTATACATAAATAATTTGAATAGATTAAAGTTTGTATTGTTTTGAAAAGGCTGACTAAGGTTTATAAGGCTAGTGTGAATGGAACAGTCGCAAGGGGAACCTAGACGAACGTTTCTTGACCAGATCGGAGTCGTTCTGGACAAAGGCCAGGTTAAGAGCGCCTTAACCGACGGGCGTGTATGAGGAATGTTATGAAAGTGAATGAAGCAAGAGAAGTGTGTCAGGATCGTAGCAAATGGTAATACGTAGTCTCTGCCTACCCCTCTGGGAAACAGGCGTGAATCTATGTATGTATGTTTGTGTCGTTGCTCATTGACAATACTGGCCTTGACTTTGAATGGAGGCAGTCGGTTTCCGTTTAGTCAAGCAGAAGATGCGGTGTTGCCAGTAAGCAGAAATGATAAATTTCATATTATAGTGTTACTATTTACTTTTATTTCTTGCAGGTTTCTTCTCATAGGCTCAAGCCTTTGCCTGAAGCTAGCGACTAACCTAAATGTAGCTTCAGTAACTTAGTAAACTCACTAACCTATATATTTTGACGTTCATAAGTGTTACTTTGTGACCTAAATGAATAAATGATTTTTGACTTTGACTTTGACAATTTCCTTTTCCTAACATGTCTTGAGCGTGCACTTTTGTGTGCCAAATAAATCTTTTTCTTTTTTATTTTCTTTTTTTTATTCATTGCCGTTTATTATTAGCATGGTCTGTTACCCTAACTCAATTACCGACTATACGTGTACGTTGAGATAACATTTCTTAGATTCAGTTGCTACATCAAAAAAATATGCCTTAAGGATTGAGATGAGTGGATATTCTACACAACTTGAAGACTTGAAAACTCAAGTGTCCATAATTTTGAGATCTACACAAATATTCAGTTAAATATACAAGTCTTACATAATTAGGTATTGTTGTTACTGTCAGTGGCCATTGATGACCATGGCAGTGGACTTAAGTTCTGTTAGCTGATCGTAGTACTCCGCGTACATTCGCTGCCAGCGCAGCTGTCTGACGAGAAGTGACAGCATTTCTTCTAGCAGGTCGTGCTTTTTTATACCCTGGAATGATTAGTAGATTATTATAAGTATTTACAAAATAGATGCTTTTTAGACAATTAACATTTGTAGCCAGTGGTCTCGAACCTAGCGATTTTTCGGGATAAATAATAATATAAATAAAGGAAATACCAGAACTAGAACGGTTTTCCTACGATTTTGTTAATGTAAGGAATTTCTCCCGATTTTTTACCGATTGCCAACAATCTCAGTTCCCATCCCTACTTTTTATCTTTTACGGGGATTCCCTACTACTGAAACGTTGATCATCGGGTAAACGATATATTTTGGGGAATACCATTGTGTTCAAAAACTTGCCATTATAGGGGATTCCCGTTGATTTAAGTAAGTAGGAACCTAGTGAAGATACGCTCGCTTAGGAACACCGTGGAAGGTTTAATCAGCAGAGGACACGAAAATGACAAAAAAAGGGTCAGCCTGGCTAAAATAAAGAGATTTGATTAAATTTATTGATTTTACCGAATTTACAGATCTTTGGTCCAAATATACCGATTTTACCGAACTGTGTCCCCTTGATCGAATTAGGCATAGTCTTTATTATCTAAGAAGCAAGACAGATATGTTAGAACCGCAGTAGTTGGAAATCCCTACGGATTTCTTCGCCTTCCCTACCGGATAACATTCAAACAAGGCATTATAACATTTATTCTTTCAAGGCTAAAGAGGCATCATGGCTACGTGTACTAAAGCTTTTCAAGTCATGAGCACAAATTTCTTGTTAGAGTATTTCTTGTATTTTGTATAAATATACAATTTACTTACTAAGATAATAGGTTGCCATTTCTTAGGCGTAGAGGTGCAGTGACTAGGTCCCAGCATGTCATCTAATATTGTCCGTAGCTGGTCTTCTGTACCTATAAACAAATATTATATATGCTAACTAGCTGCCCGGACAGACTTCGTTCTGTCAAAAGTAATTTTTCTTTTTTTCATGTTTACTTTATCAATAAGGGGTATGAAAA
Organism: Catocala fraxini; assembly: GCA_930367265.1. Lineage (NCBI taxonomy): Eukaryota > Metazoa > Arthropoda > Insecta > Lepidoptera > Erebidae > Catocala > Catocala fraxini. The sequence goes on from OV884032.1 coordinate 1,821,260, forward strand.
ATAGATAGTAGCCGATTCTCAGACCTACTAAATATGCATATAACATTTCATAAAAATCGGTCAAGCCGTTTCGGAGGAGTATGGTAACTAACATTGTGACACGAGAATTTTATATATAAGATGTAATAAAGCTGGAGATTGTTTGTCTTTTCTTTGAACGTGCTAATCTCTTAAACTAGCAGTCGGATTTGAAAAATGTTTATTCAATTTGATAATCCAAATCTTGTGGAAGGTAATAATAGGCTATATAACATCAAGCTATAAGCCAAGAAAGCGGAGCAGCAAACCTGGATGGAACTATGGGGGAAAAAACAACTCACGCACTAGGCATAATTCCTATATCACGGGGGACTTCATAAATATTCAAATAACGGACATAAAGAACATCTAGATTCGCAACAACCATTTGTGGATCACACAAATTTTTATCAGGTGTGGGATTCAAACCCACAACAATCGGAGCAGAGGCAATGGCGAGGCGGCCACTTAATAATAATAATAATAATAATAATAATTTATTTATATCAGAAAACTGGATCCATAGACAGCATATAATAATAATTAATATATCTATTAATACATTATCATTACACATAAAAATTAAATTTAATATCACAATAAGTTTATAGTCTATAATATTATATAATTCACTAAATTGAATTAAATTAATTAAATAAGCTAGAATTAATTATTTCATTAGTTAAAATAATACATGTTATATAAATTAAATCAAAATAAGTAAAAAGACATGTCATAAAATCAGGTAAAATAAAATATAAATAAATAAAACATCAAAACCAATTTCATTGTCACAATTTGAATTAATAATTTAAACCACTACGCCATCTGTGCAGTCGAATTTGTTGGAATGCCAGATTAATTATAAGCCTATTGTCTGGCCGCCGGTGTACTGAGAAGCAATAGATTAAGAATGATATTGCAGTTTCATATATTACCATGATTAACAAGATGTTCGAAGAGCGAGGTGATCCAGTGCTTGTAGTCCTTGGCGAGTCTCAGGTGCAGGCACGACGCCACCTGCGCCTCCAGCCAGCTGCGAGCCGCGCCCGCGTTGTAGCTGCTGCGACGCATATACCACTTTATTGCAAATCGACCCTCAAAATAGTTAAACTGACACAAGCATATTGAGTATGATTTATAGCTTGATATTTTCTGGAAAACATTATGTGGAGCCACACATCGTAGCAAGAGTAATGTGGAGCCACGAGTCGTAGCTAGAGGCATGTGGAGCTATACGTCATAGCAAGGGTCATGTGGAGACACACGTCGTAGCAAGAGTTAAGTGGAGCCACATTTTGTAGCAATAACGCGTCCGCCCACACCACCCTGCGACGTACCTGGTGTTGAAGGTGGCGGGTCTGTTGCGGTGCAGCTTGTGGCGAGCGCCACACGGGATCGCTCGCGTCCGCCCACACCACCCTGCGACGTACCTGGTGTTGAAGGTGGCGGGTCTGTTGCGGTGCAGCTTGTGGCGAGCGCCACACGGGGTCGCTCGCGTCCGCCCACACCACCCTGCGACGTACCTGGTGTTGAAGGTGGCGGGTCTGTTGCGGTGCAGCTTGTGGCGAGCGCCACACGGGGTCGCTCGCGTCCGCCCACACCACCCTGCGACGTACCTGGTGTTGAAGGTGGCGGGTCTGTTGCGGTGCAGCTTGTGGCGAGCGCCACACGGGGTCGCTCGCGTCCGCCCACACCACCCTGCGACGTACCTGGTGTTGAAGGTGGCGGGTCTGTTGCGGTGCAGCTTGTGGCGAGCGCCACACGGGGTCGCTCGCGTCCGCCCACACCACCCTGCGACGTACCTGGTGTTGAAGGTGGCGGGTCTGTTGCGGTGCAGCTTGTGGCGAGCGCCACACGGGGTCGCTCGCGTCCGCCCACACCACCCTGCGACGTACCTGGTGTTGAAGGTGGCGGGTCTGTTGCGGTGCAGCTTGTGGCGAGCGCCACACGGGGTCGCTCGCGTCCGCCCACACCACCCTGCGACGTACCTGGTGTTGAAGGTGGCGGGTCTGTTGCGGTGCAGCTTGTGGCGAGCGCCACACGGGGTCGCTCGCGTCCGCCCACACCACCCTGCGACGTACCTGGTGTTGAAGGTGGCGGGTCTGTTGCGGTGCAGCTTGTGGCGAGCGCCACACGGGGTCGCTCGCGTCCGCCCACACCACCCTGCGACGTACCTGGTGTTGAAGGTGGCGGGTCTGTTGCGGTGCAGCTTGTGGCGAGCGCCACACGGGGTCGCTCGCGTCCGCCCACACCACCCTGCGACGTACCTGGTGTTGAAGGTGGCGGGTCTGTTGCGGTGCAGCTTGTGGCGAGCGCCACACGGGGTCGCTCGCGTCCGCCCACACCACCCTGCGACGTACCTGGTGTTGAAGGTGGCGGGTCTGTTGCGGTGCAGCTTGTGGCGAGCGCCACACGGGGTCGCTCGCGTCCGCCCACACCACCCTGCGACGTACCTGGTGTTGAAGGTGGCGGGTCTGTTGCGGTGCAGCTTGTGGCGAGCGCCACACGGGGTCGCTCGCGTCCGCCCACACCACCCTGCGACGTACCTGGTGTTGAAGGTGGCGGGTCTGTTGCGGTGCAGCTTGTGGCGAGCGCCACACGGGGTCGCTCGCGTCCGCCCACACCACCCTGCGACGTACCTGGTGTTGAAGGTGGCGGGTCTGTTGCGGTGCAGCTTGTGGCGAGCGCCACACGGGGTCGCTCGCGTCCGCCCACACCACCCTGCGACGTACCTGGTGTTGAAGGTGGCGGGTCTGTTGCGGTGCAGCTTGTGGCGAGCGCCACACGGGATCGCTCGCGTCCGCCCACACCACCCTGCGACGTACCTGGTGTTGAAGGTGGCGGGTCTGTTGCGGTGCAGCTTGTGGCGAGCGCCACACGGGGTCGCTCGCGTCCGCCCACACCACCCTGCGACGTACCTGGTGTTGAAGGTGGCGGGTCTGTTGCGGTGCAGCTTGTGGCGGTGCAGCGCGGCGTGCGGCGCGTGCCCGCCCGAGCGCCACACGGGGTCGCTCGCGTCCGCCCACACCACCCTGCGACGTACAACCATATGTAATACAGTTATACTGTACTTCACTACATATTATAAAACAAAGTTCCTCGCCACGTATGTCTGACTGTCTGTTAGCGATAAACTAAAAAAATACTAAACGGATCTTCATACGGTTTAGCAAGGGTGTATAATTTATTATTTTGTACTACTTGTTTTTTAATTTCACCCGCGACACAAAATTTATTCATAGAGTGAGGGTAGTCTTAAATAAAATATTAGAAAGCTATAAGCAACATTTAAAACAGTTGATTCAGTAGGACTTGTTTGTTTAGATACTTGGTTTTGGCCACATTGAGGGTAACTACTTAACAATGTACAACAGTTTGTAAGTCATTCGTGGCAAGACATTGTACCTCCCTCCAAGTATTACCATTTAAGACAATCGCAGAGTTACCAGCGTACGTGTAAAATTTTGCTTGTGGAAGATTAAGTGAGCATAATTTTTATATATTCTAGTGTGCGTACGACGCGGACACCTGCGTGTGTGACGCGCGTACGAGACATCATTAGAAAAATTAATTAGTATGCAACTGACTCGCGGTTTGAGTGCATGTGCGTTTTCCACACTACACATAAATCAATATCGATGATAAAAACAGGTTGACTCAAGGACACTTCCTTGGGGCACACCAAAATGCACAGTATTGACGTCACTACAGTCATCTATGACTACCTTTTGTTTTCGTTTGTCGAGATACGATCCAAATTAATCAATCTAACCTATCAGACCCCTGTATATCATGGAGAGCCATCTTTTCCAATAAGATTTGCCGTGAGACGGTACCAAAGGCTTTAGACATATCGAAGAAAATACCAATACAAGCTTTTCCACTGCCTAAGTTTTCAGTTATGGTTAAGTTCCGAAACTGCATCCCCAGTAGATGTTGCAGCTCAAAAACCATATCGGTTTTTTTAGAAGAGATAGTTTTGTTCCTGATTGGCCAAGTGTTTTATTAACAACTTCCTCCAAAATTGTATACTACTAAACAACTTTAAATTGTTTTGATGTAGACCATACATCATAATACGGTCAGCTCATTTATTGATAGTAAAATATCGTAACTACCTATACATTATGGTAAACCAATATCGTGAGAATTATTTTGTTATATCTCACTAATATTGCATCGTGTTATTCCATCACGCGGCTGACTCCCACCTTAAGGCGTGGTACAACACCTATGTATAATTATAATGGACTACAATATGGATCATAACTTACCACGCGCAGAGCTGTTTACTGTAGATATAACTTTTGCCGTTGCTAAGTGAGATCATCGGGTTTCCGTCGTCGAGCAAAGAACAATTTGTAACAGTTACTGCAACAGATACAACATTATTATATACCTTAGAGAGAACCTTTGGACTGCCACGCAGAGATCCCGAGTTCGATACTGAACAAACACAAGTGTACTCTGTGTTACCTAACTCGATAATCGGATGGGGCAGCAATCCGACACGACCCGAGAGAGACCAGGCGCAGGACAAACGGCTTTACGTGAACACCGAGATACGGGAGTGTACAACACTGCCTACTTCCTAACACTGGGTTGGTATTTATTGAGAATTTATTGGCAGAAAACCCAATAACTTTTTGTTGGCCTCAAGGATTTTAACTCAAAACCTCATGCACAGCATTCGCATTTACTACCATTACTACCGTCCTATAATAAAGAGATGCTGATGATATCTCTTACCTCCATGTGTTAGCAAAGATCTGAAGCACAGCGGTCGTATGATGCAGCTAGCGTTCGCCAGGTCCCACATTGCTAATTCTGCTGATGTTGTGACCACGGCTAATGTGTCACCCGATAGTGTCAGCTTCGCTGCTTGCGACATTAATGCTGAAATACCAAATAAGTCAATTAATCTCTAATGAAAAATTGCTTCTTATTTACTTTTTACGATAAAAATCATATCTATTATAATACAGCGTGTACAATCGTATATATATATATATATATATATATATAATATGCGCACGCGCACGTGACCCCGCAAGTTACATAAGTAGACGCACCGATAGGCGGCAGAGCCCGGGAGGCGAGCGCTCGCGCCAGGCGCCACACGTGTAGCGTGCCGTCTGAACAGGACACGCAGGCCCAGCGCGCGTCACACGCGATACACGTTACCGCCGATCCTGCAACCATAACAAACACATATCATATTACATCGTTGGTCAAAGATGCTTTGAGGCCTTAAATAGAACCTTAGATCTCATAAGTAAACTAATTCCTGAACATTCTTTCAAAAATTTAAAACATTCAATTATATGATTTCGAAATTGTATATTCTGTTTTAGTTAGTACTGTTTATTATTTGCATTTTCGTATACACAATTTGATGACACATTGATAAGACCTTTTTTGCTAATCTATTTTTAGAGTTCGGAAAATCTCTTATACAACAGCTTCGTCCCTCCGTCCGTCCGTCTGTCATACAACTTGTTATACAACTTTCAACTCAAGAACCGTAAGAGCTAGTGTACGGGTCAATAACCGTACAACACGTGTATATTTTAAATCATTTATTTTATTACACTTTACGCAGCAATAATGAACTAGTTCATCGTTAGTCGTCATAACGCGCGCGTGACTCAAATCTCTTACTTTTCATTATTTTCACTCATCCTCATTCTTTAATTAATTTGATCTTTATTACTTTATTGTGGACTTTAAATATAGCGAATTTTATTATCTTTTATCTTTATCTCACCCCAACCCCGAACAGCTAGAGACTCGCGGTCAACACCATTCGACTCAGCATGGTCGATATACTCCGAAATGACTATGACCTTTGACCTCTGACCTTTGACCTCTGACCTCTGACCACGCAATATCAAGGTCACGCGATATTGCGTGAGCTTTGCATATTACTTGAACCATTTTTTCGAACTCGTAAGATTTACGGCAATTCATTGCCGATTCTCACTTGTTTATTGTTGAGATTGTTTTTTATAGAACGGTTTTTGGTCGAAATTCGCATGAAACCATTACTTGTTTACCTCCTGCTTGTCCCTTCTGACTCCCCTTTCCTGATAAATTCTGAGTCGTTCATGTACATGTTTACATACCTAGGTAGGTCTCCCAGACCGGATCACAGGAAGCGGAGTTGTTGGGTAGAAGTTGTAGCCGTGACAGCGCGCCGTACTGAGTATTGCAAGCCTTGTTTACAACCTGTAATTTGTTGAAGATAGTAAATTATTTATTACATTTCTTTGTTATTATTATGTAATAAATTGCTGATTTAAGTTTTTTAAGTTATGGGCAGCTATGTTCCATTACGCCCCCAACTATCTTTTTGTATTTTGTTTTTCGTGGCAACCTGTAATGAAGGCAGCACCAATACATGTATACCATTGACTTTGTAATAAAGCTTTTAATGCGTACGTTTTTATTGGTTGTCCAACTAAATATGTTGTATGATATGATATTGATAATGTGTGTGGTGTTACCTGCAGGCGGTAGAGTCCGGCGGCGCGCACGACGGGCCCGGCGGTGCCGAGCGCGGGCGCGGGCAGCGCGTGCGGCGGCGCGGGCGCGGGCGGCGGCGGCGCTGCGCCGGCGGCCCCGCTGTAATGTGTGTGGTGTTACCTGCAGGCGGTAGAGTCCGGCGGCGCGCACGACGGGCCCGGCGGTGCCGAGCGCGGGCGCGGGCAGCGCGTGCGGCGGCGCGGGCGCGGGCGGCGGCGGCGCTGCGCCGGCGGCCCCGCTGTAATGTGTGTGGTGTTACCTGCAGGCGGTAGAGTCCGGCGGCGCGCACGACGGGCCCGGCGGTGCCGAGCGCGGGCGCGGGCAGCGCGTGCGGCGGCGCGGGCGCGGGCGGCGGCGGCGCTGCGCCGGCGGCCCCGCTGTAATGTGTGTGGTGTTACCTGCAGGCGGTAGAGTCCGGCGGCGCGCACGACGGGCCCGGCGGTGCCGAGCGCGGGCGCGGGCAGCGCGTGCGGCGGCGCGGGCGCGGGCGGCGGCGGCGCTGCGCCGGCGGCCCCGCAGCGCGCGCGGCGCACGTGCAGCTCGTCGGCGCGCGGGCCGGGCAGCGCCGCCGGGCCGCGGGTGCGCAGCCGCTGGTCCAACCCGCTGTGTTCAATCAAAACAACTTACAGTGGTGGACATATAATTAGAAACAGTACATAAAACTTAGGTAAACTCAGAATGAACTATCGTTATGAGTAAAAAATATATAGATTAAATCACTATTAACTATGCCAGAATATAGCCAATGAGTTAAAAGTCACAAAATATAAAAAAAATGAAATCTGTTCTATCTTCAATTATTAAAAGAGTTTAAATATTAATGACAGTTGAATTTCTATTACTGGCCGCTTGGACAACTAATTAGTAACAGCATCAAAGGTTCGTTCCATTTTTGAAATTTAAAAAAAATCCTCTTTCTACGCTTTTTCTGTAGTTTCGGCGGCAATTAAACGTCAATTTGGAATTACGTGAATAATAAGTTTTGTTAAAAATGGGTAAAAATGAGAGTTGTGACGAGTTAACTAGGCAGTTAATTGTTAAATTACATTTAGATCAAAAATGGGCTTATAGAAGAATTGCTAATCATCTAGAATGTTCTGTGAAGAAAGTTTTCAACGCTATTGCTCATTATAAAAGAAACAGAATTACTAAAAGTGTTGTTAGAAAGGCTCGTCCAAGGAAAACGTCTCACCGGGAAGATTTGCAAATAATACGTGTAGCTAAACAAAACCCATTGAAAGGCTCCAACGAGATTAAAAATAAAGTTTTTCACCTGATGACCCAAGGAACATTTCCTCGAAACTGGTACGCCGTAGATTAGTGGAAGCTAAATTGTTCGAGAGGGTTTCTCGAAAGGTATCGCTTCTTACCAAGCAACACCGAGAGAAGCGATTATTATTTGCAAAGAAATATTTTAACTGTACCGTACGAGAATGGGAAAAATTGTTATTCTCGGATAAAACAAAAATAAATATGGTGAATTCAGACGGCAAACGCTACGTTAGACGTCCAATAAACCATGCTTTTGATTATAAATACACGAGGAGCATATTCAAACACGACGGTGGTAACATTAAAGTATGGAGATATTTTTCTGGTTGCGGAGTTGAACCCGTCCGTAAGATTGAAGGTATAATGGATCAATTTCAATACAAAAACATCTTAGAAGAGACAATGATTCCCTACACCGACGACCATTTGCAAAGATCCAGGTCACAAGACCTGGATCTTTCAGCACGATAACGACCCAAAACACACGGCCCGCAATGTTAAATCCTTTCTTAGTGAGCAACGTGTTACCATGTTAGACTGGCCTGCAAATAGTCCCAATTTAAATCCTATTGAAAACGTGTGGTACGGTGTTAAAAAAAAACTCTCCAGTAAACGTAATTCCAGTCAAAATGAACTTTACGAAGCCTTTGTTGAAGCATGGAACTCGATCCCACTCGATAAATGTATTAAATTACTTGAATCAATACCACGTCGTTGCAGAGCTGTCATTAATAACAAAGGCTATGCAACTGAATATATTTTTTTAAGAAATTTAGTTAACTAAACATTATTTTACATAAATAATTTGAAATTGATGACGTTAACACGTTAATAACTTTGATATTTACCTCATTTCTTTATTGTTTCTAATTACTTGTCCATGACGGATGGTACTGCAAATGTCGTTTAGTTGTTTGTACGTAACTAAATATCTAAATGGTAGTTGTAAACTCGGGATATTTATTTGTTTTTTAATTAATTATAAGTTGTTAAACGTATTCTATGCATTTTGTTATTTTATTGCCAAAAACTAAAATTTTACGGTAATGTGCCGTGTATAATGTGAAATACGTCGCAAGTGTTTCTAAATATATGTCCACCACTGTATGTTAAAATGTTTAACCCTCAGCTCGATAAATGGCGTTGTTCATGTACTAAAATGTTTAACCCTAAGCTCGATAAATGGCGTTGTTCATGTACTAAAATGTTTAACCCTAAGCTCGATAAATGGCGTTGTTCATGTACTAAAATGTTTTACCCTAAACTCGATAAATGGCGTTGTTCATGTACTAAAATGTTTAACCCTAAGCTCGATAAATGGCGTTGTTCATGTACTAAAATGTTTAACCCTAAGCTCGATAAATGGCGTTGTTCATGTACTAAAATGTTTTACCTTAAGCTCGATAGATGGCGTTGTTTATGTGCTCTATCGCGCTATTAAGATTCACCGCGGCCACTAAATATATATTTTTTTAATTTGTTCTCTCCTATTTGTGTGTTTCATTTCTAACCTGCGTTATTAAAGTAAATATTTGGGATTACGGTCCATGCTGGAAAATTTGTTAATTCCTGTACCGCAGGGGACTTGACAAATATTTAAACAACGGACACAATGAACACCCAGACTCGGAACAACCATTTGTAGATCACACAATTTTTTGTCTCGTGTAGGGATCGACACACAACACACACAACACTCGGCACGGCAGCACTTTCACGCTTTAACTACTCTACCAATCATCACAACATTTCGGATAATGTGTATGCGAAACTTTGTCAGGGGAACAAAAAAAGGACAAAGTACCCTTTCATCCAGTAAAAAGTACTGTTACCAATCTACCCTAACCTACGTTTACGCGAGCAAAGCAAAGCCAAAGCGCAAAGCCGCGGGCAAAATATAGTACACTATATATTCGCCTTTAGACAAACTCAGTCACCGCCATACTGTTATCTATCTAAATTAACCAGTAAATCTACCATAAAAATATCTATCCAAAATTCAGAGCGAACGAAAATACCGCAGAGATCCTTCAGATTTCAAAGTAACATTAATCTGTTTCTCGAACTATTTCACTGTACGGTTTAAAATGAGCAAAGCATTAATTTATATGTTTCATCGTACTAAAGTCCCAACTATAGACCCAATTTATGCCTACGAATTAATAATAACATTACATAACATATACGCATATATCAACGCTAATTAAATAATGAATCCATATATAACACTCCTTTGATCTCAAAGAAAACCATCACTTCAAAATAATCACATCATTCAATTATCAAAATATAAATGTAAAACACATCTACTTACTCTTCTAGGTAAATAACTATGAGCCAATGTAAACAAGAAATAATGGAACAATCGAGTTCAATCATAAAGCACGCACCTCTGACCTTTCGAAGTTATGTATCTATAGATAATTGTTTACGATGTTAAGGTCCTATTGGTTTATGAATGGAACGGTGTGTTGTAGAATAAACACGGACGTCTTTTCTGATTAAAGTATTTATTGAGACTGCCGTTGAGGTGCATCAAACCAACACTTATATTATGAATTGGACATACCGCCCACCAAAAACAATAGTTTTTAACAAATATGAAAATGTACAACAACCTGCCGTCAATCGTTGCTTCGGGCCCCTTTTATGTTAACTTGAGCCTTCTGTATCATTCCAGCTACATGCTCCAATGTAGAGAAATATTTTGCCTGTTCCGAAGTAGGTGACGTCATTTTGCAAGATCAAATAGTCCAAAATTGAGCACAAACACGTTCACTGCAATCTGTCTTAATATTATATTAAATGTGTTCACTAATGAGTTGTAAACAAGTTCTGATTCTCGGAATCCTTCTATTGTATTCGGGCGGCCGAGTCCACCATCCGTTCCATTCAACAATCCGGCTCGTTTAGACCTTTTGTTTATAATGTTAATGTCCTATTGGTTTATGAATGAAACGGTGTGTTGTAGAATAAACACGGACGTCCTTTCTGATTAAAGTATTTATTGAGACTGCTGTTGAGGTGCATCAAACCAACACTTATATTATGAATTGGACAATAATATAATACTGTACTAGTACAGATACACAATCCTATACAAAATGCAATTCTACTAGCAATTTTGTTACCTGTCATTTTACACTAGATGGCAGTAAAAAACTAGCGCTGATGCTGCCATCTACCACTGCAAGTACAAATACCGCCTCCTATTTGGCACTAACTCATAAGAGATGGCGTCGTGACAGTAAAATAGGTACTAATTTTATTTACCACGTATAGGATAGTAATATAATAATACTTATTTGAACGAGGCGATGCAAATGAGCACAACCTTGAAAATATTTTTTTACTTATAGTGTTTTGTGCCGGTATGTGTACGATCACACTTTGATTTAGTGATTCTCATTTATTTGGTTGGATTTTCGAAATTATATCAGATTGCTGTGGCAATTTAAATTGGACATTTTATTAAAAAAAAAATATAAATTTAATGAACGTGTTTTTCAAAATATGCGATTCTGATTGATAGTACACACAGCGACATATCAACCTAGACTGTTTGGACTTTGAACTATTAGAAGTTGAACGCTGCGAATCGTGCGAGCGAGTGCGTTATATTTTTGTTACGCTCTGTCTTTATCATTACATCGACACCACTATGCACTGTCCCTTTCCGACAATTCTCTATTTTGTATGTAGCATATTTACGCGTATATAGGGTGTTGATGTGTAGCCTTGTGTACTTTGTAAACTACTCATGTATATAATTCTAGTTGCGCACATGGTGGTGGATTATTAAAAAAAGTAGTGTTCCACCTAACCTATACTATTTTTACGAGAGCAAAACCGCGGGCAAAATACAGTGTATAAAATAGAATTGGTGGATCATACGTGTCACTGGTCCGTGAGGAGTTGTGCAGCGAGATGGCGTGGTTGCTGACGTTGGGGTGTATGACGATGTCGTCTCTCACTTCGACGCGGATGCGTGACTTGCTCTGCGACGAGGTGCTGAAGCAGTTCTCTGCGCTACCGCCGCCACCGCCAGGTAACGAACCCAGCGACTCACTACGGAGATGAATACATCCTTATATTAAAATGAGTCTTATTTTCTCATGAATAAGAAATAAAGTAAAATCCTAATAAATGCACACATTATTGAAATACTTTTGGTAAGAATTTTTGGAGTCAGTCAACCCCTTTTGGTACAGGTCAACATTTTTGTATATAGGAGATAATTTTTGTAAGCAAGTAAAACTTTAGGAATCAGTCACCATTTTTGGGTGAAATTATAATTTTTGGAAACAGTCATCATTTTTGGAACAGGATTTTTTGAAGAGTAAACTTCATTGGACACTCATCAATTTAAAGCTACAGTGACACATTATTCAAAACCATCGTCGTTTTAAGAAGCAGGCAACATTATTTAAAACAATCATGTTTTTGGAAGCAGACTATATTTTTGGAAACAGTCATCGCTTTTGGAAGCAAACAACATTTTTAGAAAAAGTCATCGTTTTAGGAAGCAGCCATCATTTTTGGAACCTTTTTTATTTTTGAAGACAGTCGTAATTTTCTGAAATATTCTCTAATTTCTTTTTAGGTTTGAATCATATTTAAATAAATTAGATATCTTACTTGGCATCGGCGTGTGTGAGCGGTATAAACACAGGAGTGATGCGTCTCTTTCCATCTGAGGTGCGCGTTTCTATCTGTCTGTCCATGGGACGTAGAGGAGTCGACGAGGCACCACTGGAACCAGCCGATGGACTCAGCAGACTTTTAGGCTGAAAAATAACATATTGTCTAGCTTGTACTCGCGGTTTTGCTTAAGTAAAGTTTATATCAATGATTTTTCTTTCTTTATTCTTTCTATACATTCCACACCGGGCGAAGTCGGACGCGCCAATAGTCGTTAGTACAAGTGAATAGCAACAAATGCCACAATACTACCGAGGGAGGTAATGTATACATACCTGTGATTTCTCCCCTTTAGGCGTGGTCTCCTCTTTGACGACTTCTTTCTTGGCTTCCTGCTTCTCCCTAGCCAGCAGTATCTCTGGACATTCTACCAGCAAGTTGGACGATAAGTCACCACCAGATTCGTTGGCCAAACATTTACCATATATCTTCTCGTAGAACGCATTCTGGATTAAAAATATAAGTATATTTGGACGAAATCATCGAAATTGAGGAATTTCTTAAACATTGGAAAGAAAAAATATATTTTATATTTGTTGACTTAGATGACACAGTGGATATGTGGTCGACTCATCACTAAGGGAACTAATTTTAATTTATTTTATTTCTTCTCCCAAGCCTTTATTATTCCCAAGTCACTTGGTGTTGGCTTTTCTAGTCTAACCGGATTTGACTGGATATCAGTATTTACACAGAGCGGCTGCCACCTGACCTCCGCAACCCGAAGGCTAAAGATACCCTAAGGCTAGACCAGTGTCAGGATATTATAGGACACTGACATCCCAATAACGACTGCCATAGATGTTAATGCTCTCCAAAGCACGGAGCAGGCGATAATTGTCAATCAATTTATTTTTGTTGTGTTATTTATTTTTATTTTATGTGAATATTATTTCATAAAAGTTAAGGCTAATATAAGTATATAAGCTTTGCTTGCTATGAATCGTTAAGCACGTCAACATTTATAGGTGTTCTGCTTACCTTTTCTTCCATAGTCAATGGTGTGCCTATCTCCTTGTTAGTAAACTGTATGCAAGCGACCGTGCCATCTGAACTGCAGGCCAGCAGGTTCAAACCTGACAAAATTAAAAAGTAATGCCGAATTAATATACATATCCTTATTTAACATATATATTGCTACGTGATACTGTGTCAATGTCGCAATAGTTTATACTGTTAAGTCAATCAAAATCAAAAATATATTTATTCATATAGATCACAAAGTAACACTTATGAACGTCAAAGTTATATTTAATAATGTGACTTTACATTTACATTTACCTGTTGTCATGTTCAGCAAAGAAAGGGCGTAGAACCAATGAGAAGAATTGGCAAGAAACTCACGACCATTCTTTATACAATTTCTTTATACCAACATCAAAAAAGGTGGAGGTTCTCATTTTCGACTGTATGTTTTTTTTAAATGTGTGTTGCGCGGTCATAACGCCAATTATTAATTGATATTTATGATACTTTTTTTGTTTAGTAGGTCATATTTCAGAGGTGGTTCTTTTCTTTATCATTTTATCGAAATTGATACAACGCTTTTTGAGAAAATCAACAAGATCAAAATATATACACGAAAAATACACTTCGTATGAAAAATTTAGAATAAAATAAATTATAAAATTATCAAATACCGACTTCAGAACTATACCTGTATGTACAAAGTTAAAAAATATATTCTAATTACTTCAAAGCAAGAACATTGAATGACAATCAATGAAATTTTGATAATTAATTGATGATTTGAAAATAGATACTTATTAATCGCAAAATTTACAGAATTGTTTATTTTATAAATCAACTGGTATTGTGGGTTCGATTGCTAATTTAAACAAAATGTAATTCACAGTACATTGTTAACACTACATATTCCTCGCATTCATTGTTATAATGTTTCAAAGATTTTAGTTCACAATAACATAGAGATCATCCTATTGAGCTTCGTACCAATCAATCAGCCTATCGCAGTCCACTGTTGGACATAAGCCTCTCCCATTTTGCGCCACAATATCCAATCTTAGGATGCGGGCGGCCCAAGGTTGGTCAGTCTGGAACGGCTTGGACGAAGCCAACGTGCAGCAGTGGACGTCTTTTGGTTGAGATGAACCAAACCTCGATGATAATAAAACTATCACTTACCATCCGAACTCCACGACAGATCAAGCACGCTGTCACTGAATAGATCGTGCACAACCACCAGGGGGCGCTTCAGTGACGTCAGCCAGATGCTTAGCGCGCGGTCGCGGGAACCAACGGCCGCGCAGCAACACTTCTTGCCTTCCTTCACGAATATGTTGTTGTTGAAACGCTGAAATTTAAAGAAGTTATGTCTTAATAAACAGATAGAGTACACAAAACTTTGAAAACGATTTTGTTAATACATTTTTTGTTATAATTCGTGCTGGCTATCAATTATGTTTCATAAAGATATTTAAAGGTCAAGTATTATTAAGGGCAAAGAATAATAACTATTACTACGTAAAGACGCGACACTCACGGACGTAGCAGTACGACTGGCAGTATTACCGTGCCAGTTACATTCGATTGTCACCGCTGGTGCGTGAGCGTATAATACATATCTGGCGACTATCCGCCACAATTATGTCTCTGGACCCCCGCCTTACAATTCGGAGTAAACCGCTCCGCTTATGGTTATTGGGCAGCCCTCGATTACACGGACGCCGGGTGCGACTTACACGCGCGGCCAGCGCCGCTCGACTTCGGCGCGCCAGCGCATGGAAACAGACGACCGCTCGAGACACACTCGGTTCGCATCTCTGTTCGAGAAACTTCGCTTTGCTATTGCTATTGTTATTTACTAGAATTGTTAATTTTGTGGAGGAACAGGGTGTGATGTCCCTCCAACACAAAGGGAGGATCCTCCGACCAGGCTGGTTGATCGTGCCTGGGGAGCCGCGGCCCGACTGTTGATGTCGGGAGCTTGTATATATAGTTAGTCGCTGTATAAACTCCGCTTGCGCGATACAGGATTGTGACGTCATTTGAGCGTATTTAGCGCCATCTGTTAGATGTAGGCGGAACTTCTTCATCTGTGCGGAGTCGCCAAAATTTAATAAATCATATCGTTTAGCCTAAATATAAAATTCATTCTTCGCCTATCGTTCTTCATCTATTATTTCTTCTGCTATCATCCATGCCATCATCACTACTTCGTTTCGCCTTCTGCTTACGTAGTGCTTGCGCTTAGGTTCCGAGTTCGACACCCGGCTGAGTGCAATCGTTTAATGTGGATAACGACGCCACACATATGTTTTGCATAGCGTTGTTGCATAGTACATATTTTAAATGTATAGCGTTGTCCTTCTCCCCCTATATGAGTTTAACAATACAACGGTTAGGCTGGTACTTCCGTTATAATAGTACGTAGCAGGGATGTTGCGGATGCAGATTTTTTGACATCAGCGGATGCGGATGCGGATACGGATATTTGGAAACTCACATCCGTGGATGCGGATGTCCAAATCGATGCGGAAGCTTAGCAATTGCGGATGTTGATGAAAACTGTTCATCTTATTTAATAAAAAGTATCTAATATCTCCGCCTTCGCAGGTTCAAGCCTGTTTAGCAAAGGTTCAGAAACTAAACACGTACTACTGACCAACTGATTTCTTTCTTATAGCTATATTTATACCTACGCTATATCTGGATCCGTATCTTAATGCATCATATGTTGATTATTGCGGATGCGGATGTGAATGCAGATGTCCAAATCGATGCGGAAGCTCCGCGATTGCGGATACGGATACGAATATTCGCAACATCACTGGTACGTACTAAGTAATAACGTGTCAAGGAGGTAAAGAGTTTCAAATCGTGTCTTTTTTTGACATGAGGGAGTGCAGTAACGCATGCCTCTCCGCGGGAAAAGGGGAGCGGAGAGAATATGTCGGACTCACCGGGAAAAGATGGAAAGTCCTACCGACTAAACCTACCACGGTGTGCCTTCTACCTAAAATGATGGGTAGGTCGCTGAAACTGGACCTACATCAACAACTCCAAGACTTGTTATTTTCTTTCATTTTTTAAAGATGTGCCACATCGCTTTCTTAAATTTTGGTTGGGTCGCTGGAACAGAAACTACATCAGCGACCCACTTAGCAGTGCCTACCAACCTACTCAAAAAGAGTGGGCAAGGATCCCCTGGCTCTCTAGGTCCTGCATCCTTTTCGAAGCCTGGATCCAAACGGTGTCTACCCAGATCTAGGTAGTCACCCTTTGGGGTCAGGCCCCTAAAGAAGCTGTATATGATGGTATACTCACAGCACAAGTGACCGCCTTCCTATGTCCGACGAAGTCCTTGTCGCAGCGCCAGCCGTCTCGCTCAACGACCTGCGCCGTCGGCCCGCCGCCGTTCATAGCGTGCGCTGACAACACGTACTGTCCGTCCGGAGACCATGACAACCGTAGCACGTGCGTTGTGCCTACAACACGACACCGATCATGAATTGTTAGAAAAACATGGTATGTGGCTATACACATATTATTACTATTCGTCTTCTCTCTTAGCCTTTATTATTCTCAAGTCACTTGGGGTCGGCTTTTCTAGTCTAACCGGAATTGACTGGATATCAGTTTTTACACGGAGCAGCTGCCACCTGACCTCCGCAACCCAAAGGATAACGATACCCTAAGGCTAGACTAGTGTCAGGATATTAGAGGGTACTGATACATATAGTAATATTATTGGTACTGGTACACATATTATTACTATACGGTACATAAAAGAATGTTGAAGTAAAAGAGGAAATTATAGTGCAAAATAAAAAAATGCTTAATATATTTGTTTTAATGTGCAGCTTAATCTAATGTCTCTACACAGACAGGTTGGTTTTAATAGGAAAATAGAATAAATAAAATAAATAGAAGAATATTACCTCCACATTCCTCAAACGGTTCTGTAATGACAATCTCTGGTGCCCAGTCTGCCGTTTTCCAAACTCTTAAGGATTTGTCATCAGACTGTGAGGCTAAGTATTTGCCAACCTAAAACAACAACAGGTAAAAACAACAAATTATTACAATTAACAGCATATTCTCATATTCTTCCCCTACGGACGTGCAAATAAATATTAATATAATAATATTTACATGCCTTTAAAAGGTTTACAAACCAAATGTTTATTTATATGACTATGTGCTAATTTTCTATGTGTTTTACAATAAATCTGCCTTGCTATGGCTATTGTGATGCCAAGAAAATATAGCTATATCCATTGGCTATGGTTAACATAAATAATAAAAATAAACTTACCGGGTCCCAAGCCACACCTTTCACCAGCCCGGTATGTCCACTCAGCACACAGACCATCTCCGGAAACTTCTCTGCATTCCATATTATGATTGTGTTGTCCACACTACAGCTGGCCAGCCACTTGTCCAACGGTGACCAGGCCAGGTCTAGTACATCACCTGTAATAAAGGAACTTTATCTGTAATAGAATTGTATTGACTGTTCCACCATCTAACCTTTTAGAACAATATAAAGTTAGAATAGATATCCAATGATAGCTGTAGTTGGTATCTATTTATTGATTGAGACTTGACTGCACATATGGCATAGAGGTTAAAGTTGCTAATATGGCAATTAATGTGGGTTTGATCCCCACATGGGGCAAAAATTTGTGATCAACATATACATAGTTATTCTATTATTTCAATGTTTGTCCTCTGTGACACAGGAATTATTTCAGAAAAGACTGGTACTGCAAGAAAGTAGGTCTGTTATAAAGTTGGGCTAACAGTACTAATAAAATAATATGTATGGGTCTCAAATGTGTAACCCAATCTTTACTTTCAATTAATATTTAAAAAAATATGATACTCATTTAATTTTATTCATGCAGAAGGTCACCTCAGTTCTACTGTGAATGTGTTTCATAAATTATTGATCTGTGTCTGGCCATATATTGCGTCTGTTAATTTGGTTTGTAAGCTGCCCGTCCAACACTGGGCTAGATGCCTATTGCAAGATTTATTCAATTACAGTCTGTACATAACAAGTGATGGTACTAAAGATTTTACATGCATTCTAAGACAGGAATGAGGACATATTTTTAACTATGCATAGTAATATTAATTAATTATTATCACCTATTTACTTGTTTAATTGCATGACCAGCAAACAGTAATGATTATATTATTATTAATATTAATATACTCATTGAAATTAAACTGCTATATATGGATTTTATAGCATTGTTTATTTGACACTTTATTACAAAATTTTGAAAATTGTTACACTACTACTACTATTAAACTTTACTAATTTTTACTTCATGATACTTTGAGCTCATTCTGCGTAAATAGAAACACCAATAATTAAATTATGTTCGGGTACTTTGAAATAACTACACTGGAACATTGAGACAACTACCATCTTAGTCTCCCCGTGACCATGGCTGCTGAAAAGCAACCGAAACGTCGGGGAAAGTGTAAAAATAAATTAAATCTAAATAGTTTAATAATAATTTATTTAGCTTAAAAATTAGTAAAGTTTAATAGTAGTAGTAGTGTAATAATTTTCAAAATTTTGTAATAAAGTGTCAAATAAACAATGCGATAAAATCCGTATATAGCAGTTTAATTTCAATGAATAATATTCGCGTAAATAGAAGACAATATTAATATACTCGCCTGCGTGCCCTCTCAAGGTAGCAAGGCATCTCCATGTCTCAGCTTTGTGCTTCCCTGGTGTACCCGGAGCGACACTGAGGCCCCACACCATCACCAATCTATCATCACCTCCCGAAGCTAGGTATTTACCACCATTACTCCATCGTACACAATTTACACAGGCTGGAAAACAAACATATTTTATAGATATGGTTTTGTATATTTCTATAGTCTATACTCATCCAGGAAACAGGTTTAACTCTATGTATGTATATAATCATTATCCACATAATATATATAATAATTTAATTTAACAAATATGTGTAGTTATGAAGTATTGTAAAAGGTTGTCGAAACACCATAATAAGAATGAGGGGTACTTTTTAGTCAAGATGGCCTGTGTCAATAACATCAAACACTAACAAAGCTTAACCCTAGATAGTATATTATTTATTTATTTTTAGGCTGTACCATCCCACTGCAGGACAAAGGCCTCCCTTCCCTTAAGACAGTATATAGAAATTACAAAATTTGTGAAAGCATGATGATGTTAAGAGACTATAAGGACATAATTATAATGAACTATAATGGTGTTTGCAATTCTATGAGTATTCAATGAAAAACGAAATAACTTCTATAAACAGATTTGACAATTTTCAAATTCTTATAAGGTACACAAGTATTTGTTTAACTAACCTAAGTGGTTGTCCATTTGACAAAGCATTTTAGGAACATTTGTGTCCACTTCTACTGCTTCGAATAAAACAGAATTTAGGTTCCAAACAACGACTCTACCAGAGTCGCCACCTTGTCCACCCGTCGCAAAACGCTTACCCGTCGGATGTATATCAACAGAAAATATCGGTTTATCTGAAAAAAATGCATTTATTCATCAACAAACTATCATGCAAAAATTACACAGTTTCACACTTATAAATCAACGTTATTTTACCATCATGATTGACCCAACTGGGTTTTAACAGCTTCATTTATGATGCGTTAAAATATTTAACTGAAAATAACAGCTAATAATCAAAATAAATAAAGCTTAAGCACTTTATTTATTTTATTTTAAAATGACACTGACAGCATCAACACACCGCCCGGCTATTTGAAGCGTGCGTTCGGAAACCAATATATCTATATCAAAATAATTGGTCCGGCCGGTAAAATTGCTTAAAAGTTATAGGTACAAAAGAACAACGTAAATAGTTAGTTTCATAAAATTACAATTATATATTATTTCAAATATTATTCGCAGCCATTTTATTTTCTTAGATCTTTTTATGAAATTTTAAACCATATCAATAAATAATCGATTTTATAAGTAAAGTTTATTGAAATGTTTTCTTTGTAAAAAGAACGTAACCCAAGCAAATATTCGAGTATATTATACTTTATAACGAGCTACGTTGACTTACCTGTAGTAATAATTGGGTTATATCGAGATGTTGCAGAATAATCGAGATGTTATGAATTTATGAATTTAACAGCTAAACATAATTATTGTTTATTTGCCGTTCCGCTACCCCTTAGGTATCGTAACGCTTGTTTTGTTTGCTTGTTATCACCAGGTCTGGATTCCATTATAGAGTAGCAGTATTAATTTATGATCCTAACATGTAATGCTTGCAAATATTTAACAAATTAAAAACCTACGAAACATTGTTTTGTTTGACTAAAAAGATGTCAGAGATTTTCTTAAATATTGCTGTATTAAGAATGTTATGATATAAATCTTTTATATTAAGATATATTTTACTTAAATATATGCATATTATAAAGTATTATTTTATACTTCTCTAATTTTCATTTATGCTATAACATTCATATACTATATGACAAAATGTGGGTTAGATACTCTCCGCCCAGACTTGAGAATTTAGATGTGACTGTGGTCTCGATACGCATATCTGACTCGCACTTGACATGTTTATTTGTATGTGTAGGGTAACCAGAAATGTTCTCGTGGATGTTAAAATGAAATTACTTGATAGTATACTAGGTATATAGATATATATTTACTGGTACCAGTTATAAATAATACATATTGAGCTACCATCTACCATATAAGTACCTACCATAGTATAAGTATCTACCATATAAGTAGCTACCATATAAGTGAGTGGTTGTGGGGAGACGGCGACCGCGCGGCGTAACTGCATATCTACTATAAAAAATTAAAGCGTCAGCAGTGTCGCTACAGTATGTAACTATATATATGTATTCAATCGTAATTCATATGTATATAAGTACTATACCGATAGCAATAAATAAGCTAAATACAGTTCTGTCTTTAAGTTAAATTGATTGAATGTTTTTGGTTTACCGGAAATTTAATAATAAATTCTAAAATTAGCTGAAACCGTACACACGGTTACACATCAACTTAAGTACCCTATATACGCATAACTACGCTACATACAAAATAGAGAATTGTCGGAAAGGGACAGTGCATAGCGGTGTCGATGTAATGGTAAGGATAGAGTGTAACAAAAATAAAACGCGCTCTCTCGCACGATTCGTAGCGTTCAACTTCTAATAGTTCAAAGTCCAAACAGTCTAGGTTGATGTGTCGCTGTGTGTACCAATTTTGAGATTGTTAACATTAGCAACAACAATTTGTTAGTATTAATATAAAAACCGAGTCCCAGCTATCATCATAAATTAGATACTAATAATAGAACACTATTCAGTTATTTTCACTTATCTAAAAATACCCATATCAAATCATGAAAATATCTGGGTTAATATGTTAGCAGTGTACTCTCTGTCAATATGAATGGCATTTACTTGGTTTTATCAATTTTATTGGTATAAACGTTAATCTTTTGTAGTTGTTTCAGTTACAGAACAAAGATTTGTCAATCCTCAGTATTTTGTGTTGTGGATCGAAGCATCTACTTTTAGTGTTATGCCTTACTATTGTATTCTAAACATGTATAGTGGTATCAGTTTATCAATGTCCTTTTAAATAATTAGTATAACAGTGGCTACGAGAGCAGTGATTAGGTACCTACTTATTTTGAAACGCAATGGAATGCCAACATTCCAATCGAGATGCCGTTCAAGTAAGTTAAATTCTTTAATTAATAAATTCCGGCATACTAACTGAGCAGGCAAAACAAATGGGTAGAGGCCTAAGTCTGACATTGACTCGGATGTCTTAGTATATTCGTATGCATTCTTGGTAAGAAAGTGTAGCTTATCTTGATATTAATAACTAAATGATAAATCATAGAAATCCTGGAGACACCACATTATAATTTTCACCTAGACTTACGCTATTTGAATAAAATTTGTACTACTGTGCCAAATTCAAAAGTCAAAGTAAAAAATCATTTATTCACTTAGGTCACAAAGTAACACTTATGAACGTCAAAGGGGTTAGTGAGTTTATTACATTTACTGAATTTACTTTTATGTTAGTTGCAAGGTTCAGGCAAAAGGTTGAGCCTATGAGAAGATACCTGCAAGAAACTCAAGGCCACTCTTTTAAATCGCCATCAACTTATAATTTCAGTATTTTACAACTCATTTATGTACTTACCAGGTGTTGTAGTCATTGTGCCATATGACACTGTCCATATAACACTAAATTCAAAAAAATAAATAACAGTTAATAATATTATGTGAGAAGCATTTGAGGTTTGAAATAATATTTATCAGTAGGTAGCCATTTGTAATAGACAGTAGGTAAGTAGTATGGCATGAAGACGCATACACTTATACTTTGTGACATGAAAAGGTAGTTCGTGACTAAATGTAGTTAAAACAAAATTTACGTTAATACTTATAACGTTTGTTTAAAAGAAAAGAAAGATACTTTACATCACAAAATGAACACGAAGTACCTTCACATAACTAAATTGACTTATATAATACATACATTGTTTGAAATTGAATCTTGTTTGGAACAAGCAACTAGTTCCATGAGTTTTTATCATTTAAGTAATCATTGATTGAATAATAGCCCTGTCGAATAAGCTGAGTTTTAACAGCACTTTTAAATTTGAGTAAAAGTAAATTTATAATATCAATCGGTAGTTTATTAAAAAAGCGTATACTGAGTCCCGCAAATGAATTGTGAACTTTATGTAATCGATGATATGGATCTACTAACTTATGCTTATTTCTAGTGTTTAAGTTCTGAATATCACTATTCTTATTATATAAGTGAATATTATGTTTTATAAACATAATATTTGTAAATATATATTGCAACGCAACGGTAAGTATACCAATTTCTTTAAAAGGCTCTTTCAGTGAAACTCGTGGGCCTAAATTATAAATGCTACGTAGGTACTGCACGCTTTTGAAAAATGAAAATTGTTTCAATATCAGCTGCCTTACCGCACAACAGTATGCCATAGGATATGACGCTGTGAAAATAACTTAAATATACTAGTCTCGCAGTATCTACATCAGTAAGCTGTCTTACTTTCCTAACCGCGAATGCGGCTGAGCTAAGTCTCCCTGCAAGACACGATATTTGAGCGCCCCACTGAACTTTATCATCTAAAGTTATGCCTAAGAAAACTGTGAATTGTAAAAATGTTACTGTTTCATTATTTAAATTAACCTTTATGCTAGGACTCACATTTTTATCTTATATTTATTTTTCAATTGACTTTACCACGCTCTAACGTTTGCTATTTCCAATTTGCCAGGCGCTTAATAATTTCTAAATATTATTTGCAAATTCCGCTTTATTAATTCCATAGATTTAATATTTCGCACTCTTAATAAAACAGCGACTTAACTCGAAATTTGAAAGTAAGGCAATTTGAACTCTGATTGTATATGTTAAATTCTAATATTATATTTGTGTTAAATCTTTGCAATAGAGTTCAAATTTGTTTAATCCAACATACTGAGATAAGTCTCTGTTTTATTAAGGGTGCGATTTGTTTGTAGTATTGTAAGATATATATATATAAAGTGAATCCATACTTAAACAATTGGTATTTCGTTCAGAAACAGAAATACACCCGCGGACCTGACGTCAGGTTGGTGCCTCACTTTCTTTGAACTCAAAGAGGTAGAATTGCTCTCTTTATAGGTAGATTTAAATATTTTCAAGGTAGATTTGATACATTCTTATTTTATGCTGATTCGTAACATTACACCCGCCACTCTGATGCACTCAAAGAAACGTATAGAACATAAATGCGTACCGCTTACAAAAGGCAAGCGAAGAAGGTAAGTAGAATTAATATTATTATATAGTACATACATAATAGATTATGTAACTAGGTATTTATTAAATGAAGGTTTTTATAGACAATCTTTTTATTAGGTAGAGAGACAGTATGGGTACTGTTTTGCGTATTTGAATGGGGTGCCACCGACGTGCATAGTTGCATACTGCTCGCTGCTCACGTTAGAACTGAAGTTGTTTTTAACCACGCGATGGTGTAGAACCGCCGAGCAGTTTGATTGACTCAAGTTAGGTGTCAACTTAACCAAGTTCTACGTGACCATAGTTGAGTTGGGTGGTTGACCCGACCGTGTAGAAGGTGTTTTAGTTCAAACGAGGCACGAAAATGTCAAAATAGTTCGGCACGTTTCAGTTATTTTTCTCGACTAAGGTCAATGTCGTTTTGTCCTGCTCATTTCCCACTAACTAAAGAGAAAGGGATAGATAAACCATGCTTTCAAACTGAGTGACATTAAGTGACAAGTGACAGAGCCGGCATGGAACACGGCTGACTGGCACATTTTGTTTAATTTTGTTGTCCCTCTGAGACCGTATTTTACTTTAAATTAATCGGTATGAGAGGAGCGAACAATTTAATACCGGCTAGATTTTTAACCCTAACTAGTCATTTATGTGTAGTTATTACACTACTATGGGAGAGCCAGCAGAGTCTTCGATATTGTTTGCCGAGTCAATTCCACAGGGATCATTCTCAGATTTATCTCAACCGGTAAGACATTTACGTATATACATTATTTGAAAATTAGTGCTAACAGTCCCGACTAATTTCGTTATAAGTTTATGTCATTATTCTCGTTTTAGCTGCAGCCTATTTAAACTACTGCATACTACTTTTGCTTGAGGGCATTGAACCAAGACCGCATACATTATGCGGGATAGAATTATTCACTGGTTCTATGCTGGATATCCCACATTAACATTATGAAAGGGTATTTTCGGGAAGGTCCGAGATATATTTTAAATTTTCCATTATCATATACTTAAACTAAATTATTATTTACCAACACGCATTTTAATTAAAACGCCTACAATAATAGTTATAGCAATTTCTAAATCTGATTGTCTCAGTGGGTTAATAATATTATAATGAATAAATAATTTCATTAGGGAAATATTTTTTTAAGTATGCTGTATCAATACATATGTAGATATGTATTGTAGTAATAGTGATTCAACAACAAGATTTGCATTTTATAGCATAGAAACTTATTCATTAATTTACCTTACCTTTGCATTCAAGTAAATCAATAATACTTGACTACCATTATTGATTTAACAAGATGACTCTGCAAGCTACATGTTTAGAAAACAATATTTTTATTTTATTTTATTTTATTGTACAATCTTAGGAAAACTTACAGCTAAATTAGTATCATAGACAGATTTGATACGAGAAAAGAAGGCCAATTAAAAGTTTTCACTGATAGCAGAATAAAGTGCAAATAATAGAAGATGACATTTAAAAAAAAAAAAAAACTACAAGATAATAGCAAGAAATAGACACCATTACATCTGGTTTCTAGACATAAAGAAAGCCTTACACAAAGTTTTTTTGATTTGGCTATTACTATAAGTAAACAAGTCTATATCAACACTGGCATGCCGCGTTGAAAATGTGACTCGCTCGAATTAAAAATGAATTTTGCCTGTAGGTTGTACTAGCTGTTGGTGTAAGTAGTAGGTGTGATTTGTGCAGTTAATAGTAGTAGTTAGTACAGCTTATTTAGTTTTGGATGCACAGACAATATAATATTTATTATAATAATATTTATTGTTTTAATTACTGTGATATGTTTAATTCCTGTGGAATGTACTTATACAGTAACATTTACTAAACTAACTGCACTAGCAAATTAAATTAATTTATAATTTATTTCGCTTAATATTTAATTAACATAATCAATAGTTGTAAACTAATAAGATTTCAAAGGTTGTTTCTTTTTGCAAGCCTATGTTTGTCTACCAAACTCCATGCTGTTACTACAGTTTCTTAGCATCAAACCCAGTAACCCTTTGTATGACCACATTTAAGTCTACCTAATCTATTATACATTATCTTATTATCTCAAACCAACAATAATGGCCTATTTCTCAGCCATTTTATATAAGTTGACTAGTATATAATTAAATATCAATTACAGTCTTTTATTGTCTCTTTGTTAGTAGATTGTAATCAATGTTGTATGAATGGCACAGTCTGTGAGCAATTTCCCCCGCCGTTGTCACTGCACTGAGTGCTTTGGGTTAAATCCTCCTTGGGTCATTTGTCTATTCTTCTAATTATTGTTTTAATCCTGTGCCTATTAATTGTGCGTGAAGTCCTCCACAGCATAGGACTTACAGAACTAGTGAAAGGGTGCCAGGAAAAAATTATTGTAAAAAAATATGATATGAGCCATTGAATAAATGTGGGTATCACCTCTGTCCGTCTTTGGGGAAACAAATGAGTAAATCTGTATGTGTATATTACATAGAGTAGGTATATTTATTTTTCAGTGGCATCGTAGTACCATGACCCCATGTAGGGCAAACACATGAGTAATTAATAAAAATAAAATTGTGGTATTCTTTTGTTATATTTTCAGTACGAATGATAATATTTACGGCAGGTTTGCTCTACGCAATGTCTTACTGACATCGTAAACTTAATGCAAATTATTAGATGCAAATTCTAATCTAAGCAGCGATAGCTCAGTAGGGGAGACCAACAGACTGCAATGCAAAGAGTCTCGGGTTCGAACCCACGTCGCGCACCTCTGACTTTCGGAAGTTATATGACTTTTCGAAATTATGTGCGAATTAATTCACAATTATCGCCTGCTCCGTGCCTCGGAGAGCACGTTAAGCCGTTGGTCCCGGCTGCCATGAACATCTATGGCAGTCGTTATTGGGAAAGTCAGTACCCTCTTATATCCTGACACTGGTCTAGCCTTAGGGTATCGTTAGCCTTCGGGTTGCGGAGGTCAGGTGGCAGCCGCTCCGTGTAAAAACTGATATTCAGTCAAATCCGGTTAGACCAGAAAAGCCGACCCCAAGTGACTTGGGAATAATAAAGGCTAAGAGAGAAGATTAGATGCAAATTCTATTAAGCGATTTTTTTTGGAATCTATATTACGTTAAGAAATCATGTAATAATACTCTTTGTTTTATTGGCGAATCTCGTTTCATTGCGCGGGTGGCCTATGCGTCGAGTTTCGCGTATATTCCTTAGCCACATCATAACAAAATAAGGGACGGGTTATATATTTAAGTCTTAAAATATCACGTGCCGTCTTAGGCACGTTTCCTGTGCAGTGGAGTATTTTACAACGGACACAGAACAGTTTGAGATCTACATATAATTGTATGCACTGACACAACTATTTATGGAACTCCAATTTTTTTGTTTTGTGTGTGGATCGAACACGCAACATTGGGCTCAGTAGCAATGGCGATCACTTTAACTACTGCGCTATCGGTCAGTGCGCTATTAGTTATTGGATTAGCATTAGATTGAACTAGGATCTCGTGAATAGCAGTGCTTTTAACGTAAAAAGCCAAGGTGCGGTTTTATCAGGTCAAATCAATAATATGAAAACCATTAAAGTGTTAATAATAGGTACGGAAATTTTTGAAATGAAATGATTATTTATTTGCATTAAACGTGGTAGTAAGTTGTTCAAATTGTACATGATAAAAAATGTTCACATATTTCAAGATTTGTAACAGTTCATCTACCTTATAAAAACATTTCTCAAATAACCAATCATTTAGTGCTTTCTTGAATTTCCCATTTGGCAATTCTCTTATACATTTTGGGATTCTATTATATATTTTAACGGTCATGACAACAATTTTTGTAAGACAAGATAGTTTTTCTCATAGGCATTATCAGTCTTGATGGATCTCTTTTTTTGACTCTAGAATCCACCTCGTCTTCATATTTCCTAAATAAACCAGCATGATCTCTTTAAAAGTTACACACCTGCGATATGTGTAGACCCGCTAATGTGTGAATTTTCAATTTTTTAAATAAGGGTTTGCTTGATGTTAATGTATCAACTGCAACCGCATATAGCCCTAATACACTTTTTTTGTACAATAAATGCTTCATTTACATTGGTTGAGTTTCCCCGAAGAAGTAAACCATATCTTAGGACCGAAGCAACATAGCCGTGGTAAGCTGTTATTGCCGTTTTCTGTCCAGAAGTACGCCTAATTTTTTTAAGTGCATATACAAATTTGTTTAGTTTTTCGGGTATGATTATTTTATAATAATCATACCCGAAGAATTTTACAAACGTAATCGTAGATTTAATTTTGCTACAGATCCACGAAACAATCAGTTTAATACATAGAAATCAGCCACGCGGGCTGATTTTTTTATCCGCGTGGGCTAGACCTCGTCTTTGATGTCATTTTTGTGGATCACACTATGTATCATCTCCGCTTCTTATTAACTGTATTAAGTAAGACGTTGCTTACATATTAAGTCGAAGTCCAAAGTACAAGACCGAAAACCGCATCTTGATCCATGTAGTCAGTTTTGTGGTATAGAAAGAAAGAGACTATCAAAAAATATAAACTCTCTTGTTTTGGGATAAGACATTAACTCGATACCTGAATGTTTTTAAAATGTATTTATTCTACACACGATCTTGTTACAGTTTTACTACAATAAGTATTAGTTAAACAACTGTCAAAAATGTTTCTATAAGTGAAAGTTAAAGCCTAAAATAATTTATTCATATGGTGAGTTTACTGATGTTACATTTAGGTAATTTGCTAGTGTCAGGCAAAGAGCCTACGGAAAGATACTTGTAAAACGACTATTTTTCTGTCGCTATTGACTTTGGGTATAAGCATTTCTACAGCCAAATTCGACTCAGTAAAGCTAATCTAAGTCGTGAAATCGTTTGATGTAAAAATGCACTAAGATCGAAATTATTCGTTTCTGGGACGTTATGTCGAAAGGTCGGACAAAAGAGCGTTGCACTGTAATAGTAATTGCATAAACGCCCCACAAGTTGTAATAAAATCGACCATGACTTTGTAAGAGTTCGCCTCCCTAATACGTGATGCACAAATCAAATTGATACAGGTAGTTTACCACTACAAAACAAACGCGCGCACACACACACATAGACGCTCGTATAGAACAGTTTTGGGTCCATGTTGGACAATATTTGGCCAAATATAACTATGAATATCCCGAAACTGCGAGCCGAACGAAAATAATCAGTGTAGTTTCTTCGGATTTCTTTCTTTCAAAATTCCATTAAGGTAAGATTATGTTAGAAACAGTACTTTTTGAAAATAAAAGCTAACCTATGTTTCTTGATGATAATACAGCTAAAGGTGAAAGAATTTTTAAAATCGGTTGAGTAGTTCTTGAATTACATTTTTACAAACAAACAAAAAATCAAATCTGTTCTCTTTATAATATTAGTATATATTATATATCATTTGTGCTTGTACCATAGTAACACAGTTCTATGGTAGTCGTGCCGCAATTTTACACTGTGGCAGTAAGATGACATAGATTAGGTATCTTAGTTATATCAAGGAAGCTGTGCAATTACGTTTATTTGTTCACTTGATTACATTCATACTTGATTGCATACTACTTACGCGGTGTTTCAAGGGTAACTGTGATTTGATTGGAATTATAAGGCATGCAAATAGTTGTACATGTTTATGTGCTGTAATCGGATGAATGGACGACCTGTTTCTTGATTTCTGCCCGATTTTAATTTCACTAAAGCGCTTTATGGTTGTTCGATATTGAAATTTGTTCTAGGGATTTGGGACATTCTCATCGCGAGGCAAAACGTCTCTCATCAAAAGATCGCTCACATACTGTATAGATCCTGCGAGAATACCAGTGTTGCACTTTCAACTGCAACAATAGCTGACGCAGGTACCTTATTTGGTCTCCATACTATATACTGCTCTCTATGTATTTATATTTTATTGTATTGTGTAAAGGCGATACAAATAAAAAATATTTTCTTTCTTTCTTTCTTTCCTGCATACTATACAATACTATTACTATAAGAATCAATAAAATACGCAGTTATTGATAGAAACCCAAATTTTAGGGTCAATATTTGGCGAGGTTTTCTTATCTGCTTTTGAAAGAAAACTAGTTATTGACATTTTACTTTACCTATAGCTTGCAAGTAATGTTCACATACCAGAAAAACACGTGATTAATGTCAATAGAATCTCGCATTCCCATCATATCAGAAACTAGTGTGCGAGTAACAGAATACCAGATGGGAATCGTGCTGTACAGAGTATTTCGATCCGGTCAGAACTGGTTGAATGGAGTACTTGTGTTTACACTGCCACCGTGTTTGGGATTAGCAGCTCATTATGAGGTACGTGTGTGGTGGACAGTGTGCGATTATCGTTGTGCGCGGTTAGGGTTGGTGAAGAACGGTTACAATGATTCTTCAAATTATCCGATTCTAGTAATACACAGAAAATTTACCTGTAAACTCAGGGTGTTTTTTCGATGTCAACCATTCTCATGTGCTATAGTGACAAGCTGGCTAAAGAAAAATACAATTCACCAGGTTTAGGAAATTTTATGATGTATCATGCTTCGCTGTGGCGAACTTGATGAACTTGTTTTATTTCGTTCGTGCTTATTGGAATGAGGGGCACCTTACACCAGCTATAGGTAAGTCGAGAGCTTGAGAGGCATGTCATGCACCTGCTCCACCTATGGCTGGTGTCTTAGAGCTATCACCCAGCCGCGTCTTGCGCTGCTACTGCCATTATCTCAGTGTATTAATGCTTCAACGTTCTTATTACCTATTACTCTTTCGAGTACAAGTCCATTTGATTGATCGTCAAGTAAAACCAGCTTAACGAAACTGGCTTACCTCTTATATCTAGAGTAGACCGCTTCGTTCGTAAATTGCTCATTGTTAGGTTTTCGTAGGCAAAGTGTCATATAAAATTGCTCATTAGCCTATAACCTATTAGAAGTTATTGTCTAGCAGGCGCAGGTTTAAATGCTATCGTTCGACGATACATAAGAATAAAGAAGCTGGCAAATTATTTTGATACTTATATTTTTATCGCTAGCAAATTTGTTATCTAGGTCTATATACATATTATATGGGTCTAATTTTTTTTTGAAATGCATTTATTTAAAGTGACGTCGGTTTTCGCTCTAGATATAAAAGAAAATAATAGCATAGGATTACACATATATTTTGATCGGATAATCCATTAATCTTCTCCCTAGCCTTTATTATTCCCAAGTCACTTGGGGTCGGCTTTTCTGGTCTAACCGGATTTGACTGGATATCAGTTTTTACACGGAGCGGCTGCCACCTGACCTCCGCAACACGAAGGCTAACGATACCCTAAGGCTAGATCAGTGTCAGGATATTATAGGGTACTGACTTCCCAATAACGACTGCCATAGATGTTCATGGCAGCCGGGACCGACGGCTTAACGTGCTCTCCGAGGCACGGAGCAGGCGATAATTGTCAATCAATACTCACATAATTTCGAAAAGTCATATAACTTCCTAAAGTCAGATATGCGCGACGTGGGTTCGAACCCGAGACCTTCTGCATTGCAGTCTGTTGGTCTCCCCACTGAGCTATCGCTGCTATCGGATAATCCATTAATGTCAATTGGTTTTAAAGTTATTACTTCAAGCATCGGATAATCCTTTAATGTTCTTGGTCGATTGGTTTTAAACGTATTAGTTCAAATAATCTTTATTGTGACACTGCGACGGTGGAAAACTAATTACGAAATGTAACTCCAGTCATTAGGTGATTGGATAAGTTCAGAATGTCACTGTATTTTTGTCAGTCTTAATAATTCTTTAGTAAATAATGTAGAAATATCTTCTGCAATTTCGTCTCCATTGTCTCCAAAGACGACAGTTCAAAGTCAGTTTAA
This sequence comes from Catocala fraxini, assembly GCA_930367265.1. Lineage (NCBI taxonomy): Eukaryota > Metazoa > Arthropoda > Insecta > Lepidoptera > Erebidae > Catocala > Catocala fraxini. The sequence goes on from OV884032.1 coordinate 1,853,551, forward strand.
ATTATGCATCGTAACTCCAGTTTTGCGAAACGGAATTAGATGAAATGTGATTTGATCTTCATTTGAAACTCAAACTATCAATCTGTAGAAACGGCATCTAAATTGATTTAGTGGTTTTGCGTGAACCAAGAGATATGGACAAGAAACATTCAGAAACCTCGAATAAGTTTTAATTTACAAATAATTCAATTTACAGAGTCTAGTGCAGATTATTTGTCCTTAAAGTTATTTTTCTATTCGCAATTTGACATTAAATCTCTATAAATATATTACGTCTTGTTATGCAGTTAATCATTACTTAATTAAAAGTAATTCGAGAATCGAGAATATACCCGGTGACACTGCAATATTCACCTGCACATATCCTTCATTTTAAAAGTATTTCAAATTGAGTACGTTTATGTATCCATCATATTTAGAATTTTCTTATAAATGACACCTGTTACTAAAAAAAACTACCACCTTCAATACAATGTCCTCTAAAAAACATCTGCTTAAACTGTCTCACAAAAGATTAACAGTGAGTGTATTCAGAACACGTGACTGAAGGCTGAGTCAAAAATTACCATACCATAGATGATCTTAAACAAAAAAACGTTTGGTCAAGACACAGCGTTCCAATTGATGTGAGGTTTGGTTTGTGTTCCTAAAGTTGGGTGCATAGGAGCTATTAATTTTTGCGATCTCGGTAATATTCTAGTACTGCTCTTTGCAAGCGTTTGAAAGCTCTTGCCATCAGGTAGAGGCTGTATGCTCGTTACTAGCCTAGTAGCAATACAATAATAATCTATAATACTATTAAGAAACTGTTCCGAAAGGAGATCTGTACATTTAAGATATTTTAAACAATTTTTTTTTTCTGTAACTCGTCAGAACTTCTGAAACGAACATTTTCTTCGTGTCTGCTTGTAATGTGTGTACAAGTTTCACAATTACTTATCAAATTAGTTTTACAATTTCTGATCAGATCTCGCGGTGTATTTCATAGTTTGGTTCAGGGTTCAACTTAAAATCTAAGACACGGTGCATCTCATTTTGTCTTATCGAACAGAAATTATGGTGCGTAGCATGATTTGCGTAAACGACGTTGTGGGCAAAATTACCACGCGGTCAAAATCGTGAACATAATCTAGTACGTACGTACTCATATCACTATTGATAAATAAAATAGACAATACGAATCAAAAACGTGCAAAAGCTTACTTTACGATAATGATCATATATTTAATTAAACTCAAATTACCCGCAATAAACTGCAATTGTCACATATTTGCACTTATTGCATTATTTGTCTCTGATTACGTTCTATAAATATTTACAGAAGCTACTTGTATTTACAATACAGTTAGTTTTATAGCTACAAATTATAATTAACTGTCAAAAATTAAATTGAGTTTGGCTTTAAATGATAAAAATAATGTCGGTGCTTGTTCTGTATAACTATACTGTTCACGTGTCATTGTTGATACAGGTCTTTTTCAAATCTTTATATAAACAACTAGCTGTTGCCCACGACTTCGTCCGCGTGGACTTTAATTTATTACCCAATACCTACTTTTAATTTGTTATCTAATTTTAATATATAAAACTACAACTAAAGAAATTAATAAGTCTAACTACACCTATATAGGTATAGTTAGCTATATATTAAAAAAATACATATGGTGTCGCAGACTTTTTTGTAGATATTGATACGTTCTATAATACTGTAGAACATTTTTTTGTTCTATCATCAATAGTTTCCGCAGCGCACGCGCTGACAGATTTTTTATTACAATTTTTTTCACACCTTGGGTTATATTATTGCATTTTTATTAAGGATACCTATTTTTTTTTGAAAATGTAATATAGCCTATGTCACTCAGTGAAAATGCAGCTTTCTAATGGTAAAAGAATTTTTGAAATCGGTCCAATAGATTTTGTGTGAAAACATTACAAACATACATACAAAAACACAAATGTTTCCTCTTTATAATATTAGTTTAGATTAGTTTAGACAACTATATTGGTTAACCTCACACACACTAAGTAATATATTAAAGAAAAAGATATCATAAATATTTGCACTCGTATAATTAGTATTAATATGTTGGTGGTTAAAACTGCAGCTACGAGGTTCATGCCTGATTCTTCGTAAGAGAGTTTCTGTACTCCTCAAACCGGCTTTTAAATATTCGATACCAATACATGTAAAATTTTGTATGTGTTGTATTTAAATTTAGTATATGTAAATGCAAGTCGTTCTAAAACAATGAAAGGATTAATAACTTGTATGGTTAGTGGGTTAATTGCGTAGTGGCGATAGCACAAGAGACCAATCCGTAAGGTCAACTTACTAACACTATGCTTATGATTGGGGTCACCCAATTATATTAATTAATAATATAATTAGTCTAACTAATTAGATTTAATAAATAATTAAAAGTATTGTCAGATATACAGATAACTTGATGAAACTGACTCTTTGTACCGACTGTCATTGAAGTTCATGACAACTGGGACCGCAGGGCTTATGCGCTCTCCAGATTAAGGAGGCGAATATTTTGTTGCAATATAGTCATATATGGTCCCAGTTGTCATGCTCTTCTATGACAGTCGGTACAAAGAGTCAGTTTCATCAAGTAATCTGTATATCTGACAATACATTTAATTATTTATGAAATCTAATTAATTACACTATGGAGGCTACTAATAGCTTTCCGTATATTATTACGTCACACCTGCAGATATTAACTTTAGATTGAACTACCCGTACTGTTACATATTGGTTTGAATATTTGCCAGTTTTGCCTCATAACCTTGACTGTCATACGATTTACTACACAATTTGTGCAGCAATATATCGCTTTATTAACTACAAGCACCTATGCACAAGACATTACTACAGGTGCGTTCTCCTTCCGTTGCTAAAATGTGTATATGACTCACAGATATATGTAGTTGTTTCCACGACCATAGACCATGTAATATGCTAGCTTTCTACTACACACGTCCTGGTTGTCATATTGTATATAATCCAAGCGTGTCAGTCAAAACTATACAGGCGAACAAATATGACATTCATACTATCGAATTGACGGTGCTAGCTATGTGTATGATGTCTTTTTGTAATAGGCTAGCTGTAAGTGTTGACTAAGGACCTATCTGGGATCTTATCATCGTCTGTTAAAACGTTATTGTATGCTCTAGAACGAAACAAAGTTATATACGCTCTAACGCGCTGTGTTATTCTAGCGTATGCAATGACAAAGTTTAGTTTTTTGCTGGTAAGGCTCCTGCACCTTAACTACAGCCAGTCTTGCTTAGGTATATACATATGTATATCGGGATGTGACCCAGTTCTTTTGGTATTTAAGAAAATAGTTTTCTTTTGTTCCCTTTGAATTTCTGCTTACCTTACAAAGGTCAAAGCATATAAGATTGATAATGATCGTGGCATCCCTAACGACCCTGACCTATCCCAACTACCAGTGCGAACTGGTTAAAATTGCCACCGGAGTACCAGAGTTTACAAAACATGAGGTGTTATGTCGGCGTGTCCGACACTGCGGTTGTAGTGCGCCGGCGCAGGCAGCAAGCGGTCAGGCGACTCTGTACAATCAATATTTAATCTTTTATACCGTGCACGTGAAGTGTTCAGTACCGTTACAGTTATTTAAACATAAGTTAACCAATCTGGTTCCTTTATTAAAGCCAGATTTCGATTATTAAGTGTCACTCAGTTAAATATATGGGTTCATCAGCTTCTAGCAGTGTAAGTTATTGTTTTTACATCTTCTGAATGTGTTGATGTATGTAATTAAGTAAAAGATAAGTGTCTTTTTTATGTATTTATTTTATCTTATGCTATCGTATTGTCTTTCGAATTTATGTTTGGTTTGACCGGCTTTCTGCATAAGTGTTTGTATAGTAATCGCCATACTTATAGCCTTATACAGACTTATGTGGCACACCTGTTATGATAATTGCTTGAGAATATAGTCTGCTTTTCGTATCGTAATTGGGTTGTGAGGTACCTGTTTTACGGTAGGTCAGCGGTAGTGAATAATAATATAATAATAATAATATTCTACCACATATACACAACACCATCTAGCCCAATCTACACAGAGCTTGTACTTCGGGTACTAGACAATGGATAAACATACATATATACTTTTTTTTTGTAAAAACATACATATGGATGAATGCTATTGATGTGTATGAGATCTAGGATTGGGATATGGGATACAAACAGTTATTGGATTTTTCTGTCAAAAATTCTCAGTCGCAGCGTGGAGTCTGGGCTTTCCTGATGGTAGGTGGTCACCGTAGCCTATGGACGCCTGCGACACCAGAGAGACCACCTTTAGGAGTTAGGAGTTTAACAGTAGGAATACTGCTATTTCACGTCGATATTCTGTAAGAGGGTAGTCCTTCCCCGATAGAGCCTGGCCCATTCATGCTGAAATCAGCTAGGCATAATCCGGTTGGCGGCAATACGCTTGTCTTATTACCTGGGCCCTAAAAACTTAGCTGGTAATATGTAGATGTTGTAATCCACTTTGCCCTTCGGGGACGTAGGCGTATGACTACGTAAATTTACATCAGTATAATGCCTAAATTTTCAGTATAAGGCTACCTTGAATGGTTTTCTAACGGTAAATAATTTGAAATCCATATCACCTCGTTTTTCTGCACGTCGTGGAGATACTCTTTCTTCACATCTTAAAGCACATTCAAGACATTCCAGTGCTTGATTAAATACAGCCTTGGCCAAAAGTATTAGGCACCCCCAATATAGTTATCACACACCTGTGCTATTTGAACAATTAAACAATATTCTATAGAACTGCGATACCGGTGTCATAAAACACTATTTAAGACAATAGGCGGCATTTTTTAAGCAGTCATAAAACATCTGGTGCGTCAATAATAAAATTTTATTTTTTCCAAAATTTATTTTTAATGTTTCGTCAGTTACCATTTGGAAGTCTTAGTGTAAAGACAGTGCATTTGTGGTTTTGTGAATTAATTGAGAAGAAATTCATTTGAAAATGCCAAAACGAAACGAAATTAGTATTGAAAATCGTGTAAAAATTCAACTTTTACATGAGCAAGGCAAGACTCAAAAAGAAATCGCGAAGTTGGTGAAATGTTCGCGATGCGCCGTTCAATCTGCTATCAAACGTTTTGTTGAGACTGGCTCTCATGCAAATAAACCAAGAACAGGCAGAAAACGCGTGACTACTAGCCGTCAGGACAGAAAACTTATCCGAGAGTCTGTGAAAGATAGAAAAAAAACTTCTTCGGAGCTTGCTGTGGCTTTAACTGAAGAGACTGGACATCCCATAAGCGCACGAACTGCAAGACGAAGGCTAGTAGAAGCCGGCTTAAAAGGTTGCAAAGCTAGGAAGAAGCCGTGGCTATCCGCAGACAATAAAAGAAAACGACTTGATTGGGCTCTGAGACACCAACATTTCACAGAAGAGGATTGGTCTAATGTGCTGTGGTCTGACGAATCAAACTTTGAGGTAAGTTTTTTTAGTGAAGTCTATACCACAATTACAACGATCATTGTTGTGTTTGTCTTCAAACTCAAATGTTATAAAAGTTTGTAATGTGTGCTTTTTTTTGGAATCTACAGGTATTTGGAACACCAGGTGTGACGTTTGTGAGGCGACGCAAAGGCGAAGAATATCACCCAGATTGCGTAGTACCAACCATAAAACACGGCGGAGGCAGTGTAATGATTTGGGGTTGCATGGCTGCGGATGGAGTCGGCAAAATGTTTGTTTGCGAAGGTCGCATGAACAGTGAAAAATACATTAATGTACTGGAAACTGCTCTCGTACCTTCGCTTTCGTGTATTTTTGGTGACACTAACTTAAATGGTGTGAAATTCCAACAAGACAATGCTCCGTGTCACAAGTCAGCTACTACGATGCGCTGGTTTACTGAAAATTGTATTGATCTGTTAAATTGGCCTGCCCAGTCCCCGGATCTAAATCCTATTGAACATTTGTGGAGTATTTTGAAGAGAAAAATAAAAGAGCACTCGATAACATCAAAAACTGCTTTAAAAACGCGTTAGTGCAAGAATGGGATGCAATTTCTCCAGAGGAATGTGCGAAACTTGTACGTAGTATGCCCCACAGAGTTGCTGCTGTCATAAAATCAAAGGGTGGCCCAACAAAATATTGATGTTTTTACAATATTCTAATGGAAATAAAGTACTTTAATCATTATAATTAGTTTTATTTCTCTCTAAGCCTGAAATATGCAGTAATTTATAGGGTGCCTAATATTTTTGACCAAGGCTGTATATTAAGCTATTAGCTGACCCGCGCAACTTCGTCTGCTTCACATAAGAGAATTTTCCCCGTATTTGCATCATTTTATATTGATGCTCCGCTCCTATTGGTCGTAGCGTGGTGATATATAGCTTATAGCCTTCCTCGATAAATGGGCTATCCAACACTAAAATAATTGTTCATTTCGAACCAGTAGTTCCTGAGATATTTCGATTATCGAGAGTTCACGTTCAAGCAAACAAAAAACAATCTCGTCAGCTTTATAATATTAGTACCAATAGATTACAGTACAGCAAACCGGACTTTTGGTATTATATGAATATATGAAGATAATGCAGTAGGTAATCAGAAATCGACCTAAATCTAAATAACAATTATAATAATAATGGCCTCCAGACCGAATTTCGGCCACGGCGGCCAATCTTAACGGAGACTGGCCATCTGCGCAGGAGATATTATAGTGCACAAGTGTGTGCGCAAACAGAAGCGCACTCTCTGTTCCCTAACCCTCATGATCCGATAGGACGGTAATCCGACACGACCGGAGAGAGTTCAGGACCAACGGCTTTACGTGCTTTCCGAGGCACGGGGAAATCTAAATAATGTAGGGCGAAATACCTTTGAAAAACCTTTGTAATGCTTAATTTAGGAAAGGGTTATACTTACATATGTACATATATTGCTAAGGTTAATACGATTAGTTTCAAACAATCGATGTCTTAGGTCATGAGGACGCGGTTCTGGCGCGTCAGTTGAAGTACTTCAAGTGATTTGGCTCCTGAGGTATATTATGGCTGACTACTGAAAAATATCTGTTTTTTACATTCAAGGTGGCAAATAAGTATCAACTCGCATCATTCTATAGTAATCGCTTAACATAATTATAATAATGACACTGTGGTATCGCTTAAAAGTTCCCGACCCTTTAATCGAGAAGTGTTTGGGAGACTTAGGCCTTGACTCAATTTTGCATGTATGGTAAGAGATAGTGTTCAACAAACTTCAAAGCATAGTCATGATATAAACCATTTGAAAATGAGAAATGAAAATGTAAAATTGTTTATTTACAGCGTTTAACAAATTAGAAAAACTTATCAATCTAAAACACCTTATAAATAAAATAAAGTAATTTGCCAAACGCTGGCAAAATTAAACAAAACTGCTTCTGTGGTTTTCACACTAGGCAAGCCTGTATCGTGAAGACCCAAAACAATAACATAATACAAAAAATAATGACATAAAATTTAAAATACAAAAATTATTTGAACCATTTATTTTATAATATTGTCTTTTATTTACGCGAATATTATTCATTGAAATTAAACTGCTATATACGGATTTTATCGCGTTGTTTATTTGAAACTATATTACAAAATTTTGAAAATTGTAACTCTACTACTACTATTAAACTTTACTAATTTTTAAGCTAATTAAATTATTATTAAAACTATTTAGATTTAATTTATTTTTACACTTTCCCCGACCGATCTTAGTCTCCCCGTGACCATGGCTGAAGAGCAACCGAAACGTCAGAGAAAGTGTAAAAATAAATTAAATCTAAATAGATTTAATAATAATTTAATTAGCTTAAAAATTTGTAAAGTTTAATAGTAGTAGAAGAAAAACAATTTAAAAAATTATGTAATAAAGTGTCAAATAAACAACGCGATATAAAAGTCGTATATAGTAGTTTAATTTCAATGAACATTTATTTTATATTTTGCTATATACCTATTTTGGCCCTTTATCAACACATGTAAGATATCCTATTGAAATGTTTAATGAAACATAAACATGGTACACATGATAACAACAACATATTTAGACTTTGTAAACTAAAGTGTGATTGATGGCGTGCCTTCTCTCGTGAGATTTCTTTTCTATTCCTTGTTACTAGTAATGTTGACGTTCCAAAGGAAAATATTATTCATATTAAAGTATAGTTTAATCGTAGTCACAATAATAATAACATATACTGCCTCCGTGGCGCAGCGGTAGTGAATGCGACTGCTGTGCATGAGGTCTCGGGTTCGAATCCCGGGTCGGGCCAACAAAAAGTTATTGGGTTTTCCTGTAAAGAAATCTCAATAGCAGCCCGGGGTTAGGAAGTTGGCGGTGTCAAACACCCTCGTGCCTCGAGAGGCACGTAAAGCCGTAGGTCCTGCGCCTGCTCTCTCTCCGGTCGTGTCGGATTGCCGTCCCATCGGATCATGAGAGTTAAGGAACAGAGAGTGCACTTGTGTTTGCGCACACGCTTGTGCACTATAATATCTCCTGCACAGAGTCTTAACAGAGACTGGCCGCCGTGGCCGAAATTCGGTCTGGAGGACATTATTATTATTATTATTATTAACATATATCGTAAACCAATAGGTAATATAACATTCAAATGAAACAGGCAAAGCAAATTCTAATTACTCACTCATGTTGGCGCGAAACAGGAATATGGAATGAAAATATGCGTTTAATATAGGTACTAGACTTTGCCCGTGGCTTCACGCGCATATTTGTAGGGTTTTAGGTTAGTAACAGTACTTTATTCTGGGTAAAAGGTACCTTAAGTGCTTTTCTGTTACCCTGACAACGTGTATGCAAAATTACATGATGATTGGTCAAGTAGTTACGGCGTGAAAGCGTAACAAACAAACTTACATTCGCATTTATCATATTAGTTAGGATTATATTCATTATAGGTATTAGTTACTATAAGTAGCAGCGATAGCTCAGTGGGGAGACCAACAAACTGCAATGCAGAGGGTCTCGGGTTCGAACCTACGTCGCGCACCTCTGACTTTAGGAAGCTATATGACTTGTCGAAATTATGTGCGTATTGATTGACGATTATCGCCTGCTCCGTGACTCGGAGAGCACGTTAAGCCGTCGGTCCCGGCTGCCATGAACATCTATGGCAGTCGTTATTGGGAGAGTGTCGACACAGAAGATACCACTGGGTCGAAGTGTCGCCGGTCTGCACTGACTGGCCCCCACATAAGATACATACATACTATAAGTAACTAATACCTATAATTAGTAACTATAAGTATAACAGCGATAGCCTAGTGGGAGACCGTTGTACTGCCACGCAGAGGTCTCGAGTTCAATCCCAAGGCGCGCATCTCTGACTTTTAGAAGTTATGTGCGTATAAAATACTTAATTATCGTTCGCTTTAACGGTGAAGGAAAATCATCGTGAGGAAACCTGCATATCTGAGACTTCTCCATAATATTCTCGAAGATATGTGAAGTCTGCCAACACGTACTGCACCTGCGTGGTGGAATATGTCCTAATCCTTCTCACAGTGAGAAGGGGCCCGTGCCTAGCAGTGGGACAGTTTAATACAGGGCTGATATTATATATTATAGTTACTTTAAGTACTTATTACATATATACTGCATGTCTGTCATCCAAGGTTGTTTAAGTTTTTCGTCAAGTTTACTTAACACGTATTCCATGTGAGTTTTGTAATATATTACGTGGATACGAGGTTATGCGAGTTCAAGGCGCCACTTATACGCGGTATCACACGGAACAGCAATAGATATCTCATTCACAATTTGTCTCGTCCCGGCTTTAGTGGTGTCGCACAAACGTAACCATGGTTCGGGAAGCGAACGAAAAAAAGGTTGGATACGTGTTTTTTTATCTTTTTGTGTCTGTGGTGTTTTTTGTTTGTGTCTGTATAAATGTCAAAAATAAATTGTTCAGGAAAATATTTTCTAAATTATTCATTTTTGGATGGATTTTCAAGAGTTTTTTTTGGTGTTTAAAGAAAATTGCCTGGAAGTGCGCAGATGGTTCGTTTTATTCAATTTATTAATAACTTATTTCTTTAGAAAATTGTGTCATATTGTGCAACACTATAGAAAACAACACATTTTCCCCGTTGAGAAGTATCGTGTCGTGTTTTATAATAATTATTAGTTAAATTAAAATTAACCTTACTAAAGGTTTATTGAACTGAATTTTCTCACGTATATTATTGACTTGTTTTTTAGTCGCGGTTTCGCTTCGTTTCTAGTTAAATATTCATCCTACAGTAATCTCGCCTTTTTAGGGATAAATTAATATAATAATATAATATTCTATCACATACACGCAACACCATCTAGCCCAAACTAAGCAGAGCTTGTACTATGGGTACTAGACAATAGATAAACATACATATATACTTTTTTTTAAATTATATACATATTATACATAGAAACACCCAGAGCAACACAAACATCCATGTTCATGCACACAAATGTTTGACTTGTGCGAGAATCGAACCAATTAAAAAGCACGTTAAATTAATATAGGTACTTAATTGAATCGTATACCAGATAATAATAATAATAATAATAATAATAATATTCTACCACATACAACCATCTAGCCCAAACTAAGCAGAGCTTGTACTATGGGTTCTAGACAATAATGGTAGAATATGGTTCTAAACTATGTAAAACAGTAAGGACTATGTATCGATCTTCTTCTCTCTTAGCCTTTATTATTCCCAAGTCACTTGGGGTCGGCTTTTCTGGTCTAACCGGATTTGACTGGATATCAGTTTTTACACGGAGCGGCTGCCACCTGACCTCCGCAACCCGAAGGCTAACGATACCCTAAGGCTAGACCAGTGTCAGGATATTAGAGGGTACTGACTTTCCCAATAACGACTGCCATAGATGTTCACGGCAGCCGGGACTGACGGCTTAACGTGCTCTCCGAGGCACGGAGCAGGCGATAATTGTCAATCAATACGCACATAATTTCGAAAAGTCATATAACTTCCGAAAGTCAGAGGTGCGCGACGTGGGTTCGAACCCGAGACCCTCTGCATTGCAGTCTATTGGTCTCCCCACTGAGCTATCGCTGCGGTAGAACTATGTATCGATATTCCGACGAATAAATAATTACTTTTTATTTAGTTTGTAATAATAGACATTGCTACGTATTGACGAGAACTTGCGGAAATATTGCACCCGCGAAGCCGGTTAGCCGACATTTTTTAATACCGGTGAGAAGCATCTCACACAGTTTTAACATGGATTCACACATACATACATATTGTCGGCCTCGATGGCGTAGTGGCTAGTGTAACCGACTGCCACGCCTGAGGTCGCGGGTTCGATTCCCGTACAAGTCAAACATTTGTGTGCATGAACATGGATGTTTGTCTTGGTCTGGGTGTTCCTATGTATAATATGTATGTATTTACAAAAAAAAGTATATATGTATGTTTATCCATTGTCTAGTACCCATAGTACAAGTTCTGCTTAGTTTGGGCTAGATGGTGTTGTGTGTATGTGGTAAAATATTATTATTATTATATTCACGCCTTTTGTCTTCGATGGGATAGCCAGAGCCTTATTCCACCTATGTATATTTCGCCAGCTATGAATTAACATCCCACGTAATAAGAGCGTAGCATATTGTCGTCGACCGACCACATTCAGACTCTGTGCTGCTTCTAAGAATTTCCTTACAGAAAGCAAAAACGTTATTCCTAATTTAAAGATCCGACCTGAGGCTTCAGAACCATCTCTTTAAGATTGCCGGTGCGTGTCCAATCATGAGATAGCTCGTTGAAGAGTGTATAGCTTTGTGTCGTCCTCACGCATGCAATGACCATGTTTTATTGGTACGGTAATTGGGTTCTTACAAGGAAGGTTTATATAATAATAATAATATTCTATCACATACACACAACACCATCTAGCCCAAACTAAGCAGAGCTTGTACTATGGGTACTAGACAATGGATAAACATACATATATACTGTTTTTTTTTGTAAATACTTACATATTATACATAGAAACACCCAGACCAAGACAAACATCAATGTTCATGCAAACAAATGTTTGACTTGGGCGGGAATCGAACCCGCGACCTCAGGCGGGGCTGTCGGTTACACTAACCACTACGCCATCGAGGCCGTCGATACACATAGATGTATAAATATGTAATGTTTGCAAAACGATGTCTATATACATGACAAGTGATTGTGAGGCTAATATATTATGTATTCATGGCAATTGCATGAGGATAAGTGTTTGCTTTATCTACACTTTCTATAGATAATTAAAACAGATAGTCTGTTTACTGAAACGTGAAATACGGCTCTATTGTCACAATTTACGTTGAATGTCATTCGTGTATATCATTGTAATGCGTTGTAGATGTCGTGTAGTATGGTCTGTTTAGTCGTGGACAAAATCTACGGTCATAAGCCAACTAAGCATCTAAAGCTAAGTTAGGATTTTATTTTAACATTTTTGGAAAACTTACAGCTTACCTTATTTTATCTTATGTGGGGGCCAGTCAGTGTAGACCGGCGACACTTCGACCCAGTGGGATCTTTTGTGTCGACACTCTCCCAATAACGACTGCCATAGATGGTCATGGCAGCCGGGACCGACGGCTTAGCGTGCTCAACGAGGCACGGAGCAGGCAATAATTGTCAATCAATAAGCACATAATTACGAAGTCATATAACTTCCGAAAGTCAGAGGTGCGCGACGTGTGTTCGAAACCGAGACCCTCTGCATTGCAGTCTGTTGGTCTCCCCACTGAGCTATCGCTACTCTTAAACTTACAGCTAGTAAACACAGTTAATAATAATAATATTAATATTTCAGGGCGACAGCCTGAGTCCTCTTTGGTTTTGCTTAGCAATGAATCCTCTTAGTACATTACTAGAGGGTTCAGGGCTAGGTTACAGGTTACAAAGAGGTGGTGGAGTAATATCCCACTTGCTGTATATGGATGACTTAAAGTTGTTTGCCCACACTGATTTACAGCTGATGGATTTACTCAAAGTAACTGAAACTTTTAGTAAGTCTATCAGCATGGATTTTGGTGTGGATAAATGTGCTGTCATCCATGTAAAGCAAGGAAGGATAGTGGAATCCGAAGGAATACAACTTTCGGATTCCATTATCCTACGATCACTTCTTGTAACCGATACTTACAAGTACTTGGGTATGTCACAGGCGTTAAGTATCAATGAGGCTGACATGAAGCAATCGTTGCAAGAGCGTTTCTTTGGTCGCCTGAAAAAAGTTTTAAATAGTCTTTTATCAGGTGGCAACAAGGTGCGCGCTTGTAACGGTTGGGTCATGCCAGTTCTCATGTACTCCTTTGGCATACTTAACTGGACTCAGACTGAACTGGATGCCCTGGACCGGCGGGTCCGTACACTCTTGACGGCATACCGTATGCATCACCCACGTTCGTCTGTGATGAGGTTGTATATTCCGCGGAAATGTGGGGGCCGAGGCTTTCTGAATGCCAAGGCCCTTCATAACCGCGAGGTGTGCAACCTCAGAGAATACTTTCTCCAGGCAGACGTGGGTATGCATCGTGATGTAGTTGCTGTGGACACCGGACTCACCCCGCTCAGTTTGGCTAAAGAGAACTGGCGCAAGCCTGTAGTGCTTAGCACTAGCGATCGCAGGGATGTATGGCAGAGCAAGGAGCTTCACGGTAGGTTCTACAAGGCTCTATATGGAGCCGATGTACACCTGTTAGCCTCCGTGAACTGGCTACGTTTCGGTGACCTCTTTGGGGAAACCGAAGGTTTTGTCTTGTCATTTGTCAAGACGAATAACTACCGGGAATATATCTTGAGGGATGGTACGGTTGACATTTGTCGGGCGTGCCATCTACCTGGTGAGTCCCTCAGGCATATAGTTTCCGGTTGTTCTCGTCTTGCTAACGGTGAGTACTTGCACAGACATAACCAAGTAGCCAGGATTATTCATCAGCAACTTGCTCTGAAATACAAACTTGTAGATGTTGAAGTGCCGTACTACAGGTATGTAGCTGAATCAGTTCTCGAAAATGGTCATGTCACGTTGTACTGGGATCGAACTATCATCACAGACAGGACTGTTGTGGCCAACAAACCTGACATTGTGGTGATAGATCGATCAGAGCGCCGTGCAATGATTATCGATGTCACCATTCCGCATGACGGCAATCTCGTGAAAGCTGAAAAGGATAAACAAATTAAATATCTCGATTTAGCTCGCGAGGTTGTCGACATGTGGGATGTGGATTCGGCAATCATTGTGCCGATAGTCATATCTGTCAATGGTCTAATTGCTAAGAGCCTCGATCACCATCTAAAGAGGCTCACGTTAGGTGCTTGGATCAGGGGTTTGATGCAGAAGGCAGTGCTATTAGATACAGCACGCATTGTGAGGAGGTTTCTGTCTCTGGAATCCTAACCACCGGCAGCTTGGACCCTGTTCCCGATGCCGGTGGGTCGTTTCAGTTTTTATATTTTTAAATATGTATGTTTTTATATTTATATTTAAAAATGTAATAATTAGAAGAAAATAGTAATAAAGAGAATAATACTAATAATAATAAAATTTATTTTTTCTTAACTTGGCACAAAAATACAATAACAGCGTCACAAACACGATATTTAGTATTTACGATAAACTCTGGTACCCAGAATAAGATTCAACTTGTGTTTAGGGTACCAGCGTTCTCGCGCACACTATAAACAATTACGTGAGTAGTACTCGTAAGACGAACACAGTGTTAATTAAGAAAAATATACTAAAAGAATAGACAAACAGAAATAAAATTAAAATATAAAATATTAAAATTTAAAACTACTACTTAGTTGCAAAAGTTAAAACATTAATAGCTAAATATCGCGAGACGACCTCCAGCCACCCTGAGGTTTGACCTGGGGGTGGCGGGCTTTGTGGGCCTGCCCGCCATCCGTTCAGCACCAGGTCCGAGAGGCGGCGTGCGTGTTCCCACGCGCGCCTCTATGTCGAGTCCGTCTCCCCTCTGGGGGGACAGTAGGGAGTTTTAGATGTGCCTATAGGGTAGGTCTTTCGTGTAGTGGCCTGCCGTTTCATACGGCGGGCCGAAACCTCGGCGGGGTCGCGACCGCATGCGAAAGTGATTCGCGCGGCCCCGTCGATAGTGGTTTTGTCGAGGAACACCGTGGTAGGTTTAGTCGGTATTCCGGGAGGTACTTTATCATCTTAACATCTTCTTTTACCCCGGCGAACTCGACATAACCCCTCCGCCCGCCCCCGCGGAGGGGTATGCGTCATGCATTCCGCAGGTTAAAAAAAAAAAAAAAAATTATTGCTAAATATGACTAATTATAAGTTGGCACGTATACATAATTATGTAACTAAACCTTTAGGTAACATAGGTACAACAATTAGGAAATAAACACACATACATATAATCATCAATTATAACAAGAGATTACTGCCGCGATGGGCACCAAAAAATTTATTTCTGAGGTTGCTTTTCATTTTCGCGACACTGGTGGTGAAAAGTTCGATATCTAGACGGCAGGTCATAATGATGTGATGGATGTGTTATTTTCTACATGTATTCACAAATATCCTTACTTATATTATAATGAATATTATAGCGAATGAGAGTTTGTTTGTTTGTTACGTTTTCACTCCTCGACTTGGCCGATCATCATGAAATTTTGCATTCACGTTGTCAGGGGTAGTAAAAATACTGTTCCCCAGCGATTAAACGTTACTGACTAGCGAGAGAAGCCGCGGGCAAAATCTTGTAGCACAATAAAAATCTGATATATTTTAAAACAAATTTATAGCTGTTTAGTTTACTACAACACTTGTTAACTTCTCCAGCTAAGCTAAATACTTAAGGACTAGATCGGTAGTGTAATGGGTCAAGATCGAACCCACTACCTCTCTACCTTAATCATTACTCCACCGCAGTTCTTCTCTTCTTCTTTTCGTGTGGTTAGTGGCCAACCTGTTGTCAAGAGTTGTTCAAGCCGCCCGTAGGCCTCTGACATGGCTTAAAGACTGCTGTCCATATGGCAACAACCGGGACCGACTTTTTACGTGCCCTCCGAAACACGGAGACGCTCAGATGAAATACCACTAAGCAGTCATCCATCTATTTTTTTTTTACCGCGTTGAAATGTGCATATCACATTCCACATCGCCGGTTTTGGGGCGGGCGATGGGGATATGTCGGGATCCAGCCCATAAGATGGAAATTTAGGCTGAACCGACTAAAACCACCGCGGTGTTCCTCACACCTTTATGGCGGGGTCGCGTGGATCGCTCTCGCATTCAAATCGCGACCCCGTCTAAGGTTTGACCCGCCGATGGACGTGGCGGGCCCCACTTAACCATTACACAAACTCACAAAGACAACAAAAAAAATAAACACACAATTGGGGGACCTGGTCCTCGATGACAAAGCGGGGACCCAGTCCCCCTTCCGACATCAAGAGGCGTGCGCGGAACACGAACGCCGCCTACTCGGACCTGCGCTGATCGGGCGATGGACGGCCCCAATGGGTCCACCGCCCGCAGGCTTCTATTCAGGGTGGCTGGAGGTCGTCTCGCGAGTCATCCATCTATAGACTGACCGCACCCAACGTTGCTTAACCTCGCTAATCATTTACCGATCAGTGAGTGCAACTGGTTATGAGCGCCTAATATTATCAAATAACCGAGAGAGAAGTAGCAATGAAGCGGGTCCATACAACTTTCCTCGTATTGAGGACTGGCATATGAGTACTAAGTTACTGTATTACATTTAGTAAGTAATAGTTTCAAAGCTTACATACCTATGTCCCAACAAGGTTAATTGAAAAATACATTACAGATTTTGCCCGCGGCTTTGTTCGCTTAAAAGCATAGTATGGTAACATTATGTCAATATTCAATACTCCTAAACTCTTTCTCTCCTAATCCCTCGTAAACAGTATTTATTCTGGATGATATGTACCCTATATCTTTTTCTGTAGCCCTGACAACGTATATGCGAAATTTAATGATGACTTATCCAGAAGTTAAGGCGTAAAAGCGTAACAAAGAAACAGACAAACTTACATTCGCATTTATAATATACTTAGGATTTAACAACTTTTGTTTGTTTCTGTATTTATTGTCATCTTTATGAATCAAGCAGCTTTATTCATTTATTAAGTCAAATTCAAAACTTGATTTTCGTATTAGAACTGTAAACACAAATGAATATGTAATAGAAAGGCGAATTATAAGATCATAGACGCGCCCTACGATAATTTCTGGATTGTTAGGTTATCATCCGATACAATGTCAAATATAAACGCAATATTATCATGCTCACTCATATTGAAAATCGTACACTATTGTTATCTATCATGTAAATGCGATGTTTCAGTGTTTCTTAGTGAGGGCACTTTTGTGCAATATGTAAAATGAAAGCACATTTTCGTGCGATCTGAGTATGGGAAGCACATTTTGACTGAATTTTTTTTTGTGGGGTCGAAGAATACCATTGATAAAGGTTCTGTTCGAGGAGTAGACTTCTCATGAGAAGAAGTACATAAAAAAAGTCGTATTATTTTTTAACAACGTCTCTCGCTCTAGGAATAATTCCTGTGTCGCGGGGTACTTAACAACCATTCAAACAAAGGACACCCAGACGCGGAACAATTGTCTGTGGATCATATAAATTTTATCCCGTCTGGTTATCGAACACAACAACAACACACACTTTGCGCAGCCGTAGTGGCGAGGGGACTACGTTAACCACATCGCCATACATATTAACACGTTATTGCAAAATGATTTCATTGTAATTCTGGAGTATGCGTGCGTTCTACTGTTCTAAATAGGTTATCTAGTCTTGATAAGGTTCTGTTAGCTTATACGTTATATAATTGATTTATTACTCAGTCGTTTTTAACACGTAGATAAAAGACGAGCCTTCGGTCTTGTTTCTTGCTTACTTGCGTTGGCCCGCGGCTTCGCATGCTATATGATACCTGGATAAATAGTATTCTATGTGGTAATCCTGGCCGTGGTCTATCTGCGAGTTACGTTTCGTCCAAATCGATTTAATAGTTTAGGCGTGGTCGACTTACAAACGTTCAAACATCTTTACCTACATTTACATTTGTAATGTTATCAGCTATTCCTCAGCAACAGTACTTTTTCTCTGAATGCAAAGTAGTCTTTGTCCTTTTCTGTAGCTCTGACAACGCCTATGCGAAATTTCATGATGGTCAGTCGAGCAGTTAAGGCGTGAAGTCGTAACAAACAGACAAACTCATATGCGCGTTTATAATATTATAGAAAGGATAATTTAGTTTTCGTTATAACTAGCTCGTTCTTTAAATGATCATAGGTTTTCCGTCTAAATTAAAAGTATCTCCATAAAGAATTTCTTCAAAATCGGTGCAGTGGTTTAGTGATGCTTGTGGTTTGCATACTTTGCATGACTAAATGTCTGCATGCATTTTCGACAATCGCTTTGTTTGTTAACACAAAGCGGTTTTCATATTTTTAATAATGTAATATGATAGCTAAACCTAGTTGTTCATGATTCAATTTTCTTTATTTTTTTTTTGTCACATCCTGCGCTATATCTGGATCCGCAATAACGCGTTAATTATTACGGATGCGGATGCGAATATTCGCAACATCCCTGATACACAAACACCCGTTTTTGTATTCCTTTTTGCAAAAATTTGCAAATCTCAACTGATTATTCTCAAATATTTTTTACGCAATCGAATTTCATCAAATAAATGCTCAGTTGACAGCGAATCAACTGAGCATTTATTTAAGTATATGATGTTTAAATACATACCTACTCAAATATTATTAAATTTTGAGGCAACTTCATACAGAAATAAAAATAAATGTTTATATAATACTTAAGTGGAGTTTGAGTTGTTCTTAACGTGTAGATAATTGTCAATTCAGAAACTGGGTGTTGCAGACGTGTCTCGCCAGTTTTTGAATTACATCCCACGTTACTGAGGGACGTTTACCATGCAGGGTTGCAGGTTCAGTGCAGCAACTAAGAACTAAATATGGTTGTAAAGTCCCCCGCGACACATAAATTAAACCTAGTGCGGGAGTTGCCTTATTAAAAACTAGCTGATCCGCACTTCGTCTGCTTCATATAAGAGAATTTTGCACGATTTTGCAACATTTTTCATTGCTGCTCTGCTCCTATTGGCCGTAGCGTGATGTTATATAGCCTATAGCCTTCCTCGATAAATGGATTATCCAACACTAAAATATTTTTTCAATTAGAACCAGTAGTTCCTGAGATTAGCGCGTTCAACCAAACAAACAAACTTTTCAGATTTATAATATTAGTTTAAAAAGAAAAAAAAACATTAACAGATCTAATAATACTTACCCTACCGAATGCAATAGTTTTTTATTCATACAGTCTGTTGTTCTGTCAGAAGACAAAGTACATTCCCTCCCCATTGCCCCGCACCTCCCCGCGCTATTGTTTTAGTGCAATCGTTAGCATGAATTAACTTTACATAGACTGACTGTCACAAAGATAATGTTAGATTATGTTAGTAACAGTACTATTTTCTGGATAAAAGGTACCCTATGTCCTATTAGGTAAACATCTTAATCATACATCCATAGCTATATGTCTGTTCATCCCCGAAAGGTTAGGTAAAGTAGTGGTACACTCAAATTTTAAAAAAGTTATCTCATTCTGGAATCGTTACATATTTCAAGTAGCTAAAATCTTTTTATTTCTAAACCACCTGTAAAAAGAAGATTTTTTTATTTTGCACGTCTATATGATCATATGCCGCCTGATAGTAAGCGATCATGTGGTCCAAGAGCATTCTGTGGCCTCTACACCAACCTCATAGCAGCTGAGGAGATGTTGAGGTCCCTACTTTGACGGCCTGAGAAGATGCTTTTTCACGCCACGCTTATAAAATATATATCAGAAATTACGATTGGTTTACTATTGACGGATGGAACAATCAGTAATTTATAACAGCCTGTTAATGATTTCTTTGCATCTAACTGCATACAAATTATTCATAGACCGTTACTCGTTATAAGTCGACGGAAACTGTCATCCGACTGTTTATAATAATACTAGCTATGCCCGCGGGTTCGTTCGCGCTAAATGACGTTACATCTCCTCATTCCGATCGTAGCGTAGCATTATGTAGCCTATCACCTTTTATACTAATGTGAGACCTAGACCCTAATGGGAGACTGTTGTGACTGGCACGCAGCCGTCACGGGTTCGATCCGGAGGCATGCATCTCTGACGTTTCGAAGTTATGTGCATATTAACTAGTTAATTAACGCTCGCTTTAACGGAGAAGGATTACATCTTGAGGAAACCGGCATGTCTGAGAATTCATTATAAAATTCTGTCAACTCGCACTGAGCTAGGATGATGAAATGGCCTTTCTCACACACGGACAAGAGGTCAGGGAGCATCAGTGGTACAATTTATATACAGCAACGATATTTTATTTTTAAATCGTAAAAATAATACGAAGCATATTAAATGCTGGCCAGTAATTAAATACTACGGCTATGTAATGCATAATACCGCGTAACCTTTGTTCAAATCAAATGTAAACATGGCGTCGTTAGCAGGCGTGTGCACGTGTGGCGCATGAGTCGTACAGCTCTTTTGTTAGCGGTCACGTGGGAACGTTGACCGGTAATTCGTCAATAATAATTATATTTTTACGCGTTTCACGCCTTAACTTTTGTTTATTTTTGGGTTAATGAATAAACTTGATTGATTCGGGCGAGATTGTTTAAACAGCTTGATCAGGCGACAAAATTTAATAAATGTCTAAATTGGCATTGTGAAATATAGAAAATGGTTCTGTATCTACTAAGCGGAATGTGTAACTATCCATTATATACATAGGTGCAAAAAACTGATTTATATGACTAATTACATTTTAGCATAAGCGGTTACTCAAAAGCATCATTGCAAATTATGTGCAAACGTTAAAATCTCAATAAATAATGGTTCATCATCATCATCATCTCAGCCGAAAGACGTCCACTGCTGGACATAGATAATGGTTAATACTCGTAAAATATAAAAGGACTTTTTGTTTACGTCATATAGGTTTCGTCTGTATCTTACTGGAGGATTATTATATCATCCATTCGACAGCTATGTCATTTAAGTCGCATGTAATACGTAAAGTGTCGTGCTGGTAATATTTTTTATTGAAAGCTGCAACAATGCCGGAACCGCGTACTGGTGAATTGCCGCAAAAGAAGAAAGACGCGGCCGACTTTACAAACATTCAAACAACGGACACAAAGAACACCCAGACCCGGGACAAATAAGTGGGGATAAAAATTTTTTTTGTCCTAACTAGCATGCCATCCATGCAGTCAGTCAGTTTGTTTATCAACAAACATTTCCTTTTTTTTTAATTTAAATACTTCTTTAGGTGCGTTGAGCACTTTTTGGGTGAACAAAAATCATGGAACTTGCGTCATCGTCACGGAACGCATTCAAAATTCAAAAATAATAATCTAAAAGCTCGACGTTTCAATTTTTTTTATAATACTATTAAGGTGTCAAACAATCATACTTACCTGATGGTAAGTGGTCACCGTAGCCTATGGACGCCTGCAACACCAGAGTCATCACTTGCGCGTTGCTGACCCTTTAGGAAAGGAAGCGGCAAGGAGAAGGAGCGGGTAGGGGAAAGAGGGTGATTGGGCCTCAAGCACTCTCACTCACCGAACAAAACACAACAGTAGGAACACTGGTATTTCACGTCGATATTCTGTGAGAGGGTAGTCCTTCCCCGGTCGAGCCGGCCCATTCATGCTGAAATCAGCGAGGCTCTATTACTAGGCTGCTAGGCTCTGCTCCTTATTCCACATTGGCGATTTTAGTCCTGTGCTAACGATAGAGTCATTATAAGTAATGGAGACATTGAACAAAGACTCGAGAAATCGACAGCACGGATGGCGTAGTGGCTTAATTGATCGGCTCGCCACTGCATCGAGTGTTGTGGGTTCGAATCCCATACGCGACAAAACTTTGTGTGATACGGAAATGGTTGTTCTGATTTTGGATGTTTTGTGTCCGTTGTGTGAATGTTTGTGTAGTGCAAGAGTTTAAGTAAAAGACACTATTCAGTACAATTCTCTCAGACGTTGGTTACACAATAAATAATCCATACAATAAAATGACATTACTTTGTTTATAATGAGTTGTGCACAATTATGTGTAATCTTTTGTCCGTGTTTTTTGCAAGTATTATTTAACGGAACGTCGGACCGCGTATAATAATATCAGCCTTGTGTATATATTGTTCCACTGCTGGGCACGAGCCTCTTCTCAGTGTGAGAAGGCAAACCACATAACGCCATAATATTGTCTTCTGTTTACGCGAATATTATTCATTGAAATTAAACTACTATATACGGATTTTATCGCGTTGTTTGACATTTTATTACATAATTTTGAAAATTGTTACACTATTACTACTATTGAACTTTACTAATTTTTGAGCTAATTAAATTATTATTTCAACACATAACGCCATATATTTATAGCTAGTATAAATACGAATGCTTATAATTAATTCACGATTTTACGATCGGAATAAAACATATCCTACTTATGGACAAGGTATCTTATGTGCGTGAATTGGACAGGCAAATAAACGAAACCTTATTTACAAATTACAATTCAAGTACAGCACAACTTTTTTGCTTGTCTTATCTATACTTCTATACTAATATTATAAAGCTGACGAGTTCGTTTGTTTGGTCGAACGCGCTAATCTTAGGAAATACTGGGCCGAATTGAAAAATTATTTTATTGTTGGATAGCCTATTTATCGAGGAAGGTTATAGGCTATATCAACATCACGCTACGCCTCAGGGGACGGCGCAGTAATCATAAACGCGGGTGAAACTGCGGGCACAGCTAGTTTAGTAAATAAATGTAGCGGACTGGTAGCCAGAGGTACAACACTACATATATAACCATCCCAATGTATTATATCATCACTATCACGCAATGTGAAATATGGAGAGATGCGGATTTTTCTACTACAGGCATTATGCTTATAAGAAGATGCCGAAAACATCTTTTTGTAACAAATTAATTGACACAATAAATTTTATTTTATAATAATATTTAAAAAACACCATGTCCCCCGCGTCTGCCTGTCTGTTCGCGATAAACTCAAAAACTACTGAACAGATTTTCATGCGGTTTTCACCAATAGCGAAGTGATTGATGAGGAAGGTTTAGGTTTATGCTTTGAACAAATATAATTTGAAAGTATTTTGAGTGATTTTTATTATGAGTTTGTTGTTTATGTAATACCTAGTTTCAGTAAGAAAAATGCTCTATAGATTACAGTAATTACTTTTTCTTGTATATAAAATAACAGATATAATTGAAAAGTAAGTTGAGTGATTTTAGAGCAGCAATAGCTCAGTGGGGAGACCAACAGACTGCAATGCAGGGGGTCTCGGGTTCGAACCCACGTCACGCATCTCTGACTTTCGGAATATGACTTTTCGAAATTATGTGCGCATTGATTGACAATTATCGCCTGCTCCGTGCCTCGGAGAGCACGTTAAGCCGTCGGTACCGGCTGCCATGAACATCTATGGCAGTCGTTATTGGGAGAGTGTCGACACAAAAGATCCCACCGGGTCGAAGTGTCGCCGGTCTGAACTGACTGGCCCCCACATAAGATAAGATAAGTTGAGTAATTTTTATAATGAGTTTATTTACGTAATAGGTCAGTAAGAAAAAATGCTCTATAGATAATATTTACAATAAAAGCTATTATCATTAAGTATGATAACTTCTAAACTTTATTATTATTCTAGTATAATAATAACAACCTAAAATATAAGCAAATAATATTTATGACTGAAACCGGAAAACATGTTATTCATTAATTTTAATAACCTACTCGATTTTTTCTTTTATTTTTTTTATTTTATTATTATGAATAAACAATACATGAATATCCGTTTGGTATATATATACCTATTGTTTTGTATTAATAAGCGTTATGGTAATATATGGCATTAGTCTACCTTGTTACATAAATTTTAAAAAGACATCTTATCTAATATTATTAATGCAAATGTGAGTTTGTTTGTTACGGTTGCAATCCTTAATTACTCGTACTTGACCGGTTACGAAAATGGATAAAGGGTAGGGCTTATCTCATCCTGGATAAAGCGCTGTTACTAACTTAAGACTGCGCCGAGCGTAAGACAGATAATAACAGCTCGTGTGGCGCATATCGCATAAAATCGGAGCGCGGCCGCCATAGTAAAATTGTATGGAGGATTTGAAGTGCTTTTTTGATAAATATGTATCTTTATTCTCAACCAATAACTTAAATATTTGGGACGGACAAATTGTAATATAACTATTTATGTTTCGTTTAAGCTGTAATATAGGATAGATTTCTACTGTTATAATCTAAAAATCACGTAACGCGAGCTTACGATTTTGCATTTTCAATGTATATTTTATATTGTATTAAACAAAAAGTGTTGATTTTATTCACTTAATTGTGACCGCCTGTTTTGGCACATTTCGCTCAGCGGAGTCTTAACCTATATTTACGCCTGCGAAGCCGCAGACAAAATCTAGTCCCTAGTCATAAATCCTGTGCCGCGGAGGTTTTATACACATTCAAACAAACATGAAGAGCTCTCGAAGTCTCAACTCAGAACATCTATATTATCACACAATCTTTAGTCCCCTATGGCGATTGAACCCGCAATATTCAGCGCAGTGGCTGTTGCGAGGCGATTCTAGATTCTTGTTAAGTCGGTGAAGCATCCAGCTTTAGCTTTGAAGGACTCTTGTCTGTTCTATCTTACATAGACAAACTTGTTCGTGTTTAGGACAAGTGGTGCCATCTAGGTGACTATGATCGAGTTAAAAGTCGCCTGTCTTAATCTTAGTTTAATCGGCATCCGTCGCTAACTATAAGTATTTTTCCATTCTTATATAGCACTAGCTTTTGCCCGCGGCTTCGTATATAGCTTTCTAATAGTGAAATATTTTTTTAAATCGTTTGTGTAGGTTTTAGTTCAATCCTTCCCAACAAGCAAACAGAAAATCAAATTGAAATTAAACTACTATATACGGATTTTATTGCGTTATTTATTTCACACTTTATTACAAAATTTTGAAACTGTTACATTACTACTAGATTCTATTGAACTTTACAAATTTTTAGGCTAATTAATTTATTAAATCTATTAAAGGAGGAGGGGAGACTCCCCGTGACCATGGCTGCTGAAAAGCAACCGAAACGTCGGGGAAAGTGTAAACTTAAATATAAATAGTTTTAATAGTTTTAATAAATTAATTAGCTTAAAAATTTGTAAAGTTCAATAGTATCTAGTAGTAGTGTGACAGTTTCAAAATTTTGTAATAAAGTGTAAAATAAATAACGCGATAAAATCCGTATATAGAAGTTTAATTTCAATGAATAACATTCGCGTAAACAGTAGACAATATTAAGAAAATCAAATCTTTCTGTTTTATAATATTAGTATAAGTACATTAAATATATAAAGATTGCTTTATGTTTACGACGTAATTTATTTTCGTATAACCTCTCAGTACTGTATACTTTTATAAGCCATAAGCCTATTTCGATACAACTTTCATACCGGTCTCGGTGAGAGTAGGCTCATCAAACTAGACATAAAAACGAGTAATGTGCCTTCTACATCGTGTTGTGAAAGGCTACATAAGTATAAAGGCTTAAACTTTCTGACTGCGCCGAGCGTAAGACAGATAATGACAGAGCTCGTGCGGCGCATATTCAAATCGGCGCGCGGCCGCCATAGTAAAATTGTATGGAGGATTTGAAGTGCTTTTTTGATAAATATGTATCTTTATTGTCAACCAATAACTTAAATGTTTGGGACGGACAAATTGTAATATAAATATGTTTCGTTTAAGCTGTAAAATAGGATAGATTTCTACTGTTATAATCTAAAAATCACGTAACACATGCTTACGTTTTTGCATTTTTCGTCCAAATTTACGTAATTTTGTAGGCGAAAATATTAATTATTTTAAGATTTTTACACGGAGTAATTGTAAACACATTCATTGTTATGGTAAATGTATATTTTATATTTGTATTAAACATAAAGTGTTGATTTTATTCACTTAACTGTGACCGCCTGTTTTGGCACATTTCGCTCGGCGCAGTCTTAAGATGTGTGTTCAAAAATGTGCACGATATTCTTTGAATTGAATAGCGTTAAAAAGTGTCACACTTTCTAGCGGTGATATGAAATCGTACGGAATTCAGACGCACATAAAAAAAATGTTCGAATAATTGACGAAATTGTACGGTCATTAAAACAAATTTACTACAAAGACATACGAGAAAAGAATGATAAAAATGTAAAGTATCCTTCCTAGCGGTGACATTTATTTCACTATGTAGCAGTCGAGTTATCGACTTCCTTATGAATCAGAAAAAATGTTCGAGATATGTACGTTCAGGTTTTAAAGCGATTGTAGTGAAATATGTACTCGTAAGTATTTTAATATGGTAGTAAAAATATATTTTGATGGAACATGTGTACATGACATTAATAATTATTTATGTTTGTATTTGATCAAACCACACGATGGTGTGTGTGACGAAGCGATGGTGGCGTAACCCCATTTTATGTTCATCAACATCACACGTCGTTTTTATACTAAAATGCTTTATTTTCGAAGTTTACGTTACACAAGTGGCCCTCCGCGGGGGCGGGCGGAGGGGTTATGTCGGACTTACCGGGGTAAAAGAAAGATGTTGAAATGATAATGGACCTCCCAGAAAACCGACTAAACCTACCACGGTGTTCCTCGAAAAATCGCTATCGACGGGGCCGCGCAAATCACTTGCACATGCGGTCGCGACCCCGCCGAGGTTTCGACCCGCCGTATGAAACGGCAGGCCACTACACGAAGAGGCCTACCTTTTAGGCTAAAATCCCTGCCCAAACCCTACGGTTTCCCCCCAGAGGGGAGATGGACTCGACACAGAGGCGCGCGTGGGAACTCGTACATCTTGGACCTGGTGCTGAACGGATGGCGGGCAGGCCCACAAAGCCTACCACCCCCAGGTCTAACCTCAGGGTGGCTGGAGGTCGTCCCGTGCCCTCCAGCGCCCGGCTCTGCTGTTGGGGAGAGGGTTTGAGCGATCCCTCTACCGCTCCGCCTCGATGAAGGGGGCGACGGCGTTCCACGACCTCTCACTCTGGACCACAGACTGAACTACGGTCGGGAGCGAGAGGGCAACCAATCCGACTGCCGCGATCAACTCACGGCGCTGCGATGCCCAGGCGGGGAAACCGCAAAAGTGTGCAGCGCCGTGTCCTCAACAATATTAGAACATCTACCTTTATACCTTTAAGCTGGCAAACAAGCACACATCAAGCCTCATGGATAGCTATTACTGTAACCTTTTGACTAGTGTAATTCCAGAATTATACTATCGCGCTGTTGACATGGCAAAAACTTTTCTAGTGAAAAAAACACGCTTAATTTATTTTATTTTATTTAATAGGTACAGGTACAGGTAACAGACAACAGGTGAAGTATCACACAATATTCATTTGAACATTTAATAGTTTTCAACCTGGAGTCCAATTAAAATTATACACATCATTCACATGATATTTAAAACTTACAAAGGCTTATACTTTTGATTATATTCGTTGCGGGTCTCAAAATAGTTGCGGTCATTTTTAAACTTCTGCTATTGGTCCTCTAAGATAGGATATTTTTTTTGAAGCATTATGTAGTTTTATTGTAGATATGTCTGACTCGAAAAATGTCCAAGCACAATCCCTGAGTCCCTTTCGTGGTGGACATACGCTACACTTACTGCTTACCATTAGGCAGGCCATATGCATGTTTGGCACCATGGTATTGTAAGCCATTATGGGTTATGCTAGTCGTTTACCACCAGGCGATATTCTGTCATCTTTGTTGTTTACAAAAAGTTTATATTTATAATAATCATTAGGATCTTTCCATTGCATCGTTATACAACTTTAAAACCAACACTGTACAAGGACAGATGGCTGATAAGTAGGTATTCGGTATTATTGCGTCAAACGAGGAAATCGAAGAATAACAACCATTCCATTAAACATATTTTATATAGGTACTTTGTAAACCGAGTATCGTATTTAGTTCATAACTAAGAATCAAAACAATTTTTTGTAGAACTGAGTTGGTAAACCAGCATACGGCCCGTCGGATAGTATTCAGTTACCTACTCATCATAAATATATGACGCAAGCGTTTGTTAATCTGCCATCTTCTGGGGGAGGGGGAGATACTTGGGCTCGATCTTTCTGGCGTTTGTCAGGCGTGCGCCTTCCTTGCCTTTGGCTAGCGCCAATGTTGTCTACTGCTCGCCGCGCGTTGCGTACACGCAGTGCCTCCTATTGAGTCGAGAGACTATCAACAATATGCGCTCGGCGTCCAGCTAGCAAGCGATTTGAGCACTGCGTTTACACAGGGTATTACAAATGTAATAGAAACGAGCACTCCTGACATACGCCAGCAAGATGGAGTCATAAGCTAGGCTTGTCTAGTTTGAACAAAACGTTAAGTTGATTAAGCGAGGATGTCGCTGTGTTCCAATTCATTCATCACGTATTACTATAGCTTTTGGCAAAATAGATTTTCCTGTGTAATAAATAAAATATTCTTTTCACATTAGTAAAGAACGTATTTAAACGGACTATCCTTTTTAACAATAAGATAGATTATTCCTGAGTTAGTGATGCGAAAACGATTTCGATTCGTGAGTGTATTTCGCGTCTTGTAACTATCATGACCATCATCTTTTGTGCAATTCTGTAAATCTCACTACCAAACTCTTTGGAAGCGTCATAAAAAATTGGAGATTTTGTAAAGTAATCTGGGGCTTTATCAACAACTCTTAAGGCATTGTTATCGTATGTACGAGAATAAGACAAAACTATACACACTACATCGCACTGTCTCGTTTTGGCGCGTGCAATGATAATGCTTTATGAGATTGTGGTTAGGCCCCAGAGCAATTATAGATATGAATGATTAGGCTACGGCAGTAATGATAATATCTTTTTATATAATTCATAGTAGTGAAAGCAACAATCATAATTTACAACTTAACTAATATTAACAAAACTAACCACTTATAAATAGAACAAAATGAAGAGTAACAAAATATGGCACTGTAAAAATTAATAAAAAAGGATGGCCGGTTTAGGCAGCGTCGTAAAATTCCTCAGCATCGCTGTCGACCGGGAGTGTGCCCAGAAGACTGGCAGCATTGCCACGCTGAATGGCAATGCTGATTCTTTGAGCCAAAAAAAGTCCAGCTTTCTGGTCACGCGAAGCGTCGATTAGCCGCTTAGATATATCTCTAAAAAGCGCACGAGCGCCCGGACCCCATGAACCCAGCGTCTCTACCCCAAACGGCTCGAAAACGTAATTACCAATTAAATTACTGTATTTACGCCGTTTGAGGTTTTCCGCCGCTACAGCAGCAGCACTGGCACAGCTCACCGTGCTCGGAAGATGTGATGGCGCAAGGGTGTCGACGCATGTGGCATCCCACACCAAAGGCCTACCCATTTTCCAAGGTAACAAAGACATACCATCAGGTCTCTTCCCATCGTCACGTACCAAGCCTATGGGTTCTAATACTGCTGGTACGCCGGCGGTGATAAGAGCACGACGGATAATGTCATTTAGCTGAGCGTGTCGTGAAATACGACCAGCGCTTCTGCTGCAAGACAGCCCATGGTGTCCGAAGCTGTCGACGGCTTCTCCGCAATGACAGCGATGTGGAGAAACACAAGGGGTACCTAAACGAAGACAGGTGGCGAGGCTGAATGTTGTATCGTCCAAAATTGTACCTGTGTTGGACGATGGAAGTGCTTGAAGCCATAAACCAGATTCCCATTCTCCCACAGCCAGCAAACGTGCGCGCTCTGCAACACTTACAGATGTAGTAAAAAGATTTTCTCTTACCGTGTTGCATAGCGGCCTATCCCACTGCCTTTGGGAGAATGGGTTGGTAGGCAAATCAGTATTTGGGCAAGCCATTTTCCAGGCGTTCACGGCGTCGGTCTTACATAACACTTCTGAACTAACCAGTGTGGGTGCTAGAATGTACCTGGTTAATTCTTCCGTGCTATGAACCGAGGCCAGGAACGCCGGTAAACTGACATCTGAAATTTTGCGAACGCCGAGCCCGCCTAAACGAACAGGTAGAGAAGCTTGAAGCCAAGCTCGGTTGTTCAAGTCCACATTTAAAATTTGCCTTAATGTATTCTGTATGATTTTGTCAATTTTGAGTAATGGAGTTAAATTTTTCCAAAACTGAGATGACCTTAGAGCATGAGTAAATTTAGGGACGAAAAGGCAGTATCGCATTATAGTAAAAGCTGAATGTATATTAATATTGAAAAGGCGGTCTGAAATTTCACAAAAATTTTGGACTTTCTCTTCTAAGAAAGAATCAAAAGCTTCTTCATAAACTGGAGACCCAAGCAGGCGAAGAGAATGTTTTTCAACAATTTTGATATCTGGAGCCAAAGAGTTGAATTTAGTTAGTACCAAATGTCTGTCCACGTTATTAATATTGTTTACAAATATTTCACATTTATTTGTATTTAAATCTAGGCCAATAGATGCAAATTTATTTTTCAAAAGTGCCAAATCTTGTAGTACTGTTTCTACATCGCCTCCAAGCGTCCCATCATCTGAATACCAGGTGTTAAATTTTGAATTTATCTGCTGAATAATAGGGTGTATAGCTAAACTGAAAATGACTGGTCCAAGAGGGTCACCTTGTTGACAACCAACTGAAGATTCTAAAAGGTTGTGTTTATAAAGTAATTTACTTGGAAATCTGTAACATTGCCACAAGAACTTAAATATTTGAGGTGTTTCTAATTTTGCTTGTGTCAACAAGGTGTCTCTATTTACTGAATTAAAAGCATTTTTTAAGTCAACCTTTAGGATGACCTCTCCATTACCACAACCAAGGTACGTAGATAAGGCATGTATGGCAGCCTCACAACCCCCTTTGGAGCCGAAACCCAATTGCAAGGGCTGAAATTTATTAGTAAGATTTTTACTATAAAATTTGCAGCATATTTTGGCTGCCATACGCCGGTACGTACAACCCACGGCAATGGGACGAATACCACCATCTTTCTTATTAAGGGCACATAAATTTGCGCCGTACAAGATGTCGATGATGGCATCGCTCACACCGCCGGAGAGCATTAGGTTTATCAAAGCCGTGAGCTCCCTCAAGAGTGTATCGCCAGCCTCCCCGGCGCTTGGGCATAAAAGATCTTTTAGATGTTGAGGAGACAAGCCGTCGAAGCCAGCTGCCGAGCCACTCCGGAAGGAGCAAACAGCTGTGAAAACGTCCTTGGCTGTAGTAATAAGATGTTCCGAATCCATGTCTGGCGGATCAGGGAAACAGAGGCCATCAACCGGCGGTGGATGCTTGCTCCTCAGACCCGCGAGGGTGTCTGGAGAGCAAGGCGCCACCACATCATTACTAAATAGAAGCCTAGACGCGCCCCTGATATCACCTTCCCTTAATTTGGACTCTACACATTGAAAAACAGTTTTCCTTTTATTAAAAGTAAATGTTGTGCCAAAAGTGTGAGCCGAAACGTAACAATTTTGTTTAATTTGTTCTGTTAGAGATTTGGTCGTCGACTGCTCTTTTTCAACATGCAAAGTCCTATAAGGGAAGGTCAGTAACTGTTCCCAAGCTACTTTTGTGTTCTCCCGTACGACGAGACCTATACAATCAGCTAGTTTTTTCGCCACTGCAGGTCTCGCGCCACGAGGAACTCTTTTTAAAACCGGAATAGAATTTTTTAAGTTTGCTAATTCTTGCCAAAAAGGAATTTGGGTGGTGAATGACTGTTCTGCCGTAGAGGGGTTAAAAAGTACATCTTGGAATTTATGCACTTTGCCAAAATGTACTTTCAAACCCCGCTTACCTTTGAAGTATCGAGCTTGGATACAGTGGGGGCAACGCAGCAAACCATTTAGCAATGTGGTAGGTTGACTA
The DNA here is from genome assembly GCA_930367265.1 of Catocala fraxini. Taxonomy (NCBI): domain Eukaryota; kingdom Metazoa; phylum Arthropoda; class Insecta; order Lepidoptera; family Erebidae; genus Catocala; species Catocala fraxini. The sequence continues at coordinate 1,885,733 of OV884032.1, forward strand.
GCACTTATTTCCACATCGCCATCGCCGTCACAGCCGTTTTGCATTAGACTTATATATAAACTATACAAACACGTTATTACAAATTAATGAAAATAAACACAAAATAAAATTGAAAATATTAAATTGATAATTTCGTTTCTGACAGCCGTCAAAGTTGCGCACGGCGCATTGCATTGCATTGCATTATATCTTTTTATTAATATTTTATATTAATATCTTTTTTAAGGAAAAGCTAAGCTATTCTCCTATTTTCTGGTATAATTCTGGTTATGCTTGTGAACTATTTCAAGATCTGATGCATGATTACATTGTGCATGTTCGCAGGTTGGTAGCAGGCTTCGGTTCGTCATTAGCGCTCATACTTGTCGAGTTCACAACATTCCTGTCCGGACTAACAATGTTTTCACCTACCGTCTGTCTAACCTGTATCCTTTGTTAATCTGTGTTCGCTTATATGTGCTTTTGTTTAAACAATTTTCATTTTATGTGTTTTCATCTTTGTCACTGTCACACTAATACTTTTACATACATTAGGGTAACAGGCAATATTTACAGAAAACATAAACATAATTGCTGATGAGTATAATACTTTTGGTTTCGTGTGTTTGTCTTACTTGGTAAATCTGACAAGGATAGCATAACATTGGCTTCAAGAAACTTCCATTGTAAAAAGCAGACATGAATAATCTATATATTAATACGTGAAGCAAAAACTTTGTACGCCTTTTTACGAAAATTGCGCGGACGGTGGAGTATGAAATTTGGCACAGTTAAAGTTTATATGGATATGGAGGGGCGAATCCTAATATTTTTATAAAATATGCAATTGAAATACATTAAATAAATGAAAAAAAACACTACATGCACACAACCATGCATTTGACACACGCAGTCGAATCGCGTTCGTAGTATTTCGACATTGTTCGTCTGACGTCGTACGATTCTTTGTAACTATGGTAACCTATACCATATTTATATGTAATAGAGAAAAACAGAAAACAAAGTAGCAAGCTTCGGAATTTTGGTCGAATTTTGACCACTAGGCGACCGCTAATAATTATTAATGTAACAATGATGTCAAATAATATCAAGTATGAATCAGTGATGTTAATTATTTGGACGTTTAAATGATTTGTAATTTACATTTGTGTGACCTGTTATCCTAACTCAATTACCGTCTATACTTGTAATATACTGTGTTACATAGGAATGTTATGTTATTACAACCATAACCAGCCCAATAAAGGTCTGTGAATTTGAACTTTTGAACTATTTATAATGATAGGCTGTTTTTTACCTAATAACACTGATTTATTTTGTGAGTATAATACAAGAAGTTAAACTACAATGTACCGTCTACGTACTAACAATTAAAATTCGGTGCGACATTTAATAACTAAAATATCTTAAAAAAAAAAATTGTATCTCTATCAGACACATTTAGGAGAGCGTGAAGTGAGGCCGTGAACTTTACAGATTTCTAAATATACCTAAAAAATGCTCAGTGGGGAGACCAACAGACTGCAATGCAGAGGGTCTCGGGTTCGAACCCATGTCGCGCACCTCGGACTTTCGGAAGTTATATGACTTTTCGAAATTATGTGCGTATTGATTGACAATTATCGCCTGCTCCGTGCCTCGGAGAGCACGTTAAGCCGTTGGTCCCGGCTGCTATGAACATCTATGGCAGTCGTTATTGAGAAAGTCAGTACCCTATAATATCCTGACACTGGTCTAGCCTTAGGGTATCGTTAGCCAAAGGCTGGTTGCGGAGGTCAGGTGGCAGCCGCTCCGTGTAAAAACTGATATCCTGTCAAATCCGGTTAGACTAGAAAAGCCGACCCCAAGTGACTTGGGAATAATAAAGGCTAGGGAGAAGATGTAAATGATAATAATAATTTGTGTAAATTCAGTGATAATTATGGTTTAGTTACACGTTAATAAGCTTTACGTTATTTGAAAAACTGCAAGAGGATTTAAAAGAATATTCATTAAACGATTTTGAGAGTAACATAAGGTATTTGCTAAAACATACGCTGTGAAAATGTTTGTATCTAGAATATATGAGAACATAATACTTGTCGGTTATAAAAGCAATCATATAATATGTATTAAGATAAATGCAAACATCAGATATGTACCAGGTATTATAGAAATTATATTTTAGATAAGCCTCTGAGCCTAACTGACGGATTGTCGATCAAAGTCGCACCATAAGAGTTTCCTTTGTAACATTATGGCATAGAACCTTTTAGGGGTCTACCCTCTACGCCTATCGAAGCGGTAATACTTCAGAACGCGTTCGGTACATAGGTTCGAAGCAGGGATGTTGAGGATGCAGACAGAGTTTTTGACATCCGCGGTTGCGGATACGGATGCGGATGTCCAAATCTATGCGGAAGCTCCGCAATTGCGGATGTGGCTGTTAATGAAAATTTTGCATCTTATTTAATAAAATGTATCTAATATCACCGCCTGTGCAGGTTTAAGCCTGTTTTGCAAAGGTTCATAAATTAAACACGCACACGCACAACTAAACAACTTTTTTCTTTCTTGTCGAAACCTACGCTATATCTAAATTCGCATTAACATCCGCGTTGATTATTGCGGATTCTGATGCGGATGCAGATGTCCAAATCGGTGCGGAAGCTCCGCAAATGCGGATGCGAATATTCGCAACATCCCTAGTTCGAAGATGTGCAGATGCAAATGCCATGTGCTGGGATGATAAATCACAATTTTATCTACATACAAGTCGCTAACAGCGGTCAATAAAGACGAACATCGTCAAAAGAAATTAATTCAATTAGATTGTGTAAATCCATGGGTCCATTTTATTGCCATTCATCGATAAGGCAGGGCTGTCAATTTATTTAAACACTTTTTCTACATAGTATTTATCTTCTAAAGTAGCCAATATTTAGTATAATCGATAATTTTCTATGATCCCTCCGGAAAAGAATTAAAGTTTGGTCGGAATGTCACATACTTATCATGGCATACATACCATTGGCGTATCTATTTCCTCAGACGGTGTTAGCCTACATAATAGAATTTTGAGTTGAAACCTTACATCCTGGCATAAGCACCAGTCAATTCTAGGGTGGGCACGGCCCACTTTGTTCCCCAATGTTTGAAAGAAAGAACAAAGAAAGAAAGAAAGAAAATACATTTATTTTGACAGAAAAACAACACATAATGCAGATAGCATAAACGTAGTATACAGTTATACAGGAAAAGACAATGGAGACACTAGGAGAAAAGTAAATGACAATCTAAAACACACACAAATTATATTATTACATCATGCGACAAAAACAAATTAATAGAAAAATAAAACACAGATAAGAGATAAAAATTAAACCCTTGGCTAGATCCATTTAATAAATATATAACCTAGCGTATGCAGTGTGCGTCGCAGTGTCTATCAAAAAAGATGTTGCTCAGCCCGAAGCTGTATCTGCATAAGCGAAACAGCGCTGATTTTCAGCAACACCTTGGTGACCGATGTATTATGTAGTGCGTTTGAGCGTGGAACAACTTATAAGCGATTTCTGAAATGGGTTTATAAAATTAAAAAGTTTCACTAATATATTTTCTCTTAAAATTATTGATAATCAATGAAATAAATATGTATGTTTAGTATAAAAAAATATATTTAATATCATAATTATTGCAATATCAGTTACCGACCTCGAAAATATTAGCCGCTGCATTTATTTGGATGTAGAACTATCATTACAAATATTCCACTTCATTCATTTTTATAATTATGGCGACAGGTAGAGGGTACGCTATATCATGAGCAGGGTTTAAATAATTTAAACCTTGCGGGTGTATAATGGAGGGTCGCTGTACTGTCCAGTACCCGAAAGCAGCTTCAAGAACCAATTATAGCAATTACAAACAGTAACCAATGTCCAGATCAATGTTTGCATAAAGGTTAAATAATATCTAGTCTGCCTTCATTACTGCTAAAGTTAAATTCGGATGGGCCAACCGTTATTCGTTTTCTGGGACCATGTAACTGTATATCGACTTAGTGACCAAATTAAACACAGCACAATCCATGCAGCTATATTACTTGTTACCTGCCTTGCGTTTCAAACAAAATAAATCAAAGTATTCACTGATAATTTGTAATCGACAGCCCTACAGTCATCGCAACATTAACAGTCTAGCAATACCTAGACGTTTATCTAATTTCCTTGACCAGTGTACCAGCGACGGCTGCACACGGCAGTGCTTCAATAGCGCTCACGTACTTTGTGTTGGACGGCTGGCTTTGTGGCTGGTACTGGCCAATCTTTGTACTGTGCAGCGTCTTACCATTTACTCTGGACATCAGTAGTGCCATCCTGACGTTGTTTAGTGTTAAGTGGTGAAGTGCTGGAGACTTACAAAATGAAGTTAAAGACGTTTATTAATTTTTTTGTAAGTAGTCTTGTTTATGTGGTAGTTTTATTGGAATGTCGTGAAAGTGATTGTGAGGTATTGAAACTCGTTTGTGGCTCGGCGGTTAAGTGATCTACGATGTTATTTAAACAGCATGTGCCTCATAATAGCTAGTTTATAATAAATTATTTATAGAATTTGAAAATAAAATAATTTATAGCAAAAATGAAACCATAAAAAGGTATTGATCAAAATTATCGGTTGATTTTTTTACACCTTGAGACGAAAGTAACTACAATTTTTTTTTTTTAGCGTCGATAGGTCACTGTGGAGACCAACAGACTGCAATACAGAGGGTCTCGGGTTCGAACCCACGTCGCGCACCTCTGACTTTCGGAAGTTATATAACTTTTCGAAATTATGTGCGTATTGATTGACAATTATCGCCTGCTCCGTGCCTCGGAGAGCACGTTAAGCCGTCGGTCCCGGCTGCCATGAACATCTATGGCAGTCGTTATGGGTCTATGGCCACTGGGTCGAAGTGTCGCCGGTCTGCACTGACTGGCCCCCACATAAGATACAACTATTAGTTTACACTGCCTGCAATTAAACTGCGAAAGGTAAACTTGCTGCGGTATTTTTTACGAGTTAACCTTCGGATGTTGCGGAGAAAAGCGAGAGCGAGATCAGTATAAAAAAATGTAGCGTGAGAAAGATAAAGATAAAGATAAAGAAAAATATATAATTACTTTTATAATACAGATTTATACCTGTTTGTTTTGTATTGGCGGTTAAACTATTCACACGATTACGATGGTTTACCTTGGTTTAAAGCCTGAAGATCAACGTGTACTGCTTAAAAATAAATACGCAGACGTCGTCCTACATAACTGCTAGTTTAGGTCTTATTCATAAAACTTATAAGAAGCGTACAACGGTGTTATACTTCTTATTATACTTAGTACTATTCATAGACAATATTCTATATTTCCTATTAACAATCTTGTAGATAAGGAATATGAAAGATTATGAATAATGATTTTTATAGAACATTTATTAGGTTTTCTAAATATTTTAACTATTATACATATCAGTTCTTTTGTAAAAGTCTATATATTACATACATAGATTCAACGCCTGTTTACCAGAGGGGTAGGCAGAGACTACGGATTTCCATTTGCTGTCTATATATTAATAAATATTTTATTTTATTTATTTATTTATTTATTTATTTATTTAATAAAGGTACACCAACAGCTTCTGTATATTAATTATAAAATAAAGTTGTAATAAGTAATAGGCTTATACAGTTGCCAATAACAGGTGAACCAACATTCACCAAAATAAGTGATAACTTAAGCTAAAAACTAAAAACTAATTTATTATATATTAACGTACTAGACATAAAAAGGAAAAAAAAAATTTTTTTTTTAAATATATTAGTTATATAAAATTAAACAAACATGAGATCAAAAATTTGACTTATAATACAATTCTATAGACAAGAGGTTGTAAAACTATATAATTAATCCTTTGGAGCTTTGCGACTTAAAATATGGGTTTTAAAGATATTTATAGAGTTATGGTATATGCATATATAGTATTTAAAAAAAACTATATTCGAGTAGATATTTAAAAGGCCAAGTATGAGCACGTAACAATTACTTTATCAAATATTATGTTTTATGATATGAATGCGTTTCTAATGTTCGGTTCAAGGTTATCAGCAGTAAGTCCAGTAATTAAATGTTGTGGAATAATATTTTTGCGTGTGTTGGCGTTATCGTGCTTCACGCGGATATATTATAACTTAAAAACAAAACTAATTTCTCGTTAACGTTTCCTCGAACAAAGCAAAATGTATTAGGACTCCTTTGAATTGGTTTCGGACTCACGATCTGTCGATCGAAACTCTAAAAATAAAGGCAGCATTTCGCTCTAGGTACAATATCTGAGTGTTCACAAATAGAAATAAAGAACGCACGAACAATGATCTGTAGTTCACACAAATATGTATAATTATATTTCATCTCAATTGGACATCGAATCCTCAAGATTCGGCGCAAGCGCATTGTCCCAGTGCCTCAGTTGATAATAAATGAATAGATTTTCAGTTACTTATTGTAAATACGTGCACTGTCTGCGCAAAGTTAATACAAATGTAAATACCGGCTATTCAAGCGGGTAGCTTTACGTACTCTGTTCGTCTCGCCCTTAACTGCCCCCACGATATTTTAGTACATTCGTGAGCAGAGCGCACTCTTTGCATTTTATTGGTATGGGTGGGTGTAGTTGATGTCCATGACTTCAAAGCCGTAATAGGTTTTTTTTGTTCTACTAATGTGGCATACGAGCTTATGGCCCACCTGATGGTAAGTGGTCACCGTAGCCTATGGACGCCTGCAACACCAGAGGCATCACTTGCGCGTTACCGATCCTTTACAAATTTACATAATTTTGTAGGCGATAATATTAATTATTTTAAGTTTTTTACACGGAGTAATTGTAAACACATTCATTGTTATGGTAAATGTATATTTTATATTTGTATTAAACAAAAAGTGTTGTATTTATCAACTTAACTGTGACCGCCTGTTTTGGCACATTTCGTTCGGCGCAGTCTTAAGTAGTTTTTGGGTTAAACATTATTAGTAAACTTGGTCTGGGTATTTCTATGTATAATATGGATGTATTTACAAAAAGAAGTATACATATATTATCTACGTTTATCCATTGTCTACTGTAGTACCCATAGTACAAGCTCTGCTTAGTTTGGGCTAGATGGTGTAATTGAGAGGTCATGGATCCGATTTCCAGAATCAGAATCAGTTATTTGTTAAACATAGGTAAATACAATTACTGAAGGTCTTAATTAAATCGATAGTACACTATGTTTTACTATTAAGGCATACAAATATAATATAAATAATGAGCATAGGAACATTGAAATATACATTAAATTGTTATTATTATTAGGTAATAATATTAAACTTATATGATAGGTACTACAATTTATTAATTGACATTTTCAATTTCAATATTATTATTATCACAATGTGTAATTCAAGATTTCTTCTAGCACCCGTCATTTCCAATATGAATTTGCTTCTGTCAAAAAAGAGGCCGTTTTTCCCAATTTGAGAATAGACTTGAAAGTTTATGATTTTAATAACGATAATTATCATGTCCCCAGATAACCAGCGAGCATCAGCAGCTAACCAAATCGCACGACTACAAGGGGGGATGGTCGTTCTATCTGGTCCTCGCGGGGGTAATAACTACGTTCGGTTCATCGCTGCCAGTCGGGTACAACATTGGAGTTGTTAATACTCCCGCCGACGTGAGTAATCCACCACACAGTGGGCGAAATTCGACTTTTATAGACATATAATATTTTTTTTGAACGTGGCCTCCTTTCGACTTGAATATGCTTCAATAATTGGTCTATATGCCGAAAATATCAACGTCATGAATAGCAGTGAAAAAGTAAAAGGTTGCAGCGATTGCCTAGTGCCTTCGATCCGAAGGAACTCATCTCTGACTAATGTTCGAAGTTATGTGCGTATTAAAATAGTTAATTGTCTCTCGCTTTAACGGTGAAGGAAAACATCGTGAGGAAACCTGCATGTCTAAGAGTCCCATAACGTTCTCGAAGATATGTATGTGAACTCTGCCAATCCGCACTAGGCCTGTGTGATTGACTATGAATTAACCCTTCTCAGCTGAGAAGAGGCGCTTGCCCAGCAGTGGGACAGTTTGTACAGGACAGGTTTAACATGTGCGGCAGATACGGAATTTGTGCAAAGATCAACTATTGAAGCACGCGCAAGAATTGAAGTAGTCACTTCCAAGAAAAAAATATGGTTATTATTATACTTTGCACCATATTATGATTTATATCTTTATGATTAAATAATAATGACGTAACAATATTATACGATCTGTTGCGAATAATAATCTTTACGTAATCAGTTACAATAACATGTGTTTATCGCATATTAATTATGAATAACATTTTAAATGTGGTCGTGTCACAATAAAGCGCAGATAAAAATATTGAGGGTCATTGTCATTGGATTGTTGAGATAAACAGCTGTATGACAGACAAATATACGAAATTGCACCATACGGGTTCCTTTTTACTTCTTTTTTGTACAACTAAGTTGGCAATCAAGCATACGGCCAACCTGATGGTAAGTGGTCACCGTAGCCTATGGACGTCTGCAACACCAGAGGCATCACTTGCACGTTGCCGACCCATTAGGAAAGGAAGTGAGAAGGAGAAGGCGCAGGAAGGGGGTAAAGTAGGTGATTGGGCCTCCAGTACTCTCACTCACCGAACGAAGCACAATAGTAGGAATACTGGTATTTCACGTCGATATTCTGTGAGAGGGTAGTCCTTCCCCGGTCGAGCCGGCCCATTCATGCTGAAATCAGCGAGGCTCTACTACTCTAAAACTTGCTTGCTTGTACTTACTTGTTTAATACGGCAGCATGAATATTTCGCATAACCGACTATAAAAATCTTTTCTCTTAAAAAAGACAACTCCTGCACTAGATATAAATCCTGTGTCGCGGGGGACTTTACAAACATTCAAACAACGGACCCAAAGAACATACAGACTCGGAACAACCATTTGTGGATCACACAATATTTTGTCCCATGTGGGGATCGAACCCACAACACTCAGTGTGACAGTGGCGAGCGCGACCACTTAAACCATTACCTATATCATCCGTGAAGTAATTTTTTCTATTCCTACAAATTTCTAAATACAGTTTATAATTTCTGTTTGCATATCGATATTAGTAACATAGGTACCATCTTAATTTATTTAACTCAGACATTACCGAAAGCTCAGTGATAGCTCAGTGGGGAGACCAACAGACTGCAATGCAGAGGAACTTTCGGAAGTTATATGACTTTTCGAAATTATGTGCGTATTGATTGACAATTATCAGTTGCGCGCATTAGCCAGTTGCACTCACTGATCGGTAAACAATTAGTGATGTTAAGCAACGTTGGGTGCGGTCAGTCTATAGATTGGTGACCGCTTAGTGGTATTTCATTTGAGTGTCTCTATGCTTCGGAGGGCACGTAAAAAGTCGGTCCTGGTTGTTGCCAAATTGACAGCAGTCGTTAAGCCATGTCAGAGGCCTACGGCTTGAACAACTCTTGACAACAGGTTGACCACTACACAAAGATATGCATATTTGTGTGTGTTTTCAAAGCAAGCGTCAGTGTGATATACATATGTAGGTACCTACCTATGTCGCATCCGCCCTATTGTTGTACGCGCGATAAATAACGATATAAGGCCTACGTGATAAAAAAAGTATGCAATCCAAAAATAGTGGTTCTCAAGAGTAAACCATCAAAACACACTTGTATAGTGCCTCGCGTCCCGCTTATAGTACATGGAATACTTTACCGACGCGCTGCTTCTGATATAGTCGAAACCAATAATAAAATGTTTGCAACTGACGTAGACTTCTGCCTACCCTCGACGCAAACCATCATCAGTTTACAGGTCCCGTCTGTTTTGTAATATAGGTGGATAAAATCGAATTATTCTGATGTTAAAACAAATCGAAATATTTAAAATGTTTGATAGAATTTTATGTTTATAATTTTTATGTTTTATGTTTTATGTTTTCCATGTTTATTTCTTTAATTAAGTTGTTAGTTTAGTTGTAATTATAATTTGCAAGCTGTGGTTTCCTATAATTGAGGGACTATACACGCTAAGAATTTAATTATTGCTTTATAATGTACTTGTATGTTATTGTATATTCCTTTGTTGGAAACCCTTAAATAAATAAATAATAATGCGAAACATCGTGTCTTGAACACAATCTATCGGTCGCATCTATTTCTGTTACAATGTTTTCGGATCCGAAGCGCAATCGTAGAAATAGGTCACAATTTCGAATTTGTTTTTTCGTAACTGTATCATATCGCTACTGCGTAGTCACTGGCACACTTCGATTCTTTACAGAGTGCCGATTCGCCCTGTATAATATTGTGGCCGAAATATTCTGGTTGAAGCATAAAATAGGCCTTCGTAACAAAGTCTGAGCGCTGGTCAAATAGTACCTACCTATGTTTTCAGGTGATAAAGAGCTTCTGCAACGAAAGCATAACGAGCCGCTACGGCGTCGGTCTCAGCGACAAATCGCTGAATGTGCTGTGGTCGTCTGTCGTGTCTATCTTCATCGTCGGAGGATGCTCAGGGTCTATCCTTGGGTCGGTGCTCGCCAACAGCTTGGGCAGGTTAGTGAAAGTACTTCGACTGCGTTAATGGTCTAGTGGCTATACGACTGGGAATGGCGAGGTCTTCAATTTTAAATCCTTATAAAAATACTTTTGATTTTCTTTTGAAGAGTTCTATATAGTATATCCTCCTGCCTCGGTACGCATATAGAGTGCTGCGCCTGATCTCCTATCGGGACCAATTGCCATCCCCTTGGACTGTCAAAAATCGAATAAGAAATATCGCGACCAGTAGCTACGCTAACTGATTCACCAACGAAACCTAAGTAATTGGTGTATTTGTTACAGGAAAATGGCGACAGTCGTGACAAACGTGCTGGCGATAGTAGGTGGCGTGCTATTCCTGTTCTGCGAGCAAGCTAACTCTGTCGAGATGCTCATTCTAGGAAGATTAATTGTGGGTTTGGCTGGAGGTAAGATTTATACAAGCGTGTTTGACCAGAACACCAATGATCATTAATTAACAATACGAGTGCGAAAACACCTTATTTCGAATAGATACATAAGCTATGACAAAAGTGAATACACACATTTGCGAAATAAAAAATATTATTACATTCACTTTTGACCAGCTTTGGTTTTAGGTCTCGTGTAAAAGGATCTGTTACCGTCTACACGGCACATTTCTGGACTCCATGCCATCCAGTGACGTAACGTCGGGCTGCAGAGGCGGCCCGCCCCGGGTGGCACTTTTAGGGGCGGTGAAATTTCATACATACATACATAGATTCACGCCTGTTTCCCAGAGGGGTAGGCAGAGACTACGGATTTCCATTTGCTACGATCCTGACACACTTCTCTGGCTTCATTCAGTTTCATCACATTCCTCATACACGCCCGTCGGTTCAAGGTGCTCTTAACCTGGCCTTTGTCCAGAACGCCACCGGCGAAATTTCACATTAAATAATAATAATATCTTGTAAATATTTGAACTGTACATTATATTTTTAGGAACCATAAGGGTTATAAATTTAAAAAAAAGAAGAATTACAACATACTGAAACTAATTCAAATCTTAACAATCATTCACTTAAATAAATACGAGTTCAATATCACAAACAACCGTTAATTTTCAAACACAGAATCACATAAGGCAAATAAAACAGTAAATAAAATAATAGAACGAACTTACAGTATCGATACCAACCACCTTTCTGACCGACGACTGAGCGGCGAATGAATCTGCGTGCGACTGAGCGCTTGCTTTTATAGGAAGTTGTGGGGATCGATACTACCCACAGTATATTTGGCTTATAATATAATATTGATGACTGGTCTTAACGAAAAATTCTTTAAAATTACGGATATTATAATCTTTTAAATTGAAATATCTGAATAAGAGGGTGGCATAAAAAATGCAGCTCCAGGTGGCTGACATCCACGCTACGCCACTGATGCTACCAGTACGAATTTTTTTACAGACCAACCCAATGAAATACTCTGCCTAGCCAAAGAATTGTATGCTCAGCAATTGCATTGCCACTCAAAGCAGCTAAAAGGTTTCTGCTAGGTATATCTTTAACCAAACTAGGCCATAATTCCGTTAATTTCTGTTTTCCAGGTCTAACCACCAGCATAGTCCCTATGTACTTGACTGAGCTGGCTCCGTCCATGTTGACTGGCCCGATGGGTGCCATTGTGCCCATGGGCGTCAACGTCGGCGTTTTGTGTGGACAAGTCATGGGATTAGAGTTTTTATTGGGTACGTATATCAAACGATACAGTTCATAAATCATACACAATAGCATATACGACATAATGAAAGATTAACATAAATTATATTAGGCATGAAATACATTCCAAACAGATGGCGATAGAAAAAATTACCAAGTTTTTAATAATAGGAACATTGGCTTGAGTTTACCTGTGTCTTATAGTGATAAAATAATGCCTTGAGTTTGCCTGTGTTTTACAATAATAACAATAATTGCCTTAGATTGTCTGTGTTTTATAATGATTGAAATAAATAACTTGAGTTTGTCTGTCTTTTATAATGATAACAATAAATGCCTTGAGTTTGCCTGTGTTTTACAATAATGGAAAATATCTTGTAGCTATAAATTCCTTGAGTTGCCTGATGTTACTGTTTTTTATAATGATAGGAGAATATTCCTCGAGCTTGCCTGTGTTTTATATTAATATAAAAGTTGCATTGAGTTTGCCTGAGTTTTATAACATTTTTCTCCCTTAGCCTTTATTATTCCCAAGTCACTTGGGGTCGGCTTTTCTAGTCTAACCGGATTTGACTGGATATCATTTTTTACACGGAGCGGCTGCCACCTGACCTCCACAACCAGCCTTTGGCTAACAATACCCTAAGGCTAGACCAGTGTCAGGATATTAGAGGGTACTGACTTTCCTAATAACGACTGCCATTGATGTTCATGGCAGCCGGGACCGACGGCTTAACGTGCTCTCCGAGGCACGGAGCAGGCGATAATTGTCAATCAATACGCACATAACTTCGAAAAGTCATATAACTTCCGAAAGTCAGAGGTGCGCGACGTGGGTTCGAACCGGAGACCCTCTGCATTGCAGTCTGTTGGTCTCCCCCACTGAGCTATCGCTGCTTATGAGTTTTATAACATAATATTATATTTTTATAAATTCTATTTGTTTTTTATCTTTTATATGGAAAATACTGCACTTTTAGCGCAAGGCACAACAAGTGTAATGTATTGTGTTATCGTTTGCAGGTCGTCCGGAACAATGGCCGTACCTCCTCTCCGCCTTCGCGTTGCTAGTCATTATTACCCTCCCAGTGCTGTTGATACTGCCTGAGAGCCCTAAGTATTTATTTGTAGTTAAGAGAGACGAGGAGAGAGCTTTAAAAGGTAAATATTATTTGTATTTTTATTTGATATACATAAAACAGGGTGCTTAGCCCTAGAAATGCTGCTGAGATCTAGAGCTTACTCAGCGAATGCTGTATTATTGTCATGTCATAATTCCAGAACTGAGTCGCCTCCGCGGCGTGGCCGCCAGCATCCTGACGGAGGACATGGAGCTGTTGCGCGAGGAGGTGCGCTGCAGCCAGGGCGCGGCGGCGCCGGGCGGCGGCGGCTGGACCATGCTGCGCGTGCTGCGGGACCCGCGCCTGCGCCTGCCGCTGCTGCTGGCCTGCAGCATGCAGGCGGGGCAGCAGACCAGCGGGATCAATGCCGTGAGTCGCGCGTTAACTACTTTGCCGCGGTAATCGAGAGGGCAGTAAGTCAAAAAAGGCAGATTTAGAAAACAGCGTGCAAAGATTACGTTACAATTTTAGCGTTTGTGATAAAACTATATACTCGATTTTTATGTTCTATATGTCAAAAGAAACGGGAAAAATATGTTGTTTATTACAGTAGAGAAGAATTCCATATTAGTAATTTAAAAAAATGGCCATCTTTGACTTACTTTCGGTCGATCTTGGAGCGTATCGCCCTTGTTCGGACGGTCTTCGTGCGGGTCGTGTCCGTTCGGACAGTCTTCATGCGAGTCGTCTTCGTTCAGACGTTCTTAGTTCGGACGGTCTTTGTTTGGACGTTCTTAATTCGGATGATCATTGTGAGGATCGACTTGGTCCAGACATTTTCTCTGAAGACGATCTACATCCGGACCATCTACAATCGGACGATTTTGGCGCGTACCATTTTCGTTCGAACGTTCTTTATTCAAACGATCTTTGTTCAGCCGTTCTCTATTAAGAATATCTTTGTCTGGACCGTCTTTGTTGAGCCGTTATTTAATTTTAATTTTTACTTACACAATTTTTTTAGTAATCAATCCTAATTTCCTTTCTAGGTGTTCTATTACTCTCAGACCATCTTTATCCAAGCTGGTTTGTCGGTGAAGAACGCTCAGTACGCGACGATAGGGTGCGGGTTCATCAACGTATGCACAGCAGTGCTGATGCTGAAGCTGTTGCCCAAGTTCGGCAGGCGACCCTTATTGCTCGGTTCCGTGGCGGCCGCTGTAATATTACTGGCTACGCTGGCTGTCTGTATGATATTCATAGTAAGTAGGATTATCATAACTATTGGTTGCTTAGGTACAGCTTCTGTTGAAGATAGGATTGCAACTGTGTTGCCTGCTTCACAGTTATTGGTTTTATTACCATAACATATTTAATTTAGCAAGACTGTAACATTTGGACGTGCGTGCACAATGGCGTCGGTTATTCTCGCCTGTCCGCCGCTCCCCAGCAGGCAGCGGCGCGTCACTCGCAGCAACTTTATATTGTGAACAGCTTCTACATGCAAGAAACAAGTCATTTACCTATGTATAATTACATTTTGACATTTGGCATGGAATATGTGTCAAAAATTAACTGTCCGTAGGTAGGTCCATGTCGTGAAAATCGTCCGTAGTTCATTAAATTTACTAAACTATTCAAAATATTTATTCTTCTGATTTATTTTATACCTTATCTTATCTTATCTTATGTGGGCGCCAGTCAGTGCAGACCGGCGACACTTCGACCTAGTGGGATCTTTTGTGTCGACACTCTCCCAATAACGACTGCCATAGACGTTCATGGCAGCCGGGACCGACGGCTTAACGTGCTCTCCGAGGCACGGAGCAGGCGATAATTGTCAATCAATACGCACATCATTTCGAAAAGTCATATAACTTCCGAAAGTCAGAGGTGCGCGACGTGGGTTCGAACCCGAGACCCTCTGCATTGCAGTCTGTTGGTCTCCCCACTGAGCTATCGCTGCTCTTAATATATTTTATCCCTTACTTATAATACTAATAAACTGATGAGATCTTTGTTTGTTTGAAGGTATTTAGCTCTGCAACTATCAGTCACATTTATAGCGATTGAGTAAATCTAAACAGCTACGACTGCTGCACTTGAGGACTTAGGATCGACTTCTGGGTCAGAAAAGTGTTACTGGCTTTTTATGTCACAAAATTCGTAGTAGCTGCTTGGAGTCTCTAATTATGCCTAATAGGTCGCCACCTATTACGCGACCTGGAAAAATTGCTGCAAAATTTTTGATGTTGTCCACTCACGCAATAGGTTTCGGAAAGCCTCGAAACTACAGTAAATATATAGAATATATGTAATGTGTCTGTGTCCGTGTGTTCCAGAACGCAGTGTCGTGGATGCCGTATGTGTGTATGATGGCGGTGTTGTCGTACGTTCTAGTCTACGGGTTCGGTCTCGGGCCGATACCTTACTTTATTGCGTCCGGTAAGCTCACCAATTTATGTAACTTTTATACCGGGATTAATATAGTTCATTTTAGCTGTCTAAAAAAATAATAATTAAGTGAACTACATTACATTGAGACGCATCGTTTTATTTAATATTTATTTTTATAAAATATGTCTCGAAGCAGGAATGGAATGATTTTATAAAGAGTTGATTGAGCCGTGCTGGACATAATTTGCTTTGTCATGTATACATGACTGTGGCGGTCAAAAGGTTAAGCAAGATTTCAAGTTTTAGATGGGATAGAACTGTGCCCTAGTCTCTCTAATTTCGTGTTTGTTGTTTTACAGAGCTGTTCGAGGTGGGCCCGCGGCCGGCTGGTATGGCGTGGGGATCCCTGGCCAACTGGAGCGGCAACTTTCTCGTAGGCATGTCGTTCCCCTCTATGAGGGCGGCGATAGGGCCCTACTCTTTCGTGGTGTTCTCCGGGGTGACTGCTGCATTATTCGTGCTGCAAAAGTGAGTATGACATTCTACACGTCAGCATTAACGTCTTGAGTTGTAGCGCCCGCCACAGTTCTTTTTTTAACATTGGTGAATGCTTTTACGCATACCTATCTGCGAGAAATCGGGGTTATGTCAGGTTCACTCGGGGAAAGATGGAATGTCTCGGGTACTATCGAATAAATCTACCACTGTGTGCTAACTCGCTGCCTTGAATGGTGGGTGCGTCGCTGGAACTGAAACTACATCAGCGACCCATCCAGCAATGTCCAACGCAGGCAAGAAATGACCGTCATCGTCCTTCCATAATGGTTTTCAATTATGTCTATTTCATGTCATGCTGGAATGACATATTGGCAGATTATTTGTATAAATATAAATAAGTGTGCTACTATAATAAGATATGTTGGCAATACTGAATGCAAAAAAGTTGTGGCCGAGCACTAAAACGGGATTGTCATACAATAAATTAAGACTGCGCCGAGCGTAAGACAGATAATGACAGAGCTCGTGCGGCGCATATTCAAATCGGCGCGCGGCCGCCATAGTCAAATTGTATGGAGGATTTGAAGTGCTTTTTTTGATAAATATGTATCTTTATTGTCAACCAATAACTTAAATATTTGATACGGACAAATTGTAATATAACTATTTATGTTTCGTTTAACCTGCAAAATAGGATAGATTTCTACTGTTATAATCTAAAAATCGCGTAACAGGAGCTTACGTTTTTGCGCTTTTCGTGCAAATTAACGTAATTTTGTAGGCGAAAATATTAATTATTATAAGTTCTTTACACGGTGTAATTGTAAACACATTCATTGTTATGGTAAATGTATATTTTATATTTGTATTAAATAAAAAGTGTTGAATTTATTCACTTAACTGTGACCGCCTGTTTTGGCACATTTCGCTCGGCGCGGTCTTAAGTGTAATTTGCAATAAAGTTTTTCAGGGTTTACGACAGTTTGCAGTGCTAATGCAGCTAGCTGCGTAGATAAACATAACATAATAATTTCTGTATTTCTTTTCTGTGAAAATAGACTTATAATGTAATTAAAGATTATTATGTTTAAAAAGATATTACTCGGTCACAGACTAAATCGAAGATAAAATTGCTTGGCATTCAACTACTCTCACCCACAGGCTTTCTAAACATATTATCTAATTGAATTATGTAATGATAATTAATTGACCATTGAAAATAGTGGCCATGAGTTTCTTGCCAGTTTATTCCTCAAACTGTCTTATTTTATTTTTATTTGCCTATTTATTTTCTACTTTTTCTTCTTTAAGTCTAAGTGACTTGTCGGTGTAGCTTGTCTCTCCATATCTGTCTGACTAGTGCCATTTCTTGCATTTCTCTGTACGACATGACACCTAACGTTTCCCTGATCTGACTAATGTAACTTATTCTTGGCCTTCCTCTTCCGCGCTTTCCTTTCTTTTAACTTAACTTTCCCTCAATGATGTTTTTAATAAAAGTGTCATGTCGTAAGAGATGGCCAACCATTTTATGTCTTCTAGCTGCAATAGAGTTAATTATATAGTTAATTAAATAGTCAATTTAAAATATTATTTATAATTTATTTTATTATAAATAATATTTTAAATTGACGTGTCCAAGAGATGTTAGATATTTATTTTATTTATTTATCTGCTTGTTTCCAGAATATACTTCCCGGAGACCCGCGGCAAGACTCCAGCGCAGGTGACTCAGCTCTGCAGTCATGGGTTCAAGTCCCGTCCACTGTCCACTCCCAACTTGACTGAATCTGTCTCCGTATGACGTCCTCCCAAGTGACTATGTGATGCATATCGTAACCCGCGCTCACACATGCCGGCTACATTACTAATAGTTTCACACTCGATACTTCAGATACAATTCGATAATTATTCGAATGTATTCGATTGTTTATCGAATGAATTCGATTATACATTGTTTTGGGTCCGAAAAATTCAAAATTTTATTGTAACGTAGTAAATTACAAGAAAAGTAATAACATTGTAGGTTCAGTCACCCTCAATAAGATATATACGGAACACAGTTCCATTAAAATGTCTATATCCAATTTGCCAAAATTTTTGTATACTATATATTGTGACAAAACATGATATTTACTGTAACTTTACAATTTTAAGTAAATATATAATAATATAATAATAATATTCTATCACATACACACAACACCACCTAGCCCAAACTAAGCAGAGCTTGTACTATGGGTACTAGACAATGGATAAACATACATATACACTTTTTTTTTGTAAATACATACTTTTTATACATAGAAACACCCAGACCAAGACAAACATCCATGTTCATGCACACAAATGTTTGACTTGAGCGGGAATCGAACCCGCGACCTCAGGCGTGGCAGTCGGTTACACTAACCACTACGCCATCGAGTCGTATAATATCTGTTCCATAACTTTATAAACGTGAATATTTCATAGGTCCTTTAATAATTCACAATATTGTATAGTAGACAACATTCAGATAGAACGTTGTTCTGTATATATCTTTTTGAAAGTGCCTGTACAATAAGCTATAAAAACCAATTAATTTACCATACAAATGAACTCATCAATTTTGTATGAAATGACTCTTTTTTTTTGGTTTTTAAATGTTTTAAAACCTACGTTATTACTTATCGGCGGTACTTTTAACTACCTTTCGGCTTAATACCCTATTTTTTCTTTGCATAGTATTTGAGTATTATTTTGAATGAGCTCGGTGCGTGTATGCGCGGTTTTAGTGTTAATATAGTTATTGTAGAAATGAGAATATGTTAAGAGTTTTTATTCTAGAACAATTATGCAAGGAATCATTCTTATAATTGATGAAAGCACGCTGAGCTTGTGTGATATCTGAAAATAAAGAAATTAGGTACTCGTGTTTAGATAAATCCTTTAAGAGCCGGAATACAGACACAATGGAGAAGTATTGGCAAAGTGATAAGGATACTTTAATCCAGGATTTCGCTCAGATTGGGTCACGAATAGCGGAGTGCCTTCGCTCTAACCGCTTACCTTTATGCGGATTGTTTGCTTGTAATCCACATTGGTATTGAAATTAAACTAATTTATACGGATTCTCAGCAGCTATGGTCATATAGACCTCTCCTTCACCATGGTCGCTGAAAAGCGGCTGAAATTTCTGTAAAATTTGTAAATTGAAATATTTTTATAATTCGAATAGTAATGTTGCGTTTTTAAACCCGTATAAAGTAGTTTAATATCAATATGTAACATTCACAAAATATCATTAACTGATTAAAATAATAACATTAACTGTCTCCGTGGCGCAGCGGTAGTGAATGCGACTGCTGTGCTCGAGGTGGCGGGTTCGAATCCCGGGTCGGGCCAACAAAAAGTTATTGGGTTTTTCTGTTAAGAAATCTCAATACGAGCCCGGGGTTAGGAAGTTGGCGGTGTTAGACAAGCAGACAGAATACAGCCTCGGAAAGCACGTAAAGCCGTTGGTTCTGCGCCTGATCTCTCTCCGGTCGTGTCGGATTATCTGTCCCACCGGATCATGAGAGGGAACAAAGAATGCACTTGTGTTTGCGCAGATACTTGTGCACTATAACATCTCCTGCGCAGATGGCCAATCTCCGCTAAGATTGGCCGCCATGACCGAAATTCGGTCTGGGGTACATTATATTTTTATAACATTTACGTAAACGTAACACAATATTTGCTACATTGATAGACTATAACAGAATAAATATGCTATTGTTTAGACATAGATTAGACACGCGGCTTTGTCGAACTTTCCTTCTGATTATAAAGCTGCTAGATTTTGGTCATACTATATGCTGTATTTATTACTTGTTAATATTTAAGATAGGTAGAGCAGCGATAGCTCAGTGGGCAGACCAACAGGCTGCAATGCAGAGGGTCTCGGGTTCGAACCCACGTCGCGCACCTCAGCCTTTCGGAAGTTATATGACTTTTCGAAATTATGTGCGTATTGATTGACAATTATCGCCTGCTCCGTGCCTCGGAGAGCACGTTAAGCCGTCGGTCCCGGCTGCCATGAACATCTATGGCAGTCGTTATTGGGAGAGTGTCGACACAAAAGATCCCACTGGGTCGAAGTGTCGCCGGTCTGCACTGACTGGCCCCCACATAAGATACAAGATAACATAGGTGTGCCAATAATAATTAAACACTGCCTTACACAGAACAAGTACTGGTATAATATAATAATAGATTAGTATAGAATTTATAAACGTAAATATATATTGTATATATTGATCATTCAGTGGAAGACCGTTTCACTGCCATGCAGAGTTCGCTAGTTCGATCTAAAGGCACGCATCTCTAACTTTCCGAAGCTTTATGCTTATTAAACAGTTAATAATCGTCCGCTTTGATGGCGAAGGAAAATATTGTGAGGAATCCTGCAGGTCTGAGATTTCTCCTTAACCTCTCAACCAATCCAATTATCAAAGATGAGAAAATACAAAAAGCGTAGGACGCATTGTAAAATTGGGCTCGATAGACGTTATGAGGCATCGCCTATTGTGGTTTTTATTCCTAAAACCGTAAATGGCGAAATGTTGACGTAATATGCTGCCTTTATAAAAAAAAAAGACGTATCTTCCTGTATTTTTATATCTATACTAATATCATAAACAGGAAAGATTTGATCTTTTGTTTGTAAGGATTAAACTCAAAAACGAATAAATCGATTTTAAATATTCTTTCGCCATTATAAAGCTTTATTATCACCGAGTAACATAGGCTATATTTTATTATAGAAAAAGTACTGATACTAACATAACCTAACCTACTTTTACGCGAGCAAAGTCGCGGGAGAAAGCTAGTTCAGCTAATATAAATATATCGGCAGATACGTCTTTGTTTCATGATTCTAAATACGTAAAAACTCAATTCTGAAAATAATGTTAGGTAAGTGCCCATTTTTCTTTATGACGGCAGTATACAGTGTGACTGGTTAAATATTGTATATATACATATATATGTATTCATACTTAAGGACATGATAATTTATGGTCAGACGAAACATATAAATAAAAAACTGTAACTGGCAAAGAAAACCTTGATGAACATTTGTATGAAATATCCATAAAATGTGGACACTGCGCGCGTCGCACACAGCTGCTACCGAGGCTAATGACCTTTGATAAGAATTGGACGGGTGGGGGTGCAAATTCGGGAGAGTACGGGGTGCGGGGGCGGAGGTTTCGTTTAGCTTAGGTATATGCACAAGAGTGTCCACACATTAAGTTTTTATTAGATAACTAGGTCAAATTTTAAGTACCAATTTTTTTAGATATTCGGGTCCAGAATCCAGTACTGAATACCCTCCTTCAATATGTCCAGGCTTTTACCAATCAGCCTGTAGGTATAAGTGTGAGACTATTATATGTATGTTAAATAAATTATTATGATTATTTGTGTATGAGATGTGTGTGTATGATAGAAGTTTTAAATTTGGTCATTGTCTTCTTGAGTGCATTGAGATCTAACAAAGCTAGATTGTCAAGTTTGATATTGTAATAAAATTTGTGCTCGGAACAAATTAGTTTTAATACATAAAAGACAATATTAACTAATATTGTGGTAATCTCGGAATAGTTCAGTGAGCTATGCGACAATGTTTTAAAAAGAAAATCGTGCTTATTAGGTGACATGACAAAAAGTTATCCGTAACATGGCGATGACATAATTGGGTGTCACTTTTTATTGTATTGCGCATACGGCGCAGCAAAGTGACATTCCAAAGTCTGATTTGCACTCAGCTTTAGTATTCAAAAAGCGTTTTTGATATATTGACTAACATTATTGTCTATGCCGTGCTATTCCGCTAAAATCTCATCTCGAATTGATTGTCGAATCACCAGTAACTGTGACTCGGATGTGAGTTTGGTAGTGAAATTTAACGGAATTGCATAGCAGGTTCTTGTTTATAGACGATATATATGTTTTTAATTCCATTTCATATTAAAATATTTTCTTACCTTTATGACCATCACAGTACACGAGAAGAATCCATCACAAGGCAAAATAGTCTTCAATTATAGTATAAAATATTTGTTGTTCGAGTGTTCGATCGATCGAGTTTACGTATCAAATACTTTTGATACATGCCTGCTGCCTCGAACGGTATTCACGTTGCCTAAGTTTGAATTTACATTTACGGCCCATCTCAGGGTAGATTAGGGACCTGGAAATGTGATCAGTAGAAGGCAAAAGACTCGCTGCGTAATAAGTCACCTAAAAATATGTGATACATCTGCTTTATATCTTCTATCTCATCTCCGTCTATCTCTTTGGATATATACATATGTATAAGCCAATAGCCATAAATTTCACATTTGACGCGCTAATCAAAAAACTATTTCCCTTGTATGTGTGTGGTGCCATCACTTTGACGGGGTTCTTATACTTATATTTTATTTAAGAAAAAATATGTTGTCATGTTTCATTGCGGCAATAAAGAATGATTTCTTTCTTTCTTTCTTATCTATACGATTAAAGTACAAAATGTATTTATGACTGTAATCTGCTAATGAAGGTACCGTACCACAAGTGAAGTGACTGTCCGTCATATCTTTAATTACGCTTTTTATTAAATGAAGGTTGAGAACCGTTTGTATACTGCAAGTTACCCAAAATATGCTACAAAAATATTTTCTTGAAGTTTCTTGGAGAAAGATATTAGGTTATATTTTAAGAATGTTTTGGTGCTTACAATTCGCAGTCTTAATCTTTCTCCAAGATAATGAATGAAAGCTTTTTATAGTATTGGGAATCTTCATTTAGTAACAATTTGTTTATGTCAGGATAATGTCGTGTTTAGATTTCGAGTCTTATTCATGGACATTGTAACGCAAGATATAGTATAGGACATGTTTTTAAATCACGAGACAGGAGCCGTGGGCAACAGCTAGTCTGATACAAGCCCGTGTTACCTACGTCTTGTAGAAGAACCAAACTATTGTGACAATGTGATAACTTATAGGATATGTCTTCCGTTGTTACGGTACCTTAATTTGCAAAATATTGTTTGAATTTTATGTCGCATCCATTTATGTAATAGTATGTAGGTTTGTTTATAAAAATATGCGCTCGAAATATGTCCAAGGTACTTAATGAAATAGTTGTAAATAAGTATAAATACTTATAGGACAAAAGTGGAATAGTCGGTGACTACGTTCGTGGCGGTCGAAACGAATGGTGGATAGGTCTGTTGATAAAATAGTTATGTCAAGGTTTACATATAGATTTAATATAATACAAATACATAATATATTTCTGTTTTTATCTTATCTTAGCTCATTGACTAACTGATTTAACAACAGCCAAACAAACCACTTTAAATACGATCGACTTTAACAGTTCGTTTATAGCTTCTCAAACATCGGGTGTTAATCTGTTAAAAATTTATTTGTACATAATCTTCTACGCATGTTACAAGAGGAGGGGTGTCATAAGAGGAGAGGCAGTGAGTGCGGGGGTATTATGTCAAAATTTGATGTAAGACTTTAAATGAAGTGGAGGGTTGATAACCTGATATACCGGAACCATCCTAGTACAGGTATCAACACCCCATAGTTTTTTTTAACGAGTAGGTAGCAGTTGCATATTGTTTATCAATTAACATAATTATGTACTTCATTCTGTTATTATGGCGAGAAAATAAACGTTATTATTATGTATCTCTTGTCACAGATGTTTTTCTATCATATTAGAAAAGTATCTGGCCCTTTGAGTGGCTTACACGGAGACATGGGTTCAACGTGAAGAGGCCCTTCGAGAGTTTTAATTTAAAGTGGCATCGAACACCTACGGTGGCATTAGCCGAAGCAGGCGTAGGATTATTGTTACATATTATGTACTCTAATACGTCTTGGCTATGGAGATTACTCCGACCGCCACGAGCGTATCTCACGTTATCATACTTTGTAGTCGAAAGTATAGATTTTTATCAATTGGGGTATATTTTTTTATATGTCAATATTGTAGGTATAAGTCGCACAAATAGGTAGGTATTTAATTTTAGGTTCAAATTTATTTTATTAATTATAATTAATTATAGTTTTTGTAAACATCACTTGTAGCGCATAATTTATGTTTAATTAACTATTTAAGTTGTTGTTAGATTATTATTTGGTATGTCTAAGTTATTTGAATGAAGTGTAGACACCAATTGTGCGCAGCGCATGTTTTTAATTGCGTTGCTTATTTTAATAAATATTGAAGATCTATTCTGTTGTTTTTATTTATTCCCAGCTAAGTCAGTGCCAACTCGGTTGCGCAGTGGTAGGTAGGGTATATGACTGCTGTGGTAGGAATAACAAATAGTTTGTTTTCTCTGAAATTAAATTCTAAATGGCAGCCCGGAGTAAGGAAGCTTTGTATGATCCCCGAAAGCACGTAAAGCCTTTGGTCCTGCACCTGGTCTCTCTCTGGTTGTGTCGGTCGACGATCGAATCGATCCCTACAAGACAGATGTTTTCCACAAATAGTTGTCAGTGCTTGGGGTTCTTTGTGTCTATTTACATGTTTGTAAAGAGCCCATTATAATTATTCTTAGTCAGAGTTATCTAATTATAATATACTAGTAGTTTTCCCGCGGTTTCACCCGTGTAAGTCCCGTTCCCGTGTGATTATCGGGTTTCACCCCTTTCACCCCCTTCAGGGTGGCATTTGCAAAAATCCTCTCTAAGTGCTCCCCTACACTCTCCAAGGAACATACATGGCAAATTTCAGCTTCTTGCGTTCAGTAGTTTCGGCTGTGCGTTGTCTCTCGGTCACTCAGTAACGGAAGAGTTTTATATATATAGATTAAAATATACTTACCTATAACATTAAGGACAATAATTTGCTATCGTTGTTAGAAACCAAGTTCTTTGAACGCCATCTAAGACATTCAATTTGAGAAAATGTTGAGTTTCAAAATAGATTGAACTCCAGCTGTAGTGTTCTTGTCATGTAGTGTAAAACGTAGATTGCCAAAACATTAATAATTGTCTAACAAAAATTACTATAATACTGCCCTATCTGGGGATCGGACCCCTTGTGATCGGCTGATAGCGTAAGCGCAAAATTAAGTATGTCACAGAATTAACAAGGTAGTATCCATTTATGTGAGTAGTTAGCAATGTTCTAAATAAATAAACTAATCAATTTAAAATATATTTTATTACGATCACTCACTTACTTAACATGACATAAATAGTTAACAAAGAACATAGGTATATACCTAAATAGTTCAAAAAATAAAATATTATAGCTGACACAATAATAATTTCCTAACATCTGTTTAGTAATAATAAATAATTTTAACATAAGCTATTTTTATTAATTATATCTATTATCAATAATCGATTCTAAACGTGAGTACGTGGCTTCAGCATTTCACAGAATATCGCAGTAGCAGAATACGTATTGTAGAGTTATGTCATGAGTAAGAGCGCCGATAGTCAAATCATCCCTTTTTTCTCTCCTTGCCCTCGTAGAAGCTCGTCAGAACGCTCGTCTGCCACTAACAGCTATTACATAGCAAAAGTAGATAGTCTCCCAAATTGATGATTAAATGAAACGTACATTTGGTTAATCCTGGTAACCCTGATCTGCTAAATACATAGATTCACACAGATTCACGCCTGTTTCCCATAGGGGTAGGCAGAGACTACGGATTTAAATTTGCTACGATCCTCACACACTTCTCTGGCTTCATTCACTTTCATCACATTCCTCATACACGCCCGTCGGTTAAAGGTGCTCTTAACCTGGCCTTTGTCCAGAACGCCTCCGATCTGATCGAGAAACCTTCGGCCTAGGTCTTCCTCTTGCGACCTCTCGCTGCCGGCCGTGATCAAAGCCATGGTCGACAGCGAGAGGAAGTGGGTAGCGGTCGCATGGCGAGGTGGTCGAGGCGGCGGAGCGGATCCGCGAGGAAAGTATCCTGGTAGATTCGTGCCGCCGCCGGCGAACCGAGCGGCGCAGGCGCGCTTATGCTCGCCTTATGCCGCCGTAGCGAAGACCGCGGGTGGGAGAACGGGGATCTCCCGCCCGTCAGACATTGAGTTGGAGCGACGCCCTTAGTCGTGTCGGGGCGTCGCCCAGAAGTCGTCGCCCGCAGACCTTCCTGTCTGTATTGGGCACTGCTGGGTGAGTAGCTGATGCAAGTTTAAGTTCCAGCGACCCACCCATGATACAAAGCGGCACGTTGGCAGACCGTGGGGTTTTAGTCGGTAGGCCCGAAGTTTCGAGAGAGCCCAACATAACCCTCTCGCTTCCCCTTGTGGCGAGAGGGTATGCATAAGGAGCATTTCCAGACGATAAAAAAAAGGTCTTCCTCTTGCGACTGTTCCATTCATACTAGCCTTACAAACTTTCTTAGTCAGTCTTTCCTCGTCCATTCTTGCTACATGCCCAAACCAGCTTTACATATCCTTTACTATTCTTGTCACTATATCCACTTTCATGCCGCATCTCTCTTTAATCACACTATTCCTTGTTCTATCTTTCAGAGTCACACCACATATGCTTCTCAGCGCTCTCATTTCTACAGCATTTATTCTGCTCTCATGCTTCTTTTGCCATACCCAACTTTCACTTCCATACATAAGTGTGGGCACTAATAGTCCTCTATGAACAGCCAAACGTGCCTTTTCGGAAACATTTCGACTGTTCATAAAAGCGCGTAGAGCTTCATTCACTTTGTTGCCAGCAATCGTTCTCCTTTCAATATTCAATCTGCGAAATAAGTTATTTAAAAATGCTAACGCCCCGTTATAACAAATAATCTATAAATTAATATAAAAATAGAATGTATACCAACAGCCCTAATAAAGAGGTAATGTTTTCTCTTTTTATCACAAATCTTAAACTAAATTTAAATTGAGTTACAATATTTACACAATCCTGTACTATAGGTAACATTAATTTAATATAAAATGCTATTTTAAATTTCCTACTAATCACATTGTTAGATTTAATTCTGGCCAACGCTCTTATCCAATGGGATAAGAGCGACGTGTATGTACACTGGTACAGACACGTCGAAATAACAAAATTAATGGATAAATAATTGTTTATACAGATACTTGGCTCATGCGAGTACCCAAATGAGCTATAAATAACATACTACTCGTACTAGCAACTAAACGCTGACATATTGATGAAATCTATTTAAAACTACCCTCTATTTTTTTTGTTCTTGGTGGTTTCTACGCTCTTGCATTGCTGAACATGGCAACACGTAAATGTAAATTAACGTTAATAAGTGTAACTTTGACGTTCATAAGTGTTACTTTGTGAGCTATGTTAAAAAAGTATTATTATTTTATTTTATTTATATATAATACTATTTCCTAAGGTATTCGTCTAAGATCTTGAGTTGGTCCCAGCAGACGAGCAACAGTACGGTGTGGGGTCCGAGGCGCAGATAGTTGGCAGTGATGCCCTTGTATAGGGACAGCGCTCCTTCGTGCCGAACCATCTTGATGAAACAATCTATCATACCACTGTATAGCTTGCCTCGATTTTGCGCGTCAACAGCTAGGGAAATATACAAAACGATTATTAATATTATTACTAGATGACCCAGTAAATATAGTACCATGTAAAACTGGTAATCCGAAGAGGAAATTCTCATTTCTTTTTCTACAGCTAAGTTGGCAAACAAGCATACGGCCCACTTGATGGTAAGTGGTCACCGTAGCCTATAGACGCCTGCAACACCAGAGGCATCACTTGCGCGTTGTTAACCCTTTAGGAAAGGAAGTGGGAAGGAGAAGGAGCGGGAAGGAGGAAAGAGGGTGATTGGGCCTCCGGCACTGTCACTCACCGAACGTAACACAACAGTAGGAATACTGGTATTTCACGTCGATATTTTGTGAAAGGGTAGTCCTTCCCCGGTTGAGCCGGCCCAAAACAGCGAGGCTCTACTACCTACTAAAGTCTCTCAATCTCATGCCAAATTACTTAAATTTTTGTACCGTGTGGGGATGGAACCAGCATTACTGCGCGCAGTGGTACTGATGAGGCTACCACCTGAACCAGTACGTCATTTGTGCAGTCAAACAAAGCAAAACGTAAGTTTGACCCCACAATCTTTCAGCTTGTAATAAATTGATAACGAGTACGATATCGGACGAACAGAAAATAAGTAAACTTTAACTATACTATGACAAACTTATGAAATTATTGTATTGTCTTCGGTCTTTGATAAGTTTACTAAGATTCAAGTTAATCCGATGTTTTAGTTGAAAATCGTTTTCACAGATTTCGTTACATACATACAGGACAAACGCCGCAAAAATCTTACCAAACGTTGGGTATAAGAATAATTAAAAATACTTACGTTGATTACACAGCCTAGTTGCAACAACATCGAATGGATTCAAACACACGGTCATGATGAGACCTCCCAGTTTGGCGCCGATGAAAGACAGCATCAGCGGACTGTGGACGAACCAGCCACGCTCCACCAGCCAGGTCTTTGCATAGGTAAAGCTCAGGATCTGAGACGCTGAGCCCGCCATGCCGCGAGGGATTTGTGGGTATACTCCACGAAATAGACCTGGAATATATATTTATTAGATAATTACATTTTTGAAAAGCCGAGGCCCGCCGGCTTTAGTTTTCAATTAAATCTGGTATTCCATAAACAAAAATAATCATTTTTTAATTCCTGTATTTTTTGAGGCGCTCATAGCTAGTTGCACTCACTGATCGGTAAACGATTAGCGAGGTTAAGCAACGTTGGGTACGGTCAGTCTATAGATGGGTGACCGCCTAGTGGTATTTCATTTGAGCGTCTCCGTGCTTCGGAGGGCACGTAAAACGTCGGTTGTTGTCAAATTGACAGCAGTCGTTAAGCCATGTCAGTGGCCTACGGGCGGCTTGATCAACTCTTGACAACAGGTTGGCCACTAACCACACGAAAAGAAGATTCCTGTATTAAAACGCCCACACTTGGTTCAACAACTGTGTCGCGGTATACCTTACCAACATTAAAAAAACAGACGGTACAATTACTTGTGGATAACACCAAACGAAACTAATATCAAACACACGGGGCGTGGCAAGTAGCGACGTGCCCACTTAAACATCTCCGTCATCTGAGCAGTCAGTATAACCTTTTGACAGCCACAATCATGTATACATGACAAAGCAAAATGTGTCCAGCAAGCCACGGTCACGACTACATGACAGACTTTTAAAAGCTAAATCTTATAAAAAAGTATTGTTTTACAATTTATATTATGTGAACTGCTTACTATTTATTTTATCCATATTAGCATAAGATTATTAAAACGATGTACCTACGTATTAAAGGATGAAATCGTAGCTTGGTTCCGAGATTGCTTTTTGACGTGACGGTCAAATGGTTAAACAGTTCTGTGGCGAGGTTATATTTTTCGATACGAGCGACAATATTTTTTTTTTCCGGAAGTTCTAATCTGTTTCCGTCATTTCAACCACAAATACTTACCTTTTACTCCTTCCTTTGAATAAATCTCCATCAGTGCGCTCAAGGTGCCTATATGCTTATGCTGATGTCCCACTGCGATTTCTCTGGCTGCCTGCGATTGCAGTCTGGTCTTTACCAAGTAGAAAGGTGTTCCGGCTATAGAGCCTAGGGCTCCACCTACGCCGGCCACTGCAGCACCCTTCAAAAGGGAATTACGGCCATTACTGTCTAGAAGAAACCCTCGACGTTCGGCAATTCTGAAGGATCCTAACCTAAAATAATAAATAAAATAATGAGGCGGTTATTGGTTTTTGAACGTCCTTGTAAAAGTGCTTCTACTCAAGATTTGTCTCACTGTTTTTAATCGTACTATTTTATCTCCAAAATTCCAGTCTGCCCTATTTATTTTAGGAGGTATACTGAGCTAATAATTCTTGTAAGCTGATGAGTTATCTAGTAAAATATAATACTTGAATAGAGTCAGGAGTCGGGCTTCGATCACGCGATGGTTTCAGGTAATTTTGCCTTCGTTGATAGGATCGAATGAGTTGAAAAGCCTCTCAGTGTCCTGCGCTAAAGCCAGCCTTAGACTGACCAACCCAGTAGTATAAAACTGGTCATAAATAATCAGATTAATTAATCATTGCCAATTAAGAAAACTTACCTAAAAACATTTAAAAAGAACTGAAACCCGAGCATAGCGGGGAGTCCATTCTGCAGCGCCACGAGACCTTCGTTCTTCGCCACCACGAACATACCATGAGATACACTTCTATAATACACCACGTGCTTTCCTCTCTCCTTTAGTTCTCCCTGTAACTGCAGCCTCACTTTGACTACCTCTATAGGGTTGGTGAAGAGGGACGCGAACATGGCTGATACTCCACCCATCCACAAATCTGTGCAGTCGCGGCCTACACCGTGAGGACATATTTCTGGCTTGCTAGGTGCCATGGTTGTGGCCTGTAAAAATAAATATGATAATAATATCAGCCCTGTAATTATTGTAATAATAATAACTGGCCCACTGCTGGGCTCAAGCCTCTTCTCGGAGTGAAAATAAATATATAATACCTAAATAAATAGCAGATTTTTCTATCTCGAGTATTATAAATAAGTTTGCAAGTTATGTATGTATCCAACAGGAACGGAATTAAATGACATTCCATGTCTATCTGTGCGCCAAATTATCCAAATCCGTTCAACGGTTTACTCGTTTAGGTAATGAACATCTAAACTTCGTAACTTAAATTATAAATGATTACAATTAACTACCCGACCGAACATCATGAAATTACTCTCACAGCGTCGAGGGTACAGAAAAGGAGATATCAGGAAGGAGACATCATCAGAACAAGCGAAGCCGAAAGCAAAAGCTAGTCTTTCATATTTATAACTTAAGTAGGTGCAATATACCAGAAACAATTTTAGGGATCTGTCAAACATTGACAGTCTATTTGGGCTGGAGCAATAGAGTTTAACAATCTAAGTATCTTTACCGGGTTAGCGATAAAAACATTGCCGCGCAACCAACGATGTCTTTTTGCAGGACTATCACAATTTTTTTGATGTTTTCAAGACCCAGATATTGTATAGGAACTCTCGAAACGTTTCCAGTGCAGCTATACAAGACTAGTTTAGTTTTAGTTTATAGGGACCCCAGAATAGAGAGATTGTACATTTATTGCCAGTTTATATAGTCATATACATAAGTAGCTGAACACAGAACAAGTTAAATTTTATTTTTATAATAAATTATCTTATGTTTTTTGTACACACAGCGACGTATCAACCTAGACTGTTTGGACTTTGAACTATTAGACGTTAAACGCTGCAAATCGTGCGAGAGAGTGCGTTATATTTTTGTTACGCTTTATCCTTACCATTACATCGACACCACTATGCACTGTCCCTTTCCAACAATTCTCTATTTTGTATGTAGCGTAGTTATGCGCATATAGGGTGTCTAGCTTTATGTGTAGCCGTGTACTATGATTGATTATATCAAATACCATTTCAAATTCAATTCTATAAATAAAACAATAGCTTCATCTAAAACAGATTTAATCAGATAACATAATATTATTTAGGTGTTATATAATATATTATTACTACAATAAATATCTTAAAAGGCACTGATATTTCCATTTAAGGTTTCTGCGCATTATACCGTATCATGCTGTCACCGTACTATAAACGTACCAGCCATCTACAAAACATCTAAGACGCGCTAGAATAAAATATCGAATATTGTATTGAGTGAACTAGTTGCCAGTCCAGTTATACCGGTCGGCGACGGTAATAGAAAAGATACGATTTAGTGAGCAAACACCTTTAGTTTAAAACACGGCAAATAATTTACAACTATTTATTAAAAACGTTATAAAATATCTTTGGTTACTACAAGTTCTTCTATACAACAAAGTAGGTACTAATTGTACCCACTTTTTTATTACCTAATATTTTGCCTAATAATAACATTTTCATCTGGTTCAGGACTCCACAGGATCCAGTGTCTAATTGCTAATATTCACATTTCTACCATATGTAACAGACTAGTGTGGCCATAATCAAGAGTTGTGTATCATATGAATAACTCAGCAACCATTTAAATCATAAATGTACCCTCACCGCACATACATCTAAAAAAAAAGTGTCCATTCCAAGAGTGTGCTTACACATTATATACAGAACGGTAGTGTACAATTTTAAATATGAGTTAGCGTGATAATATTATATTTATAATTCATATTATGTCATATTAGCCTCGTGTCAGATGACAACGTCCAGAAATATGACCATATTTAAACGGATAAGCGCGCCTCTATGATTTAAATTTTTGCAATTAAGCACAATAATCCTTAACAATAAATTCAAAGCGGTTTAAACAAGTGTTCAGAAAGTAAAAAATATTTAATGTAAGGTACATTCTTTTAAGCAAATAGGAAGTTCGATTAGTTCGTTCGGGAAGACCACGGTTATGAGAACCTTAAGCATGAATGTTCAATGTTAGTGACATTTCGTGATATCTGTTTAAGCTCCTGACAAACAGGCCAATATAATAAGGGTACAATTCCTTAGGAACAAAATAAACCAACGTCAGTTTCTTTCTTCGTAATTATTTTATTATAATATAACGATAACGGAAGTCTGCCAAGCAGCACCTAATTCCATTCAATTATAAGTATAAAATTGCCTGCCTTGATTTTATCTCTAGTTCTCTACTATTTTAAAATTTATTAACTCCTTCATTCTAACGAGATTCGATTGAATATGATTATGTGAGTGTTTAGCCTCCGAATCCAAAAGGACATTTATAGCTTATTATTGGGAAAGATGTAAGAATGTTTACGGGATTGATTCTCCATATCGGCACGTTCCTCTCGCTTTTAACATTTGTTATAAAAAACAAACAGACGTTGAGAAAATATTTATATAAAAAAGAATTAATTAATAACAATAATAACATATTTTCAAACAGGTAACACTTATACCTAGGGTTGCCATATAAAACTAATTACAATACAGTAATGCAGGATGGGATGACGATCTGCGAAAGACTGCAGGCAGATGCTGGATGCGGCAAGCCGAAGACAGGGCGCTATGGCGCTCATTAGGGGAGGGCTATGTCCAGCAGTGGACTATTATAGCCCGATGATGATGATGATGATGATGAATGGAGGATTTCGTGACTAAAATTGCTCTTTTATCCTATTTTATTTAAATGCTATGGAAAACAAATACTATAGTAACTGAAATGCTTAACATAAGGTAATTATTTGCGATAATACTGAATTATAAATTGGGATGGGGTTATGGACCATGATCAGGAACTATAGCGATATAAGATAAAATATTAAAAGCCTTTTAGACTTTACTTTATACCATAGAAATAATGTCGCATTTTCTTTTTTGCAACATTTCACTTGGTTAGTTTGTTAATTAGGTACACTGGTGATTCAAATCAAGAGACGGGTGTATTTGCATATGTTCTTTATATATCTTTATATATTATATAAGAAATAATAAGAGAACGTAAATAGTCTTATGTTATAAATAAATTATCTTTGCATCACATCATATAAATAATATAGCATTTTATTTTTTGCACCGTTTCACTAGGTTATTTGGTTAGTTAGTTTTACTGGTGATTCAAATAAATATACATGCTAGTGTTCTTGATTGCGTGCTTTATATAATATAGGTCTGGCAAATAACATCGCAAGTCCTTGATATGATTGAATTATGCTGTCTAATCTAAAGAAAAATCACGAATACATAAAATGCGATGTGATACATATGCGCAAATTTTATATACTCTTTTAAATGGATATTGCATTGTCTATACTCTTTTAAATGGACATTGCATTGTCTATACTCTTTTAAATGGAAACAACACTTAAAACTATACTATACAAAATTAATTTTATATTAAATCGTGTATCAAATATTTCATTGCAATCTAATACATGTAAATTTGCTGACAGTTATTATATTTTTATATGATAGCATTAATTCTCTGTAAGTAGTTTTAATAATGTTTATTATAAATAATAAAACATCCATCTCGAGTTGTATAGGAGGCTGGCATATATATGAAATATAATGGAACAAGGCATATGCGTCTAAATAATAAAACATATTACAAATCAACAACTTTTAAAAATTTTTTTTCTTTTAAAACTAGTATAAATAAATTACCAACGTATATTTGGTATAATTACAGATTAAGTAATAAAAATAATCTTCTTCTTCTATATATATAAAAATCAATTGCTGTTCGTTTGTCTAACTAAATTAAGTGTTTGTCGTAGTCCAGGGCAGGTTTAAAGTGTAAGAAAATATAGAAAATTCGTTAGGATAGGTAATACGAAGTACACCGGGTCATCTAGTATTTTATATAAATAAACATACCTATTTTTATGAATAAAACACTATTGTGGTAAGGACATGACACAACTAAGATATTAGGAACGGAATTATTTATCGCATTATCAATATTATCAAACAACCGTAACACAATGTAACCGACTGCCACGCCTGAGGTCGCGGGTTCGATTCCCGCACAAGTCAAACATTTGTGTGCATGAACATGGATGTTTGTCTTGGTCTGGGTGTTTCTATGTATAATAAGTATGTATTTACAAAAAAAAAAAAAAGTATATATGTATGTTTAACCATTGTCTAGTACCCATAGTACAAGCTCTGCTTAGTTTGGGCTAGATGGTGTTGTGTGTATGTGGTAGAATAGAATATTATATAAATAAATTATGAGCATCAATTATGACAGTATGACGAGCACATCAACATTTAACTTATTTATTGTACTGAGTCAATTAACCGGTCGTATTCCGCCGGCTCGCATACCAGCCGGCAGATTTGTACCCGTCGTAGGCCGGTGGCTCGCGTGCGAGCCACCAAATTGGCGCCAAAACGCCGCGCGCCGCCTTCGCTTAAAACCGTATATTACCAACCTTACCGATCAAAACTGATTGCCTATTGGCTACGAATAGCCGTACAAATCTGCCGGCTGGTATGCGAGCCGGCGGAATACGACCGGTTAATTATTTTAATATATAATATAATAAACATTTAAAAAAAACATTTAATACTAACAACATTAACTACTTATATCTTAAAATAAATAAAAAGCCTTACCTAAGCTTTAAATGCCTCGAGGCAAGAGATTTTTCTCGTGCGAGGCATAACTTTCACTTGATATATTTAATAAAATGAAGCTAACTTATCAAAGTCTAGCATAAGTACACACAGCGACCCACCAACCTAGACTGTTTGGACTTTGAACTATTAGAAGTTGAACGCTGCGAATCGTGCGAGAGAGTGCGTTATATTTTTGTTATTTTGTCTCATTCACGCTGAACGGGATGCGACGCTCTATCCTTACCATTACATCGACACCATTATGCACTGTCCCTTTCCGACAATTCTCTATTTTGTATGTAGCGTAGTTATGCGTAAATAGGGTGTCTAACTTGATGTGTAGTCGTGTGTACCATTAAAAATAATGAGTATTTCTCAATGTTTTTTAAAGATACCTAATTGGGTTAAATTTACTATATAGTATTACTGTTAACCTCTCCAGCTATACTAGTACGCTTGTGTTCTTTCGATCACAAGTTCATGGTGCCTTATTCGTTCGGCTAGCGCTGCTAAGGCTTGAAGCATACTTGTTAAAGCGAAGCATATTTCAAAAACAAAGTTTTCTCCAAATTAGGCAAACTAAACAAACCAATATATACCTCACAAAACTGTACTTATTTAAAACAAAGCATGATTTTCGAAACAAAGTATACTTCTTGGACAAGATATGTTCTTAAACGAGGCATCATTCTCAAAACGAGGCATCATTCTCAAAACGAGGCACCATTCTCAAAACGAGGCAACTTTCTCAATACGAGGCATCTTTCTCCAAGCGAGGCATTAAATACTGAAATATTTGACTACCTACAAACTATAAACTACACACTAAAGTGAATACTTGTGTTGCAGATCCTTAAGCACATCCCAGAAGACTAAGAGAAGGACTGAGTGTGGGGCCTGTCTTAAGTAAGAAGGTCCTATGCCCTTGTAGAAAGCGAGTATGCCCTCTGTATTGGTAATCTTTTTCGCGCAATCTACGATACCGATGTACAGTTGACCACGGCCGCTTGCGTCGACGCCTGCAAAAAATAATATACAACATTTTATTATTCTATATTAACATTATAAAGACGAAAGATTTGATTTTTATTTGTGTGTTTGTTTGTAAGGATTAATCTCAAAAAGGAATCAACCGATTAAAAAAATTCTGTCACCATTAGAAATCTATATTATCACTAAGTTACATAGGCTATATATTTATTTTTTAAGTACTTATACTAACGTTATCTAACCTAAGCTACTTTTAGGCCAGCGAAGACGCGTAAATGACACGTGAAAAGAAACAATGAAACACGGCAAAAGCTAGTTATATTATATATATATATATATATATATATATATATATATATATATATATATATATATATATATATATATATATATATATATATATATATATATATATATATATATATATATATATATATATATATATATATATATAATTCTGTCCCCGTAGGGCTAGGCCACTTCTACAGTCGGGTTGGGCTTAGGACAAGGTTAAAATAAATATGTATTATATATTATACAGTGGCGTAGCGTAGTGTGGGCGGTATTGGCGGCCCCGGGCTGCACTTTTAGGGGGCGGCGAAATTACACAAATAATAATAATATATAAATATTTAAACTGCATAATACACAATAATGATAACTTTTCTTGT
The DNA here is from genome assembly GCA_930367265.1 of Catocala fraxini. Classification (NCBI taxonomy): domain Eukaryota; kingdom Metazoa; phylum Arthropoda; class Insecta; order Lepidoptera; family Erebidae; genus Catocala; species Catocala fraxini. The sequence goes on from OV884032.1 coordinate 1,922,830, forward strand.
CGAAAAGTTCTATAGAATTACTGAAAATTATGGTTCTTTAAATTGAAATACCTCAATGAAAGGCCGGCAATAATATTTTCCGCCCTACCCGCGCTTACATCCACGCTACGCCGCTGATATTATATAAGAGAACATAGTTCGGTGTGCGATTACAGGTCAAAGATTAACTGCCGCGGTACAGATGTATATAAAATATTGCTAATTCACGTGTGCAATATCCGATGACCGATAACATATTTTCATGTTATCGCTTTATCTGTTTTGTGGGAGTAGTAATGAATTTAGTTATTTGATTAAAATTCACATACACATAAAAAAGGCAAATGTGTGTGAGACCGGGCAAAACTAGGCAAACGTCCTTGAAAAAATCGGAGAAATGCTAAAGAAAGCCTGGTTAAGTGAAAACCGACGAGAGTGCATAAAAATTAAATGAGAGGGAATGAGATAAGATATTCGTCAGGATCGTGGCAAATGGAATTTTCCATTTGCTACGAAGTAGTTCCTACTTGGAATCAAACCTACATGCATTTTACTTTCGAGTTCTAGGGGAAACTGATGTTCCTCAAACACAAAGGGGCTCTGACCAGGATTCTGACCAGGCTGGGTGATCATGCCTGGCGGGTCACGCCTCGGCACTTCAGTAACTCGAAGTGTAAACTTTGTCACCTTGTGTCATTCAGGATTGTATGGTAAAATGTGCAATTATGTATAGCACCATCTCTTGTCAAGTGTCGTCAACTTCAGCGCCTTTATGAAGTCACTACAGAATAATATCCGCATGGGATACAGCGACATCGAATAATCGATATTCGCATACGAAATAAAACATTTAGCACATACAATTTTCGAGTAATTGGAATTATTTTAGTAAGAATCAAGATTATGATATGAACCTTGGTTATATAGCCTCGTCATGATAACGTCCATGGGTGTGAGGAACACGGTCTTCACCAGCGCTCCGATGTTGCTAGCCACAAACGCTGAAAGATATTTGGCCTGCTGGAACATGTTATTGTCGTTCATCCATTCTTTGCACCTGGAATTTATATTATATTAATATAATAATAATTATTATTAAATTTTAACTTATTGTATTAGGGTGACTAAAAATTGGTTTCAACTAACATTTAATAATAAAAATAAGTTTAACATTATATTTAATTTTAACTAATATATATATTGGCGTAGCGTCAAATACTTTGTATGGTAGGGTAATGACGTTACTTTATTCATAATTGTGTTTCTATATATTGATTTCATTAAACCCATAGAATTATAAAGGGTTGGGAGCCTTCTGCTCTCACCCATAGTCCGCGTAAAGTTGTCGACGGCATTTAAGGGCACCCACACAAAAATAGCCATCGTATTATAGTTTTTATTTAATTATACTTTTATATTATAAACGTTCGATTATTTGGTTTGAATCACCTTGGATCGAATTTGCTCATTGACTTAAAGACTCTAGTTGCTATAAAAATATATTCTAGGGTAAAATCAGTCTTTCTAAACCTAATTAATAGAAGAAATCCTTCAATTTATAATTTTGCTTAATAAGAAAGGTTATCAAACGCCAAGAGAACAATTGTTTTCATAAACAGAGATAATGGCACCCATATTAAGTCTACATCCAGAAAGATCTCTGAGTAGATCATTAGCAATAACAGTAGGTACTATGTAGGTACACTAAACAAGGTCGACGATCTGACTCGACTCCATTTGATAACGTATGATGCGTGGATTGCAATAGTTGGCAAAAGAAAAATATTAATATTGTTTATGAAAAGGTTATCGCATCTGTTCCATATATTCTTACTTTTTTATTTAGTTTGTGTATCGCTCTACGCAATTCTTATGACAATTGCAGTTGGTTATTATTAAAATGAAAGGTTATCAGTATAAAAAAAGACAGGCAGACCCGCCCACAAGTTAGCGTAATTTTTGTAGGTCAATCATTATACAAACAGAACAAGTACATCGAACATTAATGGTAGATAGTTTCCCGCACAACATTTACACGAAATTGCTAGATTGACTAGGTTGAAGGCCGATGTACTAACCCTTGAACACGTGTAAGATTGGGATTGGACAAGGCTATATAAGTTGGCAGGCAGAGTGTGGCCGAGACTAATAAAATCAGGCCGAACAAGTTCCCTAATTGGAAGCATTTATTATAATTTCGAATAAATGCTCGAAAATACATAAATTTTGCTCATGCCTGTGTAATTCGAAATAAAAGAATAACTTAATACCATTGCCAAAAACTCTTATTAAATATATTTATAAGATTATTTGGCAATCGGATACCAGTTTGAATAAGAAGCAGCTGAACCGAGAAAGTGTATTTACTTCTGCAGAAGATTGCAGTCAAATTACCGCATTTAATGTCTTGGTAATAGGCTAAGAGTTTCCAGAATTCCTTAAGTCGATGCTGTGTAGGAAAATGTTGTGCTGGCAACACAGCAACTACTTGAGCAGAGATAGAAACGCGTTTATTGTATTCCTAGTATCGCCACTTGCAATCCATGATCTTAGATGGTAGTTTAATTTTACCAGATAGGTAGCATGCGTATTTGAGATCTTAGTAGTTGAGAAGTAATTGTACTCAAGAGTAATAAAGCAACATTCACGATACTGCGCGACTTGGCAGCCATTATAACAAGTAAAATAACTTAAAAATAAACTTACATGGCAAACGTGACAATCTGCGACGCAGATCCTATGGTATTTCTGAGCATCATTCCATGAGCTCCCCGCCATAATCCATTGAAACCATTCTTTTTGTAAATATTCATGAGCGCCAAAATCATTCCCGGATGCCCATGCTGGGTCCCAACAGCTATCTTGTCAGCTGAATATGACATCAGCTGTGTTTTCACAAGCTGGAAAGGACTGCCAAACATGGCACCACACATGCCAGAAAAGGCTCCAAAAAATAAACTATTTAATAACTTTGTGTTATTTTTCTCATCTCTAAGTAAGCCATGATTGTCTGCTTGCTGGTATATGCCTAACCTAAAACCGGATTGTTAGTTTAAGTAACAGCCAAATTATGTAGAAAAATGTAATAATCAGTAATCAGAAACATAAAGAGCAAAATAAAAAAACATTTAATAAATATAATTAATTGCAAAACACCTACCTTACCCCATTAACAACTAGTTGGAAACACAATGCAGGCACAAGTCCTTTCTGCAATGCACTGATTCCGTCATGTTTCACAATGGTAAACATGGCATGGGGTATGTTTTTGTAGTGAATAGCATGCTGGCCTTTAGCCCGTAGCTCTCCTTGCAACTGCATCCGGGTCTTGACTACATCAAACGGGTTGCTGAAGAAACCGGCACCCACACCCGCAAGACCACCCACAACGAAGTCCATTGTGCTACGAAAGTTTTGGGAATTATACCAAATTTTTGTCTATTATTTGTTAATGAATAATATATGGCACACAGGATAAAGGAAAACATTATTTCTATCGTAATCAACTAAATGCCGTTATTATATTTTATTTAGCTGAATATAATTCAATGATTCAAGAGTTTCATGTATTCAATTCAAAATCTTTAAATTAGACTTTGAGATAACGCAGTTTCTCATTTGAGATGTCTGATAAATTAATGTATGTTATGTTAGAAAAATATTTAGAATGCTGAAGGAATGTGCAGGTCTAGGGCAAACAATTACATAAGCATTTAACATGTATAAGAATACAACCGGACAACAAGGAACATTAGATTTATGAGCTGCAGCAATCCACCAACTAAAATCAGTAGTGTCTTGATTTTCAATTACTGGCATTTCAGCTATCAATAGATCATTAATCTGTAGATACCTACTATTTAGCAAATGGGCATTACAATATATTTCTTTGAAACACACATCACATATCTTATATTATTAGTTCAAATAAAACTGTTATGCTATGGAAAAATTAAATCTAATAGTCACTGTGTTATATTATAAGGACACCTAACAAGTAACAGCTGGGATATTTGTGGTTTTATCTTATGTTGTAAATAACTCAAAAAGATTGTATGCAACAGGAAATAATTAACCGGTCGTATACCGCCGGCTCGCATACCAGCCGGCAGATTTGTACCCGTCGTAGGCCGGTGGCTCGCATGCGAGCCACCAAATTGGCGCCAAAACGCCGCGCGCCGCCTTCGCTTTAGCTTAAGCTAACGTAAAACCAATTTGGTGGCTCGCATGTGAGCCACCGGCCTACGACGGGTACAAATCTGCCGGCTGGTATGCGAGCCGGCGGTATACGACCGGTTAAGATAGATGTGAAATAATTCAATCTTGAATAATCTCATTAATAAATAACATATAAGCAATCAAAATATATGCCAAATCAATAATAATTTTATTAATTATTGACACAAAACTAAAAGAAGAAGTAGTGTTCATATTGTCCAAATGAAACAAAGTATGAGATGGTATTAATTCACCAACATAGACAACATTTTTAAATAAGAAATTTAAATATTGATCATGAAATAACACAAGTACACTATGAATATTTCTATTAAATCTAATAATTACTTTATTTATTTGATGATAATTAATCATTCACTAATGAAATTAAATTATAATAATGATACAGGAGATAATTTAAGATGGAGCAGTAGGTGCATATCCATCAATTGGTCACAGAATATAATAAAAAAAAAAATGTTATTTGATATTCACTACAAAACCTACTGTTGGTAAAATTCATCTTCATCTTAAAACTTCTTAAGATTAAAATTTAAGAATTAGAGCACAGGCCTCAGACAATGTTATATTTTCATAATGTCTCAATTCTGGCTTACTAACACACCAGAAAAAAATATGAGATACATATGTATAGCATTGATTCCCAAGTTGTTATTTTGGTCTTCAGCATTTAGACACAATACCTTTTTATTGTTTAATATATTTACTCATTATAGGAAAACAATTGTTTAAAGAAAACATGTAAGTCAAAATAGGGCAATATAAAAATTAAAGTTATAATATTACTTACCACTGATATAATTCACAGAAAAGGTATAAGGGACACACACAACGTAAATTATAAAATTTTGATATCAACTTTCGTTCATGCGGCGATATTTCTTCACACGCTAACAACAGGTTAGTATTAAAACGTTCCCGAATTTATAATATATTATCAATGACGTAATAAAAAGTCACACGGCACACATCACACACACGCTACGGTAAAACCCTATCATCACACTTCAGTACAAAAGTTACACATTTAATTTTACTTACTATTATGTAGTATGTGTAGTAAGATGATGACTAAGATTTCTTTGGAATATTTGATGATAAATTCATCTGTTCAGAGATGCAATCATCTGTTATATTCTCTTGATGAAATTTGGATCACCATCATGGGATTTTTGACTGGATTGCGCGATGGAAAATTTATTTAAAAATATTTGTATGATTTCGTAATGCTGTGGGATTTCCTTGTCAAACAAATGTCATTCATGAGAAGTGTTTGACAATCAGCTGTGATGACGCTTCGTTTCACATCTGTTGTAAATAAATACTACCACTCCGTTTCGTTGTACATAGTGTTATGAATGGATAATTTTACTACGTGGTAAACGTGTTGATGGGCTTATTGTGTTGGGTGTATATTGCGAATTGCGATAGGTAGTTATTTCCGAAATTTAGACACGCTTTTTGACTTTCCATTTTGTCATAAACTGTATGTAGTACTTACCTGCACCTTCTCATATGTTTATTAGGTACCTGCACAGATATCTGTGTGTATATGCATAGTATATGTATACTTAAATGTCTGTGGTGTGTAGGGTCACCTGTTGAACAGTTAATCAGTCGTACATAATTAACCACGCTCATATCTCGTAAACGCGACGTAGCCATTTCCTGCAGCCGCATGATTTAGACGACAAATACAGCTCCGCTCCCCGGCCCCCAATCAGTAGCGAGCTTGCGCTGGCGACGGTTGTGTGACAACGAATTTTGTCTTTCTTGATGGAAAAGTTGAAAAAACATTGTATGTTCTTTTCTCTTGATTTATTTTTGCCTAATAATAAAAATGCTTTTGTGTCGGCCGTGTACACTAACTAACTAACTAACTTTTTTCTATGCGATGAGTTACGTTGTGCTTAGTCGGAATTTTGAGTGACATGGGTCGCAGTACATCGGGATATACTTTCAAGATGTCGTGATAGGCGTGATGGTGGCTGATAACGTATATAGCTTCCTCGGTGATATGGATTTTGATGGTGTGGACGCTGAGATCAGTAATGCGGTCGATGAGTTTTCTTTAATGTAGATCGACCAGTAATTCGTGCTGCGCTAAGAAATCTGCGCCTAGTATTGATGTTTTCACGTCGGCCACGGTAAATGTCCATTTGTAACTTCTACGTAAACCTAAGTTGAGCTCGAGTGAGCGCTCGCTGTAGGTACATATCTCCGTACCGTACCGTTCGCAGCAAACAGTTTGACCAATGTGACAAAAATGAAAATGTAACAAAATGAAATGCGTAACAAAAAATTACAAAAATGAAATATTAGGGCTTGTTTACATTGCGCATTATAATCTGACTATTATTTGTTTTATAGATTTCGTATAAGGTGTTCCGCAATGAAACACAGTAAATTTCTTTTATCATTTGTTTTATTAATTAAAGGAACATTGTTTCTCTTACAAACAAATTTTTCTCTGGACACAAAAAAAGAGATCAATGTAATATCAGTTATCTTACGTCATTACCTTATTAGTTCTGAGAATAGCCATGTTGAGAATATTATTCTCAGATTATAAAGCATCTAAAACAAGTCAACAATACAAAACTGAACAGACATTTGTCAAAAGCATTAATTAGCGTTATACACTTGGAAAAATGGGCAAAATCAATAAACTTCTATACCAAACCTTTTCAAAAATTCGTACGCTGTATTATTAATTTCTATTAAATCAGTACTGAGCCTACCTATATCAAAATAAATACTATATGATGGATGACTTTTTAACAATAAGGTAGTTTTATAAAAAAATAAGTTTCAAAGCTCAAAGCTTAATTACCATAGGAACTTAAAATTTCAAGACATTATATTAACTATCATGAAAACAATGAAAAACACGAATCATAACTATAAAACTCAATGTAACATGAGAATACACCAGAATCGGTTTATAAATAGATAAGTTATGCGGGAACATACATAAAAATATACAATCGAATTGAGAACCTCCCTTTTTTGAGGTCAGTTAAAAGACATGTTCTGAGTGAGTGATACTGAGGTCTAACGAGAAATCTGAGGAAACTCACCTATACATAGATATTCCGCACTAACGTTATCGTTTAATCATCAGTTGCACTAGGCCTTTGACGCTTCTAACACGAACATACAGATATTTGTGTACTCATATAATATTAAATAAACATAGGCAACAAATGATAGTGAACGCAACAAACAGAAAGACAAACGGACCCATGTTGTATACAAAAATACACTCAAACATACGACATTATTTCATCAGCAATGTGATTGCGACTTTAATTCATTTTTGTTATTTATTTTTGTAACGTAACCAAAAAGTGTGACACAAAATAACAAAAATGAAAAATCGTCATAATTTGAAAGCAACTTCAAATATGATAAGCCAAACAGAAACCCCAATGAGTTCAAACCACTTTGCATTTCTTTTTTCTTGAATTTTATCTAGTTTAATCTTATTTTAATTAATTTGGTTTATTTTAATCTTGTATATACGACTTTGAATTTGTAAGTGCTGTGCATACCTGTAAGTGGCAAATTCGCTCTGTATAATTATGTTTAACATTAAATTATGTCAGTGTGTATTAGTGAATAAGTCGTTGGAGTGCCATAATTAAATAAATAAATATGTCGGCACCCGTGTCGACTAGAAACTTCTCTCTGTTGTTAAGATCCATAACTCAGAGGCGGTAGCTTGGTTTGCTAACATCGATGCCCGCCATGGTCGATGTATTTTCTAGTTTTCCTGCTTCTTTTTTGCGCAAGGTGATTCGCATCTACGGGCTTCATCTCCATAGCCCAGGTGGTAATAGCACAGCCAGTCGGGATCGCCGGGTTTGCGGTTTGAGCGGGAACGGTATCTCGAGTTCGATCGCGATCAGTTGTTGCTATGCGAACGATTAGCGCCCGTTGTTGATTGGTTCGAATCTCGGCGATTTCCAGCGTAAGGTTTTCTATTTGTTTGTATAAAAGGTCGAACTGTAGATTTTATGTAGTTGGGTGAGTTGGGGAATGTAGACGCGACGATGTGTGCGCCGGTGTAGAGGTTGTAGTGTGGACTGCGGCAACTGTTGCGGGTTCGAAATGTTTAACCATTTTGTCGGCCATCACGGCTTAACGTTCTAGCAACGATTCGGTGTTCACGGAGGGTACGGCGCGGACTTGTGTGGGCAATTGGTCGAGCCACATAACTTTGAGAGCTTCGTCGGCTAGTAATTTACCGCTCTAATCGCGCATCTTACGCAGTAACTGACTAGGTTTCACGTCGCCGAGTTCTAGACCGCTGAGTAATTTCTGTAGCTGACGATGGTCTGATTCTTGGTACGTCGATATCAGTCTGTTTTTCAGTGTAATGTACTTGTTGGTCGATGGCGGGTTCAATATGATGTCGCCGATTTGTTCGTGATCGCTACAACCTAGCAACGGGACGACGAGGTTGAATTTCTGTTCATCTCCCATCTTGCTGGCGGCGACGGCGGCTTCGCGTGTGCCATGAGGATAAGGTAGCGTATTCGTACGTTCTAGATTGGGCCGAAAACCAACCGAAGTTGGGTGTCGGTTCAGTGAACCGATATTACAACAGCACTAGAACGATGAGAGGTCAGGGGTCACCAATTTAATGCATTATCAGCCAGCGGGTATAAGCCAGGTCCGTAGCTGGTAACCGTTAGAATTATATTGAAACACGTAGATTGATTCAACTGAGAATATATTTATAATTTTTAAGCCTTCTTATATCCCATTTATTGTTCATGCAAGTAACGCTGTCACTAATGTGTAAAATATTTATTTGCACCAATCAGCGATAAGTAAATAACATAATACAATTTTACGAGGAATTCTTGAGCGTGTGTGCGTGCGGTGCGACGACTATAAATACTGCCACGTATAAAAACAGAGACCAACTTCGCGCGTCGCTTAGTCCGTAGGTTGGTTTCGTCGCGGCTAGACGTATGATGCTCCGTTCGATCGCCTTCGCGCGTCGCTTGGTTTCGGCGCGGCTAGACGTATGATGCTCTGTTCGATTCCAGGTTCCTCATAAACTTATATGTTGCTTGTGCATATATACATACGCCACACTGTCGTAACCGACAGTCGAAGAATGATTTATATTTACATACCTAAATAATTGATTACTGCCATTTCACCAGTAAGTATATTAACATTGAAATATCAACATAAGTTTTAAGATTACTTAGTCAATCTTCTTATATGTCTACGTATATTTATACGAAAACTTTTCTTTATTTAGGCTACGTAGAATCTTTTAAAATACCTAATAGATTTTAGTCGTAATTAATAGTACATGTCAGGCTGCAATTAAAAATGTATGAGCTGACAATTACATGTCAATTACTGTTATTTTATATAGTAAAGAGTCTAAAATTTAAATTGTTGTTGTATATAAATAAATCAAAAAATAATTTTAAAACTGTAACTAAAATTGAAAAGTTTGAATATTTTACACCAAAAAAATTGCAAATGGCCGTAACTAGCGGTATATTTATGTTTGAAATAATTGTGGAAGAATTAAATAGTCTGGTTAAAAGCTCACAATCTATCATAAAATGTAATTTCACGGATGTATTTTCTTTAACTCTAAGACATCCCAAAGAAGTTCCAAGTGCACTGCGTGTGCCACCCGAACCAACCAGTAAAAATAAAACCATAGAAATGTCAGAATCTAAAATAGCTGGCAAGGTAAAGAATACGTCTAATGTCGTACTTCCAGGCGATCAAGCCATTCAGTCAGATCAATCAGTATTGTTCTCAAGCAGTGCGGAGTTACTATTACAAAAAATTAAACAATGTCCATTGGCAGTATTTCTCTGGGGTCAGCAAGAGAAGTTAGTCTACATTGGTTCAGCAAATATACCATGGCATTCAACCACTTTTGAATTTTTGCAAAAAGTCTATGATTGTGAACAACCTCATCCGGTCTCCTTTAAAGAGGACTTTTATATTCTTCAGGAAAGTACAGGCAAAATGGTAGCAACAATTAAATTACAACTGAAATTAACGTATGTAACTGATAGAGTAATATCGGCTCTTATGACACCCTTAGAATATCCCAATGTCAGAGAAAGTATGATAGGCATAAATTCCAAAACAACTTCTTACAAATGCACAATAAACACAACAGACAAGGATTTCATAGAAAACTATAGTAATTGTGTTGTTAACGGGGATTATAAAAACATACTCGGGCCTAAGAATAAGATTATTTTATTCAATGGAACAAATTATTATATGGATCACACCAAGAAACCTCCTGAAACGTTAGACAAATTACAAGAAACTTGCCCAAATGTCGATTATGTAATTGATTACGTAAGAGAAATAATGACACCGCATAACAATAATATAAGACTCAAAGCTACGGATATTAATAGGAAAACCTATTGTAGCCAAACGGGCTGGCCTATAGAAAAAGTTGCAAAAAGGTTAAGGAAGGAAGCACTGAGCGGACCGTGTCCACTCTGTAATGATTGTGGAAAGAAGTCAGAGGGCTGTCGTGATGACACACTCGACATACCTAATTTAAGACGACCATATATTGGAACTGCTTGCAAAATTCCAAGAGCAATGAGAACTTATATTGGGAATCTGGTTGACGCTGACAACATAGAATTTTATATTAATGATCTTATATGGCCATATGGAAATAGAGATTATGCATTAGCTACAAACGCGCAGGATTTTCTGCTACGTACAGGCGCTTTTACACAGGCAGTAACAATAGAAGGTGTCTCTACACATAAGACTTGTTTACAAAAAAATCAACAACAAATGATTAAAAGAAAATCATGTGCATCTAGCTGCAGTAAGCGTTGTGATGAAACTAAAAGTGATGCGGAGCGTTGTGGAGCTCAGGCATGTTTGTACGACATTCCTATAGAAACAGTTTATATTGTGTATTACTTTACCGTAGAATACAATTTTGATAAGAAACCTCAAAGCAAAGAGTCTTCTACCAATGACCCCACAAGTAAAGAGTCTTCGGTTAAAGGTACGTCCTCTGGAGGACCTTCAAGTAAAAATCCTTCATCTGGAGCGCCTTCGAGTGATGATAGTTCTGAATCTTTGGAAATTGACAGGTTTGCAAAGTTTGAAAATTGCCCTCCGACGTGCCCAGTTTTGAAATTGGCGGAAGGTGCCACCTGCTCTAAAGAGATTTGTAGGATACAAATGGCACCTAAAGATGACTCTTCTGATTCGAAATGTACATTACCGGTGTGTACAAGCAAGCTCCAGTTTCCTCCGAGTCCTGCAGATAGCAATATAGTCATAAAGTTTAATGAAATATACAACCCATGCTGTGTGAAGTCGTGCGACATATCTGAAAGAGTAAAAGAATTCATAGCAGGTAATGCGGTGAGGGATGAGTCGAGAAGGAGGTGCAGGGAAATGGAAGACGCACAAGATCCTTGTTATTGTGATTGTGTATGTACTTTTAAATTTTCGAGCAAAACAACTTACTGCGGTATTTGCGGCGGCTACGAATGTCTCGGCGATGATACGAGAGATCTACCAGACTATGCAAAGCCACATCCTTGTCCGGTATACCACAAATTGTACGATAAAAAGACCTTAAAGGTTAAGAGTCCATGGCCAGAAGAAACAGCAGAAAAAGATGATTCTAATATAAAGACTACTACAACTAAAGCTGCAGAGAAAGCGGTCACTGCGGTAAAGGCTGCGAAAACAGGTGCACCAGAGAAAGAAGTAAAAGTTAAAGAAGCTGTGACACAAGAAACAAAGAAGAAAAAGAAAGAAGGAAAAAAGGAAGCTGGGAAGACAACAGCTAGCGCTGCGGCTCAGCGTGCGTATATTATTTTAGACGATGATTTGTAAAACATGCCGTAATTAGAGTATGATGTTTTACGTAGATGTTTAGTTGGTGGAATCTCGTATCAGAGACTTGACATATTTTAAGCCACTGTTCTAGAGCCGTACCGCCGCCCGCCTCTAAAGCATTCTTAGTATTTGTGCGAGAACGAGACGAAGCTTTATATTCTAAAACGAAGTCTCATTCTAGCGCATGCAAAATTAATGTTTTCGAAACTGCGAAGCCTTTGCGAAGCGAAACCCTTGATGTTAATATCATAAGTCTTTTTTTTTTGTTATATTTCAGCGGCGCAAACACCAGTAGAGAAACAGAAATCCGATGTTAACAAATATGCCTATCCACCTGTTCCTAAGCATATGGGTTGGAATTGGTTGGCTAAGGACATTCCAGGAATGGAGGTACGTTATACTTATTTAAACCTCTTACTAGCGTGAATTAACAGGGTTGACTGATCATGCTTTAGTTGGTAGCTTGAAACCTAGTTTCTGCTCAGTGACTAGCGGCAGACGACAATAGGTATTACCTGGTAGTTTTGTAGCGACTGTATGCGCAACTGCATATAAACAACAAAAAGCTTATTTACAAACTGGACTTTCGAAACGGAATACCTACTTCTTAACTTGTTAACAAAAAGAAAAGCAAGACTTAGTTTTCGAAATGTACGAGTTGCATATAATGTATGTAATATATGGAAGACGCAGCAGGGGTAGACCCACAAGGTGAACGGACGACCTGGTAAGGGTCGCGCGAAGCAGTTGGATGCGGGCAACCCAAGATCGGTCCTTGTAGAACATCTTGGGAGAGGCCTACATCCAGCAGTGAACATCCTCCGGCTGAGATGATAAGAATGTAACATTTTATTATGCTCTGCAAAAAGTGTAGTTGATGCGTCATCTATATAATAATGAGAAACGGAAACTCTACACAACATAAGGTAGGTCAAAATTGTTAGTGTAGTTTTAAATTACAACTGAAGAAATAATGAATGCCACGCTAAAAACGCTAGCCATTCGCTCTGTGGGCGTAGCATATTTACACTAAACCTTGATATGTGGGTGTTGGTGATATATCATAATACAGCCCAAACGCCTGGGTCTAGAAGTGACTCCTAACACCACTAGTCACTAGCCACCAGAGGGATATTTATAAGAGCTAAGTATACGCGTAGCTCAGCTTATTCTTATTACATGTAAGAACAATAATATAGGTTCCTACTTCTAAATTCCACACGTAGGAAGTCACAGGAAAAGCTAGTCTTTAATATGCAAATTAGCATTTTATGCATTTTTATAAGTAATACGTATTTTAAGAAATATTTTATAACGTCTTTGTAAGTTTTTTGAATAAGGCCAAGGCTCGGGATTAGTCATGGACTACCTACATACAGTATCGGGAACGTAGCATAGCCATATTCGGTCAGAAATGAAATTGCAATTTAGGCATTATACATATATGTAATGGCAAATTGACAAGACAATTGCAAATTAAACACCATAGAATCAGGAACATAGCAGTCAACAAAATTTAAATAAGGAATGCACGGCTTTTTTTTTATTTTGATTAAATGACGAATATTTGTCAATTCCTGAGTTCTTTGTGAATTCAGTGGAGTTTTTTTTTCCAGCCCCGCTTAAAGTGGCGACCAGGGGCTGCAAACAAAATTTTGGTGAGAAGATACAGGGCTTTATTGGAAGGTTCAGATACGTTTGCTAAAAAAAAGCGTGCATTGATGCAACGGAAAAAGAAAATAGAAATGAAACCGACATTAGTTATAAAGAAGCAAGGTGGAGAATTCACAGTCCAGATGGAGGTCTTTAAAAAATACTCAAAAGAACGCCTTTTGTATCAATACCCTTATGATGAGAAACCACCACTTATTTACACGATAGGAAAGACTGCGGCCGAGCAGAATAAATTACAGAGACAACGCGACAGGAGAGCACGTAGAGATTCAAGAAGGAAAAGTAGGTTATTACAGTCTACATTTAGGGACAAGTGTCAAGAAATTTGTTTGAAAGCATATAATCAAGCGATAGGACTGCTGCCTTTGCCAAACCCTAACAACCCAGATTGTCCGTGTGCTACACACGACGCGCCCAGTATCAGCCCAGCTATAGATTCTTGTTCTTGTTCTGACGAAGTTACTATATCGAGTAGCGATACCGACCATGATGAATGGATTATAGAGTTCACACCACCAATGGCCAATTGGGATGCTAAAGCTAAGCACCCGCCGGCAATAGACCATTCTGATACGCAATATAATTACTTGGATTATAAAGTAAAAATTGTTGATCGATTTGGTAATCCTGTGCCCAGATTTTTCAAAAGTCATGAGGGCAAGCAGGAATGCAGTGACTTAGGTGGTTTCTGGGGCCCAGGCCACATATGGCTTGAAATCAACAAGGACGGATATATAGGACCTGACGAACGTTGGGTGCCAATGAATTTCGTCGGCCCTGATGGAATGTCTTATTCGGCAGAGGAAGGGAGTTTTATGGATAATACAGGACAATGCTTAAAAATAGGCATAGATGGATATATAGATAAGGATCTTAAATGGGTATGGTATACGAAAAAGAAGATAAATAGAAATTCTATTACTTCTACAGAGGATCCAACAAAAACTGCAAAGTCGCCTACCGAAGCAAATGCTAAAGTGAAGACTAAAGCTACAGTTCAACCTGCTACTGCTCAAGCATCATCTCCCCAACCTACAACTGGAGATAAAGGAACAGGAGATAAGGCAACCGAAAAGGGAACAAAAGAAAAAAAGACGGAAAAAGATAAAAAGGACAAAAAGGTAGTGGTTGATACAGCAAAACAAGGAACATTTGCGAAGAACAGTGCCGAAAAGCAACACAATCCTGTTGTAATGAACTTTTCAGTAACCCGTGACAGACGCAAGGTACCACATGTGCAAAAGGATCGAAAGCTCCATGTGGATCCCAAAAAAATTTCTAGATATCGTGAAATTATGGCTGGGTTTCAGACATATGATGATTATTACCCAGCACTGCCACAGGCAACGACTAACAGAGCTTCCAATACACCTAGGAAAAAACCTATACGACCCGCTCCACACGGAATACTTAAAAATATAGAGTCTGTAACAAATGTGACTACATCATGTGGTCAAACTATGAACAATACGACATCTTTAAGTTCTTCGAAAGCTACGACGTGGTCCGCTAGTAAATAGGTTGATAATAATATTAGATTCGGATGAAACATAATGTATTTCATACATTTTCCAGAAATGTATTTTGTAGTATGTCCACATTAAAGTTTACTACTAATAATTTATTAATAAAAAATTATGTCGTCACGTTTATTTTTAAATCCTAGTATCTATGTGCCTTGCTGTGGCATGTAGATCTATATAATATATGTATATTATTATGTATTTAACTGACTGAGATGACTGATGAATAATCACTGGTTTTGAAATTTCATGGTCTATGATGTAGGTATTAATTAAAGAGCATAAACTAAAGTCAAATAGAGAGGTAAAAGTAATAAAAGGCTTATTATAGGAATCCAAACGCTGTTTGAGTTTTCTACATAATTTATTTAGTAAAATTTACAATATTTCAAATTATCACCGCGATGTGCACATAAAATAATACACAAAAATGTATCATATAAAGTATATAAAAAGGGACAGACATCGAAGATTATCAATTTTAAAAAGAAATTTGCTCTAGCTTTCTGTATTTTTCAGTTTTTGTTTTCTTTTTATGCCTAAATTACTTAAGTCAGTAATAGTCAAGTTAATACTAGCAAATGTCTACAGCAAATATGTACCTAAAAACCTTACTGAGTTATTGATGCCTTCTTTTTAAACTTTTGGTCCACCGCTTTTCATAATAATTCATTATTTGATTTTTATCATACATAAATACAAATATTGAAATAGATTGCTCTAATTGCATGGTTAAGTCTTAAAACTATACGCGGTCGCATAGAGAGCAACGGCGTAACCAAACAACGCACCGCAGTATGTTATATGCGTACTTATTCAAACTATGTATAAACTTATTGCAATGTGTCTCTGTAATAGAAAGACATTATTGAAAAAAAGGTAAAAACTATTTTCATAATGGTTTGACACATCATTTTCGGCATTGTGAAAATTTTTTGTAAATTCTATAAAATTTTTTAGTTTCGTCATTATTGCATATTTAAAGCTTTAGTTCATGTATAATATGTTAAGAGTAATGTGAGAAGGATGGCTCTATTGGGTTCAATGTTCCTGGTTGAGATAATAGTGGAAGAACTAAGAAGTTACGTAAACTGTAGAGAATTTATAATAAAAAGCCAGTTCGCCGATGTATTTTCAATCACTTTGAAAGATCCGAATGAACGTGACAAAGTGCGAAGTAAATCACTACAGAATAAATATGCAAAACGAAAATCTAGAACATGGAAGTATTCTAGGCCATCTTTAACCAAGCCTTCGCCAAAACCTCAAGTGCAATCAGGGCAGTCTATATTATTTACAAAAGATGTTGAATGTCTGGTTTCGTATATGAAGAAGTACCCTATAGAATTGTCATTATGGAGTAAACTTTATCCAAAATATAAACTAGCTTCAACCAGCATTCCTTGGAGTGCAACCTGTATTGATTACATATGTAAGGTTCAGACAAAAGGCTTAGAGCCCGCCTCAGCGAAAGGAGAGTACAACGTATTTGACGAATTCACTTCTAGGCGTATGGCAATCGTAAAATTAAATATAAAGTTAAGTTATTTAGCGGACAAAATTACAACAGAGATCAAGTCTCTGGTAGAAAAAGCCTCTGATTCTTTTATGTATTCCGGTTTTGATTCTAAGCCAACCAGCGTAGTAAATACAACCCAAACGGAGGCAGATGCCGATTTTAAGCCCTCCGAAATATTAAATCCAACCCAAAAAGGACTGTCTGATCCATCTGGAGACACTGGTATTATCAAAACTATATACAAAGGAGGAATAAAAAAATATAAGAGACCTATACGCAAGGATACTAGAGACTTAGACGGGACTAGTGTTCAGGATAAAGAGAGTCCTACTGTTATAACTTCAGATGAAAATAATGATGTAATTAATAATATAAATGAAGTAAACAAAAGCAACACAGTTAATAGTAGTATAATAAGTTTAGTAAAAAGCGAATCGGATTTAGACAAAAAAAGACAAATAGACGTTATAAAATCCAAATCATGTTCATCTATGCATCAAGATCAATTAAATATTTTAAATTATATTTTTGGTAACAATACAGGTCCTTTCGGCAACCAGGTTTACTGTGTGAGTTATTTCACCGTACAAAATGATAACATAGGCTCTCCTAAATCGGGGAAAAGTTCCCCAACTTCGGTTAAAAGCACTGTTAATTCAGCTAAAAGTTCTAATCCAGAAGCCAGTAAAAGCTCCAATCCAGAAGCTGGTCCAACCTCTGAGAAACCAGTAGATAGAAATTTTTATAAATTTAAATTGTGTGACAACGAATGTCTCCAAAAAAAGATCGATACTGAGTCCTGTAATATGAGCCTTTGTTCAATAAGTATACCAATTACAAGAGACCTTGCAGATTTTATTGACATAAAGAGATGTGGTAAAGTAACCTGTGAACATAAAAAATTTAGGGAGCTGCCCTCTCCGCCAGACGATCGAATTTTATTAGATTTAACTAGCTTGAAAAAGGAATGTTGTGATCACGTGACTGGAAATGAGGACAGGGTGGAAAAGTTGGAAGAGGTAGCGGGTGGAATGAAAGCAAAAATGAAAATAGGGGACGATCCATGCTATTGCGAATGCGAGTGCAGTTTTGGCTTCACGAAGAAAACCGTCTATTGTAAAGTTTGTGGAGGCTATGAAACTGTAGGTGACGAGATTGGAGAACATTTTCAATATGACATGCCATTTCCCTGTCCCATTTATCACAAGGTAGTAGAAAAAGCTAAAGCGAAGGCTTTGAGTATGACTGCTACTGTTAGTGATGTTAAAAAAAGCTCAAAAAGGTCTGATAAGAGCATTGAATCCGAAAAAGAACTTTCAACAAAAAAGGGCAAGAAGAAAAAAAAGGCAAACAAATTTAAGTTTAATTATGGTTACACAGGTATACGTACGTATGTTTTATTTTTTTTTATTTTTTTAAGAGTCTGTTTTATTATTTGCTGTTAAATAAATATTAAATGTATTAATCGTTTTTAGCGGCCAAGATAGGACACAGTGGTTGCGCACTTCCTTGTAGCGGAGTCTTAAACCCAGTACCTAAGCGAATGGGTTGGCTCTGGAATTCTGACGACGTACCAGGGATGAAGGTAATACATATAAAACGAATTTGCTTGACAAATATACTACTAAGGCTCTTTGTTTTTATTTTTGTTTTTGTGTCTTAGTTTCGTCCATCATGGAAACCAGGCGCAGTAAGTAAACATGTTTTAAAACTGCTTAGAATTGCAAAGAATCCAGAGGAAGCTTTTGTTAAAAAGAAAAGAAAGAAAGATACTGGCAAACCAAAGAAACCTCTAAAGCGGCCATTGATTGTAGTGCAAAAGGTTGATGGCGAATATTTTGTCACTATGGAAACTATGAAATCCTATAATAAGCCGAGAACAGTAGGTCAGGTCCCTTATGAAGATAAACCTTTATCAAAGTACAAGATAGGAAGAACAGACGAAGAAAATGTACAACGGCGCAAGAAGAAAGAACGTGAACAAAGGCGGCTAGAGAGAGATCAACGCGAATTTATTCAGTCGGCCTTCAAAAACATGTGTCAAGATATTTGTTTAAAGACTTACCAGCAAGCTCTTGGTATATTACCGGATGCTGAGCAACCCGATTGCTCCTGCTACCCCGCTGAACCTGGTCCCGATAGAACTGACCTAGAATTTTCTTGTTCTTGTTCCCAGGACTCTAATCTTTCAGAGTCTGATACGGATTCTGATGAATGGTTGCTTGAATTTACACCTCCTATAGCACATTTTGACCCAACTTGTAAGATCAAGAAAGTAGCGCATACAGAAAATTCAGCGCAATATTCTCATTTGGACTACAGAGTGAAGCTTTTAGATAGATATGGAAATCCCGTTCCAAGATTTTTCAAAGGGCCAGATGGTAAAGAAGAATGTAGTGACCTAGGTGGATTTTGGAATAAAGATCATAAATGGTTGGAAATAAACGTTGATGGATACGTAGGGCCAGACGGCAAATGGGCGCCTAATATTTTTATTGGACCTAACAATGAGAACATTGATGCCGAATTAGGTAAATTCCAGGCTCAGGATGGCACTTGGTTAGTTGTTGGTATTGATGGATACGTAGATTCACATGGTAAGTGGCAATACTACGTTAAACAAAAACCCGCACCAAAGAGTAAAAAGCGCCGTTCATTGCGGGTTGCCGCAAAAAAAGAAGCTGGTGACAAGAAAGATGAAAATTTAGATAATAAGAAATCTGAGGCCACATGGAGTTGTTTTGGCGATGCGAGTGCGAAATATTTATCTGAAATGGGAATAATGGGTCATGGGCATGACAGAAAATTGTTATTAGATACGTTAAACAAATTAATAGCACAAGGAGAAGATGTAAAATTACCTCAGCCGGTAACTGTACCACGATCACACCGCAAGAAAGAACGAGCAAAACGTTACAGCTTTGCAGACGAAAGGCGATGTCGACATGCAAAACCGTCGGCCAAGGGTATCGTAGCCGTGGACGGATATGGCAATAAGACTTACTTTAAGATACGAAATTATAAAAATACCAGACATGCACAGAGAATAGGTATGTTATCGGACCAGGGAATCAGTGTGAGCTCGTTCCATATGCCGTGCTTCCGTTCCTTTATTAGCAGTGAGTTAATGAAGAAGCAACAATATGATAGACTTGTAGCGCTTTCTAAAAAATGTGGCGGGTCTAAAGGCGAGACTGGGGGCACACAGAACACAGAGCATGACACCGACACGTACCAGCATAACCGAAAGTACAAGGATCGTTACAAGCGCCCGCAAAGCATAGCAGCAGACACAGACAACAATATCTATCGCAACGTAATCGTATCTACAGAACATATTGGGGGCTCACAGAACACGGGGCATGACACCGACCCGTACCAGCATAACCGAAGGTACAAGGAGAGTTACAAGCGCCTGAAAAGCACAGCAGCAGACTCACACAAGAAACACAAACGCAACGTACTCGTATAGCGATTTAGTAGAAGACATTTACCAAGTAACTATGAAAGGTTTCAAAGTGAAGATTCAGTGCGATATTTGGTTATATGATAAGTCAAATTTTATAATGTTATATAAATTGTAAGAAAAAATACATTGTTAACTTAAAACGTTGTTGTTTTACTTATTACTTTTTTTACTTAAGGCATCGTAAAATATTATGTTAACATTCACGAGAGCTCTGCAAATAAATATACATGTTAGAAAGTGTGTGGTCCTCCTCAAAGTAAGCCTCGATTATTTATATTTCTTTATTTTTTTTTGTCATTAAGTCAATTTCAATGACAAAATGTTAAATAAGTTTTATAATTTTCAGGTAGCGCCACAGGGTTGGAGGCCAGGTGCTATATCTAAACGTCTTCTGCGAAAGTTGAACAAGGCTAAATTAACGGCATCACCAGTGGCAAAGGTGAAGGTTGCAAAGAAAGTTAAAAAACACGTAGAAGACAAGCCTACTTTAATCATCTGTAAAATGAATGGCGAGTATCATATTGAAATGCAAGTATCGCCTGAGAATAGCGATACTAATGTAGATCATTGCAGTCCTCTGATATACAAGATTAAGACGGAAGATAATGATAAGAGGATTCAAAAGCAAGAGAGGAAGCGACAGCGTCTTATTAAACAGGCAGTGGATGATGTCTGGTCAGATCCCTACCATCCTGAAGTTTGTGTAAATACCTGTGTTAAAGCGTATAAGCAGGCTATAGGCCTTCTACCCTATGATCCGAATAATCCAGAGTGTACATGCATTCACGAAAAAGTGGAAGAGTCACATAGTTGTTCTTGTGAGGAATCCGATACAAGCTCTGATGGTAGTTCTTTAGATTTGCAATGGGAGATCCATTTTTCTCCACCTATTGCATGTTTTAATGATGTCGATTGATGTTTGTATATTTTTTGAAGATTTAAATAAAACACAAGTATGATATTAACTGTTTTTATTTGTTAGAAGTAGATTATTTAGCATGTCCCAGATGACTAGGGATAGTGTTGTGTGTATAGTACTTTGCCATCCTGTGCGGATCCTGTAAATGAAAAGTGTGTACGATTTCCACCAAACGGACCGCGCCGGAGCGCATCGGAGTCCATTTCAGATTGTGCTAAAGGAAATTAAGCCTTCTATACAATAGTTAAATTTTATTTCTGCATGGAATGTACACTGTTTGGAACTCGCGCGTATGCCGCGTCAGCCGGTCGGCTGCATTCGGATGCCGCGGCAGCCATTCGGCTCCTCGCGTACGTGGACGGTGGCGCTCGGATGCCGTCGCGTCCGATCGTGTGTTGTCGCTGTCCAGCAAATTGAATCATTCAGTTTGTGCGTTGAATTGTAGACTGACGTGATTTATTTATTTGTTTATTGTCTTTCTTGCTAAATACATATACATATACATTTGAATATGGATACAGATGAAAAAGTTATCTGTTTAGTAGAGAAATACGAATGCCTTTATAAAATTAATTCACGACATTACAGTGATAAATTTAGCAAACAAAACGCATGGGAAATAATTGTAACGAAATAGGAATACCAGGTAAGAACATTTATTATTATTAAAGTATCCTTTTTTATTTAAGATACAAATTAACACCAATTTACTAAATCATTTTGCCAAGGAATACTTCCATTTTCAGAATTGAAATTGTTTTTAAATTTCTCACGAGTACCTAATTAGTCCTCCCATAGCTTGATCGTCAGTATTGTGACTTGTGAGTAGTCACGTTTTCTAAAATGCTGTTCTGAAGCGTTGACGGATTGCTGGTAGAATGTGTAGGTATGACATCAATTATGTAATTGTGTAAGCATACGCAAGCTAAAATCATATTATCAAATTGTTTTGCCCGAATTCTGAGTTTTTTGGAAAACCTCAAATTGTTTTGTAGTTTTCCAAAAGCGTTTTCGACTACTTGTCGCTCTCTGCTAAGACGATAATTAAATACTTTTTTTTATCATGATTTCCTGAAAGTTGATTCCCGGGATACGGTCTCATCATATTCTGTGATAGAGGAAATGCTTCATCTGCTACAAAAACACGAGACATTTCTTCTACTGCTAACATTTATTTTGCGGTATATGAAGCTTCTTACTTTGTAGATATTGGCCAAATTTGGAGTTCATCAATATACTACCATTATTATTTCGCCCGTATGCTCCTACATCCACTATTGTAAATTTATATTTTGCATCTACGACAGCAAGTAAAACGGTGCTGAAGAACATTTTATAATTATAATACGTACTTCCACTATTATAAGGAGCTCTAATATTAACGTGTTGCCCGTCGATTGCGCCAATACAATTAGGAAAATTCCAAATGTTTTTGAAGTCATTTTCTATAGCTGTCCACATTTCTTCTGTAGGATTTAGCAATACTACTGGTCCTAGTATTAGCCAGATAGCTCTACATGTTTCATGTACTATACGTTGAACGGTGCAATATCCCACACGAAAATCAAAATACAGCGATTTGAAATTGACGGCTGTCGTTAAATATCATGGACTAATTACTAGCCTACATCGTATGTTCCATCATCGGTTCCAACTATCAGTACAACTACAATTACTAATATGCCATCATCCATCAGTCAGCCAGCATCCGAGAATCCATCGAACATACATGGTTACAGAAATACCAACCACTAGTGTAACCATATTCAATGAAAGTAAAGCGATAAGTAATGCTGTTAAACATTAAAAGGTCCGAAATTATATTGCAAATTAATAGTTAACAATTTTTTTTGTGTACACTATAAAGTTGTATTAGATTAAAAAAAGACAAATTACTAACTCATTTAGTACCAATTAATCTAATCAACTTAATAATAAATAATAGCAGCGATAGCTCAGTGGGGAGACCAACAGACTGCAATGCAGAGGGTCTCGGGTTCGAACCCACGTCGCGAACCTCTGACTTCCGGAAGTTATATGACTTCGAAATTATGTGCGTATTGATTGACAATTATCGCCTGCTCCGTGCCTCGGAGAGCACGTTAAGCCGTCGGTCCCGGTTGCCATGAACATCTATGGCAGTCGTTATTGGGAAAGTCAGTACCCCCTAATATCCTGACACTGGTCTAGCCTTAGGGTATCGTTAGCCTTCGGGTTGCGGAGATCAGGTGGCAGCCGCTCCGTGTAAAAACTGATATCCAGTCAAATCCGGTTAGACCAGAAAAGCCGACCCCAAGTGACTTGGGAATAATAAAGGCTAAGAGAGAAGAAGAATCTAATCAACTTAGTTCAGGAATCTAAATATAGCGGTTTCTTTTTCAAATATCAATTTTTTTTCACTTTCATACAAAACGATGATTTCATACATACGACTCGACACGACGATACGTTTTGTATGAATGATAAAATAAAAACTAAGGATAATTGAAAAAATGCAAAATCCCGAACAGAGTACATGGTGTACCATATTTGCACTATTTCCTAATTATTGAGACTGATTAATACATCTTCTCCCTATTCTTTATTATTCCCAAGTCACTTGGGATCGGCTTTTCTGTTCTAACCGGATTTGACTGAGCGGCTGCCACCGGACCTCCGCAACCCGAAGGCTAACGATACCCTAAGGCTAGACCAATAACGACTGCCATATATGTTCATGGTACCCGGGACCGACGGCTTAACGTGCTCTCCGAGGCACGGAGCAGGCGATAATTGTCAATCAATACGCATGTAATTTCGAAAAGTCTATATAACTTCCGAAAGTCAGAGGTGCGCGACGTGGGTTCGAACCCGAGACCCTCTGCATTGCAGTCTGTTGGTCTCCCCACTGAGCTATCGCTGCTATATGTGAGACTGATTAATACATAAGAATTCAAAATAGAGGGACGTAATAAGTATTGTTTTGTTTTTAAATATTAGATTATATTTCCAAAAATATTTTGTTATACTCGTAATAATAAATATTTCAAATATACAATTAAATACCCTGTTTCATTACATACATACATAGATTCAAGAGGGGTAGGCAGAGACTAGACACACTTCTCTGGCTTCATTCACTTTCATCACATTCCTCATACACGCCCGTCGGTTCAAGGAGCTCTTAACCTGGCCTTTGTCCAGAACGCCTCCTATCTGATCAAGAAACGTTCGCCTAGGTCTTCCTCTTGCGACTGTTCCATTCACACTAGCCTTATAAACTTTCTTAGTCAGTCTTTCCTCGTCCATTTTTTCTACATGCCCAAACCAGCTTAACATACCCTTTTCTATTCTTGTCACTATATCCACTTTCATGCCGCATCTCTCACTAATCACACTATTCCTTATTCTATCTTTCAGAGTCACACCACATATATTTCTCAGCGCTCTCATTTCTACAGCATTTATTCTGCTCTCATGCTTCTTTTGCCATACCCAACTTTCACTTCCATACATAAGTAAACTTTCATTAAACTTACCTTAAACATATAGAGAGTCGCTCTTCAACCGAAATAGCACATCTGAAGTTTGTGTTTTGTTTACTAATAAAAAAAAAGGTGTTCATACTTATCATGGTCCATTCGATAGTAATCATACAATTTTTGTGCATTGAATCTCAAGTCATTATGAAGTGCATGGAATTCGCCAACTTTTAACCTCTTCTTCCATAAATCATCAACCCAAGCTTTTCTTCTTTTCCTATGATTACTTTCTTCTTCTTCCAATGCAGTCGCCAGCAATACCACTGCCATTCCACCATTATTTTATCAAAATTAACCACCACAGTAACAGTAGGCCACGTTAATAACGCAGATAGAAACTGACTGAACGGACACGAAAGTTTCACTTGTCGCTGAGAGCATGTTGGCGGATACGCGAACATGCGCGCATATGCGCGATCATGCGCGCGTATACGTGAACATGCACCCGGGTTTCAATAGATTCTAGCGGTCGGACGGACGCGGTCGGCTACTGGCGCGTGCTCGGGCATCCGCTGCGCTCCTGCGTAATCCGATTGATGGAAATCGTACATAAGGGTAAAGTTATAGACAATAAAACCTTAACAACGATCAACCTTAAAATTTAAATCAATTATGGTCGACTGCTAGTAATAATAAATACATGTGATGTTTGTAATTTTCTATTAATTCCATAAAAGATATAGTACAAATTCGATATAAATTTCTTTAATTGTAATGAAATTAGTATATCTAAAAGGGCGCCAAAGGCATGTCTCGCCTAGCCTACATGGCTAAGGCCGGCCCTGTACTTGCCGAGCAATGAACATGTTGTCCTCTGCCGTTAACCACATAGCCACTACGAGTCCGACCTCAATGTCAGGCACCGCGCACTCTAATCGGCGGCCGATAGAATATACCTCTCGAGGCGCAGTCGGCTCGCCTGACCCCGTAGTATCCTGATCCTATGGGGGCGACCCGTAGTTCACCCCCGAAACCCTATCTACTGTGGTGTCTCGAGCTTAAATCCCGGGTCAAGGTACAACGAGATTACCACTATCTTTTTTTTTTGTGTTATTAGTGGCTAACCTTTTGTCAAGAGTTGTTCAAGCCGTAGGCCTCTGACATGGCTTAACGACTGCTGTCAATTTGACAACAACCGGGACCGACTTTTTACGTGCCCTCCGAAGCACGGAGACGCTCAGATGAAATACCACTAAGCGGTCACCCATCTATAGACTGACTGCACCCAACGTTGCTTAACCTCGCTAATCGTTTACCGATCAGTGAGTGCAACTAGCTATATACCATTATGCCATCAGCTATTTCTATATTTTCTAAGGCTTAAATAAAACAAGAGTATAACATTAACTGTTTTTATTTGATAGAAGTAGATTATTTAGCATGTCCCAGATGACCAGCGAGAGTGTTGTGTGAGGAGCTATCCTTAAGTAAAGAGGTCCGATGCCTTTGTACAATCCGTATACACCTTCCGTCTTGTATATTTTTGCTAGACAATCTAGAATGCCATTGTACAATACTACGCCATGCTGTGCGGCACCTGTAAATGAAAATCCAGGGTAAGAAGAGTACTAAATACTCTCTCAGAAAATATTTGTATGAGTACAGGAAAATGGCCTAAGAATAGAATAAAGTAATCTCGTTCTCTAAGCTGAAGTTAACATACCCATACCTACATTTTAATTTTAGTGGATATGTTACATACCATCCATTTTACTTAGAATACAATTAACGTATACCAGGATAAGTTATTGGAGAATAGCAGATCATAGGTGCTGTTCTTGCAAAACAAGACACATAGTCTGGTTTCTAGTCTGGCAAGAATTTAAACCACTACGCCAATCGTGTAGTCATTATACTGTATGACTCTTTTGCAAGAACAGCACAAGATCAGCTAAGTATAATGAAATTGGGGCTAAGGCATTCGCTCTTAGCCCTAATTTTATTATACTTGACTATTATTAGCATAGAAATAATATTGTTAATAGTCAACATACTTATGATATGCAGAAGAGTAGGCGACAAGACTGAACCCTGGGGGACGCCAACATTGACTTGTAAATAATTCGAAGATCAACAGCAAGAGACCCGAAGCAGCTGTGACTATGCAAGCTTTAGTATTTAGGTATAGCATTTCATCATCAAGCTACAGTCTTAGAGATAGACCAGAGAAGGAAAAGACAGGAGCTTCTGCCAAATCCCCTTTTCCAGAAGCACACATATAAAACAAGAGACCACCAGTATACCAGATTGCACAAAGCTCTTCAAGTGTACTAAGCCACCGAATATCTTGTAATACAACGTTACCCTGATTATAAAGCCGAGTGTTCACAACATCCAGGGGTGTCTCAACACATATAACAATCACACCGCACACGATGCTCACGACGAACGACAGAGTCACTGGCGAGTTCTCAAAATACCCTCGACTGCTAAGATATTCTTTGAACCTGGGAACAAACTTGTTTATGAAATAGGTACCAACCCTGGTTGTATAAGCGGACGGTGGTGACGTCAAACGGGCAAATGATCACGGCTACCACAACCCCGCTCACTGCGCTTGCGCAGAAGGCTAACCCAAGGGGTGACGTTTGGCAAATGCCGTGGGACAGCAGCGCCTCCTTTGCTCTGAAGTGAAAAGAATTGTTGAAGATAGCGTTATAAATACAACTGCAGACCGCACCGTAGAATTCTGATTTAGGTTTACGACGCCAGAAATAATCTAACTTAATGCAGTAGTACTAGCTGCCTACTGCAGCTGTTATATAATGGAGTAAGCAGGCAGATCAGAAAGCCAATTTTCGTTATAAAAACTATTCAAAAAGGGTTCCAATCTAGTCTCAGTATCGTAAATATTAAAATGATAATTAGCGACCAAAATTAGCGTCATATTGCATTATTTTTCATTTAAAAGGATAACTCCCGCTTCCAACTACATGGCGTATTTCGGAACAACTATTTGTGGATCCCACAAATTGTACACACTTAGTACCAGTGGCAACGCGACCACTTAAAATCAACTACGCCATCTTGCAGTTATTTATTTCACATTTGACATGTGTGTTAGACTAGATCGGGACCTTATTTTGACCAGTTTTTATTACGAGCCCTCTGGCTTTCTAATTAGGTAGACGTCAGTTTACTGCGGTTAATTTTCGTTTATTGCGGTCTGCAGTGTATTTCGTTCATAGTATTTTCAGCTATCTCTAAGTAAATATGAAGTCTACTGAAAGTTAAATGGTGGAAATGAAAATCTAAGACTTGTTTCTTAACAAGCAGTGACTTAAATATGACAATATGGTCTGTAATATTAAATAAATAGAAAAATATTAATAGACACTTCCAATTGGAAGCTTCGATACGTCACTAATACACAAGCAACATAACTTCATAATATTATCTGCCCGGTTCGATTTGGGTTCGCAATTACACACAAGATAATCTATTTTCAAATCCGTAAATAAGCATCACCTCTATGTGTGTACACGATTGCTTGTGTGGGTTACCATATAGAAGTATTTTCTAACAGTCTATTGTGAATTTTGCACGGATATAATAAGTAGGCACATAAAGTATTCGTGTGAAATGTAGTTGTCCTTGAAGAAGCACGTTTATACTAATTATCATGCGAGACACTTGTATTACATAGCTATTCCAATATTTGACAGAACAAAGTGATATTCATCACCAGCCTAAATTTAATATCATGTATGTAAGATGAACACTTAAAAAAAAATATTTTAAGTTTACTTGAGTGTATTTTCATCACGTCTTGTACGTTTTTTGAAGTGGTGATTGAACAACGAGAGTTGTTAAATACTACGATATAAAATAATGTATGGCGTTTCTCAATATTCCTCATTATATAATGTATGTGGCGACTCCGCACAGACGAAGAAGTTCCGCCGGTATCTAACAGATGGCGATACAATAGCGCTTAATACGTCATACTATTCTGCATCGCACAAGTGGAGTTTACACAGCGACTAAATATTTCACAAGCTCCCGACATCAACCGTCGGGCCGCGGCTCGTCAGGCACGATCAACCAGCCTGGTCAGAGAATCCTACCTTTGTGTTGGAGGGACATCACACCCTGTTCCTCCACAGGTATATGTATCTAATATTATACGTTTTAGTACGATAACCATGTATGTAGGCTCTTATTTCTTTTTCTCATAGATTGTTTATCTAAAAGTAATTGTAATATAAAATTAAATATAAATATAATAATATAATATCAGCCCTGTATTAAATTGTCCCACTGCTGGGCACGGGCCTCTTCTCGGTGTGAGAAGAGTTAGGCCATAGTCCACCACGCTGTCCCAGTGCGAGTTAGCATACTTCACATGTCTTCGAAAATATTTTGGAGAACTCTCAGACATGCAGGTTTCCTCACGATGTTTTTCATCGCCGTTAAAGCAAGCCATAATTAATTATTTAATACGCATATAAATTCAAAAAATTGAGAGATGCGCGCCTTGGGTTCGAACTCGATACCTCTGTGAGGCAGTCCAACGGTTTCCCACTAGGCTATCGTCGGTTCAAATTAAATATAGCACTGCAATAATAATAAGTTATTGCATGATATAGCATCTTTATCACATTAACACATATTAGAAGCTAGCAACGTCCATACACTGCGATGCGTTGCAGTGCACTTAAAGTTTCTAAGTTCTAAATTTAAGTCACTGTCATATGCGTACCTAGCTTATATCGATATGAATTAAATGACATCTAACGCATTGAAAATGATTCTTACGTGGAGAATGTGGTTAGTTGTGCTGCACTGCCGATGGCCAGCCTAGTGCAGGTCGCGGAGACTCCTGCGAAGAACCCTCTCATGCCTTCAGTCTTGTAGATTTTAACGATACCGTCACACATGCCTGGAAAAGGTTATGTAATCCTTCAGTTTGTTGCTATATAATATAGAAAGTGGCGCAAAACTTATCACATTAAATGATATATTAAGCTTACGACTTTTGTGTCGACACTCTCCTAATAACGACTGCCATAGATGTTCATGGCAGCCGGGACCGACGGCTTAACGTGCTCTCCGAGGCACGGAGCAGGCGATAATTGTCAATCAATACGCACATAATTTCGAAAAGTCATATAACTTCCGAAAGTCAGAGGTGCGCGACGTGGGTTCGGACCCGAGACCCTCTGCATTGCAGTCTGTTGGTGTCCCCACTGAGCTATCGCTGCTCAATATTCTATTACTACATAAATCCAACGAAATTGACCATACTTAAACGGTATTAGTAGTAATAGTTTGAATCCAATTATTAGGATAGGTTCTTAATAAGAATCCAATAACAATTATTCGTCTTTACTAATGCTGCGTTGTCCTTGTAAATAATTTGTTTAATAACTCGATATTTAACATTTATTTTCCTACTAGAGCTAGACTCAAATGTGAGGGCTTATTATATAACTGTTATTATACAGCCTCTAATGGAACAGGTAAATGAAATGGTGGAGACGATAATCTTAGTGACGATTAAACCCTTCGAATACTGTGATACCTATTAATGCTGCTGTTTAAATTTGAATGCCTCGTTGGCCCATCTATAGTTAATGCGACTGATGTGCTCTCGGTTCCCAATTGGCCTACAATAAGTTGCCCACAGAAAGTACTGGGTTTTCAAGTCAATAAATTCTTAATAGACCGGAGATGGGAAGCTGGCGGTGTTACACACCACCGTGCCTCAGAACGCACGTAAAGTCGATGGCCCTGCGCTAGATCTCTCTTCGGCTGTGTTGGATTGGCGTCCCATCAGACTATGATTGAGGGAATAGAGAGTGCACTTGTGTACTATAATATCTCGTGCACATCTGCATTATTACAGTCTGTTTTCAGTTCCAAACTCCGCCGTATAATTAGCAAATCTATATTAAAATCTACTACTAATAATATATTAATATTATAAAAAGGGAGCTCACATTTTATGAGGTTGTGTGTAAGTAGAGGGTAATCTCTGGAATCATTGCATTTGGGTATTTGCAAATACTTTCATGATACAACAAAATACATTATATATTATGTATAATCCAAGCAATGACGAGGTGGGCCGCTAGTATAATATAATCATAGCAAATACACTACTATTTACCCAAAGATTAGCTAAAATAATATTTAACTTAGGTACATGTCGCAAACTTCAAAAGACTTTTCTATCAGATATTCTTTTTTTGCTCAATCCTCGAATATAATCTTTAAAATCTCGTAACCTGTATAAGAGTGTATTTCGGATAAATATTTTCATGGTACTGGGTCTTCCACGAATATGTCTATTCAAAACTTTGGACGAAAGAAGTTTCTTCGGATGTCATGATATACTACGTTGTTCGGATTACTTCGCTAAAGAGTTTAAAACAAGCAGGAGGTTATGTATCAAAATTAAGGGGAAATTTCGAAATAAATGTGTTTCACGGTACGAATAGTCGGCCCAAATCTTGGGCATTTACGTGTCATGGTAGACTTACAATATAGAAGATTCTTTACCGTTATATTTATGCTGTCTCCCCACAGCTATGCTCGGGTGTGCAGCTGCCTGTATCCTGGTCTTCACTACGGAGGCAGGGTTACCAGTGATGCCGCTCATGACACCACTGACACTTGACCAGAATATGGACTTCTCGATGTTAATGTCGCCATTTTTGTCCTTAGTCCAGCCTTGGACCTCTGCCACGTGGTACATGCCAAGCCTGGTGACAAAATTTTTATTCATTTTACTTTTATTTTAAATAAATATATTATTTCAAATATATAAATAAAACATTTGACGCAAAATATCCTGTATTGCCCGTTGCGGCCATAACTTTGAGATGAAAAGTATACCAACAAAATCACTGTTATCTATATGTATATTACGTATACGTGAAGCAAAAACTTTGTATACCTTTTTACGAAAATTGCACGTACGGAGGAGTATGAAATTTGGCACAGTTAAAGTTTATATGGAGAAGGAGTGGTGATCCTAATATTTTTATAAAATATGCATTCCAAATACATTAAATTAATAAAAACACTACACGCACACAACCATGCATTTGACACACGTAGGCAAATCGCGTTCGTAGTATTTCGGCATTGTTCGGCTTATGTCGTACAATGCTTCGTAACTATGGTTACATACCTTAAGTATCTATTCCCATTTCGCGGTAATGGCCATTAAATTCTATAATCAATTAACGTATTTATATGTAATAAGGGCAAAAATTAGACAGAGTAGTAAGCTTAGGAATATCGTCAATGAAAGAGTTTAACCTAAGTAAATAATAAGATAGCCTTGGCGAAATCTAAATGAAATGTGATTATAAGGGTATAGTTATAGACAATAAAACCTTAATAACGGTCAAACTTAAAATTTAAATCAGTAATGATCGAATTTCGTCCATTTGGCGACCGCTAATAAATGTAACGAAGTGTAAGTTTTCGCGTTTGCCGTACATAAACAAGGGCGACATTTTTATTTATAAAGATTTAACTTTAAAATATAACGGAAAGGGCACAATAAATAATCTCCTTAAAACCAGGAGTAATTCCAATTGGCCAAGTTCCTCCTTAGAGCATAAGATTGCCGATATTTGTTACGATTTGAGGAGGTTCTCTTGGGATTTTTATTCATTGGCCATCTAATTTTCTTTTTAGTGCTGTCAACATACCACGTAACGCCTTTCAGTCATATAATTATACTGTAGCCATTTTGACTAATTATAGGAACTTACCTTACAGAATTCATTGTAAACCCTAGCACCATGGCTGGTGCAAGCCCCTTCTGCAGCGCCAAAGTGCCATCATTCCTCGCTATCACATATAGCGCGTGGAAGATCCCTCTATACCGCGTCGTCGTTTCGGTGCGCGCGCGCAGCTCCCCTTGCAACTGTAGCCGAGTTTTGACAACGTCCATAGGATTTGTGAATATGGTGGCGCCTGCGCCGGCGAGACCGCCGATTATGAAGTCCATGTTTAACTAGCTGGAAGGAAAAACATATTCATTTATCCTTTTGCAAAACAGGCAGCAGTAACTCTATATTCATAGTGTGAAATTGCTTTAGTAAGAATTAATGCATAAAAATATTGTTAAAGTATGGTAAAAGTATGTGCAATATCTTTTCCTTTAAAAATATATCTGACGATTAATTTTTTTCTTTTTATTCATTATTTTGTTGTTTTAAATGTCTGGTCTCGACCAGCGTTTATAACAATGGCACATACATTTAATATGAAAGAACTCATAAAATCCATTTTTTATATTAATGATATGAAAGTTCAGCTAACTTTATTTGTTTTTTATGATTACGTTTTAACGATTAAACCGCTGAGTCAACGTTTGAACCTTTGGTATGGATATACCTAACCCTAAGAAATAGCATATTAAGACTGCGCCAAGCAAAATGTGCCAAAACAGGCGGTCACAGTTAAATTGATAAAATCAACACTTTTTGTTTAATACAAATATAAAATATACATTTACCATAACAATGAATGTGTTTACAATTACTCCGTGTAAAAAATTTAAAATAATTGTTATTTTCGCCAACAAAATTACGTAAATTTGCACGAAAAATGCAAAAACGTAAGCTCGTGTTACGTGATTTTTAGATTATAACAGTAGAAATCTTTCCTATTTTACAGCTTAAACGAAACGTAAATAGTTATATTACAATTTGTCCGTCCCAAATATTTAAGTTATTGGTTAACAATAAAGGTACATATTTATCAAAAAAGCACTTCAAATCCTCCATACAATTTTACTATGGCGGCCGCGCGCCGATTTCAATATCGAGCTCTGTCATTCAGTCCAACCGCGTCTTACGCTCGGCGCAGTCTTAAGTTTAAAAAGGCGAAATAAGTCGCAGGCGACAGCCAGTATATACTATCATAAACAAGACTCACGAAGTCAGAACTAAGATCCCTGTCAATACATTGAGGGATTTCCCAGAATCCTATTACTACGCTGTTTGATAGCGTAATACATTTTATGTTACAAGTCTTGTTTCCTCATGATAGATTCAAAGCTTGTAAAGCCAAAAGTAAATAAGCTTGTTTATTTACGATTAGATTGTGATACAAAGGACAATATGGTATAGTATGGTATAGTAGAGCCTCGCTGATTTCAGCATGAATGGGTCGGCTCGACCGGGGAAGGGTAGTCCTAACAGAAATAATAAACTGCAGGTATTTAGAAATTTGTAGGAATAGAAAAAATTACTTCACGGATGATATAGGTAATGGTTTAAGTGGTCGCGCTCGCCACTGTCACACTGAGTGTTGTGGGTTCGATCCCCACATGGGACAAAATATTGTGTGATCCACAAATGGTTGTTCCGAGTCTGTATGTTCTTTGGGTCCGTTGTTTGAATGTTTGTAAAGTCCCCCGCGACACAGGATTTATATCTAGTGCAGGAGTTGTCTTTTTTAAGAGAAAAGATTTTTATAGTCGGTTATGCGAAATATTCATGCTGCCGTATTAAACAAGTAAGTACAAGCAAGCAAGTTTTAGAGTAGTAGAGCCTCGCTGATTTCAGCATGAATAGGCCGGCTCGACCGGGGAAGTACTACCCTCTCACAGAATATCGACGTGAAATAGCAGTATTACCACTGTTGTGTTTCGTTCGGTGAGTGAGAGTGCTACAGGCCCAATCCCCCGCTTGCCTCCTTCCCGCTCCTTTTCCTTCCCACTTCCTTTCATAAAGGGTCGGCAACGCGCAAGTGATGCCTCTGGTATTGCAGGCGTCCATAGGCTACTGTGACTACTCACCATCAGGTGGGCCGTATGCTAGGTTACCACCACAGTAGTATAAAAAAAATATTGTTGATGCTTATTATCTTAGTTATTTAAACATATGTTTGCCACACCTAGCTTTGCAATCGGGGCTCTGGATATCTATTATATAAATATAATATTATATAAAGTATTGGACTTTAAATATCGTAAAGCTATCTTTACGATATTTAATTATATCCAGAGAGATAATGCCATGGACAGTCTAGTGGTTTATGTGGTCGCCTCACTTCTGCCCCTAAGCCGAATATTGTGGGTTCGAATCCCACACGGGACAACAATTTGTGTAATCGACTAATAGTTCCCGCTCTAAGAATAATTCCTGTGTCGCGGGGGACTTTACAAACATTCAAACAACGGACCCAAGGAACACCAAGACATGGAACAACTATTGTGTTTATGTAGAGTGGATCACACAATTTTTCACATTCGGCGCAGTGGCACTGACAAGACTACGCGTGCAGTCGTTTTACACTAATAGTGCTGATAGATTATGCGATATTATACATATATTAATTGGGCGCTAACTTCACTCGAAGACCGACATTCAACGCATAAAAATGCAACTAGGAATCAGCTGGGAATGGAACGCATGACTCAGACAGCCAAGTCTTGTAATAAAACTGTTCAAAATAAAGTTCTGATCTCTATTCTCAATAAAAATTAAAATCAAATGTGAATTTAATAGCACATCAGTTCATATTTGACATTTATTACACTAGATCTAGTTCATCATAGTTTATAAGTTTTAGTGCCTACATAAAAATTTAAACACAGTAATTTTTCAAAATTTCTTTGGTAACTAGAACTATATAATAATAATAATAATAAATAATAATAATAATAATCATTTATTTAACTTAAATTGGTACAAATCGATACAGAGCTTAGGTTACATTGTAAAGGTAATATATAAGGGGTGCCTGTACTAGGGTAAACCTGTGCCACAGGCATTAAGGGCACATACTATCTAATATAGATATAAATTCTAAACCAATACTTATAAAACATTATTCTTTGTATATAAAAACTTACGAATTATATTATAAACTAAGTGAAAACTATGACGACTTAAAGAGTTATTTTATTGCGTAACACTTATTGAACAACAGTCATCAAATTTTCTGTTTGATCGTAGTTCAAGGTTTGTAAATATTGTTGAACTAATTGCTTAGTGTTAGCATAATTTTTGTCATAAATCGCAGTTATTTTGTTTATATTATTATAAAGTAAAGAACCTAAAAATGCGAAAAACCTATTGGTAAAAATATACTTAGATTGAGACTGAGTAGTACAAACGATATCTTTCCGTCGTTTAGTGTTAGTAAGTTCCGGTACTATAGTCCTGACCACGGTCGAGTAAAATAAGGATTCCACGCCACGTACATCGAAAGTGAGGCACATTAAGTATAGGCACATAAGCACTGTTCGTACAAACATGCCTCACGCACACATTTACATCATAGTATGCCTGCCATTACGTGGCACGCCGCACTAGTCACGACGTTCACATAGATCAGTTCACGCTCAAATCACGCACACATAGATCGGTAAGGTGCTTCATTTGTAATATGCGTGGCGCGAAGTCCTATTTTACTCGTCCGTAGCCCAGACATAATAAATGCGAATGTGAGTTTGTTTGTTTGTTTGTTTGTTAGATAAGCTTCTACTCGACTGATCATCGTGAAATTTCGCATACATGTTGTCAGAGAAAAAGTTATCTTAAACATAAAAAAAACTTTTTTGAAGTGTAAACTTCATTAGTCGTGACGATTAATTTATCGTTGGACGACTGTCGTCTCTAGCGTCTGTCGTCCCATTATATCGACTGTTTATCCTCACTGTATCGTCGCAATATTTTATCGTTGAACGTGTAAACGACGAGACGATATGTTTATCGTGGCTACGATGGATAGTTGCAACAACGACACACGATTTGCCGTCATGATTAGTCGTGACATTTTTTATCGTTTTACGACTGTCGTGCTAGCAGTTCCCATTGACTTAACAAACTGTCATCACTGCAAAAAAGTCGTGGACTATAGTTAATCGTGTCGTCCTGTATGTGAACACCTCTATTTAAATACACAAGCTACGACGCTTTAAACGACACGATAATCTATCGTCACGACATAGTGGGAACGCGCCCTTAGGCGCGTTGAGCACTTTTTGGGTGAACGAAAATCATTGACGCAAAACGCATTCAAAATTCAAAAATAGCTCGACGATACAATTCACAAGTTACTTAGTTTTCACTTCTATCGGCAGTCCTGAAAGACTGCCCCGCATGTTTTTTTTTTGTTGGGTTACATATACGCGAGCAAAGGCGCGGGCAAAATTTTGTATTTTATAAGTTTTACTATTTTATAATTGACATTCTGTAAATTTTCTAAATTTTGTTGGTATATTGTTGGAACTACATGCATATATGCAAAATAAAATATTATTAGTTAATTTAATAAATATTATAAACTTAGCAATATTAAGGTATCTACTTACATTAATAAACAATCAAACTTACAATATTCATCAGACACAATGTTAAATCTTTTGTTTGCAAACAATAGAACCTTCTTTCAGTATTTAAGATAAGATAATATTTTATTTATTTATTACATATTTATTTATATGTAACATGGTTGAACACAGATGGACAATTCTCGTTGGTTGCCTTTTAAGAGTAATTTGAGTTTAATTTAATATGGGGTAAATCAGATTAAATAACACTCTAATTACTTGAACTAAACACTAATTAAAAACTTTAATCACATTTCAATCCTTTTTCAATTGAAATATATATTGCAACTGCTTTGCAAGAGGTATCGAGTTCGAATCTAGGCCGAGCAAAATCTTATTTATGTTTAAGCACACCAAAAAAATAATTACAAATAAATAGAATATATGTTGTTTAATGGATGTTATAGACCTCTGCTTATCCCTTAGGCGATAAAGACGTGACAATATGTATACCTATATAATATGTAACGGGTATTAACGCGATCATGCATAATGTTTGACCTTGTGTCATACTATGATGTTGAGTCAGCTTGTGACCACGGCCGGTGTAACCTGGTCGAAACGTCAAGCATAAAAAAGGTAAACATTATGCATGATCGCGTTAATACCCGTTACATATTATATATATATCATGCAACGCGAAAGTTTAAAACTTATTACTATCTATACCTATATGAGCGGCTGTAGTTTTCATTATATTATAGTGACGCAAACAGACATACAAACACATACATATATCATAATTATATGTATAACAATCGTTACACTACTAACCAATACGTAGTTTATGTGTGTATTAAGAGGTGCTTCGTGCCTTACTGCTCGGCCAAGTTCAGGGTTCAATGGCCGAAGTGAACGACCTCCAAAGCAAGGTCAGCATCATACTACAGTACTGTATTTTATCAAAATTATCATATTAATGATATGTGTTACGCACGTGCTTATTTCGGTCGGCCTCCATGGCGTAGTGCTAAGTGTAACCAACTGCCACGCCTGAGGTCGCGGGTTCGATTCCCGCACAAGTCAAACAACTATAATAATAACAATTAATATAATCTTCATTTTATTTGTAACTAGCTGTGCCCGCGGTTTCACCCGCGTTTATGATTAATGCGCCGCCCCTGTGGGTCGTAGCGTGATGTTATATAGCCTATAGCCTTCCTCGATAAATGAGCTATCCAACACTAAAATATTTTTCAATTCGGACCAGTAGTTCCTGAGATTACCGCGTTCAACCAAACAAACAAACAAACAAAATATTATAAAGCTGAAAAGCTTTATAATATTAGTATAGATTTTGATTTAATTAATTTTATTTCTCGGTCACAGTGTTTTTTTTCTGGATGAAAGATACCTTGTGTCTTATTCTGTACCCCAGCCACCGTGTATGCGAAATATCATGATGATCGGTCAAGTAATTGGTAGTAAACCGTAACAAATAAACGAACAAACTCACATTCGCGTTGATACATATAAGTTAGAATCAGGAAGTTAAGATAATAATTTAAGAATTTCCTCATTTTTTGACAATACAAGTCGTTGTCGTACCTATGTCGCGAGAATTTACAAAACTGATAAGAATATCTTTATATATAAAACTCTTCCGTTACTGAGTGACTGACAGACAACGCACAGCCGAAACTACTGAACGCAAGAAGCTGAAATTTGGCATGTATGTTCCTTGGAGAGTGTAGGGGAGCACTAAGAGAGGATTTTTGGAAATTCCACCCCGAAGGGGGTGAACGGGGTGAAACCCGATATTCACACGGAAACGGGACTTACGCGCGTGAAACCGCGGGAAAACTACTAGTCTATATATATAAACTCTTCCGTTACTGAGTGACTGACAGACAACGCACAGCCGAAACTACTGAACGCAAGAAGCTGAAATTTGGCATGTATGTTCCTTGGAGAGTGTAGGGGAGCACTATAAGAGGATTTTTGGAAATTCCACCCTGATGGAGATGAAAGGGGTGAATTCACACGGGCACGGGACTTACGCGGGTGAACCGCGGGAAAACTACTAGTAGGTATATCAACTGAAATAATGTCTAAGCCCAACACAGCGGATAGCACAAATATTTCGCATCCTTAATAAAACAGAGACTTATCTCAGTATTTTTGATTAAACAAATTTGAACTCTATTGAAAAGATTTAACACAAATATAATATTAGAATTTAACATATACCTACAATTAGAGTTCAAATTGGCTTACTTTCAAATTTCGAGTTAAGTCGCTGTTTTATTAAGAATGCGATTTGTCTAGAGTGGATATTGATCCCTTATACAACTTTTCTTCTATCCTGTCGTAACGGTAAAGTGACGACTGAGCCCAATGTGCCATCTATGACAGGGTGTGCAAAAAAAATGAAAGTTATTTTTTTAACGCTTACACCCTCTTAATTTGTTTGAATGATGTTGAAACAATTGTAAACCAAATTTGGTGTAGGTAGGATCACGATATCCCGTGCCGACTTGCATCGGAACTTGTCAATACTAGTTAACTACGGCTGACGCGCTCGAACGATCGATGTGCTTGTTATAATTTGTCTTTCTTTTACAGTAAACACATTGCTTTTGTTCGGTCAACATGTCAGTGAAATTACGCAGTTCTAAAAAGGATATATTTTTAATAGATGACGCAAATCAAAACTTTCTTCTAATAGACAAGCTTTAGCAATGTTATTTTACAACATTGGTCAAGTAAATTAAACTGTAAATGAAAGTGCAAATCTCAGCTTTCGAGAGTGTATTACATATTGGGAAAAGGCGCGTATACCTACAATTGCCATGCACCAAGCCAGGTGGATGGCGAGGGCGATTTATGCACTGACAATAACACTTCTTAGCGCTCAACTGAAGATGACGAACAAGGGTAAGGCGGCACTGTTTGATGTATGCTTGTTCATCGTGACGTCCTACGTTAAGCCGTGGCTCCAGTGTATTTTGGCTGTAAAAGCACCTTATCAGGATTTGTGCTTTTTGAAGTCGATGAAGGCTTATGAAAAAATCAATACAAACGTCTAGAAAGCAGCTTTACAGAAATTAAACCAGCATCTACGGTATTTAAACGTTGCAATAGCTTTTTTTTTTTAACGTCAGGGGATTGCTTTTACGCACCGTCCGCTCCCGGGCAGGGCGCGGGTGTGTGGGACTCGAGCCAGAGAAGCCGGCCCCATACCCACTAAACCCCTGACGACGTTCCTCCAGTACCTAGTGTCGGTGCCACGGGATTCGCGCTAGCATTCACCGCGACACCGACAGGTCTTGGCCCGCCACATGACTAGGCGGGCCCCAGCTGTTTGGGGGAGGACCAGATGGTACAGCCCTCCCCTCCACTGAGGGGGGCGCGCGGAACGCCTATGCCCCTCTCTCGGGCCTGTGCTGCTCGGGCGGCAGAATCGTTGCAATAGCTGCCTTATCATTATTTGACCATAGATAAGACACTCAGAGATTTGACGACGATGTGGACCAAGAAATTAAAATAAAAATGATTGAAAATTTAACAAAAGAGAATCCATCAACCCATGTTACTTCATCCCATCCAAAGAAGAACTCTGTGGTTCATTATATGGTAAGTTTCATTAGTAAATACCGTTTCTTTCATATTTCTTTTATTTAATTAGTAATTATTTTCAATTTTTATTTTAGACAAAAACATCTACGACTTCGTATCAGTCAAAAGTAAAGCGTTGTTCCCCCGGCTTCAAATTTATGACAGTTTTCTGAACGAAGAACCGTCTTTATGGCCAAATAACGCTTCGTTTCAAGATGTCAAGAAGAAGGTTTTAGTGCTGAGGGCAGTAAACGATACAGCTGAAAGAGCCAGATGATGCAAGAATTTCATGGTTTAATTACAGTTGAAGAGGAACAAAAGCAATTTTTAGTACGCTGCTTACAAGAACACGGGAAGATTTATCCAGACTATAACAAAAACCTTATAAATAAATTTTGTATTATAAATGTTTTTTTTTATGTAAAATATTAAATAGTAAGTAATATGTTTTGGATATATTAGTGTTTTATTTACTAAACAAACTCAGACTTCTAGAAATCTTCTATACTAACCCGAAACAAAAATTTATATTTTATGTTTGGTATCAAGTCGGCACGGGTTGTCATAATACAAAGGTCATTAAGAAAAAAAAATAGAGGGTATGCGATTTTAATTTCGAGAAAAAGAAGCCCTACCTTATCTCTTGGGACACCCTTACCTATATAATTATGTCAATAAGTATATTATTATGTTTTATAGAGTAATGTGGAAAATTCCCGAAAATACATCACGCACTCATTCATCGTTATATACTTAGTTAGATATCCATTGATGACATTATTTTTTATAAAGCTCTTTATACGACCATAGATAAAACAAAACGATAACATAACTGTAATGATCCACAGTAATTGCATTATCTAGAATTAATGCGTATAATATTGTCACTGATTAAATGAATGCGATAACTGCGATAAGCCTAAAATACTATTT
This sequence comes from Catocala fraxini, assembly GCA_930367265.1. Classification (NCBI taxonomy): domain Eukaryota; kingdom Metazoa; phylum Arthropoda; class Insecta; order Lepidoptera; family Erebidae; genus Catocala; species Catocala fraxini. Next base: position 1,964,358 of record OV884032.1, read on the forward strand.
CAAATTAAAATATATGTCCATACAACTTACCTTAAAATTATGAATAAGTTAACTACACTTATTTTAAATAATTAATAATTATTATAACTAAATATCACTTCATCGTATATACTTAAGTACCGACCGATCACAGACACTTTTTAAAACTAAATCATAATTATTCAGAACGAATGCTATCTATCTCGTGACATTAAATTCACAGGTATTTGTCGTCACGAAACACTGTCGCAAACGATAATGAACCCTATTGTTTACAAAACAAAGTAAATTATCGAATAAAATGTGTTGGCATTACATGTGCGTTTCGCGCGCTTAACAATTGACGTTTGCTGACGTCATGGATACTTTTGGCGCGAATGAGGAAGTTTGGTATTATAGTGATGTGACCTAACCCGTTCAACGGCTGAACACATACTGCGTTACTCGTGCTATATTCATAAGCAATATTGTTTTTTTAATATTTCGTAGGTTGTGGACATTCGGTCAACAGCTGATTGAATTATTGAAAATCTCAAAATGATTTTCGTGTGGTGTATGTATGTGAACTGTATCTGCTTGAGTTGATTAGTTGACCTTGAATTTTAAAATAGACATACTTTCACTGTTATAGTCTAGCTAAAGTTGGACAGCAATTTGGCCCATGTTGCTTATTTTATGTGGATGCTCCAATTGTACTAAATAAATATACCATTACGGGCATATAGCGCCTTATTGTGTACAGAACTACGTACTTAAATATATGCAACACTTTGTGAATTTAATTAGATATAGCAGGGTCGTGAAGTTGTCGCCAGATTTAACGTGTAAGACCTTGCCCTCTCTTTGCAAATCCGGATCTTATAGCTTTTAATATTCATAAGTGTTACATGTGATATTATGTGTGAGACTTGGATAATTTAAATGCTATGTAATGTATACTCTCTGTTTGCATCTAGCAGCCATTGCCCTCGCTACGGATAACACTCTTCTTAACAAATTAATGAGTTTGCTTAATTGTTAATTAATTCTATGACGCCTATTAGAGTTATTAATTAAAATTAAGGTTTTGCTTTTCTTTTTATTTCTGTTAATTAATATTTTTTATTGTGAAGTGGATATAAACAACTAGTATCGCGACTTATTATATAGCTGTCCGTAACAGTTGGGCTTAAGCCAAAGCAAGGCTATCCAAGGCTAAGGTGGTTGCTATATTTTTAAAATGGCTATTGGCCGTGATAATAGCCACGTTACATAGTTTCGTCAATCGTTTGATTTGCTCAATGGCTACATATTACTTTTTTTTTTTGGTGCTAACACTAGCTGCATGTAAATGCAATTAGTGAATAAAATGATGATTATGATATAAATATATCATACTTAAATTTTCGCCATAATATGGCTTAAATGGCGAAAATGTAAGTATGAATTGGAGCACGAACTGTTGAAGATCCTTATATTATTACAGGAAAATTATTAATTATATTTCATTATTTCATTTTTTATAAATTAGGAGGAGTTATTGCTTAAGTTATATCTGTTTTAATTTCTATTATTTTACGTAGGTATTACTTTTAATAAAAAAATTCTATCCTATTAATCAATTCTTATTTTGAAATTTAGTAATAATAATTATTTTATTAACCTGAATTGGAGCACTACCTATTGAAGATTCTTATATTACAGGACAATTATATTTATAGGATAGAATTGATTTCCTTGAATTGTTTTATTAAAAGTAAAAGGTAAAATAATTAAAATTTAAATAGATGTAACTAAAGCAATAACGCTTCCTAATTTATTAGGAATTGATATAAGGATAGCATTATGCAAATAAAAATATAATTCTGGTTAAATATGTTCTGGAGTTACTAATGGATTTGCTGGGCAATTAGAGCAACATTTTAACACAAACATGGTTAACAAATGACTTAACGCTTAAAGATTTTTTTAAGCCATTATTTATCTATATAATAAAGCTGAAGAGTTTGATGGTTTGTTTGTTAGTTGAACACACTAATCTCAGGAACTACTGGTTCGAATTGAAAATTATTTTAGTGTCGGATAGCCCATTTATCGATGAAGGCTATAAGCTATATAACATCACGCTACGACCAATAGAAGCGGAGTAACAATGACAACAAAAAAATTACATAAACGTGAATATTCTCTTGTATGACGCAGACAGAGTTGCGGAAGATACGATTATTCGAACAACGGTCACAAGGAACAACTATTAGTGGATCTCTCCATTTTTTCCGTGTGGGTATCGAACCCTTAACACTCAGTGCGGCAGTGGCAAAGCGAGTGAGACGCCATCGGTGCAGTCGTTGATTTACTAAACTAGCAACAGTCAATTAAATTACTTGAGATAAGATTGACTTTAATATGTAACGATACGATACGAACGATAACGATAACCCTTTCGGAAACCGGCAATCCTAACTCAGTAGCGTAGCGCAGTGGGGGCGGCAGAGGCAGCTCGCTCTAGGCGGCACTTTTAGGGGGCGGCAAAATTTTATCATAAATAATAATATCTTGTAAATATTTGAACTGTACAATACACAATATTGATGACTGTTCTTGCCGAAAAGTGAAGCGTTGTTGTCGAGTAGTTAAATATTAAGTTAGGATAATATTTAACTACTCGACCGATCATCATGAAATTTCGTATACTCGTTGTGAGGGGTACAGAAAAGGGCATTGGACATTTATCATCCAGAAAAAAGATCCGTTGTCAAGCGAAGCCGCGTGCAAAATAAACCCGGGTATGAAACATGTTCAAATACCTAACCATATGTTAATTATACATATGGTTAGGTATTTGAACGTGTGAAACAAGCCTCTCGAAATTTTCAATGACACACACACACACACGCACACAAATGTGCACAGACATCAAGTATTGAATGTGCATTGAGGATGTGGTAGTTTTTAATTCTATGTGATTATATTCGTACTACTGTACATTGTCATGTCATGTGACTCTTGGCCTTTACAGGAGGTAAAATTGCATTGCATGCCTCTAATCCGTTAACAACACAATTTTAATCATCCTCAGTTTAATTACTTATAAGAAGTGACAGCTTAGTGGCAGATCGTTGGATCGCCGACGCAGATATTTCGAGTTCGATTCAAAGACACATTACCTCTGAATTTTCGAAGTACCTAATGAACGTATTATATCGCTAATTGTTACGTCGAAGGAAAACATCATGTGGAAACCTGCATGCTTAAGAGCTTGCGATAAAATTTATTTTAATTCCTTCTTAGAGATACTCATATATAGTCTGCCAAGAGCAGCGATAGCTCAGTGGGGAGACCAACAGACTGCAATGCAGAGGGTCTCGGGGTCGAACCCACGTCGCGCACCTCTGACTTTCGGAAGTAGGTATATGACTTTTCGAAATTATGTGCGTATTGATTGACAATTATAGCCTGCACCGTGCCTCGGGGAATACGTTAAGCCGTCGGTCCCGGCTGTTATGAGCATCTATGGCAGTCGTTATTGGGAGAGTGTCGACACAAAAGATCCCACTGGGTCGAAATGTCGCTGGTCTGCACTGACTGGCCCCCACTATAAGATACATACATACATACATATAGTCTGCCAGTCCACATTGGGTCAGCGTGGTAGACTAGGCAGGTATAGCCTATCCCTTGTTACATTAAGAAGAGGCCCGTGTCCACCAGTGGGACAGTTTATATACAAGGCTCGTCATATTAAGATTATAGCTCAGCCATATTTGTTCAGCAAATAAAGCTAAAACCATTCACGGAACAAAAAAAAATGCGCTACTAATGAGTATTTCCTCAGAGGGAAACCCATTAACACTTTGCGTAGTCGTACCTGAGACTTCAAGACTCTACGACCAAAAAATCGAGGGTATGCGCCAATGAATTCACGTGTGTTGATAAGATAACTCTTTGACGTTTGAGTTCTTGACCTGCCTCGCGCGCCAATAAAACGTATGCTGATAAATATTATACACGTACGTAGACGACATGACTCGACATTTTTTTACGCACGTGACATTATTGTTGTGTAATATTGTTCATAGATATAAATTACGCAACCTGGTTAACTATATAATAATGTCCTCCAGACCGAATTTCGGTCACGGCGGCCAGTCTTAACGGAGACTGGCCATTTGCGCAGGAGATATTATAATGCACAAGCGTGTACGCAAAAACAAGTGCTCTCTGTTTCTTTATTCTCATGATCCATTGGATGATAATCCGACCGGATAGAGATCATGCGCAGTGCCAACAGCTTTACGTGTTTTCCGAGGCACAGGGATGTCTAACACCGCCAACTTCCTAACTCCGGCCTGCTATTGAAATTTCTTACGAAAAACCCAATAACTTTTTGTTTATATTTAAATTATAATCAGCTCATTAAATATATATTTTTTTCTTTGGGTAACAAACGTTTGTTATATAACATAAAGACAGCAAGATACAAATAAAACATGATCCAGAAGAGTTTCCACACATTGCTTTTACATTCTGCGACGGATATTAAAACAGTATTAAGAGACTATAGAACAAAACAGTATGTAACAATTTGGAAAACAATATAATATATGTATTATATGATATGCATTATTAACTACTGTGAAGGATTATTGGCAAGCGATCTTTTAAATTTAGCCAGAGATATATGAAATATATCTATGTCATCATTGCTCCCACTGATTTCAATTAGGTTGTTATAAGCGCGACAAGATCTTCGGGTAAAAGTGTTCATACCATAATTGGTCTTAGCAACGGGAATATGAAAGACAGACCTCTTTCTTGCACTAAGTCGGGGACATCCAAATCTTATTTTACTTAAAGATAAGGGGAGTCCACATGATTTCTTATAATCTTATAAACAAAACTAAATCATGTTTCACACGTCTAGATTCTAGGGTCTGGAATAAATATATGTAATAAAAATATATAGTTAACCATATTCCGAGAGGTATAACATAGCAATTGTTCACGTAACTGCTGCGTTAAGGAGACAGTCTATACAGTTCAGATCTGCGTCAGCAAGCAGGTCGTTTAGAGTTGACTCATTATTTGACCTTAAACTTGGAGAGGTCAGGCAACTTTAGACCACTTTATTAATTCAGTCAATAGGGGGCATAGGGCGGGATGACGTCATATACTACCGTCTCTCATATTTTTAAGTAGAATAGTGTTGGGTATAATTTGTATAGAGGCTTCGTAGAACAGAAAGTTTGTTTGAAAGTTTGATACGTAAAATTTGGCAACGTTGCTACGGCTACTGCTTAAGTGCTTAGATAGGAGACCGTGTACAAAAAATCACAAGTATTGCCAACGGGCAACACTACCTATTCAGAAGAATCGGGACCAAAGACGTCAAGAATAATCTGATCTGATTGTTAATTGTCAGTCTGAAGCGATAACGATATTATCAAATTAGTTTAGTTGTCAGGATATTGTACTGACGTCACTGACTCAGATATAACTGTAACTAACAAATGGCGCTAAATACGCTCAAATGTCGTCACAATCCTGCATCGCGCAAGCGGAGTTTACATAGCGACTAACTATATATACTTACAAGCTCCCGACATCAACCGTCGGGCCGCGGCCCGCCAGGCACGATCAACCAGCCTGGTCGGAGGATCCTCCCTTTGTGTTGGAGGGATATCACACCTTGTTCCTCCACATACCTATAAGATATGTATATAAATAGGTATTTTGTATTACAGATATCATTCAATAGCAATAGATAACCTGGATATTAAGCGGAAAAATCGAAGAATCCAATCCCAATACACTTGGAAACATCAAGTAGACGATGAAATCTTTTCCAATACGATGACACATATGTATTTGAGATGACACACATCTTCTAAAATGTATATTCGTGGCCTACTCGATAATTTAAATAGTAAATAAATTAGCAATGTGTATTATTCTCGAAGGTTCTGTTTGGAAGTTGAGAGAAACAACCGTTCGTAACAAGAATTTATTCTGGACTGTCACCGTAAGGCTTACATTTCTATATACAGGAAATATATACATAAATAAATAAACCATTTGGTGGTTAATTTGTTTTTTAATTTAAGTTCTTAATCTTAGATTTTATGCAATCATTTTTGATTAGTAAACAAATTAGTTAACAAAAAAAAATTTTTTTAAAAAGATAACAACTTTTCTGTATTTTCCACCTCGCTGTCTTTGAAGGCTGATTATAGCCAAAGTAGCCCCTTTTAGTACCACTTTTTTTTATGATTATGAAAGCTGAGAGTCTGACGCATTTTTAAAGCCTCTTTAGGAACCATTAAGTCACCTATTTAGATTTTAATTTACAGTTGAAAATTGAAGTCGTAATTCACCGAACCCAATTTTTTTACTTTAGATCAACATTTTCATAACTTCCATTACAGTCATGAATCTGATTATTTTATGCATAAAAGAAGGACTCATGACAATTTTGTAACAAAAAAAAATGTCGAAAAAGTCTCTTACTTTTTTTTATTAAAGAGATTTTTTAAGTTGGTCATGTCGAGAAATCTCAAAATCTCAAAAAAAAATCGTAACTCGTAAACTATGAGAAATCGCAGAACATACATGGGGGTGATTCGGATAGTCCACGATACGAGGAACCTAATTTTTATATTTGGACGTCAATCTTCCGGCCATCCTGTATAATATACATAACTTAGAATTACCCACCACCGGCAATATAGTTACGTTATACGAATACCTACATTACACAATGCAACACCAATGAAAAGGAATTTTGGTTGTATTTAGCTGCTGCTTTATAGGACCAACTTGTGCCAGCATTATTGGTGCAATGTTGCTTCTTCATAGCAGTACAGAATCTGAAATGTACCTCTTAGCCGGTAACTATGGGATCAAATCTTACGTTAGCTTAAACAAGGCTGGAGAAATGTGTTTTATACCTCCGTTTACTAGACGAGGAATTGTTATAATAAGATACGATTGCAAGGATGATGTCGTGGATCAAATGTTCTTCTCGCCACTGCCGATACACCGTGGAAGTGACGAAGACTTGTGGGTTCGATCGCTACACGGGACAATAATATGTGTGATTCACGAATGGCTGTGGAAAGTAGATGTTTTTTGTGTCCGTTGTTTTAATAATAATAATAATAATAATAATAATAATAATAATAATATTATTATTAAAACAACGTATTCAATCTGTGTTATAAATGTATTCAATCTGTGTTTTTATATAAATAAAGTTTTTATTATTATAAAAAAAAAATAAAAAAAAAAAAAAAATATTCTATCACATACACACAACACCATCTAGCCCAAACTAAGCAGAGCTTGTACTATGGGTACTAGACAATGGATAAACATACATATATACTTTTTTTTTTGTAAATACATACATATTATACATAGAAACACCATGTTAATGTTAATGTTTGTAAACTCCCCCATGAGACGAACTGGAATCGTCAATAGCGCGGGATGGGATGCGAATGTAAGTTGATTTGTTTGTTTGTTACAAGCACGGCTTAAGTGCCCGACCGATCATCATGGAATTTCGTCGTGTTGTTAGGGATACAAGAAAGGATATAGATTACTTTACCACTAGAAAAAGACTGCAGATCCAAGCAAGCAAAGCCGCAGGCAAAACTAGCCCGAAATTAATAAAACCGATAGACCGAATGGCCTGATGATTGATTGCCTTAGGCACAAACAACCAATAAGCAAGTTCGTTTTCATAACGCCAAAAATACACTTTTCTCTAAATAAACACAAATGTATGTACGTTTGTTTATTACTTATTGATTGGTAAACACTGACTAAAAACAATTACCGGAACAAAAGTGTTGGTCAACAAGCACTTGTCCATGTGACCTTGGATCTAATCGCTCTGACACTGAACTCCACTTTTGACATCAATGGGTGAGCCATGACCTTCGCGTGTTCACTTTACAGTCTGAATATTTCTACCACTCCTCGTTAGCGGCATATGGGAAGTTAGCACATAAGTTGCAGCCTTTTGTGAGATGTGTCTTACATCTCTGAGGATTTACTATTCACACCATTAAGTTAATAAGCATTATGTTCTAAAGGTGATAACGCAACTAGGTTGTGTGTAACATGCGTTACAGTACATGCATTCACACCGCCCGCCCCCGCGGAGGGGTATGCGTCACGCATTCTGCCACGTAAAAAAAAAAAGGTCATGGCGCTGGCCCAGTGACGTTTCGGCAGATTTCCAACGGCGGTCTTTTTTTATTGGTCTCTACTGATGGGTACATAATGTAAAATCTTTATAAGCTACTATCGTACATGGCTCTTATAAATGGTTATATATTTCTGTTTAATTTCTACATACTTATGTACACATTCATTTGTTAAAGCACTTACACACTTAGCTATGATTAACGTAATGTCATTTGATAGAAAGGATGGATCCTATTGTCTATGAGCCGACACGTGTAAACTATGTGTATGAACAATGGAACATGCATTTCATAATTGATGTGTTAGTTATATTTATGCTACATTTTATGCGATTTAATTACTAACGTAATGAAGGCTTTTTGTTTTTATCTGTTTATCCCCGAACGTCACATGCAGTGGCATATATTTGCTTATGATTACGTGTGATCAAAAAGCTTAAGGTTCAACTGCACGGATGTTGTAGGGGTTTAGTGCTCGCTTCGGCCCTTTTCCTACACCGGGTGTTATGGATTCAAATCCCACACAGAACAAAAAGTTGTGTGATCCATAAATAATAATAATATTCTATCTCAAACACACAACACCATGTAGCCCAAACTAAGCAGAGCTTGTACTATGAGTACTAGACAATGGATAAACATACATATATCCTTTTTTTTGTAAATACATACATATTATACATAGAAACACCCAGACCAAGACAAACATCCATGTTCATGCACACAAATGTTTGACTTGTGTGGGAATCGAACCCGCGACATCAGGCGTGGCAGTCGGTTACACTTACCACGACCGTCTCCCGCGACACAGGAATTATTCCTTGTGTCCGACAATAGGAATAAAAAACTACAAGATGTTTAAAAAAAACCTGTGTTGAGTTTAGCTAGTTTTAGTTTTAGTATTATTAGGCAATGCTGAGTAGCTAGACGGTGTCTGGATTTGTGCTGGGTAGACAGTGACACTTAAAACCATACCTGGCAAAATATGTACGTAGTACAACTTCTGCCTAATTCTAAGTACGTAGGCGAATATGTTTAACTTCTAAAATCTTAGTCAGATAATCTTGCGGAGTGTTTTTACAGTAAGTAGGATTCCCAGAGTTCCTAGGCTCCTTAAGGTGGAGGAAGAACTTCGCGCTGGTAGCATCGCAACTTCTTTCCAGAGGCGGTATCGATTAATATCCTTGGTGTAGCAAGAAGCCTGGACTGAACAAGAAGAAGGTTTGGTAATCGCTGACCTTCAGTCGCACTACATCTTTGTTTGCCATTTATTAATCCTAATATTATAAAGACGAATGTAAGTTTGTTTGTTTGTTACGCTTAACGCCTCAACTGCTCGTCCGACCATCATAAAATTTCGCATATCTATACGTTGTCAGGGATACAGAAAAAGAAAAAGTATATTGCCCGAGGCATCGAAAATTGACATTTAAGCGAGCGAAGCCGCGGAAAAATCTAGTATACCTATTATAACTACTTACAATGGTGGTATAGAACTAGTGACGTCACAATTGACAGTCGCGTTGACCATTATTCAGTACAAACATGCCATTGTCTGTTCATGCCAATGACATTTAACACCTCGTTTTTTAAACACCGTTAACGTTTATTAAACACCGTGCGATAACGCATTTTCACACATCACACTTGCATGCTATGTGTGTATTAAGTTACAACACAATAGTTAACTCCGCACAATAGTGTTGTGGGTTCAATCCCCGTTCTGGCCTAATAATATTTACATATATGAACTACTTATAACCCTTCTCACACAGAGAAAAGGCCCATGCCCAGCAGTGGGAGAATTTAATATCTACAGGGCTGCTTTTATTAATATGGCAATTTTATTGTTATTTTTCCTTTTCTGGGCTGTTTTTACGATGCAGCACTTTCCGCTTTACATTTATAATAAAAGCAAGATAGTGCTTAGTTAACCTTACTTTTACATAATGTAAATGACATTTTATTATCTTAATTCCATATTGTACATTATTTTCCAGTAATCGGTATTGTATTTAAAATTCTATACTTACTTATCCTTGGTTATAATTAATATAACAGTCAATAATTTACAATCTGAATTAAATATTGCGACATCATTTTATTTTATATTAATATTTATTGTATTATAAAATTTATATTTTATTAATATTCAATGCCAGAGCCATTGTAAAATTCATAAAGTAGGTATATAATTTTATGAATTTTACAATGGACCTGGCATTGAATATTAATAAAATTATGAAGAAAAGGCATAAACTTAACTTAGATTAAAAAGACGGAGATTTAAAAACGACTTTTAAAATGAATGAAATAAGTTTGTAGTATGTATGTATCTTATGTGGGGGCCAGTCAGTGCAGACCGGCGACACTTCGACCCAGTGGGATCTTTTGTGTCGACACTCTCCCAATAACGACTGCCATAGATGTTCATGGCAGCCGGGACCGACGGCTTAACGTGCTTTCCGAGGCACGGAGCAGGCGATAATTGTCAATTAATACGCACATAATTTCGAAAAGTCATATAACCTCCGAAAGTCAGAGGTGCGCGACGTGGCTTCGAACCCGAGACCCACTGCATTGCAGTCTGTTGGTCTCCCCACTGAGCTATCGCTGCTCAACTTGTTATATACTTAACATTTGTGTGCATGAACATGTATGTTTGTCTTGGTCTGGGTGATTCTATGTATAATATGTCTTATTTAATTACTTATTTAATAGCATTATCGACTCAAAGAAGAAAAGTTTACTATCGATCAGTTACGCCAAGGCTTAATAAAACAGACAATTAAAAGCTTATATAACTATAACAGGGGTTGATACAATTTTGATGAGCAACCCATCACTACCCTAGCCTCGACATGACCATTGTTCATCGCTGAACTTGGCCTGGTTGCGTCGTATCTGATCCGCTGAACTATAATTACCTGTATTATTGGTTATTAGAAACACGGCAAGTTGGTTCTATAATATTTGTTGTGGACAACTGTAAATTTAAATGTTGGTACTAGTTTCTGTCTGTGGCATTGCTTGCTCGAATCCTACGGAAGAAATGTTAGGCAAAATATTCCACGTATTAATCCAAGACATGCATTCGATAGGGGCTAAGTTTCGGAGGAAAAGTTTGTTTACGTCGGTGAGTGTTATTCAGTGTAATAGTGTACGTCTTGCTGATATTAAGGTGAAACTATTAGAGCGAGAAATTCTTATTTTTTCAGTTTATATGCCAACTAACTCTAGTGTTAATTTAGTTGAGTTCACTAACTGTCTAAGTGGAATATACGCCATCATTGAGCACTGTAATCAAAGTTGTCTCATCTTTGAAGTCAGCTGTGCCAGTGTTATCGTCGGTGCCTGACGTTGATGGCATTCCCATGGAGCTCAATGTAAAGTTTACTGCCAAAGACATTGCCGATGTTATCAAAAACATGACTATTGGAAGGTGTCCAGGGCATGATTACCTAAGCGTTGACCATCTGCGATATGCTGGAGAACATTTGCCGAGGTTATTGGCTATGCATGAGTCATACATACCTGCCGGGTGACCTTATGAAAACAATTGTTGTACCCATTATAAAAAATAATACTGGTGATGCTGCGGATTAGAGGGTAATTACAGACCAATCTCATTAGCCACTGTTATAGCTTAAGTACTGGACTGTCTTCTTGATACACATGGCGAGCCGTATTACACTTCATGACGCTCAGTTTGAGTTCAGACCCGGCCTATCGACAGAAAGTGCCATTCTGTGTTTCAAGGAGATCGTACAGTACTATGCAGCCAGGAGTACACCAGTTAATGCCTATTTTCTTGATTTGTCCAGAGTTTTTGACTTGGTATCTTACAATACGCTTTGGGAAAAGATGCGCAGGGAAACTAGCGTAGACAACTCGGTAATCTCTCTGTTAATGTATTGGTATAACAACCAAACCAACTGTGTGAGATGGGCGGGAGCATTATCTGATATGTATGGGTGGGAGTATGGTGTGAGACAGGGAAGGATAACCTCACCACGCCTTTTCAATTTATATATCAATCGACCGATCGTTGAACTTACCAACACTAATGTCGGTTGTCACATTGACGGCATATGCATAAATAATATAAATTATGCCGATGATATGGTGTTGCTGAGTCCATCGATCAGCGGGCTCAGACGGCTCCTAAGGATGTGTGAAGCTTATGGGGTGGCCCATGGGCTTAGATATAATGCCAAAAAGAGTGAGTTACTTGTGTTCAAGGCGGGAACCAAATGTAACTCGAACGTGCCACAGGTTTCAATTAATAATACTCCGCTAAAAAGAGTCACTGAGTTTAAATACCTGGGTCACTGAGTCACCGATAAGTTTAATGACAACATGGATATTGAACGGGAGCGCAGGGCGCTGGCAGTCCGATGTAATATGTTGATCCGTAGGTTTGCACGGTGTACCAAAGATGTCGAAATAACTCTTTTTAGAGCCTACTGTCAGACATTCTACACGTGCAGTCTGTGGGTTGATTATACGCAGAGGGCTTACAGCGCTCTGCGTGTTCAATATAATAACGCGTTCAGAATGCTGGCTGGGCTGCCCCGCTATTGCAGCGCTTTTGGGATGTTTGCGGAGGCAAGGGTAGACGGTTTTCATGCCATTATCCGCAAACGGTGTGCTTCCCTGCTACGCAGAATGCGTGGTAGCTCACACAGCTTGTTGAGCACATTGTGTGATCGATGGGACAGTCCGATTTTGGGACGCTGGGTACGAGTACACACGACGTAGACAGTCAAACCAGGCCTGTCTCATAATATTACGTGTGGAATTGATATGTTACTAACACTAGGTTAAGGATGTTGTCTGTTACTAACACTTTATGGACCCTGGTCTGCAATAAATATTTATTATTATTAATATACAGTAAAAAAATCTCTGGCTCTGGGGTCTTGTACTGTTATCCTTACTGTGGAGGAACGTGGTGTGATGTCCCTCCAACACAAAGGGAGGATCTTCCGACCCGGCTAGTTGATCGTGCCTGGCGGGCCGCGCCCGACGTTTGATGTCGGTATCTTGTATATATACTTAGTCGCTGAGTAAACTCTACTTGTGTGATGCAGAATAGTATGACGTCATTTGAACGCTTGTCGTATATAGCGCCATCTGTTAGATGTAGGCGGAACTTCTTCGTCTGTGTGGAGTCGCCACACTTGCTAATATTATAAATGCGAATGTAAGTCTATTTGTTGGTTACGTTTTCACGCTTTAATTAATTATTGCACAGCATACACGTTGGCAGCGGTACAGAAAAGAACATTGGGTACCATTCATCTAAAAAAGTACCGTTCCCGAACGGAGCCACGGGCAAAAGCTAGTCTAATTATAATTACCTACTCGGATGTGAATGAACAGCGTTTTAAAAAGTATTCTGACAACTTCTCTCCGCTAATACGACACTGGATTGCATTCTGAAACTACCCTTGACATTATGTACCTACATGATTTAGTATCTAAGGAGGTAAAATGCGCGTTCAAAGACAATTTGCGATCAATTTAACACGAGCACACTTAACAATGTGTCTGTTTCCCATCATACTTCAGTCTTTGGTGTTCGCCTATTATCATACGTGGATAGCAAAAAATTGCCGTGCACTTTCAATAAGCACGTTTATTGCTCCAGAACGAAACCCAGATTCTTTATTAAATGCATATCATGGATTACTAGCATCGGTGCTGCGCTATGGTATTATATTTTGGGGTATGTATGTATCTTATGTGAGGGCCAGTCAGTGCAGACCGGCGACATTTCGACCCAGTGGGATCTTTTGTGTCGACACTCTCCCAATAACGACTGCCATAGATATTCATGGCAGCCGGGACCGATGGCTTAATCTGCTCTCCAAGGCATGGAGCAGGCGATAATTTGTCAATCGATACGCACATAATTTCGAAAAGTCATATAACTTCCGAAAGTCAGAGGTGCGCGACGTGGGTTCGAACCCGAGACCCTCTGCATTGCAGTCTGTTGGTCTCCCACTGAGCTATCGCTGCTCATATTTTGGGGTAACTCGACTGACAAAGATACAGCTTTTAAGGTTCAGAAGAGATGTATACGGGCTATGTTTAATTTGAAATCGACGGATAGCTGCGTGCCATACTTTGAACAATATAGGATATTAACCTTACCGTCACTTTATATTCTAGAAATCGCTACGTTTGTTAAGGCAAATCCTGAATTGTTCCAACGATTAGCTGACACTGTAATCCGTAACAGACGTGACAATAGCAAACTTCGCTTGCATGAGGAACAGCGTGTTCTGTATGGCTCCCATAATTTATAATAATATACCACAAAGTTACAAAAGATTAAATATAACTTTATTCAAAAAAAAAGATACGAATTTTATTAACAGACAAATTAATATTATTATAATATAAGTGACTATATATTATACTAAAATTGTATTACATTTGGTATTTTTATAATTTTTGACATTTAAATAAATTGAATTTACATTATTATTATATTTTATAAAATAGTGACATCTTGACTAAAAAAATATTTTAACTATCAAATGTTTTTATAATAAGCGTGACTTGACTAAAAATTACATGACATATGCCTTTTTAGATAACATTTATAATTAATATCAAGTAAAGCGACAGCGACCAGCCACAGTCGGACGCCAGCCTGCTATACTGCCTTATGTAAGAGGTGTCACTGACAAGATTGGCTACATCTTGAAGCGAGCTTCAATCAACACATACTTCAAGCCGCCAACGAAGATAAGTCAATTTTTACCATCCGTCAAGTGCCAACTACCTTTACAAGATGCAGGGGTCTATAAAATAGATTGTGACGGCGGACTCTCATACATTGGTCAAACCAAGAGAAACATAGGCACCCGCATAAAAGAACATATAGCTGATGTAAAACACCAACGCTCGTTGAAGTCTGCTGTGTGTGAACATGTGCAACAGGGGACCAACCACTACCTGATATTTGACAAACCACAGATTCTCGCTAAAGAACACCGATTCCTACCAAGGATGCTTCGCGAGGCTATTGAAATCAAAAAACATCCTAATTTTAATAGAGAAGATGGTTGGAATGTACCACCAGCTTGGGATCCAGTAATAAAAATAGTCAAACTCAAGAAGAAGCAAACCACAGCTAGACTTCATGATACTTTGAGCTCATTCTGCGTAAATAGAAACACCAATGATTAAATTATGTTCGGGTACTTTGAAATAACTACACTGGAACATTGAGACAACTGCCATCTTAGTCTCCCCGTGACCATGGCTGCTGAAAAGCAACCGAAACGTCGGGGAAAGTGTAAAAATAAATTAAATCTAAATAGTTTAATAATAATTTAATTAGCTTAAAAATTAGTAAAGTTTAATAGTAGTAGTAGTGTAACAATTTTAAAGATTATGTAATAATGTGTCAAATAAACAACGCGATAAAATCCGTATATAGTAGTTTAATTTCAATGAATAATATTCGCGTAAACAGAAGACAATAATAAGTAAAGCGAATTTCATTATTATTACAAAATATGCCATTATCTGTATGTATGTATAGTATGTATACATTATTAATCAATTTGTCATAAATACTCAATAATTTTAATCTATATATATGAAACTCTTCCGTTACTGAGTGGCTGAAAGACAACGCACAGCCGAAACTACTGAAGAACGCAAGAAGCTGAAATTTGGCATGTATGTTCCTTGGAGAGTGTAGGGGAGCACTAAGAGAGGATTTTTGGAAATTCCACCCTGATGGAGGTGAAAGGGGTGAATTCACACGGGAACGGGACTTACGCGGGTGAAACCGCGGGAAAACTACTAGTACTATATAATTATTAGATATCAAATGACTAATGACTAGTAACTTGTTTATTTTTATTTGTACGCCTTGATAGGTAAAAGATTTACGACCTGTAAATGTACTCCATCTTGCATGCTTAACGTTGTATTTAAACACATGTTTTTGACAAATAAATCATCTTTATCTTTGTTAATGAAATTTTCGAATAGATCAATCTTTGTAATAAACAATTTACTTTTTAAGTAGCTATAGACTTTCAGCCATATTCATAAAACATACAATACTTATTATGTTATATTATAACGTCATTATAAGATAAAATTATAAAAATTGTTCAAAAATCGTTTATTCATTTAGGTCACAAAGTAACACTTATGAACGTCAAAATATATAGGTTAGTGAGTTTACTAAGTTACTGAAGCTACATTTAGGTTAGTTGCTAGGTTCAAGCAAAGGGTTGAGCCTATGAGAAGAAACCTGCAAGAAACTCACGGCCACTCTTTTAAACCGCTAATTAAATATAATTTCAGTATTTCACAACTCATATCAATAAGGTGTTGCAGTCATTATACCATATACAACTGACTTTAAAAAACTAAAGATAATAACAATAATAACTTAATAATATTATAAAGATGAAATAATTTGGGTTTAGTTATATTTTTCAATATAAATCTAAAATAACCAGTAGGATGGCATGATGGCGCATATACTATATTATTACATAAGCCATAAACATTTCATAAATAAAGAAATACGCTTTTATGATAACTGCTACCTTAAGGTCACAGCACACATATCAAATCGGAAACGGATGGCCACTGTATCAACTCGAGCCGTGCAGTATTCTTTGTATGAAACTCCCTACTGCAACGCACACTAATCGGAAACGTAACGTAATCGCCTCGCCTCGCGGTCGGCGAGCCGTAAGCGCGGCGTCGCCTAGCTGTAGCCGAGTCGACGTACCGGATCCGCTTTCGTTACGTGTTTACGTTAAGTTGACGCCTGGTTGACGGCGAGGCGAAAGGCGATACGTTACGTTATTACGTTACCTTTCCGAGTTGATGTGTGCTTATAACCTTTAATCTTTAACTCGCCATTCGCCTTGTGCCTATGTATCCTTGACCTAACCTTTATTGAGCAGGTGTTCGACTCATGATCAACTGAGCTTCCTTACGGTGCAACCCTGAGACACATAATCCACTGCATCTACTAGTTATTATTTTTCTTAGAAGTATTTTCTGCTATTCTTGATCGAGAATACTTACTTATGGAGAAATCATCACAAAATGTTTGTGTCAACTATCAAATATTATGTGAATATTTCAGTTGATATATTAAGGGTCGATTTTTCAACCGTTAGATAACTTTTATCTGGTAAATAAGTGTGACGTTTTGACAGCTTTTGTATAGAAAATATGTCATACCGCCATATTTATTCTTAAGAGAAAAGTTATCTGATGTTTGAAAAATCGGCCCTCAGTAGTTTATAATTAACTCTCTGTATGTTAGTAAAAGGTAAAAAGATAAGGCAATACAATATTACTTTAATATTGTATTCTTAATGCTTACTAGTGCCACCAATGTTATAAATGGACACAAATGTATTTGGATTTGGTCGAACCTAGTCTCTACAGATGAAACATGTGCTGGAATGACATCATTTTTTTTCTTGTAGGCGTTTTCGCGGAATTCAAGCGGGCGTAGCGGCGAGTGGAAAAGCTAATGTTGTAAGAATAAACAAATACATGTCATTCTTCTTGCATATCACGAAAAGGCCAAATGACCGAAATGCGGTCTACTTGATAGCTAAAGGTTACCGAAGAATATAGGCGCCTAGCAATGTATTACGTTACATGAGTTTGTGTGTTGCGGATTCTACAATATTAGTTAGGTTAGCTGCTGGTTATATGACTGCTGCTGATATTTTGTAAAGTAGAGATACTTTGTCAATAATTATTCACCAAGTTTCGTATTGTAGTAGGTAAATAGATATATGAGATAAATAAATAGAACCTGAGAACGGTATCTATAGTATGAGACACTATCCATATTTGGTTATTGGGTATGTAATATTAGCCATGTAATAATACCACAATATAAACATAAACATAGACACACGAAACCTACCTAACCTACATACTTACCGTATTAGTCATAGTTACCTTACTATATAAAGGAATGTATTTTTTCAATAAAAGAGAGTCTTTATCCTACTGTCGTGTGTATCATTTCAATTCTGTTGTTCCATCATCGCAGTACCCACAATCCATCCTCTTAGGTAATGAATTAATGCAAATCCCAAAATCTATTGGATATAGGTAAAGGTTATGTCCCGTAAACACGTCGCACACAAGTGTTTTAGTTAAGTCTGGTACCTATATCAAAAAACGAGGCGTTTTAGTTACGGACAGTTAAATATTGACAAATTTTTCAAAGAATATGTGTTATGTCCAAAATTAATTGTCCGTAGATTGAACGATTTGTTTCTTCATATAGGAACCGGGCATTAGTTATTCATTCATTCCATTACTCATTCAGTACTTCCGAATGAAAGGCTCCCTGTCCTTTTCAGTTCTCCTGACAACGAGTATGCGAAATTTCATGATGATCGGTCGAAACAAACAAACCCACATTCGCATTTATAATATTAGTTAGGATTAGAATTTCATAGAATACCTATTTGTCGAAAATTAACTGTCCTTATGTAAAACGACTCATTTCATTATACAGGCACCGAGCTTAGTCATTCACTGTATTAATTCAATTACTCATTCATAGAAGATTTATATATAAAGAACCAAACATCAAACTACATCGAAATACATTCAATCAATCATAAAATATCTGCCTACTGATTGTTCTTACTTTTTACTTTACCACACGAACGAGGATTGCCGTTATTATTTTACTAGACAACTAAAACATTGTGATAACGATCAGGATGGTAAAAACCTACCATTAAAGTTGCCACTGGCGACAGTGCTATTAATATTTAATTTAGTATCGATGACCTCAGTAACATATGTTTTGACACGTGTATCTGAGCAATTATTCTTCCGTTTTATGCTTTTGAAATGGTAAGCAACCATATGACCATAATAATAATGAATATAATAATAATATAATAATTTATTTATTAACATAAAATTGTTTACACATTGCCTACGAAGCCCTGATTCCTGTGCTAGGTACGAAACCTGTGTTACAGGAAGTCAGTGTCTTGAGTGTCTGTCACGGGGAGACTAAGATGGCAGTTGTCTCAATGTTACGACAAGATCCGTATATAGTAGTTTAATTTCAATGAATAACATTTGCGATCTTAACGTAAATGCAAAAATCGATAGCTGTAATGTAATGATAATATTATAAAGAGAAAAGATTCGTATTTTTGTGCTTAAGCTTGTAATGAAAAAAAATGAAAGGACTGATTTTGAAAACTCTTTCTCCTTAAGAAAGCTTCTTTATCCAGAAGGGAGATAGGCCTTAAGTCGCATCAAGTTATACACAATATCACGGAGCCCAGTGGCGTAGCGTCGGTGTCAGCCGCCCGGGGCGGAAAAAGGTTTAGCCGCCCTCTCATTTAGGAATTTTAATTATAAGACTATAATTCTTAATAATTCTAAAGAACGTTTCGGCTAGGACTGTCATCAATATTGTGTTTTATATAGTTCAAATATTTACAAGATTATTATTATTTGTTGTAAAATTTTGCCACCCCCTAAAAGTGCCGCCCGGGGCGGGCCACCCCTGCCGCCCCCACTAGGCTACGCCACTGACGGAGCCAACCAATAATCAAACACGTGGGTGAAACGGGAAACAGCTAGTAGTTAAATAATTAAAAAGCAACATTTTTCCACATGTTATGTTATAAGCGACAATATAATAATTAAAGTCGTCCATTTTGGATCAATAACAATCAATTAAGTGCTGCCCGTGTAAAATTCACCCCAGTGGACGTAACAAACAATAGTTTTTCACATTTGTTTGTTGAAGGTCAACCCGTGGATCGATGCGAATGGTGGTCATTACACCGCCCATGTCTTGTGTGACAGTGTGATAGTAATAACATGGCCGCTAGCAATATTTACGTTAAAACTTATTTAGCCAGCACAGGAATCACTTGATAACCCCATAGATGCTTAATCAGGCAAAATAGTGATAGAAACCCTTTTAAATCATCATACTACACATCGCGACGGTCCATACTAAACGTCGCGTCGCATCATACTAGACGTCGTCACCCTCCAAACTAGACGTCACGACTCACGACACATCATACTAGATGTCACGACGCTCCATACTAAATACCACGATACATCATACTAGACGTCGCGTAGCTCCATACTAGACATCGCGACGCTCCATACTAGACGTCACGACACCTCATACTAGACATCGCGACGCTCCATACTAGACATCGCGACACATCGTACTAGACGTCGCGACACATTATACTAGAAGTCGCGAAGCTCCATACGTGACGTCGCGATACATCATACTACACGTCACGACACATCATACTACACGTTGCGGCACATCATACTACACGTCGCGACACATCATACTAGACGACGCGACACGTCGTACTATACGTCGCGTAGCTCCATACAAGACATCGAGACGCTCCATACTAGATGTCGCGTAGCTCCATACTAGACATCAAGACGCTCCATACTATACGTCGCGTAGCTCCATACTAGACATCGAGACGCGCCATACTAGACGTCGTGTAGCTCCATACTAGACATCGAGACGCTCCATACTAGACGTCGCGTAGCTCCATAATAGACATCGAGACGCTCCACACTATACGTCGCATAGCTCCATACTAGATATCAAGACGCTCCATACTATTCGTCGCGTAGCTTCATACTAGACATCGAGACGCTCCATACTAGACGTCGCGAAGCTCCATACTAGACATCGGGACGCTCCATACTAGACGTCGCGTAGCTCCATAATAGACATCGAGACGCTCCATACTAGACGTCGCGTAGCTCCATACTAGACATCGAGACGCTCCATACTAGACGTCGCGTAGCTCCATACTAGACATCGAGACGCTCCACACTATACGTCGCGTAGCTCCATACTAGACATCGAGATGCTCCACACTATACGTCGCGTAGCTCCATACTAGACATCGAGACGCTCCATACTAGATGTCGCGACACATCATACTATACATCTAGTCAATAAATGGCGATTTAAAGAGTAGCCGTGAGTTACTTGCAGGTATCTTCTTCTAGGTTCAACTCATTGCCTCAACCTAGCAACGAACCTAAATGTAATTTCAATAAGTTCACTAACTCATAAACTCTGACGTCATAAGTATGTAAATTAATAAATGTTTTTTGAGTTGACTTGGCAGTGGCGGCATGCAGTTTGGCTAATTGCTTGGTAGACACTGAATAAAATTAAGCGTCTACTACGTTGACAACCTAAGGTATGTCAACTCTATGCGATTGCACAGTTGGTGTAGCGGACAACCGGTCGCCCCGCCGATGTTGCCACGCTAGTTATGATCTCGAATCCCGTACAGGTCAATTATTTATTAGTTTATTCGGACTTTTAGTGTAGGTAGGTTCCTAATTGTATTTCCCCATGATAGAGGCCTTGATTACACGTCCAAAAAGTCACTGTTTATAAAATCAACTTTTTGCGATAACTCATGTTAATCCGTAACTCGGTGATAGAAGAACGAACCAACAAGCACGCATTCGCATTTACGATAATTATTGGTGGGAATAACACATCCGATCAACAAGAAGCTAATTAACTTGCGAGTTATCGATAAAAACTGTTCAAAGCTTTACATTTGTACGAACTTTTATTAAAATTGACTCACATTAATAGTTTTGTAAATTGATTTTCAGGTTTACATACTTTGTTATTAAACGCTACCTGTCACCACCGGGGCTGATATACCAATAGCGTATCATTATTTTTTAATATACAATGTTAGTAAACAATTTCACACGGGTAAAACAAGTTTTAGTAGGTATATAAGTTACTCTTACCGTAATTGTCATTACTTTTGTAAGTAGTATTATTAAATTAAGTAAAGAGTAAATTAACACGTAATTAAAGGTTAATAAATGATAAAAAACTACTTTACTACGCCTGTACACTGGCCGCAGACAATGCCACACAAGACTGAAAAATAAATTGCCTCGACAGCGTCACTAACAAACAATTGTCGTTTAGCAAAATATGTAGAAGGTTTCATCGGCGCTTCCTAATAAATGAGTGGCGAGGTGATAAGGTCACGCAGTGCGTTTGTGCAGCGTTGTGTCGTTACGTGGACGTCGGGTAGGCGGGGGCTGTTCGGTAGGCGGGGAGGTGCCGGCCAAGGTCAGCGGCGGCTGTCGGCGCGCGGCCGAGCGAGCCTCCGCACGCCCCATGCTGCCCGGACCACTCGCCCCGCTCGACCCGCACAAGACGCGCGCGCTCACCACTATCTACGCGCCGCGCAAGTTCAAATCGAGGAAAAATAAAACCGCGCAATCCAGAATGCTCGACAATGACATCCCCATCAAGTCAACGTTATCTCCTTTCCATCCGCTCCCCGCCATCGGACAGAAAATCGACAAGTCCAAAACAAAAGTGATTGTGTTCGATCTTAACAAAAACCAATCCGGTGCTCTCGACCGCTCTGTCAAGATCCATGACGTGCTCAAACCGCTGACGCCGCTGCGGATACATGGATATACGAGAAAGAGTTCGTTGGATCATAGTGAAGTGAAAAGGCCACAGCAACTGCTCAGAGAAAACACTTACGACGTCATAAAGCCCATTTATGTGAACGCTGCAAAAGTAACAAAACAGAATACGTTCATTGCGGACAAGAGGACGCCGAATACGGACGATGAGAAGAAAGACGACGGAGCGCCAAAAGTTTCGCCAAAGACGAGGTTTAAAAACGCCGCGATGCAAGTGGCAAAGTTATCCTCAATGCCGGAGACGGGGAAGCTGCTGTGCTTACGAGAGCGACAGACATACAACGTCGTGCGCAGTGAGGAAGGTGATAAGTGTGTGTGGAAGTTACAGGAACTGCCACACAGTCCACCGCAGAAACTAGATAAACTGTCTGAGATCTTCCAATCTCTGGAAATGAAAGGAAGGCACAGAGATAAAATGAAAAAGGAGAACAGTTGGTTTTAGGAATAACTAGTTACTTTAAGCGTTTATTTTAACTTACCACTATTGTGATATGCGAGAAACTAAGCTATAACTAGAGAAGTCTAATAATTTAGGTGTTAACGTGTTGAAAATAAAAGTTGGTTTATTTTTGTTAATGTTAAATGTATCCGGGAGATATTAATATTGCTCAAAGTTACTGTGTTGTGGATGTTGTCTTGGTATTTTATTAAAGTGTGTGCATTTTGTTAACATGTGCTGTTTTCTTGGCAAGTAGCTGAAGTAATTTACCTTAATGGTTAATGAGTGTGAGAATGCGCGCGTGCTGACTTAGTGTTGTGACCTTGATGGGTTTGTCAACAAGTGTTTGTTGCGTGATTTTTCCACCCCTCATTCTGAACTAACTTAGGTATACATGTGGAGATATCATTAACGGCTGAAAGAATGAATGGCTTTTCTTTGAAAGTGACTCATGTTTATTGAGAATAAGGAGGTTTAATCGTCGTCTGAGTGCGACTGCTTACTCGATTTATGTCCGTCAGAAATATTAAAAACACATTATTGTACTTTTTCCTAAAATTCATGCACGGATCTTTGAGTTTATGAAAGTTAAGCAGTGATATAGTAATAATTTGAACTGGGTGACACTATACGCTTTGGTTAGTGTATTAAGGGCCAGCTTTATAATCTTCACACACACACACACACACACACACACACACACACACACACACACACACACACACACACACACATCTTTACAATCTTCCTTTTCTCCATAATATAAAAGTGTCGCCCTCACTATTTTATTCAACGTTACGAGACAGGGAGCTTGTGATTTAAATTACGGTATATATTATTTGATAATTGTGAAACTGGCCAATACAGATACATACATACATACATATATTCACGCCTGTTTCCCAGAGGGGAAGGCAGAGACTATGCATTTCCATTTGCTACGATCCTGACACACTTCTCTGGCTTCATTCACTTTCATCACATTCCTCATACACGCCCGTCGGTTCAAGGTGCTCTTAACCTGGCATGACCAATAGAGATATTCATGGCTAGTAGCGTATTTAAGCAGCAAGCGGGAAGTAGGGTGAGATCCCTAATTTATTATCTATTAAATTTAATTGTAAAGTTAGGTTATTTAATGCCTTTGGTTTGCGGTATGAGTTTACGCTTTTCTCTTGGTGGTCAAGTAAGTAGGTCTATTTCCAGAGCAGACAAATTGATATTGAATTATCTGTTGAAGATTTAAAACTAAATGATTTTAGTTCTTAAACAGGTAATGATAATGATTGCCAAAGTATTAACTATGTTTTTGTAACTATGTGTTTTATAATGACATGACACGCCTATCGTGCGTAGGCGTAGTGGTTGCCTGGACACTGCCTCGGTGCCAAGTGCCGCGGGAGGCGCACGGCGCTTCTTATTAAGCTCACAGCACACATATCAAACTCTCTACTGCAACGCACACTAATCGGAAACATAACGTAATCGCCTCGTCTCGGGACAAGCTCACGAACGGCGAGCCGTAAGCGCGGCGTCGTCTAGCCGTAGCCGAGTCGACGTACCGGGTCCGCTTTCGTTACGTGTTTACGTTAAGTTGACGCCTGGTTGACGCCGAGACGAAAGGCGATACAGTAACGTTCCCTTTCCGAGTTGATATGTGTGCTATGACCTTTAGACGTAGCAGCATTTCGTATTAAGCGTATCGGATTCTTAAAGACCAGGCGTTGCGACTAGAAATAATAAATATATTAAATTGTCTTTAGATTTAGCAGTATTCGCCTCTGAAGATACATCGTGGATACAGATCAACAGCTTGTATAATAAGTAAAACAGAAAAGCGTGATCTTTAACAGATTTCAAAATGGAATTGTGACTAACACTTTTCTATTGTATAAGACAGAAAAATCAACCAGAAGCACTCAAATTATATTTAAGATTGTTTTCATCAGGCATGTGCGGCAGATGTGTCAAATACGCAGCAAAAACTTGTCATGATTGGTGAGAAGAAACACGTAGATAAATATTACTAAGCGTCATTTTTTACACTCTATCACAAGTCCCTCATAATTTTATTTTATTTATATTTATTTATTAGTGTCGTCACAACTTGATCAAATAAGGATCAAGATGATCACGAATAGATTTTTATTTGATCAAGTTGACAACAAACCCTACCCTTATATTATATCGAATGTTATTTTAATATTAAGCAATTATTAATATTCAAATAATGTATATCTAAGAATAAGCGATGAATAATGAAATAGCTTTCATAATTAATGTGTGTCTAGATCAGATGCTGGAAGGTAGAGGTTGCCGGTCCTTATAGCATGTGTATGATTCCCACCAATAGAATCGGTGATTTTAATAGTTTAGGTAGCTCTGGTGAAGAAGATCGACGATAGAAGTTACTGCATCGGCTCTAGGATCTAGAGGTCGTGGATTCGATTTTCACGCATTGCGCTTCTCATGTAGTACCTTAAACGATCAATAAACCTTAGCTTAAAGGGCTTACACATGAATACTCGTGTGTTACAATTTTGCATACAAACCAGGCAAAGGTGGAAAATACCCACATTTCGCCAACTAAGTTTTCAGATCACGCTCAACAGGGGACGAGCCTATTGACGATTACCAAGGACAATTCCAGAATTTCTTGACAGAAAATCACAGTAACTCTTTGCACGACTCGGGTGTCGAACCCGGGACCGCAGGCACAGCAGCGCTACCACTGTCCCACCGCGGCATTCAATCAATTTTCTATAGAAAATCTATTTTATTTTTAAAATGTTATAAGCTTTTTATTGTATTGAATAATGACAATTATCTTCTAAACGTAAAAAATGTTTATAATATAATTTAATAATATGTCTAACGTACCCCAAGGCTGTCTGTCCATGGTGAAGCATGGTGACCTTCACTTACCCCTCCTCCCTCCATAAACCGATCGGCGACAGCTGTTGTACAATTATATCAAGATTCCAATCAGCTATTTTCCAAAAGTTACACATAATTCGTTTCTTATAAACTAAGAAATTATTACGTGTACCACATAGGTATTAAATGAATTTGCACTTGTATTCAAGGCTGCGGTACACCAATGATCGAACTTGTGATTGAGGGATCGTGGGTTCAAATCCTACCCACTGCACTACCAATATAAATCTACTTCTACCGCAAACATTCAACTCAGCTCAAGGGACGAAGACGTATATAGTACCTAATATGTTGACTAAATCGATTCGTTAGCGATACGACAACAACCAGGACCGACTTTTTACGTGCCCTTCGAAGCACGGAGACGCTCTGATGAAATACCACTAAGCGGTCACCCATCTATAGACTGACCGCACCCAACGTTGCTTAACCTCGCTAATCGTTTACCGATCAGTGAGTGCTATGAGTGCCTACTATAATACTGGAAAGTTTCATCAAAATTGTGCGGGACAGCAGCGCCACTGGCGGAGACCATAGGAACTAACGCGAATAATTATTAACGTTGTAAATAGTATTAAGATATTGATAAGTTGTATGTTTTATATTTTTTAATATTAGAATACGTTATAACAAATGTAAATATGTATAGTTTGTAAGGATTTCATGTGAGATTACACAGTTTTTTGACAAAAACTATAAGCGGTTCTCGCTATGGTAAAGAATCGTTGTACTTAAGCTTGTGACACAAAATGTAAATAGATTCTGATTGGTTATAATTTCTTAAGTTCTAATTGGTTGTCCAATTAGAAAGCTTGTATTTTTTAATGAGAATGCGTATAAAAGAGGGTGGCAAAATGTATGTCGACACAGTCCACCGCCAACAGTACAACAGTGAACAATCAAGAATAAAGGAACAACAAGAAAACTTCAGACTTTCATTATTCACCAAGCCAGCAAACTAATGTACACTAACCAGTACAAAAATCCTTTCAGTAGTTTATGCGTAGAAGAGTAACAAACATCCATTCATCATACTCACATTTATAATATTAATAGGATAGTAGGATTATTTAGGATTTATAAATTTACTAGTCGTCCCGACAGATGTTGTACTGTACAAACGGAAAAAAAAATTAAAGTAAACCCAAATCTAAACCATTCTCGAACCCACTTACACACACAAAAAATTTCATCATAACCGGTCCAGCTGTATAGGAGAAGTTTAATTACAAACACACGCATAGAAGAGTTATATATACTAGCGGTCGCCTAGTGGTCAAAATTCGAACAAAATTCCTAAACTTGCTACTTTGTTTTCTGTTTTGCTCTATTACATATAAATAAGGTATAAGTAACCATAGTTACAAAGAATTGTATGCACGAGCAGCGATAGCTCAGTGGGGAGACCAACAGACTGCAATGCAGAGGGTCTCGGGTTCGAACCCACGTCGCGCACCTTTGACATTCGGACGTTATATGACTTTTCGAAATTATGTGTGTATTGATTGACAATTATCGCCTGCTCCGTGCCTCGGAGAGCACGTTAAGCCGTCGGTCTAGGCTGCCATGAACATCTATGGCAGTCGTTATTGGAAAAGTCAGTACCCTCTAATATCCTGACACTGGTCTAGCCTTAGGGTATCGTTAGCCTTTGGGTTGCGGAGGTCAGGTGGCAGCCGCTCCGTGTAAAAACTGATATCCAGTCAAATCCGGTTAGACTAGATTAGCCGACCCCAAGTGACTTGGGAATAATAAAGGCTAAGGGAGAAGAAGATAGTACAAGAATTATACGACGTCAGACGAACAATGTCAAAATACTACGAACGCGATTCGACTGCGTGTGTCAAATGCATGGTTGTGTGCGTGTAGTGTTTTTTTCATTGATTTAATGTATTTCTAATGCATATTTTATAAAAATATTAGTATTCGGCCCCTCCTTCTCTATATAAAATTTTACTGTGCCAAATTTCATACTTCTCCGTCCGCGCGATTTTCGTAAAAAGGGGTACAAAGTTTTTGCTTCACGTATTAATATATAAATATATATTAAGCGTTTAATGTCCTCCATGACAGCATGTTAATTACTTCAATTGACGATTCTATTTCAATCGATTTATATTTAAATATGTATTATCTATATACAAACAGCCTTGCCGGCAGCCTTGGTCGAAGGATCCTCATACACGGTGATGTTGGGCGCGCTACATGAAGTAGGAGGGTATTTCTTTTATTTTTTTATTCTTCTATGCTGGCTATCTTATCTTATGTGGAGGCCAGTCAGTGCAGACCGGCGACACTTCGACCCAGTGGGATCTTTTGTGTCGACACTCCCAATAACGACTGCCATAGATGTTCATGGCAGCCGGGACCGACGGCTTAACGTGCTTTCCGAAGCACGGAGCAGGCGATAATTGTCAATCAATACGCACATAATCTTGAAAAGTCATATAACTTCCGAAAGTCAGAGGTGCGCGACGTGGGTTCGAACCCGAGACCCTCTGCATTGCAGTCTGTTGGTCTCCCCACTGAGCTATCGCTGCTCTTACTATGCTGGCTAACTAGCATACGGCTCATGTGATGGTAACTGGTCACCGTAGCCTATGGATGCCTGCAACACCAGAGGCATCACTTGCACGTTGGCGACCCTTTAGGAAAGGAAGTGGGAAGGAGAAGGAGCGGGAATGGGGGAAAGGGGGTGATTGAGCCTCCGGTATTCTCACTCACCGAACGAAACACAACAGTAGGAATACTGGTATTTCACGTCGATATTCTGTTAGAAAGTAGTCCTTCCCCGGTCGAGCCGGCATTTCAGCATTCATGCTGAAATCAGCGAGGCTCTACTACTCTGAAATTTATGTATGCGGGCGATATCACTGTTACATCATGTCACCTTGTTACACTTGTAGGTGATAAGCAGCCTAATTTGGGACTCGGAGATATAAACAGTTTTTTAGGGTTACCTAAATATTGATATATAGTTTTTTCCCGCAGCCTCGCTCGCGTAAATGTAGGTCAGGTTGGGTTAGCAATAGTGCTTTTTTCTGGGTAAAAGGTACTCTATATCCTTTTCTGTTTGGCCGTGGTAATCGAGAGGGCAGTAAGTCAGAAAAGGCAGATTTAGAAAACAGCGCACAAAGATTACGTTACAATTTTAGCGTTTGTGATAAAACTATATACTCGATTTTTGTGTTCTATATGTCAAAAGAAACGGAAAAATATGTTGTTTACAGTAAAAAAGCATAACAAATCAGTAATTTAAAAAGATGGACATCTTTGATTTACTGCCCTCTCGGTTACCACAGCAGTGTTCCTCTGACAACGTGTAGGTTTGCGAAATTTCATGATGATCGGTCGAGTGGTTAAGACGTAAGAGCGTAACAAACAAACAAACTCGCATTCGCATTTATAATATTAGTTAGGATAACTTTTTTAGAAATTATAACAGCAGCGATAGCCTATCCTACCGTTGGACTGCTACGCAAAGGGCTTGACTTCGATGCCAAGACGCATCTCTGACTTTATCAAGTTATGTACTCGTGTGTGCGTATTAAGTTGTTAATAATTGTCGCTCGCTTTAACGTTGGAGGTAAACATCGTGAGGAAACCTGCATGTCGGACAGTTTTCTATAATATTTTTAATGATATGTGAAGTCTGCCAACACGCAATGGGCTAGCGTGGTCTAACCCTATGACCGAATTTGGCCTAACCCTTCTCACACTGAGAAGAGGCCCTTGCCCAGCAGTGGGACAGTTAATACAGGGCTGATATTATAATGCAAGCATTTTACTTTGAATATACCAAACCGCCAATAGACCGACTATTATTAATTGCGAAATAAGTTTCTCTGTTTGTTACTCTTTCAGAGTTAAGCTCTGTCAACTGATCATCTTGAAATTATGCATAACGTGTATGCAAAATTTCAAGATGGTCGGTTGAGTCTGGAGAACAGAAAAGTACATAGGGTTCGTTTCATCCGGAAAAAAGTTATGTGACTAATTTAACCTTTACGCGAGCGAGTCGCGGGTAAAGTCTAGTTCTCTTATAAACTGTTGAAAAGAGTGTACTGATCTTGTCAAATAAACAAGAAACGTGAACTGAATTGCAATTTATATTCGGGTTAACGATTATTTTAATTTAAGAGTGACCATACTTGTGATATTTATACATAACAATAAGACTAGATCGGAACTATATTTTGAGACAGCGATTTAAATATTTGTTTTGAACAGTTTTATTAAAATACTAGCTTTTGCCCGCCGTTTCGTTTGCGTTAACATTGGTGAGGTGAGTATTTCGGCGAGCGTGTTCCCACGCGCGCCTCTGTGTCGTGTGTCCGTCCCCCCTCAAGGGGACAGTAGCGTTAAAATTTCGAAGTGACCATAGGGTAGGTCTTTTCGTGTAGGGCTTTGTCGTTTCATACGGCCTGGCCGAAACCTCGGCGGGCTCGCGATTTCATGTAAAAGTGATTCGCGCAACCACGCCGATACCAGGATGTCGCTCACCATCTTTCCCCCGGTAAGTTTGACATAACCCCTGCGTCCGCCCCAGCGGAGGGGTATGAGACAATACGTAGCGGGCAGTAAAAAAAAGAGAAATTTGAGGTGATATTTAAAATAAAATAACTCTATTCAGTGATAATATAGCTGTCTTCTTCTCTCTAGCCTTTATTATTCCCAAGTTACTTGGAGTCGGCTTTTCTGGTCTAATCGGATTTGACTGGATATCAGTTTTTACACGGAGCGGCTGCCACCTGACCTCCGCAACCCGTAGGCTAACGATACCCTAAGGCTAAACCAGTGTCAGGATATTAGAGGGTACTGATTTTCCCAATAACGACTGCCATAGATGTTCATGGCAGCCGGGACCGACGGCTTAACGTGCTCTCCGAGGCACGGAGTAGGCGATAATTCATTGAAATTAAACTGCTATATACGGATTTTATCGCGTTGTTTATTTGACACTTTATTACAAAATTTTGAAAATTGTTACACTATTACTACTATTAAACTTTACTAATTTTTAAGCTAATTAAATTATTATTAAACTCTTTAGATTTAATTTATTTTTACACTTTCCCCGACGTTTCGGTTGCTTTTCAGCAGCCATGGTCACGGGGAGACTCCCCGTTACACTATCTACTATCTATCAGTATAGAAGTATAGATATATAATACGAGGCACACAGCTTAAGCTACTAACAGACTATCTACAAAATAGGTATCAGTGCGTCAAAATAGATAACATCATCAGTGCCGACTTACAAGTGCCACAATTCGGTATTCCCCAAGGGAGTGTCCTTGGAAGTACTCTATTTTTAGTATACATTAACGATCTTTGTAACTTAAGTTTACTTAGCGGCAAAATAGTTTCGTACGCAGATGACACCGCTCTTCTCTTCTCCGCCGACACAAATGAGGCAGTCCTTAAAAATGCTCAGCGTGGGTTCGATGTGGTTAATAAATGGCTTAGAAATAACTTGCTTACATTAAATACTGATAAAACCAAATTCATTAAGTTTAACAAGCGCAATCAACAAGATCATTTAAGTAATATTCGACTATATGCACACCATTGTAACAACACCATTAATGATGATTGCACATGTTCTGCAATCCATAATGCAACTAACATTAAATATCTGGGGGTTATAATAGATCACACTCTTTCATTTAAACAACACGTAGCCGCTTTATCAAGCAGACTTCGTAAATTAATATTCGTTTTTATAAAACTGCGTTATATCGCAGACAATAATCTTATTATACAGATCTATAAGGCACTGTGCCAATCCATTATTCAATACTGTATTACCTCATGGGGAGACAACGCAAAATCGGTTATTCTTCCAATTGAAAGAGCACAAAGAGCACTCCTAAAAGTAGCTACACATCGACCTTTTCGCCCACATGCCTTTTGTATCAAAATTCTAAAGTACTAACAGTCCGGCAGCTTTTTATAAATTTTATACAGCATTTTATAATGCACACTGTACTCAAACAACATACTACTCTTGATTATAACCCGGAACTTACTAACACTAAACGACGGAAAGATATCGTTTGTACTACTCAGTCTCAATCTAAGTATATTTTTACCAATAGGTTTTTCGCATTTTTAGGTTCTTTTCTTTATAATAATATAAACAAAATAACTTCGATTTATGACAAAAATTATGCTAACACTAAGCAATTAGTTCAACAATATTTACAAACCTTGAACTACGATCAAACAGAAAATTTGATGACTGTTGTTCAATAAGTGTTACGCAATAAAATAACTCTTAAGTCGTCATAGTTTTCACTTAGTTTATAATATAATTCGTAAGTTTTATATACAAAGAATAATGTTTTATAAGTATTGTTTTAGAATTTATATCTATATTAGATAGTATGTGCCCTTAATGCCTGTGGCACAGGTTTACCCTAGTACAGGCACCCCTTATATATTACCTTTACAATGTAACCTAAGCTCTGTATCAATTTGTACCAATTTAAGTTGAATAAATGATTATTATTATTATTATATAGATATAAATATGTGCTTGCTAAAGCAACCGCTTACTAGGCTTCATAAAATTTAAAATTTAGCATTATAATAATTAGCTGCAATAATTTTAATTAGAATACTCAGAAAATAGCACGATATGTAATGTCCATGATTTTGATGATTATATGTGTAATTGAGCACGTTAACGATCACGTAGATAACGGGTTCATGTCAGCACGTACCAAGGAGTATTCACGCGATCTGTCGATGCGGCATTTGCGTAACCCAGTTCCAATGTTTGTCATGTTTCGCTTCATTGTTCAAAAACTGCTTGTTTCGTACTATCAGTTCAATGGACTAATTGTGATGTAGGTTTTGCGCAGTGTCCCAGCTTTGTGGGCATAATAACTCAATATGTATAGCGGAATATAGGTTATCGTTCGGTTGCTTTTTGTCTTCATAGCCTAGGCGTGAGATAGGTAACCGACAGATCCAAAGAAAGACACAATTTAAACATATTTACAACCTAAACAAAAAGGTGAGTGAAAGGAGGATAATGCTTATAATCTTAGGCGCTGCTGTCTAACATTTTCCAAGACAACTGGTAAACTGACATGACTGATGATGATGATGAACTAATGATGACTGACATACTTATCTGCAGTAATTTTATCTTCTAAGATGATTAATTCGAAATGACCCGTCCGTCCAAAGAATGAGGCAATTATCTTTTTCCTTGACTTCTGCTCTTCTTTGCTTTTGATGCCGAATCTTTGAATGGAAACATCCATTGCGCAGATTATTTTTTGTTTTCAGGTTTGTAACAATATATCCAGCTTTCATCACCTATCGCAATGTAATATACAGCTTTCGAATCAGCTCCTAAAGATAACATTTAAGTATTTATAAACTAAACAAATAGGTGAGAGAGAGAAAAGATACAATTGTTTTGTTGTAGCCTCGAACGAAATTACTCGTGAATTGGGAAGCCTTATATGAGTAAACTATTCTATGTGTGAAATATTGCCGCTACCTATCAATATATAATATTTATTTATTTTATTTATTTATTTAGGTTCATCCACAGCAAATGTATTATACATGGTTAAAAAGAATATATATAGTCGACAATAATTATGCTCATACACTTGCCAATTACGGATAAACCAACATGCACATAATGACAGTACTGTACATACAAATTTAAATTAGAAACTACATACAGGCAATTTTTGTAAATAAATAGTTGTACATGAATATAAGTATCTTAAAATAATATAATAATCGGTTAATTATTGTAAACAGAGATTGCAAATCTAAATCAAATATGAAAACGAATAAACTGATAAAAATTTTAAGTTGTGACATATTGTTATTGATGGAGTGACCATATTGTTATTGATGGAGTAAAATATAATATATATAATATATTTTATATAAAAGTAAAAATATTATATATTTAAGTGCATATCTACTGTAAAACATGAGCTACGTAAGCAGCGCTACGCTTTCATAGCAGAGTGCTACGAATCGCATATTATCTCTACTCTTAACACCTACATATATAGAATGAGTATTTTGTTAAGTGACTACACAGATAGGTTTCAACGCCGAGGTTATTTGTCCTTTCTTTCTTATATCTTACTAGATCTTTTTTATTTTAATTTTAGTGACACTTTAGACTATGGGGCGAAAAACTAATCTCGATATGACCAGAGTTTGTGTGATGCATGAGCATACCAATTACACTGCTTATTATGAACTATCCTAATGGTGCACCTACACCACAGTTACTTTTTGTGGAGAAACGTAATGCAATATGATAACATTTAGTAAAATTATTTAACTTTTGCTTTATGTTGAATATTTCTTTCGAGATCATACCGACAGTAAAATATATTTATTAACACAATATAACAAAGAGTATCTTATCTTATCTGGGGGCCAGTCAGTGCAGACCGGCAACACTTCGACCTTTTGTGTCGATACTCTCCCAATAACGACTGCCATAGATGTTCATGGCAGCCGGGACCGACGGCTTAGCGTGCTCTGCGAAGCACGGAGCAGGCGATAATTGTCAATCAATACGCACATAATTTCGAAAAGTCATATAGCTTCCGAAAGTCAGAGGTGCACGACGTGGGTTCGAACCCGAGACCTTCTGCATTGCAGTCTGTTGGTCTCCCCACTGAGCTATCGCTGCTCTAACAAAGAGTAACTTCAGTTGTTGTATTAGTCACGTTTCTAGTTCGAATATCACAGTTTATTATAATGGATATTCAAGAATACATAGTCATTCTAAATCAGTGTTTCGTTTCAAATGTCATGCGTGGGTCTTTCAATACCATAGTACCTACTGCGTTCTTAACTTCAATGGTAAGTGAATCATAGCGGTGCTAACTTTAGCAAAATGGTTTGAGGTTCGAGGTTGTACTTAACATTGACCTTTGGGGTGATTTGTTCAGGTGATGATATCATTTATAAGTCTAGACTTTCACGCATTCATAATCCGGCCAAATTAATTCTATATGTATGGAGAAAGATACCATAATAATTTATCTTAGGTTTAAATCGATGTTTTGGATATCAAAATTCAGGATCATGAGTCTTAGGTAAACATGGATATGCGAAACTGTTGCGTAAAGCTAATCATTAGTATGAGGTAAATCTCATGGAACGGCAATCATAGGGATTGGTAACGGCTTACCATGTTGGTTAAAAATATAATAAAACATGTCTCAAATACTTTTTAAGATATAGTGTTCTTCGCGCGTTGCTTATCCTAGGAGAAGATAGTATAAGAAAGGGAATGGTAGAGATAGATGTCGGGCACGCCACGATCGTGGCGGTAAGTTCCGTGATTGAGGAGTGGCTGGAGAGGCGGCATGGCGCCCTCACCTTCCGGCTGACACAGGTAATGACTGGCCACGGTTATTTTGGCCAGTTTCTGTGTGGTACACGCCGGCAAGAGACGCCCGGTTGTCACCACTGCGCCGACTGCCGCGACGTTGTTGAGGACACGGTGCTGCACACTTGGCTGATTGCCCCGCCTGGGCATCGCAGCACCGTGAGTTGATCGCGGCAGTCGGATTCGTTGCCCTCTCGCTCCCGGCCGTAGTTCAGTCTATGGTCCGGAGTGAGAGGTCGTGGAACGCCGTCGCCTCCTTTTGTGAGGAAGTCATTTCCATCAAGGAGGCGGCGGAACGGGAGAGGGAGCGTTTATTATCCCCCCTCTAGGGGGGAGACGGACAGTAGGGTTTAAAGTGAGAAGTGCCTAGGGTAGGTCTCTTTGTGTAGTGGCCTGCCGTTTCATACGGCGGGCCGAAACCTCGGCGGGGTCGCGACCGCATGTGCAAGTGATTCGCGCGGCCCCGTCGATAGTGGTTTTGTCGAGGAACACCGTGGTAGGTTTAGTCGGTATTCCGGGAGGTCCATTATCATTTCAACATCTTTCTTTTACCCCGGTGAGTCCGACATAACCCCTCCGCCCGCCCCCGCGGAGGGATATGCGTAAATGCATTACACAAATAAAAAAAAATGGTAGTGATAAATGTGTAAGAAAAACGTATAAACAGTGTTATTTTTTTTACATCGTATTTTATCAAATTTTGTGTCTTTTTTCTTGAATGCTATTCTTTTGTATAATATTGTCTTCTGTTTACGCGAATATTATTCATTGAAATTATATATATATTATAATATATTATTATTATATATAATACTATATACGGATTTTATCGCGTTATTTATTTGACACTATATTACATAATTTTGAAAACTGTTACACTACTACTACTATTAAACTTTACTAATTTTTAAGCTAATTGAATTATTATTAAAACTATTAAAACTATTTATATTTAATTTAATTTTACACTTTCCCCGACGTTTCGGTTTCTTTTCAGCAGCCATGGTCACGGCGAGACTCGTGACCATTTACAGGGAGAACGCTGTTGTCTGAAATACAGATAATAATTTATCTACTTCAGACAAAGATACCATAACGATATCTGAGATTATGGATAAAATTATAAATGTAAACTCGTTTAATAATGTATATACTTCTGCTTGTCATGAAATAAATAATTATTATTACTACTGTAACGCTAACTAAAACTTTTCAGTAAAACTATTTGGTAAAAGCTTTTACCAAATAGTTTTACTGAAAAAGAGGTTACTTACAAGAAAATTATAAGTTTTGACGAAGGTTACAAAATGCTTACATAGCATTACAAATAAACAAATAGTTGTGGATTGTACAAATTTTTGTCAACAAAATATCGAACCCACAACACTCGGCTCATTGACAGTGGCGAGGCGACCACTGAAACCACTACGCCACACGTGCATCTACTAATATTAGTTCTAGTTTTTAGGGAAATTTAAATATAATATTACATCTATATTAATATTAGGTGTAAACCTGAAGAGTTTGTTTGGTTGCTTGTTTGAACGCGCTAATCTCAGGAACTACTGGTTCGAATTGAAATTCTTTCAGTTTTGGATAGCCCATTTATCGAGGAAGGCTATAGGCTATATACATCACGCTACGACCAATAGGAGCGGAGCAGCAATGAAAAATGTTGCAAAAACGGAGGAAATTCTCTTAGGTATATGAAGCAGACGAAGTTGCGCGGGTCAGTTAGTTCTTGATATTTCAATACAATTCATTAAACCCAATATCAAAATTAATTATACCCGGTATGCTATATCTTATCAATATCTGTCGAAACAATACAGACACTACTGGTCATTGACCAGATTTAAAAAGAGTTCAAGAACCTTACAAAAAATGTCATTGGTATCTCAAATTGATTGCCTCTATAATCCCACGGCATAAGTGCCTGTAGCATGCGGTCCTAAATTCGTTTATCAAGTCCGTCAAAAGATATTATTGCATCTTTCTGGTAAGAAATCCTTATTAAAACTACTGTCATGTCTTTATTTTCATAGTATAGGTAAGCATCATAACATGCATAAGCAGCGATAGCTCAGTGGGGAGACCAACAGACTGCAATGCAGAGGGTCTCGGGTTCGAACCCACGTCGCGCAGTCTGACTTTCGGAAGTTATATGACTTTTTAAAATTATGTGCGTATTGATTGACAATTATCGCCTGCTCCGTGCTTAGGAGAGCACGTTAAGCCGTCGGTCCCGGCTGCCATGAACATCTATGGTAGTCGTTATTGGGAAAGCCAGTACCCCTTAATATACTGACACTGGTCTAGCCTTAGGGTATCGTTAGCCTTCGGGTTGTGGAGTTCAGGTGGCAGCCGCTCCGTGTAATAACTGATATCCAGTCAAATCCGGTTAGACTAGAAAAGCCGTCCCCAAGTGACTTGGGAATAATAAAGGCTAAGGGAGAAGAAGATTTATTTTTAATTGGAGAGTTAAAGCGTTATCTCGTACCGATTATAGTATTATAATCATGATGTGTACACATAGTTAGAATCATAGATTAACCAAATCTGTTTAATCCTTACTAGTATTATAAATTCGAAATCTTTCTATCTATCTGTCTATCTGTCTGTCTATCTGTCTGTCTATCTGTCTGTCTATCTGTCTGTCTTTCTGTCTGTCTATCTGTATGTCTATCTGTCTGTCTATCTGTCTGTCTATCTGTCTGTCTATCTGTCTGTCTATCTGTCTGTCAATCTGTCTGTCTGTCTGTCTGTCTATCTGTCTGTCTATCTGTCTGTCTATCTGTCTGTCTATCTGTCTGTCTATCTGTCTGTCTATCTGTCTGTCTATCTGTCCGCCTATCTATCCTTCTATCTGTCTATCTATCTGTCTGTCTATCTGTCTGTCTATTCGCACGGAGTCTGCAAATGTGCCAGTTAGTCGGCAGTACATTGCTTTGGACCTAAACATAGCTAGTGATATGTGTGTACAGTACACTCCTTTACCCCATTGGGGATTT
This sequence comes from Catocala fraxini, assembly GCA_930367265.1. NCBI lineage: Eukaryota > Metazoa > Arthropoda > Insecta > Lepidoptera > Erebidae > Catocala > Catocala fraxini. Next base: position 2,002,845 of record OV884032.1, read on the forward strand.
ATAATCCAGTCTGTTTTAACTTTTAATGTATGTGCCACAAGTAATATCGTTACGTGTATCGTTTTAAAATAGATAGAAGATAACTAGCCACTGCAAGCGATCGATTCCAAACAACCAATATTAAAATTGTGGCTAAAAATACTGTGTTATGACGTGTTTGTAACGTCGATAACGGTCACCCAGGGTCATATACGTACCTACCGATAGATTCGTTTATTGGTGATGACCGTGACTTTGTGCCTACCAAATTATATTAATATGTAAAAATATATAATCAATATTATAGTGTACTTATAACTAGTTGGTCTGGTTGTTATGAGCGATCCTGGGGTCCAGGTTTGATACTCGGATTGGGCAGTGTTGTTGGCAACTGCTGCCGGTGTACCTACGGCATTCGTTAAGAGTAATAAGACTTTAATATACTTAGTGATATTTAGATGTAATGTCTATAGTTATCCTTTTGATAATGTACTAACCTGGTACCAATGTATGTTGGCATTTATTTCTACATGAAATCTCTGCTCATTATCTTGATTTAGAGTTCGATCCCCCAGTAAAGAAGTCTGACAGTTTGCCTTGAAGACGACAACAATAAAGTTAATTTTTAGAAAAAAGAAAACCGGCTTCAAAACTGTATCTACACGTAAAAACTTAAACTAAAAGATCCTATAAGCACTAAAAAGTTAAAAATAATAGTAAATCTAATAAATCAAAAATTTTAAATAATTTACCTATACAACCTAAACTATCTTTAACCTATAAAAAAAAATTACAGTTTTTGGAGTTGGTGCCATGCCCTAACATGATAGATTACTATAATATACATACTACTAAACACAACAAAAATAAAATAACATAAAACTAACTGCCTATAAATATTATAAGGTAAACAAAAAAGAGAATAAATAAATTTTAAGACCCTAATTATGAGCTAAACTAGGTAGCAAAGAAAATTATATTACCACAAGAAAGTATTTTTTTAAATTTAAAATCACATCATGGCATGAGTCTGAATATATTTATCATAATAATTAGTAGATAACAATTAATAATCTACACCCAATATAATAAAGCTTTAGGGACGTAATTCTGAACCGTTGTGCAACTGGCGTTCGTAAGGTCTGCTCGCGCATTGGCCAGTAAATTATTATGTATTAGCTGATCCATCTTATGTATTGGAACAAAATGAGCAGTATTTACAATAGGAGTCAGATGAAGAGCAAGAGGTATAGAACCCAGAAGATCTGTTCCAGAACCCAGTACTAGCTCAGCAACCATTTCAAGGAATACACGTGTTCCCAAGACTATCATATGGAAAACTAAAAATATAGAGTTGAACGAAGAACAGTTGAGTTTCCGAGGATCTTCCAACTTACGAAGTGAGATATTGGAATTGGAGACGCTCTATCAGGTTTGGGAACCGTAAGAAGAAACCGGGTTCCTAATTGCAAACTGCCTGACGAAAAGCACCTAAAAAAACAACCCAGAGGAGCATCAGTTGCGCATGTCACATGGAATAATCGTATCGACATAACCCCAGTAGCCTGGCGACACAACAAAATTTCAAATCTAGTATCTAACTTTGCTGGCCAAAATCCCTCATCTGTGGTAACTAGATTTGATAAGTCTCGCAAGCAACATACACGAACTTTTATAGTGGCAGAATATAATCGTCACATGGGGTTAATCTCATGGACTGCATTATGGGTCATTACAAAATCAGATTACGGAGCAAGCGTTGATTTATGCGACTTTATTACCACTTTCTAGATATGAACATGTGTAATGCCTGGATATTATACTTATAGAAAAATTCATGCTGAAAAGAAAGTGAATAATAAAGTATTAAATTCTGCTGAATTCAGACTAGGCATTGCTGAAACTTTAGTCAAATATAAGACGGTGAACCGGCTCAAGCGTACCAGTGACTTAGAAACTCTGATCCAGGACAAAAAAAAAAGGTTCATGTCGGTATATTCCACCCAAAGATATCAGAATTGACCAGTTGGGGCACTGGCCCGTGTGGATTGAAAGAAGACTAAGATGCAAACTTCCAGGATGTACTGGCATAGCCCAAACAGAATGTGAAAGTATTGTTATTATTTATGCAAATATAAATTATTTTTATTCTTATTCTTAATAGCGATAAGCAATCGATAATTTTTTAAACTGACTTCGATTAATTTTGTCTTGTAGATGCTGTTTTCGTAAATATATTTACATTTTAAACATTAGCCGTCTTTATAAGTATACATTCAATATTTATGCATATAATAAAACTTGTTAATCTATGTATTAATACGTGAAGCAAAAACTTTCTACACCTTTTTACGAAAATTGTAAACTTCCATCGGTAACACTTCAGTATATAAAATCAATACGTTTGTCGCTACTCGCTGGTATGAATATTTGTAGTTCTACAATATCTTTGAATTGTCGATTGTCAATATTGTCATTTCGTCGGACTAGACTTATGGCGCTGTCAAAGTTCATCAGTAGAAATCTTGTTAGCATTGCATTCCCGGTCCTAACTATCACTGCTATTTGGGCTGACTGGAGCAATACCAAGAAGTGGAAGGCATCTCTGAAGCAACCGCAAAACTAAAATGGCTATCTTCGGTATCACCCCGCGGTACATTTGGTTTGCAGTGCCAATGACTGGATTTTTCTTCGGTAAATATTTGGATGACCAAGAAACATTGAGGATGACTAGCTTCCGTGATAAATCAGCTTTGTATGGAGGCAATGTTAAGCCTGGTGACCCACCAACTTGGCCTTGTTAAGTTCAGTTATTAAAGGAGTGTACCTAGTCTTTATGTCGCACTTGTAATAAAATAGCACTATTTAAAGAAATAAACGTTGTCATGAGTAATGTTACCTGCCGTTGTCCATTCATTGAGTATTATGATATTTTTCATCAGATAATAATTATATTCATAACATTACTGGCATTTGTAGTGATGTCCTTTGCTTATTATTTTACTATAGTATGTTTATGTAATAGGTTAAGGTTTATTTGAACAAGATACACATATTAACTAACATACTCATTTTAAATAATTTTTCTCGTTATGGTTTTTGGTTGGTAGTAAGCATAGGTTACAGTATCTCACAATCATGTTACAGTATATTTTATTAAATTAAATAATGTATACACATAAACTTCTATATGACCCTCATGTACTAATAATAGATTTAATTATGTATATTGCCACATGTTAACTGTGTTAAAACCCTGTATATAATATCTTTCCACTGATAGCTCGGAACTAAAAAACCTTGGTTGGCTTTTAAATCAGAGTAAGATCAAGTCTTGCCTGAGATTCATCTTACTACTACTTTAGCACAGTTGTTTATCCTGGCTTTTATGGAGATACGGAGCACAAGCTTAGATAAGGCTGTAGCTTGACACCTAGACAATATTAATACACACTTAACTGGAACACACACACAGTGTACAAAGAGTCACATGCCCACGTACTAACAAACATATACATCGGCATTATGAAATATATACCTATCTTACTTTTAAAATGAAACCTTTTAGGGTAGCATAGGGTGAGCCCTGTTATTTGGTACAAGTATTTTTATAAGTACTTAAATTGAGACCTCAGCAACTATGTTTAATCCTCAACAGTTACTAAAATATTTTCGTTTTCAAATAAGGATTTTATTATGAATTATTTTGTGTAAAAGTATATTACAATTTACAGTTCTTATTTTTGCTGTATATTACAGGCAGGAAGAATAGTGTCATGATGATTATTGTTGTTCCTGGTTGTAAATTAAACATTAGGAAGATAAATCTGAATGTGAAAGAAAGCTATGCCACACAAATAAACCAAACAAAGTTATGAATAATAACTTAGAATAATATAAAATAAAAATACAAATGATTACTACATTACAAAGTGAATTTAATCTTAAAAGAATTGCATATATATACAATAACTTGTTACAAGTAATTTGGCTTTTCAGTAAACATATTGTTTTTTAAGTCTAATAAATAATTATTATCCATGTGACAGGGATAAAGTATATGCATACTGCACAAACGCTGACGCAAACATGACAGCCTAATATCCATAGAAAACAAAATTACAAACAAGTCAAAAAGTCAAAATTGTTCAATTGCTAAGTGTTTAGGCTTTACAATCACTTTATTTGCCACTTAGATTAATTACATAACATGACAATATGCCAGATAAATCGGACCAGGGGTAGACCTGCTAGCGCAAACAGTAACCATGATATGTTGGCATCTAAATTTTGACATGTTTTCTGTTCTTCTTTTCTTTTCGTGTGGTTACTGGCCTACCTGTTGTCAAGAGTTGATCAAGCTGCCCGTAGGCCTCTGACATGGCTTAACGCAGATGAAATATAGACTGACTGCACCCAACGTTGCTTAACTTCGCTAATCGTTTACCGATCAGTTAGTGCAACTGGCTATGAGCGCTTCATGTTTTCTGTTTACTGTAGCTCTATAAAACTTAAGAGCTCAATGTAATCTATACTATATTTTTATTTGACTATTTCACATGGGGTGCATAAGCGTCAAGGTCTGCATTATTATATGGCATATTCACCTTATTATATGTACATTTATATAGCGAAATTTATAAGCGATACCCTTCTACTTTTTATATATATTTATATATATAAATTAATATTATGCACCACATAGATGCATATGACATGCAACGGTAAGAGAAATACATTTGTGATTTTGTTCAATTTGCACCAATTACAGACTTAAACAGTCCTTTCCAATATGGCTTATGTTTTAACAAAAGTGCTGTATTGTAATTGTATTGATGAACAAGTTCTAAAAGATCACAACTGAAAAGAAACATTCCATGCAGAATTTCCATAGAGGCATATATTATATCCCATATCATAAAATATGTAGGTAGCATATTTGTTGCATTTTGAATAGGAGGTTTAATGTACATTTTAATTGATTTGATATATAAGTATAATTTTCAATGTCACTTTACTGCTTGCGCTGCTAGCGACATCTATATTCACTATCACATACAATATCATTACTGAAACATTATTTTGTAATATTCAGTCTTTTCCACTTTCACATTCAATACTATAATTTAAGTTTTAGGACACACTATACACAGTTATCTATCAATAGAATAGTATACAACACTTATGGTCAGTCCCACCAACTAACAAGTAAAAGTTATCCGAAAGATAAATTGCATACTGTCTCACTCTTGTTAGGTTAAAGAAGAGAGATGGTGAGACTTTTATATCATAGATAAATGCTATTTGGAGGTGGTGGGACGAGCCCATAATAGAATAATTACATATATTGGATACAGCATTGCTTTAAGAGATGAGAATGCAGCATTGCTTAAGTCAATAATAATAGAGTCAGGCTTACCCTATGATTGCCCTTAGCCCTCTATAAGAACATTGTATTTGCAGGCTAGCATTTTATAATATGTATAGTAAACATAAGACATGTACTCAAAGGCATGCTCAATTTCATATTAACCTGTTTTATAACATTATCTTAAAATTATAAAGCCAGTTGTTCAAACTCCTGTTAACATGCTATTGCCCGCACTGTTCTGTAACTTGGCTATTTCATCCTTGAACTTGGATATGGTTTCCTTTGCTAAATGTAATTTCTCCTTCAACTCTGATATCTCACTCCGCACCTTTGTCTGTGACGTTATTATCTTTTGTAAGGTCTTCTCTTTCTTATCTTCAACTGCAAAAAGTAAATAGAATTATTATATAAAATTAATCGTTTTAATAACCTTTTTTTTTGAGTGGAAGCAGCACACCGGTGGCCAGACACCAAAAGTTTTCAATTATGTCTGGCATGCCAAACATTGATAGGTTAAATTCTTATTTCTAGATGTATTTGTATATATTTACTTTCTATGATTTTTAATTAGATTGTCATGAAAACTTATAATTATTAACCAAAATGGATGAATTAATAAAGAATGTTTTACTAAAATAAATTAATACATAATAAGCAATTCAGCTTTACAAGGATTCATTCTTAAATTGAGTAATAGCCAGCATTGAGTATGAGATTCTAACAAAAAGGAATATTACAGTCAGTATCATGATTCCAAGCTCCATTAGTGATAGGCTTCACACTATTCAGTAGGTGCTGCATCAGCTGTGTCGGTTCTTGGAACACTATCTCTTCATAAGACTCGCTGACAAGTGCCCGTCCAACCACAGGTGGCGCACCATCAGTGACAGGTGATTGGAACAGCTTTAGGATGTGGTATAATGTAACCTGGAAAAATATAATCAACATAATTTTAATTTTATGTAGAATGATATCAACCATGTGAAGTGCACTCATAATTCAGATTATAGCTAGCACAATTCAAATAAAAGAGCAATTGGAAATCTAGCTTTTGTATACTTATATAGCAGTAGACAAATATTTGGCCAGAGCTTAATACCCAACATTGGATAATATACAATTCATCTCTAATATGTCTGTCTTTTATATTATACATATAATATGCAGGCATATGTCTGCCTTTTATATTATAATTATTATATCATACTCTACTGTGTCAACTAAATGTAAGCAAAATACTTACAGGCCTTTCATTGGGATCATGGAAATACATCTTGATAACAATTTCAAACTCTCCCCATCCAGTCTCAGTTAATTCGTACGGCGGCTTCGTAAGTATCCTGTTAGGGTTGGCGTAGCTTTCGTGTAGTTTAAAATGAACCTTTTTAATGTACGCCGACATGTCTTCGTTAGCATATGGCTTCACGTAGACAGTCCATTGATGAGTATGGCCATCTTCCTCCCTTTTCTTGCCGAAGTACCGGGCTATATTGCCGTATACTATCGGCTTTACTATCACTAAGCCCTAAAATAAGAACAAATTAGTCAAAAAGGTTTGTTGACTATGACCGATCAAAAGATGTTGTATTTGTGAAAGTGAAGACTTTACCTTGACTCGGCCCCCAGAGTCGGGGCCAAAGTCTGTCTGCAGACTCATATCCAAATCTATTTTGGCCGACAGCTTGAATAATTTTTGTATACTGTTTTGTAAACAAATATAACCTCACTTTTGTGGGTCCCCAATTTATGTTTGTGATCTGTCAGCTCTTTGTCTGTCAGTTTGACACTTCTAGATTTTACTTGATGTTTGAAATCTTGTATTTTAAGTACCAAGTCTATCCTCAGTTAATGTACACGTTACGATATGGATTGTAAAAATATATTTGCACGACATAAAATAGTTATCATGCATGTATCATGCCAGCAGTTGAGCAGAGGTTATACCTCTGTACATCTACACTTATTTGGTCATGGTTTAACTGTTTAAGCATCACATAGTCTTTCTTTGACTATGTGATGCTTAGCTTGGCTTTAGCCATCTAGCAAGCTTTTTGAGCCAAAGTAGGGATATAGTCAGGCCCACCACAAGAGAGGGAGGGGGGGCAAGCTGGGACAAATTGCCCCATTCCCCCACCTTGAGGAGGGCCCACAAATTCATAAACGAAAATTTTCTTTTTCAAATAAAAAATAAATTGAAAATTCAATTTGAAATTGATAGAATATAAATCATTTTTATTTTTCGGAGATTAAAAGATAATGCGTATGTATTATATTAAATTAAATAGAAACAAAACGTTAAGTATTTATCCAAAAGTTTATTTTTCTTGCTTTCCTTTCGGTAAATCATTTATAACATAGTCATAATTAATATTGTTTGCTAACTCTTGTCTATAAAAAATTAGCTCCTTTTCAATTTTGTATGTGGAGGGGGGCCCCGGTTCGAAAGATTGTCTCGGGTCCCCCGTTATCATGTGGCGGGCCTGGATGTAGTACCTACTGAAGATATAAAAGATACAGGAGCAGCAAATGCTACGAGCTCGCACATAAGTAGATGGAAATCAGACTCGAGCTAATCGAATCAAAGTATAACAAGTTTGTAATAGTAGCATATTGTTAATCCTTAAAATATAATATTCTTAATCAAAAATCTCTCTTTGACATGATTAGCTACAAGCATGTTCTGACTTAATTCGGCAAGGCCAGTATTCAAATGCCATACTGTACAAGTACCGTAGATGTGCTAGATGAAATAATTAAACCTGACAGTTTTTTAAATCCATCCATCGCACTTTTAGTAACTACCTTCTTAGGATTTAAAAACATTCAAACAACTGACACAAATAATACCCAAACTCGGAACAATCATTTGTGGATATCACAAATTTTTGTTCCGTGTAGGATTCGAACCCACAACACTCAGCGTAGTGGTAGCGGCGATATTACCATATAAACCACTACGTCAACCGTGCAGTCAATATCTATTGTATTTTATATTTGTATTTTATTTTATCATTCAAACTAAGTTACTGATCCTATTCATTCATTTCTAATTAAGTAGCTGCGTTATTTTAATACGTTATCTATATAATATTTATGCAATTAGGATGTAATAAAACGCAAGATATGTTTTCATAAGTACTTCTTATTAGAAGGCAAGTGAACAATGGTCCAACAAGCTCTTTTCTTAATTGCAATATTATAATTGAATAACATTAAACTAACTACATAATTGCGTAGGCTCTACGGTATAATGAGCACATTTAAATAGTCACAACAATCAGAATTATCATGTTGTCGTCACACGACTGCTACCATCGGGGTTTTGCACTTTAGGCCATTTGCAAAATATACACCGATATTAAAATCTTACACTATGCCTCTATTAACATTGATGGGTCATATTCAAGGGTCTGTTCGGAGCACATATATAAAAAGGTAAGTATAAGCAATCAGTAGCCTCGTGTGACTAAAACTTGTGGTCGGTGCGTGTGTGTTCTATATCTGCGAGTAGTGGGTCGCTCTCTTCCTCGAACCGTGAAGAGCTGGATCCGTGCCTCGAAGCTGACACTCTCTGCGTGAAGTTGAGAAGGTTAGGGACGAGGGAGCCGCACGGTGTCGCCGGGGCGGAGCGCGACGGGACTCGCGAAGACGCGCGTGCTCCGGGGGAAATTCGTGAACTTCTAACTTGGTAGGCTGCCGACAGTGGCACGTATAAGCTCGATTTTCTCGGTCGTCGAATGATCTTGACTGCGTTTTCGCGTCGAGGGAATCTGTTCTCCCGTCTCAGGGTTGAGTCCCTGGATGTTTGTGTGGGGCTGGTAGGTTGCGGCGGGGACTCGCAGGCACCGGCGAGTTCTGGCGAGGGTGCGAACAGCGCGTGCCGTAACACGTAACCCTCGTGGTCATACCCTGTATCATCCACGTTAGAGAGCGAACGGTGTACTGGAGGAGATGAGCCGAGTCTCGGCTTGCAGCCTCCGTCGCAGTACATCTCGCAGTCGATAAGTTCCAATTCGAGATCAAAAGAAGGATCCTGAAATTAAAATGATTTGAATAAATGAATTAATTAAAGATTTATTAGACACAAAAATTAGAGAACATTATTTTAAAGACTAGATAACGTTTACTGATTTAATGTGCCCAAAAGTTTTACAATATTAAGAACTTACTAAAGGTTGCACAGGCGACGTGATGAGATTCTCTCTGAACGCCTGTGGGGTGTCGCGCTGTCTCTGGGGGAGGGGTAGGGGGTCACTGTGGTACTCGCCGTTGTGAGGGGCATGGGCAGGGTGCGGGGTATGCGCATGCGCCGCACGCTCCGTCAGCGAGGACAGCGAGCGTAGCAGCGGTCCGCACCCCACCCCGCATTCCCCGTAGTTACTCGCGCACGAGTACGGCGGTGGTATGATTGAATTTGCCTGTGGAACATAAACACAAGTATAATATTTAATTATGTATCTAAGTAGGATTACGACAAGAGATTATGTAAGTGTGGATATTATTATGTCTCACAGCCATTTATTTTTGGTCTGGCCATTCTTTACTTCAGATGAATGATGTTTAGACCTAGTAATAGCAAATAGATTTATTCAAACTGAGCAAAACGATTTCAACATAAAATATTGCGCAATGATTTGCGTTTTAATTAGGCGGACCAGCATTCAGACATACCTAACAAGTGTTTTAGCCGTTTTTATGACGAGCTTTATATTTATTCAAATTATTATAATACAATGATATTAACATAGAAGAGTTGTTTCTACTTTCGCATTGCATAATTTATATTTAAAAAAGCAGGTATTAGCTCAATCATAGGCTGCTATACTACGTATTGTTCTGGCCAGTGCAACCTGGTTGCGGTCATAAGCAGTATATACCGAGCATGATCGCGTTAATACCTGTATTCTGTTATATAATTAGAGGAGGAGATCTGGAAGTCTTCACTTACCTCATTTGCTGCGTTGCATATGAAACTGGAGTTGAGAGACTCTGCAGTACTCGTCGCTGATAAAGAACCTAAAACCATAATAACACCTTCTATAACACACTTACAAAGCAAAAGACAATTGGAGAACCGTTGCCAAGAAGAATTGGAGAATCGTTATTTTTCCATCACGGCGATTTTCATGCCTTTTAATGATTTCTTTGAAAATGAAAATGTTGACCGACATTTTGACTAAATGTTGCTTTTATTGCTGACAAAATGGCGACCATAGCATGACGTTTTTAATGATCGAATACAAAATATAATGCTCTTTTTTTTGCCTTACAGTAGTAATATTAGTTTTAGCTAGTCTCAACACTCCTTCATGCTTTTTAAACGCTTTTTTCACAGGGTTTATCATTTTGGTGCATCGCAACCGATTGCATCCGACTGAAGAGTATAACTACGTTGTAGATCCCATTAGGTACAGCTAATTGAATTAGAGAGAGGCTTGCTACTGTCCCGTCGGTATAATCTCCCAAGCCGATTAGGTGGAGATCGTATGGAAATAATTGCATAACAATTCAGACTAGAATTCGATATCACCAATATGCATAAACACGAAAGTGTTGTTTTGTATACAGAAGATAAGTACTAGAAATACTTATAAAACATCATTTATACTTATTTATTTTTACGCATATAATATTCAGTCAACTTGAAGATGCAAGCTGGTCGTAAGTTTTATTACTTATTACTGCAGCCGAAAGTTATGAGTTTTAAATGATAACCTTTAAATAGGGTCTCGTCCTTTTAGCCCCAAAATGAATACTTACATAATTATGGGTGGTTTACATATAAAAAAACTGTGTTAGAAAATTTCATTCTTTACCTAAATACTTTAACGGAACGTGTTCTGGGATCTTAAGAGGATTGGGTTTGATACTATAATAATAATATTTTATCACATACACACAACATCATCTAGCCCAAACTAAGCAGAGCATGTACTATGGGTACTAGACAATGGATAAACATACATATTATATATATATATATTTTTTGTAAATACATACATATTATACATAGAAACACCCAGACCAAGACAACCATACATGTTCATGCACACAAATGTTTGACTTGTGCGGGAATCGAACCCGCGACCTCAGGCGTGGCAGTTGGTTACACTAATCACTATACCATCGAGGCCGCCATAGACTATAGATCTACGACTACGGCTATGGAGCCGTGATGCTTTTCACCCTTTTTAGAAAGCCCTGAAATGTTAACACAGCTCTATTACGCCTAAATTCCGCCAACTATGTTTTAGGTCGACGTAATGTAGAGCGAGCGTATAACCGCCTACAGTACTAAGTACCGTACTACAACAACAACAACGTGACAAAACATCCTAATAACACTATGTCCGACTCGGGAATTGAACCCGAGATCTCATGTCAAGCATCGTTAACAATCCTCGCGCCATGACCACCTGGCGACACCACGCTAGTCCTTGATTGAGAACTTTGACAGAAACTATTACGCATTAGGTGTGCGAACATTCAATTTATGTTTACCTGGCGCACGAATTACATAATTCCTGAAGTAATGGACCATGAGATAGTTGCCAGCTTTGCCTTCACCTTCACCACACGTGATAACGAGAGGGTACAAGTCCGGCTTCGACGCAACCTGAAACCGATCGAATAGCGACATATATAAAGATTTTACACTAACAAAAACGGAAATATAAAATGAAAATATTTTATCAAACTCTATGATAAAAAGCGTAGCTTCCTTGTCTTTAAAGGAATTAAATGAACACAAACATGCAACACTGACCACAAAAATCGGAAGTAATAAGTGCTGCCGCATATTGGGACATCGATGGCAGCCACAGTAGAGCTACTAGTAGCCAGAAGTTATGGACGAAGGTTTGTATACATTTTTTATGATGTCACACTGAGCGTTTAAGTGGCCGCTTTTGAGCCACAAGCTGAGGAAATGGTTAGCACTAGTAATTGTGGTCGCGTAGGTCTATCATCCACACGCACTTGGCAACATTTGCCGTCTTCGTCCATTCTCTGTCGAAGTCTACTGAGTAAAGACTGGTGGCCAAAACCAGCCACTAGTGACTACGATTGGTGGCCGCAACCAGTCGCTTGTGGCTGCGTCTGTTGTTGCGTTTAGTGGCTGATCTTGGCCATCGATTGAAGCCATTAATGACCGCCACCAGTGGCCCAGTGTCCGACAGCACTAAGAAGACGGTAAAATCATAAAAAGATATGTTTAAAAATAAACTGGCGAAAACAAATAAACCTCGAACTGAAGTAGTTTCACAATAAGAATATCACTTCAGAATACGGTGGTGGGGCCTGATGGAAGGATCCGCAGCGGCTGTAGCGGGGTGGGGGGTACACGGACCCCGCTGAGTCGTGCTCCGACGTGGGCCGGCGGACGCAGCACGCGAACGAACACATGTACACCCCGTGGCCTGAGGGCCGCTTGAAGAACAGACACCACACGCAACAAACCAAAATACCGCCCAGGGTCCCCAGGAGAAATAACACGGGCCTGTGGAAAAGAAACCAAGTACAAACAAAAGTTATCTAATTATTAATAAAAAACAAACTTGATATCTTATCTATGTCTCCTGTCTATGGTAACCAGAGAAGGCAAGCTTAGCTTCAATGTGGTAATGTTAACAACGAAGTATCTTGAATTTAAATTAGATTGTTTTGTATATGGTGCTCTCAAAGTATGTGACGCTCTCAAAAGGTTAGATACTTGATAATATTTGAAAAAAATATGCTAATGATATAAATAGCGCTTACCAAAACTTACGACTTTCTAGGTAACACATACACACCAGAAAACGCCTGCATTGAGAAAGCGCTAGTCCCTTCGTAAACAGTGGTTCGATCGGTACACCTACCTACCTACTGCTGGCATACCTACACGTGATCTCGTGGATAGCTTGTTTGCGAAGTCCCACAGAATGTTATCTAGACCGCATACCGAGACTTGTAAAAATGTTGGTACTTTTATTTTCTAACAAAGTTTCAGGAACAAATACACGGAGAGAATTGTGGAGTGCCGTTCTATTATTTGATATGTGCGGCATCCCAGGCAGATGTACTACTGGTACCCTGATAAATTAGGTCACCGACCTACCTAGCTGGACCGACAGTTGATTTAAATGACATGAGAGAATATTTTGATCTTTAAATTCCTAACCTCAGCTCAGACAGCATTCATTTTTAATAACGAAATTAAACCACCATAAAAGATTTTAAGCACCGAATGAGAAATTCGTATAGATATACTAACGGACTTTCACGAACTGTTTGCAAGAATGTTTCGATTCCTACACGTGACCTACATAGGTGTCATTGTGATCGCTAACGATTCCTAAAGGAAACGACAATATGACATAAAACAGTAATTAAACTTGATTTACTTAGTTATATATTGGTAAATCCAATAAAACTGTATTCACCATCACTGTTTGCCTGTGTCAAAATCAAATTGCTTTAATAGAAATAGAATTAGAGATTTTTCAATCGTCAGATAACTTGTATCTGAGAAATAAATATGACGGTTTGAGATTATTTTCTATACAATAGCTTTGAAATCAAACTACTTTAAGTATATGAATGTTGTCACGTTGTTTATTTTAACCTAACTTACAACAGTTTACCTATTACCTACATAATTTGAAAACTATGACACTACTATTATTGAACTATACTACAATGTAGGCTACTTATTTATATAATAATAATAATAATAATAATAATAATATTCTACCACATACACACAACACCATCTAGCCCAAACTAAGCAGAGCTTGTACTATGGGTTCTAGACAATGGATAAACATACATACATAGATACTTTTTTTTTGTAAATACTATGTTAAAACAATTTATATTTAACTTAATATTGTCTTCTGTTTTCGTGAATGTTATTCATTGAAATTAAACTACTATATACGGATTTTATCGCGTTATTTATTTTACACTTTATTACAAAATTTTGAAACCGTTACACTACTACTATGTAGATACTATTAAACTTTACTAATTTTAAGCTAATTAAATTATTAAAACTATTAAATCTATTTATATTTCAATTATCTATTAATATAAATAGTTTTAATAGCTTTAATAATTTAATTAGCTTAAAATTAGTAAAGTTTATAGTATCTAGTAGAAGTGTAACAGTTTCAAAATTTTGTAATAGTGTAAAATAAATAACGCGATATAATCCGTATATAGTAGTTTAATTTCAATATTTATATTTAAGTTTACACTTTCCCCGACTTGCACACGACTATTGAGAGGCCTAGGTCCCGGACCCAAATATTAAGAATTACGTACAGGGCTCTGATCTTAGGTATATTTCAATACGGACTCTGGGTTTGTTGAGCTTATCCACAATATCTAAGTTAAGCTAAAGAGGATAAAGAGGAAACAAGGTGGATTTTACTTCATATACCTACTGTTAAAACTACCGGCTGCCCTGTTTTCCTTAAACGCTTAAATCGCCACTAGTTGATGGTGACTATCTAGGCTAGTTTTACCCAATTCAAATAGGTTATAAACTGATTTCTACCACCAGCAATAACATTTTAAAGGTATCTATGTCAAAAGAGTATTAGATCTTCAAATTGGTATCAGATAGACGTTTACCTATAGATTGTTTGGATTATCGGTTTGTAGAAATTTTAGCCTGAAATTAAGCGCTCTAATAGTTGTTTTTTGACTTACCATTGTGCATACCAAGGGTAGCCGAAGCTATGTTCCTTAATAGGCTCGTCAGGCGCGTCTAGGCGCGAAGGCGCGGTCGCTGGGTCGCAGCATCCCTGTTCGCAGCACAGCCAGTGCGCTGAGCACATCTGACCGTTCAGACATTGCTCCTCAGTGGCACACTGGAACAAAGGTCAGATAAAAGTACACCCTAATAAAACTATCAGATTGGTCAAGCCCTCTTTTCTTCTGATCGAGTCTCTGATGGCAGTTATCGCTAGTGATGACCAGTCAGCAATATAAATCGACGTACATTAACGTTTTTTCATAGTAGTAATATTTAAAATTTAATTGTAATAATCACATTTCAAAAATAGAAAATAATAATTAAAGTTTTAATTCATAAAATATGTTTTTTGTCCAGCTACTTATGACGCTGACTGTCGAAACGTAACATTATAATTTTTTTATAGAGATTCGTATATTTTGCATTTACATTAAAATGTTCGTTGAGACCACCGCGAAGAAGAAGCAGATTACAGAAATAAGAGTATTATCTATCTATTGTAGTTTGTCGGGTTTGAGGAGATCATCAGTCAGTAGCGTCATGACAAATGAATAAAGAAGATAAATATCATAATATATAAAATAAGTTTGCTTAGTATTTACAAAAGAGAAGAAGCCATAGTCATATTATAATAACAGTATAGTTTTAAAACATGGTCAATTAAATGTAAATAAAGCAGACCATGCAAGTGATTCGAAGGAAAGTTTGAACCCAAAGATTTAGGTCTTTACTTAAATGAATTATTATTAGATATAGGGATTAAATATAATGACCACCAAAAATACTAATTGCACAGCAAAATATGCTTACTAAAATATATCATAACGAGCACCTATACGCCTCAAATCACTGCATTCCGTCTTGAAAGGGTTAGGTTATGTTAGGTTCCTTCTTAAACCCACTCAAAAATAGAAACCCAGCGGAGCGGGACGCTGACGACTTAGTTTGATCTCTTTAAAATATTTTAGTAAGTATATTTTGGTGTGCAATTAGTATTTTTGGTGGAACAAAGGCAAAAAATTGAGGAACAGTTAAATACTACCCTTAGATATATATACATGTTTCATTGACAAAACAACTGTCACTCTATGTATTTAAGCACGATTTTTAATAATAATTTGGGATTGAGACATTCAATTAATTAGACTAAGCAATCAATTAGGCTGAAAGTGTAAATAAAATAAACCAATTATTTGGAAGTAAACCTTCCAAACTAAAACCGAAAGCTAAAGTCTGGACGACTTCAACATTGACTAACAAAGTATAAGCCTAATTTGAATGAGACAGTAGGACGGGGCAGACAGAGCCAAACACCCTCTGACCATATCGGCGACATTCTGGCGAAAGGCTAGGTCATGAGTACTTTAAGCCGACGAGCGTGCATTAAGAATTTAAATAATGGGAGTGAAAGAAGCCAGGGTGCTATGCCAAGATCAGTGCAAGTGAAAATTCGTAGTTTCTGCCTTGCCCCCAAAAAACAGACGTGAATGTATTGTATGTGATACATTTTACTTTTGTACGTACTAGCTTTAGTCCGCGACTTCGTACGCATAGAATTTGGAAGTAGGTTTTTTAGAGTTCGAAAAAACTCTTATACAACAGCTTTGTTCGTCCGTCTGTCTGTTATACAACTTTCAACTCAAGAACCGTAAGAGCCAGAGACTCGCGGTTAACGCCATTCAACTCAGTATAGTCGATATACCTCCGAAATTACTATGCCCTTTGACCTCTGATTTCAAGGTCACGTGATACCAATTTTTTCGAACTATATATATATATATATATATAATATATAATAATAATAAAATAAAAGCAGCGATAGCCTAGTGGGAGGTCTCGAGTTCGATGCCAAGGCACGCAGCTCTGACTTTTCGAAGTTATGTGCGTATGAAATAGTTAATTATCGCTTGGTTTAACGGTGAAGGAAAACATCGTGACGAAACCTGCATATCTGAGTGTTTTCCATAATGTTCTCGAAGATACGTGAAGTCTGCCAACCCGCACTGGGCCAGCGTGGTGGACTATGGCCTAACCCTTCTCATACTGAAAAGAGGCCCGCGCCCGTGATATTATATATATGTATATGTATAAGAAAAAGCTGATCTACACACATAATATTCGACTGCTAGGCGGCGTATCAAAGATAATAATGGAATAATAATAATAATAATAATATTCTACCACATACACACAACACCATCTAGCCCAAACTAAGCAGAGCTTCTACTATGGGTACTAGACAATGGATAAACATACATATATAATTTCTTTTAGTAAATACATACATACTATACATAGAAACACCCAGACCAAGACAAACATCCATGTTCATGCACACAAATATTTGACTTGTGTGGGAATCGGTTACACCAACCACTACGCCATCGTGGCCGACAAAAGATGAAACATGCACCAGATAAGTTAATAACACATAAGTTAGACCGCCAGTAATACAGCTGTGAAATCCACATTCAATATCGTGCAGTAGTTTTTACGTGATGCTCGCACAATCATAAAGACAGACAGACAAAAATTAAAAAGTAATTACTTTATATTGTCTTCAGTTTACGCGAATGTTCTCATTGAAATTAAACTATTATACACGGATTTTATCGCGTTGTTTATTTTACACTTTATTACATAATTTAGAACGTCAGGGAAAGTGTAAACTTAGATATAAATAGTTATAATAGTTTAAATAATTTAATAAGCTTAAAAATTAGTAAAGTTTAAAATATAATATAATAGTATCTAGTAGTACAATTTCTAACTTATGTAATAAAGTGTAACATAAACAACACGTTAAAATCCGTATGTAGTAGTTTAATTTCAATGAGTAATTACTTTAGTAAATATCTTGAGTAAATATCTTATATTTACAAACAAGGATCAGTAGCAATTTTATTATGTATAATAAGTATGTATTTACAAAAAAAAAAAAAAAAAAGTATATATGTATGTTTATCCATTGTCTAGTACCCATAGTACAAGCTCTGCTTAGTTTGGGCTAGATGGTGTTGTGTGTATGTGGTAGAATATTATATTATATTATATTAATAATAATAATAATAAAAATATGTTATTTTCTCACCACAATATTTCAGGTATTTACAAATATTATGCTTAGTAAGTAATATAGTTTCACAAGACAATATTGTGGAGGACTGGTGCCTAAACTAGGTAGAAACCTGTGTTATAGGTCACCAGGTCGCCGCTCTAAATTACAGTTGTATAGATTATATATAATATATGTAAATAAGTAGAAGAACAAAATTTGAAATAACTGTAATTACAAGCTCCTTATATTACACATAACAATATATACAGTGGAAATCCGTAGTCCCTGCCTACCCCTCTGGGAAACAGGCGTGAATCTATGTATGTATGTATGTAATATATACAGCGCCTTATATTTCTATTATATAAATAGATTAATCTACCAAAGCTACAGTTAGCTATAATAGTAGCATTATACATCTAAACCTTCCTCATGAATCACTTTGTCTATTAGTGAAAACCGCATGAAAATCCGTTCAGTAGTTTTTGAGTTTATCGTGAACAGACAGACAGACGAGGCAGGGGACTTTATTTTATAATATTTAGTGATATACAATGTATCAATACAGTAACCATCAAAGTATTATAAACAACCATCTTAGAGTGCGCTTTATAATAATAATTTACCATCCATGCTACCACCATCCATCATAATATTTTAAGTAACAACAGCCACTGTAAAGTAAACAGATGAACTGTGCGCACAGCCATCTACTGAGCGCATTAAAATGCAAATTTATGTATGGGAATATGTCCGTAGTGCATTTGTAACAAGTCTTTATTCATAATGCTACATATAGGCTAAGCTACGTTAGATGATAATTTCTGCCCCCTAAGTTCAATGTGCATGAAGAACGCAATAAAGTTGTCAATTGAAGTACGAGAATTATACTAGAATCGTGGCGAGAATTATGCTAGAATCGTGGCGAGAATTATGCTATAATCGTGGCGAGAATTATGCTAGAATCGGAAAAACAGTGGGTCTAAGTATGTATATTGTAAGTACTATTATTTCTGACGCCTCATTCTGTGACATACATTTCAGCTATATTTATGTACGTCATTAGATCACGGGTCTGAGAAAGTAGTAATAATTTTTGTGGCTACTAAATTATCGGTAGGCGGCAATAGGCTCGCTTCCCCGGAGCCGAAATATAGAGGAAATTGGTTGTAGTACCTACACTTCTACCCACACGTTTGACGATATACACAAGTGAACTAATGTATGTATCAAGGGCAAATTCTGAAATCTAAGGTGGACAATTTTATTCCATTGTAATGTACACACGGCTACACATCAAGTTAGACACCCTATACACGCATAACTACGCTATATACAAAATAGAGAATTGTCGGCAAGGGACAGTGCATAGTGGTGTCGATGTAATAAAAAAAGGATAGAGCGTAACAAAAATATAACGCAGTCTCTCGCACGATTCGCAGCGTTCAAAACTTCTAATAGTTCAAAGTCCAAACAGTCTAGGTTGATGTGTCGCTGTGTGTATCTATGCCAAGGTGATACTAAAATCAATGTAGCTTAAAAATAAGTCACCGTACTTTGGCTATTGGCAGCTTCTCATGCTTACACTACAATATCAATAAAAGAGAATACTCATCAAAATCATCTATAGTGAAAACCTTCACTTACAAAACAAAACAGAATTCTAAATGTGAAAAAGATTGCCCTGCAGAATTGCAACCTCAAAAGCCAAAACCCTTGAGGCTTCTTTCAAAAACGCTTAGCAAAGCATTCAATACGTGTGTGGCCTCAGCATTCAATACTTATATATAGTCACAACATCTCTCAGAAGCTCTCATCCTCTTTTCAAGAACCAGCTCTTTACATTAATCAAAAGAACCCCTCGGACTTATATAGATTGAAACATCGACTTCGTTAAAAGGAAAGGCAACGAGGCGCGAAATTGAAAAACAGAAATAAGGGAATGATGACTCGGATTTATATATTTTGAGTGAATATGTAAATCATTATGATTTGTTTTTGATTTGCTTTCTGGGAATTGGTTGGAGATATGTGCTGATCGAGATTCAATATTGATTATTAAAGACTAATGTATTTCGTTCGTTCGAAATTTTGGTATATGGATATTATAATTTGACGCTCTCCCTCCCATGGCAAACACCGTGTTAATTTATACTTATAGGTTAAATTGGGCATTGGCTATTATGCGTGTAATAACTTACAAATATAAGCTCAGACATACAGTTAAAAAAATTAAAGTCATATTTTCGGCACCTGTATCATTTTTGACGCAACGTCGACTTGCTTCTAAAAAAGGGCATGTACGTTTTGACTAAGTTATGATTAAGTAGGTATAATGTTTATGTGCTGGCGAAATGTGGGTGTCATACATCCCTACTCCTTCTGGGATAAAGCTTGAGTTAAAATTTGATCAAAATTCTAGTAGATATAATAGCTCACCAAATTCTTGGGATATCAATTAAGTATGTTAGTCCCATAACTTCATAAAATATTAAACAAAGTTTTACAATGTTTGGCTCCTTTGCTCCTTTCATCCTTCTGTTAACAGGATTGTCTGCAATCCTATATACTACAGACAATTCATACGTCGACGTCCAACTAGAAGTATTTCTTTACAAAGCAACAGTAACCTATGATATTTCTTAGAACAAGGACCAAACTATAACGCGCTGACTACTTTAGGAAAAATTATATATGTGAGATAGGACATACATCTCGGAGAGGTAAGTATGCAAACTTGCAGTACTCTTTCTCGTCGGGTAAAACGCAATAACAGTTTTCCCCTTTTACCTACTTACTCTCCTTCGCCGACTTCTTCTACATAAAAAGTTGGCACTTTCACAAGCAATCTCGCTCATTCGTGGCGTCACGCGTCATATCCATTATGGCTATGATATGTTGGCATTAACATATCATATATCAACATTCTGATCTTATACCATCGATATTGCTGATTATATAAAATAGTTATATATGCGAATGTCAGTTTGTTTATTTCATGCGTTTAACGCTTAACACTTTCACGCCTTAACTATTCAACTAATCATAATGAAATTTCGCATACACGTTGTCAGGGTAATCGAAAAATATATAGGGTACCTATCACCCAGAAAAAAGGACCGTTACTAATCGAACCTAACCTAATCGAGTGAAACAGCTGGCAAATTCTAGTTAGGAATATTTAATCACAATTGGATTACAATAGATAATAACTCAATTAAAAATCGCCATTCGAAAATTTGTGCAATTTTCGAATCATTCGATATTTTTATGGCAATCGCGCATCGATAGTCCACGGTACCTCAATAATCATTGATTTCATAGATACGAATGTAAGTATAGCCATAAATGTTGTTTATTTTTATGTAGGATACCAATCACTCAGAGTATGTCATCATTTCTACCCTTATCCGAAATTATTTGGGGTCGCCCGGCATAATATTTATGTGTCTGCTCAATATTACTCATTTTCGAACCATATTATGCACTATATATGGATTCTTTCTCACGTGAAAGTAATGATAAATCTTATACTTTACTTTTTTCTGGCTAAAAGGTTTTTACAGACAAGGACGTATGCGAAATTTCATGATGATTGGTCGAGTAGTTAAGGCGTGAAAGCGTGACAAACAAACAACTCACGTTCGCATTTATATAAGTTAGGATTATTGTAGCTCTTAGAAATAGAGAAAATTATTTTCAAATAAATAAGCAACATCATGTCACCCGATCACGCATTATACCAGTTCAACCTTTTAAGGAAAAGGAAACGCCAACAAAAAAAGCATGTCTAAATCACGTCAGCATTATCATAAACAGAAATAAAAGTAGTAGCACATTCTCTATATCATTCTGTTTATTGCTCCGAGTATGCGGCATGACAAAGCACGTGAATAATGTAGGCCTACTTAGGGTGCATGTCAGGATTGTGTCTGCGAGCGAGAAATCCGCAACCCGTTGCCATGACTACCGATGCTATTATTAGAATTGGATAAAGAGGCCCTCTAAAAATTATAACTTGCATCAAATCTATTCGGAACGGACATTTTTGAACATCGAACTCAAATAAAAAGAAAATAATAATAATTGTAAATAGTTATTTTTACAAGCATTGGTAAAAAATATACAAGCTTATATTTTTTATTTGCATTGAACGTCTCGCCGTTTTATGTTGAAACGTACGCAGGTGCAATCGATAGTGTCTATTGCACTTATCATTTATTCAGGTGGCCATCGATAAAAATAGCCCGGCCGCAGTTTTCGCGGGAAAACAGGGCGTCAGGCTGCACCGCGCATGATTGCCAACCGATCGATCGTGCTGTCAAACCAGGCACAGGCATCAAGCTACAAGTGCTCCATACAACCTGATTACCTAGATATTTGCTAAAATTAGGTCCTACCTCATCATGTATTTAATGGATACATATTTTTCTATAAAATCACATCAATATGCGATCACATAATTAGGTGCACTATTTTAATTTATGCTCCTTGGTTTCACTATGTTTATGTTTGATTTACTACTAGCTATATTTGCTTTAATTGGGATAATGTAGATCTTTATTTGAATAGAAATGGAGGTAATATATGAACTGCGGGATAAATAATAATAGTAAAAATATAAATAGAGAATAGACTTACAGGAGCAGGTTTAGTAATTAAAATCCCGAGCATGGACAAAGCGAAAAAGGCGAAAATCATTGTGGTGATGAGCGGCGTAGTCTGGCACGTCATGGAGGTGTGATTACATCATTTGTTATTATGAACCCGAGTGCAAGGTGCACCTACGTCACTAGCGCTGATATACTCTGTGGGCGCGCATTCCGCGCCATCTGTGCTCCTCGCGGGCCCGCGTGGCACTGACTGCCTCTATTCTGGCGCTGTACGCCCGCCACCGTACGAGAAACATCCCCCACCTCCCCTTGTTGTAAATATAGACGCTGCCACGAATAACCACGGATCTTTTTGCACTGGACAGTTGGTTTGTTCACGCAAATGTTACATCTGCGACTGCGGAAACAAGTATCGCATACTTTCACGTGGTTATTATACGAAAATAAAAGTTGTACGACTGTATTTGTAAGTTGGCATACTGCTATTACGCCAACCAAGAATGTAGGCAATAAATTGGTGTGTGTTGGGACTGATATGGTGTAAGTACGCACGCTTTCGACTTATAAGGTCGCTGGAGGACGAATAATGAAAGCCGTAAAGGCGTGAATTAGGTAGAAATTAGAATGTATGCGGCGGGTCGTGTCGTTTCACTGTTTTTATAACTATGTAGCTCTTCGGGGTGAAGTTTTTAGGTACTTTGTCGGATAAGGACATTTTCTGCGATATAAATTCTTATTCCTTGAGCTCTCGTATACATTATAGCTCTCGATATATACGGCCGAATTATATTAGCTTTTTACGATGCTGTGGATATAATCAATTTAATTTATAGCCACATTGACATTTAGACATATACCTTAAATAGAAAAGTTGCAGATATTTAAAATTGCTAAATAAAAAAGTAGGTTGTGCCATTGTATATTCTGGCTGTCAGCCTTGACCTTTCTACCCAGACCCAGATTCAATTTGGCGCAATGACAGTAATATATTATACACACACAGCGGTATAAAATGTATAAGTAAGGCGCCGCGCTGGCTACGCCGTAACAATGTCGTAGCTCGTAGCGTTGTAGCTGTGCTACGGTCGCTACGAACCCCCTTGTGACGAACAAAATTAAGTACAGTATTCACTAGGGGGTTAAAATACGTTTACTTTATAAATTAAAAAGTATGTTTATATTAAGCAATTTATTATTAAAGTATACCAGTTTATTAAGAGCCGACAAAAAATAATTGTCTTGCTTTTGACACTGCTGTGACTTCAGCTTCGATAGGGATGGACCGATTGTAAGGCATTTTTTAATTGAAAGCTGGTTTAATTCTTAGCTATTTTCGATGTTAATTACTATTCTGAATAATTTAGCTGTTTTATGTGGCCAAGTGTAGATTAATTTGTATGATTTGTTTTTTGATACAAATAAAGTTTATTATTTATTATTAAAAACAAGATTTATAAGCCTTTCTGAATTGGTAAACGAATTTCGTAGACATCATTGTAATATTTAATAATTTTGATTGCTGTAATTTTAATACAAATGTTTGTAAATCCGACGGTAATGTAATGATATTGTACCAAAATAATAGTACATACAAAGTGCAACTAAAATATAACTTTGGTTCGATTTATGAAGTGGTATTTTGAAATTGTCAATCTTATGTTTTCCTTGGTCACGTCAAAAAGAAGCAACAATACGTACAACGTTATACTTAAATTGCTGCTCGCGGGTATTATTTTATGTGTTATACGAATTCTACTTACGGTAACTCTTGGTAGCCCTTGTTTAGAAGCTTCTTTAACTGCATATTATAAAACAAAGTACCCAGTCGTGTCTGACTGTTTATTCGCGATAAACTCAAAAATTACTTAACGGATACTTAACGGATTTTCGGATTTTTATAATTTGTTAAGGTTTATCTACCGTACTACCCGTGTGAAGCCGGGGCGTGTCGCTAGTTCAGAATAAAAACACATCAGCCCATTGGCCTGCAAATATTGATAAGGTAAGATGTTTTAGTTACAATACACTTATTAAACATTTTTTTAACAAAAACGCAGTTTACAATATACCTATACCTATATTATAGCTCACCGTTTACACAAGGAGCATGAAAACCTACTTACCACAAAATAAAAAAACGTTGCTTGACTATAATCTTCCTTCTTCTCATTCGTAATCCCAGGGTTAAATAGATTATAACTATAAATATGCAATCTTAAACTCGTGTAAAAAATTCAATATTTTGCAAATGCGCCCGGCGATATTCCAACGGTTTTTCTACTATGTATACACACTGCTTAACACGAAGGAACCGAATTACTAATTCAATGGGTTCTTCGATAACAAAAATATACATCTTTTGGACATATGTGAGCTACTCCCTCGGGATATAAGTTCTAAGGAGGACATAGTATTGTGCCGTAAATAAAATTGTTGCTACGATTCTACATCTTTACGTATGCTCCTGTTTTTAGGGTATCGGACCTCAAGTAATCCCAAGGTCAGAGAGACCTTTGGATTACTTTATTTCTGTGTATCTGTCTGCTAGCGCGTAAAATATGTTATCTCACGAATTGTTAATATCCAGAAACTGCTGCCTACCAAGCTTACTATCTTTTTATGATGAAATGTTATGAGATCATTAAATATTTTTCTTTTTATCAAATGTTGATGGTTTTTCCTTGATTATGAGGGTGATATCTTAGTTATTGCAAGCGATAACAGCTTACCATTAGGCGGTCTGCAAGCTTATTTACCATTATAATTGTATAAAAAAAATGTGCGCGACGATGCTAATAAGCTCGAACCAACGTGGTAGATAAAATAAAATAATTACTGTGTGTGAACATGTGCAACAGGGGACCAACCACTACCTGAGGTTTGACAAACCACAGATTCTCGCTAAAGAACACCGATTCCTACCAAGGATGCTTCGCGAGGCTATTGAAATCAAAAAACATCCTAATTTTAATAGAGAAGATGGTTGGAATGTACCACCAGCTTGGGATCCAGTAATAGTAATAAAAAACCACAGCTAGACTTCATGATACTTTGAGCTCATTCTGCGTAAATAGAAACACCAATGATTAAATTATGTTCGAGTACTTTGAAATAACTACACTGGAACATTGAGACAACTGCCATCTTAGTCTCCCCGTGACCATGGCTGCTGAAAAGCAACCGAAACGCCGGGGAAAGTGTAAAAATAAATTAAATCTAAATAGTTTAATAATAATTTAATTAGCTTAAAAATTAGTAAAGTTTAATAGTAGTAGTAGTGTAACAATTTTCAAAATTTTGTAATAAAGTGTCAAATAAACAACGCGATAAAATCCGTATATAGCAGTTTAATTTCAACAAATAATTATTTTATTATTTTCGTAGGTACAGAACCCTTAATTGGTGAAGAATACCTCTTGGCCAATTGTTTGACACCTTATAGGTCAACGGTTTTATGACATAAGAACTTTAGTTTATGTTGAAACGAACATATTGAAGTGCCTATATAGGCACCTCTTTTATTACATTTGTAGAATTTCTTTACGGCATTTTCATGTATAATTTTTTTTAACTTGGCATGTAATTTTAGAAGTTACTTTTATAGATATTATATAATTAATAAGCAGCGATAGCTCAGTGGGGAGACCAACAGACTGCAATGCAGAAGGTCTCGGGTTCGAACCCACGTCGCGCACCTCTGACTTTCGGAAGTTATATGACTTTTCGAAATTATGTGCGTATTGATTGACAATTATCGCCTGCTCCGTGCCTCGGAGAGCACGTTAAGCCGTCGGTCCCGGCTGCCATGAACATCTATGGCAGTCGTTATTGGGAATGTCAGTACCCTCTAATATCCTGACACTGGTCTAGCCTTAGAGTATCGTTAGCCTTCAGGTTGCGGAGGTCAGGTGGCAGCCGCTCCGTGTAAAAACTGATATCCAGTCAAATCCGGTTAGACCAGAAAAGCCGACCCCAAGTGACTTGGGAATAATAAAGGCTAAGAGAGAAGAAGACTTTTATAGATATTAATTTATATACTTATTTAAAAAAAAATATCGCTATCAACCACTTAGATAGATATACTTATATGGAGATGGTACTTAAAGCCTAGATACATAAACTAAGGTATATGGGTATAGGTAGAGGATAACCTTGCATACTTTTCTTCGGGGAAAACCAGACATACTCGCATAATGTAATATCTGTACAGCCCTGAAACGGGAGAAGACGTTTAATAACTACAAACGCCATTATATATTCTAGTAAATTCCGCTGATAATAATAAAATTTGCTGCCCGCTAATTTGCGGCCCACCTGAGACTATTTTTCTCTATCAAATTTTCTTTTCTAAAATGCGGGATGCAAAAACACCCTGATTGATATCCTCACCATAATTAAATAGGTAGGTACTAAAGTAAAAGGCGAAAAATGGCGCCGAATGTCACTTGGCCTTCTCTTGCCATATCATATCTAAGTACCTATACATAATTGAACGAGATGTGTTCGAATAGTAATGGCACAGTACATGCATATACAGTATTGTAACTCGGCCCTGTCCTTGAAATAATTACCTACAACAGCGCGGTTCGTAGACGCGCGTTAGGGCTGCCTGCCTACAGTATTTTAATTTTATCTACCTCCTTTAATTTCTTTCTAATTTAGTGATTATTAATATTATATGTATATTATATTATAAAAATGAAATTCGTAATGAATGAAATAAAAAGTGTTCAATCAAATCAAATCATCACAAATCGAACGCTTACTGCTTACAAAACAATCACCCCGGTCTGTTTGTCACTGCGGCGCATTCGCGACTGGTTGCACTTGCGAACCAAGCGCGAACCAACGCCGAGGCGCATAGGTAGGACTCGAGTTCCGACCGTTTGTATGAAGATAGAATACTGTATATGTATGTACTGTGGTAATGGCAACATGCAATACAATATAGGTATCTATTAGGGACACTCAAACCTTTGTGAGATTACCCACCCTCGAACAATTGTTTTGTATTATGAGTATTATTAGGTATAACACGTCATTAATTAGATCACACTGAGCCGTTGTGATTTTAAGAATGGAAGACTAAGATTTCTTTATTAAAAGGAAACTCCCAGGTATACATACATATATTTAAAATATATTATTGTAATTTCATTTGTGTGTGGCATTTCTATTCTCATAACTTTTACCCAACTTCATTGTACACCGCTCGTACACACATATTATGTACCTACAATTCTCGCCTGTTCATATTATATCCCCGAGCCCTTGGCACTGCTATACAACTACCTATGTATATAATAACTCTGTATAAATAAAAATAAGAAATATAATTGAGTATGCAATTTCGAAAAGGGCAATGTCGCATATTTTGACAAATACGTATGTATTTCCTGTAAATGTAATCTAAATGCTTCCCTGCACCTATTATGTTTGAAAAGGGTACAATTCTGGTATTAATTCTACTGTTCACGACATGGCTTGTACAGAAATAATTTCAATTCAAGCTCACAACTTTAGTACCTACCTATTAACCATCTGAAAATTGCAGACATTGTAAAGGTGTAACAATACATATACCGGCAGAATTCACAGACTTTCATGACGAAATATTGCAATGGCCAACTACAAACGAAAGAGCCTCCAGAAGACTTTTAAAGAAATTTTTTGTAGATTTTAGGTACCTATCTAAATTTATGTTTAATTTAGATAGGTACCTAAAATAAAAGATTCGCGATATGTATATGGATTTCTTCTTTAAATTAATTTATGTGCTCAATACTGTAAATTTAGAAAAGGGCTCATCTCATAAATATGCAATCTATATATATAAAAATCAATTGCTGTTCGTTTGTCTCGCTAAAACTCGATAAAGGCTAGGCCGATTTAGCTGATTTTGGTTTTGAAATGTTTGTCGTGGTCCAGGGAAGGTTCAAACGGTGAGAAAATATAGAAAATTCGTTAGGATAGGTGATACAAAGTACACCGGATCATCTAGTATCTAAATATATATATATATATATATATATAAAATAACATTTCGCATCTAAAATTTCTATAATTTTCCATAGCTAATTGAAACCAAATCGAAACGCAAAATATTTTTTTTTAAATCTTACACTACTTTAGAAAATAATTAGTCTTTTTCTTTTCCTGAACATTTTACATTT
Source organism: Catocala fraxini (assembly GCA_930367265.1). Taxonomy (NCBI): domain Eukaryota; kingdom Metazoa; phylum Arthropoda; class Insecta; order Lepidoptera; family Erebidae; genus Catocala; species Catocala fraxini. The sequence continues at coordinate 2,031,781 of OV884032.1, forward strand.
TGCAGACATGTGCCCTTTTCAAAATTGCATGTTCAATTGTTTATTGGACACAAGAATTTCATGCCAATGCATGTAATCTTTAAGACCAATGTCTTAAAGATAAACACAAATCGTTAACAAGTTTTTTAGGATAGGTACTGAAACTGAAAACTAAGCAAATAGCCTGTATCATAGGAAACAGAGTTCAGTCGTGCAAGACGTGTACCTACCGTGTACAATGTACAGAACGTTATGTCTAATGAGTGTGTGTGTGTGTGTGTGTGTGTGTAGATATATCTGTGATGTATGTTGGTATACCCTGATAACTGTGGAGTTGCTCACTACTCTACCAGATTTCACCAGCCGTATTTACCCAATATAGGTAGGTAATAACGGGACCCTAGTTATAACTGCACTACCGATGTGCGTTAGATAAAAAAATCGTATTAATCGAATGTCAAGCTGATCGAATATTCCATATAAGCGACTGCCTCGCTGGCGCAGCAATAGTGAATGCGACTGCATTAGGCATGTACATGAAGTCTTTGATTCCCAGGTCAGGTAGTTTAATTAGGTTTTCTGTCTAGAAATTCTCAGTAGTACCTACCTAACACGGTGTCTGGAATTATGACCAGTAGTTGTAAATAGTAGATAATATTACGAGAGCAATAGCCTAGTGGGAAACCGTTAGACTACCACGCAGAGGTCTCGAGTTCGAACCCAAGGCGCGCTTCTCTGACTTTTCGAAGTTATATGTGTATTTAATAGTTAATTATCACTTGCTTTAACGGTGAAGGAAAACGTCGTGAGGAAACCTGCATGTCTGAGAGTTCTCCATAATATTCTCGAAGACATGTGAAGTCTGCCAACACGCACTGGGCCAGCGTGGTAGACTATGGCCTAACCCTTCTCACAGTGAGAAGAGGCCCGTGCCCAGCAGTGGGACGGTTTAACCTTTTGAACGCCAACGTCGTCTATACTCGACATGCGCAAGCGTGCCCTGTGCGCCAACGTCGTCTATACTCGACAAAACTGTTTTTGTCGGTTCACAGAAAATACAAAATAAACATATTAAATCAGTAGTTTTCTGTGTTTTAGTGATACAACTTAAAAATTGAATCCCCAATTATTACTTAATTGTATACAGCAAACAAAATTGTTATTAGTTATTGAAATATTTGATCGTAAAAAACAATATATAATATATCGATTTTCGGGCTTGGCGTACAGGACATGGAGGTGCCGTTATGGCGTGGCGTTCAAAAGGTTAATACAGGGCTGATATTATTAGGAAGTGGGCAGCGGTCGCGTCCTTCTGCGAGGACGTCATCTCGCAGAAGGAGGCGGCGGAGCGGATCCGTGAAGAAAGTATCCTTGCGGATCCGAGCCGTCGCCGGCGAACCGGGCGGCGCAGGCCATTGAGTCGGTCCGACGCCCTATGTAGTGCCGGGGCGTCGCCTAGGCGTTGTAGACTGCTGGGTGAGTCGCTGAGGTAGTAACTTTTGCCAGCGGCCCATCCACTATAAAAGGCAGCGAGCGTGCACACCGTGAGGTTTTGGTCCGTAGGAAGAACGGGAGAGCCGGACATAGCCCTCTCACCTCCCCTTGTGGCGAGAGGGTATGCATCAGGCGCATATGCCCACGAGAAAAAAAAAAAAGCCTGATATTATTATTATATATTATATTACGAGAGACCTAATACCATAGGTTGCGAAATATGGGTATACCTAATATATCTCTGTATACCCTGTCTGTGACGGTGAAGCTATGTATCATCTATTACGATTGCTTACCACGTTTTTTAATTTTGTTTTTTTTTTATGAAGACATCTCCCGCTCTAGGAATACTTCCTGTCGCAGGAAACTTTACAAACATTCAAACAGCGGACTCAAAAAACAACCATTTGTGGATCACACAAATTTTTGTCTCGTGTGGGGATCGAATCCTCAACAGTCGGCGCGGTAGCAATGGCGAGGCGACCACTGAAACCACAACGCCATTCGTGAAGTAAAAAGTGCGTCATATCAGCGATAGCTCAGTGGGGAGACCAACAGACTGCAGAGGGTCTCGGGTTTGAACCCGCGTCGCATACCTCTGACTATCGTAAGAATGACTTTTTGAAATTATTGATTGAAAATTATCGCCTGCTCCGTGTCTCGGAGAGCACGTTAAGTTTTAATGTTGTTAAGTAGGTATATAACTGTTTTTAAAATTCTAATAAAATTTCTTCATATAAATAAATAATAATCAATTCCCACATGTATGACGGAGCAGGCTAGACCAATTGGGCGGCTTTTTTTATTTTGTTCTGTTTGTAATTGACAAGGATTGTATTAACAAAAATTTGTAAAAATCCGCGCGAAATAGCTAGGCATCGCCCCATTTCATATACATACTTGCTTTTGATAGATGATTGCAAGTTATCTTATCTTATCTTATGTGTGGGCCAGTAAGTGCAGACCGGCGACACTTCGACCCAGTGGGATCTTTTGTGTCGACACTCTCCCAATAACGACTGCCATAGATGTTCATGGCAGCCGGGTCCGACAGCTTAACGTGCTCTCCGAGGCACGGAGCAGGCGACAATTGTCAATCAATACTCACATAATTTCGAAAAGTCATATAACTTTCGAAAGTCAGAGGTGCGCGACGTGGGTTCGAACCCGAGACCCTTTGCATTGCAGTCTGTTGGTCTCCCCACTGAGCTATCGCTGCTCTAAGATTGCAAGTTTGTCGAATATGAATGTGTGTAGTAGTAAATAACGAGACTTCCTCATTTTAGTATAGGAATGATTTAAAGTTATCACAAGACCTATATACCAAGATGTTTCTAAAACACCTGTGGACAAAGTTAAGGAAAATAAAAAAAATAACAACGTACTTACATATTATGAAACAATAAAATACCAATGTAGTTTACAAGAATGTATTTATTTAATGTTCATATATGTTGTGTAACATCACTACCAAATACATTATGTTTACCCTATAACCGGATACATAACATCGAGATAATTTGTCAAAATTGTATATTTGTTTATAATTAATACTATTGTGCTACAATTACATTAGTTAGTTAAGTAGATCGGAATTACTTCAATTGCAATATATAATTCGTATTAAAAATTATTACATAATAGTAATAATATATAATTATCATTAAGGTAACCGGTACGATTCGGTAACCGGTTACTACTGGACATGGGACGATTGGAACAATAAGAGAATCACTTGTGTGTTACCATCACCGTAAAAATCGACTACCCTCTCACAGAATATCGACGTAAAATAGCAGTATTCCTACTGTTGTGTTTCGTTCGGTGAGTGAGAGTGCCGGAGAGCACATTCTTCTCCTACCCACTTCCTTTTTCTCTTCTTCCTGTCCTAGAACGTCGGCAACGCGCAAGTTATGCCTTTGGTGTTGCAGGCGTCCATAGGCTACGGTGACCACTTAGCATCAGGTGGGCCGTATGCTTGTTTGCCACCTTAGTTGTATAAAAAAGCCTATTTAACTTCTTGAGAGACCTCAAATTGTTGTTATTGTCTTGGGAAAACTGAAAAATTCGTTGCAGGACAGTTTTCTGAAGCTAACTGGTAGGTTACCATTTAGATTTTTAGATGGGGTCTGTGAATACAGATGAGTCGGCTCTGCTAATCGTGCTGTATTGTTATGATGTGCCTAACATGTTAGGCATTAAACTATTATTTTTTATACAAAGCCTAAACGTCAATGGAGTAATCCCGATCTAACTAATGGATTTTACATAACGTTCTGATTTATACAGCGTGTTATAATAAGTACAGTCATATTGCAATGTTTAAAGATGTCTACAAATAGGGTGAATCTCGCCCAAATTAGGATAGTTCCTTATAAAAACGTTTTGCAATTGATAATAATAATGTTACGCCCAGTGACATCTCTCGGCATTGTGGGAGGGACTCGGCGGTTCCGTCTAATAGTTTACACCGCCATCTATTGACATCTTACGGAACTGCGTAGTACGGTACGAGAATCTTAGAGAGAATGCTGGTACTTTCTCGAAGCATCGTGCTGTTTACACGCCGAGTACGGTGTTGCTGGAAAGCTCTAGAAGCGCTTTACCCGCGTATAAATAGGGCGCACGCGCACCGCCGAGTCAGTTTACAATCGTAAGCGGTCAAGTGTTCATCGAAGCGAACGGAAGCGGAAATACTACGAAGTTTGAAGCAGTACAGTGAAAAAGTGTGGTATAGTGTTTGTTGTGTTTTAAATTTAATTGTGTGTCTGAATAAAACGTGTTTTAGTCGGTAATATTGTTTATATTCTTATCCGTCGAGCCCAGCACGTAACAATTGGTGTCAGAAGTAAGATAAGAATATGCCAGTACTACCGAAGGAGGAAGTGGAAGGGGTCCGTACCAGGAACCAGCGCCAGCAAGATGTGGACCAGAGGCGCTTTGGAGACGCCCCCTCGCCGACGTCAGGTGAATCACGTGACTCCGCGGCTGCAGCGGAACCATCTAGTGCAGCTCACTCGCCGGTGAACCCCGACCTCGCGACTCTGATGGCGTTTATGCAGGAGCAGGCACGCCGCCAGGAGGAGCAGGCACGCCGCCAGGAGGAGCAGGCACGCCGCCTCGAGGAACAGCTGCAACGCGATAAGGAAGAGGGCATGCGCCGCCAGGAGGAGCAGGCACGCCGCCAGGAGGAGCAGGCACGCCGCCAGGAGGAGCAGGCACGCCGCCTCGAGGAACAGCTGCAACGCGATAAGGAAGAGGGCATGCGCCGCCAGGAGGAGCAGGCACGCCGCCAGGAGGAGCAGGCACGCCGCCTTGAGGAACAGCTGCAACGCGATAAGGAGGAGGGTATGCGCCGCCAGGAGGAGCAGCTGATGATGTTAAAAGACCTCAGCGCAACGGTTGGCAAGGAGGTGAAGGAGGTGAAAGAGCAAGTCCAACGCCACGAAAGTCGCATCGCCGAGGTGGAGAAAACGATACGTGGGCTCAAGGCTGGCGATGGGATCGTGGCACCTGCGGTTGTGGCGTCTTCACCACGAGGCTTTAAAGTCCCACCATTCGACGGATCATCGTCATGGTCAGCCTATAAGATCCAGTTCGAGGCCGTCATGAAATCGAACGGGTGGACGCAAGAACAGGCTCTGACCGCTCTCACCTTGGGGCTTCGTGACCAGGCCTTGACTGTGTTAGAGGCGCTTGGTCAAGACATCACGTACGAAAAGCTGTTGGAGGCATTAGAAGCGAGATATGGCGACGCACATCTGGAACACGTGTTTCGCGCCCAGCTGAAAGACCGATCGCAACGTGTTGGTGAAACCCTGCAGCAGTGGGCCCTGGAGGTGGAGAAGCTGGTTCGAAAGGCGTACCAGTCCTCACCTGCGCTCATCGACGGAAACCTCGTTCAAGCTTTCACCGACGGGATCCGAGACCTGGAGGTTAGGGCCGCAGTGAGACTCGGACATTTCAAAAACCTGAAGGACGCCCTAGCCCACGCTCTGGAAGTGGAAGCAGTACGACGGGATGATCGAGCTCACCGTATCAGGGAAGTGTCGACTTCGCTCCGGTGCTATAGCTGCGGTGAGAGAGGCCACATCAGGTTGAGCTGCCCGAAGCGAAGGAGTCCACGCAGCAGTAACCAGTCGCCTGTAGAAGGAACACCTGAAGTGCCTGCCGGGCAACAACAGCAGGGAAACGAGTAGACGCCAGGACTACGGGGCGGGTGCTGGCTGGTGATAGGAGAGCCCCAAGGATCTCGATCTCACAATCGTGTGACGGAAACAGCCTAATTATCGAAGGCGAAATTAACAGAATGCCGTGCAAGATGACATTGGACACTGGAGCTTCTCGGACAGTCGTCAGTTTCCGACTAGCAAGACGGTTTCTTGGGGACTACTACGGGAACCATGAATGTATACATCTAAGAACAGCTACCGGTCAGCACATAACCGTCCGAGGTGAGAAGGGGGTGGACATGAAACTAGGTAATAAAATTTACCGCCACAACGTCATCGTGGCTGACATAGTGGACGACTGCATCCTGGGTTTAGACTTCTTACGGAAGCATCACTGTGAGATCGACGTTAGTCAAGGAGTATTGAAGTGTGGCTCAGAAGAAGTATTCATGGAGGGCGCATCATCAGGCAAAGTGTACTGCCTGAAGAAAGTAGTACTTCGTCCGAGGTCGGAAACAATCATACCGGTTTGTCTGCCAAGGAATTCTGATCAGGAAAATCGATGTGTAATTATAGAAGGCTTGGACAACGATGCTTCATGGAAGATTGCACGCACTCTGGCTAGGAATACCAACGTTACATCGGTACGTGCACTGAACCCAAGCGACAAAGAACTGGTACTCAAGAAGGGCACGATATTGGGCACCTGTGAAGGAGCAGTTTGGATGCGTAGATGCCATGAACAACCTACCAACGCCAAAGTTCAAGGGGCAAGGTACGACGTATCTTCTCTCTTGAAGGACTGCGAGAATAACCTGTCGAGAGAAGAAAAGAACAAGGCTGAGACGATGTTAAACCGGTTTGCCGACATCTTCTCGACAAGTGATGCTGACATAGGCAAGACTGCCCTAGTTCAACACAAAATAAACACAGGAAATGAGGTACCGATCCGCCAGCGACCAAGACGTGTACCAGTGGCACGGGAACATGAAGTTGACACTATGATCGAGGGTATGGTGAAAGAAGGTGTGATTGAGCCTTCGTCCAGTCCATGGTGTTCACCAGTGGTTTTGGTTAAGAAGAAGGATGGCAGCATGCGCTTCTGTGTGGACTATCGTCGGCTAAATGACATCACAAAGAAAGACAGTTACCCGTTGCCAAGGATTGACGACACTCTGGATACGCTAACGGGGATGAAGTGGTTTTCTACACTAGACCTAAAAAGTGGCTACTGGCAGGTCGAGATACATCCTCGAGATAAGGAGAAGACAGCATTCTCCACAGGCAAAGGATTGTGGCAATTTAACGTCATGCCCTTTGGATTGTGTAATGCCCCTGCCACTTTTGAGAGATTGATGGAACGGGTACTTACTGGATTGATTGGAGACGCCTGCCTGGTCTACTTGGATGATATTATCATAGTAGGACGCACCTTCGAGGATCACCTTCGCAACCTGGAACGCGTTCTCTCGAAGATTCGAGGAGCCAACCTGAAGTTAAGTCCAAAGAAATGCGCGTTGTTCAGGCGGCAAGTGAACTTCTTAGGACATGTGGTCTCCGAAGAAGGCATCCAAACGGACCCGGATAAGATCATTGCTGTCAAGGACTGGCCAGTTCCGGAGAACAAGACACAAGTCAGGGCATTTCTTGGTTTGTGCTCCTACTATCGACGGTTTGTAAGGAACTTTGCTGACATCGCCCGGCCTCTGCATAAGCTCACCGAGGATAAGATAAAGTTCTGCTGGAATGAGAGCTGTGACGTCGCATTTCAGAAGCTGAAGGAACATCTGTGTAATTCACCAATTCTAGGCTATCCCGACAATGAACATGAATTTATAGTAGATACAGATGCCAGTAACACCGGCATTGGTGGCGTGTTATCTCAACGTAAAGGAGAGCATGAAGTTGTAATAGCGTACTTCAGCAAGGCCCTATCCAAACCTGAAAGGAACTACTGTGTCACACGAAGGGAACTTCTAGCTGTCGTAAAGACATTGCAGCACTTCAGTAAATACTTATTGGGACGGAAATTTCACCTGCGAACTGACCACGCTGCATTGAAATGGCTACTACAGTTTAAAGACCCAGAAGGACAGGTAGCAAGATGGATTGAACAACTACAGGAATTCGACTTCGTAATACAGCATCGTAGTGGCAAGTCACATGGTAATGCGGATGCCCTGTCACGTAGACCGTGTCCCGACCAGTGTAAGCACTGCGCCAGGCAAGAGGCTAAGCAGGAAGGACTAGTGAGGATGTTGAGGACGGATCTTAGTGAAGACTGGAAGGAAACTTTGCAGAGAACGCAACAAGAAGACAAAGACATAAGACCCATCCTCGAATGGAAGAAAACAGGTGTATCGAGACCTCACTGGAGTGAAGTTGCGGCAATGAGCCCTACCACCAAGAGTTATTGGGCACAGTGGGAAAGCTTGGTTATCCAGGATGGAGTTCTGTGCCGGAAATGGGAGAATGCTCGAGGTGACAAGTGTCATCTGCAAATGGTCGTGCCAAAGCTCAAGGTACCGGAAGTTTTACAACTCTATCATAATGGGAGTTCGGGAGGTCACATGGGAGTTAAGAGAACTCTGGTTAAGATCCGAGAACGATTTTATTGGATCCATTGTCGAGAAGACGTTGAGGAATGGTGCCGTAAATGCACGAGTTGTGCTGCCGTGAAGGGGCCACACACTCGCAGCAGGGGTGCATTGAAGGTGTACAATGTTGGAGCCCCGTGGGAACGTATAGCTTTAGATGTTGCCGGACCGTTTCCTGAAAGCCAAAGTGGGAACAAGTACTTCTTGGTGGTCATGGATTACTTCACAAAGTGGCCGGAAGTGTTTGCGATTCCCAATCAAGAGGCATCTACGGTCGCCGACAAGCTAGTCCACGAAGTCTTTTGTCGTTTCGGGGTGCCCTTAGAGATACACAGTGACCAAGGTCGGAACTTCGAGTCTGAAGTATTTAAGGAGACATGCCGGGTGATGGGTACCCACAAAACGAGAACGACCGCTTATCATCCGCAATCAGACGGCATGGTTGAACGATTTAACCAGTCTCTGGAAAGATATCTGGCAAAAGTTGTAGAAAGCAAACAAAGGGATTGGGACAAACACATTCAACCGTTTCTCCTGTCATACCGTAGTGCCGTTCACGAAAGCACATCAGTAACACCTGCTTTCGCTAACTTCGGAAGGGAACTACGATTACCTGCAGACTTGATCACCGGCATCCCACCTGAATCTCCACGCAGCATAACAGATTATGCGAATGATTTGCGCAACAGGATGAATGACGTATACGAGCACATCAGACAGACCGGTCAGCAGATGTCTGAGAGGATGAAGACCCGTTACGACCGGAAGGCGAACAATAAAGGCTTCGAGGAAGGATCGCTGGTGTGGTTACATAATCCGGCACGCAGCAAAGGAAAATCTCCTAAATTGCAGGCAAAATGGGATGGACCCTATCGCATAGTCACTAAGATGAATGACGTCACCTACCGGATCCAGAAAGGACCACGGGGTACACCAAAGATCGTTCATGTGGATCGATTGGCACGCTACTACGGATCCAACAATGTTCGGGACGAACATGTCTAAGAGGGGGGCAGTGTTACGCCCAGTGACATCTCTCGGCATTGTGGGAGGGACTCGGCGGTTCCGTCTAATAGTTTACACCGCCATCTATTGACATCTTACGGAACTGCGTAGTACGGTACGAGAATCTTAGAGAGAATGCTGGTACTTTCTCGAAGCATCGTGCTGTTTACACGCCGAGTACGGTGTTGCTGGAAAGCTCTAGAAGCGCTTTACCCGCGTATAAATAGGGCGCACGCGCACCGCCGAGTCAGTTTACAATCGTAAGCGGTCAAGTGTTCATCGAAGCGAACGGAAGCGGAAATACTACGAAGTTTGAAGCAGTACAGTGAAAAAGTGTGGTATAGTGTTTGTTGTGTTTTAAATTTAATTGTGTGTCTGAATAAAACGTGTTTTAGTCGGTAATATTGTTTATATTCTTATCCGTCGAGCCCAGCACGTAACAATAATATCAAAACGCTACGCCATAAATAAAGAATTGATATAAGTTTTGTAAGACCATGAGAACTTAGACCATGTGTCACAAAATTACCATGAATATGAATAAACATAGAAATGAATTGAATTTGACAAGATAAAATCTGACTCTTTTACCAAACAGGGCCAAAAAGATATTCACCACATGAATGTTTATCCACAAAAAATATGAACATACATTTTCTTACACGCTATAGTTTTAAATCTTATATATTAAACATTAATTAGTATATATTTCTTAATGATCTATTTTATATAATTTTCTACAATATTAGACAAGAAAAAAAATTGGTGCTTGTATCAGTGTGCATACACACAAGTGCATACAACAATATTTTCCATTTTCCCACGCTCTCTTCCTCTTTCTTTCTTTCCCACACCTGTGTCGGATGATATATTTCCTAGTAGTAGCAAACGCTACAGGCTTCGCGCAAATGCGAATAAAATAAATAAAAGAAACACTTGGCATGCCTAGTAATGTTCGATTTTATATTAAAATATTCATTATTAATTTAATAAAATAACCTAAACTTAATGTTTATATATTTCCACAAGCCCCATCCTGGCTTAATCCGGCACTATTCCACACAGCTAATCAATAAGGAACACAAAAAGCGATACCAACTGCATACACTACTGCCCGTTATTCTTACATTCAAATTCAAGCAGTCGAGTTGCAGTTGGTATGCAGTTCATCAGATTACACCCAACCATAAGGGTACATGATCCCGGACGTCATACCTCAGTCTTTTCTAATATATCAAATGGGATTCAACTAAAATTTCCATGATTGCAAAACAGACTAAATAATGCTTTCTCCGAATAAAAATAAAGTAAATACTATATATGTATATTATGTATTTTTAGAATGTTGCTTAATTTTGTTGTTGTTTCTATGCAAGTTCTAACTCAAAAACTATAGGACATGTACTCAGCAAATTATGCTGAGTACGCCAAAATCCAAAATTATTTCTATAGTACTATTCTTTAATTTCTCACCAAAGAAATCCGCCGTTAAAATTCTATTCGATACCACAGTTAATGTCGAATACTCATTCGAGTTCGAGATGGAAACTTACTTGAATAGCACAACAGGAATGTTTACTAATTTAGGCAAATTCAATTATTATCAGTATGTAATGTCTGTAATATTTATTTTAATATTATCATGTTACAATCTAATAAGAATGCTGACCACTACACTACACGCTACACATCTATAAAATAAACTATCCAAATTGTATTATAAACAAGATAATACTGACCTCATCTAACTGTTGAAACATGATCTCTATATAAATATAATACCGCTAATGTCATCTTAAAACTAACGTGGCTACTGACTAGAGTCATATCGTTTTTAATTTTAATAATATTTAATCTCGTAGTTCGAGTTTATGTAGTTTTTATGTCTCGATAACTTTGATTGTTTTATGTTTGATTTTATTTTTCTAAATCATGAGCTTTTCTTCCATCTATACACAGACACAATGAATCTACATAGCAGATGCAATATGGTACCACCTTCGCACAGCGCTTTCTTAAGGAACTATCCATTTCAATAAGGCTCTCAGGAGATGCCATGATTACTGTTGCGAAAACCACAATTGTATCACTCTTGCTGACAGCTGTTCTATTCTCCAGATAACGCGTAACTAAGTAGTTACAACTAGCGATAAAGAGATGGCGCTATTATCAATCTGCTCTACTCTTTACAAACTGCACTAAGACCCGAATCGCGCTAACGAAGTTTGCGTCGCGACATGAATTGACTCACGGCCATCAGACACGATTAGCCAGCTGAACGATTATTCCTAGCTATTACTAGACAGATATCAATAAAGAAATAAGTTTACTACAACAATAGTTACCATAACATCATAATAAAGTAATAGTTTATTCGTCAATGCATTCATGCTGCCACATGTCTTTGATCTTCTGAATACGGTTCTGCACGCTCTGAATATGGTTCTCAAGTTCTTGTGACACATGGTACAGGCGATCTAACTGCTGTTGCATGATACGGTTCTCTGAACTGCCGTCGCGGTCTGCAATATAATAAAACAGCTTGTATAAACATACTCTTCACTTCACAAACTGCCTCCGTGGCGCAGCGGTAGTGAATGTGACTGCTGTGCACGAGGTCTCAGGTTCGAATCCTGAGTCGGGCCAGCAAAAAAGATATCGGGTTTTTTGTTAAGAATTCTCAATAGCAGCCCAGAGTTAGGAAGTTGGCGGTGTTAGACACCCCCGTGCACGTGCCAAGCGCGTAAAGCCGTTGGTCCTGCTCCTGATCTCTCTCCGGTCGTGTCGGATTACCGTCCCATAGGATCATCAGAGTTAAGAAACAGAGAGTGCATTTGTGTTTGCGCACGCGCTTGTGCACTATAATATTATCTCTATGCGCAGATAGCTAGTCTCCGTTAAGACTGGCCGCCGTGACCAAAATTCGGTCAGGAGGACATTATTATTATTACTCTGCACTTTCTGAAAGAGTAAGTAGTGATGTATTATATTATACTAACAATTTTCCATTTATGTCTCACTAAACAGCAGCGATAGCCTAGTAGGATATCGTTGAACTGCTACGCAGTAAGCATGGAACATTTCACTTTTAACAGTGAAAAATCATATGAAATGATTTTTCATCAGTCACATTTGCTACTTGGCTTCACTACGCCCGCTAAAAATCACTCACGATATGAAATCACAGATTGCCAAAATGGTTACCTATAATTGAGGAATACAGTTGCATCGAGTAAGCGCGACGCCTAGCGAACGATTACAGTGCATGGTAGAAAGAGACAAATATTATTTTGTTAATTCGTATCTATTACCGGCTCATCGCATCGCCTCGCGTGGTATGACGTATTGATGCACTATGACCTTGATTAGTTCGAGAGAACATACAAATATAGTCCTTACTCTCGTAACATTATAAAGCTCACTTTTCTCTGCAGTAAAAAGTAGCAGGTCGCAATTTCGCAGTGATTGATTACATTGATTCTATAAGAAATTAAATTTCAGAGCACATGTTACTGTTACTTGAACACGACGTTCGTTAGGTTTTCTAATTGAAGTTAGAATTACTGTTACTCGTATGTAAAAGAGATTATTATTAATGTAAATAAATATTCATATTAGTTCAAAATTGTAGTGTAAATAAGTTAGGTATTAATAATTATTCTTCAAATATTATTTAATTTAGAATAATGATTGCATTGATTTGGAATTACTACTTAAGAGAAACGAGCATTGCACTGTAAGGTACGAATGTAAAACAAGCTTTCATTATATTTAATTCATTAGGTAGTCCTATGCTATAATTCATATTGAAGCAAATTGTAGCAAATGCGAAGTTACTGCGACTCAGAATAAAAAATCATTGACTGTGAAATTTCACCTGTGAAATCACTGTGAAAAAAATTCGTCATTTCATTGAATGAAAATGAATGAAATGTAGCAATCATTTCCATGCCTACTACGCAGAGGTCGATACCAAGGCGCGCATCTTTAACTGTTCGAAGTATTGTGAATGTTCTTTAATGGTGATAAGAGACATCGTGAGGATACTTGCATGTTTGAGAGTTTGTTATAATGTTCTCGAAGATATGTGAATTCTGCGAACCCGCACTGAGTCAGCATTGTGGACTATTGACTAACCCTATGAGACCAAGAAGAGACCCGTGTTCAGCAGAGGAACAGTTTACGGGGCTGATATTATAATGATATAAGGACTATCAATCTTTCATTTTCTTTCTTCCAAACCAGAAATAGCTCTGTTCCCAGAGTGACGTCACGGTTTATAAAGGTCGCAGCTTCAAGTCCTGCTTCATGGACTTTCATTTTCCTATGTTATAATTTACGTTCTACCTTAGCATGGGAAGTGATTATAAAACTTATCTCAATATACTAGTCTCTAATACCATTGGATAGGCTGTAAATGTTAGTCTCAGACTAATGAGTAAAGAAATAATGAATATATGAGAGTACTTACCCACATTGTTGCCAAACAGTGTCTTCAGACTTTTCTGCCTACGGAGCTGGCTCAAAACTGAAGCAAAATCAAGAACTATTAAGGTTACTTTACTTATAACTACTTGACACCAGCATCAGAACGGGTCTTTACAAATATTCAATATGAACACACACTCAGAAATCGAGATGGGTGTTAAATTCCAAAATTCAACCTCTTCGTCTTCATGTGCCTTTTTTCCATTAGCTTTTTGTAATGTCCCACTGCTGGGCAAAAACCTCTCCCTTGGACTTCCAAATCACTCTGTTGGTGGATACCCCCTGACCTTATGACCTTAGGTCATAAGGTCAGGGATCAGTTTGAATATGGGCCCTGTGGGTCAAAAGACCCCCGGGTCTTGGGCCCATATTCAAACTCGACCGAGGGATGACCCCAAGGTGTCTGCACACCAAGTTACAAGTCAATTGGTCTAGTGGTTCCGGAGCTATGCCTGTCACTAACAGACAGACACACAGACCCACATAGTGTTTTCATTAACCTCTTCGAAGAAGACTCAGGTGTTAATAACTATGAATGTGCGGATTCGAACCCACACCACTCGGAGCAGAGGTGCGGTAGCCGCTTGCCCGTTGTGCCATCAGCAAAATCTTTGATAAGTACTGAGTACGTACATTTTTTTTTAAACTTACTGCTTTTGTATTAGTCTATGTATTGCTAAACACACAAAGTAAACACAGACGCGGATCAACTTCTTGCGACACAATTGTTGGTTTCGTAAAGGGGTTAAATGCACAATCATGTCAATGGATAACAACCAGTATAAAAGAAGTTGCACTGTAACTGCATTTCGTCTGGTAAGTAAGGAGAGGGTAAGGAGGGGGATATGTACTTACATATGCACGTACATAAGTACATACCCCCCTCTCCATCTTCTTCTTTTCATATGGTTTAGTGGCCAACCTGTTGTCAAGAGTTGTTCAACCTGCCCGTAGGCCTCTGACATGGCTTAACGACTGCTGTCAATTTGATAACAACCGGGACCGACTTTATACGTGCCCTACGAAGCACGGAGACGCTCAGATGAAATACCACTAAGCGGTCACCCATCTATAGACTGACCGCACCCAACGTTGCTTAACTTCGCTAATCGTTTACCGATCAATGAGTGCAACTGGCTATGAGCGCCTCAATATATTAACTCCTTTTTATTAAGACTGCCACGCGTGATTTACACCCCTGATAATGCAAACGATCATAGGCCATGTTAACTGCTTACTATCAAGGCGCCTGTATGCTCGTATGCCACATTTGTTGTATATAAAATAGAATTAAAAAGGTAAACTGTAAAGTACTCACAGTTGTCCCGTCCAAGGCCAGCCGTAGTGACACGTGCCCTCCTTCTGCCGCTCCTACGCAGTAGGGGACGTCTAAAAACGAAATCGTTCTCAGTGTCCACTTCCTGTGCAACAAAGTGATTTATTAATTAAAGTACAAATAGACGATACGCAGCGATAGCCTACTGGGAGACCGTTGAACTGCCACGCAGAGGTCTCGAGTTCGATGCCAAGGCACGCACCTCTGATTTTTCGAAGTTATATGCGTATTAAAAAGATAGTTATCGCTTGCTTTAATGGTGAAGAAAAACGACGTGAGGAAACCTGCATGTCTGAGAGTTCTCCATGATGTTTATCCATTGTGTAGAACCCATAGTACAAGCTCTGCTTAGCTTGGGCTAGTTGGTGATAATATGTGTATGTGTTAGAATACAATATTATTATGTTCTCGAAGATATGTGAAGTCTGCCAGCCCGCACTGGGCCAGCATGGTGTACGTCTGCCAGCCCACACTGGGCCAGCGTGGTATACTATAGCCTAACCCTTTTTACAGTGAGAAGAGGCCCGTGTCCAGCAGTGGGACAGTTTATATGCAGGGCTGATATTATGTTTCTATTAAATACACGATCGAACACGGTGCGGTCGAACCCCGCACGGTGCGATGCGCTCTTCACACTACACCACTGCACCGCACCACAGACTACTAATGAGCGTTGAATCAACTAACTAAATTAAACGTTGACCGTACTTTAACGTGTCAACCGTTGACTGTCTATAATCAATACATTTTAAAAATGTAATAATTCGTCAGCGCGGCGGACTTTCCAAACATTCAAACAACGGACAAGAAGAAAACCTAGACTCCAAACAACCATTTGTGCTATCACATAATTTATTGTCCCGTGTGGGATCGAACCCACAACACTCGGCGCGGCGGCAATTGCAGCCTAAAACACAGGTCTTTGACCTAGTTCAGGTAATGATCAGAAAAATACAATGTAAAAACAGACTTCATAAGCAAGTCTCTTGTGTCCAATATTTAAATTGTAAATGTTTTCCTTTAGATTAAATATAGTTTTAATGTGAATTTAATACAATAAGTAGCCTGTCATGTGTTTTGTTAAGACTTATTTAATGAATAAAAAAATATTCTAAAATAATAATACTAAAAAAAAAAAATGGCGAGGCAACCATGTACGCCATCCGTACTGTCTTTGTTAACTAGTTTACGAATTTAACTAAACAAGATACTCATTTAGAGTTCAAAAGAACTTTTATACAACAGCTTTGTCCGTTTGTCTGTCTGTTATACAACTTTCAACTCAAGAACCGTAAGAGCTAGAGACTCGCGGTCAACGCCATTCGACTCAGCATAGTCGATATACTCCCGAAATGACTATGACCTTTGACCTCAAAGTCACGTGGTATCACGTGCCCTTTGTATATTACTTGAACCATTGTTTCGAACTCTAAGATTTACGACGATTCATTGCCGATCCTCACTTGTTTTAATCAAAACGCAACTTCACTCGTTGTCATATATAAGCCTCAAAGATATTAGGTAAGCCTTAATCCCCAATATGTCTACCAACTTCATCAAATTGTTGTCATAATTTTACATAGATTCGTTAACCATTCATGAAGTTAAAAAGAAAATCCTAAACGTGTTCGACGTGTTGCAACGCTTCTTGACATTAGTTGCCATATTTAATCAACTTTTTAATCAACTAGTTGATGAACGAAAATCAATGGCTAAGTTAAGTTAACGGCAAAACTGTCAACGACCAATAGCTACCACAGACATCATAGTATTTCCAAGCGATAGAACTAGCGCTGCGAACTGGTATTTAAAATAATAATGTTCGGTGTGCTGTGGCCTGTGCGCCACACGATCGAATACGATACAAGAGCGGACCGCGTTCATTGTTCGGCCGCACCATGTTCGATCGTCTATTTGCACGGTAGGCGCTGCGTCTTTTCCTTCAAAGTATCGCTATCAGTTATTATACACCTAAACCTTCCTCATGTATCACTGTATCTATTGGTGAAAACAGCATGAAAAGCCGTTCAGTAGTTTTCGAGTTTATCGCGAACAGACAGACAGACGCGGCGGGAGGACTTAGTTTTATAATATGTAGTGATAATGATGATCAGTATATTTTTGTATTTTAATGTAATTACGCAACAGCGTTCAAGTTTAAAATTACAATGCTATTGAAGCATTTAAAGCATAAATTTATTAAAGCTTTTTTTTATCTTGAACTAGTAATATAAAGACGTATGAATATGTGACTGTAAAGAGTTATATCTTTGTAAACTATGGTAAATGCAGCATAATTATGTGTCTGTTATATTAAAGGTATACAAAATATGTTGCTTACCTGATCAATATCCTGGATAACATCCTCTACTTCAACGAGCCTCAGTAGCCTCTTCCCCAACTCATCCAATGCCTCCGGGTTGTCCATATTCTCATCAGTGTTCGCCTGCCTCTTGATTGTCAACTTCCAATTGTTCAGTACCTAGCATAACAAAATTATCCTACTATTATTCATGTAAAAGAGTGCCCATTATTTAGATGGTTGGTACTGCAGTAGTTATTATTGTATATAATTTATTAATTTTATATTATTATTAGCAGTATACAATCATTAAAGACAAAATACCTATAAAATTGCATGCCCTCTGGCGGATTATGGAGAGACCAATTTATTTGTATGCTATCTGAATTACCTATATTCACAATAATTGAGTTTGAGTCTTGAGTTTACTCAATTGTGAATATAGAACAATGAGCATAGAACTGATTTGAAAAAAACTTGGAACACATATAGGAATGTCTTGGCTTACCACATAGAAAAGTAAGTTTGTTATTTGATAATGACCCTTTATCTGATTATCGAAATGTAAACTCAATAATATATCAGGACTAAAAATATAGCAAGTAAAATGGATATGATAGATATATAACATTTTATTCCATAGAAAATGCTTTAATAAACAAAGATTTATAATTAGCAAAATTGCTGTTTGATTTAAACTAAACATTTTATAGCTTTCGTCAAAACAAAGTTGTGTTCTCATAGAAAATGATATAATAATAATAATAATATTCTACCACATACACACAACACCATCTAGCCCAAACTAAGCAGAGCTTGTACTATGGGTACAAGCATATGGTATGGTATATGTTATTCTGATTTGATTTACTTGCGAGTATTGATGCCATCTCATCAGGAATTACTATTAAAATTGGTTATGTCATACAGCTATAATAAAAAGAAATACTGACCTTGTTTCACTTCATAACAATAGTGTGTATTTATGGATATAAATTTTTAATATACTTAAAAATCATTAGGAATAATATATGATAATGATCTTACAGTCTTCCATCGTGGAACTGATCTCTTTGCTCCATTTGGTACAGCATTAAGTTTATCCACAAGCTGTTCCCATTTATCATCATAAATATTATTGTTAGCCTTCAAGACTCTCTCATGTCCCAGTGCTGGATTTGTCTCTAGTTCATCCAACAGTAGAATCAGTTGTTCTGTAGAAACACCCCTCTTGTTTTCCATCTAAAAATATAATTATTATAAATAAAATTAATATATCACATACTTACAAATAAAATAATTCCTATCGGCTCACCCGAGAAGAGGGAATATAAAATAAAACTATATAATTTCAAAAAATAATAGAGTAATCATTGCATTATATTTAATTTAGTAATAAATGATTCGTAAATGTGCATTAATATTTACAAATACATACAATGAATTTTAGCTTTCGTTTATATACAGACTGAATCTATCTATAGATTTAGTGCGATAAATATCTATAGATGTTCATCAAAATCTATGGACGTTAATCGTACTAAATCTAAATGCAATATTTTATAATAACATAATGTTAAGAACAGTCTACAACACCGAATTTCAGGTAAAAAAACATCATTATCTAGATACAAACCATTTTGAGGTATAAATTACACTACAATTTTGCCAATAATTTTCTTGATGTACGGAAATGCGCTGAAAGATACAAGAAAACCGGAAAACTACAAAAGATGCACAGGAAGTAAATTTTATGCTGCGTGATTACTTTTTAAATGCCACTGCCCTTTCCTCTTGTGTTTGCAAATCTGAATATTGGCTTAATTGGCTATCCTTCAAACCACAGACATATAAAACTGTAATTTTTATGTTTGTATTTTTTTTTATTATAACTTATATTTACATGCAATGGAAATAAATTACTGTAATAGTTGTTATCAGCCAATTTAATTGTAAATTAGGCCATCATTTTAAATTTCAATACTATATTGAGACTTATTCGAGTGTAAACGTTTAACGTCTTTAGCTGCAGCGGGTCGTGCTGGTGCGGCGGCCAGACTCGATATTTTATATAATTAAGTCTGGTATTAGAACAAGTACATATTAATTTAAAGTCAAGCGAACAAAGTACATACGCCTTATAACATACAAATAATAATAATTGCATAATTTGGAATTTATCCCGAAAGTTAAAGTAACCCAACCCAGAATGCGTATAATATAATTATGCTATTTTGCTTATTTATATTTTTCTGTGATAGCCCATCACTAAAGCTCTGCCAGCTGGTGAGTTGTCAAATTCATGTGTGGTGAAAGAAGCTGTCAAATAAAGAAAAGTATAGGCATTTTCGTATCAATATTGCTTTAAAAGTAACATGAGTTTTAAATTAAAAATAGATTGAGCTAAAAGACCCAAGATGCGGTGGAGTCTGTTGATAGCTTTTACACTAATATTGGGCGTTCAAGCATGGGACGACGACGATTTCGAAGTGTTTGACGTGGTCGAAGAAGTTAATCAGAACTTCTACGAATTGCTCGGTGTTAACCAGGTAAGCGTTTGGTTGGTGTGTAGCCTTAGGGGCGATATGGAAAAAGTCTCAGAAAATTTTGATTTACCTGGGTGAGGTTAGTGATACAATGAATGACCAAGAAATGGAAAATAACTTGATCAAAATTTAGGATATAGGTAATTTTCGGCGATAATATTTTAGCTATCTGATACTTCAATCTTAATCCGGCCAACTAATTAAGGTTGGCTAATCTTGTCCTTTAATTAATTGTGTAATGTTTGGTCACAAGTAAAGGTTTTGTACATTTTATTTTTATAAAATAAGAATTATGAAATTTGCCTTTATTACAATAGCCTCAACAACTATTGTGACATGTGTGAATGATTAATGTAGAACAATATATAATATGTTGTTATTATATAATAATAATAATATTCTACCACATACACACAACACCGTCTAGCCCAAACTAAGCAGAGCTTGTACTATGGGTACTAGACAATGGATAAACATACATATATACTTTTTTTTTGTAAATATATACATATTATACATAGAAACACCCAGACCAAGACAAACATCCATGTTCACGCACACAAATGTTTGACTTGTGCGGGAATCGAACCCGCGACCTCAGGCGTGGCAGTCGGTTACACTAACCACTACGCCATCGAGTCGTACAGAGTATCGGTCTTCTTCATAATATTATAATCTTTATAGTAACATCACAGCCTTCTATCAATATATTTTTGTTATTATATATATTTAAAGAGTTGCTATCAAAGTTTCAAGAAGGGTTAATTTTAATATATGCAATCGTTTTTTAATTCAGAAAAATTATTTTACAGTAGACATATTATGTATTGATTCTAATTATTAATAAATTGGTTTTATTTCATTTATTAACAGCATATAATATGTATATTACGTTTTATTTTGGTAGTAGCTAAAAATCTCAATGACAGTGGAATAGTTGAAATTTACTCAATGAGCTTAATAATTAAACTTGCACTAGATGTGCTAGTGCAATGAAACATTAAAGGTCAATGTCGTTAAAAGTCAATATAGTTGTATCAAGACTCAATAATAAATGCATTGGTGTCCAAGTGCCAACTTATGAATTAATTATTGTTGATAATATAATATTTTACCTACAGATATGTGTATAAATTGCAATACAGTATTCATAAATAAATAAATCTGAACAGGATGCATCACAATCTGAGATTAAGTCTGCATTCAAAAAGCTCACACTGAAGTTGCACCCTGACAAGAATGATTCTCCTGATGCTGATGTGCAGTTTAGGAACTTGGTGTCTGTTCACAATGTACTTAAGGACCCTGGGAAAAGAGAGAAGTATGACATTTTCCATTATAAATTATTAGTATTTGCAATTCAGGTGTCATCACACTTCAACCTGGCATGTATGCAGGAGAACACTTCAATAAAAAAAGATGTGAGCAAAATTATGCTGTTACTAATTTACTATTTAAATTTTAATTTTTTAATTTGAAATCCTACAAAGCCGCTGACAAAGAATTAGTTAAAAAGCATTACTGATTGCAAAGTAGTTTAGGTGCGAAACAGAATTGAAACAGTTGCCACATTGCCATGCCAATAATAGCATGTATGCTATGGTGCTTGTATTTTGACTTTAGACCTTTAGTATTAAAATTAGAGATGACACGGATATCCGGTAACTATTCAGTATCCGGCCTATCTGGCGGCCTAAATACTATGCGGCCGAATATTGGATAACTAACGTCTATGAGGCCGAATACCGGATAAAAAAAAAATTTTTAGGTAATTAATTGCTTTATTTTGTTAGTATCACTTAAGAAATACAATTAGTAATCAAATGATAATTTCACAACTTAGAAAATGAATTAGTACTCCTATTGCACTAAGGACAAATTATGGTGAAAATTTGCAAATTTCTCTGCATGAAGAGGTAGCAAGCCATGCCGCTTGTCTTCGTAAATAAGGCCTAAAGCTTCAGAAAAAAGTCTTTCGCTGTATACACTGCTGCAAAGTGCCGAAAGATAGATTTTGGCAAACTTTGTTAAAATTTTGTTGCTCGGGTAAATTTTGCTATTTTTGAATCGTCAGCAGTTTTTTTTAGCTAAACCTGAGTGATTGAAGTGCGCCACAAGTCGTCTTCCATTAGCAATCATTGTTGTCACTTTAGCCTGGACTTTGAGCGACTCATTTATAGCGAATACTCTTTATATATACTTCAATATATTCTTTGAAGCATATGTATGAAACATCTAGCAGAATCGTACTCAGCCAAACGAACACCATTCACCATGTTAGCGCCACTATCATGAATGAGTAATGCACCAAAAGGCAACGTTCCGCCCGATATTCGGCGGACGAAAATTCCAGCAAAACTGCTATCTGTTTAATCTTTAATTAAAAAAATACAGCCTAATATTAAATTATATTAAATTGTGTAATTTAATGGTCATTTATAAAACATTCTGAATAATTCAGATATAATGAAGTGCTCAAGAATGGTCTCCCGAACTGGAGATCTGCGGTATACTACTACCGGCACGTGAGGAAGATGGGCCTGGCTGAAGGCTCCATCATCCTGTTTATTATTATCACATTTGGGCAGTATGCTGTGGGCTGGGCTGCATATGCTGAGAAGAGGTTTACTGCGGTAAGTTGATATAATTATGAAATCATCACAACATATTATAAGACAAAGTCCCCAGCGTCAGTCTATCTGTCCTCGAGAAACTCAAAAACTACTTAACGGATTTTCACACGACTTTCACCTATGGACAGAGTGATTCATGAGGAAGGTTTAGGTGTATAATTTGTTAAGGCTGTGTACTATCCATGCGAAGTCAGGGCGAGTCACTGGTATGTATATAAAAAGATGTTGCTTTGATGGCACAATATTCAAAATTTTAATTGCAGTTGCCGTATAAGATTGAATTTTATATTTAATATTTAATTTCAAAACATGCTCTAACAATAAACAAATCCTAATTGTTCAAGAATCAGTCTTGAGACACAATAGAAAAAAGCATTGTGTTGGATCCCTGGGAGTCAAGCATTGGCCAAATGTAGTGATTCTAGACAGCTTAATGAACAATGAATAGAGGATTGGATTGTTGATAAATTTTGACAATACCTATACTGCAAGGAGTAGCAAATCAAAATAAAAAAATGTGTAATTCACTGCTAGTTCTCTTATGGTGGATGTATTTAGTGTCAATTGCTTGAATATTTGTAATGTTCCATTGAATTTACCCCAAAAAGATAAAATACGACAAACATTTAAAAAAACAATAATTATTTCAGATGTAGTAGAAAGTAAATGGTTGCCAACTGAATATTGAATTTGTTATGTAATAATTGTTGTGCTTGACTGATTTTACAAGCAATCTATAGCAATCTATAATTTGTCAAGGCCTCTTGCATTATTATGGGTATTGCATAAATATTCTACGATATCATGCTTTTTTTACGTGATGAGGTTAGCAAAAGGTTTATTACTCTGATATTCTACATATGGCATATTATGTAAAATATAAAAGCTAAATTTGTTACTGCACGATTATGTGCAATTCTGTAAAATATTACTACACCTGGATTGGGTTTCATAAATACACATGATAATTATAGATGGTGACTATGATTAATGTTATGTTGTATGTTACTTATAACTAAATTAAGTGTGTTGTTATGACCCAATTAACCTTTAATTCCATATGATAATTCCTTACTATTTATCCATGTGTCGCAGAGGACTGTACAAACATTGAAACAACAAGACTCAACTGGGTTTTGTGCAACAACTATAATCTCATTGAAGTAACCTCCAACAACACTTTATTTCAACAAACACAGACTCTAAAATAACATTAATAATTTCAGGAACAAATTCTAAACAGCAGAGGCAAGAAACATTCAAAGAAATCAGGCTTTGACCAAGGATTATCGGAAATACTTGATCAGCTGCCCAAGCCGAGTATAAAAGATACGCTACCATTCCAAATACCGAGATGTGCCTGGTGGTTGGTGACTGCCATGCCGAGGAGTGTCATAGAAATCAGAAGGATCATGAAAGAGAAAGAAGAAGAAGCTAAGAGACAGAAAAAGAAGTAAGAGAATTGTTAATATTATTTGTATTGTTTTTAGTTTTAATGAGTGAGCAGCGATAGCTCAGTGGGGAGACCAACAGACTGCAATGCAGAGGGTCCCGAGTTCGAACCCACGTCGCGCACCTCTGACTTTCGGAAGTTATATGAGTTTTCGGAATTATGTGCGTATTGATTGACAATTATCGCCTGCTCCGTGCCTCGGATAGCACGTTAAGCCGTTGGTCCCGGCTGCCATGAACATCTATGGCAGTCGTTATTGGGAAATTCAGTACCCTCTAATATCCTGACACTGGTCTAGCCTTAGGGTATCGTTAGCCTTCGGGTTGCGGAGGTCAGGAGGCAGCTGCTCCATGTAAAAACTGATATCCAGTCAAAGTCGGGTAGACTAGAAAAGCCGACCCCAAGTGACTTGGGAATAATCAAGGCTAAGGGAGAAGAATTAGTAATGAGTGACTAACACCTGATTCCTGAAAAGCAGGTCTACTCGATAAATTTCGTAACAAATGGTAATAGGATTTCATGCTGTGATGGGCTTGCTGAATTATCAACGACTAGTTAAATAAATTGACACGAGTTTGATTTTATCACGCTGTTATTATTAACTTATCGCTACCTAAGATCCGTACTTAGACCCTAAGTCCAGGATATCATACGATTGGGTTACTCAAGAAGAGAGACAAATATAAGGCACCCTCTAGCCACTTCGTTGACAGGGGTCAACCGTCTGTAGATAAGCATTATCTACTTTTGAAAACGGTTTACTGAGGAGTACTGTAGGCGCATAACTTATATGGGGCTGTAGGCGCATAACTTATATGGGGCTGTAGGCGCATAACTTATATGGGGCTGTAGGCGCATAATTTATATTTCGTCAGTTGTGTTTTGAATCGCCACAACTGTTTAAGGAATGTACTGTTGAATTCCAAGCCTTACCTAGCATACCGTCCTAAATTTTGTCCTACAGAAATACGTGTGAGTAGCAAGTGAAAATCCTTAGTCTCTGCCTACAAATCCATAAACATGCAATCATTTATTGTATATATGGTTACGTCATTAGACGCTGAGTAAAACTGGTTGTAACAAGCGTAATTACAAGGCTTGTGTAATTCTCATTATATTATATCGTATAATGAGTTATATGTTTACCCAGCTGTTGAGGTTTGCTTAATTGTCAATGAACAATCGTCCTACGTATAAAACATATTGAAATAATGTATGTACATTGTACATTACCTTTTAAAAGACGCACTTGGTGATTATATGATGTTGTTTTAATACATATATATTAAGTAATAATATTCTACCACATACACATAATACCATCTAGCTCAAACTAAGCAGAGCTTGTACTATGGGTGCTAGAATGGATAAACATATATATATATATATATTATATACTGTTTTGTTGTACATACATACATATTTTTCATAGAAAGACCCAGACCAAGACAAACATCCATGTTCATGCACACAAATGTTTGACCTATGCGGGAATCGAACCCGCCACCTCAAGCGTGGCAGTCGGTTACACTAACCACTATTCCATCGACAATTAGTAGTATAGTCTCACTCTGATATTCCTGAGGGTGAAGGGTAGAGGTATTACACCTAAATTACCCCAGCTAAGGTAGGTCCCATGTAACAGCGGGTGAGCTATTTCATGCCGTGTACCCGGTGCGATACATTTCCAGATACCTGGTATTATAGTTTTCCAATCTGAAATCGAACCCGACATCTTGTGCACAATAGTCGCATTTACTACCGCTGCGTTACCGATACAGTAGGGAGTAATTTTTTTTTTCAAATTAATTGACTTGTTCTGTATCTTTAACATATGTAGAGCAGCGATTGCTCAGTGGGCAGACCAACAGACTGCAATGCAGAGGGTCTCGGGTTCGAACCCACGTCGCGCAGCTCTGATTTTCGGAAGTTATATGACTTTTCGAAATTATGTGCGTATTGATTGACAACTATCGCCTGCTCCGTGCCTCGAAGAGCACGTTAAGCCGTCGGTCCCCGCTGCCATGAACATCTATGGCAGTCGTTATTGGGAGAGTGTCGACACAAAAGATTGCACTGGGTCGAAGTGTCGCCGGTCTGCACTGACTGGCCCCCACATAAGATAACTTTGACATATTATTTTTCCTATTTACAAAGGTGGGTTCATAAATAGTTGGCAAAGCCAAATTAGAAGGATATACTATTATTAAGTGACACAGTCGACTCCCAATTTTCGTCTAAAATTCTAAAATGTTTAAAGCAAGGCATTGTGTTCTTAATCGTCAGGGAGGAAGAAGAAAAGGCGCGTGCGGAGCGCGAGGCGGTAGCGTTCGCGGAGGCGAAGGCGGCGGGCGGCGGCGCGAGGAAGCGCCGCGGGTTCGTGCCGCCCGCGCGGGACGCAGACTGTCTGCTAGACCCCGCCGAGGAGCCCGACGGAGCCCCCGTCGTTGTTCCCGTCAAACAGGTACCTACCCACTGCCTGCTAGACCCCGCTGAGGAGCCCGACGGAGTCCCCGTCCTTGTGCCCGTCAGACAGGTACCTACCCACTGCCTGTTAGACTCCGCCGAGGAGCCCGACGTTGTGCCTGTCAGACGGTCCTTATTGGTGACCAATAGACAGTAATAACCGGTAATACTACGTAGAACTGAACAGCTGACGAAAAATGATGGGTGTGTAAATCACTGTAGTATCACAAAGTATCTATTACTATACAACGGCAACTTCATACTTTATTCCCTATTATACAGGTTGATTAGTAAAAGACTGGACATGTTGAAGCAGAGTATTTAGTACTCGATACTGGACAGAAATATCTAAAAAAATAGGTACTTAAAATTTGACCTAGTTATCCAATAAAAACTTAATGTGTTGACACTCTTCGTATATACCACAGCTGTGTTACAAACGATGAAACGATGAGCCGATTGGCCGTGCGACTTTGGTAATTCCCGTTTACCACGAAACGACTCGGTACAGTAACCAAAACCTCCGACCCCGCCCCCCGCTATCGCACCCCGCACTCTTCCGAATTTGCACCCCTGCCCGTCCTTTTCTTATTTTGATAAGAAAAGGACGGGCAGGGGTGTGTGTGCGGTCACTAGCCTCGGTAGCGCGGCGCGCACAGCTGTGTGCGACCCGCGCAGTGTCCACATTTTATAGATATTTAATACAAATTTTCATAAAGGTTTTCTTTTGATCTGATTTACTCTTATCTACGTTCCAGCCTGTAGCTCCAATAATAACGGGCGGCCTATGGACAGACGATGACCTGGCTGAGCTGGTTCGCCTCGTGAAGAAGCACCCCGGCGGCTCGGCGGAGCGCTGGGAACGCATCGCGGAGGCCATGTGTCGCAGTGTGCCCGAGGTCACGCATATGGCCGCCAAGCTCAAGGAGAACTGCTACAAGATACCCGGCCAGGAGCCAGAGCAACCACAGGTTGTGGAGCCGCCTAAGAAGGTAATTACAGTGCCGTAGTATCTATAAAATTATAATGAAAATAAATGAATTGATTTGGTTAGATTAGAAAATATTAATGAAACACTTGTTTACTTGGTATAAGATTGATTTCGTGTTTGCCAACGATATCACTATCGGTTGTCACTTTATCCGATTGGGCTCACGGTCATTCGGACAAAATGTCACTGGGTTTGTGACTTACGGGGTGTCCTGCGTGAGCGACGAACGCAACGCGACACGATGCAATGCGACGCGATGCTACATGCGACAAATGTCCTACGTGATTTTGGTCATTACTTCTCGAATCATGGGGAAGTACAGTGCAATTTTGCTTGAAAGTTTATACTTAATGTAGAGACTTTTAAAAAAATATAGTGAAATACACAGAAAGAAAACAGATATAATATCTTTACAAAGAAACATATTTGGCGAATTCCATCATTTATATCTAAAATTATGAAACGATTATAAAATGTTTAAACAATATTGTGGCGTGTTACCGTCTACTTTCGATTACATTATTGCTGCTATTAAGTCTGATTTGAGAATCAACCATTTCGTAGTTCGCGGTGCCACATAGGCCGCAAGCAGGGTCGGCCGTTGTTTAGATCGCGTTCGTCGCGTTCGCAGCGTCGCGTCGCGTCGTATTCGTCGCTTACGCAGGACACCCCGTCGTAAAGTTTTAAGTAGCAGTGCCGCATTCGGCAATGTACCTATTCGGTAGAGGACAATAGATTCGCTATCTTTTATCTGGAATCTAAAATATGGTCTGGGTATATAAACTCCTGTTACCAACTGGTTGCTGTTGCTAACTAGCTTCCTAAACTTTGGCACCTGGGGAAAGATGGAATGTCCCGGGTGCTACCGACTAAATCTACTATGGTGTACCCACCGTTCAAGGTAGGAGAAGACACTTCTGACTTGAATGGTGGGTACTGAAACTACTTCGGTGACCCAACCAACATTGAGCCTGTTGGTAAGTGATTACTGCGGCTTACGGACGTGTTCCACCACAGTTACCGACATATTAACGTTGCGAACATTGTTTCGTACCCTTCTCGAAGGTAATAAGATGAGTGAGGTATAAATGTTATTTGTTTGACCGTGTAGGTGAAAACGCGTAAAGCGGAGGAGGTATCGAGCGGTAACTGGTCGCAGGCACAGCAGAAGGCACTCGAGGCGGCGCTCGCCAAGCACCCCAAGGGCGGCGCCGGCGACCGCTGGCAGAAGATCGCCAGCGCTGTGGCCGGCAAGACCAAAGTATGACATTGTCGACGTATCATAATGTTTCTACCTCTATTACATAGCTAAGTCAAAGTCGTAGTCATAAATCATTTATTCAGTTAGATCACAAAGTAACACTTTTGAACGTCAAAATATTATAGGTTAATTAGTTTACTAAGTTACTGAAGCTACATTTAGTTTAGTTGCTAGGTTCAGGCAAAAGTTGAGCCTATGAGAAAAAACCTGCAAGAAACTCATGGGCACTCTTTTAAATCGCTAATTATTATAATTTCAGTATTTCACAATTAATGATAGATGTTACTCGTACAATATCAACGATAGCCTAGTGGGAGATCGTTGAACTGCCACGCAGAAGTCTCGAGCTTGATCCCAAGACGTGCATCTGTGATTTACCGAAGTTATGTGTGTATTAAATAGTTAATTAGCTCTCGCTCTCTTCGCTGAACTGTGAAGAAAATATCGTGAGGAAATCTCCATGTCTGAGAGTTCTACATAATGTTCTCGAAGCTATGTGATGTCTGCCTATCCGCACTGGGCCAGCGCGGTTGACTATTGGCTAACCCTTCTCACACTGAGAAGATGCCCGTGCCCAGCAGTGAGGCTGTTTAATACAGGACTGATATTATAATACTATTCCTATTACGAGTTACGTAAAATTAAAACTGATTTAAATATTGGTATAGGTAGCGATACGATACCAATTCTGATCAAAATATTTTCCGTAATTTTGCTATCAAAAATCTATAATTTTGATATCATAACAGATGTATGTATGTATCTTATGTAGGGGCCAGTCAGTGCAGACCGGCGACACTTCGACCCAGTGGGTTCTTTTGTGTCGACACTCTCCCAATAACGACTGCCATAGACGTTCATGGCAGCCGGGACCGACGGCTTAACGTGCTCTCCGAGGCACGGAGCAGGCGATAATTGTCAATCAATACGCACATAATTTCGAATAGTCACATAACTTCCGACAGTCAGAGGTGCGCGACGTGGGTTCGAACCCGAGACCCTCTGTATTGCAGTGTGTTGGTCTACCCATTGAGCTATCGCTGCTTATCACAACAGATACACAGATATGTTCTGACAAGGGTAGTAGTTCTTAGAAACATTATGAAGTCTAGAAATGTGCACTGTAGACGGCAAGGTTCGTCTTCTATAATTTGGTATTTACAACCATAGCTTGTGAAATACATATTTTGTCTATCCCTTCAGCGATATAAGCGTAAGACTGTGTAATATGTATGTAGGTATGTTAAAACATAGTATTTAAATTACAGGAGGAATGTATGCAGAGGTGTAAATATCTATCAGAAATGGTGAAGAAACAGAAACAGAAAGAGGAAGAAGAAGCTCAACAGAAGGACGCAGAAGGAGAAGCGTCGTCGCAGGAAACCGACGAGTGATGTAGCGCCATGTACAGTTATATATCTACAGTCGAATCACAACTCTCTGTCTTTGTAATAAGCTTCAGTTTATGTATCTATACGACGATATAGAAACAATTTTGTTTGGAATGTTACTCGGTATCCGGTTTTATGTGGATACCTACTTCATAATAAACTGTTCACATTATTATTTCTTTTCTTTTTAACCTTTTGAACGCCACGCCATAACGGCACCTCCATGTCCTGTACGCCAAGCCCGAAAATCGATATATTATATAAAATATTGTTTTTTATGATCAAAAAATCATTTAAGTTGTAACAATAAAACACAGAAATTTAAAAAAAAGGAAGTTAAAGAAAATTTTATATGTTTATTTTGTATTTTCTGTGACCTGTTTTCTGTCGAGTATAGGCGACGTTGGCGCACAAGGCACGCTTGCGCATGTCGAGTATAGCCGACGTTGGCGTTCAAAAGGTTAAAGTATCAAAATAGTGAAATATCTTCCCTTACAAAATGTAGCGTGTGACGCGTCTTCCCTACTAAGTAGATATATATATAATGTAATAGGTACATGATTATATTGGATGCATTATAGCTCTGACTTTAAACGAACTAACATTTTTATTTCGTCACCCAACGCCCAACATTGCATGGCGATCCTGCCAGGATTCAAACCTGGAATCTTCTGATTGAAAAAATTGGAAAAATTACATCTCTGATGTTGACAAAGCGAAAATCTGTTAATATAATTAATTATTAAATGATTGCGTAAACAATAAAGAAATTGAAATTAAACTACTATATACGGATATTATCGCGTTGTTTATTTGAAACTTTAGAAACACCAATAATTAAATTATGTTCGGGTACTTTGAAATAACTACACAGGAACATTGAGACAACTACCATCTTAGTCTCCCCGTGACCATGGCTGCTGAAAAGCAACCGAAACGTCGGGGCAAGTGTAAACTTTAATTAAATCTAAATAATTTTAATAGTGTTAATAATAATTTAATTAGCTTAAAATTAGTAAATTTAATAGTAATAGTAGTGTAACAGTTTTTTAAAGTTATGTAATAAAGTGTCAAATAAACAACGCAATAAAATCCGTATATAGTAGTTTAATTTCAATGAATAATATTCGCGTAAACAGAAGACAATAATAAATAAAGAAATTTCTAACTAAAATAGTTGTTTATAAATCAGCTGTAGCTCAGCTGACTTTGACCCAGATAGCTATAAACTATTTTATTTTATTTTAACAGCTTTTTATTCTTTGTTTGAGGCATCGAAACTGGTGTGCGATTCCTGTTTGACTGGGTTTACCCTATGATTATATTGTCAGTCACTGAATTGATTAGTACCCGATCGGGATAGTTCAGATTTTATATGATTTTCATATTTTGGTGGACAGGAGATGGCACTGTACGCAATTACACACTGCTTTATACAACTTGTATTAGATCCTAATTCGTGCAAGCGATGTGCCCGCCGTCAATAGTCGGGCCGCGGTATACCAGGCACCATCACCCAGCGTGGTCAGAGGAACCTTCGTGTGCGTTGGAGGGACAAATTAAAATAAAATTAATTAAATCTACTTTTAAGTTTTATCATTATTGTAATTTCTGTGTGAGAGAGAATAAATAAAGATTATTATTATTAAACCCTTTGTCTCGTATGGAGGTACTTGATGGACTTAGGATCTAAGTGACAAACATACCAGTGAAGTTACACAAATCAATTAAATCTATACTGATATTATAAAGCTGAAGAGTTTGTTTGTTTGAACGCGCTAATCTCAGGAACTACTGGTTCGAATTGAAAAAGTCTCAGTGTTCTATAGCCCCTTTATAGAGGAAGGCTATAGGGTATATAACATCACGCTACGATCAATAGGAGCAGAGCATAAATAAAAAATGTTGTAAATGCATCTCTTATGTGAAGCAGACGAAGCTGCGCCGCTCAGCTAGTATTAGACAAAGGTAATTTTAGTTCAGTTTTAATTTTATTCAAGAATTTTGTAGACATGATGAGAGAAAATTGAAAGACAAAGATATTTTTAGAATTGCTTTATTTGTGCTTACGTATATGTTACTAAAATATAATAATGAGTAAATTATTTACATCACAGAATATCTTACATTAGTTTGAGTATTTATATATTTTGAACGTTAGATCGTTGGGTTAAGGTCTAGTTTATCTTAGCGGTCGCTCGGTCTCTGCGAACCGGTGGTATATGTCCGGGATGATGTCTTCTGGTTCAGCGTAACCCCCTTTCCTGGGTGGATTCTTGGTGCCGGAGTAAGCTGTAAAGAAAAATAATAAGTATAAAATCAAGTATTGACTATACGAATGGCCACCGCGCCGAGTGTTATGGGTTCGATCCCCACACGGGACAAACATTTGTGAGATCCACAAATGGTTGTTCCGAGTCTGGATGTTCTTTATGCCCGTTGTTTGAATGTTTGTCAAGTCGCCCGCGATACAGGATTTATACGGGCAGATGTAGTGGTTCAGCTACAAATTCCTAAAATAAAACGCATGTTCCCGTTGCGTAACACCAGTTTGTGTCATACTGTTACTCAATTGGAAAAATATTAACGAAAAGTAACACTGTAATTTATTGCAACGTTTTTTTTCCCTATAGGTAACACTGTAACATAACAGAATCTTGTATTCTCGTTAAGTAACACCTCTTTGTAATAAAATCATTGATGAAATACGCCTTCAACAAAATGTAACGATTAACTAATATTGTGATTAGCCAGGTAGGTTGTGTTAGGTTCACTTTTGTACACCCACCCAGAAAAAGGAGCCCCGCGAAGCGGGGCTCCGTCCAAATCCCATTAGTTCTACCATAGAACTGAGGAATAGTGTAGAATTCGCCTAACCCATAAACAATTTTATTAAAAGATGTTGATTTTGGATTAGAATGATTTTATTTAATTTTTACCTAAACAATAAAGTTCTGGAACTTTTTGGGATATTTCGTCCGGATATGTAACCCTGTTACATACAAAAATTATAGTGTAAATTATTGAGAAAAAAAAACGTTGCAATAATTGACAGTGTTACTTTTCGGTTTTTTTTTCTAATTGAGTAACAGTGTGACCCAAACTGGTGTTACCCAACGGGAACAAAGGAAATAAAAGACAGGTTAGGAGGCGTCCGTTAATTACGTGAGGTGGTTTTTCCCGAACCCTCGCCTTCACCTGGTGAGATGTCGTGAAATTTGGCTCAACCCTCTCCCCCGTTCTATTCCAGATCCTCCAACTCCAGAGAAAAGCATAGGATTTATTAAAGGAATATGATTTACTTAATTAACTCATTTTCCTCGCAATTTTGCACTGTTTCATGCGGGATAACAATTACTCTCCTTAAAGTAAGATTAGATGAGATTCGTTTCGACCACCTTTCCCTGAACGCCTCACGTAATAGACTTTCCCTTATGTTAGTAGGTATAGTGAGTTACCAGGTCTGCGCCACTTTGGTACGGAGACGCTGCCGCAGGCGGCGCAGGTGCAGTCGGAGGGCGAGGCTAGCTTGTGCGGCTGCTGCGTGCCGTCCTCGCAGCTCAGCGTCACCACCAGGGAACCGAACTTGGACGCCTGGCAGCACTCGCACTTGGAGTCGTGCGCGCCCGTCACTGAGGGGGAAACATAACATTACTTATGGTAAAAAACAGCGATAGTGGGAAACCGTTGGACTGCCACGCAGAGGTCTCAAGCTTGATGCCAAGGCGCGCGCCTCTGACTTTTCGTAGTTATATGCGAATTTAATTAAAACCTTTTTCCGAATATGATGCTGAATTTAACTGTAAAGAAAACACATTATGAGGATATCTGCATGTGTGAGAGTTCTTCGTCTAAGAAGAGGCCCGTTCCAAGCAATGGCAGAGGTTATTTATGGATGTACTGTTGTCTGAATTAAATAAGACAGTAAAAATAATATTTATCTAATTTTCAAAATAATAATCTGTCACATTATATAATGCGTTTATTTAAGATATTAGTATATTAGAACAAAAATATAAGTTAAAAGTGAATATTTATTATCTGTTCTATTTATTAATATTTTCAATATAGTATAGGTATGGCAGTTTATAGCAATATGTAACTAAATAAACAAATGGGGTTTGAATTTATTTCCTATCAAATGCTTCACCGGTAATTACCGGTGAAGCATTTGATAGGAATAATTTAACGAATTTCTTTCTCGATAATAATAATTTTCAGTTAAATACTTTATCGATAGTTATTTGATAGTAATAAACAAAATAATTATTCGCTTATTCAGACAACGTAAACCCATACAAAAATGTTAGTTACATGGATCTTTGGAGGAACAGGGTGTGATGTCCCTTCTACACAAAGGAAGGATCCTCCGACCAGGCTGGGTGATCGTGCCTGGCGGACCGCGGCCCTACTGTTGTTGTTGGGAACTTGTATATGTACTTAGTCGCTTTGTAAAATGTTACTTGTGCGATTCAGGATTGTATGACATCATTTTTAAGTGCTTATTGTATTTAGCGCCATCTGTTGGATGTTGGCCGAACTTTTTCGTCTGTGCAGAATCGTCACAGATTCTTATAAACTAATGTTAGAATACTTAAAACTAAAGACAGTAAACATTACTTTGGATAAGTGATGGTGATGTAATGGTACGTACTGTTATTGTATCTGGTGCCAGAGTCGCAGGAGCCCTCGCAGTTGTTGAGGCCCTTGATGGGGTGCTTGTTCACGCAGACGCCGTGTGGGCCTAAGTGCATGCGGACCAGACCCACTGTCTCCGCGCTTGGAGTGCTCTTCGGCACGCACTTGCCTGTAAAACGAATATAATAAAATACAATATCTACCTACTATACTAGATAGCCTTAATAATATTATATAGAAAATGCGAGTATGTTTGTTAGTTTGTTGTCCTTTCACACAACAACGGGTCTTTTTAAAGACTATTCCCTCAGGATGAATTATTCCTGTGTTGCGGGGGACTTTACAAACATACAAACAACGGTCAATAAGAACATCCAAAACAACGATTTTGATTTTGATTTCACACAATTTTTTTCCCTCGTGATCGATCGATCCCACTATACTCGTTTAGTGGCAATGGTGAGGCAGCCACTTCAACCACTAAGCCACCCATGTAGTTAACAAAAATATTTTACTGTAAAATGTAAACAGAGTTTTGTATAAATATGTTTTTTTTTGTAATGACACGGCAAAGTGTTTGTAACGGACCTGATGGAAAGCCCAATTACAGTCCAGAGACAGTGACGACGCCAATGTCAAGCCGGTCTGACCAGATGCTTCTTCACACTACTTTTGAAGGACCCAATGTCATAGAAGGGAGGGAACACATGTGCCAGAAGACCATTCCGAAGTTGTATGGTACGGCATAAGAAGGAATTGCTGAACCTTTTGGTGCGAGACGGGATTGTGCTAACCGTCCATCCGTAGTTACAAAGACCGGCACGTGTGGTTCTCAAAAAGAAGAGGGGAGGTGGGATGAGGTCAAATAACTCTTCGGAGCATTCGCTATGATAGAGGCGATAGAATACGCTAAGGGACGCAATGTCTCTACGAAGTTGTAGCGATTTGATTAATTATACTTTAACTGATACATTGTGTTTATTTATTTACTACATTACACATTTTTATAATAAGCAGCGGCTTCCGCGCTAAGCTCGTGGCTTGTACGTACAAGTTAATATTAAAATATTTCTATACCTACAAATTGTTCCAAACAAGTGAGAAACGGCAATGAATTGCCGTAAATCTTGGAGTTCCAAAAACAAATGCAAAGGTCACGTGATACCACGTGGTCAGAGGTCAAAGGTCATAGTAATTTTGGGGGTATATCGACTATACTGAGTCGAATGTCGTTGACCGCGATTCTCTAGCTCTTAGGGTTCTTGAGTTGAAAGTTGTATAACGGACAGACGGACTGACAAAGCTGTAGTATTTAATAAGAGATTTTTCGAACTCTAAAACGGGCGCAAACATAAATCGAAACTTACGCACGGCAGTAATAAAAGAGGAAATAAATAAAAAAATCATAAATAGAACATAAAAATGTTCCTACATAAAATTAACAAAATAAAATAATCCATTTTATAAGGCAATCTACAGTACATTTTAAAAGTCGCCAATTAGTAACAAAGCAACGTCACAAAATAATTGCTCCAGGCGAGGCTCGAACTCGCAACCCCGGCATGCCTCACGCTTACTGTCTTATAAGTACCGTGCGCTAACCAATTGCGCCACTGGAGCTATACGTATGAACGTTGTATATAGTGACCACAAACGCACACAATTGTCTATTGTCATATTGTTGGACGACTTAGAAAAAGTATCTATTGTTGTTGACAATTGGGGTAAATGTTCACAACTTGAATTGTTATTATTAGTTTAAAGAAGTTTGATAGGTCTATGACAATGTTTTTTAAATGTTTTTGTTGGGAATAATTTCTATTACTAATCTTCTCTCGTAGCCTTTATTATTCCCAACGCGACGTGGGTTCGAACCCGAGACCCTCTGCATTGCAGTCTGTTGGTCTCCCCACTGAGCTATCGCTGATTTGTTTTTTTTTTGTTTTAAACACACATATTTTAATAAGATTAAATAAATAGTAGGTAGTGTTATGAATAATTGTGAAAACTATAAAATACCTAGCCTATCTATAGAAAACGTAGAAGTAATTATGGTAGAACTATTTTATAAGTGAACTAACTGACTCGGCAAACGTTGTTCTTCCATATAAATTATTCTGGATAGGGACACCCTAATCACTTAGCAGTATTAAATATATTTTACGACCTATTCTCATAACGTACCAAATATTCATAAAAAAATCATTTGAGTAGTAGAGCCTCGCTGATTTCAGCATGAACGGGCCGGCTCGACCGGGGAAGTATTACCCGCTCACAGAATATCGACGTTAAATAGCAGTATTCCTACTGTTGTGTTTCATTCGGTGAGTGAGAGTGCCGGAGGCCCAATCACCCTCTTTCCCCCTTCCCGCTCCTTCTCCTTTCCAAATGCCTTTCCTAAAGGCTCGGCAACGCGCAAGTGATGCCTCTGGTGTTGCAGGCGTCCATAGGCTACGGTGACCACTCACCATCAGGTGGGCCGTATGCTTGATTGCAACATAAGTTGTACAAAAAAAAAAACACGGTCGAGCCGTTTCGGAGGAGTACAACCACAAACACCATGACATGAAATTTTTATATATATAGATTAAAGAGTCCGAGTTTTGTGGGACCAGTGCCCACGCGAGAATCAAAAATAGTGTGATCCACAAATATTGCCGTCATGAAGGAAAAGAGTATCTACAAAAAAATATATATAAGCAATTATACTGGCAGATTTCAGTCTTTTCTGACCGATTCCAAATACGAATAAATCAGGATATCAAAAAAAATTTTTAGATTCATCTTTTTTCCTTATGCATTAATTACAGCAGAATAGTTGTCCCGAGTCTGAGGGTTTTGTGTCCGCTGTTTGAATATTTATAAAGTTCCCTGCGATACAGGTAGGAAAACCAAGAGTTCTCTTAAAATAAAGACTTGAGAAATAACAACTTGAAGATTAGAATACCTTTAAGCCATTTAAAAGTGATACTTACTCAAAGCCTGCGAAGGTTCCTCGCAGACCTGGCAGCAGGACTGGTTGACGAGATGTTCGGGGGCACACTTGGACACATCAGGGCAGGCCTGGCGCGATGACGTTACAAACACCTCCTCGCCGGCGCGGTCGCATGAGTACGTCGTGCAGTTGTCTTCTGACTGCCAGGTTGTTCCTGGACAGTTATTTGGAGGTTATTTCACTGGGTAATGGAGTATAAGTGGTTTGATTGTTTTGAAGGGATTCTTTGGGCACAGAGTGAGATAGACAGAGAGGGAGAGGGAGTGAGACAGACAGAAAGGGAGAGAGAGAAAGACCTCTCTCTTAGAGAGCGGGAAAGAGACATACAGAGGGAGAAGGAAATAAAGAGCAACACCAACGAGAAGAAACGAAATATTCGATTTGTTAACGAATTTAGAAATCATTTATCGCGGGCACAGAACAATAGGAAATTTAATTGCCCGTGCATATTTTTCTCGGGTCCCGTAACGGTACACCCGGAATTAACTTACTTTTGAGATATACCAGGGGATAGCTTGCAATGTGCTAAGTACTCTGATAATCAATCTTTAATCGATTGTAATTTCGTATTCATTACAATCGATAAAAAATTTGATAATATTCCTATCCTGCCTTCTATTATCTCACTCTATCTTTATTATGTATTTCACGTAGCATTAGTTTTGAACTGTGTATGTGTTAGTTCAGGTACTCTTAGTAGGTAACCATTGTTCCTTTCACCTAGACTAAAAATAAAATATAAATTTTGCATTATGAATAGACCGATGATTTGTTGACTGTTATTTAATAAGTAATAATAGAGGCGCTCATAGCCAGTTGCACTCACTGATCGGTAAACGATTAGCGAGGTTAAGCAAAGTTGGGTGCGGTCAGTCTATAGATGGGTGACCGCCTAATGGTATTTCATCTGAGCGTCTCCATGCTTCGGAGGGCACGTAAAAAGTCGGTCCCGGTTGTTGTCAAATTGACAGCAGTCGTTAAGCCATGTCAGAGGCCTACGGGCGGCTTGAACAACTCTTGACAAAAGGTTAGCCACAAACCAAAAGAAAAAAAAAGTAAGATTTTGTAAGTAATAACAAGCACCATGATATTAATTATGATCTTAGTCTATTTTTGCATATATTTATGTAAAAACTATGGTTAATTGTATATAACTTAGTTCCTAGTAGTATATTGTAAGTGCCCTTTACGCCTGTGGCACAGGTTTACACTAGTACAGGCACCCATATTATATTACCTACTTCACAGACTGTATTTTAGTTTTTACACTGTAATTAATAAATCAATTCTCAAATCACAGGTATTTTTTAACATATGATATTAGAATATACCTGGCCCTTTGGAAGCCTTACACGGAGACAGGTCCAACGTGAAGAGGCTCTTCGAGAATTTTAATCAAAGGTGGGATGGAACACCCACAGCGTTACTAGCCGCAGCAGGCGTAGGACTAATGCTAATTATGGATTCTAATATATGGGCTATGGGTATGAGTGTTTGATGGACTGGTATATTGGTAAGTATGGATGAAAAACGGCGTAAATAAATTATTATTATTAATTTAATAAATACACATAGTCACGTAGACTCACCGGGCGTGACAAGCCTGTCATCAATCACACACTTGTCCTGCACGCAATGCCCGCAGCACACTCCGCTGGGCGGCTCGTCGTAGCGCCAGCCCTGCTTACAGTCGCGGGTACACGTCGCCACGCTCTCTTGTTGAGTGAGGCGCCCGCTCGCGTCCCGCGCACATGTCACGTTCTTGCAAGGGTCTGGAGATGCCCAGGTTTGACCCTCCTGTGGAGTGAAACAGTATGTGATTGATATTGTGGCGACTCCGCACAGACGAAAAAGTTGTCCACAGGTGGCGCTGTACATAATAAGCGCTTAAAATCACGCTTCCCACACAATCCTGAATCGCACAAATGAAGTTTACACAGCGACTAAGTATATATACAAGTTCCCGATATCAACTGTCAGGCCACAGCCCACCAGGCACGATCAACCAGCCTGGACGGAGCATCATCCCTTTGTGTTCGAGAGACATCAGACCTCCACAATATGATGCCTTTGATATTCTGGTAAACAGAGGTTTATATTTCATCAACGCTGCTTTAAGACAGCCTAAGTGATCCAGCAATGGTAAAAAACTATGGTGTAATTCCCAATTAAGCACAAAAAAAGTTATTACAATTTTCTGACAAGACATTTTCTATAGCAATAGAAAATTCAAAAACATTTAAATATTATATACCGTAACTTCAAACACCGAGCAGCAGCTGTAAGTTACGATATTGCATATCTCTATGCTTTGGAAATTTTGTATAGATCCTTATCTCTGGTAGTGTTGGTCATCCTATCGGGGAGAGTAAGGGCATAGAGAGTGCACTGTCATTTTCGTATATATCAGTATACTATAACAGCAGGCAATGACCAAGCTCCTACTATAATATATATACCATTAGGTGTTGAGGTCATTTTAGCCTATTACTACCATTATTAAATTCCGAGCTGTCGATAATTTGACAGGCAAAACCCAATAACATTTTGCCTGATTGTGATGAACTTATGTCACGAATCCAATAACGTAACCATAAGTTAAGAACATAATAAGTACCTGATAGATCTTATTGCCAACGCGACAAGCGACTGGTTCTTCGATGGGACAGCATTTGCCTTTCACCTTCTCTTCCTTCAGGACGAATTGTTTCTTCACAGCGTCAGATACCTCGGGGCAGGTCTCGTTGGAGCATTGGACTTGGAGCTGGAAGAAATTACACTCATCAGAATTTTGCTTATTAATTTTAATCTTAAAAAGGAGCGATATCTCAGTGGGGAGACCAACAGACTGTAATGCAGAGAGTCTCGGGTTCTAACCCACGTCGCGCACCTCTGACTTTCGGAAGTTATATGACTTTTTGAAATTATGAGCGTATCGATTGACAATTATCGCCTGCTCCGTGCCTCGGAGAGCACGTTAAGCCATCGGTCCCGGCTGCCATGAACATCTATGGCGGTCGTTATTGGGAAAGTCAGTACCCTCTAATATCCTGACACTGGTCTAGCCTTAGGGTATCGTTAGCCTTCGGGTTGCGGAGGTCAGGTGGCAGCCGCGCCGTGTAAAAACTGATATCCAGTCAAATCCAGTTAGACCAGAAAAGCTGACCCCAGGTGACTTGGGAATAATAAAGGCTAAGGGAGAAGAATTTTAACCTTAAAATTATAGCCTGTTCTTTTTAAGACAGATAATAAAATATTGTTACGTGCTGGGTTCAAGGGATAAGAATGTAAACAATATTACCGACTAAAACACGTTTTATTCTAGCACACAATTAAACTTGAAACACAAAAAACACTATACTACACTTTTCCACTGTAACTGCTTCAAATTCCGTAGTATTTCCGCTTCCGTTCGCTTCGATGAACACTTGACCGCTTACGATTGTAAACTGACTCGGAGAGCGCTGGCCTTCCCTTTTATACGCGGTTAAAGCGTTTCTAGAGTTTTCTAGTAACGCCATACCCGGTGTGTAAACAGTACGAAGATTCGAGAATGTGCCAGCGTGCTCTCCACGCTTCACATACTCACACTACGTAGTTCCGTAAGATGTCAATAAATGGCGGTGTAATAAATTATTAGACGGAACTGCCGAGTCTTCCCCACAATGTCGAGAGATTTAACAACTTATATGGTACTAGCGACCCGCCCCCGCTTCGTACAGGTAGTACAAAATCTTAAGTAATTATACATCTAAACCTTCCTCATGAATCACTCTGTCTATTGGTGAAAACCACATGAAAATCCCTTCAGTAGTTTTGAGTTTATCGCGAACAGACAGACAGACAGACGCGACGGAGGACTTTGTTTTATAATATGTAGTGACTATGGTAATATAGAAAACAGTAAAATTTTGAAGTTTGTGATGATATTTCGATGCTATTTACTCGATGACGCGTAAGCTGCTAATGGATTTGGTTGAAATTTGATATACAACACAGGTAGACCATTTCCTGGATAAACACATTGAATACTTTTCATCCGGATAATACGTTTCTGGGAGAATGCATGTTCACGCAGGCAAAGCCGTGGGCAGAAACCCGTATTTGTGTTATGTTTAAAAAAGAGACAAGCTTGCTCCTGCCCATACTAGGGCTGGTTAACTGACTGAGATCAATAACAAGCTATTTATATATTTAGCTTACATGCTCTATCTAGAAAATAGGCTGGCGATGACCTTGTCTGTGTGTAATTGACAAATTTTAATTGCCAAGTTTCGCACCTTTAGATTGCCCGGATATTGGAGTAGTTTGAATGGTCATTGTGTCTTAGAAATGGTCACTATTGAGTATTTGATGGTCACACAACATTTCGCTAAATTTGCTTATGCAATGTACTCACAGTTCCATTCAAGTTGACGCAGGTGTAGTTGGCGCAGAAGTCTGCAGAGGTCCACTTCTCTCCGATGAGCTTCTCCTTGCCGTCCACCACGCACGCCACCGGCTCGCACTTGCCGCAGCACTCGCCACTCTCGGGAGATGCAGGGAAGTATTTACTGCCCTGGAATATAAGGTTACATTTGACTTTTCTGGTAAGATTAGTGTTCATGGTTAATGAAAATAAAATTGGCTCAGCGTCGCTGTGAGGGTGACTGTTGTGCATGAAGTCTTAGGTTTGAAACGTAAGAGAGGCCATCAAAAAATTATTAGGGTTTTCTATCAAGACATTCTTAAACCTGGAGTTAGGAAGTTGCCAGTGTTGCACACGTTCTCAGTTTGTATTTGGATTGTTTTCCTATTAGACTACGAGAGTGAAAGAAAAGAGGTATTTAAGGTTCCAGAGGGATACTAGACTGTTGCGTTGATTTAGTAGGTACTTCACCACGAACTATAGCAGAAAAAGAATTAGGCTGATGTACATATAATAAAAAGTAAATTAATCGGTTTCTCCAGGCTCCATTTCTGTCCTGGTAAATGTGTATGTCGAGGATACTTACAGGCTGGCAGTCATCGTGGCAACTCTGCAGAGTGGTGATCTTCTCCAACTTGTCACCAGTCTCGGTGCGCGCGCACTTGTAGCTCTCGCACGGGTTGTCTGTTGATGTCCAATTCTCTC
The DNA here is from genome assembly GCA_930367265.1 of Catocala fraxini. Lineage (NCBI taxonomy): Eukaryota > Metazoa > Arthropoda > Insecta > Lepidoptera > Erebidae > Catocala > Catocala fraxini. Next base: position 2,074,644 of record OV884032.1, read on the forward strand.
CGACCTGGTCACATTATTGGAGATTAGTACCATCATGATTAATTTTTCAATCAAGTCTGGCTCTCGGGTTGAAGAGGAGGAAGGACTAGATGCGTTTTATTTTGATTGACTGCAGATTGATGTCAAATTTTACATTCAATTTCAATGGGTGCTATTTTTGTTTTCAAAAATGAATGTTGGTAGTTATCCACTAATAAACCGAACTAACGTGGTAGACTATTTATTTGATTGTTCATTAGTACCTACCAGCACAATAAAATAAAACATAAAAAAAATTTGCCTATATTTAAATTTTCTTATACTGAGAAGGAGGCCCGTATATTGTCCTGCAATAAGATCATTTTTAATTAAATGTGACTCAGTAATCAGTTCTGGTGCAGCAAGTTACCTTATAGATGTTGTCTCCATCGATGCAGGCGACGTAGACTGCGGTGGGGCAGCACTGGAAGGGCACGGGGCGCGGCTCCAGCACGAACTGGTCCGAGCTCACGACTGCCGCGCACGCGCTGGCCGTGCACTGCGCCACCGCGCCCAGGGACGTCGACTCGCAGCGACACGTACGACACGGCCCGTCTAACCACACAGCGTCCAGCTACAAGACAATGTACACGGTTAGATATGGTTATAGGATGTTTTATAGTTGGTGTTGTCACAGGATCGGCGCGTGATAACGACACCAGCGGCGGTCCGACCGAAGAAATAAAGAGAAGACGGTGGACTCATCAGTCGACCCTTAGCCGCCATGAAGCTAATTGCTACCGATATCTTCCTTGCCGGGAAGCCACACCTTGTACCTCTTAATTTAATTCTATTGGTAATAACAAAATTGTAATTACTTATATTGTTCAGTTAACGGATTATTGTCACATTTTTCTTTTCTATATTACTAAATTATTCTTCAATTTTCTACGAGTTCGTTTATGGGTCAGCATCTAAAGCTTCCCCATTGAGCCTTTTTAGTTACAGTGTTAACGCACACAAAAAGACAATACACACGCGGGTGAATCGTCGCTTCACCTCTCACAGCTCACTTCACTCACTGAACAGTCTAGCTACGTTTTATAGGTAAGTAAGTAAAACAATATCGCACCCCAGTGAAATAAAGGCCTAAGTACAAATACGTCGATTTTTTTATGCAAGTTCATATAGCACAAAAACGATACACAAGCTTAATTGACAAAAAATAAAAACTTTATATCATAAAAAACATTTGTCGCGTCATTATAGGTTTGATATTCTTCAACCATAAAAGTTAATGAGCCCACTAAAATACTTTAAAAATTTTATAAAAATACATTTAATCTTTTCACTAAATGATACAATAGTTTATAAAAGTACTTCCTATAATAAATATAACAGACAGACAGTTTCCTTTCCCTCCTCTAAAGTTACCATATTCTTCTGACGTCTTTATTGTACTGAGCGTGCAATATATTCAACAATATCACTGTATCCATACGTTTGTAACAATAAGTAAAATACTTTTTTTTTGTGAGCTATAGAAAAATTTTTCTTCATCTTAGACCAGTTTATTATAAGAGTTCTGGTTTGTAGGTGCATATTATCTGCACACATATTGACATATTAATGTCGATCATATGAGGCGACTTGGGTTCGCCAGTTATCATTTGTTCCTTATAAATTAATATATACTATTATATTTGAGTATGTTGCATCAGATCTAACTTTAATCCACAACGCTAAAACACCTGCGTCGTTCAATAGTGGTCGGTGGAGGAGAGGTTATAACCCTGATTTAGTTTTTGCCAGCTCACTCATTAGCGCACAGTGTAGTAAATCGGTGTGTTAACCTGTACCTAGGAGTCAACATAGGCCCATTATGTGCCCTGTTCAAGCAATAATAAGACCAAACGAAGTGCCTTTTAAGCGACGTTTTAACTACACAAGGGCGGACTGGGTAAATTATGCAAAATGTATAGACAACAATCTATTAAACATAAAACCAGAGGCCCAAAATTCAGCCAGTTTGCAAAAACCATTGCCGCCTCTCGACGGTGCATTTCCAGAGGCTGCCGCACTTCATACATAACAGGTATTTCACCAGAATCCAGTAAAACGTTAAATCGATATGAGGCTCACTATAACAAAGATCCTTTCTTAGAAGAAACTCTTCAAATTGGTGAAGAACTGTTAACCCAGATTTCTGAAAAGCGGTGAGAGAAATAGATAAGTACTACCAACTCTATCGACCTAACCCATAGCAGCAAAAAGGCATGGTCCACTATACAGAAATTAACCAGTGACCTCCCAAAAGCACTACAGGTGGGGCAAGTCACTACGAACCAAGCCGCACACCAGATGTTAATGAACGGAAAACCATCACTACGTCCAAAAAGAGTACCTAAACTGCACAGTCCATGTTCAGAATCGAATACTGCAATCAGTAGTCCATTTAATATTTCAGAAATTATAGTAGCCATCAAAAACATGAAATCAGGAAAGGCGCCTGGAGTGGACATCTCCACTGAACAACTAAAACACCTTGGTCCAATTGCAGCTTCTTGGCTTATCCATATGTTTAATACCTGCATAGAGACAACAAAAATTCCTACCCTATGGAGAAAGTCTAAAATTATCGCCGTTCTAAAACTCGGAAAAACCCCAGATGATGCAAAGAATTTCCGGCCAATGTCTCTCCTGTGTCGCAGTTTCAAACTCCTAGAGATAATGTTTCTTAATCGCCTAAGTAAAATTATACACCCAAAACTGATTCCCGAGCAGGCCGGCTTCAGACCAGGAAAGTCATGTTTCAGTCAAGTTTACACTCGACTCAATATATAGAGAACAGATTTGAGGCTGGAGAAGTTACGGGAGTCGTCTTTGTGGACCTGTCAGCAGCATATGACACTGTCAACATACGGAGATAACTTTGGAAGGTAGAGAGCATAACCGGTGACACCAAATTCGTCTGAGTCCTTAGCGAGCTTCTGCGTAATCGAAAAATGGAAACTGTTTTTGGTGCCGCCAAAAAAGAAACGGGCTACCGCAGGGCAGTGTGCTCGCCCCTACTCTTTTCAATATTTATACAAACGACCAACAACGGTTTTCGGACACAAAAAAATTCGTTTATGCAGATCACTTGGCACTCGCAACTCGAGCCAAGACTTTTGAGCAAACAGAGGCAAGCCTATCAACCGCACTGTCGGTGATTATTACGAAGAAAATAGCCTAAATCCCAATCCGGCGAAAACGCAGTGCATGTGCATTCCATCTACGCAATAGATCTGCGAATCGGCCTCTCAACATTTCCTGGCGAGGGATTCCTATTGCTCACTGTAGCTACCCAAAGTACTTGGGCATCACCTTAGACCGAACTTTGACTTTAAAGCCAACTGTGAAAATATTAAAGAAAAGGTTTTCACTCGAAATAACTTACTTCAACGCCTATCTTCAAAATGGGTAGCTACACCTTCTATTTTACGCACCACAGGACTAGCGTTATGTTTCTCTGCGGGCGAATATACGTGCCCTGTGTGGCATCGATCGGCCCATGCCAAAAAAGTGGATACAGCTCTCAACGAAAAGTGCCGGAAAATAACAGGATGTTTGAAGCTGACTCCGGTTAAGATGCTGTATCCACTAGCAGGTATTGCCCCTCCAGCTGTCCGTAGAGAAGTAGCTACGGCAATCTAAAAATGGAGACAGGAGACTAATCGAAGACTCCCTTAAAATGGCCAAATTCCAGCTACCAAACGGCTAAAAAGCCGTAACAGTTTCCTCCACGCCGTACCTGCAAGTGCCAATGATGCTCCTGAGGCCAGAGTTAACCTGTGGCGCAAAAATTCTCACTGTCTACCTTTATCACACCGGCAGAAAAATTACCTCCGGGAGCCAAACTGCCTTGGCCAACCTGGAAGGCACTCAACAGGTTGCGTACCCACGTTGGCCGATGTAAAGAGAATCTGTCAAGGTGGGGTTATATATACACAAGTGCGAATAATCTGTTACTGCAGCGTATTACCACAGACAATGGGTCATCTGTAGTCGTGCCCCGTAAACCCAGAATCGTGCACACTGGTTTACCTGTATTAGGCTAAACCAAATGCAATCCGCGTTGCCGACAACTGGTCCAAAATTATATAAATGTGTTGCCATCGACACGATAAGTAAGTAAGTAAGTACGTCTGCTACGTGCCTCGGAGAGCACGTTAAGCCGTCGGTCCCGGCTGCCATGATCATCTATGGCAGTCGTTATTGGGAGAGTGTCGACACAAAAGATCCCACTGGTTCGAAGTGTCGCCGGTCTGCACTGACTGGCCCCCAAACAAGATACATACAAGTAAGTATGTTTTTATAATTTGGAGAGGGTAACACCTATTGGGCATCGGAATCCCGTACATTTACCAGAGACTAAATACATCCTTCTGAACATTACGTAGTGCCGATATACATAAGTCATAACAAACACACCTATCCTACAGTTTCTTGGTCGAATCAGCTGATTCGTAATAGCAACATTGGATTCTAATAAATTTTAATAAACGACTTACATCTTTCAGTACAGTTTGTGGTGTAGTCCTGGCTTTCTCTCCGCCCTTCGATGCCGCTTCCCATTCCAACTCCACTATACACTTGTCCTTAGGTGGTTCTGAAACAATCAACATGATTAACATCAAATTTCTTGGGTTCCGTTACAGCCTGACTTAGTGTATCAGGTTAATTTGGTTATGTGATTGGTTTTGTATTACTATATGTTGTATTGCAAGTTTATTCACCACAATAATACAACAAACTTATATTTTTGATCGTATAGAAATGGTGATATGGCAACCAAAAAAGAAAATGAACCAAAGTCAAAGTCAAAAATCATTTATACATTTAGGTCACAAAGTAACACTCATGAACGTCAAAATATATAGGTTAGTGAGTTTACTAAGATACTGAAGCTACATTTAGGTTAGTTGCTAGGTTCAGGCGAAGGGTTGAGCCTATGAGAAGAAACCTGCAAGAAACTCACGGCCATTGATTAAAATTGCCAATTAAATATAATTTCAGTATTTTATAACTCAGATTAACAAGGTGTTGCAGCCATTATGCCATATACTACTGACTATAAAAAACTAAAGATAATAACAATAATAACTTAATAATATTATAGGGATGAAATAATTTGAGCTAAGGTATATTTTTTTCATATAAATCTAAAATAGACAGTAGGATGGCATGATGGCGCACTACACTTACACTTTATGACTACTAAATTACATTACTAAATTGACTTATAATTAATACAGATCTTTGAATCCTGTATGCAACAAGCAACTAGTTTCATGAGTTTTTGTCGTTTAAATAGTCGTTGACTGAATGATAACCCTTCCGAATAAGTTGTATTTCAAAGGATTTTTTAAATTTTAGCAATGATAAATTAATTATATTAATTGGTAGTTTATTAAAAAACGTATACCAAGTCCCGCAAATGTATTGTGAACTTTATGTAAACGATTATATGGGCCTACTAACTTATACTTATTTCTAGTGTTTACGTTATGGATATCACTATTCTTATTATATAAGTGAATATTATCTTTAATAAACATAATGTTAGCAAATATATATTGCGACGCAACACTAAGTATGCCTATTTCTTTAAACCGATCTTTCAGGGAAACTCGTGGTCCTAAATTATAAATGCTACGTACTCCACGCTTTTGAAGAATACAAATTGTCTTGATATCAGCTGCCTTGCCCCACAATAATATACCGTAGGACATGACATTATGAAAGTAACTGAAATATACTAGTCTTGCAGTATATACATCAGTATGCTGTCTTACTTTCCGAATTGCGTATGCGGCTGAGCTAAGTTTCCCTGCAAGACACGATATTTGAGCGCCCCACTGAACTTTATGATCTAAAGTTAATCCTAAAAAAACTGTAGATTGAACTAAAGTAATAATTTCATCATTTATATTTATATTCACGTTAGGACTCTTTACATTTGGCAATGTAAACTTGATACATTTAGTTTTTTTTAGAGTTTTGTAGTAAATTATTCGTCGTAAACCAGTCCAGGACTTGCGCGAGTGAATTATTAACAGCACTTACATTTGGTGCTTTTCGCTCTACTTTAAAAATAAGGGATATGTCATCCGCGAATAAAACAATGTCACACAAATCCTGTACAAAGAACGACAAATCATTTACATATACTAAAACAGAAAGGGTCCTAAAATTGAGCCCTGTGGCACGCCCATTGTGAATGGTAATCCAGAAGATCTACTTCCGTTGATATCAACGTGTTGTGGTCTATCGCTTAGGTAGGAATCAACTAAGTCAAGTGCAGTATCTTGGATGCCTTAATGACTGAGTTTCGCAACAGCGTATGATGGTCAACGCAGTCAAAGGCTTTAGAGAGATCACAGAATACGCCAATGACATTTTGCGAATTTTCCCAGGCACTGAATATATGTTTTAAAAGCGTAACACCTACATCTACCGTAGAACGGCCCTTCCTAAAACCATATTGATCTGCATGAAATAAATTGTTTACACTGAAGTGGCTCTCTAATTGCTATAATATAATCTTCTCAAATATTTTACTAATAGCAGGTAATATTGAAATCAGCCTAAAATTACTAAGGTCACTTTTGCATCCATTTTTAAATAAAGGTATTATTTTACTACATTTCATTAAGTTTGAAAACATGCTCACATCAATGCATCCGTTGAATAGAATATTCAAACGTTGAACATTCAAAATGAACAGCTAAATTAAAACGAAATAATATTTTAAATGTATTTTTAAATCGTGCTTCGAATACTCGACCATTATTCGAATGATTCGAATTAGTGATTATATTATTGCTTGAACTAAACTGTCAATTGTTAGAATGTCAAAAATAATTGAAAGCTAATTCTAGCTGACGTAAAGATTTCGAAACATTGGAGAATCGACAGACTATGTGTGAGCATAATAATATGTGAAGTTATGTGGAATAATCCGTGTTACTCACCGCATTTGTATTCAGGACAGCACTTCCCACTGACATTGTTGGTCTTCAGCTCATAGAACTTATCGCAGTCGGGCGGCTGGGGACACGTGTCTGCTCGGCACAGGAACTGAACCCGTGGGCAGCATCCACTCTCGTCCACCACGCGGCTCATGCCAGGCTCCATGATCTCCACCTCGCTCTCATTTGGAATAGGCTCGCATTCGCTTGCAGGCTTGCATTCTGAACGACAGTTAATAGTTAGATAAGATGCAAGGCTATCGGTATAATTGTTGTAAAGTATTATAATATTACTCTCCTCAGGAATATATAAATTTGTTTTTACGTTAACCCCATTCCCAACATAAGCATTCTTGCTTCGCTGACGGGGTTAACAAGTATAGCTATTAATCATTTGTAATATCGACCGTTAGGAAGATTTAGCCATCGAAGTTTTGCTACTTTTTTCCACCAGCCATGCACCTTATTTGTATCACTGGGTAGTCTGACCCGGTTTAGTTTAACCAAACCAAGCATTTTTGTGGCGGATTATATATGTACGCCAAATGATTTTGTCAGAAATCGTTAGCTCAAGTCTGGATATTAATCTGCTTTGCAATTTTGTAAAATATTTATTTTAATTAAGTACCTAGTTTATAACAGTGTAATGATTTTAAAGCTAAATGAACGTTATATTTTTCAGTTAGGCCAATGGGTTGTAGCTCACCACATGCGAACTCCTTGCAGCCCTCAGGAGTGGTCTTCTGCTTCAGCACTTGTGCGAAACCGCATTCCATCTTCTTGGAAACCGTACAGTTTGCCACAGGTTTTGGTACTGTAACACATATTATATTTATTAATAAAAAGCGTAAATGCACTTACCTTGCACTTACCTATAATGTATGTTTATGCAGGTAAACTAAAAAAAAGGAAATTTAAAGATAAATATCTATATCTATTTCGATATCCGAGATACACTCCCTTTTCTCTTTTTAGAGTTGGAAAATCTTTTATACAACAGCTTTGTCCGTCCGTATGTCTGTTATACAACTTTCAACTCAAGAACCGTAAGAGCTAGAGACTCACGGTCAACGCCATTCGACTCAGTGTAGACGATATACCCCCGAAATGACTATGACCTTTGACCTCTGACCACGTGGTATCACGTGATCTTTGCATTTGTTTTTCGAATACTAAGATTTACGGGCATTCATTGCCGATTCTCACTTGTTCTAACTTATAGTAACATAACCTATAGATATATAGACTGCACGGATGGCGTAGTGGTTTAAGTGGTCGCCTAGCCTCTGCCACTGCGCTGAGTATTGTGGGTTCGAATCCCACATGGAACAAAATTTTTTGTGGTCCACAAATGGTTGTTTCGAGTCTGGGTGTTCTGTGACCGTTGTTTGTAAAGTCCTTCGCGGTACAGGAACCATGCCTAGTGGAAAGTTGTCTTTTAAAAGAAAGATATAAGATTTATTGGATCTCGTCATGTTTTGTCCAAATTGGAGTTGCCAGGTCATTCCATGGTCTTTTAAACACATTCTTTTGATTTCAATATATACAATGATTCTGTTTTCCTTCTAAGAGTCATGCATTGAAGATAAGCCCTACATTAAAGACAAGGATTATATTATTAAAATTATACTTTATATAATAAGGTACTGACCGCACAGGTAGTCGGCGCAGCACTGGCCGGGCTTGGCGGGCGTGGTGAGCAGGTTCTCGCTGGCCTGGCACACCGGCACCACGCACGTGTGCTTAGTGCACGCCACGTGCGCCGTGTTGTCCTCACCCAGCTTGCTGCACGTGCATTTCGTGCATGCGTCCTCCTGATATGCCACATACCAAAGATGTAGGTATACACAATATATTTTCAACTTGTATTAAGCAGCGATAAAACATTAGAATACAATAAAATCGAATGTATTCGATTAATTTTTAATAATAGCGCTCTGGTCAGTATATCAAGATAATTCGAATGTATTCGATTGTTTTTTATAATAGCGCACTGGCCAGTATACCATTAAATGTGATATCAGACATGTATTGTTTTATTATGATTATAATAAATAATCAGGAAGAACGAATGAATCATCATTTCTGTACCCTGACATCGTGTACGCGAAATTTCATGATGATCGGTTCAGTAGTTAAGGTGTGAAAGCGTAACAAACAAACAAACTCACATTTGCATTCATAATATTATTATTTTTCTTTCTTTCTTCTTCTTTCTTTTCGTGTGGTTAGTGGCCAACCTGTTTTTAAGCCGCCCGTAGGCCTCTGACATGGCTTAACGACTGCTATCAATTTGGCAACAACCAGGATCGACTTTTTACGTGCACTCCGAAGCACGGAGACGCTCAGATGAAATACCACTAAGCGGTCACCCATATATAGACTGACTGCAGCCAACGTTGCTTAACCTCGCTAATTGTACTGATCAGTGAGTGCAACTGGCTATGAATATTATTATATTTAGGATAGTAGTGAACGTGCATGTCAGACCAAGATCTAATAAGAGACCAAAAGCTAATTGTTCCATACCTGCCACTCGTCGCCAGCATAGTGTTCCTTGTTCGCGTCGCACGGGAAGCATTTACTCGGCTCTATACATGTATTGTTCACTCGCACCTGCAATTTATACACCATGTGAATCTTGACAATTACCTTGACTCTTGGCTACAGTAATTCTGGAAAACCTAAGTGAGTAAATTATTCTGGACACTTGATTATTTGGTGGCTACAGTAATTCTGGAAAAGCTAAGTGAGTGTATTATTCTGGACACTTGATTATTTGGTGGCTACAGTAATTCTGGAAAAGCTAAGTGAGTAAATTATTCTGGACACTTGATTATTTGGTGGCTGCAGTAATTCTGGAAAAGCTAAGTGAGTAAATAAGCTCATCGGGACCACAATACAGCAAGTTCGTTTTATTGTGTAGATGGCAATACACAATGAGCCAGGCCCTTAAAGATTGCATCAAAAATGAGTACTAATGTGCTGTTTATCATCCAAATAAGTACCAAATACTTAATTCGGATACTTAGGTCTGAAGATTTGCCATATTTAGTCCCAAATTAGATGCATAAAACGAAAGTATTCGAAAATATTGAAATCATTCTACATAATTAATTTATGACCAAATTTATATAAAGAGCGTAAGGCATCAACATCAACGACTCATCAAGTTAAATATAAAAACCAGTACTGTTCAGGCTGAGATCCTACGATAAAGCGTAGACATTTTATTTTTCTTCAAGCCTTATGTTACGGGGTTTTTAAAAATATACAACTCACTCACAAAGTACAATTAACGCATAGACAACAAAATACAACTTACTTTGCCTTCTGGACAGAAGCAACCTTCGACGGGTTGTTCGATGCACATTTCAGGGTTCTTGCTCAGCTCGTCATAATTGTCACAGGTCCTCTCGCAGTCCACACACGGCCGGTACACCAGGGGTGCCTCACTGTATTAATATTATTTATGTAGAAGGTTTATGCCTCGATGGCGTAGTGGTTAGTGTAACCGACTGCCACGCATGAGGTCGCGGGTTCGATTCCTGCACAAGTCAAACATTTGTGTGCATGAACACACGGCTGTTTGTCTTGGTCTGGGTGTTTCTATGTATAATATGTATGTATTTACAAAAAAAAAAGTATATATGTATGTTTATCCATTGTCTAGAACCCATAGTACAAGCTCTGCTTAGTTTGGGCTAGATGGTGTTGTGTGTATGTGGTAGAATATATTATTATATTATTATTATATTATTTAAGACCAATGTTGGCGTTGATCAGTTGTAATGACTTGCTGCTTTCGTATGGTAGTCTTTAATTGACTAGACAGACAAACACGCAATGGATTTTCTCTTGGCGCTGAAGAAGCTGATTGGGGCTGAATGTGATTCTATTTTACAAAAGACTGAAACTAAATAACCCACTGCTAACAGTAACAACAAACAGGATCTTAATTCCAGGTCATGTTAGGGTGTCTTATAGGAGCCTTAGCGTATGTAAAGTTTTCCTCAAGGAGAGCCCAGTCCCTAAATAACAATGACCTACATATCAAAGTTTTTAGACTATCGTGATTTGTACACATACTTAATATAATGCTAGACAACGGGTCTTACTCGCGACAAAGAGTGTGACGTTTCGACCGACTTGCATCGATCGTGGTCACGGGTGAACCCGTCGGGCAATCAATAGGTATTTATTACCTTTTTAAAACTTTATCGCGAGTAAGACCCGTTGTCTAGCATTATATTAAGTACTAGCTGTCCCGACAGAGGTTGTCCTGCACAAACGAAAAAAAAAACCCAAATCTAAACCATCCTCGAATCCACATGAACACACACATTTTTTTTTATCAAAATCGATCTAGCCGTTTAGGAGGAGTTCAGAGAACACGTACACACGTACAGGAGAATTATATATATAAAGATAGACTTATGTATATTTCTAGATTTTGAGTGGAAACCAAATTGTGTATATAGATATCAGCCAGCTCAGGAATCGGCTTATGTATAATTTCACTATCTTTGTATGTGTAAGTCCCAATATATATATATCTAAATAGTTTTAATAATAATTTAATTAGCTTAAAAATTTGTAAAGTTTAATGGTAGTAGTAGTGTAACAGTTTCTAAATTATGTAATAAAGTGTCATATAAACAACGCGATAAAATCCGTATATAGCAGTTTAATTTCAATGAATAATATTCGCGTAAACAGAAGACAATATTATGTCAGTCAAATTTTGTACTGAATTTAAAGAAACCATACATTTTTAATATTGACTTCAAGCACGAGCATTACATTTAGTTTTAACGATTACCGTTTATGGTAAGCTTAGACCTATTTACCATCGTATATAATATGTATCTGTATATAAACTGTTCAACCTGCTACTACTGACTGTAAAAGCTGGGTACTGACCTGTTCTCAGTATAAGAAGAAAGAAGAACTCATAGTCCATTTTGGCTGAACACATATAAACATTTAGGACCTCTTTTTCGTGAGGCCTAGAAACCACATCACAAGTCATCTTTTGGCAGAAACCATTGCCCTGCTTGGTAATACTGGTTCGAGTAGTGGTACATCACATAAAAGTCGTCTTTTGGCAGAAACCATTACCTTGCTAGACAATAATGGCTCGGGTAGTAGTACTCACCAGGGGTAAGGACACAGGTCATTGCGCCAGTCCTGCAGACACACGCCCTGGCGCCGACACGCCGCTACGTATCGCTCCAGGGCTACGCAGGAGTCCGTAGCGTTGGCGCACAGGTCCGCCTCGCATGACTCCACGAATGGAGTAGGGTCTACCAGGGCGTGGCACTAAAACGAACAGGTAATTATAGTACCAAAGGCGAAACTATTATAAAGGAATGTACACATGCAATTCTAGTACACAAATAAAGAACCTCTACTGAGAAGTCTTCCTCATTAGCCTTGTTTATAAATACATACATAATCTCAGACCTATACTCTGAAAAAGCAAGTAAATTCATTTTAGCAGTTATAGAATTAGATCCTGAATAATTATAATCGCTAGTTACTCTCTACTGTCTCTATGTTGAGCAGCGATAGCTCAATGGGGAGACCAACAGACTGCAATGCAGAGGGTCTCGGGTTCGAACCCACGTCGCGCACCTCTGACTATCGGAAGATATATGACTTTTCGAAATGATGTGCGTATTGATTGAGAGTGCCTCGGAGAGCACGTTAAGCCGTCGGTCCCGGCTGCCATGAACGTCTATAGCAGTCGTTATTGGGAGAGTGTCGACACAAAAGATCCCACTGAGTCGAAGTGCCGCCGGTCTGCACTGACTGGCCCCCACATAAAATACATACAAGATACTCTCTACTGGCTACAGTTTGAGAATACGTACTAGAAATTTTTTGAAAGAAGTACTCCGAACCTTTTGCTCAACTCAGTCATCGAGCTCGATACCGCAAGCACAGCAGTGGTATTAAATTTAATTACTACTACGCCACTGACACTGTAGTAATTACCCAAATATTTTATCCCACATTTACATAGTAAAAGGTCGACACTTAGAATTATATTTCTTCTATGATATACTTTTACCTTATATAGTCGGCCTCGATGGCGTAGTGGTTAGTGTAACTGACTGCCACGCCTGAGGTCGCGGGTTCGATTCCCGCACAAGTCAAACATTTGTGTGCATGAACATGGATGTTTGTCTTGGTCTGGGTGTTTCTATGTATAATATGTATGTATTTACAAAAAAAAGTATATATGTATGTTTATCCATTGTCTAGTACCCATAGTACAAGCTCTGCTTAGTTTGGGCTAGATGGTGTTGTGTGTATGTGGTAGAATATTATTATTGTCATTGTTATTCTATAGAATGTATTAAAACATTTTACAAATGAAGAGCAAATAATATCATTTCATATAAAAAACCTCAAAATATGACACTTATTGCCGTTTCTATTCGAAACAAGGTACAAGGCGTAAACGCTCTTAACAGGCTTCCTGTCCGATGAATAAATTTTCTATTGTGTCTATCACGGGACAGCGAAAGGCTTAATATTTTGACACATATACGGCAGTATACTCACAGCACCAAATCTGTCAGCACTGAACAGGTTGTAGCAAGGGTTGGACTCTGGTGGTGGTAGCACACACTCAGGGATCGGAGGCGCCTCGTCACACTGCGCTTGTTCAGAAATGTCCAACGTCTTCAGCGTCTCTGGAGTGGCGTGCCAGCTCTTGCCATACTAGAATAAAATTACCAATATTACATTAAATCATTTTAATGACATCATTATTTTATTGATGTCAGTTATTAGACTTTTGGGTCGGCTAAGAAAGTGGTGTACCAGTTTTTATTTTGGTTTCCTAGTCATTAAAAATTACAAGGTTCATACTAAAAAGATATCACTGAAAGAGATGCATACTAATGACGTAAGCCTAATTGATAAGTATTCATACGTCATAGGTCACTTATAAGTGGATGATATTTTAACCTTAGGGTGGTGCACCACTTTATTGGCCGACCGTACGCTCTGTCGAGTAAAACCAAAGTGAAGATTTTAGCTAATTATGTACAAAATTTAAACGAAACAGTATACACAATTTCAAATCGTAACATTCGGTTACATATTAAAAAAAAGTTGTTTGTGAATGTTATATAGGTAAGAAAGTATTATCTTTCTCTTCTCTCAGGTATTTTATAAATATTTGGTCTTTTGGGAGACATTATATCTGGTGGTACAGAAACACTGTCGATTGCAAGTGATTTTTTTTTCTCAGTTGTAGCCTCTTGTGTAGGATGGTGCGTAGCATTTGCTACGTGTCCTGAGTGCCTAGTGAGAGTTTGTTTTACGCTATCGCGACCGACACGTTTATGACGTTCGGCGTTCCGATTGGCCCGCTTCAAGCTCTTAGCCAATCAGAGAGTCAAACACGGTAACCGTTTCGATCGCGTTAATCTAAAAACAACTCGCACGTGCCTAGTGCACGGTCAGGTGATTCGGAAACACCGTCGACTGCTGGCGCATACTGACTTTGATTTTATTTTTGCTCAGATATAGGCTCTTATGTAAGCATACGAATGGTGCGTAGCAATTACTACGTGTCATGATTATATAGATTTATTTTACCAATGGTAATGACGTAACAACGTTGTGAATGTGCGTACAACTATGAGTTAGCTATACTGCTGTATCATAAATCTGATAATATTAAAACATAGTAAGTATTTTTCTTTTTTTCTTAAGCGGGGCGTGAAGAGTCACCTTCTCAGGCCGTCAAAATAGAGACCTCAACATCGCCTCGGCTGCTACGAGGACGGTGTGGAGGCCACTGCTCTTAGACCACACGACTGCTTACCATCAGGCGGAGTGTGATCATTTTGAAGAGCAAAAAACAAAGAAAAAATATTAAAACAATATACCTCTTCAAAGTCATCAGTGGTGGTTCCATTGCTGGTGATGAGCGTGTCCTGGTAGCCGGCGCACACGCCACATAACCCTTCAGTCTGATTCGCGTACAGGTATGACGGCACTCGGACCGTGAACTCCATCTTCGACTGCATCACTGTTAGCTGTTGACGATTTAAATATACCTACTTACTTAATATGCTTAGGAAATCGAGAACAGGAATTTGTTTCCTGTGTTTGAAAATATCAAATGCTATTTTTGATAGTTCGTGTTTGACTGGTTACTACTAAAAGATTTAAATAACATTGGATATTTTTATTAAGTAGATTTTTCATGGAGTGGTTGGTCATATCAACAAAGGGAAGTGACATTGAAAGACATTTGCAAACAGCAATATAAAATCCAAATATTTGTCATAAATTATAAGTCGATTTAACAATTTTAATCCGTGTATAAAAGTTACTTCGTAAACGCCTTCGTACAGACCTACAAAAAAATTGACCATTAAATATTTTATAAAATGTTGATAGATCTTACCTCAACGTGCATATCAGGTAGTACAATGGAGATGTCTTGTCCGTTCAACTGGCTGATGGTCACCCAGTCCTTCTTGACCGGGAACTTGTACACTGCTGTATCGCCGATCGTTGTGAGCAGCTGCCAAACGAACATCATTCATATAAGCTCTGCTTAGTTTGGGCTAGATGGTGTTGTGTGTATGTGGTAGAATATTATTATTATTATTATAATCCTTATACTTTAGATTGAAGTGGCATGCGATTTTAGACTAAAAGGTATGTAATATATTTAAGCGAATGTTATACATTGAAATTAAACTGCTTTAAAATTTAATATAAATAGATTTAATTAATTTAAATAGCTTAAATTGTAGTAAAGATTCATAAAAGTAATGTTAAAGTACAAAATTATGTAATAAAAGTGTTTTAAAATTAACTACACAACAAATGAAATTCAATGACATTCGCGTAAACTTAAGACAATATTATATTAAGAACACACGTTAACTCTACCTTCTTGGTACCAGGATCCTTAGACACATGTATGACATTCTTCTCATAAATGAGATGTACGATCTTAGTGCATACTACTTCACTGTTGTCTTCACATTGTCCGTTGGTAGAGTACACCTCGTACTTGTGATGGCCAGTCGCGTTCCTATCTCTGGACGCCAGGTACGTGCAGTTGCCAAGGAATGGCAGATCGTCGCCTTCGAAGGTTACGTATTTAGCTGGTGTGCCTACGCCGTTGCAGTTACCTGGTTAAACACAAATGGAAATTTAAAATTACTGCATTGTAATAGAATAAGTCACGAAAATAATTGTTGATATAGATCAGAGGTTCCAAGACTTTTTTTCTCATAGACCACTTTCAAAATTTAGCAGGTTCCGGTGGACCCCCTTCAGCTACATTTCAACCATACTCCTTGGCATTCGTATTTATATTGGTGAAGAATGATCTTTTTCTTTTTTACATTTACGGGACTGAACCTACCACGGTAGGCAGGAAGGTTTTTTTTTAGTAATTTACCACTTGTACTGAATATGGAATATGCAAGTTTTTACAAGTAACAGTCACTGAGCTTCTTATAATATTATCTGCCTACGCCTGTGATAGGTGAAGTCAAGCCAACATTTTAATTCTTCATTATCGAAAGCAAATAAAGTTTCGTGGACCCCCGCTTACGAATTGTGGACCCCTATTGTTTTGTCACGTCATCGTAGACCCCCGCCGAGTCTCCCGTGGACCCCTGGGGGTCCACCTGGACCACTTTGGGAACTAATGACATACATCGACCACAATTATGTGGAAAGACATTGAGTTTTATTCACGAAAACACGCGGCGAAAACTTACTTGTACATATGTAGGTTAGGTTAGGATAGTAACAGTACTTTTTTGTGAATAAAAATGTCCTATGCCATTTTCAGTTCTTCTGACAACGTGTATGCAAAAATTCATGATGATCGTTCGACTAGTTAAGGTAAGGAAGCGTCAGAAACAATCAAACAAACAAATAAACAAACAAACTAACATTCGCATTTACATTAGTTAGGATTAACGCTAATACACAATGCATTGGTAGTTATATTCAAAATCAACTGCTAAGTTGCAAGATTGATTGAATCTTAGTACCATTGTATATCACTTAGCACTAAACTAATCCACCAAATACCAGTATAAGATGTTAGATGATGTGTCGTAATGATGTGCAAAGTTTGAATTATGCTTATATAATACGACTAGGAAGAATGTAGGTGGGCAATATCATGTTACTTGACCAGTGTTGCTTGAACTTGATGATCGTACATTTACGCATATTACACAAAACATCGTCTAAATAGCCCAAATTTTAAAGTGAGTTATAGATAGACAGATATAGACGTTTATTCACTATAATATTATATACCTTCTATGTATTCTTATATTTTATACTTATAGAGTATCTAATGTAGTTGATAAATATGAAACATTCTTAGCAAAACCGCTTCGTATAAATAAAATATACTTGAATGTAACCTTCTCCTAAATCTGTAGAGATAAAATCATCCGAAAATATGATTTATTTCAACACTAGGCCAAGTTTAGCAAAGCCATTTCCAGTAGAAGTTAGGTACTTCTACATTTATACTCACAGTCCAGACAGTCAGCAGGTACCACACACTGGTCTCCCTTCCGCAGTTTGCCCTCAGGACAGTAACAGCCGGGGAAGCACTGTCCGTCCTCCACAGGGCATGCGTGAGTGACGGCGCCGTAGTCCGAACAGGTCGGCTCGCATTTCTTGCGGTAGCAGTCGTAGTGTACCAATGGTGGTGGACATTCAGCAGCTGCAGACATACGAGATAGGTAAGATAATTGAGATCTATTGTTTTCATTCAAGTACGAAATTAACTAACTTAAATATTTAGGTTCTTAAGACGTATCTGTAAAGCAATTGTAAAGAGTAAATGACACTGAGAGTTAAATAGGTGTTACATTAAAAAAAACAATAAATATTATAGATTGTGTAAAGATTCACATCAACAACTTATTAGCAGTTAAAAGTCTGTAGTATACAGAGTCCTGTTCTACTTGATATTAGATATGCATGGCATTATTTCTGCTAGAAGGGGTAATTAATAATATGGGTTATTAAACTTCAAATCAATTACATGTTGATTTGGTTTGAAGTTCAATAGCCCATTCTACATTACTTCAATGATTAACAAACAATTATTTTACTTTTTGTTTTATAAGGTATATAAAACTATGTTTCACTTAACATGTTCTTAACACAGCAACGTTTGTTACTAATCTGTGGAAAATGCTGTAGTTATTGCATTAATTACCAACCTAGGAAAATGTACTAATTAAGTTAATGCAATGTAATAACGTGTTTCCTTTAACCGGTCGTATACCGCCGGCTCGCATACCAGCCGGCAGATTTGTACCCGTCGTAGGCCGGTGGCTCGCATGCGAGCCACCAAATTGGCGCCAAAACGCCGCGCGCCGCCTTCGCTTTAGCTTAAGCTAACGTAAAACCAATTTGGTGGCTCGCATGCGAGCCACCGGCCTACGACGGGTACAAATCTGCCGGCTGGTATGCGAGCCGGCGGTATACGACCGGTTAATAATGTAAAGTAAAATAAAATTACATTCATTCCTTTTTGATCTATGATCTATTTATATAATAGTTATTATGACCTAAAATACATTTATATTTATTAAACTCACGGCAATCCAGCTTCATCCTCCAGGGATTGACATCGATGTCCTTATCAGCTGCCAGACACTCAGCGACCAGCTGTTCTAGCAGCAGACAGCGGCACTCCTCCTCAGTGCGGTGGGTACCGTTGACGACCAGCTCCGTGCACTCGCAGATCTTCTCCAGGCAGATGGAACGCCATTTGTTCAGGTTCAATACTTTACCGCATTGGGATAGTGGTTCTTTTCTGTCGGATAAGATAGGTATGGCTCAGTAACTGATAAAAGGACATCACAAAAGTATATTACCAAAATATTTAAGGATACGATGTTTTATTGATATTCATCAATAAAACATCGTATCCTTAAATATTTTGGTACAATGTACTTGAAATCTGTTTAAAAATGTTGCAAATAATAACCAACTATGCATTTTGTGATTAAATATTTGCCTAATTAATCTTAATTTAGATTAGTTTAAACAATTCTGTAGTCAAATACCTTGATCAAATCTAACAATTACAATAATCTTTAAAAAGATACTTTGCTTTCGTTAAGGAACCAATATAATCTTTGTCACTTGCATTGGCAGAACAGTGACTCATTTTATTACTATGTGTGGGATACTTCGATAGTACAAGAGTTTATAGGCAACGGTGTCGTATACCATAATTCAGATCGGAAATCATTAGTCAAAAAAATAAACTATTCGTCGTGTATATTGAATCTGTTTCGTCTTCTATTATCTCACTTTATCTGTTACACTTAAGATACTACAGATAAAAATATACTTACGTTATGACGTCACACAGCTCCCACGCCCGCCTCTGCTTCTTGTCCGAGATGACTTTAGTCTGACAGGCGGTGGGTGACAGGCCAGGCTTGGCCCACGCGCGTCCGAACTCGTCAATGCTGGTGGTCAGCCTACCATCAGGTAAGCGGCGATCGTTATGCGGTTCACCGTCGAAAGCTCCACATAACCCGTCTACTGAGCCCATGTAGTTTTTGAACACCTAGAAATTACACATTAACATTAATTGGGTATAGATCGATTAGTATAGAATTAGTAAAAGTATTTTAAGATAATTTCCGTACAGTACAGTTTAGTATCTTGCTTTCTTTTCAAGTATAAATAAAACAAAAGTGCTTTGCTACTGTTTTTCAAAATTTGAACACCGTCAGCCTACATTTTTGTAAACTTCTATTTTCTGACGAATTGCTTATGCTAATAAAAAAGGCTACAGGCTTTTCATAAACATTATTTTGTCAAGATTCTATAATATATAAAATAATATGGGTAAAGCTATAGAGCCACCATAACCACGCAGCTATGAACACAATATTTTGGTTGACTATAAAATAAGGTGCCAAAATCAAATAAATTATTTTGTAGGCCGGAGTTTACGTATTATTTTACTTTCTGCTATTGAGTACCTCCAAAAGGCGTTTTAGGTTACCATGTTGATATTTTATATTGTATTTTTGCGAAACTTGTTTACATAATTATGACGTTCAGTTTTATTGGTTGGCAATTAAATATTACGTGGCAGCGATAGCTCAGTGGGGAGACCAACAGACTGCAATGCAGAGGGTCTCAGGTTCGAACCCACGTCGCGCACCTCTGACTTTCGGCAGTTATATGACTTTTCGAAATGATGTGCGTATTGATTGACAATTATCGCCTGCTCCGTGCCTCGGAGAGCACGTTAAGCCGTCGGTCCCGGCTGCCATGAACATCTATGGCAGTCGTTATTGGGAAAGTCAGTACCCCCTAATATCATGACACTGGTCAAGCCTTAGGGTATCGTTAGCTTTCGAGTTGCGGAGGTCAGGTGGCAGCCGCTCCGTGTAAAAACTGATATCCAGTCAAATCCGGTTAGACCAGAAAAGCCGACCCCAAGTGACTTGGGAATAATAAAGGCTAAGAGAGAAGAATTAAATATTACTTCTAACAAATTTTGCATGAAGATTGTATACTGCTTAAATCATCATACTAGATAGTTAATCGACAAATTCTGGATTTGTTAATACCTATTGAAGCAGATATAATAAAAATTACAATAAAAACATGTACCGATAAAACAACTTACCCCGATCTTAATATCTCCTTCTGAGTTATACAGTACAGTGAAGTTATACTTCCTCGATTTGATAGCGATACCGTTCCCGAGTCGGTCGATATCGAAGCTGTTCTTCTGGAAGCAGATCTTGCTGGTCTGCTCGACGGTATACTCGTAGTTGTCGTACTCTATCATCATGTTCGGCTTCACCAGGATGAGCTGGTCATCTTGGAGGACCAGAAGTTCGTTACGGCAGCCATCGTCGCGGCACTTCTTGCGGACTGAAGCAAACATGTTAATAAAATACTAGGAAGAGGATTGGTGGGATTGGGCCCTTTTTTCTAGTCCAATTAATACTAAAATGCCCGAATATAAAAAAGATTTCCAATGTGATGCAACGTTAGTGAATACGATTGTTGTTTCTACGATTCGTGCAAAGGGTAATTGAGATTTTCTGTCATGTTATTCTAGAGAGTAGCAACTGATTGTGAAACCATGGCCGGTAGCTAGCAATAGGCTCACCCTATATTATCTTGGACTTTAGACAGCTGGTGAAATGTGAGTTTAATATAACTCTCTCTCCTTTAGAGGTATAGGAATGAGCAAAGCATACATTATACCACTACACTACAATACTGAACATTGACATTTCTGTATAGTTTGACATAGGTTGAACTAAAAACCTGGCTACTGATTTTTTATGCATATGTCTTGATTGATTATCTGACTATGGAATGAATCCAAATTTATAAGAATCTAGAGATTTTATAATTTATTTTTGTCACCAGAAATGTGTACATCTCATCAATTCCAAATTAATAAGATACTTACTGAGTATAACCCAGGCATCGAATCTGTTCTCTCTAGCGAGGATGTGGAAGCAAGCGTCATATTTGTATTCGGCCCCATCGAAAGTGTTGAACGTGCGACCAGTGACGTTGCAGAACACTTGGCGTTCTGGCGGTGGGACGCAATCGTACCTGGTGATCATAATAATGGTGAGTTTTGAAAGTTTAGAAAGAAATTGAGTGCAGCCTCTTAAACCACCAAGTCGTCCGTGACTTGGTGGTTTAAGAGGTTGCCGTACCACCACGCTGAGTGTTATGAGTTCGAGCCCCACACGGAATAAAACTGTGTGAGGCACTAATAGCTGATCCGAGTTTGGGTGTCCATTGTTTAGGTGCTTGTGAAGTCCCCGCAACACAGAAATGACACCTAAAGCGGAAGTTGGAAAATAACTTGTAAAATATTTATGTTATATCAAGTGCACTCTCTGCCTACCCCACCGGAAAACAGGTTTTTGTCTATGTAGATATGTACCTATATTTTAAATTAAGATTTCGCATTTCATACTGTAGTACATAGGTACGTGATGCATAAAATTCGATATTATTGAAATATGAGTTTACCTTCAGAACCCATAACTTGTTTTCAAAATAAGTAAGTGACAAGCGCCAGGTCATTAGATCCGGTGTCTTTTTATTATTGAGGAAAATGCTCGTAAGTATTTTTCAAACATCATTTATTGGAATGTTAGACATAATTAACAACCTATTGTAATAGGCCGCTAGTGTGCCGCTGCCATTCAATATGTCAAAATGTAATTTTAACCCTACATCTTGAACAATATTGCTCAATATTGCTTGCGGTCTAATACTGTCCAAGTCGTGAGAGAGGAGCAGCGGTTTAAAATCTTCTCAATATAATGTATTAGCACGATTTTAAACCGTTGACCCAATATCTAGTAATTTATTTTTATTGGCTCGAAGATCTTTAACGAACGCCTTAATCTCTCCGACTATACTTACTGAGGACACCTGCTGTGCATAGACGCCTCGCTGTCCAATTTAAGAGTGTAGCCCTGAGGACAATTGATGACAGAGCAGACCGGGGGCGGCGTGACTCCGCCACCAGGCCTGAACGGAGGCAGCTTGGGGATGCACTTGAACTGCGCGCATTCTTGCACTGGTGCCTGGACGGCGGTGTTAACTTCGGGCTTGTCGAGAGAGAATGCTTGGGATGGACGTGATGGCGGAGGCAATCCTGTAATATGGCATCAGTTGGAATGTTTACGTATATGAAAATAATATTAATATATTATAAGAGTGTTTTCGAATACATTGTTTTATAAAACATGTTTTATTGTAATATAATATAATTTCAGCTACCGATGACTATTGTTCTTGATAATAATAATATTTTTATTTGAAATTAGTTCGATTCACAATTCACATCTCTCGAAGGCCCTCCGCACGTTGGACTTATGTCCTAAGCCTCCTCAAAGGGCCAGGCTTTTCCTAACGTACTAGGAAAATAACCGTAGAAAAGAAACATATATTTACTTAAAAATAGTTCGTTTCGCAATTCATATGAAGGCAATATATTTCAGTATCGCACTGGACTGGATCAAGCCTATTCCTATGGTTGTTTTGGTTTTTTTATACGGCTATTCCCTGACAAATATGTACCCAATTTACACTATCATCCTCATGGCTAAAATAAACCACAATTTAATATAAAGCATTTTATGAATTCTAAGGCAGAGGCATAGTTTATTAAGATCGTCTTTAGGATATTCTTGGGATTAATATATTGTACTTTGCTTCATTTAACATAATATTCCATCTGAGTTCTAATAGAGCATTTCTATTTGCATCAATCGTGAAAAACATGGATTCAGCAGAATTATAGCAACTTTCTTATATAATTAAAAGATAAATCATGCTTACCGTATCCACCTTTCGAATATCCTCCCTTCGAATAGCCAGTCTTGGCATAGCCTCCCTTAGAGTACCCTCCCTTGGAGTAGCCACCCTTAGAGTATCCTCTCTGGAATCTCTCGTAGGGGTACCGACGCCTTGGCGGTGGGAGATCGGAGACTGCAGACCCGTAGGTAGAGCGCGTGTGAGTTGGAGTCGTGGCAGTGTAAACGACGGAGTAGCCCGGTGGACATTCCACTTTGGGACAGACTACGGCTGTGGGTGATAATATTAAGATTTAACTTTTTTTATTTGTTACTGTGGTCTAGTTCTAGGGTTAGGTCTAGCGTTACAGATATGAAAATATGCATCAGTCTAATAAATTGTACAATAAATGAAGTGATTTTACGGTTATGGGCTGGCCTTGAGTACTTTTGGAAATATATTAGCTATACAGAACTTCAGACACACTTCCACTCCAATCGATTCACGAGATTAACTGATGCGATCAACATGAACTTAGAAAGTTGCTCCGGAACGCATTTAGAGTCATCAGTCTCGGCTATTATGAGCATTGATGCCATTCGATATTAATTCATATTTATCCCTTGAGGATTTCAGCCAAATTAAATTCGACTAGATAGTCGAATTGAATCTAATTATAATACACTATTAGGTAACAAAACAAGAACAAAATATGTAATGTATTTTGAGATATCTAAAAAAACATTACATAATTATTATTCTGCTATATACGGATTTTATCGCGTTGTTAATATGACACTTTATTACAAAATTTTGAAAATTGTTACACTACTACTACTATTAAACTTTACTAATTTTTAAGCTAATTAAATTATTATTAAGGTCACGGGGAGACTATTATATATACCATGGCTGCTGAAAAGCAACCGAAACGTCGGGGAAAGTGTAAAAATAAATTAAATCTAAATAGTTTAATAATAATTTAATTAGCTTAAAAATTAGTAAAGTTTAATAGTAGTAGTAGTAAAATAATTTTCAAAATTTTGTAATAAAGTGTCAAATAAACAACGCGATAAAATCCGTATATAGCAGTTTAATTTCAATGAATAATATTTGCGTAAATAGAAGACAATATTATAATTATTATTTCTTGTGTATTGGCAATTGCCATTCTGTCAGCAGCACTTGATTTCAATGAATGATAGAGTTGCATGGATTTCAACCTCTTTGTCAGTCTAGTAATAATAAGTCCTATTGGTCAAGAATATTCAGTTCTAGTATACCTACAATGAGTTAGCTTCCTCGTCTTACTGTGAGTGTGTGGTATATTTTTGTTGCGAATACTGTTATGTTTGTTATTTTTTTGGTACTTGTTTTCATTGATGTGAGGTGTGTTTTTGGTTATTTTCTTCTGTGGTGTTTTTAATTTCCCTGCGTTGGTCAAAGTACGGTATCCTAAAAACCATACACACTTTCAATAAAATATTTTCTTTTCTATTTTATAAAACAAGCTGTTGTGAATCTTAACGGTAATGAGCGGTTATGTTTTAGCAGTCCTTACCCTGTTTCCTAATATTATAATTTTGACGTAATTGCGAATGCCTAATTAATTGATGTGGGCTACTTTTCCTTAGAGGTTTCACATATCCTTTTGACGGTTTATTTCAAGACTGGCCAGTTTTTCTAGATCCTAGAAATTTAACCATAAGTGCGTATAATCAAAAAAGCCAATTTGTTTGAAATTTTTCTGCAATTATTTATTTATTACTATTGCAATGACTTACCCTGTGCGACAATGTTATTTTTGATATAAAATTTAGATCTCTTAACGAAGTTCTGTAATACATACAACTTAATAAATTTGAAATAAATTATGTTAATATTATTTAGACATCACATCACATAGCCTCAGGCACATCAGCTGCGACTATGAGAGGGTAAGTCAAGTTCGCCATTAATGTCTCGATGTCATGTAATAATTCACATGTTTTACATTGAGAAAAAGTATACAGTGCAGTGTAGATGGACATACAAATTTGATCAGCGCTTTCGCTAAATTTTGGTAACGTATCGTAATAGGTATTTTTAATTATACAACACTTTAACAATATTAATTTACTGAAGGATATTTATGTTGAATATTTTTAGATAGTATACTAGAACAATGCTGTGCATGAGCGATACGACACACTCCTTGATATTGTATTCTAGTGTAGTGTATCAGGGACATTGTGAATCAAAGAATCGGTGCATAGGTGGGTACCAGTTAATTTTGAGTAGGTAAGCCGCGCGACGTACGGCTTGATTGCTAATTATGAATATGAAAATAAAATATGTATTTTATTTCTGCATTGATTCATGATCACAATAAACAGTATAATCACCTCGGTAAATATAGCGAAAATGTAGATCAACATAATGAATAATTCATAATTCTGGATAGATGGCAAAACAAACACAATCGAACTACACATATAATACAAATCTTTTAAAATCTTTTGTAGAAAATGTTCAATTTAAATTGCTATATCAAGATTATATCACTGTCAGTGTAATAAAATTAAGGTGATCTTAAATCCATGGTAGGTGCTGGCACCTGTGATACAAAGCTCGCATTAGTTCAGGTGTCAACGACACATAATACTTGTCATGTTCTTTTAAAGTTGTGTAATTATCATTGTGAAAATGTTTGTGAAAAAATTCAGTTAAATAAATTATTATTATGTATTTTATGTGTGGGCCAGTCAGTGCAGACCGGCGACACTTCGACCCAGTGGGTTCTTTTGTGTCGACACTCTCCCAATAACGACTGCCATAGATGTTCATGGCAGCCGGGACCGACGGCTTAACGTGCTCTCTGAGGCACGGAGCAGGCGATAATTGTCAATCAATACGCACATAATTTCAAAAAGTCATATAACTTCCGAAAGTCAGAGGTGCGCGACGTGGGTTCGAACCCGAGACCCTCTGCTTTGCACTCTGTTGGTCTCCCCACTGAGCTATCGCTGCTTAAAATTAAATTATTATTACGTATTAATATATATTAAAGGTCCTTCATCCAGATATATAACTGATATGCATATCTTAATGCCGTATATTCGCAATATTGCTATTCGACCTACCCGTACCTCAACGTGTTAAATTTTGTGCATGTCTTGTCATACATTTCGATCATCAGATCAGTAAACTCACTATAAACTTACAATATACCCAGGTAGTCGGTCTAGTAATGTAGTCAATATCAGTCAGACAGTCATTAAGATACAAAAAAATATAAAATTGCATATAAAAGTCATCTCTTTTATTTTACGTGGGGGCCAGTCAGTGCAGACCGGCGGCACTTCGACCCAGTGGGATCTTTTGTTTCAACACTCTCCCAATAACGACTGCCATAGATGTTCATGGCAGCCGGGACCGACGGCTTAACGTGCTCTCCGAGGCACGTAAAGTAATCTCTTTAGTAAGTACTAAAATAATGAATGAATATCTGTAACACATAATAAGCCTAAATCAATGTAAACCTAATCTCATTTCTGTAAATAACTAAATTATTATTAAAATATGTAATCTTGATTGTTTCAGACTAGATTTATCGTAAAAGCAAATGAGAATCAGTGATCGGCGATTAAGGAACTCTTGGCGTAGCATCGCTTTTGAATGACTTTATTTTTGATTTATCAACGCTGCATAGCATTTTGGTAATCCAATTCTTCAGTTGCCATTTCCTATGCCTAGTGTAAGACGCTTTACAAAATCTGACATAATAAGTTCTTTTACAACAATATTAATAATAATAATAATATTCATTTATTCGAGTAACCTTTAGACTCATAATTGTTAGTAATACATAAAACTTATCCTATGTTAGTAAATACAAATCTTACATTTAAAATACTTATACAATAAGGCACATTAATCACTGCCTCGCCATCCCATGGGAGATGGCGCAGCAGTGACCAATGTACCTGCAATCTGGCCTCTCACTGATCATGTCTAGAATGCTGTTAGAGCTAGCCCGCACTCTGCGCACCAAGGCTGCACAACGCTTCCGCATAGTGGTGTGGAAACAGTCCACACTAGCTTCTGCGAACATCCCAGATGCGCTACAGAAGCGGGGTAGCCCCAACAGCACTCTAAACGCATTGTTATATTGGATACGGAGGGTGTTGTAGGCTTTTCGAGTGTATGTAGCCCACAGGCTGCATGTATAAAAAGATGTGCAGTATGCTCTAAACAGGGTAATTTTAACACTCTCAGAGCAATGTGCAAACCTGCGTGCCAGCATGTTTGCTCTCACCGACAACGCCCTCCGTTCCCTTTCCACGTCTTCATTGTCCTTGAGACTAGGAGTCAAAATATGCCCTAAGTATTTAAATTGGTATACCCTTTTTAATGGCTGCCCATTCAAAGGTATTTCGGGTATACTTCTAGGTCTTTTTTCCCCCGTCTCAAAGACCATGACTACGCTTTTATGTGCATTATACACCAAGCCATGACTTTCGGCGTACTTTTCGCATATATGAATTAATTTTCTCAGACCACACGGCGATGCGCTCAGCAACGCCATGTCGTCCGCGTAACTGATATTGTTTACACATATATTGTCAATATAACATCCGACTTTGACTTTATTTAGCTCACCGATCAGTTCGTTTATATAAAGGTTAAAAAGCGTTGGTGAGGTCAAGCCCCCTTGCCTCACCCCGCATTCCAACCCATACGGCTGCGACAAAGTACCTGCCCAGCGCACATTATTAACAGTATTACCGTACCAGTATTTAAGAATGTTTATGACGGGGACTGGAAGCTCACATTCTTCCAGCTTTTTCCATAGAATGTCATACGAGACCAAGTCAAATGCCTTGGAAAGGTCGAGAAAGCAGCAATACACTGAAGTGTTACGCTTTGTGTAGTAGTTCACAGCATGCTTAAGACACAGTATCGCACTTTCCGTAGATAATCCAGCACGAAAACCGAATTGGTTATCATGGAGATGGATGTATTTGTTCAACCGTGTATTAAGCATGCTGTCCAACACCTTCGAGATCACTGTGGCTAAAGCTATAGGCCTATAGTTGGAGACATCAGCGAGATCGCCAGTCTTATTTTTAACTATAGGCACCACCACGGTGCGCAACATATCCGCAGGCATATAACTGTGAGACATACACAGTGAATATAGCAGTGCCAACACTCTTGGTAGATGTGGTCCCGCATACCGAAGATGCTCAATACTGAGGCCGTCATGTCCGGGAGACTTGCCCTTGGTCATACCTATGATGACCTTAGCTATTTCTTGGGCCTTAAAGTGAACCTCCGGATCCATGTCAACCCCAGCAATAAACGTCGTTCGGGACGGTCCCAGAGATGGTTTTACGTAAAAATGATCCTTAAAGAGGTTGGCAATTTGCTTAGGATCAGTCACCCCACCGACGCTCACAGGCAGCCCCGACTTGTCACTTAGTCTATTTGTATTTTTCCAAAAAGCTCTAAAGTCATTTTTAGCATGATTTGCTGCCAGGATATCCAATCTAATTTGTCGTTCGTGATCCTGGCACCATTTTAGGCGAGATTTAAATATTTTCCTACTCTCATACATTTCTATATAGGTTTTACCACTCGTAGGTTTGCCGTGGCTGTTCCAGGTCATAAATGCCTGTTTGGCCTGCCTGTGAGCCTCAGCGACATGTCTGTTCCAACCTGTTACAATTTTCTTTCGCGTACGCTTGCCGCGTTCTCGACCCACCTTGGCAGCCTCCGTAAGAGAGGTCACAATGTCAACATAAATTTTATCAATAATAATTCTATGCGAGATATCAGTGCAAGCCTTGTCACAACAATTAGTACATTCTTTAGGAAAATAAATATATTTCAGTCTATTATTACATTCATTTTCATAAATTTCTATTTCCCGTATACATCTTTCACCCCATACAGCCGTATTTTGAGAAGTAATACCATTATACATTTTAGATGACAACATATTTAAATTACACTTTATGGCAAGTGGATAGTGGTCGGACCATAATACATCGTGTAACACCGAGACAGATTTAATAGTGTTTACAGCGACTTTAGTTACTAGACAATGGTCGAGCCATCGCTTAGACCCGTGTGACTCACATAAAAATGTATAAGTGTCTGATGACAAACCTAACATATCAATGTCTATACAAGACCAAGCCCGATCTAAACAAAAGTTTATGAGTTCGTTATAAAAACGTTCGTTTGGGTGTGCGTTATAATCGCCCAACATATAAACACACTCGACGCCACAGTTATCTATGATAGCACTTACCGAGCTCAGTATGTCCGTGAAATCCGCTAGGTTCACTAACACATCGACTGGCATGTATACACTCATCACTAGAAAAGCTTTATCTTTCGACATTATTTTCACTGCACATATACGCGGGTTATTACACTGCACAACTGTTACTTCCTGAAAAATGTTTCTTCTCCATAACAGCGCGACACCACCGTAAGGACGACCGTGTAAAATACCTTTGGATAGGTCAACTGCAGATACTCCTGTCGTGCTGAAGTCTTTACTAATAGTATCTAGGAAAGACATTTCGTTCGGCAATAACCATGTTTCCTGTAGTGCTATCAGATCGCAGCTTTTACATAAGTCCCGTATATTTTGCACAGAACGTTTTACATTTTTACAATTAAATGTAATGAAATTGTAAGTCTGTTCTACCATTATGTCTAATTTTTACAGCCGACAGCCTCAACTTCACGTTTGGGCCTAAAGTTGACGAATCTTCGGAAAACAATACCTTTTGGCCACAAGTTTTCGTTTAGGTATAACGGCAACTTATCAAAGTTTACGAAAAACTTATATGCATTATAGTGACATTGGCGTTGAATAGATATTTTCTCTAGAACTACCTTTTCTTGTGTTTTCTTTTCTATATAATTAGTAATATCTATTTCAGAGGTACTTTTGCTAACATTTGTAATGAACATTGGCACTATCTTCTCCGCCGCTTTAAATTTGTCGTCTGATACGACCATAGCCAAGCCCATTTTGCCTTGTACACGGTAATTAGGCGTTTTTCTACGTCGTCGCACCTCAGTCCATCCATTGTTTACGTCGTCGTTATTTAAACGTGCTACATTCGCATATGAACGCAAACGAGTTCCTTGTTCAATTGACAGCTGATCGGCTAGTCCGTTATCAGTTAGCGGTGACGCAATGGCCCCGCCTCTCTCGACGCACGGATTGTCGGCCGCCATCGGCTGAGCTCGGCTTCGTTCGGCTACATCGTAGTGATCGTTTTTAAACTTCAACGGCGCCAACACATTTCTACCTGCAATGTAATTTATATCGGCAATATTTTTATGCGGTGTATTAGCCGTGTTATACGTTAAAGTTTCATTACCACATTTATCATTAGCGGACGTATCATGCACACTTGGTATATATATGGGTGAACAGTCACGGTATGCACCTCTCTTCGTGTTAATTCTTTCACCCGCCCCCGACTGCGATGACAACGTAATATTACGGCATTCTTTTTTAATGTCGTCTAGTTGACTCTTTGTCACATATGAGTCCTTAATCAGTCGTATCTCGGCTTGCACTGACGCTAAATCTTTCAGTAGTTTGCTGACATCTAGGTGATCGACAGTTAGCGGTGGTAACTTTTCCAGTTCACGTGCTACGAACACAGGCAATATATCCATGTCTGTCCCTTTAAAAACGCCTATTATATCTGACAAAATACGGTTTTCCTTGCCCTTTCCTTTTCTATTTGTCTTCCTCAGTTCAGCGGGTAGGGATTCGAGCAGCAGCTTATTCGACTTTTCAATCTGTTCACTCGTGAATGTAGACGCACATATTCTCACTATAGTATCCTCGTCAGACACTGAGATTTTATTCTGAATGTAAGCTAAAA
This sequence comes from Catocala fraxini, assembly GCA_930367265.1. NCBI lineage: Eukaryota > Metazoa > Arthropoda > Insecta > Lepidoptera > Erebidae > Catocala > Catocala fraxini. Next base: position 2,105,860 of record OV884032.1, read on the forward strand.
GCTCATCTATTACAATGTTGCACACGTTACATTTCACAGTAGTCGACATTTCTACGCAGCAAAAGCACAACCAACGCGAGTGGATGCGTGAATTTTCGATGTATTTATTGGAAATAAATTTATAATTATTATTAACATTTGATAATTGAATAAAAGACGATAAAATCTACACGACATACAAATCGAATGCTATCGCAAATGAAAAACTATTTTTATCTACAGGATCTTTCTGATGACAATTACAGACAATACTTACGTTTAGGCGTGGTGACCCCCGCTGCCACAGTAGGCGCTTGAGTAGTCACCACCATGGCTTCAGTCACAGTAGTCTTCACCGTAGTCACAGCAGTAGTCGAGGTGGTACAATCCTTCTCATCATCAGGACAGTCTTGGAGACCATCGCACCACTTATCAAGTGGTATGCACACCTTGCTAGTGGGGCAGATCTTAGTGCCGGGGGGACATGGCTCGCAGACACACTCGCAAGTTGACGGTGATACTTTTGGTACTAGATCCTGTGTGCAATGGAATAATTGTCAAGAGTGGGATCGTAATCCTAAGAGACGTAGGGCGTGAATTAAAATTTTATTGACATATTGCATTTGCCGACGTTTGTCCACGTCGGAAAATGCAATATGTCAATAAAATTTTACCATCTGAAGATATAAAATATAATTTAATTGGATAACGTTATGATTTACAATTAAAGGCTCCAGTAAAATAGAGTATTAACCCAAAATTTGGTATTGGGTCAGCAATCACGGCATAGATAGATAGCTGATAATACTTTACATTACCAATACATTGATACATATTCAAAAGTAAATATAACAGGCTATGGGTGGCCTTATTCTTAACAGTGACCTATTATTGCATTGCACATTGCAAATCGGATCGGTAGCAATTTGCAATTTTATATAAGGTTTTCCTTGGATAAAATTGCAAATGAATTATTGCTACCGAATATTCTCATTATTCTCGAATTTTGGATATCAATCCTATTTAGATTTGTAGCTAGTGACGTCGAAAAAGTATTAAGATTCTCAGTAATGAGATTAACGTCTTGAGAGTTGAGGTGGTCAGAAATCTTAATATAGTATGGTTTGTGGTACTACTTTAAAATAAATGGAGTACTTACCGGCGCACACTTGCATTCCTTGACTGGCGTGCAGTCGGTGATGCCGCCAAGCTTGCACACGCACTGGTCGCAGTTCGGTCCTCGGAATGATGATCCCACAGGGTATCTAGTGACACACACATGATTAAATTTTTTTTTTATATGCATTTCAAAGAAATACTCTATTAACACATTAGGAACTAAGAAGCAAATCGGACGATTCAAAATGGCCCCTTGTATTTTTATTATTACTTTTGGTGGCAGATGAGTGGCTGACCTCGTAAGCGATAATTGATGTTCGTGATCATGGATGTTTTTCCTGATATGTCAAGGAAGTAAAGACCGTTGTTTTCTTTAAATAAAAGGAGAATAGAAGTGGCTATTTAACACAATCGAATTGCTTAGGTATATACAGAATAAGGTGTGATGTGACTCCAACACAAAGCAAAGATCTGCCAACCAGATTGAGTGATCGTGGCTATTCAGCCATCGGCCATTCGGCCGCAGCCCGACAATAGATATTGGACACTTAAATATGTATTAAGACGCTTTGCAAACTTCGCCAGCTCGATTTAAGTGTTAGTACAGTTTGTAAGGAATTATCTGAAATTGAGTATAGCACCATCTATTATATCGTTTAAAATGTTATTGTCTGTATTATGTGTGTGTCTGTGCATGTCTAACAAAGAGGTCATTCATTCATTCATTCATTAATTTTTCCTCTTACACCACATGCGTATCTTTCACACCTATGATGATTTTTTTAAAGTTGTGTTATAAAATCAAGGAGCAAGCAGAAGCTTGTACTCACGACATAAATGACTCCACGCAAGGGCACTGGTCCCTGGTGACGCAGTTCTCGCCGTCGTAGTACTTGTCGGGCGGGGAGCACACGCACGTGGCGTCCGCCTGCTGTACCCCGGGGCAGAACTCGCAGGGCTCCGGCTCGCGGTACCAGCCGTGTGTCGTCACCTCCAATTCTGGCAGTCTTTGGGTCACCGCTGATGAGAACAAATTTCGATAAATTAAGCCGTAGGAATAATTCTGTATTTGATTTCATGCCTATGTATCAACGAATATTTTCTTCTAGCCGTTGGTGACAGACGAGCCAGGATCTTATCAAAGGGGTAACCAGATATGGACATGGTTGTGTTTTCTTAACGTTTTAAAAGCAAGCAGAGCAACACAGTCATTCAGCTTTCCATAAAATGAAAAGGAAACGTCTATACTTTTTTCATCTATTTTCGACTGAAATAGAATGTCTGGTGGTCTGACTTGAGGCCTAAAGTAAGTGTAAATGCTTATGTTAAAAATGCTAAAACAGTTTTTTACTGCATGGATAGCACAATGATATATCTACCGGTATTACACCGCACCTAGTGTCTCGGTTGATTTGATCATGGAAGAAAAGATGTGACACATAAAGAGTTTCCCAGTCTTCTTCTTCTTTCAGAAATATTCTTTGTGGCCTTTAAGTTCCTAGCGACATGTTCGTATTGCTGATGCTGACCCTTTTTAGGGAAAATAAGTTTTATGAATACTTACGGTATGGTTCAAAGCATCCGATTGGCTCAATCCTCATCTCAATATTGTCCTTCCATGAAATCGGTAGCACTTTCAAGTACTGCGCATGTATCGGTGGGTGGAACTCGTTCATCACTGTAGTATCCTTATCAAAGTTACCGGCGAAGATCTTGTCTGCTCCCGTATCATCGACTACTGGATTGAAGGTGGACAGGTCTGAGGTGTAAAGGATCTTGTAGGTAGGCACCCAACCTTTAGGACCTCCCTTGGTTTTGATTCCAGTGATGTTGCGCGGTGATGTGAAGTTGAACTATGTAGAAAGTTAAAATACAAAAACCTTCTAAAAAGAAATCTACAGCAAGAAAAACATCTCTTGCTGACTGCTGTATATATTGCATGGGAACGACGGGATTCTTGCTTATATCTGGAGTTTTGCTTACACCGAAGGGCATGCTTACAGAAAACCTTGAATACACGTAAATAGCGAACCACTCAGAAACACAATATAAGGTGTGCTGTGTTTCTGAGTTGAGGAAGGTATCGAGGCTTTGTCAGATGTTGTGCTGTTAGCTGAGAACCAGTATGCTCTTTACTTCTTGGGCTTGGGCTCCTTGGGCTAACAGTACTATAGGTTATTAGTGAGTAGCAGCTCTGGTTTTGCAAGCGTTTTTTCGCTGCGATGATCTCTTACTATCAAACCGGTAGGAGGTTCAGCTTGTATATAATACTGCGTTGCGACGCGAAAAGCTTCTGATTGCTATCTGACGTTGTATCGTAGATTGTACAATGTGGAACTGTATCTAAAATTTTCACGATCTACTATATCGTAGATTCGTGTGTTATATATAAGCTGTAGTATTTGGTATAAAATTTTGCTTTTAGAAATCTAGTGGTTTATAGTTACCATGATCCATTCTCCAGGGGTGCTGTAGAGCGGCCTCCATCCCCTCTGTCTGTCCAGTGCGAAATACAGCCTGGCATCGCTGTTGGAGCTGACTTCTATCATGTCTAAGGGCAGGTTAGCGTCTAAACCGAGCGGCTCGTCGCATTGCAGGGGTTCCGGCTGAAGGTAATTGAAATCTTAATATATGTTTTCTGTTAATAATACTGTTTCCGCTTTAGGGTCTAGTCCTGTGTCACGGAGAAACAAACTATGATACAAAGCATAGATAGACTTGGAACTACTTGTGGATATTTCTTTATAATGATTTTTTGGAATCATTCCTGCATCGTTTAAGACTTTACGAATATTCAAACAAAAGACACAGTACCTTGATTCTGAAACAATAATTTGTGGAACGCATGGTTTTTTACGTGGTGCAGCCATCCATGTGCCAAAGCTGCTATACGTTATAATCACGGTATTTTTGGACAAAATTACTCATAACAATGCATGTTTCCTGTGAGGTAGTTACTTTTCCCTTGAACCACGAAATCTAAGCCTCTGGCCAAAGCTGAAATGTCTGTTATGATATCCATTTTTGATACATGAAGTATAACTTACAGTGGTGAGGGTAGTCCGGGTAGTGTCCGTGTGTTCCCGACAGCCGATGAGCTCGAAGCGCACGGCGACCTCCTCGTGCCACGAGAGCGGGCGCACGCGCAACACGCGCGCGTCGACGGGCGGCGAGAACATCTGTTTCAGCGGCGTCTCATGGTCTACGGGGCCGCGAAACACCTGTACGGAGATATTTTTCTGAATAAATGTCTAGTCCTTTTTATAACCTTCCAGCTGCATTGTTTGAATTCGAGGTAGGTTCATGTGGGTAGTACAATCGGTGAGACCTACCTGCGGTCTCTCGGCCCAAAATTCACCGCTTCACGTTTGTTCGTAAAATAAATATAAGGACGCCATCTGAATTTTTACATACTGATAGTAAGCAGTAGACTACTACCAGTGGATTGATAGAACCTGCGCGTAGCTGAGTAGTTCGAATGTACTATCTATAATATCCTCAACTTAAAGAAAGTGACTTAATTCCACTTCTAATCGTGATTCAGGATGAATTTGATTTCTAAGTTGACCAAGGCGTTATATTTAAGTTTTATATCAGATAATGCCCAGTAACAGCATGAAGTCTATATACGTAATAAATCCTAATACGTTGGGCTCAACAACGTTACCATAAAACTATACTAAAATCTATTATATAATTATCCACTTACCTATAATGTGAAGATCGAAAAGCATGCGTAAATTTAGGGACGAAAAGACAGCATTGGATAATTGTAAATGCCGAATGTATATTTTCAATAACCTATCTAAAGTTCCACATGATTTTTTTCACTTACCTTAGGTTTACCATCAGGTCCATTGACAGTGGAGAAGGTGACTCCATCGTCTCCATACAGCACCTCGTAGCTGGTGACGTACTGGTCAAACAGTGGGCTGCCCTGCATCTTAATGCCGTAGATGGGCTCGCGGCGAGGGAACTCCACTTGGATGTACTGGTTCTGGTCTGATGTCTTAGGGTTCCAACTGCCGGCTAGATTGAATTTTGTATTTAGTTATAAATACCTAACTGGTTTGGGTATAAGTACCTGACTGTCTTGTTAAATTTGTGACTTAAGTTTGCGCTAATACCTGCGTGTGTGGTCATAAGGTTCGGGTAGATAGCCGGGACGAGTAGTGGTATTAGGATTTATACTTGTTAAAAAATTTTTACTAGTAGTAGAAAGTATACAAATGAGTCAGATAGATACATTTCGTTGGACTAGTGGCTTCTGTATACTGATACAGCCCGGAATTAGGTAGCAGGCTGTTATGCTCGGCACAAAAAAGGCACGTGTAGCCATTGGTCCTACACCTGCATCTCTCTAGTCGTGACGGATGGCCATTGCATCAGTCTATGAAATAAGATAATAACGACTGCGCTTGTAGTATCAACTTATCACACACACATTTACACTGTTATATCTCCTGCGCAGATAAAATTTGGTCTGGAGGACTGATAGTGTATGTGATAGGGTTCAATTTTGCTTGGCATTGACATGTATGACTAGTTAGGTTCGTTATTGAGCGGTCGTAGCTGTTAGTACAATTCTTGCTCCAACAATTAGGACGTGGAATCTATAAAGAACGTAAAGGAGTATATCAGTAGTTACCAGAGACGTCGAGTGGGTGTCCGTTGAGTTTAGCGTACTGCGGCTCGTAGAGTCCACTAGCAGAGGAGCTGGCGCTGAAGGCGGAGTCAGGTAGTGGCTGGTCACCCCACATCATGTCTATGTAGCTGCACACACATACACCATCTTTAGCTTTCTGTCTTAAGTTTTCGTCACGTACGAGGAAATCTCGTGATTTAACGAGCTGTGTTCAAATATGGCAACGAATACGAGCCAAAATGATTTAAAACCATATTTATGAATTATAACGTGAAACCTAGAGGATAAAGCTTGGGATATACCTACTACGCATGGTCACCCAGGGAGGGGAACGGGAAATTGTAAAAAATGGGTCAGCTAATATGGGTACGTTCCCTAAGTGTTTGTAGGGTCTTCTGTATGGATATTCTTAGTACAGTGAGCGACAAAAGTCGATTAACAGCCGCGATCTGGAATTGCTTTATCACACACAATAACAGTAATTCCTCATGTTTTACTGCAGTACCAGTTAAAATATAGTTTTACAATTCATTACTATTTAAACAAAATCTATAGATTAATTATTATAAGTAAATTGTCCTTAATAAAATACTGTCACTTTGTTTAACGTTCAGATGCTTAAGTCGCTGACTGTACAAAGATGAGGTTTAAAAAATATGCTCGGTAGACGTCAAAAGACTCTTACATTAATTCATAAGAACTTTAAAAGTTAGAATATGCATTATCAAATATTGGTGTTATTACGAGAAAATTTCACATAGGTTGATATAATCTGTACTATTTTGAATTACCAGTAAATAAAAGTAGATAAATAAATAAAACTAAAATATCTCTTACCTATCTGGATTGCATTCAGGTGGCGGAGTCACAGTACTGGTGATAATAAGAGGCGCTGCGATTGTCGTAGACGGCGTAGTCGAAATAGCCGGCGTAGTCGGCGTAGTCAGCGTAGTCGGCGTAGTTACCGTAGTCGATGTAATCGGCGTAGTCGGCGTAGTTGGAATAGTCGGCGTTGTCGGAATAGTCGGCGTAGTCGGCGTAGTTACCGTAGTCGGTGTAGTCGGCGTAATTGTAGTAACTGTAGTAGATGTCTCAGTAGACAGAGGCACTCTACAACCGATGAGCTCGAATCGTACGGCTATTTCCTCGTGCCATGTCAGAGGTCTGATGCGCACGACCTTAGCTTCGATTGGCGGTTCTATCATTTGCTTCTGAGGAGTGTTGTTGTCTGATGGGCCGGTGAATACCTAAACATTTTAAATTAAATATTAGGCAAATATATTGAATTGAAGTAAGCATTTCTTGGTGAAAGTCCATTGTAATAAAATAATTGGAAAGAGAGGGGATCCACCGCGCAATTTCGGATTACCCACCACAAAATGAAGCGGAATACTGCAAATTGGAGTACGCCCGGGTCCCACGTCGTGAATTGATGTGGAAATTGAATTCCATCGTAGCTGATTTAGAGGAGTTCAGTATTGTCAACCTTTTTCTATTGCATGTTGGGATGGGCAATGCAAGAGTGCGCGGCGGGTTCCTCACCTTCCAAAAATTTATTAATATGTTAAAATGTTGTTACCTCATTTATAGGTTGCCCACTAGGTTATCGCTGTTGCTGACATTGACTAATACAATGAAATGGACGCTAGTCCCGGCAATCTTCAATAAATTCACCAGAACAAGACATAAAGGTAGCGGATCTTAGCCGTCAGCCTATGTATATGAGGATATACAGCCGTTTGCTTATAAAGACGCACTAACCTTCGGTTTTCCATCAGTGCCAGTAACAGGTGAAAGGTGGTCTGGATTATCTCCATACAGCATTTCGTAGGTGGTGACGTATTGGTTGAAGAGTGGGCTTCCTTGCATCACGACTCCATAGATAGGTTCTGGTTGTGGCAGTTCCACTTGGATGTACTGCTTCTGGTCTTGTGTTTTCGGGTTCCAACTGCCAGCTGATGAGGAAGTATGATGTTAAATGTTATATCACAGAACAAAATACCAAACAATTTCTATATTTATTTGGTTTAGATTTGTCAACATGCTATATACAAAAGCATAGGTAGAGAAATATATAAAAGAGATACTGTAATATAATGTATTGCTGCAGTTTACCATCAGTCGAGGCTCTTTCGCCTTGGGTAGATGTGGGCCTGGTGAAATATATTATTTATCCACCTCTATCGGTTTCTGATTTTGTCTGTTATATTCAACTAGACTGTGAAAGACTAATGAAGATTGGATATCCAGATTTGCGCCACAACACTCGAGCCACCCTTTTGCGATTGCTAATCTACTTAGCAGAGGCTATCATTTTCTGTTTACCATATGATGATTCATACCACATGATATGCTTAGGCTATATATGTATATCCTGAATATTGTGACAATACCTGTGACATCGAGCGGGTGTCCGTTTAGTCTGGCGTACTGTGGTTCGTACAATCCGCTGGCGACAGAACTGGAGCTGAAGGCTGAATCTGGCAATGGCTCGTCTCCCCACATCAAGTTCACGTAGCTGGAATACCATTAACAATTAGAAGGTGATCGAAATAATACGTAATGATGTTGATTCTTTTTAATCTGTCACGTTTGGAATGCCAGACGTAATATAAAACCTATTGTGCCTGGCCGCCGTGTGTCGCTGCCACTCGAAAGGATAGTCAACTTTTAGACCAGAGTTAATTATTTTTTGGAGTGGATGATGCGATACACACAAAAACATCCAGATTCAAAACAACTATCTAAGGACCATACAAATGTTTTCTCAAAGGGATATCAAACTTGCAACGTTCAGCGCGTTAGTTTATTATCGAAACTACTATTAAAACAATATTGCCCTTTATGCAGTTAATTAATAAAGCAGCTATAGCTCAATGGGGAGACCAACAGACTGCAATGCAGATGGTCTCGGGTTCGAACCCACGTCGCGCACCTCTGACTTTCGGAAGTTATATGACTTTTCGAAATTATGTGCGTATTGATTGACAATTATCGCCTGCTCCGTGCCTCGGAGAGCACGTTAAGCCGTCGGTCCCAGGTGCCATGAACATCTATGGCAGTCGTTATTGGGAAGTCAGTGCCCTATAATATCCTGACACTGGTCTAGCCTTAGGGTATCGTTAGCCTTCGGGTTGCGAAGGTCAGGTGGCAGCCGCTCCGTGTAAAAACTGATATCCAGTCAAATCCGGTTAGACCAGAAAAGCCGACCCCAAGTGACTTGGGAATAATAAAGGCTAAGAGAGAAGATGCAGTTAATTAATAAGAGTTACCGGCCTGAACGTATACAGACTTACCTACTTATTAAAATATCGCTAACTAACACTTAGCTATTTCTCAACTGATTAGCCGCTATTACTTTATTATTATTCAACATATATTTTAAGCAGCGATAGCCTAGCGGGAAACCATTGGACTGCCACGCAGAGGTCTCGAGTTCAAACCCAAGGCGCGCAACTCTTGACTTTTCGAAGTTATATGCGTATTAAATAGTTCATTATCGCTTGCTTTAACGGTGAAGGAAAACATCGTGAGAAAAACTGCATAGCTGAGAGTTCTCCATAATGTTCTCGAAGATATGTGAAGTCTGCCAACCCGCACTAGGCCAGCGTGGTAGACTATGGCCTAATCCTTCTCACAGTGAGAAGAGGCCCGTGCCCAGCAGTGGGACAGTTTAATACAGGGCTGATATTATTATATTATTATATTCAACTAACACTGAACACTGAATTATGTTTACAGCAGATTTATTTTTTATTAGTAGACTTACTTATCAGGAGAGCATTCGGGAACTGGCGACGTCAGTAGTACAGTAGTAGGTTTAGCCGTAGTAGTAGTTGTGGTGGTGGTGGTGCTGGTGGTAGAAGTTAAGATCCTGGGCGTGGGCATGATGTGGATGATGGGCTGGTGCGTGGAGCCCTCCACTGGGGTGCTGACCATCACGCAGTCGCTGGAGTCGCAGTGCAGGTCGTTGTCCAGGCACTGACACTTGATGCAGCCGTCTACTACCACGCCACCCGGCTGTACCAAATATCAAGTAAATATGGAGCTATATACCAGATAATGTATTTTATAGCATAGGAGATTAAAAAAATTGTGTGGTCAAAATACTGAATGATTAAATCTTTATAACTTGTGCTCGTTGTTGCACCTAGAGCATCCACGTCATTGTTTGTTCATGTCTAACTTATAGACCAGTCTCTCTTCCCCCTAGCCAACCAATAAGGGTTATAATTGGCTGACAATGCCTTTGGTCATACCCGATCCAAGTGATTTAAATAGGTAAGTATTTCTTATTCAATTCAGCTTTCGGCTTTGCTAAGAAACGAAAATAAAATGAATAAGTATTTCTTATAAATCACGTAGGACTTCACAAACATCCGAACAACGGACCTATAGAACACCCAGAGTTGAAAAACCATTTGTAGATCACACAAACTTTTGTCCCGTGTAGGATTCGAACCCACAACATGATGGACGGCGCAGTGGCAGTGGCGACGCGTCCTCTTAAACCCTACGCCATGATCTTTCCCGACTAGTATTTGAGTTTACCTAGTTAGTGAGGATTACTGTTGCCACCAAAGACCTTACCTTAACCATTTGGCTGTCGGAGAAGCAGGTACAGTCCTTGCGCGGCACACACGTGCGCTCGTCGCGCCAGTACTGGTCCGCCTCGCACGTCGTGTTTACGCATCCCTCTATACATTTCTGCATAAAAAAGTTCATCATTACATACTTTGAAGGACGAGTTTAAGTTTTGCAGAATTATCCAGATTGAACCTGTCTAGAAGCTGCACAAGTTTTTCAACGGACTAATAGTACAATTGGATAGTCTATATGCGGCACCTGTTATTCTAGTCACTGAAGACCCTGCCCATTCTTGATAGCTTCTTCTACTATATGGTGCTAGAGACTTCTATTCACGTAAGTTGCTGAATTAGTACTGATTTTAGAGTTAGTTCGTAGTCCAAGTTACTCCAAATCAGAATTGATCTTGCAACTTACGAAATGGATAGGTACTACCAATATGCGTTTCAATTGAAGAAATTTATATAATAATAATATAATAATATTCTATCACATACACACAACACCATCTAGCCCAAACTAAGCAGAGCTTGTACTATGGGTACTAGACAATGGATAAACATACATAGATACTTTTATTTTTGTAAATACGTACATATTATACATAGAAACACTCAGACCAAGACAAACATCCATGTTCATGCACACAAATGTTTGACTTGTGCGGGAATCGAACCCGCGACCTCAGGCGTGGCAGTCGGTTGCACTAACTACTACGCCACCGAGTCGTATGTTGGAAAAAGGAAATTTTTGGTTAATTGGAGCCTTAGCTGTGGTCCCGTGACATTATTACTACATATAATGCTAACAGTTCTTTTAGATATTTCTGCTAGCAAATGCACAGCATAGCGCCTGAATATGTCTAGAAGATGTCAATGGGCTGACCAGCTATTTTGTCAGTTGTAACATAGCTAATGATATGTGGTTGTAATACCGATCTACTTATACAGGCGTGACTCTCCACCTAGAAGTCATTATCTACTTAATTAGCGGCTTTCGTAGGCTTACCTCTCCAGTGCAATGGCCTTCCATCATGAGAGTTTTCTTGAAGAAGTCGCACATCCTGTCACAGCGGTACGCACACTCCGAGTACACCTGGCCTGGTGGACAAACAGCTCTGGTCGATGCTTCAGCTGGTGGTGCCATCGTTTGTGATATCCCTGGAAGATAATTATACATACAGTCATATACATAATTGAGGGCAGCGGTAGTGTACTCTATTGATGTACTGAGATTTTGGGTCAGACAAGGCGTTATTGGGTTTTAGTTTCAAGATAATGTCAGTAGCAGCAACTCTGGAAATGTGCTTATTAGCTACTATACGATTTAATTTTCATCACTAAAATATCTACTTCATATTCATTACATCATCTGCTGTTTGACTTCCACTGCTGAACTTAAGCCTATCAAAATGTAACCATATCGGTAGTGTATATAATAATTATATCAATGAAGTCGCAAAGGAACTACTTACCATGAGTTGTTGTCTTTTCTGTAGCTGAAACAAAAATTTATATTAAAATAGGTATTAACGACAAAAACAAAGAAACTTAACTAAGGTTTATCGATACTAGGGATGTGATCACTAATTAAATATTCGGCATAATAATATTACTAGCGGTCGCCTAGTGGTCAAAATTCGACCAAAATTCCTAAGCTTACTACTTTGTTTTCTGTTTTTCTCTATTGCATATAAATAAGGTATAGGTAACTATAGTTACAAATAATCGTACGACGTCAGACGAACAATGTCGAAATACTACGAACGCGATTCGACTGCGTGTGTCAAATGCATGGATGTGTGCGTGTAGTGTCTTTTCATTAATTTAATGTATTTCTAATGCATATTATATAAAAATATTAGGATTCGTCCCTCCTTCTCCATATAAATTTTAACTGTGCCAAATTAAACACTCCTCCGTCCGCGCAATTTTCGTAAAAAGAGGTACAAAGTTTTTGCTTCACGTATTAATATATAGATTCATTATGTAAGTCAAACGCAAACTAACGTCCACTTCCACGGACATAAGCTGTTCAGTATACGAAAGTAAACGCGAATGATGCTAAAATATAAAAATGTAAAAATATCAATGTGTTATCGTTATTCGAAAAATAATAGTGATAACGAATATAATATTATATTAATAATTAATATATAATAAAAGTTTAAAAAAAGAAAATTCCCGCACTAGGTATAAATTCTGTATCGCGAGAAACTTGAATTGAAACAACGAACACGAAAAAAACTCAGACTCGGTAAGGTGGAGTATCCAAACATCATATGAAAGCAACTTGCTAGTAACAAAGGGACTAGTCTTTGGAATTGATAATGTAGTGAGGACTTCTTGACAGTGTCGGTAACGTGATACCAAAAATACAGTAAAGGGCCTGTATGAAAAAGATAGGGGATTCTGAAGTCGACGGTGACAGGAAGAGCGAGTGAGCTTACCAGGCGTAGTGAAAGCGCACTCGGGTCTGACGAGTTCGACGCTAGCCGGCCAGTCGCACACCATGCTGACGGGGTTGTACAGGGTGCCGGGCCCGCAGTTCTTCAGCACGGTACCGTTCGGGGCGCACTCGTAGAACTTCGTGCAGTCCGTCGGGTGAGGCTCGTTTGGACGAACTGAGTTCTCGCAAACAGATGGTTCTGCGATCAGAGAATGTTGATGTGAACGTTTGAAAGATTTTAGACGCATTTATATAGGCCCGAAGGGATAAACAGATTAATAAATTATAGTGTATGACAAATATATTTATTTCCCATGTAATAAAAGCGAGCCTTTTGCCGTTCAGCGGATATTTTTCTTAACACAGTGCTGCTTATAGAAACTTCCTTACACCAAAAACTATAAAAGCATTTGACACTTATTTACAGAGTTGCCGTTCGGAAAAGCCCACAAAGCGTAAATGGTTTTAACCTATGGTAACCACGGGGTTAAAGAAACAGTTACAGTTACAGTCTTTTAGGAAAATGCAATTTAATTGAAGCTCCAACTAATCCAAATTGCGGTTGTTTGGAATCAGATTGGATTCACACAGACTACATGAACAGATAAGAGAACTCTATTTCACGACTTAGACTAGAGCCATTATGCAAGAGAAGGAAATCGTACGCGGACAATGATTCTAACTAACTCCAGTAATTTGATCGATATGCACCCGAAATTCTCTAGTAAGAATTAGAAGATTTAGGATGCAGTTGATATATCCAAATCAAAACTTACCTTCGCACTCGCAGTAAACCCTGATCTCAAAGTCGAGGCACTGCTTTCCGACCTCCTTGCAGAAGAGTCCTCGCTCCAAGCTACACTCCACATCGAGACCTGTCTCTTTGGGCGTCTTGTGGTCTCCGACGGTGCGGCACTCGATCTTCTTCATCATATCTTCTTTGCACATTGGAGTGCCGATAGCCTGAACAAAGTATAAAAGTGTTAATACCTGTTTGAACTGATAGTAACACAATTATAAATGTGGTACGAAAATAAAGGTACTTTGATAAGTAGACTGGTTGTTACGGAAATATTTTATCAGGTATTTCTGGACTACAAAGGTGACCGATAAGCATACGGCGCGCCTAATAGTAAGCTGTTCCCGTGGCTTGTTGGTTTGTAATACCAAAGCTACTCGCACGTCGCTAACGTTAGGGCAAAGAAATGAAAAGTGGGTGTAAGGTCAGGTAGACTGATGATCTGGAAAAGAGTTGGATTAGAAGTGGAATGTGGAAGACCGGATGTGATGGTGTGGGAGGATCATGGCAAGCAATAGACTACAATAGGCTATTGATTGATGAATATGAAAATTATGCGAGATTTTGTTTATTATTTAACTCTCTCTCTTTCTCTCTGTCTTTGGTCTCTCTCTCACTCTTCTGGACTTCTTAATCTCCTAGGCGTATAACTATCCTTATGGTAGTTTTCTGTAAGTGGGTGGTGCTGTTTCAAAAATAACCGATTTACTCGCCAAGTAATTGGAAAATTCTAAAAGACTGGGATAGACAGAAATACTTACCAGTTCATTAGGCTTCGGCAATGGCTCATTGTCAATCGACTCCCCAAGGTTACCAATCTCGGGAGGTCCTCTATTTATCCAGTTGGTCCAGCCAGTCACGCACTTCAGTGGTTCATCGTGAGGCTTCGGTGTTGTTAGCGCGGGTTCTACCGATGGCTGAAAATAAAATATTAAAGGTTTTGGTTCAACGTTTGCTAAATAGGTAGCTATTGGTTATACAATATTTCGTGATGCTGATGAATGCTTATATAACAAGCTAAATAAGTATTTTATTCATCATTCAAAAAAATTAAGACCGATGTCAACTTTACTTAATGTGTCATGGTGCTGAAGATTTAACACCAGTTTTGCAACTTTAACTTTGGTGGAAGTTATATCTCCAACCACTAAATTTTGCTGAACCCTCTTACAAGCCCTAACTTTCCCCTTTCCTAATCTCCACCACAAACCTTTTTTAACTAACCGCGGAAAAGAGGAGTGGAGTTGTTATGTCGGGCTGACCCGGGAAAAGATGAAACGTCCCGGGTACTACCGACTAACCTACCACTGTGTGCCAATTTGCTGCATTGAATAGAGGGTGGGTCGCTGAAGCTGAAACTACATCAGCCATCTCCACCACTAACCTAAGAGTGTTTACACTTGTTGCCTGTTAACAATGACCAACGTCTTTGAGGTTTAAAACGTTATTTATTTATTTGGGGTTTAATACACTTATTTGTGACGTTGCCGTTCGTAACAGACTACAGGGTAAGTAGTAAGTGTTGTTTACCGAAATTTTTTAAAGTGTAATATGCTTCTTCCGTAATATCGCATCATGTAACATATACATATGCGACGGCAATAGACTCACATGGGGAGTAGAGCACGGCTGGCCGGTGCAGACGCGGTGGCGCTTGGAGCAGCGGCACGTGTGGCACGCGTCTTCCTCCATGACGTCACCCTCGCCCACCTCCGTGCCGTCCTCCAGCCGCATGCACACCGGCTTGCACTTGGCGCGCGGCACGCACTCCTTGTGGCTGCTGTTCTTGTACACTTGACCTTCGGGACATGACTTCTTGGGTTTGCAACCTGGAGAGGTGTGAAAATTAACAATGCAACAAATATTTTAAGATATTAAATTTATGTTAGGCGACGGAAAAGTGCTGACGTAAAGAAGCTGCGCAAGCCATGTACGATACATATACATAAATTCATTAAGTTTACAAGATATTTATTATGATCTTTTTACATCGTAACCGTTCGAGCCGGCAAACCTATTTTAATTTTGTCATGAATGAGATTAAGATTTTTAAAACGCTTATAGGTATTCAGATTATTTATAAAATATATTTTTTTTTATGTTATTAATTAGTTTATGTCAGCATTTTAAGTGTTTGGAAAAAGTTAATTTGGCTTATTTAGAAGATGTGTTTTGAGATGTTTCAAAAATAATATTATTAAAGTATTTGTTAAGGCTTTACCTTCGACGCAGGTGTCTTGTTCGCAGTTTACTTTCATATCAGCATAGTACAGGGTGTTGTCGCATGTCTCCAGGGGGCAGGGGGATAAGCATGCGTCGTAGTTCGAGCATTCTTCGTCACATTGCATCGCTGTGGAGTAAATCAAATACGTAGTAAGCTTATCATTAGGGTATGCGTATAATTTTTACTGTGATTATAATAATAAAAAATATATATCAATCCTACAAAAATATTGCGTTTTAATAAAATGTAAATATGTTTTCTTTTTGGTGAATATGATAGTTTTGCGACTGACTTAGAATACGTCTATAACGTAAAATAACAAAAATATATTAAAGATAATTAATATATTTTTGTTATTTTAATATTTAGAACAGATTCAATAATAAGAGAGTTAATTTTATATATGTTAGTAATTTTATTATAATTATTTACTTTACAGACTTGTCTTTTTAAAAGGACTGGTTATAATAATATGAAGCGGTCTCACGGCACGTGTCCACGGTCCGCCACTTGAAGGCGACGCCGCGCTGCGCGCAGGCGTGCGCGTAGGCGGCGAGCGCGCTGCAGGCGCACGCGCAGTCGCCGCCCGCGTCGCACGCGCACGCGTCGCGCGCGCAGCGCTCCACGTAGCGCGCCGGCGGCACCTCCGCGTGGCACAGCGTGAACGGGTAACGCTTCATCGCCGAGCACGTCTCCGTGGCCCACTCCTTGCGCTCCGGCCGCTGCTTGCAGTGGTCCTGCAATTCGTCACATTATTAGTAATCATTTGAAATATCTTTAAACGTCGTAATTTACGTTAGTGAAATAATAAAATTAAATGATCCACAATACAAACATATTTACTTAAAAACTATGCTTTTTCATTTTAGTACTTACAATAACATTATTAATATTAATTATAGGCAATAAATACCATAAAACAGAACTTCTGTGAAAAAAGCACTAAACATATAAATTTTATAAAAAAGCTATTTCATTTAAATATACAGGATAATATTTAACCTATATCTCCTAGAAAAATGAAATTCGAACATTTTAACTAAAATTTCATCATAAAACAAAAGATCTAACTATCTAAATAACAGAAACTTACAATAATGCGTTCCGGTTTCGGACATGTAGGCTTAAGTTTCCAAGAATCAGCGAATATAAGCACTGAGGATTCCGCCATACCGCCTCCCGACGGAGTCTGGAAGTCATCTCGCATATCGCCGTTGTAGTTCCCGCACAGACCTTTCACCTAATAATAAAAAATTCAGTTATTATCTCATCATAATATAATAATATCAATTAATGATGTAATTAAAAATCGTGAAATACCGAAATCAATTTTCGGATTCGGTATATTTAATTGACATTTATGATTAACTAATTAAGTGGTATCCACGCCACTACCAATATCATGTCGAATGTAAATTCAAAGGAGACAAATAATAGGGGTTATAGTATGAAGTTGTCGTTGTACAGTAATAGATAATTTGAATTGACATAAAACCTTCATGGTGTGAGATTTTCGAATGAAACTTTTTTCAAATAATACCTATAATATTCTTCTTTTAAAACATGTGCAACATTCGATTATCAACTTTCAATTGTTTTTTTATTCAGTTTAGACGGGAAAGATGGATACTTCGAAAATCCGAGTCATTTTTGAATACGAGTTCCGACGCGGAACTAATGCGTCAGAAACGGCTCGTAATATCAACGCTGCGTTTGGAGAGAAAACTGCTCATGTACACACCTTGCGTTTTTGATTTAAACGCTTTCGTAATGGAAACTTCGACTTGAATAACGAAGCACCGCCCATACAGGCGAATAACGGTGAATTAAAGGAGATGGTGAAAGCCGATCCGAGTCAAACTACCAAGGAATTAACGGCATGGTTTTACGTTACCCTATCTACAATATTGGTTCATTTGCATCAAATCAATAAGATAAAAATTTGAAAAATGGGTGCCTCATGATTTGACTGACCTGCAGAAAGAAATGCGTGTTGAAATTTGTGTTACCTTGTTGAATCGGTACAGAAATGAAGGAATATTGGATCGAATGTATATGTGACGAAAAGTGGATTCTTTACGATAACCGTAAGCGAAAAATGCTATGGCTGATCCTAGGTCAAACGCCGCAACAGTGCCCTAAAGCAAGGCTTACCAATAAAAAGATGGTAACTGTTTGGTGGTCTCTTCATGGTGTTATTCACTATAGCTTTCTTAGGTCTGGTCAAGCACTAATAGCAGATGTTTACTGTGCCGAACTTCAAACAATGATGGTGAAACTGGAAGTGAAAAAGCCCCGACTCGTGAATCGATCATCACCATTTTTGCTCCATGATGACGCAAGACCTCACACTGCACGAGAAATCGTTGTAACTCTACAGGAGCTGCAGTTAGAAACCATATACGTTACGTTATCCTCCGTACTCGCCAGACCTTGTTCCAACAGACTACTACCATTTTTTTTATGATTTAGACAATTTTCTACGTGATAAAAAATTTCTTCCTAGGAAGCAGTACAAAATGCTTTTACACAGTTTGTCGAATCTAGATCCCCGAAATTCTATCATAAAGGCATAAATGAACTTCCGTTTAGATGGCAGCAATGTATAGATAATGAGGATAAATATTTCGATTAAATCAATATGATACATCTTAGAAAAAAACGAGTTTCAATTTTGCAGTACAAATCGGCACTTTCATACTTTAACCCCTAATATTTGAGCTGAGGTTTAGTTCAGATTGCTCACGATATAGAGATTATCTATACACAAGCACTTAGGACATAGCGTGGTAGCATGACATCATCATCATTCAGCTCAAAGAGCCGTTGTTAGGGTCCAGCAATATGTCAAGATAAGGTAGACTGCACAAGTACTGCTAGTTTATTCGAAGTTTTTAATATCGCCAATAAATAAATAAACATTATTAATATCGTCTACAGTATAAGTTCTAAAAGGTGAGTTCCACGAGACGCCGCCAGTTGCCGCCGCTCCCGAAGCGCCGCGGCTGCGCATTCACTCGCGCGTGTGGGCCCGCTCACCCTGCGCGTACTGCGCTGCGCAACGGGTTTTATCTACTACCTATTGCATAGGAACTGATAGTAAAACATAACTGGTAACATATGCATGTAAAAAACGTTGATTTAGTAAGGTGCAGCTTCAAAGATCAGCTTCAAAGGCTTGTTTTTAACTAAAAGAGGATTTACATAATATTGTCTTCTATTTACGCGAATATTATTCATTGAAATTAAACTGCTATATACGGATTTTATCGCGTTGTTTATTTGACACTTTATTACAACATTTTGAAAATATTTTTTTTACACTACTACTACTATTAAACTTTACTAATTTTTAAGCTAATTAAATTATTATTAAACTATTTCGATTTAATTTATTTTTACACTTTCCCCTCTACTCTTTTTGGGAAAGTGTAAAAATAAATTAAATCTAAATAGTTTAATAATAATTTAATTAGCTTAAAAATTAGTAAAGTTTAATAGTAGTAGTATGTAACAATTTTCAAAATTATGTAATAAAGTGTCAAATAAACAACGCGATAAAATCCGTATATAGCAGTTTAATTTCAATAAAAGAGGATTGTAGAAATTACTAAATATAGATTACGATGGATGCTTACCCTTCCTTGCCAGATGGACTCGACCTTCACGTAGACTCTCATGCCGCGGTCCCATTGCAGGCTCATGCCCAGAGTTGGTACGTCCAAAAACACGTATGCGCCAGCCATGCGCATCTTGATCCTGAACCATAGGATATGTGATTATTTCAAGAGTGCATTCATGAAAAAATGGTTCCAGACCAGCATGCTCCAACTCGGTATCATTATCTAGACCTCCTCAGACCAGTCTGTGCCGAGGCTGTCTCGCTGTTGTCCGCTTTCAGAGGCGTTTGGAATTGTCGATTCAAACAAAAATGGGTATTGGAAATTACGAGATGAATTCCTCTTTTACAAATTATTACATTGCTACAAATGTTCCAGTACCAAGAAGTTGAATTCAATTATGGCAGTAGAGAGCCAAGGCTTTTAGAACAAGCAATTTCGACAAACAAACGTATATGTTTAAATAGTTAATAAAGAAAACAATTCTAATAGTGTACATATGTTTGAAAAGACATATCATAAAAAGCATCATAAAAGATAACCATCAGGTGCCCTCTTTGATATTTAATTACACTAGCATGTCGTGAATGTCTCCACAAACGACACTGACGCTGAAGCATACTATAAGTGCGAGATCGAACATAATAAGTAGTTTTTAAGGAGTCAATTTTTGAGAGCCCTGACACCCATAACACAAGTTCAATCCTAGCTTGGGTGTCAGATGATTACAACACTGTAATAACCTACAATTTGTAAGAATAAAGTTTGTTTTAGGACATTGTATGTAAAAAAAATTTAAAACTGGTAATAAAGATTATTATTATTATTATTATTTTAAGACAAGGCCAGGTATTTTGTCTTTTATGAAAGTAAAAAAGAGTACCTTTTCAGCTTGCTAATATCAGGTATAGGAGCGTCTTTGGTGAGAGATACGATTTCCTCGTTGCCTCCGCCTCCGATCTTCAGCGTTACCGACTTGGAGCAGGTAGCTCCTGTGGTGCCACATGGCGCGTTCTATATTAAAGTAAGAAAACATTATTATAATTAATTTTAAATCATTATGTAATGTCAAATTCTGAAGTCATAAAGAGAAAAGACGTAACAGCCAAAAAAAATACATACATGCAGATTGCAATTACAAGATGCATACGTCTTCTTTTAAAAACCATAATATCGAAAAAAATTACTGTTGTGTCAAAATATTTTTTATCAAGCCATAGATTTATTATATACTAGTTGTTTCCCGCGGTTTCACCCGTGTAAGTCCCGTTTTTGTAGGAATATCGGGATAAAAAGCCTATGTGTGAATCCAGGTCTCCAGCTATTTACATACCAAGTTTCATTGCAATCTGGCCAGTAGATTTTGCGTGAAAGAGTAACAAACATCCATACACACTTTCGCATTTATAATATTAGTAAGGATTATTATAATATATTAAACCGACAAATAATACAATTAATATGGTTGAGAGTCCTTAGAGTCATAGGGGATCACCAATAAACTTTGGATTTCGCTTTCGTAACCGTATCTAAAATATAAAAGTGGAACATCAAGTGTTCGCGACAACGTCAACAGTAACTTAAGATTCATATTATGATTATAAATTTCATACGTGTTATTTAAGTATACTGTACCCATAAAGTTTATAGTTCAGAAATAGTGTTGAATTAGGTCACATATAGACCTAATTAATATAGTTAAATAGTGTAAATAACGTAATATTGTGTTTCTCCTATAGTTTATAGAAATATTTTGTGAATATGTAAACATTACTGATAAAATGTACATTTTTTATCTCAAGTTAGGTATATCAGTGTTCCTAGGTCATAAGGCTTTAATAAAACGTTTTACCTATTGTGTTTTATTTATGCGCTAAGAAAGGCGCTATAGGATGTTGAAGGAATTATATTCCTATATATCATAGTTATGAAGTTATTAAACTTTTTCTCTTTGTAAACATGACCGCAGCTTAGATTTTTAGCATAAAACCTAAGTTATCTATACCTAGACCTAACTTCCGAAAGATAAACGTTATAACGCTAGCTAGGTCTTTTCGTGCCCTACGCGGCACTGGTTGTACCATCACGCTACCTAGCATAGTTCCATAGTTATAAGCAGAAATGTGTAATTTTTTAAATATAATAAAATTGTTGAACAGTGGTTTCTGGCCGGCTCTCGTTACGGTAAAGATCTGGGGTACCTAAGCGACACCGTATCGATCGATATTGGGTGCTCAAGAAACCTCATCTTCAAGCCTCAAGAACCGAATGGAGCCAGCCAGAAACCTCAAGACAACTGAACAGTGAAGCATGTGTATGATTTATCGAAGTCCCGACCCGCACATCGTATGACACGCCTTTCAGCGCCTCCACACCGAGACCAGTAACCGCTATAGTACAGTCCACACACCGTGTATAGGACGTCAGCGACTTGACGGCTGTTATCGTAACCATCGCCATAGTAACCTCAGCCCCGAGTTCGCCCGTCCGGTACATTTGCTGGTCCTTCGAGCCGGATCCCACAGGAGGCCTGAAAAGCGTGTCCCGTCGACGTTCCACGCCTGAAAATTGAAGAATCAAGACGTATTACAGAAGATCTATCAAGATGCCGGTGACAAGATCCAAAGGGAGAGCTCCTGAAGCATGGACAATCGACGCTGAAGCAGGACCGTCGACGAGCGTCCCGGCGCCCGCGCGCACCGAAGCTCCGTGCATTCGACACCAGATGGCGCCGCAGTCTCCGTCGACAAGCGCCGGTACACTGCCGTGCGTTCCGGTCGCCGCCGAGTCGACACTGCGCGTTGCGTCGAGTGAACGGGCGGCTGCTCACCGTACGGTAGAAGATTCGAATCGAACATTGCGGCCTGCAGAAAGTTTGTGTTCGCGTGCGGCTCCGAGCAGTATTGAAGATAGATCAGAACAGATACAGAAAAGTCAAGAGGAACGTCGAACGGTGCGGTCAGTGACGACAAACCGGTCGAATAGAAACGTGTTGAAAGCGCGTGAAGAAATCTTGAAGATTAGATTACAGTTGGCGCAGTTGGCGCTACAGAAGGCTGAAGATGCTGCGGAATCGGATGACTACGAAGAAGATGGCCGTTCGAAGGACGACTACGTGCGATCGTGGTTAGAAGAGGCTCCGGAACCGCAGATAGAAAATATAGAAGCCGACATCGGAAGAAGAACCGATCTGCCGGCCCCGGCCCCCAGGGCCAATAGTGACACGAAAACTGTCAACAATTTACAGGACGCTGAAGACGTCAACAAACAGGATGAAGACCCTTTGAAGAAAAAGGCCATTCGTCAACAGGGAGGAGATTCACTGAAGCCGTTTATCACTGAACTCACCTCCGCCATAGCAGCGCTCGTGGATAGGAAGCCGCTGGACACCGCTGGTCCGTCGCCACACCCAGCGGTATCGAAGGTCATCATGACACTACCAACGTTCAGCGGGGCGCATACCGAGTGGTTGTCGTTTCGTGCGATATACGACACCACGAGAAGATATTTCAACGACGTGGAAAATACAGCAAGATTGAGAAAAAGTCTCAAAGGAAGAGCACTTGAAACTGTCAGTTCGGAACTGATTGGACATGCGAAACCGGATGACATCATGAAGGAATTGGAGCTACAATTCGGAAGACCAGACTCCATTGCCCAAGCGGAGACAGACAAGCTGAGGACGCTGCCACGATGTAGCGAAGCACCGAAGGACATCTGCACGTTCGCAAGCAAAATAAGAAGCGGTGTAGTGACACTTCAAGCATTGAAGAAAGAACACTACCTCATCAATGCGGAGCTCCTGCGTGTGCTGACCGAGAAGCTGCCGAACTCGCTACGCGTACAGTGGTACCGGACCTACACAGAAAAATACGACTCGAAGCCGGACCTCAGCCGATTCAGCGACTTCGTCACCAAATACGCTCGCTACTGCAGTGCCTTCGCGCCGGCAGAGAACATCACTGACGGCCAGCCTACGCGTCGCGTCGTGCAGAGGACCCACACAGCTACCGAGAAGTACCCAGTTACCACACAGTACTGCAAGATCTGCGAACGCGAGGGACACTACCCGTCTGGCTGCCAGAAGTTTCTAGCAAGCGACGCTGACAGAAGATGGGATCTGGCCAAGAAGCACGGCCTGTGCTTCAGATGTCTGCGCTCACGCCGCCAGGGACATACATGCAAGTCAAGGAAATGCGACGTAGGGGGATGCACCGCAACACACAACCGGCTTCTGCACTACGAAAGGAAAAACAGAACACCAGAAGCTGACAGTGAGAAAAGTGAAGTGGTTGCAAGTTCGAGTATGACAGCCAAACCCCAAGCCTACCTGAAGATAGTTCCTGTGCAGATTGTCGGACCGGCGGGAGAGGCATCGACGTTCGCGCTGTTAGATGATGGTTCCACGATCTCCCTCATAGATGAAGACATAGCCAACGCGGTCGGAGCAGAAGGAAGCCTGGACCCTTTCACGATACGTGCTATCGGTGACACTTCTATAGACATGCCGAAGTCAAGAAGAATAGACATTACAATGAGAGCCACTGAAGGCAAGGAAGTGCCACTGTGCGCGCACACAGTTCCAGGACTGCACCTGACGCCGCAAAAGGTCACCGAGGAAGATCTCAGGGACTGCACACACCTGCAAGACATCAAAGACAAGTTGGTGTACGACGTTGGCGTGCCGAAGATCCTCATCGGGCAAGACAACTGGCATCTTCTCATCGCGAGTGATATGAAGAGAGGCCCTGGTCACCAACCCGTCGCATCGCTGACACCACTTGGATGGGTGTTGCACGGCGCGCGCTCACGAACGCTAGGACACAGCGTTCACTTTGTTCATCAAGTGTCAAGCACAGAAGAAAACCTAGAGGCACAGCTGAGAGAATATTTTGCGCTCGAATCTTTGATTATCAATCCACGTCGTCCGAAGACAGATCCGGCAAAGCAGGCCGAAGAAATTCTAGAGAAGAGTACGAAACAGATAGAAGATGGGCATATAGAAACGGCTCTTCTCTGGAAGAATACAGAAATTGTTATGCCCGATAGTTATGAAAACGCAACAAAGAGGCTTGCGTATATAGAGAAGAAATTAGATAGAAATATCGAGCTGAAAGCAAGATATACAGAACAGATGAACTCGCTAATAGAAAAGGGATATGCAGAAGAAGCTCCAAGGGAAACTACACCCGGGAAGACTTGGTACTTACCTCACTTCGATGTCCACAACCCCATGAAGCCAGAGAAGCTGCGCATAGTGCACGACGCCGCTGCGAAAACGAAAGGGATGTCACTTAACGATTGCCTCCTCACAGGACCGGACCTGCTACAGTCACTACCAGGCGTGATGATGAGATTCCGTCGCCATCGCGTCGCCGTCTCAGCGGACATAGCAGAGATGTTCATGCAGGTGCGAGTCAGAACAGAAGACAGAGACGCACTCCGTTACCTGTGGAGAGGTGACCGGCGGGAGGGCGCCCCTCAAGAATACCGCATGAAGTCAATTATATTCGGCGCAGCAAGCTCACCGTGCACAGCAATCTTCGCCAAGAACTGGAACGCTCAGAAACACCAGCACGTGAGTCCTGAAGCGGTGGAAGCTATCGTAGAGAACCACTACATGGACGACTATCTAGACAGCTTTCCAAGCGAAGAAGAGGCGACACGCGTAGCAACCAAGGTTCGGGACATACACAGAGAAGCGCATTTTGAACTACGCAAATGGGCTTCTAACAGTAGCGAGGTCAAGGAGAACCTGGAACCGAGTCAAAACCCGACAGAAAATGTCAGTATTGCCAGTAAAGGATGTGAAGAGAAAGTACTTGGTTTAATATGGAACCCGAGAGATGATGAACTCAGATTCAACCTCAAGCTCGTACGACTCCCTGAAAAGCTGTTGAAGAAGACGACACCTACCAAGAGAGAAGCGTTGAAAATCGTGATGTCATTGTACGATCCTCTCGGATTAGCAGCACCTGTGACAGTTCAAGCGAAGAAAATACTACAGGAAGCCTGGCGGTACCGAACAGAATGGGACGAGAAGCTCAACGACAGTCTATCGAAGTTGTGGTCATCATGGATACGCCATATGGAAGACCTGCAGGCTGTAAGAATACCCAGATGTTACCCCGGATTCAGCCAAGCAGAATCGCTACAAGTACATGTCTTCACAGATGCCAGCGAGACAGCCTACGCAGCAGCGGTATATTGGCGCGCTACTACACCTGACGGTAGAGTGCACGTATCACTTGTCATGGCCAAGGCGAGAGTGGCACCACTCAAAGTCATCTCCATACCGCGCCTCGAGCTCCAGGCCGCCGTGATGGGAAGCCGCATCGCTGTAGCTGTAATAGAAGAACACCGCGTGAAACCGGAGGCTACAATATACTGGACAGACAGCAAGACAGTACTGGCATGGATAAGAAAAGGCCCCCGAGCTTACAAGCCGTTCGTCGCACATCGACTGGCCACTATAGAAGAATACAGCAAAATAGATGACTGGCGCTGGGTACCTACGAAGTTGAACATCGCCGACGCTGCTACCAGAGACGTCCCTGCAGACTTCAACTCTCATCACCCGTGGTACAACGGACCGTCGTTCCTGTCAGAAGATTCGTCTTTTTGGCCCAGTGAAAAGCCTGTCGTCACGGAGAACACAGGCGAAGAGCGAACAACAACAGTGACAGAGTCCCGGAGAGCACAGATAAAGATATTAGAAGCTATTCCTGACCCTAACAGATTTTCAAGGTGGGAGCGCCTATTGCGCGCTACCGCGAGAGTTCTACAGTTTATAGGCTTGTGTAGAACAACCAAGAGACAGGTTCTATACAAGAGATCAGCAAAATCCCGAGAGAAGGATCCAGATTGGCGCAAGACGAACACGAAAACCACGTCGGGGAGCGCGGCACCTCGCCCCGCTGTCAGCTCCCGGAACATCGTGCTTCTGTCCGCAGAACACACCCACGGCGCCGAGGACCTTCTAGTGAAG
The DNA here is from genome assembly GCA_930367265.1 of Catocala fraxini. Lineage (NCBI taxonomy): Eukaryota > Metazoa > Arthropoda > Insecta > Lepidoptera > Erebidae > Catocala > Catocala fraxini. Next base: position 2,132,269 of record OV884032.1, read on the forward strand.
GCAGTACAAGAGGACTCCTTCGGCGCCGACCTCCTGGAGCTGCGGCGCGGGAGGGGTGTCTACCGAAACAGCCGCCTATATTCGTTGCCCGCAGAGATGAACAACGGTATGATCACTCTGCGCAGTCGTATAATAGCTACAGAAAACATTCCAGAGAAAACAAAGAGACCGCCGATCCTGGATGGCGATCACCGTATTACGCAGCTCTATATAGACTGGACCCACAGAAACTTGCATCACAGCGGAACAGAGTTGGTGATCAATGAGATACGCCAGCACTATTGGGTTCTTCGCCTGCGGCCTACGACGAAGAAAATAGTACAACAATGTTTACAGTGTCGCATCAGAAAGGCGCGACCTCCGGAGCCGGCCACTGGGGACCTGCCCAGGGCGCGTCTGGCTCACCATCAGAGGCCTTTCACCTACACCGGCCTTGACTACTTCGGGCCGCTCTCCGTGACCGTAGGAAGACAGCATCAGAAGAGATACGTGGCGCTATTCACGTGTCTCACCTCCCGAGCCATACACCTAGAGGTGGCCGCCAGTCTCAGCGCTGACTCCGCAATCTTAGCGCTGAGAAGGTTTGCTGCACGCCGTGGCTGCCCCACAGAAATATATTCGGACAACGGTACGAACATGCATGGCGCCGACAAAGAGATGAGAGAGGCCATAGGAGCAGAGGCGAGTCGTCGTGGCGTCGCATGGCGCTTCATCACGCCCTCAGCGCCCTTCATGGGAGGCGCATGGGAGCGTCTCGTCAGATGCGTGAAGACCACACTCTACACCGTTCTTCACGACCGTCACCCGCATGAGGAAGTCCTGGCGACGCTGCTGTGTGAGGCCGAATACACAGTCAACAGTCGGCCGCTCACACACGTCTCCGTGAGCATCGACGACGACGAAGCTATCACCCCGAACCACATCATATTCGGGGGATCTGCTCGTCTCCCTTCCCTCGGCGAGTTCAGCGAGGCCGACATCGATAGCAAAAGGCACTGGCGGCGAGCACAGATCCTGGCGGACCTGTTCTGGCGTCGCTGGGTGCGCGAGTACCTGCCCGAACTCCAACACCGGCGGGAGCCCCACGGAACGGGCCTCAACTTCGCGGTCGGCGACCTCGTACTCATCGCTGACGGTCAGCTGCCGCGCAACACATGGCCGCGCGGCCGAGTCATTGCCGTTTACCCCGGTGCTGACGGACAGGTGCGCACGGTGGACGTGCGAACAGCGGCGGGAGTCCTGAGACGTCCTTCAAAGAAGTTGGTGCCCTTGCCGAGATGACATCGCTCACCGGGTTGTCTGCAGCAGCGCTACGAGCCAGCCGACGTGTCTGCGCGTCGCTGCACGGCGGGAGAGATGTTCGCGACAACGTCAACAGTAACTTAAGATTCATATTATGATTATAAATTTCATACGTGTTATTTAAGTATACTGTACCCATAAAGTTTATAGTTCAGAAATAGTGTTGAATTAGGTCACATATAGACCTAATTAATATAGTTAAATAGTGTAAATAACGTAATATTGTGTTTCTCCTATAGTTTATAGAAATATTTTGTGAATATGTAAACATTACTGATAAAATGTACATTTTTTATCTCAAGTTAGGTATATCAGTGTTCCTAGGTCATAAGGCTTTAATAAAACGTTTTACCTATTGTGTTTTATTTATGCGCTAAGAAAGGCGCTATAGGATGTTGAAGGAATTATATTCCTATATATCATAGTTATGAAGTTATTAAACTTTTTCTCTTTGTAAACATGACCGCAGCTTAGATTTTTAGCATAAAACCTAAGTTATCTATACCTAGACCTAACTTCCGAAAGATAAACGTTATAACGCTAGCTAGGTCTTTTCGTGCCCTACGCGGCACTGGTTGTACCATCACGCTACCTAGCATAGTTCCATAGTTATAAGCAGAAATGTGTAATTTTTTAAATATAATAAAATTGTTGAACAGTGGTTTCTGGCCGGCTCTCGTTACGGTAAAGATCTGGGGTACCTAAGCGACACCGTATCGATCGATATTGGGTGCTCAAGAAACCTCATCTTCAAGCCTCAAGAACCGAATGGAGCCAGCCAGAAACCTCAAGACAACTGAACAGTGAAGCATGTGTATGATTTATCGAAGTCCCGACCCGCACATCGTATGACACGCCTTTCAGCGCCTCCACACCGAGACCAGTAACCGCTATAGTACAGTCCACACACCGTGTATAGGACGTCAGCGACTTGACGGCTGTTATCGTAACCATCGCCATAGTAACCTCAGCCCCGAGTTCGCCCGTCCGGTACATCAAGATTATTCATTTTGCATAACATAATAATTATGTTGTTTGACATACTTTATTATTCATGTTGTTATATTGTAAAATATAGCTATTATTATCTATATTCTTATTGTCTTTATTAAACAGGATATAACAATAATATCATACTGTAAAAACTATTGTCAATATCTATCATTACATAGTTACTGTATAAAATTTCCCATATTCACTGGCAATTATGAAGCGAAATTGACAGTGAGATTTTATAGAATAGCACAGCATGCCACATGTTTCTTAGACGGCTGTCTAACACAACCGATACATAGAGCTGATCACAAAGATGAACGCCTGATTTATTTATTTCTTTATATTATTGATCAATCAACAATTGTTCACACTTAACGTTATAATAAACAGTTCACATAACTACTTAGACAGTAGACTAGTGTAACAACTTCTTATAAGTAGGCACCGCATGCACAAAACGCTGTTTACAACAGCGCTTTACAGGTATAGGTATATTTAAACATAACAAATGAAAAAATATAATTATATAATATCAGCCTTGTATTAGACTGTCCCACTGCTCGACACGGGCCTCTTCTCAGTGTGAGAAGGGTTAGGCCATAGTCCACCACGCTGGCCTAGTGCGGGATCGGATAATCTTCGAGAACATTATGGAGAACTCTCAGATATGCAGGTTTCCTCACGGTGTTTTCCTTCACCGTTAAAGTAAGCGATAATTAAATATTTAATACGCCTCGATGGCGTAGTGGTTAGTATAACCGACTGCCACGCCTGAGGTCGGTCGTGGGTTCAATTCCCGCACAAGTCAAACATTTGTGTGCATGTACCTGGATGTTTGTCTTGGTCTGGGTGTTTCTATGTATAATATGTATGTATTTACAAAAATAAAAGGTATATATGTATGTTTATCCATTGTCTAGTATCCATAGTGCAAGCTCTGTTTAGTTCGAGCTGGATGGTGTTGTGTGTATGTGATAGAATAGAACATAACTTCGAAAAGTCAGAGATGCGCGACTTGAAATCGAACTCGAGACCACTGCGTGACAGTCCAACGGTCTCCCACTAGACTATCGCTGCTATTAAAACAAATTAAAACAAAACAAAATACATACACCTAATTAAAACAACAAAAATACAGAAGCTGATCTGACCTGTATCTCAACATCGAAGCCGTCGTTGGTGTCCATGACGCCCTTAGCCAGCAGGTATGTGCACACGCCCTCGAAGTCGTAGTCCGAGCCATCAAACGTGCTGACGTGCGAGTCGCCCCACGCGCCGCACAGCCCGGCGCACTTGCGCGCGCTGCACGACCAGTTGCCGCTCTTGCACTCACTGCACAAGCACAGAACAACAAAATATATTATTTAGCTGTTAGACTTGTGCTCACTGAACCTCGCAATAGGGTAGATGACTATATTTTATTTTGTACACAAGAACAAATAGCAATCTAAGGGAATCTTTTTGTGCGAACAGAATCAACATTGGTTGCAAAATATGGCAATTATTTCTTTAAATTCGGATATAAGTATCGGCCAGATGGACCGATGACCTGAAAAAGGTGGCTGGAGGTGACTGGATGGCGAAAACGGGAGATCGGGCCTTGTGGCGCACCCTGGGGGAGGCTTATGTCCAGCAGTGGACTGTAATAGGCTGAAATGATGATGATGATGATGATGATAAGTAAAAATGGAGACGTAGTAGGATATTTCCTTTATTCAATTTGGATATCAGGTAAAGTGGGTATGTAGTGGGCTATCTCCCTCTCTCTCTGCATTTAAGTAGCGATTACGTCATTAAATGGTGCATCCTTTTCTGTCATTTGACAATTACCCCTACCATCAGACATGTAATGCTCGTATTTTATGTATTATTCAGTAAAGGTAAAGATAAAGATAAATTTATTTGACTCAACATGTGTACAATCTGGTGTTACAGATATTTTTTTGTCTCAACATGCTCTGTCTGGTCAGACATGCAAATGTATGTGCTTTAAATAATAATAATTTTAAAATTATGCTGGATCTAATACAATAGTTAACATGTCAATTAAGTGTCTCTTAACAATGAGGTGAGATATATTATAAATAGGTAGATCAGTTCAAATCCGTACAATAATTATAAAAATAATTAAATTAATATGTCATTTCCAATAATAGAATAGTAAAAGATAAAGTAGGTTGCACAAATTCTTTATATTTTAAAGTATCGGAAATAATAATGACATAAATAATTAAAAAAAAATAGGAGCCATCCACGATATGGTATCGGGCCCTTGTGCGTATATGAGGAATGTATATACACCTCAACTCAGTCCTGAAATAAAGTGGGGATGTAGTCGGCTATCTTCCTCAGACTACTGTAGTTAAGTAGCGGTTACGTCATTAAATCGTGCATCCTTTTCTGTCATTTGACAATTAATCAATTATCACTTCATTTCAGATGTATATTGCTTGTATTTTATGTATGATTGAGTAGAGTGCACAAATTCTTTGTATTTTCAAGTTAGGGGCATGTAACTATTTGGCTTAAATAATAAAAATATGGGAGCAATCTATTCTATTGGGCCCTGTGCGTATGTGACCGATATTGTACACCTCAACTGTTTCCTGAAAGATAGTGTGACGCGGACCGGTCGTTGCTGAGCGACCGTGCTCGCGGCGCCCCTCCATCGGCTTCTCCTCCCCAGCGGCGGCCCTATATATTGGCAACACGTCCCGGTGCCGTTTCCTTCCGCTGCGCTGCTTAACGAAGTTAAGTGGTCCCTTTCTACCCGGGACCACGTAACAAGCCTTCATCTTGAACCACGCCCTGAACTACCACTAAATACCTAGTTAAATATAATTATAATTCTGTTTATTCTCATACACCTTTTGTAAATTCAAATATATGTTTATTGATCGCGTTGTTCATCTTTAATTTCTATAAAATCCTAAGTCAACCACGCCTCTAAAGCTGGTTGACTACCATAACGTCACAATAGTAAGTGTATGTATATTATAAAGCCACAGTTGGTTGTGCATGATTCTGTAGTGTAACTAAGCATGAGCCGATATCGCCTAACTGTTTATACAGTCTTTATTTCAGACGGTGATAACAATGTTAAAGAGGTGTTTGTTAAGTAAGCGATGCTTAACCAGCGGTAAGACTGCCCGCGGTAACACGTAGATGCGCCTATAACAATCGCTCCAGGTTCTCATTTACCGACACCTCAGTTATATATACCCTCAAATTTCTGACATTTAATCTGTACACATATATTTTTGATTATCCATGCCTACACATCCCTGTATGTGATGAAAGTGAATGAAGCCAGAGAAGTGTGTCAGGATCGTAGCAAATGGAAATCCGTAGTCTCTGCCTACCCCTCTGGGAAACAGGCGTGAATCTATTTATGTATGTATGTACACATCCCTGAACCGTGGTGGTAATACAGCTATGTCTACCTGACATAACTGTATTACTACCACCTATTTACGAAAATCAAATCCTATCCTATTATAAATGCAAATGTGAGGTTGTTTGTTACGTTTTACCGCCTTAACTACTCAACCGGGTATCATGAAATTTTTGACAGGGGTACAGCAGAAAAGGACATATTTTCACCCAAAAACAAGTGAGAAACGGCAAGAAATTGCCGTAAATCTTAGAGTTCGTAAAAATGGTTCAAGTAATATGCAAAGGTCACGTGATACCACGTGACTTTGAGGTCAGAGATCAAAGCTCATAGTCATTTTGAGGGTATATCGACTATGCTGAGTCGAATGGGGTTGACCGCGAGTCTCTAGCTCTTACGGTTCTTGAGCTGAAAGTTGTATAACACAGACGGACGGACAAAGCTGTTGTATAAGAGTTTTTTCGAACTCTAAAAAGTACTTAAGTGAAGCCGCGGGCAAAAGGCAGTATTCAATATTTTGGTTTGCACGTATGGCGAAGATTAACTAGTAACCTAGCTACTGCTAATGAAACGAGTAGAGCGGGTTCGATAAAACAATATGACCCACAAGTAAACCGCGTATTCTTTATGATTCTAAAGAATTAAGACAGATGAATTTTTATAATAATAATATTAATTATTATTATAAAAATTATATAATTATTTACAAATTCTTCATTTTGTTAAGTTGCTTGTGATTATTTGTATGTATAGACGCCAATGCAACAAGGTACATAGATATTTCGGGTATAATCTAATCATTTATTATAGACACGCCAATAGTATGCATAGACAACATTGTTGAAATATAAAATAAATGTATCTATAACGATAAAGGACGTTTTGGATACACTGTAAGATTTTGTTAATCAAAACATGTCCAGCATTTATTTAATAAATTATTGAATCACTTTTCTTAGCATGACAATACCTATATAAACTGAATGTAAAAAGTATGTCAGTATGTCGCAAAACGTCGATGTCACGTCATTGCTGAGCCAGCGATACCGGTCGGCATTCACTACAGAGTGAAAGGCACTTACGCATTGCGCATACGAAATTAAGCACTCACTGCAATGTACTCGAGTATTTTAGTTAGAATCGTAACGGGGGCGTAGCTCAGATGGTAGAGCGCTCGCTTAGCATGCGAGAGGTACCGGGATCGATACCCGGCGCCTCCAATGTATTTTTTGGTATTGAGGGTAGTTTTATATGATGTATTTTGTATGTTATATCGATATAGTATAGTTCTAGTTGGAATGTTGTAACAACGGGGGCGTAGCTCAGATGGTAGAGCGCTCGCTTAGCATGCGAGAGGTACCGGGATCGATACCCGGCGCCTCCAATGTATTTTTTGGTATTGAGGGTAGTTTTGTATGACGTATTTTGTATGTTATATCGAAAAAGTATAGTTCTAGTTGGAATGTTGTAACAACGGGGGCGTAGCTCAGATGGTAGAGCGCTCGCTTAGCATGCGAGAGGTACCGGGATCGATACCCGGCGCCTCCAATGTATTTTTTGGTATTGAGGGTAGTTTTGTATGACGTATTTTGTATGTTATATCGAAAAAGTATAGTTCTAGTTGGAATGTTGTAACAACGGGGGCGTAGCTCAGATGGTAGAGCGCTCGCTTAGCATGCGAGAGGTACCGGGATCGATACCCGGCGCCTCCAATGTATTTTTTGGTATTGAGGGTAGTTTTGTATGACGTATTTTGTATGTTATATCGAAAAAGTATAGTTCTAGTTGGAATGTTGTAACAACGGGGGCGTAGCTCAGATGGTAGAGCGCTCGCTTAGCATGCGAGAGGTACCGGGATCGATACCCGGCGCCTCCAATGTATTTTTTGGTATTGAGGGTAGTTTTGTATGACGTATTTTGTATGTTATATCGAAAAAGTATAGTTCTAGTTGGAATGTTGTAACAACGGGGGCGTAGCTCAGATGGTAGAGCGCTCGCTTAGCATGCGAGAGGTACCGGGATCGATACCCGGCGCCTCCAATGTATTTTTTGGTATTAAGGGTAGTTTAGTATTACGTATTTTGTAAATATGTAATGTATTTTGTCTTTTAAAGTGTAAAATAAACAACGCGATAAAATCCGTATATAACAGTTTAATTTCAAAAAAGTTATTAATGTTTTATCGTCTATAACCATACCCTTATAATCACATTTAATTTAGATTTCGCCAAGGCTATAAAGGTTAATTTACCATTCTTTTTCAAACAAATTATTATTTAATACTTTTTCATTGACGATATTCCTAAGCTCCAAATAAATACTGCAATATTTACAGATCTCTCAGACCCAAATGCCGCAAGATCACATCTGAATGGCTTTTGGGCAAAAACTATGAAGAGACCGAAAATCTAATTAAAATAACCACTCTGTAATTAAAATGTCAGGCACGCACAAAGCGTACATCCATACATACACACACGCACACACATACATACACCCACCATCAAACACATGACACATACACCCTGATCATCTTCTATTTCTATTTTGTATATTGCAAGAATTATAAAAATATCATAATGTTATTAAATAAATAAATTGAGAGGGGCCTGGTACCCATGACACAAGTTAAATCTTACTTTGGGTATCAATGTTCGAACAAATATTGTTTTCACCTAATATTGTGCTAACTTTGTTGTTTTTTAAACTATGTACTTATCTGGGCAATAAAAATTATTATTATTATTATTATTCCTAAACTTGCTACTTTGTTTTCTTTTTCTTTATTACTTAAATATATTATAATATAAATAGTATATATCATTCCGATCCACCCAAAGGTTGCCTCTAAGATATTGCTGATATAATTATGTAATTATATATAGATATATGTAACCATAGTTGCGAAGAGTAGTACTACATCAGCCGAACAATGCCGAAATACTACGAACGCGATTTGACTGCGTGTGTCAAATGCATGGTTGTGTGCGTGTAGTGTTTTTTCACTAATTTAATGTATTTCTAATGCATATTTTATATAAATATTACGATTCACCCCTCTTTCTCCATATAAACTTTAATTGTGTCAAATTTCATACTCCTCCGTCCGCGCAATTTTCGTAAAATGGGTTACAAAGTTTTTGCTTCACGTATTAATATATAGATATCAGCCCTGTTTACAAACTGTCCTACTACTGAGCACGGGCCTCTTCTTAGTGTGATAAGGGTTAGGCTGACTACACATGTCTTCGAGAACATTATGGAGAACTCTTAGAGATGCAACTTTCCTCACCGTTCAAGCAACTCTCGCACCAGGCATAACTCCTGTGTCGCAGGTGACTTTACAAACATTCAAACAACGGACACAAAGAACATTCAGACTCGGAACAAACATTTGTGGATCACACAAATATTTTATACGCATATAACTTGAGGTGCTTGCCTGGAGATCGAACCCGAGACTTATGCGTGGCAGTCCAACGGTCTCCCACTAAGCTACCGCTGCGTATTGCTTAACTATCTTTTGTTATAGTTGACAAAAAAGATGCAGGCATACTTAATATACAGTCAAGCCATATACAGACAATCCATGACTACGATAGATGCAAGTCGGTCGAAACAGCGCCGCGTAGGGCAATCAATAGTTGTCGGTCTCGATGGCATAGTGGTTAGTGTAACCGACTGCCACGCCTGAGGTTGCGGGTTCGATTCCCGCACAAGTCAAACATTTGTGTGCATGAACATGGATGTTTGTCTTGGTCTGGGTGTTTCTATGTATAATATGTACGTATTTACTAAAAGAAAGGATATATTATGTATGATGATCTATTGTCTAGTACCCATAGTATAAGCTCTGCTTAGTTTGGGCTAGATGGTGTTGCGTGTATGTGATAGAATATTATATTATTATAGGTAATTATTATCTTTTAAGTATTTAATCGCGAGTGAGATCCGTATATAGGCAGCGATAGCTTAGTGGGAAACCGTTGGACTGCCACGCAGAGGTCTCGAGTTCGATCCCAAGGCGCGCATCTCTGACTTTTCGAAGTTATATGCGTATGAAATAGTTAATTATCGCTCGCTTTACCGGTGAAAGAAAACATCGTGAGGAAACCTGCATGTCTAAGAGTTCTCAATAATGTTCTTAAAAATATGTGAAATCTGCTAACCTGCACTGGGCCAGCGTGGTGGACTATGGTCTAACCCTTCTCACGCTGAGAAGAGGCCCGTGCCCAACAGTGGGACAGTTTAATACAGGACTAGGTAATATTATAAAATCCGTTATGTTTTATTTAGATTAAAACAGTACTCACCACTTGTTACACTCCTCCTGCATAGTATGTCCGTCGGGATAGCTCCGTCCACCGTGGTGGCAGGGGCACTGTGCGGGCGGGACGCACTTCTTGGAGACAGTGTCCAGTACAAAGCCTCTCTTACACTGACAGCCGGGCCGGCACTCCGCCGTGGTTGATGACGGCGGGAGATGCATGTTCTGTAAATAAACATACATACATACATATATCGATCCTTCGAGGATGAAATATAGTAAAACCCAAAACAGTAATTTGTAGGAGAGTCAAAACCTCAGTTTTCTTATCTCTTTCCTTTTTCGAGTGCTACAGTAAAACAACTAAAATAGTTAAACATCGCTTTTAGCTCATTATTGTTCTATAAAAAATATGATGATATGATTATGATATTGTCTTCTGTTTACGCGAATATTATTCATTGAAATTAAACTACTATATACGGATTTTATCGCGTTATTTATTTGACACTTTATTACATAATTTTGAAAACTGTTACACTACTTTTACTATTAAACTTTACTAATTTTTAAGCTAATTAAATTATTATTAAAACTATTTAGATTTAATTTAATTTTACACTTTCCCCGACGTTTCGGTTGCTTTTCAGCAGCCATGGTCACGGGGAGACTAAAATGGTAGTTGTCTCAATGTTTCAAAATTATGTAATAAAGAGTCAAATAAACAACGCGATAAAATCCGTATATAGTAGTTTAATTTCAATTATATGATTATGAAATTATATTTTTCACAGCATTTGTGGCGAGTTGAAGTATTATTTACAACTTTATTTTAAAATAAATGTGATTACGCTGCGGTATTTTCTGGGTACTTAAAGCAATTTCTTTGCGAATATTACTACTTTAAAAACACTGGCCGATGCAGCTCGCAAAACTGAATAAGTTTACATCAATAACAAATTTTCGGCAAAATCGCTTTTACAAAATTTCATCCTCGGTAGGTCGATATGTGCCCGAAGAGGTATGCAGAAGTATCATCGTCATCATCTCAGCTGAAAGATGTCCACTGTCCACATAGGCCTCCCCCAAGGTTTTCCACACAGACCGGTCTTAGGCCACCCGTATCCAACCGCTTCCCTCGACCTGTACCAGGTCGTCGGTCCACCTTGTAGGGGCGTGCCCCTACTGCGTCTTCCTTCTATGCAGTATTATATATGTATTTCTAGGTGTATTACACCCCAACTCCTATTATATTAGATGTTAAGTAATATGGGACGTCTAGAGATCCGGTAAATAGTAATATTTAAATCAGCATTAGGCGTATATAAAACATTAAACTACATCAAGACGAAGAAACCGTATATCTGAGGCCTATATGTAACATTCGCATAACGTAATGCGAGGATATTTTCTTAGAGTAAGTATCGTATCTTTGTCTATTAAGCAAACAATAAAATGGACAGCACGGGTCGTGTTTTAAGCTTTAAGATTGCTTTTAATGGTACCTTGCAAGTGAGTGGTTCAGCAATCTCGCAGGTGGTGAACTCCATATTGTTGGACGCACTGCAGTTGCTCCTCAGGTCCTCGGCAGGAGGGTAGTTCTGGATCTCGTCCGGGGTCGCCGGCACGCAATCCCATATGGCACCCACACATGTGCTATAAACACGTAACTGTTTAGATACCAATGCTTGGCAGCTGACAGACAGGGTCCATAGTTATGGAATTTAGATAAAATTTGTGCGAGCGACCGTGGCGTAGCTGTGATGATTGCTGTGGAGTTGCTGTGTGCGCAGTGAATAGGGTCTCGGATTAGATACCTGGGTCGTGCGGTGTTGACGAGTTTTTTGTCAAAAATGCCAGGTAGACGACAATAGTTTTGTTTCAATTACATGGTATCTAAATCGATATCTGACTAAATGTTTTACTCGTAAAACTATGTATGTACCCAGGCTCTTTGAGTAAACGGTATACTTAGTCCTATTAAGGTGGGTCATCTCTGCGTCTTATACTGCCAGCACAGCGACTCATGTTATTTAAACAGTTAACAAGTGAAACATGTGGAGTTGCCAGCACCTTTAGGGTAAGATACCTTATGGTAAGCGGCTATATTATGTCTAATAAAACGAAAAGCTTTTTGTTATCTTAGCATAAAAGTCCCTACTGATCTATCGCAGGCCCAAAATCAATCGTAGTGACAATATCAGAGATTAGACAAGAGTTTCAAAGAGAAAAGTGCAAGATTTAGCTTCAAACATGGCATCTATAACTTGGCAGCCCAACAATGATCTAATACGCTATCAAGTCGTTCATTGATTAACGATAAACAATTCATTACAACTCTTTGAAACGTGTTTCTTACAATGAAATTGTGCAACAGTCAAAGTGAAAGGTAAGCACCTAACCGTGCGTATTTGAATGTCACGCGTAAATGTACAATGTAATGTGGAACTTCGAATATTATAACAACGGGGGCGTAGCTCAGATGGTAGAGCGCTCGCTTAGCATGCGAGAGGTACCGGGATCGATACCCGGCGCCTCCAATTAAGTTTTTGGTTTTGAGGGTAGTTTTGTATTACGTATTGTACCTTATATAATTTTGAGAAGTTATAGTTGTAATTGGAGTGTTGTTACAACGGGGGCGTAGCTCAGATGGTAGAGCGCTCGCTTAGCATGCGAGAGGTACCGGGATCGATACCCGGCGCCTCCAACGTAATTGTTTCGTTTTGCGGGTAGTTTAGTATTACGTATTTTGTATGTTATAACTACGAAGTAAAGATATATTTGGAACGTTGTAACAACGGGGGCGTAGCTCAGATGGTAGAGCGCTCGCTTAGCATGCGAGAGGTACCGGGATCGATACCCGGCGCCTCCAAACTACTTTTTGTTTTTATTTTAGTATACGTATGTGCAGCGTATAGTTAATAGTTTGTGGAGGATAGAGCCTATTGTAATGCGAGTCCTAGAAAGTTCCTAATAATGAAAATAACATTTAAATCTTTTCCTGACTTACCATAGTTCCCTCTCTCGCCTGCCGGCACGTACTTCCTTGTAACCGGCGTTGAACTGCAGACCTTTGTGATAGCACGGACACAAGCCGGTTGGTACGCAGAGACCGCTGTCGTCTAATAGCTGTGGATTTAATCGTGTATTAGAAAACTATTGTAGATTTAATTTAACGTTGGCAGTTGTAATTTTAAGGTATGTTTGCAACCTGTTGAACTGGATGTTAGGTATGTACCTTAAGGCTTATTTATGAATTTATTCAATAGCACAACCACATCATGGATATTAATACAATATAACATTTTGTTATATAGTATTTCGTCTGTTGTGTACACTTACGGTGTACTTACGGAGCAGCAATAGCTCAGTGGGAAGACCAACAGACTGCAATGCAGAGGGTCTCGTGTTCGAACCCACGTCGCGCACTTCTGACTTTCGGAAGTTATATGACTTTTCGAAATTATGTGCGTATTGATTGACAATTATCGCCTGCTCCGTGCCTCGGAGAGCACGTTAAGCCGTCGGTCCCGGCTGCCATGAACATCTGTGGCAGTCGTTATTGGGAGAGTGTCGACACAAAAGATCCCACTGGGTCGAAGTGTCACCGGTCTGCACTGACTGGCCCCAACATAAGATACATACATACTTACAATATATTATTACGTATAGGTATCTTTAAAAGCAATTTTGCTTTGCAAAGATGGGCATATACAAATATTTTGTCTTTAATCTTAGATCCCTTTATATCCATTGTTACTTGCGTTACTAGCCTTAAAACCCTAATACGTTAGTAGTACGTACCTGTCCAGGGGGACACGCGCATCCCTCCACACAACAAGGCTTGCATGTGCCGCTGGCGGCCAGCGCCATATCTGCGCACTTACGAAGGCAGCTGTCAGCACACACTGTGTACTCCTGCCCACCCGTACACTCGATCTCTGCGTGAATATACTCAAGCATATTTACAAAAGCTTCCGATAACCATGACTCTTGTAAGTCCTAACTAATATTATAATAAAAAAGAGTTAAAATAAAAAAATAATAATATTCTACCTTTCAAAAATTCTCGAGTCCTCAAGACAAGACTTTGAAGGTCAATGTTTGGGTTAGTGCTGATTCCCCCCGTTCTTGTTTATGTTAATTTCTCGATTGCACCCGAAATTTAAAAATTAGTACAGTTAAGCACAACCTACTAAGTTTTACATGTTCTTAGATTTTGATTGACACCTTTTGTACTTATCATTCTTGTTAATACTTTGTCAAGCCCCCGAGACTTTATAATTTAACCGTTAATAATATTGAATCGTTTTTCTAGAGCAGGTGCTGGGGCTTCTTTGAAAGGGGACCGTACCCGCACCTGGCTGCGCTAATGCGCGGAGGGCGAAGTGGCCATGAGTTAATATTGATACGTAGATGCTAGTATAGTTTGTTTCTTTTTGTCTATATTCCTGCATGTAACGTGGGCTATGTGCTTACTAAATTAGATAATACTTGACAACTTCAGATTAAGAGGACACACTGAAAAAATGCACTAACTTTCATCGAATAGTATAGGACTATGAGAAGACCAATTAATCTAGAATTTTGATATAGGTAAATTGATGTCTTTAACCAGAATTTCCTAGCTCAAAAACACGATATTGTGTTTTTGGCTTGATCATAATTATTTTTGAAAACACCTCTGAAAAATTTCTATTTTTGAAATTACAAGGAAGTTACACTATCATTATGCTTAGGAATTACTCAAATATATTCGTAACATCAATATTAGTGATTTGCTAGCTCATTATTTCCATAACTAAAACCCATCATTTTTAAATAATATTTTAAGTTTTTTTAACAATTTCTAAGCGTTCTCGATCATTGCGGGCGCATCGTAATTTTAGACCTTATGACCGCTATTTAAGGATTGATACACAATGAGTGTCATTGGGGCGGATATGGGCGGCGCTATTCTCTCTCTCTCTCTCTCTAAATTATAAATTTCTCTATAAATTATTATTTATGTTAAATTCTGCAAAACTGCACGTGGTGCTTGTCAAAACACAATTATCGTTTATATTAACTTAGATCAATTTAGGCAATCATGAGAAATGGGTAAAGATAAACCATGCGTATGTTAATGAGACGCTTATCTGAGCAATATACAGAGTGTCTGGTAATTAATAGATAACCTTGAAATTTCTTATAATAGAAATGATAACCGTTCAGAAAACAATATGCAAAGCAAAAAAGATGATAAATCAGACTTCAATTAAAAAAAAATCATCATTCAAATTAAAAAAAACACGCTAGCTACGAGCTTTGAAGTGCTCGCCTAATCACGTCATCATTCAGGTCTCCGATCGCAGCTACCAAACTATGGCAAAAATACCACATGTGAATGATAACGTGATAAGGTGTCCAATTCAGAAGCTCATAACTAACGCGTTTTTTGAGTTAGAATGATGATTTCTTTTTCCATTGAATTTTAACATGATATAGAATAATAATATGCTATAAATTTACATAGTTATGTAAGCAAAAATTTTAGTAATTTTAAGTTATTTAAAAGAAACAGCTTTAGAAGATGCACTTTTCTTACAAAACACTTATTTTTCGTCATGGTAGCTACTTTTTGGCGTGTTATTTGTTATTTAATAGTATTTGCCAGGTACAAGTCATAATATTTTTAAATTTCGAATAAATAGACCCACTAATTCGGAAGAAATCGATATTTTTGTACATAGGATCCTTACTTAAAAATTAAAATCTTAAATCACATACCAAACCTACAATATATTTTAAATTATTTTTACTACTTTTATTGTCGATAAATCTTAGTCTAGTTTCATCCCCTTTCGGGATAGCACTTTATCCAGGGACACACTGAATAGTGCGTATTGCTTACAGTTACTCATGTATTACAACCCTGCTAGACAGCAGGGAATCAAAAATATCAAGAGACTCATTTGAGTGTCCCCCTCCACGGAGATCTTTAGTAAAAGGCGAAAGATTTATGCGTTTTGAAGGGAAACCAGAGTTAACGAAAGCGTGGTTCGGCGGGGTATTTATACTCGCCGCGGTAACGAAACCATAGCGCGATTCAGCCGGACGGCACAACGCCATCTATCAGCGAGGGATTAAACTTTTGTGCTCGTTCTTGTGTGACCTTGGTTTGAAATATTATATAATTGGTAAGGTTTTATCAATTTTGAGTAATAATTAACCGGATAGTAAAAGAAATAAATATTTTTAGTAATATTAAGCAATTACTAAGACACAATATCAATCTACATCAGAGCAGAATCTTAATAAATGTGTTCGGTATGCTGACGATACGTATAAATATTTCTTAAAATGTGTCTAGGTGCAGATTCAGACCAATAATAATCAACTGTGAATAAGATAGATGAAATTGTTAAGACGTTACATAAATTGTAAAAATATTAATTTGGACGCGTTCGTGATAAGTGTGCAAATATAAATAACAGTATAAAAATAATAAAATAAAAAATTTAAGTGAGGTATTTATAATTTTTAATTATGTAGGTGCTATGTAAATATCAGTGCTAGCTTGCAATAGTTTATTTTAATACGGGCCGTACTTGTACCGACACGGTTGATAATATAATTATCTAATTGTATAACTCCAACTAGTACCTACTATATGCGTGAAAGTACCTATAAACTTAATTTATCGTTAAATATTTCCATGGTATAGATATGTATGGATGACTTATTTTTTTATTATACATTTTCTACATTATCAATATTAGACCTAAAGAGGCGCAAATAGAATCAGTTATATTATTAACATATTGCTATGATGTTATTAATAGGCACATCATAATTTGTTATTTAAAAATAATTTAAAAACATACCACATATACATAACTTAAGGCATTCATTAAATGTATATATTAAATAAAATACTTCAGTATGGTACAGTTTGCATGCCTATTGGTAAAATATGGCTGACAATTTTTATTTAACACCATGTATTGTAAACCATATGCCCAAAATTAAATATACCTATCTTTATCTTTATAATTGTATCGCTAAATAATGTAATTAGTACCTTTTCATCCCAAACGAACGTAGATTAGATGTGCATCTAATTCTACATTGACCCGATGCGCCGTATCAATGCCCCTTAATTGCACACAAGCTACCATATGATAGGCACGGGTCGTCACCCGTTAATTATTGAGATAATATCCATTACTTTCGTAATATATACATCTCCGCAGTCAGCGTATTAGAAAAGTAATAGAGATGTTGAAAAAAAATTAAGACGCTTTTTGGTGATATCGGTAAATTGCAAGCGATTAAATGGACACCCTGTACGTATAAAATGTCTTAAAATTATAGTTTAGTTCTGTACAAACATTACAAGTAGCTGTATTTATATGTTTTATTAATCCCGTCGAAATTTATTTTATATTTTTATATTTTTATTAAGCAGTTCCACAGTAAAAAATGTCTTATAAATTTATTTTGATTTGCAATTTAGCACAAAATTACGTCTACTTAGATTATATTTATTATTATTCAGTTTCATCAATTTCTCGACCGTGATCGAGACTTGATGAAACTGAAATACCTAAATATTAAAGAATAAATATTTACAGCTATTTTAGAATTTACGTTCATCATCACCTATCTATATATATATAAAACTCTTCCGTTACTGAGTGACTGACAGACAACGCACAGCCGAAACTACTGAACGCAAGAAGCTGAAATTTGGCATGAATGTTCCTTGGAGAGTGTAGGGGAGCACTAAGAGAGGATTTTTGGAAATTCCACCCTAAAGGGGGTGAAAAGGGTGAAACCCGATATTCACAAGGGAAAGGGACTTACGCGGGTGAAATCGCGGGCAAACTACTAGTATTATATATAAGTGATGTACGGTGCAACCGTACATTGCAAAATTACTTTATTAATATAAAGCATTTTCGCCACAATACATTTGTAATTCATTAGTTTTATATAAAAATCAGTTCACTACCATATCAACCGCGTCGCGTGTAACTTACTATCATTATATCATTTAGTATTTTCTATCAGTTGTACTTAGCCTTAGAACTTTATCAGTAATATACATATTCTATAATCTATCTCCTCATATCATCCAATAGCATCGTATTAGTCAAAAGGTGTTTGGTAACGTACCACACAGGTGATGATAAACTTTTTAATTTTAAATGTAACAGTGCCTAGTACAAGTTATGCGTCAGGCTTGTGTTTATTTAATTAATCAAAGACAAAATCACAAACCGCCTGTATATTGATTTTTGATGCTTATATCGAATCATAACCAAATTGTCTAGCTCAGCGTCATCTTCGAGACTGATCTGGACTAAATTTCTCGACGAGAATTAAGTCGAGAACAGTTGTGGATGAGACGTTGGAGTTCAGTTGATACCTATTATATACCAAATTACTGGCGGAATAATCTAAGACCAATAAAAGCACAATTTTTATGCTTTCTCGACTGTTCAACAGACACTCGACGCCCGAGAATTTTATGAACACAAAGTATTCGACAAGGAATATAATATGATGTAGGTACCGGCCCTTTTTTGTATGTGTTAGTTGTTGGCCTTGGATGGCCTTGACAACTTTACGTAAACTATGCTGCCGTCATAAGAGATAAAGACGTATCAAATTTTTTTCGAAATTGAGTTTATCCTATGTGGAATCCGTAAAAAAAGACGCATAAAATTCATAATACATTTGGCTGATACCTCTTTTTGCCTTATGACGGCAGTATGGGTGAGCGCAGCACGCTCCTGTGATAAGATGTACTCACTGCACTCGTCGACGTTGTACCGCCACTGTATGAGCACGCCGGCCTTGGCGCAGCTCATGGCGTAGTCGCCGAGCACGGGGCACAGGCAGCGGGACACGTCGCCGGCGCCGCACGCGCACATGTCGTACACACACGCCTCGTAGTACGGCTCCACGTCCACGTACCAGTGGCAGGCTGGGAAAAAGTTACCATGTTTCAACGCTTTTTAAATAAACTGAAACTTGTGTTTGACCGCGATCTCACCTGATGTTAAGTGATGATGCAGTCGACGAAAGACCACGCTTGCCTAAAAAATACTCACTCTTGACTTAAAAACACCAAGATTGTACTCATCAAGAAACACAGATTTAGACGTCCACTTCTTTGCGGTACGCATTATAAAAGTGGAAGCTAAGCGCTTCGTGCGTTAATGTGGTATATCTACCTGTGGCGCTGGTCTGTTTGTCTGGTCATATGTCGTGCAATTTTGGGGAGTACTGGCAGGGTCACCATGCAATGTTTGGTGTTAGGAGGACAAATAAAAGGTGTTACTTCTATTTTCTCTTTTAAAAGACAACTTTCGCACTAGGAATATTACTTATATCGCCGTGGACTTTACAAATATTCAAACAACGGACATAAAGATCACCCAGACTCGAAACAACTGTTTGCGGATCACACAAATTTGAGACCCATGTGGGAATCGAACCCCATTCGGCGCGGCGGCAGTGGCTAGGCGAACACATAAATCACTACGTGATTCGTGCGGACAAACTTCGGCAATAAACTAAAAAATAAACATCCAAAACTTTATGTTATTTAGTAGTCAAAGCGCATCACTACACTCTACACTCCATAATATAGAAAGTAGAATTGCTTTAGGTATATCTAGAGTCAGCAGTCCTGCTGCAGGATGAATACGCGAGTGATCCCTGCGCCCCGGCCATAGACTGTGAGAAGGAATACCGTGGTAGGTTTAGTCGGTATTACCGGGATATCTCCATCTTTTCCCAAGTGAGTCCGACATAACCCCTCCGCCTGCTCCCGCGGAGAGTAATGCGACAAGGCATTACCCCAAGTTAAGAACACACGAAAAATAAATGTGTCGCCTGTCCTACTTCCTTGCAACTTGCAGCTGGGTTAGACACAACCACCGAGGTTGCTAGTTATTTCAAATGTTTTACTTGAGTGTTATACACTGCATAGCGATATAAACTATTTGAAAATTATTTTTTGTCACAAACAATTTAAGTAAAAATAAATGGTGATAATAAAAAAAATATTTAATTTAAATGAAATAGAATGTTCAATATATCAAAAAAAGCTTTCCTTTTTACAAGGAACACATATCGTACTCTTAATAAAACAGAGACTTATCTCAGTACTTTGGTTGAAACAAATTTACACTCTATTGCCATAATTTAACACAAATATATTATTAGAATTTAACATACACAAATAGAGTTCAAATTGCCTTACTTCCAAATTTAGAGATAAGTCACTGTTTTATTAAGACTGCGAATTATAACCACGCGTAGTTTAGTTGTGGTAAATAACAAAAAAAGATGTAACTTTTGACGTAGAAATTAAAGACGGCGTTAGATGTGGCCTAATGCACTTTTACAAATGACCAATTTTCATTAGTTATCTACTAAAATATTCTGTTCTGTTTTCTAACGACTTCCACTACTGATTTTAAGAAGATTGGATTCAAGAGTGCGCGTCTGGTGAACACCTGTTCCCGAAAGTCAATTCAAATCAAGATTAAATAACCACAATCTAAGGACCTCACGATTGTCCCCAAACTTATAATAGGATGAAATATGCAAGACAGTATTTATTATCTTCTACGCTAAGCGGCTATTGTACTTAATTAGTGAAATGGTTACGTATTAATAAATAGCTGCAGAATGAAATAACTCAATGGACTCGATACAATAGATTGCTGATTATTTCAATAATTTATTCGTAACTGTATTGAGTAATGTTTATTTAGCACCGATGACGTATGTACATACATATACACTGATCACATATATGTGCTCAGTGCTTCTAAAGTGTTGTAACAACGGGGGCGTAGCTCAGATGGTAGAGCGCTCGCTTAGCATGCGAGAGGTACCGGGATCGATACCCGGCGCCTCCAATTCTACTTTTTGATATTGAGGGTAATTTTGTATTACGTATTGTGTTTGTAATATCTACTAAGTCAAGATATAGTTGGAGTGTCGTACCATCGGAGGCGTAGCTCAGATGGTAGAGCGCTCCAGAGGTACCGGGATCGAAACTCGGCGCCTCCAATGTAGTTTTTGATATTGAGGGTAGTTTAGTATTACGTATGTTGTATGTAATGTTGGAAGTATGGTGTTAGTTGGAGTGTTGTATCAACGGGGGCGTAGCTCAGATGGTAGAGCGCTCGCTTAGCATGCGAGAGGTACCGGGATCGATACCCGGCGCCTCCAATTCTACTTTTTGATATTGAGGGTAATTTTGTATTACGTATTGTGTTTGTAATATCTACTAAGTCAAGATATAGTTGGAGTGTCGTACCATCGGAGGCGTAGCTCAGATGGTAGAGCGCTCGAGAGGTACCGGGATCGAAACTCGGCGCCTCCAATGTAGTTTTTGATATTGAGGGTAGTTTAGTATTACGTATGTTGTATGTAATGTTGGAAGTATGGTGTTAGTTGGAGTGTTGTATCAACGGGGGCGTAGCTCAGATGGTAGAGCGCTCGCTTAGCATGCGAGAGGTACCGGGATCGATACCCGGTGCCTCCAATTCTACTTTTTGATATTGAGGGTAATTTTGTATTACGTATTGTGTTTGTAATATCTACTAAGTCAAGATATAGTTGGAGTATCGTACCATCGGAGGCGTAGCTCAGATGGTAGAGCGCTCGAGAGGTACCAGGATCGAAACTCGGCGCCTCCAATGTAGTTTTTGATATTGAGGGTAGTTTAGTATTACGTATGTTGTATGTAATGTTGGAAGTATGGTGTTAGTTGGAGTATTGTAACAACGGGGGCGTAGCTCAGATGGTAGAGCGCTCGCTTAGCATGCGAGAGGTACCGGGATCGATACCCGGCGCCTCCAATTCTACATTTTGGTACTGAGGGTAATTTTGTATTACGTATTGTGTTTGTAATATCTACTAAGTAAAGATATAGTTGGCATGTCGTACCATCGGGGGCGTAGCTCAGATGGTAGAGCGCTCGCTTAGCATGCGAGAGGTACCGGGATCGATACCCGGCGCCTCCATACTACTTTTATTTCGTTTTGCATACATCAATAATTATATTTTAACAAATTTAATGGTATTATGAACGTCATAAGTGTACCACCTCAGGATGTTAGGTCTCAAATCGAAATTCTAGGTTTGTATGTAGGCCATTGCTGTCAACATATTTCAGCTATGCAAGTCCTTCGTCCTACGCAAGAGAAGCGAATGGTATAAATTAGTTAATGACGGTAGGGGTGAAACAAATGTTTTATTGTTGGGGTAATTTTTTTAATAGACGTATATTCTTTGTCTTAGTGTTTATATGTGTATGTATGTATAGCAGCGATGGCTCAGTGGGGAGACCAACAGACTGCAATGCAGAGGATCTCAGGTTCGAACCCACGTCGCGCACCTCTGACTTTCGGAAGTTATATGACTTTTCGTAATTATGTCGCGGGTTCGATTCCCGTACAAGTCAAACATTTGTGTGCATGAACATGGATGTTTGTCTTGGTCTGGGTGTTCCTATGTATAATATGTAGGTATTTACAAAAAAAATAGTATACATGTATGTTTATCTATTGTCTAGTACCCATAGTACAAGCTCTGCTTAGTTTGGGGTAGATGGTGTTGTGTGTATGTGATAGAATATTAATATTATACTTACATTCAAAAACTTTGCTCTTCAACTTGCTACAGAACTTTTCAGCAGCTTCCTTGTTCTCCATGTTGGCTTTACAAGGATGTTCAGGCTCCTTCGTTTCCACGTCAGAGCAGAACTCCCTGGTCTTCCACTTGTTCGCGAAGGCCAGGGCTGACTGCTCCACGTCGTTCTCAGGGGTCAGGAAGTCATCTTTTTGGTTTAAGTTGAAGGTACCGCAAAGACCCTAGAGATGATAAAGTCAGGTAATGTTAACAGGATTGCTGGGCTCTGCAAAAAAATAGTTAAAATATTCCTTTTCTTTTTTTAAAGACATTGCCAGCTTCCAAATTTTTAGATCGCGGGTTGCTTACTCTAAAAATATTCATACAACGGACACAAAAATTTCCAGACTTGGAACAACCTTTTGTGGATCAATCAAATTATTATGCGGGATTCGGACCCACAACTCTCGGCGCAGTGGCAGCGGCGAGACGACTGCTTAACTGCTACGCCATTTGCGCAGCCAACAGGTGAAATGTTGGAGTATTTCAAGCCGTCAGATATACAACCAACTAACGACACGTTAAAGTACTTCAAACCATTAGTAAGTCACCTGAGTCTTGTCGTGGAACTCTGCCGGGACGTCAATGAACACGCGAGTGTTGCCATCCCACCATAGATCTACCTTGTTGGGCAGTTGTACTGAAACAAACATGTATACATACATACATAAGAGCAGCGATAGCTCAGTGGGGACACCAACAGAGTGCAAAGCAGAGGGTCTCAGGTTCGAACCCACGTCGCGCACCTCTGACTTTCGGAAGTTATATGACTTTTCGAAATTATGTGCGTATTGATTGACAATTATGGGTTGCGGAGGTCAGGTGGCAGCCGCTGCGTGTTCTCGAGTCGAGGAAAGTTCAACAACACTTTCCTCGACTCGAGAATCGACATGCATACCAGTCATATTTACTTCTGCTACGTCACTAAGGCAGTTCCAAACACAGCTGGTATGATACCCACCTATAATGAACAGTGAGGAGGCAGCCCTGATCCTGATGTCTCCCACCATGACCGGCAGCGTGGAGACCTCCTTGCCGTTGACCAGGATGAAGCCGCCTTGTTTCATGTGCACGCTGGCGCCGTTGTAGTTCAGGCTCACAGCCTTGGTGCATGACGGCTTGCCTTCGCCTTTGTACGGGCCTAGGTTCATTGCCTGAGTAAAGATAATGATATTATTTTATAATATTGTCTTCTATTTACGCGAATATTATTAATTGAAATTAAACTGTTATATACGGATTTTATCGCGTTGTTTATTTGACACTTTATTACAAAATTTTGAAAACTGTTACACTATACTACTATTAAACTTTACTAACTTTTAAGCTAATTAAATTAGTCTCAATGTCTTCTAAAATGTACAACTACCATCTTAGTCTCCCCGTGACCATGGCTGCTGAAAAGCAACCAAACGTCGGGGAAAGTGTAAAATTAAATTAAATCTAAATAGTTTTAATAATAATTTAATTAGCTTAAAAGTTAGTAAAGTTTAATAGTAGTAGTAGTGTAACAGTTTTCAAAATTTTGTAATAAAGTGTCAAATAAACAACGCGATAAAATCCGTATATAGTAGTTTAATTTCAATTATATTATTTTAGGCATTTATTATTGTAATCATTTTTACAAGACGGTTTCTATACTAGCTATAATTTCAATGACGTGGGAAGCTTTCAAACATTGACACAACGAATACAAGTAACACCCAGATTTAAATAGTAAGATAAAATGAGGTGTCAAGTAAAAATATCATAGATATTTTATAATTTTCTCATTGAGGAACTTTATTGTAAATCATAGTCACCTTAGTTGTGTGTGTGTAAGAACACACACACATACATACAGATTTGTACTCGTAAATATAGCGTTTCCTGAATTTCCTATGGAGATGTGATATTATCATTACAGTTTAATTGAATACTATACAGTTTCGGACTGGGGTATTTACATGAAGTATTCTTACAGTATTTCTATTGCAAATAACAGTAAAATATCCTTTTGTTTTATTCCTTCTGTAAATAGCGTTTCCTGGATTTCTGATATGTGGTATCGTCATTAGAGGGCCTAGTACGTCTTACGCAAAATCGTTGCACATTTTTTCGCCTTAATTTACAAACTTATATTCTTAGACTAGAGTAACCGTTTATCCGGTGGCTAAAAGTATATTAGTGCTATTGGATGCAAATGAAGTAACGATGGCTGAAAATCAATTATGTAAAATGATGGTATACCTCAGAGACGACAGGTGTCAGACGAGAGCTGTTGAATGCAAATGGGGAAACGATGGCTAGGTATCGATGATGTAAAATGGTGGTATACCTCAGAGACGACAGGTGTCAGACGAGAGCTGTTGAATGCAAATGGGGAAACGATGGCTAGGTATCGATGATGTAAAATGGTGGTATACCTCAGAGACAACAGGTGTCAGATGAGAGCTGTTGAATGCAAATGGGGAAACGATGGCTGGGTATCGATGATGTAAAATGGTGGTATACGTCAGAGATGACAGGTGTCAGACGAGAGCTGTTGAATGCAAATGGGGAAACGATGGCTGGGTATCGATGATGTAAAATGGTGGTATACCTCAGAGACAACAGGTGTCAGATGAGAGCTGTTGAATCCAAATGGGGAAACGATGGCTGGGTATCGATGATGTAAAATGGTGGTATACGTCAGAGATGACAGGTGTCAGACGAGAGCTGTTGAATGCAAATGGGGAAACGATGGCTAGGTATCGATGATGTAAAATGGTGGTATACCTCAGAGACGACAGGTGTCAGACGAGAGCTGTTGAATGCAAATGGGGAAACGATGGCTGGGTATCGATGATGTAAAATGGTGGTATACGTCAGAGATGACAGGTGTCAGACGAGAGCTGTTGAATGCAAATGGGGAAACGATGGCTGGGTATCGATGATGTAAAATGGTGGTATACCTCAGAGACAACAGGTGTCAGATGAAAGCTGTTGAATCCAAATGGGGAAACGATGGCTGGGTATCGATGATGTAAAATGGTGGTGTACCTCGAAAATCTGTAGTGAAGGGTATAAGGTCATGATGATATACCTCAGTGATAGCACCGGAGCAGGCGACGTTCTCGACCTCGACGGTGATGTTGTCAGTCTTGAGCATGGTGTAGGTGCAGTGGCCCATGAAGTCATACCGAAGCCCGTCGAACGTGGAGTAGTGCGGGTCTCCGATGGCGCTGCAGCGTGCCCCGCACGGGAGCTTCGTGCAAGTCCATGCGCCGCCCTCACATGTGCTGGGAGAATGTGTTATATATATGTCAGGCGTGACTTAATAGATAGTCATAGGGTGAAAGGGCTGTATTAGAACATTATGTAGTACAAATGAAGTCCCAGTATTGCGTTTTTGCGGTGATGTTCTAAGATTTTTAAAGAAGCGTTATTGTGTCAGCTTTAGACTGTTAATTTCTCCTTATAAAACCAAATGTTCCTTGAAATCTCGGTGATGTAACCACTTATTATCAGGTGAACCGCAATAGATAAAATATACAAAAAACTAAACTATACAAAAAAGTAGCAGTAAGTATGTATCTTATGTGGGGGCCAGTCAGTGCAGACCGGCGACACTTCGACCCAGTGGGATCTTTTGTGTCGACACTCTCCCAATAACGACTGCCATAGATGTTCACGGCAGCGGGACCGACGGCTTAACGTGCTCTCCGAGGCACGGAGCAGGCGATAATTGTCAATCAATACGCACATCATTTCGAAAAGTCATATAACTTCCGAAAGTCAGAGGTGCGCGACGTGGGTTCGAACCCGAGACCCTCTGCATTGCAGTCTGTTGGTCTCCCCACTGAGCTATCGCTGCTCTTAAGTAGTATTGCAGTAAGTAAAACAACGCGGAAAGACACTCTCAAAAGACTGTAACCAAGCGAACACTCTCCATTATTTTACTTTATTTATTTTATTCGGTTCAACTGTAACATGCATATATTATACTTATGTAGTCGTATTTTTAATTTCGTATATATTTATTATTATCTTTTACGAACTTTCCTCACAATTCAAGCAACTTTTAAAATATGAATGTTTGTCACTCTCCTATTAATCACCAAAAAAAAGTCCTTCGACCCGTTTGCCTTATTTCTGCGTTAAAGAAGATCAAACCAAAAAACACAGATTCGCGTACAACATAATACTAAGGCCTCCAGAATAAGGATACTAAACTCACCAAGTGTTACAATCCTTCCTAATCGTCTTGCCAGGCTTAAAGCTCTTGTTCCTCAGGCGACAGGGGCACTGGTCCTTGGGCACACAGCGGCCCTCCTCCAGCAGCAGACCCTCGGGACAGAAGCAGCCCTCCACACACGAGCTGTTGTCGGTCTTGGCGGCCACGAGGGGGAACGCACAGCTCGGCTGGGCGTCCGGTCCGCAGGACTTGTACACCTTGTTTTCTGGACAGTTCATTGCTGTGGGAAATGGAAGACGTTGAGTAGTTTGAATTTTGAGTATCCTTACCTTCTTTGTAAGATACGGCAAAGTGCAGCGGGTATAAGGAACTACACTCACTCTACAGGAGATCGTAGAATCAGAATCTCAATTTGGATTGGTATTATACTGGATGTCCCAGAATATGTGAATCAAATTGTAAAGGTTGTTTTTATTTTTTTAAATTTTGTATGTTTTTAAGGTCCTTACCTAAGGAATCTCTCGTTACTATTTGATGCACATATTTTTGGACAACCTGTATACACTTCTCTGACTTTGAGAGTTTCTTATTTACGCTTTGAGCCCCATGTACACAATAATAGTTTCTTGAAACAAGCGCAGTGTTGTTTTTGCCTTAATTGGCTTATAGAAGCATGATAGCAGGGCTGGACGGAGATAGCATGAAACCGGCTTCAAAAAACTTGCCTCGTGTAAATGAACTTTTCATTCTAGAGTGCCTTATAAGAGACACGGTAACTAATTTGCTCTACATTTATTTTATATGAAATAAATAAATTGATGAATGAATATCTCTGTACTTTACTACTCGCTAAGCAATTATGTATATCAAATACATTAAAATAGTTAAAAGCTCAGGGCGAATTTTAGTTACAAGAATTATTTAAAATTTATATAAATGTTCTTACGGCAGGTTTCATCGTCACGCCAGTTCTTCATCTCCCCGACTCCATGTCGCAGGCATTCTTTGGCGTACACTGACACTGTGCTGCATGCACACTCTTCGGGACCTACAATATACACATTATGAAATAAATACATATGATCCACATCCTAAAAGGTACACAGAGGTTTATTATTTTCATATTTCATCAGGACCCATATAGTAGAGTGCGAGCGTCTATAGGCCTGCTCTCTAATAGGTAAGATCAACTCTAAGAATATACTGGTTGGGTTATAGGGTATATGTCTTCAGACTACGTACTGCTAATAGGACTTTAAAAACTGAAGGTTTAAGGGAAATACTGGACAATAATTGCAAATTGTAAAACTAATTACTCACTCAAAGTGGTCGTACACGCGCAGTAATCCCACTGACAGGTTTCCAGTAGTAGAGAGACGTCCATTACCTATCAACAAAAATGGATGCCTAAAATAATCAATAAGAGTTATAAGTATAGCAAAATAACATTGTGATATATTTTCTGCTGTAAAAAGGTTTTCCATTTCCAAAACGCAATAGAGAGTTGCAGCAGCAAGCGCTAAATTCAACTGTTGTCTAAGACTGCGCCGAGCGTAAGGCAGATACTGACAGAGCTCGTGCGGCGCATATTCAAATCGGCGCGCGGCCGCCATAGTCAAATTGTATGGAGGATTTGAAGTGCTTTTTTGATACATATACATCTTTATTGTCAACCAATAACTTAAATATTTGGGACGGACTAATTGTGATATAACTATTAATGTTTCGTTTAAGCTGTAAAATAGGATAAATTTCTACTGTTTTAATATAAAAATCATGTAACACGAGCTTACGTTTTTGCATTTTTCGTGTAAATTTACGAATTTTTGTAGGCGAAAATTTTAATTATTTTAAGCTTTTTACACGGAGAAATCGTAAACACATTCATTGTTATGGTAAATGTATATTTTATATTTGTATTAAACAAAAAGTGTTGATTTTGTTCACTTAGCTGTGACCGCCTGTGTTGGCAGATTTCGCTCGGCGCAGTCTTAATGTTAGCAACTGCGGTCATTCTGTCATGGTTAACGACCGTGGGCTAAAGTAACAGCTGGTAAAATAGATCGCATGCTTGCTTGGTAATCATAGTGGTAAAATAATAAAAATACATAACAAAAATTGTTGGTTCTCCTTTACCAGCTAGAACAAGAATGGCGACAGTCGGATCTTAAACGTATGGGTGATAGTTTTCTAATTGAAACTCAGTGCTTACCTTAGAGCATTTCCGGAACTTGTCTTTACCGAATATCTTGGTGCAGAACTGCTGAGCTCTCTTCATGTCGGCGTCAGATGTCGACGCACACGCACTCGTCTCCGTTGGGTTGCTCTCACACTTATCTGAAACCGTAGGAAACACCAAACTGTCCTCGAGCTAGACCAGTGCACTGAAGGTTCACATGTGTTTACAACGCTCACAATGTAATTTAACATGTTTGATCCCCGACAAGGTGACCCATATTTTTTCTTAAAATGCTTTTAACGAAAAAGTCAATTAATTACTTCACATGTTGCTTACATATAAAGTAGTTAATTGACTTTTCCGTTACGTGATACATAAGTATACTAAAAAGTGTACACAGGCGGGCGCCGTAAGCAGCGTAGTGCTAGTGAGCAGATTGTAAAACTCAAATATATTCAATTATCCTTTTAGAGGTGTCTCGTAAAGAATGGATAATCCTAAAACGTCTTATAGTAGAGCTAATGGGAGCCTAAAATAAAATCCAAAATAATGTTTTTCAGGTTATCTAAACTAATAATAATAATAATAAATATATTGAAAATCTAATTTTTATTGATTGATGATGAATAAAGGTGATAATAATAATAATATTCTACCACATACACACAACACCATCTAGCCCAAACTAAGCAGAGCTTGTACTATGGGTACTAGACAATGGTTAAACATACATATATACTTTTTTTTGTAAATACATACATATTCTACATAGAAACACCCAGACCAAGTCAAACATCCATGTTCATGCACACAAATGTTTGACTTGTGCGGGAATCGAACCCGCGACCTCAGGCGTGGCAGTCGGTTACACTAACCACTACGCCATCGAGGCAGTCAAGAAATATGACAATTTAAAACAAGATACTATTTTTACAGTACATAGCTTTTCTTTAAGCCGTGGCTACAAATAAATAAAAATGAAACCTTTTAAATTTAAATATGCATATTTAGTAGATATCGTTTTCAGAATAATAGAATAATTGTATCTCGCAAAAGGAGAAAAATTTATATTCATAAATACTACCTAAAATTCATCTATTTTGGGCTTCCTATAGCTCTACTATAAGGTGTTACAGGATTTTTCACGGGACTTCTTGTTTATTGATTTATATCAAATATCATATTTATCTTAACGAAACTATACATGACTTTGCTACAATTACTAAACTTACCGCCAATCTTGTCGACTTTCCAGGCAGAAGCGAGCACAGACTTGGTCCTGGCGATGGTACCATCTCTAGTCCTGAAGTCATTCTCAGAGTTGCCGTCCAGCGTGCCGCAGAGACCCTCCGTACTGTTCCACAGCAGCACTGAGCCCTCCACGAGGATCACGTTCTATAAGCAATACGTGACATGTTACTCCATCATACTGTTAGTTTTAGGGTAGTGATAAGATGTCCTGGTTTAACGAACTGATTAAGTTGCTTTTGGAATTGTAGAAATATCCATGCTTCTTGGAATTTAAAACAGATAGTCTATTCTAACCATCAACCAATTTACACCCTTTTGGGATTCGGTACATATTTTACTTAAGTCGTAGAAAAACCGAAACTCTACAACACCTAAGGTCTAATTTTTAAACTTCAAACTTTAGTATTCTGAAGTTTAAAAATGAGTATGAGTAGTAATTTAATGTTTCAGAATTAGGTAATAATAGTCTTTTAAAAAATAGATAAGACATTGAAATAACTGTTCCCTCAGTTGTCCGTGATCCTTGCTAAAAAGTTTTAGTTTTGATTACTAATGTACATGTAAGTGGATGCTCCTATTTACCATACTGCTGCTTTAGAGGCTACCATCAAATTTTATTAAATGCTTGAGTATGTTCAGTAATAGTTCATGGAGAAATGGTTGCAGCACCTTACAGCTCTTATGATTTGTAAACAAAAACTTGGCGATTAAAAAGAGTGACCATGAGTTTCTTGCCCGTTCTTCTCATGAGCCCTACACCCTTGCTTTGCTGAACGTGGCAGTAAATGTAAATTCGCAGGAAAAATTAGTGTAACTTTGACATTCATAAGTGTTACCTTGTAACCTAATCTGAATAAATTTATTTTGAATTTTGAAGTATTCGTAGCAAAGTAAACGTTAAATATATATGCCTTGATCAAATCCGTGTAAAATAAATTTAAGGTATGTTGGTGTGTGGTGTAACTTCAGATTAATAAAAAAGAGTGTATACAATTAATTGGAAAATCTAACTAATATTATAAATGCAAATGCAAGTTTATTTGTTGGTTACCCTTTTATGTATTAATGACTATGGCGATCATTTCGAAATTTCGCATTCACATTGTGTGGGGTACAAAATAGGGCATAAGGTACGTTCAATTTAAAAAAAAAAACGAAGCCGCGGTTATATGCGAGTAAGGCATAGTATAATATAGCTTCTCTTTCTCTTTGCCCTTCCAACTTAATAATAATAAGGCATGCATAACAGTATTTTAACCATTCTTCTCTTTTAGCCTTTATTATTCCCAAGTCACTTGGGGTCAGCTTTTCTAGTCTAACCGAATTTGACTGGATATCAGTTTTTACACGAAGCGGCTGCCACCTGACCTCCGCAACCCGAAGGCTAACGATACCCTAAGGTTAGACCAGTGTCAGGATAATATAGGGTACTGACTTCCCAATAACGACTGCCATAGATGTTCACGGCAGCCGGGACCGACGGCTTAACGTGCTCTCCGAGGCACGGAGCAGGCGATAATTGGCAATCAATACGCACATAATTTTGAAAGGTCATATAACTGCCGAAAGTCAGAGGTGCGCGACATGGGTTCGAACCCGAGACCCTCTGCATTGCAGTCTGTTGGTATCCCCACTGAGCTATAACTGCTTACACAAACTTAACAGTATTTTAACCATATTCAAGTGATTATTCGAAAAGAAGACGTAGCTATCTACAGTTGTGTTATTTGGACTATATTTGCTAGATATTATTTAAATTAAAGCTAAATATACTACTATACTAAAAAATACGCATCTGATCAGATTTTCTATCTTTACTATAATAAATAATTAAGACTGCGCCGAGCGTAAGACATAATGAGTTGACAGAGCTCGTGCGGCGCATATTCAAATAGGCGCGCGGTCGCCATAGCAAAATTGTATGGAGGATTTGAAGTGCTTTTTTGATAAATATGTATCTTTATTGTCAACCAGTAACTTAAATATTTGGGACGGACAAATTGTAATATAACTATTTATGTTTCGTTTAAGCTGTAAAATATGATAGATTTCTACTGTAATAATCTAAAAATCACGTGACACGAGCTTATGTTTTTGCATTTCTCGTGCAAATTTACGTAATTTTGTGGGCCAAAATATTAATTATTTTAAGTTTTTACACGGAGTAATTGTAAACACAGTCATTGTTATGGTAAATGTATATTTTATATTTGTATTAAACATAAAGTATTGATTTTATTCACTTAACTGTGACCGCCTGTTTTGGCACATTTCGCTCGGCGCAGTCTTAAGTTCTTGACCACTAATTACTTTGTTAAAATTTGCTTATACTCTTGTTTACATTTAGATATAAGATAGAGTTATCGGAGGATGTGTTTTGCGGATGCAGACGGATTATCTGCAGTTACATAAACGGATGTCCTTTAACCGATAGCGGGGACGCTGCCAAAAATATCTCGATTTAACCTTTGGTTTTGACCTGTGTTTTAGCTAAAGAGTTCATGGCCAAAGTATACCGCAATGCTCGTTAGCAACAGTGTGTGTTTATACCACGGAAATATTTGCATTTATATTAGATATATGGCTGGCAAAATAAATATATAAATGAAATTTTAGAAATGTCGGTTTGTATGTACGTCTAGCGCTTGGAGTATTTAGATTTTGACATGTGGAAAAAATATCACGAAGTGTATTTTCACATCTATTATATGCAAATTTCATCATATAAATTATAAATTTTACCATTTGTTGATTGGTACAACATTTTAAGTACTGGAGACATTTGGTAAAAAATTATCCAGAAAATGTTAGCAAAACCAAATAATCATATAATCAAAGGAAGGTGTCATAACCATTCTACCTTTTTCAAATATGGGTGCTACACGTTTAATAAACATTTTCTTTTAAAATTATTACCCCATCATACTCGCTAGGGAACCGTCACCACTCGTGGAGACAGACGTCAAAACAACTTCCATTCAGGCCCAGTTCCTAAATTCAGAAATTAGTCGTTCAAGCTACGAACTGGTAAATTATGATATATTTTTCTTACAATATGTGGGAATACAGCAAACGGGCCATAGAGCTTCAAGTTTTGGTCGTTTGTATTGCACCTAAAGTCACTCATTAATTTAAGTAAAAGAAACTCACGTTAGTATCCCACTTAAGCGTCACGCCCATAGCGTCCAGGTTGACGATGACGTGATCACTGGGCATAGAAACCCTGATGCCGGGCAGGGACGCCGGCATAGGGATGAGTCTCTTTGTGTTGCGGAACAATACGGATCCGTCCTCTGCAGGGACAAGAACAGTTTGATAAATAGAGACCCAATTTCAGCGACAGCGTGAAAATGTAATATTTTGATATAATATGATAGATAGCAGTATATTTATAAAAAGTAGTAGATGATTGGAAAACAGTTACTCGACTCAACCATCTTCTACCATAATCTTGTCCAAAATTAATCTCACATGCAAATTATGGAATAACAACTTTTAATCCAAAAAAATGTAATTTAAGACTCAATAACGGAAAATGAAAAATATCTTATTGTGCAAAACACAATATCTACTTAAATCAGATTTTATAATATTTTGATCGTTTCTAAAACTGATGTACTTCCAGAAACGATCAAAATATCATAGAAGGTTTCTCAAGTAAGTATCATTAATAAAGTTGTTACCTCCAACAGCCAGCACGTAGAACTTCTCCTCGAGGTAGATGGTGAGCTCACTGGGGCAGTGCAGCTTGTTCTTGCATTCGCCATGCTTCACCTCCACCGAATACTTGTGCTCCTTAGAGTCGCGAACCAGGATATGTTGGCATGGCGATTGGAAACTTGGAACACGAAACGGAATATTAGGCAAATATTCTCACATTTATTCAGATAGTTATCGAATTTAACAAGCAATTTTTATATACTAGCTGTCTTCTGCTGTTTCACAAACGTTCATGATTACTGTTCCGTTTGCGTAGCTGGTAGCATGATGTTATATGCCTATGATACTTCTGGATAAACTAGCTTTCTATTTAAGGAAGAATTATTAAAATCTTTTAAGTTTATTCATCGTAAAACAATAATAGTAATCCTTGCTATTTACAATATTAGTATAGAAAAAGATATGACGAACAAAAGAAATCTACGAAAATTTAGTTAAGGAGATACAGCATCTTGAGTAAGATAGGTCTTCATAGCGCTAACCATCGTCGCCTCGACATTTTTTATGACAGTGCCTTTGACTTATAACTTTGACGAACATAATGAATTAACTAAAATGTATGAGAAACCACGTAGTCAACAAAAATAGTCTTAAAACAGCACAAAAAGAAATAGTTATTCATTTAGGTCACAAAGTAACACTTATGAACGTCAAGATTACACTAACTATACTTATAATATGAATTTACATTTACCTGTTGCCACGTTCAGCAAAGCACGGGCGTAGAACCAATGAAAAGAATAGGCAAGAAACTCATGGCTACTCTTTTTAATCACCAATTTACAATGCTGCTCGTTTTACAAATTATATTTGTAAGGAGTTGCGACCATTATACCATTTGCTTACTACTGAATTAAACATACTTAAGCCTTAAAATTAAAAAGAAAACATTATCGAAAATTTTATCCGCAATTCAAGCTTCAGATACATTTTCTATGACTGTAAGAATGATATCGTTATTCAAAATACCAATGCCCCATTGCCCTGTTCGTTACCTGGAAAACTACAAAAATGTGTCAGCCTTACCTGTAGATGACTCCATCAAAGGTCTTGTAATGGACTCCAGCCCAGCTCAGACAGGTGCCTCCTTTAGGCGTGAAGTCTTGCACGACAACGGTCACCGGGCGGCTTGTGCCGTACGTTCCATATTTCCCATGTCCGCCGTGAGTGCTGGTAATTTCGGTACCACCGGTAATAGTCTCGTGTTGGGAGTGAGAACCAACGATGGTTTCCTGTTGCCAGTGGGCCTCGCTGGTAGATTCTGAGTGGCTATGTGTCTGTAAGGAGAATTTAGCGTAAGACATTCGTTCAGGTACTTAATCTGGCTAAAAAGCGCCGTATACGAAACAGCTGTTGAAATATATGCTACTCTGCATTTCTGCTCATAGCCCTTTACAACATATACCATGAATTAAGTTGAATATGACATTTCAGTAACCGAACCTTAGGATTTTGTTAAGTAAACTGCATAAACTGCCTTGCAAAAATTGTTGAGGCGTAGTTGTGCCAATGTAATCTTTATAGGTATGCTTTTAGCACTTCAGGAAGTTCTCTTAAAACATGATTCAGACATGTTTACTTGTTCTATTTGCTTGCTTTATTTTAATTTAAGGATATCATGATATCACATTTTTTGGGTTGCGTATAAATATGGTGAACCTGCTATCTTTTCATTCTAATAGTTGTGTAATATGACAAGTTCAACATATATTGATGTATATTTACTACAATCTTATTACAACGACTCTATATTACTCGATGGCGTAGTGGTTAGTGTAACCGACTGCCACGCCTGGGGTCGCGGGTTCGATTCTCGCACAAGTCAAACATTTGTGTGCATGAACATGAATGTTAGTCTTTGTCTGGGTGTTTGTATGTATAAAACGTATGCATTTACAAAAAAAAGTATCTAATATGTATGTTTATTGATTGTCTAGTACCCATAGTACAAGCTCTGCTTAGTTTGGGCTAGATGGTGTTGTGTGTATGTGGTAGAATATTATTATTATTATTATTAAATCCCCAATAATATAAAAGAATGGCTGTAAGCAGATTTTCTACCTTATGCTATCAAATAAAGTGTATCAGCTACTTACTGTATTGTTTCTGTGTGTGCCAGGTGTGATGACCACGACATCGGCTGTATAAAAAACAATTATTTGGTACAATAAACATGATTAAAACTTACGGCCAGTAGTTATCATACCGGTCGTAATTAAAAAGCCGCTTGTTCATTTAGTTTAAATATTATTTATTTATAGTTTGCTAACAAATGTAACAGTAATACAATCACATATCAAATATATAACATAACAGGCTTTGTAGAATAAGTTACAGACGAATAAAAGCAAATACTACATGCACTTCATACTATTTAAATATTGCCGTTAAAATCTTACTCGTTATAGATATTACGATTTCTTAGTATTTTTTAAAAACTTGGTCTGACGATAGAAGGTACAAGACAAATACAACTTACGATAGTCGCAGTGAGGCAAGGGTTGTGGCTTGAACTTTTTTAAACAAGGTACCTATAGCGAAGACAACTTACGATAGACGCAGTGACGCAAGGGTTGTGGCTCGAACTTTTTTAAAACAAGGTAGGTACTTATAACTAAGAGAA
Source organism: Catocala fraxini (assembly GCA_930367265.1). Taxonomy (NCBI): domain Eukaryota; kingdom Metazoa; phylum Arthropoda; class Insecta; order Lepidoptera; family Erebidae; genus Catocala; species Catocala fraxini. Next base: position 2,168,859 of record OV884032.1, read on the forward strand.
CTTACGATAGACGCAGTGTGGCAGCGGTTGTGGCTCGAAGACGCCAGTAGAATACAGGCAGGTGTAGATCTCGGCCGGCGGCGTGGAGTACGTGGTGCCGGCGGGACAGCTCAGTATGCAGCTGAAGGTCTCGCTGTCGCCGAAACAGTCGTAAGCGCCGTTGAAAGCGAGCTTCCTCACGTCACATGCACTTGTAGCTGTAGGAAGGTAATTGAAGATTTTATTAGGAGACCAGTTTCCAGCAGTAGGAATAAATATTATTAACCTCCGAGTCTTCTTCGAAGAGGTTAATGAAAACACTATGTGGGTCTGTGTGTCTGTCTGTTAGTGATAGGCATAACACCGGAACCATTATACCGATTGACTTGTAACTGTGTGTGCAAATGCCTTGGGGTCATACCTTGGTCAAGTTTGAATATGGGCCCTGTGGGGCAAAAGATCCTAGAGATATAGGGGTCATTTCTTTTCATTACTTTTACATTGAAGACGATGAGGTTTAATACTGGGTTTTTACACCCATCTCGTTCTATTAATTCAGGACATATTCTATCTGACTACCAATTTTTATCTAAATCCATTTAGCGATTTACGCTTAAATGAGTACTTCAAAAGATCTCGTAGGCAGCTTAATGGGTAAGGATTGACTTGATGGATTGAGAAGACCTAGGTCTGAATACCACCACTTGCACTAGCGATGTAAACACACTCAGCTCTCTATTACTCAATAATATTAGCCCTGTATTAAACTGTCTCACTGCTGACCCAGTGCAGGTTGGCAGACTTCACATAATATTGACTTCACGTAATATTCATTATGGAGAACTGTCAGACATGCAAGTTTCCTCACGATATTTTCCTTCACCGCTAAAGCAAGCTATAATTAAAAGTCAGAGATGCACGTCTTTGGGTCAAACTCGATACCTCTGCATGGCAGTCCATCGATCTCCCACTACGTTATTTTAGGCTTTAAAAATACCTGTAATACTTCTTCTAAAGTACAGAAACTCTCTAGAGGACTATTTTCTGAAGTTTTTTCATAAGTTTACTTACTATACTGGCACTGAGGTCCTCTATAGTCAGCAGGGCATTGGCAAGTGTTAACTGATAAGCAGACTCCTCCGTTGAGACACGCCGGGCTGCACTCGGGCACGCAGTCAGGGATGGTAGTGAAGTCAGCTCGGGTGGGCTGCCATTCTCCTTCGACGCAGCGCATGTTCGCCACCGTAGAACCGTCCGGGAACTTGTGGTTAGCCGCGCAGGTGATCGTACATGTTCTAAAGCAAAGGTTATTATAATTTACTATAGTAGATTTTCCGCAGGTACCTTTAATGTAAGGTTAGATTTGTAAGATTATTCTCTTCTGAATGAAAGGTACCCTATGTTATTTTGTTCCCCTGACAAGGTGTATACGAAATTTTATGATGATCAATCAAATAGTTAAGACGTGAATGCGTAACAAACAAACAAACTCACATTCGCATTTATATTATTAGTTATGATTAATATTTGTAAAACCCCAACCTCGTCTTCGCTCTATGGTTTCAGTTTTTTGTTGATGAGGCAGATAATGATAGGCAAATATCAGAGTCCTCGATCCATAATTTTTGGTGATCGGTTATTTAAAGTAATTTAAGTACGGAGTCTGAACTATTTTTATGTTATAACTTAGCCTATGTTTTAGTAGTAAGTTTGAGGTATATATATTTTGTTTAGACCGCTAAATTTTTTATTTGAAAGCCTATTTGTGAGCGGATAAATAGATACAAAAGGCATATCAGAGATAAGAAAAGTAAAAAAGGACAACTGGCTTCACATTCAAACTAGCGAGTACAGATACATTGTTTACCTACACATATTCCATGAAAGAGTTGCTAAAATAACGAAGTTCTGACGGGTCTTAGAGTTTGTACCATTAGGTAAGCGGCTGTGGCCATTAATGGGTCAAGCAGCATTAAAGCAATAATAAGGTAGTTGACGACTTGAACTCAAGAATGGTTAGAATCGCCTTCATTTTTAACTATCCCAATAGAAGATATGACACACAAATATATAATTGACTAGCTTTTGCTCGCGATTTCGCTCACGTAAAAGTAGGTTAGAGTAGGTTAGGTGTAACAGTAGTTCTTTTAATTAAAATATATCCTCTATTACTCGGTGATAATATAGCTTTCCAATGGTGAAAGAATTTTGAAAATCGGGTGAGTAGTTTCTGAGTTAAACCTGTTTTTCTGAGTTGTTTGTAAAACAAACAAAACAATATCCTCTTGATAATATTAGTATAGATAAGGACAAGAGTTGAACATGCTTACTCCGATGAGCACTTCCTCTCGGAGTTCATAGGCAGCGGCGGGTATGAGAGACAGGGTTTCTTTTCGAACTCGCAGTATGTTCCGTGGTAGTTCTGAGGACACTGGCACGTGTTCGTATCCACGCATATGCCTGAATTCTTGCATTCCGGCTCGCATTTTGCTAAAACAAATTGACGAACATTAATTTTCAATTATCAAAATGTATCGGGTAATAATGTTGTAGAAATAAGTTAGATTTTTCCCGCAGCGCGCCGCGGTAGGTTAGATTATCTTAGTAAGGCCCGGCGCACATTGGCGGCACGGCACGGCAGAGGATTCTTCGGCATCCCTACATGTAAGCGCACACTGGCGGTAACTATGCCGTGACATCCTTAGGTATGCCGCGACGTCCTTAAGCATACCGAAGCGTCTAAGGTACTTTGGGTACGGGTGGGCGCTGTCTTGCCGCGGTTTCCCGGAGACTGCCAAAGCGTTCCGAGGGATACCGAAGCGTTCCGAAGGCTGCCGACACAGTATACTTACGACTGTTAACATTGAATTTTCAACTTTATTTCGATACGATAAGGTTATATTTTTATTCGTCGCCTAAAAATACCTTGCCATGCCGTGCCGCCGATGGGCGCTGGGCCTAACAGTTATTTTCCTGCATAAGGTACCCTATGTATTTTTTTGTTACCCTGACAATGAGTATGTGGAATTGCATGATGAGGGATCGAGTAGTTAAGGCGTGAAACCGTAACAAACAAACAAACTCACAGTCGCGTTTATAATATTAGTTAGGATTAACAGAACGCGTAAAGCATTGTTCTTAATAGACAGACTGTAGCTTTGAGTTCCGCCTAATGTGACCGGCATAAATATAATCCTACCATAAGCACTTAACTTAGCTAAAGATGTTATCTTAAGACTGCGCCGAGCGAAATGTGCCAAAACAGGCGGTCACAGTTAAGTGAATAAAATCAACACTTTATATTGTCTTCTATTTACGCGAATATTATTCATTGAAATTAAACTGCTATATACGGTTTTTATCGCGTTGTTTAATTGACACTTTATTACAAAATTTTTAAAATTGTTACTCTACTACTACTACGTAAATTTGCACGTTTACGTGATTTTTAGATTATAACAGTAGAAATCAATCCTATTTTACAGCCTAAACGAAACATAAATAGTTATATTATAATTTGTCCGTTCCAAATATTTAAGTTATTGGTTGACAATTAAGATACATATTTATCAAAAAAGCACTTCAAATCCTCCATACAATTTTACTATGGCGGCCGCGCGCCGATTTGAATATGCGCCGCACGAGCTTTGTCATTATCTGTCTTACGCTCGGCGCAGTCTTAAGAATATTACATCCGTTCATACATAGTCCTAAGCCGATACTGCTTTCAGCCTCGATGGCGTGAGGTCGCGGGTTTCATTCTCGCATAAGTCAAATATTTGTGTGCATGAACATGGACGTTTGTCTAGGTCTGGGTGTTTCTATGTCTAAAAAAAAGTATATATGTATGTTTATCCATTGTCTAGTACCCATAGTACAAGCTCTGCTTAGTTTGGGCTTGATGGCGTTGTGTGTATGTGATAGAATATTATAAATTTCGAGATATGGTTTTATAATAATATCAGTCCAGTGTTAAACTGTCACACTGCTGGGGACGAGCCTCTTCTTAGTGTGAGAAGGTTTAGGATAGGACATAGCCCGCCGCGCTGGCCCAGTGCGGGTCGGCAGACTTCACAGTCATACCTTCGAAAACTTTTTATAAAGAAGTCTCAGATAGGCAGGTTTCCTCAAGATGTTTTTCTTTACCGTTAAAGGGATGCCATAACTAACTATTAGATAAGCATATAACTTTAAAAAGACGCGCCTTGGGATCGAAGTCGTGACCTCTCCGTGGCAGTCCAGCTGTCTCCTACTAGGCTTTTGCTGCTAGAGTTTGAAGTCCCACATTATAGAAGATGAGCCTATTGTTGTATACCGGGCTCATTTTGTGGTACTACTGATAAAGGGGTCATAAAAACCCAATGACAGTTTGCATGACCCGGAATCGATACTGATGAACCATACAAAGCGTCGCATTCACTACTAATATACCAATTTTTTAATATACGTGTATATTATGTTTCTTGGAAGGAAGTTATTTATTACACGCATATTCAGCCAGTGATGGCTTCGGATAATTTTGGGCGCCGGTCCATTGTAAGGCGACATACATAAATATCTAAGAAGCATACATACAATTTTCACCTTTCGTATCTAAGTCTAATTAACGACACATGTCAAGTGATTTAAATGGCCGTTGTTTTTTCAGTCCGCATCGCAGCAGTTGACATGAATCCTTTCAGACGCTATAAAAAAATAACTATCAGAAATGCCTTACTGTCTCTTTCATAGATGTTTCCTTACGAAAATAAACCTTTCGTAAGAAAAGTATCCATGCAAGCCATAACGAATACGTTACAAAACAAAACGCACGAAAGTATATATAAGTATGTAAATATATGTCTAACAACAAAATATTCAATTAAGTCTAATAAGGAATTGACGGAAGGGCACCACCAGGAGTGGAGCCTGCGGCTTAATTTGACTAATGATGAACACAAATAACTTTCTTTGTTCACAAATCTTCCTTAACTACAGCATTATCATTAAGCAAGTAATACCTTTGAGAAATTTGCCTATAACGACGTTGTTAGCTTCTTGTAAGTTATATGAATAGAGCGAATTTATTTCAAATTTTCACACAATATTAATTAAGCAGCTAGATCTTAAGTGTTCAAGTTCTTCGAGGTCCATAATCGTGGTCTGGGCCACAGCCCTGACCGGACTGCATCCATCATAATCGGTGCATTATCAATGACATTGACGTCTATTTAGGTCGCAGTTATTTGCAAATCGGCCGGACGCCGGGCTTAGATTTGAGATGCTTCCGCTAAAACAGATAGCGCCTCCCACACGCGTTGATAATCACTTATACCTACACTGTTAGATATTGTTGTTACTATTTTCATCTTATCTATGCTATTTAAATGTTTTTTTCGTTTCAAGTTCATTGATTTATTGCCTACATCTTTTGCGCTCCCAAATAATTTAATTTTGGATTATAGAATTTGTGCTACGTAATAGACGGAATTAGAACACACTCCGATCTAAAGAACCGCCTACTTTCATGACTTGAGATGCGAGGCTTAGTAAACTATCAGAGAGATGAAGAAGAGCAGCTATATAATAATATGTAGTATGTACCTACTTAACACTGCGCCGAGCGTAAGACAGGTAATGACAGAGCTCGTGCGGCGCATATTCAAATCGGCGCGCGGCCGAAATAGTAAAATTGTATGGAGGATTTGAAGTGTTTTTTTGATAAATATGTATCTTTATTGTCAACCAATAACTTAAATATTTGGGACGGACAAATTGTAATATAACTATTTATGTTTCGTTTAAGCTGTAAGATAGGATAGATTTCTACTGTTATAATCTAAAAATCACGTAACACGAACTTACGTTTTTGCATTTTTCGTGAAAACTTACGTAATTTTGTAGGCGAAAATATTAATTATTTTAAGTTTTTTACACGTAGTAATTGTAAACACATTAATTGTTACGTAAATCTATATTTTATATGTGTATTAAACAAAAAATGTTGATTTTATTCACTTAACTGTAACGGCCTGTTTTGGCACATTTCGCTCGGTGCAGTCGTCACGCCTGTATACGCTACACCGTCTTTGGGTTCGGATCCCAGGTAAAAAGATGATATCCTAGTTTTACATCTACCGGACACATTTCTAACCCACGTGAAAGAATTTAATTACAAAGTCTAATACCTCTTCCATACAGGGAATCGAATCTATGACCTACGAGATCAAGAGCAAACAAACGCATGGCCGTAGGCTCTTTTAATAAGCCGATGCATTTTGATTGTTTTAATAGGCAACACTGTCAGGTGTGTCCTAGTGTTCAAGTTTTGAGTAAGTTTTTCGCGGGCTAATTTACAAACATACAATTAACACCGTTAAAAGTGTTAACGGATATAAATAACAGCTAGATTTGGAACAATCATTTGTATATCACACAACTAATTCTCCCGTGTGGGATTCGAACCCATAGTACTCACGCCGGCAAATCATACTATGACCCGTTGCAAAATTCGTGGGACTTGAGCCGGTAGACGACAACAACGAGATTATCGCCCCGTAACAAATAAAAATAATAATAATATATTCTACCACATATACACAACACTATCTAGCCCAAACTAAGCACAGCTTGTACTATGGGTACTAGACAATGGAGAAACATACATATATACTTTTTTTGTATATAAGTCCATATTATACGTAGAAACGCCCAGACCAAGACAAACATCCATGTTTATGCACACAAATATTTGACTTGTGTGGGAATCGAACCCGCGACCTCAGGCATGGCAGTCGGTTACACTAACCATTACGCCATTGAGGCCGACATAATCGCAATAAACAAATAAACGCATTATGCTCCAAATTACAAATCTTGAAGAAATAAGACCTACAGCCTATCCTATCTAGTTCACAAAAAGTCTCAGTTATAGAAACAACATCTCCTGCGTTGATGGAAACCTAAGCGGTTTCTTCGTCAGCCTGACGATCAGTTACCTACATAATTAAATTGACTTACGCATGTACGGTGAGTTGGCGTTGTTCTGGAACTGACTATAGCTGGGTCTGCAAAATATAATAATAATTATATGTATGCAAAAATGAATAAAATTAGGTGGTCATTTCACAAATATAGGAATAAAATACATTTCGCCATATTAACATAGCATGCAAATCTTCTAACGATCCATACGTACAAAGCACATAGCACAATATGTAAAAACACAGTATTTTGGCATTTACGCATTACTAGTTTCAAGCTTCTATTTCCAAAGGATATGCTAAGTTTTTATACACCCATATCCTGTCAACTATAACTTTAGATCCCACGTAATAAGAGCCAGGCTTATTACAATCTACGTATTCAGTTTGACTGACTAAGCTTACTCAGTGGCGTAGCGTATGTGTCGGCCGCCCGGGGCGGGAGAAAATATTCCCGCCCTCTTATTTTTCTATTTCAATTTAAAATACTATAATATACAGCCTTTTTAAAGAACTTTTCGGCAAGAACAATGATGATTATTGTGTATTGTACAGTTTAAATATTTACAAGATATTATTATAATATATTGCAAAATTTTACCGCCCCCTAAAAGTACCGCCTGGGGCGGGACGCTCCCTTACGGCCCCGCTACGCTAAGCCACTGTCCTGGCTGAAACTAGAATTTTTTGACGACATGGTCCTATTACGCTTATCCCATCTCGGGTATCGAACCCGAGACCTCGTGCACAGAAGTCACAGCCAATACCGCGACTGAAGCAGTTTACCTTGGAACTTAATAAAAATATAGTTAAATTACGAAAAACTAATATAAGATGAAAATACTTACGGGGCGCCAAAATTAGAATGCCAAGACTTCGTCTCAGAATATCTCGACTTCGTGCCTCCATACGCATTCTTAGTCCCTCCATATCCCGTCTTTGTTCCTCCATATCCAGTCTTAGTCCCTCCGTAACCGGTTTTAGTGCCACTGTACCTGGATTTAGTACCACCGTACCCAGATTTAGTACCACCGTAACCAGCATGAGGGCCAGAGTTGAATTGTTGGTTTTTCAGATACGCAGGTACGTAAGAGGGCGCTTCTACATCGGATTGTCTGTAAATATTAACAATATAAACAATTGCTTTCATCAACATTATACATTTAATCTTCACGAAGACACACAATTGTAAACACTTTTAACAAAGTCACTAGTAATGTTATGAGAGGAGGAGAGAACATTACCGGACGGATGTTAATTGAAATAAGCTATCTGACTACAAATTCGCTATATCTGCATTTTTATCTCCATGATATACTCATCTTAAAAAAAGTCCCTAAGTATATCTGTTTTATATTAGGTAGTCATAACGTCTAGAAGAACTTAGATATGACAACACAATTCTGTTCCACAGATAGGTACTTTATATTTTAATCTAACTAATAACCAAGCAGACCACTTTGAACGTTAATTTTGTTTAGCTAGAATCCAGTGTAAAACAACTTTTGTTCATTTTCCTAAAGTTGACAATTATATTGGTTGAAGTTTTTATATGTATGTATGTACGTAAGTTTACTTAGCTGTGCGGCCGTCCACATAGAGAAGTATGTCTAAGAATTTAATTATTAGCTTTATACTTCTTAACAAAGAGTAATTACGTAGAAAATAACCCAATTTGTTTACAACCGAATTTTTGTTTAACTGTGCTATAGGTTAATTAATTGCGAATTTTCTGTAAGTAAAGAATTAGGTAATTATAAATATATCGATATTAAATAGCAAGTTGAAGTAGAAACATACATTTATGCATTGAATAGTTATAGTAATTATTTTGTTTTAGCATATTTTAATTTTATTTTCTTGTATACCTACACTAAATGTGATAGATTTATTGTCATTTTAGTTACACTATCCACTTATGCAACATTATTATTACGAGTATTTCAAAGAAGTAATTTAAAAAGGGCGCGAAAAAGCTTAGCGACTTTTTGCGGGCAAAGGTATTAACATGTACAGCCACACTTTAAAAGAAAGTTCTTACCCATATTGATAGCCAGACTGTGGTTGCGGTGTCGGTATCCCATAACCAGCATCGCTGATATATATAGCATATAATAATATTAATACTTGTGTAACTAAATACATTTTATTTAATTATCCATTTACTATTTATAAAGTAAACACCAGTTGTCGTATGCAGTGACACGAGCAGACTGACTCCCGAATGGTTATTCCGTATTATGTTATCTTCCTTTTATATAAATCAGAATACTAGGAAATCACACTTTGATAACAGAAGACTTATCAGCGAATGCAGGATTTGCCTAATAGCGAATTGCAAATAATTGAAATCGAGAGGAAAACCAGCTATATGCTGTAAAAATATGCACTTCATAGACTATTCTTTTTAAAAAAAAGTTGTTATCTGAATATAAATTCTTTAGAACATTGTCTATGTCAGACGAGATGTAATGGATTCTAAACAAAAAGATTTGCGCGCCGAGCAAGACATTAGCCAAAAACATTCATAGAATGGATATTGGAGCCTAAATCTTAAAAAGGCTTCACCTCTTTACGTAGAATCCTATTTATAAAGTATACGATCTGTCAAATAATTGGTACAGAAAGCTTGTAGGAATTCAAGACCTTATCTAAAATGCCAAGAAGGAAGGGATCCAAAAATTACAAAACTGTGTCTAAAATGCCTAAAAAGCAATGCAAACCGAATACTCGTAAGAAAGAGGTAAGTAAAGTTTAAGTATGTGTAAAGTGATGATTATGCTTATTATTACTTAATATGAAATAAATACAGCTTAGGTACTTATGCACTTACACAGTTAGAATTTATAATAGGTACTTAAGATTGATTAATCGATTTATTAATCACTTATTTTGCTTTCTCGCGGTTATCTTCTACACGATTGCGTTCCCAGAAAACATTTCTATCACAAAGAAACTATAATTTGAAAAGGAATATATTTCTATTAAACATTTTATACTTACTTATTTTAGAAATATCGTAGAGAACGCAATCACTAATGAACGCCGAAGGGCCCTAAATTTAACTAATCGTAATAATAATTTGGAATTTATTTTCAAAGATACCTAAAACTACTGTCGGTATTACGATTATAGGTACGTAAGAAAAATGCTGTTTTTTCACGTATGTGAAGGTAAAGAGGTAGTCATATACAATTATTAAGCTTTTTCATGTATTACTACGAAGATTTATTTAAACAAATTTTTCTTAGTTTTGATGCAATAAATATGATATGCAATTCTTAGATTGTAAACAAAGATTACACAAAATATTAGTTATATATCTGCGAATGCTAGTACTCTGGCTGTTAGCTTTGAGAATACTTTACCTTAGTGGCATAGTGATATAGAATACAAGTGTTGTGTATAAGGTCTCGAGTTTGATTCCTGAATTAAGCAAATTGTTTTTAAGAAATTATCAGTAGCCTCACGGAACCAGAACGGTGCTAGCTAGACGACAATAGGCTTGTTTTCTATTACGTGGCATCTAAAACCATACCTGGAAAAATTCCTTCGGCAATAGTTTTCGAGGATATAGGCGTGAGGTATGACATAACGTACCTGCCTATGTACCTATTAATATACAGCTTTACTATTCAACATACATACATTCCATTTGCCACGATCCTGACACAATACATATAACATGTAACATAATAAACACACATCCTGAAAGTAGTTTGTTCAAAATCGGCTACTGAATCAATTGCAGCAATTTTTAATATAGGTAATTTTTTATACCTAAAATAATTAAAACAGTAAATTATAGTCACCCATTTAATAAACAGCTAAAATAAACGAAAATGTATCATAATTTATTCATAATTCAAGGCAATAAGGTTTTTGATGCAATAAAGGCAATAATGTTAGATTTATTGTAATATACCCATACTATACGCGCACATGGAGAACTAATTCGTTAAATTAAAATATTTAAGTACATAAAAGTAACATTTTAATGATTATATTATTATTACGACTTAATAACCTAATTGGGGTGTTTGAGGTTGTGCGTTATATATCTGCGACATGTTATATACTTACAACTTATTAAAAATATATCTTCTCCCTAGCCTTTATTATTCCCAAGTCACTTTGGGGTCGGCTTTTCTGGTCTAACCGGATTTGACTGGATATCAGTTTTTACACGGAGCGGCTGCCACCTGACCTCCGCAACCCGAAGGCTAACGATACCCTAAGGCTAGACCAGTGTCAGGATAATATAGGGTACTGACTTCCCAATAACGACTGCCATAGATGTTCACGGCAGACGGGACCGACGGCTTAACGTGCTCTCCGAGGCACGGAGCAGGTGATAATTGTCAATCAATACGCACATAATTTCGAAAAGTCATATAACTTCCGAAAGTCAGAGGTGCGCGACATGGGTTCGAACTCGAGACCCTCTGCATTGCAGTCTGTTGATCTCCCCACTGAGCTATCGCTGCTCTTATTAAAAATATATAATATGTAGTATTTCAGAAACAAATAAAAACACGTTTGATCGAAATAAGTATGAAAATGGAAGATCACATTTATCACAAAGCGCCTGTATCGGAGGCTGAAGCAGAAACGTTCATCAGAGAGGTTAGCTCGTATAAAACTGAATGTACTGAAGACGAGAGATCATTGCAGGTAATATTCAGTCTAGTTAACTCTTCAAGTAGGTACTTAAACTTCTAACAGCAAGGCTTTAGTTAATTTACGTTCGTAGCCTGTTACTAGCTAGACGCATACCGAATTAGTTATGAACTTCCACTTTCGAAAGCAAACTACACACGATATAAGTTTGCGGGTGGGTGCGGAACATAAGACACCGAATTCAATTCCCGGGTCGGCTAAAGTATATTATGTTTTTCTGTCAGGAAAACCAGCATCATGTTAGCTTTCAATTACGTGTCACCTTGAAATTTGTTGGTTAAATGTGGGCGTTATATATCTCTGCTTACCCCTACAACAAGCTTGTATGTATTGCATTCCTTTATATATGGGTTTTTTATTTTCTATACGACCACACGATTATTGTGACGAAGTGTAGCGAACTGTTGTTGACAATCATAATTATGTGCTCAACAAATAGTTGTTCCCAGTTTAGATATTCTTTGCGTCTCTTGGTTCAACGTTTCAAAAGTCCCCAGGATAAGGATAATATTCCTGGTTTAAAAAGCTTCTTTAGATATCAGTATTAGACTTACCTATTCATTGTAAATGGATGAGTGAAAATTTTAAATAAATGTATTAAGTAGAATAACCCTTTTGACATAGGAGATAGGATGTCACCCACCCGCGTCAATGGTGTTTCCGAACGGAAATATAGAGGCGTAGATATCTATCTTAACTGGAATTAAATATGCACTTAATTTTCTCGATAATAGTTTACGGTGTAGGTACCTACATCGACCTAGCTATGATATATGTAATTCTTGGTAATACGATATTATATTGGAAAATAACTGCAGTTTATTCGTAAACATCCCGTCTCTGATCATCAGAGGCTGACTAATATTTTTTCTACTTTGTTAGAAACAATAATAGCAGCCCTGTTTTAATGTCCCACTGCTGGACACGGGCCTCTTGCTAGTGTGAGGGTTAGGCCATATTAATAATAATAATAAAATTTAATTATTTCTCACCACATTAAATTTCATAAGCTTAGTCTACGGGTACAATACAAAAGTTATGATTGTGGGAGAATGGTTCCTAAATTAAGCTTACGCCTGGATCTTAGGACACCAGGTCTCCACCGCTAGTGTGTCCTGTTATGTTTGTACATTTTACATTTTAATTTATTGTAATGAATTGTTACAAATACTGATAAAATAAAAACTAAATTTAATAAAAATAATAACGTGTAAAAGAGGAAAATTAAACGAAACATGCAAATGTATGTACCTATGTATGAGTTATGTGTGTATATTCAACCACGCTGGTCTAGTGCGGTTTAACAGACTTCATGTATCTTCGAAAACACTATGGAGAACTCTCAGACATGCAGGTTTCCTCATGTTTTCCTTCACCGTCAAAGCGAGCGATAATTAGCTATTCAATACGCACATAGTAAAGTCAATTAATAAAGTCTTTGTAAAGTCATAGATGCGCGCCATGGCGTCGAACTCGAGACCTCTGCATGGCAGTTCGACGGTCTCTCACTAGGCTATCGCTGCTGTCCTAAACAAAACAGAAAATTAATAGTTAGCTTATGGATAAATTAACTACATAGGTATATACCTAGATCTAGAGATTTTATTCACTAATAGGAGTAACAAATGACGCCCCTAATAGTAATTTGTTATGTTATGAGAAGGGTCAAAGGGACATACATAATATGTCGTGAATATTTAAGATTCTGCGAGATGAGGGTTGAATATAACTTTCTTCTCTCCAATTTTAGTTTTGTCAATATTGTATAACTGTTACTTTATTGTACCTCCCTATTCAATAGGTATTTATTTCTTATTATACTCATTTCCTTGTAAAATTCTTTAACTGTACGACATATGAGCTTATACCGTTATGTTGTTCATGTACATATATGTAAATAATTACTTTAATAAAGTAGTAGGTATGTAAGCAATTACTTTGGTCGCATAATCGGCTACGAGCCCAAACGCCCCTTGACTTTCGCCCCTTTCATAGAAAGACGGAGCCCCGCTTCGCAGGGCTTCTATTTTTGGGTGGATTTTAAGAAGAAACCTAACAAATACTTACTGCATAATCGATTGCAACAATAACCATAATGAAGCCACGCGCTGTCCCTTCTAAAAATAAGAACCTAGCTGTGCTAGAGCAATTGGTAAATATAACGATATTTGCCTCCTGTTATTAAAAGTCTTCTTTGAGCTTGCCAAGCTTACTCACCGCAGGAACACATCACAAGGCTGTTCAGCCGGATATTCTGTTTATACTTACCCAGTGTAGCTATCTTAGTTTGCGTGAAACCTTAATTTCAAGCGGGGACTTTCGCTGCCGTTGCGCCATACCACTCGTATCTACCGACCAAAAGGATGCAGATTCGATTGCCAACATTTTCACTATTGACGTGCAAACACTTCGTTTAAATTGCACTATTGTTTTGGTTTAAGTAAACCTTTCGCGACTGCCGGTGCGAGGGAATTTTATATTTTTCTGCTACGTCTTAGTATATATTAAGAGCTTAATCAAATATAAATATAGCAGCGATGGTCTAATGGTAGACCGTTGGACTGCCACGCAGAGATCTCATCTTCGGTCCCAAGGCACGCACCTCTGACTTTTCAAAGTTAAGTGCGCATTAAATAGTAAATTAGTTATCGTTTGAGTTAATGATGGAAGAAAACATCGTGATGAAATCTGCATATCTAGGTAATAGTTCTCCATAATGGTCTCTGCTGACCCGCACTATGTCAGCATGGTGAACTATTGCCTAACCTTATACCTTTTCACACTGAGAATAGACCCATGGCCAGCAGTGGGACAGTTTAAATACAGGACTGATATTGTTATTTTAGATTATAATCAAATACAATTACTAAGGGCCAACACCACCTGCGCTTGACTTAGAATTTTAATATCGACATACATACATGATGTAATGATGTATTTGGTCCACTGTAGGTACTACTGCATATTATTATACCGATACCATTATTCTTTAACAAAATAAAAACCATCAACACTCACATCATATTGTGATCAGTACTTAAATAAATCATCGTGTTTCAAGTATTAATTACGAGTGTGTAACCAATATTATATTTACAGGTGATTGAGAAATTAATCAGATGCATGAAGGCAATAATAGCTGACCATCAAGAACAAAAACTAATATGTCGTAAGTCGAATGATGAACCATGCGACATGGACGACGACCGTACGAATGCTTTGTCTCCCGTTTACTCCTTACCTGATGAAGATAGGACTCAGCTTTCGCAAACACTTGCTGATCATATAGCAACCGATAATACTGATGGTTGCCATAAACAACTTGATAGAACACAAGTTGCCCACACTGTAAAACATAATGTTTCAGACAATAATTGCAAACTTGCTGAAGTCATAGATCTTTGTGATGACGATGATGAAACCAATGCTATAGAAGTTACTAATATAACTTCTAATATAAATTCAGATGTGAACATACATAAATCTCTTTCTAATTTGTCTATAAGAGATATTAATCCTCTGGATAGAATGGACACTGATGTTGAATGTTCGCAAAGTATCCTTAACAATTACGAAGTTATAAATAATGTTCAACAAAATAAGACTCATGTTGTAGATTTCGATGATGGTATTACAATAGATAATGGTAGAATAATTAAAGATGTAGAAACAAGAAAATTAAATAAATTAGTGAAAACAACAGCAGTTGGTTTAATAAATACTACTAGAGTTGTAAAACCATTAGTTCTAAATATAAATGATCACTATACAAAAGCTGACAATGGGAATTTCAATGATAATCATTCCTTAGTGGCCAAAGTGTCAAAAGCTTTAAAAAATACTTTTAATACGAAAAAACCGTCTACTACAGATAAAGAAAAGATTCATACTATAGCCACAGGTTGTGCTTTACTGGAAGTGCCGGCTATTGTTGCAAAAAATAATAATATTGATAACACTAAAATAATTGATAAAACATGCGATTCTTATAAAACTAACAACGACGTTTCTAATGTTAAGATATTAAAGAACAAATATATAGACAAAAACAATGAAGTAAATACACCAGTAATTGTCAAAAATAAAAGAGCTCCACGCAAAAAGAAATTAGGTGCACCTAAAATAAAAGATAAGGGAAAATTAAGAATAGAAAACTTAATAGACGAAACTCTTAATGATAATAAAACACTTAAAACTGTACCAAAGAGGAAAGCCACAAAGAAAAAAGTAAACGATGAAAACAGTTTTAATAAAAAAGACTTTCCCATTCCAATATACAACAAGAATGTTGTTAACGATTTATCCTGGTTAGAGAATATAAGGTACGTCAGAGAGATCGCAGAAGACGAAAACGACCGCAAGCTTGCGGATTTAAATGAAAATTTTTGGGACAATTATATGTTACCACCTAATTTTGATGACAGTGATTTTCTATAACAATAATTAATTATTTAATCTTACAACATTTTTATTTTGTTATAAGAACTAATCTGAGTAGGTACTGAATAAAGATAGTTTTCATAGTTCAAAAGTATGTTGCTCATTATCATCCTCAACTATGTATTTTTATCTTCTGACGCCGCCTCTATACGCGTTTGACGAAGGAATCGCTTCATGCAATCGAGACCTATAGCATTTTTTAATTATTCATAGCATCTTGATAAGCTGGCACCAATGTCTCCTTTTGTTAACAACAACAGACATAATAGATTTTATGGATAGGGCAATAAAACTAAATATGCGATTCAAATATTATTTTAATATTTAAAGACGAAGAGTCGAAAGTATAGAGTACACGTAGGGCAACACAATGTTACAACACATACATTATTATTGTATAATATTAAATCATGTAATAACTCTCATTGCTTTATTATTTACTAAATATTTACAATATAATGATCGCATAAAGACTTAAAAAAAATTACATTAAAGCCATTATTTTGTAGGCCAGCTAACAATATTAAACCCCATAACTCAGATATAATTTTACAGAAACAAATTAATAATAATAATAAATTGTCTTCTATTTACGCGAATATTATTCATTGAAATTAAACTACTATATACGGATTTTATCGCGTTGTTTATTTTACACTTTATTACAAAATTTTGAAAACTGTTACACTATACTACTTCCCCGTGACCATGGCTGCTGAAAAGCAACCGAAACGTCGGGGAAAGTGTAAAATTAAATTAAATCTAAATAGTTTTAATCATAATTTAATTAGCTTAAAAGTTAGTAAAGTTTAATAGTAGTATAGTGTAACAGTTTTCAAAATTTTGTAATAAAGTGTCCAATAAACAACGCGATAAAATCCGTATATAGTAGTTGAATTTCAATGAATAATAATAATAATAATAAAAATAATAAAATTTTTATGAATATCATTGATTATTATTTGACTTTTTCGACCGGTCTCTTATATTTCAAGTATCATTTATTTGTCATTGAGAATGACATAAAAATGTGAGGATATCCAACATAAATTCCTAGGTAGTGCAAGTTTTAGTGCCTACATATAATTATATTACTATTATCATCGGTCTATTGCCTGAGATCTTCCGTTCAGCTCTGTGCTATATTTCATATCACAATCGATACCTATTATTGTTTATTGTCATAATAGTGATGTATAATCAATTAATGCCTAGCTACATATCGTAGATACCTTATATTCAATCATTTGCAATTAGTCTACATACATAAATGTTAAGACTGCGCCGAGCGAAATGTGCCAAAACAGGCGGTCACAGTTAATTGAATAAAATCAACACTTTTTGTCTAATACAAATATAAAATATACATTTACCATAACAATGAATGTGTTTACAATTACTCTGTGTAAAAACTTAAAATAACTAATATTTTCGCCTACAAAATTACGTAAATTTGCACGAAAAATGCAAATACGTAAGCTCGTGTTAAGTGATTTTCAGATTATAATAGTAGAAATCTATCCTATTTTACAGCTTAAACAAAACATAAATAGTTATATTACAATTTATCCATCCCAAATATTTAAGTAATTGGTTGACAATAAAGATACATATTTATCAAAAAAAGCACTTCAAATCTTCCATACAATTTTACTATGGCGGCCGCGCGCCTATTTGAATATGCGCCGTACGAGCTCTGTCATTATCTGTCTAACGCTCGGCGCAGTCTTAACATCCTAACTGTAAATCCAAGTTCGCTATTAAATGATTTATGATTTGATTAGTCGGCATTAAATTGCACTAACTTATAAGTACAATCGTTTTTGCGATGTGTACATATTATGTTATACACAGTAATAAGTCCAATCCGGGTAATTACTTATATTGATATTTTTGTAATTTGAAGCCTCAAATCAAATACTGTCCTCAAGCAAAACTAGAAATAAAATTTAGAAAATTATATACTAACTATCGTTGTCGAACTTTAGTAACAAAAATACCATTGTAGAGGTGTCCTCGACATGAAAAGAAGTAAAAGCATTATCGATGTACATATGTAAATGGCGCAATTATTTCATGTAACTTTATTAACTTATTTAGCCGCAGCAGTACACCGGCGGCCAGACATTATAGATTTTTAATTACCTACGTCTGGTTTTAGAATACTAAAACTTGACAGATTAATATTCCAAATGCTCTTATACAACCAAGGGTCAACAATTTAACCAAAATCACAAAAGGTAAGCTAAATACTTAACGGTGAAGCATTTCTCCAGGTGTCGTATTCCGATATGTCACAGTTATATACAAATACAACAACCAACTTATATTCAAAGACTTGTCATGATATTAGAACCTTCTAATATATTATCCGATTTTAAGTCATTGGCAACATTTTATAAGACTATTATTATTGAGGTTCAATGAAAGGTAATGGACATCTAGCTTACGAAAGGTCTATCTAGATTCACCTTGTGAAGATTGACTGTAGTGACGACTCTCCAAAGTCTCCTTTGATAGCACCGTGCAAGCAGAAGTACGGGTGATCTTTCTCTTAGGCTGAAAGCACAACCTCTTTCATTGATCGGTTCATGTGTTGCTTACGAGCTGGCAGCTCCGTCTCCTGATACTAGTGGTGCCCACAGCACAAAATGCACGACACGGCTGTGTTTTCATGGTATCACAGAAGCAATTCCATAAAAATAACCAAATATTTACTGCAATTTTACATAGTAAAATTCTGCTGACGTGCATTAGCTATGGTAAACGCTAACAAAACGCAAAAGGTTTCACTTTGCGTGTAAAATAAATGTTTTAAAAGGATGCCAACGACTTAAAACATTGATATAACATAATTATTATATTATAGATTATATTTATATATACAATTCAAATACAACACGTTATTATAAATGGAAGTGGATGCTGAGTACACGTGCACCGATGTAGTAAAAGTTATATTATAATAAAATATATTTTCTATAACGTACATGATATAATAAAAACATTAGCACACTCAACCTTAACTTAAATACCTCCTTTAACATATTAGGTACCATTGTCTAAAAAGCTTATTAAATTTAAACATTTATTCACACACATTATTGTTTTCTATTATTTTAATATTGAATATTACAACATGAAAATTTAATATATTTTATATTTCGATAAAGGTGTTTACCTAATATACCGCAACATAATATGATAGTAGCTGTACCGCCCCATGCAAAAATGCGTTGAATTCTATTGGAGGCGACGCTTTTGTCATTTTTTATACAAGCTAAGCGTGTCAGTAATAGTTTTGTATTCAATACAAATATGACACTTACATTGTTGAACAATCTATGTGTTGAAATGACGCAAACAAACATTCGACTAACTTGTTGCTATGTTCTATCCATAAAATATGCCTTGTGAATTATTATGAACACTTTTAATCGTATTCTGATGTTTTCGTCGTGCTTGTTATATTCATATGGGCGTATTATATTACGGTATAGTATGCCAAAAATAATAAATATATATAAACAGGCTAATCTAAAAAAAAAAACAATTTAAAATTATATTATATCCATTATTATCAATTCACGTAGCTAACAACCATGTCGCAAAATACTAATAATAAAAAAATATTTTAACAAAAATATTTGTATCGAAATTAACATTTCCTTTGAGCAAAACTTATGTTTATTAAGTAAAGTATGAGAGCTTAAAATGGCACGAAGTAATGAAATGATTTGTGATAATTTATTATATAGTGTATCTACAAACTAAATTAAAATTAATAACACCAGATCTAGTACCTTATTATAAATGACATGTATCCAAAATCTCACTTAAGAAATGATGTAACAAAACCTTTAATGATAGCTGTTCATGGTGTACTTAGTCTTTAACAGCTTAAAATAATTATTTAAAAAAAAAGACAAAGATCTTTATTTTTGATTCGTTTAAAAATGTTTTTTTACAAGAATTCATTACATTCCATTGAAGATGATATATAATATGTATAATGTATACAAATTCAAAATAAATTAGAAGCAGCTCTGCAATTGTAAAGATTATACTTTTTTGGCAACATAGGCAACTTTTCCATATAAAATTTAACATTATTTGCGAGACAAATAAATTAATTTTAGGGATTATATATTTATAGCAGTTCAACCTCATTCCCTATACTTATTAAAAATTTGACAACAGTAAGAAGTATTATGCCAAATGCTTTTTTTTTAGATTTTATAATTTTGTTTATAAGAAGCGATACCCAACAAACATTGATTTTAACACTGGATACTTTTTATTGCTATAATTTTGCTTAAATATGTATACGAGAGCGAAAATACCATTAAATCGGCACAAAGATACATTATTGACGACCCATAAATTTATACTTAAAACAAACAATATGATAGGTCATTGGAGACTATGAAACGGAAATTAAAAACGAGCAGAGCGAATATTTTTATCAACAACTTTTCATATCGCAAAGGTATCGCGTAGTCACGAAACCCGCTACTAAAGATATATAAATCGAACAAAAATAATGTTTTACACATTTCCTTATACGCGATTAATATAACATTATACTTTAATAATTGATTTATGCAAAAGCTACGATTCTCTAGTAAGTCCTCTGATTCACGACAACGTATCAACTTTTAGAATAAACTACGACTTTTAACATTTCTATTTCGTATATACATAAGTACTATAATACTTTGGATATCGAAAACGGTGAAAGATTTTGATTTACGAAAAAAAATTCTTACACAACCTTTAAAGAAATAAAATATTTATACACAACGACAAAAATATAACTAAATCACAAGCAACAATAAAAATACTAATAATTTTACACACCGCCACAAGAAACTTAGATACGCAACTATAACTTCAAAGTAGATATTTATAGTCTCGCGATGTTCTCACTATACTGCATTTGGTTAGGTACTTAACTAAAGGTAAACAATCTTGATGTGACTTTTTACACAAACACATATTAAACAAATAAACTACTGCTTAAACTAACGGTTCAATTGTTTTAGTAATCGTTATTGTTGTATTTACATTGATCTTTAGCAGCATTTTATTTTCAATCTGAGTTTTTAGATAAAAAGACACATCAAGATTGTTTACCTTTAGTTAAGTACCTAACCAAATGCAGTATAGGTCATTATGGGACCCTGTCGGGCACATTTGTATTGTTTTTGAAGTATGAATAAACTGTTTCATTTTTGTTAGGCGTTTAAATCCAAACTGTACGGATTTTTAATTTAAGCTTGGCCTTTAATTTAGCCAAATGGAGTATAGGTACTTACTTTTATCGTCTAATACAGGTTACTAAACAAATCAACTAGGGCTCGATTCTTATAACAAGAAACCGTTCGTTTAAATACGGACAGTAAAATGTCGACATCATTTTCATAGAATATATTATGTTAAAAATTTACTGTCCGTAAGTAAAACGACTCGTTTCTTGTAGAAATCGGGCCGTGAATGTGTAAATTTTTGCTATTATGTATATCGCATACTTATAATATATTATAATATCTATCTATTTCTATGTTCCTGTGACGGTAAGTATCACATCATGACGTATTTATACTTATTAAATGATCACATAATTGTTTTATATATATATTTATTTGGTTCTACACATCAACTCTTTAAATTTAAAAAAATCTTCGGCTATTACTATCACATTGACTTTGGAAATTAAACAAATATTTTGCTCTTGAAATTAAACTGCTTTTCACGGCTTTTATAGCGACAAAATTCGTTATAAAGCAGTTTAATTTCAAATATTTCAATGTATATCATTCGCGTAAACGTAACACAGTATTAAATATTCGGCTCATTAAATGAAAAAATAAGTCTCTTAATGCTTTACTTTGAAGTACCTTTGTTGAAGTGATTTCACTTTGATTTTATCGCCTTTACTTTTAATTAACCTGTTTTAATAATATTGCCTTACGTTTCTCCCCGTGGCCATCGCTAACAAGCGACTGAAACGTTGTGAAAAGTTTCATATAAATTGCGTAATAGTTTTTATATAAATGAAGTGTTATTTAAATAAGCCACGATAATAACCGTTTACAGTAGATTAATTTCGTAAAAATTTAGATAAATTACTTGTTTAGTTTTTTATTGTTGAAGCTATGTACCTAAGTACTATTATTGATATTTAAAAGCGCACACAGATTTACCACATTTGTAAATTTTTTGATATATGACATTTATATTTCTTTCTAGGAGATCCTGATTTATAAATTATAACTAAAAACAAGAATTCTGCAACAGTCATAGTAATTTTATTTGGTTATTATTCAAAGATAAGGCGGTGGTAATAGTCAAACACTATAAAATAAGATTATTTTGGAACCTAGAGCAGTCTAGCTAATGTCACTCGGGCAGACTACCAACAGCATCAGTGCTTACCCTCTAATCAAACAAAAATAATCTACCAAAAGCCTTTACATAAAATATTTTGGCTATAAAACACAGCCCACTTAAAGTTACGATAACGTTATGCCTTTATTATATTAACAAGCTATCCTTCCAAATATTATATTATTTATATTATATTGTAATAAGGCTTAGAGAACAATAATTATGTTTAAGTACATGAAGACTGGAACTTTGCTGTGCTCAATTGAGATTTTAATTTATTAAAATAATCATCAATATTAATAATTTATAATCAAACTTCTTTTCTAAGCCACAAACCATAGACATTGAACTGTGCACATTAACAACACCACATTTTTTTATTATTTAAATAAAGAACGTCATTAGTTTGGTATTTTGTGACAGCCATGTTTGTTATTGCTTTTAACAACGCGCAGTAAAACTTCATTTGATTTATTTAAACTAGGAAAACAGTGACGTAGATCTATTTGACCAAACAGATAACTACAAAATGAATAATTATTTCATATGGTCAACCTTGAATATTTTCCAAAGTGCATTTCCTGTTTTAAAGAGAATTAGACTTGTTGAACAACCTATAATATTTAATATTAAACATAAAATATAGAATATAAATTGTTTCGCCAATTTAAAGTATTTAACAAACTTGCAACATATCCAAATTTTATATTTATGTGGTAACCACCATTTCACATAAATATAAAATGTTATGTGGATTATTCAACCATATTAGGCAAAAAGACTAATCACAAGACAAGGCTTCTAATTAGCTGTAATACTTAGATTCACTGTCCTATATCTCGAAGATACAATGTAACAATAATAATATGTATAATAAAAACCACAACAAACGTTTGAATTAAACATTTTATAAACATAACATCGCTCCAGCATGTATCACTATCTATCGCCGTAGTCAACATTGGGTCGTGCCGATTCTGTTGTCACAAACTAATTTTATTTTCATCTTATTCTAGCAAAGAGCACAAGAAAACGAGAAGGTTATATAACTGTCAAAATGGTTTCATGCTTTATTTTTTTTTCTTTTTTATTATTATGAAGCTACTACCTCTTTCATTTCTTTCTTTATCTTTAATAACCATAGGAGCGTTGTCTACCCTAAAGAAAACATACACTACGCTTTTTCTAGGGAAGATAACGTGCAAGGGACATTGGAAGTAATGTACGGTATTTTACTACAAACCGTTTATCATCAACCAAGTCGTATGCTAGTTTTGCAGCTTGGTTGTATAACATAAGTAGTATTTTAAAATAAAATAAAAATTGTTTGAATAATTTTAATTTTAATTTAGATATTATGTTAATTGACGGTACTAAAATCGTCTGGCTTCTAACTTTCGTCGTTATTGCGAAGATAAAAATACTTTAATGCACAACAGAATCAACACCATTGCTCATTACAATAGTCGAGACTATCTTAAAGCCGTATTTAGCCAGCAATGTATTGCATGATGAATTTCAATGATTTTCACCTATAGTTAGAAGCTGAACTTCCCTCTGACCTTGAAGAATCCCATACCGGTTTTGTTGTGGAGCAGTGACGTCACGCCTACGTAGCTCTGTATCACTATGGGAGAATGATGTATGCAGCACGCCGATGACGTCATAGCTTCTATGGCCCTTTGAAGCTTAACGGCAAAGGTTTCCATGTCATATGTAGATTTTTCTTCTACTGGTGTTCCATCTGAAACTGTTAGTTTTGAAATGTACATACATATTTTTACGCCTAGAACCCCGAAAGAGTAGATGAAGTATTATCAACGCTTACTCTTTCCGGGAACGTGCTTATTGCCGTCTTCTTAGCAGTTCTAGAGTCCGTGCTCCTATAGAAAATCTCGTAGTCATATAATAGGAATCCACTATACGAATCAAGGAGAAGAACTACCAAATAAGGAAGTTGGTTATACATTACGTCATACGTTTTGACTTCTATAGTTAAAAGTAACCTTACATAATATGTTGCGATATATTAGTGGTGAGAAGAATAGAGTTGCTTAAAGTGTCACTATGCTATAAGTCTCTGGTCTTCGTCCTTTGGCATGAACGGCCTCACGCCATATCTTTCGTATGACACGCGTCCAGAATGTTTGATATCATACCATGACTGCACGAAAGATGTACTGGTCTAAGCGGTCGCCTCGTCACTGTCACTGCGCCGAATGTTCTGGGTTCGAATCCCACAAGGGACAAACACTCGTGTGATCCTCAAATGGTTGTTCCGAGTTTGGATGTTCTTTGTGTCCGTTGTTTAAATATTTGTTAAGTCCCCGCTACACAGGATTTATTCCTAGTGAAGGAGTTGTCTTTTAAATGAAAATAAAAACAAAACGCTGTCCCAGTTATCAGCAGTGTAACGCTTTTTGCCATCATCTGTATAAAAAGGAGTATAGGATTTCATTCGGCAAGGTTGTCACGCGGAGCAGGCGTGCCTCGGCAGCTGCGCTTGCGGCGGCGTGGGAGCGCCTCGCCCCGCGGCCGCAAATAAAAGCACGGCCACGCCCTGGATCGCGTTTCTTTCGCCTGCCGATACTCTGCCAGTTAAGTGTCTCATCTGTGCTCCAGCCAAACCTCGCACCAAAGCATTTTATTGTAACACGCCCTGAGATACTACTTATTGTGTAAAAATTGAATTAAAGATCGTGTAATTGCGAATTACACGATTACAGTATTTAATTTATCTCCGCAACTTAGACTTCCCTAAGAACTACGTTACCTTTATGCCAGAAGATGGGGTGCGAGGCAAATGTAAGGAATGGCACATCCTGGCTGAACGGGTTCCATACAGTCTTCAGCGGCAAAGGCTCCCCCTTATTCCACATCAGGCGCACACCACGCAAGTGTCGTTCTCTGAAATGTACCATGATACATTCAGTTTATAAACAAATGTGATATTATTTATTACTTCGTGCTACCGGTAAACAAAAGTAGTAACTACAAAAATATATTTAGTAAATCTTAATTAAAAAGCTTCTAAATTGTTGTTCTATGTTTTGCTATTATGGTGCTGATTAATTGTAGTGTAATGATGTCTAGTAATATGATTATTCAAATAAAGTGAAGACCTTTTTCGTTATTGTGGACTACATGCATGATAGTGTTACATCAGTCAGCCTATTCTAAGCACCAAGTCATAAAAAAAACTGTGTATCGAAGATAGTAGCATAAAGAATAATGTTAATAAAAATAAAAAGGTACATAGACTTGTTACTGTTTTTATTGATTAGTTTATTATCTAATTTAAATTGTATTCCGAATAATCTGAGGTAATATACTGGGAGGGTACTCCCTTTCTTCTCCTAAAACTGTTTGTCCGAAAATCATTATCCATAACACGGTTTGCTATAAACTTCAGTAACCATAATGTTCAACAATTCAAAAATTTTGTTTTACATAATTATTTTTACTTCTAAAACTATTCTGTGATAATATCGAGTACCTACTATAATAATTGAATCTCCTAATTTCGCATGAAATAAATTCATATGTCTAGTATTGTATTATATAATGTGTATTATTCCGAATGTTCATTTATAATAAAATTGTTAGTCCTAAAACATTTGCTAAACATTTGGTTGTAGTGACAGAAACGAATCGCTGTGAATCCGACTCCACGCAGTCTTGTCTGCCCTACCCCTATAGTGTAATTTAGAATCGCGTAGGCGCGTAGGGGCGAGGCGGCCCGCGGGCTGAGGAGCAGGAGACTGCGAGCGAGCCGCCGCGGCTGAGGCAGCAAGCCGAAGCTGTGGGGGTGAGCGAAAACCGTCAGCGACGATTAGCACGCGTGGGACCACCGGAGACCTGCAGCACCGGAGCCATGACAAAAGCCAAGCTTTGTAATACAAATTAGTTCTAAAGTCATTATTAGGCTTAATAAACATTATATGATTTGAATTTAGGACTTATAACTTTTAAGTATTGTAAACGGTTCTAAGTCTTTTGTAAATTATTGATTGTGATATTTATGACAAGCAAATTTAGGGTAAATTGTGTTTAGGGCTTTCAATTTAATGATATGTGATATTATATGATATTAAGTTCGGGCGAAGTTATCATTCGGACAAATGACGATTAGGGCAAAAAAAATATGGCACTTTAGATTATGGATAAAAAAGTTAGGTTACACAATAGAGCACCAACTAAGAGACTTTGGCATTATATTAGGTACAGATTTGTAGTTGTTCTTCGACCGAAATATTTAAAGATCTTAATTCAACTATGTAAAGAGAATTTAATGCCAGTGTTTTATTTTTTATAGATTGTAGGCAAGTACTTTATTCGATTGGCACTGAGTATTTCGATATGTTTTTGGGTCCAATGACTTCTCCATGTTAGGACAATAGGACAGACAACAGCTTTCCACCCGCATCTAGGCCATAGGAATATATAACCAGTACATACAGATTTATTAACAATTCAATGTTTTTTTTAAGTATTATATCACTATTATCAATTCACTGCATACAGCGGAATCTGTATCCGTACAGAACATAATACATCTCTATGACAAACAGGTATATTTGTCATAGAGATGCTCAGTGTGAGCTTTTTAGGAAAAAGATTTACTAGACTACTGTCTAGGTAATCTTAACTGTAAGTCTGTAAACCGCCGTGCTACATAATTTACCATTAAATAGAACGATCGTTCTCTTAACGAAAATATACTTACCGACTTTTAAATATATATAACATATAAGGCAGAGGCAATACAGTTTCCTAAATTATAATAGAACATGCAAGCAAACATGTTTTTGTTTGTAAAAGGCTGACCTTAATAGTTACAAAATTGTAAGTGTGACTACAATATTCATCGGAATATGACTAATAACTACAAAAATAACCCAAGCAATACTCTAACTAAATATATTGACTATGAAATTAAACTACTGTATACGGATTTCATCGCGTTATTTATTTAACACTTTATTACATAATTTTGAAAACTGTTACACTACTACTACTATTAAACTTTACTAATTTTAAAGCTTACGTTACTAGTTTTAGTGGAGTGTTGCCAGTCTGTGCGAAATTTCGTTAATTTGAGGGTAAAATGCTTATCAATTATAAAACTTAGGCGTTTTACGATGATATAGATGTTTTTTTATTCTTTTTTTAATGGATCGGACAGGGTTTTCTATACGTACTGTATCATGCACAACATCACTACCCATATTACTGAACGGTGACCGCCGCGACATTCAAGCGATTAATTAGCACTCTAAATGCAGTCGCAGTCACCGGTAGCTACATATCTATTTTCCATGCCGTATGACGTTAATTTATCTAAGTCTAAGCAACAAAATAAAAGGTTAAAAAGCTAGCAACATTGATGATTGAAGTGAATCCTACAGCAACTGAAAGTACCTAGGTTCAAAATACTTGGGATCGAACAGTCTACTGTTCTGGTGGTCGAGGTCCTCTGGGGAAGGCCGGCGGCACAGTCGGTCTATCACGCAGTCCTTCACCACCGTGGTGACGCCAGACGCGATGCCGTTCAGACGACTGCACACCAACCGTGAAGCATATATGTATATCACACCTCTTAATATATGGTAATGCCAAGTCATAATTTTAAGGATATTTAGACCATAATACGATGCTAATAGCGAAGTCCCGAGGGTGTTGAGTTTTTACTTAACATCAAAACAACTCATTTGCAGCAAAATAAATGGTCTACCATACTAAATTTTGAGCAGCGGTAGCTCAGTGGGGAGACCAACAGACTGCAATGCAGAGGGTCTCGGGTTCGAACCCACGTCGCGCACCTCCGACTTTCGGAAGTTATATGACTTTTCGAAATTATGTGCGTATTGATAGACAATTACCGCCTGCTCCGTGCCTCGGAGAGCACGTTAAGCCGGCGGTCCCGGCTGCCATGAACATCTATGGCAGTCGTTATTGGGAGAGTGTCGACACAAAAGATCCCACTGGGTCGAAGTGTCGCCGGTCTGCACTGACTGGCTCCCACATAAGATACATACATACTACATTTTTGTACGTCTTGAAGTAGCGCATGTTTGTTTGTAAGTATGGTATTCCAGGTCAGTGTTATGTCAAAACATTGTTGATCTTACTCAAATTTATAGAAAGATCTGTCAGCGAGCAAGTATATTAAGACGCATCATGAGCTAAGTAGACTCATGGTAAACCCTCAAATATATACAGGTTGTCCCAGAATATATGAATCAAATTGTAAAGAAAAATTCCTACAGTGCTAAAAAAAATTTTGAAATAACCATTTTTTTTTTATTTCGCGTCCTTTATAAAACGGCGACTTATCTCAGTATTTTTGATTAAACAAATTTGAACTCTATTGAAAAGATTTAACACAAATATAATATTAGAATTTAACATATACAATTAGAGTTCAAATTGGCTTACTTTCAAATTTCGAGTTAAGTCGCTGTTTTATTAAGCATGCGATTTGTTTAGAAACAGCAATAAGTTGCATATACAGATATTGTAAGTAGCAGACAATATTGTAGAACATATAATGTAGAATTAATCTATAACATGCATTCTGGTACAATCGAACATTTTGGATGCCTACGCTAGGAAAACCTGTGTTGTAAACTTTCAACTACAGGTGCTTTTTTTATGGCTATTTTTAATTTTTGTTCACTATTATTATTTGTGAAGGATCGATTCGCCAAACTACAAACGATTTTTTTTAAACTGACTTTCCTTTGAAATCGCAGCATTAATTAGTGTCGTAATTTTTCAAAAACTTTTTTATTTAACATAAACGAGATATTTTTTTTATTTTTTTAGTCAGCACATTTAAGTGGTCCTTACCTAAGGAATCTCCTGTTACAATTTGTTGATTCACATATTCTGGGATACCCTGTATAAGGGAACACATATGTTATGTGAATATATATTATGTGATAACATAATTTTTATACTTGTCCAAAATGGTTATTGCTACTTAACATTTGGAAGATTATTTAATATGAGTAGATATTTATGATGTATATAAATATAATCAAGCATTTAGAGTGATTGGATATAGATAATAATTACCTATACATAATAAATCAATATGTAAAATAGCATAACAACAATAAATATTTTGTAAACATGTATTAAATAAATGTTGTGTAATATAATATTCATTCATTTGTTTTTCTTATGTTTAAATAAAGAAAAATATAGGTCTAACTGAACTATAACTATAAACCTATTAAATACATTTAATTATTTGAAAATATATAGATGAATCTCTTAAGCTTAGGTCCAGGTTTTCTGCCATCAGATATCCAAAACTATAATATTATTATGCAACATTCAACCTGACAAAACTGTTTTCTGTGCCATTATATTATGTTGTTTTCATCCAAAGTCAGATATCATAGCTTTATAATCATCACTAGCGCCTTTAATTGCCAACTCTGACAAATTACATTAGAAAATTATTGACAAAGTAATTTCATTTACCAATTTTTAGTTGCTTCAGAGAAACATTCTTCAGACTTCTGAGTATTTTATTTCCAAAACTCTGGTGTAAAATTGTGTAATAGTCTCGTAGTGTGGCAATAAATTGTATAGAATAAAGAATGCTTGTCCTAACAGGGTATTTCAGCAAGGTCACCATCTCTTTATAATTTAATTTGTATATTTCAATTAGATATATTTTTCATTCGTAAATATGTAATAAATAAAAAATATATTATCTTTTACTGTTTGTATTCTTTTTGAAGTCTATACTTCAAAAAATATTACTTACGGTACTAAAGAAGATGGTGGGTACACCAGTTCTCCAATAACAATGGTGTCCAGGTCATCCAGATATACCTTTTTGAAATCCAGCTGCTTCATAGCTATAAAATCATACTTTATTGTCATGACTAGCCTAGATGTGAGTAGCACAATCCTTTCCTTTTCATTATCCCACAGTGTTATCCTGGAATACAGATAAGTTTTTATTATAATGTTTATTTTAATGTTAATGATTATTTTATGAATTTTAGTAACAGTATCTTGAAATAAATGGTATGGGCTTGTTCTGGAGTGCAATATCAATCTAGTGACACAGGCTCAAAGCTGCGATCATATTACTGTTACAAGTGTAAACAAAAAAAATAAAGTAAAGTATTTAGAGCAATCATGTTTTATTGCACATTCTAAGGCACATTTGTTGCTAACAAGAAACCCTAGAATGGCTACAATACTAATACTACTATATAGATGTTGAATTGACAATGAACATGACATTTATGTAAATGAACTAGAAAAGTGATAATCATTGTATACTGTGAGCTACAGTGTTAAAGACATGTACAGACACATTTGAAAGTATTCCATAAGCAGTTTCACTACACAAACAAACCATGTCAGTGCTTTAGAAACATTATAAATCCAATGCAAATTCTGCAGTGGTGGATGTTAGAACAATTGATCAACAATGACAATAATATACACTTACTCTGTGAGCAACCAGGAACCCAAGTATTCCCCATCCTCAGGAAACAACAGTCCAGTGATACATTCTTGTATAGCAGTCTCCACAACTCCTTTGCGAAATGTGAAGAAGTCCTTGATGTTGTCTTTGTCAAATGGCACATCATACCGAGGGAAAACCTGGTTCTCTGGCACAGGAGCTGCTGTGTTGGTTTGTTGCTCTTCTGTTCTGGCATCTAAACAATAACAATCTAGAATGAGCTACAAGCTTATATAAATACTGTCGAAACCGAATATAACGACATCGTTTATAACGACGAATCGGTTATTACGACCGAATGTCAAGGTCCCGGCCAAATCCCTATATAAACAATTAAGCAATCATACTGCCTATAACAACATCGGATACAGCGACATATCGCTTAAAACGACGAAACTTTATCGATATTCATCGGCTTTAGCGACCAACCGATTAACTTGTTCCAGCAAAACAAATCAATACGAACAATTTAATTATAAAAATATTTACTTATTCCAATCTATGAAGGAATATTTTCAGCTGAATACAGCTTATAGACTACACTTAGTATATTGTATATAAGTTTTTTTAGAATAACAATTTTATTTCGTTTTTCGACATTTTATTTGTAAACAAGTTCTTAAGCATAACCTATACCCATGCTACATAATTGTACATATTTAAAAATTCCAAACATACATATAGATGATATGACATAGACAATTAAAATGACTACATACTTGAGTATATTGCTTATAACAACTATTGGACACAACGTCCGAAGTTATATGGTCTCTTCAATGTCGTTATATCCAGTTTTGACTGTATTAGATTCTATTGTACCTAGCAAATACATAACAAATGATTTAAATGTGAAATACAAATTACACAAGCAATATTAACATTATTCTGCATTTTCTTCCAACAAACCTTTGACCAAGAAACCACTTTCATCACCTTAATGGAACCAAATATAAATGTTTATTGACCTGAATATACATTAATAATAAGACGATTAATTACTACACAAAAAAAATATTATAAACATAAGCAACACCCATGTTTGGATAGAAATGACTGTAATATGTGGCACATACATCAAGAAAGTAATAGAAATATTAATGCATGTAATATTCTAAGCATGCGTAAAATTAACATGACTTTAATTAGTTAGGTACTACGTATACTTCAATACAAAACTCTCGACTTGGTATGGGACTACAGATCGTAAGTCGTAACAGCGTATTATATAAAACATGTTAGGTACCGGCAAAGGAAGACGTGGAAGAAGTCAAAGAATCAGCACCCGATAACACCGAGGGATTAGCATTAGGCGGAGGTTTCCTTCTACCTGGATTTTCCAAAGTTACAGTGCGATTAGTTTCCGAACTCTCCGGTATAATAGTGTCGGTCGATAACTGCAGGGTGCCGCCACGAAACTCCAAATCTTCATCCAGTAAATCACTCATTCTGTGTTTATCAATATTTTATTTATTTGAAACACTGTTTTTATATTTTTGCTCTGCGTAAATAATAATCGACCGACTGATAAGCGCCGTCAATGTCAATTACGTTTCGTTTCACTCTTGGTAAAGGTATCCCTGCCAAGTAATGAGGTACAAAATAATTTCATAATTTAATACTTATTATTACTTAGCAATTTATTAATGATATATAAGAATTCTTCACTTTATAATGATAAAGTCAAAATGCATAAAATAAGAAAAAGGTAAATAAAAGGATCAGAGCCTTTTGAATTAAAAATATTATTCACTGTTATGTAAACCACATTATTTTTTGACAGGAACCATGTATATACCTATAACACAATATTTACATTTAAAGATAAAATATAAATGCTATTTGGAGGTGGTGGGAAAAGCCCTTAGGCTACTAATAAATGCGAATATTGCAGAAAAAAATATATAGCAATAGGGTACTTGCACCAAGCCTAAATTCAGCGCTTTGCTAGTATTTCGATTATTTTGTACACGTTACCTCTGGGGAGGGCACGCAAAGAGCAATGTTAGAAATTAATACTTGATTTGGTGATGTAGTAATGTTAGCATTGTAAATGCTCGACTTTTAATTTCTGATGCTAGTTAGTACTTAATCTCGAAATAATCGTTTCTCAGTTCAACAGCTGTACCTTCGTTATTTTTCATGTACCTATGTATAAAGCTAGGTACGTTATCTTGCATCTGTGGCATTTCTTAACCGATTTGGACGATTCTTTATTCATTTATAACATACCACGCATAACAAACAAATAACGAGGATAATAACGATAAAGAGGATAATTTTAAAGAAATAATATTAAATGGTATATATTTAGACTCGAGTGGGAGCTTAGTTCTTGCCAAGCAGATAGGTACCTACTTACATTTTATTTCTTACTTCTCACCGTTTTTCATGCTGGTTTAATTTACAAAATCTGGTATTCAGCTGTAGGCTCACCCCTTATTACGTGTAGATGGCAAAATCAACCATACTGCGCCGGCGATGGTTAGAGATACCCATCCGATTACGTGAAAATTGTTTCATATTGACTGGCAATTCTTTTGCAAATATATAATAGGTTACACGCTAGGTCCCCTGGCAGTCATGATTTTGAAAAGATTTGTATATTATATAAATACTCAGTCGCTTTAACGGCGTAGGTACACTGTGGGTCGTGTGAAAATCTGCAGTTTCTATCATGTTCTTGAAGATATTGGTCGTTTAACTACCCACACTGGGCCAGCGTGATGAACTAAACCTTAAGTTTTCTCAGAACAGAGACGAAGCCCGGGCACAGCAGTAGTGCAGTTTATAAGCAAGGCTGATAATAACTAATATCTATACATAGTTATATAATCGTAACTGGTCGATGTCTGTATATAGAAAATATTAAAAAAGATCATGTGAGGGGAATAGGAGCTATTAAATCCAATACAATTATTTTAGAACTTTTGTTTGACTGTCTGTATGTTTGTACACGTATTGAATCACGCAAAAACTACAGTACAATATTGAATAAGGTAATGTCACAGTTGTATTGCTGGAGGTTTAACTTAAGGTCTAGTGCATGTTTCATCTAGATACGCTGCCTAGAAGTCAAATATTATGCGTGGAGATCAGTTTCCTCATACATGCAAAGAAAAAAATAGAAAAGGTGCGTACTTACTCCCAAATTCCATTCGTAGGAAGTCGCAGGTGAAAACTAAATAATAACGAAAAATTACCAAGGGTATATGCCTTGTAATTATTATAGAGTTATAAAATCTACAAGATTCCCAGAAGATGTGAATCAAATTGTCACGGGAGATTCCTTAAGTAAGGCCCTTTCAAAGGTGCTAAATAAAAAGGTATGTTGTGATGTTGGTCAAACGTGCAAGATTTTCTTTGATGATAAAAAATACACCAAAATAATGCTGCGAAGTTAGACGAATCAATCTTTCACAAATAATAATAGTGAAAAAATATGAAAATTAGCCATAAACGAAGCTCCTGTTGTTAACAGCTGGAAAAAGTCGTACGTTTTTAATAACTTTGTTTTTTTATTTTAACCAAAGGTCATAATTTTCTTATTTATTTTATTTAGCACATTTCAAAGGTCCTTACCCAAGGAATCTCCCGTTACAATTTGATTCACATCTTCTGGGACACCCTGTTTATGTAAAGTAGGTAAGTCTGAGTATGAAAAGAATTATAATAAAAACACGTAAATAATTACAAGTATTTTATTTTACAAAAATATTGGAAAACTTTTACAACTTAATAATAAATTTATATAGGCACTATTAAATTTCCTGGCACATGTAAAATATAATAAGTATGGCAATTTTACATATAAAACGTTGTAATAAAAATTACATTTTTGCTTATATAATCAAAATTGCTATTAAATAATATCCTAGAAACTGTACAGTTTATTCCATTATCAATCAATATATACATAAGTTTATATAAAATGTTATAATACACGATAGGCTAAGAATGGGTGACAGCTGCACCTGTTCAAGAAAATATGTTCCTAAATTAAGAAACACGCTCTTTTTATAGTTTACTCACGAATAGAACTGCACAATAAATCAAAGGCCTTTCCATGAGCTCCCTGTATATAATATAAGCTATAAGTGAAAATTCCCTTTTGACGGTACTTAACCCTCACATGGGATAGTAGGGATTTGACGCTGTCAATCACTCAGCTGTCAAAATATTTCTGACAAGTGAGAGATCTAACAAACGATACAGATAAAATACTACTAAATATTACAGAGAACATCTTATTTTTATAAAATTGTATTCAATATTATACAAATGTATACACGAGCTACTTTCAAATATTAGGTAGGTATTTATAGTTAGTCTAGTAATCATAAAATGGTGGTGATAAGCAAGACGTGCTGTTTAAATACCTGACGTTTGTCACCTGTGACTTTAACCCAAATTCTGTCACATACTAAATAAGGTATGTTTTATAAAAAACATAGAATTTAAATTTAGAATAGGCCAATATGTTTTTATTCCAAAAAGAGAAATCATATTATTAGTAGGTACATTTGGAAGTAGCTCATAATCGCAAGAAGTCCTAGTAGCACTGGCAGCGGTCGGTAGGACAGTGTGGCGGGTACACGATGCACTGGTCCATGCAGTACACGTCGGCTCCTTCGCGACCTTCCAATTCGCCCACCGCTTCACACACGTTCCTGAAAAATATTATTTTTCATATTATTATCTTATGAACAGTTACTTAGTACAGCCCTGACTCAGATATTGCTCGGCTTTCGTGCCAATTATTGTACGAGCCAAGTTTAATATTTTATGCCTAAAATATATTCTAACTTTTTTGATCGTATACGTATTGCAACTTAGTCGCAATTTAAGCGAAGAAATTTTCGAATGAAGGTAATGACCGGGCATTAATATTTGTTTATTTTCTTAATGTTTACGTATACCTACAGATGTGTAAATAGTATATTAAATAAAATTGAAATTCTCAGTGAAAAGGGTAAAATCTAAAGATGAATGTATACATACATTACATAAATCTACACCTGGTATATTTCCCAAGCGGTTGGTTGAAGTATATTACCATTAACAATCCCATTTCGCATGCTACGTTTCTACGACCGTAATAAACCCTTAAAATTTTATTATTGCCGCCTCTCGGGCATATTTTAGCTACTGATAATTATTTTTTAGGTTAAAATATACATAAAATAATAAAACAATGCTTGACCCGTAAATCTAACACAATACAGACAGAATCTTGATGGAGTTACGTAGTTTAGTGTATTTTATCATGAGAAATGCAATTTACAGACTGCTGGGCGGTGTCCCACCAGATAAGATTATACAGCCTAATTAGAACAATTCATAACAACATGATATTACATAACAATGTGTTCCTGTATTCCTATAAAAGGTAGGTAGAATAAATACTAACGGGCAAGTACACAAATCTTCAGGACAGTTCGGCGGGTACCGCAAGCAGTTGGTCTGGCACCAGTTCAGCATACCAGGAAGCTTCCGATACTTGTTCGTAGGCATACACACTTGATCCCTGAAACATACGATTCGTTCTTGTTAGACTAAGCCAGTATTTTGCCCCGTACAACATTATATACAGCCAAAAATTTGGAAGGCTCATAAGAACCAGTCCACGACGACAAACTAGAAACTATTTCTGTGAAACGAGTTTTTGTTATACTTGCAACTTCTCAATATTTGTTATTAAATCATATGCCGAAAATAGACAGGTTGACACTTTCTAAACGGGTTGTTCATTCTACTTGGTCGTTATTTGTGTTAATTTATTTTGTAGAATTTTAATAAAATGTTTATTTACTAACAGAATAGTTTCTAGTCGATCGTTGACCGTGTAAAAATCATTACTCAAGTAGTTGTCTTAACAAAAATCAAGCATCATCTAAGTCAATTTTTAAATGGATATAATAGAGGTCTCTGTACAATCTTGCAAGGCAGGATCGTGTTAGTCACAACTAATACTTTATACACTAAACTCTTACACATTTAAGACGGTTCATTTTTACAAAGAACAAGGATATGGGGATTGACAGTTTGTTAGTTACAACACATTTGTACAAATTGTAAAACCACTAGACTACACGTTACAACACAGAATATCAGGAGAGGTGGAAAGTTTATTCACAAAGGTACCACCACTGAGCCACCACGACGACAGCCAAAACCTTAAATCATTACAAGGACATGTCAAGTTATACCTAATAATCTGTGGAACAATGTCTCCCACTGATTCTGTATCAATATCGTTGCTGAAAGAAAATGTTCAATATTATAGTGCACGTTAATGACAATGAACATATAATTGTATACATCACACATACGTATAGATTACCTAATTACGTACGATGCCGTTCGAAAATCCTTCAGTTCTTGTCTGAAAATATCAAGCCACAATACATAGAGTACTTACATAAATAATACAGATATGTATAAAGATATGACAAATAGAAAACAGTGATGGAAATACACAGAATGCATGTGAACGAACACAGAATACATACATTGGGCAAATTGTTGTTGGTCTCACCTGACGACGAGAGGGTATAAGTTCTTGGGCATGTTATAATCCCTGTAGTAGAGAAGGAAGGGATAGTCCCGTCTGAGGTCTCCGGCGAACGCTGGTGGCAGACCACCGGTGCTGGTAATCACACTGACATCAGCGCAATTCCTAAACGTTTCTGAGCGACCACAACCCACAGCTTCTGTTCCATTTGCACAAATGCCCCACATATTGCCTGAAAAGTTTATAAATCGTGTGTATATTTGTTTAGGTGTGTAATTTTTGCTAAGTCCTGCATTATAACTGTATGGATACGACCAATATATATCTATATATATAATTATATTAATTTAATTAAAATATTTAATTATATTATTACATGTAATGAGACAGTTTATTGCCCGGACTGAACCTTTCTCAACCTGAGAAGAGGCCCGTGGGCCTCTTTTCAAGTTGAGAAGGGTTAGGCCATAGGTAGTCTGACACGCTGATCCAGTGCGGATTGGCAGACTTAATATATCTTCTACAAGATTATGGAAAACTCTGAGACACAGGTTTTCTCAAGATGTTTTCCTTAACCGCTAAAGCGAACGATAAAAAACTATTTAATATGCACATATCTTCGAAAAGTTAGAGGTGCTGATATTTGTCTTACCAGTATAATAAGTCCATTGCAACACACACTGTGTGCAGGTCACGTAGGGAGGCAGTCGGACCCTATACCTAAAGATTTCCTTTTTGGCTGTATCCAAAGGAATCAGGAACCTGTCTTCTCGAGTCTCGGAAATGTACAGCGGATACCTGAAATAGGAGTTATTAAATCAAGTATTCAATAATACAAATAGGCTGTCTAATTATATGTATGTATATTTTAAGACATTAATAGAGGTTTATTAATCCCATATGCATTATGTATTTACCAATCATATTGTCATAGAATATGAGATTATAGATACGTCGCTTATAAGAGAGATCAGAGATCAGGTCATAAAATAATAAGTACAAGATTTGAGCATGATTGTAAATAGTAACCTGACAGCGAAATTTCATAAAATTGAAACCAAAACACAAACTCCATTTGTTATAACACTAAGTTCAATATGAGACAGAGGGGTTAGTTGATCTTCTTCACATTAAAATAACAAATCTGTAATTTGTAGATACTGACCTGTCAAAACAATCCTGTGTTGCTTCTTGGTTCGGGTTATTATTCGGACAGAGCTTCATTACAAAGGTTCCAAGATGGTTGGCTGTCAGCTCCACTTCCACTTCGATTTCCTGTCAAAATGTATTAAGTACCTAACGATCGACTGATAAAAGCACTTCTAGAAAGGAAAGTCTTCACGAATATCTTTGTTATGGCTAGTCTCCTTTTATTTTTGCGAACACTTGGAATTCTCTGCCGCGGCACGTTTTTCCTTTTTCCTACGCTACTGAGTTCTTCAAACGGGGCGTGGAAAAGCACCTACTTAGACTGAAGTAGAGACCTTGCCGCCACTTCACGTAAGGACGTGGTGTGAAAGACTCTGCTCGTGGACTACACGACTGCTTACCATCAGGTGTCACGTAGTCATTTTGACAAGCAAACAAAAAAATTTAATGGCTCTCGATCTAAACAAAACTGACGTTGACCTTAACATATGTATAAAATATGAAACTCTCCTAGCTCTAATCTAAATGTAGCTTCAGTAACTTAGTAAACTTACTAACATATATATTTCGACGTTTATAATTGTTACTTTGTGACCTAAATGAATAAATGAGTAATAACTTTTTTGACTTTTAAAACCGCTTACCTGTCCGACACTGTAATGGCGGGTTACGATCCCCTTACCATACATGCCACCAGCTTCATGAGGCCGGGGCTCCGGTAGGTGGTGAGCGTCGCCGCAGACGCCACATCTACCATCATTCTGCTCCCATTGGACTGGAAAAACGACAGAAATAACATCATAACTCATATTGATAGTTATTGCAAGCCCCAAAAGTGCAGCGATAGCTCAGTGGGGAGATCAACAAACTGCAATGCAGAGGATCTCGGGTTCGAACCCACGTCGCGCACCTCTGACTTTCGGAAGTTATATGACTTTTCGAAATTATGTGCGTATTGATTGACAATTATCGCCTGCTCCGTGCCTCGGAGAGCACGTTAAGCCGTCGGTCCCGGCTGCCATGAACATCTAAGGCAGTCGTTATTGGGAGAGTGTCGACACAAAAGATCCCACTGGGTCGAAATGTCGCCGATCTGCACTGACTGGCCCCAAGATAAGATAAGATATTGCAAGTCCCAAGAGTTAAACCAAAAGTAATTCGAACCGAGACGTATTTATATCGCTATGCTAATATTATATAAAGGAAAGATTTGTTTGTAATCGATAAACTCTCAAACTAATGACCCCACTTTAATAATTCTTTCACTATCAGAAAGCCACTTTATCTAGGCTATATAACATTACGCTACTAGCGACGGAAGCTAAGCAGTAATTATAAACGCGGGTGCAATCGCAGGGGCAGCTATTGCATATAAAAGATAGCATCAAAATAAACTGTGTGGCATTCTTGAAAGGTGTTTTTAACACATTCAAGACCACTCTCAATAATTTGTGATACTTTCCATACAAAGTAACATCACGTCTGGGGACGTATTGCCACACTACACGGTTTTAAAAGTATGTGTTGCGGCTGTAACGGTCAGAGACGTAACCGCCTGTAGGCGGACATTCATTCCAAGTGAATTCTAAACCGTGTGTTACGGCAGGAGTGTTTGCTGTGGCTCTAGCGGTCTGTATTCTAGCCTAAAACGGCACAGAGTCATATCCTCCCTATAAATGCTATGGGAAATAGTCGGCCGTGGACGGAGTTTTACTTTTAGTGTATTTTAAATCGCCGCCTGCAGCCGTAGGGCCTTATTATGAGGGTCATAATTCACGTCTCTCGACATAGGTTCTGTCCTGGAATG
Source organism: Catocala fraxini (assembly GCA_930367265.1). NCBI lineage: Eukaryota > Metazoa > Arthropoda > Insecta > Lepidoptera > Erebidae > Catocala > Catocala fraxini. The sequence goes on from OV884032.1 coordinate 2,209,277, forward strand.
TGTTTTGAGCTACCTACAGAGCAGCAGACAACGAACCGAAAAAGAATGAAACCTTGTTCTTCCCAGCTTTCATAGTTTACGTAGCCGATTGCTTATAAGCATATTTATACATAAATACATACATAGATTCACGCCTGTTTCCCAGAGGGGTAGGCAGAGACTACGAATTTCCATTTGCTACGATCCTGACACACTAATCCTTTCATAGTTTACGTAGCCGATTGGTTAATAAGCATATTTATAGGTTAATTAATTCCATTTATGTATCATTATTATATGATTATCTGGTGTAGGTAACGTAACCTTACAAAGACCTATGCAGGTAGGTACATATATATATATATACCTGACATATTTGTGTATGTAGTTGAGTTTTGTAAATCGAGGGATTATGTAAATATTGAGTGTCACTGTTATAAATGTCAAGATAATAATCTTAAAACGTTATAACATGAATTTTATTGAATCACTACTTATAAAATGTCGGTATTAGAAATGGTCCTAATAAATTATAATTACAGCTTGATAATTTGCTAACATTTATTAATGCCAGTTTATTTTAAAAAGGAATATTTATTTGACATCTTATATTTTTGCGAATAATCATTTTGAGATTCAGTATAGAAAAAGATACTAAAGGTTGTATAAAACGCTAGGTAGGTACACTACTAGGGTACTAGTAGGTATACTACTACAGGTTAAATAAAATATATTATTATTACGTTATGATGATGATTCGAATATGTGTCAATTTAAGTGATCATCTCTGACGGGACATTTTATTCCAAAAGCGTGGCGCAGCGGTAGTGAATGCGACTGCTGTGCGTGAGGTGTCGGGTTCGAATCCCGTGTCGGGCCAACATAAACGTATTGGATTTTTCTGTTAAGAAATCTCAATACGAGCCCGGAGTTAGGAAGTTGCCGGTGTTAGACACCCCCGTGCCTCGGAAAGCACGTAAAACCGTTGGTCCTGCGCCTGATCTCTCTCCAGTCGTGTCGGATTATCCGTCCCATTGGATCATGAGGGTAAAGGAACAGAGAGTGCACTTGTGTTTGCGCACATACTTGTGCACTATAATATCTCCTGCGCAGATGGCCAGTCTCCGTTAAGATTGGCCGCCGTGGCCAAATTCGGTCTGGAGGACATTATTATTATTATTAATTAAAAAAAAATTAAACAAGGTATTGTTATCGATGCCACAGATAATATAATACTATACTAGTATCGATGTAGAGAACAGCCCACTACAATTTAAAAAAATGGCTTATGAAATAAATAGTTTATAGCTAGATACTCGCCTCGGCTGCGATGGTGTAGTGGTTAGTGTAACCGACTGCCACGCCTGAGGTCGCGGGTTCGATTCCCGCAGAAGTCAAACATTTGTGTGCATGAATATGGATGTTTGTCTTGGTCTGGGTGTTTCTATGTATAATATGTAAGTATTTACAAAAAAAAAATGTATATATGTATGTTTATCTATTGTCTAGTACCCATAGTACAAGCTCTGCTTAGTTTGGGCTAGATGGTGTTGTGTGTATGTGGTAGAATATTATTATTATTATAATGCCTTTTTCTTGCTTTCAAAGAACACAGACGCAAGTCAATATTATTCAAAATTTTACTAATAATTATAATATTAGTTATAATATTGTCTTCTGTTTATGCGAATGTTATTTATTGAAATTAAACTACTATCGTATGATATGGCTGCTGAAAAGCAACCGAAACGTCGGGAAAAGTGTAAACTTAAATATAAATAGTTTTAATAGTTTTAATAATTTAATTAGCTTAAAAAATTAGTAAAGTTTAATAGTATCTAGTAGTAGTGTAACAGTTTAAAAATGTTGTTATAAAGTGTAACATAGATAACGCGATAAAATCCGTATATAGTAGTTTAATTTTAATATATAATATAAGTTATTTATAACTCAAACTTGTATAGTTTGAGTTATAATATTGCGAGCGTATCTACGCTACAGTAATCGCTTACCGTTAAAAGTTGGCCTATGTTTATGTGCTATCTCTGCCTTGTTGGTATAAAAACTGAACAAAGTCATTAATTACTGTGTAATTGTGAATAAATATTGGGCTGAGTGTGGAAAAATCAATTTAAACGAACGTAGCAGTGCAGTGTATAAACTCATCAGATGATTAGATATAGAGATAATATCTAAATATAAACCCAGTGCAATTGGCTACATGGCAACTGTATCTCACAGTTAAATGTTGATATTATGTATGTATCTTATATGGGGGCCAGTCAGTGCAGACCGGCGACACTTCGACCCAATGGGATCTTTTGTGTCGACACTCTCCCAATAACGACTGCCATAGATGTTCATGGCAGCCGGGACCGACGGCTTAACGTGCTCTCCGAGGCACGGAGCAGGCGATAATTGTCAATCAATACGCACATAATTTCGAAAAGTCATATAACTGCCGAAAGTCAGACGTGCGCGACGTGGGTTCGAACCCGAGACTCTCTGCATTGCAGTCTGTTGGTCTCCCCACTGAGCTATCGCTGCCCTAATGTTGATATTAAATGATCTTTGAGAATTTCTGAAATTCTGTCTATTTGTACATTCTAGTACTTTTAAGGTTTTGTCAAGTTTCGACCTTGGTCTCGGCAAGAAATTATTTCAGTCTCGTTCTTAGTTATGGCCAGGATAAAATAACACTACTGGACACAACAAGAAAAACGTTTAAAAATAGCAAAAGGTTTAAATTTTCATTGAAACACAAATTCCAATTACATCGATAAATTCTAACTGAATGGAGCACTTATACAGAATCTAACTAAAGACGAACGTGACTCGCATCTGCTATTTTTTTAAATAACTCGTAATATTGTCTCCAGCCTTGAAGAATATTACCGATAGTTCGATGAACTTAATTTTCCGCAAGTACATTGGCTTCTCACGTCAGCATTCATAGTTGGAAAAAACTGTTTGTGGTTATTTACATGTATGTACACGTAAGTGTAAGGATATTGCCCTGGTCAAGCTGTATACGGATTCATTCTATGCCATTATGTGATAATAGTTCATTAAAAGTAAAAAATATAAAGATAATTTTTGACGTGTCATCTAATCTATGTTTAATTTATTTATACACGGATTTTGAAAGGCTAATCAACGAAGTATTAAACTTATAAGTGGTTTAATTGGCTGTTATTAATTCAGTCAGCCAATCACGACAAATCTGTTTTTTAGAAACCGGGTGTCGTTCTTTAAGGACTCGCTTTTGCATCGACAAGATTAGTTTAGTGGTATTTCTCCATTATGCAGTTTAATCAGTTCAAATACCCAGTACAGTCTAGCTAAAGGTCATTCAATCTGCAAACAATCGCAAAACTCACGTGGTAGAAAAAGCGAGAAATGTGGATACCGACTATTCACATAATATTTCTCCTGCCGATAATCGTTGGAAGTCGTGAATACCCTTTACGGCCTTAAGTAATCTGTGCCCATATTTCGTTAGATTGTCTGTTAAAGATTTAGATTATTATTTAAATATTTAAAAATAAGTTATTTAACTATTTAAATTTGTCAGCCTCGATGGCGTAGTGGTTAGTATAACCGACTGCCACGCCTGAGGTCGCGGGTTCGATTCCCGCACAAGTCAAACATTTGTGTGCATGAACATGGATGTTTGTCTTGGTCTGGGTGTTTCTATGTATAATATGTATGTATTTATAAAAAACAAAACAGTATATATGTATGTTTATCCATTGTCTAGTACCCATAGTACAAGCTCTGCTTAGTTTGGGCTAGATGGTGTTGTGTGTATGTGATAGAATATTATAATATTATTAAAATATTGAAAAAAAAATGACTCGAAATGAACGTTTTGTTAATTTTTGGTAATTTTTTAAACTTATGATATAGTTTTATCGCTATAGGTAAATTTAAAATAGACTTAAGATTTGTTTTGATTAATTATTTGATTTAATTGTGTGTTTAATTTTTAACATATTAATTTTTGTTCGCCAATTGCATTGGCAAGACACAGCTATGCGCTTCCATTTGTTTTTGAAAGATCTTTTTATAAACCTGTGTTTAACAAATAAAAATATTTTGAATTTGAATATTGAAAATCCGTAGTCTCTGCCTACCCCTCCGGAAAACTGATGTGAGTACATATGTATGTATGAATGTACATACGTATTTTCAATTATTGATGACAGTAACCTTACATGGCGGCAAGACTTAGTGTCAACGTAACACTAATTAGGAGTTGAACCCGTTAACTCATTATAGCTTTTGTTTGTCAAATACTCATAATTAGGTAGCTATATACATAATTATTCATTATGTATGTTGGCATGAGAAGAAGTTTTATGACTTTTCGAAATTATGAGCGTATTGATTAAAAATTATCGCCTGCTCCGTGCCTCGGAGAGCACGTTAAGCCGTCGGTCCCGGCTGCCATGAACATCTATGGCAGTCGTTATTGGAAAAGTCAGTACCCTCTAATATCCTGACACTGGTCTAGCCTTAGGGTATCGTTATCCTTCGGGTTGCGGAGGTCAGGTGGCAGCGGCTCCGTGTATAAAGTGATATCCAGTCAAATCCGGTTAGACTAGAAAAGCCGACCCCAAGTGACTTCGGAATAATAAAGGCTAAGGGAGAAGAAGAAGAAGATGTGTGTTGGCATAAGTAATTTTTGTTATTTAAATAGGCATGAGATCATTCGGAGAAGTCAACAGCTTGGACAGTATTTCTGTAAATGATTACTAATCCTAACTAATAATAATCCAAACTAACCTAACTTATATTACTAGCGGTCGCCAAGTCGTCTAAATTCGACCATAAATTATTTAAATTTTAAGTTTGATCGTTATTATTTATAGGGATTAAATATAATGACCACCAAAAATACTAATTGCGCAGCAAAATATGCTTACTAAAATATATCATAACGAGCACCTATACGCCTCAAATCACTGCATTCCGTCTCGGAAGGGTTAGGTTATGTTAGGTTCCTTCTTAAACCCACGCAAAAATAGGAGCCCCGCGAAACGGGGCTCCGTCCATTTATTTTGATCTCTTTAAATATATTTTACATTAAATTGCGGTTTTAATTTCGGTGATCATTTACTATTTTTGACTGTTATATTTACTATATCTGGTGATAAGTTAAACATAAGCCATATTTATATATCGAAATTGCAATAGGTACTTAAGGTATGTAACCAATAACCATAGTTACGAAGAATTATACGATATCAGCCGAACGATGCCGCATGGTTGTGTGCGTGTAGTGTTTTTCCATTAATTTAATGTATTTCTAATGCGTATTTTATGAAAATATTACGATTCGCCACTCCTCCTCCATATTAACTATAACTGTGATATATTTCATACTCCTCCGTCCGTGCTATTTTCGTAAAAAGGGGTACAAAGTTTCTGCTTCACGTATTAATTTAAAGATAAATGCGACTGTGAGTTTGTTTGCTACGCTTACAAGCCTTTACTACTCGACCGATAATCATGAAATTTCGCATACACGTTGTCAAGGGAACAGAAAAGGACATAGGGTACCTTTCATACCACATTTTCGCGAGTGAAGCCGCGGACAAAATCTAGTATCTTGATTTGTTTAGTCACTCACTCAGTCCGCGCCAAAGACGCCTGATATTATTTATCGATGAATATATAGGTATGGTTGACTTTAACCAGTGCGTTTGTGATTAGTTAGATAGATACCTATTTACGATTTTTATCAGTAGCAAATATAGGTGGGGAAAATACCCAAGCACTTAACAAGATAATAATTATAAAGTATAAATTACTTTGATTAGCTATGCGGAAGTCGAATCAATTTTCTTTTTTATCTTTATACAAAAAATATACATAGAAGGTATAAAAAATGGCGCTTAGTCAATAAAGTTCGAATAACGTATAATTACATTACCGGTCTTATTTAAATACTAGCTGTTACCAGCGACTTCGTACACGTGGAACTTAATATAAAAGTGTTTGTTCAGAGATTTTTCTAAAATAACCATTAGCTATCTGCCAGTGGAAGTCCCGTCAAAATCGGTCCAGCCATTTAAGAGATTAGCCGGCACAAACAGACAGACAAGAGACAAAAATATTGATACTACAACAGATACTTTAATTAATTTATTTGTATGGTCTTCACGTACCTGCATACCCTCCGCAGAACAGTTCGTTGTCGTTATAGTTAACGGGGTTAGGAAAGCCGAATCTCCACATGGAGTTGCGAGCTGGTGGGTCCATTAACCTGCCGTGACCTTCAGCTCCGCGGCGGGCGCTGCCTAACATCTGGAAATCAGGAGGGAATACGATTAGATACACAATTTTAAACAGCTTTATAAACAATACAAACAAAAATATTTTTTTAAAGCTACACCCGCCCTTGGAATAGTTATCTTTTTATTTTTAAACTAGATGCCCGCGCATCTTCATCTTTTTTTTATACTGAGCTGGCAAACAACCTTACCGTAGGAATACTGGTATTTCACGTCGATATTCTGTAAGAGGGTAGTCCTTCCCCGGTCGAGCCGGCCCATGCGTGCTGAAATCAGCGAGGCTCTACTACTCTGAAACTCTCTACTCGTCTGCTTCACATAAGAGAATTTTCCCTGGTTTTGCAACATTTTTCATTAATGCTCTGCTCCTATTGGTTATAGCGTGATGTTATATAGCCTATAGCCTTCCTCGATAAATGGGTTATCCAACAATGACAGAATTTTTCAATTCGAACCAGTAGTTTCTGAGATTAGCGCGTTCAACCAAACAAACAAACAAATAAACAAACAAACAAGCTTTATAATATTAGTATAGATACAACTCCCGCACTGGGAATAATTCCTGTGTCGCGGGGGACTTTACAAACATTCAAACAACGGACACATAGAACACCCAGACCCGGAACAACCGGAACATTTGTGGATCTCACAATTTCTTGTCCCGTGTGGGGATCGAACCCACAACACTCGGCGGTGGCAGTGGCGAGACGACCACTTAAACCACTACAGCATCCGTGCAGTGCAAACAATGAATCCTCAAAATATTAGATTTGGTACAATTTATTATGGATCAATAGCATTATAATCAGTAGACGTCCGACAAAAGATATCATTAACACGCTTTTATTAGCTTGGTATGTATGTATCTATGTGTCTATGTAACGGAATCTTCGAACGTGATTTTCACCCATTTCAAACCGACGGATTGATTTGAAACTTTGCAAACTTATCGAGGACCGATGACAACACAATAATTTAGAAAAAATATAAAAATGAAATATAATTGTTTAAAAAAACTAAAAAACAGGCTTTATTAAAGTTTGTAGTTATTTAGTTTGGTTTTTTTAACAAAGCGAGGTTTTTAGTTTTTTTGAACTATAATTTTTTTGTTAATTTACTCGCGCTCTAGGTAATTGTTATTATTCAAACAACGAACTGTTCAAAATGTCACAATGTAAAACTTCTCATATCCATGTTAAAAACATAATCCTAATATACATACACATATAGACTTAAGCCAATATCCCTGGTGAGATAGGCTGAGATGCACACCTCATTACATATATAATCCAGTTACCAGCTGTGCCTTATGCACGTACAGTGGCGCATACCAACTCGCCCCTTATTCGTGCACTAACCTTATTAAATATGCTTCTGACATCGGAATCTGAGTGTGATCTATTTGCTTCGGGATGGATGGATGTGAGTCGTAGTTGTTTAAGATTTTGTGAGATGATAGATATTTAGTTAGTTACTAAGTTACGAATCTGTTATTGTACTCATGTCATCATCACCATCTATATATATAAAACTCTTCCGTTACTGAGTGACTGACAGACAACGCACAGCCGAAACTATTGAACGCAAGAAGCTGAAATTTGGCATGTATGTTCCTTGGAAAGTGTAGTGGAGCACTAAGAGAGGATTTTTGGAAATTCCACCCCGAAGGAGGTGAAAGGGGTGAAATCCGAAATTCACACGGGAACGGGACTTACTCGGGTGAAACCGCGGAAAAAACTACTAGTAATTTATATAAACCTTGTATATTATGTCTGGTAATATAAATGTATATAAAGTTAGATATAAGTTTTAACTTGTACAACGATTTGGTGTATACTGTTATGTTGTCCATTTGTTTATACTAATAAATAATAAATAATATCGCCAGCTAAGGTTATAGGTAAGTATTACGTCCCACGATAGAGGGCAATCTTATCACCAGCTTGCTTGACAGAAAAAACCAATAAGTCTTTTCCAGATTCGGAAAAAGAACTCACGACTACATGAACAGTAGTCGTATTCACTACCGAGGTAGTTAAAAGCCAATTATATTGTAAAGCTCCACATCGCTAGTCATTCCAATATCCAAAAAATAATAAATAAATAAATGCGAATGTGAGTTTGTTTGTTACGCTTTCACGCCTTAACTACGTTACCGATCATCATGAAATTTTGCATACAGGTTTACAAGGAAACAGAAAAGGACATAGCCTTAGGTAGATAAGGTAAGGTACCGTTTATCCCAAATAAAGAACTGTTACAAACCTAAACTAGTATATAAGCGAGCGAGGCCGCGGGTAAAATCTATTATATTATAATTAGCATGCTCTAGAGCAGAGGCACCCAGAATTTTTTCTCATAGACCACTTTTCAAATTTGGCCGGTTCCGGTGGACCTCTGCAGCTACATTTCTACCATATTCCTTGGCATTTCATATTTATATCTTTTTTTTTTTTCATGTAACCGTCACTGAGCTTCTTAAAATATTATCTGTCTACAGTGATAGGAGAAGTCAAGCCAACAGTTTAGTTTTTCATTATAAATAAATTTTCGTACGAATTGTGGATCCCTATTTTTTTGTCACGCCTACGTTGACCCCTGTCGAGTCTCCCGTGGACCCCTGGGGGTCAGCGCCACAGGCCAGCCCTGTATTAAACTGTCCCACTGCTGGGCACGGGCCTCTTCTCAGTGTGAGAAGGGTAAGGCCATAGTCCACCAAGCTGGCCCAGTGCGGGTTGACAGACTTCACATATCCTTGAGAACATTATTAAGAACTCTTAGACATGCAGGTTTCCTCACGATGTTTTCCTTCACCGTTAAAGCAAGCGATAGTTAACTATTTAATACGCACGTTACTTCGAAAAGTCAAAGATGGGCGCCTTGGGTTCAAACTCTAGACCTCGGCGTAGCAGTCCAACGGTTTTCCACTAGGTTATCCGTACTACAACACCCAGACCAAATGTTTGACTTGTGCGGGAATCGAACCCGCGACTTTAGACGTGGCAATCGGTTACACTGACGACTACGCCATCGAGGCCGTCAAAGATAAGATACACGGCGTATAGCTATATAATAAAACATAAATACCATCAAACTAAATTAAAATTAATAAAAGTAACCAAACATTACTTATAAATGGCATACATTTTTTTGTATACAATGTATATTGCTTGATACAATAAAAACAGCAAGTAATCTATTGATTGTTTTGTGTACAATAAATATTCATAGCAATAATGCCAACAAAAAAGAAAAGGTCAACGCAGAATTAAGTGTAATTAACATAGTTGTTACACAAGTTAATATTAGCTAACACGACTTGTCCGTTCTCTTTTCCAAATATTTCGAGCTCAGGTCAAAATCCTTACGAGACCTTCGCCTTCAGCCATGACAGTGACTTTGAATCTATTAACCGGTGTTTTGATTGCAACACATAAGTCAGGTATAAATTATTCACAATTTAATTAATGACTTCCAAATATACTGAATAAATATGAACTATCCGATAATTTAAAAGAGTAACTAATATATTTCTTGCCAATTCGGCATGAAAGCACAATTCATTGCAACAATATGATAAATTAATTTAATGATTTAAATTTTTATTTCTATGAACACATTTAGAATCTGCACTTCTACCGATGACAAAAACTAGTGAACGCTTTCGTATTTTGTTTAAAAGTAAATTAGTCTAACATAAAACTACACTTATTTCGTCGATCGGATTTGTATCGATATACATAAATCATAATGTGAACTACACAAATAGTTCAGCAATTTGTTTGCTGAACTATTGATGTGACGATGTACTGGATTCATATTCTTCCTATGTCACGATGTAAAAGCTTTTTCATGGTTGTGTTCATTTCTCACCCATGAAGAAGCTTTTATAGCGCCGTAGCATTGTACGCTTTACGTTTTACATAATATATTTACACTAAAGATCTTTAAAACCAAGCAGTTATAATTAATCAACTTATTCGACAACATTGGATGACGACGAGGGTAAGAAATCGGCGGCCGAGTCTTGTTGGACAATTATTTGGGTAAACCACAAACGGTTGTTCTGAGTCTAAGTGATCTTTGTGTCCGGTTGTTGTATGCATGTAAAGTTCCATGTGACACAGGGATAATATCGAAATGAAACCATTAATGACACCGTGGCGGGCAAACCATTGAACAACCACGTAAAAATGGAAAGTCGATCCAAGGCACGCACTTCCTACTTATCTCCAACTTATTGTAGTATAGTTATTAGTTATTTATACCTTGTTTTACCGACAAACGAGAATTGCCATGATGTTCGTGAAGGTGTGTGAAGTCTGCCACAGTGCATTGGACTATGACCCTGATACTGAAAAGAAGTCTACGGACTTCGAAGCAGTGGGACAGGTTTTTAAAAGGACTGATATAAAGACTGATAACATTGATAGTTAACAACGCGTTCGCGGCAAAACATTTTTTACACTACCAACATATTGTGGACATCATATTTATCCGAGATGTTCATGGCAATCTATATTGCTGTATAATTTTATTTTAACTTTGAAGCTTTACAAGATTTCAGCCTAAATGACTTCGAATAATTGTCATAAGAAATATTGTCGTTATTAGAAAACCCGAAGGGTGAATGGAGTGGACAACCTTACCTGTAGAAGAAAAATCCAATATGTCAGGAACGAAGTTCCTCCCGACTTGTGCCTCTGCAGTCCCATCTGGAAAAAGACATTTTATTTTATCAATATCGTAATATTTTATGACGGTGGTAAAGCATACTTTTATTTAAGTAACCATACAATGTAATTATTATCCCGGCGTGCCTACAAGATAAAGTTTTATTATAATATTTTTAAGATAATAATGAGTATGTTTACAAAAATGTCGTTTGCATAGTTTTTAAATGGCACACGCGTGCAGAATCAGTTTGTTATGCCAAACATAACTGTTTACATTCGATGGTTAACATAATATTACACGAAACACGTAAATTTAGGAAGTAACACAGTTAAAGCTTTATACCTGCACCAACTTTTATACCGTTCCCATGCAACGGTGCGACCAGCTCACGTCGTAAAACCAAGTATGATATTACAATTTTAAAAAACGGTAAATGGCGAAATTTGATAGCGAACAATCTGCATGGTGTTTAGGTGATAAACTTTGATTTTATAGCTTTTGCAAACATTACTGTCCGCCAAACGGGTAAAACGTCAGATAAATGATAATTTATATTTAACCCAACGGTCAGTATTCTCGAAATAATAATCGCGGAAAATTATAATAAAGGATGCATAAATCACTAAGTTAGTAAGATAAATTGACAGGTTTGTTTCAATAATTAAAGGACGAACCTCTTTTTATATTCATATGGTGGATCTGTTCAATAAAATTACCATTTCTAGTTCAATAAATGTCTAAAGTATGACACACCAGCTTTCACATAATCGCAGGTGGCATTCACCTGGTTGAGTTTTGTTTATATTACTACTAGAGGACAAATTAATGTACAGCACGTGATAGTTAGCGGTTATCGAAACCTGTAAACTATTACCACACTAGAAGTATCACTCGCGTGTGGCCAAACCTTCATAAAAGTAGTCACTGTGCTGTCACACTGTAATCCTACTAAAAGCATAAGCATCTTTAAAAAGCCTGGAACTACAGGAATTCAGTTAAAGGTTGTTTGGCTGTAATGGTTAGTGGAATACTTGCCCAACCCACTCCAGTTTTGGTTAAATCACAGATTTAATTAGAAGACCCACTGTGTAGAGCACAGCTGTAATTCCACTTAAATTAAGTTACTTATCGCTTTTAATAAAATATTATAACTAATTATATTTTTTATACAACTAAAGAGTAAATAGGCTGGTTGTAGGTAGTACAAAAAGAGCAGCGATAGCTCAGTGGGGAGACCAACAGACTGCAATGCAGAGGGTCTCGGGTTCGAACCCACGTCGCGCACCTCTGACTTTCGGAAGTTATATGACTTTTCGAAATTATGTGCGTATTGATTGACAATTATCGCCTGCTCTGTGCCTCGGAGAGCACGTTAAGCCGTCGGTCCCGGCTGCCATGAACATCTATGGCAGTTGTTATTGGGAGAGTGTCGACACAAAAGATCTCACTGGGTCGAAGTGTCGCCGGTCTGCATTGACTGGCCCCCACATAAGATACAAATAGGCGGGTAGCCTGACTAATTGTAAGGAGTTATGGTAGCGTATGATCACTTGCATTATCAGAGGTATTCGTGCGTTGCCTACTACACAAGAAAGAGGGTTAAATATTGGGAAATGTAGATATGTCAGCCTCAAGAGCTTTCTCTTATCAGACAAAATTATATTAAGTACTGTACCACTACACATAACTCATAGGGAGGATCCTTTCTCGGGTGATGCGGCTCACAAAACAGACAGGGGTCAGCTCATAAGCTGGCCCCGACGTACCAGTAACAGTTGCAGAATTCTACTTTTAACTCCAACGTCAGAAAAATACTATATATTGATGAACTGCATATTAGTTATTTCTTCCATCTTCTGAACTTTATTAGCTTAGTGCCATCCCTTTCATTTTCTGTCCTGCAGTTGGAACTTGAATAATACATTATAAATATCTATCCCTCGCGGTTCGAGTCCATATCACATCTACTGTGTGAATGTGACGCGTTGGCTGGACTAAGGATGGGTCTGATGGGATTGGCATATCCGAACCCTGAAGACTTCAGGCTTCTCCCCCTGAAGTGTACGCTGCGACTGATGCAGTACATTCATAGGGAGATAGCTCAGGGATAGATCTCGGGGCCGACACAAAAGATCCCACTAGGTCGAAGTGTCGCCGGTCTACACTGATTGGCCCCCGAAATAAGATAAGATAAGATAAGATCCCTCGCGGTTTCACCCACTTTTATGATTATTACTCCACTCCAGTGGAGCGCATGACCTGTGCTACATCATAAAAAGTAGCTTTGAAATGAAAGAAATGAAATGAAATGAAAGTATATTAAAAATTAGTCCAATCATTTTCTAAATTTGTTCGTTACAAACACAAAATACAAATCTTTCATCTTTATAATATTAGTATAGATAGGAGGTACAAAAACATCCATTAGTTTCTTTTATTCCAAGGTGTATTTATCTAATATTGTCTTCTATTTACGCGAATATTATTCATTGAAATTAAACTGCTATATACGGATTTTATCGCGTTGTTTATTTGACACTTTATTACAAAATTTTGAAAATTTTTACACTACTACTACTATTAAACTTTACTAATTTTTAAGCTAATTAAATTATTATTGTTGTTTTTGTGATTGTATTTATCCTTAAAGTATCCTTACTGGTTGTTTTATTTAAAAACAAATCAACCGAACAAAGAATGCCGCTGTTTAAAACGAAATCACTCATTATTCATTCGGTTTTCGCGTTAAACTCATAATCAGGGTTACCTACCGCGAAACATTTGCATAGAATGGATAATTGAATGGTGACCTCAACGATCAAATACGATTCAGTAGATAAAGCTGTTTTAGTACCAATTGTCGAAAAAATAGAGTCGCATTTTATTTGACAATGTCGGGGAGATGTGCTGGAAAATGTGTGGTGCAAACAATAATTAGTTAGCGTCTCGCATCCGCTTAAGAAACCGCTCGTAAATAACAAATGGTTTTGGTTTTACTAAAGGTGATAATATCTGGATTGTCATGATTATTATTATACTTAGCATATATTCAACTTTATTATACTATAAATAGTATAACTGAAGCTAGAGCAATACTATTCTAATTGTAATATTAGTCCAGCGAAATAAATAATACCGTTTAGTTTAAAAGCTAACTGACTCAGTATTTATTATTTAAGAAATAGGCAATAATTCTTATATAAGATATGAGGAAACCTTAAAATATATTTTTAAATATTTTTGTAATGCATTCAATATTTTTGACTGATATCTAACGCAGTTTATTCCACATACCTAACTAAATATTAAAAATATTGCTCGTCCGTGCTTACGTGCCACTGTATAATATTTAACATTATAATATATTTAAATCCGCTAATAACCAAAGGTCGTCACTTGTACCACGACGGCTCCCGGGCGTTGACAGGCCAGCATTGTTTGTAGGCGTGTAGGTCAAGATCCTCGCGGCCTTGACAGCTGTGTTAGAGATGCGCGTGCGCAATTATGCGTAATTTACTTGTTAACTCGGCGGGGTGGCCATTACAAGCTAGTCTAACACTTATACTCATAAATCATTGCTTTTCTTAATAAATAATGTGATAATAGACAACTTTACAAAGTTTTTATAATAAAAATATTTATTTATTGTTATTATCTTTTTAAGGATTATGTATTTAGTTTTTGCAGCGTTCGGTATGAAGTTGTTTGGTTGGCAAGAATGTTTCAATATTGACATTTGCCATTTAATTATGTTAATATTGTTATGTACTTAGGTGGGTATGTACATACATAAATACTTACTTTATTTTGTGTTGCCGTTGGAAATATTGCTTGTTTCAACTTCCGCATACCCAAGTTATCATATTCTGTTTGTGCTATCTCTACGAGTTTTCGAGAGACTGTTGTGATATTTCTCGACTCTACTCTAATTAAATTGTAGAATATAACTAATCAAACACGTTCACAGTTTTAAACTAAAATTTCATTAAAATTATCCTTTTGTTATTTAAACTTCTCCAAACATCCACAAAATTAGAAATAATTTCATTTTGATGTTTGGTCGTTGTAGTGACAACGACAAAACTTTCGACTAACAATTCCTATACCGCGAAGAGTAGCGGTATACAATTTTTTAGAGTGATAACACCTATACCTATAAGTAGCAGTAATAATTTTTAAAAAATGAATTAAGCATTTGTTTACAAGCTACATTGAATTTAGCTAAATTAGTAAAACAAGATCGCAGATGAATATCTTAACTTTTTTTTATCAATTCAGCTAACTGGTTCAAGAACCATAACCGATGCTAATCAATTTTACAGATCATAATATTTTCTTAAATTAGTTATATTAATATAGAATCAATCAATGACCGAATTGAAAGTATCTAGAAGTAAGTGAGCAGCGATAGCTCAGTGGGGAGACCAACAGACTGCAATGCAGAGGGTCTCGGGTTCGAAGCCACGTCACGCAGCTCTAACTTTCGGAAGTTATATGACTTTTCGAAATTTTGTGCGTATTGATTGACAATTATCGCCTGCTCCGTGCCTCGGAGAGCACGTTAAGCCGTCGGTCCCAGCTGCCATGAACATCTATGGCAGTCTTTATTGGGAGAGTGTCGACACAAAAGATCCCACTGGGTCGAAGTGTCGCCGGTCTGCACTGACTGGCTCCTACATAAGATACATACATACATACATCTAGAAGTAAACACTTCTCACAAAATGTACGAAAATAATTTTTTGGGTGATTCTCAACAGGCCGTAGCTTGAAGAAAAATGGTCTTACAGCACATTTAAAACTAGTTTTTGAATCTGAACTTCCATATCTTAAGTGTGCCTTTTACAGTTCGTTATATCCACAAAAACCCTATAGAGTTTCAATTTAATCCAGCCAGCCTTGTACAGAGTGTGGCATGATCGAGGACGTGCATCACATTTTAGTGCAATGTGTCCGCAACGAAACTTTAAGACGCGATATTTTTAATAATATTAATATTGTTAATAATGTAGGTGGTTGCAACAGTGTGTTGTCTCAACCAGACTCAAAGGATGCCAAAGCATTATACAAATTAGTGGAGGTCTGTTTAAAGGCAAGATCCTGAATAGATAATAAGTGTAACCAATAGTATAAGAACCCAAATTATCATGTGTAATCTAAATATTAAGTATGGTAATCATTGTACGTTGTATTTATTACAAGGACGACATGGTCGCTTCTTTATTGTGAACCAAGTCCTTCAAATAAATAGAGATTAAAAAAAAACCATTCAGCCGTAATTTAATTCCAATCGATTGAATTCTTGAAAAATGGAGTAATGACTGTAATAGTTAAAGATATTGTCATTTCACTATTCTTATTGAATTTAGTAACATTAATATAAACTTAAAACCATTTATAAATATAAGATTATTAATCTAACTCCGCACGTTTACCTACCATAATAGATATTCATGACTCCGATGACTTTTGATTATCCCATCTAAAGATTTGATATGGCCGAAACATCACAGTTTGATCTATATACGCCACAACATTATAATAACGTAGGCAGGCGCGCAGCTGTTTCCAGTATTACAAAATTAAGTTATAACACATAAATGTCAGATTATACATATCGAAATACGAGCTGTGTTCTTTAAGCTCACAACATTTGTAAGAACTTGTAAGTCGATACGTATTGATGTTTTCTTTCTGCGATATGGTGTGATCATGATGGTAACTGACCATCGGTTCCGCATACCCACGCGTTTGAACAAAACAGCTGTGTGAATATATTTATATTATTAAAAATATATTTATAAAAGTAAAGTAAGTAAATTTAAGTAAAGTAAGTAAGAAAGTAAATTTATTAAGAATATATTTAAAAAAGTGTGTAGATATTTATCTACACACTTTTTTTACTTTGTCTAGTGGCTTTTTATATTTTATATTTTGATAATCTATTATTTTCAGGTTGCAAACTTATAACCCATTCCTGTCCCGATAGTCGTAAGCACAAATATCAGATATTTATAGTCATATCCATGTATGACAGTTGATATGAAGTCCGTATAAAACATTCTGACAATTATTGGTTTATGTATGACGATAATTCTGCCGCCATATTTGGTTAAATTAGAAACTAACTAACTGTTTTATTCTCCATTATTTAATATAGGTATACAAAGTGGCGCAAATTTTATCACATTAATTGATACCACATACACTACATGGTATTCTTTGACGATTTACAAATTATGAACCAAATGTATTCAGTAGTTTAGCCACAGGACATTTTTTTTGTTTTAATAATTTAGACATTTTAGAACGTCATGTAATGTAGAGATAACTGTACTTAGGTGTCAAAGACCTTCAGCAGCGATATTAAAAAACCGTTGTATTGTATTATGTCCAGGAATTTCCGGATCCTAGCGAGTTGACAAAGACGATTTCTCGGAACCTATGAGCGTTAACGAGCTGGCTACAGCGAGCGCACGATTGGTTATAATGGTGTTCCAATTTGTGTCTAATTTTATTTTATTTATTTTGTTCAAAAAATAATTTCTTAATTTCTACGATAGGTATTTTGTTTATTTTAACGTCTTATATCAACAAGCTTAAGGTAGTATATAATTTAATATGATTACATTTGCGCCACCTTGTATATCAGCCGTTCTCAAAAAATAGGATGTTGGCCGATATACATAATACTAATCCTAATCCTAACTATCCTAACTAATATTATAAATGCGAATGTGAGTTTGTTTGTTTGTTACGCTTTCATCGATCATCGTGAAATTTCGCATACACGTTGTCAAGGGCAGAGAAAAGGGCAAAGGGTACCTTGCATCCAGGAAAAAGTACTGTTACTAATCTTATCTAAACTACATTTACGCGAGCGAAGCTGCGGGCAAAATCTAGTGATTTTATAAAGACCTTTAGATTTTTAAACGCCTACAAATTACGAAATAAGGTTATCCTACATGTAAACACAATGAAAAACCACAACACAAGTCAATATTAAGCTCTTAAACTTTTACATACTTAAGTAATTTCCGAATATTATAAAATGAAAATTTATGATGTTCATAATTCTCACTCATTATCCTTATAAGCGGTAATTGGATATTCGTACAGTCTGCGGTCACTACTTACCGATGTCCACATAATGATGGGTAATTGAGTACGTCACAACAATATATGGCATCCATGAGAATATGTAAAAAAATAACTCATGTTATATTTTATGAGCGTATGTCATAAATTATGTGAAGTTGTTCACGAGTTTATCATCATTTCGTTATTGTTAAACATACAATATAATAATAGAGAATTTTACTGAAAACGTATGGTACAAGTACTTCACAACTAACATTATAACCATACTTACACGCCATTCTAAAGATGTCTTATATTCGACCAAAACACAGGAGCTGCATGTAAAAAGACAATCATCATTTTACTCTCTATCACAAGTGAGAAACCGCAATGAATTGCCGTAAATTTTAGAGTTAGAAAAAATGGTTTAAGTAATATGCAAAGGTCACGTGATTCCACGTGACCTTGAGGTCAGAGGTCAAAGGTCATCTCATTTCGGGGGTATATCGACTATGCTGAGTCGAATGGCGTTGACCGCGAGTCTCTAGCTCTTACGGTTCTTGAGTTGAAAGTTGTATAACAGACAGACGGACGGACGGACAAAGCTGTTGTATAAGAGCTTTTTCGAACTCCAAAAAATAAAACTAAATTAACATATTAACTGTCGTGTGGTAAATAAAAGTAAATCTTCTATTCGCAGTCAACGACGACTGCGGCCGCGTTTGATGGGCTAAGCATGTCATCGACGCGTCAGCGCTATCATGGACGAATCTTTAAGGGCTCATACGTAGTCACTCGAAAGTTACTTCTTACCTTTCATTGTTTCACGATAATTTGGTTTCATTTTATGTGAAAAAGATAGTATTAAGGAACAAAATGAACCAACTATGAACTTTCTGATATTATGGGGAAATTGAAGCATGGGCGCAGGTTGCGCATCGCGTTATTGACCGCGACTGACACGAGCCACCTGCATTGACTTACGCATGTAGTCCGTGCAAGTAACTTACATATTGTATAAGTAGACCGTACGAGCTACTCGAGTCGTGTGTAAGCATCAAGGATGTTGCGGATGCAGATTTTTGAAGACTTACATCCGCGGATGCTTGTTCAGATGCGGATGTCCAAATCGATGTGGAAGCTCCACAATTGCGGATGCGGATGTTGATGAAAATTGTTAATCTTATTTAATAAAAAGTATCTAACATCACCGCCTTCGCAGGTTCAAGCCTGATGTTCATAAATGAAACTCGTACTACTGAACAACTGATTTCTCTCTTATTGTAACCTACGCTATATCTGGAGCCGCATTAACACCCGCGTTGATTATTGCGGATGCGGATGCGAATATTCGCAACATCCCTGGTAAGCACCCTATCGAAAATCATATTAGCCAAACTAATATTGTAAATGCGTATGTGAGTTTCGTTGTTTGTTACGCTTTCACGCCTTAACTACTCGACCGATCATTATGAAACTTCGCATAAACGTTGTCAGTGGAACAGAAAGGGACACACCTTCCATCCAGAAAAAGTACTGTCTGTTCCCAAGTGAGCGAAGCCGCGGGAAAAACTTAGTGCTACATATTTATGAGTAGTAGAGCCTCGCTGATTTCAGCATGAATGGGCCGGCTCGACCGGGGAACGACTACCCCCTCACAGAATATCGACGTGAAATAGCAGTATTACTGTTGTGTTTCGTTCGGTGAGTGAGAGTGCCGGAGGCACTTTACCCCATCCCGCTCCTTCTCCTTACCACTTACTCTTCTAAAGGGTTGGCAACGCGCAAGTGATGCCTCTGGTGTTGTAGGCGTCCATAGGCTACGGTGACCACTTACCATCAGGTGGGCCGTGAGCTTGCGTGCCACATTAGTTGTATAAAAATCTTTGACTGTCGCCGATATGAATATCCCAAACCAAACATAGCCAGCTGATTTAGGTACTACGTCGTAAGAAAGGGACGAGTCTCTATTAATCGCACGGCACATTTTCATGCTGCTATTGAGAATTGCCTAAAAGAAAATCTAAAATAATAATACTCTATCACATACACACATCACCATACAAAAATTGCGCTGACGGAAGAGTATGAAATTTGGTATGCTTAAAGTTTATATGCAGAAGGAGTGGCGAATCCTATTATATAATATTATAAAATATGCATTAGAAATACATTAAATTAATGAAAAAACACTACACGTACACAACCATGCATTTGACACACGCAGTCAAATCGCGTTCGTAGTAATTCGGCATTCTTCGTCTGATGTCGTACAATTCTTCGTAAGTTTGCTTACATATATACCTTATTTATACGTAATAAAGAAAAAAAGAAAACAAAGTAGCCAGCTTAGGAATATTGTCAATGAAAGAGTATAGTTAAGTAAATAATAATTTGTTTAAATGTTTAAAAAAGATAGGTATATTAACGTGTATAGCCTTGGCGAAATCTAAATGAAATGGGTGTAATAGGGGTATAGTTATAGACAATAAAGCCTTAATAACGATTAAACTTAAAATTTAAATCAATTATGGTCGAATTTTGACCACTAGGCGACCGCTAGTTAATATAAATATTCCTAATCAAATAAAATGTTAATAAACTCATATTGCATTTAAATTTTAGATATAACATCGTTTTTAATCTGAATTTATTGCGAGCTTAATGCGTTATGCAAAATCGAACACTTGTTGCATTAATAAATATTATTAAACACTAATAGATATAATATTACACATGTTGTACCAAAACAACATATTTAAAATGAAAGTAAAAGAATATAAAAGTTGGTAGCCTTATGTGAAACCGTTAGCCTGGCAAGCAGAGGCCTCGAGTTCGATGCCAAGGCGCGCATCTCGGATAATGTTATGTGCGTATTTAAATAGTTAATTATCGCTCGCTTTAAGGCTGGTGGAAAACATCGTGAGGAAACCTGCATGTGTAAGAGTTCTCAATAATGTTCTCGAAGATACATATGTGAAGTCTGCCTACCCGCACTGAGCTAGCGTGCTGACACTGCAAAGGTGCCCATACCTAACAGCGCAACAGTTGTATACGCAGCTGATATTATTTAAAAGAATATAAAATGTTGTTGTTCGGTGGTATACCTCTACCAGTATGCTCCGACTTTCGCTACCTCGGTTCACTCCTGCAAGATGACCGCAAAATTGATCAGGATGTTAGGCAACGAATCAACACAGGATGGATGAAATGGCGACAGATCTCGGGCACAATATGCGATCCTAAACTGCCTTTGAAATTAAAGGGTCGCATGTATAAGGCGGTGATAAGGCCTGTCGTACTGTATGGAGCTGAGTGTTGGGCTACTAAGAAGATGGATGAGAAACGATTGCATGTAGCAGAGATGAGATTGTTACGATGGATGTGTGGAGTGACGAGAATGGACAGAATTAGGAATGAATACGTAAGAGGTAGTCTGAAAGTGGTGCCCATAGATGAGAAGGTGAAAGGAAATCGTTTGGCTTGGTATGGACATGTTATGCGAAGAGATGATACGTATGTAGGTAAGCAAATGATGGATATGAGGGTAGAGGGACGAAAAGGGAGAGGAAGGCCAAGGAAAAGATGGATGGACTGTGTGAGGATGGATATGAAAGGAAAAGGGGTAAATGATCAAATGACGGGTGACAGAGAAGTATGGAAGCGAAGGACATACTGCGCCGAACCAGGGCAAGAGAATAATGATAAAATGTTGTTGTTCAAGCTCAATAACATTGATAAGGTCTTAAAAATATTATTCTGAAACCTAAGACAATATCAATCGGGAGATCCTAGTGCAGGATAAATGTCTTTTGGAATTATTATTTCGTTTGAGAGAACGAAAGAGCGCGTTACAAAGTGTATAACTTTGTTTTGTCTCATAATACACAGTAAACATTTTATCTAAATTTCTAAACTAATATTATAAAGAGGAAACAATAGTGTTTTTGTATAGAAAGAAAGAAAGAAAGAAAGAAAAACCGATTATTATTGTATGTATGTTATAATGTTGTCACACAAAAACTATTGGACCGATTTCAAAAAGTCTTTCACCATTAGAAAGCTGCATCTTCACTGAGTGACATGGGCAATACTACATTTTCAAAAAAAATAGGTATCCTTAATAAAAATGCAATAATATAACCCAAGGTGTGAAAAATTAGTCATAAAGAATCTGTCATCACGTGCGCTGCGGAAACTATTGATGATAGAACAAAAAAATGTTCTACAGTATTATATAACGTATCAATATCTACAAAAAAGTCCGCGATACCATATGTCCAACTACTGTAGTTATGCTACAATAACTACTTTTTTACATTTTAAAAGTTGATCAAAGTGCCGACAATAATCAAACCATATTATTCATACCTCTGTATTAATCCTTATCCTATTAAATGATATTTTATTAAAGACAATTTCAATACCCGTAAAATACTTTTTAAATTATTAAAATCGGCCATTTCACTCAAAAGATATAATTCTTTAGATATAGTAGGTAGTTTCTAAATATTAGTAGGTAGTTTTTAAGTATTAGCTATATATATAGCTAACTACACCTATATAGGTGTAGTTAGAAATATTAATTTCTTTAGTTGTAGTTTTATATATTAAAATTAGATAACAAATTAAAAGTAGGTATTGGGTAATAAATTAAAGTCCACGCGGACGAAGTCGCGGGCAACAGCTTGTGAGAGTTATTAGCACGGCCCGTGTGTTCTTAGTGCAAGCTTGCAATATTCTAATGATTGACGAATATGTTTTAAATTAGCTGCGATCTACTAATTCAACGCTTTTACTGTAGTTTTATATTCTGAATGGCATACTCTGTCCCACCTTGACAGCATATCATTTTACTATGACGGTGGACAGGATTAAGCGCTCGTTCTCTTATGCGTCATACGGCGCGTTTAAAGCATTTCGATAGTCAAGTACTATTTTATCACATACTAGCTTTTGCTCGCGGCTTCGCTTGCGTAAAAGTAGGTTAAGTTAGGTTATGTTAGTAAAAAAAAAAAAAACGTGTGCGAGAAGGAGGCGATCTGCCCGCCTTTTCGCTCCTGTATAGTGGGGTCACTGGTACAGAGTCGGGGGACTCTCTACCGGCTTGCACGGCCCCACACGTCTGGGGGATGGCCTTGGTGAGCAAGGCCTTCCCTCCATAGGTGCTGAGGCCCGGTCACCATCAGCCGGGCCAACCGCCAGGGCGGGATGGTGATTGCTAACGCGACCCCATCCCGCCCCACTCCGTCGGCGGAGGGACTGCTCACCCCAGGTTTTTAGTGTGTATACCGACCCCCTTCAGGGGCGGAGAGTCTCACATAACCACCCTTCCCCCCCCGGGGCAGGGGGTATCCATAAAGGATTTTCCTGGGTCAAAAAGAAAAAAAAAAAAAAAAAAAAAAGGTTATGTTAGTAAAGGGACTTTTTTTTAATATTCTGAATTTTACTCGGTGATAATATAGCACGATTTAAACAATTATTTCACTATTAGAAAATAGTGGATTAATAGTTAATATTATTGTGTAGTTTTGAGTTAAATCCTTACAAACAAACTAAGAAACAAAAAAAATCTTTCCTTTTTATAATTTTAGTATAGACACAGGTAATATAAATACTAGATTAAGCACTTGCTACGCTTTGGTTTTTGCGTTGATCGCAGCGCCTCATTAACTTTAATTTTTTTATTCAAGAAAATTCATGTTCAATACTGCGTTTTCTACTGTCGTTATTCGCGCCTTGCAGTTTATTTCAATATGCATTATACGCAGTAATATAGAACAGTTATCCCCAATACAGCCGTAGCATAACCACTTGATGATGTTTTAATCGTCTCATTTAATACACAGATTCTTTACGAAGGCGGTATATTTTTTTAATGACGTGATTATACCATAAGTGTGTACTCAATGTCTCGTTGACACCAGAGACAACAATTATTTATGTTTTATTGTAAGGAGAATCTTATTGAGTTATTATAATGTCGTTATAAAGGGTCAATTAACACGTATTTGGTTCGTATTCGGCATCGATTTAAGTAATTACGCCATATTTCTTATGTAAGTATACAGAAACATAAGTTTTAAGAAGCTATTTTTTAAATGAACCTATTTATACATAGTTCTGGAATACATAACCCACTCGTCCACTACTGAGAACAAGAATAATCAGTTATCTTATATCTTTGGTAGGTATGAGTAACGCTTTCTGCACATTTGAGTCCGAAATTGTAATATTCTAATTATGTCTTCATAATTATGTATCATTGTAGTAAGTCGACTTGAATGAATTATGCACTCAAACATTTCGTTGCAGTTTGTCGTGTGTCCTGTCGTGTCGTGCATGTCTCTGATGCATGTTACATATCTACGATCTCGTTGAAATTTTCTCCCCTAGTACGTAGTTTTATATTATGTACCATATTGAATTAATATGGTACATACAGGTTCATATAAACTCAATCAATGACTAGAAACAAGTCCTGTATATCGGCGTAGATACTCGGATAGAGATAGTCTCTGCCTATGGTTTATTTTAACTTGCATACAGATCTTTATAATAATAATAATAATAAAGACGTTTATTTCATAACAGACGAAGGACATGATATAAACAATGTAGGAAAAAAAAATAATTAAACTATACTACTTAATAATAAATGTACACGCCCGTCGTCCGTACAAAAATAGGAGGCCAGTTCAGCAATATTGCCGGGCATATGTGCCCGACGCTGGTTTTCAACTGGCTCCTTAATAGACACGGACGTCAAGACCCTGAGAGCAATACTTATACCATTATAACATTGAACATTCACACACAGACATTACAGTAACCGAATATCCAGAGATATATTTTTTCTTTTTATATCAAAGCTACATTTATGAACGCACCTTCTTTCTGACATTGACACTAATGACATGACACTTACGCTACATAAAATGACAGATGCACGATCACGTTACATAATCGATATATGATAAAGTTGCATAATCGTAAACAATCTAGGATAATAAACACAAAGAAGAAATGTTTCAACCAATTAAGCATACTGGTAAGTGGTAAGTGGTACTATGATATATACCTACTTAATGAAAAGAGTTGCATACTGGTAACTGGTAAGTGGTACTATGATATATACCTACTTAATGAAAAGAGTTTCATGGTTATTCATCGGCTGTGGCTCCAAATACAGCGTAGGTAAAGGTGAATAACAACTCCGTGACAATTGGAATCCGTCGTTTCTCGCCCATGACTTATAAATCAATTTAAATCATAAGGAAAAATATGGCCAATCAATCTTATGCCCTACAAATTTCTCAGTAATATTGTTGGTTCTTTTCAAGATTGGTAACCGAACTGTTTTACCTTGTAGCCGCACAGCGGAACAAATTAATGGAGATCACGACTTCACCATCCATTCTTTTATTTATAATGTATAAACGAAAGGTAATTGTAATACATTTATTATGTTGTAGCAATAACAAGAGGCCTGTTAGTTACGAGCCCATTCGTGCCCCAAGGTTCGCTCTCTAGCAGGTATTTTTAGGTTTCTCAAAAATAGGGGCTCCGTCGACTTAAGACTGCGCCGAGCGTAAGACACATAATGACAGAGCTCGTGCGGCGCATATTGAAATCGGCGTGCGGCCGCCATAGAAAAATTGTATGGAGGATTTGAAGTGCTTTTTTGATAAATATGTATCTTTATTGTCAACCAAAAACTTAAATATTTGGGACGGACAAATTGTAATATAACTATTTATGTTTCGTTTAAGCTGTAAAATAGGATAGATTTCTACTGTTATAATCTTAAAATCACGTAACACGAGCTTACGTTTTTGCATTTTTACGTAATTTTGTAGGCGAAAACATTAAATATTTTAAATTTTGAACACGGAGTCATTGTAAACACATTCATTGTTATGGTAAATGTATATTTTATATTTGTATTAAACAAAAATTGTTGATTTTATTCACTTAACTGTGACCGCCTGTTTTGGCACATTTCGCTCGGCGCTGTCTTAATGAAAGGGGCGAAAGTCAAGGGGCGTGCGGGGTCGTAGCCGGCCTGTTGTTACTCGTTTACAAAAGTTAAATGAAATTATAATGAAACTCAATTAATAGTATATTTTATTCTTTACAATGCATAAACAAGAAATTTCGGGGCTCTACTAAAAAATCTACATGAAAAGCCTATCCATATTATAAATAAATAATTTTGTATTTATCTAGGTATGTTTGTAATAAATAACCTAAAAAACTAATGGACTGATTTAGGACATTCTTTTGCCATAAGAAAGCTAATTTATCCAGAAGTAACACAGGCTACATACATCACGCCACAAGCCACAGGAGCAGAGCAGTAATCATAACTGTGGAGTATGATCCAGACTATACGGTTATTATTAATTACACTTGTGTCGATAAATAAACTAAAATCTAGTAACAAGCGCAGTAGTAAATGAAAGAGCTTACGTGAAATCTCTTTCACGTAAATTCCATAGCTGTCATTCGGATATTTTACGTGTTAACTGTTTTGCAAGGGATCTTGTTTAACAGATTTTATTTTAAGAACATTAGAAAATTGTCCTATTTGAAACGATTTTGATACATCACTCTTTGTACGCGAGTAACATCTTATATATAAAATTCTCGTGTCACAATGTTAGTTACCATACTCCTCCGAAACGGCTTGACCGATTTTTATGAAATTTTATATGCATATTTAGGAGGTCTGAGAATCGGCTACTATCTATTTTTCATACCCCTTAGTGATAAAGAAAACATAAAAAAAAGAAAATTACTTTTGACAGAACGAAGTCTGTCAGCAGCAAGTAATTATGTAATATTTTACAGACTCCAAACAAAATGACGATAGTTTTGTACTAAGTTCATCACGTTTAGCATATCAACAGGATACAAACTTCCGAATTAATGACAACAAGTAATCTAAGGCCGTACTATATGACTGCAGAGGTCATCCACTGTTTCTTGTTAACAATTGGGAGAAGGTCGGGACAAAATGGCGGTAATGACGACATCGACACTTACACGCTTAACTTTACAAACGGAGCTTGAATGTTTAAATTTGGAAAACGTATCACGTTTCTTCGGCTGGACATGCATTTCGGAACGTTATTGTGTATAAAGTTACAGCCAATACTTATTACTGAACGAAAGAACAAAAAAATTGACAGTTTACTAAAAAGTTTTTTTCATACAAAGCAAACGTGGATATATTTTAAGTTTTTTTTTACTTATGTTTGAGACGACGTGATCCTTTACCTTTTGAAATGCTAGTTTCATAAAATTATTAATCTGTGAAATCTTAGAATACTAAACATAATTAAAAATATATTGTCTGGCCGCCGGTGTGTCGCTGCGATTCACAAGGTGAAATAATTTTAGACTCAACAATAATACTTTATTAGCAACAAATGTGGACATCACACACAGTCATTTTTGCTTGTTAATATGCGTACCTGGTGCGATTTCTTAATTACAATTGGCCTTTTCGAATTCGGATTCCTGCCATGAAACTGACAGCATACTATAACTTTAACAAGTTAATTTTAATTACTACTAGTGAGAAGCATGTGTAGACTGTGTAATTACTAGTAAACGATGATGAAACGCCTTAAACAGTATTATATTCATACAACAAGGCCCAAGAACGGAAAAAGGGAAAGAGTTCCATGGAATTTACGTGAGTCGTAGAATTTTATGACGAATATTATGTAGTGAATTAACAAAGCAATTGTTATATTTCATTTTACGGAGTTACTTGCTGTATTTTCTTTATGCAATAATAGGTTAAGAATTCGTTCTTGTGAAAGATAAATTCGTCGTCGAATCATAATGTCAAACCAAAAATGGTCTATGGGTGAAACTCACGAATATTTTTTAGTCTTTCTTATGTAAACTGCAATGAGGATACAGTAGTAACATAATGTTAAAAATAAAAGTGTTTTTTAATATGTGACCTTATATAGAGATTGTTGCATTCGCACATTCAAAATGCAAGTATAGAATCTAATCAAACATCACAGGCGAGCGTAGCATTGGACGCCTACTCACGACATGTACAGACCGCCTACTTGGTGTCATGCAACCTTTCGTTATTACGGCTTTGAAAAACTTTGATGAAAGTCAGTCTTTAATATGGTAAGTTATTAACAGTATAATTAAATTACTGCCTCCGTGGCGCAGCGGTAGTGAATGCCACTGCTGTGCATGAGGTCTCGGGTTCGAATCCTGGGTCGGGCTAACAAAATGTTATTGGGTTTTTCTGTTAAGAAATCTGAATAGCAGCCCGGAGTTAGGAAGTTGGCGGTGTTAGACACCCCCGTGCCTCGGAAAGCACGTGAAGCCGTTGGTCCTACGCCTGATCTCTCTCCGGTCGTGTCGGATTATCCGTCCCATCGGATCATGAGAGTGAGGGAACAGAGAGTGCACTTGAGTTCGCGCACACGCTTGTGCACTATAATATCTCCTGCGCAGATAGATAGCCAGTCTCCGTTAAGATTGGCCGCCGTGACCGAAATTCGGTCTGGAGGACATTATTATTAATTAAATTAAACTGTCCTACTATTGGGCAAGAGCCTCTCGTCAGTAGAAAGGTCTAGGCCAAGGGCGGTTTAACTACTTTACTTAGTCTCTGTATTGCGAAGGACTGCCGAACTGGCAAAGAACACACTGGCAAGGACTCTGCGCAACAATTTGTCTCGTCTCACACAATTTTCGCCTGTAATATCGACAATATTACTAACTTTAAGCTAATTAAATTATTAAAACTATTTATACGGGGATATTACGGGGAGTCTCCCCGTGACCATGGCAGCTGAAAAGCAACCGAAACGTCAGGGAAAGTGTAAACTTAAATATAAATAATTTTAATAATTTAATTAGCTTTTAATTAGTAAAGTTTAATAGTATCTAGTAGTAGTGTGACAGTTTCAAAATTTTGTATTAAAGTGTAATATAAATAACGCGATAAAATCCGTATATATTAGTTTAATTTCAAAGAAACTGTTTTCTAGGGTACAGTCTGGTCCGGCTAAAATGCTAAATAGTCAATCCCAATTACTTTAAGATATCTGCAATGACACAGACAACAGTTTTAAAATAGTACCTATCCATTTCAATATAGAAATGGTATTTCAGCCTGAGCTTATCGTCTGTATAATAAACAAGCAGACACCATAAAGATCGTATAAAGGATACAAAGCACAACAAAATATAATGAACTTTCAATAAACGAGAGAAACATACACATTAGCGTTGTGAACGATGCCTTCAAGCATCGCTCCGTGAGGTTAAGCTGGGAGGTAAGGTGATAAATATTAAGGAAAGCTAAATGGCCGCCCATAAACTGTGTACATCGATACCACCATCTTGTTTCGATCTGACTTTTATTGGAGCGAGAGAAAAAAGAAATATATACGTATTTTTATGTGGTATTAAAAAGGAATGGGTGTGGATGTTTGTGTTCATAAATACGTAGACACATTAATCAATTTTACTGTTGAGCTGAATTGAAGATCAAGTTGGTACTGGTTCAGCATATTAATATACGAGGGTCTCAATCTTTAATGTAGCGAGCATAGTTATTAGTGACGTTACACTAATTTATTTATTTATTTATAATAGGTACACAAACAGATTACAGTCTTAACGTAGTAAGTAGTAATAATGAACATAATATATAAACCGGACAGTAATCCTAAGGTAGTGTACACAACATGTACATATTAGAGCAGACTACTTGTGCAAAACAAAAAATATCATTAAAATCTTAAATTCGTTAGCGTAGGATACATGTGGATAATTGTAGGTAGGTTTTTACTTAATAACTGTAATTTCTACTTTATAACTAGCTTGGAATTTTTCGGCACTAAGTACACCTGATACAATCTTTTTTTATCTATTGAATTTTATGTCAAAAATATTAAAATTATTGGCTGTGGTTTAAGTCCTGTTTTACGTGTCGGATGTGGTCATGAGGCTTTGATAGTTACATGAAATAAACACGTGTCAGATCCAATATTTATTGTTATTTTCTTTATATCCGTGGTTTCAATATTTGTATTCATAGTTGCAAGAGGAAAACGTAGGCGAACGTTTCCCGATCAGATCGGAGGCGTTCTAGACAAAGGCCAGGTCAAGAGCACCTTGAACCGACGGGCGTGTATGAGGAATGTGATGAAAGTGAATGAAGCCAGAGAAGTGTGTCAGGATCGTAGCAAATGGAAATCCGTAGTCTCTGCCTACCCCTCTGGAAAACAGGCATAAATCTATGTATGTATTCAATACATTACATATACATTTACATTTGTAAGGTTTTGGACAACACAAGAATAATTGCTTCTGCGTCACTTTACTTTAATTAACAAAAAAGAGAACTACCCTGAAACTAAACTGAGTTGACAAAGGCATCACCATTAAACTAACATCTAAGCATCGACTTAGGGTTTATAACATTATGTTACTATCTCAATGGAACTAACATTAATTTGGGTACGTATGTTTGAATGTAAATGCTTCAAAAACTTCTAGGTGCAATTTCTATCATCTCTTTGCTGTTATATTGGCAACAACAGACAGAAGTTGTCTTCGACAATACAAGGACGTCATAAAACCTTTAAGATGTCCGACCAATTAACTTATCTAATCGATTAATCAGGTAGCTTTAATTTTAATATAAATACATAGATTATAATCGATAGCTACCAATTAGCCGCATTAGGACAGTACATTAGAGTAAGCGCACACTGCACGACAAAGCGACTAACCTCACTTGAATGTCAAGGACGTTTATTACGACATTGCGACTTGTCGGAACTTCATTTTTTGTGTGAGCATTCTTTTATGTTTCGACGTGTCAATCATGTATATTAAATAAGAGATAAGTAACAATAAACGTTCATATTAGGGGTTAAAGTATGAAATTGCCGATTTGTACTGAAAAATTTAAACTCGTTTTTTTCTAAGATGTACCATATTTATTTAATCGAAATATTTACCCTCATTATATTGTATATATTGCTGCGATCTAAACGGAAGTTCATTTATGCCTTTACAATAGAACTCCGGGGATCTAGATTCGACAAACTGTGAGAAAGCATTTTGTACTGCCTCCGAAAAGAATTATTTTTATCTTGTAGAAAATTGTCTATATCACGAAAAAAATGGTAGTCCGTTGAACCAAGGTCTGGCGCGTACGGAGGATGACATATGACTTCTAACTGCATCTCCTGTAGAGTTACAACGGTTTCTCGTGCAGTGTGGAGTCTTGCGTTATCATGGAGCAAAAATGGTGAAGATCGATTCACGAGTCGGGGCTGTTTCACTGCCAGATTCGCCATCGTTGTTCGAAGTTCGGCACAGTAAACATCTGCTGTTATTGCTTGACCAGACCTGAGAAAGCTATAGTGAATAACACTATGAAAAGACCACCAAACAGTTACCATTACCTTTTTATTGGTAAGCTTTACTTTAGGGCACTGTAACGGCGTTTATCGTAAAGAATCCACTTTTCGTCACATGTCAGAATTCGATCCAATATTCCTTCATTCCTGTACCAATTCAACAAGGCAACATGATGGAGGCTGATGCCGGCGAAATCAGTAAATATAATGAATGTTGAAAAACATGGCAGGTGTCTTGTGAGATAAGGAGTAAATTGGCGCCAAACAGTTTTCGATAGTGGTAGCCATTTTAATAAAGTAATTAAGTGTCCATTATATTCGACTTATCCACTTATCGAAACGATACAAGAACGAGAATTAGTTTTTATCCTCTCATGTTGACGGCTTATAAATAAAAACGTAAGTAAGCGGAGTAGATGTTTTTGTAGCCGTATATTCAAGATATTTAATTTCATTAATATGTATGAAGATTATTTGCGTGCGTACTTCAGGGACTATCTCAGAAACAAAAATGAAACCAATTCATACGATACTCTGCTAATAATCATTTTGCGGAGGCTTGACGCAAAATGAGTAAGGTAAACCAATTTCCTTCCTTAGTAACTATAATAGATATTAATTCAAAAGCTGTCAGTGAACATGCTGGTGATGTGTGTAAAATGAAAGATAAAGAACTTTTTATACAAAAGCTTGCAGAGATGGCAACAATAAAAGTGACTATTCTATTGTTACGTCGAAAAAGTTTTCTAATGTCTTTGTAGACAAAACAACATCAACAAAAATAACGCAAATACAACAAACAAAATTAAAATTTACGATAACAATGGTGATAATGAAAGCACTCCTCAATACCTAGTGTAATTACTTTTTATGCTACTAAGCGTTGCTTTAGTTGCTGTGAATACTGTATATACACTGAAAGGACTTATCTGAGACTATAGCACATAAAACACTTGTGCACATGAATCTACATTCGTAAAGTCCTTGCGTCAAACGGACTATCAAGAGATACATTTAAAAGGCCAAGTATAATAATTTTGCTACTCGTCCGTCTTATATTCGTGTATTGGCAGCTTGGCATCCACACAAGTTATAAACGAATTCAGAGATATCATAAAGTATGCTTCGATCGTATCGACATTGCATCACGACTGCTCAGCAGAGCCAATCTTTGGGTAGTGTACATAAAGTAGGTACATAGAGAACATTTACTATTTATTCTAACATTTACTATCTTCGTTGCGTTCCATCTGCATATTCCAAGAAACGTAAGTGTCATTCGGAGTCATAACAGCATGTCCATTGCGAAAAATATTGCCTGTCTTTCAACATTGTTATAATGTTAATAAATAGGAACAGAATATATCTGAAGATCTGCCGCGTAGTTTTAGACTATAAATCTTTAGAATTTTGTAATACATATGATGCCGCCATTTTATATTAAAGAGAGTAATAATTATAATAATAAACTTTTGTTATCTCAAAGGTTCATATAAATGTGCATCTTACAGTAGATAAACAATAAATAGGTGTGCACATGCACACCACGTTTTATGAACGCGCCGTCGACGCGCTTTTGTAGCGATACAGACGCGATACGCACGCTAGTCAGACGCAGCCTGTAGACCTTTGCACATATGTATAAATTCAAACACGCGTTTGAATCGATACAGATGCGCATGTGTAGCGATACAGACGTGATGCAAACGCGTGTGTGTATCTATACAAACGCGCTGGCATATTGCGTTTTTAAGCAGAACCTCGTCAACAGTAGCAAGATGGCGTCGATCGAGACAATATTGATTGCATCCTCTTTGTTATTGCGCTAGTGACGCGCCGGTGTCGCGCGTTTGAATCGATACAAACGCAATGCTAACGCGCGTGTGTATTAATACAAACGACAACAAACTGCTTTGTAGAATAAAAGCGCGCTGTCGACGCACGTTACTAAAACGCGCGTCAACGGCGCGTTTTTAAAACGTGGTGTGCACAGGCCCTAAGGATCCTTTGTGAGAGAGTGGAGTCCTGGGAGTGGAGAGTGGCCTCCATCCGGGATTAGAATATATCATTGATGTTTCCAATTCTCATAAAATACAGCAAGAGACATTGGCTTTTAATAAAGGCAATAAATAATAATGTCCTCCCTAACCAAATTTCGGTCATGGCGGCCAATCTTATTGGAAACTGGCCATCTGCGCAGGAGATATTATAATGCACAAGTGTGTGCGCAAACACAAATGCGCTCTCTCTTCCCTAACTCTCATGATCCGATGGGACAGATAATCCAATACGACCGGAGATCAGGCGCAGGACCAACGGCTTTACGTGCTTGCCGAGGCACGGGGGTGTCTAACACCGCGGCCTACAAAACTCCAGGCTAGTATTGAGATTTCTTAACAGAAAAAATCCAATAACTTTTTTTAGACATAGACATATATTTATTGCATAAAACTGTGTGTACAATGGTGTTACATAATATTAGAATCAACAGCTACCTATTCGGGTATTGCAACTTTACATATGTTATATTTAGTAAACATCAAGAACTACTAACTTTGTTGGCCTCGATGGTGTAGTGGTTAGTGTAACAGACTGCCACGCCTGAGGTCGCGGGTTCAATTCCCGCACAATTCAAATATTTTTGTGCATGAACATGGATGTTTGTCTTGGTCTGGGTGTTTCTATGTATAATATGTATATAATTAAAAAAAAAGTATATATATGTATGTTTATCCATTATATAGTACCCATAGTACAAGCTCTGCTTAGTTTGGGCTAGATGGTGTTGTGTGTATGTGGTAGAATATTATATTTGTGTATACAGGGATACGATTAAATACACGTATAGCAGTAATATAAGCGCCTATAATAACAATAACAATAATGTAAGTACATACAAGGCGGCATTCGTAATGCTAATAGTAAAATTTCGTTGGTTTTAAGTTTAGTTACTATAGGTGCTACAAATCAAAGAAGAAATCAAATCAAATCAATTTATTATTGCAAATACGGGTACATTTTAAGATGATACATGTGTATTATATAGTTG
Source organism: Catocala fraxini (assembly GCA_930367265.1). Taxonomy (NCBI): domain Eukaryota; kingdom Metazoa; phylum Arthropoda; class Insecta; order Lepidoptera; family Erebidae; genus Catocala; species Catocala fraxini. The sequence goes on from OV884032.1 coordinate 2,243,785, forward strand.
CTAACCGACCTGTTGAAACCGACGCTATTCGTATCACAATAGAATAGAACATGTTTTTTTAAATACAATATTAGACAACATTATCTTCATCGTGTTAATAAGTATTTATATTCATAATACACACATGTAATGCGAACTCTTTGCCTTATTTAATGAGGTTTATTTTGGTGAATGAACAATTTTAATTTGAATATTCATTTCGCCGCAGCCACCGATACTTTTTTAACACTACGTCGGTTTAAAATACAGTTTTAATAGCAAACCCTGGTGGCGTTATACTTATTTTCGATAACATACTCGTATTTTCTTTTAGCAGCGATAGCTCAGTGGGGAGGCCAACAGACTGCAATGCAGAGGGTCTCGGGTTCGAACCCACGTCGCGCACCTCTGAGTTTCGGAAGTTATATGACTTTTCGAAATTATATGCGTATTGATTGACAATTATCGCCTGCTCCGTGCCTCGGAGAGCACGTTAAGCCGTCGGTCCCGGCTGCCATGAACATCTATGGCAGTCATTATTGGGAAATTCAGTACCCTCTAATATCCTGACACTGGTCTAGCCTTAGGGTATCGTTAGCCTTCGGGTTGCGGAGGTCAGGTGGCAGCCGCTCCGTGTAAAAACTGATATCCCGTCAAATCCGGTTAGACCAGAAAGGTCGACCCCAAGTGACTTGGGAATAATAAAAGTATTTAAACCCAATTACCGCCTGTCACTACTGAAGCAACAATCCGCCTGCCAGACAGTTGGAATGGCTACTGTTTTTCGCAGTAAACATTGTGACATTGTAATTGATTTTAACAGCTTGTCAACAAACCAAATTGCACCCATTACTCTTGATTGAAATCTTCCTTACACGATGTAACATGTAAATTCTAGTTCTTCATTATAATACCCAGCTCACAGACCTTGATATATTTGCACAGACAGCTGGTCGATTTAAAATAGATGTTGTAGAAATGCTTGAGCATTAAGATGCTGATCCAGTATAAAAGCCTTCTTAACAGCACCTCACCTATCACTGTCTGTTGGTTTATAACTAAGAAACTCTTCTTTGTGCCATACTTGTTGTTTATAATAATAATAATAATAATAATAATATTCTACCACATACACACAACACCGTCTAGCCCAAACTAAGCAGAGCTTGTACTATGGGTACTAGACAATGGATAAACATACTTATATACTTTTTTTTTTGTAAATACGTACATATTATACATAGAAACACCCAGACCAAGACAAACATCCATGTTCATGCACACAAATATTTAACTTGTGCGGGAATCGAACCCGCGAATTTATTTATTTATAGTTTTATATTTTTCGCCTAATATTTTTATTTTTAAATTCTATTGTAATAAGTTTAGTTAATTTTATCTAAGTATTGTTGTGAATCTCTTCCTCCTTTAATAACACTGTTGCAATACTTTTATTTGTGCCCCTAGTTCTTAAGACTGCGCCGAGCGTAAGACAGATAATGACAGAGCTCGTGCGGCGCATATTCAAATCGGCGCGCGGCCGCCATAGTCAAATTGTATGGAGGATTTGAAGTGCTTTTTTGATAAATATGTATATTTATTGTAACCAATAACTTAAATATTTAGGACGGACAAATTATAATATAACTATTTATGTTTCGTTTAAGCTGTAAAATAGGATAGATTTCCACTGTTATAATCTAAAAATCACGTAACACGAGCTTACGTTTTTGCATTTTTCGTGCAAATTTACGTAAGTTTGTGGCGAAAATATTAATTATTTTAAGATTTTTACACGGAATTATTGTAAACGCATTCATTGTTATGGTAAATGTATATTTTATATTTGTATTAAATAAAAAGTGTTGATTTTATTCACTTAACTGTGACCGCCTGTTTTGGCACATTTCGCTCGGCGCAGTCTTAAGGATTAATAATTATTTTTTGTAAATTGTGGAAAATGTGGCAGGTTGTACTTTTTTATAAGTACCAATGTTCTTATATATTGTAATGTATAATTGTTTATTTTCTCAAAATTTGAAATAAAATTAAAATAATAAGTCATCAGTTTATTCGTATGTGTATTTAGAGAGGTTGAAAGAGTGAGACGTGTGTGTCAGTGTGTCAATAATTAGCAGTGTTTATGTGAAGTCGTCGTGGGGAGCCGACAAACCAGCCGAAGCCCTTGGCATTCACACAGTGACATTGGATGGGGGCTCGACCGTCGAACGACTTGTTGATGCAGACTAACGAAGGAGCTAGAATTGTTCAATCTGTTTTTGTTACATTATATACACTGTTTGACTCTGTAATATGCAGTGACATTTAATTAAGGTTCGATTTTGCTGCCACGGTGCATTTATAAGGTCTCGAGTAGATTGCTGAGTTGAGCAGAATTTTATTGGGGTTTGGTGTCTAAAAATCTAAGTAGCACAGCTCTGGAACAGTACTCGGTAGAAGGCAATAATTACGTGGAATCTAAAACAATATCACGCAAAATATGGGTGCTTAACACTTCTGTATGTACGTATCGATTTATCGCAATCTAATATTGCGCCTCACTTTTATTTATTAGCTTACAAATAATTCGAATGGGTACAAAATACTTCGAATGGTATGTATGACGCAAAGCCTATATATAAGTTCGCACTTAGAAGGCTTTTTTATTAACATGCATTCTTATACCGGATGAAGTTCTTAAGATAAACTTCTAAACATATTTCTCTACTGCGGTTCCGCTCGTTTTGATTGGCCGTTTCGTTAGATAAAAGTGCAGTAGATCAATACTTAGAGGGATTAATATTTTAGGATCGAAGACCATAGGTTGGCATCCCACTCACTGCACTATCGACCTACGGCATTAATAACATTGCGTATAACTTTGCCTTATTTTCAGGCCTTCATGCAGCTTTAAGAGATGGTTGTCCAGCTCCTGAACCACACCTAACAATGGCGACAAAGACTATTAATAACATTACATATTTTGGAAATATTTCGTACTTCTTTCTTCTTTATTATTCCCAAGTCACTTGGGGTCGGCTTTTCTGGTCTAACCGGATTTGACTGGATATCAGTTTTTACACGGAGCGGCTGCCACCTGACATCCGCAACCCAAAGGCTAACGATACCCCAAGTCTAGACCAGTGTCAGGATATTAGAGGGTACTGACTTTCCCAATAACGACTGCCATAGATGTTCATGGCAGCCGGGACCGACGGCTTAACGTGCTTTCCGAGGCAAGGAGCAGGTGATAATTGTCAATCAATACGCACATAATTTCAAAAGTCATATAACTTCCGAAACTCAGAGGTGCGCGACGTGGGTTCGAACCCGAGACACTTTGCATTGCAGTCTGTTGGTCTCCCCACTGAGCTATCGCTGCTACATTTCCTACTAAAAACTATATTTTAATAATACGTAAATGAAGAACTTTATACCTCATTTAAGCATATACGCAATATACCTAATAACCTAAACCAAATCGCACGGCGTAGTTAGCGTTTATAGGGAGAAGGAAGTCAAAAAGCTAAACTAAAAAACCTTCATTACGATCTTAAGCCGAACACTAGAGCAGCGATAGCTCAGTGGGGAGATCAACAGACTGCAATGCAGAGGGTCTCGGGTTCGAACCCACGTCGCGCACCTTTGACTTTCGGAAGTTATATGACTTTTCGAAATTATGTGCGTATTGATTGACAATAACTATCGCCTGCTCCGTGCCTCGGAGAGCACGTTAAGCCGTCGGTCCCGGCTGCCATCAACACCTATGTAATGGCAGTCGATATTGGGAGAGTGTCGACACAAAAGATCCCACTGGGTCGAAGTGTTGCCGGTCTGCAGTGACTGGCCCCCACATAAGATACATACATACATACGTAATATTATTTTTCTTTTTTCTTTATTATTCAACTAGCTGGCCCACGCAACTTTGTCTGCTTCACATAAGAGAATTTTCCCCGTTTCTGCAACATTTTTCATTGATGCGCCGCTTCTATTGGTCGAAGCGTGATGTTATATAGCGTATAGCCTTTCTCAGATAACCGCGTTCAACCAAAAAAACAAAATCAAAAAAAAAGTTCTCCAGCTTTAAAATATTAGTATAGATTAAAAACAGTATGTAACGGAATGACAATCAAGTAAGGTAATGAGACATTAAAAAGTAATGAATTCAAATGCACGTGCGTCCTACAACTACGCGTCAGTGTGGAGTACCGTTGACACGTTTCAATACCCGTTACTTTAATGAGTTCATTGTGTGTTACATATATGACTGCATACGATACTACTTCATGGATCAAATGCAGTATGTACTTTGGTAATTAAACTTTCTTGGCAAACCATTTCTACCAGGTTATTTACAGTTGTGAGCTTTCTGTAGTTCGACAAAACCTTTTTTTTAAATTAACTACATATTCTGCTAGTGTTCTTCTTAACAACATGTGTTTAAGGAATCATTTACTGTATCTTATGGTCTTTACAAACATAAAATTAACGAACACAAAGTACACAGTCGAATTCGACGATTCGGAACAATCATAACGTTTGCCCGCTAAGGTATACTTGTTCATATTACTAGTGCTCTTTTCACCAGTAAGATGGCTAACAATTATATCTCGCTTAATAATAAGCGAATACCGTTCTATAGATGCTCGTTTACAAGTGGATTTATTTACTCTGGTAAACGCTTAAGGAATATTACCCATAGGTAATACTCGTTTGCTACTTAGAACCCTAAAACCTAGCATGCTGTAGCCTCTCAGAAATACCTTGGTAAATAGATCATCCTCTAACTTTAGGGATCATTATCATGAGTACCTTTGACTGGCGACTCCGGATTCGGTTACTTAGGGACCTTTTACAACTAGAACTGATTATTAATGTACATGTAAGTGGATGCTCCTATTTACCATACTGCTGCTTTAGAGGCTACCATCAAATTTTATTAAATGCTTGAGTATGTTGAGTAATAGTTCATGGAGAAATGGTTGCAGCACCTTACAGATCTTATGAATTGTAAACGAAAACTTGGCGATTAAAAAGAGTGACCATGAGTTTCTTGCCCGTTCTTCTCATGAGCCCTACACCCTTGCTTTGCTGAACGTGGCAGTAAATGTAAATTCGCAGGAAAATATAGTGTAACTTTGACATTCATAAGTGTTACCTTGTAACCTAATCTGATTAAATTTATTTTGAATTTTGAATTTTTAGAAAAATAAACGAAATCCAATTTGATATTACTATATTAGTTTAGAATAAAGCTCCTGCTGTATGTGGCAAGCAAAATAAGTTATTTATGGATACAACGACGTAAGTTAAAACGACATAAATAAATTATTTTCTATCTAGATATCATCTTAGTCAGTTCGTGTATTAATTTAACTTAAAATGCAATGCATGCTTTAAATAGGTGATGTCATAGAAAATCTAGTTTCTTGAATATCTAATGATAATGCCACGCATGTTGTGTGACATTTTTTACATATACCAAACACTAATAACAAATTCTAGAAGTCATTTCTGATGTAAGAACGTTTGCTAAATTTGCATTAATTTGATTTATGTGATTTCAATTATTGCAATCGGACACGTGGACCAAATAAATATACATATAGTGTTTGTAGCCAGGATGACAACGATGACAAATATATTTAAATTCTTAATTATCATATTCCGTATATTATATAAAAAATACGCTTCCATATAACTCGTTTCGTTCGTCGGTCGACTACTTTTTGAGCATTGACAAAGTTTTGATCTTCAAACTTTCATTCACATAAGTGTAAGTAAATTATTTAATAAGGAAGCGCAATACCAAATCTATTATAATTGGAAGCTGTTCTCTCTTGAGCACTCACCCATCATAAAATTCTAAAAGCAACACTTAAAAATATTATTTTCGCCCGTCTATACATTGTTGCGTCTACCAAAAAAACTGGAGCAGATTGCCTGCGCTGAAGTAAAATTACCAAACTGGTCCACTTTAGGTACATAATTGGTTACTCTCATATTCACGGATGCCGATCACACTCTCCCTCCTCGATACGTGTATCTCTGCCTTGTATGGCAGTTACTAGTCATTTTGTAATATATTTTTATGGTAATTAAAACATCGCGACATTGGCTGGAAAACAGACGCCGGCCGGCTTGTATTAGCAAGGTAAACGTTCAATTGAGGGGAAAGAAAACAATCTTTGCTAGGACTTTTTAAATCTTTGTCTATTTATAGCTATAGAAGATATATATATATATTCTATATGTCTATAGAAGAAGAAGCTATAGATACTATAAAAAAATATACGTATACATACATATATATGAAATAATTACATGTCTATAAAAAATCACACATCAATCTTCCAAATCAATACATAAATAATCAAGTACATAGTGCTTGACAGACAGCTGTCGATTTTAAATGATTTACGAGTATGTCGATAATTATTTCGGACTTAATAATCTACCAAAAAACTATGATGTTTATTTTACAAGCAACTTTCAGTAATATTTCAGTATTAGCTGACCTCATTATACGTTAATAGGCTTAATATTGGACTATAAGTAAATTAAAAGAATAAATCGATGTCTAGCAGAGATCGCCTAATAGGTGATCGTTGCACTGCCAAGCAGAGGTCGTAGGTGTCATGTAGTTCGATCCTACAGCACGCACTATGCATGTATGAAATAGTTAATTATAAAGCTCATTATAATGGTGAAAAAAAACATAATGAGGATACCATACATTATGTCCCCGACGATATGTGACGTCTGAAAGCCCATACTTGACAAGCGTGGTGGATTATGACTTAACTCCAAAGGCCCGCGCCCAGTAATGGGTCAGTTTATAAACAGCTGCTTTCATCCATGTCTATAACCTAAGCCATTATTTTATCTTATAATATCATTTTAAATAGCTCTTAGTTATTGATCGTCAAGTTTAATAGATTTCAAAGTCTCTTCAGTACTCGACAAGCGAACAACGAATGAGGTCGTGTACCCTGTGTACCCACCGCTGCGTTGTTTGCAGCATAATTTATGATTAAGAAACTTGTAAATTTGTACGAGAAAATGGAAATATTATCGGTATATTTATCGCCAGTATGACGTCATATTATAAACATTGGATAGTCTGAGTTTAAATCGCATCTAAAGATAGCATTTTCTTTTATTTACTTAGTCAACTTATTTGCAGTTCAGAGTAAATGTACACTGGAGTAGACTTTGGTTAAAAGCTCACGCATGTCATATATTTACATGCTTTTGAAAGGTTGTTTAACCTCAGAAACAATATATTACCAAGTTGAGTTTGTCTTTACGATTATAGTTACTTACGTAAGACGGAAAGCTTTAGACTTGAAGTTTAGTGGAATGCTCAATATTTTAACTCGTCATTTTGATATTTGCAAGGAGAGGAATAGCACGCCAGGGTGATTGCAGTATATTTACTGCATTTTGAAAGAAGAAATATACAAAATTCTTGAAGTTTGATGTAGCCTGATTAACTTCTTCTACTTTTGTGCAGATTTTTTGCCAAATAACCTTATAGTCTCGTGTAGTTAGCTACATTTCCAGAACTTCCTAAAGTAATTCTAAACGACGGTTGCGATGCAATTCATCTAGCAAACAAGGTATCCACAGTTTACGGCCATGTGATTTTAATCATGTTACTAGTAATGGTAAAAAGCATAATACTATTATATTTAGCCTATATTCCCCTCTTCAGTGAAAAGGTCAAGGTGAAATGTGAACCGTAAAATGTATTCAATAAACTACACTTATATAAATCATATAAACATCACATCACAAAATGTTGCCAAATTAATTCGTAAAATATGGAATGTATACTGCTAATGGCTGATCGAACAATTTATTGCACTTTTTTAATTAAATTTCTAGCGCAGATTCTATAGTTTTTAATGGCATATGACGCAAAGGTTACAGTTTATTTTGTCATTTTATTTTTTATTTTTATAAAGACAATTCGACACGTGGTACCTTATCCAGTTTTATTTTATGCACTCTTTTCAATTTCCTCTCTTTTCCAACAAATAACCATATTGTGTTACAAAAACACATGTTACAAAAAGGGAAACCTCGACTTTTTAATCATCCTAAGTAATATTATAAATGCGAATGTGAGTTTGTTTGTTTACTATTGCCTTAACTACTCGACTGGTCATCATGAAATTTGCATACATGTTGTCAGGGGTTTAGTAAAGGACATAGGATGCTTTTCATCCAGGCAAAACATAACCTAACCTACAGTTACGCAACCGAAGACGCGGGCATAATCTAGTAAGTATATACATAAAAGTAACATAGATTTATGTATGTGTAAGGGGTAGGTTAACGTATATACAACCATATTACGGTATTAGGTGCTAATTCCCCTTACGCGAGCATTTGCAAGGTAATCAATAGCTATAGTGATTGCGTTGACATACACTGTGATTGACAATTATCGCCTGCTCCGTACCTCGGAGAGCACGTTAAGCCGTCGGTCCTGGCTGCCATGAACATCTATGGCGCAGTCGTTATTGGGAGAGTGTCGACACAAAAGATCCCACTGGGTTGAAGTGTCGCCGGTCTGCACTGACTGGCCCCCACATAAGATTCATACATACACTGTGATTCTATTGCCAAACAAAAAAGAATACTCCTCATACAACTGCCGGATTAGTATCATTATATATTATATACTTTTGATTCCTGTGCCTCGGAGAGCACGTTAAGCTTTCGGTCTCTGCTGCCATGAACATCTATGGCAGTCGTTATTGGGAAAGTCAGTACCCTCTAATATCCTGACACTGGTCTAGCCTTAGGGTATCGTTATCCTTTGGGTTGCGGAGGTCAGGTGGCAGCCGCTCCGTGTAAAAACTGATATCCAGTCAAATCCGGTTAGACCAGAAAAGCCGACCCCAAGTGACTTGGGAATAATAAAGCCTAAGAGAGAAGAAGATTCACTTTTATAAATACTAAATGTTGATTGCCGCACTAATCATTTTTAGTCGGGTATTTATCTATAAGTGTTTGTTACACTATTGTTAATATTCGTGCTGCTTTTATTGTGTATTATTGAGTGTAAACATATGTTGGTAAACCAAACAAAATAAAAAAATACTAAAATTTACGTATCTATCTACATAATACAGAGCGAGCCTATTGGTATTAATGTGCTTAAAAATATTTATAAACATGGCGCCACAAATCTGCGCATGTTACTGCAATTATGTTTTTAATTTTGTTGTTATTGCATTTTGTTAACACTTTTTTGTTTTACATGTTGTTAATTTGATTTTGTGCCTCGTGAATTGTTAATAAATTTGATGCTTTTTTTCCTTTTTCATCATATTCTATCAAGCTAAGCGAGACGCTGTTAACGCAAAACATATTACGGCTGCATATTATTGAATTGCTATGTAGACTGTAAGACACTCACATTTAGAAAAGTACGTTCACCCTTAACGGGTAAGCACCCGTTCTCGTCTTAATTTTTTCTCAAAGCTTAGCTTTTAATTGATGTTTGGTTTTAATATTATGTAATGTTAATATGTAACCTTTACGTTCACATGTAAGTCTGTCTGCGAAAGTTGCTGGATGCGGCAAGCTGAAGACAGGGCGCTATGGCGCTCATTAGGGGAAGGCTATGTCCAGCAGTGGACTATTATAGCCTGATGATGATGATGATGATGATGTTCACATGTCTCAGTATTTTATTACTTATTCGTGAAGACCTGTTTTATTATATATTGACCTTTTGTATCTTATTGTGTTTATTTCGAAAGTTGTATGTGCTATTGGTCTTCTAAAGATAAATAAATAAATATCCCCAGTAGGGAGCGAACTTATTGTAATATTTACCTGATTCCAATCCTGCTGTTACCATGAATTACCTTACAGAATAACCTTTTACCGACATGGGAATTGAATCCGCGAGCTAACGAAGAGCAGCTGTCTCAAACCTAGCGTAGCCATAATTAATATTAATGACAATAATAACATATACTTATCATCGATCGTAATCTATCCCACGCAAATAATAGCACCCCGGTCACACAATCGATCTGAGATTGAGATCATTATCAACTAATCGATTAACGACGATATCTGAATGCGAATTAGATTTTATGCTTTACAATGTTTTGCTAAACCACAACAGCCGGATATAATACATACCTGCGATGCTTGAGCACATTGATTTCTTTTTTAAAATACTCCTCCCGCACTAGGAATAACTCCTGTGTCGCGGGGGACAACAGACACAGAAAAAACCCAGACGCACAACAACAATATGTGCATCACACAGTTTTTTGTCCCGAGTGGATCGAACCCACAACACTCGGCGCGACGACAGTGGCGTGGCGACCACTTAAACCACTGCGCCATCCGTGCAATTATATGATACACGATTTTATTGATTTATGATCGTAATATGATGGCAATATTCGCCCTCAGATATCTCTATCTTCAGAACCCGAGTTGATCCCGGAAGGTGCTCTCCGGCACTGGAGGTACAGCGGCTTCCACTATTATAACCTTACGGTTGGTGTAGAGGAACGCTATATCATAAACTGGACTAGTCGTAGAGAGAGGTATGTTGCCCTCAGATGTGGGTAGATCCACTGCTAGCCCATGCGTCATATACTAGTATCGCACCGAAAGATTCCAGTTCCACAAAATTCTTCTAAATTGATTCAACGGCGACACGGTTCTTTAAGGTCGTGAGTTCAAGTGCCTGCTTTATGTATTTCGTTTACCTATTTTATGATTTATAAATATATATACTTATTATAGCAGCGATGGTCAATGGTAGCTCCATTGACCATTAAACTGCCACGTAGAGGTCTCAAGTTTAATCTCAAGGCATGCACCTCTGACTTCTCGAAGATATATGTGTATTATACAGTGGTTTATCACTCGCTTTAACGGTGAAGGAGTACATCATGAATAAACCAGCGTGTCTGATAGTTCTTCGTCAAGTTCTTGAATACAGGCTGATTGGTAAAAGACTGGACATATTGAAGGAGGGTATTGGACATAGTACTCGATTCTGGACCCGAATATCTAAAAAATAGGTACTTAAATTGACCTAGTTCTCCAATAAAAACTTAATGCCCGGACTCTCTTGCGCATATATACGAAAGCTAAACAAAACCTCCGCCCCCGACCCCCGACCCGCGCTACCGCACTCCGCACTCTCCCGAATTTGCACCCCCGCCCGTCCTTTTCTTATCAAAGGTCATTAGTCTCGGTACCGCAGCGCGCTCGACAGTTGTGTGCGACGCAGTGTCCACATTTTATGGATATTTCATACAAATTTTCATAAAGGTTTTCTTTGCAGGTTACAGAGATTTAATTTTTATTTATTTTTATATGTTATGTCTGATCATAAATTATTATATACTTAAGTATGTTCAATGTTTAACCAGTCACACTGTATATATGAAGTCTGCTAACCCGCACTGGTGGTGGAGCCTTCTTTCGTTGAGAAGGTCTCACAGTGAGTGAGACCGTTTATATACTAAGCTAATATTATTATTATTAAATAAATTATGCTGAACGAATTGTTAACCACAACATTACCACACAAGAGAAGCGAACACTAATGAAATCACGCACAAGTTCGCACCATGACGAGAGTTCTGTCTGGTGTTGGGTGTCCGGTGTAACGTAAGAAATGCGTCAATAAATTTACTTATTTACTTATTTATTACTTACTTTAATCCTTTGCCTGAGATATCGAATTCAACATTTCAATATCGAATCAATCGAAATCTGTCAAAGTCAAAAACATTGAATTAAAAAATGTGTAAACAATTCTTGGACATGACATGTCAATTAACTAATATATTAATATCAGGACCAACTAGACAGTAACCTATAATATAACATTTCGAAATCAACACAGTCCAGCTAGTAATTAAATTTCAAGGACAGACTGTTACTAAAACAAAAAGTTGTCAGATTTTACGCATACTGACAAAATATCTAGATATTAGCCAGACCCCAAATATCTTCCAACATTAAAACAAGTAAGAAACGGCAATGAATTGCCGTAAATCGCAGAGTTCGAAAAAATTGTATCACGTTGAGGTCAGAGGTCAAAATTATAGTCATTTCGGGGTATATCGTCTATGCTGAGTTGAATGGCGTTAACCGCGAGTCTCTAGCTCTTACGGTTCTTGAGTTGAAAGTTGTATAACAGACGGACGGACCGACGGACAAAGACAAAGTATAAGAGTTTTTTTGAACTCTAAAAAATGCTGTTTGAATGCAATCTACGACTTTTAGACGTAAAATATTTTTGACTACATAAGAAAATGTAATTCGATGTTATTTTTATACTGTTTTATTGATATCGAACATACATCATTAAATAAAATTATATTGCTGGGCTTTGACGTAGGCTACGATATCATGTACAGAAAAGAAGCTCGTTCCTAGAGCTCGCAATCAAGGCTCAACATACACATTGGGTCCAAAACAAAATAGGTTCAACAAAATACATATGTTGCAGAATATGTTTCCCAATTATGAGAAATATAATATATTATGATATTTATTCTTGTGAGAAATAAAGATATCTCAAACCTTAATTGTTCGAATGGTAGCTATCTCTTTCATGTAAGGTATTTCCATTTATTTCGCTACTTATTTGTTTAATGAGCTACGAGCCCGTACGCCCTTTAACTTTCGCCCCTTTCATAGAAAGACGGAGCGCCGCTTCGCGGGGCTCCTAATTTTCGGTAAGATTTCAAGTCAAAAATCGTTTATTCATTTAGGTCACAAAGTAACACTTATGAACGTCAAAATATATAGGTTAGTGAGTTTACTAAGTTACTGAAGCTACGTTTAGGTTAGTTGCTAGCTTCAGGCAAAGGGTAGAGGCCTATGAGAAGAAACCTGCAAGAAACTCACGGCCACCCTTTTAAATCGCCAACTAAATATAATTTCAGTTACAGTTGTTGTCTTCGTTGTGTTGTCGGCTTCGGTGGCGTAGTGGTTAGTGTAACCGACTGCCACGCCTGAGGTCGCGGGTTCGATTCCCGCACAAGTCAAACATTTGTGTGCATGAACATGGATGTTTGTCTTGGTCTGGGTGTTTCTATGTATAATATGTATATATTTACAAAAAAAAAGTATATTTGTATGTTTATCCATTGTCTAGTACCCATAGTACAAGCTCTGCTTAGTTTGGGCTAGACAGTGTTGTGTGTATGTGGTAGAATATTATTATTATTATTATAGTTCAGTTACAACTCATATCAACAAGGTGTTGCAACCATTATACCATACGCTACTGACTTTAAAAAACTAAGGATAATAACAATAATAAGTTAATAATATTATAGAGATTAAATAATTTGGCTCTAGTTATATATTTCAATATAAATCTAATATAGACAGTAGGATGGCATGATGGCGCATACACTTACACTTTGTGACAATGCAAAGGCGGTCCGTGACATAATAATAATAATAAAATTCTTTATTGACATAAAATCGATAAAATTATGTTATAGAATTCCCTAACACCTGCGCTAGTAAACACTGTGTTGCAGGTGTCAGTTTCTTCCCCTTATGTTGACAATAGTTTTATATCAAATGGAATACTAGTATTAATTTAAAACTAAAAGAAAATGTTAACACATTCACGGACACAAAACCACTCTCAATCATTTGTGATATGGCATACAAACTTTCCATACAAAGTGACATCACGTCTGGGGACGTATTGCCACACTACACGGTTTTAAAAGTATGTTTTGCGGCAGTAACGGTCAGAGACGTAACCGCCTGGAGGCGGACATTCATTCCAAGTGAATTCAAAGCCGTGTGTTACGGCTGGAAACACTCCTGCTGTGGCTCTAGCGGTCTGTATTCTAGCCTAAAACGGCACAGAGTCATATCCTTCCTATAAATGCTATAGGAAATAGTCGGCCGTGGATGGAGTTTTACTTTGAGCGTATTTTAAATCGCCGCCTACAGCCGTAGTGCCATATTATGAGGGTCATAATTCACGTCTCTCGACGTACTGTCCGGGAATGTGTTAAAATGCAGTAGTGGATTTGTATTTTCAATAATAATCAAAATCTTCTATTTTTTCTTCTTCTTCTTTTCGTGTGGTTAGTGGCCAACCTGTTGTCAAGAGTTGTTCAAACCGTAGGCCTCTGTCATGGCTTAACGACTGCTATCAATTTGACAACAACCGAGACCGACTTTTTACGTACCCTCCGAAGCACGGAGACGCTCAGATGAAATACCACTAAGCGGTCACCCATCTATAGACTGACCACACCCAACGTTGCTTAACCTCGCTAATATTTACCGGTTAGTGATTGCAACTGGCTATGAGCGCCACATATACTTATAATCAAAATGAGAAGCAGGATACTTGATAACATCACATATAATCACGAGGTACCTTTACATTGCAGTGTGATTTAAGAAGAAACCTAACAAATATCTACTAGGGGGCGAACCTTGAGGGGCGATCGGGCTCGTAACTGTTTAATGATATTTATTTAGACAAGTAACTACAATTTTAATAACAAAATAATCTAAGCACCAGATTTTCGACGTCCATTACTATGAAAGCAATATAAAATATATTGTAAAATATTGCTTCTAGGTCGATATGTATTTGCCGCGCAAGAATTTTAGCTATTATATATGTTATATTCATTTGATATTTAATAACTTTTAGTTTAATGATTAACAACAGGCGGATGTAATATTTTATTAAATTTATCATTTATTCTTGCGTGACCGAGTATCTCAATTGACCGAGTAACGAACGCAGTGTGCGCCATTTTAAGATTTGCGGAAGGGCATTCTTTGCTAATGCTTGCAGCTGTAAGCATCTCTGATAATAACGTATTTTATAGTGTATGGATACATTGTGTGTCAGTGTGATTAAGCAATAGATGGTGATTTTAGTCTCTGTATGAGTTTCCTTGTCTCCCTGACTTCTGATTTACTTTATATATAGGTATGTACGTCCAGGCTTATATATATCATTGCAAGACTGCAAATAACCTGTTAAGTAAGGCTAGGATGTCGACCCAGAGACTTGATGATCCCTGCTGCTCAAACAGTCATATCGAATTCAAGCGTAAGAATCTGCTTATTATTAATAAATAAACACAATAATAAAATGCAACAGGTACTTCGTAAGTGGTGGTGGCACACCACACAATATCGAATGACAAGATGTTGATATCCTGATACTATCAATCTTTTTTATTGCGTGATTTGCAAAATGTATACAAAACATATTTCAGAACTTATCTTATCTTGTTACAGGGGCCAGTCAGTGTAGACCGGTGACACTTCGACCCAGTGGGATCTTTTGTGTCAAACTTACTTCTATATTATTGTTCATTTACATATATCACCGATCAGTAGATCATAAAATATATGTAACGTAAGGCTTTTAACGATGAGTCTCGCATTGGAAGTTATTTCGCGAGGAACTTAACAAACAATTAAACTACGGACTCAAGAACGCCATGACCCGTAATAAATATATCTAGATCACTCAATTTACATATGTCTTGTGTGGGGATCGAGCCCACAACAATCGGCACAGTGGCTATGGGTGCCAATGATATATAATCTATAGATTCGTTGCCCGCGCTCTGTAGTGGCAACATGAATGCAAGGTAATTACCAGAAGTCCATTTAGTCACGTACCAACCAGTGCCGCGGGTGTACGTGACATTAAAATAACTTGAGTGTATATCTTCATCAACAACACAAAAAATGCCATCCTATGTTTTTAGGAAATGTAAAAATTATACTGCAACTGTGAAAGATAAAAAAGTATCATTTCATGCGTAAGTATCAAGAGAAATGGATTTTATTTTATTTTTTTCGATGCCTTCTAATGGCGGCTGGCGCCTGAGGTAAGTCACGTGCCTCCTTTTGTTCGCGCTCGGCTAATGAGCATGCACCACAGAATGACAACTTAATTAAAGAAATATATATATCTCCCTCTAACAACAGAAATTCCGTAGATGACATTTAATTTCTTTTCCTTTCTTCGTGCGTCTAAGTAGCTGTCTAGCTACCGATAATATTTACGCTGTTTTCGAGTGATGTTCATGCATGTCTATTTATATTACGTCATTGATGGGAGCTATATATGTATACATAATTTGAATTATTCAACGTTCCGAATACCTAGACCATCTTTTGTCGGAAAACGAACATCTTAAATCAAAAATTTTACGTAGTTAAAGCAACACTATTCTCTTATTAACTGTTGCATAACATTTATTAACACAAGGAACAAAAATTAATAAAAAAATGACTGCTTTCTTCAACAACAAAATGTATAGAAACCATAAGTAATATAATCCTTATCTGAGAGAACAAGTGTGACGTGAAAATAAAGACTATGCAACGCTACTGGTTGTTCATTTCTTTTCGTCTAGCGAAGTGTAAAGCGAAACCTTAAAACCTTCGTGACTGGAATAGTGACGAGACAATGTTGTAAAAAGTCAAAGCCACATAATCGAATTTCCTTACACTAAAGGCTTATACTTATTTGTGTTCTTTTTTACAAAATCCTTATTTAATACAGTCAATTATGTATGTATGTCTTATGTATAAATAAGCAATTTGAGGCAATATTTAAACATACTGCCAATTGAAAGATAAATAACACCTAAATCTTCTTAAGCTAGATGTGTTTTAACAAACAGTTTGGCGGTGTGAATTTACATAAGTTATCCGCTTACGTACATAATGCGTGACAAATGGTCTATAAAATAAATAGAAAAAGGAAGAACAAACGTGCTGGGGTCGATAACCGGACCGTCAAGGTAAACATTTGTACATCTGTATGTTTTTCGTTTAAATACTGCATTTAACTTTAATTTGTTTTAAATGGCTTTTCGACAAATAAGTAAGTAGGTATCCAAATTTTGCGATCGAAATAGTTTTAGTCCGGCTAAAAGGCGCACTACTTAAAATGCAATTTATTTAAAATCGAACATGGAATTCTTATTTTCAAATCGATCCGAATTCGATTTAGGTCGTAATAAATTTTAGTCGATATTTATGTTTGGCTTGAATTCTACCTAAATTCATGTTTTTAGTATAAAAAAAGAATAACAAAATTTATTCATTTAATTAGGTACATGTAAGATGCATTTTATAAGCTTTGAATCACTTTTGAAACCTTTAACATATTTTTCTTGTTAACAGTAGTCTTTTGAAGTATTATCACCGAAATATTAAGATGTTGATTACATAATCATTATAGCTTAAAGTGGTTTTTGAAAAAGAGTGCTGTGATATGACTAATGAATCACAAAAAATGTAAAATGCAGAATTTGATATAAGTAATTTAGACTTAAGAGCGGCAATAGACTAATGTCCATTTATTTAAATAAAACTATTTTATACGGATGTTATCGCTGTTTTGTTTTGTCATTTATTTTAAATATGAAATACCTAGTTAAATAATTGATATAGTTTAAAATAATAAAGTTTAACAGTAATATCTGCGTAAATAGAAACACCAATGATTAAATTATGTTCGGGTACTTTGAAATAACTACACTGGAACATTGAGACAACTATCATTTTAGTCTCCCCGTGACCATGGCTGCTGAAAAGCAACCGAAACGTCGGGGAAAGTGTAAACTTAAATATAAAAAGTTTTAATAGTTTTAATAAATTAATTAGCTTAAAAATTAGTAAAGTTCAATAGTATCTAGTAGTAGTGTGAAAGTTTCAAAATTTTGTAATAAAGTGTAAAATAAATAACGCGATAAAATCCGTATATAGAAGTTTAATTTCAATGAATTACATTCGCGTAAACAGTAGACAATATTAAGTAATAGTTTCAAAATTATGAAATAATAGTACTTCAAAATACGATAATATCTGTATGAAGTAAATTTTTATATATTTATTTTATAATTATGTACCTACTCATCAATTATAACTTATATGCGTATCTTAGGTATATCTCTGCCTTATTTTTCATTTCTTTTTTCGCGTAAGCCTTATGCAACATTATGCAGTCTTATTTGGCCTGCAAGAGATTCAATTTAAAGGTTAAACTACACTTTAGCGTTATTTTACGTCAAAACCTTTATTTGACAGTTGTTTTAAGGTCTTACTTAATTTAAATTGAGATTATACTGGTATTGTAAGCTGTCACTTCGGGTAGGTACCTGGTGTCAAATTGGCCGCCTACAACGGCCTCTCTCTAGTGAATCACTTGACAAGTCACGAATCTTCCTTCACCTTGTCCATCGAAGGTTTTCCACACCTCACGGCGTACGGTAAAGGACAATTCGTTAATGTATGCATGTGACAAACACATTTTGTTCATCAATCGAGCGTTACAATGGGTTCTGTCCGGTCTTTTGTGAAGCAAGGACGTTTGGTCGGTTCCTTTCTGTTAGTTTTCTATACAAATCGTTTAGGAGTACCTATTCTTTAGATAAATAAAGAATGCTTATCTTTCAACACAATAGAAATGCTTGATAGTTTTATTGCGGTCTAAAGGTCAATAAAACTTATGTTATTTATTCGAATGTTTGCTAAAAGTCAGCTTTGTTACATGTTATATGCAGCATAAGAATATTTAATTTTGTTTATGATGGTGATATGAGCCTATCGCAAAAATAATTCGGTTCATTATTATTAGATGTTTTATTTTCTTGTTTGAGCCGTATTTTCCTATAAAAGTAGGTTTAAATAAAAGTCTTCACTGCGCATACATATGTGGGGTCGATAATGAAAGTATACAGCCTAGCATTGCAGTCATGCTCTACGAAAATCCTAACGGCATATAAATAGAAAATGTTTTAGCTGTCTTTGTAAATAAGAGTCGAAGCACTAGGGTACTAAACAATATGTTTATCCTGCAAATTTGACCGCTGCCACCTAGACACCTGCTCTTAAGACTGCGCAGAGCGTAAGACAGATAATGACAGAGCTCGTGCGGCGCATATTCAAATCGGCGCGCGGCCGCCATAGTAAAATTGTATGGAGGATTTGAAGTGCTTTTTTGATAAATATTTATCTTTATTGTCAACTAATAACTTAAATATTTAGGACGGACAAATTGTAATATAACTATTTATGTTTCGTATAAGCTGTAAAATAGGATAGATTTGTACTGTTATAATCTAAAACTCACGTAACACGAGCTTACGTTTTTGCATTTTTCGTGCAAATTTACGTAATTTTATAGGCGAAATTATTAATTATTTTAAGTTGTTTACACGAAGTAATTGTAAACACATTCATCGTTATGGTAAATGTATATTTTATATTTGTATTAAACAAAAAGTATTGATTTTATTCACTTAACTGTGACCGCCTGTTTTGGCACATTTCGCTCGGCGCAGTCTTAAGACACAACCTACAAGAAATGCAACAAGTTGGATGTCTTAACACACCTTCTAAAACATGTATATGTAGCTAAACATTTAACTAATTTGTAAAAGTATTTTATGACTTTAAAATCCATAATATTATTCTGTTTGAATTGTGATTATATAAACGATATTCTAACTATTACTGGTATCAAATACCAACATTTATTTGTTTTAATTTTGAACGACAGGAGCAATCTAAATTTTGCAAGTATGTAGCGACATATTATACTGACTATATCTATGCTGACATAGGTATATAAATATCTATTATATTTTACAGCTTTTAGTCTTTAATCAGTTCTGTTACTGTACAAAAACAATATTATATTTATAGATATAAGCATCGTTAATTCTCTGACGATACAGAATCCTGCGTGTACACTTTTTATTGATATTCACTGCAAGGAATGTGAAAGGGACTTTTGGTACAAAGCTATATATAATTTGACCGCATTATGTTGTATTTTGCTATGTTATATATAAACCAACTAGTATTTTAATATCGGTATTGTGTATTATAAGTCAGTGATCGTAAAAATAATCTTTTATTACCCTTTGCCTTTACTACTCCTAAATTTCCTTCAACAATAATCGTTACATTATGTATGTATCTTATGTGGGGGCCAGTCAGTGCAGACCGGCGACACTTCGACCCAGTGGGATCTTTTGTGTCGACACTCTCCCAATAACGACTGCCATAGATATTCAATGCAGCCGGGACCGACTGCTTAACGTGCTCTGCGAGGCACGGAGCAGGCGATAATTGTCAATCAATACGCACATAAATTCGAAAAGTCATATAACTTCCGAAAGTCAGAGGTGCGCGACGTGGGTTCGAACACGAGACCCTCTGCATTGCAGTCTGTTGGTCTCCCCACTGAGCTATCGCTGCTCTTATCGTTACATTAAATGTAAATAAAGAACAAGACAATTCATAAAGCAGAACTGGTATTCGGGGTATTCTTGGTATTATTAGTCACTAAATAAAATATCTTCTCTAGAAACATCCTTAGCAAGTTTTATTTTTCATTCGGTAACATACAGCATAAATGGCATATCCATGGCAAGTTACACCAATATAATGTTATTAGCTTTTCTCTCAGGAACTGTATCTTTTTCTAGATGAAAGTGACCCAGTATCCTTTTTTTGTACCCCTGACAACGAGTGCGCGAAATTTCATAATGATCAGTCGAGTTACTAAGGCGTGAAAGCGTAACAAATAAGCTCACGTTTGCATATATAATATTAAGGTAGGATTTAAAACAACTCCTTCTCCCTAGCCTTTATTATTTTAACACGGAGCGGCTGCCACCTGACCTCCGCAACCCGTAGGCTAACGATACCCTAAGGCTAGACCAATGTCAGGATATTATAGGGCACTGACTTCCCAATAACGACTGCCATAAATGTTAATGGCAGCCGGGACTGACTAACGTGCTCTCCGAGGCAGGGAGCAGGCGATAACTTTCAATCAATACGCACATAATTTCGAAAAGTTATATAATTTCCGAATGTCAGCGGTGCGCGACGTGGGTTCGTACCCGAGACCCTCTGCATTGCAGTCTGTTGGTCTCCCCACTGAGCTATCGCTGCTATTATAGGATTTCAAACAACTATGCATAATAAAATACTATGGACATCGAACATCGTTACTTAGCACGCTCAAAATAGTTAATAATATTGACTGTTCAGCAGCTGAGTTCCCTAAAAATGCCAATTAAAATAACAACGTATCGTGTTCCTGACGATGATTAATATAACCCACTCAGTGACAAGGATCACGATCTTCAGTATTGAGGAATTTTCTGAGCAAAGGGAACTTTTATACGTCGTGTATGATTGCTAAGGCTGATGTGTGGAAGTGCATTCGACAAACCATGTATGTATGTATATGTATCTTATGTGGGGGCCAGTCAGTGCAGACCGGCGACACTTCGACCCAGTGGGATCTTTTGTGTCGACACTCTCCCATAACGACTGCCATAGATGTTCATGGCAGGCGGGACCGACGGCTTAACGTGCTCTCCGAGGCACGGAGCAGGCGACAACTGTCAATCAATACGCAAATAATTTCGAAAAGTCATATAACTTCCGAAAGTCAGAGGTGCGCGACGTGGGTTCGAAACCAAGACCCTCTGCATTGCAGTCTGTTGGTATCCCCACTCAGCTATCGCTGCTCTTCGACAAACCATAGTTCTGTATTACAAGCATATACATAGGTATCGACTACGATAACTGTCGGGCAGCTGAATGCATACCATTTTACAGTTATTTTTTTACACTATGCCAAGTTGCCGCACTTGCCGGTGCTCTACCGTACCCTCAAATTAAATGGCTAAATCATTACCAGTATCTCCGAATATTAATTACTTATATGATAAAATGGTAATATCTAAAACCTATTAAACTGTAACTTATCGATTTTATTGCATTTGTTTGACATTAAAAATTGCATTCCGAGATTTCGTGATCGCATCGTATCAAATTAAATAAACCATAAAAAGACCTATTAGAACCAATGATTTATTGTTTACCGACGACATTCGTTTAAATATGTATTAAATGTTAATTGTAATATGTTTTTAAAGTCGATATGTTTTGTAGATTTGATACTTTCGCAGGTTTGCGCTGAATAAATAGCCAAAAGACAGTAGCTTTTTTAAAATTCTCTACCAATAAAATCTTTACTAAACGATAACTGACGATTACGATAAATAAAGAAAATTTATCCTTAGCCGTCTCATCTAATGAAACCCAGCTATCAGTAAAACATGTCAGTGGTTTGATTTTAAATAGTCGGATTAAAAACATACTTGGTAGAGAATACTAAAATTCGTGAAATAGTGATTAACTTCATGTATTTAGGCAGCATCAGCAAAGGCTTGGAAGCTAATAACTTCCAGAAGCTATCAACGAAGAAGTAGCTCCGAATGAATATCCTAAATCTAAACCAGATGAAAAATAATTGTACCCTCTAAGTAATTTAAATAAAATCCGTATGCTAGCCTCTTTTTTGAATAGGCTTAGGGTAGAAGTCTATCCTTTCCTTTAATCTGGCCGACATATTGGAAACCGGCAGATTCATATCCTACTGAACATTAAACACAGGCGCCAACTCATTACTCAGTCCAAAATGAGTGGCTCATTTTCGACCTTATCACAAAAGCTCACATAAAACCATTACGAGTCCCGCACAACTCACACTACAGTAGGTGCACTGCCATATCGGTTTTCATTAAAAAGTAAAAAACTTTGATAAGGTCAACCTTTCGGTGGCCAATAAAGAATGATATACTCTTCACACAATCATCACTACATATTATAAAACAAAGTCTCCCGCCGCGTCTGTGTGTCTGTTCGCGATAAACTCAAAAACTGCAGATCGGATTTTCATGCGGCTTTCGCCAATAGACAGAAAGATTCATGAGGAAGGTTTAAGTGTATAATTTGTTAAGGTTTCGTATTACCCGTGTGAAGCCAGGGCGGGTCGCTAGTACTGAATAATAAACGGTTGATGAAGTAGAAATAAGATTGTATATTAAAGTGTATTTAACTAATAAACTTATAATATCGATTTATATATCCGTTGACATTAAAAATAGGTATATTTTAATTGTTTTGTACAATCCAAACAACTGATATGCAACAGTTCTTCTAAACACTGGTGCAGTAGCTGTACCAGTGTTCGTTTTGCTCGTAATAGTGCGTCGGGTGTTGTGTGTGCGTTTTTCACATGATACAAATATTTGCGTAATTAACAATTTAAAATCTCTATCGAGAAAGACGAGAAATGCTAATAGTTAAAGTAAAAAGTTAAATTTGGATAAAGTAAAAAGCATATTGCAATCTACAATTAAATATAGGCATCTTTTAATCTCCGCAAAGATTGTGAATGGGGATTAAGAGTGAATGAGTTACTTGTCAAATGTCTTCTTTATGCCGATGACCAAGTAATACTTCCGTCATCAGCAGAAGAGTTGCAGGCGATGGTAACTATTATGCATGGTGCTTTTGAGACTAAAGGAATGAAAATAAATGTAAGCAAGACGAAAGTAATGGTATTTGAAAAGGAAGAGTGCGTGACGATGTGTAATATTATGATTGATGGAGAAAAAGTGGAGCAAGTGAAAGAGTTTGTATATTTGGGAATTTATTTACAAGGGATGGTAAACATTAGGGGCATATTGAAAGGAGAACGATTGTGGGAAACAAAGTGAATGGAGCTCTACGCGCTTTTATGAACAGTCGAAATGTTTCCGAAAAGGCACGTTTGGCTGTTCATAGAGGACTATTAGTGCCCACACTTATGTATGGAAGTGAAAGTTGGGTATGGCAAAAGAAGCAAAAGAGCAGAATAAATGCTGTAGAAATGAGAGCGCTGAGAAATATATGTGGTGTGACTCTGAAAGATAGAATAAGGAATAGTGTGATTAGAGAGAGATGCGGCGTGAAAGTGGATATAGTGACAAGAATAGAAAAGGGTATGTTAAGCTGGTTTGAGCATGTAGAAAGAATGGACGAGGAAAGACTGACTAAGAAAGTTTATAAGGCTAGTGTGAATGGAACAGTCGCAAGAGGAAGACCTACGCGAACGTTTCTTGATCAGATCGGAAGCGTTCTGGACAAAGGCCAGGTTAAGAGCACCTTGAACCGACGGGCGTGTATGAGGAATGTGATGAAAGTGAATGAAGCCAGAGAAGTATGTACGTAGCAAATGGAAATCCGTAGTCTCTGCCTACCCCTCTGGGAAACAGGCGTGAATCTATGTATGTATGTATGTATTTAATCTCCGCCATTATCATGTAAATAAAAATGGAACATAATTACTAAAATTGCCAAAAGAAAAGCAAGGGCATCCACCAATTTGCTAAAACATAACATATTATTGGTTGGCAACAATTTATTACTAAAATCACGAACATTAGAACTCTTTACACCGGTTGCACTTTTTGTTTTACACTGCATTGTATTGTATTTATAAAAATGAAACAAGTTTTGATTTGATCGTTCGATTTAACCTCATATAGAAACGCAGTAGGGCGCTTCTATGATTTAAATATCTGACTGGCCTGAATGAGCATGAATACATTTTTCAGCGTTGTTCCGTATTTATCCTATGACGTCTCATCCTATTTCTATACTCATCCTAAATTAGTATGCCTAACTCATCCGATTACATTATTTTAACAAGTTTCTTTATTTAACCGAAATGCATTCCTTACTCTACCCGTGGTAAATATTACCGAAAAAGAATGAGTAGCAAAACAACCCTTGGCTTCGTAAAAGTAGATAAGCTTAGGATAGTAACAGAACTTTAAAAAATATATATAGTCTATGCTAGGTACTCGGTGATAATAAAGATTTCAAATGGAGAAAAATTTTAAAATCGGTTGAGCAAGTCTTTCGTGTTTATAATATTAATATAGATATATATTACGAAAACAGTGATTTTTGTTCAGACCGTCACCCAAACCTTAAAGCTTTTGGGTAATTTCGTAATCGGTTGAGCTAGGAATACTTACAGGATGAATAAAGAATTAAAAATGAAATAATTGCTGTCGGTTGAGTAAGGAACGTAAATAGGTTGAGTTAGGAAAAAAAACAGTGTAGGATGAAACGTCATAGGATGACGCCGGAACAACCCATTTTTCAGTTAGAAGCCAGCATACTATTTAAAATTCCATTTCAATAGGGTAGTTGCCTATGTTTGAATCTTCTTCTCCCTTAGCCTTTATTATTCCCAAGTCACTTGGGGTCGGCTTTTCTAGTCTAACCGGATTTGACTGGATACCAGTTTTTACACGAAGCGGCTGCCACCTGACCTCCGCAACCCAAAGGCTAGACCAGTGTCAGGATATTAGAGGGTACTGACTTTCCCAATAACGACTGCCATAGATGTTCATGGCAGCCGGGACCGACGGCTTAACGTGCTCTCCGAGGCACGGAGCAGACGATAATTGTCAATCAATACGCACATAATTTCGAAATGTCATATAACTTTCGAAAGTCAGAGGTGCGCGACGTGGGTTCGAACCTGAGACCCTCTGCATTGCAGTCTGTTAGTCTCTCCACTGAGCTATCGCTGCTATGTTTGAATGTGCACATTATTTTATACGTAAAAGAAAATAGCAAACAAAAGAATCTCCTCGTACAGCTGCATTTAAATAGAGATTACATAACACTGTATATAGTGCATCCATTTTCTGTCATTTGAAGATATACACTACTACCCGATTTGAAACGTTTGTACTTAACTTATGAAACAATAGACTTAAAAATTTTGACTCGCCTCGTTGGTGTTGTGTTTAGTGTAACAGACTGCTACGCCTGAGGTCGCGGGTTCAATTCCCGCACAATTCAAACATTTGTGTGCATGAACATGGATGTTTGTCTCGGTCTGGGTGTTTCTATGTATAGTATGTATGTATTTACAAAAAAAAAGTATATATGTATGATGATCTATTGTCTAGTACCCATAGTACAAGCTCTGCTTAGTTTGGGCTAGATGGTGTTGTGAGTACTTATATTATTATTAAATAAAAAGTAGTGAGTCAACTACCTTCCCATGACAGTACAAATAGGACCACCATGCGAAACTGCAAATATGGCTCTTTAACCACATCGATAAATGCAGGAGAAACGGCCATAAATTCGACTGACAAAAAGATTCGATTGCTTCTTGTGTATCGTGTAATTTATTGGATTATCGCTCTGCTAGTGAAAGATAAGTACCCATGCCTTAAAAGTGGCAGACTGTATGATTACCCCCGAGATTTATGTTCGAATTTATTAATAATACCTACATATTCAGCAATAATAACGGTTTGACATTAATTTAAAGTAGGCAAATAATTCTCAAAATCCGTGATTAAGGAAATAAAATTTGCAATAAAATGTATGGTTTTATACCAAACTTTTTATAACGGCCATAAAATAATCTTGTGATCTTCACGTCATAAAATTAATAAAGATGATAACAAGAGGTCTGGTGCAACAGCTCATAATTTCTCAATGTTTTTTAATTTGATATACGTCAAATTTGTAGACATATGGTTCTTGTCCATGTATTTGTTTTTATTTGGCTAAGGATGCCTGTTACCCAAAGTAACGCGGGCCGGAAAAATATATCCTATGTGTTACTCCAAAAAATGGTCTATCTTACATATATGCCAAGTTTCTTTCAAATAAGTTCAACGATTTAAGCGTAATCTTCACAAACGTCCACATAGAACGAGTCTGATTCTTCGAATGTCCCTTGTAACAGTTTCCCCCATAATCGTCTGTAGTTACACACCATGAGTTACATAACGGCTGCCATGAACATCTATGGCAGTCGTTATTGGCAGAGTGTCGACACAAAAGATCCCACTGGGTCGAAGTGTCGCCGGTCTGCACTGACTGGCCCCCACATAAGATAGATACATACCACATACTTTTTTGAGCGTGCTCGAAAACAGAAAGTAGGTACTTATAAAAGTGTTAGCTATAATATATAAGTGGTGTAAGGATCCTCATTTAAACACAGTGTTCAAGTATACATCAATACTGTTCTTTTTAAAACCTATTCCTAGCAGCTCTTTTGTCGCGTTTTGACTCCCGTTGCTAAACAAAGCTTATCAAAACTTTCACTTTAATGAGTGTTAATTATTGAGCAGCGATAGCTCAGTGGGGAGACCAATAGACTACAATGCAGAGGGTCTCGGGTTCGAACCCACGTCGCGCACCTCTGACTTTCGGAAGTTATATGACTTTTCGAAATTATGTGCGTATTGATTGACAATTATCGCCTGCTCCGTGCCTAGGAGAGCACGTTAAGCCGTCGGTCCCGGCTGCCATGAACATCTATGACAGTCTTTATTGGGAAGTCAGTGCCCTATAATATCCTGACACTGGTCTAGCCTTAGGGTATCGTTAGCCTTCGGGTTGCGAAGGTCAGGTGGCAGCCGCTCTGTGTAAAAACTGATATCAGTCAAATCCGGTTAGACCAGAAAAAGCCGACCCCAAGTGACTTGGGAATAATAAAGGTTAGAGAGAAGAAGAAGAGTGTTAATTATTGACCTTAACAAAAATAAGTAAAGCTGTTGCTCATATCCCTCCACTGGTCAATATTTGTAGAAAATTCGAAAAATATCCAACTTCTGCTGAGAGTATGTAGAACTCATTACGCCGTACAGATTACTCACGTTTATTTTATTTAATCAATCATTCAGTTCTCGGTGTTGAATGGAAAGCTTTTAATTGTTTATCGAGTCCGAGGTTGACCTTATCAGAATTTCATATTAATTTTTAATGAAAGCCGTTAAGGCACCTCATTGTGTATGAACTTGAAATCATTTCATGTACGCCTGGCGATAAAGTGTACAATCTTGTTATTGGTTCAGTGATGGAAATGAGACTCACGGTTACTGTCAATCGTCATAAATAAATGATACAGATTCAACACATTTTATATAATAATAATAATAATAAATATTTATTGCAGACCAGGGTCCATAAAGTGTTAGTAACAGACAGAATCCTTAACCTAGTGTTAGCAAAATATCAATTTCACACGTAATATTATGAGACAGGCTCGGTTTCTGGACACTGTCTACGTCGTGTGTAATCGTATCCAGCGTCCCAAAAACGGACTGTCCCACCGATCACACAATGTGCTCAACAAGCTGTGTGAGCTAACACGCATTCTGCGTAGCAGGGAAGCACACCGTTTGCGGATAATGGCATGAAAACCGTCTACCCTTGCCTCCGCAATCATCCCAGAAGCGCTGCAATAGCGGGGCAGCCCAGCCAGCATTCTGAACGCGTTATTATATTAAACACGCAGAGCGCTAAGTTATATGAGTTATTCATAAGCTGGAGTATCTGTATTATTTTATCTGACAACGCCCGAAATTGAAATAATGCCTCTATCGCGGGGGATTTTAGAAACTTGAATCAACAGGCACAAAGAATACCCAGTCTTAGTAAAATATTTCTCACTTTTTTGTCTCTTATATGTGTTTAATTAAATCCATAATACTCGGCACATTAACACTGGCGACGGGACAACATTAACCAAGCCATCCGTGGAGTATAACTACTACTCTGTGAAGCAATAAACCAAGTGAGCGATCTGACTATGAAATAGGCACTTGCCTTGTCTTGCATTCTGAATTGTGTTGTTAAGAGTAGTAGAGCCTTGCTGATTTCAGCATGCATGGACCGGCTCGACCGGGGAAGGACTACCCTCTCACAGAATATCGACGTGAAATACCAGTATTCCTACTGTTGTGTTTCGTTCGGTGAGTGAGAGTGCCGGCGGCATAATCACCCTCTTTCCCCCTTCCCGCTCCTTCTCCTTCCCACTTCCTTTCCTAAAGGGTCGGCAACGCGCAAGTGATGCCTCTGGTGTTGCAAGCGTCCATAGGCTACGGTAACCACTTACCATCAGGTATACTAATTAGCCAACAAAATTGTATAAAAAAATATATTTTCATATTGCCCTAACTCAATTTGGCCAATGCTTAAAATATAGGGCTGGCTCTCATTTCAGGATGTGACAGATGAAACCTTCGTGTAAGAAACAGGCAATATCATAATGCTTGTGAGTGTATTAGCTTCTTACAATATACTCATACTGAATTGCCTCCTGTCTGAATTTTATAAAGGTATATAATTTCTTTTATACCAAGATAGTTTGAAAACTATTTAAGAACTTAGGTTACTATTAAAATGGCGTGTAAGAACGTTGCATTCAATAATTTTGATCGATTCCACACCTTGTCCTTCTTATTTTAAAATCGAAATATCATAAACCCACGCTACTTAACAGATAGATCGATAAGTAAGAGCTACTATCAAATAGATCATCAAACAGTCCATAACTATGTTCCACTGGACCAAATATCTGTTTGTGTTAGCTCGCGGAACCGAACCAGTGATGGTAATGTCAGGGCCACGCTAACTGGTCCGCTTGACATTTGTCCCAACCGCCTGCCTTCGTAGGTGTCACTCACACTCACAAATAAATCAATTCAGGAATGTTGTTGTGATTAGAACAATTTTGGCCAACCATATGTAATGGTTGAACAATTACTTGATACTTTAGAGTTGAGACAATGAAAAGACATTTCAAAATCCTTCAAATTAAATTTTCTTGGTCGTTTCTAGCAACTTTCTGCTAGCTATTATAGAGATAGCTGTTGCAACATGTGTTCATTACCCGAATTGGATATAAAGTGTCATCTACTGTCTTTATGTATAAGAAAAAACAAATGAACGTATTAAAGATTTGAGTGGAAGAGCCGTTGTCACATATTTATTTGGTGAAGATACGAAGATACACTCTCTTACTAGAAACCGGCGCAAGAGTAGTAATTTCACCCGGTGATTAAGATTTTCGGAGACCAAAGGTGTTTGGAAGGAGTAGGTAGTAGACACAAACCCTATTCCCTAAGGGCGTAGATCAGAAACTGCTTATCATCAAGCAAGTTCTTACTTGACCATATAATAGTAAATAAACAAGAATATCATACTCCGTAGCGACACGAAGTCTAGGATTTATTCCGGGAAGCCATTACTGACAAAATATAAATGCAATATACTTCTGTCTGACATTATGAAGGTACAGCAGCGACATTTATGATCAATTTATGTAAAATAATACGCACACAAATACTATATTTGGAGTATTTGAAGTACCAACAAATCAAATGGTTATAGTTCTTCGGCAATTTTGGTTTGAATATATGTATCTCATTATGTTTTTGTATTGTGACTATTTTACGCAAGTTGGTTTGGTTACTGAATAATGTATGAAACGCTTATTCGGTGTCCATTGATTACAAGAGGTCGGGTTATTTATTTCTTGATCACAATGGAACAATCGACCGTCTTCATCAATAATCTCGACTACGAGGCGACTCGTATCGGATTTACATTTGACTTTTACTTATTTATTCCTTCTGGAAGTTAATGGTGTGTGTTTTACGTCTTACTGAACTAATTTCCTCTCGCTATATCTTTTTTATGGACTTAAGGAATAAGGACACTGGCTTATCCTTTTACTTTTTATAAAAAGCAAAGATCAGTATGAAAACAGCGTTGAGGTATAAATAGTAGTTATTAAGAAAACGCGTATGCTTGGATATATTGGGTATGTGGAAATAATGTGCAGATAAGGTGGAAAAAAATACGTAAACATTATATCAATGTGACAATTGGAGTTAACACCAGCAATATAATTTCTGTACTTATAGATTAAAGCAAATAGTATTCCATGTGGAAGAATAACCGCTAATTTTGATTTGCAAAAGTCCAGCATATTGCGCAGGCGCAGTCGTGAAATAAAACACGTTGAAATTGACTATAAAAGCATAGAATCCAATGTAATTGATGCCTTACTACTACGCTACAAATCATTATCAGATGTAAAGAGTTTTCATTTTATTTAGTTTTAACAAAGAGCACCGTCGCGTCGCTCAAAATTCTACAAATATCCTATTGATATTCTTGTGACGAAGAATGCATGTATGCTACCAAACGTTATTGTATGATACGATCTGTACTCCACAATATTTGAGGTTTATGGCACCACACAGTAGTGGACGTTATTGTACCTCCTTGCTAACAAAGACCTGTCCGGGATGATAATGAGGTCATCGAACCGACCAATCTTGAATTCAGAATACGATTTGATTTAATTAAACAAATTTGTTTCTGAATGCTATGTTAATGTTTATAACAAATTGTTTTAGTTAGCATATAAAAACTTATTGTTTCTTAGCAGCTGCTTGAATTCTAACGGCCGTTTCCAATAACCTATCTATCCGTAATTCAAGCTACTAAAGATAAACAAATCTATCCTTTTGCCGTTACTTGGTTTTCAATAACCTACTGTCGGATAGCATTTCCTACCGAAGTTGTCTATCTATCGTCCGGAGGAAGGATAGGTTACTAGAGATACGAGCGCTCATACAAATCAGTCTTAGTTACATTTCAATAAAAGTTTCAAGTTACTCTCCGGTAGACAGAGCTAACTCTAGTAACATCATTTGTTTATCCGTCAACTTGGGGCGATTACGAAGGCGGTTTGAAAATTTATTTTACTAATATTAAATACTCTATAAGTAATAGGTAATGGAATATTAGGTATAGTAGTGATGACAGTGATATGGAAGTAATTCAAATGATAACGAGTTGGGTGTAAAAACCCAGAATTCAACCTTTTCGTCTTCATGTGATCGTGTTTCAAATATATTTAAATATTTACGTTAATGTTGAAGTATATGTTATATAGTATGTACATTGAGACAACTGCCATCTTAGTCTCCCCGTGACCATGGCTGCTGAAAAGCAACCGAAACGTCGGGGAAAGTGTAAAAATAAATGAAATCTAAATAGTTTAATAATAATTTAATTAGCTTAAAAATTAGTAAAGTTTAATAGTAGTAGTAGTGTAACAATTTTCAAAATTTTGTAATAAAGTGTCAAATAAACAACGCGATAAAATCCGTATATAGCAGTTTAATTTCAATAATATGTACATGTTTTAATAATAAATAATTAACGTAATTTTCAATAATTGCCGCCGTTGAACATCATGCCCATTGCTTCCTACTGCTGGGCATGATGCCCACTGTTGGGCATCATGTCAACTGTTGGGCATCATGTCAACTGTTGAGCATTATGACTATTGTTGGGTATCATGTCCATTATTGGGCATCATACCCACTGATGGGCATGTCGTGTTGCAAAACCCAGCACAAGACAAAAATCGACAGCAAACAGCAGCAACCATCTCGAATCAGCACACCATCACTCTGCATATAAATGAAGCCATTTTGCCATTAAAAATACATGTGACCTTGTGACCCCTGTATCTCGGGGGTCTTTTGACCCCCAGGGCCCATATTAAATAACCAAACTTGACGGAGGGATAACCCTAAGGGGTCTGCACACCAAGTTACAAGTCAATCGGTCCAGTGGTTCCGGAGCTATGCCTGTCACTAACAAACTGTCACTAACAGACAGACACACAGACCCACAAAGTGTTTACATGAACCCCTTCGAGGAAGACTCAGAGGTTAATAATAGATTGTGATGAAGACAGTGACCGTGATACTTCTACTAATATACCGATAAACAAGGAATATATGCCACGTGTAAATAGTATGAAAAAATTAAATTAATTCGTGGAAAACCTGTTAAAATGTTTTAATTCTTTGTTCTAAAGTAATATTTACATTAATAAACATTTTGAAATACGCATATTAAAAAATAACTTTATTAAAATGAAATATATTAAGCGTTATAAGAATTACGTAGTAGCAAAGAACGAAGCGTTTGAAGAGGCCCGGATAGATGAGAGGACAAAGCTATCTCTTGTTCGCTAGGGATGGATAGCACTTATCGTTGATTGTGAAACGTAGACTATGGATAGATAACATCTTACTGGTAACAGGGGATAGTGATCTATCCTTAAATTTAGGTAGATTATTGAAAACGGCCGTTAGAGGGTATAGGTATCCGATTGATAGCAGCATAAATAGCATCTGAACCAAACATTGTCATTGCATGCGCTAAAACAAAACAATGCTACACACTGTAGTCATGAAGTGACAATGCTTTAAAACCGGTGGTAAGGTCAGTCTCGAATTCTGTTCTTTATTTAGTATTGTATTATATTCAGTGTGACCCAAAATAGTTGTATAATGAAAATAAAATAGTATCGCATAAATAAATAAATAATAATAAAATATTTTATGATATTAGACTTAATTATTGTTGTTATTTCATATTTATCTATATTCTTCTCCCTTAGCCTTTATTATTCCCAAGTCACTTGGGGTCGGCTTTTCTAGTCTAACCAGATTTGACCGGATATCAGTTTTTACACGGAGCGGCTGCCACCTGACCTCCGCAATCCGAAGGCTAACGATACCCTAAGGCTAGACCAGTGTCAGGATATTAGAGGGTACTGACTTTCCCAATAACGACTGCCATAGATGTTCATGACAGCCGGGACCGACGGCTTAACGTGCTCTCCGAGGCAAGGAGCAGGCGATAATTGTCAATCAATACGCACATAATTTCGAAAAGTCATATAACTTGCGAAAGTCAGAGGTGCGCGACGTGGGTTCGAACCCGATACCCTCTACATTGCAGTCTGTTGGTCTCCCCACTGAGCTATCGCTGCTTTCATTTCATATTTATCTATATATATTGTTTTAATTTACCGTCACTATTAAAGACACTGGTAATTTGTACTTAAAAGCTTCCCACAGGACAAGCTTAGCCCAGTGTGGGAGGTTTTTGGCAACAGATGCATGTTCTCGTATTATATTATAATTTAATATAAATTATATTATGTTATTGTATAAAGAACTGTGATTGGTTATTGCAAATAAACTATTGTTAATATTTAATATTGTCTTCTGTTTACGCGAATGTTATTCATTGAAATTAAACTACTATATACGGATTTTACCGCGTTATTTATTTTACACTTTATTACATAATTTTGAAACTGTTACACTATTACTAGATACTATTAAACTTTACTAATTTTCAAGCTAATTAAATTATTAAAACTATTAAAACTATTTATATTTAAGTTAACACTTTCCCCGACGTTTCGGTTGCTTTTCAGCAGCCATGGTCATGGGGAGACTAAGATGGTAGTTGTCTCAATGTTCCAGTGTAGTTATTTCAAAGTACCCGAACATAATTTTATCATTGGTGTTTCTATTTACGCAGAATGAGCTCAGAGTATCATGAAGTCTAGCTGTGGTTTGATTCTTCTTGGGTTTGACTATTTGTATTACTGGATCCCAAGCTGGTGGTACATTCCAACCATCTTCTCTATTGAAATTAGGATGTTTTTTGATTTCAATAGCCTCGCGAAGCATCCTTGGTAGGAATCGGTGTTCTTTAGCGAGAATCTGTGGTTTGTCAAATCTCAGGTAGTGGTTGGTCCCCTGTTGCACATGTTCACACACAGCAGACTTCAACGAGCGTTGGTGTTTTACATCAGCTATGTGTTCTTTCATGCGGGTGCCTATGCTTCTCTTGGTTTGACCAATGTATGAGAGTCCGCAATCACAATCTATTTTATAGACCCCTGCATCTTGTAAAGGTAGTTGGCACTTGACGGATGGTAAATTGTTATTATTATTATTTTTCTACAATCTTTACCGAACTGACGCTGAGATTCCGAAGCTCTTGTCTTTATCTTCATTAATTGGTGAAACAAATCTTACTCGATTTATGCCGATATCTATGCAATAGTATCATTAAAAAAGATTGTATCCAAGCGATTTTAACCCTGTTCCTAAAAGGCAGATCATCACAGAAATATGTTCAAACGTGTATTAGCGACTGAGATTGGCTGATTGAATAAGCAACACCCAGTCATACTACTTAAGATGCGTCTGACTTTGATACGTCATCCAGAAATCGAAGGCAAATATCGTAGTGGTACGATCGCCCTTGTCGATTGTAATACATTTGTATCGAAACCGATTGACTAAGTGGAGAAACAACTTCACTAAACCATTGAAGTATGTGAAGAAATGCAGCTGATACATAAAACACATATGAAAGACGACTCTATATAATCATTACGTGTCTGTCCTTAGTATATACGAATGGAGTGATAAATAAAAGCACAAGAAGTACATTACATAAGTGTTGCGGTAACCCTCATTGTTACACAGGAGGCGGCGGGTGCGCGCGCGCATTGCCAATTAGCGACACCGATACGAGAGGAAGGGCTGCCACTAAACTAAAGATCGAGATTATTTTACTAGATATACTTAAGCTTGACTTGATTTTCCGAGTAAGTACATCTCCTCACTAGAAAACTTTCTCTTACTCAGAGACCCTGTACGAGTATTTATAGATCATGCACGACACGGCTGCACGGATGGCGGTGTGGTTAAAGTGGTCACGTTGCCGCTGCCACTGTGCCGACTGTTGTAGGTTCTAATTATGTAAACTGTGGACTGGAAAGTACCCACCACTTTCTGACTTTCTAAATCCACAGGAGGAACCCCCACTAGGACACGACCTACCGTGGCCTGTATAGAAGTCACTAAATCGCTTTCGCACTCAGATTGGTCGCTGTAGGCAAAATATGTGCAAATGGGGATTCAGGGATCCCAGCCTTACTGCATGCGACTGCGGTGATCCTGTCCAGTCGATGTCACACCTACTAGTGTGGCTTTTGTGCCCGATCACCTGCACCAAGGAAGAGCTTTACGCGGCCAGCCGCTATTGAGATGGCCACCTTTTATTCAAAGAAGATTTGAAATTTTAAGCTGACTGTTGACACGACAAGAAGAAGAAGTAAGACGTCATCAGTAACCTAAGCTATCACTAGTGAGTTATCAACACTACCGAAAAGCACGTCATAATTTACAATGTGCACAATGCCTTATGTGCAATATGCACGCCACCCAACACCATACAGCTCGTGTTAAGAATTAATTTGAAGAAAGTGAAAAATATTGACCACGTCCTGAATCTCAACTTATTGACCATATATATACCCTTTTTTCTCAGTAGTATTATGGCAATCTTACTTTGCGAGCAAACGAGACAGTGCTACATCCTAACTAATATTACAAGTTTGAATGTGAGTTTGTTTGTTTGTTACGCTTTCACGCCTTAACTGTTCAACCCATCATCGTGAAATTTTGGATATAGTCAGGCGTACAAAAAATAAGGATACAGTTAAAGGACATAGGACGCCCTTCATCTAGAAAAAAGCTCTGTTTTCGAGTGAAAAGCTGTCAAAAGCTAGTAACTTAATATTATGAATACGAAGTGAGTTCTTTTGTTAGTAATGCTTTCACGCCCTAACTGTTTGGCCGATCATCATGATTTTTATATACCACGTTGTCAGAGGTAAGTACCGAAAAGAGACCTTTCGTCCAGAAAACATATACTGTTACCGAGCGACGCCGCAGGCAAAAGCTAGTATTAGTATAACTTTGTCTCTTTGTTTCATAAAGTACATACCTCTTTTACGTTCATTAATATTAGGATATTAGCAGATGTTGGAACGCCAACCCTAATTGCGTGCTTAACAAACATTTCGTTGATTTTGTTAATAGTTCTTCAGAAATGTCTGATTTTTGACAATAATACAAGTACCTATAAAATACTCAATAATATTAATACGTATCGTAAAAACATCATCCATATTTATTACACCACTTCGTTAAGGCAATGCAATAACAATTACAAGCAGCCGAAATATTTTTATGAATATATGATATACTTTATTACTACAGCTGGATATTGGCACAAATTAATTGACATGCAATGACACGCAAGCTCCAATGGAGATGTCGACAGGGAAAAGATGAGAAGGAAATAAATATCAGAAATGCACTCTAATTTGAAGGTACTAGAGTCCTTTTTAATATCAGCAGAAGGTAGTGAATAAGGAAAGCGTTCAGAACTTATGTAAATTAGTACCTATATTTATTCAAACTAGCGGTCGCCTAGTGGTCAAAATTCGACCAAATTTCCTGGGCTTGCTACTTCGTTTTCTGTTTTTCTCTATAACATATAAATAAGGTATAGGTAACCATAGTTACAAAGAATTGTACGACGTCAGACGAACAATGTCGAAATACTACGAACGCGATACGACTGCGTGTGTCAAATGCATGGTTGTGTGCGTGTAGTGTTTTTTCATTAATTTAATGTATTTCTAATGCATATTTTATAAAAATCTTAGGATTCACCCCTCTTTCTCCATATAAACTTTAACTGTGCCAAATTTCATACTCCTCCGTCCGCGCAATTTTCGTAAAAAGGGGTACAAAATTTGTGTTTCACGTATTAATATATAATTGTTGCGATTTGCAATCATTACTTTGTCTGACAGCGCTGTTGGCTATTTTATGGGTGTTTGAGCAAATGCCGATCGGAAGACAGGTTCAATTTCTAGATGCATTTGAACTATGTACATTGCAGCAGTCTTATCAATGATGTTCGTATGACCAGTTTTCTGTAACGCTCTCATACATACGAGTATATTGACTCACGCCTATGTACATCCCAGTAAAAGTAGTCAGTGGTGTATTGGACTTACACTCTCATTACAAACTACTACATAAGTCTGCACGGATGGCAGAGTGGTTTAAGTGGTCAATGCGCCGAGGGTTGTGGGTTCGAATCCCACAAGGGACAAAACTTAGTGCGATCCACATTGTTCCGAGTCTGGGTATTCTGTGCCAGTAGTTTGATTTTTTGTAAAATCCCCCACGACCCAGTGTTAATTCCTAGTGCCTATCTACACTAATATTATAAAGCCGAAGAGTTTGTTTGTTTGGTTGAACGCGCTAATCTCAGGAACTACTGGTTTTAATTTAAAAATGATTTAGATTTGGATAGCCCATTTATCGAGGAAGGCTATAGGCTATTAATATCACGCTATGACCTATAGCAGCGGAGCATCAATGAAAAATGTTGCAAATACAGGGAGAATTCTCTTATGTGAAGCAGACGAAGTTGCGCGGGTCAGCTAGTTATTAAATAAAAAGATATAATCTACAATATATTGTTTATGTTGTTGTTATTATGTTCTTTTTTTTTTCATTTTATTTTTTTATTTTTTGTTTTGACATTTTTATGAATTTATGTATATTTGTATTTCTTTTTTTTAATTATTTATGTTAGAAATATTTTTATTTTATTTTTTTTATTATCATAATTTTTCCTGGGAATTTTTATTAGCATCCGTGCAGTCACTAAAGGGATCTAGTTGAAAACCAGCGCCAGGCTTCCTTAGCCTGGCATATGCTGAAGTGGGTCCCATTTGGCAAATTTTATTATAATTTTTTTTTATTTTACTTGTAATTATTATATATTTTATTTTGTCAAATAAATAAATTTTTCTTTCTTTCTTTCTTTCTTTCTTACTTTATTTCATACAAGTAATAGGAAAGTTTAATGATTAAGATGTTATATTATCAACTATGTACATATAATAATAATGTCCTCCAGACCGAATGTCGGTCATGGCGGCCAATCTAAACTTTGATTGACCATCTGCGCAGGAGGTGTTATAGTGCACAAGTATGTGCGCAAACACAAGTGCACTCTCTGTTCTCTAACTCTCATGATCCTATGGGACGGATAATCCGACACGACCGGAGAGAGATCAGGCGCAGGACCAACGGCTTTACGTGCTATCCGAGGCACGGGGGTGTCTAACACCGCCAACTTCCTAACTCCGGGCTCGTACTTAACAGAAAAAATGCAATAACTTTTTGTTGACCCGACCCGGGATTCGAACCCGAGACCTCATGCACAGCAGTCGCATTCACTACCACTGCGCCACGGAGGCAGTTACAGGACATATAAACAGAAACACAATTCTTTTAAACTAACTTATAATATACTATACCTAAAATATTATAAAACAGAAATATAAAAGATAAATAATTAAAACCCTGTAGGCGTCATAGAATTCCTCCGTATCACAGTCGACTGGTAGTGTGCCTAGAAGACTGGCAGTATTGCCACGTTGATTGGCTACGCTTATTCTTTCCGCGAAATAAAGGTCAGCCCTCTCGTCACGGTCTTAACACATTCACTGAAACAAAACCACTCTCAATAATTTGTGATATGGCACACAAACTTTCCATACAAAATGGCATCACGTCTAGGGACGTATTGCCACACTACACGGTTTTAAAAGTATGTGTTGCGGCAGTAACGGTCAGAGACGTAACCGCCTGTAGGCGGACATTCATTCCAAGTGAATTCTAAACCGTGTGTTACGGCAGGAGTGTTTGCTGTGGCTCTAGCGGTCTGTATTCTAGCCTAAAACGGCACAGAGTCATATCCTTCCTATAAATGCTATGGGAAATAGTCGGCCGTGGACGGAGTTTTACTTTTAGTGTATTTTAAATCGCCGCCTACAGCCGTAGGGCCTTATTATGAGGGTCATAATTCACGTCTCTCGAAGTACTGTCCGGGAATTTGTTCATTAAACTACTTTATACGGATTTTACTGTGTTGTTTAATTTTATAAAACGCTATTATTACATAATCTATTTAACTTATCTGCATCGAGAATTCAACCCGGGTCCTCACAATAAAACGCAAAGCTAGTTATAAACTTATGTCATGGGTCCATTAAGACTAAGCCGAGCGTAAGACAGATAATAACCGAGCTCGTGTGGCGCATATTCAAATCGCCGCGCGGCCACCATAGTGAAATTGTATGGAGGATTTGAAGTGCTTTTTTGATAAATATGTATCTTTATTGTCAACCAATAACTTAAATATTTGGGACGGACAAATTGTAATATAACTATTTATGTTTCGTTTAAGGTATAAAATAGGATAGATTTCTACTGTTATAATCTAAAAATCACGTAACTCGAGCTTACGTTTCTGCATTTTTCGTGAAAATTTACGTAATTTTATAGGCGAAAATATTAATTATTTTAAAGTTTTTACATTGAGTAATTGTAAACACATTTATTGTTATGGTAAATGTATATTTTATATTTGTATTAAACAAAAAGTGTTGATTTTATTCACTTAACTGTGATCGCTTGTTTTGGCACATTTCACTCGACGCAGTCTTAAGTTTGCGATACAATTATGGTAGCTATTTATCCTTCATTCTCTCTTTCCGCGTTTTGTATCTATATTACGGAAGCCAAAATATAATGTAGGTAAGCGGTGCATTTACAATCTAATAACATAAATATGAACGATTTAAAAGTATATATAGTTAACAATTACACCATTTACATTGTACGAGGTGATCGAGTCAATAAAAACATTAATTGCGCTGAACTTTTAGTTTTAAAACTTAAATAACTAATTGAAAATTACTCTTAATGAATTCTGATATTTGAACCGCAAAAGTTAAAAGCAATTGACATCTAAAAACGAAACTAAACTCAGCTAAATTACGTAATAAGATACTTCGTTTAGTCTCTTCGCAAGTAAAAAGAACATAAACTGTCTGTAAAAGTCTGTTTAGGTAGCACGCTGCCGGTACAAGCCTATTGTAAAAATTTCCAGACTTTAAACTTCTGAAAATTTTCCATCGTAAAATCCCAATAGCATAATGTTATTTACACGACCAACGTCGCAGCCTATTTTGTTTGTTTTAAAATATTCTCGGTGCGTAAAAAATTTTTCCTGAAAGCGTTTGCTCTCGTTGGAGAAACATCGTGATCATAGATTATGGTAAGCTAAATAATAAAAAAAATACATATTGGTAAGCTAAAGACATGTTTTCTTTATTTTAATAAGAATATTCGTCAAATACATGTACTTATAAATACCATGACTTAATGATTTATTCGATAAATTCCAAATTAGACAAGAAAATTAACACGATAATTTAATTAGCACGGTGAGCTGTGGCAGTGCTGCTGCTGTAGCGGCGGAAAACCTCAAACGGCGTAAATACAGTAATTTAATTGGTAATTACGTTTTCGAGCCGTTTGGGGTAGAGACGTTGGGTTCATGGGGTCCGGGCGCTCGTGCGCTTTTTATAGATACATATATCTAAGCGGCTAATCGACGCTTCGCGTGACCAGAAGGCTGGACTTTTTTTGGCTCAAAGAATCAGCATTGCCATTCAGCGTGGCAATGCAGCCAGTCTTCTGGGCACACGGGTCGACAGCGATACTGAGGAATTTTCCGACGCTGCCTAAACCGGCCATCCTTTTTTTATTAATTTTTACAGTCCCATATTTTGTTACTCTTCATTTTGTTCTATTTATAAGTGGTTAGTTTTGTTAATATTAGTTAAGTTGTAAATTATGATTGTTGCTTTCACTACTATGAATTATATTACAAAAATATTTGACGATACTATCAAATTAGACAAGGTTCGAATAAAAATCTGTATAACTTTTAATCAAATTTATAAAAATCAACCCGGCGGGTGCTATAATAATAATTAATAACCTAGCAAATTAGGCTAATTTACGATTGTACAATATCGTGTATTAAATTAATAATTATGACTTTTGTCTCATCACCGGCAGCTACTTTGTTTCTAGTTATTTTAAGACTGCGCCGAGCGAAATGTGCCAAAACAGGCCGTCACAGTTAAGTGAATAAAATCAGCACTTTTTGTTCAATACAAGTATAAAATATACATTTACTATAACAATGAATGTGTTTACAATTACTTCGTGTAAAAAACTTAAAATGATTAATATTATTGCCTACAAAATTACGTAAATTTGCTCGAAAAATGCAAAATCGTAAGCCCGTGTTACGTGATTTTAGATTATAACAGTATAAATCTATCCTACTTTACAGCTTAAACGAAACATAAATAGTTATATGACAATTTGTCCGTCCCAAATCTTTAGGTGATTGGTTGACAATAAAGATACATATTTATCAAAAAAGCACTTCAAATCCTCCGTACAATTTTACTATGGCGGCCGCGCGCCGATTTGAATATGCGCCGTACGAGCTCTGTCATTATCTGTCTTACGCTCGGCGCAGCCTTAACGTCCCATAACTAACATTGTTAGGCAGACCATATTGATCGCCTATTTGCGATAAGAATAGTGCAAAACCAGACCTATGTATATGTATACGCGCCTTTTTACCGATATATTAATATGTAAACCAGAAAAACCCCGATATTAAATAAGAATTAATACAGAAATAAACGCTCGAGTCATTTGGCCTTTTACCCGTCGATATAATTGTACCTTTAATCATGTAATTACGCAGTTTGATCGAGAAACCACCGCTATTAATTAAACACTTTTATTTATTTATTAGTCCGCAATGATTTATAATGAATGCAAGCCAGTCTGACATATTACTGCCATTTACTACAATCAATGTTTCAAATATTGATTACCAACCTTCCACGTCATAACCGCTGTAAAAATATGAACAGGGTTTTGCTTACTGTTTCCGTTATTGTCATATTAGTCACGGTGTGCAGAGATCTGAGACCACACACCGATTATGTCAAAATTGACTTTAATTTTATATCAAAATATTCGTACCTGTCATAATTAATAACAGAGAAGGAGATTTGAGTAAATGGCAACGTAAGGATAGTTTTAATAGGTAAATATCTATACTACTATTATAAAGCTGAAGAGTTTGTTTGTTTGAACGCGCTAATCTCAGGAACTACTGATTCGAATTGAAAATTATTTTTGTGTTGGATAGCCTATTTATCGAGGAAGGCTATAGGCTATATAACATCACGCTACGACCCACGGGAGCGGCGCAGTAACTATAAACGCGGGTAAAACCGCAGGCACATCTAGTCTTAAAATAAACTTGTATATATATAATAAGCTCTGCTCTTGAACCGCCTCTCGATATTGTTGTGACACGATTTGAAACTAATTTTAGCTCACCGATCTGTAAGACGCAATAAGGATTGCAACGTAATGTTAATAACCACTAGAGCCGACTTCAGAAGGTCTGGGAGAGCAC
The DNA here is from genome assembly GCA_930367265.1 of Catocala fraxini. Taxonomy (NCBI): domain Eukaryota; kingdom Metazoa; phylum Arthropoda; class Insecta; order Lepidoptera; family Erebidae; genus Catocala; species Catocala fraxini. The sequence continues at coordinate 2,286,616 of OV884032.1, forward strand.
AAGCACTCTAATGGTAACATCAGTAGACCTGGGTGCCTCTAAAAAAAATGTTTAATCATATTGTCAATTACTCTGTAAACATTTACGACAGGAAATAATAGTCAATTTCGTTTACTATTCCGTAGAAAAGTATGGTTACCTAACTAATATTTTATATTAAACTAGTTGTTTTTCCGCGGTTTCACCCGCGTAAGTCCCGTTCTCGTGTGAATATCGGGTTTCACCCCTTTCACCCCTTCAGGATGGAATTTCCAAAAATCCTCTCTTAGTGCTCCCCTACACTCTCCTAAAAACATACATGCCAAATTTCAGCTTCTTGCGTTCAGTAGTTTCGGCTGTGCGTTGCCTGTCAGTCACTCAGTAACGGAAGAGTTTTATATATATAGATTTATAAGTGGTATTTTTCGTTACAGTCAGATCTTATATCTTCAGGTCTTTATTGATTCATAAAGTATTAAAAACAATTTGGTCTTTCTCTAAGGCTAGTGGAATAGTAATCGACTTCCAGCTAAAGAAATTTTTCTTGTAGCCTCATCGAATAAATCGCAATAACACACATGCTCAACTCTTTATTTAAACGGTTCCCTTTTACCTGTCAGAGTGGCAGTAATATATTATTAACGTATATAAAGGAGTAATCTTATTCAGTGTAAGATATTTATTGCTATCGATTGGACGCTCACGGGTTAAGATATCATAATAATTGGACTTCTGTTCTCATTGATAAATTATGCAGGAATATGAAAAGCATGCAGTTCAACGATCTCCTTATAATGCGTTTAAAAACCTGTCGAGTGTATTTATACTTAATTTGCGATATAAAATTGTTGACGAGATAAATTCTTAATTAATTTATACGAATTTAATACTTATTTGTATGCGCAATGTGTTTCTACGTAAAATATTCATTGTCAGGCCATAATAATCATGAAACATCATATTTGATATGTACCTCCTTTAATGTCTTCGAATGTTGGCATTCCAGTGAATATACCTAGGTACAACAATATGCTTGTGCATTATATGCGATTGTGGATTTTAAATTGCGGTATGATAGATCAGAAACGTCTATAAATGAAAATATTGTCTGAAAATAATTAGTAGATGAAAGTCTACTGTATCTGTGTTGGTCCTTAATATACTCGTAGCTCAGTACAGTAATATAAATCACTGTATAAGTATCCCCCTGATGGAAACGCGCTCTTCTTGAAGTCTAATAAAATAAGTGAGATCGATAAAAGTATCTTAATTATTAGGTTAACTACTACTACCGAATAACTTTGGACATATTATATGAAGGCTATGATTATTATTAAGACTGCGCCGAGCGAAATGTGCCAAAACAGGCGGTCACAGTTAAGTGAATAAAATCAACACTTTTTGTTTAAGATTACATACATACATAGATTCACGCCTGTTTCCCAGTGGGGTAGGCAGAGACTACGGATTTCCATTTGCTACGATCCTGACACACTTCTCTGGCTTCATTCACTTTCATCACATTCCTCATACACGCCCGTCGGTTCAAGGTGCTCTTAACCTGGCCTTTGTCCAGAACGCCTCCGATCTGATCAAGAAACGTTCGCCTAGGTCGTCCTCTTGCGACTGTTCCATTCACACTAGCCTTATAAACTTTCTTAGTCAGTCTTTCCTCGTCCATTCTTTCTACATGCCCAAACCAGCTTAACATACCCTTTTCTATTCTTGTCACTATATCAACTTTCATGCCGCATCTCTCTCTAATCACACTATTCCTTATTCTATCTTTCAGAGTCACACCACATATATTTCTCAGCGCTCTCATTTCTACAGCATTTATTCTGCTCTCATGCTTCTTTTGCCATACCCAACTTTCACTTCCATACATAAGTGTGGGCACTAATAGTCCTCTATGAACAGCCAAACGTGCCTTTTCGGAAACATTTCGACTGTTCATAAAAGCGCGTAGAGCTTCCATTCACTTTGTTTCCCGCAATCGTTCTCCTTTCAATGTTTAAGATAAATATAAAATATACATTTACCATAACAATGAATGTGTTTACAATTACTTCGTGTAAGAACTTAAAAATTATTAATATTTTCGCCTACAAAATTACGTAAATTTTCACGAAAAATGCAAACGTAAGCTCGTGTTACGTGATTTTTAGACTATAACAGTAGAAATCTATCCTATTTTACAGCTTAAACGAAACATAAATAGTTATATTACAATTTGTTCGTCGCAAATATTTAAGTTATTGGTTAACAATAAAGATATATATTTATCAAAAAAGCAATTCAAATCCTCCATACAATTTCACTATGGCGGCCGCGCGCCGATTTGAATATGCGCCGCACGAGCTCTGTCATTATCTGTCTTACGCTCGGCGCAGTCTTAAAGTGTATGTAACTTACAAGCAACAGAAAAAATTTACTCATGCTATTACTTTAAGGAACATTAGTTCCTTAAAGTAATAGCATGAGTAAATTTTTGTAAAATACAGTTATGTTGATGATGTTATGTTGAGTATTTTGTAAAATATAATGGCTGTCATTAGACAGCCATTATATTTTACTCATACACACATGTCCCAAGGCTTTCGATCTTCTATAGACTGAAATTACTAATAACCCATCAATTCGCTCCGCTCAAGCTATACCATATTCATATTCTATCAACAGGGAGAGATGGCGGGAGATCGTCCGTAGAGCTGTGTCCGCCTCTACCAGCATCGACGCGCGACGTCTGAACACGACCACTCTGCCAAGAGCGAAACGACAGAGAATAATATCATATTAGTCTTATAATGTTATTCGTGTAATCATAATAATTACTTAAGACATTAAACATGATTAATTACAAACCCAATATGCAAAATAAAACATCGCAGAGAACTTAAAAACATCAAAAACCAGCTTTCTTTTGTGTAAATAAAACCACTTCATAAAACTCACAAAAAATATGCTTTACCATACTGAGAGAGTCTATAAGCAGATGCACGATGATCGATCATCTTTATGGCCATCGGGATGGTTTTTTCCCCAATTATAACACGAAAGCTTGGTGTTATGATAAACGATGTATTGTAATTTGACACTGTTCTCGTAAAAAGTGTAAAACCAATCAATTTGTGTACGCGGTTTCGCTTTAGGTACACCTCAATTTGGCATTGCTTTTTGAATATTGACGCCATGAGTCGAGTGTTTACGTATACCTTGTGTAAATTTGTCATGGGTATGATTAATTGGTAATGTATGGGTACATGTATATCTTTTTGTTAATAAATAATCTTGTATATTCACTGTTTGGCTGTCAATCTTTCGTACAACTGTCACAGAATAGCACAGCCTCGGGGCTGCGCTTGGGAATACTGCTTTTTATCTGTTGTATAAGCGTAACCAACAAACACAGATTTGTATCTATAATATTAGTTAGTAATATTATACATATATATATAGTAATATGGTATAAAGTGTGTGATATCCAAAACTTTAAGAGCTCTGTAGCTGCAAGGCACTTCAACGTTCTTGGTGGTCATATTATATACAATACAGGCAATAAAGTATGTAATATTTACGAACTAACAAGACCTCAATGTAGAAAAAGTAACGGATTGGCTGTTAGGCAAAAGTTATGAAGAAACTGAAAGTTTACTAAAGATATCAATATTATAATACGCACAAAGTACACACACATACACACTCACACACACACACACGCACACACATAATCGCACCACCCATACACACACACACACACACACACACACACACACACACACACACACACACACACACACACACACACACCTACACACACACACCTACTCTCGCACTACTACTGCACAATCATGAGTGAACCCAATTTTTATTTACTTTTATTAGATTTTGTTTTTATTAATATTTTATATTATTTTTTTCTTTTTGTAATTTATTTGAAAACATCAATGTACGTACCTAAATTAATACCAAGCTGTTAAGAAATCTGAAAGTGGGGCCTGGTACCCATAACACAAGTTAGATCTTACCTTGGGTACCAGTGTTCATTAATTACTGTGACTTACTTATTTGTGATTAATAAATTTCATTTCATTTTATTTCATTTTGATGTAGTTTCAAAGTGAGTTTGGCTATATATAATATTTTAAAGAATAGTATACCGTCGAGGTTCATACTAATCAAAATAGGTACATACATGCGTGTCATAGAAACAAAAATATTGTAGTGCCTACATGCTAAACCGCCATTATGTTAAAGTTAGCTTAAAAATTAGTAAAGTTTAATAGTAGTAGTAGTGTAACAGTTTTCAAAATTATGTAATCTTCTCTCTTAGCCTTTATTATTCCCAAGTCACTTGGGGTCGGCTTTTCTGGTCTAACCGGATTTGACTGGATATCAGTTTTTACACGTAGCGGCTGCCACCTGACCTCCGCAACCCGAAAGCTAACGATACCCTAAGGCTAGACCAGTGTCAGAATATTAGAGGATACTGACTTTCCCAATAACGACTGTCATAGATGTTCATGGCAGCCGGGACCAACGGCTTAACGTGCTCTCCGAGGCACGGAGCAGGCGATAATTGTCAATTAATACGCACATAATTTCGAAAAGTCATATAACTTCCGAAAGTCAGAGGTGCCCGACGTGGGTTCGAACCCGAGACCCTCTGCATTGCAGTCTGTTGGTCTCCCCACTGAGCTATCGCTGCTCAAAATTATGTAATAAAGTGTCAAATAAACAACGCGATAAAATCCGTATATAGTAGTTTAATTTCAATGAATATACAGGATTTGTAATGTGTATTAGAATATTCCCTTCATTATAATATTCTATTAATATTGACCAATTAATTTGTCTACCCGAATTGGCTGTGAGTTGAAACCGATGATGCGAACAAATTAAGTTGTTTCTTACATATTTAATGTGATAGTAATATGATTAACGATTTATGTTTTCTGTTCTGAGGTCATCACAGTATCAATATATTGCGTGCGAACTTAGAATCTTGAAGAGATTTTAATCATGGTTAAAACTTATCAGCCTACGCTACAACAAAACCCCATCACTTTCCCTGTTACCTCAATTTATAATCTCTTCGGAAATAATAATAGATAGATAGTATATACATATAGATATGAGCAGCGATAGCTCAGTGGGGAGAACAACAGACTGCAATGCAGAGTGTCTCGGGTTCTAACCCACGTGGCGCACCTCTGACTTTCGGAAGTTATATGACTTTTCGAAATTATGTGCGTATTGATTGACATTTATCGCCTGCTCCGTGCCTCGGAGAGCACGTTAAGCCGTCGGTCCCGGCTGCCATGAACATCTATGGCAATCGTTACTGGGAGAGTGTCGACACAAAAGTTCCCACTGGGTCGAAGTGTCGCCGGTCTGCACTGACTGGCCCGCACATAAGATACATATACATATAGATAGGATATAATAATAATAAATAAGCAATTAATATAAAGTTTATTGAACTCTCAAAACTGGCCATTTACTTCACACATTTGATTCAAGTCGAACATTTGAATTAAATTACCATGTCACGTTGTAAATTGATTTGACATTTTCATAAATAGTAAATCATTCCGACTGTGCTATAGCAAATTAATGTTGTCAGCCATAAATTAAATGTAATAAAAGAAATGCTGATATTACAAATAAATGTCATTTGGTACAGATCGGATAAGACGATAGGAAGTGAAACATGTGTTTACGGCGGCCATCATTTAGTTCGGTGTTCATTCTCACCGCTGTTATCATTCTTTATTATATTTTTGTTATTTATTTTGCTAACTAAATATGTTATTGCATTTTCTGCTCTGTTCACTTTACATACAACGAGACTCAACGTTACGAGTCGAAATACTGGTATACGTTTGTTGTTGTGCTATCGGCGATAAAAACGTAGTACAGAATTAGTTGTCATAAAAGTTTTTCTTTACACCCTCACTAGCACGAATGTAAACAACAAAGTCACTTTATATGCAATATTTAATTTATTCACTGGATTACACTGCAAATGATATCACGTATGTCGCGTGCGCTTAATTACGTCTTCCACACAAAGTTTTTATTGAAAATAAGGTTATAACAATATTTACACTTAATTGTTTACGGAACGAAAAAACACGTATTTACTATGTGGCAGCAGATCAATTCAAAAATGTTCAATTGTTCATATACAAATATCTTCTTCTTCTGCTTCTTCTTCTTCTCCCTTAGCCTTTATTATTCCCAAGTCACTTGGGGTCGGCTTTTCTAGTCTAACCGGATTTGACCGGATATCAGTTTTTACACGGAGTGGCTGCCACCTGACATCCGCAACCCAAAGGCTAACGATACCCTAAGGCTAGACCAGTGTCAGGATATTAAAGGGTACTGACTTTCCCAATAAACACTGCCATAGATATTCACGGCAGCCGGGACCGACGGCTTAACGTGCTCTCCGAGGCACGGAACAGGCGATAATTGTCATTCAATCATATACAAATATCAAAGCAAGCAAATCAATTCTTTGATCCAACTGGACATTCTTTTTTAAGTATTTTTACTGACCCATTGATTGTGTCGGTTACTGGTCGATCTCAGTAAGTTAATAGAGTGCGTATGTTGGACGAATTTTAGCCTTCGTATGACACGTTCTTATATTATTATCGGCATTGAATGCAAGTATATGAAATGTTGTGCTTTATCATATGGTCAGTTAGGAATCCGATTTTATGAATTATGATTTGAAATACGAAGTTAGATTGGAATTAAATATGTGTTCACGCCCACGAGTTTTATCGCGATCTTGTGTATAAAAATTAGATATATTATTAGATCCCTTAAACTATTAGTTTAAAGTTTGAATTATATAATAATAGAGGCGCTCATAGCCAGTTGCACTCACTGATCGGTAAACGATTAGCGAGTTTAAGCAACGTTGGGTGTGGTCAGTCTATAGATAGGTGACCGCTTAGTGGTATTTCATCTGAGCGTCTCCGTGCTTCGGAGGGCACGTAAAAAGTCGGTTTCGGTTGTTGTCACATTGACAGCAGTCGTTAAGCCATGTCAGAGGCCTACGGGCGGCTTGAACAACTCTTGACAACAGGTTGGCCACTAACCACACGAAAAGAAGAAGAGATTATATAAAAGTAGAGTTATTTAAAATATTACGAAACGTTCGCGTTAACTTAAGGGAATATTACGAAGTTTGATGATTAAAAAGTAGTGGTAGTCTTCTCAAAAGATCCTATGAGAACGACATTGCTTCTTTATTGGTTTGCTTGAACTTTATAACTTGTAAATAGTTTATTAAGGCTTATACCTCCTATTTTTAGGAGAACTGGATATATTTTAAACTAGTAGTTTTCCCGCGGTTTCACTCGCGTAAGTCCCGTTCCCGTGTGAATATCGGGTTTCACCCCTTTCACCCCTTCAGGGTGGAATTTCCAAAAATCCTCTCTTAGTGCTCCCCTACACTCTCCAAGGAACATACATGCCAAATTTGAGGTTTTTGCGTTCAGTAGTTTCGGTTGTCTGTCAGTCACTCAGTAACGGAAGAGTTTTATATATATTGATTAAATATAATCAGCGTTTCTTTCGTGGTCACCAGGCAATTTTTATATGAAAGCTATACCAAGGAGATACTCTTGATTGAGGCCAAAACTGAAATTTACTTGTCACTTGCAAACAAGTAAGATAAATCAAGATAACCAGATTGCCTGTAGGTAAAGTATTGTTTACATGATCACATCTCATAATTGCGTTAAGCCCGCAGCTTCTGTATTCAAAGATGTCAATTATGATAACTATTTAAATTACCCGTCTTCGATTTTGGAAATAATTTTGTAAACAAAACAAGTTCTTTATAAATCAAGTACAAACATGATAATCAGTGTACGCCGCCGCTATAAAGACAGCGATACGCATCAGAGTTTTTTTGGCGATTTTATATGCTGGTTTATATTTTTATACAGCTAAGCCGCTGCCTATTATTATTACTATATACAAGCTTTTGCGCCAGGCTCCACCCGCGTAGTACCTAAATCAATAAAAAGTAGCGTATGTCCTATCCTAGGTTTTAAACTATCTTTGTACCAAATTTCATCTAAATCGGTTAAGTGGTAAGGTAACAGACAGACAGAATTACTTTCGAATTTATTATATTAGTATAAGGATTAATTGACTGTCTGTGAAAGAGACGAAGCCGCAGAAGACCCAAAGACAAAACTGTAAATCGAAACTGGGATAGCTAGATTTCAATGCCAAAGATCCTAATATGCTTTAAAATACAGAGATCATCTGTTTCAGTAGCCCTAGAAAGACCTCGACCTTGGGCGAAATTGGTTTGTTAATCGTATTGAATCGGTCCTGACATCAGAAGTCCACGTTTTAGTGCCATCCCCTCTCTTTACGACTAGTCCAGTTTATGATATAGCGTTCCTCTACACCAACCCTAAGGTTATAATAGTGGGAGCCGCTGTACCTTCCAGTGCCCGAGAACACCTTCCGGGAACGTTTCAGTGACAGTCAGACATTGCTGTACGCAAATATACGTGTTATATTGAGCCGGTCTTTTGTACTCATCTATTTTGTGGCTAACAGCCAAACTTGTCTCCAAACCTGATACGTCAATAAAACTGAAATCAGCGAGATTAATTACTCTTAAACTCACGCAGAGAGTCGCCAAAATCGTGATGCCAGCATTAAAACGGCGTGTTATGATTTTGCAATACATTTTGTAAAATGATGAAACCGTGGTGTAATATAAAAATTTAAACACAAAATGTTTTGTACGTTACAATTTAAAGACGCAGCATCTTAGGTCTGATTAAGGATTTTTATAGACACAGCAAATTAAATAAAAATATATACGGAAAGACTGAATGTACTAGCTTATTTAATGCAAGTACCTAGAGATTAGAGAGATTTTTTGACAAATTGAAGAGTTGATTGACAATTATCGCCTGCTCCGTGCCTCGGAGAGCACGTTAAGTCGTTGGTCCCGGCTGCCATGAACATCTATGGCGGTCGTTATTGGGAAAGTCAGTACCCTCTAATATCCTGACATCTAGCCTTAGGGTATCGTTAGCCTTCGGGTTGCGGAGTTCAGGTGGCAGCTGCTCCGTGTAAAAACTGATATCCAGTTAAATCCGGTTAGATCAGAAAAGCCGACCCCAAGTGACTTGGGAATAATAAAGGCTAAGCGAGAAGAAGACCGAGAGATTAGAGAGAACTGACCGCACGTGTCACAAACATTGTCATGGTGTAATTAATAGCAGACCAAATTAATTACCGCTACTTTTTAGTATTACGATTCATTGTATAATCATAAATAGATAATAAGGATGATAGTATAATAGATAGTATAACTTTCGCTACAACAATTATTACCTGTACCTTGCGGAAATAAATAATTTATTACACTTGCTTATTATCAAAATATGACACGGTAAATATAATGACCCAAAAATGTTCAGTTTTAAAGGTTACGTTGCGTAAAATATATGAGATATCCGTCAGCTATAAGTCATAACTGACGACAATATATCTTGATGCGAACAAAAAGTGATCCTTAAACGGAATCATTTTGGTTTTAATGCAACAATCATTGCCTCTATTTTGTATTTACTTGTTCAACAGACGTGTCTTTTTTTAATTTCCCCATTGACTTAAAAAGGTGACCATATTTCATGCGGATCGTCCACTTTTTAGCGCGGACAGTGACCATAATCAATGGAGGAAGCCATTACTGTGAATATATCGGTACCGGAATGTATCGAGTGTGGCGCGGGCGCATCGATGTTGTAAAATTATATTTATAGAATATTAAAAATGTTCGATCTGATGGAGCTCTAGTTGATAATTACACAGCTTAAACGCCACAAGGATTAAAAGAGCAGGCGACACCGATTTTATTTAGTTTTTCTTTTCAATAGTATTTTACTATAGGTGCAGCAAGAGCAGCGATAGCTCAGTGGGGAGACAAACGGACTGCAATGCAGAGGGTCTCGGGTTCGAACCCACGTCGCGCACCTCTGACTTTCGGAAGTTATATGACTTTTCGAAATTATGTGCATATTGATTGACAATTATCGCCTGCTCCGTGCCTCGGAGAGCACGTTAAGTCGTCGGTCCCGGCTGCCATGAACATCTATGGCAGTCATTATTGGGAGAGTGTCGACGTATAAGATCCCACTGGGTCGAAGTGTCGCCGGTCTGCAATGACTGGCCCCCACATAAGATACGTAAGATACATAGGTACAGCATATTATTGTCTGCCCTGGTCCTAGCACTGATATGCTGTACGTCTGCTTTGGTGAGTTTATCGACGGCATTTACTTAACATTGTATGAAGGGGATCTAACATTTATATCACATCATTTACATAAAGACATCTTGAAGAAGAAGGCATGCTCAATATCCTATCGAGTCACGTATCCTACCATGAATAAGTACTTGGAATAATTTCTATTTCACGGCCACATTAAATGATAAAAAATATCAGCCCTGTATTAATCTGTCCCAGTGCTGGGCACAGGCCACTTTTCAATGTGAAAATGGTTAAGCCATAGTCCACCGCGTTGACCCCATGCGGGTTGACAGACATCACATGTCTTCGAAAATATTATAAAGAACTCCCAGACATGCAGGTTTCCTCACGATATTTTCTTGTCAATGAGCGCCTTTGAATCGAACTTGAGTCCTCTGCATGGCTGTTCAATGGTTTTCCACAAGACTAACGCTGCTTACTTGCGGGCATATAACATATAATAAGTTAACAGATACAAATATGGCTACAAATTTAGCACACCTAATTGTTTATCACACTAAACTTGGTACCGTGTGAAGATAACTTCGAGTCACTAACCACAATTACAATTGTAGGTATTGTCATACTATATTTGGGAACAAACCTTTAAAATCACTGTTAAAATCATGTAAAAGTTCAGTAACTCAGCGTAGGCGCCTCTTTATGTACCTCTCAGTACAATCTACAAGATTTATCTTATTTCAGAACGGCCAATTTATCTGTAGATATATTATCTGTGGTGTCAAGAGAGCGCCACTATACAATGTGATCGCCCGGTTGGTATTTATATTTAAAACAATTCTTCTCTTTAAGATTCCGTATCTCTAGACGTAAAACGACAGAATTATATGATCACTTTGTTGTTCAACTATCTATATCAAAAGAGCAGCGATAGCTCAGTGGGGAGACCAACAGACTGCAATGCAGAGGGTCTCGGATTCGAACCCACGTCGCGCACCTGCGACTTTCGGAAGTTATATGACTTTTTGAAATGATGTGCGTATTGATTGACAATTATCGCCTGCTCCGTGCCTCGGAGAGCACGTTAAACCGTCGGTCCCGGCTGCCATGAACATCTATGGCAGTCGTTATTGGGAAAGTCAGTACCCTCTAATATCCTGACACTGGTCTAGCTTTAGGGTATCGTTAGCCTTCGGGTTGCGGAGGTCAGGTGGCAGCCGCTCCGTGTAAAAACTGATATCCAGTCAAATCCGGTTAGACTAGAAAAGCCGACCCCAAGTGACTTGGGAATTATAAAGGCTATGGAGAAGGAAAGGATCAAATGTAAAGACAGCAGAAAAATGCAATGCAGATTTGACGCGGTTGTGAAATGGGCGCTGGCAAAAGTAGCATAGCTATATCTATGATGACGTAAATAATCAAGAAACTAATTAAGAAGGCATTGTTTACTTGGTAAACCTTTAATCACTTGGCCATCACTCGCCATCCAGTTGCCACAATGCTTTTTTCAATGTGTCTGGATTACGGCTATTGAAGGAATAAAGTTGTAATGTGGATACAGAACCTTCGTGCCATCAGTCCTGCTTACATTTTTATGTTCGGATTGCTACGAATGCTACTCGCACTTAAGTAGTTGTCTCTTTTCTTTCGCCGTATAGATAAGTAGGCAGCGTATGGTGTGCGGTCAGTAAATTGGCGTGACAGAACGATAATCGAGCTGAAACACGAACTCACGACAAATTATTGCACGAGCACTTTAATTTGTCAACAAAATCGCCACTTACACCGAAACATCATAAATTTATTGTATAAACGGTGTAAATGTCGCCGGTTAATTATGAAAACCGGCATGTTATAATCATACGAGAAAAAGTATAAACTTATTGATTATTGTCAGTCACGGCAGATTCACTTTTTAATGTTACCTTTTTCGAGGACAACTACCGCAATTAATATGACGCTTTCTTGAAAGGGAAAAATTGCAACAAATGACTTATATCTGTAGGTCACATTACTGTTGTTGTAAATACATCGTACCAGTAAAAATACAGCAAAAAGAGATCCGGGTTGAAGAAGACCTATTTTCCATGACGACCAGAACCATGCAATTTATTCTGCTATTTATATCTATGTAGTTATGTAAAAGTAATGAGAAGCTGCTGTCGAAAATGTTAGCGCTTTGTAAGATAATAAAGAAATAAGAAATAAGATAAAAAAATAAAATAATGGAATTTCTAAAATGACATCGTATGCTGAGTCTTATTATATTTGCAGTGCATATACTAATTATTTTTAGATTCATCATATAGTTAGTCAAAGTCAAAAATCATTTATTCATTTAGGTCACAAAGTAACACTTATGAACGTCAAAATATATAGGTTAGTGAGATTACTAAGTTACTAAAGCTACATTTAGGTTAGTTGCTAGGTTCAAGCAAAGGGTTGAGCCTATGAGAAGAAATCTGCAAGAAACTCACGGCCACTCTTTTAAATCGCCAATTAAATATAATTTCAGTATTTTACAACTCAGATTAACAAGGCGTTGCAGCCATTATGCCATATACTACTGACTATAAAAACTAATAATAAAAAGATTATAACAATAATAACTTAATAATATTATAGAGATAAAATAATTTGGGCTAAGGTATATCGACAGACAGACACGACATTTACACCGTTTTAATATAAATCTGAAATAGACAGTAGGATGGCATGACGTATACACTTACACTTTGTGACTACTAGATTACATTACTACATTGACTTATGAGTAATACAGATCTTTGAATCCTGAATGCAACAAGCAAATAATGCCATGAGTTTTTGTCAGTTAAGTAGTCGTTAACTGAATAATAACCCTTCCAAATGAGCTGTATTTTAACGGCCTTTTTTAAATTTAAGCAATGGTAAATTAATTATATTAATATGTAGTTTATTAAAAAACGTATACCGAGTCCCGTAAATGTATTGTGAACTTTATGTAAACGATGATATGGCCGACTAACTTATGCTTATTTCTAGTGTTTACGTTATGATTGAGTTAAGTATGTTAACATTTTCTTTAGATACTATGCTACGGCAATAAACACTTTTGCATTTTTAAGTTTATTAGTATGTTCACAAAATTCCAGTTTTGATAACAATCCAGCAACGTACGCATCATATTGTTCAATATCTTATCTTGTTCCATTAAGCCTGGGCAGTAATTTAAGAAATCCAAGCTAGGAATCGAATCCTGTTCACCTTTGTGAGATAAAATCTGTACCGTGTCGATGTTATGAGGTGATGAGTAATTTTTAAATAGCCAGATACTTTTCGTCCAATTAATATTCCTTTAATGGATACAGGGCGGACATAACACTTTGTAATGAATGATTACCGCTCTACAGACGCGCGCAGTATGACAAACTCGTTGATAAATTGAAGTTTTCATTAAATATTTATTGACAGAATACTTTTTGTGTCTATTGTCTATGCTGAAGAAAAGAGTTAAACGCGTTCAGTTTAATATCGATGCTTTTTTTAGTAATAATAAGATCTGTTGATTGACAATTATCGCCTGCTCCGTGCCTCGGAGAGCACGTTAAGCCGTCGGTCCCAGCTGCCGTGAACGTCTATGGCAGTCGTTATTGGGAAAGTCAGTACCCTCTAATATCCTGACACTGGTCTAGCCTTAGGGTATCGTTAGCCTTCGGGTTGCGGAGGTCAGGTGGCAGCCGCTCCGTGTAAAAACTGATATCCAGTCAAATCCGGTTAGACTACAAAAGCCGATCCGAAGTGACTTGGGAATAATAAAGGCTAAGGGAGAAGAAGAAGAAGCAGAAGAATAAGATCTGTCAACAATAGTGGTTGATAATCATCAAGCGATTAAAATAGAATACCTATATTCTTTAAAAGCGTCTATGCGTATTAACAAGACAGATAAAAAATTACAATATATAAGTTATTATATAATGAGTTATCATTGAATAATATTATTATGAAAGTGAACTACGTTATATGACCTTATTTTATACATTTATTATTTGCGACAATTTAAATCTTTCTACAAAAATGCTTATGCAATAGGCCTTATGCACTCTCAAGCTAAGATTGTAAAGATAAAACACGATCGCATATTGTACGCGATTGTGGGTGTTCTAACACGGTCACAGGCATTTGATAATATCCAATCCTCTAGGCCGCCTCAAGTCGATAGACGATCAAAGCGTTGCAAGATTCATATAGTTGTATATTATTTTAGGTTTATATCTAATCAAGCAGAAAATTGTCTTGTGTGTTAAATATAGACGCGGATATTTTAGAATAATATCCGTAACTATACTTAACAAATGGTGACAAAACTTGGTAATAAATAAATAAATTTGGTTTTATTTTGCTAAATTTAATACAACTGTCAACATACAAATGTCAATCCCTACAATTCCGCAAGACATCAATGGTAATTATAATAGTATTTAATAAATATATAAGCAGAGATTTCGTGTGATATCTTCTCACTAACTTTGGCCTTCGATATCGGTTGATGGCATAAAATACCAACAAGAATTAAAGAATCCTCCCTATGCGCATCTCGTAGTATCATCATGGGTGGCAAATTAACAGATAATTGCGACATACCGGAGAGATTTAATTACATAATACGTGCTAATAAAATTAAAGCATACATACCAGTGAAATCAAAGGCAGCGCTTAATTAAATATAGCATATTTTCGACAATTTAGCGACCCAGCGAAACATGCCTTCCAGTATTTTGTATCGAACAAAAAATATCATTGAACTTGAAATAAATGTTGTGTGACTGGATCCAATTCCACATACCTATATATTTTTTTACAAGGCAACACAAACTTGCTCCATATTCCAACTCTAGTTTGACCTTTTCCAATAATGACAACAGAGAAAAACTGGTACCAACTATGTTCATTCTTATACAGCAATTAATGATAAATGTGTTTTTATAATTAGTATAATCATAAAAGGATTGTTGAAACAAATTTGTTTATGAATTAGTTATTGATGTACCCAATTAAAATGCTGATTGAATGAATAGCGCAGTGGATTAAGTGGACGCCTATGTAGTTCAAGTTCTATTTCCACATGAGACAAAAACTGTGTGGTCATTAAAGTGTGGCAGCAGCCAAGTGAAGGTGTTCCTTGAGTCCGTGGTTTTTTTTCTAAGGTCGCCATGACTCGGGGGTGTATCCATAAAGCGGTTATTATCTCTTTATTTAAACAAATTAAGAAGAATTAGGTATGTCCACCTCACTTAGAAGGGATAATATACATATATGGTGATTGTGAGGTTTCGTGTCTATGATAATGAGGTTAAAACCTAATTACACCAAGTAAAATAGCTCAGGCAACAAAGACTGGGGATAATGTATAGAATAATGATATAGAAATAAATTAATAAAATAGAAAGCTGAATATTATTGACAAATTTTGAAGCTAGAAAGCACGTGTCCGATCTTAGCAAAACACGTGCTCACAGGCTTAACGAAGTCGTAGAAAGTACGTATTTACTATACTTAAAATAACAATTGTTGATATGGAACATTTTCGCGACCTTTTTATAATGTAGTTTCCCGCCCTTTATCTCAAGTTTTCTTCGATGCACATTCTTTGTAAAATCTTTACGATTATTACAATAAACCAGATAGCTATATAAGGAGAGGTTCACATTTTAAAAACATAAATACCTTGGATTATAGTGCGTTTTTATTTATAGTTTATCGTTATAACGGGATTTTGAACGATTATAAAATATAATTAACCGTTTTCTTTTTTAAGTATGCCGAGATTAATGGTATTTTTTCGCATAAATATATTACATATAATTTAAATATATAATTCAAAGTATGCCATGTGCAAATTAGTATAAATTAGGATACATCTTGTAAATTCTCCCACTCCTTTGTATATAGAATTTTAACAACGAGATATTTATGAATTAGAAATGTGGATAAAGATCTTTATACGTATTTATACGTACTGATAATAATAGACAACTGCCGTTCATGGTAACGAAAGGTGGCAAGGTAATTAATTATTTTATAATTAAATAGTAAATGAATAAAGAGGAAAATTATATCACATAGGTACTCTTGCTGCTGCCTATTATCTAATTTCCTTAAAAGATAATTTATTTTGTAAAAACATGTGTGTACATTACAAGTTATATTAGCTTGCAAGCATGATGGTCAGTTCTAGTGAATGCTACATGTTCTACCGTTCACGGCGTACAAAATTCATTCCTTATATTACATACATACATACATAGATTCACGCCTGTTTCCCAGAGGGGTAGGCAGAGACTACGGATTTCCATTTGCTACGACACACTTCTCTGGCTTCATTCACTTTAATCACATTCTTCATACACACCCGTCGGTTCAAGGTGCTCTTAACCTGGCCTTTGTCCAGAACGCCTCCGATCTGAACGAGAAACGTTCGCCTAGGTCTTCCTCTTGCGACTGTTCCATTCACACTAGCCTTATAAACTTTCTTAGTCAGTCTTTCCTCGTCCATTCTTTCTACAAGCCCAAACCAGCTTAACATACCCTTTTCTATTCTTGTCACTATATCCACTTCCTTATATTATGCTTTGATATGGGGTTAGGTTAATAAAAGTTTAATTTCACTACAGGAACAGTGACATTCCTTCATTAAGTACTAGTTCGCAGTGTTTTAAGATATATGTATGTACATATATCAACATATTACAGATTAAGAACGTTTACGCCATGTGCCTGCTTCGAAAGACAACGCCGCGCCGCAAAATGACATATTTTGAAGTTTTCAAAAGTTATTAATTTATTTTGGGATCGAGTTTTTGAAAAATGTTTTAAATGGAATATATTTGTGATCCTTTTACCATGTAAACATTGGGTTAAAAAATTTCGGTGCGTAATGTGCATAAAATAAGGACTAGAAATATTATTATATGCCAGCTATGATACACTTTTATACAAAATTATAAATACTATTTTTATATTTATATAAGTATAGTTTACTATATATTAATTCGGATATGATTTTACGTATCGAAATGTCTGCGATGACTCCGGTAAAGACCCGATCACCAAAGTTCACAACACTTAACACCGTTATCCTTTGACAATACAATGATCTATAGGACAAATGTGGCTATAAAATCTATTAGCCTACCTATTAATAATGATTTATTATTATATCAAATATCTTAAAGCTATTAATTTTAATAATCCAGATTGAGTATAAGTTATTGATTTACAAATAAATCGATGATACTCTAAAAAGGTCAACTATCATTAAGTCAAAGCTTTAAGAATTAGAAAAATAAGTTTAATAAAAAGTAAGGTCCAACACTAATGTTGTATACGAAAATATGGCGGGAACTTGACACGACTGACAAAGATGGCGAACCAAATTTACATCACAAAGCGTAAAATTACCATCTGCCATTCTTTCTGTTCTTTCTCATGATAGGGTTGACTACTCTAAAATAATTCTGTATTAAAATGTATATATCTGTTGTTTCTTCTCATGAAAGCTTATGAGCAACACAAACGCTTAATAATTAACTGTTAAAATACAAAAATCTGTAATTTATTATCGTACGATAAATATCATCAACAACTATAAAGAAAAAAAAATTAATATCTTTACATATGTTTCACCTACTAAAACTTCGTTACAAATCAGCAATAACATATATTCATAACTGTCAATCTAATCCTGTTGAGTGTTTTTATGGCAGCAAAATAAGTTTTATAAGACAAAGCATTTTGCTCGTTTTGGGAGGCATTAAAAAGAGTGAAACTAAACTTAGGAAGCTCTATTTAAAACAAGAACACCGTAATTTTTTTAAATATTAGAACGTTACTATTTACAAGCATTAACTAGGTATCTGCACAATATTCGGCACTAATCTGATATTGTTTATGACTGTTATAATTTTTCTTCAGACGTTCGTGATGCCTTTTTTAAATCTTATTTGAATAATATCGCATATTGACGCAGAGTTAAATAGTAAAACATGACGTACATATTTGTTTTTATACAGAATATGTAGCTCAAGCCGTGTTCTGAAATAATACAAACCTTAGTTTCCAAGATGTTATCCTGGACGTGAGTCAACAGTTTCTAAGTAACAATAATCTATTCTGACATCGTACAGGTGAAATGACAAAATCATTGGGTGCGTGGGACAAGGCCCTAGTGTTACGTGACAGCCCTACGCGATAGGTATCACATCACATGAAACGGACGGCATATCCAGCATATCATCGTTTTTTAAAATGAAAATGTCAGCCAGTATAAGTTGTTTTAATATTATTACTGGTCCACGTTTGTTTGTCAATTCTGTTCTGTTCTCTTTTGTTTATTAGCTGTTAACACACCCGGTTCACAGCGCTTAATCGGTTCTTGACTTTTAAAATACGGTAATCTTTAAAAACCTAGTTATATATTCATAATAACGACTCCGAAAGACATGACTTGATACAATTCGTTTAAAAAAATAATAAAGATATTTATGGTTCAATAAAATTTTAAACACGTCGTATCATCCGGATATTATCTTTATTGACTCTTATTTTTCATATAAGTATTTTAATAAATCGATTGGTTCAAACATATTACAGATATGTTTTATAAAAAACGCAACATAAAATAAGCGTGTGACAAGATAATAGTCGACGCGCCTTTAAAATGCCCGGAGCTCATCGCTCACCGCGGTGCATTTAAATTAATTTTAAGGCACATAAATAAGTAGCTGCATGTAGTTTAGTATCTACAAAGTTTATTGTGACTTGGCAAAGTGGATGTTTTATTATAACGAACATGCGTCTCTAATATCTAAACTCACCTTGCTAGAGAAGTCCAATGAAATAAATCACACAGCCTTAGAAAATCACTATAATCCCGATCGTGGTGCACGTGGTACTGGCACAAGTATTATCGAAAACACCGAATCGTAAAAAGAAACAAATGCAGAACTATTCTAAATTCAAACGGCGCGCGAAACCGCAGAAATGTGTCAGTGGCGCGTCGCGGCGGACGGCCTAGGCACTAAGCGTGTGTGGAATAGCAATTCGCAGGAGCCAAAATCAAAATTCTCGAATTTTGAGGACGGTAGTGTCGCATCGGTGGCAGGGTTTTGAATGGCGCAGCGCGCCGCTGTACATCCGAGACTGGCTAACAAGGCGGCAGGACATCGACTTTATAAATTGATTTTGTCCAACACGACGTAACTGTACCTCTGTGTAGAATATTCGGCTAGACGTCTCGTCGGTGCCCTTAGATATAAATCACATATTTATTATGAATTAATGTGTTAACTGTGTCGCAATACTGTTTGCCCTGCACATAAACATATTTTATTGAATAATTAACACTTTTTTATTTTCTTACGCTGCCAAACTTCGCATATCATTAATATGGAGAATCAACATTGGAAACTGCCGGTTGTTCTTCATGTTAAACTTCAAATACACATTCTAATTAATATTGTTTACATATGGTTACAGTTATTTATAAGTGGATCTATGCTTAATATGTTTATTGAATGCATCCGTGGATTTGTTTACCAAGCACGGGAATAAGTTAAGAATATACAATGAGCATTGTTTAATGTTGGTCTTAATTAAATCTTAGGATAGAGCGCGATCTTCACATGATGTCCATTGCCACACATATATTTATTGAGATCGGAAATATTTCACTTAAATATTTGACCAAATAGACCGCTGAGCCTACAAAGTCCACTTCGTTGTTTGCCTGTTCTCTACCTTTAGTAATTGAAATGACAAACTTTGATTTAAAAATATGGTCATAGAACACTGAAACTTTGCATCTTGAGAGCTGAAAAAATATAAGATCTTACGCTTTATATAAAAAACTTTGATGGGTCAAGCGAGATTGTTAGCACATCAATGGCCGTCAGGTTAATTAGAGGCTACCGCACGATCTCGTTCGAGGCAGCGAGTCTCCTAGCCGGATCGATGCCCTGGGACCTGGAAGCGGCGCTTCTGGCGTCGCTTCTGGCATCGCTCTATCTTTGGCGCCAGGAAGCACTAGCTCGGGGTGAAGGACCAGGTCTTCCCGCTTTAGAGGCGGCACGGTACGAACTCCGCCAGGTCCTGGTGGAACAATGGAGAAATCGACTTGTGCACCCCAGTGCCGGGCACGCCACGGTCGTGGCGGTAAGTCCCGTTTTTGAGGAGTGGATGAAGAGGTGGCATGGCGCCCTCACCTTCCGGCTGACACAGGTAATGACTGGCCACTGTTGGTTTGGCCAGTTCCTGTGTTGTATAGGCCGGCAGGCAACGCCCGGATGTCATCACTGCAGCGACTGCCGTGATGTTGTTGTGGACACGGCGCTGCACACTTTGGCGGATTGCCCTGCCTGGGCATCGTAGCGCCGTGAGTTGATCACGGCAGTCGGACTGGTTGCCCTCTCACTTCATGCCGTGGTTCAGTCTATGGTCCGGAATGAGAGATCGTGGAACGCCGTCGCCTCTTTCTGTGAGGATGTAATTTCCATCAAGGAGGCGCCGGAGGGCGCGAGATGACCTCCAGCCACCCTGAGGTTTGACCTGGGGGTGGTGGGCTGCGTGGGCCTGCTCGCCACCCGATCAGCACCAGGTCCGTGCGTGTCCCCACGTGCGCCTCTGTGTCGTGTCTTTGTCCCCCCGAAGGGGGACGGTGGAGGAAATATTTTTTGTGTAGTGGCCTGCCGTTTTACACGGCGGGCCGAAACCACGGCGAGGTCGCGATTGCATGTGAAAGCTATTCGCGCGGCCTCGACGTCTATGGTTATGTCGAGGAACACTGTGGTAGGTTAGTTGGTATTACCGGGGTATCTTTGCCCCGGTAAGCCCGACATAACCTCTCCGTCACCCCGCGGAGAGATATGCATCAAAGCATACCCGCATGTATAAAAAAAATATTGTTGGCACATAGGAAAAAGCATAAACTTGTAAGCAAATCCTTAAAAGTACAAACCAACCCAATTCAAAATTGGCTCTCTAAGGCGATTTAAATATAACGTATCTATCTTATTTTAAAAAGTATTAATTAATATCTTTCTTCGCATCTCAACTAGGTATGCATATAGAAAATTAATTTACGACGAAATATTATATTTAAAGGTGTTCGTCGTATGGTCATACGGCATGTAATAGCTTCATGGCAGCTTGGTCTCATAGCCAGTGTCTACGGACGTAAAAAATGTTGTTACTTCATGCGGATTAACATTTGTTAAATGGCCACACGTTCAGATATCATGCCGTAGGTAGTCATTCTACGGTATCTGATATTCATGTAGAATATCAGATACCCTAGAGCGACTACCTTAGAGCCATTGGAAGACTCTTAAATAAGTGCTAGATTCTTAATTAATCAAAGATAGATATCACCTTTTTACTGGATGCAAAAATATTTTTGGTTTCAGGTATCACGGACTGATCAGTGTTCAATTCTTTATGAAACGATATTATCTTACAAATTTAAACAAATCTGGTGCAAGCTTGCATGTTGGCGTAACTTAGAACAAGATTTTATCAGTTGTTTATATTTTCGAAGCGTCATGTTTGCTTTTATACGATTGCCGCTGATCGTGATTAAGGAACTAAACGTTAATATGTTGGGCATGCAACACTCGGGGAAAAAATCTGTTACAGAATCTCTGACTTCTAATTAATATTACTATATAATTAGTAATTCTTCTGTATTTATTTGTATCAATGCCGGTACCATACTAAGTTGTACTTCAAGGATTAAAACAAGGCCTAAATTAAATTGCTGACTGTATAATTACGACGGTAAACATTTATAAAATAACATCAACAAAATATAACTGTTACATTTTCACGTACATATATTTTTAAAGATAAGTTATCTCAGCATCAGCCAAATCTAAAATACCGACTAGACATATACGACGTTTGGGTTCTAAATAGTTGCAGATAATTATACAGATAACTAAATTAATATTAGTTGTAACGTTATAAATTTCATATGACGTCATGACTTTTTTTTTTTTTTTTTACGTGTTGGCATGCTTTGACCCATGCCTCTCCGCGGGGCGACGGAGAGGTTATGTCGGGCTCACAGGGGAAAAGATACCCCGGTTATACCGACTAAACCTACCACGGTGTTCCTCGACATAACCATAGACGCGCGAATCGCTTTCACATGCAATCGCGAGGTTTCGGCCCGCCGTGTGAAACTGCAGGCCACTGCACGAAGAATATTTCCTCCACCATCCCCCTGAGCGGGGAGGACAAAGACACGATACAGAGGCGCACGTGGGAACACGCACGCCGCCTCTCGGACCTGGTGCTGATCGGGTGGCGAGCAGGCCCACGCAGCCCACCACCCCCAGGTCAAACTTCAAGGTGGTTGGAGGTCATCTCGCGCCCTCCGGCGCCCGGTTTTGCGGTTGGGGAGAGGGTTTAAGCGCTCCCTCTCCCGCTCCGCCGCCTCCTTGATGGAAATTTCTTCCTCACAGAAGAAGGTGACGGCGTTCCACGATCTCTCACTCCGGACCATAGACTGAACCACGGCCGGGAGTGAGAGGGCAACCAGTCCGACTGCCGCGATCAACTCACGGCGCTGCAATGCCCAGGCGGGGCAACCCAACAAAGTGTGCAGCGCCGTGTCCACAACAACATCGCGGCAGTCGCCGCAGTGATGACAACCGGGCGTCGCCTGCCGGCCTATACGACACAAGAACTGGCCAAAACAACCGTGGCCAGTCATTACCTGTGTCAGCCGGAAGGTGAGGGCGCCATGCCGCCTCTCCAGCCACTCCTCAAAAACTGGACTTACCGCCACGATCGTGGCGTGCCCGATGATGTCATGACTACATCAACATGGATGACAAATACTCAGATTCTTCCGCATACATGTGTTTGCAAATTAAGTCCATACGGTCTACGGCTTACACCAAGTGAAACGAAATGTTTGCAAAATGACATATTGGCCCTACTGTATGCAATTAATTCCTTACCCTCATCCATCTGAACTTTCAATATCACGTCCAATCTCCGAAATAAAATTAAAAAGTCAAATAACAATACGCTCATTATTTTTAAACAAGGTGTTGCCGATACCCTTCCTCTTATTCTTCTCAATATCTTCATTAATGAACCAATTATTTACTAGTATGTATTTATAATTGAAACACACCGCTCTCTTTCAATTATTTCTGGTCAAAAGTACCTAAATGACTCACTCGAAATACAGTACATTTACTTACAAGTGTCGACCACTAATCCGTTGAACCAATATTAGTTCTCTATAGTACCAACATAAGTTGTATGTTTAGCACAAACACTTGTTTATACTAATTTAGATATCTAGTGCTTAGTGGTCAATAATCAATCAGAGTAACTGAACTTCAACAAGAAAAAGGTCGGTCTGAACCCAATTAAATGATAGTCGAAGCACTATAATGTTTAATTGTCCATTAGGAATAAATAAATTGATGGATTCATTCGAAAAGCTTTGGCGCTTTGCTTAATAGAATTTTATCAAAGGAAAGTATATGAGATACGAAGGCAAGTCAATGATTACTTTTATGTATTATGAAACTATCCAACATAAACAAAAAGATATATATTTTAATTTGCAAGCACCTAGTTTTTATGACATCCCATTTGATAATAATAAAAGTATTTTATTAAATTGTAAAAGCTCGTAAGATAATATAAAATACTTCAATTATTTTATATTCTCCTACGAGCCCTTATACAAAAAGAGAGATTAGAAGATTTTCTATTTACTATAAAGTTGGACAAGCATCATCAATCCTTATCCCAAATCATCATGCAGCTGTGACGGACAGTTGGACGGACAGACAAAGTCGCACTATAAGGGTTCTGTCTTTACTTTTCTCGTACAAAACCCAAATGAATTGAGATGATTTATCTCAAAATACTTTATCAAAATTACAGCTCAGCCATTGCCTATAAGATAACGTCGTCTAAGATTTTACATTTAAACGATGACTAATCTTTCAGTTATGTACCTACTTAATAATTAGCTGCTTCATCCATCTAAGCTCATGTTAATAACTTAATCCGTTAAACTTAGACTAATCTAATGAGGAACTATTAATTATGCATAGATAGGTGCACGTGTTATTTCACGGTTCTTGTCAAGTGATCTTTTGAACGTCTTTATCTAGTGTAGCTTAATCTAACAAACGATTTTTACGTTGGGGCATAAATCCGACCGATAATTATCATCTGGCAACTCTTATGTTTGACAGTTTGGCGCAAGATATAGAACTATTGCGATATATGAACTGATTTTAATAAATTTGTATCAACCTATATTTTATTGAAAAACAGGCATTAACTCTGCATGATAATTCTATCGGTACTTGCTTAACAAACACCTTTCCGACGTTGACAGAACCGACAGCCCCTTATGCAGAGGCTATATGGAAGCCGAGGCGACACAAGCACATGTCGCACTCTTAATAAAACAGCGACTTAACTAGAAATTTGAAAGTAAGGCAATTTGAACTCTAATTGTATATGTTAAATTCTAATATTATATTTGTGTTAAATCTTTGCAATAGAGTTCAAATTTGTTTAATCCAAAACACTCTCTGTTTTATTAAGGGTGCGATGTGTTCTTATATTTCAGGAGCATGTGTGATCAGCGAACTAGGCTTCTGAATAACTCAGGACGATGAGAGACAATGAGCAACATCAGTAACATAATATCTTACTGGCTGACTGTCGTAGCGTCGCATTAATTCACGCACGATAGCCCATTTGCGACACTATTAGTAAACTAACTTTTAACTGCCTCCGTGGCGCAGCGGTAGTGAATGCGACTGCTGTGCATGAGGTCTCGGGTTCGAATCCCGGGTCGGGCCAACATAAAGTTATTGGGTTTTTCTGTAAAGAAATCTCAATAGCAGCCCGGGGTTAGGAAGTTGGCGGTGTCAAACACCCCTGTGCCTCGGAAAGCACGTAAAGCCGTTGGTCCTGCGCCTGATCTCTCTCCGGTCGTGTCGGTCGTCCCATCAGATCATGAGAGTTAAGGAACAGAGAGTGCACTTGTGTTAGCGCACACTTGTGCACTATAATATCTCCTGCGCGGATGGCCAGTCTCTGTTAAGACTGGCCGCCGTGGCCGAAATTCGGTCTGGAGGACATTATTATTATTAGTAAACAATATACCTAATTATAAGAAAATAATAGATTATCTGCGGTCTAAACTTGTGTTATGTACTTGCTTGGACTTGAAGTAGCCTTTCGCTTTCTTCGGGCACGCCACGATCCTGGCGGTAAGTCCCGTGTTTGAGGAGTGGCTGGAGAGGCGGCATGGCGCCCTCACCTTCCGGCTGACACAGGTAATGACTGGCCACGGTTGTTTTGGCCAGTTCCTGTGTCGTATACGCCGGCAAGAGACGCCCGGTTGTCACCACTGCGGCGACTGCCGCGATGTAGTTGAAGACACGGCGCTGCACACTTTGGCGGTTTGCCCCGCCTGGGCATCGCAGCGCCGTGAATTGATCGCGGCAGTCGGATTGGTTCCCTCTCGCTCCCGACTGTAGTTCAGTCTATGGTCCGGAGTGAGAGGTCGTGGAACGCCGTCGCCTCCTTCTGTGAGGAAGTCATTTCCATCAAGGAGGCGGCGGAGCGGGAGAGGGAGCGTTTAAACCCTCTCCCCAACCGCAGAGCCGGACTCCGGAGGGCGCGGGACGATCTCCAGCCACCCTGAGGTTTGACCTGGGGGTGGCGGACTTTGTGGGCCTGCCCGCCATCCGTTCAGCACCAGGTCCGAGAGGCGGCGTGCGTGTCCCCACGCGCGCCTCTGTTTCGAGTACGTCTCCCCTCTAGGGGAGACAGTAGGGAGTGTTAGAAGTGCCTATCGGATAGGTCTTTCGTGTAGTGGCCTGCCGTTGCATACGGCGGGCCGAAATCTTGGCGGGGTCGCGACCGCATGCGAAAGTGATTTGCGCGGCCCCGTCGATAGTGGTTTTGTCGAGGAACACCGTGGTAGGTTTAGTCAGTATTCCGGGAGGTACTTTATCATCTTTAACATCTTTCTTTTACCCCGGCGAGTCCGACATAACCCCTCCGCCCGCCCCCGCGGAGGGGTATGCGTCATGCATTCACCGACGTAAAAAAAAAAAAAAAGCCTTTTGCTTTCTTATTTTATATAGGTACGAGTTTCCTCAGTTTCTCTAGTAGGTATTGTTCCTTGTTTCTCTGCCTACATATAGGTAATCTGTCAATTATTTGCATGCCAGACATGATTGAAAGTCTATTGTATCTTGCCGCTGGTGTACCGCTGCAACTCAACAGGTTAAGTAAAAGTTATATTTGTGCTAGATGTGGTCGCCTATACAAAAATACATATCTATACTAATACTAGCTGCCCGGACAGACTTCGTTCTGTCAAAAGTAATTTTTCTTTTTTTTATGTTTACTTTATCACTAAGGGGTATGAAAAATAGATAGTAGCCGATTCTCAGACCTACTAAATATGCTTATGAAATTTCATAAAAATCGGTCAAGCCGTTTCGGAGGAATATGGTAACTAACATTGTGACACGAAAATTTTATATATAAGAAGATTATAAAGCTGTAGAGTTTGTTTGTTTGGTTGAACGCGCTAATCTCAGGAACTACTGGTTCGAATTGAAAAATTATTTTAGTGTTGGATAGCCGATTTATAGAGGAAGGCTATAGGATATATAATATCACGCTACGATCAATAGGAGCGGAGCAGCAATGAAAAATGTGGCAAAACGAGGCAAATTCTCTTATATGAAGCAGACGAAGTTGCGCGAGTCAGCTAGTTATAATATATAACATTAGATTTGTGAATTATTTGTCGGCGATCCAAGTAAATAAATATATAGAATTACCATGAAACTTGTAATGGTTGGCCGGTGAGTGATGTAGGACGTGTATTTATAAAAACTCATAACAATTTCATAATATGCAATGATAATAGTTAGTGATAAGACGCGGCCTTGCATCAGTTATGTATTGAGATCAAGTATATAACACTCCAGTAACCTAATAAGTAGAAAATGTTGGCACAAGTGCATTCTGTTATTGCGTCACAGTGTGTCTTCGGTAAACAATTTTCTCTCGATTCATGTGTTGACGTAAGCTTAGTGGATAGTTGACTGTCCTTCCACATTTGTTGGATCTAATATAATGTTTCTTGTTCATGCTAAAGCCGCATGGCAGGTTCGATTCTCAGATCTGGCACAATAATATTAGGTTTTCTGTCAAAAAAATCTCAGTACATCGTAGAGTCTCGACTCGTATCCGGCAGACGATAACCTAATAATACTGTACGATCCGAGAATCGAATTTGGGACCGTAACATCGTCCACAAACTTATCACATACATTTATCTGATCTCATATTAATAGTTAATACAATACTTAGGTAATAGAGAACATAAAACTACAATTCAATTCAACGAATTAAAAGAATACATTTTAGAAAGGTAAGTAAAGAATGCAGTCGTATCGCTTGCATTGACATTCCTGCGCGTGAGCATCATAAACAAAACGTAGCAATAAATCAACCGCTATTCACTTGGGCTACAACCGAAATATATGCAAATCAGACGGATTATCTTGTTAAGAACTGTGTCCGATTGCCACGCGTACCTTGCTGTGCCATTTTGCTTAACGGCATTATAGTGGTTAATCTAAATGGAGCTTTGGATTCGTGACATGTTTGGATCTGAAAGGTGACAGCTCCAAGAAACAGCGAGACCTTTGCAGGGACAGGACAGTAGATAAGTGTTTTATTGGGGAAGTACGTTGGTGAGGTTTCGGGTGAACTGATTTTCCTTATTTACAAAGGTGCATGTAGGTATGTCTATATGCCGCAGAAAGACTCTTTTCTTCTAAGAAAGAAGTTTGATTCCATTAATTATGATCGCTTTGAATGTTTTATTTTGCTTAGTTAATTGTCATCCCTCAGGCATTCTGACTAGTTGGTCTCGTGACATAAGTGTTTGAATGACCAAGAAATCCTTGGCTAGATACCCGAATTAATATAACACAAGATACCATATGTAACGTTTTTCTGTTAAGATATTTTCAGTAGCAAACAAGCAATACCTATCAAAATAAGGGTGTGAAATCTCATACAAAAAGGTGGGATATATTAAATAAATTAATTAATGTATTAGATTAAGAGAAAATTGTTAAAACCAAATGATGAAAATAAATTATTCTTATTTCAATTCATAAGGTCGCTCATTAGGTCAAGCCGTGTTAGCGAAGCCTTTAATCAAAATGTCTATGATATTAAATATTGCCTCGATCATCTTCTTATTCTCGTGATCATCCTCCTAATATTTTTTCCATAGGTTCTTTTGTTATCTGGCTGGATACTTATACAATAAAGCCAATATCCGCCTATCTATATATCCAAACATCCTCACCAACTGTAAAAAAGATGTGACAAATTGGTTACAACAGCTAAATTTTGAAGAAACTGAATCACTTTTACACCAACAAATCTAAAAGCAAAATTACATATATTCTACCAATTACACTAAGCATTGATTCGTACTCGGCTTACTAACACAATAATCTCATACATTTACAATCTGATACTTACAAACGTACACATATACACTCATAAATCCACAACAATCATCCAGTACAAAACGTTCACAAAACCCACATATTACACAAACAACCTGAACATTCATCAACACTCGTCCCTTAAATGTTAAAATTTTAAGAAATTGTATGTAGTTTGCCATTCATCTATGCTACCTAATTATAAATTCAAAGTAGTAATGTATTTTTTCCTTAAATGTATAATTGCTTTTTTTTCCCTATTAATTTATGTATGTATTTTAAATTATAATATAAATTATATTTTAAAATATTAAATTTGTATGTACCTTTTTTGTGAAGAGAAAATAAATCTATTATTATTATTATTAATATTTCTATGCCTACTCTCCATGTGAGTACGTCTTAATAATATTCTTGTACCTACTCGGCGATAGATGAGCTATCTGGCGATATCAACGTTTGCATTTGTATATGGCTAATACGTAAAGATATAGTTAATCAACCAATGACGATTAGCCTGAAGCTCCGATTACGGCTCATTAGTTGCCTTAAATTCGCAGTTTATTTGACTTCATATCATCAGACAAAGCTCAATGGTATGTAACTGTTGACTAATAATGAAGGAAAGCATCGTAAGGAAACTTGTCATCACATCACAACATCTCCAATGTCACAATGATATTTGACAGATAATAAGGTGATCTAAAATAGTTATGTACTATCGACTTGAGCGACGGTCGACCATTTCAGAAAAATTTTCGCTTGCACATGTTGACTTTAAGCGACTCCGCCCTCCGCCCGACCAAGTGTTGGCCTGCTATACGATTTTAACCTTAGGAGTGGTCATCCGTCGCTCAAGTCGATAGTACCTACAGATGGTTTGTTAAAGCTCCTGATGAATAGAACAGATATAACGCATGTTGACTTCAATGTCTTCGACAAAATACACAAACAGGCGTTTCAGCTTTGCTTATCTATATATATAAAACTCTTCCGTTACTGAGTGACTGACAGACAACGCACAGCCGAAACTACTGAACGCAAGAAGCTCAAATTTGGCATGTAGGTATGTTCCTTGGAGAGTGTAGGGGAGCACTAAGAGAGGATTTGTGGAAATTCCACCCTGAAGGGGGTGAAAGGGGTGAAACCTGATATTCACACGGGAACGAGACTTTCGCGGGTGAAACCGCAGGAAAACTACTAGTAGGCATATAAAGCTCATTATGCGTTATTCATTGCTGGTAGATACTATGCTGAGTTTTATTGGTTTCACAGTACATCACGGGTTCGTTACCTATGCCGATAAAAGAGTTACCTGAATTCTCTGTTAGCATGGAGTCTACAAATGTGTTGGATCTAAAACAGTTCTAAAATAGTGGCGGTATACACATCTGCCTGCTATACCTGGTGACAATCTGCATGTCTCTTTGAACTTCAAACTTAAATGCATTTTGATCGAAGTAAGCACCAAGTACAACAGCCGAAATCTTTCTTTTAGGTATTACAGACAAGATACTAAGTACCTGCAATATGTATATACTCCTGGGCCTATATTAGGTAGACGATATTCAGTATTCTATATAACATGCGACGACAAAGTGTAAAATGTGAGCTCGAGAGACTTAGGCTTGGCCGTGCCGAGACATAATCTAAGTTCAGCTTGGTGGAAGGTATCATGTCAACATCGTCAGCGGTTATACGTCCTCTGCTAAACATAGGTAGAGACCTAAGACCTAAGGCTGGGGAGCCAAAGAAGTGTATAGGTAACTAGGGCAAGGACGAATACAAAAAAAAATTGATCAACGGCAGCCATAAGGCAAGTTTAAAAGGGTATGGCGCCAGTACAGTCCACCCACAAAGAGAAGCACGATCAACGCAACTTATCAATCCTATCATCATCAACCAAACACAAATCAAACAACTATATCAAAAAAAAAATCGGTCATAATTCGAATTATCAATATTCGGATACGGAACCATGCTATTTTGGAATATTCGAAACTATGTCGTGCCAATTGCATCGCTACTTAAAACCGCTACATAAACGGTCAACAAAATAATAAGCTCGCTGATATTTGTTCATGTAAGAATTCTATGGCAAATAAAAAAGATTCGTATAAGAACGCTTTCAAAACATGCAAAGAATTCATTGAAATTAAACTACTATATACGGATTTTATCGCGTTATTTATTTTACACTTTATTACCATGTACCACCAGCTTGGGATCCAGTAATTCAAATAGTCAAACCCAAGAAGAAGCAAACCACAGCTAGACTTCATGATACTCTGAGCTCATTCTGCGTAAATAGAAACACCAATGATTAAATTATGTTTGGGTACTTTGAAATAACGACACTGGAAATTTGAGACAACTACCATCTTAGTCTCCCCGTGACCATGGCTGCTGAAAAGCAACCGAAACGTCGTGGAAAGTGTAACTTAAATATAAATAGTTTTAATAGATTTAATAATTTAATTAGCTTAACAAATTAGTAAAGTTTAATAGTATCTAGTAGTAGTGTAACAGTTTCAAAATGTTGTAATAGTGTTAAATAAATAACGCGATAAAATCCGTATATAGTAGTTTAATTTCACTGAATAACATTCGCGTAAACAGAAGACAATATTATACAAAGAATTTTCTTAGAATTTTTGGATCTTTCACCATTGTACGTGATCGCCGAATCTAGGGATTTTCTGGAGCCATTCATTATCTAAAATGTTGTCACACTTGTCACATAGCATTCAATCGGCAGTTTACTACAAGATTACAAAGGGAATATACAGGGTGTCCAGTAATTAATGGATAACCTTGCAATGTCTTGAAAGTAGAACTGATGGCCGTTCAGGAAAAAAAGGAATAAGGGCAAATAAGTTTAAAAGTGCAATAGCTAGTCATACTTTTAACTGTCTATCTATTAGCATAATTAGTGTTTAATAATAAAACAACAAAAACCGATGGAATTCATTCATTTATGGTCGTAGTGTACAAGAAAGTTAAATATGGTAATTAAAAGAGAAATCATATTTAAGTTAGGATTGATAAAGCAACGATAGCTTAATGGGGTGACCAACACACTGCAAAGCAGAGGGTCTCGGGTTCAAACCCACGTCGCGCAACTCTGACTTTCGAAAGTTGTATTGACTTTTCGAAATTATGTGAATATTGATTGACAATTATCGCCTGCTCCATGCCTCGAAGAGCACGTTAAGGCGTCGGTTCCGGCTGCCATGAACATCTATGGCAGTCGTTATTGGGAGAGTGTCGACACAAAAGATCCCACTGGGTCGAAGTATCGCCGGGTCTGCACAGACTGGCCCCCAAATAAGATACATACATAGGATAGATTTTTTTCATATTTTTCCTGAACTTCCGTCAGTTCTACTATAAGAAATTTCAAGGTTATCCGTTAATTACCGGACACTGTATACACGCTGTAGCAAAAAATATCTTCCATCATGTATATATTACATGACTAAATAATAAATATGAACACCTTTAAATAAAACAAAACATCGCTTATAATACATAATATAATTAAAAGATCTTGTCTCAATATCATTTACATACGTAAAAACTTCTCATACTATTTACAACGTCCAATTCACAACTCATTTACAATAGTAATAAATCACAAAAAAGGGTATAAAAAAAAATCTGAAATAAAATGGACATTCCAAAAAATTTCTCCATTTACACATCATATAAACTCATTTGATCATATAATACAAATATTGTACACTATTTACATTATCAATACTGCATTTTGAGTCGTGGACAATACATAAAGTGGATTCCCTTTACATAAAATATGTGAATAGTTCCAGACTTTCGACTCCAAGATTGTTATAACCAGTGATCGGAATAGACAGAGCTAATGTATCTAAACTTCAAAGAACAGAGACAAAAAGTGGAGACTTCCTTACGACTAAAAATATTATATTTTAAACAATTTTAGCTTTTTGTTATAAACTTAAATAATATATGTTTTTTATATCTAAACAAAACTAAACCCTATTCTTAGTATAATTACTAATTATACTAAAATACGGTTTAATTTAGGGCAGTATTAAACACATATATTGCATTAATTAATAATTACAATAAGCTCTACCTATTCCGATCACTGGTTATAACCTAATGAAATAGCAGATAGTGCACATAGCAAGATGTTGATGTCGCTAGTGATAAGCTCGGTAAACAGACTTGCAAGTTTTCATTTTATATTAGGTTCATTTCATTTTATGGTATTCCATGAAATATTGACTATTAATATATATGTATATAATTATACACAGATTTCTTGACATGGGAATCACAATCAACTGTCTCCATCCTTATTCCTTGAAATGACGACTACAGCAGTGCCACTAATAATTTGATTGAATAGTATATTCAATTTCGAGTTCATGTTAAACAAAGTGTAACATGAGAGTTGTACAAAACACAACTTGTGGATATAATTTGGATGAAATATTGGAAGCACGGCGCATAAGCAGTGTTTTGCAAAACTAACATGTTTCAGATTACAATATAATTAAATAAAACTGCACTTCAATCCCGGTAAAAATCATAAAAAATAACGTTTGACAGTTGCAAATTCAAAAAGTTCGACATTTAAATATTGTATACCTTACTATTTTACTACTAGCGACATCTAGCGTCAGGTATGCACATGAATTTTAGTATTTTGATACAATCGTGAATCAAGAGCATCTCGCTTGATATACAAAACAATCTTAGACTTCAAAGTATTGAACAGTTCACATGAAATCAAATAACCGCTGTCGAATCTACCCACACGGGTTAAACTCACAAAATAATGGAAGAACAGGCCTTAGCTTTCAAAGTAATTGAGATCTTCGTAGTGTAAGTATTATAGAAATATCTGTTTTGGAGTGTCTAATTCGGTTTGCTTGCAAGCATTAAATACAATCTCTCATAATTAGAATTAAATTAACAATTTCATACCAGTGTCCTGTTAAAGTACCTAGGTTTATTACCCGGTTAAGGTGTGACGCAGATGACCGATTAGATCGGTTATAAGAGAGAATTTTGATCAGTTTACTATCGACTAAGTAATTAAGGCAACGACTGTATTCGATTCTTGTCTCACTGACGCTGACAAGTAATGCCGGGTACGGCTAAACTAAACTAACGCAGGCGTCCGAAGTCTATGCACGAATGATGACATGTATAAAATTTTTGAGCCTATGTGTTCTATTCGGAAGCAGTCAAATAGTATATAATGGTTGCAGCTCTTTATTTGTAAACTAATCAGCTTTATTTAATCTATTTTACTCAAACTATATCTCATATAAGTGTAAGTGATCAACCAATTTGGTAAAATAAATTTCATTTCATTGTAAGTTTGGCGATTAAAAAGAGTGGCCGTGAGTTTCTTGCCCGTTCTTCTCATTGGTTGTACACCATTGCTTGGCTGAACGTGGCATCAGGTAAATTCATATAATTGTTGTAGTTAGTGTAACCTTCATGTTCATAAGTGTTACTTTGTGATCTAAATTAATAAAGATATTTTCATTGGTGATGATTGAATGTGAGCGAATGCTCGCGTGTTTCGTTTGTTCTACGTAAACTTATAACGGGAAAGCGAGATAACGTTCTGCTCATCGGTAAAATTTCGTCGACGCTGGCTTGCGTTAACTGTACCGTATAAGCGACTAGCAATCAACTATGCTCTTGTTTAAGAAGTATACAATGCCGTTTAAATAAAACTCAATAGTGTAAGCACATATTACATTGAGACAGTAGGCTGGCTCGGTACGACATGCGATATTATACTAATTCTAAACAGAGCACGGAGTACTACGCGCCAGACTTTTACTGGAGACGAAAGCAATACTGTGCATGCCGACTGCAGCCAATAATAATTCTATTTTTTTTTAAATGACTTCTTCCACTCTAGCAATAATTCCTGTATCGCGCGGGAGTTTACAAATATTCAAACAACGGACACAGAGAACATCCAGACTCGGAACAACTATTTGTGGATCACACAAACTTTTGTCCCGTGTGGGATCAAACCCACAACACTCGGCGCAGCAGACAAACACTTAAACCACTACGCCATCCGTGCAGTCAAATATTGTATTGTTTGCTTGTTATTGTTGTTAGTTAAGAGCAGCGGTAGCTCAGTGGGGAGACCATCAGACTGCAATGCAGAGGGTCTTAGGTTCGAACCCACGTCGCGCACGTCTGACTTTCGGAAGTTATTTGACTTTTCGAAATTATGTGCGTAATGATTGACAATTATCGCCTGCTCCGTGCCTCGGAGAGCACGTTAAGCCGTCGGTCCCGGTTGCCATGAACATCTATGGCAGTCGTTATTGGGAGAGTGTCGACACAAAAGATCCCACTGGGTCGAAGTGTCGCTGGTCTGCACTGGCTGGCCCCCACATAAGATACTAGATACTATTGTTGTTAGTTTGACAATATATCTGACATATTTCTATCGCTTCTGTAGTTGTTACTGACAGCCTTATCTTATATATAAAATTTAAATGGGACCACCTGGGAAGTATAATACCCTTTAAAACAAAAAAAGAATTTTCCAAATCGGTTCAGGCGTCTTTGAGTAATCTGGGAACATACATTAAAAAAAGATTCCGACGAATTGAGAACCTCCTCCTTTTTTGAAGTCGGTTAAAAAGATTGTCAAGCTTGGCCTCAAGAATATAGTTCCATACTCTGTGGTACAGACAAAATGAAAAAATACATTTACATCTTGTGGCAAAAATTCGGCACGCATATGTATATAAATAAATAGTGTTATATACTCAACTCAGTACCTAAATGACCGTAATATACGACCGATTTAAAACAGCCATCTGCGTCACACTTATGACAAAGCACCTAAGGGTAATATTGAGATAATTGATTGAAAATCACAGTTCATGTGTCAGTACATTGAATCAATAAATAATGGAATTAAAATTATTTCACATTGGTGTAAAATGATATTAACATAGTATTATATAACACATCTGCTGTGTCAATACGTAAGGCCTATAACCTTACAGATTGACATAGTCAAAAGAGCATATTTTTGGAAATCAATAAATTAATTAAGCTGGCTCGTACAAGAGATATGGTCAGTAACCATTGGACAATAAGGTCAAATACTACATGTATATAGACGTCTACTTCTGTATTGCTTAGGTAAATATGTAACCCAGTTTTTACCAGCTATATTTGAAATACCATAATTTAGAGAGCGATTCTATTGTCTACTTGGCACATTAACGAACTTCACACTTCTACTGAGTTAAGAAATTAAGCCAACACTGATAGACAAATTGAACACAGAACCTTATGAGCCGTTAACATGAGGCAAGTGTCTTGAACTTGTCATGACATGCCATTGTTTTCGTGAAGACCATGATAGCACAATACTTGCTTAAATAGTCATCTTGTACATGGACATTTACAATGGATCACAAAATTAGAGGCGATTTTATGACACAGGATCACAAATGCTGTCATTCAGGCAGAAAATATAACAGACTAAGGAAAAGTGTGATAGACCAAATCTACGATCACCTGTAGACAAATCATTCTACAAAAACACTGGATTGAATGCTTTGTATGAGAATGCGAAATATATTTCATTAATAAATTATATCATGAAAATTTGATCATACGAGTATCTTGCCTATTTAAACTGTCTATTGTTGGAATGCCAGATATAATTGCTAACTTATTGTGTCCAGCCGCCGGTGTGCCGCTGCCACTCAATAGGTTAATTCGACGCCATAATTGTACTACTACTACATAATTCAATTGTAATATAGTCGCCTGCCCCCAGTGAAAAAACTCTTCACATTCCGCCGACTATATTTAAACACCACAAAATAAGGCTGGATTGCCTTCTACCGAGGCTAATTCAATATTCTCCAATAGTTTCTGACCATATCGCTCACCTATCTTTCAACTAAGCTGGCCAATAATCGATAAAATTCTATCGAAGAATCATATATCCTCACAATACAACAGTTGACGATGACTGACTGACACGACGCTGCGTCCAACCGCCCGCGCACTTGAGCACTGTGCACGCACGCACGCACGCACGCACGCACACACACACACTAGCTCCAACTAGCCGTGGCACACACCAACACACTGTCTATGTACAGTATTTAGGAAGCTCTTCGTTTTAACGTCACTTTGCCGCGAGCTAAGTGCGATATGTATATCCTTACTCGTTCTAAATTCGTTTTCTTCACCCATATCTGTAACAAAACAAAGTATCGTTTAAACAAAACTTTTATTCAAATTAAAATTATTTATTCAATTAGAAGAGATGGGAACAGTGTCTTTCTGTAACGAATGTACAGTCTGTAATATAAATCAATACACACCTGCAAAATTTTGATTGCCATTATCTTTCAAAAAATGATTTTTTTATGCCAGTAACATTAAAAATAATTGTTGATGGTGCTAACTGCACAGAGACTCCTTTTTTAAGAAAGGTCGGCTACGAATTATGGTCCTGATTTTGCTTCGGTTACCGCTTTAGGTCTATATATAACTCCTTGGCGGGTATATTACAATAATTAAGCTAGCATTAAGTGTAATGGATAATTGTATTTGTTGGCAGTCTTGCCTATGGTCCGCATTATAGATAATAAAAGTCGGCGGTTATTATCCTTTGATATTACAATCGTTTTAGTGATGTGTATAATTAAATTCCAACTATTTTCGGGTACAATTGTACAAAAGCAGTAATACAATGCGATTTTTACTTTATATGGTCAAGGTTGCAGACACGCACATAATTATGTGTAACCTAGTATTGTCAGTACATTTAAATGAAATTCCTATACATAAATGGGTCAAATACTCGGTGGTCCTAGAACAATTGTATGAGGATAAATTCAAAATAAACATGGAAAATACTTATAATACTAAAAGCGTTAGACAACATAAATTTGTAGTACCTACAGTAAGACATTATTATGGACAAAGAACCAGCAAGTATTTGACCCCTACATTGTTTAACAAACATGCCGGCTGAGAACAAATGTTGATTTAATGAAGAAACAAATTGTTAGAGGCAAACTTAATTATTGCTGAGTTATACCGCTGATTTTTTAATTACTTCTTGCTTTATTATATGTATTTTATTTAATTGTTAATACCAATAGATACTTTTAATTGTTAAATCACTGTATTAATCGAGAGCGTAAAACTGGTTGAATATATGTTATAATCGAGCGCTAATTCCGACGACAAACTGTTATGCAGTTTGGTGAGTTTAAAATAATTGTAATATGTATTAATTTAAAAAAAATCTTAATTATTAATAGAATGCTAGAATGTTAGTAGCAATCCGCTTGAATCCGTTGCCAATAGTCGCCACCACCACTAGGGACATAGGCCACAGAAATTGCAAAAGAAATAGTGTACAGCATCTATGACTAAGCCGTCTTGCAGATTCTGTATTGCAACCGGGCAGATTATGATATAGATATAAAATGGCGATAGCCTAATATAAGTGTTCGATCCCAAGGCGCGCATCTCTGACTTTTGGAAGTTATGTGCGTATGAAATAGTTAATTATCGTCTTACAGTTCTTCATAATGTTCTCGAAGATATGTGAAGTCTGCCAACCCGCACTGGGCAAGTGTGGTGTTATATGGTCTAACCCTTCTCACATGGAGAAGAAGCCCA
Organism: Catocala fraxini; assembly: GCA_930367265.1. Classification (NCBI taxonomy): domain Eukaryota; kingdom Metazoa; phylum Arthropoda; class Insecta; order Lepidoptera; family Erebidae; genus Catocala; species Catocala fraxini. The sequence goes on from OV884032.1 coordinate 2,325,136, forward strand.
TGCCCAGCAATGGCACAGTTTAATACAGAGCTACAGGATACGAATCCTCTCCGACAGCACAGCAATACTTAGAGCCCTAGGGAGCAATGGCTGCAACTCCAGGCTCGTTTACGAATGCAACCTTGCTCTTGAAAGAATATCCATAAAAAACATAGTGACCTTACAATGGATAAAGGGGCACAGTGAATCGCTCAGCAATGATGCTGCAGATAAGTGGGCTAGAAGAGGGTCGGGAACCACCACGGAAGGTCCATCTCCATTCTCACAACTAAAAACATGGATGCAGCTTCGCACTCAGAGCCAACATAATAGACGCTGGGCACGGACAACGGACTGTAGACAGTCGAGAGCAGCCCTACCGGCCATCTCACCACGTCTGACACACCGCCTGCTCAACCTACAAAGATTGGACCTTCGGACCATCGTGGGGATCCTAACAGGACACTGTCCCCTGAACAAACATCTCTACAACATCGGAGCAACAGACAGCCCACTCTGTAGGGGATGTCTGACCGAAGAAGAATCTGCTGCCCATGTAGTCCTGGATGTGTGGGAGTAACAGCACAACGTAAGGAAATCCTCAACAACCCGAGGTCACTCCGCGAAGCCTGTGAAGACCCCAGGAAACTTCTGTGCTTCTGGGCGGAGTTGGGCTGGCTATCTCCATAACCGGCTGACTCTCACGCACAATGGACCAACTTAGAGTTCAAATGCGGAAAAAGGATCCAATTACATTACAGGGCTAATATTATATACTGACCGCCTCGTCGGTGATGGCGTGTATGTGTCCTGGGAACTTGGGCAGGTCCCGTCCCTCCACAGACACGCTCTGTCCGCGGTGGTACCAGCGTCGCTCATACAGCAGCTTGCCGTCCTCCACACGCGTGTCCGGCGGGTCCCCACCGCCGCCCGTCTCACGCACCGGGGACGAACCTGCAACATACACAAGCATATTTAATTGGCTGTATAGACACAAGTAGCTAAACGTTTTTACGACTAAGTGAGGGTAGTAGTACAGGTAGTGCCCGAAACCCGCACTTCACGAAGGCGCCGAGCTGAGCTCCCACCAGTCAACCCGCGACAACGATCGATGCAAGTCGGTCAAAATGTCAGGCAATCAATAGGTATTTATTACCTTTTAAATACTTTATAAAAGTTAGCATTATAAAAGTAGCTGGCAGATTGCCCCGCCTGGGCATCGCAGCGCCGTGAGTTGATCGCGGCAGTCGGTATGGTTGCCCTCTCGCTCCCGGCCGTGGTTCAATCTATGGTCCGGAGCGAGAGGTCGTGGAACGCCGTCGCCTCCTTCTATGAGGAAGTCATATCCATCAAGGAGGCGGCGGAGCGGGAGAAGGAGCGCTTAAACCCTCTCCCCAACCGCAGAACCGGGCGCCGGAGGGCGCGAGATGACGTCCACCCTGTCCGACCCTGAGGTTCGACCTGGGGGTGGTGGGCTTCGTGGGTCTGCCCGCCACCCGATCAGCCCCATGTACGAGTGGCGGCGTGCGTGTTCCCACGCGGGCCTCTGTGTCGTGTGTCCGTCCCCCTTTAGGGGGACAGTAGAAATTAAATTAGTGGTATCCAAAGGGTAAGTCTATTTGTGCAGTGGCCTGCCCTTTTATAAGGCGGGCCGAAACCTCGGCGGGGTCGCGACCACATGTGAAAGTGATTCGCGCGGCCCCGTCGGTTGCGGTTTTGTCGAGGAACACCGTGGTAGGTTTAGTTGGTACTCCGGGAGTTCCTTTATCATTTCAACATCTTTCTTTTACCCCGGTGAGTCCGACATAACCCCTTCGCCCGCCCCCGCGGAGGGGTATGCGTCACAGCAATCCGCCACGTAAAAAAAAATGCATTATAAAAGTAGCTAAACATTAAATTAATGTCTAACTTTAATTTATGAATGAAATCTGTCTTAATATTATAAAGTATTTATTTACTAGGTATCATTAAATGAAATATCCTTCATCTCGGCGGCTTCCACAGCGCCTGTAAATCCGATCCATAATGGAGACAGTTCGGACCACCCAAATAATTACAGACCCATATCGCTTCTTAGTTCATTTTCTAAAATAATGGAAAATATCGTAAACAGACATCTCCTCGCATTCTTGGAAATCAACCAATGTCCTATCGAGCCAGCAGTACGGTTTGCGTCCTGCTTTGGGGTTTTCCTGGATCTGGCAAAGGCTTTCGACACGGTTTCCATTCCGATTCTCTTAAAATAACTAGAAGTCACGGGGTTCAGAAGCATTGGTTTGGATTGCTTAAAGAACCTAACGGAGCGGAAACAAAGTATACAAGTAGGAACCCAGGTTAGCAAGCCCAAAAAGTATACTTTGGTGTGCCTCAAGGGAGCATAATTGGCCCTACCTTATTCCTCGTTTACTTAAATGACCGTTCGTCAATGGTGCTACATAATGCGGACATAATTAATTATGCTAATGACACAGTAATTATTTTCCACGACACGTCCTGAAATTGACTTCAGTCAACAACAGGCAATAGTCTTCAAATAGTGGCTGAATAGCTAAGCGTGAATTTACCAACGCCAAGAAAAGTAATTATGTTTGTTTTCACAAGCCCGGTTCCTCGAGCTAGAACGTCGTCGTCATGAATGTCGCGCGATGAACTAGCAATATGTACTCACAGCTACTAGAGTTTAGATGTTTCCTCGGCTGCGTGTTGTGCGCGGGCGCATGGTGTCGCGCGACGGGCGGGGGCGAGTGTCGCGCGATGGCACGCAGGTCGGCCTCGATGTCGCGCTCGTCGAGTTGAAAGGTGAGCGTGTTGGTGATGGGCTTGCGCCGCTTCTCCGGCGCCGGCGCCGGCTCGTTCGCGCGCCGCCTCAGGATACGCTTCATTACTGGCTTCACCTGTACAAACAGTAACCTTATTCTTAATAACCAGTTATATGTAAAATAAATAGACAATATACACAAATAAATGTTAAAATAGGCTGTACAGCAAATTGAAACAGAAAAAAATACAGAACAGAAAACAAGCGATGTTTTTGATGAGTTTTTGGAATCGGTCTCCCTTCAAGCACATACAAAAGCGACCAATACCCTAGACGAACCAGTATATAGTTGCAGATCTCTCAGTGGAAGCCATCTTTTGGAATCAATTATTTCTAAATTACTAAAACAAATAGTTTAGAAAAAAGCCAGACCAGATTCCATTTTTGCTAAAACCTTGATCACTGTACCTCATGAAACCGCTGCATTTAAATTATGCAATTAAGGACGAGCTGGAGGTACATGCAATCTATACTGATTTCTTCAAAGGCGTTTAACACGTTTGACCACGTCTTGCTCATCCAGAAACTTCATCAGGCTGGACATTGTGGGTCGTTATTAAGGTATGAATCTTGTATCCGACAACGCTCGCATCTTGTCGCGGTCAAAGATTTTTATAACTACATGCACACACTACAGGCTTTTTATAAACCATAATAAATTTGCTATACGGCAGTGCCATCGGGAGTGTCACAAGGCTCACACGTTGGTCCTCTTTTCTTAGTCCTTGTGGATGACTTGTGTAAAACTATTACATCCAACTATCAAATGTTTGCTGATCATCCTAATCTTTACCCAGTCATTCGTGGTCGGGCTATGTATTAACTTTACTAAAGGGCATTAATAGTATCAGAAAATGATGCCTATCTACTATAACTAACCTAAATGTAAATTCAGTAACTTCACGAAACCCACTAACTCATAAACTTCGACGTTTATAACTGTTACTTTTTGATCTAAAATAATAAATGATTTTTGACTTTGATCTCGACAACATAATGACAATAAATTCATGTAAGTGTATCAAGTTTACGTTGACGAAGTTCCTTTAAATAAAGATTTAAAAAAGAAAAAAGAAAGATGAACCATGATGATGAACTTTCTTCTTGATGAGGTGTTGAGTGTATGTGAATTGAAAAGATGACCATATAATTAATAAGTACATTATAATTCATTACATTTTCTCCTACCTCCATAGAATCTCCATTGAGCTCCATAGTTGATCTCTCATTCTCTATTAATTTCCTCTTATCCTCAAAGTCATTTAGCAAGTTCTCCCTTAACTCTATCTTTTTCTCTTCAAACTCTTTCGCAGCAGCTTTCTTCTCTGCTATGTACTCTCTTTCTACCACATCGTACATGTGTTCTCTGTGAATCACCAAAAATATTATATAAAAACTAGAAACATTTTATTAATCTACAATATCAGTCAATTAGAAATGAGACAGAAATTCAAAAGGCATTGTTTTGAGTTAAGATCCCAATAAAATAAATAGTTCCAATTAGATTTCCGTAAATGTGTAGCGACACTGCTGACGGTTTAGTTTTACATAGTCCGGCGCAAGTATGCATTAGCGCCGCGCGGGAGTTGGGTTAGGTCGTAGCTCATTGTGTATTTACGTTATACATATGTAACTGGTACCAGTACGTATATATCCATACAGTATATTATCAAGTCACTTCATTTGACTATCCACAACAAGAACAACTTTGATTACCTCTACTTCTACTGTTAATGTCTTTTGTAATGTCTTCCATGCTTGTATATCTGCAAAGGAGTATGCAAACTCCTGCACAGATATATAAGCTATATATGGTTCGCATATATATATATCACAATACATCAAGTAAATAATAACTCTCCATGCTGCTTCTCAGAATTACCTAACAGAAAACACTTTGGCAAACTCTGGAATCAAGCTGAAATCCTGACAATCAATCGCAAGCATATGCCACAAGACCAATAAAGCAGTCCTCCACTTAAAGACAGCCATACCTATATATTTTATTTATCCTGAGCCTCTCGTTTAGTTGGTGCTCTAGCCTCTTCACCCTTCGCAGAAACTCTGGATGTATACCATCTTCTAACTGTTGTAACTGCTTCTTGAGATTTGCTAGTTTATCTTGGTATAATCTGAAAGGAGAAGACATGCCAATTGTAAGTTATTTTGTTATTTTAAATATTTTTTTGTTATCCTGTGATGATCAACAAAGTCGTATAGGTGTGATAAGACTTTGCTCATCATCACAGGAACACAAAAAAACATTCAACACTGTTTTAACTTCAGGTACTCACTAAAATTACTGTCTATTGGGCACATGGCCAGATTCCATTTTACAACCAAACATTACTAACAGAAATAACTAAGAACATTTTGCCCAACCCAAGATTCAAAGCCCACAATCTACTAACAAGAAAGTAGTTTACATATACATAAGATACATAAGATTACTATTTACTTACTGTTCCTTAACTTCTAGTGGTTCATCATTGTTTGGTATGTCCGTCTCACTGGCTTCTTCTGTGTCTGTAAACAAAAACATATACATTTATAATAATTATGGCTTTAGACAGCTTTATATTTAAAATTTCAGCTTCTATATGTCTGTTTTGGAACATTCCAGAACTAGTTTATGTAATGATATCTGTATAGGTGTATTTTCATATACTGTTTATACTGAAGTGCCTACAGGAAGGAGGAACTAAAAGTATTAAACTGAGAGCCAGCAAAGCATGGCCAGGTTCAGCTAGAAATATTATAAGAGACATGATGATGTAATGAAAGCTTAACATACACCTTTGCATTTGTCAGGTCTTTGCATATATATAGATTTACACCTGTAATTAGTACTGATTTCGCAAGATTTATGCCACCTAATAGAAAATTCCACATTTCATGTTGCTACTTAGAATATCCTATGAGAAAATTCAATAACACAGCGCTTCTGTGGAATCAATCATCAGACCTTATAATGATCTGGATCCAACATCTCAGCCACATGAAATCTAAAAAGTTACTAACTAAACAATAATAATAATGTTCTCCAGACTGAGTTTTAGTTACAGAAGCTAATCTTAACATTGACTAGCCATCTGTCCTAATGTTATTATTTATGCTGCAGCAGTGTATGCACACACACACACACACACACGCACACGCGCACACGCGCACGCGCGCACGCGCGCACGCACGCTCGCACGCGCGCACGCTCGCACGCTCGCACGCACGCTCGCACGCACGCACGCTCGCACGCACGCACGAACGCACACGCGCACACGCACACGCGCACACGCGCACACGCACACGCGCACACGCACACGCGCACACGCACACGCGCACACGCACACGCGCACACGCGCACACGCACACGCGCACACGCACACGCGCACACGCACACGCGCACACGCACACGCGCACACGCACACGCGCACACGCACACGCACACGCGCACACGCACACGCGCGCGCACACACACACACACACACACACACACACACACACACACACACACACACACACACACACACACACACACACACACACACACACACACACACACACACACACACACACACACACACACACACACACACACACACACACACACACACACACACACACACACACACACACACACACACACACACACACACACACACACACACACACCATTGGGATAGCAATCTGATATGACAGACAAGAGATTAAGTTTCTGTTTTGTTGATCCAATGTGGAATCTACAATTTCTTACCCCTGTTGTACATGCTAGCTATTTTAACAATGAGGTATAAACATATTCTTTAAAATACATAAAGTCTCTTAGTATTTATTTTGGAATATTCAGGGCCAATTACCAGATCCTTCAAAGTGTTACTTGATTTTCTAACAAGAAGTTGTCAGTAGCAGTCTGAAACTGTGCCTAGTAGACAATGATAGACTTGTCCCTAGCAATTATGTCCTCCAGACCGATTTCGGTCACGGCGTTAAAGGCGTTAGCGTTAACGGAGACTGGCCATTTGCACAGGAGATATTATAGTGCACAAGTGTCTGTTCCCTAACTCTCATGACCCGATCAGGTGCAGGACTAACGGCTTTAGGTGCTTTCCGAGGCACGGGGGTGTCCAACACCGCTGATTTCCTAACTCCGGGCTGTTATTGAGATTTCTTAACAGAAACCCTAATAACTTTTTATTGGACCGACCTGGGATTCGAACCCGAGACATCATGCACAGCAATCGCATTCACTACCGGAAATGTTAGTGTTACACATCAGCCATCCCTTTTAGGGATATAGATCTGATACTAAGTATGTATGTTACTTGACGTATTGGACAGATAAACAACTATCAAAATACAACCAAACAAAAAACAGCATTGTAAACAAATACTATTGAACATATTTTATAATAATTTGCTTTATGTATGCTGCAAGTAAAGGGGCTGTATTTAATTAGAGCAGTAATCATTAACCCTTATCGTACCATCTTAACTTCTAACGTTAACCATCATTTGGACCCAGGGCTCTAAACACCAGACTCAATGATTATACTTGCATCACAATATAATTAAACTGACAGGTTAGAATGGTTCAGATTTAAAGCTAGTAGATTTATTGAACACACTTTAAATTTGATGTTGGTGTTATTTGATGAAATTCTTTTGGATAAATTGTGTTAGTAATAAACTGACTAATGATCCCCGTGGCCATGGCTGCTGAAAAGCAACCGTAATGTCGAGAAAAGTGTAAACTTAAATACAAATAGTATTAATAATTTAATTAGCTTAAAATTTGCAAAGTATTAAACTTTGTAACTTAGTAGTAATAAAGTGTGTAATAAAGCTAAACTATGTAATAAAGTGTCAAATAAACAACGTGATAAAATCCGTATATAGTAGTTTAATTTCAATAAATAACATTCGCGTAAACAGAAGACAATATTGTGTAGTGACAAATTTGCCTATCATGAGACTTAGATTATTGTGTTAGTAAACTCTTGAATCATTACTTGTTAGTGAATATTGGTTTTAATTAAGGAAATCCGTGTTAGGTTTTTATTAGGTTTTAGTACTAGTAATATCTAGAAATTTATTTGGTAAACAGCAGTAAACTCAACTCCTATTTAATGCTCTAAAAATACCTGGTTCAATGGTAATATAAGTAGTTCTACTATTAAATAATATAAAATCATACTTCCACAGTAAAAAGAAATACATTTGTCTCAATAACATATTATTATCCTATATTGTTTGTAATCATTCAACACATGTTTAGACTAACATGTTCATATGAATCAAAACACACTTGTTTCCCAGGGGATGAGTAGAAACTGTAGATTTTAATTTTTATTGTTATACATTCATGGTTAACTAGGTCTGTAGCATTATTCAGTCATCAATGCAATCATACTAAGAGCTGTTTGCAGCCAATCATTTTATATTATCTACTAACTTAGTTAAACATTTTGGCATGCCAAAATATTACTGTCATGCTAGGTGCTTCAATGTTTACATGATAACATGACCTTGATAAGCATCAATAGATAAACAACAGATAATATTATACTGAAATCATATACTGATTGGACACTTCAATAATGTGCAGATTTCTATCAAAGATTCTAAAGGATTTGAAGGCCAGAAATATTCTGGTAGCGAGAGAGTAAAAAAAGTGACGTTGTTTGATCATGTTGATTAAAGTCAAGTTCAGCATGGTGTTCACAGCTGATTGCATATAACATGTGACATACAAAAGTTGGTCATGACTTGAGGAACACTTAGAGTGATATTATTTATGGAGAAAGTGACACCAAAAAGAGCTCATTACGTCACCAAACAGGTTGGCGAAAATAGGCGGGAATGTAACAGTATGGTCTACTTTGTATGTAAATAACCTTGTTGTAATTACATAATCAATGTTTACATGTCAACCGAGACTGTATAAGGGCACATATACGAAGTTATAGTGAACTCTCCTGAAATAAGACACCAAAACAGGGTTAGACAAAGATCGTAAACAAAACATACCCTCGTCGCTATCTTCCACTGGGGCCTGCGCTGGTAACACGTCTTCTCTGTCCCTGTATTCGTCCAGATCGTCGTACCCGTCATCCTCGAAGTCATACTCGTCCCCCGGGCCCGAATATGGTGATCCTTGGTAAGACATAGTAGAGGCGACGCGTAATAGTTGCATACAGATTGGATGCGAACACCGTCTCAGAAACAAACTCTGATAACAAAGAACACCGATAATGACACGAGCAACAAATGGCAAGTGCCAGTTATGTCACTCATATAAAGAATATAACATAAATTCCACTTTGATGAAAAATGAAATTGGAGCAAATTGAAGCTGTTTTACGTCAAACTGGACAAAAAGCATCATGCTAACATTGTAAACCATAAATAAGTATAACCTGCTAACCTATAAAATTAAATTGGTTAACAGTTGATACGAGTAGCGCTAGTGAGTTGCACTATCACTCAAGAGTAAAAGAGAGATCCGATAGATTTACCAATCATAAGTTATATTTCTCTCACGTCGCACTGCAAACATAAATTGCTGGACTATCAAGTAATAATCGTCTAAATTACAAAAGTCGATCTTATTTACAAATAAGTCCCTTCTAAACATTTAATAACACAGTTTAGTATTTAAAAGTACTGTAAGTCTAATATACCTTCTGTAAAAGGCATTATTTAAGTAAAATCTGTAGAATACAGATTTTCTTTTTTGATTATCAAGAATAAGTTCTACAAGATCTTTTGTAAAACATGCTTTTCACAGGATTTGTGTTTGCGCATTTTAGATACTTTTTAATTTACGATAAACTACTTGAAATTATTATCAATAGCATATATTTTTACAACCTTGTATATTTCAAAATAATCTATTAGTATATAAAATATAATTATATAAAAGTATTACTTCTAAATAGACTAAAAGTGCGGCTACACTGCACTGAAGCAGTGCTGCAGGACAAGGTCCTATTCAGTATACCGCACTTGGACTGCAGTGACGTGACTATACCTAGTGGTATGTCAGTCATTTGGCAATTTGCAAGCATAATGGATGGATGAAAGTGACAGTAATTAGAAATAAATAATTACATTGTATATTCGAAGACAAAATATGAAATTAACGCAAACTTTACTCTCATTTGTTTAGCGATTACGGCCCAATCAAAGGGTACAATAGTTTTATTTTGCAACACTTTCTAACTACGCGACACGTACGGCGCGGTGCGTCAATTTTGATTAGTTCGTCAACTTTGCCTGGCAGACTGAATCACGCTGTTCCGCTGCCGCGCAGCACATGTTGTCTTATATGTTATAAATGTTATCATATCATATAGACAATACTCGGTCGTATCAGATCTGTATAGTGCGGCTTACCTTAACGGTGAAATTTGTTTAACGAATTTTGGATGGATTGACCGAATCTTTTGTTAGTTTGCAATAATGGAATTAATAAGTACTTACAATTTTCCTAAAACCTTATTCATAGAATGAATACCATCGAAAGTAAATTTACTGAGTGCCATGCAATGAAGATAGTAGTCGATTTTACTAAAAGTCTTGACATCTAGTAGATGTAAGAGCAAAAATAAAAATGTATGCTTGTCTATTGTTATGATTTGACGTCATGAAGGTGGACGTCATCTTGAATGAAAAAATCTTATTTTATTATTTATTTTGCTAAATTAAACACGTAACGTGAAGCCATAATCAGTGTTAAACCATTAAATAAAATAACCTTGCTTGTGATGTATTCAATCAATACCAGTTCTGTGTGATTGTAGTCAGTGAAGGTGACGCTATTTGCTATTGTGTCGGTGATGTAATTTAGGTGATTGGGTGGCTTCCTAGTCCTAAGTACTACAATGGAAGAGTCCTCATTCACGATCCCGGCCGATGACAATGGTGATACTGAGCTCGACCCTAGAATACAGGTCAGTGAGTGAAAAATAATGTACTGAGTAAATGTTATGGTAGGCCCTTCTAACTGCAAAGATGAGTGTCAACTTTGTCGATTATTTCGCCAACGAGCACAATGGATACGATATATTATATCAAAACATGAAATACGGACTCATTGCCAGCAAAGAGCTCTCAGAGTATCTTAAAGAGAGGTCGAATATAGAGGAGACTAATTCGAAATCTTTAGCTAAATTAGCGAAACAGGCGAACAGCAACTGCACGCAGGGCACGTTCGCTCCCTTTTGGGGCGTATTGAAATGTTCCGCCGAGAAATTATCTAATTTACATCAGCACATGTTCCAAAAACTAAGTGAACTGGTAAAAGATGTGGCCAGGTATGCAGATGAGCTTCATAAAAAACATAAAGCTGTGAAAGACTCAGAGTCTAACACTCTAGAAGTTGCATCATTAATCCAGACCACTAAACTGGCATTGCAAAAGGCTAAAGATGTGTACACAACTAAGTCAGCTGAGCTGGAGAAGCTACGCAAGGACAATGCATCTGCTAAGGATATTGAAAAGGCTGAGGTTAAGCTGAAGAAGCTTTATGAGGATTACAGGCAGTCAGCTGAAAAGTACAACCTGCTAAAACAGGACTTTGAGAAGAAAATGACCCAAACATGCAAACATTTCCAGGATGTAGAGGAAGCACATCTAAAACAATTAAAACAGTTTGTTAACTCATATGCTGATATTATTCAAAACAACCATGACCTCATGGGACAAGTGCATAGAGATTTTAAGCATCAGTGTCTGGAGTTAACAGCTGAAAAACTGCTGGAACAGTTTTTAATAGAGAAATACAACGCTATTGAGAAAGCAATTATTGACCTTCCCACATCTTTGCCTAAGCCTGGGTCAGCAAACAATTCAATATCTGAAGCAGATCAGATTTCAACAGTCTCAAATGGGTCACATAAGCCTGCTCAACCAGCTAAGGCACCCAAAAAAGAGCCTTCATTTGCCACCAAGACTTCAAGGAGAACTACCTCACTTTTGAATCTTTTTACACCAAACTTTCAAAGCAAGGAGGAGCCCAGTGGCAGTGTTGAGGGTGCGGCACCATGCTCAGCACCTTCTAGCCCCAGTGGAACACCAGCAACACCAGTAGCACCTGATAAAGATGACAATATGGGACGCACAACACTTAGAGAATCTAAGTGGTTCCTTCGCAGCAGAAGAACCAAGCCTAAACTGAAAAAGCCCAAGAAGAAAAAGGATGAGATTTCAGAAAATTCTAATGCTGGGGAAAAGTCTGATTTAGAGGAAAAAGAGGAAGAGGTACCAAAGGAAGACTTTATGAATTCCCCAGAGGTTGATGAAGAAGGTTTTTGCATTAGACCCAAAGATGAGAAAGGCAGTGTTTATTCCTCCACAGATTCAGATTCTGAGGAAGAGAGAGAACAGAAGATTCATGTTGAAATAAAACCAATTAGCAATGGTAATCCGATATCAGCTAGTGTGGATGAGCTCAGAGCTACTGTTGAGAACATTTCCTTATACAAAATTGGAACAACTAGGCGCGGGTCTAACGCCAACACGAGCAAAGCCAGCAGTGACTTACTAGATTTGAATTTCTTTCAAAGTCCCACAGCCAGTAACCCTGCATCGCCACATGGCAACGTCTCGAATCCTTATGCACCCTTACAAGGAAACCAGGCACATTTATTGGAGAGTCCCACCCCCATTTCTAATGCTGATGTAGGTGATCTTTTCTCTGAAGTTGGTGAGATGGGTCAGACGAACATGCGAACGTCGACACCTACGATATCATCGTCCATCTCTCTGCCACGGCCGCCATCGAGACGGTCTGAAGGTGATTTCCGTACTGCCGGCTCCTCAGGGTCGCGCGGTCCCTCACCTCTGACCATAGGCATGGCAGATACTATACCATTAGCCGTCGCGTTCCACGAGATTATTCATTCTTATTTCCGTGGTACAGAAGAGTCCAAGTGCCAAGTGAAAATGTCAGGAGACATGATGTTATCTTTCCCCACCGGTATAGTTGGCGTACTAGCTAACAATCCGAACCCAGCTAAATTATGTTTTAGACTGAAAAACATACATAGATTGGACAATGTCCTACCGAACAAGCAACTGATTACAATCAACGCGATGATGTCTACTCGCGATAACACGGTCGTAGAGTTCAACATGCCCGCGTTAACCTCTCTCCTGAAGCGACAATCGGAGAAAAACCCAACAGCCCAGTACTTTAACGTGGATATACTAAAATACCAAATACGACCTAAGACTGGCGCTGCGTCATGTCCCTTTCAAATGGTATCTTATTGGAAGTGTGAGGAAGACCATACTGATTTGAAGGTGGATTACAAGTATAATCTCCATGCCATGAGTCCGCCATCGCCTCTGTTAAATGTGTCGGTGTGCGTACCGATGAATGGTGCCGTGCGGAACGTGATTGCCATGCCGAAGAACACGTGGAGCGGCGAAAACGAGCAGGCGCTGTGGCGCTTTACAGAGCTTTCGCAGCACTCGGAAGATAGGGGTGTAGGTTCGTTGAAGGCGCGCTTTGAGCTTGCTAAAGGCCCGTCTAGCAAAGCTACCATTTCGGCACAATTCAACTGCGAGGGCGCGACCCTCTCCGGCATTGAGTTCGAACTAATTGGCAGCGGTTACCGGCTGTCTCTCGTCAAACGGCGATTCGTCTCCGGCAAATACATTTGTGATAGTGACATGAACTGATTGGTCCAAAACACTTATGAATACACATGTTTGTATATAGATGTTGTTGTCGTATATTCGAAGTGTGTACGGGATGCGTAGGTTTCTATACTACATGTTTTGATGTGTATATGTTTTGGTACCTTATAGGACTGTTTCCTGTCCACAAAAAATAAGTTACAATAATGTATCACAACATAGTTTGTCAATTTTCGAGTTAAATTGTTAGTTGTTAATTTGGAAATTGTATTACTTATTGATAGGTATATGTTTCACATCTACTAACTTATTTTTCATAATAGTTAATGTGCCATTTTATACTGTATTTTGTAAATTTACACATGAGTACTTGACTGTCGCACTAGTACACTTGCAAACATTATATAAACACGATTTCTGTTCACATTTTATTTATTGAGTACTCAGCCCATTTATAATATTGAGATGCATCACATATTGATTATAAAAGATCTCTTAAGGTCATCAATCCTACTTAAATATCTATTTGTCAGTAAAATACTGAGCCCATTGATTTTTTTACTGCTTAGCAGATTAAAAAGTTGATAAGAGATTCCTTTTTATTTTAATATAATCATGTAATGTAACCCCAGAATTTAAAGCTTTAAGGCAAAAATATATACATGTAATTTAAATATATTGCATGTTAATAATTATCTCTTTAAATGTTTTGAATTATTTTGAGTTCAATAATTGATAACATTTCTGTTTTGTATCAACAAACAACTGTGTATTTAAAACAAAAACATACTTTGTTTGTTCAATTGGTTTTAGATGTAACTTGAGTTATGATTTGTAGAGGAGGCCTAAATGTAGGTGATAAAGGCCACAAATTACTTACATGAATAGTATGTCATATATTTGAGGTTTAACATCAACATAGGTTATAAAATACTCATCACACTATTGTTATAGCCTTTGCTTATTCAAAATACGATTGATATTATTATGAAAGGGCTAGACTCCATCTTCCAAGAAAGTCATAACTAGTATTTATGTTATATTTATATTTTCATTTATTTTTGCATATTATTTACTTTGTTATGTAGAGATGCCTAAAATACGATCAAATTACACTTTCCAGTGAGAATATGGCTAAAATATATGTAACATGATGTCAAGCCTCACTTATTGACATATTCATTGATATAATTATGTATTATTTTTTTTAATTACTTATTTTACTTATTATAATTATTAATTTCAAATAAGATTCTTTGAATCTCCAAAGTAGTATAACTTTCATTGTTTTTTTTTTTATTATTTTCAACATATGATTTTTATGTTGATGTTGAGTGTTGTATTTTTGTAGTCAGCATTTAGATTACGACCACCAGACTTAGTTCTTTTTTACAAAAATGTTTTTTTAATGAGAGTTAGCTTATGATTTTAAACTCATTAATGTGTAATCTCATATTGTAATGTTAATGTGAAAACCTTAAATATCCCAGCGGCCTAAACATGAGTTACGAAAATAGCTAAGCGACTAACTTTGCCAAAAGTTAAGTGTTCATACAATATATTATATTTTAATATAAAGGTCAAACCATATAATAGTACCTACAAGTGAACCATTCCATTAATATTTTATTATTATTATATCTCATTAATTAAGTATTATTTTATTATTATGTATCACAAATATTGTTTTCTTTTTACCTACAAAGGTGCGTAAATTCGGCTGAGTTATTTAAAACGTATTAAAAAATCTCTTTCGTTTATAAAATTAGATAAAAACATAATTGCAAAATGCGTAATAAAATATTTTTGTAACGTAAAATTTATCGCATGTATAATTCTAATAATAATGTAACTATTATGTTAATTTTAAATAAAATGTAATTTAGCATTTATTTAGTTATTTTATTATAGTGTATACCACAAACAAAAATAAAATGGGCGCGAACTATGTAAGTAATACTTTTAGTTGGCTTTTGTTGTAGGGACAGGAAACGTTCGTTATAAGGTACGGTTAGATAAAACGATGTATAGTCTTTTATCTAGACACATAGTGATAAATATTTGTAATATGATAAAGTCTGTTTGGAGCTATAGTTATGTCTCGGATGTTTCCCGTCTCTACATGTTGCTTGCTGTTGCCTTATGTGTGGGAGTACCATGTGCGCGTGCCGTGCGACTGTCTCAAGTTCTTCAAAACATTCCAGGTGGAGCTGGAGAAACTGAACGCAGCCACCGATGAGATCAACAAACTGGAATTGGAACTCGACGTGAGTCTTACTTTTTTATTATTTTAAAATATTATTTAAGACTGTGATTAAAATACGTATTTATATAATTATTATTACGTGTAGAGAAAACTTCGTACCTCTTTTGCTGCTACTTGACTACGGCTCAGCTAAACGGACGTCCACGAAGTTTTATGGAAAGTACAGTTTATTTTTAACCTCTTTCTAATTTCTACCACTGGGCGATCACCAGACAAAGAAATCGTAAATAATGACAAAATATTAACTATGTCGATTACGGCGAGTGCATTCTTGTATAATCACATTAAATGAAATAACAAAACATTTGATGATATTGTTAAATAATTCTTATAATATAGTATTACTAGTGTTAGAAAGATGGTAATATAAGTCATTATTAAAAGTACAAAGTACCACATGAAGCATGATATTCTATTAATTTTGTAGCGCGCGCGCGTTAGGTAATCTAATTGACCTACTTAATACTTAATGTTTTTTTAAATTCTCTACTTTAATTAGTATGAATGTGATGCAAAAATTAGGTCGAGCTCTAGATATTTTATTTTTATTTTTTTATTCGCGTATTTCGCAATGAAACGACATAAGGTTTGAAACAATGTATATTTGCAGTTTTATTGTCCGTTTTGGCAATGTTGTAGTGTTATGAGTTTGACCTGATTGAACTAGAACATTGTGCTAGTTTTGAAGTTGCAAATTACTATCACAAATACCCTAAATTGTACATTGTAACCTCTTTATGTCTCCTAAATTGTACATTGTAACCTCTTTATGTCTCTTAAAACTTTCTGTTTATAACATACGTTTCTAAATTTACTAATTCTGTAATCCACAATTTCTTTATATAGTTTCTTTCACTATTGCATCCCAATCATGGAATCAATCCCCTCATGATCGGAGACAGTTTCCTATCTGCCTATGAATATTTGGTTGTGGATGGTTAAATACTGTGACTTTTAATCGAAAAATGGATTTCTCTTAAAAAATTACTAACTATTTTAGCCAACTTGTTGTTTTTCAAATACCCTTTTTAAAAATGTCCAAAGTTTATGTAGTTCTAGTATTTCTCGTTATTAAAGTTATCACAATATGCGCGATTGAGTAATAACAATCATAGTTTTTGCCTTTGTAATATCAGTGTCAAAGACAAATCAAGTGAAAAACATCCCAAAGATTTGTTTTAACAATCGACCGATTAACTGTAAGCGCAGAGGAGTAAATATGTCGCTTTGAAACCTTTTGTATTTGAATTGTGTCACATTTATTCTTAGGTAACCTATAAGCAAAGGCTGCCCAATTAGTTTTGGAGATGGGCCATAATATCTACTGAGCTGTGTCATGTGTGGGCCACATTGTAAATCGTAGTCGTGGCTGTTGGTTTGAGGTGGCTAGTCTAGCCCTAATTGGCAGGCATCATGTTCAAATGAGTTGGCGGGCTGCTTTGTGAAGAAATGACATTAGGAACTAGGTGGTGTTAGGCTCCCTGTGCCTCGGAAAGTACGTAGCGTCGTTTGTTAGCCTAGCCTCTTTTGCGGTCATGTCGGATTGCCATCTCATCGAAAAAATTGAGTTAGGGAATAGAAAGTGCACTTGTGTTAGCGCACATACTTTTGCACTATAATATCCAACATATTACCAGTCTCCTTTAAGATCAGCCGCCGTAACCGAAAATTCGTTCTGGAAGACATAATTATTAAGACGGTGTAATTATTAAACAAAAATATTTGGCTTTTTCTTTAAAATACAAAAAATATCTCGAAGGCAAACCCCCAAATAACTGTACACTAATTAAAAAAAGATCTAAACTTAATAATCGGAGGTCGGTTACTCCATCTTGTCTATCTCTGCTAATTCTGAATCGATTTACAAGTATGAAGGTCATCTATTAATATTGTTCTTGAAATTAAAAATGCACTTCCACAAAGGAAACTAATGAATATTCAGCCGCGTTTATTGAGCGATGAGCACTACATACTAATTTAATTATCACTTGAATCATTTAAGCAAATATCCTGCACGTTTCCGCGGCCTTATCTGGTGAATTCTGATGTAACTGGTGATTTTCACCTTGTGTTTACTACGTCGCAACGAAAGTTATAATTTCCTCCAGCCATAATTTGTGTGACCAATAACAGACACTAGACATCTGCGCAGGAGATAATATATGCACAAGCGTGGGCGTAAACACAGATGCACTCCCAATTTCCTTACTCTCATACTCAGAGGAAATGGCAATACAATACGAAAGAAAAGAAATCATAAATTTTCGAGTCAAGGGGATGAAGCACCGGCAATTTTTTTAAACTCTGCCGTTAATAGAAGGAGGTAAGAAATAAAGAAACATTTATTTATAAGAATATATTTACAATAAAGGTCTTATTAGAATCCATAATACGTTTCTTATATTCTACCATGTCTGGTGTACAAATATTTAACCTACAACTACTTACAGCCTGTTAACATTTTATTATATTATTAGAAGTATTCTAAGATATAAAACAGTAAATAGACGCTATTTATAAGTGTAGGTCCCACGACTCATGGTCCATGGTCCCATGCCTCGACCTATTACGTGGGTGTAAAACACATATGTGTATTAATAATATATAAAATAAACAAAAGTATCAGCTTATGCCTTAGAGATATGTATAAGTCTCAGTTGCTAATTTCCGGTATTAATGATTAATACATCAATACTTACACTATTTAGCTGACATCAAAGGAAGCTAGCCAGTATCTATTGATTATTTCAATTGTCATGTACACAGCGCCACCGGACTCCTAAGTAATCCATTAGTCGCCCAACTCGTTGAAAGAATGGGGTTATTGTATCTCCCGGAAATAGAAAAGCAACAGTCAATCATGCCGAACGATGTTTCACAACAAAACAGATAAATGCGACGTTATCTTTCGTCTATACGTATGTATCTTATGTGGGGGCCAGTCAGTGCAGACCGGCGACACTTCGACCCAGTGGGATCTTTTGTGTCGACACTCTCCCAATAACGACTGCCATAGATGTTCACGGCAGCGGGACCGACGGCTTAACGTGCTCTCCGAGGCACGGAGCAGGCGATAATTGTCAATCAATACGCACATAATTTCGAAAAGTCATATAACTTCCGAAAGTCAGAGGTGCGCGACGTGGGTTCGAACCCGAGACCCTCTGCATTGCAGTCTGTTGGTCTCCCCACTGAGCTATCGCTGCTTATTCGTCTATACGTAAATATGTATATCAAAGAATATGTTTTTGCTATTGGTTATTGTCTGTTTTGGTCTCGTGGCATAATTTTGTGGTGCCAGGTCTGTTTCCCTGTCTTGTTGTTCAAAGCAGCGATAGCTCAGTGGGGAGACCAACAGACTGCAATGCAGAAGGTCTCGGGTTCGAACCCACGTCGCGCACCTCTGACTTTCGGAAGTTATATGACTTTTCGAAATTATGTGCGTATTGATTGACAATTATCGCCTGCTCCGTGCCTCGGAGACCACGTTAATCCGTTGGTCCCGGCTGCCATGAACATCTATGGCAGTCGTTATTGGGAAAGTCAGTACCCTCTAATATCCTGACACTGGTCTAGCCTTAGGGTATCGTTAGCCTTCGGGTTGCGGAGGTCAGGTGGCAGCCGCTCCGTGTAAAAACTGATATCCAGTCAAATCTGGTTAGACCAGAAAAGCCGAACCCAAGTGACTTGGGAATAATAAAAGGCTAAGAGAGAAGAAGGTCTGTTTCCCTGTTCGAGCTAAGTGATTTTGGTTTTTTCTGATAGGCAATTCGCTGTAACAGCACAAAGTCTGGCAATTAGCCCGGTACATAGCAATAGATTCGCCACGTATTACGTGGGACTTAGAAACATGGCTGGCAAAATGGGGGTGTTTCACACCTCTGCCTTCAGGTAAATACGAGCGTTCGTCTATGTACGAATAGAGCTGTGATGTTTTTTAAATACAACTCTCGCATTAGGAATAATTCCTGTGTCGCGGGGGACTTTACAATGGAAAAAACACCCAGACTCAGAACAACCATTTGTGGATTACACAAATTTTTGTCCCGTGTGAGATTCGAACCCACAACACTCAGCGTAGTGGTAGCGGCGAGGCAAACACTTCTACGCCATCCGCGCAGTGAATATGGTGATATAGTGAACTCAAGGAGTTCTCTAACCTATGCTAATTATTTCATAACATTGGAAATCGTAATTTTTGGGCTGTACTGAATTTCCATTCTACTTATTAAGATGTAAGGATTGGTAACTTTCTGACTACTAAAATAGCCATGTATTCGTAACTCATTTCTACATTGTTAGATAATTGGTGCTTACGTATAACAAAAGATAAGGAATGTTAAAGGTGACCATTAAGTCATTCTTATGTCAGAATAGTTATACAATAGTATGTTTCTGCGGTATATATTAGTTACGGAGATTCTCTTCAGAAACATGTGCTAAGAATTGTCGAACAGAAAATCTCCAATAACAACTTACCGACCCCATAATCGGACTGTCGCATACAACTTGTATCCGCAGAGATTTACATTAGGCTTAAATGATTTATTCTCAAAGAAGACAAAGCCGCTTCCATGAAAATATTACTCATTTAGTAAATTTATTATAAGTAACAGTTACCGAAATATATATAACAATTATATTATATATTCTTTTTAGGAAGACATGTACCTCCTATTTGTGTATCCGTGATAGGCATTCCACAGTTCCCATCTCAAATGTTGTGATTGCTCGAAGAGAGCGATTCTGCGAAGAGATTTAGTCAGAATATTTTCTATTATATATTCGAACTTGCTGCGTAAGTCTCATAGGTCTCTGCAAAAACAAAATGTGTAATTTTATAAAGTTACAGGCAAGAGTTTCGGATATATTAGCTTGAACTTGGATAGGATATTAATCATTACACACAAGGTTGGCAGTATTTTACGACGTCATGTTGTTTAACAGTTTAGGCCATTGTATTGAGGGCGAGTCTGATAACTTGATGGATTGCGGTAGCGATTTAGCTATCTCATCTTAAAATGGTGTCACAATTTATCAGCAATATCTTTTTTATCGGCTTTCTAGAAAATTGTATCAATAGTGGGTTTTTCATTGCCAAATACCAGTAGCGGTATCTTTATATGAGTCCAAAAGCCTAGCTTGTCTAAGCAATATAAATTACTAGCTTTTTTGCCGCGGCTTTGTTCGGGAACTGTACTTTTTAGAGTTCGTAAAACTCTTATACAACAGCTTTGTTCGTCCGTCCGCCTGTTATACAACTTTCAATTCAAGAACCGTAAGAGCTAGAGACTCGCGGTCAACGCCATTCGACTCAGCATAGTCGATATACCCCCGAAATGACTATGACCTTTGTCCTCTGACCTCAAGCTCACGTGTTATCACGTGACCTTTGCATATTACTTAAACCGTTTTTTCGAACTCTTAGATTTACGCAGTTCATTGCCGATTCTCACTTGTTCTTGGATCTTTTACCTTATATCCTATTCTGTGCCTCTGACATACACCTTGTATGCAAAATTCGTGATTTCATGGTTGAGTAATTAAGGCGTTCGCATTTATAATATTAGTTAGGATTATATTCGTTTTAACCCTAGCATACTTTCAGAACGTTTTAGTGAGTTCATCCACAACATGCAAGTGAAAAGGGAACAAGATTGATCTCATATTTACTGCAAGAAAACATAATAGGCTGGCCAGTGCAGCCTTGGCATGCCGGTGCCAGATATCACTACGGATCTGACCTATATCGCCCAGCTCGGACTTACCTACTAGGTGTTGATTGAATTACGTTGATCTTGAAATTCTCAGTAGCAGAACGGAGACTACATTGGTCTTACAGACAGCTGTTTAAATTCGCTGAATTAGAGGATTCTTAGTGATACAGGAATTATGCATAAATAATTCGGTAACTAACATTATAATAAAAGAAAACCCATTCGTCAATATTGTTATGCAATAAAACTTTTTTCCATTGGTTCCTATGATCCATCAGGATGTTCCACCCCTCGATTTTTAGACGAAATGGCTGTACGCAATAATGTCACGCTTTATCAAACATATCATTCGTTCACCGAGGGCCCAATCGTCGAAAACATGTTATTACTCGCAATTGGCCCTGCGAGCCCTGCGAGCTCCTGCGTTCGATCAAATGAAATTGATTGGCATTCATCGCCATGACTATTTAGGGATCGTCCTTCTATGGCAAACGATATGTGGCTAACTGCAAGCTTTATGACGCTGATCCATTGCACTATAGATATTTTATAGAGAATGGAAGAGTTCTATCGCCTTGAAACTCAACCTAGTACGTTTTGTAGTCTCGTATTATCCATTAAGAGAATGCTCAGTAGAGAAATTGCTTTGATATCAGTTATTTGTTATTTAATCAGCGCTTATCAGCCCAATGTTGTCATAGATCTATCTAAGTGTTTCACCTACAAGAAAGCAATCAGTAGGCAAATTCCTTTGACGGCAGCTCATCGTCAATCAGTCATCGCATATCACCCAATTAGGCGTGACTCACTCCAGAGCATTTAACCTACCTCTAAATGACGTCTCATCTATTTCAAATACTGACTACTGACGAACAACTGTCAATGCATAGCATATATTCGGCTACAATCAATTCGCCTTCCCAGAACATGACTTTACGCTTTCTGTTTACTCGCCACGGTTTATTTCATGGGCAAGTTACCGAAGTCGTATAAATCCAAAGAGGCCCTTTAGATCTAATTTTAGTTCGTAACCTTGCCGATAAAGTATTTTTGAATACCTTCGATAACTTCATTTGTGCTTGGGCTCGATGTTTGCGAAATCACGAAGGGGGGATATATTCTATGTGTTACAAACACGAATATGTTATGGTATGGTGAAGCAATATTTTCTTCTGTTTTCTAAAGGTTATATATTATTATATTTGTCAGTATAATTCTTCTATCATAATATATCGGTCCTGTAGAAAATGCTTTGACTATTCGCATGCTTAATAAAACAGCGACTTAACTCGAAATTTGAAAGTAAGCCAATTTGAACTCTAATTGTATATGTTAAATTCTAATATTATATTTGTGTTAAATCTTTTCAATAGAGTTCAAATTTGTTTAATCAAAAATACTGGGATAGGTCTCTGTTTTATTAAGGATGCGTATTGTAATGCGACGTTAAATTGAAAATATTCTTCATTACCAATAAACACCAAGATCGTTTGGTTCTAATTTCACATCGCTTCACGGTAGACAGCTTAACTTACCCTGACATTTCCGGAGTTTACGAACGCCGGTTACCGCCAAACACTAGGTGCGATTAAAAAATCTGCTTTTCTGTGGGCATAAACTAATTAAATCTAACCAGTTCTTGATAAAACTCTTCTGTTTCATTTGCTCTCATTCTTTAAACACGCTCATCAGCTTATCGTAATATTTTCCAGCCCAGAATGACTCTTGTTTCATAGATCGCAGCTGACCATGTTCCCTCTAGTGATGCAAGGTCTTTCGTTTTTATGGGGACATGGATAACGCGACAAGGTCTTCACGAGTGTTGTCTTTTCCCATCTATTCTAATAACCTTTCTTATTCATTTCAACGTTAACAGATTTCCTGTCCGATGTATCACAATATATTTTCTATTGAGTGTATTACGGGACAGCGAATGGATTAAATTAGAAATATTAACAGTATGACGGTTAGATATATTCCATCACAAAGACCTATACTATGTATATATCATGTGTATATCAGTACACGGCAGTCAACGTAATAACTCGTCGTATAAGGGTATAAAACCAATACCTTAATCTTAAATATAATTTATCTATTGAATTAGCATAATCAAATGTAAATCATTCCGCACCGATTACAATCAAATTTTATATCGGTTTATAATATACTTATCTCAAATCTGATTAAAGTCATATTATGTTTCAAATTGATTTGATATCTATTTCAGATATGGTTAACAGTATTGTATTTAATCTTGTAGCGTTAGTTTCCTTAAGTGTGTATCCATACAAACGTATTCCCCTGTTTTCGCCCTGAATAATGACACTAGAGCAAATTATACCCGCGGTTCCGCTCGCGTTAATGTAGATTCTGTCAATAAATTGCCCTCGGGTAACATTACGTATCCTTTTCTGTACCCCTGTCAACGTTCATGCGAAATTTGACGATGATCGGTCGAGTAGTTAAGGCGTCAAAGCGTAAAAAACAAACAAACTCACATTCGTATTTTGTAATAATAGTTACAATACTGTTACCCGCCTTTTAATTTCTTTATCGTTTTTATAGCTTTAAGCAACGTAATCAAAATCGTTTTAGCCATGATTACATAAAAACATTTAGTTACTTTTCATGTCTAATATTAGTTTAAATAATATAAGAACGAAAAGAAAAGAAAAGTATTTATTCACAGTAAAACACATGAATACGTCTACTAAACTGCAAACAAAAATAACAGATATAAAAAGGTTTTAAGTCCAGACAGAATATTTCTGTTTTTAGTCTGTAACTTCGTTATTTTTAATCCCCGAAACAGTTTCTGAACGCTAAAAGCACTGTCAAAGTTATTCGACGTTGTTATTTCGTGCAGTAATCGCATTCCCCCACATTGTCTGATGCGGGTGGCGCGCACTAGCTTTGTGAATTAAACAAAATGAAAGAAATCCTGTTATACTTGCTCCACTTAGCTGATCACTGTGACTTGTCCGTTATAGGCCTTTGTTTTTACAAGGTTTTACTAATATATATATATTATCTACTACTTGTGTTTGTAGCGTTTTAATAGGTGGATATTATCGTGGAGTTTAGTAACTTGAGGTGTATTATACGAGGTCATTCCTGCCATATGGCAAATGGAACGACTGCTTTAAGTATCGTACAGCTTTCGTGAGGTGGTAGTACAGTGGTTAAAATGTATGGAAATTATTTTACCAAATAATAATATATACCATAGCTGCTTGAAGGCAACTGATACTTAGGAAAAATTATCTTTTTATATATTACTTATATAAATAAAAGGTAGGTAGCCTATGTCCTTCCCCAGGCCCGTACATTTTAAAGCATATCAGTACCAAATTCCATCTAAATCGGTTGCGTGGTTTCCATGAAAAGGTGACAGACAGACAGACACCAATAATATTATAAATTCGAAAGTAACTCTTACTTTCGAATTTATAATATTAGTATGGATAGATGGGATGTCTTGTGGCGATGTCGCCATGTAATGTTAATCATAGTTTAAACTTTATAAATACATCTGTGGTTGATGTTTTGGAATACTTTAATCGTACTGACAGGACAGGGTAAAATAATTAAAAAAACTTAATTTTTTAGCATTGCTTTAATTGACAGCAGAATAATCTGTGTATTTCATGAAATTTTGAATAAAGTCGTTATATAAATATGGGAAATTCAATATCGTCTTGGCAAACATTTACAATTTTTTTACCCTTGCGGCTATTGAACCTACAACGGAGACCATTCAAACCACAGCGCGATCAAGCAATGACTATTTTCTGACGCTACTGTTCTATTTTAATAGATATTTTTGTCTATGACTTCATTTAACGCGCGAGAAAAAAGTTGACATGCATGGCGGCATCGTTTCTGTAGAATTAATTTTTTCACTAAACACATTATGTGATGTTATTGCGGTTTCATTTTTTTGCCTCGGAGAACACTTAATGGCGATTGCCTCATCTATAGGTAACATTGTACATGCTTGCTTGATTGCAATTATGAGTTCTATTCCCGGGTCAATAAAATTAGGAATTTCTCAATAGCAACACTGGGCGTGATACTGTGCCTGGTAGTCGACAATGAGCTTGTCCTCTATTACGTTCGAGACAATAAATAATAATAAAAATCTTTTATCTCGCGTGGCATAGAACTAGAACTGATTATCTAACTTATTAACTACTAGCTGACCCGCGCAACTTATAGTGCGTTTCAAAAACAAAGTTCCATTTGACAGATGATCGTTGAACAGCGATAGTGAAGAGACCGTTTCAATCGACACATCACGAAATCGATAACCGATTAACTTTAAAAAAAACTGTACTTGTGGGTTTAGAATCGAATGAAAATGATAGAAACAGAAAAACAAAAATAAAAATCCATCTAAGTTTGACATATCGAAAGAATAGTTACATAATATAACGTGTTTAATTGTAAAAATAAATCTGGACTTATCCTTAACTTATCTTATCAATTCATAGTATCACATACTTACTCCATACTCAGTGTAAGGGTGAAATAAATGTTGTATAACAGATTTTGATTTTCAAGACGACTACTCTTTTAAAGCTATGGGAAATTTAAACCATACGTCCAATATCGCATTTTCAAATCTATTTTTTGATAAAGGAAATATATTACGAGTTTGCTGAAAGGGATTTAAAGTACGTTGCAACCTAATAATAATTAATACCAAATACAAATTTACTAAAGTATTTCTCGGATAATTGTTTTATTTCGAATTAGTTCGATTTTATCCGATTCATATTGTCGCGTCACTATGACTGAAAGTAAAAAAGTACCTTAGTACGTAACCATGGTATTGTAGTAAAATGTTATTTTATTTTGATGTTTAAATTATATATGACTAATATCAATAGAAATTATTAGTTGATTATGTTTGTGAAACAATTACATAATGTTTTGTATAGATTCTAATTATTTTTATTTAAGCAATTTATATGAAATGTGCAGAGTTACGTGCTATGAAGTGTCAAAAGGGATTTGAAACAGACTATAGTGCTTGTTCACGTTGATTCGCGGGCGCGGCGGCGAGCGCGATCACGAAATATCAAACATATTATGGACGTAATATCCAAATGTTCACGTACGAAACGCACGTGCGGTGTAAGTGGCGGGCAAGCTGGCGACCGACGCGTGCGGCGCGTGAGTTGTTTGTGTGTGTTCACGTCGAACTAGCAGCGGAGCGCGCGATTTACTCGCGACGTCAGGGAAGTTCAACTAGTTTGAACTTGTCGCTAGAAACGATAGCACTAATTACTATACAAAGTATGAAATTCGCCATACCGTTATCTTTCTTTATTAATTTCGTGCACACCAACTCTAATTTTCATCATCTCCCACTTAAGGTATGAATTTTCGATTAAAAATAAAAGATCGCCGTCCATCTTTTCAACCTCTGACAACACGTCACATTTGCGCAAACGCCTGGCGGTCAATGTGAATTGTTAACACGACTCGGCACGTCTACCGCGCTCGCACCCGTCACCGCGCCCGCGCGTTTCTTCGTGAACAAACACTAGTCTGCATCACATAAGAGAATTATCCCTGTTTTGGCAACATTTTTCATTGATGCTCGGCTCCTATTATTCGTAACTTCGTGTGATATAGCTTATAACCTTCCTCGATAAATGGGCTATCCAACACTAAAATAATTTTTCAATTCGAATCAGGAGTTCCTGAGATTAGCGCGTTCAAACAAACAAACAAACTCTTCAGCTTTATAATATTAGTATAGATGTTAGTAATGCTTCACTTGCACTATGTTGTTGTACGTTCATGTGACACTTGTCCGAAAGCGGCGGAACACCACACCCTTCAGCCAAAAGTCCTCCTTTACGACGAGTTGCAGAAGACAAGTTGGGCAGTTGGTAAAACATGGCTGTCGATATCAGTATGTAAGACATACATATATATACGCGATGCAATATACAGTCATTAATACTCTAAATCAGAGGACCCCGGACTATTTTTTTATCATAGATCATTTTCAAAATTTTGCTGGTTCCGTTGGACCCGCTGCTGCTATATTTCTACCATATTCCTTGGCTAAAATTTAAAAAAATCCGCTTTAGGCAGGCTGTCCTTTTTTTTTTAGTAGTCGGTGTCTTGTATCTTGCTAGTGGTATTCCTTAAAAATATCCGTCGATCGACGTATATAGGTGAACTCAAGCCAACATTTTAGTTCTTCACTTTCGAAAGCAAATTAATTTTCGTGGAACCCCGCTTACGAATTGTGAACCTCCATTGTTTTGTCACGCCAACATAAACCCCCGTTGAGTCTCCCGTGGACCCCTAGGGGTCCCCCTGGACCACTTTGGCAACTACTGCTCTAAATGAATGAAGTAGAACTCCCTAACAGTAACCGACATGGAATAAGGCCCGTTCTACAATTTTTTACGACGCGTACGCCTTATTTAGACAATGCCATACACACAGATTGTAACGCTGTCTCGCTCCGTCGCAGGCAATATACCTATATATTATTTTGAGATTTTACATACTCTGTTTCTTTTATACGAGCTGGCTTGAGCAGCAATAGCTCAGTGGCGAGACCAGGGTCTCGGGATCGAACCCACGTCGCGCACCTCGGACTTTCGGAAGTTATATGACTTTTCGAAATTATGTGCGTATTGATTGACAATTATTGCCTGCTCCGTGCCTCGGAGAGCACGTTAAGCCGTCGGTCCCGGCAGCCATGAACATCTATGGCATTCGTTATTGGGAGAGTGTCGACACAAAAGATCCCACTGGGTCGAAATGTCGCCGGTTTGTACTGACTGGCCCCTACATAAGATAAGCGAGACGAGCTAGCTTGCTCTTTAGTACGCATTAATAAGACAACAGAAGTTTTTTTTGTGCCTCACTATCGCCTGTTGCCACTATCAACAAACCAGCCATATGTGTATTTGGCATTAATTAATTAACTCAAAAGATTTGCTCCAGTTTTCAATACAGAACTTATATCATACGTATTAGAAGCAGGCCATATCTGTTGACCGCTATTAGCGCCAATAATGGCAACACTGCACCCAATGTTGCAATCATATCTATATCGAACGATTCGACATTATTAAACGTCATTTCAAGGCTGTATGTTATGCAATCCTTTTTATCTGTGATTGATTATCACTTAGTTACCATATATCGCAGATTAAGCATGTAATCTTAATAGCTGATTTGGTTTAATTAGGTTCTAAGTGTAACGAAACCGTTTTCGGTTTGATACCAACATGGTATAAAAACCCTTTTTGAGATGAACTTTCGTCTGTCTATCAAAGTTGATATTTGAGTAACAAAATTATACCTTGTTATGATACTCCTGTCGAATTACAGGAGTATGAAATAATATTAAACAATAATAATTATAAAAAGCTTGTCTTTGTATGTTTGTTAGCCGTTAAAATAGAAATGGCTTTATTTTAAATAAAAATCATACAAATTTTGCCGCTGAAGTAGCCGATAAGATGACGACAAAATAACTTTGTCAAATGTGGTATTACATCAAAGGGCGTTATTAGTGGGGAGACTAACTAAGTAACTTGTGAATTGTATCGTCGAGCTACTAGATTATTATTTTTGAAATTTGAATGCGTTCGGTGACGATGACGCGAGTTCCATGATTTTTGTTCACCCAAAAAGTGTGCAACGCACCTAAAGAAGTTTTCACTTCAATAATTCCAGCTGGTTTCATTTGCCACATGTATCGGTCGACCTTCGTCCTTATTTGCTTGGCACTAGTACTTATAAGTTAAAGAGAAATCGTGCCAAATTTCAATAATATGGCTTTAATAGTTCCAATAGCTTTACATGCTTTGACTCTAGATGTTTTTATAACTGCCCTCAATAGTATAGGATTCGCCGTAGTGTCTGAAAAGGACAAATGTCTAAAACATACTTACATAAACTTACTCCTATATATACTGGGGCGGTTTCATCTTTTTTTTACATACTTCTGTGGTGGCAAACTGGCATACGGCCCGCCTGATGGTAAGTGGTTACCGTAGCATATGAACGCCTGCAACACCAAAGGCATCACTTGAGCGTTGCCGACCCTTTAGGAAAGGAAGTGGGAAGGAGAAGGAGCGGGAAGAGGGAAAGAGGGTGATTGGGCCTCCGGCACTCTCATTCACCGAACGAAACACAACAGTAGGAATACTGCTATTTCACGCCAATATTCTGTGAGAGGGTAGTTCTTCACCGGTCGAGCCGGCACATTCATGCTGAAATCAGCGGAGCTCTACTACTCTATATAACCTATATGTTTTGTGTATGAAATATCGCTATAGATTTAGGTACCGATGTATCACACCCACATTTAGTTTTAAGGTCTAACGTAGGCGGTGGAGATCCTATTGCCAAATACCGAGCATATTTCCAGACACGTCGCTTTAGAGAATTTTCTACAGAAATCTAATAACGCTCCTAACTTGGGTATTATGCCCGAGATCTTAATATCGATCACAGATTTGAAGATGTGTAAATAATAACTTTTCCTATTTGTATTGTACCTTCATAAGCATTACATAGCAATCCTAACTCTCAAATAACTTGGCAGGCTTCGTCGCAGTGACTCAGCAGATTGGCAGAAACGTTATTGGAATATTTCAAATAGAGTAATTGGGGTACCGCCCTACCAGAGTAGCGACCGAAATAAGGCTCTATTTAACAATATTATATATACTGCTCTTTGCGGAGGGTAGGAAGGGAAATTTGTAGAACCTTTTAAATTAAATAGCTTTATTATTAAATTTGGAGGGTACACGTGGATATTCTATAAATGTTGAGTTTTTGGACTTTTATCTTGAAGGAAGGATTCTACACTCACCGGCACGGAAACTTGGCCACACGTAAAATTGTCAGTAATTTGTAATCTCATGTTTTTTCCCTCACAGGAACAGGGGTAGATGCACTCAATAGGTGTTTATAAGGCTTTTAGAACAATAAAATCAAAACAAAACTGCACCGTTGTGAATGCTTTTAAAATTAAGCACTTCTACAATAAATACGATTTTACACAATTAATTTAAAAACAGTAAAAAAAATTAGGAAACAAAAACAGTTTTTTATTGTCTCTGCTTTTAAATATCGAGTGTTTCCTCCTCTAACTCTAATAACCGCTTGCATTCGATCTGGCATGCTTTGAATGATGTTTTTGAAATCAACTTGTGCAATACTTTCCCAAGCGGCTAGTGCTACGTTTCGGAGTTGGTTAAGAGTTAGTGGCGGGTTGGTGGTGGACTTTATCTTCCTTTTAAGCATGTCCCAGATATGCTCTGTAGGATTTAAGTCTGGACTGCGACTGCAGTGGCCGCACCGCAATTTTTAAATAACAAACTCTTGAAGGTATTCATCAACGCAATTTGCAACGTGGGGACGTGCATTAACGTGCATTAGGAGGAATTGATCGTGGCCAATGAATCCCGTATATGTCAAAACATGTTCCTTAAGGACCTCTTTGATGTAACGGGTTGCAGTTAGCCGGTTGTCAATCATAACCAACTCCGTGCGACCATCAGAATTTATTCCTCCCCAAACCATGATAGAGCCTCAATGAAAACTCACAGTTTGTGTGGTGATGCTGTGTAGAAACCGCTCTCCTCTTCTTCTCCACACTCGCTCCCGGCCATCTGGAGTACGCAAAGCGATTCTACACTCATCTGTGAACAGCACTCGAGCCCATTGCTCGTGAGTCCAGTTAGCGTGTTCACGTGCAAATTGAAGTCGCGCTACTCGATGATGTCTGAGAAGTTCTGGACCGCGTGATGGTCTACGAGCTTTTAAATTTACTTTTCCCATAAGTCTTCTCACCGTACGCTTGCTAACATTGACGCCTCTTATGATTTGAAGCCGATTACGTATCTCAACAGCTGTCAAGTAGCGATTTCTTAAAATTTCGAGCACAATGAAGCGGTCATCTCGGGCAGATGTTCATCTGACGCCTCCACTGCCTGGTCTGCGCGAGTATTGTGTCCTGGTACCGTTTTAAGGCATACTGCACGCTGTGTCAGTCCTTGATTAATTAATGCCACAGCCTGTGCAACCTGTGCTGGTTTTAAGGGCATTTTTATTGGCTATAAAGCACCTTTCGTTATTGAATAATAAGCACAAACCAAAACCACAATGATTGAATAACCTAACCGAAATCTCTCACAATTCACAAATTTAAACTTGCAATTTAATGGGTCAAATGACGCTATTCAAGTAAAAGTTGAATGTTACTCCATAGTGCACTCAAACGTAATGAATTACCCTCTTGAACTAAGGGTAAACACATTTTAGAGCTACCTACATCATAAATAATCATTGGAAACACAAAAAAATTCTGTTATCGCATAAATCGCGCTTGGCCAAGATTCCTTGCCGCTGAGTGTATTTTATTTACATGGTAATAATATCTACTATTGCGGTATTACTGCTATGTAAACGCGATTGGGTGAGAATCCGGCAAAGTAATTAAAAACATATCAACACTTGATGCTGTAATTACTTTTGTGCCGTACGAGCACTGGGTAAATTTACATCTCTACCAAAGATAATAAGACTTAGAGAAAAACGAAATCTGTTCTTGGAGCGCAGGCAGCTTGATTGATTGGAGAAGTACCTCCATTCCACATAAGATCACAGCCAAATAATCGTGTGTTGTATTTCTGATGGTGAGCAATATTTTATAGCTCTTAAATACTTTCCTCTTAGCTAGTCTGTAAGTGATATTTTAATCTTGGGTTTTCAATGCAGTGCTGAGTACTGCATCGTCAGAATCACTTTAGTACATTTAGTCCAAACTCCAAAACTCTATTAAGTTAATTTTTCATTAACATTGGAAACTAAAGAGTTGAGGCATGATTTGATTGAAATTAATGTGCTAGCTCGAATAATAGCGTCATCAGTGAGCTTATTCTGAAATATAACAATACCAATTATATCTTATAAAAACCTTACGTGTACTGGTACCTATCAAAGGAGAAACTAACTGATGCAGGTGTCAACGCACAGTTAAAACTACAGGATTTAGTCACTTATTTTTTCTTACACATAGCCTGTTTGTAAATAAATATCTATTAAAGAATGCAGACATGTAATAAGTATAGATTTTTAAATTTTGTTTCATAAAATATCCGTTCCTGAATACCTTAAATCTTACAAGAAGGCCCGAAGAAAACAATTGCGTAGTAAAAATAGTCTAAAATCAATAAGCAAATGTATGTATTACCGTTTTTATAAGTCCACCCTTAGCAGGTGAAATAAGAGTCCATAATTACATTGTAGAAAATTTTGGATGAGGTACTATACGGTATGTACTTTTAACTAAAGTGGCTACTGAACAGGTGTTTGATTGAGCTTAGTATAGCATATAAGGTAATTCTACCCTGAGCACCACACACGCAACCAAAACCGCGGGCCTAAATTTCTTGTAAAAGAAGTATAAAAGAAAAGTTAACAAAATGTGTAATGTTTTTCGACCGACCGAACTTGCCGCAAAAAATACGTAACATTTTTTTACTTTATCTAAAGTAAGTAACATCGTATCTTTCCCTGAAAGTGAATTTGTTTGTGAAGAGCTTAGACCTCGCTTTAATAATAGCAACATTCCGTGTTTTTCGGTAACGCTGAATCAGTGTGGGTTTAATCGAAATACGTGTCTTACGAAATAATAAAAAATAATAGCTGTTCGGCGAATTGCTGACGTGAACTTTATGACTGAAGTAGGACGTGCCATATCTGTAATATTCATCCAGACAGGTGGGCAAAAGTTAACGTGTAGTGGACACTTGACTGTCTTCGTCGCCGAGGTAGACACTTAAAGAACTAGCTTGATAGCCTAGAAGCTTTTAAAAAAGATACACCACGTTTTAAAGCAGAATGGGAAATTACGCCCTTACGATCTGCTTCTTATACTAGTAAAAATCAAAATTAAAGAATACGATTTAAATCTTCAAAACACTGCAAGTAATCTGTTTACTTTACTTTAAATTCATTGATCGCAATCCGTAACTAATGTTAACAGTTCTTATACGCGATACGAATTGTAAATTTTAACGACAGGAAGCCGAATGAATTCGACTCGCACACCTACCAAATGCCATCACGTACTGATGCTTAATTTTAGATGGTGGAAAATTAGTAATAACGCAGTCTGAAGCGTGAATCGATCAATCAGATCGCAATCGTAGGCGGGTCTTCAAAATACATTTTTGGTTTGATTAAGTAGTCTTCAAAGAGGCTAATGCCGATTTATTTTTAATTATTTTATTTGGTTTGCCGACAGTAAATATTATGAGTTTCTAATACATCTACCAATTATAGGCTAACAAGCACTTATATATACTAATACTAGCTTTTGCCCGCGCCTTCGCTCGCGCAAAAGCAGGTTAGGTTATGTAAGGGATCATTATTGGAGGCGCCAATGGATTCAGAGATTCTATTTATCAATTTGTTTTTGAATCATGATATATATCAATGTCGGGTGTGGCTTTAGTTATTCTATTGAATTCTCTACAAATTCGATATAAGGGTGAGTTATTATTATCATAATTAGGCCCACTGGATAATATTGCGATAAAAAAGAACTACACAACCACGTAGAATAATGAGTAGTCTACTCACTGCATTAGATAACGTATTTAATCAATAATAAGGTATTTTTCTTGCAGACATAAAAAGCAAATCAGTAACAAATGTAGCATTTAAAAGAAAAGTTTCCCCTCTACAAGGTTTACATATTGTATAATGTAAGTGTGAAATATAGACCATTTTTGTTATAACAGGAAAACCATTAACTGCATTAGAATAAAATCATTATCTATCGGTCAGGCTTTATACATTTGTACACAGGTCAATGTATTGTGCAGCATGCATCTGCCTCTATTCCGTCTATCCATCTAGTGAGGTGCAGGTTCTTCTTACGCTTGCTTGTTTGCGGACATTAGAAAATATTATTTAACGTCGCGTCGCGTCGCAATGCGTCAATTTATTTGTTATCAGCATTCCCCACAGTTTTACCGACGTTTATAATTACTGCTCCGTTCCCTTATCTCGTAACGTGATGTTATATATATGCCTATGGTACTTTTGGATAAAATACCTTACTAACGGTGATAGAATTTAAAAATTGCTCCTGTGGTTTTGAATTTGTTCATTACAAAAAAAGATACAAATTCTTTATAATATTAATGAAGACAACAGGGGATTCTTTTACAATTTCCTTTTAGCAACTTGTACTTATCAAGGTTTTAAAATACCCAAAATTTTTCTATGGTTAATTTACCAAAACCGCATTTAATTTCATCATCAAAATGATCATCAACTCCTATTCTGGTCACGCTTTCTGGTTGTGGTTCTGACTAAAAATACTTCGTCTAAGCAATACTTATCGGATTAATATTGGTTTAGTCAAAAAGAAAATTCTGGTCAAGACAATTGATGACAACACATATTATCTTTTTCTATTGTGGAATCTATGGGACTATTGTTATTGTTATGGCCGATATGTTTACCTTGAGATATTTTATTTATATAAAAAGTAATTTACTCATATCTCACAATAATACTAAACAATTCACATCGGTATGCCATCGAACAGATGAGCGAAGGTGCGTCAACAGGCGATAGCGCGAGGTCGGCGCGGGCGCAAGTGGCGCATAGATTAGGTCAATTACAGCGGCCCCGCGCATCACATACATGTTAGCAACATGACGTAATGGTGTAGAGAATGTTATTTTTATTGAGAAGCGAGTATACTCACTACAATAGAACAGAATATTTGCGTATGATCGGTCTTTAAAGGTGGCACAAAGAATATCTCAGCATAATATTTTTATAATATTTAAT
Organism: Catocala fraxini; assembly: GCA_930367265.1. Taxonomy (NCBI): domain Eukaryota; kingdom Metazoa; phylum Arthropoda; class Insecta; order Lepidoptera; family Erebidae; genus Catocala; species Catocala fraxini. The sequence continues at coordinate 2,360,423 of OV884032.1, forward strand.
TAAATAACGAATGTACACGGTTTATTGATGATAAGTCCGAATTACTTAAATTAGCATACCGTTTACCTTTCGTTCTGATAAATAAATAATAATATTTCTCTTGAGCGCTTCCACTCGTTGAATACCCAGCCAATATATCTCAACTCTAGATTAATCTTTCAAGCTGAGGGCTCTTCGATTGCCATTAATATGAGGAAAACTATAGCTTCCGAAGTTCAAAATGATTTTCTCTTATCCAGAGCCCGAGGCGAATCTGGTTGTACAACTATTATGCCCTTCAGTCTGAAGTATATTTGTTTGGTGACTGAAATAATGTCTCGTTACCGTGACCATATGAGATTATGGCCACTGCAAAATATCCGATGCGAATAAAAAATAAATAAAATAAACCGCCTTAAATCTCTTAAAAAGTTCCTAAATAAAGTATTTTGCTTAAACGTAAACGCTTAAATAAATGCAATGTTATTATGGTTTAAGGGTCAAGTTGGGCCTCAAAAGATTCGGTGCTAATCTCCTTCGCATTTTCCAGGAGTCCATGAAAACATTTCATCTGCTGCTGAACGAAACATCTCGACGGCTGCAGGCGTGGACAAAGCGTCTGGGCACGTGTGTGGACAAATCTAGGCCGTACTATGACGCTGTGGGGGTAGCGGCAGCCGCCAGGCAGGAGTGTCAGAAAGCTGCTGTGCAGTTCCAGAGAGCCAGTGGTAAGTAACTTATAAACTACTAACATATGCTTTACGCTGTTCTACTGTCAAAGTCTGCGTAAATTATATTAGTGTAACCAAAACGATCACAAGGCAATGGACCCTCATTTGATATTTTTGGATACCATAAGATTTAAAAAGGCAAGTTTCCACAATCTCCTTTGCCAAAAAACTGCCTTCCAAATACTTGAGTCCCGTGGTCTTTAACAGCCAGTTTCGAATCACAAAATTAATGTAAATCGCAAAAGATCTTTCCAGTTTTTCTAGTTTACGTGTCTTTTGAACCACTTATAAGAAAAATATGCGCTATATAATAATATAACAAAGAATAGAAGTCGTAATAATACGCAGTCATCTGCCTTCCGCATCCAGTCAATCCCAGGAACCCGTATAATAAAGCATAGCCAAGCGGTTGCAGTTACATTCTCACGGTTATCTATATTATAATATTATAAAGAGGAAAGATTTTTGATATTTTGTTTAGTAAGGATATATTTAAAACTATTTAACCGATTTTAATAATTATTTTTCCATTAGAAAGCTCTATTATCAGTTATCGCCGAGCAACATAGGCATAATATGTATATATTTTATATAAACAAGTGAGAAACGGCAATGAATTGCCGTAAATCTTAGAGTTCGAAAAACAATATATGCAACCACGTGGTCAGAAGTTTTGACCGCTGACCACGTGGTTGCATATATTGTTTGCCGTTAGCCGATATACCCCCGAAATGACTATGACCTTTGGGTCATAGTCATTTCGGGGGTATATCGGCTTTGCTGAGTCGAATGGCGTTGACCGCGAGTCTCTAGCTCTTACGGTTCTTGAGTTGAAAGTTGTATAACAGACAGTCGGATGGACAAAGCTGTTGTATAAGAGTTTTTTGAACTCTAAAAGCAATACTATTACTAACATAAACTTTTTTATTGACCTGGAAATCCTTGACGCTTATCTCTCTGCGGAAAAGGAAGTCGAGAGGTTATGTCGGGCTCACCCGGTATAAGATGTAATGTCCTAGGAACTTTTAATGCGAACAAGGCCGCGGGCAAAAGCTTCTTGGAGCTAAAAACTCAATTGCCCGAATGAAGCCTCACGCTTGCATTTAGGTCTGTTAGAAGTAGGTACATAATATATAAATTTTACCTAATTACTCGTAGTTAAATGTCAATTGCAGTAATTTGCCGCATCCTTGCTCGCAGGTGTCGTATGCAAACTATTATAAAAGCCTTAATTTCGTGTTGAGGATATAAATATACTGCAATCTATACTTCCATACTCATGTTAGTTTAAATGTAGCTGGTTATAATTTAAAACGATATAAATACTCTTTGGATGCTTGCAAAATCACTCAATCACGGTGTTACTTGCAAATAGGGTATTCAACGCGGCGAACTTGTTTAGTATTTTAATGAATAAGTTGCGATATCAACACACAAAAATAATGTTATTTTTACATCCACTCAAAATAAATAACCCGCTCAAAACCTGGCAGGAGGGATAATTGTCAAATGAGGATGGAAAATAACGTACGATACTATGATGTTATGTAACCGCTATATAAACGAATACGCGCGATTGTGATAGCCAAAAATCGACACGATGCCTCCTCTTTTTCACATGCCGAAATTTTGCAACCGATTTATATGTTATTTTCACTCTAATAAAGCACGTCATGTTGAATCTCTTAAGAAATCCATAACAGAGATAGTAAGAAATGTTTTAGAAATCGCTTCGTACACATCTTTTTATATCCTAAAATATAACCATATATTTCTTCGCTCGTTATATAATATAATTAGTCTCAATGTTAGCCTCGGTGACCTGACTTTTGTCCGGACTTCCTGTCGCCTCCGGAACAGAATTCGATATAATACATCAGCAATTTGGCAACGGTGCCAAATCCAGGCAATAATACATACGGAACTCGATAGAAAAGATCCACATCTAGGCAATTTCTTCCATGTGATATTAGCTTGAAGAAGGCCTTCGTCTTCGTACGTAGCGCGGTGAAATTAGGAAATTCGTTATTAGGTTAAATGCTAAAACCATCCGCCTTGTTGGACCAGGGTCCCAGACTGGGCAAAGGTTTATTACGTTTTTTGTTAGAGAACACGTAGTCAGTTTCGTTCTATTACCGATTAGACAGTGCCCACAATATTATTCTGGTTGATTGATCGATTAAATTCAAAATTGTAGAAAAGTATAGAACTCACCTTATCGTAACCTAGAGACAGTCACACTGTCAAAAGAATGTTGCTGACTGCACAATACCATTTGTTGCCTCATTTGTGTAGTTGTCGTAGTCTCCTGCCGGGCAAACTACGGTTGGACGATGCCCTTTTTTCAAGCCCTTGCTTCTTTGTTCAAGTCTGACTGACTTCCTGTTCTATGGCATAATAATAATGTCCTCCAGACCGAATTTCGGCCACGGCGGCCAATCTTAGCAGAGACTGGCCATCTGCGCAGGAGATATTATAGTGCACAAGTATGTGCGCAAACACAAGTGCACTCTCTGTTCCCTAACCCTCATGATCCGATGGAACGGTGATCCGACACGACCGGAGAGAGATCAGGGGCAGGACCAACGGCTTTACGTGCTTTCCGAAGAACGGGGGGGGGGGGGGTCTAACACCGCCAACTTCCTAACTCCGGGCTCCGAGATCTTTTTGTTGGGCTGACCCGGGATTCGAACCCGAGACCTCATGCACAGCATTCGCATTCACTACCACTGCGCCACGGAGGCAGTATGGCATAATATACCAGTTATGGTTATAGCGAATAATTATTTCTTCACGGCACACCGAAAAGTTTCCAAATCTAGAAAGTGTTTACTTTTTCTGTAAGCAAATTCACAGTAGCGGCAATGAATCTAAAAATGTGCCTGATAGACCGCAATAGCCTCATCCTCTATTACAAAATTGGGACGAATTGTGATTCTAAGCCTATGCCTAAACCTTCAGTAGTATACAGGTTTGACCCTATCCTCTATAACATTACGTGTTGCTTGGTACATAATGAATAAATTATTTAGAAATTGACTCCATTACATCAAATTTGGTTGTTACACGTCGACATGAAAATAAAATATTAATACAGCTTCTATATTTGTAAAATCAATACGAAGGGAAGGTCATTAATGTTAATCAATTATCCGGCCTGTTGCCCGTTGCTACGTTCGTCCAGAAATATCGCTGATATTACTTTGGACTACATTACTAATATCCAGAGCTTAGCCCGCTTCGCTCTTACCCTGATTAAGAGAAGCTGTAATTTATTTAGGGAATATTTTTGTTTATGCGTAAACGTTAGAGCAAGATATTAAAGAGTTTTTTTTTGTTAGAACATTTTTATCAGCATTGCAATAAGTTCGTCGTCTCTTATGTGGAACCTAAGCCGGCAAAATGTGGGTAGCTCTCTCTTTTTCCCCCTTCAGAAACATATAATTAAATTTTGGAAAAGCCCTCGGATTTAGAAGGTACATTTTTTATCATCAAAGCAAACACAATTATGTAATTTAAATCCATTTTTACTTCGTCATGCTACATAGAATATAACCAGCGTGGTGTAGACATAATGCTAATTACTTAAAATACATGGGAACCTTATTCCCGGGGGCGTGTTTAAACGTTATAAATTACCGTGACACGAGATATGGGCATTACGAAATAAATATAGTATAAATGTTTATAATGTTTTGATCGTGGAAATTATCATGGAAAGGTGAAATGTTACCCATCTTCTTCAGACTTCCGATGTTATTTTCAGCCTATATTTGTGTCGTGTGACCAGGACGGTCATTCTGAAAGGTGACCGACAGGCTAAATTTAGTAACCTTATTGATTGTCTGACGTAGTAGGGATCAGTTTGGACAGAAGGTTCATGGTAGTCATGTTAAATATCTATGTGGTTTACTTTCCAAAGATGGGTTATTAATTTTGGCTAAGAGCCATATTTCGTCAAACCGAAAGCTATATTGATGTCGATACTTAATTTGAATCAAACTATCTACTAAATATCCAAATTATAATTTTAATATTCGCGGCGTCGATGGCATAGTGGTTAGTGTAACCGACTGCCACGCCTGAGATCGCGGGTTCGATTCCCGTACAAGTCAAATATTTGTGTGCAACATGGACATGGATGTTTGTCTTGGTCTGGGTGTTTCTATGTATAAGAGGTATGTATTTACAAAAAAAGTATATATATGTTTATCCATTGTCTAGTACCCATAGTACAAGCTCTGCTTAGTTTGGGCTAGATGGTGTTGTGTGTATGTGATAGAATATTATTATTATTAATTATGATGCTCCACGGATTCGGCAAAAAGCAAATGGCCTGCCGAAACACAATAACAGGATGACTACTCTTACTGATCTTACAGTTTCCTCTAAGTTGGTTGGCCGAGGCAACAATGTACCACTGTTACAGTAAATAGTTGGCAACTATGAGCTCCTTCTGTCATAATATTATTAACTTTTTCTTTATTTTTTGGATTTAGTTTTATATGGACAGTGACATATGGCATAATGACTGCAACACCTGGTACATAAATGAGTTGTAAAATACTGAAATTATAAGTTGACTAGCTGACCCGGTGTACTTCGTATCACCTATCCAAACTAATTTTTCTATATTTTCTCACCGCTTAAACCTTCCCTGGACTACGACAAACATTTCAAAACCAAAATCAGCTAAATCGGCCCAGCCGTTCTCGAGTTTTAGCGAGACAAACGAACAGCAATTGATTTTATATATATAGATGGCGATTTAAAAGAGTGGCCTTGAGTTTCTTGCAGGTATCTTCGCATAGGCTCAACCTTTTGCCTGAACCTTGCAACTAACATAAATGTAAATTCAGTAAATGTAATAAACTCACTAACCCCTTTGACGTTAATAAGTGCTACTTTGTGAACTAAGTGATTTTTTAAAATAAAAGTATTAATAGAGTATATAAGTAGTATTTTTGACTTTGACTAATCAGGAGTTATAAAAGGTTCTAAAGTTGTAAAATGCGCAGCATTTTCTTTTGTTATGATAAAATTAATAATTGTTTATGCGTTTCGACATAGCTCTTGGCAATGATATGAGTGCACTGACACTCGAAGAGAAAACCGTCGATAAAATATTTAGCAAGGTCGTTGATAACGTTCTGGGCTAGTATAACTTTGTTTTATTGTCTGTAACTTGGTACAGTCTAAAGCGTAAGCAAAAGTGCATGTGCGATTGGAGGTCGAGGGTCCTGTGACCTGGTCGGAAAGAATTAGTGTGTTGGTCTGTTAGGAAAGTTTCGTTAGCAGCATGTAGTCATGAAGCTCATAGCCAGTTGCACTCACTGATCGGTAAACGATTAGCAAAGTTAAGCAACGTTGGGTGCGGTCAGTCTATAGATGGGTGACCGCTTAGTGGTATTTCATCTGAGCGTCTCTGTGCTTCGGAGGGCACGTAAAAAGTCGGTCGCTGTTGTTGTCAAATTGACAGCACTCGTTAAGCCATGTCAGAGGCCTACGGGCGGCAACTCTTGACAACAGGTTGGCCTCTAACCACACGAAAAGAAGAAGTTGTCATGAAGTGTGCTCGTTAGGTTTTAAGTTATCTCTGGCATAGCGGCATCCTCGCATATCCCAAGATGCTGCTCAAACTAGAAGAACCTGGCGTGTGAAAATACATCCATCCTACAACAGATCGTAGCCAAACTTACCATATTGTGTTTCTACAATGATAAAAAGCACCATAACGAGGATCTGTGCTGACAGCAGGAGACTAATGATTTCTTACACTGGCAACATAGCGTCTTCTTTTTTGAAGGATCGACAATGCGTGAGTCATACCAATGGTATTCTACATGTCCACAGGCTGCAGGAACGTTTTCCATCAGGCAGGCTATATGCTTTTTAGTCATCGTAGTTGTTTTAAAATACTGTGACATTATTATTGTTATTACTTGGGACGTTAATATAGCATATATGTAAAGTAAGAGAGATATTTTAGGATAGTAGCATGTCGAAATTCATAGTTTCTGCCTATATCACAAGCATGAGTCTCTATATTATTATAAGTACATGTACTGTCGACTTGAGCGACGGATGACCACTCCTAAGGTTAAAATCGCATAGCAGGCCAACACTTGGTCGGGCGGAGAGCGGAGTCACTTGAAGTCAACATGTGCAAGCGAAATTTTTTCTGAAATGGTCGGCCGTCGCTCAAGTCGATAGTACCTAGTCTTCAAAAATATCTTTATGTATAAAAAGTCAGCTAGTGTCTGGAAAACTCGAAAAGTACTGACTTTAAATGAATACATTACATTGCAATTCTATGCACGTCTTTTTATGTAGCTTTTATACTGAAGCCCGCGGGAGGCGAATATTAAAAATTGCTAGACTGAGCCACAGCGAGGGTTGGTCGGGTTTAGCAAGTAGTTAAAGTAAACTAGAAAAGGTTAAACAGAAAGATGTAATTTAATCAACTTTTTATATGATTACTAGATTTTGCCCGCGGCTTTACTTGCGTTAATCTAAATTTCTATCCCTTTGAAACAGTACTTTTGGATGAAAGGTACCCAATGTCCTTTTCTGTACTTTTTTTTTTACGTGGGGAAATCCACCTGTTGCTTACCCCCATACGCCACTAGGGGAGGCGAGAGGGTTATGTCCGGCTCTCCCGTATTTCGGGCATACGGACTAAAACCCCACGGTGTGCCCCTTCGCTGCCTTGTATAGTGGATGGGCCGCTGGTAAAGAAACTATTTCAGCGACCCACCCAGCAGACTACGACTCCTGGACGACGCCCCGGCACTACAGAGGGCGTCGGACCGACTCAATGGCTGGCGGGTGGAAGATATCCGTTCTCCCGCCCGCGGCCTTCATTACGACGGCATGAGGCGTCCTTTACTGTACAATTTTTTTTTTTTTTTTTTTTTTTATTATATTCTTGGGGGAATGCTTTGACGCATACCTCTCCGCGGGGCGACGGAGAGGTTATATCGGGCTCACCAGGGAATTGATATCCCGGTAATACCGACTAAACCTACCACGGTGTTCCTCGATATGCGATCGCGACCCCGCCGTGGTTTCGGCCCGCCGTGTAAAACGGTAGGCCACTACACAGAAATACTTCCTCCACCGTCCCCCTGGAAGGGACAAAGACACGATACAGAGGCGCACGTGGGAACACGCACGCCGCCTCTCGGACCTGATGCTGATCGGGTGGCGAGCAGGCCCACGCAGCTCACCGCCCCCAGGTTAAACCTCAGGGTGGCTGGATGTCATCTCGCGCCCTCCGGCGCCCGGTTCTGCGGTTGGGGAGAGGGTTTGAGCGCTCCCTTTCCCGCTCCGCCACCTCCTTGATGGAAATTACTTCCTCACAAAAGGAGGCGACGGCGTTCCACGATCTCTCACTCCGGACCATAGACTGAACCACGGCCGGGAGTGAGAGGGCAACCAGTCCGACTGCCGCGAATAACTCACGGCGGTCCTTTTCTGTACCTATGACAAACTGTATACGAAATTTCATGAAGATCGGTCAAGCGGTGTAAAAGCGTAACAAACAAACAAACAAACTCATTCGCATTTATAATATTAGTTAGGATACTAACGAACTCGGCTGTACCTTAGTTCTTTATAAGCACTTCTGTTCTTGTAAGTGATTGATGTTGAAAAATTAAGTTAATTTGTTAGTATTTGTTGACATCGCAGCTTATCGGAAGAAGCTTTCATCGTCTTATTTATATGTTTTGGCAACGTTCCAACTTCCAAGATTTGCCTTGTCACATGCTTGGCTAAGAGAACAAGTAAACGTTTTTATTTTTTTTATTGACATCGGTGGCAGACGATCACGTGGCCCACCTGATGGAAAGTGGTAACCGCTGCTCATGGACTTCAGCAATGTCAGGACACAGCAAAGCCGCTGCCTACCGTGAAAGAAGAACTCTCTTTAAACCTCGTTTGAAGAAGGACATATCATAGCGCTCGGGAAACACCGCCAGCTATCGGCTTTGCTATATAGTATCGTTAGGTAAATTAGTGTTTTTTTTAAATAGTTTATTATAGAACCAACCTGCCCTTTGCCTGGTGTAAGCTATTGTCGTAACTAAAGGAAATGCAGTATCAGTGGTAAAAAATTAGTCAGAAAAAGAGACAAAACTCACACGCGTTTTGCCTGTGAAACAAAAACCATTAACCTTTTGAACGCCAACGTCGTCTATACTCGACATGCGCAAGCGTGCCCTGTGCGCCAACGTCGTCTATACTCGACAAAACTGTTTTTTGTCGGTTCACAGAAAAATACAAAATAAACATATTAAATCATTACTTTTCTGTGTTTTAGTGATACAACTTAAACATTGAATCCCCAATTATTACTTAATTGTATACAGCAAACAAAATTGTTATTAGTTATTGAAATATTTGATCATAAAAAACAATATATAATATATCGATTTTCGGGCTTGGCGTACAGGACATGGAGGTGCCGTTATGGCGTGGCGTTCAAAAGGATAATGGAATTCCATGGTTCTTCATTCCATTATTAAGCGTATTTTGTACGTTTAGATGTACGCGCATCAAAAAAAAAAACTGTTCGAATGATTAGTAGTTATATTACAAAACGAAAGAGATTTTTACTTTGCTTGAACGCGCCGATCTTTGGAACTTTTGACATTTCTAGCGTCTTTTACAGGAAGCTTATGGACGGATATCTAACATGATATTCTAGTTATTCTAGTTCTAATTTCTCTTAGTAGCTGGTAAAACCACGGGGCTCAGCTAGTTATCTATATAATGTTATATAAACAGATAAAATTTGTTTATGTGGCCAGAATACCTAATCTCTGGAACTACAAAACCGATTCTAAAATTATTTTACTTACATTAAACTGCACTATCCTTGGGTAAAATGGGCTATGTTTCAATGACATGCCATACGAAAGATACCGCGGGTGAAAGCTAGGATTAAATAAACAAACATCTTTATACATAAAAATACAACTTCCGTATACATATATGTGTCCGCAAAACTCGAAAAGTAGTCCATAGATTGACTTGATTTTTTTTAAACTACATTGCCTTTCTATATTTCAATGCTTTTTATACTTTTATCCCGAGTTTCCCACGGGAGCGGGTAAAAATATAAGACTAAACCACAAGTAAGCGTGACTGAGGTTAGCTAATATTAAAAACAATACATTTTGCCCGCGGCTTCGCCCGCGTAAATAAATATATTTTCTGGATGACAGGTACCCTATGTCTCTAAGGCCTGAAAGCGTAACAAGCAAACTCACATTCACATTTATAATATTACTAGTAGTTTTCCCGCGGTTTCACCCCTTTCACCCCCTTAGGGTGGAATTTCCAAAAATCCTCTCTTAGTGCTCCCCTACACTCTTCAAGGAACATACATGCCAAATTTCAGCTTCTTGCGTTCAGTAGTTTCGGCTGTGCGTTGTCTGTCAGTCACTCAGTAACGGAAGAGTTTTATATATATATAGATAGGATAACAAAGATTTTTAACACGTTCCATAAGATCTCCATGATACAAAATGTTTTTTATATTCACACATACATAGATATCAGCCCGTATGCCTCGTCCAACGTTATGTTATCGGGGCTACTTCCTGCGAGCTCCACCATCCAAGGGCGTGCGGTCAAGGTCCTTAATATACGATGATTTCTGAAGGTTACGAGGGTATTAATTACTTGCTGAACACGGCCCCTAGGATCGGTAATATAGGCTAACTATCTCCAATGTAATAAAGTAATGTATTGTATGATGTATGAGGTTCTCCGGGGTGATATACATATATCGGCTTTTTCTGTACCTATAGAGAACATTCAAGTAGGTATTTAATTAATTAAGTCGCAGCAACACACCGGTGGCCAGACAATTTAATTATGTGTAAGAGTTAGGAGACTTATCGATGTTTTTGGGATCTATAGAAATATAAACTTGTATATAGTTCTCTGATGACTGTTCCGGTAGCGCAACGGTAATTTTGCTGTACACACGATCAATTTCTAGCTTAAACAAAGTGTTATTAGATTGAAGTCCTGTATTGCGGGGAACTTTACAAACATTTAAGCAACAATGAACATCCAGATTCGGAACAATCATTTGTGGATCACACAAATGTTTGTCCCATTGGATTCAAACCCACATCACTCGGCGCAGTGGCAATGGTTAGCCGACCACTTAAACCACTAAACCATCTGTCCAGTCAATCTTTTTTTACCTGACTTTTACTACACATAAGTGCCAATACATTTTAGACAATTCCTCTACAAAAAAATAACCCATGTATCGATTCTAATAAGTATATGCAATTGACGAATTGACGCTACTTAAATAATATTGAGGGTAGTTCTTCAAAGCTACGTGTAAACCATTCGAGTGTGGGTTTGCGTGCTACGCTGTTATTTGCCCGAACAGTCCTTTCATTATATGTGGTTTACTATTGACTGAATTTATAATTGCAGCGAAATCGATATCAAACGTACTATCGAGTGGAAATGTATATGGAAATTGCTTTTGTGGTTGAATAAAGCGGAACGTAAGAATAGTCTTTTGTTATCTTGCTTTAGCGAAGGAATGAGACAGTAATACGGCTACTGTCTTTTACAACTGTTTGCCTCGTTAGTCTAAGTTTGCGTTTGAGCTTACAAGCCGATTTATGTAAAGTATAATATTGTTGAGTTTACTGTCAGAAATGTTTAATACTGGTGGCGTAGCGGTTGCTGATGCGATTGCTGTGCATAATGGTCTTGTGTTTAATTGTCGGGTTGGATAAAGTATGATTGGGCTTTTCAGACTAGATTCTCAGTATAGGTATAGCCAATTGGCTCGCTGTCTAATATATAAGGCTTACAACGTTATAATCTTATGTAACAAAGTGTTTTCCGTGCCTCGGAACGCACGTAATGTCGTTGGTTCTGCGGCGCTCTTTGGTCGTGTCGTATTGCTATCCCATCGAATTATGAGAGTTACGGAACCGAGGGTGGACTTGTGTTTTCACACTTGTACACTATAATATCCGTTAAGATTGGCCGTCGTGACCAAAATTCGGTCTGGAGGACATTATTTTTATTATGTAACTGAATATAAGCATAATACCTGCCTGTCTATTCATCAATCAAATAAACGTATTCTATGTTAAATATATAAATGACTGTCTAAACAGATCGCAAAAAAAAAATGCTATATGTAGTTGTTTATTTATGACAACAAAAGCCTGGGAATATCGATTGGAAAATAAGAATATCCAGACCCGCAGTAATTTAAAAAGGGATGGCAAATAACTCCATTTTATACACCGGAAAGCGGAAATCCGAGCGACCCTGCGTACAGGATGCGACCTTTTTGCAGCGGCCATATTGAATAAGGTTAGATAAAAAGCGCGCGTAATGCACTGAAGGCTGTCTAGAACATTGTCATTGTCTGGTTTTAATCGATTTAGTTTCACTGCTTTATGATAGTCTTTTTAGTCCAATTATTACTCTTTTTAGAGTATGCGATCAGGCTGAAAAGTTTTATTAAGTTATTACTAAAAGTCATAAAAGGGAGGCCAATACGTTTTTCCTTACCAATTCAGAAATATAGCTTGCGTAAAGCTGTAGCTTAGGGAATTTACATTAATTGTATATTTACATACATAATCTCACGCCTATCTGCAAGAGAGGTAGACAGAGGTTCATTAAACATATTTTACGATTTATATTAAGGAATTAATCAAATTTTGATCTTCTCATATGGTCTTGATTGAGACAAGTGTCCATCAGCAAGAGATACAAGTGAAAGAAAATCTTGTACATTCTTACAAAAAAAGTGAGTGTTGAATGATCGCACCGTGAGAACGTGCGCAGGCGCAGATAGTGCGCGTCACATTATTACGAGGCGTTGAATCACCGCTTATCGACGATTAGTTGTACGTTATGTCACCACAATCGTTACATACACGTGCTAATTGATTTTATCTATATGATTTTATTGTTTATCTGTATTGATACAGGTAATAACTTCACATATTTAAATTCTAATCCTAACTAATATTATAAATGCGAATGTGAGTTTGTTTGTTACACTTTCACGCCGTAACTACTCGACCGACCATCATGAAATCGCATAGACTTTGTCAAGGGTGCAGTAAAGGACAAAGCCAAACTTTCATCCAGAAAAAAGTAATGTTCCCAAGGGACAGGAATTTATTGGCAAAATCTAGATTTAACGCAAGCGAAGCCGCGGATAAAATTTAGTATTGTATAAATATACACAGATAACGTTGAGTCCTAGCCACTAGACCAGCGGTCGGCAACCTTGTCGTCCAAAGGAGCAAAATAAAGGCAATCCACAAGTGATATCTAGTCAAAGAGCCATTTCTTTATCTTTTCTTTAGCAGAGGATATTATTACGGAAAAATTAGGATTGAAAGTACACTCTCGAGCTTGCCTTTGTCAAATAAGTAACTTACAGTAAATTAATTACAATTTGTTATCATACTTATAAGGCAAGGTAATAAGTAATATTCTGTGCCTGCACTAAACATTTCGTGAAAGGGCCGCAGTCGAGGAGTCAAAGAGACGACCGATTGCACCTAGACGATTTCGGCCTCAGTGGCGCAACGTAGTGAATGCGACAGCTGTGTGTAAGGTCTTGGGTTCGACTATTGGGTTAATTGAGACCCTCTGATAAACTTATATTATACATATTCAATAAATCTTCTCCCTAGCCTTTATTATTCCCAAGTCACTTTGGGGTAGGCTTTTCTGGTCTAACCGGATTTGATTGGATATCAGTTTTTACACAGAGCGGCTGCCACCTGACCACCGCAACCCGATGGCTGACGATACCCTAAGGCTAGACCAGTGTCAGGATAATATAGGTTACTGACTTTCCAATAACGACTGCTATAGATGTTCACAGCAGGCGGGACCGACGGCTTAACGTGCTCTCCGAGGCATGGAGCAGGCCATAATTGTCAATCAATACGCATATAATTTCGAAAAGTCATATAACTTCCGAAAGTCCGAGGTGCGCGACATGGGTTCGAACTCGAGACCCTCTGCATTGCAGTCTGTTGGTCTCCCCACTGAGCTATCGCTGCTCTTTAACATATTCAATAAATAAAATCTAGAAATGTATAGGTGACGACCACAAATTTTAAGTTGGAGTGACATTTTAGGGTCAGACCAAATTCGAAGGAATCTTGGACTTAAAAGATCCTTTTTTTTTGTTGTATAGGTATATATTACTGATTATGTTTTTAATCAGCAGACATCAACTTTAACCTTCTGTTTCTAAATAATGTATTACGCTAGAATGATAGCGCTTAATGCTATCTTACTCATGTTAAAGCTTTTTCTTATGTATAATAGAGTCCATTATTATAAGCAACTCGAGAAAGGCTGCTCTAGTTTTAATGTTCACCTAACCGCTGCTAAAGTCGGAGCATGATTTAAAGCAGGGTAAAATAGGCATCACACTCCTCATAAATTAATTCAAAAGCTGAACTATTTTCCATCCTGTTGAACATTATTCGTAACTTCCAATTCTTCGTCACCCAGAGCCTCCAAAATGTTTGTGTCAAAAACCATGTGCATATGTATCTAAATTCATACAAATATCAAAAAGTTGTGTGCCGCAGACGTATCAGATACAATACACTGGTAAAGTAACGCGATATGCCAATTATTTCTAATTTGCACTCGTATTCAGCTGATTACACCGCACACAGTATCAACAGACATATTATACTGGATTACATTAGAGTTCGAGGTTATACGTTTAATCTGAGCTACGTTGAGTGCTTTCAATATCTGTGCCAGATGTAAGTGCGAATATTTGATGTATGTCCATCCATATTTAGTGCTAAAGTCTAAACCGTTTTAGAAGATATTTTACAATAGAATAATGTCGGTATGAAATTGCATGAGATGCGGTATTTTAAGAGAATAATATGCTTGAATAGTTTCGTACTTAATATTTTGTATATGTTCAAAGCTTTTATATGTCTGCGGCCTTTTATACTACTGACTATAAACAATTAAAGATGTCATAATACCACAATTAAATAAATATTTTCGGAATAGGGACGTTTAGTATTTACACGGAGCGGCTGCCACCTGACCTCCGCAACCCGAAGTCTAACGATACCCTAAGGCTAGACCAATGTCAGGATATTATAGGGCACTGACTTCCCAATAATGACTGCCATAGATGTTCATGGCAGCCGGGACCGACGTCTTAACGTGCTGTCCGAGGCACGTAGCAGGCGATAATTGTGAATCAATACGCACATAATTTCGAAAAGTCATATAACTTCCGAAAGTCAGAGGTGCGTGACCTGGGTTCGAAAACGAGACCCTCTGCATTGCAGTCTGTTGGTCTTCCCACTGAGCTAGCGCTGCTCCCCATCCCCCAATGGTGCTTACGATATTTCGTAAGCATGAGCGACCCCAAATTGAATAAAATAAAATGGAGATACTACCCATGTCTGATGCGACCACTGGTGATAGGCGCTGAATGGAAGACTTTTAAGGACTAATTTTACCTCGCGCACTCACTAATATTTACAGATGTCCATACATGCAAATATAATTTGACTGCAATACCTGTCAAAAGACCTCATAACTGTCAGCTGATTAACTATCTTGTATTGTCACTTTGAACGAGTCAGACACGCCATCCATTTTTCGTGCCCGTAATTGCAAGTCAACACTAAAACAACGGTTCTAAGCTCATGAAGTCCGGTGCACAATGACCAGTGACCTAGATTTCTTCGCTGACACCTCAGCGGACAAGAGGCCATTATTTCTTTTGACTAAAACTTCTGAAACCACTCCTATTAACACTGACGCTAAGAACACAATCATGACGATTATATTATGTTATTTTTTCTTTTAAATTTTATATGACTGCACGTATAGCGTAATGGTTTAAGTAGTTATCTCGCCACTGCCACTTCGCCAAGTGGTGTGGATTCAAATCCCACTTTTGTGATCCACAAATGGTCGTTCTGAGACTGGATGTACCTTGTGGCACCTTTTTGGGTGTTTTTAAAGGGGGTGACACAGGATTTAAAGCTGGTGCGGGTGATGAATGAATGAATGAATGAATATTATTATATCATGAATAAAAAATAAAGGCATATTAAGTTTGACAACACTTGGATCTTATATTTTTGATTTTACTATCGATTCAACTTATGAGCTTTAGAGAAAAATCGATGGCTGATTATTATAAGCAGCTCGTAAAGCCATTTACAATATTAGGAACATATTTATTTATTATAAAAGACACACTGAATAATTCAAAATCTTGTGTCGCGGGGAACTTTACAAACATTCAACAACGGGACACAAAGAACGCCCAGACTCGGAACAACTACTTGTGGATTACAGAATTTTTTGTTCTATGTGGGGAACGAACCACAATACTCTACGCAGTAGCAATGTCGAGGTGACTACATGAACAGCTACGACATCCGTGCAGTCAGTACAATCATATACTAACATATCATACGCTTAGTAATTTGAAAGTTTCTAAGTGGCCGACTGCACAGGTCAGGGAGCGTTCACCTTGGTCTTCCTCTACCGACTGTCGCATTCACATTTGCTATTAATAGATACTTTCTTAGCCAATCTTATGTCGCCCATTTTGTGTTCCGTCATATTTTTATCGCGATTTAATGCCGAATATAGTAGTTTAATTTCAATGTATAACATTCACGTAAACGTAAGACAATATTAAACAGAACAGTAAGTTACGCACACGGAAAATACTCTGATGTTTTAAGAAGAATTTTGTCAGTTTATATAAGCAATCTCGGTTCCTTGATATAGCCAGAAAACCTTGGTTTTGTTTTACTAAAATGCCAGAGCCATAATATCATCATTATTCTTTTATCCTTATACCAGTTCAATTAAGATCGGCGCAGTAGATACTATAATATGACTTCTTCCAAATATCTCTACCAGTCGTCATCTTGTCTACTCCTTTTTATACAGGCATTCCTCTCACTATCAATCTTTTCTTAGACTTTCTTCTACCATTCTTTGCATTTACATTCATATTCATAACTTTTTTAGACACATACTTTATCTTTTCTCATTTTCAAACTTCCTCTAACATCCTTATTCCTGGTCAGTATCAGAAATGAGTGTTTTATATGGAGATGTCCATTATTGTCGCTCTACACATCCATCGATTCATTATATACTATAATTTATTATATTCAATATAGCACTAGCACGACATGCAAGGGAAATTGAAAAGTAAATATACTATCAATGGATTTCACTCGTGTCAATACGCACGTAAATTTGTAAAGTTATAAGTGCGTGCCTTAAGACCGAACTCTAGACCTGTGCGTGGCAGTCCAATGGTCTTGAGTAGGAGGCTATGTCTGCTGGATAGCATACAAGGACTTATACGCTAAATATCACGAGAATTTTGGTATTCATTTATAGTATCTATTGCACGTAGTTTTTAGCTATGATATTGTCGTGTATGTCAGGGATGTTGCGGATGCAGATACTCCAAATCGATGCGGCAGCTCCGCAATTGCGCTAACGAATGTTGATGAAAATTGTTCATCTTATTTAATAAAAAGTATCTAATGTCAACGCCTTCGCAGGTTCAAGCCTGTTTCGCAAATGGTCATAAATTAAACTCGTACTACTGAACAACTGATTTCATTCTTATTGTAACCTACCCTTTATCTGGATCCGCATTAACATCCGCGTTGATTATTGCGGATGCAGATGTCGAAATCTTATCGGAAGATCCGCAATTGCGGATGCGGATGCGAATATTCGCAACATCTCTCAGTCTCAATCGATCAAATATCGTTAATTTAACAAAATATTTATATTTCGAGAATAGACTAGATAACATGTATTATTTGATCGTCTCGCCGCTGCCACTGCGTCGAGTGTTGTGGGTTCGAATCCCAAACGGGACAAAACAATTTGTGATCCACATATGGTTGTTCTGAGTCTGTGTATTCTTTGTGTCCGTATTTGAATTTAACTTAAATTATCGCTCGCTTTAACGGTGAAGGAAAACATCGTGAGGAAACCTGCATGTCTGAGAGTTCTCCATAATGTTCTCGAAGATATGTTAAGTCTACCAACCCGTACTAGGCCAGCGCGGTGCACTATGGCCTAATCCTTCTCACACTGAGAAGAGGCCCGTGCCCAGCAGTGAGACAGTTTAATACAGGGCTGATATTACATGATTATTATTAAAACTTTATTATTATTATTATATAATTTTAGGTAATATTACTTAACGCACGTACACGACTTCCAAATATTACCTCATATGCAACAGAACTTAATATACCTACATAATTATGTAATACAGATATGTACGTACATCATCGCATTAACCGCGAAACACATTGATAAGGAACTTCCTGCCTGGGACATCTGCTGCTTCGATATTTGCACTGAAAGTAACATATTGAACAAACATAAATAATAATGGGTTTAAATATGAAATTGTCACTTTGCATCAACAAAATCGGTAACATTGCGGGTGTCATACTATATCATCAAAAAAATAAAGTTAACCTACAATCACTACCTCTGTGGCGCAGTGGTAATAAATGCGACTGCTATGCATGAGGTCTCGGGTTCGAATCCCGGGTCGGGCCAACTAAAACTGGGTTTTTCTGTTAAGAAATCTCAACACGAGCCCGGAGTTAAGAAGTTGGCGGTGTTAGACACCCCCGTGCCTCGGAAAGCACGTAAAGCGGTTGGTCCTGCGCCTGATCTCTCTCCGGTCGTGTCGGATTATCGGTCCCATCGGATCATGAGGGTTAGGGAACAGAGAGTGCACTTGTGTTTGCGCACACACTTGTGCACTATAATATCTCCTGCGCAGATGGCCAGTCTCTGTTAAGATTGGCCGCCGTGACCGAAATTCGGTCTGGAGGACATTATTATTTCATCAACATTATTCATGGCCAATTTATATTTAGTTTTTCTTGAATATCTATTTGCTTTGCCACTATGATTTGTCTTAAATTAACAAACACATCAATCATCATGTAGGTATGGCAAATTATAACAACGAATACTAAATAAATAAATAAAATACTTTTTTTCGTTATCAACAGGTTAAAACACACTTAGGGCTTGTCCTACCACCTCCAGATAGCATTTATCTATAAGATAAAAGTCTCGCCATCTCTCTTCTTTAACCTAACATGAGTGAGATAGCATGCGATTTATCTTTCGAATAACTTTTACTTGTGAGTTGTAAGACTGGCCGTAAGCAATATAACTTTAAATAACTTTAAATAAAAATTGCATATAAGGTTACTGATAGCGTAGTGGTTAGTGTAATCGACTGGCACGCCTGAGGTCGCGGGTTCTATTCCCGCACAAGTCAAACATTTGTGTGCATGAACATGGATTTTTGTCTTGGTCTGGGTGTTTCTATGTATAATATGTATGTATATACAAAAAAAAGTATATAATATGTATGTTATCCATTGTCTAGTACCCATAGCACAAGCTCTGCTTAGTTTGGGCTAGATGGTGTTGTGTGTATGTGGTAGAATATTATTATAATTTATTTTATTTTATACTAGATGTGTCCGCGGTTTCACCCGCGTTTATGATTACTGCGCCACCCCCGTGGGTCGTAGCGTGATGTTATATAGCCTATAGCCTTCCTCGATAAATGGGCTATCCAACATTAAAATAATTTTTCAATTCGGATTAGTAGTTCCTGAGATTAGCGCATTCAACCAAACAAACAAACTCTTCAGCTTTATAATATTCGTATAGACACATAGGTAAATAATGCGTAACCTAATCCAGAATCTTACAATAGCTCTATTTTAATAAATGCGTTCGTTTAATTAAATATTTAATTTGGAACAATCGTATTAATATTCAGCATGATGTAATCAATAAGAATTCTATTATAACGGATTTGAATGCAATGGTTGATTGTTCTCAATGACGTTACCTACGTATGCACCCACTAGCCCAGCTTGTCGCATTTAAATGCTCGAACCAGAATCCTAACTAATATTATAAATGCGAATGTGAGTTTGTTTGTTTGTGCACTACTCTACCGACCGTAATAAAACATTAAAAAAAATAAGCCAGGTTAATACAGCCTTTCCCAAGTGATGCGATTACTAACAAAGAACTCGTATTTTGAAGAATTGTATTCAATTTCTTTGTGCTTTCAGTGTATAGTAAACTCGTCAATATATCACAAAGTAAAATTTAAAAATACAGACCGAGTAATATTGTTTATTTTAAAGCATATTTTTCTCTTTCGTTATGCCGAAATAAGATTGTTATGAATAAGTCAAATTATTCGTGTAATACGTGAACATTTATATTGAGTAAATTGTCTTAGATTCTGAAATATCAAAATTTGTTCGCCAGTATTTTCCTCAAAGGAATTCATTTATATAATATTGTCTTCTATTTACGCGAATATTATTCATTGAAATTAAACTGCTATATACGGATTTTAGTGTGAAAAAAGTGTAAAAATAAATGAAATCTAAATAGTTTAATAATAATTTAATTAGCTTAAAAATTAGTAAAGTTTAATAGTAGTAGTAGTGTAACAATTTTCAAAATTTTGTTATAAAGTGTCAAATAAACAACGCGATAAAATCCGTATATAGCAGTTTAATTTCAATGAATTCATTTATTTTGTAGGTTTTATGATAGCCTGTTTGTATGTAGGTAATATTGTTTAAAAAATGTATAATGCCAAATCTTTTAATTAGCGTATTGTATAGGACCTATGTGTTCCACTAACTGTATTTTTAAATAATAAAATATGAGCTGATTTGTGTTGATTAAATTAATGAGTATTCGAAACAGATACATCTGTAAAAGTATTTAATATAATACTGTCTTCTGTTTACGCGAATGTTATTCATTGAAATTAAACTACTATATACGGATTTTATCGCGTTGTTCATTTGACACTTTATTATACAGCATTTTGAAAATTGTTACACTACTACTACTATTAAACTTTACAAATTTTTAAGCTAATTAAATTATTATTAAAACTATTAAAACTATTTAGATTTAATTTAATTTAGACTTTCCCCGACGATTCGGTTGCTTTTCAGCAGCCATGGTCACGGGGTGACCTTAAAAATTTGTAAAGTTTAATAGTAGTAGTAGTGTAACAGTTTTCAATATTATGTAATATAGTGTCAAATAAACAACGCGATAAAATCCGTATACAGTAGTTTAATATCAATAGTATTTAATATTTTTAAAACCATATACCGGACATTGGAGTTTTGTGGAATTTACACGGACGGGCCGCGAGCAGAAGCTAGTTCTTGACAAATAAACAAAATCCATAAACACTGGTTGGTAAAGAATGGTTTAGATATGTTTTATTTTTTCAAAAAGACATCTCCCGCTCTACGATTAATTCCTGTATCTCGGGAGACGTTACTTCATCCAAATAACGGACACAAAGAATCCAGGTTCGGCACAGCGATTTGTGGATCACAAAATTGTTTGTCATGTGTGGGATTCGAACCCACAATACTCGGCGCAGTGGTAGTGGCGAGGTGACCGCTTAAACAACTAAGCCATCCGTGCAGAAACATAACATTTTACATAAACAACAAAATCTTACCTAAATAGCTGTCTTCTTGCTTTCAATTTTAAACGGAATAACTTAAAGTAAATATCCATATTTGTAAAGCTTTACAATATTGAATGAAACGAGGCCATTGATAATGTCGTGTGGTGTGACGAACTATCACAACTAATCACGTTCCGTGGTCACGCCTAGTGTTGCGTGTTTATTTAATTATTACAAAAGCATTTTGTGCTTTACGTCGTAAAACAAATAGGTATATAAATAAGCCGTAGTAAAAAATTGTCGTAAGAGATGGCCAACCATTTTATGTCTTCTAGCTGAAATAGAGTTAAGTAGCGTTCAGGTTTCATTGATCTTTACCAAGACGTCCTCGTTCCTAACCATTTCTGTCCAGCTAATCTTTTCCATTCGTCTCCAGCACCACATGTCGAACGCCTCTAAAATTTCTCTATCCCTTTGTGTAAGTGTGCACGTCTCACACCCATACAATGCCAGACTCCATACATATGTTTTTATAAATCTTTTCTTGGTGTTCCTGCATATTTTCGATGTAAATATATATCTTTTATTAACCGGTCGTATACCGCCGGCTCGCATACCAGCCGGCAGATTTGTACCCGTCGTAGGCCGGTGGCTCGCATGCGAGCCACCAAATTGGTTTTACGTTAGCTTAAGCTAAAGCGAAGGCGGCGCGCGGCGTTTTGGCGCCAATTTGGTGGCTCGCATGCGAGCCACCGGCCTACGACGGGTACAAATCTGCCGGCTGGTATGCGAGCCGGCGGTATACGACCGGTTAAAAACATCATTGAGGGATAGGTAGAAGGACAGCGCGGAAGAGGCAGGCCAAGAATAAGTTACATTAGTCAGATCAGGGAAACGTTAGGTGTCATGTCGTACAGAGAAATGCAAGAAATGGCACTGGACAGACAGATATGGAGAGACAAGCTACACCGACAAGTCACTTAGACTTAAAGAAGAAAAAGAAGAAGAAGTAAAAAATTATTTTGGGTCGTACGAATTGGTTCACTACATTGCCGTCCTTTAATTAAAATGCCGTTAACCCACAACCGCGCGATTATGACTTTTTAATGAAAGTAATATAGTTTTGAATTCTATACTAGAATAAAGATATAGACAGATAATCATATAGATAAATAGTTTTAAATTCTAGTAAAATTATAGATAGAAAATTCAAAACTATTTTACTATCCATTAAAAAGTCATATTCACGCGCTTGTGGGTTAACGGCATTTTAGTTAAAGGACGGCAGTACAGAGACCTACACAACAGTGAGTTAACGTGGGCTGAAAATAATAATAATAATAATAATAATATTCTATCACATACACACAACACCATCTAGCCCAAACTAAGCAGAGCTTGTACTATGGGTACTAGACAATGGATAAACATACATATATACTTTTTTTTTTTTGTAAATACATACATATTATACATAGGAACACCCAGACCAAGACAAACATCCATATTCACGCACACAAATGTTTATGAAAATGAAGGAACCTAACTAATTTATAGTTGATACAAACACATGACAGCCAGGGCACTGCGAGATCCTTGTCTAAATCTGCATTCCATACTAATCTAGCTAGAAGCTAAGGTAGTGCATTATCTTCTCTCTGCATATCATCTCTAGTATTAAATACTGTGCCACGAATTAACAAACATTCAAAAAATGGACACAAAGTACGCCCAGATTCGGAACAACAATATGTGGATCACACATGTTGGTCCCGCGTGAGAGTCGAAGTTTCCAACCCAAAGCTCTCAGCCACAGTACATACATATACAGTATTGTAACTCGGCCCTGTTCTTAAAATAATTACCTAAAACAGCGCGGTTCGTAGACACGCGTTAGGACTGCCCGCCTACAGTATTTTAATTTTATCTACCTACTTGAGTTTCTTTCTAGTTTAGTGATTGTAAATATAATATGTATATTATATTATAAAGAATGAAATTCGTAATGAATGAAATAGAAAGTGTTCAATAAAATCAAATTATCACAAATCGTACGCTTACTGCTTACAAAACAATCACCGTCCGTTCGTCACTGCGGCGCATTCGCGACTGGTTGCGTGCCGAGCGTATGCCGACGCCGAGGCGCGTAGGTATGACTCGAGTTCCGACCGTTTCTATGAAGATAGAATACTGTATATGTATGTACTGTGTCTCGGCATAGTGGCAGACGTGAAATCAATACGGTCGGCCTCGATGGCGTAGTGGTTATTGTAACCGACTGCCACGCCTAAGGTCGCGGGTTCGATTCCCGCACAAGTCAGACATTTGTGTGCATGAACATGGATGTTTGTCTTGGTCTGGGTGTTTCTATGTATAATATGTATGTATTTACAAAAAAATAAAAAGTATATATGTATGTTTATCCATTGTCTAGAACCCATAGTACAAGCTCTGCTTAGTTTGGGCTAGATGGTGTTGTGTGTATGTGATAGAATATTATTATTATTATTAATACAATATAATATAATATAAAAACTTCAAGCTCGCGGTATATTTTTTAATTGTTGTTAATACGAGGATGCGAGTTGGCCTATAGGTAGTTTCGAGGCTTCAAGACTACGATTTTATAATTTGGAGGATCGTTATAGCCAGTTGCAATCAGTAACCGGTAAACGATGAGCGAGGTTAAGCAACGTTGGGTGCGGTCAGTCTATAGATGGGTGACTGCTTAGTTTCATCTGAGCGTCTCCGTCGGTCCCGGTTGTTGTCAAATTGACAGCAGTCGTTAAGCCATTTCAAAGGCCTATGGGCGGCTTGAACAACTTTTGACAACAGGTTGGCCACTTACCACACGAATAGAAGAACGTTCGTTAATAATACCCCCCCTCCCCTCCCCCCTCTTCCCCACTGTTATAAGTGACCATAAGCTACTCAAATCATTTACCATAAGGTTAAGTCCTATACTACGCTGCTCAATAGTGATGTTGTTGATTTAAGACCACGAGTTTCCCTGAAAGATCGATTTAAAGAAATAGGCATACTTAGTGTTGCGTCGCAATATATGTATATTTACTAACATTATGTTTATTAAAGATAATATTCACTTATATAATAAAAATAGTGATATCCATAACGTAAACACTAGAAATAAGCATAAGTTAGGCCCATATCATCGTTAACATAAAGTTCACAATACATTTGCTGGACTCAGTATACGTTTTTTTAATAAACTACATATTAATATAATTAATTTACCATTGCTTAAATTTAAAAGCACCATTAAAATACAGCTCATTCGGAAGGGTTATTAACTTATTATTCAGTCAACGACTATTTAACTGACAAAAACTCATGGCATTATTTGCTTGTTGCATTCAGGATTCAAATATCTGTATTAATCATAAGTCAATGTAGTAATGTAATTTAGTAGTCATAAAGTGTAAGTGTATACGTCATCATGCCATCCTACTGTCTATTTCAGATTTATATTAAAACATATACCTTAGCCCAAATTATTTCATCTCTATAATATTATTAAGTTATTATCTTTTTATTATTAGTTTTTATAGTCAGTAGTATATGGCATAATGGCTGCAACGCCTTGTTAATCTGAGTTGTAAAATACTGAAATTATATTTAATTGGCGATTTAAAAGAGTGGCCGTGAGTTTCTTGCAGAATTCTTCTCATAATCTCAACCCTTTGCTTGAACCTAGCAACTAACCTAAATGTAGCTTCGGTAACTTAGTAAACTCACTAACCTATATATTTTGACGTTCATAAGTGTTACTTTGTGACCTAAATGAATAAATAATTTTTGACTTTGACTTTGATGTTGGCAACTTGCAGAGCTGCACGCGGCTGCGAAGGAGACGGTGACCCTCGCGGAGCAGCGGTTCGTGAGCAAGCAGGACGAGTGGCAGTTCGACAGCAACTGGCAGGAGGTGCTCAACCATGCCATCATCAAGGTGCAGTAGTCTCCCTTATATGCATAACATACACTTACCGCCACGGAATAAGGCCCAAATATAAATAAGTCTGTAACCACTTCTCTTAGGATCGCAAATCAACATTTTGTTTTATAGTTTAACAAAATAATATTATTCTTAGAACAAAACTAAAAACAATTCGTTAGTTTAACTTTTTTGAGACATTAACCGCATTTCTTTATTGGGACGTTTAGAATATACATAGGCGAATTAATAATATTATAATAATATAATAATATTCTACCACATACACAAAACACCATCTAGCCCAAACTAAGCAGAGCTTGTACTATGGGTACTAGACAATGGATAAACATACATAAGTATATACATTTTTTTTTAAGTAAAAAGTATATGTATGTTTATCCATTATCTAGAACCCATAGTACAAGCTCTGCTTAGTTTGGGCTAGATGGTATTGTGTGTATGTGGTAGAATATTATTATTATTTATTATTATTAAGAATTTACTGATAGAATAACTCAATAACACAGTCGGTCTGGGAATCAAACCCGCATAGCCTCATTCTCTACCGCTGTGCTACATTATGCATACATATTAACACATCAATAAGAAGACTTTCTTTAAACAAGAGCTCATCAAAACATGCTAAGCAATAAAATGACGCCATTTAAAGGTATATTTCATGAATGTTTGATTCTAAGCGCTGACAAAGATAGACGTGCTCGTAAACAATATTTAAACATTACGATTTATAAATTGTGACCTCCTTTAGTTGTTACATTGCTGAGTGATGCATTTTTGTAACCTACTTCGTACATATTTTCGTTAACAATGAACACTTATATGTGAAGTGATATAATATTATACTATGGAAAGTAGTCCGTGTAATAAGAGCGGGCTAGTGCGCCCTGCGACTTCGCCTTCCTCTAACTGTGATATCATATCAGATATCGCTTCTACATCTGAGATCCAAAAATGGATGTCATCCGTCGAGCAGCAATTAAATGATGTTTATTCTATCACCGTGGATAGTAAACTCAATTCGGACCAGAAGATGAGAATTTCAAACCTGTGTAGAAAAATTGGCCATAGTACCTCGCAAATGGCAGTCCTGTACCAATCGCTAAAACAGAAAGCGCTTCAAGTTTCTAACACAGTAGATACCCTACAAGAAAAATGCGATCTAACAGAACATCTTTCGGAGCTCAAGCAGACCATCCAGGATACCTGTACTACTGAAAAAGTCTCTTATGCGGACATGATTAAGAAGGGATCAAATAGTTTCGTCCGGCCAAATAATCTTAGCTGTGTGGCAATATATCCCCGTGACGTATTAAAGACCAGCGATGAAACGAAAAACCTTGTACAGAAAATTATTAGTCCGGAGGAAATGAAGCTGCAAGTACGTGGGGTTCGCAAAACTAGAAATGGAGGAGTTATTATCAGCACAGAAACTAAACAAGACGCAGAAAAAGTGAAGCAGGCTGTCTATCTCTCTTTGTCCGGTCTTACAGTTGACGAACCCGCCAAGCGTAAACCACGGATTGTGATAGTTGGTGTACCCGCTTCTCTGTCCGAAAATGAAGTATTCAGCTGTCTCTTCGAGCAAAATATAGCCGATAAGTTTTCATCGATGGATCTGAAATCATTCTTGTCTTCAATAAAATTAAGCCACAAATCAGGCAAGAAAGATGCTCAAACCTGCAACTACATCATTGAGGTGCCGGCTAACATAAGAAAAGCTTTAGTCACACAGGCTAGACTTCTCATACATTGGACGTCCTGCCCCGTGAGAGATTTTACACTAGTTACAAGATGTTACAAATGCCATCAGTATGGTCACGCAGCGAAATCTTGCAAAGAGGTTACACCTATGTGTGGACATTGTACTGAAGCTGGACATTCGATGACCGAATGTACAAAGAAGGAAGATGTTCCTAAATGTGCTTCATGCTCTCGTTTTAAGAAGCCTAGCAACCACAAGACGGGTGAAACTGATTGTCCAGCCAGAAAACAAGCTGAATATAGATATATAAACTCAGTAGATTATGTGGGAGCCTAGATCGCCGTTTATTCATATCTATATCACTTACACTAGTTAGCTTAGATTCCTATTATTAGACATATCCTATGTTTATTACATAAACATTATATATGTCAACTAATATTTAAATACAAAATTATATAAATAAGTTATATTATTTTCATTGTAATAGTAACTTATTATAGAACAATCTATATTTGTTAAATATTGTTAAGGATGCCCTTCCTATTACACAATAATAGCACATAATCATCGCCTGTGATACAGGTATAACCTAGTACAGGCGTCCAAAGTAATGTATCCTATTTTAAGTATTTTTAAGACCTATTGTTATTCATATTTGTGGAAACTTAAACTTAATAAACAATTATTATTATTATTATATTATTATTATTATTTCGATGTTTAGGTTATGGACGCCGAAAAGCGAAAGGCCGAGAGCGGACGTGAACATCAGAAAAAGGCAGCGACGTACATTGCAGCCGAGAAAAAGGTAAATAACATTGCTTATCCTAGTTAAATGTTACTAGCTACCAAACTATTAGTAACACACATTTTAATTAAATAAAAGCATTTCATTGTTTTTTTTTTATTCAATTAAGTTGGCAAACAAGCATACGGCCCACTTGATGGTAAGTGGTCACCGTAGCCTATAGACGCCTGCAATGCCAGAGGCATCGCTTGCCGACCCTTTAGGAAAGGAAGTGGGAAGGAGAAGGAGCGGTAATGAGGGAAAGGGGGTGATTGGGCCTCCGGAACTCTCACTCACCGAACGAAACACAACAGTAGGAATACTGGTATTTCACGTCGATATTCTGTGAGAGGGTAGTCCTTCCTCGGTCGAGCCGGCCCATTCCTGCTGAAATCAGCGAGGCTCTACGACTCTAAATTAGTTCTAAGTAAATATCCGCTAAATTTAGTAGTTAGTTTTAATAATTTTATTTTGAAATGTTGACCGCCTTATGTATTGAGCTCTGTTTTACGAGAGGCTTATCATACAATTTAACGACACAAAGTACCCTAGACAACAATCATATATGGGTCACACAAATAATTGTTGCCTATAGGACGGAAACCACATACATTTTGAAGAACTACATTCCTATAAATTATAAAAACAGAACATGCACACGGTGTAACTATCCTTCCATTCTTATCGATATTGTATTAACTTCTGCGCTCACTGTACAATAAAAATATTAGTCAGTTTAGGTAAACTGATTAATATGTTGACTAAAATAAGAAAAATAAAACTCAATGTATTTATTTACATTGACGACACTTCAATGTACATATGTATAATAATAATAATAATATTCTACCACATACACACAACACCATCTAGCCCAAACTAAGCAGAGCTTGTACTATGGGTACTAGACAATGGATAAACATACATATATGTATACTTTCCTTTGTAAATACATACATCTTATACTTAGAAACATCCAGACCAAGACAAACATCCATGTCCATGTTGCACACAATTATTTGACTTGTACGGGAATCGAACCCATGACCTCAGGCGTGGCAGTCGGTTACACTAACCACTACGCCATCGAGGCCACCAATATTAAAATTATAATTTGGATATTTAGTAGATAGTTTGATTCAAATTAAGTTTCGACATCAATATAGCTTTCGGTTTGTCGAAATATGACATATATGCTTCTTTCTTGTAAATACATACATAATAATGTAATTATGTTACTGAGAAATTAATTAGAAGAATGCTTATCCAACTTGAAGCTCTTAACAGGTGCTAGGTGTTGCATTATATGAGTCGAAAATACCAAAATTACGTTTCCGATCAAGTCAGTACGTCATACTAATCAATTAATTTGCATTTTACAGGTCACTCAGTTAGAAGAAAATCTAAAACGAAACATCATCAAGTCCCGCGTGTACTTTGAAGAAAAGAAGCTATGCGACGAACAGCTACAGACTCAAAATGAGAAGATTGAGAAGCTCCAACGCCTCATAGCTGACGCCAAGTTCAGATACTCCAAATCTCTCAAAGCCTTGGAGAAAATCTCAGAAGAAATTCACAGAAGACGAGGAGAATATCCACCAGGGAAAGACACTATCCCTGTTGGACCTAGAGAGCCTGGTGTGGGCGCAGAAAGAGATGCTATTCACGATGAAGACACAGCCAAAGCTGAACACGAAAAGGACGAAGAATCTAGTCTTCAGGAACTCAGAATGCGTGTAAGAGAACTGGCTTCGAAGCCAATAGAGAAAGATATAGAAACTGACGAAGCATGGGCTTTAGAGCTGAACGAAACTATTAATAAACTGGACCAGTTGCTGATGATGAAGGAAAACAACCAACAGAAGAGATCCAAATTCACTGCCAGCAGCCCCAGGAACTCTAGTGCACCTTCAACGAGTACCAACAGTGGAAAATACAGCCAACCACCGAGTGACACATGGAAAACTGAAACGAATCTGACTAGAACTAAGTCTATTAGTAAGGACGTAGTTTATGAACATACTAACCCACCGATTAGTAAGACGGAGAAATCCAAATCTATGATGTCTTTGGATGTACTTGCTTTGGCCAGAGACACCACAATTATGGACAGAGAGTCATATCTTAAGGCTGTTATTGAAGACAAGTCACCCACAGGAACGTACACAGAGAGTAATTCGGATAGAAATGATACTCCCGATGAGATTCTCATGGTGGAATGCGACTCCAGTGACTCCAATCAGAATCCAGTTATCAGGATGACCAGCTCGACTGTGTCCGACAGTGATAATAGCTAGATCATACATGAGGTACACACGATCGGTTTTCTTTCAACAGTTGTGATTTTTTGGTTGTGGGTTTTAAAGACACGTTTTGTGTTTCGTTTCTATTGTCTTGAACAAAGATGTGACTAAAGATTGTGAAAATTATTTTAATTGATTATTGTTGTTATACGATCGTGTGAGCCATTGAAGATATATTGACTCGAGCATTTCTTTCACTATTAAATGTCAATTTGAATGTTAAGATGTTTTTCTAGAAAATTCGGAAAATGAATAAAAATTGTAACATTTTATTTTCGTATTGATTGTTAGTTTAGTATTATTTTGGCACAACAATGTTGGTATCTTTAGAATTGAAGTAACGCGACCGGCAAACTATTTTTTAAAACAAAAGACATTTGGCAAGAATAAAATAAAAAAAAAACATCAAAGACAAGCAAACGCAATGTAGTGGTTTACCATAAAGAATATATATATTAATAGAATATACATATATGGTAGCTATAGAATAAAAACGAAACTAATAAAAATATACAGGCCGTATCAGCATCTGATGCAGAAGCTCAGCAGTCGTAAGCTGCACTAGCATTTTATATCGTGGCTTACCAAGATTGTCATAATTAATTATCGCTTGCTCTAACGGTGAAGGGAAACATCGTGAGGAAACCTGCATGTCTGAGAGTTCTCCATAATGTTCTCGAAGATATGTGAAGTCTGCCAACCCGCACTGAGCCAGCGTGGTGGACTATGGCCTAACCCTTCTCACAGTGAGAAGAGGCCCGTGCCCAGCAGTGGGACGGTTTAATACAGGGCTGATATTATATATATATTATAAGATTGTCATTTAAGGAGATCATAGCCTAATGTGTTTAAACAACATGGGAATTATTACTGTCTCTTCGCGAATTAGACAGTGTTATACAGAGTGTATATAGTTTCGTCTCAAATAGTTACGAATTCGAATCTCACATCATCATCATTATCATCATCATCATTATCATCCTCTTGCCCTGGTCCCAATTTATTTGGGGTCGGCGCAGTATGTCCTTCGCTTCCATATTTCTCTGTCACCCGTTATCTGATCATTTACCACTTTCCTTTCATATCCATCCTCACACATATTCTACTTATATCAATTGAATCCTATTTTATTAATAAAATTATGATGCTTTTGTATTTGTTTTAGTGTAGCATAAATATATGAAGTACATTCTTAATTTATGGTTGAAATCTTGTAAAAATAACAGCTTTCTTCGTTCGATAAAGATGACAACATTGTTGTAACATGTACTTAGACTAATGTTATTTAAGTGATTATATACGAACGGTGTCGTCAGTCTTTTCGACATTCTAATACGTGTTTCTTTATTTTTATATTGAATTTGACTTTAAAATAACAAACAGCTCTGTTTTAATACGTATTGATAAAACTAACAATGATTTTTAAACTTAATGTTTAAAAAATAAACAGCTGTATGTCTGTCTCCTTAAAATTCGAAAAGTGATCGCTTGATTGACTTGTAATTTTTACATAACGATGCTTTTCTATATAAGAGAGTGCTTTTTATCTTGAAGTTGCCACGAGACCGGCAAAAATAATACTTTTATTTACTTTCCTAATTTTATTTTTATCAATCTGAACCACAGAAACGCATGGCCAGGTTTAGCAAGTAATTTTAATAAGATTTCTGTCTTACCAATTTGCTAAAATATATAATAATAGTTAATTATTATCATAGCGCCGCTTATTCTAACCCGCAATCAATCCATATTGCGGGTTAAGAGTCTGCGCCTGTCAATAACAAATGGACATATGTAATTTTGTTTCATAGATAAATAATATGCAACGGCAATAATCTCAAATACTTATGTTTTTGCGTTTATGTAAAAATATTAAACATTTTCTAATGTTTATATCTAAGAGCTGTTTGGTATATTTTGATAGTCTTTTTGATTAGTATATTGATCTTTTAAATTTGTATCAGAGATGTTTAAACCGCCAGAAAGCGTACAGGCAAATAGCGAAATACTGACGACATCGGCCGTATATTGTAGTTGCTAACTGATTTAGATATAATCCTCACTTTGAGCCATAACGGTCCACCGATTCAGCTCACAAATCGTATTTATTATTATTAATATACTTATTTGTAGTCTTTGAATATCGTGGAGGCACTTCTTCACACAATATTGATAAATATAGCACCCAAGATTGATATACGAACTTTTAAATAGCAAGCAGTTATGTTCACAGCAAACGCTGGTCAGATTGAAGATAATTTTAACCATAATGAAGAATATATAGACGTAAAAGTAAAAACTAACTGATAATAACTCTATAAACCTTAGAAATTGGTATAATTCTCTAATATGAGAGTCACAAGAAAAGTTTCGAAGTATGATATTTTGTGATCTTAAGCTTTTACGGAGGCATAAGTTTATTAGTTCAAAGAAATATGAACTTAATGGAAAGTTAATAAACTTAAGTTTCAATGAGATATAGACACAAAAGATCCGCTTATGTATGCACTTCTGCCGTCATAATGAAAAAGACGTATCTGCCAGTATTTTTATATTTAATATAAAAATACTGGTAGATGCGTATTTTTCACTGATTCCAATATAAGCAAAAAACTCAACTTCGAATGAAATTTAGTTACGTCTTTTTCCTGATGACGGCAAAATTGTTTGGCTAAGATCAATAGTCTACATCTTGCTGGCTCTCCTTGCATCCTCTAGTTGGTTAAGCAAGATGTCTGGTCTGCAATGCAAGACGAAGAATTTAATATGACACTCATGACACCTCATGCAAGAATCTCGAATCATATTCTGTCTTAAAATATCATACATAATTAAAAATCGATAGCGTCTAGCCACCAGTGTATCGCTGCGACTGAATAGGTCGTTGAAAAAGATTCTTATATGCGGACATATGTGTTCCAGATCACCTGCACGTATGCTCAACACTTCTTTTACATAATTATCTGTAATGTTACGATGGCCGCGGGTAATTGAATCATGACAATGTTAGAAACTAACGGTGTTACTACAAAATGGTATACTTTATCTTGATTTGATTAATATCGTTTGTCTCAAAAAGCGCCAGCATAAAATATATACTGGGTAAGGGACAACCTACCGAAAACTGAAATAGTAGATTTAGACGATTTTACAGAGTTAAAAATTTTATGAATTTTCTTCAGGGAATATCACATATTTTTCTGCAATTTTGCATTTTCATGTGAATCATAATATAATGCATAAACCATCCACTTTATTTTAAAAACGTAAATAATACCACATTTTAAAAAAATAAAGCAAGGTAAATAAAGTAACGTAATTTTAAAAAGTCTGCTGTTTCTGCGCGTGGTTCGCAGAGGTCACTCCCCGGTGCGGTGCGTTGTATTGGTCGAAATCCATTGCGCACCGCGTAATAATGTTTATCAATATAAAACCTTAATTTTGCATTTTTATGATTAATAGAAGTTCACGTTGAGATAAGTACCTAGAGAAAGACGTCTTGCTAAAGCTTTTTTTACGTCGTCCCTTACACCCAGTATAGTGTCTTTTTAACGGACAATATTTTAGTGCAATATATGGCTGTAATATCAAGCATTAGCGATCCGCGCCGGCTTCACACGGGCACGGCATATTTTCAACTAATTTACACAAAATTACATTTAATTTACACTGTGTATTGGTGAAAACCGCATGAAAATCCGTTCAGTAGTTTTTGAGTTTATCGCGAACAGACTGACAGACGAGGCGGGGGACTTTGTTTTCGGCTTTTGATAAACATAAGTGACCGGCAATATTACCAGGCCAAAATGTTGCCGTATATTTTGCATAG
Source organism: Catocala fraxini (assembly GCA_930367265.1). Lineage (NCBI taxonomy): Eukaryota > Metazoa > Arthropoda > Insecta > Lepidoptera > Erebidae > Catocala > Catocala fraxini. The sequence continues at coordinate 2,394,311 of OV884032.1, forward strand.
CGTGAGTCATATTGCAGAAAATAATGTCCGCTTAGAAGCCGCATAAGTTTAGTCACCGTTTTGTAGTAAACTGTTTGTTACAACTGATCTTTCAATCTGTGCCTAGTGATTGGTTGCTGATAACTGGTAGCATGTTCACTACAGCATCTGCCAGTATATATTGCTAAACCTTTTGACCGCCACAGTCATGTATACATGACAAAGCAAAATGTGTCAGCATGCCACGGTCACAATAACATGACAAATTAAAGGTTGAAATCGTAGCTTGGCGTCGAGAGCACGATATTGCTTTTTGACGTGGCTCTCAAAGGTTTAATAAAGAATATTATTTTAGATAATTAGAGTGAGTTATGGGCGAATACATCTGATTCAAGTGATATCTAGTTGAGAGGTTGTTTTGATAGATTTAGGGGCCATTATTACACTAGAATCTTTATCTTTGTGTCTTGTGAAGACTTCGGAAGGTTGAAAGTTTTTATAATAAAATATTTAAACACCAATGAAAACTATAATTTTACAGCATAATATTTGAATGCTTCGATAATATTTGTGGTTTTTAAATAACCTATCTGGCATTTCCCTAACTAGCGAAAAATATTTTGTAAACTTATCAAATTATTAATCTATAGTTTGGCAAACCGCAGATCGGTTATTGGGCACCGCCACACACGTTAGCGTTATCATTATTATTCAAAAGATGCGATACAGGCTAAGTTAACATTATAGTGCCTTCTTTTCTTACGAATTTTTCCATTAAAATTTTTTAACTCGGCCCAGAGAAAGGACAAGGATGGTACTTAATAAGGTTGTAGATCTAAAACTAAACTATATTTATATGATTTTTAATAAATTAATCAACACAATGAGGGTTCACTAACATACTCATAAGTTTAAGAATAATAAAAATATTTTTTAAACATCAGTATAATTATTTTAAGGTGATGCATTTATACCTAATACATCGAGTGAGTTTTTACTCTTAGAGTAGGTTTCAATGGTTAATATTAAAGCAATGAATAATTAGTCTTTTAAAGAATTGCGCCATGTAACCGATTTTCTGTTCAGTTAACTTTTTATAATAAATAAGCACTATTGTATCACGAGTTGTGATGAAGCACCGTCACATAAGTCAAGTAGAGGGTAACCAGTGGAAGCTGTATCTACATTAGGGTGCCTACAGCGAGTTGTTTTTATTTTAACGCAATCGAAACGTCAACCGCGTTTGACTCTCTGATTGGTTAAGAGCTTGGAGCGGACCAATCGGAGCGCCGAACGTCATAAACGTGTCGATCGCGTTAACTTATAACAAACTCGCACTAGGCACTCAGATTCAGTTTACGAGGATACTATACGAAGGATAGTTACGCCAACTTAACATTGAACGGTATCCTAGTATGACGAATATTAAATATATAACTAATAAATTTTGGTAAGTACATATGTATTTAATTTACGTGTGTCATGCTCTCATCCACTCGTATTTTCATCTCTGTGCGCAGTAATATAGAATAATAAAACAAAATGAATTAACACCGGACGTTCTGCCATGACCTTTCATAGCTATCTGTATGTCGAAATGTTTTTGGAAGACATCTTGCCACGTGTGGAATTCGAATCCACAACACCCCGACGACAGCGACAATTCTTCCACATGTCTTAACTCAATTAATTTTGATAGTCGACATTTCTTTTAATTTAAAATTCCACTATCGCTGTCAAAAGTCTCGCAGAGGTTAAGATAATGTATATTGTTAGCTATGAAAACTCAGGGCAGTCCACAGATCACATTATATAAATAAATTAACTTGAAAATAATAATTTACGAGTATTAATATGCCGGCGACCGCATCGTACACAAACATTAAATCTGACATCGACTGAATATTACCTACATTTAATTTAAAATCCTAATTTTCATACACCTATTCGTGCATTTTTTATGTAAGAACGTCTGTGTACATGTGGTCGACTTTAGCCCTAACGATTGTACCTAATAGTATTGTATTCAAATATTCACGACACTGGTTGCACTTACAAGTTTCTCACATGAATGTAAACACAGTTATTGTACTTGTTCGTAATAAATTCAAACCATTCTACGTGTTTTCAATAAAATCAATGTTCTGATTTTGTGTTTTTATTTTGATATGTATTTAATTCCTTTGTGACACGCGCAATATTATGAGTGAAAAGGTTAATCATAAACAAAAGTAGAATAAAAGGTAAAAGGGAAAACAGATTGTATTACAAAAATATTTCATTAGTTATGGTTTGGTTCCACGAGCCTATTATGAAATTTTCGTGACAGATAAAATCCAAACACTTATGCAACCTGGGAAACGCACCTGTGTCATCATGTATAGCAAACGCATTCACCACCGCTGTACTACCAAGTACAGGATTACATTACCACACAGCAATAACCTCATAGTTAAACAGTAGGCGAATAAAACAAAACTTGAATTCAAGTAGGTCACAAGTAACACTTTTGAATATGTAACGGGTATTAACGCGATCATGCATAATGTTTACCTTTTTTATGCTTGACGTTTCGACCAGGTTACACCGGCCGTGGTCACAAGCTGACTGGTGCTGCGATGTCGATGCGATGTGATGATCGCGTTAATACCCGTTACATATTATATATATATATAATGCAACGCGAAAGTTTAAAAGTTATTAGTAGTATATAATTGGGGGTTCTGGATCACTTACTCTCGCTTCGCTCGAGTAAGTGATCCAGAACTCCCCAATTATACACTACTATTTGAGACTATTTCGATCATCCATTCAATCATTCAGTCATTCTAGTCTTCTAATAAGTATGTAATATATCTATTCAAACACAATTTGACTGAGATTGATTTTAATAATTAACAAAACGAGTAGTTTATTGTCCGCACACTGTACAACTCCATATTTTGCAGCACAGATTTGCTCAGCTTTTCGTTTTCGTTGGCTATTAAGCTTGGTAATTTTCTCCTGAAGCAGCTGTATTCAGCTCTCTCTCTCGCTTCGCTCGAGTAAGTGATCCAGAACTCCCCAATTATACACTACTATTTGAGACTATTTCGATCATCCATTCAATCATTCAGTCATTCTAGTCTTCTAATAAGTATGTAATATATCTATTCAAACACAATTTGACTGAGATTGATTTTAATAATTAACAAAACGAGTAGTTTATTGTCCGCACACTGTACAACTCCATATTTTGCAGCACAGATTTGCTCAGCTTTTCGTTTTCGTTGGCTATTAAGCTTGGTAATTTTCTCCTGAAGCAGCTGTATTTGCTGATCCTGCAGTCGCATAATCTTTAAAAGATCAGCTATTCTTGGTTCTTTCTTTTCTTTTAGAATGTTTATCTGTTTGTCAAGGTTGTCTAATAAAACATCCTTTTTATTCTGTTCATACTTTTTGATGGACCAATATATTTTGTCTACTTCATTCATTTTAAAAACCAATTAGATTTAGAATTATAATTAAAGCAATAGTATTTCTTTGAATTATTTTATGTATTTATGATGTGTATAATAAAAAGGTAGTCTATATTATTACAATTACGAGAGTGTAATGAAATCTCATATCTGATGTAACCAATTTTATAAATATTTATAAATAATTTTACAAAGATAAGTTGGAAAGAAAGGATATTTAAGGAGTAAAATGAAAAAAAAAAATGTATATATATATATATATTATACAAAAAGTTTATTATCAGAGCACCATATTTTTAAACACAAAACATTTTTCAAAGCACATATTGAGTTATGATAAATACAACTATACAAATCTTCAGAATATTTAAATCGGTCATACAGACTTAGAAAACTAGGACAGCCTTTATCTTCTAAATTGATCATATCACTATTAATATTATTTAAAATATTTTTTAACCATAACACTTTTTCACGACCTTTAATATAAATACATTTATCTTTTAAAAAATCTAAAATTAAACACTTATAATTTGAATATGGTATAAATCCTTCACCCCAATATATCTTCCTGTTACGTTCAATCCATGCAACTTGACGTCTTTCTTGTTTTGTCAAGTCGTAAAATGGAAATGGTGGCTTAATTAAAAACACTTGCAATTTGTCACTACACAATATAGCAATTTCTTTCAGCACAAATTCATTTGTTTCCGTTTTAAAGCCTTGGACGTCTACAATGACATTCATGATAATCGACGCACTATGTTGCTCAGAGGTTTGTATTCCACAAGTCGATCGTTTATAATTAAACAATATGCAGTAGTGTTATCTGGTATTGGCTCTGAACATTCAATTTCCAAACGAACGTCTACTGGACCTGTTTTTAGGGTATCGTTTTGCCTTGAACAATCTATGATGAACAGAGGAGCCTTATCTTTAAAGTCCTTTAGATTAAGTAAGGGATCCGCTGGACAGTTGTAATACGACTGACGAAATTTCACATACATTTCGTATAATATACTGTATTTGTTTTCAGAAAAATTTAAACCTAATGGTTCATATGGATAATATTGTGAATTCAAAAAGAGTGTAACGTTTGTTACTTTACAGTGATCGAAGAGAGAACTATCTTTTATTTTATTACTTTTTCTATTACTTTGTAAACAGAAAATAACATATCTAGGCTTTTCCAATTGTGATGCAGTTTTAACTGACCACGAATGCTTTGTTGTTTTAGGTAATAAAGGGTACTCATACAAATCCCAATTTCTAAATGCCATTTGAATAGGTCTATCTTTTTCTAAAGATTTTAAAAGTGTTAGACGTTCTCGATCTGATACTTTTATGTGCGGTACTCTCCACTGTACTCTATCAAGATTTATTTGGAAGTGAGAAATATCATCTGTCAGTGTAACGCTGTTTAAATTAGAGTTACTTCTGTTCAATATAAGTTCATGTTTACAATTTATCACAATCTTATTATAATCCTCTGCAAAACCTAATACCTTGTTTAATGGTATAACAGCGCTAAAGTGACCATCACTTTGAAATCCGTTTAAGTTCCAACCCCATAAGGCTGCAACTTTATTTTCGGCTTCATTTAATGAAACGTATGACTTTACGGTTGTCGTTATACCCGAATTTTTGATGCGATCTATTTCAATGCCATTTATTTCGTATCTGATATCTTGAAACAAGAACAGAACAGGGTTATTAGTAAATTTAACAGCTTTCTCAATCGGTTTTCCATCTTTTCCGAACAGCTTTGTGTGACCTTCGATGTATACTGAACTGGCTGATGGTAACACGTATATGTCTTGCTGGTGGATGGGTATTCTGATTTCATCGTTTTCTCTAAAGCAGTTGTTGTAAGGATTGTAAGAATGAATCTCATAACTTTCGATAGAAGTATCGAAGTGCGGTAAATCGCTAATCTGTAGTATATTCATACTTTAAAACCCAATGCTTTTAAAACGGCTTTATTTGTTTTAGTTAATTTGTTCACCTTTTTCTCACATCTATGCACCTTACTGATTGGAACAGAAGTAAGGTGTTTTATTTTGAGGTGAGGTTTTATATTGTATAATATCATTTTACTTTTCTTAAATGAAGACGTAGTTGAATATGTTCTATAAAAGGGATGCTGCGGCCGAACTGATCAACAACCTTAATAGATATAGATGTAATTGTATTTTTGTTCACTGGGAAGTAAATAATGTTCTGAGGCGTTTCTAGGTAGTGATGTCCTGCAGTAGTATTAGGTACAAATTCATGGATAATATGGGTTGGTATACCGTTAGTATAAGAACCATATACTAAATCACATTCAATTCTGATTACAGACGGAGTATTACTAGAAAGCACATTTGATACAGAGTTCAATACTGAATAGTACAGCAAGCCACACTCATATTTTTCAGATAAACTAAGAGGTGGTTGAAAATACGACTCTAATTCTGCTTTGTGTCCAGAGATAGTTACAGTTATAGACATAGTTGCATACTGAACACTTTTCATTAATGTTGTTTGTTATATTCTAAGTCTACTCCAAAACTTTGTTAAAAAAAGTAAACATAGATGTCCGCATTTGTAAGGGTGATCACCCTGTATATTTTCATAGTTATAGTAGATTTTCGAGCCTAAGAATTTTACAAATTCTTTTGGGGGCTTTAGATTTCCATAACTGTCGAAATATTCAATATAGTCACCGTATTTTGCATAGGCTACCCAATGAGAACCAGGATTTTTAGAACTGTCTAAATTTATCACTCCACATTCATTTTTATTAGGATGTTTAGGGAGTTCATCTCTCATAAAGACACCTCTAAAGTAGGGAATATTAGCCCCATATTTTAAAATGTCAAAGTTAGTTAGGGCTCGTTTGGGTAGCCGATGAATTAGTTTTTTTCCTTTGATACAAAAATTCCAAGTCCACCTTTGTGTGGCTTAAGATGTAGTGCTTTTCCGATGCAAAGAGCCTCCATTTTTTCATTATGTCTCTTCGATTCATCGTACAATTTTTTAGCCATCTTGAACTCATTTATAGTTTTAGCTATACCAGCTGCTCCACCTGCTATAGCTCCTGCAGCTGATAATCCAGCAAAAATAGGAATCAAAGGTAATACTCCACCAGTTTTTGGTATTGGAATAATCCGAGGAAGTTTAATGGATGAATCATTAGCCAATTCCCTGGCAGCAGCCATAGCTAATGCTATTGCAGTTTTTTTGCATTTTGGTTTTAATTTTTTAATTTTTTTTTTCGTAATAGATATTACATTTTTCAATTTCTTTTTAAGACCTTTAGCACTGGTAATTTTTGGTGAAAACTTTTGACAACGAGTTCTTAAGCCAGCGCCAGTTTTAATTTTCGCTAACATAGCATTCTTTACTAAACGTGCTGCAAATTTCTCTCCTGTACTCGCATCAGGAGCAAGTGATCGTTTTTTTGCCATTTTTAATAGAACTAGATCAGCGCTATGACGATCCTCCAGGTTTGACGACTTGTAGTATGCAATATCGTGGTCTTTACAATATTCATCCAATTTATTAACGCCTTTGTCTCCACATCTAAGTCTCTCAATTAATTTTGTACCAGGACCACAATAATTATAACCCGGCAAATGTAATTCAAAAGGTAGGTGGTTTATTAGCCAGTTAAAAAGACTACTCTCTCCAATACACATCATAAGACTGACCAATCAAAGACTCAACACTTTATAATATATTAAGGAGTTTAACTAGTCAACTAGGTTTATTTATATCTCAAAGCACATTTGTCTTATTTATCCAGCTATTTTCATTGGAAGGCAAACCAAGCCATTTTACGAAAACTCTATTCCCTTTCCTTTTAAGAACTTTCTCGACTAGATATACATTGGGATGATTTGTCTTCTGAAGTTCTTGTTCATAAAATGCTCCTAGGATAGGCTGTCCTCTGATCGTATCTTCAATCAAGTAAGTGATAGGAGTAGTATTCTGCTTGTATCTAATTTTAAATATTTCTGTTGACCAATTGGGAGTATAACCTTTTTCGAATGTTCCTTTGTACTTACTGATACGAACGTAATCACCCACTTTAAACTTGCATTTTATACTCTCTTGCTTTTTCACTAATCTATTGAATCTTTTTAATATTTCTTTCTTATTTACATTATTGACATTTGCTGGTATTTCATTAATCGTGCGATGATAGGTATGATTGTATTTATGAACAACATTGTCCAGGGTATCTTTTATCCAATTATAATTACCTTTTAAACTAAACTCTTTGTACAGTTTAGATTTTAATGTTCTTATAAATCTCTCCACAATCGAAGCTTTTTTTGATGAAAATGTTGAATAATGATTAATATTGTAAGACTCCATAAGGTATTTAAATTTGTTATTGTAAAATTCTGTACCGTTATCAGTTTGTAAATTCTTAGGAATGCGATTATCATTCAGTAAAATTACAAATGCCTTATACACTTCATCTTTGTTCTTACTTTTCAAAGGGAGCGCCCAAGCATATTTTGAAAATGTATCAATTACGGTGAGAATATATTTATAATTATTATTTTCTCTCGACATTGATTGCATATCTATTAAATCCGCTTGCCATAGATCATCTATATCCTTTATAATCACTGGTCTTCGCGGAAAATTCACCCTAGCGCTTTTATGAATTTCATTTACCACATCCGCTTTACTCATTTTAAAAAAAAAAGATATCTCAAATATATTTTTATTTATATATTGTTATTTTTTTTTTTTTTTTTGGGTGCACTACGACAATTTATATATTTACATTATAGAACGCATCAACTTTTTAAATGTCCATAATGAATGACATCGCAATACTGAATGAAAAGTTTCCTGATAATCAGTATTTATTCTTAATTATATTAGCTTCTTTTAATTCTTCAATTATTGATAAAATTTCATTGTCATGGTTTGTATTACCTGCATCTCTTGAAGCTATTAATAATTTTAATCTTTCAACCAATTCATTTGGATCGTCCCAATATATTAAGTCAGTATTTTTTTTATATGTTTTAAGCGTCGGCAAACTGCCTCCAATTTTATTCTGATTGTTTTCCAACAAAGTCTCAGAAAATAATGGTCTGATTATTTCTCGATATTTGAATCCTTTGTCACCTCTTATTTGACCGCTAGGATTAAAATCCCTCTTATGCGCGTTGGTATAATGTAGTATATCTTTGTAGACAAGTCTATCAACATCAGTTATATTTTTTAAATCAGGTTTTTTCCGCAGTAAAAGTTCTTTTAGTCCAGGGGTTAAATCATAACTTTTATCTCCAATTTTAACCAAAACTAAGTTATCGCCGCCAATATTTTGAACTTTAGAAAATGATACTACGGAGTTACCCATAATTAAAGTTTTATTGTCGGTTCTTATTCCAAATGGTACATTTACACCATCATAAATACCATAGACATCTTCACTTTTTAATGACATTTCGAAATTATCTTTTAGTTCTTTTTTAGGAGAGCTTGAAAAATTTATATCAGCGTCATGAAAATCCTCACATTTAGTAGAAGTGCTTTCACAATTTGTATCTGATTCAATAGGTATAGAACCTTCAGATACATTTTTATCATGCTTAATATTTTCTATTAATCGTTTAGAATTTATAAGAGTTTTTAGAGGCTCCGAAACTGGTTTAAACATTTTATCCAAGGATAAGTTAACTTCATGTTCTTGATTTTTCATTTCTTTTATTTTATTTTTTATGCAGTCAACAGACTTCATTAATTCCAATTTAATAATTTTCTCCATCTTACGTAACCACAACAGTGTTCAACTAACAGAGGAATAACACTAGCAATTTTTGTATATAATTCATTTATATATACATACTTATACGTATCTGCGTTCATTCAAATTTTAAAAAGATATCAAAATTCTGTCTGTACCTTCCATTATTTAATGATGACTCTTTATTAATAAGAAGAAAGTTATAAGGGTTACTCCAAACAGTTTTACAAATATCTTTAAACTGATTCCACGTTAGATCGGAGTTAACATGTTCTTCATAGATGTGCTTTAAGTTAACACCATCTTGTTTAAATATTATAAGAAAGTTAGCATTGTCGCGTAACAACTGTTTTGGAATTTTTGAGTATGTTTGCGATAAGTAAAAGCAATCAATTTGCTTATGTCTACCCATACAGAAATAATTACGGATGTTTATTTGATTTTCACATACGACATCATCAAATATAAATACAGAATTTGGTAAAGCTTCACTCGGAGTTATGACATCTTTATCGTCATTAAACTCATTGAATTTTATCTGAGGCACTCTTTTTAATACTTCTCGTAAAAAACAATATTTTGGCTGAAAGTTAGTCTTCGAGTAAAGGTAAAGGTTTTGAAATTTGAGCCCATTTTCATGCAATAACAAACTGATCACAACGTTTGTTTTACCACAGTTTGAGGGACCACAAATTATACAGCGAATCGTATTTGGTAATAAAGCACTGTGTCTAATCTTTTGAGGAGACTCACCAACATTTATATTTTTAACGTTAAGTGATATGGCTTGTTTGATCAACTTCATCTTGTCAATTAATTTCATTTTTACCTAACATAGACATATATACTTTATTTTGGGCTATCTAGACAAAATGTTTTAAAATATATATTGTTTATTTTTTATTATGATGTTATTATTGATTTATAAAATTGTTATTTTTTATTTGGCTTCGGGTCTCAGAAATGTAGTCCCTAGAATAATAAGTCAATGATCGCATGTAATAAAATAAAACACATAATTATCAATTTTCTTTTTATTTCAGACTGGTATATAGTACATAATCAAAATATTCTTAGAATTAAAATTAACATAAACATTATTTTTTAATCACAGTGAAATTTTTAAACAAAGAATATACAAATAAGTCATTTAACAAATATGATTGAAATGGCCCCAAGGTACAGTGTCAATTTGATTCCCCAGAATATGCCTCTTATCATCTATTCTGTTTAAGACTATTTTATTTACTTCTTGCGAGAACAGTACATGTTTCATCGATTTTATCATATTCATTTTACACTTTAATGTTAAGTTTTTAAATAAAACATCTTTATAGTTATACAATTTCAAATTCCTTGAAATAGGCTTTGATACGCCTTTAGCTTTGTTTATTTGCGTATTTAATGATTTAATACTATATAGTTTTGCTCTTAGCCCTATAAATTCAGTGATTGGGTCTCCCCCCAATTCGTCTTTAAATAAACCAGGAATTCTTTCATTTACCTTTGGTATACAGTAATGGTTATTAGTTTCAAAATTACTCGTATCATATTGTGATATATTATCACGCATATCTTTATAAAAGTTTTCAGTATGTATTAGATACAATAAACTGTCTGTATCAGTATAGCATAATTTAGCTTTATCGTCATATTTACTCTTAATGAAATTATAATGAAAATTGTACACATGTTGTTTGGAGTATTCTAACACCGCAAATCCTATATATATCGGTCTATCTAAAACAATTTTCTCAGGGTTCAACTGTATGGCTAAAAAGTTTTCATTAAATACAGTAAGATTTTTAAAATTAGGTTTTGTAATTAATTTCTCAGCACCTATAACTTTATTCGTTTTATTCAAATGATCACTCCATTTGGTGATTAGTTTAACGTTGACATGTTTACGTTTATTTTCAATAGTTTTGCCAAATATCGAGTTATTTAAAAGTTTAAAAAAGTCTCTTTCAAATGATGTTGAAGCAGATTGTCGTAGCGTAGTATTCAAATCTATATATTTTTTCAAAAAACTTTCTTGTCTAAAAGAAAGTATTTTATGAATTTTTCTCAAAATTAGACCATTTTTCAGACATTCTTTTAAATGTACATAATGAATAATGTAATTATATTTATCATACAAATTTGCAATTAATTTTTGCGTTTTCCCTCCAATAGGTATGAATTTCTCAGGGGCAAAAGGCAAATCGCTATGTGAATTATGTAAATGTTCTGGATACGCTATATCTACTTCTAAAATGTAGCCGTAATCCGCATTATCAGGAATATCAAATAAATTAAAATCTTTGATTTCATCATTTGTTATGAATGTAAATTCTGAGATCGGTAATTTTCTCGTCATTGCATATCCATATAGATTATTACAATCTAAATACATTAAATATGTCGATGGTTTAGAATTATCGAAATGAGGTAAATAAATGTTATTAGCTTTGGCGTATCGATGAGAGCACTGAGCTAACCCTCCACGTATTCCTTTTTCCAACATTTTATAAATTTCTAAATCATTAATCAATTCTAAGCGAACACCTGTGTAAAGAAGCATAGCATCCCAACTCAATCCAGGTGATGTTATGTAATAAGCAGGATCGAGTTTATAATGTTGCAAACAAATCTTTCTGAAATTTTCAAATACATCACATAATAATAAAACATCACACTTTAAATATAAGTCAGTATATTCACCAAGAGAATTAATGTTAAAATATTTCCAAACATTTTGAGCATGTTGATACTCGATATCAGATATATGTTTCAATTGTAAAGTGTTATAAAAATGATCCTTTGCAGGAAGTTGTGTTTCATTGTATTTCTGCCATGAACAAATATATTCATATGGAAATATACCTTTCCTTCGTATTAAATCGAATTGCTTTTTATCTGGGAAATATGACGATAGATTAATAAAATCGTTCTCTGTTAAACTTTTACTCAAATTATCAAGACTTGAACTAAGAAATTGAAATGAATCTATAAATTTAATTTGTATTGGTTTGCATCCTTTCGCAGTATTTATTATTTTGGTTATGGTTAAATATTTTTCTTTAGTTTTTGCAATAATTTTAATTTCACCATCATATTTCGATAATTCTGTTATGAATATATGAGAGTCATACCCAGCCAAATTATGGAATATAACAGGTATAAATGGACACACTCTATATATTAAATTACAATGTGAATGTGCTGCACCTCTATACTCGCCTGTAATATGATCGTGATCACAAACTTTATCATCAAATAATAAATAATTACATATATGACATGTAGTTGCTTTACGATAATAATCAATTTGCTCGGTCGTCATAGGTTTCATGGGCTTTTCTGTTATTAAAATATTATGAATTAACTTTGCCTCTTCTATCAATCTTTTAATAAATACTTCCACACAATCAGATCCTCTGTATGTCACAAATTTATTCAAACTGCTATCATGCGAGCAACATACATAATACGCAAAACAAGATGGTTGATGTAATTTATTTTTTACTGTATTCTTATCATTCTGTTTCTCGTTATAGTTCAATAATATACTTTCAAAGTCAGCATATATAACAAAATTTATTTTTTGCTTTCGTTCATAATTTTTAAACTGTAAAATACTGTTTTTGTCAGGTAGTATGGTTAAAATTTTAGAGCAACTGTGAGAATGATACTTTGTTTCAGAAGTAAAAAATTGTAAACATGTTTCACATAAATATATTCGACCTTTATGGCACGACACTTGTCGTCGCACTAGCCGTAAAAGGTTTTTGATCAAACAATAATGACCTTTCTTGTTATTTTCAAAATACAATAAGTTAATGTGTTTATCTTTTTTACTATTAGTTATATAAAGAGGACCAGTTACCGTGTAACGTTCATCCAATCCATAAATATTAATACTTATCTCAGAATTATTCTTTTCAAAAAGCTTGATATCTCTTGGTGAAGGTGGAAATAAAATTCCTTGTAAATTAAATATTGAACTAAAATGTGGATAGGAGTTCGTCCTGCAGACATTATTTTTGGCTGGAAATAATGCGGCGACTATGCTCCATAAAAAACAGTATTCATCATTATTTTGTATATTTAAACAACTCTTTGTATTTTTAATAACATCAGGTAGTTCTAAATAAGTACCACCCCGCATAGGGGAATATTTATTTATATTTATCTCCAAATGATTTATAGAAACAAATGACCATCCAGATTCGCAATGCTCGAATTCAGTAAATTTTATTTTAAATGTCTCTATTAATTTTAAATATATCTCATTAAAATCAGTACTATTGTATATAATTTCATACTTCGTATTAAATGATTTAAGCTGCTGCTCATTTAATTTAGGTAGTAAAAAATAAGCAAACAGCTCAAAGTTAACTTTAATGCACGTATTTCTTAATAAGGATAACTTAATAATTTTAAAAATATCTTTTCGCTTGTCATCTAAGAACGCCTCTGGAGTGAGGTAATCATTTTCTGCAGATGATGGATTTAAGCGATAGGTCATAATTCTGTTTTTGAATGCTGTCGCAATAATATCAATATTTTTAAACCTGGACTTTATTAAACAATTTGATTTATGGATATTCGTTCTCTTATGGTAACTATATTTATGTTCGAGGATATGAGTTTTACATTTCTCACAATAAATAGTCTTTGATAAATAGTCAGGCTGATCAACATTCATATTATATTCATTTCCGGGGATATCAATTTGACATGTATCATTATTATCAATAATTATATCAGAACTTGCTGATGGGTCATCGCTGGGTTGTGTTACTGGAAACAAAAGAAACACAACAAACATCATACTACACTTTTTATTTAATTAATAATATAATAATTCGTTTACAGAAGACTACAATTATTTTAGTGTAAGTGATAAGTATTTTTAATATATGATTACATAATTCATTACTATATAATATAAAAGAATACATGATATTTATCTTTAGCATAATCAGGAGTTCCTAACTACCAATAATTTATTACAAGTAATTATTGGTAGGAGCTAATAAATGTTGGAGTGCAGTTCTTTATTACTATATAATATAAAAGAATACATGATATTTATCTATAGTATAATTAGGAGTTCCTAACTACCAATAATTTATTACAAGTAATTATTGGTAGGAGCTAATAAATGTTGGAGTGCAGTTCTTAAACTGCTTTCTGACGTTCGTTATGTATGCGTTTAGGTGGCGCCAAGATTCTGAATCATCGTCAGTTTTATCTTTGACGGTGATAATCGAGTGGCGCCACCTGTTTACGGGTTGGACTCGCTCTATTTCATCGCATTTATAAATCTTTAGCTCAATGTAGAACGCACCTTTTTTTCCCTCATCCATTTGACGAGAAAATCCGTTGGCCAATCTCCTCGTAACATAGGAGTAAAGCGGGGGAGCCTTCTTCTCAGCCACCGCTTGAAGCTCGTCGTCGTCGCTGTCGTCCCCGAACAAGTCACGAGCTGTCGACTTCGTGATAGGAGTGATGGGATGAATAGTGGGCTTGTTCTTTTTGCTTGTGGACGGCTGCGAACCGCAGCTTGATGTCGGCTTGCGCTTCTTACTTTCTTTGGGCTTGGCCTTCATCTGCACCTCGTCGGACGACTCGTCTTCCGAAGGGAAAAGATGTTCAGCAGTATGCTTGGACCTGTAAAAAATAAAATTAAATAAATTAGTAAGCAGACAAACTACTTCCTTTTAACATTAGTAAACAGTTAATTGAGTCATCAAATAAGTGAATGATAGTAATACTTGAATGATTGAATAGTAAGATAAATTATCAATAATAATTTTTACTCATATAATTTATTATCAAAGTATTTGATAAATTTAGAACGAATGGCGAACTCTAAAACAACTGAATGTTTAGGTAACAAATGAGGTAAGGGAGATTAATATTATAAATTAAAAAATAATATTATAAATTAAAAAATATACAGTACAAATATTGAGTAACGATTAAAAAGTAAATACTCACATTTTAGAAGAATTTGTAGTGCAGATAATATATGTAGATTGAAGTTCAGATGTGACTGCTTCCAACTGAAGATTTGTTGTGATTCAGCTTCAGCAGGTGCCCTCTTAAATAGTGGCAAATCCGCACCATACAATTCCATTTAAGGAATAATGAGTATACGGATAAAACGCTTTGTCAACTCTACCACCAAATAAGAAAATAGTTTAGGCTGCAAAAATACTCGACAACGTATTTGAGATTATGCAATTTCAACTTTGTCTCTATAGCGCAAGATATAAAATAACATTCAATAACAGCGTAATGTAGATTTTACTCGCATTAATAATCAATCACATACTATTATTTGCACCTGGATTTGCCTCCTCCTAAAGATTTCTTTTAGTTTATTATTGTAAAAAGTAAATATTAGTTTGTTTGTTCGAGCATCATGCAAAAAGTAATGGACCGATTTAAATGAAACTTTTCAGGATACAGTTTGATTACATATATGTAGCATGTAGTGTTTGTACATCTATTCTATGTTATGTGCTGTATTTAACTTATGTATTGATGTAATAATTGTTGGTCAATCAATAAAATAAAATTACTGATAAAAACCTGATATTTATTTCATGCAGGCGAAGTCGGGGGCGGACGCTAGTATAAAAGTTTATATGTTTTACGTAAAATCTTTGTAATGCATACATATACCGATACATATAATATCTATAATTATTTTCATACTAAGCGGTTTGTTAGATATTGCTAGAAAAAGAATAGCTATACATGGGATGATAACTGTTATCATCATGTTACATACAAACGTACACGCATAGAGGAGGAGCTGTTGTTGCTTCTTTCTATAGATGCATAACATAACATTACGCTACCACTGGACCACCGGGGCAGTCTAAAGATGCATAGATACAAAAGAGTATTTTAAGAGGACTATGCATTGTACACATCCGTACACTGTCGATGGGTGATTTGAGATGTGCCTACATAGTACGGTGAGAACGAATGGCAGCCGGCTCGCATAATTTGCAGGTTTCACACCGGTCGCTATGCCGGTTTCGGTAAGTAAGTATTGTCTTTAATATTAGGCATGCAATCCGAGGTAGTATGTCGCCGTATTGTCTCGAATATAGAATTACATTGTCACGTTTTAAAATAAAGATAATTTCGTAGCTAATTTGAACTTTATGTACTTTGGAAATATTAAAAAAAAAAGGTATATATAAAGGATAAATTATCAGGACAAAAATAAATGCAAATTAGTTGAATTGAAACAGCGGGTGAGAGCAAACATTGTAATAACATGTCGGTGAGTAATGTTCAATTTATTTTTTAAATACTTTATTGTCTTTTAATATCTTCACTTGATGTTCAACGTGATTAAATCAAGTTGCACACAACGTTATTGAATATCCAATTCAATTACTGAAAAATCTAATATTGTACAAACACTTTCATAATTCATCAGCATCGCTATATTTTATATATAAAAAAAGAATATTTAATTTTACACATAAAATGCAGATGGAATAGCCATCATTTCTTATTACAACGAAAAGTGTATTTAGTCAGTAAATGTTACTATAGCATACTTGACTGAGACCAACCTAAGCATATAATATTGTATGCCATTATAATTGTGACATTGTATTTCAATATATTAATATCTTGACATTATTATGAATTGTAATGATAAATACTAATTTTTATATTATGGATTCTCATTTGCGTCAAAATGAATCTAATGTTGCGAATTTGACTTATTTTTATAATTATAATCTTGACATAATCCTGATTATTAATGATTTGAAATTATTTGTTTACGTATTAATTATTATAATTTTATTATTAGTAATATACATTTAAATGCATTTTTCGAGAGAAAATTGTTTTCGTACACCATATTTGATAAAATATGTACCTACATTTACATTCATCTACATTCTACCTAGAACAAATCACTTTTTGTATTGGAAAGTATTTTATTAGGAGTCAAATTATTTTCAGGACACGGATGAACTATTCAATTTTATACCTGTGGATCAACCATCAATTCAACAAAAACCTGGACAAAAAACCCTCGGCCTTGCTCGCAAGAGATCGAAAACAGAGCAAACTTTTTTTCAATACATAAAGAAACCTATCACGCGAGGGACAAAAATAATCAAGATTGAAATTTACGATGCAGACAGCTTCCCAAAAACCGAGCAGCCGATATGTTCCTGTGAAGCTGATGTGTGTGTTCAGCACGTCGTAAAAACCTTATTATTTGATGATATATATTCTAGCACGAGAGAATTAATAACCAAGATTCAGGATGATATCGAATCAAAGACTATATAATTATGCACCACTTCGCTAAGTATATATTACCTAATATAATAAACTTCTAAAAATATATATATATATATTACTTTTTAAAATATGTATTAATATAATATTAATATTTGAAATAAAATCATATTGAAATAATACTTCGTTTTATTTCTACTTATTATAGCACAATATAAAACACCCGCTGTTCTATATAAGGAAGCGGTACACGGCGATGAGCACGCATTCCATTCTCATCAGGTTGCAATGTTGAATCGATTACATATCAGCATCGCATCTTAGTGTTTAGATCATATGACGAATACTTAGTTAAAGGAATAAGTAGCTGTTATCATATTGTGAATAAGTATGTGTTTGAAAGATTAAATATGTACAAAGTAATTATAATAAATGAATGATAACACTTATAACAATAATTGACTGATAGTCCGGTTCACATCAATTACAAATGATATGTGAATATTTACCGATAAATCGATTTAATATTTCAATGTCGAATAGATCAATTCAGATCATGTGTTAATAATAAATTTATGCATACTTATTAGAAGACTAGAATGACTGAATGATTGAATGGATGATCGAAATAGTCTCAAATAGTAGTGTATAATTGGGGAGTTCTGGATCACTTACTCGAGTGAAGCGAGAGTAAGTGATCCAGAACCCCCAATTATATACTACTGTTATTAACACTTTTGAACGTAAAAGTTACACTTATTTATGTGAATTTACATTTACCTGTTGCCACGTTCAGCAAAGTAAAGTAGAACCAATGAAAATAACTGGTAAGAAACTCACGGCCACTCTTTAATCGCCAAATTTACAGTATTATTTATTTTTCAAATCGTTTTTCTTCTCTTTCTTTCTATCATAAAATAGCAGATGTTATACACCGCTGCCTACCCGTTCCAAGACAAAAAGGCGTGGCTCTTCGATTATGTAGACTTCACTAGGGATAGGATATTAAAAAATAAAACAAGTTTTAATTTGTTACTCCATTTATATTTCACATTAGATAATATTCAACGGTCCCATATAAACAATAGCTTATATCTATAACATCACGAAGATATATTACACGAAGGGAAGGCACTTCTAGGGAGTGATACAATTCGTAAAACACGTCTAACAGTTATAAAAATGACCGCTATGGCCGCCAATGTGGATTTATCTACCTAGTAGTATAAAGTATTTGATAATAGTATATTAATGGCCAGAAATACACATGCTCAAAGCGAATATAAATTAAATGGTGGTTATTTGAAAGCCCGTCATAATGGCACAGATTAGTTAGATACGGATGGCCGATTCGAATGAAGTCGGCTAACACCCTTCAATGTCAAACTCATGTCAAATGATTTGATTGGTTATTGATAATTTAGTTAGCCAATCACGGCATTTGACATGCGTTCGATCGCTTGTTTACCAAATTTAGCATAATGGTGTAAGTTGACATTAGCCTAGTGAAACAAATCGATTCTAATTTTACTCGAGTGACTCTAGTCATTACGTTAAAAACGTAATCGATTTAAAAAAATACGTCGTTGCGAAACAAATAAGAACTCCTGTATTATGTGTTGTATACATATCATTTCTAAAGATTGACATGATACAAGGTAATTCGAATTTACCGAGTGTTAGAGTGGCATGAGATCTACTCAAGTGACTCGGCACTCGAATGATATTCGAGCGAAACCGTAAAATTGCTCGAGTAACTCGAGTGCTAAAATTGGACTCGAGTCGCATCGCTACATTAGCCCGGCTTGATCTAAACTTGCTGTATGCATGCGTCAGAGAGAGCACATCATTTGTACTGTCTGTGCGTGCGTGGGCCATCTGTATCTGATTATTTTTGTTATATTAGTGTTGCTAACTTACAATTTAAAGATTTTTATGCTATAACACATGTGATACAGGCACAGCACAATTGAACTGTTATAGTGAGGTTATAATTAACAATTTGTAGTAAATAAACAAAATCTTGACAAGAGCATCATGCTCCTAATTTCCTAGTGAATAAATATGCTGCTTCTAGCATCTGCATTTCAGGCCTGTTGAATTATATAATATAGACTTTGAATCTTTATAGCAATGCACACAATTATTTTCGAAAAGATATTCGATTATAACGACATCACTATACATGCATGCGATACGTCCTTGACCATGCAAGCTAGTATCGCGTTGTATTATGTATTCGAATAATTATCGAATGCAATTATACGCATTAATATTTTTCCTAGCTAGTTCTATAGTAAATACTACATTGTTAGACGGACAGTCACATTGCTAACAACGATTTTAAAGAGATTAAATCTTAAAACGTGACAGTGACAATTCTATGCTGCTAAATATCATATTGGAAGGTTATTAGTATTTCTTATGTAACCCTTCATACAAGCCAAATTCATTGTTTATTGTAAATATAGTACTTGTAACAAACAGCTGTCCAATAAACACTCATCACTATAGAAACTAACACCCAATTTTTAGGTGCCTAGTGCAAGTTGTTTTTACGTTACCGCGATCGAAACGTTTACCGCGTTTGGTTCTCTGATTGGTTAAGAGCTTGGAGCGGGCCAATCGGAACACCGAACGTCATGAACGCGCCGGTCGCGTTAACGTAAAACAAGCTCGCACTAGGCACTCTAAATAGATCAACGATGTCTCAAATTTAAACTCATCTCAAGTGATTTCATTGGCCGTTGCTAGTTCATTCAGCCAATGAAAGCACTTGACATGCGTTTAACCGTGTCCTATCTTATCTGTTGATCTGCCTCTTAGAAGGATGTTCATCTATTGTGAGATATAAATTAATTATGATAAAGGTACTATACTCCTTCCTTGGTAAGAACAGAAGTCTATTTCTATTTATATCAAGACACAGACGCCTCATTTTAAAGTTATAGGTAAGTTGTGAAAAATCCTGTATTACTTTATTTATTAACTGGACAGCTATTTATTTGCAGAAGAATTCAAATTGAATTGGTCATAAGTATTTCTATACTATGTAGTACTAATAAGCACGAGTGTCGGTGGCGGGGTATAGGCGTCAAAAAAAGTTTTACATAATGGAATATTATAAAAAATAACTACATAATGAAAAGCATATGATCCGCCGAATCGCCGCCATATCACACGACCTGGTAGCTATGCTCTCCACTGAAGAAATTATATAAAAAGTAATACAATAGCGATAAATGGATTTGACATAAAATGTAGTAAAGCGCAAAGAAAATTTCTCTAAAATATAGGTCTGCGCCATATTGAATAACTGGCCATTCATTTTACACCCTGTTCCATAGACAAATCTCATAAAATCAATACAAGGAAATGATTATTTAAAAAAATAACATTAAAATACATTGATAATGATTTTGCCAAACATTGTGTATATAAATAATCATAATTTGTACTGTTAATGCTAAAAATGCGATCATGGCTCTACGCATAGACAATATCCTCTATACCATTTAGATCAACCCTGAATCCAGATCCATATACAATGTAAGCAAAATAAATGTTAAATCATCTAAGTTTGATAATTCTGTACATAGAGCCATTGCTTAAAATAATTGATTAAAAACCGTTTGGTATTTCAGTACACTTACATCTAAATAGATCATGCGCCATGGAAACTTGTTAAATAAAAATCACACAATAAGACAACCATTTTGGTTTACCGAGGTCGTCATTCTTCTTGTTACCATATAATATTTATATTCTTGGTTACAATGGCAATATTGATTCATATAGAAAGTTTGGTGTGAGCCCAACTCATATAAATATATTATACCTACGCCAAAGTAGTCTAAGAGAAAGTAGCCTTAGTTGCACTTATTATATTTAAATAAATAAACACTATGATTTATAATAATCTATATCGCATTCATAATAAAACAGCGACTTAACTCGAAATTTGAAAGTAAGCCAATTTGAACTCTAATTGTATATGTTAAATTCTAATATTATATTTGTGTTAAATCTTTTCAATAGAGTTCAAATTTGTTTAATCAAAAATACTGAGATAAGTCTCTGTTTTATTAAGGATGTGATATGTCGATGAAACTCAAAGTTATTTGAATAGTTTTGGCATTAGTGATATTTAATAGTGATTTTGAATACTGCATAAATATTCCTATTTACTAATATTAGCAGCGATAGCTCAGTGGCGAGACCAACAGACTGCAATGCAGAGGGTCTCGGGTTCGAACCCACGTCGCACACCTCTGACTTTCGGAAGTTATATGACTTTTCGAAATTATGTGCGTATTGATTGACAATTATCGCCTGCTCTGTGCCTCGGAGAGCACGTTAAGCCGTCGGTCCCGGCTGCCATGAACATCTATGGCAGTCGTTATTGGGAGAGTGTCGACACAAAAGATCCCACTGGGTCGAAGTGTCGCCAGTCTGCACTGACTGGCCCACACATAAGATACATACTAATATTATTAATGTGAAACATTGCGAAGATATTTGACCCTCAACCACGCATAACTTAACACACCGATAAACCACACCCTGGTTTAAAACAAAGGTTATTTTTTTATGGCAGTATGCATGTCCGTGAGTGTCACGCAAGCAAATCATTGAAACGTAGTTGTGAAAATTTTGATGTGAATACATTTTACGATACACGTTTATATACCATGTTTGCCTATTGATGAATAAATTTTACCTATGTACATGCTATAAGTTACAATTTATGGGTCAATCTGAGAACCTTGCCTTTTATGAAATCAGTTAAAAAGTATGTATTGTTTCCATAACCGCACGACCTACTCATACGACAAAAATTAAAAAAATATATTGAACAATTGTCTTAAAATTAACAATAAAAACAACATTCGACTATCAAAACAATTATTATTATAAAAATAAAATGTATAATCCGATCAGTAATATTACAATTGCGATTTCCAAATGAAATAATAATAATGATTACAGCATAATTTAAAATCGATCACTATCATATCGATAACGGTGTAAGAAATCGTCTAAAACTAAAAGCACTGGGCAGTGTTTTCATAAAATATTAATACTATACCAAGGTAACGTTAATTTCAAATACATTACTAATACAGAGTTCGTTTAGAAACGTTCAACAGCTCCTAGACTATAAACTAAGAAACTAACAGTTACTAAAAAAAGAAATACGGGTATTGTTATTCTTTATTTTAATGTACTAGGTATATTTTTCTATGTATCAAAAAAACGATACTTGAATTGCACTATATGAGGAATGATTACTAAATAGAGACTAGCGGCGTTGGCACAAAGCGTCTTGTCATAGCAAAATTCTAGTATAATATTTAACTTTACACATAATATACAATATTGCAAAATATATACAATTAAAATTTACCAGTTAGTCGTATTCAAGTTATAGTCTAGGAGCTTTTGATAACCTATATTTACAACCCCGTATCTATCTAGAGAGAAATACTTTTATAGTGCACAGCATTTTAAAATAATTAATTAAATGTGCATTAAATTTTATATTTAAGCAAAATATAAAAATTAATAATAATAACTATCATCATTAAAATTTATATTTAGACCTATAAATACTAGAGCTTTGGGGTAATTTCAAACAGCTGTGCATATAAAAGTAAAACTATTATTTCTCACATATCTTAGACAACACATCATGCGTCACTCATATATATATTTAATATCTTTTTCGCCACTGCCAAGTACAGTCAGATACACATATAAATTCATACTATAGGTATGTAATGTAATTTATATGTGTTATGTGTATCTTTCTATCTACACATACCAGAAATGTTATAAGAAATAAGTATAATAAAGTCAGTAGAAATTAAAAAATCTCCGGAGATTTTGTTGCATTTCTATCCCATAACATATTTTCAGTATTGTGTCAAATAATATAAGTAAATCGTAATATTGACTGTTTAAATGACGTCACAAGATATGACGTCCTCCTTGTCTACTATGATAGAGAGAAAATGTTTCATATTGCTTAATGGCGTAGTATGTCGTATGCTCTCTTATATATATTTTCTGTTACGTCTGGTATGCTGACCAATAAAAAGTCAACGTTGGTCACAAATTAATATCATTTTCAATTTATTTTATTTAAATGTATAAAATAGATAGCAAAATAAATAAAATTATACCCTGTCAATCTATCATCCACCCTGTTACATGTGTAAATGTATATCGATAATTATATCAACTAGTGATATATTTCTATTTAATAAAAAGCATTCTGTTATTCGATTCGCCTTATTTAGCAGTGGCGAAATAGACATCTAAAATAATTATTATTCACGCCATAACTGTCATTAACAGTAGTTTAGTCGATTGGTAATCGATATTAGACTAAATTGTTGGTAGCGCGACATATTTGTACGATAAACGCAAACTAAATGCATCGTTTCGGCACCTATCTAGTACATGACTTATAAAAAAAATCCGAATAATACCAAACAATCTCAGAATATTTATATTACAGACGAAACCGGGACCATGAAATGAACGAGAACAAAAGAGACCAGAGTAAACTAAAGAAAGAAATCAGATGTGTTTAGGTAGAAACGGGCTTGAACCCGTCAAGTATAGTTTGCTGAATATCAAAATATCTGTTATGAATGATTTGAGCAACGCGATATTAAAAACATTCTTAAAACGTAATAAAGCTACAATGAATAAAATATTCGAAAGACAAAGTAACATTATTAATAATAGAAATTAAATGCTATAAGTCAAGTTCCACAGTATTACTGGCTTATTACGTCACAATCCAGTAATGAAGACTTATTACAATTTTATACATATTAAAACTGTTTTATATTTATTTATATATTACAATTTCTTTTTCATAATAAGACAAATATTTCGTCTACAATTAAAATACAAGAAGCAAACAAAAGTTTATAAATTTACTTCTATTTAATGAGCAAGGGAGAGGAATAAAGAAAAGAAATAGACTATAGAAGTCCCGGATTCGCTTGGAGCAGACAGAGTAGTCAATAGCCTACCGACATTCGGTGCTGAACTAGCAAGTAGGAGTCGCGAAGACATTACAGCTTGGAGTGCTGTCGTGGTACGACTTCGCGCCACCAGGGGGCTCGCTCGAACGCGCCGGGGTGGTTGAAGAATGCCTTCTGAATGTTTTGGTATAGCTGAAACAATCATATTCCATTAAATCACTAGCAATTTCAAGTTACTAGTATGCTAGAATGCTTATGTTAGGTCAACAAGAATACTAGTATTAGGCTTTAGAGTGCAAATCTAAATGTCTTATCGCCGACCAAGTATATGTAGGTAAAGAAAATTGGTTTAATTCAATAATAAACAAATGCCCGTTGTAAAAAAGTGACAATGATTTTGCTATTAGATTTAAAATAGTTGAGACTGTATATCACATAAACTATAAAAAAGCCAAGCGTGTTAATGACAACTATTTTCAAATTGACGGATAGCTGCGCTCTGCGCAATCGGTAATAGATCGCGAAAATTATTTATTCGATTTTCACAAGTATATTTTAGTATTAACTTTATGAACATACCTGGCTTTTTTGGATGCTTATAAGGGGTCCAACGCTGTTTGAAGCGCGTTGTGCAGTAACCCAACTAATATTATAAATGTGAATGCGAGCTCGTTTGGTTGTTACGCGTTCACGCTTTAATACTTAACCAATTATTATGAAATTCCGCACACACGTTGTCAGGGGTACAGAAAAGGACATAGGGTACCCTTCTTCCAGGAAAAAGAACTATTCCCAAGGCATATAAGTTTATTGACGTAATCTACATTAACAAAGACAGTGATAGCCTATTGGGAGCCCGTTGAACTGCACGCAGAGGTCTCGAGTTCGATCCCAAGGCAGTCACCTCCAATTTTTCGAAGTTATGTGCATATTAAATAGTTAATTATCCCTCGCTTTAACGGTGAAAGAAAACATCCTAGAGAAACCTGCACGTCTGACAGTTCTCCATAATGTTCTCGGAGATTTATGAAGTCTGCCAACCCGCACTGGGCCAGCGTGGTAGGCCTTACTCGCACTGAGAAAAGACTTGTGCCCAGCAGTAGGACCGTTCAATACAGAGCTGATATTATTATTCTACTTTAAGGAGAGCGAAACCACGGGTAAAATCTAGTTCTTAAATTTATAGTAAGTGTATGGTATTTACTCACGTTGCCATCGCTCTTGCCGAGTACGGAATTAAGGACGAAGTCAGTGGGCGCGAGTGCATCCACCACCGACACCACCTCGTGCTTTAACTCGGCGCACAGTTCCAGAATCGCCTCGCGCAGTAGTCGAGCGAACGATTCACCCTGTAATACACCAATATCAATAGGTTATTTTAGTGTTCACAGCCAGTTGCACTCACTGATCGGTAAACGATTAGCGAGATTAAGCAACGTTGGGTGCGGTTTGTCTATAGATGGGGGACCGCTTAGTGGTATTTCAATAGCAGTTCAACTTTTAAGCTTTAATTCTGAACTTAACTACAGTTGCTGGCTACGAACTTCATCACTAGCCCACGCGTGGGCAACCGTGGGCAAACACTACAACATAAAAAAATCCTTACCTGCGCAAACCCTCCTTGATACAACTCCACCAAGTGCTGATCTAGTGACCAGAGCCCATATAGACAGAACAGCTTCGTAAGCACAGGCTTCAAAGACTCCTCCTTCTTATCCAGGCTGTCTAGAGAGAACATGATGACCAGGTACTCTGCGTAGGCCTTGGTCAACTCCTTCCATTTGTACACCTGACACTTCGCCCTGGCTTCGAACTTCGATAAGCCCTTGGCGATCTCCGATTCGTATTTTTCATCAGTCTGCTTTAGTAGGTAGCATATTAACCATTTGTATGTCGTTGTTATGACTGCGGACAAAAGAATATATAGAAGTTTAATTAAACAGTGAGGCTTTATTTGTATCTATTATAATTATGTAATTACAATTGTGAAGGAACTTTAAACCTCTATTGTAAATACGTTGGCTGGGACCCCATGATACAGGCTTGCCTAGTGTGGGAACCGCGTTAATAATAGATTTTTAGTTTTGCTAAACTGCAACGGGTTGTATTTGCCCTAACAGCTGACCGAGAGTCTAATCATAGGTATCTAAGATCATGCACCTTAAAGCGACAAAAATGTAGGAGACGTTGCCGCTCTGATACTTAATATACATTATTACATTAGCCAACAATCACGCCAAAGTGAGTCTTAATCTTAGCGCAATAAGAACGCAAACACAAGTATATGTTATGGTTGTGTTTTCACTACTAGTTAACACCATTAGTTTGTAACATAAACAAGGAAGCAATAAATAAACCCGTGACAACAATGAACCAATGAAAGACAATAGGTGTTTATAAAATATGGTGTTTGCGTATTAATTTGATTGAAAAAGTGATTTTCTATTTTTATCTTTATAGAGTTTTTAACCGTTTCGAATTAACACTTAGCCCATATCGAATACTCTGTCCATTTTAATGTCCATGGAGCATAGCAACCTTGTATAAGCTACTTTCATACATATATATCCTGATTCTAATCCCTACATGATTATATCCTCGAAGTGGTAACCTTAGGTGTATTGCGGCCATTTTGCCAGCTATGGATATAGGTCCTACTTAGGTCGCCCGTTCTTCTCATTGGTTCTACGCCCTTGCTTTGCTGAACGTGGCAATTGGTATATGTAAATTAATATTATTGTTTTCTTTGTGTAATCTTGACGTTCATAAGTGTTACTTTGTGACCTAAATAAATAAATATATGTATTTTTATTTGTTTGATTAGTGGTGATCCTGTTGAGGTTCGGTACAGTTCCAAAATTCGTCCTCCTACTTTGAATTATTTTACAGAAAATCCCAATAATAATTGGGACATTTATATTTTTGAAACTTTCGGCATATCTAAAAAATAAAATCCCCAGGAATCAAACCTGGAATTTGATGCATAGCAGTCGCATAAACTAGCGCTGCACTAGAAATAATTCTGTTGCTTCCAACTTTACTAATATTCAAGTGTCACAAGTGATACAAAGAACACAGACTCGGAACAACTGTTTTGTGGATCACACACACAACTTTATGTCTCATGTGGGATTTGAACAACACTCAGTGTAGTGGCGAAAACCTAAACCAATCCGTGCAGCCAAATAAAAACAAGTGAGAAACGGCCATGAATTGCCGTAAATCTTAGAGTTCGAAAAGATGGTATCACGTGATCTTGAGGTCAGAGGTCAAAGGTCGTAGTCATTTCGGGGGTATATCGACTATGCTGAATCGAATAGTGTTGACCGCGAGTCTCTAGCTCTTACGGTTCTTGAGTTGAAAGTTGTATGACAGACGGACGGACAAAGCTGTCGTATAAGAGTTTTTTCGAACTCTAAATGTTCAACACGTTTCAAAATCTTTCACCATTATCACCGAGTAACATAGGCTATATTTTATTTTTAAAAGTACTGTTTCTAACATAACCTAACCTACTTTTATGCGAGGATAACCGCGGGCAAAGACTGATATAAACAGAGGTGGCTATATTAACATGTATGTATGAATAACTCACATTCTCTAGTCTTGAATTCGTTAGTACTGGTACACCTTAGCCGGGCTGATAGACACCTCTCCCAGGTCTTCAAGAAGGTCACAGTGTTGAGCGGCGAGTCCACCGCGCCTCCTGTCCTGGCGATGTGGAACTGACGCAGTAACCAGTTACCAGTCTGCTGAGACAGTACGTTGTTGTCTCCCTCGTACGTTACTGTCGGCTCATGGTTGCTTCGGATGTCTCCTAGGTTTGCACACTGTAATATATTGGAGATGGTTTTGAGAGCTGGTTTTATTAATCCTCAAAAGTGATAAGCGAATGAACCGACGTATATAATATCTTTGCTTTTTTTGGACAAGATCCGGTCTATGCACAGAACGAAGATAACTTACTATTTTCTAACCTTAGTTTTTTCGTTTGGCCTGGATAAACTATACATAAACGGTTCAGCACTTTCAATTTACTAGTTTTTGTTGAAGAAAGACCTACCTGAAGACGCTTTTATACATGTCCGGCTTTCTCTTGGTTCTTCCGATTAGAAAATCGGTTATTTGTGTTCGAACTCTGTTCGGGTTTTAGCCAGCATTTTTGGCGGATCGGGATGATATAACAGTTCTTCACCCGAATATATGCGGGCAAGCCGGGAGGCACTTTTGTCTGTCATTTATTTGCACCTATTTAATTCCACGTGAGCAGCGGCTTGCTGCACGACACCATGGCGTGGTCTGGTACTGACCTTGAGGTAGCCGTGTCCGCCGCACGCCTCGCGGCACTGCTGCGCGGCGGCGAGCACGGTCCACGTGAGCAGCGGCTTGCTGCACGACACCATGGCGTGGTCTGGTACTGACCTTGAGGTAGCCGTGTCCGCCGCACGCCTCGCGGCACTGCTGCGCGGCGGCGAGCACGGTCCACGTGAGCAGCGGCTTGCTGCACGACACCATGGCGTGGTCTGGTACTGACCTTGAGGTAGCCGTGTCCGCCGCACGCCTCGCGGCACTGCTGCGCGGCGGCGAGCACGGTCCACGTGAGCAGCGGCTTGCTGCACGACACCATGGCGTGGTCTGGTACTGACCTTGAGGTAGCCGTGTCCGCCGCACGCCTCGCGGCACTGCTGCGCGGCGGCGAGCACGGTCCACGTGAGCAGCGGCTTGCTGCACGACACCATGGCGTGGTCTGGTACTGACCTTGAGGTAGCCGTGTCCGCCGCACGCCTCGCGGCACTGCTGCGCGGCGGCGAGCACGGTCCACGTGAGCAGCGGCTTGCTGCACGACACCATGGCGTGGTCTGGTACTGACCTTGAGGTAGCCGTGTCCGCCGCACGCCTCGCGGCACTGCTGCGCGGCGGCGAGCACGGTCCACGTGAGCAGCGGCTTGCTGCACGACACCATGGCGTGGTCTGGTACTGACCTTGAGGTAGCCGTGTCCGCCGCACGCCTCGCGGCACTGCTGCGCGGCGGCGAGCACGGTCCACGTGAGCAGCGGCTTGCTGCACGACACCATGGCGTGAATCTCCGACACCGCCTCGCTCTAACACAACAACAATAACATTTTATATACACTGTACATTTGTTACAAAAAACTAATGATACAAAAAGCTTTGCCCTAAAATTATATGAATATTGTTTTGGTACATTTAATATAATAATTATTTATGTATTTAAAAAATATATATACCGAAGTTGTGCCAAATCTTTTTATTATTTAATTTGTAAAGTTACATTACTTCAACTCTAATATATTAAGACTTTTTCAAATCTACGCATAAATAAATAAGATTCAAGCGTTTCAAATCAGATAGTAGGAGTAATTGTAAAATGACGGCAAAAGGATGCACGCTACAAACTGTGACGTAAGCGCTATTTAAACGCTGCTGTCTGAGGGAGATAGTGAGATATCCCCACAAAAGTTAAATTTTCATTGTACCTTAGTTTATTACCAATTTTGACACTGTTTACACAAAAAGATTTATTTTGATTGCTTTTTGCTCTAGTGTGTACAAAAATATACAAAATCAGACATGGGAAACTATCCTATTAAATTTTTTAGCTCATCATTATTTTTATTGTTCAAGCCACGGTCATCTACTCTAATTTTAACAGTATACTTTTATATTTTACTAGCTCTTGCCCCAACTCCGGCGCGGGGTCTGTAGTTATCGTAGCCCTGAGGCATCTAGACGATTAGAAAATGCATTGAAATTCTTCGTCTACGTCATGAAGTCAACGTCTGTCCAAAATTTCAGCTTTTAATTTTTTTTTCCATTTCAGGTTCAAGGGCTGGAGCCAAACCGAGTGAGTGAGTCAGGACTTACAAAATACTGATGATTTCAATCAATCAATCAGCTCACCGTGGCGTAAAATGGGAGAGGCCTATGTCCAGCAGTGGACTGATGATTTAATTTCTACATAACCTATTAGATTGATTGTAACTGAAAAGAGATGCAACTTACCAAGTTGTCGACTTTCATGCCAGCGTTGGACTTCTCGACGATGTTGAGGTATACCTGCGTGAAGTTCTGTAAGTACATCCTGAACACCACCGCCGCCGCAACATAACCGAATAACCGCCATTGCTGTTAACAATATATTCATTATTATCAAGTAAAATTATAAATTGAAATTAAGCAGCTATGAGCCGGGGAGAGAGTATGCCCGTAACAATTAATGCTGAAAAGTAACCCTTAGGGAAATTGTAAACAATCTCGGATAATACCCAGCAAAAGTATTAAAGGGTCCGTAAATGTGTCTGGCAATGAGCTTGCCCCTTTTCCATAATATCAAAACCTACTCCATGTTCCCATAACTAACGTTTGCTCTAGATGCCTGGTTTCTAATCAAAGGTGGGCACTGGGCAGTGTTATTAAGTTTCTTTATTAGAACATTTTCAGAAGCAGCATATCTGGAAATGGGTTCGTTAGGCTCATTCCCTATTATATGGGACATTCAGGGTCAAATGCAAGTATCTGGATATTGGTATGTACTCACATGTAACTGGTATTCAATGAGTGGTATCTCCTGGTCTCTATTGCCGAACTGTTTGCGCGTCGCCGCGTATCTTATGGCAATGGCGACCGCACCCGCTATTGAGTGACAGCTCTCTTGCATTATACCGATACGACCTGGGGAATAAACATTAAGTACATATAATATTAACATTTGTGTGTAAACTAAGTATACATTAAGTTTTACATTTATACTAATATTATAAAGCTGAAGAGTTTGTTTGTTTGAACGCGCTAATCTTAGGAACTACTGGATCGAGTTGGAAAGTTCAGTGTTGGATAGCTCATTTATCGAGGAAGGCTATAGGCTATATAACATCACGCTACGACCAATAGGAGCGGAGCAGCAATGAAAAATGTTGCAAAAACAGGGGAAATTCTCTTATATGAAGCAGACGAAGTTGCGCGAGTCAGCTTGTATAGCATAATAGTATTAAAAACTTAGCGGGTTTATACAGCCACACAATATATTACAAAGTGTGTAGCTGAAGTAAAAAAATGGCGATTATTTTTAATACTGACAAATATTAATTGATGACCAGAATTTGCTATATATGTTTTTTAGCTGAGCTAAGAGCAGCATCGCTTGTGCAATAGTTAGGATTCGAACTCACGACCTCTCTATAGCAAGTACAATATCTTATGCCCACGTTTAATTCGTGTAATTAATGGAATAAATGAAGTGTGGCTTTGACGTTCATAACTTTGTCGGCCTCGATGTAGTGGTTAGTGTAACCGACTACCACGCGGTTGCGGGTTCGATTCCCGCACAAGTCAAACATTTGTGTGCATGAACATTGATGTTTGTCTAGGTTTGGGTGTTTCTATGTATAATATGTATGTATTTAAGAAAAAACGGTATATATTATGTATGTTTATCCATTGTCTAGTACCCATAGTACAAGCTCTGCTTAGTTTGGGCTAGACGGTGTTGTGTGTATGTGGTAGAATATTATTATTATTATAACTATCATTGTGTAACTTAAGAGAATACATTAATTTTGATTTCTGTAATGACTGGTTAATTTATCTAAAAACCATACCATTCGATTCTATAATATTTCCTCTTTGGGTATTTCAAGGTTTGTTTTTATGATTACTATTTAATGAACTTAAATTGGTACAAATGTAACATCGTAAAGGTAATATATAAGGGGTGCCACAGGCATAATTTACCTGCAGATAGATTCTCAAGCGCCGCCCCTAATATTCTGGAGGGATCTGAGAACGAAGACTCATAGACGCCATCTTCTGTGACGTCAGCTGTTCTGTTCAGGAGGTTTTCACGCGGTATCCTGTACTGGTTGAACATTATAAACCTGGAACAAGAAGAAGATATTATAGCATAACATGGGATATAAGAGTAAGAAAGTTGAACGTTGATTTAGAGAGATCAGCATGTTTGACGGGGTGGTGATTTAATGTGGCCTCGCTACTACATATATTATGCTCTGCATAATGCGGGTTTGATACCCAATCAGCACAAAAATGAATGGTTTCCAAAATGCCCCAAATAATACTGCCCGCAATATTACTTTCACGCATTTGAATAATTGCCAAAATTGTTCGAATACTTAGTTTTGCGCAAAGATTCGAATAATTCGATTGTATTATCGATAATCGTCCATTGATAGTTGCGATACAAATTATCTTACAGTATGAGTCGAATTCTATGAGATATCTCCGGCTGAACGCCAGAACATATTTTGATAGACAGTCCCAAGTCATTGACATTGTTATCGACAAGATGAGCTGTCATTTAAATCGTATGAATCATGAGATTATTTATTAATCAAGCGTATAGCAACGATATTACGATTACTATGAATAAGATACCGGTTTATCAACGCGACTACAATAAATTGTTATCTATTAAAACTATAATACATTGTATAAATATTGGATGATAGCAAATTGTTTTGATATACATTGACTCATATTTAGGTATGTAATATTAAACTGATAGTAAAAGTAAACCAGCTGGCATAGAGCCTCCAAGAACTTTAAACTATTACGCCAAACAAGTCACCTATCTGCCTGTAGCACCTGTACTGCCGACAAACTGCAATGCAAACTGCATTGCAGGCAGGAGATTGTGTCAATATATGTTTTACTTTTTACTTATAAAGAATAATTTAAAAAAAAGTCTATATATCTTTTTTAAATGCAACAATTGAACTAGGAACATTTTGCTTCTTGCTGGGAAATTTACAAACTTTTAAATAACGGACACAAAAATGCAAGTCCTGGACAAGCTATTTGTGGATAACACAATTTTTTTGCGTAGCGGCATTGGCGATCCGACCATTTAAATCACTGCGTCATCCGACCAGTTAAGGTTTAAACCAGAAGTTTCCAGACATTTTTTTCTCATAGACCACTTTCAAAATGTAGCAGGTTCCGGTAGACTCCTTGCAGGTACATTTCTACCATATACGTACCTTTCTTTTTTAAATTTTCTTCCGAAAAATCGGTAGATTCCCGACCACTGGTACTGAATATGGAATATGCAAGTTTTTACAAGTACCAGTCGCTGAGCTTCTTAAAATATTATCTGCCTACAGTGATAGGTGAAGTCAAGCCAACATTTTAGTTCTTCATTATAGGCAAATAAATTTTCGCTTACGAATTGTGGAACCCATTTTTTTTTCACGCCAACGTAGACCCCATCGAGTCTCCCGTGGACCCCTGGGGGTCCACCTGGACCACTTTGGGAACTAATGGTTTAAATCATGGAAGTGTTTGATAAGCCGGTATTTTGGCACTTGCCAACGAACGTTGTCATTTGATAACTAGCCGTATGAATTGGCTTTAGACACTGACTGAGTTAAGTTAACTTCATCGCCTTGCCACTGCCCCAGCGCCGAATGTTGTGGGTTCGATCCCCACACGTGACAAAAAATTGTGTGATCCACAAATGGCTGTTCCAAGTCTGGGTGTTTTATATGTCTGTTGTTTGAATGTTTGTAAAGTCCGTGACACAGGATAATTTTCTAGGTAGTTCTCTATTAAAAACAGAACTCAAGTAACTCAAAAGATTTTCCACAGTAAACATTAACCATGGTAAACTTATAGTGTACTGTGTCTGTGAAGTGCACTTATATAATTAAAATAAATGTGTTTCAATGCGGCAGTTAGACTGTGAACAGGGTTGTCCGTGGTTCTTTTAACTTAATAAAATAATTTTATAGGCAAAGATAACAAATATACCGCAAGGATAATTATTATATCTTGCATATGTGTATAAAAGTAAAATATAGCCAGATTTAAATAAGAAATCAAATAAAAATTAAAAATAATCTTCTTGTCCCAAACAATGATTATATTTTATATTTGTTATGACTGAGGTCTGACAAAGATGCAGATATACATATATACGTTCCCACGCCATAACAAGTATTTATTAAAATGCAAATAATTAAAGTATGCTTTGTAACATTTCAAAGACACACCAACGCATGGAAATTAAATTTATTTTGGGTAGGTACTTATAAATATTTCTTTCCTTTTATTAAATTTACACCAATATTATAAAGAGCAAATATATGTATTTTTGTTTGTACTGACTAAACCTTAGTTGAATAAAAAAAAACTCTAAAGCATTTTCTTTCTTTTTTTCTTTTTCGTGTGGCCAACCTGTTGTCAAGAGATGTTCAAGCCGCCCGTAGGCCACTGACATGGCCTAACGACTGCTGTCAATTTGACAACAACCGGGACCGACTTTTTACGTGCCCTCCGAAGCACGGAGACGCTCAGTTGAAATACCACTAAGCGGTCACCCATCTATAGACTGACCGCACCCAACGTTGCTTAGCCTCGCTAATCGTTTACCGATCAGTGAGTGCAACTGGCTATGAGCGCCACATCTAAAGCTTCTAAACGGATTTTATAATTCTTTCACCATTAGCATGATACTTTATCCAAAAGTAACATATGCATATACCATCACGCCTCAAGCCACGGGAGCGGAGCAGTAACTGACACACTTCTCTGGCTTCATTCACTTTCAT
The DNA here is from genome assembly GCA_930367265.1 of Catocala fraxini. Classification (NCBI taxonomy): domain Eukaryota; kingdom Metazoa; phylum Arthropoda; class Insecta; order Lepidoptera; family Erebidae; genus Catocala; species Catocala fraxini. The sequence goes on from OV884032.1 coordinate 2,429,367, forward strand.
CACATTCCTCATACACGCCCGTCGGTTCAAGGTGCTCTTATCCTAGCCTTTGACCAGAACGCCTCCGATCTGATCGAGAAACGTTCGCCTAGGTCTTCCTCTTGCGACTGTTCCATTCACATGTTTATAACAGGTATTAATTCTCACAACATATTATAAAACAAAGTTCCCCGCCGCGTCTGTCTGTTCGCGATAAACTCAAAAGCTATTCAACGGATTTACACGCGGTTATCACCAATACACGGAGTGATTCAAGAGGAAGGTTTACGTGTAATTTGTTAAGATTTTGTGTAAATTGTTTCAAATATGGCGATAATTTATGAAAATGTCGGCAAAAGTCAAGCCGCCTCGGAGCTTCATGTAGACATAATATGCCTGTGCGAAGCCGGGGCGGGTCGTTAGAACCAGCCCTTTATTAAACTGTCCCACTGCTAGGCACGGGCTTATATTTAGTGTGGGAATGGTAGGGGCCATAGACCACCCTGTTGGCCTAGTGCGGCTTGGTAGTCTTCACATATCTTCGAGAACATTATGGCGAACTCTCAGACAAGCATATTACCGTTAAAGCAATTGATCATTCACAATTAAATACAGACATAACTTCGAAAAGTCAGAGATGCGCGCCTTGTCATTGGACTCAAGACCGCTCTGTCCAACGCGACGGTCTCCCACGAGGCTATCGCAGTTAATTATTTAGTATAACATTGAATTAATAGGTGCTTAGGCGTGCATAATAATTCTACTAACCCTAACAGAGGACTAATCGCCTCTAATGCGTACGCATGTAAAGTATTTCCTTAAACTCTGTAGTGAACTACAGAGTTTAGGGAAATTTTTATTTTTATTTTAAAAAGATACAACTCCCGCTCTAGGAATAATTCCTGTGTCTCAGAGGATTTTAAAGCAGACACAAAGAATACCCAGTCTCGGAACAACAATTTGTGCATCATACAAATTTTAGTCCCGTGTGGGGATCGAACCCACGACACTCGACGTGGCGGCAGTGGCGAAGCGACCACATAAACCATTACGCCATCCATGCAGCATCAGAGTGATAGATACTTAGAAGTTTGAATACTTCCATTATCACATCACCATAACAAGGTACTAATCACTACTGATACGTAAGCCAACAAGGTCTTAAATGTAAAAGCATTTAAAATACATGTGACCTTGTGACCCCTATATCTCGGGGGTCTTTTGACTCACAGGATCCATATTCAAACTCGACCGAGGTATGACCCCAAGCTGTCTGCACACCAAGTTACAAGTCAATCGGTCCAGTGGTTCCGGAGTTATGCCGGTCACTACCAGACAGACACACAGACCCACAAAGTGTTTTCATTCACCTCTTCGAAGAAGACTCAGAGGTTAATAAATAGCAGTATCTGGGAATCATACATTTACACTCGGACTGACACATTTTTTATCGGTAACTGTAAAAATGATATCAATACGATATCGATATTTTTACAACACAAATTTTTCGTATCTTGTACGATTATTTATGATACTATTACACGTAATAAGATGTGTCATGCGTTGTATTGCTACGAGGGTGCGTTTTTAAGTTCGCGGAATGGAGGGTATGGAAGGTGGTGGGGGTGCTTGTTTAGTCACTAACGTGTTTAGCAACTAATAATTAGTATATATACCGAGTATTATCATAATGAGGTCATTAGTCTTTGAACTATCGTCCCTCAAGCAACTCAATCTGGAAGAAATTGTGAAGTATGGAGAAAATCGAGTTCCGCGCCGTTATAAAGTTCCTTACCAAGCAAGGAAAAAATGTTCAAACCATTTTGGAAGAGATGTCATCTGTATACAGGGACTCTTGTCCAGGAAAAACCATGGTGTACAAGTGGCACAACTTCTTTAAGCAAGGCAGGGAATCAATTGAAGACGATTCCCGGCCTGGGCGGTCTGTTGAGGTCACCACTCCAGATCTTATCGAAAAAATCGAAAAATTAATATTGGAGGATGCACGTTTGAAGAAAAAACAAATCGCAGAGATGGTTGGAGTATCTGAAACGACCATTTTCATGGTTCTCCATGATCATCTCGGCATGACAAAAGTCAGTGCAAGATGGGTGCCTAGAATGCTCACACCGCCTCAAAAACAGAAGCGCGTCGAGTGTTCGCGTGCGTTTTTGAGCCAGTGTAATGAAGACAAGGATGGTTTTTTGGAGCGAATTGTTACTGGGGATGAAACTTGGGTTCATCACTATGAACCTGAGTCTAAACAAGATTCCATGCAGTGGCATAAAAAGGGTACACCACCGCCTAAGAAATTCAAGGTGTCGCAATCGGCGGGAAAGCTCATGGCGACAGTTTTTTGGGACACAGAAGGAATTTTGTTGGTTGATTACAAAGAAAAAGGTGTTTCCATAACCGGAGAACACTACGCTTCAATTTTAGAGCAGTTAAAAGAGGCAATCAGAGAAAAAAGAAGAGGAAAATTGACCAAAGGTGTCCTGCTCTTGCACGACAATGCTCCTGTTCACAAGAGTCGAGTTGCGTTGGCTGCTTTGCACAAGGTGGGCTTCGATATCATTGATCACCCACCTTATAGCCCAGACTTGGCTCCCAGCGACTATTATCTCTTTCCAAATCTGAAAAAAGAGCTTCGAGGAAATAAATTTTCAACCGATGAAGAAGTGAAGGATGCAGTTTCGGCGTATTTTTCAGAGAAAGACAAAACATTTTTTTATGAAGGTATTCATAAGTTAATTCATAGATCTGAGAAATGTATTAGGGTTTCAGGTGAATATATTGAAAAGGAAAAATAATTTTGTAATATTATTTCATCCCCTTCTATTCCATTCCGCGAACTTAAAAACGCACCCTCGTATGAGTAATTTTGCGCGTAGTAAGTTTAAATTAGAGGCGTCACTGTTGATTTTGGTCTACATTAAGAATCATATACAATTATACTATAATATTTGACCAGCGATAGCTCAGTGGGGAGACCAACAGACTGCAATGCAGAGGGTCTCGGGTTCGAACCCACGTCGCGCACCTCTGAATTTCGGTAGGTATATGACTTTTCGAAATTAAGTGCGTATTGATTGACAATTATCGCCTGCTCCGTGTTTAATTTATTTCTAATGCATATTTTATATAAATATTGGGATTCGCCTCTCCTTCTCCATATAAACTTTAACTGTGCCAAATTTCATACGCCTCGGTCCGCGCAATTTTCGTAAAAAGGGGTACAAAGTTTTTACTTCACGTATTAATATAAAGATATAGGACCGTTGGATGCGTACATAAAAATCACAATATGGCTACAGCCGATGACATAACATGGTTCGTAAAAAAATAAACTAACTGATAAGCTTGTCGGTTGATAGCGACAACCTTGATATTGCTAACTTAAAATTATATGATAACGATTATTATATGACATTTCTAATAGTATTATGTAATACATATATGCTAGATACGTCTGAAATTCCCGCAAGCTTAAAGCCTGATAAAAATAGGAAAGTAATATTTATCAGAGATCACGGTGTAGACCAGCATTTCCCATATGGTGGGTCGCCTGGCAACGGATAACGAAAATAAAATACAGAATTTTTCTTTCTATGCCTGAAGTACTACGTAAAAACAGGCACAGTGCTACGTTGTAGTATCCCTAACAGTAACAAACAATATTGCTTTGATAGAAACCTTAAGACTGCGCCGTACGAAATGTGCCAAAACAGGAGGTCACAGTTAAGTGAATAAAATCAACACTTTTTGTTTAATACAAATATAAAATATACATTTACCGTAACAATTAATGTGTATACAATTACTCCGTGTAAAAAACTTAAAATAATTAATATTATCGCCTACAAAATTACGTAAATTTGCACGAAATATGCAAAAAAGTAAGCTCGTGTTACGTGATTTTTAGATTATAACAGTAGAAATCTATCCTATTTTACAGCTTAAACGAAACATAAATAGTTATATTACAATTTGTCCGTCCCAAATATTTAAGTTATTGGTTGACAATAAAGATACATGTTTATCAAAAAAGCACTTCAAATCCTCCATACAATTTTACTATGGCAGCCGCGCGCCGATTTAATCTGCGCCGCACGAGCTCTGTCATTATCTGTCTTACGCTCGGCGCAGTCTTAAATACAAGTCTTCACGATCAGCCACTAAAATAAGCGTAAACTCATCGCATGGTACCTAAAAGGTACTTAGGTAACAAATATGTACATATTTTAAGAAAATAAACTATTAAAACCATTACGTTTGGAGAAATTGATGTGATGTATGTATATAAACGTTAGACTTACGTATTAACGTAAGTCAACGTTTACATAATATCTGTAACAGACAGGTAGGCCTCTTCGTGTAGTGGCCTGCCGTTTCATACGGCGGGGTCGCGACCGCATGTGTAAGTGATTCGCGCGGCCCCGTCGATAGTGGTTTTGTCGAGGAACACCGTGGTAGGTTTAGTCGGTATTCCTGGAGGTACATTATTCTTATACCATCTTTCTTCTTTTACCCCGGCGAGTCCGACATAACCCCTCCGCCCGCCCCCGCGGAGGGGTAGGCTACACGAATACCACAAAGTAAAAAAAAAAAAAAAAAAACAAAAAAAAAAAAAAAAAAAATGTTACGGCTTATAGCCGAAGTACGGCTACACCTAGTTTTAGCCGGCTAAACTCAAAAGTAACCTAACATAACCTAACCGCATGTGGCCGGCTGCACCTAGTTGTAGCCGGCTAAAACTAGATGTAGCCGCGCTTCGGCTATTAGCCGTAACATATATATCTGCAAGAGACGGAATTTGAACCTCGATACTTAAGATACTGTAATCACTAGGCCTTCGCCAATTCGCTATCATATCTTCAACAGTAAAAACTACGTGGACTCGCCATGTAAAGATATATACAACAGATACGACAAGTGATAACGAGTTGGTCCTTGGTCAACATCACTTTATTACGATGATTGCGGATATGACATGGCTTACGTGATCAGGTTACACATGTGTTGGCTAGAGACGATGACTTAGAGACCAAAAACCTGGTTTCAATTGCTGGATCGAAAATATACCTATATATCTTATGTGGGGGCCAGTCAGAGCAGACCGGCGACATTTCGACCCAGTGGGATCTTTTGCGTCGACACTTTCCCAATAACGAATGCCATAGATGTTCATGGCAGCCAGGACCGACGGCTTAACGTGCTCTCTGAGGCACGGAGCAGGCGATAGTTGTCAATCAATACGCACATAATTTCGAAAAGTTATATAACTTCCGAAAGTCAGAGGTGCGCGACGTGGGTTCGAACCCGAGACCCTCTGCATTGCAGTCTGTTAGTCTCCCCACTGAGCTATCACTGCTCTTAAATATACCTATAGTAGTTTTTCTATACGAATATTATAAAGAGGAAAGACTGAATTTTTTGTTTGTTTGTAATGATTTAACTCAAAAACTACACAACGGATTTTATAATTCTTTCACTATTATATCTAAGCTATATTACCGAGTAACATAGACTATATTTTATTAAAAAAATATATTGGATGACCAAACATACAAGTGAAAACCTAACTAATATTATAAATGTGAATATTTTTTTATTTTTTATATATATATGTAATATTTTTTTATTTTTTATATATATACGTAATATTTTTTTTTTTTTTTTTTTGTAAAAGCAGCGATAGCTCAGTGGGAAGACCAATAGACTGCAATGCAGAGGGTCTCGGGTTCGAACCCACGTCGCGCACCTCTGACTTTCGGAAGTTATACGACTTTTCGAAATTATGTGCGTATTGATTGACAATTATCGCCTGCTCCGTGCCTCGGAGAGCACGTTAAGCCGTTGGTCCCTGCTGCCATAAACATCTATGGCAGTCGTTATTGGGAAAGTCAGTACCCTCTAATATCCTGACACTGGTCTAGCCTTAGGGTATCGTTAGCCTTTGGGTTGCGGAGGTCAGGTGGCAGCCGCTCCGTGTAAAAACTGATATCCAGTCAAATCCGGTTAGACCAGAAAAGCCGACCCCAAGTGACTTGGGAATAATAAAGGCTAAGAGAGATGATACGTAATATTTTTTGTGTCTGTTACGCATTCACGCATTTACTACTCAACCGATCATCATGAATTTGAACAGAAAGGGACATAAGGCACCTTGCATCCAGGAAAAATGACTAGCAGAACCTACATTTACGCAGCAAAATATAATGGAAAATAAAGAGCTAACAAGATTGTATTTATTGTCGGCCTCGATGGCGTAGTGGTTAGTGTAACCTACTGCCACGCCTGAGGTCGCGGGTTCGATTTCCGCACAAGTCAAACATTTGTGTGCATGAACATGGATGTTTGTCTTGGTCTGGGTGTACTTATGTATAATATGTATGTATTTATAAAAAGAATTGTATATATGTCTATGTTTATCCATTGTCTAGTACCCATAGTACAAGCTCTGCTTAGTTTGGGCTAGATGGTGTTGTGTGTATGTAGTAGAATATTATATTATATTATATTTATTTAATGTACATGAAATGCTAGTCCGCCTAAGGAAGTACCTCTGCGTTATAGAAGACTTTAAACAAGCTTGTATTGTATTCCTGTCTTCCTACAGTGAAGAAATTTTAGGTTCCTTTAGACTGCGCCGAGCGTAAGACAGATAATGACAGTGCTCGTGCGGCGCATATCCAAATCGGCGCGCGGCCGCCATAGTAAAATTGTATGGAGTATTTAAAGTGCTTTTTTGATAAATATGTATCTTTATTGTCAACCAATAAATTAAATATTTGGGACGGACAAATTGTAATATAACTATTTATGTTTCGTTTAAGCTGTAAAATAGGATAGATTTCTACTGTTATAATCTAAAAATCACATAACACGAGCTTACGTTTTTGCATTTCTCGTGCGAATTAACATAATTTTGTAGGCGAAAATATTAATTATTTTAAGTTTTTTACACGGAGTAATTATAAACACATTCATTGTTATGGTAAATGTATATTTTATTTGTCTTAAACAAAAAGGGTTGATTTTATTCACTTAACTGTGACCACCTGTTTTGGCACATTTCGCTCGGCGCAGTCTTAAGGAAACTATGTGTTAGCCAAGACTATTTATCAAATGCATGTTGCTTTTCCTGTTTACTCGCTTTTGTATTAGCCACTAAGAACCGAAGAACAAACAAGTAATATATAACTCAGAATATATTTATATAATATTGTCTTCTGTTTACGCGAATATTATTCATTGAAATTAAACTACTATATACGTTATACGTACTATATACTATATACTATATATTTACAAGATGCAGGGGTCTATAAAATAGATTGTGACTGCGGACTTTCATACATTGGTCAAATCAAGATAAACATATGCACCCGCATAAAAGAACACATGGCTGATGTAAAACACCAACGCTCGTTGAAGTCTGCTGTGTGTGAACATGTGCAACAAGGGACCAACCACTACCTGAGATTTGACAAACCACAGATTCTCGCTAAAGAACATCGATTCCTACCAAAGATGCTTCGCGAGGCTATTGAAATCAAAAAACATCCTAATTTTAATAGAGAAGATGGTTGGAATGTACCACCAGCTTGGGATCCAGTAATACAAATAGTCAAACCCAAGAAGAAGCAAACCACAGCTAGACTTCATGATACTCTGAGCTCATTCTGCGTAAATAGAAACACCAATGATTAAATTATGTTCGGGTACTTTGAAATAACTACACTGGAACATTGAGACAACTACCATCTTAGTCTCCCCGTGACCATGGCTGCTGAAAAGCAACCGAAACGTCGGGGAAAGTGTAAAATTAAATCAAATCTAAATAGTTTTAATAACAATATAATTAACTTAAAAATTAGTAAAGTTTAATAGTAATTGTAGTGTAACAAATTTTCAAAATGATGTAATATAGTGTCAAATAAACAACGCGATAAAATCCGTATACAGTAGTTAAATTTCAATGATATTTATACTAATTTTATAAAACGTGTGAGTATTGTAAGTGTAAACAAGATGCCTTATCGATTGGACGGTTGTTATGAGCCTACTTCATGAATTAAATAAAAACGGAACACTCAATGGCCTGAAGAAAACGTAAGCAATTTGGGCACTGTCTTGATATCATGGGTACTCAATAAAGTTATTTAAAATTGGCTCAGAATTTTCATGATGTTTTTGATTTTACAGAGAGAAAATAATTTATGTCCGATCAAATGATGTACGACCAAAGTTTAAACTTTAATAACTTGGTTGCCAAAAATATGTTTTAATGACAATTTTTTAATTAATGTCAATCTAAATAATATAATTATTAAATATTTTAATTTATTTAAATAATACAATAAAAGTTTGGTAAGAAAATGGCCATTGTTTTAATTTATTACTAATTAATTATGAATTATATTTTAATAATAGTTAGTATAGTTACTAACACCAAGGATCGATGTTATCTGAATAAATTTACTTATTATTATTAATAGCTTTATTATGTTAATATTAAATTAATATGTTAAACTTAAAATTAAGTATTTTCTTATTATTATTGTTTATTGCGTCGACTTTGAAATAAGTAGGATTTACGTGCTATTGTTAGGTTTACTCAAACTTAATCTCTGCAATAAATTAAAATATTTATAACAAAGGTATCATGGCTTACCTAGCCTACAGCTACACAAGCAAAACCACGGGCAGAATCTAGTAAATAAATAAATAAAATAGTAAAAATAAATCGTAATTCATAAATTCATAAAAAAACATAATTATATATATCTGACAACGATGCTTAGGTGATACTTCATTTTATCAGTATATCTGTAAGTACCTATAAGTATCCGTTACATAAAACTCAAATACTCATTTATGTATTTCTAAATTATGTATAAACATATATACATTATTTATGTTTACTGTTCCTAGAACGTTAAACTGTAATCCTTTGATGAGTATGACATAATCGGTCACTAATCCATTAATATTATGGATGATAACAGAATTACTTTATAAGTCTGTTCATCTGTTAAGATATTACGATTGGATCGATTTTGCTGTATGGATGTGGGTTTAAGACTGCGCTCTCGTTTAAGCTCGTGCGGCGCATATTCAAATCGGCGCGCGGTCGCCATACTAAAATTGTATGGAGGATTTTAAGTGCTTTTTTGCTAATACGTATCTTTATTGTCAACCAAGTAGCAGCGATAGCTCAGTGGGGAGACCAATAGACTGCAATGCAGAGGGTCTCGGGTTCGAACCCACGTCGCGCACCTCTGACTTTCGGAAGATATATGACTTTTCGAAATTATGTGCGTATTGATTGACAATTATCGCCTGCCCCGTGCCTCGGAGAGCACGTTAAGCCGTCGATCCCGGCTGCCATGAACATCTATGGCAGTCGTTATTGGGAGAGTGTCGACACAAAAGATCCCACTGGGTCGAAGTGTCGCTGGTCTGCACTGACTGGCCCCCACATAAGATAAGATAAGATCATATGAAGTCTAGCTGTGTTTTGATATCATAAATGTATTTAAATGGTTAGTAAAATCCTCGGCATTATTTTAAACAAACTAGAGTGTAAGTATCAGATTGCTGTGTAATTAATACTGCTTTCAACAGATAATCCCAAATGAACACTTGATAAGATTGTCCTGGATGAGTACAGCTTTACTGGATTAACAGAACAATTATATGCGCTCGTTCTAGAGTTAAATAGAATGAATTAATTAATTAAAATATAAAAAAAATAATAAAGAAATTAAAAGAAAACAAAACTTAGTATAAAATTAACGAAAAGCAATTTTGCTTTTTAAAAACAATATAATATAATATATCCATGACAACACTATTCCAGTTAAACATTTGTGTGCATGAACATGGATGTTTGTCTTGATCTGAGTGTTTCTATGCATAATATGTATGTATTTCCAAAAAAAAAAGTATATATGTATGTTTATCCATTGTCTAGTACCCATAGTACAAGTTCTGCTTAGTTTGGGCTAGATGGTGTCGTGTATGTGGTAGAATATTATTATTATTAATTACCTCTTTATTAGACACACATAGTACAGACGAGATGGGTGTAAAAACCCAGGATTCAACGTCTTTGTCTTAAATGTATATTATGTGACCTTGTCATCCCTATATCTCGGGGGTCTTTTGACCCACAGGGCCCAAACTCGACCGAGGTTCATACCTGGGGTCATCCCCAAGGTATCTGCACTCCAATTTACAAGTCAATCGGTCTAGTGGTGCCGGAGTTATGCCTGTCACCAACAGACAGACACATAGACCCACATAGTATTTTCATTAACCTCTGAAGAAGACTCAGAGGTTAATAACATTTAATACAACAGAGTGTGTCTAAAAGGCTTCAGCTCAGCCTATGCTGCGGATGACCGCAGCGCTGATTTTCAGCTGAGGCCTACAACAGCATGTCATCCATATTTTCAAATACGTTTTTCGTAATGACTGCCGTGGTTTAAGCGGTCGCCTCACCATGGCACGGGGCCGGGGGGTGTTGTGGGTTCGATCCCCATACGGGACAAAACTGTGTGTGATCCACAAATCGTTGTTTCGAATCTGGGTGAACTTTGTGTCCGTTGTTTGAATATTTGTAAGGTCCCCCGCGACAGAGAAATTAATCCAAGTATGGGCGATGTCTTTAAAAAAATCCTTTATTTTAGTGCAGAATATTTCAATAAGCAAATGCCTATATCCTCCAAAGAAAAGCAAAGGTATATTAAATACCTACATATTTCATCGGTTATGGTTTTATGTTGAAGGTACCACGTAATTCGAGGTGAGCCTTTTTATATTATGTGTAAATATCTCTCAATGGTATGATATTTTATTATATATCTTAAAACAACCTTATTATAAATTCGACCTAAAATTTAAATAAGCAATTAACTCATATTAATATTAATTAAGCAAGGTAATAACTCTTGTAATTTCAACCTCGTCATTATTATAATTACGCATTCAATCTTAGTTGTACAAGAGGTATAAATAAATTTAATTTATTTAAATATCTCTTGTAGAGGAAGACCTAGGCGAACGTTTCTTGATCAGATCGGAGGCGTTCTGGACAAAGGCCAGGTTAAGAGCACCTTGAACCGACGGGCGTGTATGAGGAATGTGATGAAAGTGAATGAAGCCAGAGAAGTGTGTCAGGATCGTAGCAAATGGAAATCCGTAGTCTCTGCCTACCCCTCTGGGAAACAGGCGTGAATCTATGTATGTATGTATGTAAATATCTCTTGTAAATTGGTCAATTACCGCTTTATTGTTTGGTTATGATGAAATACATATTATTTTTAAATATAACTTGGTTAAATTCTATTTTTCTGCTTTAGTGATAATCAATGATGCGGGAAACTATACAAACATTTAAACAGTGGACACAAAGAACACCTACTCTCAGTAAATACTTTTTTTTTTGACCATTCTCATTTTGTCAGCCTGGTAGAAGGCCTACTCGCCCTGGCTGCTTGAAGCTTGGATCTGCAAGAATAAATCCTTGAAGGTACGGCCAGGTGCTAGAGTGATGCTTTGTAATGGTAATTGAGTTGTGAGTCGCGTCGACATGATGTATGTTTTGACCTTTAGATTGAAATTTGCGTCATGTCTAGATAGAATTTCGATCTCTGCAGCATGGTTCACGATAGTTTTAGTTGAGCCGACTCCAGTGATGGTGCCATTGATAGGCGTTCTCTTTACTCGTTATAGCTGAGCCGCTCTTTCACTCATAAACGTGGCTTTGGAGCCGTGGTCTACCAAAGTACGAATAACTGTTGTTTGACCAGATTCGTAATCTGTTATTGGTACTAGGGCTGTAGCCAGTAATGCAGTGGACACGTTGGCAGCGACGTGCGATGAAAGTGTAACGTTTCTTTGGGCTGATTGTGCAGAGTCTTCTTGATGTTCTTGGTTTCTATTTATATTATTGTCTGACTGATTTGGTGACGAGCCACCAGCATAGATTGGTTCCTAAGCGTGTGTTCGTTTGTGACATAATCTGCAGGACATTTTCAGGCAACAGATTCTTGCTGAATGTCCAGGGCCCAGACAATTGTAACATAACTTCTCTTGTTTAACGTAGTCACACCTCTTTGTTGGCGTAAATTTAATAAATTCCTCACAATGGCATAACGTGTGGTTTTTATTACACATCGGGCAACTTCTTGGTTTTGTCGTTTTGGTCGTGTTCGTCGTAGACAAATGAACAGCATATTCCTTTCCTTTAGGTATAGATTTCTCTCTAGTCGGCGGCGTCGTAGTAATCAGCTCGAGCGTACGGAACATAGATTGTAAATACTTGTTAAAAGCTTCCCATGTAGGCAATTCTTTGTTATTTTCACTGTAGGCAACTTGCTCCCAATCACGGTACGTCTCTGGGTCTAATTAATATTCTACCACATACACACAACACCATCTAGCCCAAACTAAGCAGAGCTTGTACTATGGGTACTAGACAATGGATACACATACATATATACTTTTTTTTTTTTTGTAAATACATACATATTATATATAGAAACACCCAGACCAAGACAAACATCCATGTTCATGCACACAAATGTTTGACTTGTGCGGGAATCGAACCCGCGACCTCAAGCGTGGCAGTCGGTTACACTAACCACTACGTCATCGAGGTCGTCAAATTTCTAAAAAATTTCTGAACAACTATAAATATGATGAATGGATCCTAGGAGCATGTGGACAATCCCAAGTTTTTGAGGGCGTTGAGACACTCTGTCGTTGTATCTAATAACGTTTTGATGTTATTAGCTGTTTGTACAGTTACTTTCTTATGCGAGAATAATCTTTTCAGTATTGTATTTACAATGATACGCTTATTACCGAAACGCGCTTTAAGTGTGCTCCACGCTATTTCATAGTTAACCTCTGTATGTATGTATGTATCTTATGTGGGGGCCAGTCAGTGCAGACCGGCAACACTTCGACCCAGTGGGATCTTTTGTGTTGACACTCTCCCAATAACGACTGCCATAGATGTTCATGGGAGCCGGGACCGACGGCTTAACGTGCTCTCCGAGGCACGGAGCAGGCGATAATTGTCAATCAATACGCACATAATCTCGAAAAGTCATATATCTTCCGAATGTCAGAGGTGCGCGACGTGGGTTCGAACCCGAGACCCTCTGCATTAGATATATATACATAGTTAACCTCTGTAACTTGCACGTGCTTCAAAAGTGATAATGCTTCACCCGTAACACTAGTTTTAAATAGTGCAGCTTTTGTACTTTACTTAAAGTTTCGTTGTCGTGCACAATCTTGATAAGCAGGCCACTCATCGTAAATACCTGAGAATGTAGGCAGTTGAATTCTTGGTAACTTGACTTGCACTTCCTTGCAGGACTTGGCACCACAGTTTATCTTGCTAATGTCCATATGTTCCGACAACGAAGACGACTTATTTAGTGTAGATAACAAATCATTCAGATCGGCAAATAAACAATGTACAAATCCTCATGAATTAAATAATCTTCATTGGCGAAGTATGGAATTTCTTGGCGTTTTGTTTTCGGAACGCACATCACAAGTTCTTGGTGTGTATTTTTAAACGTTGACCAATATTCTTCTGTAGTTTTTATGCGTGTTTCTACGTATCGCTTTGTTAAGCGTTATTTGGGGACATTTCTTTAAATTAACTTGCATTCTTCCTAACAATTGAGCGGTATCTTCTAGCACACTAAGTAGTTGTTCCGGTGTATTAGACATCTTCCAGTAATAATGATTGATTATATGTTAATAGCAAGCTTTCATAGTTATAATAACACTTGTTTACTTCATTTAACGCATAAAAAAGGTCACTTTGAGAGCCTATTAGCAGGCAATAAATTATTTCTATTGTTCTCAGCTCGCCGCTCGACCCGATCCTTTGTATTAACGTTCGATGAGGAAACGTCAGTCTATTTGAATCCGGCTCGATGTCGACCAAATCATGTGTGTATTAAGGTTCACTTTTGATTGTAGGAATTGTGGTAACAGAAACGAGGGGTTGACTCTAAGTTAATTTATTTACGACTGGTTTTAAAAAGCATATTTCATCATAACAAGTAGACACACACACACATGCACAGGTATGTCTGTATCGGTGTTCACACATTAACACTTCTAACCAAACAGTTGGAATGCCAGACATTATTAAAAACGTACTGTGTCTGACCACCAGTGTGCCGCTGCGACTCAATAGGTTAATTTTGTAAGATTCGCCTTCCTCATTTTCAATGAAAGCCTAAAAATACGTGAAATAATAATATAATAATAGTATTCTATCACATACTTACACACAACACCATCTAGCCCAAACTAAGCAGAGCTTGTACTATGGGTACTAGACAATGGATAAACATATATATATACTTTATTTTGTATATTCTTACTTATTATACATAGAAACACCCAGACCAAGACAAACATCCATGTTCATGCACACAAATGTTTGACTAGTGCGGGAATCGAACCCGCGACCTCAGGCTTGGCAGTCGGTTACACTAATCACCACGCCATCGAGGCCGACAAATATAATATAGTAATATGGAAACTCCTTTGGAACCTTTAACCTTTGGAAAATCTTGGGTGAGATGATAACACGTTTTTATTGCTGTCCCGGTTGTTGTCAAATTGACAGCAGTCGTTAAGCCATGTCAGAGGCCTACGGGCGGCTTGAACAACTCTTGACAACAGGTTGGCCACTAGCCACACGAAAAGAAGAAGAAGAAGATTTCTGTCGATGGCTAAAGAGAACCAGCGGCCTACCAGATGGTAAGTAATAACAGCCACTCATAGACATGGTTGCGTTTCACATCAAATCGTGCATTACAGAATCAATGCTAGGAATCTACCAAGCCACTGCCTATTCTAAACCACATAGGAGGGAATCTGTCTGCCTGATGACTACGTGAAGGAGACCAGTACTTAAGTATTGTCATATGGTTTGCCCCATATGCGTCAGTGATTGAGTATGTAAAGGAAATCGAGCAATATAGGTATTTCTGTTCTGAAAAACATTGTATCCTATTAGCAATATAAGTAATTACTAGCGGTCGCCTAGTGGTCAAAATTCGACCAAAATTCCTAAGCTTGCTACTTTGTTTTCTTTTTTTCGCTATTACATATAAATAGGTAACCATAGTTCCAAATAATCGTACGACGTCAGACGAACAATGTCGAAATACTACGAATGCGATTCGACCGCGTGTGTCAGATGCATGGAACACATCCATGCATCTGAGCCTTCCTAGATAAATGAGCTATCCAACACTAAACGATTTTTTTAATTCGGACCAGTATTTCCTGAGATTAGCGCGCTCAAACAAACAAACAAACTCTTCAGCTTTATAATATTAGTATAAATTAGGATTCACCTCTCCTTTTCCATATAAACTATAACTGTCCCAAATTTCATACTCCTCCGTCCGCGCAATTTTCGTAAAAACGGGTACAAAGTATTTGTTTAGTATTGTGTATTATGAAAGAAATTGCTGCTGATCATATAATAATAATAATAATAATGTTTATTTCATCTCCACAAATTACATCATGTTATACAGTATATAGTTGACACGATCAATTGTCAGTGATTCGTAATTTGTGGGAGATCTGGAGTCTAAACTAAGCCGAAGCCTGTACTATAGATCTCCAGGCCCCCCATTTCATAACATTGTATGGATTGTCAACATGTGGAAAGCGTACATGAGAGTTGTGAATGAGTAAACAGGAACAGTTTCAGTGTATAATAATGACATATTTGTGAGTGTGTATGTATGTGTGTAAGTATGTGTATGTGTGTAAGTATGTGTTTGTGTGTGTATGTATGTGTTTGTGTGTGTGTATGTATGTATGTGTGTATGTATGTATGTGCGTGGCGCGTGTGTGGCGTCTGTATATAGGAGTGTGTATGTGTATATAGAGAATCAGAATCAGAATCCCCTAACTTTTAAACTAAAGCTTTATCCGGACACTTGGCACCGCTACATGCTCCTACGGAAAATTCCATGTAAGACAAGTGAGCAACGACCATGATTTGCCGTAAATCTGAGAGTTCGAAAAAATTTTCATCACTTTACCTTGAGGTCAGAGGTCAAAGGTCATAGTCATTTCAGGGTATATCGACTATGCTGAGTCGAATGGCGTTGACCGCGAGTCTCTAGCTCTTACGGTTCTTGAGTTGATAGTTGTATAACAGACAGCCGGACGGACAAAGCTATTGTATAAGAGTTTTACGAACTCTGAAAAATCCAATATCACTTTTGAATTTAAGCCGAAACATAACATGTAGTGCAAGTGTCACTTACCCATTATCAATTCCGTTAACTCCAATCTTCTCCCCCATATCTCCCACTATTAGGCCGGGGTACGTCTCCAATGTATCAGGGTTCCTGATGGGCACCACAAATCCGTGCAGTCCATGGTTGGTGCCGTCCGGTGTGATCAGCTGTGCGAACAGTAGTGTGTGCGTGCATGTCCTACCTGTGATAAACAAATACATTATATATTTTCACTAGCCGACCCACGCAACTTCGTCTGCTTCACATAAGAGAATATTCCCTGTTATTGCTACATTTTTCATTGATGCTCCGCTCCTATAGGTCGTAGCGTGATGTTATATCCTATAACCTTTCTCGATAATTGGGCTATCCAACACTAAAAGAATTTTTCAATTTGGACCAGTAGTTCCTGAGATTAGCGCGTTCAACCAAACAAACTCTTCAACTTTATAATATTAGAATTTTCATTATCTATAAACCAAAGACTTAAATACAAGATGTTGCCCGCGGCTTCGCTTGCTTAAGTGTAGGTTAGGTAGGTTTAAAGTTAGTTTAAAGCAAGGTTTGAGAGGTCGTGGAACGTCGTCGCCTCCTTCTGTGAGGAAGTAGTTTCCAATAAGGAGGCGGCGGAGCGGAAGAGACAGCGCTTAAACCCTCTTCCCAACCGCAGACCCAGGCGCCGGAGAGCGCGAGATGACCTCCAGCCACCCTGAGGTTTGACCTGGGGGCGGTGGGCTTCGTAGGCCTGCCAGCCACCCGATTAGCATCAGGTCCGAGAAGTGGACGGACACACGACACAGGAGCGTGTGAACAGTAGGGATTAAGGTACCGGTAACCAAAGGGTAGGTCTTTTCTGGTAGTGGCCTGCCGTTTGATACGGAGGGGTCATAACCTCGGCGGGGTCGCAATTGCATGAGAAAGTGATTTGCGCGGCCCGCCCATTGCAGTTTTGTCGAGGAACACCGTGGTAGATTTAGTCGGTATTACTGGGATGCCTGTAGTCACCATCTTTCTTTGCCCCGGTAAGTCCGACATAGCCCTTCCGCCCGCCCCTGCGGAGGAATATGCGAAAATGCATTCCTCAAAAAAAAAAAAATTAAATCAAGGACAGCATCGTACTGCGCATGCGCAGCGTTTTTATTATTTACTATCTATAAAACTATGGGTTGAAATTAAACTACTTCCTACGGATTTTGTGTTGTGTGTGTTTATTTTAAAACACTTTTATTACTATTTTAAAATAAACAACGCTACAAAATGCGTAGAAAGTAGTTTTATTTCAATGTATAACATTCGTGTAAACATAAGCCAGAATATGGGTGTTAAATAACTCGTAAAATTAATTTTCCATGAATAAATATACCTTTTCTTATATATTTCCAAAATTTAAATAGAATGTAGATCAAAGTTAGCATAAAATTACCGAAAAGCCATTTTGCTTTTTAAAAACAATAATAATAATAATAATAATAATATTCTACCACATACTCACAACACCATCTAGCCCAAACTAAGCAGAGCTTGTACTATGGGTTCTAGACAATGGATAAACATACATATATACTTTTTTTTTTTGTTGTAAATACATACATTTTATACATAGAAACACCCAGACCAAGACAAACATCCATGTTCATGCACACAAATGTTTGACTTGTGCGGGAATCGAACCCGCGACCTCAGGCGTGGCAGTCGGTTAACCTAACCTAACCACTACGCCATCGAGGCTACAATATAATATATCCTTATACATCCATGACAACACCATTCCAGTTAAACATTTGTGTGCATGAACATGGATGATTGACGACCTCGATGGCGTAGTGGTTAGTGTAACCGACTGCCACGCCTGAGGTCGCGGGTTCGATTCCCGCACAAGTCAAACATTTGTGTGCATGATCATGGATGTTTGTCTTGGTCTGGGTGTTTCTATGTATAATATGGAAGTATTTACAAAAAAAAATTGTACACATGTATGTTTATCCATTGTCTAAAACCCGTAGTACAAGCTCTGCTTAGTTTGGGCTAGATGGTGTTGTGTGTAAGAAATTAAAAAAAAAAAAAAAAAAAAAAGTTGTTTGTCTTGGTCTGGGTGTTTCTATGTATAATATGTATGTATTTACAAAGAAAAATTGTACACATGTATGTTTATCCATTGTCTAGAACCCGTAGTACAAGCTCTGCTTAGTTTGGGCTAGATGGTGTAGTGTGTAAGTGGATTAAAAAAAATGTTGTTTGTCTTGGTCTGCGTGTTTCTATGTATAATATGTATGTATTTACAAAAAAAGTATATATGCATGTTTATCCATTGTCTAGAACCCGTAGTACAAGCTCTGCTTAGTTTGGGCTAGATGGCGTAGTGTGTAAGTGGATTAAAAAAAAAAGTTGTTTGTCTTGGTCTGCGTGTTTCTATGTATAATATGTAGGTATTTACAAAAAAAAGTATATATGTATGTTTATCCATTGTCTAGTACCCATAGTACAAGCACTGCTTAGTTTGGGCTAGATGGTGTTGTGTATGTGGTAGAATATTATTATTATTATTCCTCTTTCAGCAAACAGTCTCAGTTTTATAGCTAAGAATTCCATTCATTATAGTGAAACATACGATAAGACAGGTGTCGTAAAACATTTGGACGATGAGTCATAAGAAACAAATTGAATGTACCGCTATAATGGGACTCACACGACTTGGTGCTTGTGACACTGACCATTATTGTCATGATTATGATGACGTCATTGTTTAGTATACTAGCGGGACATCCCGACTGCGCTCGGGATAAACATCAGAGATAAAGTAGTTTTAAAAAAGTTAATTATTTAATATTTGAATTTTCCTTTCTTTAGCTTTTTACAATTATTTGCACTAGTTTTAATAATTTGCCTTATTGTAAATAATTAATTAATTAATTGTTATAAATATATAAATAGCAGCGATAGCCTAGTGGGATACCGTTGGACTGCCACGCAGAGGTCTCGGGTTCGAACCCAATGCGCGCATCTCTGACTTTTCGAAGTTATATGCGTATTAATTAATTAATTATCGCTTGCTTTAACGGTGAAGGAAAACTTCGTGAAGAAACCTGCATGTCTGAGAGTTCTCGATTATGTTCTCGAAGATATGTGAAGTCTGCCAACCCGCACTAGGCCAGCGTGGTGGATTATGGCCTAACCCTTCTCACAGTGAGAAGAGGCCCGTGCCCAGCAGTGGGACAGTTTAATACAGGGCTGATATTATTATTTAAAATAAAAAATATTGGTTTTATGACAAAAGTAAAATAATGTTAAAACAAGTGCAGTGGTTCCGGAGTTATACCAAATTCACAAAACTCACAATCACTCCATTAAGTTATTAATTACTACGTACTGAAGAGGACATATGTTGTTTTTTTTTTAAACATATGTTTTAACGTAGTTAAGATAAATATTATCTTAACTATCTTTTCTTATCTTATGTGGGGGCCAGTCAGTGCAAACCGGCGACACTTCGACCCAGTGGGATCTTTTGTGTCGACACTCTCCCAATAACGACTGCCATAGATGTTCATGGCAGCCGGGACCGACTGGCTTAACGTGCTCTCCGAGGCACGGAGCAGGCGATAATTGTCAATCAATACGCACATAACTTCGAAAAGTCATATAACTTCCGAAAGTTAGCGGTGCGCGACGTGGGTTCGAACCGGAGAACCTCTGCATTGCAGTCTGTTGGTCTCCCCACTGAGCTATCGCTGCTCTTATCTCAACTAACTTACAACGTTATTGTGGATCGATTATGTCAGTACATTTTGATGTACTGCGAGAAGTCTTTTAAGTGGTGTAAGCAGCGGCCTTACTGATTAAGATCTAATAAATAGTCAGCAACGTATACCAGGCTTCCTAGCCAGTCTAAAGAACACTTACGCACGTATGGACAGAATTTATGGCCACACACTCCTCAATAAGCCACAGAGATATGAAACCACTTGAATTAATAATTATGTATGTTTTGGAATTGTTCCATAGCTAACAGTATCGCGATCCACGCCACTGATAAGGCAACACGTGATTAGTTAACGAAATTTGCTCACACAATATGTTATTAGAATCTGGTGAATGTTTTGCTACGGAAATTGGTAGGCATCGATGCAAATAATCGATTTTATTTATGACTAACTGCTACCCGCGACGACGATCGCGTGTTTTTTTCGCAGAAATCTTTTTTTTTTTTCTAAAATCAAAGTAGCCGAATTTACTCGTTATAACATCAGCTACCTAATTTGAGGTTGCAATGGATCCCATCTCACATAGGCATAAAGGGAAGCGAGGAGATTGATAAATTAGCAAAGGCAGCTATATTAGAAGGTATAGTAATTGATATAGCTCCTTATTACACAGAAATACTTTGGAGATTTAAGAAAATTTGTTCTAATTGGTTTAAGGAATATTTCAATCAAACGAGTAATGAAAAAGGCATCTGGTATAAAACTAAGCGATGTGAGCCTCCTTGGATCCCTTGGTTTTCTGTGAATAAAATAAGTAGAACTTATCGCACCCTTAATAAAACAGAGACTTATCTCAGTATTTTGGATTAAACAAATTTGAACTCTATTGCAAAGATTTAACACAAATATAATATTAGAATTTAACATATACGATTAGAGTTCAAATTGCCTTACTTTCAAATTTAGAGTTAAGTCGCTGTTTTATTAAGAGTGCGTTATGTTGTACTGGCGCATCGAATACGTTCTGGTCATATTTTAATTATATTCTAATATTCTATCACATACACACACCATCTAGCCCAAACTAAGCAGAGCTTGTACTACGGGTACTAGACAATGGATAAACATACATATATACTTTTTTTTTATAAATTCATACATGTTATACATCGAAACACCCAGACCAAGACAAACATCCATGTTCATGCACACAAATGTTTGACTTGTGCGGGAATCGAGCCCGCGACCTCAGGCGTGGCAGTCGGTTACACTAACCACTACGCCATCGAGTCGTCTAATTCCATAATATTCCATCACGAAAGTTTGGATATCTTATGGAAAAAGTCAGTTCACCTAATTGTGAAGTATGTGGCAAGATAGATGATGTCCAACACCTACTGATGGAATGTGAGAAGAACCAAAGGAAAAAGGAGTTAGTGATACAGAAATTAAACATAAATAAATATGACGTCGGGGTTTTTATAAGGAGTTTGTCAGAACCTTTATCGCTGGCAGCAAAATGTGTTTATGATATGGTATCTGCAGCACGGTCTGCCTCTCCCTCATAGTAATAAGGCAAGCATATTATTAAACACAAGGAAAATGTAATTTAAGGTACGATGAGACTGGCATACCTTTATAAGGTAAAAGACTCTAAATAAAACAGAATTAAAAAAGAAGTCGTCGTGTACCCACTCCTTACACAAATACATAAGTTTAGAATACTACTATTTTGTAACACAATTTAAGACTGCGCCGAGCGAAATGTGCCAAAACAGGCGGTCACAATTAAGCGAATAGAATCAACAATTTTTGTTTAATACACATATAAAATATATATTTACCATAACAATGAATGTGTTTACAATTACTCCGTGTAAAAACTTAAAATAATTAATAGTTTCGCCTACAAAATTACGTAAATTTGCACGAGAAATGCAAAAACGTAAGCTCGTGTTACGTGATTTTTAGATTATAACAGTAGAAATCTATCCTATTTTACAGCTTAAACGAAACATAAATAGTTATATTACAATTTGTCCGTCCCAAATATTTAAGTTATTGGTTGACAATAAAGATACATATTTATCAAAAAAGCACTTCAAATCCTCCATATAATTTTACTATGGCGGCCGCGCGCCGATTTGAATATGCGCCGCACGAGCTCTGTCATTATCTATCTTACGCTCGGCGCAGTCTTAATGGTGATCTTTATCTTTAAAATAAATTATGTCTGTTTGAACGAAGTCAGGTGTACCTTTGCGAAAAATTCTACGTTAAGTCACATATGAATCACTGTTACACTAATGTACTATCGTAGGTATATAACTAAAAAGATGTTGTAAGATTACAATGATCATTAAATAACCATTAAATAAAAAAGTGATTCACACGATAAATAACTGTGTCATAATATAAATTTGATGTAGCGCTACGCGAGTGTGACGAAATTGATTTTCGAATGATTCAAAAATTGTATTGCTGCATTCGAATGTTTTTTTTTTTGTTGCATCGTTACAAACTGGCTATTCTTCGCGGTTTCATCAACGTTTGTGATAACTGCTCCGCTCTCGTGGCTCGTAATGTGACGTTATGAAGCCTATGTTATTTCTGGATAAAGTAGCTTCCTAATAGTACATACATACATACATACATAAATTCAAGCCTGTTTCCCAGAGGGGTAGGCAGAGGCTACGGATTTCCATTTGCTACGATCCTGACACACTTCTCTGGCTTCATTCACTTTCATCACATTCCTCATACACGCCCGTCGGTTCAAGGTGTTCTTAACCTGGCCTTTGTCCAGAACGCCTCCGATCTGATGGAGAAACGTTCGCCTAGGTCTTCCTCTTGCGACTGTTCCATTCACACTAGCCTTATAAACTTTCTTAGTCAGTTTTTCCTCGTCCATTCTTCGTTCGTCTTTCTAATAGTGAAGGCATTTTATAATCTAAAACCGCCAATAATGACATTTTCTCATCTGTCTCTGCGGCAAAAGAGCGATGAGGGTATGTCAGATTCACCTAGGGCAGTAGTTACCAAAGTGGTCCAGGTGGACCCCTAGGGGTCCACGGGAGACTCGACGAGGATCTACGTTGGCGTGACAAAAAATGGGAGTTCACAATTCGTAAGCGGGGTCCACGATTTATACGGTATCTTGAGGAATAGCGGGGAACTCGCTAAGAACCCGGACTAGTAAAAAATGTCAGCCCGTAGAGAAATGATAATTTTTTTTAAATTTTAACCAAGGAATATATGTAGTAGAAATGTAGCTGCACGGGGTCCACCGGAACCAGCAAAATTTTGAAAGTAGTTTATGAGAAAAAGGGGAACCTCTGACCTAGGGCAAGATGGAAAGTCTCAGGTCCTATCGATTAAACCTACACTGTGTGCCTTTTCCTGCCTTGAATAGGTCTGGAACAGAAAGTACTTCAGCGACCATGGCAATCCTATCTAACTTTTATTCCATATACAACTCTTTTGTATGTATAATTTGCTATATCAATTAGTGACGAGCGAAGCGTTACATCCGCGCGACAAAAACGTTATTAACACACACATAAACATAAATTGTTGTCAAAGTAAAATGTCACACAAAGTTTTACCTAGGTTACCAACCCAGCATTTAGCGGCTTCGAAGTCGGGTGTGTGGATCACGAACTGTTTGAGGTGGGGGTCGTATGTTGCCGTCGTGCGCATGAGTCGTGCGTCGGACCCGTGCGCGATCTCCGTCAGGGCGAAACTCGCCAATGTCTGTAAAGATTAAGATATTGTTAGTCTTGCTGATACAAGTACAATTATTCTCGGATTAGCACAAACCACATTCGAGTTATAAGGGTCTAGATAGGATCGCTAACAGGTAAAAATTACAGATTGACAGGAAGACCTTTGGACTGCCAGGCCTCCTCTTTTCGAAATTACATATGGATTTACCAGATTTATGTAAGGCTTGTCCAGAATTAATGAGTATGAGCGGTAGCATCCTTCTGTAGGCCGTCGTCTCGCAGAAGGAAACGGCGGAGCAGATCCATAAGGAAATGAACCAGATCCTTCAAGGATCTGTCGCTGAAGTCATATAACCCACGTTGGGCCAAACTGAGTGGATCGCCGATGCTATTACCGATCCACTTAAGCCAAAAGCAAGAGGTACACCGAGCAGTTTTAATCAGTAAGCCCGGATTTAACCAGGAAAGCTCGTTATAACCTTTTTGACTCAAAAGTCCTGCGACGAGGACTCTTGTCTTCAAAAAGAGTCGAGAAGGTCAAGGACTCTTCGATCACAAGGAGTAGAATATTGTATCAAGATGGAAGCGTAGCGTCTATTCTCGTACAAAAAAGGCGTATGAGATCCCAAAGAACCCTACCTCTCATAAAATTATGCTCTTAATATTGAAATGATCTCCAAGTCAAGGTAAAGAGAAATAATTAATTAGTAACGCTATATAAATTATATCAAGTACTTTTCCACGTTAAAGCCAATACTAACAACTACCATTGAATTGCGCATTAAGCATGAAAAACCGTATCGGAGTTAATTTTAAATCGTCGATAAAGATGTAATGAATGGTAGTACAATTAAAAGTTACAGATATTTAACGATTATTGACTTATTAGACACTTATTTTCTCTTTTTAATTAATAACTAATTTGCAAACGATTTTATACTATAATGGCTCTTTTATAGTTGGTTGTCTTTTGACGAAGGCGTGCTAAAAGCGTGTCGAATGCGTGGCAAAAGCGTGCCGGAGACGTGTTAAAGGCGGTTTAGTTGTAATGTTGTTTCTATAGAGGCAACTGCCACCTTCGACGATTGCAAGCATCCGTGTCGCTCGATGCCGAACTTAGTCGACTTCGGCTGGGGACTAAATATTAAAGCAACTGGGCACTAAGTCTTTGGAGGTCCTGTCGACCTAGTGTTAATTGGCCTTTAGAGCGGCGAACTAGTATAAGCATGAAATACTAGGAAGAGCATTGTATCATTGCTTACATGAAGACATGTACGAAACTATACTCTATAAACACGCTGTCGTATAAAAGCTCTAGACCTCCTGGTATCCAAAGGTATAACAGCAAGTCTAATCTCGCAAAATACATATGCGGTGTATAACATAAATGTTGGGTAGGTAATTTATATTTAGGTCTTACGTAATACGGGCCAAAAAGGCTTTCGACTCCATGTAGCAGCAGCTAATGAGAACTTCCTAAGATAAAAATCCAATAGTGCTCCGACCAAACCATAAAATAATCATATATCAACCCTGTTGTAAACTTTTTTCTTTTCTTTTAGTGTGGTTATTGGCCAACCTGTTGTCAAGAGTTGTTCAAGCCGTAGGCCTCTGACATGGCTTACCGACTGCTGTCAATTTGACAACAACCGGGACCGACTTTTTACGTGCCCTCCGAATCACGGAGACGCTCAGATGAAATACCACTAAGCGGTCACCCATCTATTGACTGACCGCACCCAACGTTGCTTATCCTCGCTAATCGTTTACCGATCAGTGAGTGCAACTAGCTATGAGCGCCTGTCCCAGTGGTGGTCACGGGCCTCTTCTCAGTGTGCGAAGGTTTAGGCCATAGTCCACAGCGCTGGCCCAGTGCGGATTGGCAAACTTCACAATTCTTCGAGAACATTGTTGAGAACTGTCAGACATGCAGGTTTCCTCACGGTATTTTCCTTCACCGTTAAAGCGAGCGATAATGAACTATTTAATACGCACATAACTTCGAAAAGTCAGAGATGCGCGCCTTGGGATCGAACTCGAGACCTCTATTATATAGAGAAATAAACGTGGGACGTTGGCATTGCCATCAAGCATACACCCAAAAGTATGTCATAGGACCAACAAGACAACATAGAAATTCTTAATTAATTTTGTGCTGAAATAAAATGACGTAACATGGTAAACATAAATGGCGACTGTGCCAAAAACAACATGATGTGATAACGCTTCGCAATTAGTGGGCGGGACTCATTATTAATAACCTTCATTTATCCTCATACATTCCGTATTTATCTGTATGGTCGGTGAAATATAGCCAATTTAAAAAAAAAAACATGTCTAGAAACTTAACTTAGGCAAATGAAAGGAAGATAAGGAAAAAAGGAAAGATATAAAAAAAAATGTTATATCACATTGAATTACTTACCTCTCTATTTACAAACGTGGCTTGGTAGAACTTCAGGTGTCTCTCCGTGCCAAGGGACAGCAGAGCATTCGAGACCAGGTATATGCCGATCGCCATCTTCACCGACACGCTGGGGTTCAACGACTGCACCGCTTCGTTTATAGTCATTATTGTGCGTGTCTAAAAACAAACAAACAGGTTAATTATAAAAATAAAATAGTGCTTCGATCGAATATTATAATTAAAATTTGTTATTGCTTGCAGGTATCGACCAGAGTTCCTTGAGGAAAATACAGGGGACCTATAGGTCTATCACGAGAATGTCCATCCGAAACTTTGGTCCCAACGGGAGAACTTACATGAAATTTCTTCGGATTTCTATTTATCAAAATGGTATTACGCCATTGTTTGGACTACTTCATGAAAGGCTATTGAACAATCACGTACCGAAACGTAACAAAATTCAGGAGCAATTATGGAATAAATGAGATTCTCGATACCAACAATTGACCTTTTTTTTTTTTTTTTTTTTTTTTTTTTTTTTTTTTTTTTTTTTATCTTTTATTGTTTAGGGACTTTTATCTGTTTAGGATATGTCAGTCCCATCAAGCCTTAAACTTAAATATACACATATAACTTATATCTAAATAAAATGAACAGGAATAGACAAACACTGCATACAATTAAGAGCCATCATATTTGTACAAGGCTAAATCATAAATAAGTTTAGCTTCACTGGATATTGGTATAGACAAAATAAACAATTGACCTGAAACTTCAACATTTACGTTTATGGCAGGCCTTCAGAGATTATACATATACATATGTATTTCATAAGCTCGTGTTAACAGTGCAGCGAACCCTTTTCTGCAGGCTCAGTTACGCGCGACTGCTACCTCTAACATTGCAAGCTTACCATCTGGCGGGCCATATGCTTGTATTATAATATGTTTTCCCTATTAAAGTCGTGTTGTCAGAGCCCTACTGGTTTATAAAAGAACGTTATCAATGTAATGCTTAAAGCATGATATGGGCGAAATCAATCGATGAATAAGTTCATGCGGGCATATTTTGTGGCTACAGGAAAGACCCGGCTTAGTGGTGGTTTTAAAAACCCGCTTTCTATTAGTGACATATTATTTTAACATATATAAATAGATAAAGACTAAGTAGCTTTAGAAACTTGATGTAGTAGTTCAAAATATTATTATTATTATTAATTTTATCTCAACATAATATTAGCTCTAACTCTTTATATATACATATAGATATACATATATGTATGCTTTTACAATGGGTTGAATTCTATAATAATGAATTGAACGATTAATTATACAGTGCTTCATTTTGTTATAGGATACACTGTAACTATAAATAATATTCTACCACATACATACAACACCATCTAGCCCAAACTAAGCAGAGCTTGTACTATGGGTACTAGACAACGGATAAACATACAGATATACTTTTTTTTTGCAAATACGTACATATTATACATAGAAACACTCAGACCAAGACAAACATCCATATTCATGCACACAAATGTTTGACTTGTGCGGGAATCGAACCCGCCACCTCAGGCGTGGCAGTCGGCTACACTAACCACTACGCCACCGAAGCCGTTAATAATAATTATAAATAATAATAATAAAATAAATAAAGCTGAACTTTGAACTATCCATAGGCTTTAATATTATTAATGCGCCTTAATTATTATTAATTATTATTCTTTCTTAATTAAGTATACATTTGGTATTTAATATAATTTTGATTTTGTGTTTAAATTTTATTATATAAATATTTTGATTAATTATTTCAATTTTTAATGTATTTTATTATAATCCTATATTCTACGTAATTTTTAATTTTCTAATCCATTGCTTTCATAATTCATTTGTTTCATTGACTTTCACAGTATTGTAAGTTTTATATAATTTTCTATTAATTGATGTATACTTGTAATTATTATAAATGACATTGTTGTATTTACGTTATAATATATTATTATGTTCTTTATATTGCATGTTGTGATCTCCTGTTATTGAGGAAACACATGTCCTATTTAAGTGTGCCCGTGCCTTGTAATAAATGTGTATTTATTGTTGGAGATTCAAATTAAAATAAAATAATGCTAATTAACGATACAGAGAGTCATTACATGATTGAATACCCTGAATAAATCCGTAGATTGAGGAAGGATTTGATCAGCAAAGATTCGATTCTGTTGACTTCTATCTTCTTAAGCAAAGTTATATGCACAAGAAAGATACAGCGCTATTCAGAATGTATAACGATATCTTGTTCTTGCGCATGTGATCTATATACGCATGGTACAAACCCAGATCCCAAAACCTTATTAATTTAGAAATTTTTTAAATCTTATAATCTTTTAAAACCTCATCCATAAACTTTTGTTACAACTACAGCTTTAGCTGCCCTTAAAAGAAAAACAAGATTCGTATTGTTAATAAACATTTGGCGATTGAAAAGAGTGGCCATGTGTTTCTTGCCTACTTCTTATGAAAGCTCTACTAACCGAACAGGATTTTTTCAATGCTAAATTCTATTTCTTTTTTTTTATTTTAGTTTTATTAATATATCTTATATAGTTAATTGACGTGTCCAAGAATTGTTTGCACATTTTTATGGAAATAAAGATTTTTGACCGACTTTGACTTGACTTTGAAAACGCAATCATAGTCTACGCAAGGATAACGAGTATTACCCACTATTGAGTATATTACGTACAACTATTTATTCTCGATGTTTTTCTTCGTCGTAACTGCGAGCGATAGTTACATAATATAACGTGTTGCTAATAAGAATTTGTTCAAAGATAACCCAATAACAACTTTGTCCGAAATCGGACCCAGGAATCAAAACTGACGCCTAATGTACAGCAGATACATTTACTAACGCTGTATTTTTGAACTACTTTATACGGCTTTTACCAAGATAAGTAGTTTAATTTCAATGGGCGAAAATATTTATTCATTTTCACAAATAACTGCAAAATGTCCTGCAGTTCAACGATCTACAGTCATTATACCTTTGTCATTTTATATTAATCAGATTTTAAAATGCACGGGCTGTGAAATTTTATTGTTTGCTTTATGCACACACATGACTAATGGTACACCATAGGTTAGTAAGGCCATTTCATCCGTAAAAAAACATTGTTTATAATGGACTAGATTGGTACTGCAATCATTTAAACATCGTACATTTAAATAACGAAACAATTAGTTCATCACTACATAATATTATGAACTGCCTCCGTGGCGCAGCGGTAGTGAATGTGACTGCTGTGCATGAGGTCTCGGGTTCGAATCCCGGGTCGGGCCAACAAAAAGTTATTGGGTTTTTCTGTAAAGAAATCTCAATAGCAGCCCGGAGTTAGGAAATTGGCGGTGTTAGACAGCCCCGTGCCTCGGAAAGCACTTAAAACCGTTGGTTCTGCGCCTGATCTCTCTCCGGTCGTGTCGGATAGCCATCTCATCGGATCATGAGAGTTAGGGAACAGAGAGAGCACTTGTGTTAGCGCACACTTGTGCACTATAATATCTCCTGCGCAGATGGCCAGTCTCTGTTAAGACTGGCCGCCGTGGCCGAAATTCGGTCTGGAGGACATTATTATTATTAATATTACGAAACAAAGACCGCCGCGCTGCCGCGTCTGTACGCCATAAACTCAAAAACAACTGAACGAATTTTCATGCGGTTTTTACAAATATACAGAGTGATTTATGAGAAAGGTTTAGGTGTATAATTTGTTAAGGTATTGTACTACCTGTGTGAAGCCGGGGCGAGTCGCTAGTTCATCTATAAAAAGCTTTTTACTTTTGCGCTTGTTTCCTTTCTTATTTTATCTTACTGCATGCACTACGGTTTAATATTCGTATCGCATGGAAAATTACCGTAAAACCTAAATGTCAAGAAACTACATACGTCAGACAAATTCTAGGCAGAAGGAGTAGGCAGAGACTACAGTTTACACTTGTTTATATTTTAGTTATAGCGGTGGTGTGTCATCCTGTTTATTCTTTATTCCTTAATTTCAGTTTCATGTCAAGGAGACTAGAGCACAATGGAGGCATTCTAGTGCTAGATTGAATATTATATATGTATTTTGTATTATGTAATACTTGACGGACTGCATGCTGTCCAACGACAATGCCAAGAATAGAGCGAAGTGGAGAGCTAAAATAAAGAAGGCAGATCCCACCACTATAGATCTATACTGATATTATAAAGCTGAAGAGTTTTTTTGTATGGTTGGCACGCTACTCTCAGAAAGTATTAGCTCGAATTGAAAATTCTTTTAGTTTTGGATAGGCCATTTATCGAGGAAGGTCATAGGCTATATAACAGCACGTTACGACCAATAAGAGCGAAGCATCAATGAAAAATGTTGTGAAGCAGACGAAGTTACGCGGGTCAGCTAGTGTGGGGTATCTAGCCAGGAGGAGAGAGATTCGAGTGAGGCAAGCAAAGCTTTTCGTCGTGTACATATGTAGTAGCGATGAGTACGATTGCATTCGAATTGTATTCGAATATTTTGATAATAGTAAGTATACACAAGTACAAGCGCTGCGTCCACAGAGCGTAAAAGAGATATCTGTAGCTGCGTACTTTTACTTGCACTTTATTTATCGCGTTAAGCAAAAATGTATTCGAATGAAATTATTGACATTACTAGTGTGGCAATTACTGATAGTAAGCACATGAGTATTAAGGTACTCACCCTTATACTGTAACTAGAGTTGACCATTTCTTTAGTGTGGAATTTGTACTCGTTGACTTTCTTCAGCTGTAGTTGAGTGATGCGCTTCTGTTCCTCCACTGAGGGTGTGACTGTGTTGTGTGCGAACAGAGGGTCCTTCTCCAGCGTGTGCCATATTTTGTACTGCAACAGAAAAATTTTATTTATACATGGTATCATAAACATATTATAATTGTATGAAATCTTACTCCAATTTAATCTGTCCAACCATTGCACTAGCATGAACCTACTCCTAACTCTACTAGCTACGCTGCAGGGATTAGGGACAGGAATACTTTCAAATTTCTGCCGAAATTCAGAGAAGTTGCGCAAAAATGCAGAAGTATTTTGGGGGAAAATTTGTCAAATTATTTTTATTGTTTTAGTTATATTATGTCTTCTTCTCCCTTAGCCTTTATTATTCCCAAGTCACTTGGGGTGGCTTTTCTAGTCTAACCGGATTTGACTGGATATCAGTTTTTACACGGAACGGCTACCACCTGACCTCCGCAATCCGAAGGCTAACGATACCCTAATGCTAGACCAGTGTCAGGATATTAGAGGGGTACCGACATTCCTAATAACGACTGCCATAGATGTTCATGGCAGCCGGGACCGACGGCTTAACGTGCTCTCCGAGGCACGGAGCAGGCGATAATTGTCAATCAATACGCACATAATTTCGAAAAGTCATATAACTGCCGAAAGTCACAGGTGCGCGACGTGGGTTCGAACTCGAGACCCTCTGCATTGCAGTTTGTTGGTCTCCCCACTGAGCTATCGCTTTTTTTATTAGTTATATTATATATTAGCTTATAATACCGTTTTAGGATATCCTGTTAAGGTATTATAAAAGTGTTTTATTTAAATAAATAAATAATTTCTATTTTTTATTAACGGTAATTTTTGCTCTAGGTATGATTCTTGAGTCGCGGGATCTTTATAAACATTCAAACAACCGACACAAAGGACATCTAGACTCGGATCTAGCTATTTGTGCATCACACAGATTTTAATTCTGTGTGCGGATCGATCCCACAAAGCTAGTCGCGTCAGTAACGACCACTTACTGTACTACCACCCATGCAGTAATTACTGCAGTAAGTTAATTATTTAAGTTTAAGTTTAAGTTTTTAATTTTTTATTTTTTATATTTTTTCATAGTACAAGCTCTGCTTAGTTTGGGCTAGACGGTGTTGTGTGTATGTGGTAGAATATTATTATTATTATTATTATTATTTTTAAATGTGTTAGGATCCTTTTAACTTATGTTTTAATGTTTTGTAACCTTTTGTCTTCTTTGTGTACATTTATGTGCTATTAATATTAATTCAATAGTCAGGGTCCAGCTGAAAACCAGTGCTGTGCATGTGCGCAGCAAATACTGAGCTGGAGCCCTTTGTTATGCATGTACCTATGCCAGTTTATATTTATTTTGTATGTGTAACCTTGTAAATGTGTCTTAATTCTATAAATATGTAATTTTTGTATATATGTGTAACGAAAATAAATGGTTTAAATGGTTTAAAATTTGTAACACAAATGAATAGCAACAATAAAAAAGAAATGTTTCGTTTGTTCCCTGCGACACAAGTATTACATCCAAAC
Organism: Catocala fraxini; assembly: GCA_930367265.1. Classification (NCBI taxonomy): domain Eukaryota; kingdom Metazoa; phylum Arthropoda; class Insecta; order Lepidoptera; family Erebidae; genus Catocala; species Catocala fraxini. The sequence goes on from OV884032.1 coordinate 2,461,862, forward strand.
GTTGAAGTTGTCTACAAAATAATGGTTTCTGCATAATATAGGACTAGACAGTTAAAAATTTCCTTAACATTGAAATTAAACTATTTTATACGGATTTTATCGCGCTGTTTATTTACCACTTTATTACATAGTTCTGAAATTATAATACTACTAAAGTACTACTATTAAACTACAAATTTTAATTAAAATATTACGGGGAGACACCTCGTGAACATGGTTGCTGAAAAGCAACCGAAACGTCAGGGAAAGAGTAAAATTAAATACAAATAGTTTTAAAAATTTAATTAGCTTAAAAATAGTAAAGTTTAAGTAGTAGTAGTGTAATAGTTTCATAATTATGTGATAAAGTGTTAAACAACGCGATAAAATCCATATAAAATAAACAATAGTTAAAAAAACTAAAAAATACCCTTTTAAACGTAGAAAATAATTTAATAATTTTAATGTAAAAAAGCGTGAGGTGCTTTCTAAGATATTTTGATAACCCCTGACCCCTACCCCACGCTTTTTACATTAAGAATATTAAATTATTTTCTATTATTATTTTTTTAAACCGTGTTTATTTGTTTTTTAAACTATTATTTATTTTATTTTTTAAACTAATATATTTTTTTCTAAATTATTGTATTGTCATTGGTCCTCGATAAGTGTGCAAAGTTTCAAATCAATCCGTCGGTTTGAAAGGGGTGAAAATCAAGTTCAAAGATTTCGTTACATTGATTCATAGATACATACCAAGCTAATAAAAGCGTGTTAATAGTTTATTTTCAATAAAAATTTCCTAACAAAAACATATTGAAACTTTACATGACCCAGAGCTCAAACATGGTCAACATGTTCGTGACAGTCCGTTGCATGCAGACATGCAGTCTATAAATAAACAGTACGTAGATAATAGATGGATAGTAGTGTAATCGTTATAGATTTGGTTATTCAACGTTTCAAGCTATTGACTTTTGTAGATAAGTTACTATTTTAAGGTTCGTTTATAAGTCATACCTAGCAAATATCGATTGTGTTTCTGAGACGATAACGGAAAATAATACTTCAGTTTTCTATCGTTAGACGCAGTACTAGATCAGTTGATAAGTCTATTCCGTGCATTCTTTTATTTAACAGTTCTATACTCTATGCTGCTTCTGAGAATTTCTTCAACAGGAAAATCCAATAACACTTTGTCCGACCCGGGTATCGTACCCGAGGCTTCAAGCATAACAGTCGTAATCACTACCGTTGCACCTTCTTTTTTGATTTCGTTTAGTTTAGTTACACGTTATGCTACAAGTAACATTCATGGTGCTTCTAGACCTTTGGCCGTTTACCTAACTGGAGTTTTTAATTAGTTTGTATGATAATTATATTTGCTATAACGAAACCAGTATCATTGAATGCATAAAATTAAGATAATTAAAAACCTCCGTGGCGGCCTCGATGGCGTAGTGGTTAGTGTAACCGACTGCCACGCCTGAAGTCGCGGGTTCGTTTCCCGCACAAGTCAAACATTTGTGTGCATGAACATGGATGTTTGTCTTGGTCTGGGTGTTTCTATGTATAATAATTATGTATGTATGTATCTACAAAAAACGTATACATGTATGTTTATCCATTGTCTAGTACCCATAGTACAAGCTCTGCTTAGTTTGGGCTAGACGGTGCTGTGTGTACGTGATAGAATATTATTATTATTATGATACACAACGCATATCGCTGGCGGGCTCAAGCAAGACACTTGCGGAGACTATGTAGGTACTCTCCTATTGGACCCTAAGATAATCTAATCTCTCTAATGTTTAAGAGCTATTACGTTAAAGACATACTTATAGTACGTATCACTGAGAAGCTCGTGAAGTAATAATAATATTCTACCACATACACACAACACCATCTGGCCCAAACTAAGCAGAGCTTGTACTATGGGTACTAGACAATGGATAAACATACATATATACTTTCTTTTTTTGTAAATACATACATATTATACATAGAAACACCTCGACGACTGACGACTGACGACTCGATGGCGTAGTGGTTAGTGTAACCGACTGCCACGCCTAAGGTCGCGGGTTCGATTCCCGCACAAGTCAAACATTTGTGTGCGTAAACATGGATGTTTGTCTTGGTCTGGGTGTTTCTATGTATAATATGTATGTATTTACAAAAAAAAAAAGTATATATGTATGTTTATCCATTGTCTAGTACCCATAGTACAAGCTCTGCTTAGTTTGGGCTAGATGGTGTTGTGTGTATGTGATAGAATATTATTATTATTATTATTATTATAGAAACACCCATACCAAGACAAACATCCATCCAAATAGCGAATGCACAGATCCAACTGCCTCTGAACTGAGAGTTGTGGGCTCGAATCCCATACAAAACAATTACTTGTAGGATCCATATAATTGTTTCAGGTCTGGATGTACTTTATATCCTTTAATTTTATGTTGTACAAAGTCCCCCATAATGCAGAGCTTAAAACCTAGGGAAAGAGGATGAGCAGCGATAGCTGTGGGGAGACCTACATACTGTAATGCAAAGGGTCTCGGGTTCGAACCCACGTCGCGCACCTCTGGCTTTCGTAAATTATATGACTTTTCGAAATTATGTGCGTATTGATTGACAATTATCGCCTGCTCCGTGCCTCGGAGAGCATGTTAAACCGTCGGTCTCGGCTGCCATGTACATATGGCAGTCGTTATTGGGAGAGTGTCGACACAAAAGATCCCACTGGGTCGAAGTGTCGCTGGTCTGCACTGACCGGCCCCCACATAAGATAAGATACGATAGGGAAAGAGCAGTTATTCAAAAGAAAGTACAAGACGATAAAATGGGTGGCCTTTTAAAAAGTTACCACATCGTGCGTCTGAAAAAGTATGTAAAGTCGTTAGTTAAAAATAATCCTATAACCAAACCATTCCATAGACTAGAAAACCATAAAATTTTGTTCCATTACTATTTTAAAAATAGAAAACATGCGTGTCCGAAAAAAACCATTTATCATTTTTGAAGTGACTATTCAGGTAATGTAGACCTTTGAAGGACGTCGATGTTTAGTTCAAATACCTACCATTGAACGATCACTCATCCACTGACGTTGCGCGTCAAAGATAGCTTAGCCTCGCTAATTGTTTACCGATAGGAACGCTGAGATCATTGCAAAGATCTTGCGTCGATTGATTCTGCATACGGGATTCTGTAGCTACGAGTATGATTTCGGTAATCTATATCGGGCGCTACCACAATATAAACAACTACCGGTTTATTATCGGAATCATACGAATATTAGAGTTAATTCCGATCTGCACTATACAAATGTCATAAACAAAATTAATCGCATTAGCTCAGTTTACAGTCACCGGACGCCACAGTGTCATAAAGATGTCTCCTTCATATTCTACTCTAGTTTATCTAAGTTATAAGTTAATCCACAAATAAACTCAGAATGATATATGGTTTATTCTGAGGATGGGTGTACTTTGTCCGTTAATCTTATGTTGGTAGGTACCGTTCACAGTACCTTACTGTAATGTTCAGGGGGTCGGATGGGGTCTTTATCAAATAATAAAACGGTAATCGCTGCTTATTATTAGTATTTAACAATATATTTTAGAAGCAGCGATAGCTCAGTGGGGAGTCCAACAGACTGCAATGCAGAGTCTCGGGTTCGAACCCACGTCGCGCACCTCTGACTTTCGAAAGTTATAAGACTTTTCGAAATTATGTGCGTATTGATAGACAATTATCGCCTGCTCCGTGCCTCGGAGAGCACGTTAAGCCGTCGGTCCCGGCTGCCATGAACATCTATGGCAGTCGTTATTGGGAAAGTCAGTACCTCTAATATCCTGACACTGGTCTAGCTTTAGGGTATCGTTAGCCTTCGGGTTGCGCAGGTCAGGTGGCAGCCGCTCCGTGTAAAAACTGATATCCAGTCAAATCCGGTTAGACCAGAAAAGCCGACCCCAAGTGACTTGGGAATAATAAAGGCTAAAAGAGAAGAACAATATATTTTAGACTGAACCGAGATGGTACTCGCTCGACTAATCGGACAGGACTGCTATGATTGAGATCTTTCTGCTTCGATGATTGGTGTTAGAGAATGCTTCATATATGCTCTCACAATCAACAGGATCATTAGGAATAATAGTGTACATATTCAAAGGTCACAACAACATCTTAATGAAATATTAAATAAATAATTACCTAATGAGATGAGAACAGTAAATAATCGATTAATTAATGCCTAACATAACAGGATATTTTGATATATGTACTAAATTTGTGCACATTACGACAAATCCGTATCCTCCGCGACGCAGCAGGATACAGACTTGACTTAAAAACAAAGGATTAATGAGCAAAAACATACTCAAGAGCTTCAACCGGTTTAAAATTTACGCACAATTGATGCACAAATATGACATCATTGTTATAAAATTAAGGCAGCGGCTAGTTTTAAGCTTCTTTCTTGACACTGATTACTAACAATGTGAATTGGGAAATAATAATAATAATAATGTCCTCCAGACCGAATTTCGGCCACGGGGGCCAGTAACAGAGACTGGCCATCTGCGCAGGAGATATTATATTGCACAAGTGTGTGCGCAAACACAAGTGCACTCTCTGTTCCCTAACTCTCATGATCCGATGGGACGGCAATCCGACACGACCGGAGAGAGATCAGGCGCAGGACCAACGGCTTTACGTGCTTTCCGAGGCACGGGGGTGTCTAACACCACCAACTTCCTAACTCCGGGCTGCTATTGAGATTTTTTTACAGAAAAACCCAATAGCTTTTTGTTTGCCCGACCCGGGATTCGAACCCGAGACCTCATGCACAGCAGTCGCATTCACTACCGCTGCGCCACGGAGGCAGTTGCAATTGGGAGATCCTAGTGGTCTTGTTAACCTCTCCAGCTAAGCTTAATTATTTATTTTAGTTGACAGATCAAATTAGTAAAATACCATGGATGTGCATTCAACACCACAAACTTATTCATAGTAAATTCAATACCTTAACCTTTTTTGCCTACCAAAGCTTAAATATGCAATCTCCAATCAACAATTTCTCGGAAACCACATCTAATAAAATAGTAACATAAAATTTGTGTTTGCGAACGAATTCAGGGTCATAGTAACCAATCACGTGGTCCGTCACGGTACATTACAGTTATGCCAACTATTTATTGATAAAGTCTTTCAGTGTTTACGTAACGGTATTTTTAACCAGTTATTTAATGGAAATAGAAAATCATACATAGAACGGCAGTTAATCGAGTTGTTTTATTCCTAATACCGAATAATATTATAGTAGTACCTAATGGATGTACATACATACATACATAGATTCACGCCTGTTTCCCAGAGGGGTAGGCAGAGACTACGGATTTCCATTTGCTACGATCCTGACACACTTCTCTGGCTTCATTCACTTTCATCACATTCCTCATACACGCCCGTCGGTTCAAGGTGCTCTTAACCTGGCCTTTGTCCAGAACGCCTCCGATCTGATCGAGAAACGTTCGCCTAGGTCTTCCTCTTGCGACTGTTCCATTCACACTAGCCTTATAAACTTTCTTAGTCAGTCTTTCCTCGTCCATTCTTTCTACATGCCCAAACCAGCTTAACATCAAATAAACGTGAAAAGAAGACGAAGAAGAGTGTTATACGTTTATTTCACACACAACCCCGTACAGGACAATTCGCACCCTTAATAAAACAGAGACTTACCTCAGTATTTTGGATTAAACAAATTTGAACTCTATTGCAAAGATTTAATACAAATATAATATTAGTATTTAACATATACAATTAGAGTTCAAATTGCCTTACTTTCAAATTTCGAGTTAAGTCGCTGTTTTATTAAGAGTGCGAATTATTTGTGTCCGCAAATAATTTTCCGTGTGGGATTTAACACCATAACACTCATCGCGACGGCAGCAGTAAAGCTACCGCTTGTAAAAACTATAGATTAATTTACGAAAATCACGATTCTTACTTATTCGATTTGTCTTGTTTTCCCACAAGTGATCTGAGTTTACTTTGTGTTAAATAATCCTATGTTTGTATAATCCTTCGCGACAAAGTGCTTGAAGCCTAGTATCAGTACTAGGCTGTCTTTCCAAAAGAGAAGACCGAAAAAAATCGCCGGTACGCCGTACAAAACGGTAAATAATATTGTCTTCTGTTTACGCGAATATTATTCATTGAAATTAAACTACTATATACGGATTTAATCGCGTTGTTTATTTGACACTTTATTACATAATTTTGAAAACTGTTACACTACTTTTACTTTTAAGCTTTAATAATTTTTAAGCTGTGTAACAGTTTCAAAATTTTGTAATAAAGTGTCAAATAAACAATGCGATAAAATCCGTAAATAGTAGTTTAATTTCAAAAAAACGGTAAATGTTCCTTATACATACGACACACTATAACTAATATCGTTAATAGAGGGCCAAGACTGTAATAAGCAAATAGAGCTTATTATCAGAGACATTAAACAGTAAATTGGTTGGTCACCCGTCAATCAGACACTAATTATGAACAATTGGGTCCTTTGAGCGCATTGTGATATGTGACTAATGTGACAGTAACTTGAGTGAAAATGCCGCTTGAGTAATGTTCGAATATTACAAATGAACGAACCGCGATCAGTTTAATGCTGATGCGAACATAGTAAACAGATATTCTTTAAAATACTATTTTAGCATTACTTATAATTCCTATGTCTCAAGGGACTTTACAAGCATTCAAAATCAACCAGAACAAGCACAACTATTTGTGGATCACAGAAATTATTTTCTCGTTTGGGGATCGGGCCCACGACACGTGAACTGGTGGCAGTAGCACGGCGAACATTTAAACTGCTAGGCCAACCATGTAATAAAATCCGTATATCTAATTATAATAACTAGCGGTCGCCAAGTCGCCATCATTGATTTCAATTTTAAGTTTGATCGTTATTTTATTGTCTATAACTTATACCCTTATAATCATATTTCATTTAGTCATTTACTCCATAAACATATGTAACCATAGTTACGAATGTATAAATATCACTACATATTATAAAACAAAGTCCTCCGCCGCGTCTGTCTGTCTGTTCGCGATAAACTCAAAAACTACTGAACGGATTTTCATGCGGTTTTCACCAATAGACAGAGTGATTCTAGCTTCTATGATGAGCAAGGTTTAGGTATATAATTTATGGTTTTGCACTACCCGTTCGAAGCCGGGGCGGGTCGCCAGTATAATATAAATTCTACGGCATCAGACGAACAATACCGAAATACTACGAACGCGATTCGACTGCTGCTATTTTCAATATAACCATAAAATGTTTATGCACATAGCGCAAAAACTGATGGCCGTTGGGGCGGATAGGTTCTGGAGTGGCGGCTATGCACCGGTAGACGCAGCATAGGTAGGCCATCCACAAGGTGGACCGACGACCTGGTAAGGGGTGCGGGAAGCAGTTGAATGCGGGTGGCCCAAGACCGGTCTGTGTGGAAAACCTTTGGGGAGGCCTATGTCCAGCAGTGGAAGTCTTTCGCCTGATATGATGATTAAATGTTTTTGAAATAGATTGTGTGAGAAAAAGGCCACTAATTAACTTGTTGCCAATGTGAACTTGCTCCCATTTTAATCCCAATTCGAATGTTGCTTGACTTGGAATAAGCGACATATCTTATATACACTCGGCGTCACAAAAATCGCACCTTTTTGTTTTTTTCAATAAACACCTCCCAAAATTTAGCGCATTGATTCTACTGGATAAAAAAATATATCATTTTTAAGAGCATTTCAATACCTTTACATTATTGGTCGGTAGAATTAAAAACCAAAATATAATTTATTATTAGGGAACATTTAACATAATGGTAAAAAAATGCGCATCCATTAGAGCGCTAGTTGAGCTACCTGAATAGGGTATAAAAGGTCATGTCCAGGTAAAAAATGGGTCAATCATTGCTCAGACTTTAAAGTGTACACATCGGAACAGCATACTCAAGAAAAAAATACCTGAAGATGGATACCACCTCTGAAGAAGCCGCTCAAGTCATTGCACTATTGCAAGAAGGAGTACGTCAGGTTTATGTTGCTCTACAATTAAATCTGAGTCGTTTCTCTGTTCGACGAGTGTATCAACGGTTCCAAGAGACTGGTGGCTTTATCCGAAGACGTGGATCAGGAAGAAAACGCTGTACATCAGAGAGAGACGACCGCTTCATTGTCTCCACATCGATGCGCAACCGCTTCAGTAATGCTGTTAAGGTGCAACAGCAGCTCCGATCAGCTCGTAGAACGGCTGTGAGTGTCTCTACGATTAGAAGAAGACTTAAAGAAAAGAAAATCACTGCCCACAGACCTGCGAAAGGTCCCAAATTGACCACGCAGCACAGAAGAGACCGTCTACAATTTGCTCAGGAGCACGTCACTTGGACGCTTGACCATTGGTGAGCCGTTCTGTTTACTGATGAGACAAGAGTTTGTCTTTTCTGTAATGACAGACGCAGAAGAGTTTACAGAAGAAAAGGAGAGCGCTTTGCTCAAGCTTGCATCGAAGAAACAACAGAATACGGGGGTGGTTCCTGTATGTTCTGGGGTGGGATATCCGTGGACGGGAAAACGGAACTTGTGTGCGTCTCTCGGACTGGCGGTGGTCGAGGGCAAGGTTCGCTGAATGCTGCTCGGTACATAACGGAGATCTTGCAAGACCATGTGGTCCCGTATGCTGGTTTTGTTGGCGATGGGTTCATACTAATGCATGATAACGCCCGTTGCCACACCGCGGCCAGTGTGCGTGATTACTTGGAAGAAGTCGAGATTTCTGTTATGCAGTGGCCAGCACGAAGCCCGGACCTTAACCCTATCGAGCACCTCTGGGATGATGTAAAGAGGCATGTACGAGCACGAAATCCTGCTCCCACAACTCTCCAAGAGCTCCAGGATGCCGTGATCGAAGAATGGGATAACATACCTCAAGAGAGAGTAGTAACTCTCATGAGGTCCATGAAGGATAGGATGGAAGCTGTCATCAAGGCTAGGGGCGGAAACACTAGATTTTAAGGACGAAATTGTATTTTTTTAAATTTGTTTTTTTATTAATTTTATTATTTTCTGAGTTTCTGATTTTTTTATTATTAAAACATAAAAATAAACATTCGCGCTTTATAATTTCTAAAAGGCAATTTAATAACCTTTCCAATGATATCCTACAATCATATTCTCACTATTGACAAAGTTTGAGAAAAGTACTTTAATATTGAATTTTAAAAAGGTGCGATTTTTGTGACGCCGAGTGTATAAAATTCTCGTGTCACAATGTTAGTTACCATACTCCTCCGAAACGGCTTGACCGATTTTTATGAAATTTTATATGCATATTTAGTAGGTCTGAGAATCGGCTACTATCTATTTTTCATACCCCTTAGTGATAAAGTAAACATGAAAAAAAGAAAAATTACTTTTGACAGAACGAAGTCTGTCCGGGAAGCTAGTAATCTATATATATATAAAACTCTTCCGTTACTGAGTGACTGTCAGACAACGCACAGCCGAAACTACTGAACGCAAGAAGCTGAAATTTGGCATGTATGTTCTTTGGAGAGTGTAGGGGAGCACTAAGAGAGGATTTTAGGAAATTCCACCCCGAAGGGGGTGAAAGGGGTGAAACCGGATATTCACACGGGAACGGGAATTACGCGGGTGAAACCGCGGGAAAACTACTCTAGTCTGTTTATAGTTAAGGATGGGTGCTATTTTATTACTATATAAGTATATACAACATGACACAGATATAACGCACAACCTCTAACGAATTAGTTCTCCATATAGTGCGCGGATAGTATGGGTATATTACAATAAATCTAACATTATTGCCTTTATTGCATCAAAAACCTTATTTCCTTGAATTATGATACATTTTCGTTTATTTCAGCTGTTTAATAAATGGGTGACTATAATTTAATTCGTTTTAATTATTTTAGGGATAAAAAATTACCTATATTAAAAATTGCTGGAATTGATTCAGTAGCCGATTTTGAACAAACTACTTTCAGGATGTGCGTTTATTATGTTACATGTTGTATATAAAGTTACATATACACCTGAAAACAAGGCAGTGATACACTACACTCAAATTTCGCTAGCCATTGGTTTTTGGTCGCACGTAATTTTAAGAGAATACTGACCATTACCGACTCCGGCCACAAATCCAGATTCCTTGCTCTTATGGAGTTTCTTTAGGAAATAACACTCGGGTAAAGGATCAGAGACCTCATACACCGATTATGTTTACTAGCCAACAACACTTGAACTTTTATTGATCCAAAAACTAAAGCTAATTATTCAAATATAGATTGCCAAATGTCCCTCTCAATTTAATCACTGAAACATGTGTTATTTTGGAATACCAGACATCATTGAAAACCTATTGTATGTGGCCGCCAGTGTGCCGCTGCGGCTCAATAGGATTAACATTAATCCAAATTAAATTCGTCAATATTTCCGCCTACAATTAATATTACGTTGTGTAGTATCCCCAGTGTATCGATACACATATAAATACACATTACGGTCTCGAGCTCAACAGCGCAATCATAATATGATTACAAGTGCCTACATAAATGCGGCTCAATAGGATTAACATTAATCCAAATTAAATTCGTCAATATTTCCGCCTACAATTAATATTACGTTGTGTAGTATCCCCAGTGTATCGATACACATATAAATACACATTACGGTCTCGAGCTCAACAGCGCAATCATATGATTACAAGTGCCTACATAAACAATTGTATCGTTTCGTTGAATTACCGTTAGCCATGTTATTCAACGATAAATACCACTTGTATGCACTATAATAACAAAATAGGCTTTTTAACATCTTTAATACTTTAAATGTTGCAGCAATTCAGCTACGAATGATCAAAACTATAGCTTTAGGTGGTCGCTGCGCTGAGTGTTGTGGTTTCCAACTCGATACCTGAAGCAGTTACGTCAACGCATGTACACAAATTTGGAAGAACGTTCGTTGCATACAGCGATCGCACGACTTACATATGCAACGCCTTATCCATAAGGTTCATTGTTGCTTGGCATTAATATGTCTAGCCATATGTTTTAGTACTGGCTGGATATAATACAGCTACGAAAAATTGCGTACGTGTACTGAATAAATAAATAATAAACATCTATATTGAATATCTTCGATCAAGGAACACTGCACTATGTTCCTACAAAACTGATATCATAATTATGTATAATAATAATACAATATAAGCCACTGTCCCACTGCTGGGCACGGGTTTCTTCTCAGTGTGAGAACGACTAGGTCATAGTCCACCACGCTGGCCCAGTGAGCGGTGGCAGACTTTATATACCTTCGAGAAAATTATGGTGATCTCTGAGACATGCAGATTTCCTCACGATAAAGGAAAACCCTTTACCGGTTAAGCAAGCGATAACTAACTATTTAATACGCACATAACTTCAAAAAGTCAGAAATGCGCGTCCTAAGATCGAACTCGAAACCTCTGCGTGGCAGCACAACGGCTTTTTTTATGGTTTAGGGGGCAAACGAGCAGGCGGATCGCCTGATGGTAAGCGATTACCGCCACCCATGGACACCCGCATCACCAGAGGAGTTACAAGTGCGTTGCCGGCTTCCCACTAGGCTATCGCTGTATCGATAGTGTTACATATATAGATTGACACCTGTACCCTGGAAGGGTCAGCAGAACTATTTTGAACCCACATCTATACTTAATACGAAAATTTTGTTCCTTTGAAAGCGCTTATCTCAGAAACTAGTCGTCGTATTTCAAAAATTATTTTTGCATTTGATAGCCCATATCTTAATCTAGGTTATAGGTTATATAACATCACGCTACTAGCCACAAGTGGGAAGCAGCAATCATAAAAGTAGTTGAAAACGCATAGGACACAATTAGTTTGATATAGAAGCGATTGCTTAATAAACATGATGTTCCTTCTGTCATGACACATTAAAAGGAAAATATTGACATGTTATTCTTTGCCTACTAATTAACTGACATTACCTTGTGTCTAATAAGTGCGTAAAACCGGTACGTCAGTTACATCATTGGTCTTTCTGTAATAGAGGTTTACAGGGATAACAATAATATAGCAGGATACCTAGTTATATATCCTATATCCTCATTATTAGGGATTTCAGACAGTACCATAAATAAGTCTGCATCTTGGGAAATTACAGTTAGGTTAATTGTGTCATTGAAGCTGTATTAGTTAATATTTCAGTAGATTTACAATAAATCCTAACTAATATTATAAATGCGAATATAAAAATTAATTGAAATAATTGACCGAATATCATAAAATTACGCATACACGTTGTCAGGGGTACAGAAAAAGAAATAGGGCACCTTTTATCCAGAAAAAGTACTGTTGCCTAGTGCAGCCGCGTGCAACAGCTAGTAGGAAAATAACGAATTAACTTCTGAATGTGAACAAACAACTAACGTTTTATAATACATAGATAGGTACATAGATTACTGACTTTCCCAATAACGACTGCCATAGATGTTCATGGCAGCCGGGACCGACGGCTTAACGTGCTCTCCGAGGCACGGAGCAGGCGATAATTGTCAATCAATACGCACATAATTTCGAAAAGTCATATAACTTCCGAAAGTCAGAGGTGCGCGACGTGGGTTGGAACCCGAGACCCTCTGCATTGCAGTCTGTTGGTCTCCCCACTGAGCTATCGCTGCTACTAATAAAGAGCAAATTATATCTTCATGTTTATAGCATAAGTCAATTAAGAATAACAGTAGTAGTATGGAATTGTAACAAGCAAAATTAGCTAAATGTTTAGATGTTAGTTGTATCCTAATGAATAAGGTTTATCCTTATTAGTTATATAGTTACTACTAATATGAATCCACTCCTAACACAATAATTGTAGCTTAGCAAGAGGAATTAACATGAATACTAACAATTTGTAAGGGACGCCTACTACAAAAACAACAAAGTAAACTGCTACAAATATTTATATTAGGAAAATATGCCTCATTGCCAGAGCTGGTTTTATGCCCCAGATAAACTTGACCCCGATTTTTTATAGAAAGTTTAAATATTATTACAAAAAGCAGACAAAATGTTGTTATTGTTTACGTACAAGGTTTAGATAAATTGTTTGCAACAATGGTGCATTTTCACAGTTGTGTTTAATTTATCAAAATCTTGACTTGGAATGTCTTCTTGACGTGGCATAAGTGTAAGGGTATGTGCAGTTTCTAACTGTGTTATCACCGGTTCTACACTCGGGTCAGACGTATTGTTATTAAAGTCCTAAAATTGCAGCGTTGAAGCTATGCTCAGACATGAAAAACAGATGTAAAATGCAGTTTTCTTATTTATAAGAAGGAAAACATTGACTAATTAAAATATTCCACATACTTGTTCTATATAGTCTGGTATTACAACTACTCAAATTATGTTTTGAGTTATTCAATAACTTAAACAGTACTAATTAGTAATAAGTTTAAACAACTGATTAACATGTTATTGTTTTCTTTGAAACTCAATCATATGTTCATAACACTCTTTAAATATCCAATAAATCACTTCATGTTTGATTTGTTTAATAGCCATGTCTTTGAGAAGGAGTCAATTTATTAAGCATACTACATTGCTTTAATAATGTAATTATAGCTCTAATTACTAAAATTAGTAACAGACAATGCATTTAGCACATTTATCGGACTGATAGACATGCAAACATATGTTGGCCAGTGGAGATGCCTTCGTATAATTACAGCAATAAACTCAACTTGCTCACATTTTACAATGGAATGACAGAACCACCCTTTAAAATTATCATAATATTTTAGTAAGTAACAAAAACTCACTGAGATCTGGCCTGTGCTCAGCAGTGGGTCAGTTTAATTACTGGGCTGATATTATTAATATTTTTATTGATAAAAAATATCATTTATGCTAATATGATAAATGCAAAAAGCTTCTTTATTTGTTACTGAGCCACAGGTAACTAACATTTGTGGTAGACATAAATGGCAGTAAGCTACTGGATAACAATAATATAAAATAATTATATTGGTCTCACCATACCGTCACCCTAGACATACGATAAGGTCTGAATTCAATAAAAAAATCAATAGTTGCCATTAAATCTATACAATCTGATGTGGTCCTCTCATTAAGATCCAAAGCACATACCACTAAACATCTACATTGGCCTTGACAGAAGTGATAAAAATTCATTAGCATGTCTATTTTAATAAATTTATGACACATATTCAAATGTATTGTATTTTGTATGTCAATTACCTCTTATACTAGCCCTTTAAATAATTTATAAGTTAGGTCCTAGCTGTGGAACTCACTAATAAAACTTTGAAATTTTTTATTATATGCAATCATTTGAAAGTATTTTGCAAATTCTCTCTCTCATTTATGTATGACAAGTTATAGAACAAAACAATAATACTGACAGCTTATGATCACTTCATTGAACCTCATAAACAAAACTGAACTAATTGATATCAGTCTCATATAAAATCTGCTATTCTATTTAGACTAATAATATTTTAAAAAATTAGCGCGTTATTATTTTTATTTCATGAATGAAATTAAACAAACTTCAATTCTTTACCTTAAGTTTCAGCAATTCTATATCGCCCTCCAACGCCAATTTGAGGCGTCTCCAGTCGAAAGACGAGCTTTTTCTGTACACATCCAGGGGTCCGCTCGGAAGATCAGGCACGAAACTCAAGTCCTCCATACTAAAACACAATACCACAATATAATATTCAGCCTCCTTACACTATGACTGGTTATGAGCGCGCACCAATTTTATTACACCGGATGACTAAACGATACAGGGACATTTCAAATTCCCTCGCAGACATAAATTCAAGGTCTATGGTGAACCGTGAAGTAAATTAGTCAGGCGTGCTGTGATTTTTGCGAACTCTCACCTTGACAATGAATGAGGGAGTCAAAGAAACTTGGAATAACTGTTAGGGCGTCCGTTTCCTAGGTGTTACGAGCCAGACTGATAATTTCCGTGGAGGTTTTAAAGAGGGAAAGCGTCTGATAACGTGAACGCGGCGCACGCTGTTTTATTGGGCGCACCGCTCACACACGTCACGTCACATCGGATGATTATTGCCACTGTCACTGTCAATTAAACGTCAGTGTCTAAATGACATCTGATATTTTATTCTAGAATTTAGCAATATCAATTTATCAACCCACAAAGTAGATAATATTGTAATGTAAAGTCTATGTTACAGCTAAGAGCCATCTTCATCTTTTGTAGGGTCAAATCGCCTCTACAGAAAGTAACACAAAAATAGCTTATATCTTTTGTAAGTTTACTTATTATTGCATAACATGATTCAATCAAATTATTAAAATATTTCAACCGTTAGAACATTATTGCTTCAAGTTTACTATTTAGGTAAATAATTAAGTAAGTTGTTCACCCTGTAATTAATTAATTCAATTTCTAATCTTTTTTCTTATATCATTCCCTAAAATTTATAATTGTACATTTTGGAAAAACATATAAGTATTACAAAAACCACATGCATCGAAAATATTACAATAAAAACATACATGTAAAAATGCTAGATCAAAAACTTTGTAATATTATTGTAAAAGAAAGATGTATGTAGTTAAGTAAAATAAAGAACCTAAAGTAATTCCTGACTTAAACTATCAAAAAATAAATAAACTGCCATCTAACGGATTTAACTAAAACTAGTACTTGGCTAGAGCAAACAGTATGCTCGGGAGTTGCTGCGAAGGATATCTTAACTTGAGTTTAATATGTCTAACAAGAGATGGCAGCACCCAGAACTAGAATTAAACTAATGAAAGGTGTGACAAAGACAGCTGCATATAAGCCTAACAGTACAGAGTGAGACCAATATACTTACTAACACATATGTAACTACCACTACATAGACATTTAAGTTACAGACGCATAAACAAGAAAAGAGAAGTTGTAAAACAACAAACTGTGTTCGCTGCTTTTCTATCAGATGTAAAATGGACGGGCGGTCGTGTTGTTGCGCGCTCGCGAACTCCGCGTGTTCGTTGTAATATCGATGTTTATTGTTTTATATTTTGACGTGAATACGAATATTGTTTACGCGATTGTACGACTACTTCGGTGTTCGGTTGCCGAAGCAGATTGTGTTTAGTGCATGTGTTTTTTGTATGACGTTAGCGCTCACTTCACTTGCAGTGATTTCGCTGATAGCTCACTCACCGGTGGGTGCGCGCGTGATAAACTACGTGTTCAGTACGAAAAAAGGCGATTAATCGTCTAGTGTGGGTGTTTTACAGTAGCATCATGCTGTGTACGGTGACATAGTGAACGTTGTATAGACCCTGACCTCTGGCAATCATGTCTGGGCGATCGGATTGCAGGAAATTTGCACCAAACATCTTCAACAAAAGCAAATGCACTAATTGCTTCCGACAGAAGGAGGAGCATAGTGCTGAGGCTTTGGAATCTAATCGGGTAAGTTTGACCATCACTATAAATCTAACGAATTCAAGTTTGGAACGCCGTTTATTTCTAATCAACAACACGAAATATTTGCGTGTAGGTGTGTTCGTTCACTAACGTTACATGTACTGTATATGTGTGTGTAGGCAGAGCACTCTTCAGGTGTTGATCTAACGGATTTCATCGAGTTATTAAAATGGTATTGAGTATTAGTACCTCCATCGTAGAAGACGCCTTTAAAATAACTTTGAGAGCAAAAAATTTACAATGGATCTAAGTTATGTATAATTTGTATATATTTATGACCTAGTCAAACAGGTGATACAATTAGGTTAATGGGTATATTAAAACGTTAAAGTGCATACCAATCTTATTAAATCTACTACACTAGTTTGGAACAAAATAGCATCGATACTTTTCCCAATATTCTTATTTTATATAATTTGTTAAGAAATGAGGGTAGATACAAAACAATAGTAGCAAGTACTTTGTTACAACACTAGCAAGTATTTTAACATAATAGATCTGCTTATACCTATATTATGTTTGTAGGTAACGAAATAGGTGTCGTAATTTGAATTGGTCAATAATATTATAATAATCAAATTAATTAATCTATGTTTAAGAAAGAGAATACCGCGCAAGTATTCTGGTTGTACAGGTAGGTACCTAGATACCTACAAAATTACAAATGAACACACTAAATATTACACTCTTTTTTAAATAATTTCTTTCGATTTTTGCTGTAAGGTAAAGATATTTTTGTGTTATCCTGGATATTCTTAAATATAGTAATTAGTTGTGACGTTAGGCGTCTAAAACTTGGTGAAATGTGAGGCAGAATGAACGAGCTTGCAACTATACTTTTAGTTATTATTGTTCTCAAGTAAGTGACTTTTATGTTTTTCTTGAGAATAAAGATTCTTTAAATCGAGATTGTGTCAGTTAAGTCTAGTTTTAAAAGGGTTGAGGTTATTGCTATCTTTCGTGCAGTTCCAGACAATTCCAGCATACTTTACATACATAATAGTCAATCGAGTAGACATTTGCATAAATTGAAGAAAAAACACGCATAGGTACGGTACCTCGTATAGTCCTAAGGTCCCGTTGCGTGTGAGCGGCGGACAGGATACACGACATGTTCAGCATAAAATCTCTAGTCGTTTGTGGAAATATATCTATGGCCAGTTTGTTTGACGTTTAACTGCTAACATTGTACTTACGATAGTGTGTGTTCTAAGTAATAATAATATGACTAACAACACAGACAGATTAGTGTAGATAATTTGATTTTAGAATATTCAGTCTGTCAATTTGAATTTTGAATTGTTCTAGAGTTCTTTTAGTGTGGGTTATGTTCTATATGTACGAAGTAAGTAGAAATTTGTTGTCTCTGACTAATCCTCTAGGAAACAGGCTTTAGTTTATCTATGTGTCTATGTATGAATGTACCTATGGTAATAATTTCGTAACCTATGGTGACATTAACTAGCATTTCGTATGTACATTCTCAGATTTAGACAAAAGTGTATCATAATACACGTATCGTGTCCACTTTCGTCAGATATATTTGGGTGCCACGTAACAAGAGCAATATAAATGTCGTACATCAGACGTGGTTACAAATACCACACTGTTGTTAAGAAATATGCAACAGGTAAAAAGTTTTATATCACACAGCTATACGAAATTGGAATCCAAGAGCAAACGGTATTCATAACTATCCCGCGTAAAGTTTAGATAATAATAGACTAATATAGACTCAATAGCTGAGTATTGATCGAACCGACCTTATTTCAGAACCTCGGCTATTTAAATTCCATGACCCGTGGTCAATTAATGATTGGCACTAATTCGCGTTGTTAACTACCAATTGTTTCCTCTATTTTAAGCGTATCTAACTGTAGACAGTAAGTGTTCCCATCTCACTTTTCTACGAAGTCATTTTCATGCAATTCAATAAATCGTTTCTTATTTCAGAGATTGCGTGGATTTTAAGTAGGTACTCCTAAAATTCTGATCTATTTCTATTGATTTGGAGAGATAAGGTTTCCGTTGTAACCCAAAATCTGGGCCATAGTAGATAGAGTTAGATATCTAAGGGAATTACGGTTTTTATACCTATGTCTGAAGGGTGAGGTAAAGATATAGACAAAGTTTTAAATCACATTCTGCATTTATATTACCTCGTTAAATAATCTAAAAAATTACTAATTCCGAACCATTATACAAATGGATAATAATTCCTTTTTATAAAAGACAGAACAGAGTAATCAGCCATATTAAACTAGCATTAGTCCAAGACTACCGTCATTATGTTACCATCAGCGTTAGTTTAATTCTACTAATTTCCTTACTATTTTTACTCTTTACTAGTCATTCATTGTATCCGTAGATTACAACAAAAATAAAAAAAGAATACGTTCGAAATTTGGATTTTCAAGATAACTTTTATAAAGAAAACCTTTAATATCGAATCAATTTCTAAATTCAAATTGGCATTCGATGATATTTTTTTATAAAAGACTTGAATAGCTTTCACAAAATATTTCAGCGTTTGGTGCAACAATAACAAAATGATACTATCGAGGTCACTTTTACGCATGCATGAGCATGATTCATTTCAATAACTATTCTAGTTGTAACGTTACGAGTATGGTTACAATACTTATGCTAAAATATATAAACGTGCTGACACAAGTGGGTAACTAGGTAGTGTACCTTTACTATTCATACTTGCCAGAGATGGCGGTGGAACAAAATGATAATAAAATACGTCGGTACCATAATAAGTAATAACTCAATGATTAAATGCTATTCAAAATCGTCACTCGTAAACATAATATTGTAAAAACGTCGTTAAAAATACCGGTATTTAAGAATGACGCATACTCCAATCAAATATTTAATCATACTAGCGGTCGCCTAGTGCTCGAAATTCGACCAAAGTTTGCCTGTAAGATATTGCTGATATATGTCATTATAATATTGATAATGTAACCATAGTTACGCGCTTCGACTGCGTGTGTCAAATGCGTGGTTGTGTGCGTGTAATACTTTTTCATTAATTTAATGTATTTCTTATGCATATTTTGTATAAATATTAGGATTCGCCCCTCCTTCTCAATATAAACTTTAACTGTGCCAAATTTCATACTCTTCCGTCCGCGCAATTTTCGTAAAAAGCGGTACAAAGCTTTTGCTTCGCGTATTAATATATAGATATTTTTATCAGTCAGTCACTTATCAATTTTTGTCATTCATATTTAATACAATTTGTTGAATTCAAGTGCCATTAACTGTTACAATAAGCTTATCGATACCTTTTATCTGTTCGCTATTATCGGAGTACACCATTCACCAAAAAACTATGTTAAGAAAATCGTTACTCATGTTCAATAGAACGTGACAGAGGTATAATTTACGGTACGCGGAAACAAGACAGAAGTTCACTTGTCGAAACTGAATCGGGTTTTTAATCAGATAATAAGTCCGTCGTAGACATTGGCGATAATTTCGGTTTAAGCAAATAGGTTGTGAGGTGAGCCGGCACCTGTGACAACATTGTGTACATGACAAGTAACCAACCCCGTTGAGGCCCGTAGCTATGGTGTTTTTGTTTTTATCGTAAACAATGTATCTAGGGACAATAACTTGAGCTGTTCCCATTACCAATGTACCTAAGTAAAAAGACAAAACGCCCGAGCCGTAGTTAACAAATATTCACGAATTTATTCATAATATTTAGTTACCAATTGCTCAATGGAAATATTCTCTATCTTAAGACTTCAATCTGTAGTTGTTAAAGACTATTAAACCATGTCAAAAGAAATATATAATCTTTTACTAAATTCGTTTCGCTGTATTTGAAGGCTGAAAACATCATTGAAAATTGTAAACAAAGCAACAGATATGTTTCGGTGATGTTTGTGTATTATGTATAAAGTGGTCTTCGCGTTCAAGCACATCATTGAGCACAAAACGACCAAATTTGGTCAATCATGACAATGTCAAAGCCAAGGTTGAATCATACAATGCGCCACTTAATAATGCTGCCGTGAAACTAATTTCCATTGAAATATGCCCCTTATATCCGCGCAATAAGGGTAAACATAATAAAATCAAAGGACATTACAAAAGGTAAACTATTCATAATAATCAGGAAATGTCAAAGCCTCAAATGGCGGTGTTCGGACAATTATCTTGACAAATGCTCCTCTAACGAAGCGGGCTGACGCGCGCCATGTTGGATGCGCGTGCGCAAGGTGACGCGAAGCGAATAGGAAGTTAACGATCGATACAATGAACGCTGACTTTACACGGTTTGCTAAATAGATGCTAATTTTTTTCTATATTAACGTTGTGCGTCGGTGAAAGTTTTAGCTTAGTTAGCAAAATGTCTTCCTTGTATTGATTGGCGCGCAATTCTTGTTCGTGTTTATCTATTTAATAATTGTTGATTGGTTGGAAAGTTTACATTCTACGCCGTTTATGGTTGCAGTATTTTATTCTTTTTTTAATATCTAGTCAATTTTCCGGTCTTGTGCGGAGCTTTCCTGGCCATAATACGTCTGTTACTAGTGATTATGGTACTTCATTCTTCCCGCCGTTTTTCTGCAGTTGCACAGAGTATACACTTGAAACCGCAGCCAGATATACCGCATACCTTAAGGCACATTCCAGCGGTTAAACTTGATAGGTATTTTAGCTAGCTAGCTTATGTAAAAACTACTATTTTGATGCTAACTCGTATTTATACATATTTTCTCCATAATAGGGAATAGCATAGAAATAAATCTAAAGATTAAGTAACAGCATACAATGTCGTGATAATCAGAATACAAATGTTTTAAATATTTATAAATTTGTTGACGAAATATTTTCTCGTTTGTCAAATAGCACCATTCTGTGCTTATTTTTGCGCCATATGGTTGGTCTTGTAATCGGTTCTTGGATCGAATAAAGAGAATTTAGATTTTTCTGTTAGAAAATTCTTAGTTGCATGTACCGTGGTGAAGTGGCAGGTTATGGGCAAAAGTATGTGTGATACATTTTTTCGATATACAACGCAGAATGTGTACGTAAAACATTAAAATCAACATTTTCACTTTGAAGTTTTACTACTAGGCATTTTTCCACACGCACTCTGTCGACGACATTGACGGCTTCTAATCGCAAAATATACACTGACATAATGTTTAGTCTATGATAACACGTTATCTCTCCATTAATGAAAATGTTTGCATCTCTATAGGATATGAGGCCGTGTTCTCTTTCCGGAGATTAATAAGCTTAAAATATACTATTTATTTCCTAAGAATTACGCTTATTTGGTGATAGCCTTGTAAAAAAGATACTTTGATTTAACAAGGCTGTCGGGATTAAAATCACAGCCTTCCGATTTTTCAAATTAAGAAGACGATGAATGCCTCTCTTGTTTTTGTAATAATGCATGACTAAAATATTTTCCCACCAGAAATGTAAATATGTTATTGCCTCATACCAGTAGCCCTTTTGTGGATAAGACATTATGATATCATGTATAATAAACATATATTTTATAAATGTAGTACTTAGCTACTCTCATAAGATTACACAGATGAATTACACAAAAACGGATTTAATTTAAACATGTCATGGAATGCATTAACGAAACATTCAGCACAACGAAGTAAGAAACTTCAAATTAGCATGATGATATTCCTTTTACCATGTAGATATACGATAAGCAAACGCTATACATAAATATATGTACAATGTTACAAATTGGTTGACCTATCGTTCTTAAGCGTGTCTAAGGCACAAGCTCAATTTAAACTGGTTATTTTCCGATAGACACTAACATCAGATTAAATTTAACAGAGATTTAGTTAATTTCTCAATACCGCACATAACTTTGATTTCGTGCTGTTACTTAGAATTACCTCACAGGACAATCAGTACAATGAATCGTACATGGGATCTTAAAATGGTATTTCAATATGGAGGACGAAGTGGTAGATAATATAGTATTTCGCACTTAAGAAACTAGTGTATCTTGTTTATAGCACTTGGATCAGCTGACAGCTGTCAGTCAGGCCATCGGTCGCGACCTCAAGACCTTTATCTATCATAGTAGTGTTTTCTTCAATGGGCTATTTACGAGAATAACGATGTGTTTATGTCGAGGTGTCAGCGCGGAAATAATGTTATATACCTACTGATAAGATAATTTATATTTTCTTACACTTCAATGTAATGGTTTATTCATTCAGTCCATTCTGTATTTTATGCCTTGGCAACACAACTTGGATAAATAATTACGTAATGTCTTATAATCGCTGATTTAATTGCATAAGGGTTAGGTTTATCAACGTCGTAAATTAATATGTATCGTAATATTTGTCTGGCGCCAATTTCTGCACAGAGCGTATTGTGTTACTCACTGATTTTTGTCTGACCTTAGGTGTTTGCGGGCGTTCAAGTCACAGACAGATGGGTGTGTGCGCGGCGTAGTACGGCAATTATTTAATAAAGATTCCAAATAAATATTGTTAAGTACATGGCAAATAAAATATTGTGTACCGAAGTTCCAATGTACAAATAATAAAAAAACAAGTATTAGACAAATACATATATAATGTATTAATTAAATATTACCAAATATTGCTTGTTTATGTTAAAACATTTAAATTCGGAATTCAAATATGTTGCGTACCAACCTTCAAATAATAATGTCATTTGAAAATCTTGATTAAAAACGACAGATTAAATTGAAGAAAAGCAAATTCGAAATTCAAATTATTCGTTGAAATTTACCATATCGTAAGTACCAAGAGAATCCACCATCAAATTTATTGTAACCGATCATATTGTACCGTGTATGCATGTACAACAACATGTAAATTATATGTAAATTTCGTTAGTTCCGACAAATATTACGGGTTATTGTTGTGTAAAATTGAGTTATGTAATACTATTTATGTATTTATTTAGATGGTATTTTTTATTAATCTAATTTGGGTAACAGGCCCACATCATGACCTTTAAGCTAAGCTTACATCATAATAAATTTCTAAACCGCTACAGCTAAGCGATAGATCCCAGTCCTAGTCTTTAGCTAATTAGACAATCGGACTAAAACTGTGTACAAGAATTTTGATACTAATGATAGCAAATAATTGAGAATTAATAACGTAAGTGGCGCTTAGTTTCTTGGTTCATAATTAAATTAAGTAGTTACACCAAGCAACGGATGCACGTGTCTTATCAATGAGTAATATTCGTTTACATTATAGAAATTGCTGGCGAACAATTAATCTAGAAACACGTGTTTCTCAATAATATTTGGAATATATTGTCTGCTGTTACCTAAGCATGAAAGCCAAAGTGACTCAATGCTTTCATTTTTAAAGCTATATTTAATTATAAATTATTCCGACACAATAGATCCCACTGGGTTGAAGAGTCGCCGGTCTGCACTGACTGGCCCCCACATAAGATAATTATAAATTATCTACCTATTAGGTATTTTACATAATGCAAATAGCCGTCGTCAATGAAAATTAATGTATTGACTTGTTGATCCTGTGTATTAAAGGCAGTATTTAAGAAGTTACTCAGTCTGGATATTTTTTTTAGTGCTTGTAGTTGTGCCATAGGCTGACGACTGCAAAGCCAGTGTAGTGTTTTAAATGGTCACGTCGCCACTGTTTTTACTTCGAGTGTTGATGACAAAACATGTGTGAACCACAAATAGTTGTTTTGAGTTTGATAGCTCTTTGTGTCCGTCTTTTAAAACTCAAAACTCACAAGCTGTTGAAATAATGTATCTGCCTATCTTTTATTTTACCATTCATTATAACCTATTTTAATATACCTCGGCAAATTTCAGGTTCCTATTCAATATGTATAGCCGATATTAAGATTGCGCCGAGCGAAATGTGCCAAAATAGGCGGTAACAGTTAAGTGAATAAAATCAACACTTTTTGTTTAGTACAAATATAAAATATACATTTAACATAACAATGAATCTGTTTACAATTACTCCGTGTAAAAAACTTAAAATAATTAAAATTAAAATTACGTAAATTTGCAATTAGCTGGTATTACGTGATTCTTAGATTATAACAGTGGACATCTATCCTATTTTACAGCTTAAACGAAACATAAATAGTTATATTACAATTTGTCCGTCCCAAATATTTAAGTTATTGGTTGACAATAAAGATACATATTTATCAAAAAAGCACTTCAAATCCTCCATACAATTTTGCTATGACGGCCGCGCGCCGATTTGGATATGCGCCGCACGAGCTCTGTCATTATCTGTCTTACGCTCGGCGCAGTCTTAAATAAGCCATAAGATAATCGTCATCACACGAAGTGTCAGCAACTACAACAAGCAGTAAACTTCTTGTTCAACCAAAATCTGTCGTGAAAATAATTTTGCTTTTCCCGCTTTCACGGCGCAAGCTAACACAGTTTTGTGGGTCGCCCTCGTATGTATTTGTTTTAACAAAAATTAACGTTTTGCATGAACAGGTTTAATACGGCGCCGGTGTTGCCAGCACTTGCGGTTAATGCGTGTAAGCGCAACCGGCGAACGCGTTTAGTACTTTGACACACTTGTGTGTCACACATGACAGTAAAAAAACAACGTAGTTTTAGACTGGTTATACAATATGTGTGTCCTTAATGTGCGGTGATTAAAATGGTTGGAACTAGCTCTGTTTGTGTCACGTTTGGGTCCGTGACTGACTTTGTAATAACTGTTACGGTTATGCTACCTGTTTCGTTCTACATATTTATATAGTCACGCCTGTGTCGTTAATGAGGTAGCCAGGAGTGTACACCCATATTTCGTTGGCGTTTGTAAGTCAGAGGATGAGCTTATTAATTGTTTCGTTGTGTCAAAACAAAAACTTTATATCTCATTGATGTCTCTTTCTAATATAGGATACATTTTACAGGTCGCAAATTGTCTTCTCATTGTTATAGTGTATTTCTGAGGCTAGCTTGTTAGACAGTTTAAATACAGGGCTGACATTTTTACTATATATTTGAATTTCTATTACATAATCTTTAGTCCTTATCTTATTGACTTTATCAAAAATTCAATAAATTTAATTCCATATGAAAATCGACGACTTCCGACGTGTCACACACACACACAAACTAAATCTAACAGTTTATAACGTAAACTCCAATTAAATTCTTAGCCAATTCGCGTGTACTTGTTAATTGCTTGTGTCAAAACTCAAGTGTTCTCCTAAAACAGTCATAAATCCATACATGTGAGTCTTAAACACTACTTAAATATTTGCTCTTGTTGTAAACACTAAGTATATCTTATGCTCGTCTCCAAAAAACTTTGATCCGAACTGCCGGCCAACAAAGATGTGGAGATGGAACAGTTCAGTTAAAAAAAAAAGAAAATAGGAGATGTTGCGTTCCGTTCCTACAACAGCAGCCAGTGTAAGCGGCGCCGCGCACGAGAGCCGCTGTAACCTTTCAAAGTCTGTTAATCTTCCGTGGAGAGCGGAGAAGCAGTCCAGATTAGAATGGTTGGGCTAAACTTGTAGTGTAGCATAAAAAGGAGTGCGTGAGGAATGCGCCGGCTCGATCGCCAGGTGCAACGGCCGCGCGCCCCGCCCCCGGCTGGCATTTTTGTGTACGCGCACGCCTAATGTGTGAGACTAAAATGATTTGGAAATCGAACTTGGCGCCAATTAACTACGTATTAGACATAGAAAATACATCAAACCTTTTAACACAGTCACAATTACTTCCATGATAAATTGACCCACATACTT
Source organism: Catocala fraxini (assembly GCA_930367265.1). NCBI lineage: Eukaryota > Metazoa > Arthropoda > Insecta > Lepidoptera > Erebidae > Catocala > Catocala fraxini. Next base: position 2,488,190 of record OV884032.1, read on the forward strand.
TTTAATCGTTTGTACCCAATTCCAAACATCAGTCGGAAAATATCACACACCCGCCAAATTTGAATTTGGAATGGTATCCACCAACCGTTAACAATACAATGAGTTGCCAGCGCTAAATAACAATAATATGTGGGTCGCGTCGCGAACTCTACACCGGATAAGGCGAACAATTAAAGTTAACATTAACACCTATTTGACAAAGCGAAATGAGCTCGCCTCGTAACTCGATAGTGTATCATATTTACGTCTTCATTGTAAACCGTCAAATTAAAAATTCACGCGTAATGTCTGTTGGTGGGAGCGGACCGGTACTCCGTAATTTGATAGCGTTGGAATGTGTTGCCAGTCACCAATGAGGTTTTATCTATGTAGGTTGCAAACGAAAACGTGTTATTCAACCGTTGTTTGGGTGGATAAACATCTTGCGCTTTTTTTTTAGCATTGTGGATATGTTTAGAATAAAATACACATTATTTGTAAGTCAATAGACTATAAAACAAACCTGGATAATAATTATGTCACTTTTATTCGTTTAACGAGTTATCTAAACATTAACAGTGTTACCTTTTAGTATTGCTAATTATGCATTTGACCTTTGATATCCTTTAGATAAGCGAATGAAACATGCTTTTGGCTGACGTCATTAGTTACTTTGAGCCTTTGAGTTGAACCACAATTATCTACGTAAGAGAATTTAATCCACTGTTTACTTCAACCAAACACGAGATAGTTACAGATAGCAAACATTTGTTTCGTTAATCGTTTGTTTGAATAGGTGTTACCATTAAAAAAATCTTTTCATTTTGTTTTTCAATATTCGAAATTGGAATTTGAGCGCCGCAGAGCAGCCACTTATTGTTGCTAAATGTCATAACACGCACTCATGGAGTACTACAGCACACGGTTCATTGTACACATATAACAATATCAATGGTAGTACATGCGTTGATATAAATAAGGCTGGTATAACGTAATGACAATATAAAACTCCAGACGACGGGCACATTAGTAGAAAAGAAAAAAGGTGTTATAAAGAACAACGAAGAACGAAATGCGTTCTGTTTCATTGTCCGGACACGAGCATCAAACAAACCCGGAGAATCATAGCGGCTAATGACTGTCCTTTATTCAGCCTTTGAACTACGCTGTATTGCGTTACACGATGGTAAATCTCTACAAAGGTAATTTATGCTTCGAATTAAAGTTTACGAGCCACTCTGTCTACGATCGGAGAGATGTCACATATCAAATTTATATAGAAACTCGTTCTCACGAGTGCACCCGTCAGATTAATTCTGTGTGCGCGTTTGTGGCGGGCAACGTAAACATTTTTATGCTACGAAAATAAAATATTAAACAGAACACATTAAGCGTCTTTTACACGTCGTTAGTCAGCTGCAGTAAATCGAGAACGTCGTATCCGAGCGCTAATTTAACTTTGTTAGTCGCGTCGCGGCGGCTCTACTTAGTCGAATGTCGCCTCGCCGCTCAATGGTACAACACTCATTAACAACTTTTATATAAAATAGATACTTACCGTACTTACGTTATCTCGGTAATGTTTCAAGAGTCACGATGCGTTTTCACATTAACATATTCACAATCTAGACGGGAGATAGCGGCGCCGGGCTAAAGCGAATCTCTAATTAAAACATTAAAAACACAATTTGTTTCATTTTCCGTACGCAACCGTAAAAAAGTCAATATGGCGGCATTTGCATACACAAATGAGTGCATCGCGCGGCGTGCGTGCTTTTAATTGCCAACTATTTTTATTATTTTATTTAGTCGATTATTCAGTGTCGATATCTCGGACGAGTCCACGCTAAATGGACGCTATTCCTAGATAGTGTTGTTTTATGTTTATCGGGCGTGTTCCCATCTGAAAACATTCCGGTTTGATGCGACGCAGTACCAAACCAAAAGCGTACCGTTAAGTACGCGTCCAATAAAATACTAGCCGGCCGCATATGGTAATTTCGTAATTGCGTGTTTATCCGTGACCACAGGTATATTTAACAGCAAAATGTTCACTTGCGAAGCGGAATCGCTTAACCAAATAATTATATATCGATTACACACAAGTCTTTTGTACAAATGAGCAGCCAGCAGCTTGATACGACTGAAATTATACTCACTACCTACACTGTAATATCACCATCAATTCAATTAGTCGATAGTTGTAATGAAATGTATGCTTCGATTAATTAGATAGAGTGAAGACTCGAGTGTAAGTCAATGCTACAAAAGTCTCCGATTCAAAGTTAAGCAATCTCTATGATGCAAACGAAACGCAACTCTGTAATCGATAATCGAAGTCGTGGAATCGAGTTCGGAGAAAGGTTACGTGTTTTTGACTATAAAAATCGAAACCAGATTTTTTGGGTCAGCAAATTCAGGTGTTGGCGTTAGTGTTGGGTTGGCGTGTGTAAGAAGGAATATAGAGACAAATTACTTCCTCAAAAGTTTTAATCACTTTTACCCGAAATCCAGTAAATGACTGATTTCGAATGGCACAGAACTTTATATAGTTACCAATGATCGCGCAAATCGATCGATTAATAAGACTGTTAGACGATTCGATTCTAAAAAACACATTGGAACATCAATTTAGATCCTTGTAGAGCAGTCATTTTAACAACAAAAATAAGTACTAATACTAATAGACAATAAAATAAACTTCTTCTATAATTAACTGACCTTACTTGGTGATAAAAATAAAAGCCTACAAGCGTGTTTACACTGCTAACACAACATTTGCATATTTTTAGTAGCTCTTTGACCCGGAAAATGTCTGCCATAAAGTAAAACTCGTTTTACTGAAAAAATTATACAAGCCCAGTACAAGATATCAGCTATAAAATATATGTAAGGATTATTCCCAATTAATGTAATGTCTGTACGAAGAAGGCCGTATTTGCGGCGCCGTAGACTACCCTAGGACTGGCTCTTAGTGTATGGGAATGTTTAATTAAGAAGTAATGTACAACCAACTGGTATATTCAATGAGTTAGTTTGCTTTATTCCCGTACTAGCTCGGGGCGGTCGGTACACACGTAATCTTACGTTAGAAATGATCGAAGTTGATCTACAAGACTATCTATTAAATTATTGCATGGATAGCATATTTACGGTCCATACATGGACGATCAGTCCGGTCACACAGGAGCAAGAACACGAAACTATTTTGTCCAAAGAGATCGCGACGAGTTGGCTCATCTTTATGGTTCTAACACAGAACAAATATTTGTACAACCCGGTTTTATAGAATAAGTCTATATGTATACTTTTTGTCAATTGATTTAAACTCTTGATATATTTACAAGAAAACTTCTACGGTTCTAGCGTTTCTTAGGTCAATAGCTAATAATTAAATATTTGAATGAAATATTCTATTAAAAAACTGCCATTCAAAATATATAAAACCATTACAGAGTAAAAATAAATAACGTCGTAAGTCCGTAACAACAAATGTAACTTCAACAAAGCTTTAACTCAGACACCAATGACAGCAGCACCAATGAATGCAGCAAATAATATACCCGGTGAAATTTACAAAACATTAGCAATTTAAATACAAAATGATCTAACTTTACCAGCTGACAATGCTATACGGCAAGAGTGCTACAGCATCAATTCCCACTCGAAAAACCTTTTTGCAGACTAACCACTCTCCAACCACAAAAACGAAACAGTTCACATTTAATGTAAAAAAAAAAGCTTTAAATTATCGCATTAAGTTTCGCGATCAAACTACAGATGTGAGTTATTACTCAGGTAGGCTTACTTATTACTTGTTGGCAGATGCATAATTTGTGTAGGCTGATTCCCGAGCAACATTGTCGTAACGTCGACAAATGGAATGTTTCCCTTATAAGCGGTACTGTAACTTGTAGTCATATACTATCTAGACACGGTACTTTACCGGTTTAAACAAATCTGACTCTAGAAAATCCAATTCTTAGAGTCCGTTGAAGTAAGGCCTTAAACAGACGAGTTTCCATGAAAATCTAAATGAGATGAAAATAAATTAAGCAAAAGAGCTATCCCTCGTACGTATTCTCTGCAAATTGGTGTGTGTATGCATGTGAGAGATAATTGCTTAAATTCAATTTCTGGGTCGACTAATTACAGGTTTCTGAATCAGAATTTTTCATTAGTTCGATATGCTTAATCTATAATTTTTAACATTATACAAGTGGTTCACGTATGTAGCTCGTCTGCAACAGCCCGCGGTCATTGAATGCGACTCCGTGCGACTATAAAAATGAGGTTTTATTCTATATCCCACGCCGATATCTTATAAACTTATTAACTGGTCAATAAGACTTGTAACGTTGTAAACCATTATTACGTATGCATTAAAATAGTTCTAACTTCTAAGTGATAATTTGTAACACTGGCAGAGATATCCAGCCATCGCATTAACATACGCCACAAGTAATAGGAGTTCAACACCTTATTAATCTTACGCCATGTATAAATTTCTCGACCATAAACGTGATGTAGGCTCTTAAAATTCGAAGACCTTTCATATGTTAAGTAAAATCAGTGCTACAGGTCTTCATACTTTTATATTGGAAATAGATTCGAATAATGTTTAACGGGCAGTTAATAAATATTTGAATTTAAGATTGTGGGAAGTGACTCTTTGCAATGAGAAGTAATTTTATTACCTACGTTTCAAAACGGATAGAAATATGGCCCATCATCAACCCGTCCAAAATCGAAACAAAAACGTTTGTTCACGTATCGGTAGGTGCGTTTCGGTATTGCAAAACACGACAGTTATTTTGTCGATTGTTCGCGCGCTGTCAATTTTGCGCGGGAACCTGAGTCCGCCATTGTTTAAAAACGTTCGGATGCACCGGGATCAAATTTCGTCACATAGCCCGGCGCGACCATTGTTTCTGCATATTTCCAGACGAATGTTGTGTCAACACGTTTGTTTTCATTGTTCCACGTTGTTTTGGTTTGCTTTGTTTGTTATTTACTATTTGGAAGATGATCCACTATTGTTGGATTCTTGATAGCACGGATACAGCAATGTAAACATAACGTTCACGATGAACTCATTATTTGAATCAACTCACACCGTTAATTACATTGGCACGGTATTTGCAATGTTAACATAGGACTTGCAAATGCCGAATTACGCAATCGTCTTTCAAACATTTGCCAGTTTTTTGTCTGACTACGTGACTGGAAAACGTAGATCCAGTCATCAATTAAAAGACTTTGTAAGCTGCGTAACAGAATGGCAACTCTTGTAGTAAAATGGGACTGAGTATATCTGTAGTCTAGCGTATAAACCTAAATATGGTTTCTAGGAGGGTCTCAAGCCTCACATTTCCGACGCAGGTAGTGAACTAGAAGCGTGTCGCAACCGCGAGTACGCATGTCCCACGACGAACAATCGAACACTGTAGCCATGTACCAACGTAACCTCCGTCGTGTAGCATGCAAAGAATTAGCATACTTGCAGAACACCATGCCCACGCACAGCACAGCCAATCCATCATATTTGCTGCTGTGTGCGTGTACCGAGCCATTTTAACTCGTACCAATATAAATTTGCGGCGTTTGAAATGGCTCACGAGCGATTTTCGACTTTTCTTTGTTGTGCTTAGAACTTTGGACATCTGTTGTGTGTTTTCCAGTTTGTATGTATGGAAACAGAAAAGCTAATGGCGCGGCTGTATCTACACGGTCATCCTGTATAAGCTGCTACAATTTTCTCTGTTTGAAGTAACAAAATCAGATGGAGGAACGAAACTGCTTATTTAGTATCTTCGAGGTTGTTTACATGTACTATAGATATAATAACTGTCTTTTAGCTTTTTTTAATGTCGGTCCATCACGACATGCAAGATAAATTTAATTTTGATAAAATATATTATAGTTCATTTACATATATAGATTTAAAATGACAAGCTATTAATGGCTAATTATATAGCATATGAATAAATAAAGTAATTAATAATTATAAAATGCGTATAATCAATCAATGCGAATATAAATATTTGCATATGGCTGCCAATCACAGTGTTTAATGAATGTCTAATGATCATGTTGACACTCCGTATTTGGTTTAAACTGTTTTTATGCAGAATTAGTTATTTTACCTTTGAGAGATATTATTAATGTGTTTTCTTTAGCATAAAAAAGCTGTATTGTCTATAAATTTTAGTGAAAATTAGATCACAAAACACGGCTTTGCTATCAAATCACAAACTATAAATCAAATCTGGTGCGATATATATTTTTCTTTATACTCTGCTGCTTTGTATTACATTTTACGAAACAGGTGAGAGGATACCCTCAACAGGTAGTAAAGACAGACCTATTATTCGATCCCTTTTTTGTAAGATCGGTGTCACAAACCATTAAGTATCTTAGACTATCCAAATCACTCCATCGACCCCCATATTAAGGAAGCGAACAAACTACCCACCCATCTTTGTAAAAAGGAGATAACAAGCTTTTTATAGTTTCAAGTTGATGTCAAGAATCTCAGTTATTCGCAATAACCTGAGTCTGGAATGTTGCACAGGTGTTCTTAACCTAAGGATCAGGAAAACATACCAGATGCTGTTACGAATGACTTCCGGTACACATATTAATTGATTGGTTTCCTGATACATAAATAATTAGTCGGTTAAGTACGTGCTTAGAACTAAGTTTAGCGCATAAAAGGCTCGAGGTGAACAATTCAGATAAAGTAAATATTTGTTGTGGGATGAGTCGGTAAATATTTTCATGTCTAGTTGTCGATAATACCTTTTGTTGGTTGATATAAAGTTCTTTGTAGCTTCTTAGATATATTTTATTAAATCACTAAAATTTTAGACATGTTTTAATAGTTTTAGAGCGAAAAAGACACTATACAAATTTAAAAAGTCACCCAGATACCAAAGCTTCTAGTGTCATATTACTATTCACACACACAAACTTTGAAACATTATTTTACACACACTTTCAAAATAGAAAACCGATTATGCTTAAACAAGTAGCCAGAAGATTATGACCGCTAATACGCAAATACTTTGAAAGCTCTGTAGTTCAATCTTAGTGTAGGGTAGTTTCATAAAAGTTCACTGCATTAACACAGTTAGAACAATGCCTTGAAAATGAATCGCTATCTGCTAATTCAATTTTGCATATTAGGCGATACTGTTCTACCGGTAACTAGCTCGAAATTAACTTAACTCATACAGTCATACATTATTAATAGTATGATTTGTCATACATTGATTGTTTGTTTAGACTGCGGAGTGTCGGCCTCGACGCCCACGCGGCTAACGATGTCGTACCACGACTTTGCTAATACCGGATGAAGGTGGCCCGATTGGTTTTGATGAAATACGACGAGACAAGGAAATTTGATATTTTATTATATACATATGAAGGAATGAGAAACCTTTCTTGTGAGAGACGACGTCGTATGATCACGTTGACAGGTTAATTTGGATACTTTTACATACAATATTTCGTTACATTTGGTGAAAGAATGTAAGTCTTGTCATTGTAAGTACTCTTTAATGCACAGATTATTATTTAAAGTTTATGTACCTAAACTTCGTGCTATTTGGTACATGAACTAGTTCTGGCGATAAACGTTTTCTTATGAAAGTATCCTCATATTAGCTCATATTTCCTGTAGTGCCTTTTAGGTGGATTATTCAAATCAGCGGCACCTGTGATGCAAGAATATGGCATAAATGTTATATTACACTAGTTCGTAATTCAAAGTAGGTAATCGTTTCGACATTTTTATATATTACTCTTATAGGCCACAAAGAACCGGCATTGCTTATAGTTTTTTATTATTGCTCTAAAAGCACACAAAGCAGTGGTCAAGTATTGTCATATCGTAGTCCCACACCACTACTGACGTCGTGAACCCACTATCACCTCATGCCATTACTACTTCACTATTAACACCTCTAGTTTGTCATTTTAGTGTATGTATGTATGTATCTTATGTGGGGGCCAGTCAGTGCAGACCGGCGACACTTCGACCCAGTGGGATCTTTTGTGTCGACACTCTCCCAATAACGACTGCCATAGATGTTCATGGCAGCCGGGACCGACGGCTTAACGTGCTCTCCTAGGCACAGCAGGCGATAATTGTCAATCTATACGCACATAATTTCGAAAAGTCATATCACTTCCGAAAGACAAAGGTGCGCGACATGGGTTCAAACCCGAGACCCTCTGCATTGCAGTCTGTTGGTCTCCCCACTGAGCTATCGCTGCTCTTACATTTTAGTGTAACTAGAGGGATAAACGAAATTACAAATTGTCTATAAAAAAAATGAAGACACACTAACGGAAAGTTTCGATATTTCTGATAAACATAATATGTTAGGGAAATTTCTTTTTGCGTTTCGTATTAAGGTAATTTTAAGGCTTTTCAACATGTTTAATAATGAACCGGCAGAAAGTGCGTATAAAAATTTAAATTTTAACGTCTTATTTACGATATGCAATTTCTTTTTGATTCGGTAGAAGCTAATTTAAGCGCGTATTGTGCGATAATTTAGTGATAATTTGTTTATACGTTTTTTTAACGACATGGTGGATAAAGCGGTAGCTTTCAATTCAATATATTATATAATATATCTATAGTTATATGATACAAAATGTTTACCCACAAATTAAATCAGAGTATTAAATCTTCAATTTATTACTCAAGTCTATTATCATATATGTAAGCCTACTTTTGGCCTAGCAGATTTAACACCAGAATTGAGGGTTGCTACTGAAAATGTATTGTGCCTTGATCAAATTTCACGCTCGTGTGTATATATATGTCTCTTCATCGTCACTCATTAGTGTAACAGTTTTGCTCAGCTACTTTTATTGAAATATACTAATTAAGGTACTTGGAAAATATCGAGAAGAATGTAACCACACGAAGTGCAGCCTCGGGTCTGGCAATATATCTCAGTTTTAATTTTGTTATTGGACGTTTACAAATGTTGTATAATTTAGTTGTAATGTTCATTTTAATACACAACAACTAAACTTTATTTATATAAGAAAGAAAATTTTCTAATTATATTTCCCCGATATCACGAAAATAAACTTATTTTTTGCGCCGGTAGCCCTTTGTCACACATAATAATATGCCCATTACGGTGACTTTATGCACAATGAATAAAGTGAGAAACATTATGTATGTATTTTATTATTCTTGCAACATTTTAACTTTAGATTTTTTTCTTTCCAGGTAAGTTACATCGGAGTTCTGAAAGGAGCAATTAAGGAGTTGATCTGATTAAATTTTTGCACTCATTAAGTGGTGAGTCTGTGTTTAATGACTATTTTAGTGACTTAAACGTTTCAAGTTATTTTTAATGAAATACATGCCCTAGAATACAATTATTAAAGTAATTTAGTACACCATGACCTTTAATTAATCAGTTTATTTTCAACTAATTGGAAACAACACGACACCTGTTATGTGGTAATGTAAAATTTCATAAGACGTAGGTGCAAGGTTCAGATAGTGCTGTTTAATTAACACTGTGTGACATTGGGTGTGCGCGCGCAGCGTCGGCGGCTAATCCGTGCGCGGGCGTTCTTATGTCACATGCTCACAAGACAAGAAAATATGTAACGGTTTACGGATTCGGTTAAGCTATTACTGTTAGATTTTATTTGGAACAAAATATCAATAAATAATACGGATAACAGTCAGATACGCCATCTGACGTCGTATTAAAACGGTGACAGTTATAAATATGCATTAAGATTGATTCATTATTTTTTTGCTATGCTGTTTTTGTTGGGCTACCGTATGTCATGTTATGATGAAGTAATTTATGAGTGCCTACTAAATGGATTATTCTTAGTCGCAAACCTGTAGATACTAACATGACGTAGGCATTATGTATGGAAATATAAGACATCAAATTTTAATAATCGTACCTACGACGCGAGTTTAGAAACATTTTCAATATCCCGAGGACATAGTACGCAACATGTCTTACCTAATTACAATGATTTATGTTTAAACTCCAATGTATCGTAAATTCATGAGTTAAAGCTTTCCTGCGGCTTAGAAACTATTACTTGTGTAAATTATTCGCACATTTCGTCATACTCTTATCTAAACATAATTCCTTAACTGCTCGAGTTAAATCACTAGTTACAGATACAAATTCAGCTACCTACCTACTTAACTGTACACAAATTTAAATTGAATGTAATCATTATTCATTCAAAATTGCACAAACTTTACAGAATCGTTGAAACAGCAATATCGTGGATAAAAAAATTAAACGTGATCATTTTCAAAGGCAATAGAACGCTTGTTTATAGTAAAACGTGTTTCGAACCATTTCGTAACACTAACTATCCTTTTGTAGAGTAGTCGACTATTTTATTGCTGGCAAGTGTTAATGTCAAGTGTAAACAGTTAACACCTATGTTCAAGGTGGAGACTGTATAGAACTGGCTGAAAGCAAATAAAAAAAGTGGAAAATGTTTATTTGTCAAGTAACGCGCGTTGTCAACGTGACGTTTGATTTCCCGCCAACGCGTCGCCCACGGTTATCTGATGCTAGCGTTACTTTCTGATCCAACGGAACGGCTCCTTGTCAAATGTATAAAAATCTGAGCGTATTATGATGTAAAATGTCGTGACACCGATAAAAATGTGATATAAAGAGTAGCCATTATCTGATTGTGAAGTTACGAATGTATGGTTGCATTTGTTAATTCCTCTAGTCCATAAAACATGGACCACTGATAGTATCTAAAGTCTGTACGTTCTGTATAACAGGTTACATTCGTACAACTATTTCCTTCGTTGTAAAAGTTATAAATAATAAACATAATATTCTGTCAGCGTGGTCCGAAGAAGAAAACTTAATATTAATTTGGAACCTGCATATAGGTTGTTTTAAACAAAAACTTGACCATAATAATAAATCAAGTCAGATTAGCTCATTACATCGCCTTGGTGCAAAAAGAACGCATCTGTAGGCAGCATGTGACCAAATACAGATGTTCATTACATGTCTATGTAGTAGGTCACTCGCCAATCTCACCTTTTAAGGGTAATTTTGTCGAGGTCGGGTGAAACGATTGATTTAGAATTGAAATCGACATCAGCATTTTAAGAATACGTTGAATTTAAATATACGGTTAGAAAAAGAATACAGATAATATTTTATATCTCAAGTTTATCCAGGACCAAAACATAATGTGTCGTAAATCGCTCGTGAACAAACACATAATATGAGTGGGGAACATAAAGTGCGCCTCCAAAGTAACTCTCGTATGAGTTAAGAACCCAACCCGCCGCGAAATACCTAAAAAGGGCCGCCAGGAAATTACCACATCGTAAATAATTCATGCATTATTACTCAATCATGTCTGTGCAACGGTGAACGTTTCAGTGGGACTTTTTTTTTCACCAGTGTCCCGTTTGTGCCAGAGCCGTTTTTCTGTACACATTGTCCTGTCCGTCGGCCGCGCGACCGACGCGCCGTAGAATGAGATGAGTCATGCTCGCAGGCAACTATTACGTTGACAGATTCAGTTTTGTTCGGAAACACGCCGTTCATATTTTAAGAAGTATAAATATTTGGTAAGCTGCGTGTTCTATGTTTAAATGTGTAACGGTACTGGCACAGCGTCACAGTGACCCGACGAAAAAGAGCAGACCGTCGACCGGTCACGGTTAGCGTCACAGGTGCGCCTGCGTTCACTTTCAATCAATATGCTACTATTTATTTTTATAATTTTATGTTACTTTGGCTCAGTGATACACTCAGTTCCCATGCTACTTAACAGATCATCGACTAAAAATAAATAATTTGTGTCAGTCGGATAAGCTCCGCGTTATCTTAGAATACTCAGCATCTAAGTTTATGGTTCTTTAATCTACCATATTTAGCATTTCGTTATCTCGGACCGCTACAGTACCAGTTTTTTAATTAAAAAGAGTAATCTGCCAGAGTTCGTGCGAAGTGGCTGCATAGAATAGCGGTCATGGCCTCACTGGAAAATTTAAAAGTAATCTTTGAAACATTCGTAAAATTAATTAATTAATAATTTATAACCATGACAGTATAACAAAACGGAAAATTTTTAAATAAGATTTAAATGAAAAAAATGTTCATTACGTACGGTGTTATGTCGGTCGAGAATTCTAGATGTATGCGAGGTGCATCCGTGCTAGTTTTTTTCTGCGAAGGTGATATTAACATAATACTACCCACATCAATTTACATATTTTTATCAAAGGTAGCTAACAGTATGGTCTCGTTTAAAAACACACGTATACCGGTACAAATATTCGTTAAATACCGGTTTGTGAGAAATATAGGGTGGTCCGTTTGTATGTAAATACAGGTTACATTTAAATAATCTAGACCAACAATAACAATAAATTAAGATGTATAATGAAGTCATCGCGTCGTTATGTTTGTAGGTGGTGTACCGGTGCACTGTTAAAGGACGTTTATTGTTTTTTAATGTGTATTCATCTACTTATATTTACGAATTGATATATCAATTCCGATTTGAATTATTTATCGACAAGAAGTGCTTTCCGAACGAACTGGTTGCGTTCCATTAGAAATGAGTGCATTATGTCAGCGTAAGTTTTAATATATTTATGGTGTTAGTAAAAATATGAATTAAAGATGAATTCAGCAATTAATGTTTATTTTTATTTATCGGATAATATAGAATTACGTGCGGGTGGTATTTTCTCACGGTTTCGTTCACATGAGTTTAAAATTTGTGTGAAGCATACGAGCTGATCCTCGGCTATGAGACAGGATGTCATCGCGATTACGAGAGCTCGTGACGATATAAATAACCCTACGTTTAACATCATTGAACGCGCTTCTTCATTCAATAATATCAAAGATACTAGCACATTATGTCGTTAAACAAGTTCCAGGGGGTTACTGATCCTAGAATCCCTTACTGAGCTCGCTACCATGTGGTTTATCGCTTTCACAGACATCTGTCCTGCGTTTTGTTATTGTGTAACTAAATCTATTAAGCCCTAAATGGCTCCGTAAGTCGGGCTGAGCGAAACATGTCATAAAACACCTTATTAGGAGTCCTAGGCTTGCAGGCTTAGACACTCGACTAATATGTGCTTAATAGTGGACTTACTAATCGACTAATTAAGTATGTGTTTGACTAAACCGCGCTTAGAAAGTTGTTTCGTGTGGGCGAATGTGTTTTACATTTATACATGAAACTTGAAATTTAACGATGTAATAATATAAAGTGATAGACAGACGGATACAAGTAGAACCGAATTTTGTGATTACTCAATTTGAATAATAATATCATTAAAAAAGAAAGTTAGTGATAGACCCTTTAGTCATAACTATACATATACTTACTTATTAATTAGTTAGTGAAACACTTTCGTTGACCCTTATTTCAAGTTATATTTATTGATATGTCTAGTTTAATGTATTTTACGTGTATTACTGTTACTGTAGACTGTGAGGTTTTAGGTTTGATTGATAGTTTGGTCCAATTCGACTTCCAAGATTTTTCAAAATACTATTGTCAGAAAACTGTTAAAATACTGTGTTTACAGTCCGATTTTACTTTTCCTTATACGACACATCGATTTGTAATATTGTTAAGTTGTAAATACAGCGATAGAAGCACCTCTTACATGTACCTAACATGCCGACAAAATGTGATTCTTATATAAATCTTTCGGCAATATACAAATTACATATTTTATAAATATCTTGGTAACATTCAGAAAATAAATAAAAAAATGGAAATATTTAAATGTGCTGTTTTTACATGCGCTTGTAACTACGGTATATAACTTAACAAATAAATATATTACCAGCGCCATGTTCTTAACGTCGACATTAAGTGAACATGATAATATAAATATGGCTTAATTTCACATATATTAGTTTTAAAACGAACACGTCGGTCAACGATGCAATTAGTGCGTACACATAAAAACTAATTGACTTAATTAAGATGGCTGATACCGATATTACTTTAACATTAGTAACCGATGTCGCGTCACTAGCGGACTAGTTATCGATATAGTCGGTAACTAGTCGAGTGCTGTCGATAATCGAGTGTAATGGTTACTGTGACCATCCGTGGTGCTACGTTATTATGTAAGTTGTGTCTGTAGTGTGTTTGTGTGAACAGTATTTACGATTGAGACTGCCTTGTTGGTCCAGTGGCATAAGTTTACGCGTCTTGGGTTCGATAGCAGGTCGGGTATTGTACTTTTCGGTTGTTTTGTTAGGAATTTCGGTAATATGTTCGATTCCGATGAAATGTAGGCAAATTACAGGATTTCACATAATAATGTCCTCCAGTCCGAATTTTGATCACGGCGGCCAATCTTAACGAAGACTGGCCATCTGCAGGAGATGTTATAGTACACAAGTGCACTCTCCTTTCCCTAACTCTCATAAGATGGGACGGCAATCCGACGCGGCCAGAGACAGATCAGGCGCAGCAGCCCAACAGCTTTTCATGCTTACCGAGACGTCACTATTCTTCTCATAATACACGGCAAGTTAATATGTGAATTTTAAAACATAACTGATGAAGAATGGAAGTCAAATTTTGCCTACTCCTATGATATACAGCTATAAATCTACATTATAATATGAAATAAAGTGAAAATAAACAAAAACTCAATAACATGTTTATTAACTGCCTGTATATAAAATGTATGTTGAAAACCCGACTCAATTAAAAGTGCAACCACCGGCTTACAGTCTCATACTCATCAATACTTAGTTTTAATTATCCGGCTCATATCTGCAACTGGCGCTTATGATACGGGAAATTAGCGATGTTCATCGTTTGCGACCGACTTGTGATCAAGGAGGCTTTACACTGAGAGAGAAGCTAAAGAGTAATATAATAGATATTTTGGTCTGTATGTTAATTATTATTGTGAATACGTAATTTGTTAGGTATTTCTCAAGATGTGACGTTATAAACTGCACGCATTTTTACCGTGGTAGAGCCACGCTTCGGCACGAATGGGCCAGCTCGACCGGAGTGATAACACGGCCTCACAGAAAACCGGCGTGAAATAGCGCTTGCGTTGTGTTTCGTCGAGTGAGTGAGGGTACCGGAGGCCCAATTCTCCCTTGTGGAGGGAGGTCAAATTTAAAAACCGGCAACTCGTGACTCTGGTGTTGCGGGTGCCTATGGGCGGCAGTAATCGCTTACCATCAGACGATCCGTGAGCTCGTATGCCTCCTATGCCATAATAAAAAAACGGTGTTGTGGTGTAAGTGATCTCCTCGCCGCTGCCTGCGTGATGATGCGTGTTGTGGGCGCGATTTCCACAAGGGATAATTTTGTGTGATCCACCAATAATTGTTCTGAGTCTGGGAGTTCTTTGCGTCTGTTGTTTGAATAATAACTAGTGCGAAAGTTATCTATCATAAAAAAAAACATAAACTGATGTAGCTGGACATGAAATTGCCTTTAATGCGAAGTTGATTTGCAGCTCATACGTATATGGCAGATATTGTGGCAAATTTTTCAATGAAACCATATATATTCTATCCTATCACATACACACAACACCATCTAGCCCAAACTAAGCAGAGCTTGTACTATGGGTACTAGACAATGGATAAACATACATATATACTTTTTTTTTTTGTAAATACATACTTATTATACATAGAAACACCCAGACCAAGACAAACATCCATTTTCATGCACACAAATGTTTGACTTGTGCGGGAATCGAACCCGCGACCCCAGGCGTGGCAGTCGGTTACACTAACCACTACGCCACCGAGGCCGACATATGTAATTTCAATATGTTATATTTGTTTACCTATTTATTTATTTGTCTTTTCTGTATACATACATAGTTACATATTCAGAAGTACTCAGTTCGATGATTCTTTACATCTTTAGTCACCATCATAACATTTGTGAAAATCCGTTGTTTCACGTTTATAGTACCTAGTAGTACTAGTACCTAGCAGTACCTAGTACCTAGTCCAGCAATTCCTTAAGTGGGTTCCGCGGAACCTAAGGGTGCCGTAAAAAAGTGACCAGTGTTCCGTTCCGAAAGTGTTTCACTTTTAAAATCTTGCTACATATTATAAAACTAAGTTCTCTGCCGCGTCTGTCTGTCTGTCTGTCCGCGATAAACTCAAAAACTACTGAACGGATTTTCATGCGGTTTTCACCAATAGACAGCCGAGTGATTCATGAGGAAGGTTTAGGTGTATAATTTGTTAAGGTTTTGTAATACCCGTGCGAGGCCGGGGTGGGTCGCTAGTTCATAATTAAAGGTTTTGTTCTTATTTAAATTATATATATGGGGTTCTAAAAAATAATAAGTATTTGGTAAGTGTTCCGTTACCTTAAAAGTTTAGGAACCCCTGTCTTAATCTATCTATTTGTTTAGTTAAAGCTAAACCTTGATGGCTTACGTAAATGATGATGACTCCAGACCGGTTTCGGTCACCGCGACTGCCTCAACTCCGTACAGATAGTTGTCGTTGGTGTGCTCGCATATGACTACAGTAGCCAATCTTATTTGAGAAGGTCCGCGCACATTGCGGGCATGTGAGCACTCCATTATTATAATTATAACTGATCGCCGCAGGTGGTCGGGCTTTTAGTACGTCACGTCTAGAGTCAAGCTCTGACCGACGATGCTCCTCAAAGTCAAAAACTTTCTTTATACGTAAATACATAACCACTGATTGACGAATCTCAAATCAAACAAGTAGATACGCTCAAAATTATCGCAATCATAGCAATCTGCTATTTTTCGCTTAGCTACAGACCTACGCAACACGCCTAATCATCAGAATGTTAGGAACACAGCGACAAGGTTGAACTTGTATCGGTAACATTTAAGAGTATTAATACTTATTTAATACTATTTTAACGTAAACATAACATTTCGAAAGTACACTAAGATATTGCCGATATCGAGGTACGCAATCAGCTCGACTATTTAAATGTAATTACAGAAGTCGCTTTTATTTTATACCGATAATATTAAAAGATGCCGTTTTTCTCTCTTAGCCTTTATTATTCCCAAGTCACTTGGGGTCGGCTTTTCTGGTCTAACCGGATTTGACTGGATATCAGTTTTTACACGGAGCGGCTGCCACCTGACCTCCGCAACCCGAAGGCTAACGATACCCTAAGGCTTGACCAGTGTCAGGATATTAGAGGGTACTGACTTTCCCAATAACGACCGCCATAGATGTTCATGGCAGCCGGGACCAACGGCTTAACGTGCTCTCCAAGGCACGGAGCAGGCGATAATTGTCAATCAATACGCACATCATTTCGAAAAGTCATATAACTTCTGAAAGTCAGAGGTGCGCGACGTGGGTTCGAACCCGAGACCCTCTGCATTGCAGTCTGTTGGTCTCCCAACTGAGCTATCGCTGCTTGTTATAACGTCTCCGTTATTAATTTTATTTATTTTATATTGGCTTTAGGTATTTTGTTTGAGTTTTAATTATTGCGGAGGCAGGACGTATATCAATTCGAGATTCTAGGACAGATTATAGAATTAGTCATGTTGAACGGGCTTTTCTTAGAAAACGCCTAGTTGCGTACACACATGTGCTGTGATTTATTCTGAGAATGTCAGTTATGGCGGATTTATTAGTGTAAGGATTAAGTTGTAAAATAGTACATATCTAAATTTATTATTAATCTGTCAAGGCTTAGAATACCAGACATAATTAATAATATATTGTGTCTGGCCACCGGTGTGCCGCGGCGACTCAATAAGTTAAATAGATAGTTTTGGACAAGCTCTAATACTTTTAAAACAATTATTAGCAACGTGACTCCAAAACTATTGATGGGAAACGCAATAGATCGGTCAAGACGGTAAGTTTAAAGGGTACCTCAAAAAGATTTTTATTACATCATTCCTATGTGTATTAATTTGTATATATAATGTTGAGCAGTGTGATGGATGCGTTTACAGAAGTTATGGCATATTTTTATAACAACTGTCAATGTCACACAGCTCATAAAATTCGACACGTGATTCCGGCGGACATCAAAGGGTACTATAGCTTAGAACTTTTGTCGTCTAATACCATCTGAGCCATCAATCTGCGTCACATCCACCTCTCCCCCCCTGCCGCCAGGCGCGCGCTGCACCTGCGGCTGCGCTTGCGCATCTTTATTATTAGACGTCGCGACGCGCCGGCCGTTGAACCCGCCGACCTGCTTACCGAAATAAGTCGTGCACACGTGCCGGCTGAAGCTTTTGTCAAGCATGCAGAATGTTAGGGCTGCTAATTGTTATGCAGCTTTTGAATTATTGTTTTAATTATTTGGCGCATGTTGCTTTTACGTCCAAAGAAAGTGTCATAGAAAAATAAATAAATAAAAATGTCTATTGATACATAAATTACTTACATAGGTATTAAAATTAGGCACAGTCTATGGATGTACTCATACTAAGCTGCATATATATATATATATATATATACATAGATTCACGCCTGTTTCCCAGAGGGGTAGGCAGAGACTACGGATTTCCATTTGCTACGATCCTGACACGCTTCTCTGGCTTCATTCACTTTCATCACATTCCTCATACACGCCCGTCGGTTCAAGGTGCTCTTAACCTGGCCTTTGTCCAGAACGCCTCCGATCTGATCAAGAAACGTTCGCCTAGGTCTTCCTCTTGCGACTGTTCCATTCATTATTCATATATATATATTTTTTTTATTATGGTATTAGGTTAGTCAGATATTTTAATACTATATCACCGATAAGTATTTGAGTTTAAATGCTCTGAGCTTTATTCTACAATGTTATTTTTATTGTCGTGTTTATCTTATCTTACCGTTAGTGAACATGAGTGCAAACCGAGATTGTATACATATTGCGTACTTGCTAAAATGTTATCTTCTTTTTAATACACGATTACCCAAATCAATCAATATTAACTTATCTTTACGATACATAAAATTATATCATTTGAGGAGGTTGTCGGAGGTCGCGTACCGTTTAGTTCAAACATTGAGTTATTTCGTTTTAAGTTTACGTCTTTCACATGTTTCCTCATTACAGTTTATTTTGGTATTACTGAAGTGCAAAGTATGGGCGCGACTGTTTGTTTAAGCTGGTTTACTGCATAAAAGATTTATTTGCAAATTGTAGGTAGTATGATATTTTACTGTTGATACGAATAAACACGTTTATATCTTGTATGTGTGCGTTCTACTGTCTATGTGTTGTACTCGAGGCTTATACTGCATTTTATTGAATTGTGACACTGTTCGAATTTTAAATATTTCTATGAACTAGCTCGCTGTCGCATAAATATACGTGTAAATAACTAAACCGAACTTTAATGTTCAACTTACGCACTTACTTATTAACCTTTTGAGCACCAACCTATTCCAAACACGATGTGTCCTCCAGCGCCAAGCTATAAATCTATAACAGATGAAAAATATTGGCTACTTAAATTTTGCTGTTTTTAAAATAAACAATGGCCCCTCTTGACATAAAAATGTAAACCCAGAGTTCTAGGCAAAAGTAAAATGACGCACAAAATAATTATAACTATTTCTTTTATGTATTTTAAAATAAATTTTACTATTAGATATTGTCTTTTAATAAAGATGTGGCGTGGAGGGCACGGAAACGTCTGTCTTCTATACAAGACCGTGGCGCTCAAAAGGTTAAACTGCAAAACTAGGCAAATATTTTGCTCACTTTCTTACGTAGGATATTCAAATGAGGTAGAAGTGGGATACATGCATCAATGCACTTTAGGAACGGTGACGATATATTTACGGCTTGAAGATTCCAATTAACTGTGAAATCCATTTTTCGATATACTTTGATTTTAATCGTAACTTAATAATTTATAACACTTAAGAAGTAAAATAATCCGTAGTCTCTGCCTACCCCTCTGGGAAACAGGCGTGAATCTAGGCATGTATGTATGTAAGAAGTAAAAAAAGAAAACGAGTTGTCATAGTTTTATCTGTAAGACATTACAATTATATTTAAAAAATATATTGCAAAACAACAAATAATTATTAAACAGCCAATATTAATCACAGAGGCCATATTGGATTTCACAAAAAGTAAACCATCTATTCCAGTGGCGCAGTCTCGACGTAAATATCCGACAAGCCGGAGCAGACAGGGAACTAAAACAAAACCGTCGGCCAGACTGCCAGTATTGATCTGTCTGCTGCACTTAGAACATAGTGCACAGCGCACCCAGACAGACGTATATGCACCTATTCAGTAAACTTAGTTGTGTGTATGTGGACGGCGGGAGATGTCAGCTTTTGCATGTCACATACATTTTTTTATTAAAAGGTTAATGTTCCGAATTCAAATTTAAAGTAGGTATACATCCTTTAAAAGCTAACGGAACTTTATGGTTATGGTTGTTTGAATTAATAATCTTGTCTATGGTAGCTGTCAGAAAAAGATTTAGTATTAGCGGCAAATGTTTTAAAATCCTTATTTAAGGTGTCTTATTTTCATTGACGATGTAAGAATAATATATTTAGAGTTTATCCATAAACACATGTTTTAGAGAGATTTTCATATTACCATTTGCTACGATTAAGAACTGTCTGATTTAGTAATATAACGTTGCCCTAAATTAAAAACATGTACAGGTACAGTAACGAAAAAAGAAATGGTATTGTTTTCAGCGTCAATTATGAAATAACTGTACTATTGAAACATCCTTGTGAATTGCACGCACATAAATCTAACATTGCAGTGAAATTCAATCAGCAAACGTCATTATTTATTACAGTTACACTAACAGTTAAGGCAGGACCAAAGAAATCTATTACTGCAAACAATTGACAAAATATCGCCAGTTCTAAACTAATCAAGTTTCAGAACAAATAAATCAGTTTTTTATCAGTGTGGATAAACGGTAGTCATATCCCACACGAAAACACTGTTATTTTTACATACAGTAATAAATTGAATATGGAACAATAAATTACGTTGATATGCATCACAAAATGACCGAACCTGCCATAAGATTTAAAATGAGATGCGCAGTGATTAATGTGTTTAGATTTTTAATTAATTAAAAGCTATCTTATTGTTTTCTTTATTAGGTGAGAAGTTTTAGCTGTTTTTAAATAATATAATAAGTTCTAAATCTTTTTGTTATAAAATTTACTTTAAATTTGCATAATTAACAGTATAGGTAAAGATTAATATGTTAATTCTTGAGATATAATTAAAATGTATAGAAACAGAGCGATTCTAATAAAAAGACCGTGATATTTTCTTCATAACAATAAAAATACACAAGAGTTTTGTAAAAAATAATACAATTCTGCAAGTGTACGACAAAACTGACAAGACATAGTCGTCTGGCTATAAAATCGCAAATACTGAGAATCGTTTTACAATAAAGTCAGGTGATGGCATAAAATAAAAGGTCAACTTGGTCTCAGTTTTATTAGAGCGAGCACAGCCCAGCAGAATAGGTTCCTCATTCTTGAAACAATCAATATGTCGACTCTAACCTTTGGCTGAATGGTTAATGACATCCATCTTAAGAGTATAAAAAAAAAACGAGATACGCATAAAGCATTGATTTTCAATGCAGTTCTATTTATATTTTTTTTTTGTTGTTTCTTTTTTATACTTATTGTTTTGTTAAACGTGGAAGACAATATTAAATTGCACGACAATGCATGTTTGACAACATTGTCGTTGCATTAACGATCTATTGTTTTATTGTTTTATCTTGTCTACAGACATATTTTGTTTTATATTTTCTTGCTAAATATACTCAAAACTTTACGTTTTGTGCACGATGATTAGCCAATATAACACATACTGACTTATCATCGTGGTACTAAAAATTAAAATACTTTACTTATGTATTAAATCTTTCATATTGTTTCCGTTTGATTCCCGCTTTCCATGAAATAAACACAGCAGTAGAACGATTCGACTAATCCTCCATCCGTTAACTAGCGCAATGATCAAATAGGTCGTTTTTTACGATTCCCGGTAGTCCATATGTTACGGTTTCCTAGAATAACCGTATTGCGAATGCAGCCATATGGTTTAAAGATAAGGCTGGCGACAAACTTCATGACTACAGACGGGTTTGTGTCAATCATTCGGCTGCAGACTAATATGACGTGACAGATAGTGAGGCGAAAAGTTTTGAATTTAGAATGGGTGCTCCCGCCGAAATTTTAATTTTAAAATTTTAAAATTTTATTTTTCCGTTTATTTGATAGTAGCGCTATATAACATATTTTTAGGGAACACTATAATAGCTTTACTGTAAACTTGGTATGTATGTATGTATGTATCTTATGTGGGGGCCGGTCACTGCAGACCAGCGACACTTCGACCCAGTGGAATCTTTTGTGTCGACACTCTCTCAATTACGACTGCCATAGATGTTCATGGCAGCCGGGACCGACGGCTTAAGATGCTCTCCGAGGCACGGAGCAGGCGATAATTGTCAATCAATACGCACATAA
Organism: Catocala fraxini; assembly: GCA_930367265.1. Taxonomy (NCBI): domain Eukaryota; kingdom Metazoa; phylum Arthropoda; class Insecta; order Lepidoptera; family Erebidae; genus Catocala; species Catocala fraxini. The sequence continues at coordinate 2,510,695 of OV884032.1, forward strand.
TTTCGAAAAGTCATATGACTTCCGAAAGTCAGAGGTGCGCGACGTGGGTTCGAACCCAAGACCCTCTGCATTGCAGTCTGTTGGTCTCCCCACTGAGCTATCGCAGCTCAAACTTGGTATACTAACGGTCTGAAGCAATACAATAAACCTAATACGACTGAACTCAATAAACTTTTACCTCAATGCATTTTTTCGAACGATCCAATTGAATTAAAACTTAAAGATCACTATTCCATTGCCAACTTTCTCAGAGTATGTACCTCATTAAATAAGTATTACATTGCGATAAGGTGGTAAGACATCGAATTGTGCCGCGCGTAATTCTATTTGTACCGAATCTTCTATAAACCAAATTTTAATACAAGCATTAATTGCTGAGCTGAAGAACAAGAGAGTATCTGAGAATATTCTTTGAGGTAGTGATTGAAGTGCAGTCAAATACTTATCCAGTAACAATGTCTGAATTATTATTTTGAAGTGTTTTATTTTTAGTTGTGCGGCGTCTACGAGGTTACATAACACTAATTATTTTGCACTGAGCGAGCTCGATTGCCTCATAATTATACTGATATAGTCCAGATCATAGAATGTACTAATTTATCAGTACTAACAATGTAGACTAGATAATTTATTAGCCAGGTGTTCTTATAAGCATTGTGTGTTTTGATCGCCATTCATTTCTTTTTATATTGCCCTCACTCAGCAATAATCACTGAATCGGAAAAAACTGAAAATGTTTTAAAGTTTGTGTATCAAAAGTTTTATCTATGAATTCGAAATATGAGACTATTAAAGCAATTGGGTCATCCATAGAGTAACTCGAGTACTAGATGACGTCATATTGTTTCAAGGTTAATTTTAATATTTATATATTTTTAATAAACAATACTTTAAGTTTTTTTGTATTGACGTCTATATTTATTGCTATAATGAATCACGTTGGCTTATTGAAATTAAGAACGTGTGCATTTGTTTTTAAATTAGGACGTCTGCAGTCGGCGAGATTATGAACAGTCTGTTTACTTTAACCCAAAAACAAGTGGGTTAACTTTCATGAGCTTTGTTATGGTTATAACGTTTTATTGTTAATGTATGATGCAGTTTTAGCTCGATCTTCAAACAAGTTGCTTTTTGGAATTGTTTTCATGGAGTTTGGACATAGATGGCGACTATCTGATTTATATTAACCTACTAGATTCTGTCCGCGGTTTCACTCGCGTAAATTTAGGTTAGGTTAGGTTAGTAACAGTACTTTTTCTGGATGAAAGGTAATCTATGTCCTTTTCTGTTGCCCTAACATAATTAATGCAAAATTTCATGACGATTGGCCCAGTAGTTAAGGCGTGAAAGTGTAACAAACAAACTCACATTCGCAGTTATAATATTAGTTTGGATTCAGTGATTCTTTCCTTAATTTTTTTTTTCGTGTGATTAGTTGCCATTTTCTTGTCAAGAGTTGTTTAAGCCGCCCGTAGGCCTCTGACATGAGTTAACGACTGCTGTCAATTTGACAACAACCGGGACCGAGTATTTACGTGCCCTCCGAAGCACGGAGACGCTCAGATGAAATACCACTAAGCGGTCACTCATCTATAGACTGACCACACCCAACGTTGCTTAACCTCGCTAATCGTTTACCGATCAGTGAGTGCAACTGGCTATGAGCGCCTCAGTGATAATGATAACACAAATTTTCAATTATATTTAGTATGTTACTAAAGTATTAGTAAGAAAATAAATTTAGTTGTTAGAATTTGGTCAACTATATATTTATAATTTGCGTCATTAAGATAAGGGTGATGTAATTGAGTTATTTGTAGAATGATATAAAGCAGGTGTCTGGGGGCGCTAAAATACTTTTAAATATATCATTCTATCCTAGATTTAGTCTAACATTGACACCAGTAGATAACAATATTTAGTATTTTGAAGCAAGTATTATTATTATTTTGTTTTTTTTACATACTTATAGTATATTTACATAATTTATTTTAAAACGAAATAATCTTATAACCTATATTTACAAACGTATTAAAAAAGATAACATAATTACAAAAACACAAATAATTATAATACTAACATTTACAAAAATGGTTTAGGCATCGTAGAATTCTTCAGCATCGCTGTCAACTGGTAACGTGCCCAGAAGACTGGCAGCATTGCCACGTTGAATGGCAATGCTGATTCTTTGGGCTAAGAAAAGACCAGCCTTCTGATCACGCGACACGTCGATCAGGCGTTTTGCGATCTCCCTGCACAAAATACGAGCGCTCGGACCCCATGAAATTAGGGTTTCCACAACGGCTCAAAAATGTAATTTCCAACTATATTACTATTTTTGCGCCGTTTGAGGATTTCCGCGGTTGCAGCAGCAGCGCCGGCACATCCCGAATTGTATTGCATACACTTTAGTATTTATAAATGTCGCTGTTTTAGACATTTCTGGTTATTATACTATTCTCTTGATTTGTCTTGTTTCTTTTTTAAGTACAACGCCCGATTTATGAATCATTCCTGTCTCGTGGATCGTTAGGAAAATTCCAACAACGGACACATAAAACAGTTAGACTCGTAACAACCATTTTTGATCACATAATTTTTTGTCCCGTGTGGTGATCGAACATCAACACCAGCCGACTGTGCAATCATGTCTTACGCAAAGGATGCACATTCAAAGATATTATTATACTCATTTTCTTAAAAGGACATCTCCCACACCAGGTATCGATACGTTAGGCGATATATTCATAAGTTAGATTTTGCGAAGTAAAACATAAAACCAATCAATCCACATCCATATAGCATGCAACTCAATCGAAGCCGGTCCATTTTCATTGCAAACCGAACGGAAAATTATGCCATACACAATCACCGATGCTAATTCGAGCTAATTATCGACTGTGCTAACTGTACCGCACATAGCGATTTGTTCGAGCGGAACATTGCTTCGGCTTATTCTAATTAGTCGCTATTGTTCGGCAACCGATCGAAATCCGACCAATACACCCTCGGTTTACAGGTCTGGCTGTTTTTACAGGTATGTTTGTGGCCCCGTTGTTTGGTGTAACTGTTGACTGGATATACGAGCATTATTTTTAAGACAGTCATAAAAGTGTTATGTATAATTTTATTGTATACAGATAATCAGAGTTGATATTCTGCAATTTATCTATTTCAAGAATATAAGTGTAAGGGCTTACGTAACTGTCGAACGGTATGGTCGCGCTTCCAAAATAGAGCAGTTTTATTGGTAAATTGCATACAATACGAAGTCTAGATGTATGGCTAAACACTTATATATATGTAGTACTTAGATAACTATAAATGATTTGAATTTCTTGTGGAGAGCACATAAAGCCGTCGAATCTAACTTTTATGAACATAACGATAATCTATATAAGAAATTAATAGTAAGACCGTTAATTCAGAGACTAGCAATCGGCTTAAAAAACGAACACTAATTCACCAAGAAAAAAGTAATGTTATCATAGTAATTACATCGTAAACGGGAGGAATGTTATAAAGTTGCGCACACGCACCTCTGCAAGCTCTATTTACCGATCGATACAGCGTCATCGTCTGCTACTTTTGTTGGCCAATGTATCTTAATATGTATAACTTTAATAGGGTGAGCAGTGGCGTGAAATGTGGTCCAGTTCCGTATGAAGACATTAACATACGATGTGATAGGAGAAACGCCTTTTTTGGTGTTAGTCGCTTGGGAAGTATCATATCGTCGATTTGGAGATTTTCGTTTATGTTGATTGTTATTCCTCGCTTGATAATAATAATAATATTCTACCACATACACACAACACCATCTAGCCCAAACTAAGCAGAGCTTGTACTATGGGTACTAGACAATGGATAAACATACATATATACTTTTTTTTTTTTAAATACATACATATTATACATATTGTTGTTATTAAGTTATTAGACACATACGCGAAGGCGGGCGCAAGGTTTATACCGGACTCATCCGAAAAAAGATGACGACGTCCCGGTCCTACCGACTAAACTTACCACGGTGTACCTTTTTATAATCTACGACCGGGGCGCAGGTGTAATCTTCGGATGGTCAGAATGGGTCTTTATCAAATTATAAAGCAGCGATTACGTATTTAACAATATATTTTAGACTGAACCGAGATGGTACTCGCTCGACTAATCGGACAAGACTCTTTTGATGGGGTTAGAGAATGCTTTATATAATGCTCTCACAATCAACAGGATCATTAGGAATAGTGTACATATTCAAAGGTCACAATAACAACTTAATGGAATATTAAATATATAATTACTTAATGAGATAAAAACAGTAAATAATCGATTAGTTAATACTTAACATAACAGAATATTTTGATATAGGCACTAAATGTGCGTATCTCCATATTTTATATCGTATTATTTTCTATCTATAATCAACTGATAGTCAAATCCGGTTAGACCAGAAAAGCCGACCCCGAGTGACTTGGGAATAATAAAGGCTAGGGAGAAGAAGAAGATTATTTTCTATCTATACTATCATCACTTTCATATTTAATTTCGTTATCATTACTCATTTCGTATTCGACAGAACTATCCTCTTTATTTACATTATTTTCCATTTCATAATTAATTATCTTATTATTCTCGCATTTGCCTTCATTTTCTATTTTTAATTTTCCTTATCATTTATGTCCGGTATCACGTGTAGTGTACGACGAACTCTTTCATATCCTATAAGAAATGACGTGTAAGCATTACCAATCGTGTTGGTCGGTTCTGCGTCTTTATCTATTCCTTTTAACTCTAATATTTTGTCATTATATATAACCGTATCTTTATTCAACGGACTAATTTTAATTAACGTAACTTCAGCTCCCGCTTCAATAAGAAATCTACTCTCTTTCTAGGTTAAGCGAATTTAATCTTACATAAATAGACGTTTTTGTATTAATATATCTAATTTGACCTGTATTATATCGGCGGTCCTTAGACCAGCCAGCGTCCTTAGACTAATTTAGTTTAAATGCTCCTTATTTTCTTGAGCATTAGGTAACTTACTATTGTTTCCTGGATTATTATTATTATAACGATAGTTAAATTTATTTTTATTTGGCAAACCTGCTGGTCGCGGCTGATAATTTAGGTGCCACTGTTGATTTATTGGATTTTTATTCCAACAATCTTTTGCATAATGGTCTTTCTTTTGGTAGTTAAAGCAAGTGGTTATATTTTTATTAACTTGCATTTGTCTTATATTCGGTTGATATCTACTTTGGTACATTAGATGCATTGGTTTATTATAATATTTATTATTTATACCTAAATTTTGTCTGTTATTCATTTCCTGTTGAAATTTTATTTGTTGTTCCTCGGACATAGCTATCGATACTGCTTCTTCGAAAGTGTTGGGTTTTTGTGACTTCAGTTATATGTGTAAATGAGATGTAAGACCGCTAATAAAAATATTTGTACCTCATTTTTGAGTAGTTCTATATTAGCCCCGTACACTGTTAGTTAATTTTGGGTCAAGAGATTTGATTAGTTTTCAAAGGCAACCTTCAACTCTATTTGAATAATTCAACACTGGCTCATTATTACCTTGTCTACATGAATTAAGTTTTATCTGCCAATGTGCGAAAGTACGCTTTTCTGAATAATTTTCTAATAAATAATCTTTAAGTTCATTCCACGAAGGGAATGATCGATTTAACAAAGTTGATCTTATATTACCTTCGATTTTAGAAATCACTACTGATACAAATGCAATTCCATAAATAGCATTTAAAAGATTATTCGCGTCATTACAGTTATCTATAAATACGTGCAAATTTGCCTTGTCACCATTGTACTTATTCATCATTCTTTCAGCTAATGACATATCTATAAAACCGCCATAATTTTTGACATGTTCTATGTTAGCCATCATAATTATTTAAAAATACACAGTAATATACCTCACTTTTCTTCTTTCTTCTCTGATGTACCGTGAAGACCGTCGACTTTCTATCTGGAGACCGCCGGTTGATTATCGCGAAGACAGAGACTGTGCAGTGGTAACAACACGAAGTTACCGTAGAACCGCTGATACAGCTTGTTATATACGCTGATGAAGCTTAGTCCTCGACAAGTTCTTGATGCTGGTGGCTTTACTTCTTGAACCACCTTACTCCGTGATGCCGTGCTAGATTTAGCGCCCAGTGGGTACCGCGTTAGACTTTTACTACGGATTTCACTCACGCACTTCTAACCCGTTTTGTCTGGATGACACTATCATCATCCCACTTCTGACACCAAAACGTAATGTTCGGGTGGCCGGAAGGGTTCTTTATCAAATAATAAAGCAGCAATTACGTATTTAACAATATATTTTAGACTGAACCGAGATGGCCCTCGCTCAACTAATCGGACAGGACTCTATTTTGATGGGGTTAGTGGATGCTTTATATGCTCTCACAATCAACAGGGCCATTAGGAATGACAGTGTACAAATTTAAAGGTCTCAACAACAACGTAATGGAATATTAAATAAATCATTACCTAATGAGATGAGAACAGTAAATAATAGATTAGTTAATATTTAACATAACAGGATATTTTGATATATGTACTAAATGTGTATACATTACACAGGGATCGGTCGCGCATTCATCCTACAGAACTAACCAATAGATTTTGACGTTTATAACTGTCACCCTGTGTCCTAAATCAATAAAATATTTTGATTTTGAAGCAAGTATGTAAGAGTACCTCATACTCGCTGAAGAAAAATGAGTAGCAGTATGACTACTCTTATACGACGATTGCCTGCAAGAAGGTAGTATCTTCTCGAACGTGCTAATTTTTCCTACTTGTATTAAATAAAACAACGGCAGACGACTAGATTGATAAATAATGATATCTGATGAACAGCTTCATCTAATCGCAGTATTAGATCGGTTGTTCCCTAGCAGTCTTATACCGCTACCCAGATTGCTAGATCGATATATCGTGCTATATCCATGTTAGAAAAAATACTGATGCAGCCAGATACGAATAACCGGATCATCGAGTGTAAAAAACTAATTTATTACAAGTTGTACAGGATGCAGTATCGGCAAGATAGGATATTGGTAATGACGATTTTACGTAACTTCTTTACATATCGATCGTGTTAATAGTCATTTTTATTATTAATTTATAATTAAACTAGCTTTTATTTTCTTATAAATTTTTTTTTTCAGTATGTCTTTGCTATGTTCTTTTCTGTACCTCTGATAACGTGTATGCGAAATTTCATGATGATCGGTCGAGTAGTCTCAACTCATTCACATCTATAATATTAGTTTAGGATTAGTATTTATGAACATATGACAAATACCCCAGACCTTGGTTGTGCAGGATAAGTTTGGGTTGTGGGTTCGATAGTCAAGTTGGGCAAACTGTATGTTTTTTATAAGGACCGGCTTTTAACGTGCGATTAAGCGGCAGGTGATCCACAAATGACATTAATTAAAAACATTCTGTAATAGCTCTAATGGAAAATAGCATTTGTTCTTACCCCTGAAGCAAGAACGTAGGTGTGTTATTTATATTTAGATTGTCAGTGTATTTGTCTGAGATCATAGCTTTCAAACGGTCTAACAGATTTCCACTTCTTAGAAGGCTAAATTAACCCAGATAGCTTTCAGCTACGTTTGCAAAAAATCGCCTTAATCTTTTCAATGTTTTACTAAGCTACTAAAAAATGAGTAAACAATTAAACCAGTCTGTTTACAAGGAGTATTTTCAATTTATAACCCGTCGATGTTTATACGAAGATTCATAAATCTTGCTCAATAATCGTTACAAGTTTCATGTAGTCACTTACCCTGGCGATCTTTATAATCAACACATTTCCATTCTACCCTGGCCTTTCCCAGAATAATTACGGTGTAATTTTTAGCTGATTAGCGAGTCGGTGTACTGGGGAACTGACATCTGGGAAACAGGTTTTTAAAAGTATGTTTCGTATATACATATTAGAGGTCGGTTCAGGGAAATTCCTTTTTAAAGACAGAGCAATGACCAGGATCTAAACTGCTTCGTCTTTAAGCAGTATTATTGTAATATTACTTTGGAAAGAAGAAGATAAGTCTTTGAACGTCTTGTCCTTTCATAATACGACATCGCAGTGACTACCTACTCCCATGTGAATAGTTTGCGTTCGAAGACTTAGGTCTGAAAGAATCGTGCATTGTTATTGGGCTTTTGTTAATAGAAACACTGCATCTAGAAGTGTTAGTGATTTTCAGCGTGGCTGCCGTAATAGGCCTCAGCATACCACTTCGGGGATAAATCAATGAGAGTAAAATAATATTGATATTTGCGCATATTGCGATTACATTCGCTGGTTACGGTAACACGTAGCTTTAATGACTACATATAAAAATAGTGTGACATTCTTGATGGTAGGAAGAAACTGGAAGTCCCGATACAGGACTGAACGGTAATTAATAGAAGGTCACGTCGCCCGTTAGATGCGCTGGGCGGCTCATCTCGACTTATACAGCGAGCGGTCGGCGTCCGGCCTCGCTTTATATAGTATAGCCCTTTATAGCCGCGCATGCGCACAAGTATGTGCGGCCCGGCGTGCGCGCAACATACATCCATGTTTATTAGATTAGTTTTTGCTGTTTGTCACCGAAATTCATGGGATAATGGAGCTTCTTTGCGTTTGGATTATTATGTCAATATTACGGTAGTTGAAGATGAATACAACTAGATTTAAAAGCAAAGCTTACATAAAAAACAAGAAGAAGCTGATTTTTTGGCAAGGATACTAGGCAAAGATTTGTAAAGATGTTTGGAGTGTAGAACGTTTGTTACTTAATCACGCGCAATACGTTGAACGGATTTAGTTGAATCTTGGCACACAACCAAAAAGTCCTGGATTTTAATATATTTTTTTAAAGAGATATTTCCTGTACAAGGATTAATTCATGTATCGCGGGGGAATTTAAGAAATTATTCAAACAAAGAACACACAGACTAGGAACAACAATTAGTGGCTCACACAAAATTTTGTTCCGTATGGGGATCGGAGCCACCAACCCTCGGCGCGGCGGCAGTGGTGAGGTGACTTTTTTTATACTCTAACAGGTTTGCGTTTGACCGCGATCTCATCTGATCTTAAGTGTAGATGCAGTCGCCGATGGAGTACGCTTGCCTAGAAGATACCTATTCACTCGCGACTTGAAGACACCCAGATTGTACTCATCGGGAAACACAGACTTAGGTAGCGAATTTCACTCCTTAGCGGTACGCATTATAAAATTGGAAGCAAATCGCTTCGTGCGTAAATGTGGTATATCCACCATGTACCTGTGTCGCTGGCCTGATTGTCTGGTCGTCCGATGGTAGAATGGGGAAGGAGGAATCAAATTATGCAGTTCCTCTGCACACTCTCCGAAATGTATCCGATAGAAAACCGAGAGACTAGCAACCTTACGACGATGCTCCAAGCTTTGGAGTCGTGTGTTGACCAGTTGGTCATCGCCGATAAGTCTCCTGGCCTTCCGCTCAATTGACTCCAAAGCCTCCAGCTGATATTTTGACTACTTAAACAACGACGCCATCCGTGTCAGTCAAATCTTGGTGCTCCTGATGTATTCACGCAGCTAGAACTTAATAAATGATAGTTTGTACAAGCGTACAAACCCTGTCCTAATATGAGCAACAGCAAAACAAGTACTTTACCACTTAATAGCCTTTTGATAATGTGTATAGGCAATTTATCGAGGTTACGCTACAGGGTTAAGATGGGCGCGCCGATATGGTATCGGCGACAGGCAAGGTGTCGATAGTACCCGCGACACCGTTACTTCACTAATTAGAGGTATTACGTGTCATAGACTCTGATGGGTTAAGGACATTGATGTCCGCTAACGTTAACAGTGCTAGCCTAGTGGGAGACCGTCTGGAGTTCGATCCTAAGGCACGCATCTCTGCCTTTTCGAAGTTATATGCGTTTGACATAATAGTCAAATCTATAGAAATCTGAATAGGTAACATAAAAATTCTCGAAGGTATGGAGACTCTAATAGACTATAGCGCCTAATCCTTTTCATTCTCCTGCCCCTAGATGCCCAAATCAATTCTCCTGCCCCTAGAGCGAGCTCAAAGAGCTGTTCTTAAGGTAGCCACACGTCGCCCATTCTTGTTTCCCACACATGACCTTTACACCGCTTGCAAGGTACTAACCATTCGTCAATTATTTATTATGCACACTACACTTGAACAGCACACTGAAGTCCCGTTTACCCCGGTCTTAGATAAAAGAACAAAAGACTTAGTTTGTACAAAGTCTCAAACCAGACACGCATTTGTCAATAAATTCTTCGTATTCTTAGGAACGTATTTATATAACAAGTTAAATAAACTATTAAATATATATAATGTTATTTATAAAAAACGTAGTTCCATGTTAATGGAATACCTAGGAAAATTAAATTATACGGACACAGAAAAACTGCTAGAAGTCTTAAAATAATAATAATAATAATAATAATATTCTATCACATACACACAACACCATCTAGCCCAAACTAAGCAGAGCTTGTACTATGGGTACTAGACAATGGATAAACATACATATATACTTTTTTTTTGTAAATACATACATATTATACATAGAAACACCCAGACCAAGACAAACATCCATGTTCATGCACACAAATGTTTGACTTGTGCGGGAATCGAACCCGCGACCTCAGGCGTGGCAGTCGGTTACACTAACCACTACGCCACCGAGGCCGACAATGATATTATGAATTATGAAAAGTAAATTTAAAGTTGTATATTACTTCCTAAACACATTTAATCGTAGATGTGGCCTGCCCGCCATTCTTTCAGCACCAGGTCCGAGAGGCGGCGTGCGTGTTCCCACGCGCGCCTCTGTTTCGAGTCCGTCTCCCCTCTAGGGGGGAGACTGTAGGGTTTAATAAGTGAGTGAGTGCCTTCGGGTAGGTCTGTGCGTAGTGGCCTGCCGTTTCATACGGCGGGCCGAAACCTCGGCGGGGTCGCGACGCATGCGCAAGTGATTCGCGCGGCCCCGTCGACAGTGGTTTTGTCGAGGAACACCGTGGTAGGTTTAGTCGGTATTCCGGGAGGTACATTATTCTAATTCCATCTTTCTTTTACCCCGGCGAGTCCGACATAACCCCTCCGCCCGCCCCCGCGGAGGGGTATGCGTCATGCATGCCACCAGGTAAAAAAAAAAATCGTAGATGTACTTGACTGTAAATATTTGTATTAATAATGCTCTAGTATATAATAAAATTGTCAAGTGATGTCCTGAAACACAGGTTTACCCTAGTTCAGGCAGGCTTAAACATTACCTTTTGAACTTCATTTCTTTTGTATACACTATAAATGAACATAGTTAAGAATTAATTTTATTTTAAGCTTAAATTATTTAAGGCAGGTTTGCTTTGATACTGTTGATGTAATATGTATGATGTAGTATAAGGATGTATCTTACTTTTTCTGTTAATAAATAAATATTATTATATTATTCTGAGAAGAGGCCCGTGCCCAGCAGTTGGGCTGTTTAATACAGGGCTGATATTATTATTATTATATAATAATAATAATAATATCAGCGTGAGCATGAATACTGATCCTGAACATTTCAGGGTTAGGATCAGATAAAAGAGTTGCTGTTTGTATTGAAACTGCCAGCAGCATAGCATAAGCACGTAGTCAAATAAAGTATTATGCGTCTTTCATGGTTTTTTCTGAACAGTCGTATTTGTGACTTTTTTAAATTATACACATTTAAAAGAGGATTTTATACAGAACATCCTCTTTTTATATGCGGCTGCTAAATCACACCAATTTCCTTCGCCTGTCGCTATTTGATATTACTGCTATACGTGCTACATCTTTATTTTATAATAATTCTAAATCATATTACGGATAAATTAAATTTATTCAAAATAAAAATATAGTTAACAGTACTAAAAAAATTAACATCGGCAAAAAAATACGTGAATTTATTTCACGTTTCAATGCGTATTTTATATTTGTATTTTGATTTAATAAATATGTTAATATATCTAACAGTAGCAAATGCTTCTGAATAGTTTATTATATGCTTTACAAGATGGCCGCGGCTTCTGTGGCGCAAGTGATTTGAATGCGCGCCGTGTTGTAATAAGCCACATAATTTCTCAGTACCAGACATGAGGACATTATTGAAATATTTTTATTTTACTTAAGCATGTATAATCATAAGAATTCTGTACACCGGATTACGAAGTTCCTTACACGGTATCTGGTTGCCTCCCACGATGTTTAGACTTGTTGTGGTGTTATTTTGAGGGCTTAGAGCTGGCAAAGACTTAGCCATACAAAAAGATATATTAGGGGGTGGTCGCTAAAGACATTCAAATAGGTATAGTTCCCTAAGAGTTTAATATTACGCAGGTATAATAATAATAATAAACATTTATTTCAGAATTATTCATATTTTGTTAGAAACAATAACTTAAAATTAAATCATGTATCTTCCTGCTGCACCGGCCCCGCCGCTATGCCTACGGGTCCAGTGCAACAGGAAGGGACAGTCTAACCTATCACTGATCACCGTCAGGATACTGTTGTTGGTCCGGCGAATCCTTTGCATCAGAGATGCTGTTCTCTTTCGCATTACAGCTTCAAAGCAGTCTGTATGCGCCTCCGCAAACATGCCTAACGCACTACAGAATCGCCGGAGCCCCAAAAGTACCCTGAAGGCGTTATTATATTGTACTCGAAGAGTGTTGTAGGCCCTCTGAGTATATCTATCCCTATATATATACTGTGTGTAAATATCTAAGTAAAAAGTAATTGAAATAGGGTTAGACGACTTGATACATAGGTATCTGTACGAAGGTTACTTGAATTGAATGAAAATGAAACACCTATATTTTCTTAATTTTTCTGATGACTAGCTTTTATGTTTGCATATTATTAGTATTCTGATTCCTCTATACGATTATAAACAATTAAACCAAGCCGTTTTGCTAGAAGATTTACTAAATTCTTGTCGATTGTTTTATGACGACTCATATTTGTAAATCTTCACTATCAGGTCGCTATCACTGTTACCCAAATGTTTCATTAAATTATTGAGTCGCAGCGGCACTCTCATAGCTAGACACAATAGATTTTTAATTATATCTGGTATTGTAAGAAGCTCTTGCTATCGAATAGCAACGAATGTCTATAAGTTAACGTAATAAGCACATATCTAAGCGAGGACAGGCGACACAAGAGGTACCGAGTACCGGTAGTTATGTTCGGAATTTTAACTGATATCACCGTGCGTGACCTAACCAATATTTATTGCATCTTCACGCGATTTGCTGTTAGGGACCACTTAGCCGTCTCCAGCCTTTGATTTATGGTTTGGGTAACATTGTGATTTATTTTCTATTGTTATTTATATAAGTAGTGGTAATATTTATAACAGAATCGGCGGCGATGGGGAAGTCCCAAACAAAGATAGCGGGAATAAGACAAGCAAAGGATTGCTAATAACAAAGCGATTTGGAAAGCCAAGGAAGATGCCTATCTTCAAACTGGTCTCTCGGTCTGTAAAACTAAGTCTACTATTAGTTATTCCCACTAGTGGGCAAGCTTTTGCTTTTGGGATTAACTAATAGGATAATAACAGTGTTATAAGTGGTCACTAGTTATACTAGGAAAGCTCTGCCTTCTGCTGTTTTTAAATAACTAAATAAACATTTTGTTAAATGCCGTAGTGTAACTATATACTAGTATAATATAATATATATATAGGAAAGATTACTAATTACTTTAATTAGTTTAATCAATTTTAGTAATGTTCGATAAATGCCCCTCATCAGTGCCGTCACGTTAATTCCAGTTTTCACTTCTTATAATCGACAAATAGGCACACTTCACATACATATTTGTAATACATCTTATTAAAAAGGATGTCAAGATTAATATTCTAAAACATAAAACGTTAAACATTAATGATATCCAAAATTTATTACATCAATTAAATATTAATTTATTGCTTTCTTTCTCCTAAATATTATATATTTATAATTAATTTCTAAGCTGATAAGTGGGCCACATCGCCTTAGTTAAACTGAGCGTTCCTCATTATTGTAATATTTGTAAGTAATTAGCGAAACAGCTGACCTTCGTGCAGGTTGGAGTTCCGGACGAAGACCGGACGAGCGCAACAATGGCCTTATTTCCACTGTTGAATATTCATACTTGGTTGTATTTATTTATTTAGCTACTATTAACCTAATTACGTGAATTCATTAACCTCTAAATATTTTACTGTAGATCGCTAATTTGAATCCAAGTATAGGTAATTTGGTTGGTTTAAGTATTTAAACAAATTTCTCTTTAATCGGTGTGTAGTTTTTATGAGTTAAATGGTCGCATTGGCACTTCCTATGCGCCGAGGGTTGTGGGTTCGATCCCCACACGAAACAAAAAATGGTGTCATCCACAAATATTAGTGATTCTCTGTGTCCATAGTTTCAATTACCTTTGCGACACAGGGATTAGTCCTAGATCAGCAGATATCTTTTTTTATTAAACTTGAGTATTTACAATTAGGTATATTTTTTATAGTTGAATTAATTATATATTTTTATATGTTAAAAAAACTTAAGAATTTAACTCTAAAATACGATAGTCTAAGGCCTGAATAGTTGACATATTTTTAATGATTTTATTGCTGTTTTATTGCGAGCACTTTAATATGGAATTTCGTGAAGCATTTTGATTCTTATCAACTCAAACATATTTTTTTAATATCTGTTGGTTATTTTCTATATATCTATTTAGGTTGCGTTTCGATTAAAAATTAAATAAAACAAGGAATATTCAACGAGGTATATTTTAAAATTGTTAAAATGAAATAATGCGACACAGAACATATTTCTGAAAAAAATAAACAAGAATTAATATCGTGAAAATAATGTGTAATAATAAACGTACATTACATCTTTATATATCTTTAAGGTTAGGCAGACGTGTCGGTACCATAATTACCTACCAATTAATATTTTTTATCTAAATGATATTTAGATTAAAACTCAAAACTGACAGACTTCATTCTGCCTAATAATTTCGTAGCAGAAAACCTAATTACTCTATTCCCGAGTCAGATATCGGACTTGGAACGTCACAATTGGCCTTAGGCGATATTTTTGCCAGGCGACTTACAAGGCATTTTAATTATGCTATATTCATTCACTATCAACCTAAAATAATTCCCTAATCTCTGCTGGTACAAGTTTAACAGCTTTTAAGATATATAACTCAAAACCAGTCAGTGCGCAGGTCGAGGTTTCCCCACGTGTCAAAGTGCAGGTGCGAGTGGAAAGCGCGTTCCGCTGCGCACGCGCCACCTCATCGGAACGATACTGCGCAAGGTTGCCTATATCACCTTTTTACAATGATTTATATGTTACTAGCGCCTCGGCTTAGCACGCGTAGTACAAAACCTTAACAAATTATACACCTAAACCTTCTTCATGAATTACCTTGTCTATTGGTGAAAACCGCATGTAAATCCGTTCAGTAGTTTTTGAGTTTATCGCGATCAGACAGACAGACAGATGCGGCGGTCGCGGATTTTTATTATAGTATAGTCGGAAATGATCTGCATGTATGTATGTCTTTATTAGTTTTCTTGGAAACCACAGTCGTTTGTCAGTATTGAGCTAATAGAAATTGTGTTATTGAACGTTGTATTCATGACTATATACAACTACATAACGTTCAACGGCATATCGTCTTAAAGGGTAAGCAGAGTTATGAATTCTTATGTTTATTACATAGTATATAATAATATTTTAAATCCTTAATAAGTTAGATTACTATACCTATCACTTTCGCTATATATGATGCAGGACTACAGGATTTTCGGGCAGTCCAAACTTTTGTGTCAGTTGTCGTTGCGCCTGCGCATATGTCTACGGCAATAGACTTACACAATTCGAAACATGTAGAACCATTGCATACGAAAAATATCCTTAAGAAAGAATATATGTTATTGTGCCAAGAAATGTCACCATTTCAAACGTGGATCGAACAAAGAATCAACAAATAAGATCAACGTCAAAACATCTCGAGGTGCGCATGTCTGACAGATAAATTGTGTGCAGTCCCCTTAACCGCACGCGTGATGTTTACAGAACCCTTTAGCTCTTGACGAAAACATTGTAAAGGACGTGCTAAATGTATCCCCGAGTGTAAACAGAATGCTCGTTATGATGCATCATGCGTGTTTGCTTCGGCTGCGCGGGCGCATCGTGACGTGTTTTCGATATTTAAATATGTGGGAACCGTGGAAAAATGCTATTGTCTTTATGTTCGATAATTTAATTTGGTTAAATATATTTTTTTTATGTAAAGAGTAATCTGAAACGACGGCCCAGTGGTCAATAACATTGTTGTTATTATTATTATATTTTGTGTACTTACCTATTGATACCTCAAACATTCAGTTGAGTTAAAGGACTTCCTAAAACATGCGGGCTCATGGCCGCAGCTTTACAATCGTAGATCCAATAATAATATCCCATAAAGCATAAAAGCCACTCAACATAAACTTTGGAAAAACCATATTCATCTATTGCTAAGAAAAAGTAGGATAAACCAACAAACACACTTTTAAATTTATTGCAGTAAGGATTTGTAACCTCAATAAATAGAGTGATATCATTATAAAATCTTCAAGCTGTCCAGTTCGTATCATCATATTTCTACCTATAAATTTCATTAGACAAACAGCCAGACCTCGAACACTATGCATCACATGAATATTTGCTCCATGAAAAAAACAAATGGTTACAATAGCCCTAATATTGTTAGTCATATAATTCTTTCAGCTATACCTATTCTACACCAGGTATGCATTTTCTTTCCAAACACACGTAAATATAATATTCTGTCTTAAACTAAGATATATTTGCTTTACTAACAGAAGCCGCGTATTTTGTCCAGTAAACTTAACTAAAACATACGCAATAAAACAGAGTGAGATCTTAGCAAATAACTTTTATCTCCTCCAGTAGAAAACCAGATAGATCACTAAACAACGCCTGTACCATGTACTAGTACATTCACTAAACAAACAGACATATAGACTAATGTTTGGGACGAGTCAAGTGGTGTAGCGTGCGTGCTAATGGATAGAGGTATAGATATTGGACGTCTGTAGAGGTCCGATAGATAGTAGTTCAATCGAATGTTTGACCAGAAATCTTTTGGATGCACAAACGTATTTGTGACAAATTTGACAATCATTATATTGGTTGCCTCGTAGAGTCACTTCGATCTTAATACATAGATAAAAATATAGCGTAAAGATTTTATCTAAATACCTGTTTTTTCAAGCAAAGTAAAGCATCAGCCTAAAATAAATTTTACAGCTATCGCTGTACATATTTTGTCTTAACTATAAGAAAGTTGTACTGTCTTGGAGTGTTTGAATACGATTTATATGTCTATATACATGACACAAAAGGCAATATTGCCATTGGCTGCGTTAAAAAATAACAGCGAAGAAAAAACTATTCTCTAATAAGAGACTGGATATGGGTAAATCCCTTTTAAGGAAATATCCTAAAGCGTAGAACACAGAACGCTTTTAGCTCAAAGCTTGCGCAGTACAAAGAACAAACAAATAAACATACTATACTAGCACGTAAACAGTCAGGAGTGCGAATGCAAAAGTAAACTGCCAACGAAACTCAGTTTGCCTACACGATATTTACTAGAAACCGACTAAATAAATTGTCAGGACGCAAGCACAGGAGGCTTTAAGCAAACCTCTTGCGGCCTCCAAATTAGGAAAGTGCTTTATGGCGCTCCGAGTAATGGAATTAGTCAGTGAGGCTGTTGAAAAGACTTATAACCTTAAGTGCTTAGAATTATGAAACTTGAATGTATCTGGTATTGGGTATTCAGGTCTTAGACTTTTTGTATCCGGATTTGAAACAGGCTACAGTATTTATGGATCTCAAAGTTATTAATGTCTTGTCAAATAAATCTCGCTGACAAAAACATGAAGCTGACGGTACATTCTTGAAGCCAGGAAGAGCATCGTAACAGTAAATTCCAAAACCAATAAAATAACTCGACGAATATCTCCCAGATCTACCATTTTTCAAACAGATCGAGACCTTAAACTGAGATAACTTTTATCTCTATAATGGAAGTTATGGCGGATCTACAAATAAGCTCAAGTAATTATCTACAAAAAGGGATACAATAGCTGTGTTGGCTATAAATGGAAAATAACATTTATTTAGCGATTGATGTTTACATTGGCCATTGACGGCCTCCGTTTACATCTGGCGGTTAGGATGCCCTTAAAGGCTGATTGTGCCAGTTTTCAAGTTCGTCCTATACTTTGATTGTATTGGAAAGTAAAGTTTACGATCCTCAGATAGGTTAACGAACTTCGTGTAACGGTTGATCTATTGATAAACCTAAGATTGATGTAATGGCAATACCTGGATTTATAATAAATATATTAACAGCCCATTGGAAGGTTTCAGAGGGTCTTTTGTAGCTTGGCATGAAGGTTTGTGTTCAACGACGAGTGACAGATAGCTATACATACAAGTCAAGCTAAATATAAGTTCTTATCACGATATTTCTTCCTTTTCTTCCTTCTAGTCATAGGTTTTAAACTTGGGTTGCGTTAAAGACGTCTAACCTAATCTTATATATCAGTTATGTTGCCTTTTGAACGACATTCAGAGTGTAGTATTCATGATCCGGTCTATAAGTGGCAGTGGGACGGGCACTGCATAATATCTCAATAGCAGTAAATCTTATATTAGAGAGCGAAAGAAACTCATGGTTATCGGTTCCCGAACGTGGCTCGAGGCTAGTTCTGAACTTCACTTTCATGGATTCTCTCAATTACTATTATAACTAATCAGGGTAAATAAACTATGGAGAAATTTTATCATAGTCTTGCTCGGAATGTACCGTTAATGATGCGTGAAGTTAGGATGCACAGAGGTCCTAGACTCTGGATATGAACTTGTATATGTATCAAACATGTTATTACCCTGCCATATATGTGTACGTAAACAACTCCCCCTTAATATATGTCTATGCTCAGTTGATCCATTTTCAAACGGTAATGCAACGTTCCAAATTATATTATTTGACCTTTGATAATTTTACCTTGAGATTTCGATTCTTTTATGGCATCAAACGATAGAACAGCTGATTTATTTTTTATGGCAACAATTTTACGATTGTAAACAGATAGTATTGTAGTTATTCAACCTGATTTGCATCTAGGACCTTGAATACACGCTCAAATAGATCCGAAACCAGAACGACGACATTTCGATCTATTACGACAGAAAGATACTTGCAAAACTGACTTACCCACGTATACAATATTAACATATCAAATAACACTTATTATCTAAACAGTAGAGTTCAAATTCATGTAACTAGTTTCTATTGTGACAAAACGATTGTTGCATCGATTTACAAAATATTTTGATTAGTCGAATTTATGAGAATACTATCTCACTTTGACGTAATCGAATAATAATTTCACCGTCGATATCTAATTTTTATCTTGATTAAGGTGGCAATTATGCTAACGACAAACGATTTGTATCTACCGTATTGTTGAAATATAATTTATTATAAAAAATGTTTGATTTGAACACGTTTTGTATGCTAATCTCTACGTTGAGAGGTTACATCACTATTGATTGGACTTTTAAGCCTGATTTTATCGGAATATGTACTACAAGTTAATATTTGGACAGTATAGTCTTTTTATTTGGTATGCCTTACAACATACATTTTCTCAAATATATTAAATCCAATTAAAATCAACTGATTTGGACATAACAAATCATGAAGATATCAAATAGCGGGCTTAAAAACGGATTCCAAACCATAAATTGGGATTAAGTCTCATGTTACGTATGTTAAATGAAAAAATTTCTTTACATACAGTTTAATTAACCGTAGATAAATATAAACATAAAACTAACAATATTAACAAGAGAAACTCTAATCGATTACGCACAATTATGCATATTAATTATGATATTATTGATGTTTAAGGAAGATTCACATAAAAATAAACGTAAAGAAAACGTAGCAATATTTGTGATGGTTATCGCTATGTCGAAATATTTGTAAACGGTATCGATAATGCTGATATGAACAGTCACGATATCGACTACAGCTCGCTCAGTGAGAAAGCCGCGCCATTGTCATGAAGTGGGACACGATGAGCGCTAAGTATCAGATAAATCAACCACTCTACCACTCAATTCGACTAATTGACTATCGACCACTGACAAAAATCGTCGACAATTTCATCTGTGCCTTACGGAACTCGACTTTTAATAGTTATAAATATTCATCGATTTTATAAAAGACAACGGAATCGACTATTAATTTAAATGGTTTCCCGATCATAATCTGGCCGTTGACATACGAGGTCGATTTTAAAACTATTTTAAAAGGTGTTCTCTTTGTAAAAACTGCGTTCTTTCTGTATGGAACGTTAACCGAGATATTTTGCATCGAGTGAGTAAAAATTATCGACTGCTTATGAAGGACATTGCAGTACATGACCTGTCAACGAGACAAGGGATACGTGACCAGTGTTGCGAAATCATATCGATATTCACTAGAGCCGGTATTTAATATGGTTTTTCTTAGAATTATAAGTAGCGGTATAACAGGTGGATTTTATAGTGGATTGATATAAATTCGTTATAAATTTTTAGAATAGCTGTTTTTATTATGATCTAGTGAGTGCATATTTGAGTTCTAACCTATTCATTAAGGCACACAGAGATGAAAATGAAAGACGTAGAATTCTTGTCTTCTCCTCAGAGCTCGGGGTCGTGACCTCTCTAAGTATTAAACCTTATCTTCAGTGATGGGAAGCCATCTTCTTATGTCCAAAAACATCCGAGACCGGTGTAGATTACAGCTATTCACAATAGATAGGTGTGATTCTTACTTATCATTTATCATCATTGTAGAGATTACTTCTTCAAACATATTTTATTTTCTATACTCCACAAACGCGGTGTGGAATTTATACATAATTCGATGTTGATTAGATATTTATTGTGAAATATGCGCCTACGTGTTGATGTTTTACACAATGCGATCATAACGTGTGGATAGATGCTACATACACTTAACATATTACCAGTCACAGTTTTGTTTTATTATGACTTATTAACATAATCATACAATTAAATGGAAGAGTGGTAGTAAAAACCTGTCATAGATAAAAGCGATAAAAACTCTAAACAGTGCTAAGTTTGACAGTTCGATTTTCCCGTGCACAATAGAGTTTAACGGTTTTTACCAGTTCTAGCCATGGCGGACTGTGTAAATTCCTCTTATTTGTGTCCGCAGTATGTAGGCCAATTTGTTACTTTTTCCACAGCGACAGGTTTTGAACGTATTTATGTAAAAAAATATAAAGAAGTGGCGCCGACACCGTTGTGTTAATCTGTGATACGTTATTTGCGATTTTATCGATGTTTCTTCGACGAGTTACGGCACTATTTCTTTTTTAATATGGCGCGCGTTTGAAATATTGTGTGCGTTTATTTGATGTTTATTACAATTAAACTACAATATGAATCAATTTAGACGCCATTACTATCTTCATGGGGGTCTTCAACGATTCATATTACAGTTGGGAGTTATAAAATTGATATTGGAATCTAGATATTTTTTGTTTGTGTAGAGCGAGCTGGTCGCTCCGGGGCACCATTCGTCCACAGTTTAACTATTTAGAAGGAGATCTTAATCTGCAAGTTGGCAGTTGATCCAAATCGAATCACTTGCACTCAGTTTAAAGTTTGATTTGTTATTCTGCTAATAGCCTCTTTTAGCAGTTAGCTTGGAGATTGATGGGTATCATTCCAATTATTCTTATGTTATATTCGGTATCTTAATTGCAACATTTTTTAGACGAAGCCAATATGGTAGTAGCGGTGATTGTCTGCGCGTGATTATTTCACAGTAATAAACATTATATGCAATATATTTTACAGTTTTCTTGAAAATACTATCTTAGAAGGATTGAAACATATCTACCGTTCGGCGCAAAAAGTTAATCCTATTGCAACATGCAGAAAAATATTTTATTGGCTTTTTGTGTACGAAATATCTAACACGATTCTCGAATTATTATTGTGGGTGTAAAGTTGGCAAAATGTGACTAAGTATAATACATATATTATTTTATGAGTTACAGATGTATTATGTTTTATGAAATAGTGCATAAAACGTTACTTATTTAAATGAACCACGTTTTAATTATATATAGAATCAAGCCTGTATTTGCCTGCAGGGGTGTATTAACCTCATATTTTGCTAGCTATCTTTTTAAGTCACCCAATAAGAAAGAGCCTATTTCCCTCTGTTAGGTCTACCTGCAGACTACGTGTATATGCTATGACCTACCTTTGTCCAACACAATAATCAAATCGGAGACCTCGTGATCGGTTGCAAGCATAAGCGCAAACTACGAAACGAGACAGTCAGGACAATAGAATTTCAAACCCACATGACAAGATGTGACGGATCTAAAGTTACACTATAAAAGAAAATACCATAATGTCACAAACATTATGGTTCTTACACAAAACCTGCTTCAAACTTTACCCAATTCGGCAATCATTCATTACCTACTTCAGCACCATTAAACCAGCCTTCACGAGTACTGCACCATAATCCGAAACTACAATGCCGTCCTATAATTTACTCGCATTTTACGGAATCGGCAATCGACCTCACCGATTTCGGAGAAAGAACATAATATTATCTCAAGCGGTGACACTTGATGTAATTAAGCTTTGACTCAGACATGATATCCTCGGATATAAAAAAGAGTTTCCGTGGTATTGCCATATTGAGATTGTGTTACCTTGAGTTTATCGTTACGTGTAAGACACGCTGGCCTCACGTATGCGGTAAAAAAGAACTTATAAGTACGAGTAGGTAGCTTCTATTAATGGGTCCCGTACCGGCATTTGAAATTTGAAATAAGTATAAAAGAACATGTTGACGTCTTACGTTACAATTTGAGGCATTCATGAACAAGAAAACAAATTGATTGGGATTAAAGCTGTTTCTGATGCACAATTTCGTACTTATTTTTGTAGGTGATGATCTCTACGATCGGTCTCAGTTCTTCAGTCCGATTCCAAGGTACATCAGTGTTACTATGTTTTTCTATTAGGAAATCCTCAATCGCAGCACGAAGTTTGGAAAATACAAATTGGGAATAAGTTATAATACAGTTCTGTCTATTTCTTCAAGGATGGCATGCACTATGTATGTCTGTTTGTGACATGTTTAAGAAGCTATTACCTAATTCCAATTTCATCAAAATGCTGTGGGTACACTTACATTTCAATTCACAACATTTTGAAGGTATAACTTTAATTTTAGTGGGATATGAGTGGGATATGTTATGTCGTTTTTGAAAAGTCTTTTCGGTGGATCTGAAGATATTTATTTGTCATTATATATAGGTACGGAACCCTAAAACAAAATATGATAAGTGGGTTCACGAGACAGAGGTCGTAATTTCAACGTGGTTAAAGAAGCTGAAATGTGATTGTAAATCCTGTTTCATGGAGGATCGATTACCGTGTTGAAATGGTTGCTTGATACACACGTCGATCATGTTACTTTGAACCAAAGCGATTAATATACTGTGACGTTAAAGATCAAAAATTAAAAAGAGGCTCTTTGTTTATTGGAGAAGGGTTTTGAAGGGATATGTCATTTGTAAGTCAAATTTAGAAATATATGATTTATTGTTTTTCTTTTTGTGATGGCACAGGGATTATGAAATTTTTCTGCAGCCGGCGATTTCGCGCGGTATATTATTAAATATTGCTTACTATCTTACGTAGGCATAATGTGGCTGACAACTAATGCAATTTTTGTAGAATCGGTAGGATCTTTTAGAAATGACCTCTTAGATATCTCTAGGGAGTCTTGGAGATGAATCTCACTACATTTCACCAATTATCAAGATATCATTCTGTTAGACGAGCCCTAGATTCTACTGCACGAAAATTCAAATCCAATTTACTATATAAGTAAAGAGAAGGAAAATAAGGTTTATCATTTGGCAGATCACTTAATACCTATATATATATATATTTGCCTCAGTATATATATTTGCATAGTTTACTATAACTGCAACATTATAAACGTGACGATTTCCTTACAACACTTTCCCGACTTCTTCTATAGTAAGTGGATTAACGAATGCAAACTTTCTGTTAAGATGTTCAATAAATTCGTATTAAACAGTAATATGTATTCAAAGCAACCAGGAACTTGTATAAAATATAAATATTTATCCCTCAACCAGATCATATCGTTGGACGGAACCGGGATTTTATCTGTATTCTCTAATCGCTTATAAAGTACGTGTTTATTAGACCATTCCTAACATTTTTGTAGGGTTGATAACAATCTACTTTTATTATAACTTCCTGGGATAATAATATAATTAATTTAAAAAAAAAAAAACTTTTTATACTACTTGGTTGGTAAACAAGCATACCTGATGGTAAGTGGTCACCGAAGCCTATAGACGCCTGCAACACCAGAGGCATCACTTGCGCGTTGCTGACCCTTTAGGAAAGAAAGTGGGAAGGAGAAGGAGCGGGAATCGGGGAAAGGGGATGATTGGGTCTCTGGCACTCTCACTCACCGAACGAAACACAACACTAGGAATACTGATATTTCACGTCGATATTCTGTGAAAGGGTAGTGCTTACTCCGTCGAGCCGGCCCATTCATGCTGAAATCAGCGAGTCTACTACTCATATAATTTTAACTCTCAAAAGATATTTATTTATTTGAGTCAGTAATGCGTAAAAGCATTACGCCTAACATCTATTATTTTTTTTTAGTTTTAAATAGTCTATTACCGCCCTAGAACTCATTCCTATATCCCGGGAGACTTTACAAACATTCAAACAATGGACACAAAGAACATGCAGACTCAAAACAACCATTTATGAATCACACAATTTTTTGTCCAGGCATCATAATTCATTACATATTACTGACTATATAAAAATAAAACCAATAAATACCTACTTAATAATTTTAATTGAATTAAATAATTTTGTATAAAGTAATATATTAAAGTAGTAATTTATAAATTATAAAAACAAATTAAAATTACTCAAGGATCAAAATATCCGTGAGAAATAATCAGTTGCGCTTTGCAATATTTATAAATATTATATTAGAATTGGTTTGGCTCACATTGCATGCTTGTTTAGTTTCGCCTCCAATTGGGGTCGTTAGACCACAAGCTCGGCGGGCGTTCTAACGCGATGGAGTCAAAGCACCGATTTGACTAAATACGAAAAAAAAACCCACTAAATTTGCAGAATTTTCCATCAAATTCTTTGTAATAAAATAATTTAATTTATGTTAATTGGTTAACGTCAAACGAGACATATTAATTCCAAAAATCAATATTTAACTGAATCGTATAATTCTTTATTACTATATTTTTTCGCTCATCGATCAATCGATTTAACTGCCAACCCTTTACAAACGAATAGAAAATAAGACAATGATTACACATATAGATCAGTACAGATACATCGATTACCATAAGTAAACAATAAAGTGTCCTCACTTATAAATAGTCCATTCATTAACTTATTTTATGAACACTTGCAGGAAACGAACCGAGTGCGCGTGCGCTGGTTACAGTACACACACTTGCACAGGCTTATGTGACAAAAGAATGTCATATGTAACTGTCAGAATTGGAGAATTAGTGCATCCTTATTGGTTGTGTGGATGTCACGTGACTTGACGACCAATGGCGTGTCATATTACGTTCGTAGTCGCTTGCGCAGGTGGCATCACGTGATCTTTTAATCCATCGCATAGATTACACTTTATATGGCTACCTGTATGATTAATTAGGATTCATTTAAATAATCTATTATCTTATTTCCTAGGACGTGACTTCCTTTGTGATATGAAACTTGTTGATTTGCGGAGTCCACTTAAATATAATATGGGAGAATAATCCCCGGCAATTTTTTGTCTCATGCTTAATTTGGTGTCATTATTAATGGTCATGTGTTGGTTGTTGCATGATTGAAACTGTCTGTCGTGTTTAAGACAAAAATAACAAAGTATTATTCCACGGAAATATACACAAAAAATAATAACAGGCAAATAACGTTAACGAACACAACGAGACGAATCGTAGGCATTTGTCATAATTACAGTGCAGTTTGGCACATATGCGCTTGCGCAGGTGGGCGGGGGCCGTCACGTGCGAACCTTGTCTGCATCCAAATATTAGACGCAATCGTACAATATTAATTTCAACCGTATATCTACCATATTAGAATTGAAAATGGTTTGATTGAGAATGAGCGATAGTCAGTGGAATTTTAAAATTTACTCAGCAAATGCGAAATTGCCTAGTTAATGCAATTTCCGTGTATAAATCGCGAAAGCTTGACAAATCCTGTTCAAGGTAAATACAGTCTTTATTAGATCAACCTAATAGCGCGAACTACGTGACATCGCATCTCGACTACCTACATCCTCACGAAGACTAGTACCATATTTTGTCACTTAGGCGCTAGTGAAAATTACCCAAAATTATCTAATTTACAATTGCGATGAATAATAAGGAAATGAAGGAAGGTCGCTTGCAACAGTATCACTTACGCGTTGTCTATTAATTTAGATGGAATCAAGCAACTAGCAAATACTGGTAAGTAGACCAGTCTGTGATCTTTGAAAACTTGATCATGAGAACATTGCAGATGAATACCTGACGACGATTCTTTGTATCATGGCGGTTCTTTTCTAGGCGGATTCTTCTAGAGTAGAAAGTAAAATCACCAGAGTTTAAACCAATAGCACTGTTTCAAAAGATACTTTCTGATATTGCTTATACATTTAAGATAAGATAAGATAAGATAAGATAAGCTTTATTTGCATAAACATGTGTGTGTACATACAAAGAAAGTGCATACATACAAGATGACAAAATAAATTAAGTGCAGACATGTTTGTCACAGTATGACGTACAAAATAATTGGATTATAAAAATATATAAAAAAAAAAGATACATATATTATTTTCTTGTCTAAATTATTTAAATTTAATTAATTTATATTTAAATTATAAGATTAATCAGTATTATTATACAGGTCTAAATAAATTTAATTATGTCAATACAAATTCTTTTTCATTAAGGAACTCAGTCACGCTATAAAATGCTCTGGCGGTCAAAAAAGTACGAAGTTTATTTTTAAACATAGATTGAGGCAGTTCCTTCCAACTTTTTACGCTATGGTATGTCTGCCAACACTCGGCCTACGTTGTGGACTACGGCCTAACTGTTCTCACACTGAGAAGAGGGTCATGTCTAGCAATGGCCACTTTATATACATGGCTGATAATACTATGATCAACAATATAATTTATTTGACATACTTACTATTCTAAAAGTATCGTGAGGAAGGTCAAAAAGCACTGTCCCAATAGTACATGTAGTTATTATGTATTAAAAGCAGGTTCTTAGGCAGTCCGTCATTGAAGGTTAGATTCAGTGACTAAAGCAATTGAAATGGAACAAATTCGAAAAAGAGTGATCGACACATATGTCCACAAATAGTTGTTCCGAGTCATAATGCTTAAACTGAGAATCCGGGAGGACGAAATGGTTTTTGTAAGAATGCATGTAGGTTGTTCTCATTTTATGCAATTTCCCGTGGTTTCACCCGCGTAAGTCCCGTGCCCGTATGAATATCGGGTTTCACCCCTTTCACCCTCTTCGGGGTAGAATTTCCAAAAATCCTCTCGTAGTGCTCCCCTACACTCTCCAAGGAACATACATGCCAAATTTCAGCTTCTTGCGTTCAGTAGTTTCGGCTGTGCGTTGTCTGTCAGTCACTCAGTAACGGAAGAGTTTTATATATATAGATTTTTGAAGTGAAAACTTCTTTAGGCGCGTTGAGCACTTTTTGGGTGAACAAAAATCATGGAACTCGCGTCATCGTCACCGAACGCATTCAACATTCAAAAATAATTATCTAGTAGCTCGACGATACTATTTACAAGTTACTTAGTTTTCACTTCTATCGTCAGTCAGGCGATAATTGTCAATCAATACGCACATAATTTCGAAAAGTCATATAACTTCCGAAAGTCAGTGGCGCGCGACGTGGGTTCGCACCCGAGACCCTCTGCATTGCAGTCTGTTGGTCTCCCTACTGAGCTATCGCTGCTCTTAGTGACTGTAACTGCTGTGGATGATGGGCTTGAGTTTGATTTTTAGGTCAGGCAAATTATTTTATGGTTTTAGGGCACGAAATTCTTAGTAACAAGCATAGCAGCAGAGAAACTGGAAGAGTACCTGGTAGACGATAATAGGCTCACTACCATTACGTTGGACCTAACACTATAGATGGCGAAATGTGCGTGTGAAACACCACTACTCACCACTATCGCGATATACGCTTGAGACAATGTATGTATGAAGATTTTTCCCAATTGAAAACTCTATCCACAACATTCATCAATCCCCACACAAAAAGAAAAAGTAACAGTTTACGTAACGGACCGTCAAAATACGCCATTAGTTTAATTTAAATATTTACTAAAGACACCTGACACGACAAAACATAATATTATATATGATCTTCGAAAACGCCAGACAGGCTGACATTTTAGGTTAGAACTCAAAAAATCTTTCGAAAGCACGTGTTCTGTACAACAGATCGGTCTAGACATCTATTAAAAAAAAGCGTGGATAATTTCATGCAAATTATACTATAGTTGGGTTTAAAACGTCCGGTCGAGCTTTAGATAAAGCTTGTCACAGACTATATGACAAATACATACTGATATATACACAGTTTTGTGGGCAAAGTCTTTTTCTTTCTAATTTTCGTATAATTGTTTTCTTTTTAATACCTGTTATCAGCCATAATTTGCTGGCAAAGTAAGATGCTAGAAGAAAGAAATCCATAATTGATTAGCATAGGTATTATATGCTGAATGAAACAAAATAAAAAACAAAGGATCGTACACGGAACAGAGAAACGGTATTTCATTTTCTGTTAAATGTAAAATCTGCCGTAGGTCCTTTTAAATGGTACGAAAATCACATTGGTTGCGTTTAAAAGGTTAATTATAAACACAGTCGTGAGTCGTAGTGAGTAAGTTCTCCTTGATGTTCACAAAGGTTTGTAAAGTCCGCCAGACCGCCGAGTATGCCATCGAGAATTTAGATTGTCTATACCCGTCTGATTTAGAAATTAACCTCATATCCAATAGATAAATATTGTATAACAAGCACCAGGGTTTTAATGTAACAATATTTGTTTCATTTTGTATCAACGATATGAATCAACCAAGTTCTCAGATAAACAAAACGACTAATCAAAGATCTCGATTCATTATAATAAGTCGAGCGTAGGTGTCGCGGAAATGCATCAATTACGTGTAGGAGTTGACTGCAATCACGTTCTGATACAGACTTGCATAAAACTAACGATATTGCAAGTCGTATGTACTCACCGCTCGTGTGTAATAACCTCAACAATTGATTGCATTCAGTATATAGGCCAGTGGGTACGGAATCGCTTTCATTGCTTGATGAATTGTAAACAACTTGTTATGATTATATATTTGATTTATTATATCAAATTGGCGGGTTCTTCAGTCCTCCGTGTTCTTATGAAACGTAGATTTATGTGTATAATAAAGACATCTAGACGGTAGCGTATTATTACAGCCTTGTTTCGAATGTGAAGCTGATAATGGGAACTAAAATTAGCGGTGTGTAGGTACTGATTTGTGTGCGCGTAATGTATTGCGATCGGATTACTGGCCGGCTGAGTCGAGTTACTAAATCGTAAGGAAGTGAGATTTAACAAGCTCGCAGTCTTTTAGTTCGGACTACGTATTTTACGAAATGTTTATGAAGTAGCGATGTGGAAATGGCGAAGGAAATCAAAAGTGGGTGTGCGAGTGTGCGATTAATACACTCCTCAAATTTTAAGTGGTTTCTTTTTGTCGAGTGGTCAGCAAGATGGCCGCGTATGCATGACATTCAATATTAGGGTAAACATCACTTGTTATTGTAAACCATTTGTTGTTTTAGATATTTCTGAGAATTATATTGAGGTCGTCTATTAGTACCTTTGTTTTTACATGCGTATCTAGAAATATTTAGGACTATATTTGAATTAGCAATTTCTGTAACGAATGCTCAATAATTATCATGCTCTGTGGTCGGCCCGTCGGCCATGACTGACAGTTCCCTGAATTATGTCAATGACAGCTGTCAAGTATTCACAGATGATAATGTAGCGACATTAATTTTATGCACATAAATAACTCTTTTATTTTTATAGGGACTGGCTGACCCTTTGACATAATTACTTGCATTGTTGAGATTTTGATAACAGTGTGAGGTCTCGTAAAAAGTATTATTCTGGTTTTGTAAACTTGTCTCTTCTTAGAAAAAGAGAAATAAGGCCAAATGTATTACGTTAGTCAAGCTTTAAACTCGACAGAATAATATATACTTACTACTAAAAATTTAAGAAGAACACAGTTATTTATGGTAACTTATAATTTCTGTTTCCCAGGATCGGAGGTAGCATTTAAACACTAAAATTGCTTGCAATGTAATTTGATATAATATTTACAAATCATGTTGAAGACATGACATCATAGCCTAAGTTAAATTTATATTATATTATATTCCAATCGCAATTATTCGCGTAGGAACCTGTAGCAACCGCGAGATAACGGACATTAAAGGTCCGTTCACACAGACCGGCTCGAAGAGGAGAGCAGATTTTAGCACGTCTAAAACAGACTTTTGAATAATTGTAATAAGGTTTATATTTACATTTCACTTCTTTTGTTAATCAGAATGCTTGAACGCGCTTAGTGTGAAATAATAAAAAGAGCCGGACCGGCTGCCTCTGACGATGAGCTTGCGCTGCCGAACGGCTCTGTTTGAGTGCTCTTTCGCGCTTGCGCAGCCGCTCCGATTGCGTCCCCTCTCGCTCCGAGACCCGCGTGCGCTATGTCATGCCGACAGCCGTAGTCATGGGTAGTTCATGCAAATCTAAATGTGTTTGTATGAACGACTCATTCTTTTTTCTTTCTGTTTTGTTCTGCTTCAAGTAATCTTGCTAACAAATATATTTCTTTATCGGAGCTATCTAAACCCATGTCTCAATTTAAATGCACACGTTATAACACATCGAAAACAAAACTTGGACTGCGCTTATACCGCCGTTGTAGAGCACCCGCTCGGCTCCGAGCGCATCCGTCCGGCTCTGAGCGCATCTGCTCTAACAGTGCTCTTCGAGCCGGTCTATGTGAAACGATTTGATCGGCTCCGGCCAGTTTCAAGCGTATTAGCTTAGCTGTGAAAAGAAGAGCGCCGGCCGATGCTCTCCGAGCCGGTCTGTGTAAACGGACCTTTATCTACATTAATGTTTAATTCAAAATCTAGGAAATTAGGACGTATTTCTAATAGATATTGCGACCAAGTTTTAATCTGTGAAGTTTAATTTCTTATCCTAGAGTGATTACACCAAGTATTGGCTGTAAAATATCACCTAATGACACACCAGCTGGACATACAAATTAATACTGGTTCCCCACTAGATTAATCATTAGAAAAACAGGCTTTAAAAGGAGGCTTCAGAGGACTACTAACAGAGAGCTTAGAGACTATTTCTCAATCATTCTGATGCAGACATTGAGAAATGATTTAGTACAATCCGACTATTAGCTATCCAGACCGGTTGGCCATTGGTATCAGCCATTATGCATGCCTGCAATTGACACGCCAATAAGTGTTACATATGGCTACTTAGCGATTAATATTTTTTCGCTGCCATTTTTATTTCTCGCTTGAACGATTTGATATCTTAACTAGTGTGTTGTGTTAGTGAAGGTGTTTCTTACGCGGAAACGTTGAATAGAATTATGTTTAACATGTCAATGGTAGTGCGGCAATACTTTGCTTAATTAATGAGACACGGATGCGATTTGTATTTGAGTAATTGTGTGCCTTGCTACCGTAATTAAGCTGGCGTGAACTGTATCCGCGTATTTTTAATAGATTAGTTGTGTGGGGTGCATATTAATTACTGCTATATCTTAGCTAAATATTGAATAGTATATAGTCGCTTCATCTTCCTGGGATGGTGTGGCATACGTATGGACATCTTACGAGCTAATAAAAATAATGATTTCGCGTCAATAATGCTATGGGTAAGGTCGTAAGTCAGATATATTTTATGAACCATTGGCACATAATAAATGTTTATAACTATTTTATTTTATGTTCAATAACGGTAAAGCATCCTTTGCCGTCATTAAGGGGCACGCTTGAAAACTGATTGTATGGCTGTTTTAAATGCGTGCCAACAATAATTAACAAAAAAAATTATAGCAAAATACAATCCAGAATACCTAATTGAAGATAGTTGTAAATTCACTTTACCGTGTGTAATTTTTTTTCTACCAGTAGATTAAAACGGAAATCAATCTGAGTTGTTCCAATTGTAATATGGATTAGCAATGAGAGTAACGAATTCATCAAGTACAACCTCCATATAACATTGTGTAACATAACTGTTTTCAAACAAAAAACATACCAGTTTCAATTTTAATAAACTCATTGCTCTGGACCTAAATTAAACATCTGAATCGAGTCGAAAATTCTAATTGAAAAAATATCGGTCAGTGTAAAAATAAAAGGTAAAAAATATTTATATTACGTACGTGACAATCGCATGGTCACCGTAGCGATGTTGCGCGTGCGCCGGTTGGTCGCGGCTTTTTGTGAATGAACCGAAAGCGGACAGGTTCTGTTAGAACAAATTTAACGGGACTTACCTTCTCTTGTAATATTTTTTTTATTTGTGGTACAAGGTACGAGCTCCCATTTGGAACAGGTGGTAACCTCAAAATTTTGATTACATGCCTATGTGAGAGAGTTTGGGGTGATAAGCCTAGTCAGTCTGCTTTGGTATAACAGTTACCTATCTAACATTAAAAGTGTGTCTTGAGGTTGGTACGGATGGCTCAGTTGTATAAGTAGTCACTTAAGAGTAGTGCAGTAAAAACCATAAGTACATAGTACGTAGCAAAGTAAAGATGACTGTATATTTTCTAATCTAATCATTAATCAATTAGATTGTACAAGTAATTTATTACGCATTAGTATATTGCACGAAAAGAAAATTATCTTATCAACATCGATCTTGTGTTGAAAATGTTCATAATTTCGTTGTTGGTGATAGTGTGAATGTTATCAGAAAGTTGCGCAACTACATTATCATACCTAATTATCTTTGATTTCGCGAAATAACTGCCATATCTAATATGGAAATCACAAACAAATTATAATTTTTGTAATAAATTAAATTAAATAATTCTTATATTTTATTATGTGTAGAAATCAATAATAAAAACTAACAGTGTGGTCTGTTTACAGATTCCAATAATCTCTAAATATATAATTGTCAATATATTAGTATTTAAATATGCAAGTTTTGATTGTAAATGTCGAATTGTTGTACAATTGTTGTTTAGTATTTGATGTAACTGTTTTGCCGTTCAAACTGACGATGTATTTATCTTGAATCAAATCCTTTGTGGACGTGTGTCGAATGCGAAAATTATGTACTAATCTAAAGATTCATTCGGCGAATTAATAAATAGACAACTTAACTTATTTTATCAATAAATGTCTCAAATAACCGTAACGTCAATGTTTGATAACTCTCACGCGAAACAGAACAAGATAGAAGTAGAAGTCTCCTTAAGCAAAATAAAATATTTTATAGTGCTTACTTCAGTTAGTAGTTTCGATGTTGAAACGAAATCTTTTACTCTAATAAGCTTGCGTTTGAGACACCCAGATTGTACTCATCGGGAAACACAGACTCTGCGCTATTAATACCGTGGATATATAACAAATAAAACTGCTGTAAACTAGAAACATACTTAGTTCTGATCTACAGAAATATGTATTATATCAATCCATGTACACCGCGAGGTAAATAAGTGCGTAGCTATACTAAAGGTATACAATTTACTTGTTTTACCGTTACTAATAATAAATCACAACAATAAAATCTTATTACTGCGAACGTCTTGAATTTATTTTCGTTTATACTAAGAAATTTTATATTTTCAGTGAAACCTTTATGCGGTTAACGGTGACATAAGCTTCATCGAAACATTGCGGTTAATGTGACCCACAAAATATAAGTTAATAAGTTACTAGCGAACCGCCCCGGCTTCGCACGGGTAGTAGAAACTAAAAACCTTAATAAATTATACACCTAAACCTTGCTCATTAATCACTCTATCTATTGGTGAAACCCGTATGACAATCGGTTTAGTCGTTTTTGAGTTTATCGCGAACAGACAGACAGACACGGTGGGAGACTTTGTTTTATATGTAGTGACTAGTGGTAACCTATTGTTTTTATTCTTTACAGGTATGTTTGCTGGGTAAACACAAGTGTAGCTGTCCTATCGTAGTAGTAAATGCACTCATTTGCTGATAACCTCCTAACAAGTAGATACAGATATCAGATGATGTAAAGGGAGGCAGGTAATAATCCTTTTGAGTTTCTAGTAGAAAACGATGCAAAGCGGGACGATGCCGAACTTTCAGGTATTTTATCTTATCTTATGTGGGGGCCCAGTCAGTGCAGACCGGCGACACTTCGACCCAGTGGGATCTTTTGTGTCGACATTCTCCCAATAACGACTGCCATAGATGTTCATCGCAGCCGGGACCGACGGCTTAACGTGCTCTCCGAGGCACGGAGCAGGCGATAATTGTCAATCAATACGCACATTATTTCGAAAAGTCATATATCTCAGAAAGTCAGAGTGCGCAACGTGGGTTCGAAGACCCTCTGCATTGCAGTCTGTTGGTCTCCCCACTGAGCTATCGCTGCTTAGTTGAACCTTCAAGTAACTTGTCGAACCAATGCAATATCCTGTAGCTACCGTTTTATCAACCTAAAGAATCGAAAGGATTATTGTTAATTGATTTGATATTGATAACGTCAGGTTGACTGTCGTTACGTATTCTGCGAAGTAAATCAATATTGTATTGTTTAACTTGCTCGGATTGTGCCGCAAACTGTGATATCGAATAGTTTTAGTTTCATCGGTTAGTTAAGTAGACTTTGTTTTTGTAAGTATAATAAACTGTGATATGGAATATGAGTTGACTAAAGGTTTACATAATATTCATGATACTTTGAGCTCATTCTGCGTAAATAGAAACACCAATGATTAAATTATGTTCGGGTACTTTGAAATAACTACACTGGAACATTGAGACAACTGCCATCTTAGTCTCCCCGTTACCATGGCTGCTGAAAAGCAACCGAAATGTCGGGGAAAGTGTAAAAATAAATTAAATCTAAATAGTTTAATAATAATTTAATTAGCTTAAAAATTAGTAAAGTTTAATATTAGTACTTAGTAGAGTAAAAATTTTCAAAATTTTGTAATAAAGTGTCAAATAAACAACGCGATAAAATCCGTATATAGCAGTTTAATTTCATTGACTAAAGGTTTTAATATTTCTTCAATGCTTAAGTTTTCTAGATGTAATTTGTCGTCCGAATTACAAAGCCAACATGACATTTGAATTATAAATATAGTGTTATTACGGTCACACATATTGAAAATTGTACACTAATATTTTCCATCTGATATGTAATCTCTCTTCTTACTGTGTAGTCTGTTTTGTGCGATCTGAGAACTTTCAGCACAGTTCTTAGATCACACAAAAAAGAGTACACTTCTGCGTGCACATTTACGCTTTAAATCTCTTTGGAGACGGCAGTACTTGTCGAACTGCTATAGAAGATCTCATGTATTGGAAGACTGCAGTCACTTGACTGACAACACCAATACTATCGGCCATTTTGTCGATGTACTCAACATATACATACATTCCACAATACTGGTTGAGAACTTAACATGAATAATAATCAACGTAGCTAGTTATTAGAAAAAGTAAACTAGATTGTAGTATTCACAGCAGGAAGTAGTGGCATGTTAGTGTTGTAAATAAAAACAAATTACTAGAACTCGTAACTGGAATCGGTTATTCGATGACTCGGAAACATGCGAGTTATAATAGAGATGTACTTACTATGTTGAAGGCGGGTTTAATATTTCTTCTCGATACAAGTTATTTCTTCCGATTACTCTCTTGACAAGTTAATAGAAATGGTTGTCATATCTGACATATTCATGTCATGGTCGGATGAGAAAACTACGAATCAATATCGGCTATGTACAAGTTGGATGTCGTTGTCGTGTGACTCGAAACGTCTAGTGAGGGACTCGGCTGTATGTTAATATCAACGTTATACCATGTGGCGATTTTTCTGCTTATTAAGCTTCTTATTATCCTATTGTTTTCTTTAAGGTTTTCGCGTAATGTAGTCTATAGCCATATTTATTGGATAAGTTTTTTTGATTACCTATATGTGATTAGAGAGAGATGCGGCATAAAAGTGGATATAGTGACAAGAATAGAAAAAGGTATATTAAGCTGGTTTGGGCATCTAGAAAGAATGGACGAGGAAAGACTGTCTAAGAATGTTTATAAGGCTAGTGTGAATGGAACAGTCGCAAGAGGAAGACCTAGGCGAACGTTTCTTGATCAGATCGGAGGCGTTCTGGACAAAGGCCAGGTTAAGAGCACCTTGAACCGACGGGCGTGTATGAGGAATGTGATGAAAGTGAATGAAGCCAGAGAAGTGTGTTAGGATCGTAGCAAATGGAAATCCGTAGTCTCTGCCTGCCCCTCTGGGAAACAGGCGTGAATCTATGTATGTATGTATTACCTATATGTAAAGTTATGCCTTAATTAAATCGAAAGAAAATGAAGTAAGCGAGTTTGATGATTGCAACGTTAAGGCAAGTGTAAAACACGTTTTTCTTTCCAGAGCCTAATACATATATCTGACAAGTGGGCTTCGGTCTACATGTCTTTAAAAAAGTAAGCCTTTAGTTCAAATACTAATAAGCAGACAAATATATTTCACATCAGCAGTCTCAACGCGTACTAATCGACACAGTCGCTACATTCTCAGTTAGCGATTTATAAAAATAATAATAAGATAACAATCTCATGTTAAAAACAGCTTCCTAAACACACCTTACAGATACCAGAACAAGTTAACCAACGTTTGAATCCGTTTTGAACGTGAAATCGTAATATAAACAAGCAGATAGTTAGCATGTTTCCGCGAGTCAACAAGGAAACAACATTATCAGTGAAAATAAATTTAAGTGAACCTAACAAAATTGCCAAGTACCACAATACACCTGTCAACGGAGCACAATGATAGGCTTAGGGCACACCGTTGCGGATACCGCTAGCGTCGCTAAAACTAATACAGTTGGTGCAGCCGCGCCGCGCGCCGTCGCGGTGGGCGCCTCTATTATGTACCACTGTATATTTGTGACTAGATGTGACATGCCGATCGTTTTGAATGTAAATTGTGTAACTGTACTTTACTTAGTTGTAAAAAGGGATTGTGGTTTTTTGGAACTGGTTATCATTCTGTTTGGCATCGCGTTATCTAACGTATGATGCAAAAGAATGTTTGATGTCGTTTTTCTTGCCTCTAGTAGCATTAAACTAACGTTAATATTAAATAGGGCAGCTTTTGGTATTGTAAGTCAAAAGATTAATAAATTTAGGCGCCTATTTAAAAAAATAAAAAGATGAGTGTGAGATTATATAAAAACAAAATATCTCAAAAGAACTATGATTTGACGTATTACTTAAGTTTTCATAACGATATATAACTGATTACTAATAAAAAATACTGACTTCATAATACTTAACCTAATTTTATTTCTGTCCACACTTTCCGAACGAACAACCTGTCCAACCATTCAAATTTTTGTTCAATAATCGTATCGTTGTCATCGCCTCTCGATTCTCTCCACAGTTGTATATCTCGGTAAATCGATAAGATGTCCAGCAATATCAGTAAATTGACGTGTATTTATCGATAATATCCGCCGATCGGTGCGGCGCAATAAATTTGAAGACGGTTAATTCGGTAACATTTAGAGGTCGTTGAGACGGTGTGCTCCGGGCCTTAGAACTGATGGGATGGTTTTATATTGTAGGAATTCCTTTCTTACTGTTATTTTACTTGTAGTTCAGTTTTCTTATTGTGAATTTATTTATATACCTACTTGGTATATAATAGTTATTTATTTTCTTGCTATCGAGTCTATATATATCGCACCCTTAATAAAACAGAGACTTATCTCAGTATTTTGGATTAAACAAATTTGAACTCTATTGCAAAGATTTAACACAAATATAATATTAGAATTTAACATATACAATTAGAGTTCAAATTGCCTTACTTTCAAATTTCGAGTTAAGACGCTGTTTTATTAAGACTGTGATATATTAATGATTTTATTTAAATTGATAATTTGTAGCAGAAAGTGTTTCATGACTTGTTTGTGTGTTATCCTAAAATTGACTGCATTTATAAATATAAATTTTAGTAATATTTGATAAACTGTGTGTTCAACTGTAATGGTGGTCTTGATATATATTTTGTTCAATATTTTATAAC
The DNA here is from genome assembly GCA_930367265.1 of Catocala fraxini. NCBI lineage: Eukaryota > Metazoa > Arthropoda > Insecta > Lepidoptera > Erebidae > Catocala > Catocala fraxini. The sequence goes on from OV884032.1 coordinate 2,549,421, forward strand.
ATGATATAGCTTTGTATATTTTGCTCTCTGTAGCCTAAAATCTCTTATATTAATGTAATTATTTATACATTTGTATATTATCGTTAAATATTTAATAGGTAGGTAACTATATCTTTTTAAAGTACGGATGGCGGAGTTGTTTAAGTGGCCTCGCCTTTGCCACCGCGCCGAATGTTGTGGGTTCGATCCTCACACGGGACAAATATGTGTGATCCACAAGTGGTTGTTCCGACTCTAGGCGTTCTTCTCATCCGTTATTTAAATGTTTTTATAGTTCCCAGCGATACAGAAATTATTCCTAGTGCGGGTATAAAATAAACGATAAAATTAAAATAAATTAATGCCCACGTCAGCTAAAACAAAGACAGTCTTATTATTTTAACTTTAAAACATACCCTAACAATAAATCTAAAACACACTGAAAATAATAAATCGTTGTTAACGGCCGGCGAAATCGATCATAAACATTTCGCGATGCACACAAACGTGATGGCGATACATACATAATTGTTTCATACACGCAGCAAATCGATGTCGGCCTCAACCGAATAAATCATTCGCACCGATTGACGGCTAGAAAATCGATTCGATCGTGATCGTATGCCGACATTCCACACCACTGTTTTTATGTACCTTATTTGAATAAAATTTCTTATTTAATATTCCTCGTGCGTTAGTACGGCGGCCAGCGGAAATGGTCCGTGTAAGCAAGCATTAATTGCATAGTACTTTCTGATTCCTCGTAGGATTTGTAACTTCAAACTACCGCTTAACTCATATTACATTAGAAAAAATAACAAGTTACATACTTCTTGTAAATAGACATGCAAATACTACGCATTAATAAATATAAATGGTATGTCACTTGGTTCCCAAAGGGGTAAATTTCCACTTCAACAATCTTGGTAATGATACTCTTTGATACTTGTACTCACATCACCATCTTCCTCGATTGACATCATATCATCAAGTTTACCAGTCTGTTACTGGATATACGCTTATCTGACTTTTCTATAGCCACATTTTGCTCCAGGTCTTCGCTTTACTAAATGCATACCATACTCATTCAGTTTTCGATCTTCATAATACTTTTTATGTAAATAAAACTATCTATATAGGCATCAGTTGTACAAAACTGCTTGCCTGATAATAAATAATATTATTTAAATTAAAGTGCCCTCGTTGCCCTCGTCGTATACATTTGTAGTGGATTGTAAGGTTCATTGTTTAATTCCTGGGCTGACAGTTTTATTGTGCTTTTCTAACCAAATCAAATCAAAGCTTTTCTGTCAGGAAAATCTTAGTAAAATTGTGGAGTCTGTCTAGCAGCAGGCTTTGTCTCTTATCTGGGACTTCAAATATTTGTGACAGAATTCAAGTATAACTATATTATACACCTATGCTTATCGTTTCGAAGACACGGTTGCCTCTAAGTATGTAAGTACTCCTTACACTGGAAAAAGTTGACGTTAGAGGGTAGTGCAACATTCCATCGCTCTAAATACCGTGGTCGAGGCCAGGAGTGTCGAAATAAAAACAAGAACAGGCTCGGTGATAAAATAAAATCATAAGTGCTTACGTTTTACTAGTAATGTAATTCTCGTTTCGAATTGTGTCAATAACCTCTTTGAAATGGTCATATTCTTTATGTTCACGAGATCTACGTGCTGATGTGTTTATTGGTATGTGTTGTGTGTTAACTGTTTTGTATACACATATGTGTGTCGACGTGATAATATTCCAAAATAAATATAACTGCGATCTCGATTGAAGTGTTAACGAAATGATTAGTAATACTATATTGTTCTATTGTCGTTGGTTTACGTGTTTTGATTGCACATGTGGTTCAGTGGTTTAATGGTCAAACTGCAATGCAAAAAATTGTGTAATCTACAGTTTGTTGTTCGGAGTCTGTGCGTTCTTTGTATTCGTTGTGACTGTTTGTAAAGTCGTGAGGCGAGAGTCATTTAGACATAAAGACTACACAGACAATACAATTGCTAAACTCGACTGAGGTTTTGTGTTCGACACCCCGGGTTGAGCAGTATTATAGGGAGATTTTGACAAAAAATGTGAGTCGCAAGGAGTTTGGAACGGGTCCCGGTTATCGGGTAATAGGCCTCTTATGGCATAGGACGCAAAACTTTACCTGGCATAATGTTGGTATGATACACGGCGCCAGAATATAGATATATATTTAACTACAGTGTAAAAAAATTTGCCTGTATCAAATATGTATTATTTCATAGCTGTACCTATACCTTATAATATATTATATTGTCTTCTGTTTACGCGAATGTTATTCATTGAAATTAAACTACTATGTACGGATTCTATCGCGTTATTTATTTTACACTTTATTACAAAATTTAAGCTAATTAATTTATTAAAACTGTTTATATTTAAGTTTACACTTTCCCCGACGTTTCGGTTGCTTTTCAGCAGCCATGGTCACGGGTAGACTAAGATGGTAGTTGTCTCAATGTTCCAGTGTCGTTATTTCAAAGTACCCGAACATAATTTAATCATTGGTGTTTCTATTTACGCAGAATGAGCTCAGAGTATCATGAAGTCTAGCTGTGGTTTGCTTCTTCTTGGGTTTGACTATATGAATGACTGGATCCCAAGCTGGTGGTTGTACACACAATATATTACATAATTATGTTTACTATATTTAAATATCCTAATAAATTAATTGCTGTCGATAGAAAGCACGTAGGTGTGGGAAGTAACCGTATGACAATACATTATCTATTGATAATATGTGTGGGCTTTTATTACGAACAACTTAGTACTAATTTATTGTTTTTGAAAGTTTTCTGGCCTAAATAGCCCGTTGATTCCGAGTTCAGGTAACCGGTGACCATTTTTAGATAAATTGGGTGGGAAAATAGATAAATTTTCTGAGACTATTGAATGACAGGTTTTAAATAAATTATGTTTTGCTGTGAATAAGATATACTGCTGATGAGCTATTTTATTTTTATTGCTTTTAGTTTAAAAACTGTCAAGTAGCGACGTTCGTTTCTGAACACCTAACTAGAAGAACATGTGATGGGCTTAGGTGACACCCTTAGAGAGAGCCGATTCGCGAATAACAATACGTTATGGATCAAAAAAATAATTCTTTTATATAAGGTTCGAACCCACGGCTTCGGCTAGGCGACCGCTTGCCCACTACGCCTTCCGTTTCAACCACCATTACTCACACATAATATTATACATACAAAACAATACAATATAAACCAACATACATAACAATTATTCATGTAATTTCGCAACCGTTACAAATGGCGCCGCCGCCATTGTTTTCATAAACAAAAAGGCAGTTTATTATTTTTTTTATTAGCTCACCCGCGCAACTTCGTCTGCTTCACATACGAGAATTTTCCCCGTTTTAGCTACATTTTTTATTGATGCTCCGCTCCTTTCGATCTTATCCAAAACTAAAATAATTTTACAATTTGAACCAGTAGTTCCTGAGATTAGCGCGTTCAACCAAACAAACATAGTTCAGCTTTATAATATTAGTATAGATTGAATCATAAGGCGCCATATTTATATTGGTTTTATGTTAAATAGTAAATTATTTAATGCAAGCACGTGCTTTTCATTATACGTGGGTTGTTGAGAAATGAGAGAAAAATCGATTAGGCCTGTTCTATGTAGTGTTTTGATGGTCCGTTAATTAAAGATAAATCTTTTCGGTAAAGGGATTTTCTAATTTATTGGACGTCGTTATTTGTGTGATTTGCATATAAAAGAAGTTCCGATAGCCGCTTTTGGTATTGGTTGCACTCTCTCTTTTATTCCTATATGGTGTCTACCCAAATATATTATTTTAACTTGGTATACTCGTGGTGTATTCGATAGCTCAGTGGGGATACCAACAGACTGCAATGCAGAGGGTCTCGGGTTGGAACCCACGTCGCGCACCTCTGACTTTCGGAAATTATATGACTTTTATATAATTATGTGCGTATTGATAGACAATTATCGCCTGCTCCGTGCCTCGAAGAGTACGTTATGCCGTCGGCCCCGGCTGCCATGAACATCTATGGCAGTCGTTACTGGGAAGTCAGTGCCCTATAATATCCTGACACTATTTTAGCCTTAGGGTATTATAAGCCTTCGGGTTGCAAAGGTCAGGTGGCAGCCGCTCCGTGTAAAAACTGATTCCCAGTAAAATCCGGTTAGACTAGAAAAGCCGACCCCAAGTGACTTGGGAACAATAAAGGCTAGGGAGGAGAAGATACTCGTTAATAAATGCCCTTCGGCGTTTCTTCTATTAGACAACTATCAGTAGCAGTTTCTGGAGAGTTGATCTAGACTCTTAAAGCCAACACAGTTGTGACTAGAGAATGGAGCTTCAACTACTAATTGCCTGCGTTAAATTATCCTTAACTTACTACAGCATAGCAATAAAAAGTAATATATTTCCTTAAAGACCAAATTAATTTCTATCGTAAAATCCTATTACCACTAATATTCTTATTCTCTCTTAGCCTTTATTATTCCCAAGTCACTTGGGGTTGACTTTTCTGGTCTAACCGGATTTGACTGGATATCAGTTTTTACACGGAGCGGCTGCCACCTGACCTCCGCAACCCAAAGGCTAACGATACCCTAAGGCTAGACCAGTGTCAGGATATTAGAGGGTACTGACTTTCCCAATAACGACTGCCACAGATGTTCATGGCAGCCGGGACCGACGGCTTAACGTGCTCTCCGAGGCACGGAGCAGGCGATAATTGTCAATCAATACGCACATAATTTCGAAAAGTCATATAACTTCCGAAAGTCAGAGGTGCGCGACGTGGGTTCGAGCCCGAGACCCTCTGCATTGCAGTCTGTTAGTCTCCCCACTGAGCTATCGCTGCTCTTATTATCACTATATATATATATTATATATATATATATATATATATATATATATATATATATATATTATAAATTACCACTATTATTCCACTGAAGAAAAAACAAGACACGGTTATATTTTTAAATCAACGAAGAAAATAAAGGAAGTACAGGAACGCTCCATAACTGTCGATACAAAATAGATCATTGATAAAAACAGGCCTCTGATTGGTCGGTATCGGGCTCGCTTAATTGTAGAGTGCGCATGCGCCGGTATCCTATCTAATGCTGATACTAACGATAAGCTTATGAAATAATACGTTGGAACACGCTGAGAACGTATCCAGCTACTGACGGGGTACCATAGACACAGGGAACTCGAACGTATCTCGTTTGTGCAACTACCCTACCGCTACAGTTATATCTTAACTTGGTGATTAGCTTGGTTTATTGAATGTCTGTCGTATAAAAGGTTACTAATGTATTTATGTAATCAAACACAATATAATATTAATGTTAACATATAAATTAGATACTGTGTATTGCAAAATTAACTTACTATGTATTACTAAGAGCAGCGATAGCTCAGTGGCGAGACCAACAGACTGCAATGCAGAGGGTCTCGGGTTCAAACCCATGTCTCGCATCTCTGACTTTCGGAAGTTATATGACTTTTCGAAATTATGTGCGTATTGATTGACAATTATCGCCTGCTCCGTGCCTCGGAGAGCACGATAAGCCGTCGGTCCCGGCTGCCATGAACATCTGTGGCAGTCGTTATTGGGAGAGTGTCGACACAAAAGATCCTACTAGGTCGAAGTGTCGCCGGTCTGCACTGACTGGCCCCCACATAAGATACATACATACTATGTATTAAATGTTATGTATACTCAGAATTAAATCGTTTTCTAGAGTTCCTATTTTTATTAAATATATTTGTGTTTCTGTTTAGATATTACTGATTCACTGATTATTATTTAAATAATAAAAGGAATAACTTTTAATGATTGTTTGATGTGCGACCACGAATACGAAATCGTAGCTTGTATGTATGTATGTATCTTATGTGGGAGCCAGTCAGTGCAGACCGGCGACACTTCGACCCAGTGGGATCTTTTGTGTCGACACTCTCCCAATAACGACTGCCATAGATGCTCATGGCAGCCGGGACCGACGGCTTAACGTGCTCTCCGAGGCACGGAGCACGCGATAATTGTCAATCAATACGCACATAATTTCGAAAAGATATATAACTTCCGAAAGTCAGAGGTGCGCGACGTGGGTTCGAACCCGAGACCCTCTGCATTGCAGTCTGTTGGTCTCCCCACTGAGCTATCACTGCTCAAAAAAATCGTAGCTTAGAGACAAACAATCTGATCGAATTGGCTGTTGGAAAGAGGGAGCATAACAATGATCCCCATGGTATTCTTCGAGGGTTATTTATACGCATGAAATTAGAACCGGTCGTGAAAGTGAGAATAAAATGACATCCAGAACATTAGTAGTATCGTGAAACATTGTATATATGGTAAAACGGTCATTACAAGTACAGACAGGTAACACGTCGCATGCTGCAGTACTGTAAGTAATCTGCCAATTTGCGATATTACCAGCCGACTAAACATCGACATGGACTTTCTTACTTATGACTGAACTGGACTCGATGTTGGGTACTGTGATTTAAGACACGCTCTTGGTATTCACCTTGGAATAAATCTTCGTGGTAGGAGTAAATTAGATGTTTATTTATTTGAATTTCTTGTTAATCTATTTATTGATGATGCCCTGGTAGTTTGAGGACTTAGAAGGGTAGTTTTCGGCGCTAAGTTGTTAATTATCTATAATTATTATTCGCTAATTTGTGTTCAAATAAAATGACAATATAATAGTGAGAACTTTGGGGAAGCCTGTCCAGCAGTGGACGTCTTTCGGTTGACATGATGATCATGATAGCAGATTAAACCTATTAAATATAAAAGAACAACCTGTGACGTCATAGCCCACTAATGCTGTCTTTGTCTAGTAACAAATATTTACAAACAATATGCATTTTTATTAATAATTAGAATTAAGAAATATTAAGAGTGAATAGATTAAGAATGTTCAATTTAATATTATCTCTTTTACATGACTTTTATTCCATATTATGTTAACCCTTTCCCAGTCCCATGACAGACACAATAGAAAATCTATTGTAATGTATCTTATGTGGTACGTTAGATAGGAATCCAGGCAATATTCTAAATCAATAGATTATTACACACGTTTTTATTAATATTAAACAGCAATTTTATATTGACGAGACTATAATACATTTTGCATGTTCTACCCAAATTTTAGAGACACTATTAACTGCAAAATAACGTTTTGCGACAGTAAAGTTAAACTTTAACTCAGAAAATAGTCTGATTGTATACAATACTCGCTTACAAAGTCGTAACGTTGAACAAGTTATATTATAGTTTCCTGGACATTAATGTTGTACTAAACCTATATTTCATACGAGTTATTTACTTCAAGGTATTATTATTTATATGAGTATTTCAGTTAAACGACCGTACGTAGATTCACGACCGTATATCCTTGAGAGGGTGGACAGAGGTACTTGGCGTACCAGTCTTCCACACTATAAATTCTATTGTTGTAATTGTTTTAGTCATTGTAATTGATATGATCTTGTGTATGTAGAACAAGTTTTGAGTAGAAAACGGAGAACTTAATTCATCTAATGTACAAATAATTAAAATAAAAAAATGCACATATGGCTTGTTATGTTTTAGGTGGACCTGTTATCATCTACCAGGCACATTGATTCTTAATAGCTGGTCAAAGTAAAAAATGAATTATTCATTTAGGTCACAAAGTTTTATGAACGTCAAATTACATTTAATTATATTAGTTGCTAGGTTCAGACAAAAGGTTGAGCTTAGGTATCTGCAAGAAACCCACGGCCATTATTTTAACTCTAGTTATTGAAAATTAGCAATCCTAAAATCCACTAACTTTGACCGATCCAAGAATTAAATCATTATTGTTGTCTTATCCTGTAAAGCTAAGATTTCCTGACAAAAAACAACAATAATCTTTACATGTGGTCTCAGGCTTAGTTATTTCTTGATTTACCTATTAGGCTAGCCAAAGAGTTGGTCCAGCTTAATTATTCGTCATTAATAATGGAAATAGCTTAATTTTCACTAACGAGATTAGTATTCCAAATAAAGTAATATATCTTCATTGAATATGATTATAAAACTTTATTAACGGTAATTATTAGTTTAATGGACTTGTCTCGATTTATCAAAATGTTTCATAACTTATTTCTTATCTCTCAATTTAGATTGACACTAAGTTTGATTAAGTGGAAGGACTAATCGATATAAGAATGCTAGGTATTAAATAACGTCCAGTTGTCTGGAAATACAGTATTTTGCTGAAGCAGAGACAAATTCCATATAAGCTTTTACTTATACCTACTGAAGATTTTAAAACGGTTGTACAGATTGCTATCATATAGCTAGCCATCATCAATAAAACAGGCTTTCAAATTAAGATTGATTTATTTATTTTAGCTTGAATAAAAATTCTGTTTTAAGCCGACTGCCAATACTACCTACCTTCGGATTTGAGCTGATTAAGAGATGGTCCTAAAATGACTGCTTACACAGTAGTATAGTGAAGCAAAGTTTGTGAGGAATCGTGCAAATCCATGCCACTGCGTGCAAATGCCACTTATAATTAATTATTATAAAACTATCCTCTGATGAACAGTTCGTGATAAACTTGACTCGGGCAGTCCTTGAAAGGACCTAGGTTTATCAATGTGATGAAACACGGAAGCTTAAGATGGCAAGATATAAATATAAATCAAGCGTGTAGTTGCTTCCAGCAATTAAACCGATGCCGGGACTTGCGCGCGCGCATATCGCAGCACAAATCATAATCAGCGCCACCTGTGGGCGTCTGACAGAAAACCATAGCTCAAATCCTTCAATAACAATAATTCGTTACGCCGTAATAGCCCTTATATCTTAACAATTAATGTCTAATTTCTTATGAGTCGCGCCCTTAGTGAATTCTCTTGTATATTGTATTTTATCGGAATAGGGATACGTTTTGATGGCTTTTAATAAAATACATGGTTGTTGAAATTGCGATAACGTATGGAATTTGTCTTCTGGATAATACTTTTATTATACATGAGAAAATATCGATATTTATAATCAATAAATATAATCAAAATATCTTATGGACCTGTAAAAAGACATAGTATAGATTATAAAACGAGCTATGCCGATAGTAAATTATATACATTCGATTCTATAATTTGTTTTACTTCACAATGTGTATATAACAAAAATGTAGTCATTTTTTGTTTTTATCTACATATACATGCGATTGAAATTAAAACGACAAGATTTGTCACTTAAAATAATAATCGATAAATTATACAGAGGTCCTCGTAATAAAAACTGCTCAAGATAAAGTACCGATCTAGTTTAGAAACCGTCAGTCACTACAATTGTAATTAATTTAAATTTTATTACAGAATTGGCCCTCAGATTTGTGACATATAACAACAAAATTATAACAAAAAGCGTTTCCTCGGGCAGACAATCGATACTTTAAGTGAGTAGAGTGTTTATAATGTATGGATTACATGTTCAATAACGATGTGTATTTATTATAAAATCGACTAATATTTCAACACTCAAATATTTACTTTGTCTTCTAAATACCTTAAATCATAACACGGATTTGACGGTTGGCTTTTCATACTTACGCCACTGTACCAAAGGAATAGATTCCATACTTTTTTTAGTTAGGTTTTTCTGTTAAGACCTACTTCGTAGCAGCATGGTATCTGGCTCGCCCCTTATGACGTGGAACCTTAAAAACATAACCCGGCAAAGTGCGTTTATACTCCTTTGCCCATATCATCTTGGATACAAGCGTGACACTATGCATCTATGTACAAGCTTAGAATACCTCCACACTTTTTTCTCGCAGATATTTCTTTATAACACACCGTTAATTCTTATAAATATGCGATTAACATATAATACCAATCTTCGCTGCATCGAAAACGGGCCTTGTGTACATAATTCCATTAATTTCTGTATTAAATTAACAGAAAGTATTCGCGTGATGCACGCATATTTGAGTATTAGACCGTAGAGCAATGGAACACGTGATAGCAAGAAAGCGGATATACATATTGAAAACGGAAAGAATCAATACAGTTAAAAAAATCTAATGATTCTGTGGTACGGTTTTAATAGGTCAGAAGAATCACATATGATACATTAGAATAGAATTTCTATTATGTGTATCATGCGACTGCGAAAGGGTTAATTAGAATTGTTACGTATCTTCTCTTGTCCTATGGCTGATGGTAAGTGGTTGGTGCCTTCGGACACTTGCAACATCAGATGTATAACTACGTTAGAATCCTTTGGATAGATTGTTACTAATCTAGGTGTAATATATGAAAGACAATTTTTTTAATGTTCATCTTTGCGAAGTGGTCTAGAAGATTGGAGACCGTACTCTTAAACTTGCATAGCTATATGGCAGCGAGTCAATGTTTATTCAACTCTACTACTTATTAGCTTATATTGTGTAGCATTTTAATAATAATATGTTAATCACAATAAATAACTCGTATAAGGTCTTCACTTATACCAAAAGGAAAATCATTCAGTCTTGAATCCATATTGCATAAAGGAAAATATATTGCAGCTTTTATTTACATATATTAGCAGCGATAGCTCAGTGGGGAGACCAACAGACTGCAATGCAGAAGGTCTCGGGTTCGAACCCACGTCGCGCACCTCTGACTTTCGGAAGTTATATGACTTTTCGAAATTATGTGCGTATTGATTGACAATTATCGCCTGCTCCGTGCCTCGGAGAGCACGTTAAGCCGTCGGTCCTGGCTGCCATGAACATCTATGGCAGTCGTTATTGGGAATGTCAGTACCCTCTAATATCCTGACACTGGTCTAGCCTTAGGGTATCGTTAGCCTTCGGGTTGCGGAGGTCAGGTGGCAGCCGCTCCGTGTAAAAAACTGATATCCAGTCAAATCCGGTTAGACCAGAAAAGCCGACCCCAAGTGACTTGGGAATAGTAAAGGCTAAGAGAGAAGAAAGCAACTGATACGATCTCAAACTCTATATCTTAATCTATAAAAGCTATAATCGCATGTAAGTGATTAGTTTGAGCAAAAATTTTAGTTACATCATTCATACATAGGTTCACGCCTGTTTCCCAGAGGGGTAGGCAGAGACTACGGATTTCCATTTGCTACGATCCTGACACACTTCTCTGGCTTCATTCACTTTCATCACATTACTCATACACGTCCGTCGGTTCAAGGTGCTCTTAACCTGGCCTTTGTCCAGAACGCCTCCGATCTGATCGAGAAACGTTCGCCTAGGTCTTCCTCTTGCGACTGTTTCATTCATACCAGCCTTATAAACTTTCTTAGACAGTCTTTCCTCGTCCATTCTTTCTACATGCCCAAACCAGCTTAACATACCCTTTTCTATTCTTGTCACTATATCCACTTTCATGCCGCATCTCTCTCTAATATAATCTAATATAAATTTTAGTTAACGATCAGCTAAATTACTTTGCTTGTTCTAGATGCTTGTAAAAATGTAGCTTTTTATATAATTGCATTATAACGTAACTAACATTGCGTGAGAAATAGCAACTAATAAAAATATTATGCTACTGTTATACCAATCCAGCGCAATAAGTCATCAAATTAAGAATATCAGCAAATTTGATAAAAACGGTGAAAATTTTATAACGTTATATAAAACGAGCATTATCGTTATGTATTTATTTTTGTCGCCTAGACCTTTAAACACAAGTCATCATAAATATTTTTTACACTACTAATTAAAGTCATCTAACATTGTCTTCTATTTACGCGAATATTATTCATTGAAATTAAACTACTATATACGGATTTTATCGTATTGTTTATTTGACACTTTATTACATAATTTTGAAAACTGTTACACTACTTTTATTTTTAAACTTTACAAATTTTTAAGCTACTTTTATTATTAAAACTATTTAGATTTAATTTAATTTTACACTTTCCCCGACGTTTTGGTTGCTTTTCAGCAGCCATGGTCACGGGAAGACTAAGATGGTAGTTGTCTCAATTTTCCAGTGTAGTTATTTCAAAGTACCCGAACATAATTTAATCATTGGTGTTTCTATTTACGCAGAATGAGCTCAAGTATCATGAAGTCTAGCTGTGGTTTGCTTCTTCTTGGGTTTGACTATTTGAATTACTGGATCCCAAGCTGGTGGTACATTCCAACCATCTTCTCTATTAAAATTAGGATGTTTTTTGATTTCAATAGCCTCGCGAAGCATCCTTGATAGGAATCGGTGTTCTTTAGCGAGAATCGAAGTCATCTAGTCCGAATTTCGGTCATGGTAGCCAATCTTAACAGAAGCTGGCTATCTGCGCAGGAGATATCATAACGCGAGCGTAAACACAATTGCACTCTCTGTTCTCTAACTGTCATGAACCGACAGGACAGAGTGTGGTGTTGCCTCTTCTATACAGATAATAATACTTTAAAAAATTATAGCACGGCTTCTGGCAGCGCACCCATATTTTATGGGTAAATTGCTTACACGCGAGTATTGCTCTCGTTGTTGCAGCCATTGACAAAATGGTAACCGGCCAGTATCACGTTGGTAATATGCTTTTTCGCCACCTTTGGTATTACTTTAGTTTTTAAATATTTACATAAATTTGTGTTTCAAATTACTAATCTTCTTGTTAACTCCTCCTGCTAAGATAGATTTTTTTTTAAATTTTCTACACTATACCACTACACTACACTACACCATCTAGCCCAAACTAAGCAGAGCTTGTACTATGGGTACTAGACAATGGTTAAACATACATATATACTTTTTTTTTTAAATTACTTACATATTATACATAGAAACACCCAGACCAAGTCAAACATCCATGTTCATGCACATAAATGTTTGACTTGTGCGGGAATCGAACCCGACACCTCAGGCGTGGCAGTCGGTTACACTAACCACTACACCATCGAGGCCGACAAATGCTTGTATTTCACGTCAGTAGTGCAATGGGTGGGATTCGAACCCGCGACCTCTCGATCGCAAGTGCAGTATGTTATCCATTGTGTGCAATATACCAGAGAACTATATTAACAGTCCCTAAGAAGAATTGCTTATGTATTGCAATTCAAGTTTATAGCCGACTGCCACCCAGAATTCGTCATTCCAAAAGACAAGTTTCCCGTACCAATTACATAATCTGTATTAGTCTACCACTTAACCTATACTTTGAACTTGATGTCATCAACCTTTTTAATAAGTACTTATTACAATAATGATTTAGTTTTCTTTAAAAAAGACCCGTTGTTGATGTTTTGTGGCGAGCGGAGCCATTACATCAATTATCTTCCCCGTTCTGATATCTTCCGAACACGCGATCTTAACAAAAATACGAATGGGTAAAGAAACTAATTTTGCCGCCAATTATAAAAATAAACATATGCTTGCTTTTGTTCAAATTCTGTTTTAATGACTAGTTGCTGTACATAAGCAGCGATAGCTCAGTGGGGAGACCAACAGGCTGCAATGCAGAGGGTCTCGGGTTCGAAACTACGTCTGGCACCTCTGTCTTTGGGAAGTTATATGACTTTTCGAAATTATGTGCGTATTGATTGACAATTATCGCCTGCTCCGTGCCTCGGAGAGCACGTTAAGCCGTCGGTCCCGGCTGTCATGAACATCTATGCTAGTCGTTATTGAGAGAGTGTCGACACAAGAGATCCCACTGGGTCGAAGTATCGCCGGTCTGCACTGACTGGCTCCCACATAAGATATATACATACTGTACAAAAACTTAATTGTTGTGACAATAGACTTAGTACCCTTCCTATCAACATAATACATGTAAAAGATTTCGAACGTGTTTGGATGTTCGTTACATAATTATGTGGAAATAAAGTTCATAAAGCATTTATGTAATTTGGTGTAATGTCTTCTGAACACTTTGGATATATTTAGACTTCATGGTATGCACATGAAAGGTCTTTTATATTAACCCATGATGGCAAATACTCGTATGGTACCTGGCTCACTCAAGAGTCAAAACATGAAATGGTTTAATGAGATTTAAGCTGTATAAACCACTACATTGGTTCTTCGTAACTTTATTATTACTAGGTATTGCCCGCGGCTTCGCTCGCGTAAATGTAGGATAGCTAAGATTAGTATCGGTACTATTTTGGATGTTTCATCCAAAAACAGTAGGTACTCTCCTACGACCTTTTCTGTTATCCTGACAACGTGTATGCGAAATTGAAAATGATCGGTCAAGTAGTTTAGGCATTAAAGCGAAAAAATCAAACAAACACATTCGCATTTATAATATTAGTCAGGCTTATTGTCAGAGGTGCCACTCGTCTAAGTGTGAACTAGTACATTCTCGATTGTGACTAACTCCTACGTAAATAATACTCGATACCAATCAATTATAATTGCATTCTCGCTTATCTCGCCGATCTCATAACAGTTGACGACAAATGTCATAATCTTTGCCACACATACAGGCATTATTACGTAATTATTGGCAATAAATAATAATTATCGTAATAATACGCTGAAATTAATGAATATTTAATTTTAGCAGTTATTATTTATAACTAGTTATTCTAATTTGTCAATATATGAGCAGCGATAGCTCAGTGGGGAGACCAACAGACTGCAATGCAGAGGGTCTCGGGTTCGAACCCACGTCGCGCACCTCTGACTTTCGGAAGTTATATGACTTTTCGAAATTATTTGCGTATTATAATTGACAATTATCGCTTGCTCCGTGCCTCGGAGAGCACGTTAAGCCGTTGGTCCCGGCTGCCATGAACATCTATGGCAGTCGTTATTGGGAAAGTCGGTACTCTCTAATATCCTGACACTGGTCTAGCCTTAGGGTATCGTTAGCCTTCTGGTTGCGGAGTCAGGTGGCAGCCGCTCCGTGTAAAAACTGATATCCATTCAAATCCAGTTAGACCAGAAAAGCCGACCCCAAGTGACTTGGGAATAATAAAGGCTAAGAGATAAGATTCTAATTTGTCAATAGTGCCAACCAACGGTTTATCAACCGCATTATTAATACGATTTTTATACCCTGTTTTTCTGAAGATTAATGCTGTATCCATACCAAATTTGATCAAAATCGTTGCAGCGTTGTAATCTTTAAAACATAGTATATACTCTGGCATTTATGATTTAAAAGATACATTTCTGACGTTGACTAGTATGAGCCATTTTAATGGTAGTTTCCCGCCTGAGTTTGCATTATTATTGTGATTATTTTTACTGATGTATATTATACCGTGACTCGTAATTATGGCAATACAGAATTACCTTAATTATACTTAATCTCCATACAGCTAAGCTAAGCCAAAAAGCTTTATTATTAACATGAAATATTGGCGGCCTGATTGTCAATGGTTCCCGCAACCTATGAACGTTTGCAAAAGCTTGGTATCAATCACGCATGACAAATCCTGCTAAACAATACTGAAGCAAGCGATGAGAGCGCAAGGAACAGAAGCTTGAACTAGTACTGATATAGATCGACAGTTTTCGCTCTTAAGAACTCCTGGGCATCTCACTACAGAAACATTCCAAAGATACTACGATATAGTGACGCTGTTAAGTAGAGTTATTGCAGGGGTTAGTTCATAAACTGTTGTACTACTACAAGGAGAAATCATACAGAGAGTAGTAAAATCCACATTAACATGTCCAGTCTTGAAATGCCAGCCACAATTAAAAATCTATTGTATCTAGACATCGGTGTGCTGCGACTCAATAAGCTAATACTATAAACGTAAAAGTATCTTTGTCCGTTTGTGATATTTTCACGGTTAAATCGCTGAACAAATTTTAGCGTACATTGCCTGGCATATATATAATATAATATAATATTCTACCACATACACACAACACCGTCTAGCCCAAACTTAGCACAGCTTGTACTATGGGTACTAGACAATGGATAAACATACATATATCCATAATATTGTCTTCTGTTTACGCGAATATTATTCATTGAAAATAAACTACTATATACGGATTTTATCGCGTTGTTTATTTGACACTTTATTACATAATTTTGAAAAATGTTACACTACAACTACTAAACGCGATAAAATCCGTACATAGTAGTTTAATTTCAAAACATATATCCTTTTTTTTTAATATATACTTATTATAAATAGAACAGCCAGACCAAGACAAACATCCATGTTCATGCACACAAATGTTTGACTTGTGCGGAAATCGAACCCGCGACCTCAGGCATGGCAGTCGGTTACACTAACCACTACGCCAGCGAGGCCGCCAAATATAGCTCAAAAGACTTGAAAGGAGGCTTCAAAGTAATATGAAGAAGTAACAGCACGTAATAAAAAACCATCATTATAATATTTCCAGAGCGTGTATTATTTTTTACCGCTTAAACAGGGAAATCCGAGTGTGCGGTAAACTTCCTCACGTTACGATACCGAATGACGTAAGGCTAACGTGTTTATAAAATGGCCTTTTTGTGATTAACGTCGCAACACATTATGAGATGTGATCTCACGATGGAAAATTATGGCGCGAGTGTTACCGGTGCACTGTTCAACAATATGGAAATGTTTTTTACAGTTCTCTTTAAAGGAAAGTGTATGAGAACGTTGTTTTAAAACGTGTCTTTTAAGTAGTGTTATGAGTACTTGAAATACTTGTTCGAAAGATTAATATATCTTTTGTAGCAGTGTAGTTAATATACAATGGAAATGTAATAAAATAAAATAGGCTTGCGTTAACGTTTCGTTCTAGAATAGCAATGCAGATAGACGAAACCTGGGTGATATATATCACCAGCTATGTTTTCACTAATTAAGGAATAATCTGAAACCATTTGCCGGGCATATCTACAGATCTGCACTACCGTGAATTTTGCAAAAATTATACTGGCTGTTATAGCTCAGTGGGGAGACCAACAGACTGCAATGCAGAGGGTCTGGGGTTCGAACCCACGTCGCGCACCTCTGACTCCCGAAAGTTATATGACTTTTCGAAATTATGTGCGTATTGATTGACAATTATCGCCTGCTCCGTGCCTCGGAGAGCACGTTAAGCCGTCGGTCCCGGCTGCCATGAACATCTATGGCAGTCGTTATTGGAAGAGTGTCGACACAAAAGATCCTACTGGGTCGAAGTGTCGCCGGTCTGCACTGACTGGCCCCCACATAAGATACATCCACAATCCACAGTGATTATTTATCACGAGACAAGTCTTATCCTTTTCGCACTCCATCACCATTACTAAAACTTATTGAATCGCAGCGGCACTCCAGAGGCCAGTCACAATAGATTTCAATTATATCTGGCATTCCAGCAATTGACAGGTTAATACTCCAACGGTCTTACCACCGTTACTCTATCATCAAAGTTTGCATCGAACCAATAACATCGAAGACCGGATATAATAAAATCCTATCAATAAGTTGTAAAATTCCCACGCACTGCATATACATATTTGTACAGAAAATACAAATAAAATCTATTCCGTTCAGAAGTTAGACCACCGCGTCGATGCCCACGCGCCACTCGACTTGAAAGCCACTCCTGCTCATCGCGAGCGCGACGCGTGACGTTGCGATTAGTCGCCGATATGCGGATTTACTGCAAATTGCAAGACATTGTCGCAGATTTGCAGCGGTCCGATAATTTGGTGATAAATTGACCGGCTTGTTCTTTGTGAAAAACTTTAAAGACTTACACAATAAAATTATAGTCACCTTTTTACCACACCTCCAATTTTTACAAATTATTCTATTCTAGTCAAGTTCAAGCCTTTTCCATTAAAATGTGATTCTAGATCAGGTATACTTTTTATAAAAAGTAAATCGAAACATTGTACTGTAAAAACTTAAATTAACTTACATACTAAGACATATTAACATACTAAGACATGGCATAAATAAAAGTAAAATTTTGACAAGTCAAATATACACTAGATTTTGCCTGTCATATGTCATAAAAATCTAGTTTAATGTCTATTATATTTATGTAAACCCACTTAACCATATTGTCACAAGATTAATGTCACAATATCACACAGCAAACAAACTTCCGTCATTTGCCTCCAAACAGTAATAAGGTCGTTCCAACAACGTACCTTTCGATTATCGTACCCACGAACAAACGCCACCGTTATCCTGCGACCCAGGGTTGTCAATCTAAGCGATCGCAATTAGCCGCTGCGCACGCGCAAGCACGCCGCGATAGCCAACCCTGCGACCGGCGATAAAACGCACGTGACGGTCGCAAGCGCAGGTTAACGCGTGTTACAATGAATGACGACATTAACCTGTAGTTTCAATATTAGCTGAACTAAAGCCAGTACTCGAGAGTTACGGTAAATCATTTATATATAAGCAAATATTGTTTATTATTCGTGTTTCGTTGCTACAATGGTTGGAGCATTGTTTATTTATACTATCTGATATAGGAGCTCTGAGCGGGGAAGACGTGCCACGCAATGGTTGCCGGCCCACTAGATGCTCAGATGAAATACTGCTGTGAGAGTACGTCAAAAATAATTAATATCCTTGCCTTTTTATTATTGTTTTGTTTAGAATTGTGTTGCAATTTCTGTGTTGATACGTTTTTCTTTTTGCTCTCTGCTAGATTTTGATACTGTAGCTCCAATAAGTAACAAATAAGGAATTCAGTAACATTGAAATACGTATAAAATACTGTTTCAAAAGATATCCATAATTCTAAACAATATGATAAATTAATGTAGCCTAATATATTTCATTGTGGAAACAAAGCACAGGTCTAGAATATTTACTTTCTTTCCTAGTTATTGGAATCGAGTGTTCTTTAAATCGTTGCAACTGGGGTATCAAAATGGTCTGAATTTTGCTTCTTTAATAGTAATGAGTTTAAATTTTGTCTCATTCCGGTAAAATAACCGCCGCTTCTTCTGTCGTCTAGGTTTATTTTCACTTCTTGATACGAAACAAATATAATTCTTATATAAACTCTTTAAGACTGCGCTGAGTGTAAGACAGATAATGACAGAGCTAGTACGGAGCATATTCAAATCGGCGCGCGGCCGCCATAGTAAAATTGTATGGAGGATTTGAAGTGCTTTTTTGATACATATGTATCTTTATTGTCAACCAATAACTTAAATATTTGGGACGGACAAATTGTAATATAATTATTTATGTTTCGTTTAAGCGGTAAAATAGGAAATGCAAATTTACGTAATTATGTAGGCGAAAATATTAATTATTTTAAGTTTTTACACGGAGCAATTGTAAACACATTCATTGTTATGGTCAATGTATATTTTATATTTGTATTAAACAAAAAGTGTTGATTTTATTTACTTAACTGTGACCGCCTGTTTTGGCACATCGCTTGGCGCAGTCTTAAGCAATAAATATCTGAACTCTTAGATGTCTGCTTTTAGAAGCTGGAATTTGGAACAAAGAAATTGGACTCATTCAGAAACATTTCTTATTTTAATAAAACAGGACATCAATAGAAATAAAATAATGTCGGATACCTAGAAGAAGTTGTACGCTATAAGTTTAATAAATATTAGGAATTATAATAACTGGAGTGGAAGATACTATCGTCAGGCTGCAATGAGCAACCATATTTTACCAAAATAGAATAGGACGGTGAAATCGCATACTACTTTTTCCTATGTCCTGTATCATAAAACGTTATTCAGCAATAATCTAGCCATTGCCAGTCAAGATACGTGCCACCCTGGACTCTGTGCGTCACCCACCTTTCAAATACGTGCTCACTTTTCTGAACACACGTGTACTTATAATTCCTGCTGGGTACACTTAAGCCCTTAACATGAACACCAGGCTTGCATAATATATCAGTTTCGCAATTGAACTGCCTGTATTCTTTGTAATAGAGTTGTTAAAATGTCTAGCTCATCGTTTGGATGTTAAGGTGGATATTTTTAGCACTTTTATTGTCTGCTAGTGGCACAAGCGTAGGTAAGTGCTTATGCATTATCCGTTACCTTCTATCCTGGGTACTTCAAGCAAGGTAATAAAAAGCACCTCCTTAGGCCGCCAAAGACCTCAGCACCGTTTCAGGTGAGGACGTTGTGTGGAGGGCTCTGCTCGTGGACTACACGACTGCTTACCATCAGACGAAGTGTAATCATTTTGACTGGCGGTAATAAAGTATCGCGAGGTTTGTTCATCAGGTCAAGTGTCATTTGATTTTTCTGCAAAGTATTTTTCAGTTACTGACTGCTTTCTACTGCTGTATTAAGCCTGTGGTATGTAGTCACTGATTTGTTTCGCTAATCAACCCAAGTGTCATTGGTTTTGCCGTCAAGAAATGTTTATGAACAATACGTAGTCGGGAAATGTGACCCGGTAGGAGAGAAATAGTTACGCGCTCTATTACGCTCTATTAAAATACCTCTGCCTCCGCCTCCCCTTGGATCCTCCCTCTTCGTTGATATATATACTTAAGTCTATGTTATGCATACAAAAAATGTAGAATTTAAGGTTATCCAGAACAGATCTCCAAGATAATTCTTTTGAGAAAGTTTAGCTAATGAGAAAACACATTTGTGTCTACAAAGATATGTGGATAAACGGAGTACGCCATGAATATTAATATTGTTGCTTATTATTTTTGTTTCTTCTTTTTCAGGTAAGCAAACCGGAGGTCTAAATTTTAGTAGAAGATTGATATTATCTTTCATTTGGTAAGAAATTTATTTCTTAATAATGCTTGCTTGTCGAATAATTTTATCTCTTTTTTAACATTATAGAATAATATTAGAATACATTTGTGCAGAATGCGATACCTATATTTTGCATGGTCAGAAATGCAGCGCACTCACTTATATTATATGTTCACAATACTTTTGAATAAAATACGAATTGGGCACACTGGTGGCGCAACTACTATGCATGAGGTCCTGGATTTGATTCCCAGGTCGGATAAAGTGTCAATCGGTTCATTTGTCATAAGATTCGAGATCTGAGGACTTTGCTAGAACGGTGCCCGGTAAACGAGAATAGCCTCGCCCTATATTTTGCGGGACCTAAAGCATTAACTGGCGAAATGTGAGTGCAATATACCTCCTGCCTCCCCGTCCGGGGACATAGAGAGACTATGTATGTATTAATAACTTAATATGAGTATAAGTGACGTTTATTCTTTTGTCCTTGTAAATTGAAAACAAGATCGAAACAATTTATGTCAAACTGATTGTCATTGAATAACCTCTTTGACAAATTCAAATGACGGGTAATTATCTTCATTATGTTGGTAATTGACCAAGTTTCCTTATTATATGGGACTACTAAAAGTTAAGCAGTAAATGCTATGGTAATTGAATTCGGGATCTGATGAATGGCTATTACGTTGACGCTTTCATAATAAGTGCTACTTGTTCGAAGTAAATATAATCAGCTTGGATTGAAAGAGATTTCCTGACATACAAGTGGCATTAAGACATCATATTGTAGAAAAAATTATCTATAGAATATAAATATTTATTCGAGAATTAAATTATTGTACATCAAAATGATGTACTGGCTTATTTGTACTATCATCAAACTATTGAAATTAAACTGCTATATACGGATTTTATCGCGTTGTTTATTTGACATTTTATTACAACATTTTGAAAATTGTTACACTATTACTACTATTAAACTTTACTAATTTTTAAGCTAATTAAATTATTATTAAACTATTTAGATTTAATTTATTTTTACACTTTCCCCGACGTTTCGGTTGCTTTTCAGCAGCCATGGTCACGGGGAGACTAAAGCAACCGAAACGTCGGGGAAAGTGTAAAAATAAATTAAATCTAAATAGTTTAATAATAATTTAATTAGCTTAAAAATTAGTAAAGTTTAATAGTAGTAATAGTGTAACAATTTTCAAAATTTTGTAATAAAGTATCAAATAAACAACGCGATAAAATCCGTATATAGCAGTTTAATTTCAATGAATAATATTCGCGTAAATAGAAGACAATATTATCATCAAACTATTACCAACATCAGGCTCGTCCAAGTTCCAACCATTACGACATGTAAGTACTCCTTTGCGTAACCCTGCAAATGTTTCACGAGGCACCGATAACCATTAGGTTTATTCCTCTCACCTACTGATGTGAAATCACAGTCACATGTAACTGTGGTCCATGTTAGACTCCAGTCGATAATTGAGCACTCCATGTGTTTGGCGTACTGGGCCGTTGTAAAACTTGAATAGTGTTTTAGCGAAGTTGTTAGCATCAAATAGGTTAAAACAGAGTAACTGTAAGCTTTGTTATTATTTATGTGGTGCGTTTTTCCTTTGTTTTCGGTCGGTCAGTATGTCAGTGCGGCTGGCGTTAACGAATTTGGATATATTTGTCCTTAAGTGCCTCATTTTAGTAGCTATTAACACAGCTTTTCTATATAGTCTGCTAATGAATGTACTGAAACAATCGTGTGGATATTACGAGATTAACCGACAAAAAACCAAAGTCATTGACGTAGTTCAGAAGTGTAGCAGGCTGAAGTGGCAGTGGGCTGGTCACACCTGTCGCAGAACCGATGATCGTTAGAGCAGACGGGTTCTCGAGTGGAGACCACGACTCGGCAAGCGTAGTGTAGGACGCCCTCCGGCCAGATGGACCGATGACCTGAAAAAGGTATGGGATGTTGCAATAAAATCCGTAATAATATCAGCCTTGTGTATAAATTGTCCCACTGCTGGCCACGAGCCTATTCTTAATGTGAGAAGGGTTGGGCTACAGTCCATCAAGCTGGCGTGGCATTTCTGAGAATTTGCTCATGATGTTTTCCTTCAACGTTAAAGCGATCGATAATAAACGATTTACCATTCACGTTACATTGAAAAGTCAGAGGTGCGTTGGGATCAAACTCTAGAATTCTGCCTGGCAGTCCAACGGTTTCTTAAAAGGCTGTCGCTGTTAAAAAAGACAGTTAACTGTTAATTTTCTGGTACCTATGTGACCTGATAACGAAGGTTTGCAGCCGATAGCAGATTGTGAACCAGCTAGACTGATAAATTTATGGGTAAAGCGTATAAGCATTAGGCTTTTATGATAATGTGGCTGTTATTCACAGCAATTGGCAGGCGCACCCAGGTTTTTGTCGAAATCAAAGTCTTACGAGTTTGAACTTTGTCTGATCTTTTGTGTATTTGTGGTCGTAATGACAATGTAGTTGCCATTAGTGTGAATTTACGGTTATATACTCTTACTAATTCACATAGCCTTAGACTTAGTAACGATTGAAAGTTTTATTAATTATGCGTGCTATACTGCTCAATAAAAATATGAACATTCTATCAACTTATGTAGTTCTATCATACAGAGATGGTAAGCGAGAAAAACGGTTGCCATACCCTAAGCGCTTGCATCACAGAAGGTGACATTTCCGCGTTATAACATACTATAATATTATGTGGTAAAAAATAATAATATAATAATATCAGCCCTGTATTAAACTGTCCCACTGCTGGGCACAGGCCTATAATATATCTAAAGATCACACTGACCGTTCACTGCCAGCAGTCCATCTCCTCATGAAACCTGGAACCCTTCCCCGCAGGAACTGTAGAACGGAGGTATAGCTCCAATGAAACTGCTCCAGTCCAGCAAAATACTGTTAAGTTATGAGCTGAATCTCTATCTTTCAATTTCTCACAAAGCCTTTTATGACTTAACTTTTTAAGAATAAGTTATTTAGTAAATAAGTTGCAAATTGTGCAATATACATCGTTTGTAAATTACTTATTACGTTTATGGTTTCTTAGTATGACAAACTAAGAATGTATGTGACCATTAGGGTCATCACGTCTCGGCAACGAAAATCAAAATTAAAGTAAACAAAAGTTTACCGTAGTTATGCAATACTAGGTTTTAGGCGCCTATCTAGAAATAAAAAGCTGTGTTCGAATTATATTTTTATCTATATGTATAAAACTCTTCCGTTACTGAGTGACTGACAGACAACGCACAGCCGAAACTTCTGAACGCAAGAAGCTGAAATTTGGCATGTATGTTCCTTGGAGAGTGTAGGGGGTGTATTTCTTTACTCATCCTAAACTAGTATGCCTAACTGATCCGATTACATTATTTTAATAAAGTTTCTTTATTCAACCGAAATGCGTTCCTTCGTCCGGGTAGAGACCCGTGGCAAATATTACCGACAAAAGTATGAATAGCAAAACAACCCTTGGCTTCGTAAAAGTAGGTTAGGTTAGTAACAGTACTTTAAAAAATATATAGCCTATGCTAGGTACTCGGTGATAATAAAGATTTCAAATGGAGAAAAATTTTATAATCGGTTGAGCAAGTCTTTTCTGTTTATAATATTAATATAGATATAGATTACGAAAACAGTAATTTTTGTTCAGATCGTCACCCAAACCTTAAAACTTTTGGATAATTTCGTAATCGGCTGAGCTAGGAATACTTACTTTATTCATAAAGAATTAAAAATGAAATAATTGCTGTCGGTTGAGTAAGGATCGTAAATAGGTTGAGTTAGGAAAAACAACAGTGTAGGATGAAATGTCATAGGATGACGCCGAAACAACCCAATTCAAGGATTCCAGGGTAATTGAATGTGAAGCTATGTTTATCTTCTTCATATTTGTTTGTGTATTGGAGGTTCTAGTAAATAGCTGCTTGGCTCAGCTTACCTGCTGCTGCTTACGAGCTTGGAGTATAATTTAAAAACCAACCCACGTTGCATCTCATTCTATTAAGTAGTGCAGAGGGTATGGTATATGCAGTCATCCGCCAAAATGTTGCGTTGCTGTCGTATCGTGACGAAGACTGTTTAAAAATAAAGTTCTCTGTCTTCTTAACCTGACAGCTGTGATGGTTACAGTCAGACATCCTGGACACTGGCTTCCGAACACTGGTTAATAAGGTCACCAGAAATCGGGCTTCATTCAAAGCCCGAAATCGTTTGTCGTGAATTCTGGACATAAACTTATGATGGCCCTATCAGCCCTAAGTATAATACCGGTTCTAACATTAAGTTTATCTGCAGATGTAATCATGGTTGACAGACGACAGTCGGTCGTACGCAATAACGTAAGTCAACTTTAAGTACGCATGTAATGCGGAAGATGAGTTGTTT
This sequence comes from Catocala fraxini, assembly GCA_930367265.1. Taxonomy (NCBI): domain Eukaryota; kingdom Metazoa; phylum Arthropoda; class Insecta; order Lepidoptera; family Erebidae; genus Catocala; species Catocala fraxini. The sequence goes on from OV884032.1 coordinate 2,574,534, forward strand.
AAAATGTTTTTATATTTTACTTGGTACTAATTGAATGTTATAATATTTAAAAACTAGCGACCTGCCCCGGCTTCGCATGGGTAGTACAAAACCTTAGCAAATTATATACATAAACCTTCCTCATGAAGCTCTCTGTCTGTTGGGGAAAACCGCATGAAAATCCGTTCAGTAGTTTTTGAGTTTATCGCGAACAGTCGGAGTCAGCGGAGGATTTTGTTTTATAATGTAGTGATAGTAAATATTTCTTCTAAAAAGGACACGGCTGAAATTTGGTCTTTAACTAGAAGATGGAGAAAAATAAAGGTCAATGTGAGAACTTTCTCTGTCATCAAACAACCGTAGTTAAAACCTTGTGTTAACTTAAGAATTTGTAAAGGAAGGTCTTCAGTCCCTTGTAGCCAAACATGCTGACTTAAGTTGGGAGTGGAATGGATTGTGGTTGTAGCTATCCTTTTTTAAAACTTGATGAACTGTGGTGTCACCAATGTTCATAATTAATGGTAACCGCTTATCATGAGACCAGAGGGCTAATTCTCACGATGATGCTATTTTTGTCTAATAGACCAAAGGCGAATTAAAATGGCGGATGACGTTTAAAATCGAAGGCTTCAGGGTTGTATGGCAGCATAGTAGTATATATAAGTACCCTATATATGTGCTTTCATACGCATTTAGTAAAAATTAAAAATCTGTTATTTTGACATTACAAACAGACACTTCAATTTTATTTATTTGTATACATTGTAATCAATATCAGTATACTTATATATTTAGAATGTAAATAATGCTAGTATATTGACAAATACTTGGCTGTGCGCAAGCGCATGATGTCCGGGAGGCGAGCGGCGCGGGTGACACAAGAACACCGGTAGCTAGCGGCTCATGGCCGATGCTTCCCCTCGATGCTATAAAGCTTAAGTTCAACTATTAGTGATACTGTTGAATAATGCATTATGTGTAATAGCATATCACTGATTAACACCAGCGATTGGACATCACGTTTGCAATCTCGTAGGTTCAGGACTCATCCGTAATATTTTCTGCTTGCTTTGGTCGTAAAGTATCTGAGTTTCATTATTTTATTTTTGTTACTACTGTCCTTTATAATAACGTGTTGTCAACGTAATAAAAAAACAATGTATTTTACTGTTTTATCATGGTAAGGTTAATAAATCTATATTTAGAAAGAAGTACATATGTATATGTTTCTGATTTGTAAATCCAAGAACCTTTGCCCAGCAGTGGGAGTTTGTAGTGCAATTTTGCAAGCATTATATTTTTTGATATAAGGAATCTGTCCTCATCCTATAGCTTTGAATAAAAAGGAAGAAATATCGAGATTTAAATGACTAGTAAGATGTACATCAGAATCGACGCCATTATGTCAAGAATTTAAATCACCACACGAAATCTGAATAACAGTTGTTAACACTAGCGAGTTGACACGTTTCGTGTGTTTGTTTATGATTTTACAACTACCCCGCGTGTCGTCTGTCGTTGCGCGCCGGCGCACGCGCACCACTTTATGATTTTCGCGCGCACATATTTCGCGCGCGCGTCTAACGGTCCCGCTAGGGTTGCCAATTAATATAAACGTCATATTTATTTACTGGACGCCTGTTTGTAAGGAATTTATTAATTTTTGTAATTAATATTGACTGTTGGATACCAGTAGATATGTAATACTAAACGTACGTTGTATCTAGTGAGGTGTGTATTTGTAACTGAACTTTATACATTTTGTTGGTTACGTGGAACCGAACTGATGATGCTAGAAATCGACTAAGAAGAGTAAAGACATAGAAATCGCGTGCCCATTGGTCAGATATATTTTCGTCAACACTTTAAAGGTTAAGAATTAAGTCAATAGGAGACTGCCGTTGAGCAGTGTGCTTCTAAAATTTCTTCCTTTCTGTCAATGCTGCAATGTACTACTTACATAGTTAACCAACAAAGACTTAGATAGTTACTAAAAGAAATAGAATAACTTCGCACGACTGTGAATTTCATCAAACCTTATTTTTCTTTAATCACATTCATGTACTTATTTTTGCACAGTATGTCTTTTCAGGCTACCCTTGTAGAAACCCTGACTCAAAAACGTGAGGCTCTATAATGTTGTAGGCCGGCCCACGCGACCACGTGACCAACCCTCAACGTGTTATCTCCAGACAGTGTTTAGTCACAGGGTTAAGCCTCACGTTGACCAGGCCTGTCCCTATCGTGCACATCCACATGTATCGGTTTCATAGACTTCGTTTATCGTGGGTACGATCCGGCCTGTCTTGCATAAACGTTTTACGTCGTATAACCACTTTTGCGACACCGTATCGAGATTAGCGAATGTAATGGCGGCTCTATACTCACTCTGCGTGGAATTCTAACATGAATTAATCGCTTTCTAACTAGCTAACTAACATAGCGGCATCATGGACATGGAATTGTTTAGCTGGAGAAGTATATGCATGAGCAAGAACACAGAAGCTTGTAGTTAAAAAGTTACCAGAATTTTCCAAATATTTGTTTTTGCGACGACTAGGGTTTCCAGAAAGTTTCCTTAAACGGGTGGAGTGGCTGACAATATGATCATAGTACCCTTAGTGTGGCAACCGTGAAAAAAAACGGTAACTGTTAATTATCAGGTAGACAGCATGCTTGCCATCTCTAACAGAATATTTTTAATCATCACGTTTTACCGTATAATTATTTTTGTGATACAATTAGGTTAGAATTATTACATATAACTTAACTTATATTAACAGACCTTACTTATAACTAAAACAAAATAAAAATGAATAGCACAAAATATATGATAGTAAATAAAAAAACGGCTGGTTTACGCAGTTGTGAAATTCCTCAGCATCGCTGTCGACTGGAAAAGTGCCCAGAAGACTAACCTAACACGTACCACCTGTTCAGTATGCGACTCGTAGTCCCTAAAAGCGTGATATTTCACGTAATTTTTCCTATATAGTTACAAGCTGACCCGCGCATTATGTCTGCTGTCTGCGTCACATTCGCGAATTTTGTCCGTTATTGCAACATTTTTCATAGATGATCCGCTCCTATTGGTCATAGCGTGATGTTATATAGCCTTCCTGAATAAAATAGCTATCTAACACTAAAATAATTTTTCAATTCGGAGCAGTAGTTTCTGAGATGAGCGCGTTCAACCAAACAAACATAGTTCAGCTTTATAATATTAGTATAGATAAAGGCACTCTGCTTCGTTTGAGTGGGTGCTTAGCCTAACATTGTTATCTCCCTATAGCAGTTGTAGTGGAGGTACGGAGACACTGCGTGACCACGCCTCACGTCCGACGACGCTGGATTTGGGTTACAAGCACAATGATTAAAGTATTCTTGTGTTACAACTTGGGACAGCTGCGGAGGGCTGATTAATGTGAGAATGTTCTGCAGTCGTGTGATAACAGCCATGCTTGTTGACTGTCCAACTGTTGTATCGCAACGGGCTTCCTCTCCGAATGCGGAGTTATAGGTCTTTCTTGATAGCCCCGCGGTTAGCTGACTTCAAACGTATTGAAGAACATTATGGAACATTTGCTCCTAAAGCTTAAACAGCCAACAATGATGTCGGAACCCAGACTTTAGATTTGATTATAGCTGTTGACGGTGATTGTCTATGCTTTTTTTTAATAGCAAATAATAACGTATTTGGAACAAGTTAAGGTTACATCAATTTTAAAATAGCAACGTTGATAGCTGCAAAAGTTACAACAGCTGTGGCACAGCTATAAGCGCCCAATTTCAGGATTGGTATAAAAGTTATATAGGTTTATTTAAATGCATATTAACGTAATAAATCAATAAATAAAATAAAAGTGATAAGCAGTTTATGCCTACAATTGAAATATTATTCGCGTAAAATGTTGCCACCATAAACTTTCAATTGACTACCAGCACCGCGTACGTAGTGATTGTTTCATGGCGTGGACCACCCTAATTCTACAACCATGGACAACCACAGCCAGAACTGATCACATCCACCTCGCCCCCCATAAAGTTCCGCAATGAAATCGACTCCTAAATAATTAAACAACCATTAATACTGACCACAAAATGGTACACCACCATTTACTTAACGATTTCTCATTCATTTAGTACAGCATACACTTTACTTGCGCATGAGCAGTATCGACTAGCTATTAAGATTTACAAAGCACACCGCTATTATAAGGTCTGGTGTACATCATATTGCGCAAAATTGATTACCACGTTTTAAGCCTTATTTTACTTAGCTTCACTACGGGTAAATACCCTCAGTTTTGCCGAATACGATTTTTTTTATTAAAGGTTCAAAAAAAATTGAATTAAATCTAAATAGTTTTAATTATAGTATAATTAGCTTAAAAATTAGTAAAGTTTAATAGAAGTAATAGTGTAAAAAAAAATTTCAAAATTATGTTATAAATTGTCAAATAAACAACGCGATAAAATCCGTATATAGTAGTTTAATTTCAATAAGGCTTCAAATTAAGATTTGTTCCTGTTTTTGGATGTTCTGGGTTTTCAGCCTAAGATAGGCACACCGTGATTTCTTGCTTGTTGCCAAGCTTGCAGAAGAAGTCATTTCGCTGTCAGCGTCAGGGTTAAATAATACTGGTTACCATCTTAATATGCTTTATGAACAATCTTCTTGTGGTAATATTATGTCTAAATTGCAACAATTTTACTAGATCATACAATGATTATCCTATATGGGGCACGGAACCATAACACAACAGGTGTATAATAAGCGAGGTTACCCTCTTTAAACGATTGCGCCATTTAAACAGACATCATAAACTTTTTATTTTCCGAAAGTAAGAAAAAATGTGCCTCTGGGCGTGATTTTTTAAGATCGCTATCGGATTTTGCAACAATGTTGTTTAAGTTTCGACGATCGGTCGACATGCGCTCGTTCCTCTGTTGGGCCTCAAGTTAGGCCATTCAAGGTAAAGGTATCCCAGTGTACGCGACCCTTTACGACTGTACAGAACAGAGTTTACTAATTAGGTGATAAATTATCGAACGCCCAAACACCGTGCTTAGTAGTAATTGGCCGTAATTGCAATTTATTACGGAACTTACAATATTAAGTGTATTTTATAAGCCCTTAATAGTTCGAGTGGTTTCATACGGGAATTGAGTTTTAATTAAGATTTTGGGTGCCGAGGCTGTAAATGTTAATATTAAATTTAGATGTTTCGATTTCAGTTCGATTGGTAATTAAAGGGATTGTAATTAGAATGGTTTATGACAGAAGAGCTTCTGCTCGTGGCTTCGTTCGCGTGGCTCTAACATTAAATAAGACGAAGTATTTCGTGTTAATTCGAGACATGATCTTTCTGTGAGCTAAATAATAATTTGGATAAAGCTAAGCTTTATCCAAATTCAATTTAGAGTGTACATGTGATTGAGTAACAAGCATCTTATCACGTTTATCAGATTTTACGTGGATTTGCAATTTATTCTAGTGCAGAGCCTACCAAGAGTATTATATTGCATATCGATGCTAGTAAAATATACTTACGAAAGCACTTATTCATGGAAGTTGCCGAAAATGTTATATCCTTGAGCCAAATTAACCGAAATTTGAATAATAATCGTCTAAAACTCCACAAATCACGATATCGATCGTTTCCAATCCGTGTTTCGGAGAAATCATACATTTATTTACACTTCCCGCTTCGCTTCGGGCGTTTCTCGGCTCAGCCATTGTATATTAAATCAAGCGAACGCGAATTTATTACGGATCCCTAAAATAAAATGCCCATAATATCGTTAATACTGATAATAATTCGCATCGTCGAGAAAAAAAAAACGTGGTGGCGCCGAGGTGATTGTTTTGCGTAAATCATTGGCAACACCATTAGTGGGAAAAATGCGCATGCGCAGCCAGGCCCGTATTTACATATTAACTAGGCAAAATTGCTATCGCTATGTAAAGGAAAGTGTTGCTTTTCTTTTAGAACATTATAATAAATGATAGACATTGCATTCATGGAGTAATTCAATCTAGAATTTATTTACAAGTTGATTGAAATTTTCACGTAGTTTAGTGTTATTGGTAACATTGCTCGTGTAACTGCGTTCATAATGCTGTTTTGCATGTTTATATAATATCTTTATCACTTCCTACGAAGCGCTCGTAACAAGTTGTACGAAACATAGGCAAGCAATATTTAGCTCAATTCGTAGTAATAATAGTCATTCTTATTTTTGTTATATGTTAGATTCTAGTCAAATATTCTTCTGTCGTGCCGAGGCTTGGATCACAACACAAGATTTTTTGCTTGGCAATTATCTTATTCATAACAACAGATAACAGATAATCTCTAATACTATAGCACCGAAGCAGAATTATATCATATAGCATTATGTTCTAAATCCTAAAGTTTTTAGATAACGGTATAAAGCTTTAACCTCCTTGGCAGCCATTTTTATTTAAAGACTCCGCCTCGTCGGACCCTTGACCTACTGCAACAAAGCTTTCTTTTGTCAGTTTTGTCGAAAAATTATAATAATACCGCGATATTTATTCAAGTGGCCTGAGATATACATATTTGGAGAGTATTGCCGTGTGTGGAGTTCTGTACCTGTAGCGCCTTCGTGCCTCCAAATTCCTATATTATGGAGCTTCTTCTTTTTGTATCAGACGTTTTTAAATACCTTAGTTGATTAAAATATTGGCACTCGCTATAATTATGGTGCTAGCCTTGATGTTGTATTGCAGTCAGCTTCCAGATGCAAGTAGCTTTTTTTAAGCAGGCACTGTTTCTCCGAAATTCTACTATCTTAAGAGATAGCGTTATCCCAATGGCCTCCTCAATTGCCAAAGAGATAACAACTTATAGTCTATTCTTAGAATAGATTAGTTCATTTTTCTTCTGGGGTAAGCTTCTGACAATTCAGTGAGGATCTTTGACTTTTCGGATAAGAGGATCATGATATGGCACTAATTAGTTTCTTATCTAATGGGTATATTCCTGTGCGTGTTACGATCTGTCAGGAGCATTTATAATTTTGACTTTGTAATGGTTTCCCGCAAGATTGCTCATAGTTATTTATTAGGTACTCGGTTGGTTTTCGGGTGCAAGCTATCTTCATACAAAGTTTAATCAAAATCAGGTCAGCTTTTCTCTCATGAAAACATGAGAACAACAAGAGTTACTCAGGTAATTATATTCATTTCTAGCAAAAATATGGATTAACAAAAATATGTGTAACATAATTGAAATTAAACTACTATATACGGATTTTATCGCGTTGTTTATTTGACACTTTATTACATAATTTTGAAAATTGTTACACTTCTACTACTATTAAACTTTACTAATTTTTAAGCTCTTTAAATTATTATTAAAACTATTTAGATTTAATTTAATGTTACACTTTCTCCGACGTTTTGGTTGCTTTTCAACAGCCATGGTCACGGGGAGACTAAGATGGTAGTTGTCTCAATGTTCCAGTGTATTTATTTTAAAGTTTATGTAATAAAGTGTCAAATAAACAACGCGATAAAATCCGTATATAGTAGTTTAATTTCAATGAATAATATTCGCGTAAACAGAAGACAATATTATGTATAACATAAGTACTTGTCTAGTCATTTTATTCTTTTAAACACAACCCTTTGCTCAAATATCTTAATCTTTGGCCCAGTATACCCTCGTAACCTGGTTACATCCATACACAACCATAATCCGGGCCGGTTTTAAAGTTAAAAACTTGTATAATACCAAAATGTCGCGATCAGATTACTCGAGAGCGAATAAGTAAAGTTGGTGAAAAACTGACTAGGTCACTGGACAGGTCCCTCTGACATTTAGCTATATTACACTTACGATGTACTGTGGGCTAACTGATGTATGGCTGTTCAATGGTCGAGTTTTTGTGATGGATTATTTCGCCACTTGGTTTATTGAATCTGAAGTATAGAGAACTTGTACTGGTCGTATGTTGACGTAATATGCCTGTGTTTCCATGTAGCTAAATTAATATTTAGGCGTATTTGTATTAATTCGAAGCATATTACACATGGTTTAGCTCACCAACATGGGCCATGAAATGAAACATTACAAGTTTCTATATCTTTTTTATGCATTCTAAATTATATTATAGATACAAATGTTTTAGCTCGCATGGGCCATGAAACATTAATAATAATAATAATAATAATAATATATAACATACACACAACACCATCTAGCCCAAACTAAGCAGAGCTTGTACTATGGGTACTAGACAATGGATAAACATACATATATACTTTTTTTTTTGTAAATACATACATCTTATACATAGAAACACCCAGACCAAGACAAACATCCATGTTCATGCACACAAATGTTTGACTTGTGCGGGAATCGAACCCGCGACCTCAGGCGTGGCTGTCGGTTACACTAACCACTACGCCATCGAATCGTCAATTAAGATTACATTACATTAAGATTTTGATTATCAATAGCCAGGCTTTAAATGTGGGGGTGGTGGCTGTCCAGAGTTGTAGTTCTAACAATTATCCGTAAATCCGCTGAGCTGATACATAGTCTTGCACCTTGGAAGGGATAAGCTGTGGTGTATTAAACACATACCTCACCTACTGGTAGACGGCATGTCTACCGGTTACAGAAAACCCAATGACACTTTGCTCGCCTCGAGAATCGAAGCCGAGCATGCACAGCAGTTGCATTCACTACCGTCGAGCAACCGAGGCAGTCGGTACATATATAGTTCTCGTTTTGACGTTTCGGAGTTTATCTTTAGCTTTCTTGTTTGTGACTGCGGTAATTATTGCAAAGAGTTCTTAAGGGATTAAACACCGTTAAACCCTAACATACCTGTCACAACCTTCAAGGGATTACTTACTAACACGGAAGAGTATTTAACAGGGCTTCATATAGAACCTTGAACGGCTAATCCACCATTTACCACGCTCACACAAACACACAAAACGCTGACATAAAAATGGTTGTCATAATGAACATCTGTTCTGTCCCAATTGTCCATATTTGGCGAGATTTGACATTTGTACCGTAATGTCAGAACAATATTGTAAGGACACATTTAGTGATAATGTCAGAGACTCCAAACAGGTGCAAAGGTCTCGTGTTACACAGTCTTATCGGTTAACATGACCGTACTGATAATGTCAATATTATTATGATTATTGATTCGTTTTGTGCACGAATGTTTTCTCTCTCTGTTTGGTCATAGCTTGATGTTAGAATGAAATAATACCCTTTAAAAATGAGCGCAAGGGATAAATCCTGGTTCGCAAAAGATTTTACAAACACAAAGAACACCCAGAACCAAAACCACTACTTATGAATAATTGGGAGGTAGTAGATTCTGCCGGCTTCGCTCGCGTAAATGTAGGCTAAGTTAAGATAGATTAGTAACAATACTTTTTCTGGATAAGAGGTACCTACCCTATGTCCTTTTCTGTTACCCTAGCAACGTGTATGCGAAATTGCATGATAATCGGTCGAGTAGTTAAAGCGTGAAAGCGTAACAAACAAACTCACATGCGCATCTATAATATTAATAAACAAGTTAGGATAATTCAGATCAGGAAAGACCAGACTTGGCCTGCGGGTATATAGGCGTGTAATCTTTATTTTGTTTTACAATACAAGCAGTAGGAATAATTACTGTTACGGGGACTACACAAACATTCAAACAATGGACACAAAGAACACCCAGATTCGGAACAACCAATTGTGGATCACACAAAGTTTTTCACAACATTTGGCGCAGTGATAGTGGCTAGGCGACGACTGCGCCGAGCGTAAGACAGATAATGACAGAGCTCGTGCGGCGCATATTCAAATCGGCGCGCGGCCGCCATAGTAAAATTGTATGGAGGATTTGAAGTGCTTTTTTGGTAAACATGTATCTTTATTGTCAACCAATAACTTAAATATTTGAAACGGACAAATTGTAATATAACTATTTATGTTTCGTTTAAGCTGTAAAATAGGATAGATTTTTACTGTTATAATCTAAAAATCAAGTAACACGAACTTTCGCTTACAAATTTACGTAATTTTGTAGGCGAAAATATTAATTATTTTAAGTTTTTTACACGGAGTAATTGTAAACACATTCATTGTTATGGTGAATGTATATTTTATATTTGTATTAAACAAAAAGTGTTGATTTTATTCTCTTAACTATGACCGCCTGTTTTGGCACATCTCGCACGGCGCAGTCTTAAATCACTACGTGCATTCAAAGATTTTAGATTATGTATTTTTGAAGAAGTATTTAGACTGGTAAGCGGTTACCACAGCCGCTTGTAACACCGGCGTGTTACTTGATCAGTAATCATTGCGGACATTATCAGTAATTGAAGTTATACCAGTTGTAAGATTAGCAACACATTGTTGCCGACAAGCCAAACTGGTAAGGTGGATTATTTATTACAACTTGTTGCTAAATGTTATGACCAATATATTTAGTTGTGCAACTATCAAATGCAAGGTGCTGTGATATGGCTTCAGTTAAAGATCTTAAAATATAGAGATCTAGTCGCTAACTGGGATGCTGCTTGAGGATTTTAAGCGTGAAAGCAGCCTATCCTTTTTAGGTGCTCGAGCTATCTTCATACTAAATTCCACTATAATCGGTACAGTAGTCTCACTATGACACATACCTATTACAAATAGATATATTAATAATAGCATGTTTTTAAAGATTACCATAATTTATATATTACTAAGATTTGTTAATTTCTTCAGCTAATCTAAATCTTAGAGTTTAGAGTACAGTCTTATCCAAAGGGTTATAAAATTAGACTATTATTCATAGGTTTCAACCAGTATTTTAACTCATTACATACATAGTAACAAGGCATAAGAATTCACTAATAAAAAGCGAGACTGGCAGTCAATACCTCGGACCGTAGATAAAAGACCATTAATAAGAAAGAAAAATAAAGAGAATAGCACAGATAAATAATTGCTTTTGCGTATCATCGAATTAACCGCACGCATCGAACCAGTTGCAAGCCAGTACGACTGACCTTTGAAGCCGCTTTTTACTTTAGCAAAAATCACTGTCCATCATCGCTCGCTACATTCCTGCTGGCTTATAATAATAGCCATTAAGTTGCAATTATTGAGTATTTAAAGTGCTATTCTGAAGGATTTACATAAGGGACCTTTGTCCGAGTTCTATAGGGGCCCGTATCTGCTATAAAGATCAGCAAACACACAGTTAAGTATTCGTAGTCATTGTACAGGTTTGGTTTCGATTGATATACCTATGTCAGATTTATCTCTTCCCCTTCCTAGAAATACCTATTGTACAGTAGCGTGTTTAGATATAAAATAAGGCTAATCTGGTACTTATTTTTCAGTAATACGCAGAACAAGAATAAATCTCCATTTTGTTCTATCATTTTGTTTTCTAATTTGACATGTCGTAGATGAAATCGAGAATTAATAAAAATGAGACAATATAGTAATTAATATTTTAATCTCTCAACGCAAGTTAACTTTTTCATCACACTGCACGCCGAAATTATTCATGATCGTATAAGAATAAAGAATGATATAAAAATATCTCAAAGACATTATCGTATTGCATCCCAAATCGACCAAATGCTTGAAAAATTTTACATTACCGTCACAAATTTGAGTGCGATACAGATTAACACTCACTTTCACTATGTACAATAACTTTCGATATTATTTTTCATCTGTTGCAACATTCTACGACTTGATTGATAGTCAACTTTAATAACTGAAAATCCGTAGTCGCTGACTATAAGTATGTATGTATGTATCTTATGTGGGGGCCATTAAGTGCAGACCAGCGAGACTTCGACCCAGTGGGATCTTTTGTGTCGACACTCTCCCAATAACGACTGCCATAGATGTTCATGGCAGCCGGGACCGACGGCTTAACGTGCTCTCCGAGGCACGAAGCAAGCGATAATTGTCAATTAATACGCACATAATTTCGAAAAGTCATATAACTTTCGAAAGTCAGAGGTGCGCGACGTGGGTTCGAACCCGAGACCCTCTGCATTGCAGTCTGTTGGTCTCCCCACTGAGCTATCGCTGCTCAACTGACGATAAGTATCTCGACTCAAAGAGCAAAGGCAAAGCAAAAGGCTGGCGCTCATTTTGAGCGCTAACGACATAAAAAAATCACAATATTTTACATTCCTTGGATTCTGTTACTAGGTGTACATATTATATATACATGTATTTAAATTGTGCTTTTTAGATTCAAAATCGATCCTGCGTCGAGCTTTCGAAAAGCGACGATATCCCTTTGATTGGCAGTCCAATTGCACATAAGCATTTAATAGCCGCAGTCAGTATCCAAAAAGCAAATAATCCGTGACTGCCAGATACATGTAACCAGTTTTCTTTAGTCCTAACTTCATCCCAAGCAAAGCAAAAATAACACTTGATTACAATTAGCGCTTTTCCCGCAACCGTGTTGTAGGAAATCCTGGATATCAACCATATCATTTAGCAAGCACCCATTATTAGACATAAGAGACACCAACACCTGGTATATTAGCAATATTCTTCAGAATATTGCTAATATACCAATCACACTTCGCAGAAATGTAATCATACACTGAACTTATTAGCATATCAGGAATGTAATCAGACGCTGGCCAACTGTTTCTTTGTCAACTCAGGACTATTACACAATCTTATCGAAGTGTTATGATGCTAAATATAATTGTCGTCGTATTCAAATGGTTGCTTCACTGGAGCTACTGGAGCTGGTACATCGTAACTGGAGCGAGCTGAATTACTTCACAGAACTGGTTACGAATTAGGGTAATTAGTAGTGAGGCACTTGCATTGTTTATCAGTACCTGTTTTAATCGAAGATTTGAAAGACTTGTCAACGTTGGGCAACTTGTATATAGAAATAGATTAGCGAATATACGCATAATTCAATTGAACTATGTTTTAATTAGTCCAATCGTCGTTCAATTAAGGTTTAGCATATCAACTATTCGAATGAATATAGCCCCATTGATCCTACCATTACTAGTGTTATAAGATTCGAAATCAAGTTATTTTATTTATTTAGACCTCAAGTTACATTTATGAACTTTAGTTAGTGAGTTATCGTTAAGGCCATCTAAAAATAAAAGTAATATCATCATGCTTAAAATCACATTTACACTTGGTTTTGTCAAGAATAATTATCCTTCATACATAAAATAGCAGAATTCTGTTTAACTTGAACTGAACCAGACGTTTGGAACGGAAAATATTTTTGTTAACGTAAATTTAGCGCACATTTGCACCATAAAACGAGCATAAAACGGTGTATATAAGTTGACACCTGACCTTGCAGGTGGGCAGGTTCATCGTTAAGTTGTGTCCAAAGTCTAAAACACACAAGTTCGTGTTTTGACATGAACCTCAAAGAATACATTTCATCATGCTTTCTATTTACATACACTGACGCCTGTATATGACCGAAGGGCAGGGACAGAGGCGTAGTAGATTACGATGCCTACAAAAAATGTTTTAACCGAAATAGCGTCTTTGGCTGATTTGGTTAGGTTAGATTTTACATTCGATTGAATATAAAACCTGACGATCGGCCACTAAGAGAAGTATAAACTTCAGCTAGAAGACCACGGTCTCTGCCATAATTCTTATTCTTCTAAACCTTGATTTAACTGTAGTCAAACTCCATATTCTACCCTTCAGAATATAATGCTAACGAATTATTGTTATACTGTCTTCATATTGTACTTATTTAACCATTACCTTCTTTTTGTTGCAGGTACGATGTCATACAGCCACTCCTGTAACGGACTTCGGAATAATCGGCATATTCTGTATAAAAGTTCTCATTGTAAAACCCTTCTCACAATAATTTTAAAATTTAAATTCGCCAGCCCACTTCGCATGTGAAATGCGACAAGAACCTTATTTGTTTTAAGAATCATAAATTATGAATACTGTGTGAAGTTTCTTACGTGGATCCGACGACGCTGATATTATGAATTTATTGACTATATTTGACCTTTACTTAAAGACGGTGATGGTTACGCAGTTCGGGAAAATCCGTGTCAAAAATGTAGTTTTTTTAACCCTTATTTAAATAAATTTTTCATTTATTTTTTCTTGCAAATAATTTTAATGTTTCTTGTATCACGGGTTCTTTTCTAAGAATTTGAGATAGGTATATGAATGTTATTATTACTGGATTCCGAATTTTTGCTCAGGAATTCTTTAGCAATAGCTTGTTAGTCGAGACCATTAGTTCCCAAAGTGGTCCAGGTGGACTCCCAGAGGTCCACGGGAGACTCGACGGGGATCTACGTTGGCGTGACAAAAAATGGGGGTCCACAATCCGTAAGCCGAGTTCCACGAAAATTTATTTGATTTCGATAATGAAGAACTAAAATGTTGGCTTGACTTCACCTACCACTGTAGGCAGATAATATTTTAAAAAGCTCAGCGACTGGTACTTGTAAAAACTTGCATATTCTATATTCAGTACCACTGGTCTCGATTTGTCGAATTTGAGAATTTCTAAAAAAGAACCTCTTTCTTCACAAGTATAAATACGAATGCCAAGGAATATGGTAGAAATGTAGCTGCAGGAGGTCCACCAGAACCTGCTGAAGTTTGAAAGTGGTATATGAGAAAAATGTCTAGAAATCTCTGGTTTAGAACTTACCTCAGTACATCGAAGTAGGCTAACCTTTTATCACATGAGATTTGCAAGCATTGGTGTGGTATATGCCTACAATACAAACCAAATGTACTGCAATATGAGCAAATCTCCAAACTCCATACTGCTACTAAGAATTTTGTAACTTGAAATCTCGATATCACATGATCCGATATAGAAATCAAAAACTAAACCTCACGATAGCCTTAAGCGTTAATTTATACCACAGTATCAGAAACAGATGCCCACATAACGTTTTACCATACAATACTAGCTTATTACTAAAGCATCTAATACAGCATTTCCATCAAAAACAATATCAACAAAAACACAACATCAAAAACACATTAAGTTAAAAATCACCGAGATCTAACTGCTCCAAACGGCCTAACATATCGTCGATCGATCTCGATCGCGCATATCGTTCGTGACGTGGTTGCGCGCGCGCAGGCGTACGCAAATCGACGGCTAATTGCGGCCCCAGGGCCCGCCGATCGAAAAAATAAACCAATCTCTATTCCGTTTGCTCTTACGATACGACAAACTGAGTATAGTGTATAACTCTCCATATACTACATATATGACTATTGTGCTTATAAGTTACAGTTATTTGCTTAATTAGTAATTTAGTTTGATTGAGTAGGTCTTTGATTAATGTCGCTCATCGCTCATGATCATAGTTTCTGATGTGGATAAATCTGCAGAAGGCAACGGACCTCTTAATAACGGAGATTTGATTGTGAGTTGGCTATGAATAGTATTTCGACGGCCATCTTCTGAGATTGCCTGTTTGAACTCTTAACAATTTATTTTCATAAGGCTTTATATGGGCTTTAAAGATGTCAACAAACATACGATTAGTATGGTAAGCGGTTACCACCGATATGAACGCTTGGAGTACCATTAATATTACTTGTGCTGGCAACCCCAAGTAAAAAGGGATTAAACATAGGATGGGAAAAAAGGAATGGGCAAGGTAAACACGGCAGCTTCTTCTCTTATCTACCAGGCAAAAGGCAGAACAGTGTTACTACTTCTATGCCTGATTCCCGTTACAGGGGGAGGGGTGGTTAGATTATATAAATACTAAGTGACTTAACCTCAGTTCTTCGCAGACTAGATTCTTCCAAATAGCTGAAGGGTCCTGTCGTCTTCTTATAATATAATTATCAGCTCTGTATATAAAATGTCCCACTGCTAGACACAGGCTTTTTCTTAGTGTGAGACGAGTTAAGCCATAGTGCACCACGCTAGTTTAATGCGTTTTGGTAGACTTCACATATCCTCGAGAACATTAACTAAAACTATTAGATGATGGATGCCTTACAATGTTTTTCTCCACCGTTAAAGCGAGTGATAATTAATTGTTTAATATCGACATAACTTTGAGAAGTCAGAGGTGTCTTGGGATCGAACTCGAACTCAAAGTAGCTTTTTGCCGCAAATTTTTTAAGCCTAATTATTGGATTCTGTGTCTATATTTTTGTAATTCAATGTTACTTAACATTCTAACGCATAGTTCCCGTAAGCCAATCCCGTAAGTCGTCAAGGTATAATGGACACCAACACTCCAATGCTCATTTCGGGTCAACATTATTCCGGAGCATTCCCAGTAATTCCTTTAATTTCACGTCGTACCCGATTCCTCAATGTTTATTTCGGCTGCGTCCTAACGTGATGGCATTTTAGGCCGGCCACATTCACCCGTTATTACGAATTGTGAATCAAATTTTGATCTGGTATTATTAACGATTGGGGAATAGGGTTCCCATGGTTTTTGGTCAAATGTCTTCAAGGGTCATCAGGTTTTTGTTGTCTAGTAAATTTGGTAATCAATGTAAATATATTATTACAATGGTTATTGGGATTTTAAGGATAGTAATGCCAGCTTATTTATCTGATATTTATTTCGTTCATCGCCACAATTTCTGGGCCTCCAAAAGAAGTTTATCATAAAAATATATTTGTTTTTGATTGCACAGATTGATTGTATTAATAGCGCGGCGATTTTAAGTGGTCATGTTGCCACTGCTCCTTCTTCATATGTAAGGTTCGATCCTTTACCTAAACCACAAAAAAATTATTTTAGTTTGATACATACATACATAGATTCACGCCTGTTTCCCAGAGGGGTAGGCAGAGACTACGGATTTCCATTTACTACGATCCTGACACACTTACTCTGGCTTCATTTACTTTCATCACATTCCTCATAAACGCCCGTCGGTTCAAGGTGCTATTAACCTGGCCTTTGTCCAGAACGCCTCCGATCTGATCAAGAAACGTTCGCCTAGGTCTTCCTCTTGCGACTGTTCCATTCACACTAGCCTTATAAACTTTCTTAGTCAGTCTTTCCTCGTCCATTCTTTCTACTTGCCCAGACCAGCTTAGCCAGCTTTTAGTTTGAGTGTTTATATTATCCGTTTTTAAATGTATGGTATTGTCAGCCATGACAGAGAGATTACCTTAATGCGGGCGAAGCTTCTATATCTATAACATATCCAAGCCAATCCGATACCAATACTCTACAAACAACAATTTCAATCAACAACATGATACATGAGTTGTTTTCCCTAAAAATTTATTACATGCAATTATAATTACAATAGTTATATAACAATCAATCGTTTGTTACTTAACAGAAAACTATTGTTATAAAGTAAAAATATTCGCCAACAACATTAACAAATGGGGCCGTGAAATTGTAAATTTCCAAATATGTTTATAAACGTCGCATTTGTGAGTGCAATTATTTACTTTTGTATATTTTACGTAAGTTATTGTCGAATCTCGGAAACGTTCAGTAATGTGGTTTTATCTCTCAACACTGTTAAATCATTGGTCATTAGACTAAACTTTACTCGTCATTAAATCCTAACTTATATATTATAAATGCGAATGTGAGGTTGTTTGTTACGGTTGCACGCCTCAACTACTTGACCGATCATTATTTAATTTTGCATACACGTTATCGTGGGAACAGAAAACGACATTTTATCCAGAAAAAAGTATTCATACTGATCTAACCTAAACTAGACATAGCAAGCAAGTTTATTAAAAAAAAATATCGCTTTACAAATATTGAATGGATTTGTTTTTAAAGACACAACACTACAAATAATTCCCGTTTACGGGGGACTTTACAAACAACGGACACAAAGAACACTCAGACTCGGAACAACCATTTGTGGATCACACAAATTTGTGTCCCGTGTGGTGATCGAACCCACAACAACGGCGCGCCGACAGTGACGAGGTGACCACTTAAACCACTACGTCATCCGCGCTTATGGCACACATACGAACATACATACGAATATATTTTTCTACAGTTACTTCTTGAAGGCTGTCAGTAAGGGTAGCGGTATTTGTCCGTTACATAACAGCATGGAGCAAATCGGTAATGTGTCATTACACGTTATGTTCCAAGCCTATTGGCTAAGATACCTGCTAACCACCACGTGGATCATATTATGCTGGTCGGCTACTTTAAGTCATTAACAAAAAGGGCCTGAACTTGCGTAAAAATCGGGTCGCGATCATACAAGTGCTTACAATCTACATTATATATTTTTTGAACTAGCTGCGCCCCTCGGTTTCACCCGCGTAAGTCCCGATGCCGTAGGAATATCGGGATAAAATAGCCTATGCGTTAAAGCCAGGTCTCCAGCTATCTACATACAAACTTTCATCTCAATCGGTTCAGTAGACTCAAGAGTACCTACTAAACCAAAACCGATAAGAAAACTAAGCAAAAAATTACTTACTCTACGTCTAAACTGGACCATCGCCATTTTATTTTATTTGTTACGTCATTACGTTTATATTATCACGTGACTAACAGATATTACAGATCAGCGCGCGGCTTTATGGCGCGCTCCGTAAACGCACTGGTTACCATAACCGCGGTAATCTTTTTATAGCGCACTTCGTAAACGCTCACGGTAAGAGTTCGTTAAGTTTCTTGCGCGCCGGCGTATAAAATTTATTTTAGTGTATTAGAATAGTTTTTATGTTTATTAAATTTATATTTTATAGTTTGACTTTATGTTGGTGCCATCATGCTTTTGACTACAAGATAACAACAGTGCTATTAAATAAAGATTATTATAATAATTGTTTTTTAACTAGTTTGGTGGAAAATTAATTCCTTGGCAGTACCTTTCGGAAGCTTGAAATAGTGAGTAATTTATATAATAATATCAGCCCTGTATTATTAAACTGTCTCACTGCTGGGCACGGGCCTCTTCTCAGAGTGAGAAGGATTCGCCACGCTGGCCCAATGCAGATTGGTTGACTTCACATATCTTCCAGAATATTTTGGAGAACTCTCAGACATGCAGGTTTTCTCACGATGGTTTCCTTCGCCGTTAAGGCAAGCGATAATTAACTATTTAATAGGCACATAACTTTGAAACATCAGAAATGCACGGCTTAGGATTGAACTCGAGACCTCTGCGTGGCAGTCTAACGGAATCCCACCTGCATGTCTGAGAGTTCTGCATAATGTCCTCAAAGATATGTGAAGTCTACCAACCCGCACTGGACCAGCGTGGTGGACTATGGCCTAACCTTTCTCACTGAGAAGAGACCCGTGCCCAGCAGTGGGACAGCTTAATACAGGGCTGGTATTATTATATGTGAACACAGATCTTATGTAAATGTAGCAGATACACATAAAACATAAACACGTTATAACTTATTTTGTTACAGCACGCTGCTATTTATAATTTCCTGCTGTTAAATATTAAGTAGCGGAATCGTATTGAGTAACAGCTTAATAATTAATTTAGTTAATAAATGGATAACATACATACATAGATTCACGCCTGTTTCCTAGAGGGGTAGGCAGAGACTACGGATTTCCATTTGCTACGATCCTGACACACTTCCCTGGCTTCATTCACTTTCATCACGTTCCTCATACACGCTCGCCGGTTTAAGGTGCTCGTAACCTGGCCTTTGTCCAGAATGTCTCCGATCTGGTCAGGAAACGTTCGCCTAGGTCTTCCTCTTGCGACTGTTCTATTCACACTAGCCTTATACACTTTCTTAGTCAGTCTTTCCTCGTCCATTTTTTCGACATGCCCAAACCAGCTTAACATACCCTTTTCTATTCTTGTCACTATATCCACTTTCATGCCATCTCTCTCTAATCACACTATTCCTTATTCTATCTTTCAGAGTCACACCACATATTATGTCTCTCAGCGCTCTCATTTCTATATCATTAATGGATAAACAATGTTTTATTTATCTTTCGAATCAAGTAATTATTTTTAATAGCTTTTATTCTTTCTAGTGTTAGAAGTAGTGAATGCGACTGTCAAGCATGAGGTCTCTGGTTCGAATCCAAGGTCGACAAGATGTTATTAGGACTTCTGTCAAAAATTCTTTTACTTGTTTCTCTAAAAAGACAAACTCCCTTACTAGGAATAATTCCTGTGTCGCAGGGGATTTACAAACATTCAAACAACGGACACAAAGAACACCCAGGCTCAAAACAACCATTTGTAGATCACACAAAGTTTTGTCTCATATGGGATTTGAACCCACAACAGTCGGCGCAATGGCAGTGGCGAGGTGACTACTTACTCCGCTCTTTTTGGTCGTAGCGTGATGTTATATAGCCTATCTCGATAAATGGGCTATCCAACACTAAAAGAATTTTTCAATTCGGAGCAGTAGTTCCTGAGATTAGCGCGTTCAAACAAACAAAGTCTTCAGCTTTATAATATTAGTTTAGATTTAAATGTTTGAATGAATATAATTAGTCTATGTTGTATTTAATTAAGGATATTAAATAATGTAGTCATCTTCCGTTTATCGTAACTCGATACAAATGGCCTACTTTTAATCAAATGTAATCAAATAACAGTTAGCGTCCATTAAATATGCCGATTAGAAATTGTACAAACAACTTGATTTCTTGTCCGTTTTATCGCATACATTTTAGTTGATTAGTGCTTATTGATTTGTATTAATTATTTCTTTAAAGTGTATTGGCTGATAAATTGAGCTTGTCAGTGATGAGTAAAGATACCAGTTGGGTTTTTTCTCGACCATCTGCTTCTGTCTTATATAGAGTCATGTGGCCTTATTTTTAAAACTTAATGCAACGTTTATAGCGAAACATAGTTAGGCGTGTCATTTGATAAAGCTTGGGTTTTATGCAAAGTTATGTCAATAACAATATATGTAAGTCGTTTGATGGAGTTTTAATAACATTTTCCTTGAAACTTTAGGTCTTCATCTTCATTCTTAGAATAACGTCGATATCACCGAATGCTATTGGCATACAAATGTCCAATATATTTGACTCACTGAATTCCGAATAAGTATGCAAAAATATGACTGAACCGCGTCCGACTAATCATTGCGGTGTCGTGTCACTACATAAATATGTTTGTCAATATGATCGTACCAAAGGCATGTTTAAAATGGCTACTTTATTTTTTTATACACAGCTTTTAATTATTATTGTTGTAAATGAAGCTATTTAGACTTAGAAATTCAGCTTTAAGAATTGTATGTTTTACACTTAGCAACTTCATTTATTTCGTCGTAAAAGCTGTTTACAGAAATGTTTTGTGAACAAAGAAAATTTATGCGACACTTTACGTATTCAGCGTATGCACATACCCTTAGTCATAAAAAAATGAATAATAGGCCTTTCATATCCTGGCTGTATGTAAATTTAATGTGTACGCGTCCCAACACGCTAAAAAAAGTTGTTTTGAATTTCGAATGTCAAGAAACATGGCGCCAAAATGGTTGGTGAACGGTCGCGCGTGCGTACTGCAGTAGGCCAATGGATTCCAATGTGAATTCATTTGTCTACCTGAACGCACGGCGAAAATTGTACAAGCGCGTGCCTTTGACAATCCCCGAGTTCTCAATATTCATAACGGGCCCACCATTGTTTCCCGCCTTTAGAAACGTCACGTATCCGGCGCCATCTTGAAAGGGACGTGCCTCCACGCATCCAAAATTGGAAGAGCCATAAACTATCGCAATGTTAGAATTTCTGCACATAATGCGTAACGTTTGGAGGTCTTGATAAAATGGTGGTTTTCATGACCCCAAAAAAAATTATGAACGTACGTCGTTGTGCATTAAAATCAGCTACCATGGTGCGTACATATTAATTTATTTTCTCAACTATGACTTATGTGGGGCGTCAACGCGTAGGAATGCGAGTGATGTCAATATTTCAGGTCACAGGAAAATTGTTTGTGTATAAACACGCTTTAATAAGATTAACATTTTAATGCTACCCCAGTTTAAATGATTTACGAGCGGCTCAAACGTCCATCGTACTGGTTAAAGTGTTTCTTAAACATAAATAATTCTTAACAATGATTAACAGCTAAGATAAGGCCATAAAAACTGCGACCTCGAGCAAAAACTTGTTTAACGCGGTGTTTTAATTTTTTTACAAGTACATTTACCTTTTAATATGGTCACCCTATTGTGGGTTATACAAGCCATTTGCATAGTGAAATGTGCAGAGCTCCCGTAGGTACATCCCTACAGTCTATAAATCATTCACTTTCATTACATTCTTCATGGAACCTCAGTTTAGGCTACTATTAATTACTATGAGGGTAGTCGTGATTTTATTCTAGGTATCTTCTTTCAAGCTCAAATCTTTCCTTGAACTTAATAACTTGGAAAAAAGTACGCAGAAAATATATAATGTTTGCTGCACTTTGCCTTATCATTTGTAAATTTATAATTTAAAAACATAAGTATCGGCGCTTGCGCATAAAAATATGCAAAACATAAAACGTAAAACAAGTAGCGATACAGCGTTGAGTCATGTGACATAAATCCAATTTGGTCAATGATGGAGGCAGAGAGATCAGAAGAGTGAATTATTTTACTTAACGAGCTATATATGATAGATTTTTATATGAGTAATAAATTATATTTATAAAACAACACTAATAAGATGCGGACAGGATAATGAGATACTATTTTAGCTTGCCGCGATATTCGTATAGTGTATTGTGTTGCTTGAGGTCTGTAATACTCGAGTCGGAAAAAATGTTAATGGATTTGTTTTCAGTATTAACTGCAATAGCTTTTACGAAATTTGCAGTAGCAGCGGTCAGACAAACCCAGTCATTATGTGAGTATGATATTTCTTGTTTCTTTTTGGATGTGGTACTCTAACCAACATGGTCTCGAGTTCGATCCCAAGGCACGCATCTCTGACTTTTCGAAGTTATGTGCGTATTAAATACGTATATTATATATACGTATGAAGGAAAACATCGTGAGGAAACCTGCATGTCTGAGAATTTTCCATAATGTTCTCGAAGATATGTGAGGTCTGCCAACCCGCACTGGCCCAACGTGGTGGACTATGGCCTAACCCTTCTTACATTGAGAGGAGGCCCGTGCCCAGCAGTGGGACAGTTTAATACAGCGCTGATATTATACTCTAACCTGCTTCGTAACTCTACTGCCTACTTCTTCGGGGATATATACATATATACTTAACACTGTATAGGTATGTACATATTCCAATTTACCTCTGAAGGACGGTCAGTCCTTTATTTTGGTATGGTTATTTATTGTAGACTGTTCACTGCGGTGGATAAAATGAAAAAGATACCTTGTTAAGCATCGCGTGTTGCAGGTTCGATGCTCACACGAAACAAAAACGTGTGGTATCTACAAATAGTTCGTTGTTTTGAAATCGGATGTGTGTGTTGTTTTATTTGCACCTTGTTAAGATAAGTGTTCTCATCTTAGCTAATTGTATGCTGCGTTTTCTTGTTTTGGCGGTGTAAGTAGAGGAAATACAGCCACTTTTAACCAGCTATGTTCTTATTTTCCACGGAATAATAAACGTATTTGCGACTACCACGAACAATGCGCTGCTTATGAAAAAATCCGTACAGCAAATCTTAATAACACTGTCCACTACCGTCAAATCAGAGGTCAAAACTGAGCCTGACGAAGCAGTTATTTTTATACATAGCATTTTTTTACAACTACCTCTTTTTCTTCTCCCTAGCCTTTATTATTCCCAAGTCACTTGGGGTTGGCTTTCTAGTCTAACCGGATTTGACTGGATATCAGTTTTTACACGGAGCGGCTGCCACCTGACCTCCGCAACCCGAATGCTAACGATACCCTAAGGCTAGACCAGTGTCAGGATATTAGAGTGCACTGACTTTCCAATAACGACTGCCATAGATGTTCATGGCAGGGGGGACCGACGGCTTAACGTGCTCTCCGAGGCACGGAGCAGGCGATAATTGTCAATCAATACGCACATAATTTCGAAAAGTCATATAACTTCCGAAAGTCAGAGGTGCGCGACGTGGGTTCGAACCCGAGACCCTCTGCATTGCAGTCTGTTGGTCTCTCCACTGAGCTATCGCTGCTACTTTTGCAACTACTTATTAATATTAAAATTGAAAATGTTGTGATAGTGTTTGGATGTTGGTTATTCAATCACGCGGTAATCAGGGAATAGATTGTGCTGACATTTGGTATACATATGGAGTGGAGTCCTCCACGGGAAATGCAGTGGTTTTAATGGTCGTCACGCTACAGCTATTGCGCCGAGGGTTGTGGGTTCAACCCCACATAAAAAATTGTGTAGTCCAGAAGTAGTTAGAGGTCTGGGCGTTGTCTTTTAAAAACATTAAAACATAGACTATGCCTTGGTTTACCACATAGAATACTTTTTACTGTAGCACACAATCCCTTTGGGTTTACAAGCGAAGTCGCAAGCAGGCCTAGTTTTTATATAAACGCTTTATTACAAGTAACAAGAATTATGTTGAAAGTGTTGAAATCAGTATCGTTTCGGGCTAAATAACAAAATGGCGGTGTAATAACAGCTCGTTAGCTTATCGGGTTACATTTTATGAGTTCGTGTATAAAAAATAGTTCGGCGGTTCAATTATTTTGTAATAAATCATGGACACGACGCAACTTTGTAAGAGCCCTACGAGGAAAAGTTAAAAGAATCCCTTTACCTAGTTAGTTACATATTATGTTGAGCAGCGATAGCTCAGTGGGGAGACCAACAGACTGCAATGCTGAGGGTCTCGGGATCGAACCCACGTCGCGCACCTCTGACTTTCGGAAGTTATATGACTTTTCGAAATTATGTGCGTATTGATTGACAATTATCGCCTGCTCCGTGCCTAGGAACACGTTAAGCCGTCGGTCCCGGCTGCCATGAACATCTATGGCAGTCGTTATTGGGAGAGTGTCGACATAAAAGATCCCACTGGGTCGAAGTGTCGCCGGTCTACACTGACTGGCCCCCATATAAGATACATACATACATATTATGTTGGTAGGAGGTTCGCTACTTAATTTATATGAATTGAAAGACAGTATAGACTAAAGTTTGTTCTAATCTTTATGAAAAGAAGCTGCCCTCCGGTGTCACTCACGTTTATGGTGACTGCCCCGCTCCCGTGGCTCGTAGCGTGATGTTATATAGCTTATGTTACTCCTGGATAAAGTTGCTTTCTAATGGTGGTATAATCTTTTACAATCGGTCCACGCGATTTTAAGTTTAGTCACAAAGATAACCTTTTTTATTTATAATAATAATAATAATAATATTCTATCACATACACAACACCATCTAGCCCAAACTAAGCAGAGCTTGTACTATGGGTACTAGACAATGGATAAACATACATATATACATTTTTTTTTGTAAATGCCTGCATATAGTACATAGAAACACCCAGACCAAGACAAATATCCATGTCCATGCACACAAATGTTTGACTCGTGCGGGAATCGAGCCCGCAACCTTAGGCGTGGCAATCGGTTACACTAACCACTACACCATCGAGGTCGCCTTATCTATACTTATAACATAAGTATAGATAAGCAATTTGGGTTATACATTACAAGTGTAATTGTTAACCACTTCAGCCAAGATTTAGTTTAGCTTGTATTAGAAGAAGTTTTACGTCGGCAGTGCAATAGGTAGGCTTTAAGCGTAATTATGCAGTAACGAACAAGGATTCGGTATATGTTCCTATTTTCTTTAGCTGCCCTAATTTTGCACGATGCCTTAGAGCTTGCCGTTTTGATCAGTCTTGTAGACGCCTACAGAGTGATAATGCTAAGTATAACGATTAACCTACAACAGTCAATTCTATCAGCCGTAACAAACGGGTTACCGTGTTATTTAGACAAAGGCGAGGCTGTAAAGAAGTTTTGATAATAAAAACCAAAAACACTTAGAACTACCCGCAACATTAGATCTTAAAACCGCACAAGCGTAATCCAATAAACAGACAAAATGTTTATTATCTATCACAGAATTCCGTATTTGCATTCACTCACGCTCAGACCACACAATCTCATAAATAATCTAAACCGTCCGATCTGGTCCACTATGCATGTATTCCCACAGAAATTGAATGTCAATACATGATGTATTACATAAGTGATCAAACATTTTATATATACATCCACGCGGTGTCGCGCGGCCCAATAGAAAGCGGCGCTTACGCAACGAGTAGGTACCTAAAATTTCTAATAGCTCATAAAACGTTACATAAAGAAATCATCGCATAGAATATATAGTAAATATTTTATACTATCAATTAATTATGAGCAGTGATAGCTCAGTGGGGCGACAAACAGACTGCAATGCAGAGGGTCTCGGGTTCGAACTAACGTCGCGCACCTCTGACTTTTGGAAGTTATATGACTTTTCGAAATTATGTGCGTATTGATTGACAATTATCGCCTGCTCCGTGCCTCGGAGAGCACGTTAAGCCGTCGGTCCTAGCTGCCATGAACATCTATGGCAGTCGTTATTGGGAAAGTCAGTACCCTCTGATATCCTGACACTGGTCTAGCCTTCGGGTTGCGGAGGTCAGGTGGCAGCCGCTCCGTGTAAAAACTGATATCCAGTCAAATCCGGTTAGACCAGAAAAGCCGACCCCAAGTGACTTGGGAATAATAAAGGCTAAGAGAGAAAAAGATCAATTAATTATGGCGTCGTAATGGCCGCCTGCGGAAATGAGAAAACACGCGAGAATTCACGGTCGGTGTTTCTCTAACTGTTCATTGTTACGCAATTAAGAGGAAAATGAATCAAATGTTTATGAGGCGTTTTAATCTTGGAGTTATTAGCAGTGCGTGCGTGACTTTTACTCATTTTCTATGCTACTAATATTTTAATAGAGGTACGAGGGCCTCTAACAAATCAGAAATTTCGTTGAATTGAAGCATCGTATCTGGTTAAGTACTGCCATCCTTTAAAACATCGCAGGTAAACAACTTGTGTCTAGGATTTCCAGGTTCCGTGAGTAGACGGCGTGCTACCTGCAAGGGCGCTGGAGGCATTTTGAAGTAGACAACACCTTGACTAAGTATTTTCTACTTTGGTGGTACTTGTAACGTTTTGTACCACCGTGTACCGCCAGCGGTTACTGTAGCTAATAGACAATTGTGTTTATGGCTACAGTTACCACTTACCATCACGCATGAGGCAATACTTGTATACATATACCAAGCTATATAAATATATTCAGATAAAACCTATGAACGATCTGCAGCCGCGCTCGCATTAAGTTCAAGTCGGTTAGTTTTTACTAAAGAACACAGAATTACATAATCGCATACATAATAAGAAGCACGTTAAGTTGTTTGAAGACGTAATACCACCATCTGGTGTCTGTCAGGCAACATTGTACCCTGCAATGTTTTAATTGATCCTAAGAAGTCTTACACGGACCATAGAAACACACACATTTCAGTACATATAGTAAAAAGTAGTTACAGAAACGCGCATTTCATTTTCTCCAAGAACCCGTTGAACCCTAGAAACGCACGAAATGCGGCGCAACAACAATTTGTTGCGTGCTCGGTGGTGCGCGACAAAAAGCTGCGCCCGCGCATTGCACACAAGATGCCTGCCCATTAAAATTCCCGCCCGCGCACCGCTGTCTATTTAGAGAAATAATAGTTATCATAACGAACCTTTAGCTTAAGGTCCAGTTTTTAAAACTGGCCGATCTACTGTTAGCTAACGAACTGCTGAGATTTAGGAAGGAATCTAACTTTTTTGTTACAAGAGCCTATTAAATCTAGTCTTACGTTCGAACACTGCGCACACTCAGAAGTCAGAGGAACATATCCTATTAAAAAATATATTCTAACTCTTGATCTCACTTTGATGGTGAACAAAAAATATCGTTAATAGGATTAAGGTATGCCTTTAACTATCAAGGTTGGAAATTCGTAAGTTTACCGATCACTTTCATCCGTCGGTCCGTAGGATATATAAAAACATAACAATTTGAAGTATCTACTCAACATGACAAACACAGCAAAAAATGACTGTTAATAGCTGTGGCATCTACGCCCCTAACTTCCTCAATCACACCAACGAAACCTCTAATTTACACCACGATAATTATAGCCCACTTACATCAGAAACAAGGACCTCATTACGGACCCTAGGATACAAAACGCGAAAAAAACAAACAGACTGTTTCTTCTAGCCGCTTTTTTGATACAATCTTAATATCTGGAGGTGATTTAGTGGGGAAGAAATGGTG
This sequence comes from Catocala fraxini, assembly GCA_930367265.1. Taxonomy (NCBI): domain Eukaryota; kingdom Metazoa; phylum Arthropoda; class Insecta; order Lepidoptera; family Erebidae; genus Catocala; species Catocala fraxini. The sequence goes on from OV884032.1 coordinate 2,602,778, forward strand.
TGGACTATTATTATATAGCAATCATCGTTATCCCCCCGAATGGGGGGTAATGAAAGGGTCGTCACACCTACACGAATGTATCCCACGCCTCAAACCACCACGCCGAAAGCTTTTGGGTTGAATTGGGCTGTAGGATAAAATGATTGTTGTGTGTAAAAGTCTCGATCACGGCTTGTATAAAATTTTTATAATAAGTGATGATAACTTAAAAATCAAGTTACATCCATTGAATTTTAAATTAATGTAAATCGGGCTAGATTCATGTTTAGCAAGCGCGTTGGTTTGATCCTCACATGCTCTTGTATTTACATTTTTCTTTTTTCAATGTTACTATTATCTTTAAATATATTCCATTTTATAATGCCCTAGAATTTAATTTACAAATTATTTCTAATTATGCCTTTTTCTTCAAATATTTATCCAAATACATTCGAAACGAATAATTAATTAAAAGCAATAAACCGAATACTTATTAAATCGATTATAAAAACGTATTTAAATGCAAGTATAACCCCAAAACGCAAGTTCAAGGTCTGACCATTTGTTATTGCAAAAGAATGCAAAAAGAAAAGAAGATTTCGCCAAAATTGACCCAAACCTGTTTGGATTCGTTCGTGAGATTAACAATCGGAAGGACGACGAGCTCAATAAAATACATGATTTATCAAATTTAACACTCGAGGGTACAGTATCAAAGGTTATCAAAGTGTATATGTTACGAACATTTGTCACTTGTACATCAAATACTTATCCGTAGTCATCATTTAAAAAATACATCCGTGAAAATTAACACATTTTAAGGCTAAATATCTAAAGAAAAGGTTTCTTGTGTTGTTATAAGAATTTTAACTTACTATTTTTGCTTTTTTCAGTTTTATAAAATTTTAGCACTCGTCACTCCACGGCGAGTATCTTTCTTCACGAGGCCTAGCTATTGGCATAGGTGTCTAGAATAATAGTATAATTATAACATTGTTATAGATTAAGATAAATGCAGTATATAACTCGTAAATTCGTAAAATAAAGGCTATTGATATGGAAAATATTAGTAATATGTTTGTTAATGACATATTTGTTTCTGGAAAGTAATTTCGTCAATGAATTATCCCATCTCTTATTATACTTATCCAACATTTTGATATGTTATGACGAATTCAGCACAATATTATATATTTAGGTATATTTAATACATTCATAAATTATTTTGATAGAACAGGGTAAGTTTAGAATTAAAACCTACAGCAGACATTAGGATGGAAGATCCATTTTAAAAAAGATTGCGACCAAGTAACATTTGAATTTGAGTGTATCTGTTGCAAAGGCGACTATAATTCCGTATTTGGAGTATCAGCAATGCAGCTAATACTGCAAGCACTAATAAAAGCTTACCATCAGGGAGCCACATGTTTCTTTACCACATGAATGGCAACAAAACACTAATGAATATCGAAATACAGCTAATCGTAAATTAATCGACTTTCGACTTAATCGTTTCGTTAATGTACCAATGGTTTCGCGATAAGAATGTTTAGATAACTTGATTTCTTGATGTCATGATAAAATGGAAAGTGTGTAACTAAAATAGGTATATTAATAATTAAACTGAATTATTGCAGATAGGTAATCATGAAGCAATGCGCCGTTTGGATATCGATAAGTAATACGCTAATTAAATGTGATACCATATATTTTTAATATGGAAAGCACGTGTCTATATTTGATAACATTTATTCCGACTTTAATGGAGACTCGAAACAGATATAGTCGTAGCATATACGTAACATATCTATACTAATATTATAAAGCTAAAGAGTTTGATTGTTTGGTCGAACGCGCTAATCTCGTGAATTACTGGTTCGAATTCAAAAATTCTTTCAGTTTTGGATAGCCCATTTATCGAAGAAGGCTATATGACATCACGCTACGACCAATAGGAGCGGCGTATCAATAGAAAATGTTGCAAAAACGGAGAAAATTATCTTACGCGAAGCAGACGAAGTTACGTCAGATAGTTATATATCCTTTCCATTTACGCGAAGCAGACGAAGTTACGTCAGATAGTTATATATCCTTTCCATTTACGCGAAGCAGACGAAGTTACGTCAGATAGTTATATATCCTTTCCATTTACGCGAAGCAGACGAAGTTACGTCAGATAGTTATATATCCTTTCCATTTACGCGAAGCAGACGAAGTTACGTCAGATAGTTATATATCCTTTCCATTTACGCGAAGCAGACGAAGTTACGTCAGATAGTTATATATCCTTTCCATTTACGCGAAGCAGACGAAGTTACGTCAGATAGTTATATATCCTTTCCATTTACGCGAAGCAGACGAAGTTACGTCAGATAGTTATATATCCTTTCCATTTACGCGAAGCAGACGAAGTTACGTCAGATAGTTATAATATATCCTTTCCATCCTCTCATGGCACATCTATATTAAAGTCTCGGGTTCGATACCCAGGTCGGGTAAAGTAATATTAGATTCGCTTTTTGAGAAATTCTTAGTTGCTGCACATAGTCTCAATTTGCAGAGGTGGCCCCATATACTGCTAGTTATGTTCAGATAACACTGGGAAACAATTTTTCTGCGGCATTAATTTTTATTGGTTTTTATAAACACCTTCATCTGTTATACCCGAAATGTATTTACTTTGTATGGATTGACTCTGTTTCTTGAGATATTCAACATAAAGAACGGTTCTATCAGGACATTAGAACAATGAAAGAAAGATACCAAGGCCGATGGGACAGCCATATTATTTCAGCTGACATTGACATTTGACATATGACATTTCGGCTGACTATTACTTGAGTTTAATAAAGGATTGTCCTGAACATAAACACAATAGAAAAGCTTACAGATAAAGCATATTCCAAAATGGTTTTTTTTAATTTTTTATTAATGGCATTTGTACCTGTTAAGTTTTCTTGTCGTTATTATATAGCCGCTTCTAAAATATATATATAATATGTAGTTGTATTTTTATTTCGACCTTCTTTCAGTCATATAGTTATAAAGTCTTATCTCATAAACTAGAGTCAATTGAACAAATTTGATATTTTTCTCGTATTCAGCATACTGAATTAACACAAAATTGACTTCATCTTACCATGCCACAAAATGTCTGTTCGCCAGTGTAATATGCCTCACTACTTTCGTCCTTAAACTTCTATCTCTCTCCTAACTATCGGTCATAATATTAACGACTACACCATAATACTGCATTGCTATCGATTAAAAATATTTTGACGCGATATTTTGAATATAATATCTTATGTGGGGGCCAGTCAGTGAGTATATGTGATTATCGTGTCGGTATGGTCATGTCACTATTTTAAAATGTCATTCATTGTTTACATTGTACATTTTCAAACACATATTGTAACAGAACCCAGAGCCATATTTTAAACATGTTATCTATTCTCCAACAATGTACAATTACATATTGCATTTAATGGCCGACAACGGATGACACAAGAAACGAATTGTCAATAGAACATCGTTCAGTTTATCTTGAGACCTCATTTGTTCGTTTATCTTCAGCATGTTGTGTGGAGCTGGTGTCAAACTATTCTGGATGTGTACGTCGATAATTTTCTATGTAGAAAGTGACTGGTTCCCAGCGGCCGATGGAAAGCTTGTATGGAAAACGTATTTCACTAAGTGAAAAGCCGCATTTGTATACATTTTTGCTGTTGACGTGTGACGTCATGTGTGTGCATGCTTTTCTTATATTGTTTTATATTATATTGATATTTTATAGATTTTTTGTATTTAGACTAATGTGGTAGCGAGGGGCTATCCTTAGTATATCTGGGTAGATAGGATTTAAGGCTATTGAAGTATGTACTTTCGTTTTTTAGTTGTTATATGTTGTTTTTGTACAAGTTTAACTGTATTATAAGTAGATACTGAGTCAACAGATCTTCTTCTCTCTAACCTTTATTATTCCCAAGTCACTTGGGGTCGGCTTTTTCTGGTCTAACCGGATTTGACTGATATCAGTTTTTACACGGAGCGGCTGCCACCTGACCTTCGCAACCCGAAGGCTAACGATACCCTAAAGCTAGACCAGTGTCAGGATATTATAGGCCACTGACTTCCCAATAACGACTGTCATAGATGTTCATGGCAGCCGGGACCAACGGCTTAACGTGCTCTCCGAGGCACGGAGCAGGCGATAATTGTCAATCAATACGCACATAATTTCGAAAAGTTATATAACTGCCGAAAGTCAGAGGTGCGCGACGTGGGTTCGAACCCGAGACCCTCTGCATTGCAGTTTATTGGTCTCCCCACTGAGCTATCGCTGCTTCAACAGATAAAAATAACAAATACTTAAAACGGGTAAACAATATATAAATCTTGAATCTATTCTTAATTTTTACATATACATTTACTAAGCCTCACGCTTCTGTCCCCGAATCGCCTAGATATATATGTTTTGCAAACACATTTCTGGACACCGTGCTGCTTTTGAAATTTCCTGACAGAGAGGCTCAGTAACAATTTGTTTAACTCGGGCATCAAACAGAAGTTATATGCACTATCGCTGTGTAGCAAAATATTAGAGAATAGAACCAACTTTAAAACGACTGCATCGTTCATATGCATGTTCAATCATATTTGAAGGCAACAGCATACATAGTGTTAGAAGTACTCTATTTTGACCTTTACCTTTACTTATACCCCTAAGTGGATGCTCCTATTTACCATACTGCTGCTTTAGAGGCTACCATCAAATTTTATTAAATGCTTGAGTATGTTCAGTAATAGTTCATGGAGAAATGGTTGCAGCACCTTACAGCTCTTATGATTTGTAAACAAAAACTTGACGATTAAAACGAGTGACCATGAGTTTCTTACCCGTTCTTCTCATGAGCCCTACACCCTTGCTTTGCTGAACGTGGCAGTAAATGTAAATTCGCAGAAAATATAGTGTAATTTTGACATTCATAAGTGTTACCTTGTAACCTAATCTGAATAAATTTATTTTGATTTTGATTTTTATAGACCTTCAACCACAAATATAGATCGTGGTGCCTAGCACCCGCTCTACTACACAATACATCACAAACTCGAACCCTGATTGATTTCCACTTTAAATCAATTGCTACACATTCATACAATAATTGTGGTACATTGTATTTAAATACGAGGTTATAAAGATCGTCGGTGTGCGCGGGCGCAGCCGTTGTCGAGTGGGCGTCACAATTTATCGGGCGTAGTGGCGAAAGTGTCTCGCGCGGCACTTTTGATCCAGACCGCTAATGCTGATTAATTACCTGCGATCCAGAGAAATTCTAATTTATGTCCTGCAGTTGGCGGACTGTTTTAGAAACCGAGTTGTCGTTGCGATATCTCTGGCTTCGTTTTGTGATCCTACCGGAACGGTTGTCACTTTGTTATACATAGTATATAGACTAATTTTCTTACTTTTATTATTGGGTGATTAACAAAGTCATTTTCATAATATTTACTGCTTTCAGATTATACTAGTTTTCAAATAAATACAATGTGCCAAAAAAGAAAGAGTCTCTATGTAATGTCTGTAGCTGTCAGTGCGCCATATTTGTTATACTATATACAGGGTCCCAGAATATGTGAATCAAATTGTAAGGGAGATTCCTTTCAAAAGCGCAAAATAAAAAAAATATGGCGTTGGTGTAAAAATAAAAAGTTCAAAGTTTTGGTGCAAAAAAATACACCTAAATAATGATGCGACTTTAAAACTACGTCAGTCTTTTAAAAAAATCGTTTTTTGTTTGACGAATCAATCGTTCACAAATAATAATAGTGAAAAAATGAAAATTTAGCCATAAACGAAGTACCTGTAGCTGAAATTCTGAAAAGTCGTACATTTTAAAACCTTTATTTTAATTGTTAGCACATTTGAATGGTAATAAATGGCCTTTACTAAGGAATCCCCCGTTACAATTGAATTCACATATTCTGGGATAACCTGAATATATGAAAAAAAAAGTAGCAGTATACTTTTTTTGTATGAAAAGTGCCCTAGGTCCTTTTCTGTTCCTCTGACAACGTGTATGCGAAATTTCATGACGATCGGTCGCTTATTTAAGGCGTGAAAGCGTAACAAACAAACTTATATTCGAATTTACAATATTAGTTAGAAAACATGCATAGTCAGTCCAATTGGGATTCTAGGGATAATTCGCAACCTGCAGTTTGAACGTCTGTTCTTTTTTTCGTGTGGTCAGTGGCCAACCTGTTGTCAAGAGTTGTTCAAGCCGACGTCGACATGGCTTAACGACTGCTGTCAATTTGACAACAACCGGGACCGACTTTTTACGTGCCCTCCGAAGCATGGAGACGCTCAGATGAAATACCACTAAGCGGTCACCCATCTATAGACTGACCGCACCCAACGTTGCTTAACCTCTCTAATCGTTTACCGATCAGTGAGTGCAACTGGCTATGATGTTTGATTGTTAAATCCAATACACGGGAAGCATATTTACTAGATTCTGAAAAGCTAATCAAACTCATGTCAAGTCATTTGGTTGGCTGTTGGCCCAATTTCTCTATTATGCCACATTCAAACGCTTATCTCCCAAAAAGGGCAGGCCAGACTAGTATGACACCTCATTTCAACCAGCTATGGTTTGAGCCCTAAATTGAGAACAAGCCTTATTGCCTATCTGGCACACTTCCAAAGTCTATGCTGCTAAGAAGAATTTCTTACCAGAAAATCCTCGAAATTGAACCCAAAGGCCTACGCAAAACAATCCCATTCACTACCACTTATAGACTAGAAGAGAATTCTTAATGCGCACAACCTTAATTCCACAAGTGTACGTCATTCACGAATCGAGTCAAGGTGAAATGTCAACGTTAAACAATCAAATCGATTGAGTAGATCACGCGAAACAAATTACGATATCGATAGGAATATCGATCAATCGGAACGATCAACTGCGGAGTTTATTGCTGTCCCGCTTTTGTAATGGACGATAGAAAAGGATAGGTTATATGCGTTTAGTATGTACTTAGTAAGTTAATTGGCTGGACCAATAATACTCTTTGTTTGTAGAATAAATGTTACTTACGACTTAATGTAGAAAAGTTAAAGTAATTTCGTATTTCTTAAGGCGTTTTCGATTTGAGAAAGCCCATTCATCATTGAGAGATTTATAGGCAAGTAAGACCTTCAGATTTCAAGTAGCTATCAAGTGAGGGCATTAATATGTGATAAGCACAGGAATTGAATCTCGAGCGTCGCAATGACAGGTGGCGTAAGTCACATTGCCGTTTTAATCATATTTATAATAAGTTAGTTAAATTTGTAAAAAGTTGTCTTGTTGTTATTTTAGCATAAATTTATATTAATACTAGCTGCCCGGACAGACTTCGTTCTGTCAAAAGTAATTTTTCTTTTTTTTATGTTTACTTTATCACTAAAGGGTATGAAAAATAGATAGTAGCCGATTCTCAGACCTACTAAATATGCATATAAAATTTCATAAAAATCTGTCAAGCCGTTTCGGAGGAGTATGGTAACTAACATTGTGACACGAGAATTTTATATATAAGATTCATATGGATCGGTCGAGTAGTAAAGGTGTAAAAGCGTAACAAACAAACAAACTTACATTCACATTTATAATATTATTCGAATTAAACAACATTATACGTACGGTTTAAGTCGCGTTGTTTATTTTAAATTTAAGCACTTTTAATACTGCACTACAATTTAAGTTATTTATATTATTACAACTATTAATATTTAAGTTTATATAGCTCTCCATGAACATGGCTGCTGAAAAGCAACTGAAACATCAGGGAATGTGTTTAATTTCAATGTATAACATTCACGTTAACGTAACAATATTATGTATAATAAAAAAAATAATGTCCTCCAGACCGAATTTCGGTCACGGCGGCCAATCTTAACGCAGATTGGCCAACTGCGCAGGAGATATTATAGTGCACAAGTATGTGCGCAAACGCAAGTGCACTCTCTGTTCCCTAACTCTCATGATCCGATGGGACGGATAATCCGACACGACCGGAGAGAGATCAGGCGCAGGACCAACGGCTTTACATGCTTGCCGAGGCACGGGGGTGTTTGACACCGCCAGCTTCCTAACTCCGGGCTCGTATTGAGATTTCTTAACAGAAAAACCCAATAACTTTTTGTTGACCCGACCCGGGATTCGAACCCGAGACCTCATGACAGCAGTCGCATTCACAACCGCTGCGCCACAGAGGCAGTTACAATAGGTTTTAATTATTTATAATAGGTATATATTAGGATTATTATGTAGTTCAAACAGGCTGATATACAATACAATAATGATACAATTTCAGTGTGTACCTCTTAATATCTTGAGTACTCTAATATGTGTTTACGTGATCATCTTTCTTGTCTGATTCATATATTTTCTTCATCATCTACATTAGCTGTTACTTTGATCGCTTATATTCTCATCATCATTTTCTCGTTCTGAGGTGCGCATGCGCATTGCGACTATAAGAAGTAAGATCTGCACTAATAAACTCGATGGCGTAGTGGTTGGTGTAACCGACTGCCACGCCTGAGGTCGCGGGTTCGATTCCCGCACAAGTCAAACATTTGTGTGCATGAACATGGATGTTTGTCTTGGTCTGGGTGTTTCTATGTATAATATGTATGTATTTACAAAAAAAAAAGCATATAATAATATGTATGTTTATCCATTGTCTAGAACCCATAGTACAAGCTCTGCTTAGTTTGGGCTAGATGGTGTTGTGTGTACGTGGTAGAATATTATTATAGAATATTATTATTATTATTATATAAATAATCCCTGTGTACTCGAAAACTTTATAAACATTGAAACAAATAATAACAATTTGGTTACGAACAATTATAGGTATATGGGATAGACAGATTTTGGAACCATCAGAATCTGGCGCACCAATCCAGTAAAACACAGACCAACAGTACTGTATTTTCGACATTGATTCAGTGTTAAAAACATAGTATGTATTGAAATTAAAATACTTTGTAGGGAATTTAAAGCGTTTTTTTTCTAAAATGACTTTGTTAAGTTGATACTAAGATGGTAGATGTGTTCTCCCCGTAAACATGGCTGCTGAAAAGCAACCGAAACGTCGGGCAAGTGTAAACTTAAATATAAATAGTTTTAATAATTTAATTAGCTAAAAAAGTTGCAAAGTTTAATAGTAGTAGTAATGTAAGTTTCAAAATTATGTAATTAAGGGTTAAATAAACAACGCGATAAAATCTGTACAAAGTTAATTTGAATGAATAACATTCGCGTAAACGTAAGACAAATGACATAGTATATAGTTTAGCTACTAACTGAATAAGTAGCGGTAGTCAGTGGCGTAGCGTAGTGAGAGCGGCCCGGGCGGCACTTTTAGGGAGCGGCAAAATTTCACAATAAATAATAATATTATCTTGTAAATATTTAAACAATTTCATGACGAACAAGAGGAATAGGCAAATGTACAATACACAATAATAATGACTGTTCTTGCCGAAAAATTGTTTAGAATTTCTGTATATTGCAGTCTTTTAAATTAAAATACCTAATTAAGAGGGCGCCAAAATTTTTCTTCCGCCCCTGACGGCTGTCACCTACGCTACGCTACTGGTGGTAGTATATGCTTTGTTTATAATGTCTCCAGTTCGATACCTGATTAGGGCAAAGCGTTACGGCGTTTCTCTCAAAAAAAATTCAGTTCTTGTTCTAAGTCTGTAACTATGCTCGGTACGCAATAGGTTCGTCCTCATGACGTGGGCCCAAATCCGTAGAAAAATAAATTTAGCTTTAATAGATCTCTGCTTACCCTTTTAAGAATATGAGCGTAAGACTATACATGTATATAAAACATAACATCAATCACATAAATAAAACAATTTGGCGGTCTCGACGGCGTAGTGGTAAGTGTAACCGACTGCCACGCCTGAGGTCGCGGGTTCTATTCCCGAACAAGTCAAACATTTGTGTGCATGGACATGGATGTTCTTGGTCTGGGTGTTTCTATGTATAATATGTAAGTATTTACAAAAGAAAGTATATATGTATGTTTATCCATTGTCTAGTACCCGTAGTACAAGCTCTGTTTATTTGGGTTAGATGGTTTTGTGTGTATGTGATAGTAAATTAATATTATTATAATATCATACATTAAAATACCTCCTTTGTTAACATCATCAAGGTTGATTCTTCAATTGACTATTGAACCTTGCCTCATATTCAGATCATTCAACCATTTTCCTGTTAATCTGTCTCGTTTGTTTGCCTTATAAAGAAAGAGAGCGATAGATTTTAATTAACGGTCCGTATATTATATATTGTTTGAAATGAAATCCCGTTCGATCTTGTCCTATCGAAAGAATCACATTTGATCGAATCTTTAAACTAGTGTTATATTAAGAGCTTCATATATTTTAACACTTATTTTTGCCCGTGGCTTCGCTTACGTAAATGTAGGTTATGTGAATTTTCAACCCCTCTGGAACGGTATTTTTTCTGGATGAGAAGTACACTAAGCCTTTTCTGTACCCCTGATAACCTGTATGCGAAATTTCATGATGATTGGTGGAATAGTTAAAGTGTAAAATTGTAACAAACTTACATACGCATTTATAAAATTAAGTTAGGATTTGTTTCACACCATGGTCTAAATATTCCGCAATAATCTGGTCTATTCCTTCCACGTCCAAGAACTTTGAGGATCCACATATGATCTTTAACTTTTTCCATGTGAATTTGAGTTTGTTTATTTGTTTCGTATTCCTGAAATACTCACTGATCATCATAAAATTTCGCATACTCGTTGTCAGGTATACAAAAAAGGACATAGGGCACTTTTCATGCAGGAAAAAGTTTTATTGTTGCAAACGAAACCGCGGACAAAAGCTAGTAAGAAATAATACCAACTAACTGCAATATGATCCGCCATTCCAAGAACTAAAGCAATCAATCTAACGAGGTCAAGTTGAGTGACTCATTAATGTCAATACAACTGACAATAAGTAATTACGAACACCGGCGGACAAGACATCTTCCAATAATCTCCTACCCTAAATACACGTCGAGAAAATAAAAACACTTCTGTCAGAACATGGCCGACGACTCAATCGCGATATCTGCACTAAATGGTCTGTCATTAAGGCTGCGCGGGCACTTCTTTGCGGCGCATGCGCACCAATGCCACAATGGCCACTCACGATCTACAATTGAGATGTAAACGATAGTATCCATTGATGTCAAAATTGCACATTATTACTGTGACACAGAAATATAAAGTGACAATGTCACATCGTTAAAATATTATCCAAAGATTTTTCGTAAAAATAAACTAATGCTAATGGATATTTCGTATCATACATATCTACCAATCGTAAAGAAATGTACAGAAATCATTAGAAAGCGAAATGAACACTTGCAATTAACAGCTTTTAAAGGGTTTCCTCGTAAATCTTGATAATGAAATGCTTACTGACTGAATGCAACTGCAGTCCACTTGAAATAGAACCCTACTCCTCACAGCTTTAGGTCAATTTTCGTTCGATATTCTGGCTAAAGATAAGTCGTTGGAAAGTGAAATGGGGGCGCACCTGACTTTGCTTTCTTTACGTCTCGGTGTTCTTTTTGCTTCAGTGAGAGTGGTCTAGATTCGATAATTGTGTCGGTAGCGATTCCGTGACGATCTCGGAACGCCCTCCCGACACTAACCACGGGAAGTTGAGTCATCGCCCCTACGCTTTCCAAAGGTGCACAATTTGCATCACTAATTGAAATATTAAACACATAAAAATTCTCACCGCGTTCACGGCTAATGCTAATAATTAGAAATCCATTCATTTAACTCTCTATTGATGTCCATTCAGGATTATCTGTATGAATATGTATGATTTTTTTTATTGATCAATGTCTGCTAATTAGACATGATACAATTCAGCATTTAGATTCGTACGTGCATCGTTTACTTCTATACAAACCGGTTGTTTTTCTTCTGAATAGACTTATTTTTTTCGTTTTTGTCTGTTGATATATGCTCGATGTTTTATGGTCTTGCATTCGCAGTATGATTCTCATCTTTGGCTGCTTGCCAAGTGTGAATTGTCAGTTTTAACAAATACATGTTGAATGTAAAAGTTAAAAGGAATGTGTTTGTTTTCACATCTGTCTGTCTCGGTTGCTGTTGGTTTTACTTTTCTTTTTACAATGTCAAATGTTAAACGATCGGATAATCATGTTATTTGCATAATGTTGTTGATTGGAGAGTTTCTATTGTAACGCCTATCATCGAGTTATTATAAACGCTAGCAACAATACCCCGTAGGGTCCAATGGTCTTATCGTTTAATGTTTGTTTGTTGAAAGTCGTGATTCTATCAACATTTTAGTTTCATTGTCACAACTTTTTGTGTGCAGTCTCGTCTGATTTTGATGCGATAGAAAGTAAGTTCACTTTTTGTATCGTCATTTTCATCTTTTGTGCTCTTTTGTTTGTTTTCGATAGCTATTTCGATACTTTCCTATATCACTCTTCGCATTCATGCGCAATTTTGAAGTTGATTCAAGTTATCGGACTTTCACCGAGGATTGCCGTGTCTCGTAAAGCACAGAGATTGATGATTAATCAGTACTTGGGCTAGACTCGTGCGCAGACTCCGCGGCGCCGGGCGCAGCGCTATCGCGCATCGAGGTGCGCGCGCACCGACGAAAGTGCAAGTCGCCCAGTTCTCACGACCCCCCTCCTGCCTCCCCTCATCTGCGCCTGTGCGGCACCGCCGCCACCGCGCACGACCTCCATCTACCGACCGACTTGAGAAACTATCGATTATTGTAATTCGAATTATTTACACTTTCGGAAAGTAATCGTGGCCGCGCAACTCGCATGCGACGACGGTAATGAACGCCATGTTCGGTGCGTGAACTCGCGCGCCGTTCTGTTTGAAAAATGTTAAATGCCGCAGAGTTTTAATTACGTTTAGTTACATACGAGTTTCGTATCTTAAACATATCTCATGATAAATATTCATGAAGTATTAAGCCGTATGTCATATTCTTAACTAAAGTGATCACGTTTATGAAACCAGGAAGCTAAACTGGTTCTGTTTTAATAGATCCGAGTCTGTGTAAACATTCTCGGTGACTGCAGTAAATTACTTAAACCTATGGTTATCAAAATTGGTTTCGAACTAAAGCAGGACAGGGGTGATTTTCACAGGGAAATAAGTTATTTTCCATAATGATAATCGATGGAAAGTTAACGTTATTATATCCCTTCCGCTTGCCTTATAATAGCCTCTTGTGATATTTTCCTGTATTTATGAAAAGAGTTATCATGGGTTATTACCTTGGCTGGAAAATGAGCAAAATTTCAAAGAAATTGCTCGCTGGTTTAACGCGTCTTCCTTACCATACTCATGCGTTATTTAATGACACACTGCTAGGCTTGTAGGCATCTTATCTTATCTTATCTTATGTGGGGTCCAGTCAGTACAGACCAGCGGCAATTCGACCGAGTGGGATCTTTTGTGTCGACACTCTCCCAATAACGACTGCCATAGATGTTCATGGCAGCCGGGACCGACGGCTTTACGTGCTCTCCGAGGCACGGAGCAGGCGATAATTGTCAATCAATACGCACATAATTTCGCAAAGTCATATAACTTCCGAAAGTCAGTGATGCGCGACGTGGGTTCGAACCCGAGACCCTCTGCATTGCAGTCTGTTGGTCTCCCCACTGAGCTATCGCTGCTCTTTCAGGCGTGTAGGCATACACCTGTTTGCTCCTTTTATCTCAGTTTTCTCGTACGAAAACATTTTAATTACCAAATCTCCAAAATTTCTATTAAAATATTACTAAATATCCTTTAAGCTTCTGTATGGTTATTTTGACTCTGCTCTCCATTCAGAGATTTTCGGGATTTAAAGTGGGATTTTCTGACGAAGGATTTTCAGTAGCAGCACGTAGTATAAAACTGTGGTCGGTAGACGTCAGTAGGTTAGTGCCCCATCTACCTTACACATAGTTGATGAAATGGGCATGTAATATACCAACTTAATATAAAAAGAAGAAGACCATGTCAAATAATATTAGTTCTATATTAAATAAAGATATAACAGCTATTACAATTGGCATTGTAAATATTCCATCTTAGAAGCCATATACAGCCATAGTCGCCTCGTGTGAACCCTTAATGAAGAAGACTCTCTAACAACATTAGCTTAAATCTCCTCGATTTACATCTCAGTATCTGATGCCATTGATATCATGAACTGATGTGTCAGCATAACTCCGGTTTATACGGCATTAGTTCAACAATAAATTGTAATATTCGACTTAGAATGAGTTCCCTAATGTGGCTGACCAAATTACAAGTTGAAGCGACGAACCAAAACTTGAATCGATTACATTAGTAGATTGTTTTCAGGACTTGGTATTTCAATGGTAAAATACAAATTAATTAGGCTAAAAAATATATGGTGTTAATGGTTGGAACACGTCTTGTGCATACGAATAGTAAATTACCAGAATTGTAATTATAGGGCGATGCGAAAAGAGTGGCCTTGTATTTTTTTTTAGGTATCTTTTTATAAGCTTAAAACCTTCACCTAAATGCATAATAATGTAACTTCGGTAAACTCTTTAATTATTATATTTTGAGGTTGATAATAATTCTAATTATGTGAATTGAATAAACAGTTTTGGCTTTATATCTGAAACTTGTATTTAATTATCTTTGTATTTGAATAATCTGATGTTATATTATCAGTTGCATTACTCGACGCCTTACGCGTTTGCATATTATAATTATCACTTTGCGCACATAACCAAGAGCAGCGATAGCTCAATGGGGAGACCAACAGACTGCAATGCAGAGGGTCTCGGGTTCGAACCCACGTCGCGCACCTCTGTCTTTCGGAAGTTATATGACTTTTCGAAATTATGTGCGTATTGATTGACAATTATCGCCTGCTCCGTGCCTCGGAGAGCACGTTAAGCCGTTGATCCCGGCTGCCATGAACATCTATGGCAGTCGTTATTGGGGAAGTCAGTACCCTCTAATATCCTGACACTGGTCTAGCCTTAGGGTATCGTTAGCCTTCGGGTTGCGGAGGTCAGGTGGCAGCCGCTCCGTGTAAAAACTGATATCCAGTCAAATCCGGTTAGACCAGAAAAGTCGACCCCGAGTGACTTGGGAATAATAAAGGCTAAGAGAGAAGAAGAACGAATTAGTTCTCCTTATTGTGCGCGGATACATACATACATAGATTCACGCCTGTTTCCCAGAGGAGTAGGCAGAGACTACGGATTTCCATTTGCTACGATCCTGACACACTTCTCTGGCTTTATTCACTTTCATCACATTCCTCATACACGCCCGTCGGTTCGTGCGCGGGTAGTATGGGTATATTACAATAAATCTAACATTATATCCTTTATTGCATCAAAAACCTTATAGCCTTGAATTATGATACATTTTCGTTTATTTCAGCTGTTTAATAAATGGGTGACTATAATTAAATTCGATTTAATTATTATAGAGATAAAAATCACATATATTTAAAATTTCTGGAATTGATTCAGTAGCCGATTTTGAACAAACTACTTTCAGGATGTGCGTTTATTATGTTACATGTTGTATATGATCACAGCCTGTGAAAAAAGTCAAATCCGGTTAGACCAGAAAAGCCGACCCTAAGTGACTTGGGAAAAATAAAGGCTAAGGGAGAAGAAGACTTTGCGCACATAGCCGTTCTTTAAATTATTAAACTTATTTTTAGTTAATAAAATAATAAATTCTCTATAATAATTCTGTTTGATTTTAAACACGTTACTTATAATGTATGCGCATTAATTGCAATTAATCAAATCGTTTGTAGATGAGCAAATTATATTTTATTGCGGGATACCGTTTATATATTTTGCATAATTGCTTGTGGCTTTGAGGATTTAAGGGATCCATCATTTACGCCATGTTACGCCTGAGAAATATAATTATCGTAGAATATCTGAAGATGAAGATCTTGAACACCAATTAAAGAAAACTGTCTTTTAAATTAAATCAATTTCATGGCATTAATACAGACTATTTTATTTTACTTATCACATTTAGACATGGTAATGACTTATATTAAAATATTATATGCTAATATACTTATTATACAAAATAAAATTCGTGATATAATTAATAGTTTAAAAAAAAAGGTATATATGTATGATTATCCATTGTCTAGTACCCATAGCACAAGCTCTGCTTAGTTTGGGCTAGATGGTGTTGTGTGTAGGTGGTAAAATATTATTATTAAATATTATTATTATTATAGTTTCCTAAAAATCATGGGGTATTGCATAAATTACCATGTATTACTTTAATCGTTGGGTTAGTTAGTTAGTTAGTTGTGCGTGAGTTTATCGCATTAACCTCGGCATTGAGCAATTGTGCGTAAATAGCCGACCGAAGTGAGGGTCGGATACTCGTACCAAGCTTTGTCCAGAAACACAGGTTTAATGTAGCAAACATTTTCTAAGCTATTTCTATTTTGTCATATAATACAATGATTATTCTGGATTGCTTATAGCTAAGTCCACTGCTGGACATAACCATCTTCCATATTACGCAACTAATTTTAGTTTTCAGATTCGTAGTCTAGTATAAACGTTCACGCGTTCTATGTTGCATTTAACAATTCGCGGACGCCACGCTACTCGTTTGCTTCAACGGTCATCAGTCCTTCAGCAGAAATGATCATGCTACTTACACTTATTTCTTCAGCGAGTTATATATATATAACTTTAGTTCTCTGACAAATCATTCCTCATTCCCGAGTTTAAGACTGCGCCGAGCGTAAGAGGCGGTTGGACTGAATGACAGAGCTCGAAATTCAAATCGGCGCACGGCCGCCATAGTAAAATTGTATGTAGGATTTGAAGTGCTTTTTTAATAAATATGTATCTTTATTGTCAACCAATAACTTAAATATTTGGGACGGACAAATTGTAATATAACTATTTATGTTTCGTTTAAGCTATAAAAAAGAATAGATTTCTACTGGTATAATCTAAAAATCACGTAATACGAATTTACGTTTATGCATTTTTAATTTACGTAATTTCGTAGGCGAAAATATTAATTATTTTAAGTTTTTACACGGAGCAATTGTAAACACATTCATTGTTATGGTAAATGTATATTTTATATTTGTATTAAACAAAATGTGTTGATTTTATCAACTTAACTGTGACCGCCTGTTTTGGCACATTGTTTCTTACCTCATTGTGGCACTAAAAGTTTGTGGAGTATTCCTTACTGTAAGTGTGGAGGTTTCGGCAAATAGGACGCAATATTATTAAATATATTACAAAAAAATTCATAGCAAGCGATAAAAACTTTGTTGAATGTTTACTTTAAGTCGTAATATTACCCGCCATTCCTATATAATCGCTTCTGCCTACCATTTAGACACAAGCAAGGGATAACCGTAAATTATCCCATAGCTATCCCAAGCTTTAATAATTTTATGGTTGTCAAGAGACAAATTTATGATCGGTTGGGATGAAGCTACTCCAACACGGTAGCCTTATACACAACATAATAGGTTTTTGGTCGTAACAACAATAAATTATATGATTTCGGTTGTACGGTTTGCGACCTTCAATGGTTATGTAACGATTATTATAAACTGGTTGTCATCCCGTACAGTTGTAAATCTTTGGGGATTGTGGATGCCTTGAACAAGAGCTTTTGGTAAGGAAGTCTCCTGTGATGTGATGGTAAACGTTAGCGTGGCTTAGGTATGGTATGTATGTATCTTATGTGGGGGCCAGTCAGTGCAGACTGGCGACATTTCGACCCAGTGGGATCTTTTGTGTCGACACTCTCCCAATAACGACTGCCATAGATGTTCATGGCAGCCGGGACCGACGGCTTAACGTGCTCTCCGAGGCACGGAGTAGGCGATAATTGTCAATCAATACGCACATAATTTCGAAAAGTCATATAACTTCCGAAAGTCAGAGGTGCGCGACGTGGGTTCGAACTCGAGACCCTCCGCATTGCAGTCTGTTGGTCTCACCACTGAGCTATCGCTGCTCTTAAAGACCGCCGATTTAATTATCAACATAGAAATTAACAAATATCATCAAAGAAAATAACAAAGTCATCATTGCAACAGTAATTTTCAATTCGCACCGAGAACCACAATGGCGATCTATAGATAGCGCTACCTCGCGCTGCAATTCGATACGCATAGAATATATTGTCGCTTTAATGTCATAACGGTATTGCACGATGTGGGACTGACATACATACTGTTTCGCTATGGGTGTTTTTTACCATAGACACTACTAGGCAATGATGCCTGAGATCTCGGGTTAGATTTTCCGGTGAGCAAAAATGTTTTTGTGTTTTGCTGTCAAGAAATTTTCTGTAGCAGCACGGGGTCTGGAATTCTGCTTTAAGATGGCGTTAAACGCCTTCTGTGAGATCTAAAGCTATTGTGGCAAACAAGCATACGGCCTACTTGATGGTAAGTGGTCACCGTAGCCTACAGACGCCTGCAACACCAGAGGTATCACTTGCGCGTCGCCGACTCTTTAGGAAAGGAAGAAGTGGGAAGGAAAAGGAGCGGGAAGTGGGAAAGAGGGTGATTGGGCCTCCGGCACTCTCACTCACCGAACGAAACACAAAAGTAGGAATACTGCTATTTCACGTCGAATTAGCAGTATTCCTACTGTTGTGTTTCATTATATAGGTATAGGATTGTCAGTTTTCGGTGATATATGTAGATCAATATGTATGAATGAGTTAATTTTATCTGCCAACGCACTACATACAGTGTAGTAAATTCGATTTTCGCAAAGCCCAAATATTATTTATAAAATTCTTTATGGTAAGGATCATAGGTATACAATATCATAGGTAGAGCATCTCTAGTGCAAAATAAAAACTAAATAGATCAAAGTCAAAGCCATAAATCTTTATTTTCATAAAAATGTGTAATCAATTCTTGGACACGTCAATTAACTAAGATAATACCAAATTTAAAAAAACGTATATAATAATTTTCACAATACACGTTACTGTTGTTTACATTTTTTATCTCATTTACTCATATTACTAATCACATAAATCTGTTTCGTACATCTCCAATTACAACAGGAAATGACCTAAGTCATAAAAGGAAGCACTAGATCGCATGCACTAAAACGTCCGGAATCGTCCAATTCTCACACAATAACGTTAAAAAAAAACAAAATCACAAACAATTTGACGCAAATCACGCAATGAGTATAACTGTGTTTGTGACGTAAGCGGTCATTGGCCCTAGTGACATCGCACAACTGGACTTGAGACCAATACATTACCTTAATAAGATTACCATACTTTTAGGAGGTTCTACGAATGGAGATTTCGCATCAGCTTTTCTTATATGTAAAATGAGCAATTTGTAAAATTAAATCAACAGAGTCCTGTAAGCCTCACTTTATCGATCTAAAGCTAATGATAATCCCATGTATATATATTTTTGAAGTTGCCGTATTTGTTCATTCACATAAAACTCTATTTGAACAATATAAGTGCAAGAGGTGTAAAAACAAAATATGTTTTACACATAATAAAACAACACAAATTAATAGAAATATTCTATGTATGGCACCACGAGTACACAACCACTTACCAAGAAATATAACAGACTGTAATAATATTAATTCATTTAAATACAAATTAAAGCAATTCTTGTATACCAATGCATATTACAATGTAACAGAATACTTAGATAGCAAAATTGATTAACTATTACAATAATTTAGAATTTATAAGTTCCTATAGCTTATAAGTATTCCGAATGATCATACTTTTAATTTGTATTTATATTTCTTATATCTGACATTTATAATTTTTATATATGTAATTTCATGACATTTATAAATTTGTGTGACATTTAGTTAACTTTTATGTCAATATTAAACAACTTTGCACACCACAATGGTAAAATATGGCATAAGCAACTATATAATACACATGTATCATCTTAAAATGTACCCATATTTGCAATAATAAATTGATTTGATTTGATTTGATTTATGTAGCTTTAGTTATCCGAGATGTTGTGTGACGATATCCTAACTATATTATTATAAATGCGATCACATTCGTTTGTTTGTTACGCTTTAACTAGACACAACTACATACTAGTGCATGCACTCTCACGCGTGCTACAAATTATCTATTTGTCTCCTATTGTATACATACCTACATACATAGATTCACGCCCGTTTCCCAGAGGGGTAGGCAGAGACTACGGATTTCCATTTGCTACGATCCTAACATACTTCTTTAGCTTCATTCACTTTCATTACATTCCTGATATACACGCTCGCCGGTTTAAGGTGCTTTTAACCTGGGCTTTGTCCAGAACGTCTCGGATCTGAGCGACAAACGTTCGCCTGGGTCTTCCCCTTGCGACTGACATTCACACTAGCCTTATAAACTTTGTAGTCCGTCTGTCCGTCTAGTCCCTTTTTCTCGTCCATTCTTCTACAAGTCCAAACCAGCTTGTGTACAGTATATATAATAATAATAATAATAATATTCTATCACATACACACAACACCATCTAGCCCAAACTAAGCAGAGCTTGTACTATGGGTACTAGACAATGGATAAACATACATATATACTTTTTTTTTATAAATATATACATATTATACATAGAAACACCCAGACCAAACAAACATCCATGTCCATGCACACAAAATGTTTGAGTTGTGCGGGTATCGCACAAGTCAAACAATCTGAATCAAATCAGTCTGAATCGTTAATATGTATTAACTCAACGCACGATTCAGGAATAAACCAAACCGCAGCTCTCCTTTGATAAGCACCGATAAGTTTGCGAATAACAAACTAATTCCATCGTAAACTAAGTTATTAAAATGATAAAAGAATACTAATTATATTATAACACTAATCATTTTAATAATAATTATGTGAAAAATAATTATTATGTACTAATAAGCATGTTAATGAAACGAAATGATGGCATCGTATATGTAAATATATACATATGTATATTATGCATATATACAATTCTATGTGTAATTTGAATAAAAGCGTGTGAGAAAATTAAGACATTCTGTATTTACATAAGCGGATGGACACTTTCCTTAAAAGTATTTTGTTTATGGAAAGCAAGAAGGCTTTTAAAACTAACTTATACCTATATAACAAATATAACGTGCTACTTATTTAAAATCTTCAATACGGCAGGTATGTTTTTAAATCCTGCAGTATAGGTAACTCTAGATATACTTCCTAACTCAGCACTTCTGCGAACATAATTTTCTTTTACCTTGGCCTTCTGCTTAAGTCCCACTGCTGAGCAAAAGCCTCTCCCTTGGACTTCCAAATCAATCTGTTCGAACATAATCCCTGTAAGACCCTTTCGAAGACGCCCAAGTCATCTTGTCCCTGCCCCGTCGTCGTCGACTGTCTTTTGGCATCCAATTGGTCACAATTTGTGTCCTCTGATCTGGGTGCATGCCTAGTGCTAATAAAATAATTAAAACTTATAATAATATACTTAAGTATCAAGCCCAACGAGGATATGGGCCTCGTAAGTTCCACGCTAGCTAGAAAGTCTATTAAACAGTTTCCTTGCAATTAGCTAAAGTTATTAAAATGCAAGTATATATTAAAACTTTAATGTCAGCTAATAATTCCTAACAAAGATAATGTATATAATTTTCATAAAAGTCTTTCTTAGAACTGCACTTAAAATCTTAATACAACTATTTAGCGTCGCATTTACTTAGATAATCTTAGAGAGGGTAGTACTTCCCCGGCCGTGCTGGCTTATTCATAATTACTACTCCGATCGAGCCGGCCTATTCATAATGACTTCTTCGGTTGACCCGGCCTATTAATGACGAAATAAGCAAGGCTCATTGACTTTCTCACCCTTAATTTAAATTTTATCTGGAATTCGTTATAACTACATATATATTAGTCACCCCTAAAACATTTGCTAGTACTAGTATATAAGTTGCTAATATGTATTTGTGACTTCACATGAATATTACCACAGCGACTTAAGACTGCGCCGAGCTAAATGTGCCAAAATAGGCGGTCACAGTTAAGTGAATAAAATCAACACTTTTTGTTTAATACAAATATAAAATATACATTTACCATAACAATGTGTTTATAATTACTCCGTGTAAAAAACTTAAAAAAAAAAATATTTTCGCCTACAAAATTACGTAAATTTGCAGAATAACAAATAATAAAAATAACAGTAAAAATCTATCCTATTTTACAGCTTAAACGAAACATAAATAGTTATATTACAATTTGTCCATCCCAAATATTTAAGTTATTGGTTAACGATAAAGATACGTTTTTATCAAAAAAGCACTTCAGTTCCTGCATACAATTTTACTATGGTGGCCGCGCGCCAATTTGAATATGCGCCGCACGAGCTCTGTCATTATCAGACTTACGCTCGACGCAGTCTTAAGTCGTTTTGACTCTAAACAAAAAAGTGACTGAAACAATAACAAAACGATCAATATGTACTAGATTGATCGTTGTGTTGTTGTTTCAGTGGTGTAACAGGTAGAATATGTGTTAAAATTGACTATCCCTAGGTAATACGACTCGACACGTAAATATAGAACCGAGCCTTAGTCATATTTAATCTTATATGTTGACATACCATATAATATTATATTAGGTATACTGGTATCCGCGCATTCATAAAATGTCAATAAATTAGAATATTTTTGATTCAATAAACGATCCACCTTTGTTTGCTTCGGCGAATATTTATTTTAACCAAACAAGAACATGAAGTTTAAGAGTCCTTAATTTGGATTCATAACCTCCAAGATTTATTTTTATTGTTCTACCAAATTCAAAGGTGTCGATTTCGCGCTAATCGGTTAAAAAAAGAACATTATCCGTTTAGAATATAAGAACGATCGAATTTCAAATTCGCTTTGTTGTTATTTAAACCTGGGTATAAAATTAACTTATTTATTTATATAAAACATCAATATAATACATATTGAAGCTTTATCTAAATAAGATTCCATATTCATTAATATTGCAACTGCGATCATGGTATTGATCTCTACACAAAATATATCTGTATGTGTAACGCAAAGGCAACGCATGTGCCGAGGCTGGGTACTTACTTGATTTTTGAATATTTGTAAATTATCCCGCGATAAATAAATTGTTCATAGCAAGGGCAGTTCCCTTGCTATAAACAATTTCTGTATCGCGAGAAGAAACGAAAATTGCTCCTGAAATATTCTTTATTAAAATTGTATAAGTAATGCTTTCATCGATACTGATAATGCGTGTATGCGCGAACAAGCTCGTCGACATGCCATGTAATTGTGATTCATCTGTACTAACCCAATATTTTGTTTGTTTACAGGCAAGCCGTAAGATATCAAAATGCGGGTATCTGTTCGTGGCACCTGGATGGGACTTCTCCAATCCGCTCTACAGAACAAAGGTGAGCAATTTGTACTATACTTCGTTTTTATATCGAAAACATTTTTCTAATTCTCGTTGATACAGAAACCAAGTAAACTGCGACTAGAAGTTAAAATTGGTAACGGCTACTATAAATCGGCAATAATTTAAGCGGTGGTTGCCCAATGGATAAGGAATACCTTTGGACCTTCGATCGGGAGATCGCTGGTTCGAATACATTTACATACATTGCACTACTGACGTGACCCCACTCCTAATACAAGCATTCTAGCTTAGCTGGAGAGGTTGGCAAGAATATTAGTAATTACTGTCATTGTAAAATGAACTCATCTGTTGCTAGCACGAAGCCTATTTAAGTAACTTAGTACTTTACTTATAATTGAAATACAATATAAGTGTATTAAAAAGTGATTTTCCGTAGGGTAGGCCAAAAAACTAAAGTACAGAAAAGTTGGTTCAATGTAAAGAAGTCCAATATACTGTAATGCATTCACATGTCAATATCTGAGAGCAGAGAATAAGATTTTATGGAATAAGACAAGTCTCCAGTAAGAAGCTCGCGTGTACCATGCTCTGAAGAATCAAACGAAAGACGAAATCTTAAAAACCTTATCTTCTTAGCATAATTATCCTTTGTCCAAGCATCGAAGACATACTCCGTAGACATCTTTGTATTACGTCTTATTATTGCAATCACATCATTACATAATGACACACCTTCGTGACCTCGATATAGGTCCATTACTCCACACCCTGCTCTCGCATGCTAATCGCTCCAGTTGTGACAGTTCAATTGTTTGCGATGCGCAGGCGCACCCGCCCTCTAATTACTTTCCCGAAGTCATTTTCATAAAGTACTGTTAGTGTGGTGCCCATTGTTTTTGCGCAGGCATATTGTTTTGTTGCTCAGAGTGACTTTAAAATACATTTCTTTTTTGAACTGTCTTAAACCGTACATCGTATTTCTAAGCCACATTTGTCTTCTTCGATTTTGATCTGATTGAAGGCTCGTTTACGACGTTCAACTCGCAGTACAAGAGTCCATGCAGCTACTGAGAATTCCCTAACAGCAGAAGCCAATAAAATTAACGCTGAAGCCACTGAACCAACTACTCAGTCTGATATATGTACGTTACTTATCAAATTATCGCCATCTTTTCATTAGCGGATTGAAAATATTTATCATTCTCCACACGTTGCCGGTAGAATTGATAACGCAAATATCTCGTGATTAATAATATTCTGCCAACTTAAATTCGCGCCAAAAAATACACGACGCCATCTTTTTTGACACTTTTTGGCGCCGCGTAGCCCCCTGCTGCGGCCTTATCGTAATCTCCCGAGATTCACGTTTCGGGACGTTTTTTTTTCTTTGCATAATAATAATATTTCATGGCGCTCTTATCGATGATGCCATTCGAAGCTGACTTTAATAAAACGCCCAAAAAGTCAACAATTGTTGCGTACACGCCGTATTTTTGGGTATGTCTAATAAGAACGACGCTGATTGGTCGTTCTCGAATCGAATTGGCCGTTAACATTTGATTCGAGCACTAAATTCTTAAAAAATCATATAGTTAACTTTTATGCGCCAATGAATATATGAGTTGGATTTCTTTTTTTTTTCATAGTTATTAAAGGCCTGTGATTCTTGTGGGCAAAGCCGCACTGATGCAATTTTTGTTCGTACTTATCCTGAATTTATATGAGTTTAGAAGATTTAAGAAATTATGGCCATTATTTCTCATGTGTTTATATATTTACTTATATGTCTATTAATATTAATTATATAAAAGGTCTTTAAGTATATACTGCAACTGTGAAGGTAATAGAATCTCCATAGTTGCTACAGTTCCAAAGGCTTTTTTTTCCGTCAGAAGATCAAAGCGATATATATATATATATACATATATATAAGGTTTTAAATCTCGCATAAAGCCTTGCTTTGTGTCTTCTGTGCAGTGTTGGTCATTATTATTCAAGGAATCCTACGTATTTCCTTCCTTTAATCCAGGGTCCTTCAAGTGTGGTTGGCAAAAGCACCTCATTAGGTCGTAAAAGCAGTGACCGGCGAACCCATTTCAGTCGTAATGAGGAAGTGGTGTGGAGTATGTTGCTCGTGGACTTCATAACGGTGTCCTGTCAGCTGATCAATATTAATTATTCTTTTGAAACACATGTAGAGGCTGACACATCTGGAAAATTAACAATTTTGAACTTTTGTGCCTTGTAATAGAGACTAAGGGTAAATTTATCTGCAGGTCAATGTATGTAAATTGGAGATTCATCGATAAATACATCGATCGCTTATTGATAGCTTCGGTTTTATATCTCGACGTGTGCACCAGCTTTATTATACGTCGATATCAATGAATTTTAGGCAAAGCTTTTTGGGTGTAGGTACTTTGTGACCTTAGGGTTACGAAGTTTGTTTATAGCCTTTTATATAAGCAGGTAGAAAATTCCATCTACAACAGATTGTATTTTCGAGAAATAGTTGGTAATAGTTATGTAGAGAAATGAAATATGATTTCGTCGCCTTGTCTAAATTGCATTGCTGAATTGCCGACGAAATATGAATTAATTCGACAACAGGCTTTTCATTAATTAGTTACCAAATAAATAAGCAAAATTTTCTCAACATAATTTTATTTGTATGTATTGATGTAATTATTCAAAATTAACTTCAAAACTAAACGGATCAAAATTAAACACATAGCGCCGCCTGCAATCATATTATTTCTCTAATCTGGCAACCCTAATACAACAAGTTCATTTTGAGTTGCCAGAGTAAAAAATCCGCGCTCGTTGATCCTACATTCGCGAAGAATTCCACAACAAAAATAGAAATAAAAGTACGTTTGAAAAATACCACACAGTTTATTATTCTGCTCGGCTCCTCGCGTCCTCGCAAGTTTAAGGATAATAGTGTTTACGATGATCATAAATATACACGTTCCGCGAACTCGATTAGGGTCTAATGTGGGACCTTTTTTGAAAAAAGGCTTCCAGATGCTGCATTGAAGTTTGAAATATTGATAACATTCATAAAAATTTAGATTTATGACTCAGATAGTAATGATATGTGTATCGACTGATCAAAGCGGATCGTAAAATGCATGTCAAAATATTATAATAATTTAAAATTATGGCAATAATGAATACAGGTCAATACGGCTTTATCTTTTCCATACCTGTTTATGCGATGCTAACATTTCGATGGTAAAGAATCACCAAAAGATCATTGTGTATGAAGTTTCTCCACAATTTTGCTTGGAAATGTATAAAGTTTGTTGAACACCAGTATTAACTGAATTATAATTAAGATAATACTGGTACTGTTTTCGTATTGACAATACAGTGTTTTTCGGAGCCCAGCAATTCTACTCTTCAAAGGAATACTACACAAAATTGTTTAGGTGCTCACTTTTCTGTAAACCAACCGTCTGGGTCGAGGCTCTACTATCTTTCTTTAACAAGGTCCTCTTGTTTACCAAAACCTTGATACAGACTTCAAGGCCTCAAATGCTGCAATTTTTTTTTGTTGTAGAATAATTAGCGACTAAGTTACGTCCATATCAGCCCGTTAACTTAATAAAATGCTCGATTTAGAATAAATCACTACATATTATAAAAAAAAGGGCCCCCGCGCGTCTGCCGCGATAAACTCATAAACTACTCAACGGATTTTCATGCGGTTTTCACCAATAGACAGAGTGATTCATGAGGAACGTTTAGGTGTATAATTTGTTAAGGTTTTGTACTACCCGTGTGAAGCCGGGGCGTTTGCTAGTTATTTATAAATATGTAGTATCTTTAAGCACATCGAAGGCAGCTAAAGCTAGCCTTAGTTGCCTTCAGGGTGCGTTGGTAAGTTCATTCACGACACACAACAAGATGTTCATCTCATCCTCAATTTATACACTATAAGAGGATAGGAGAAGAGGGCAAACGGCTATCTCACCGCTGCCGCCGCACCGAATGTTGTGGGTTCGAATCCCATACAAGAAAAGATTTATTTACATTAAACATGAGTGATGCATTGCAGCATTGATGTTATACAATTTGAAACTCCAACGTGTTCTAGCTGAATAGGTGTGAGTGAAGTCGTAACATAAAAAAGACAATCGTAATTGAATTCTTCTTCTCCCTAGCCTTTATTATTCCCAAGTCACTTGGGGTCGGCTTTTCTAGTCTAACCGGATTTGACTGGATATCAGTTTTTACACAGAGCGGCTGCCACCTGACCTCCGCAACTCGAAGGCTAACGATACCCTAAGGCTAGACCAGTGTCAGGATATTAGAGGGTACTGACTTTCCCAATAACGACCGCCATAGATGTTCATGGCACCCGGGACCGACGGCTTAACGTGCTCTCCGAGGCACGGAGCAGGCGATAATTGTTAATCAATACGCACATAATTTCGAAAAGTCATATGACTTCCGAAAGTCAGAGGTGCGCGACGTGGGTTCGAACCCGAGACCCTCTGCATTGCAGTCTGTTGGTCTCCCCACTGAGCTATCGCTATTCGATAATAATGGAATATAACGAGATAAATCTAATATATACAATGAATTGTGTGATCTACAAATAATTGCTTACTTAAGTCTCCCGCGTTACAAGGCTGGTCCCTAATGCGAAAATTGAAAATTTTATGTAAAAAGGAACACACATGTACATATGTATGCTTGGTTTATTTTGAGACGCGGCACGCCAGTCCCTGCACTGCGAAGCGCGCGTGCGGAACTCATTCCGCCGAAGATTACATATACAACATTAGTTAAACCCACATGATTATATTTACTCACATAATTATAAAAAAAGAAATCGTTTTCACTGTAACTGCACTTAAAATGATATTATTCATGTCATAGTACTTTCTAGTCGGTCTGTTCGTACGTAGTGCGGTTGTCAAGTAGCGCGGATTCTACGCACGACTGATTATAGAAAGCAATGAGCATTTTTACTCCATTTTTGTTATGCAGCACGGCGGGGGAACAACCAAGGAAATATTACGTCAGTTACTATTTTAGAGAAATTTGATTGGATTTTTGAGCTGGTGAAATGTAGTTGTAAATCTCTGCTTCTCTCTTCAGAAGTGTACCAACTCGACAGTAAAGCCTATTTTTTCATTGTCCATGCTGCTATAATCTATACTAATATTATAAAGCTGAAGAGTTTGTTTGTTTGGTTGAATGCGCTAACCTCAGGAACTACTGGTTCGAATTGAAAAAGTCTTTTAGTGTTGGATAGCCTATTTATCGAGGAAGGCTATAGGCTATATAACATCACGCTACGACCCACGGGGGCGACGCAGTAACGATAAACGCGGGTGAAACCGCGGGCTCATCTATGAATACATATGTACATAAAGTCCTGAAGTCAGAAGTATTACATCCATATATATTATTAACTATGTTGTAGGTCCCATGTGATAATCTTCTTTTCCTTCGTTGTCAAAATCTGATGATTTGATTTATTAATACATACAGTTCTACGCAAGATGTACCTATATTATATCCACGCTATAGACAAAAAGTCTATTTCTAGCTACTGAGTAGGTACATGTCCAGACGTCACATTGTTATTGAGCATTTTCTGACAGTAACACCTAATAACTTGGTTCGAGGAACCGACCCCAGCACCTCATGATCAACAAGGCAGCTTTAACGGTTAGGGTCCAGTTTGTTAGCATTTCAGACACTATTAAAATCACTGTCCCGGGTAGATCTGCGCCCGGCATGCGCAGTTTCTTCAGTAAATATTCTTAACTTCAAATCTTTACCTGTGAAGTCTGTTAGTTCTTAATACATTTGTATCGTCAAACAATCTAAATGCCTTATTGTTACATAGTAATTGAGATAATGGGTTCAAATTTAAGTAGTCTAACCTTAAGTTGTTAGCCCCGCCAGCTATTTGCGAAGGTCTGGTGGCGTCACTCCATGTGAAACAACCTTATCACTTTGGACTGGCAGCGAATTGTTCCTGGCATTAATGTCATTGTTAGTTCTGCCACAAAAACTTTGAGTACTAGTAACTTTTAGTATAGAATGGAGAAAATAGAAAGACATAGACGTGCGTACTGCGGTGGCGCGGGCGATCGAGTCAATCGAATAACAGGCAATCTGTATTTCACTAATTTGTGTGCTGCTTAAGTAAGCTGGAGTAAAAACTAGTGCCAGTTTTTTAATTCGGTGTCAAAAGGTCTTGAATGATTGGAGGTGTAACTTACTTCAAAGCACAAAATGGATGATTGATATGTAAACGGAGTTATGATGCCTGTTTTAAACGGCCACCCATCTGTAAGATAGATTGTGGTGATGTTGATGAACGTCAAATATCGATGGATATGCGCCATCACCAGTATTTCAAGTGCCCCTTACAACCTTATGTTATGTTAAATGGACAAAAATTACAAAAAAAAACAAATTAATTGGAATTAATTTGGATGTAAACAATAATATTTTTAGTTCTGACATTCAAAGATACTTGTCCTTGATATGTCCTGGTTCTATTATGATTGGCCAATTACTATGAAAATTATATATATCCAGTTTATAAATATGACCTTCAAGTCGTCTATTACAATACAATCAAATTAAGTAAATTGACGCCGAAGGAAAAAATCTCATCATAATGGTTCAAGGAATGAAGTGACGTGCTTTGCCAGTTGTAGAGTAGTTTTATGACCTTGACTGAAGTTTGTTTGTAATTCAATTGACGTTTTTTGGTTTAGTTGCTTTGTAGTGGGACCACTGTATTGGTGGTGCTTCGATAGTGGATGCGACTACGGTGCATGAGATCTTAAATAGTTTTTGGCATTTTCTGTCAATAAGTTCTTTAAAGCACAGAGTTAAGAAGTTGGCGATGTTGCAGACCGCCATGGCTTGGCAAAGCACGAAATGCCATTAGTCTTGCGCCTGATCTCTCGCCGGTCATTTCGGTTGACTGTCCCATCGGACTATGAGAGCGCTGGAATTGAGACCTATGCACTATAATATCTTCTGCACAGAAGGCTCAGTTTCCGTTACCTAGTATATTTACCATCACGAGACATGATAAAAGCATTGTAGTTGGACGCTGGCATCCGAATGCCGATGGCTAAATTAGGCATGGTCGCCTAGGTCGAAATTCTGTATGGACAACAACCCTTAAAGTATATAGATGCTTAGTGCCTACCTATGTATTATATTATTTAGTCAAGTAACCTGTACATAATTAATAATAATCATGGAGTGATTGTGCTCCACCTTCAATCGGTTATATCATATTCCTTCTTCGAATATTCATGGAAATCATTCTCGCGTTTTCTTTGGAATTATAATTGATGAATTAGATGTGATTAATTATAGTTTTTAATAAACATTACCTATACAAGACTTATATTTTTAATATACAGTTGTAATGTTTCTAGTAAATTAATATTTATGCAGACCGTAGATCTTCTATTTTCGATTCTGTATAACTCTGGCTAGAGAATAGTTAGTGCCAGTCGCTGAGCGTATTCCGCATCAGGGATCAATTTAGGCCTAGGTTCAAGTAGCGATGTGCACAATTACATTCGAATGTGTTCAAAACACTATACATAACTGCGTATTTGCGTCCTTGACTTTAAAAAGTAAATATCATTTTGTTTATAAATGTATTCGTGCAGATATTATAAGAACGCGGTTATGTATGACACAAATTAAGACGTTTTACAAGTTGACTAAGATATTCATAGTCTATTAGAATATACCCACCCATTTTAAACTGCATCTAAATAACATTTAAAAACCTTCACAAAAACAACCCGGCCTTGTAATGAAGTAATATTGTAGTAAACTTATTTCTTTGCTTTCGTGCTATCATTCGGACCTCTGTGAGAAAACCACCCAAGTATGAAATTAATAATTTCCCGAAACAAAACCAACACAAACGAAGGGTCCGTGACTTATCTAAATAAAGAAGCGTATAAGTCATTATTCTCTTATTTCCAGATACATTTTTTAAAAGCACTAATTTACAACAGTGATTAGATCGCACCGAAACAAATTTTACCATTACAAACATCTGTCAGTCTGTTCGTCTAATTGTTTTTTAATAGCGACTTCCTTTGTTACGTTGTGTTTATTATAATTTACAAGTTCTAAATCATAGTTAATAACACACAATAGTTCAAAAGGTTCCACTCATTATAATAGATTGCGCTTTTTTAAATAACAACACTACGTTACTGGGAAACAAACACGGCATAAAATCTCGTGCTGCGATCATTTCCATTAATTATTCATTAGTCATTATTTTTACGATTTACCTGCATTGTATTAATATCATATAGTTTTTTAGTTTGTTTTTGAATCGATCGACAACCTGTTCTCTTGAATTCGATCACCATTTTTAAAACAACAACGATTATAATTACCGACGATATCGGCTCGGTATGTTCATTTGGGTAATTAATACTTTAAAATGTACGTCAGGCAGGTATTACAAGTAATAGATACAATCTTTAAAGTCATGATAGTAGATTACAGTATTTAATTACATTTGTCATCATTCGATAAACAAAAGTACATATAATATTGTCTTCAGTTTACGAGAATATTATTTATTAAAATTAAACTACTATATACGGATTTTATCGCGTTGTTTATTTGACACTTTATTACAAAATTTTGAAAATTGTTACACTACTACTACTATTAAACTTTACTAACTTTTAAGCTAATTAAATTATTATTAAAACTATTTAGATTTAATTTAATTTTACACTTTCCCCGACGTTTCGGTTGCTTTTCAGCAGCCATGGTCACGGGGAGACTAAGATGGTAGTTGTCTTAATTAGCTTTAAAGTTAGTAAAGTTTAATAGTAGTATAGTGTAAAAGTTTTCAAAATTTTGTAATAAAGTGTCAAATAAACAACGCGATAAAAGCCGTATATAGCAGTTTAATTTCAAAAAAAAAAAAATACATATTTTAAAGAATTTATACGCCATTAGAAGACTCGTAATCAGCCGCCTGATCCTACTTTATGCGCGTTGGAACTTTTTCGTTTTTCTTTACAAAAGTGGCGAGAGGGACTGGCCGCTAAGTGGCCGACACAGATAAAAAAAGTCAGTTAGAAGGCGATTTTTTGACGCGGCGCTAATTAAAACGTCATAATTTAATTCGAAATCCTTGTTTGTTATACGAAATGAGATTTTGAAGTTTGTTTTAATTTTGTTTTAATGCTTAAGTTATCGTTGTTATTAATTTTTAGTGGCATCTTCACTTAATCCTAAGATCTTGCTTGAATCGGTGTAGGCCGACTAGGACCTGACACTCAACAACAGAACATCTTTATGTTGTGTTACTATGATGAGGAAGGCTTCCAAACTCTTTGAGGAGTCGGTATGCTATTAAAAGTGGGCTAGTTTGATATTTTGTTCCTTATGTTGGCAACACAGCGATTCCATTTTTAAACTGTGGTGATTCCTCTAGTATTTCTGGTTCACTATAGCTACGGTAACCACCTACCATAAACATAGTAGCTTTCTCCTACAAGCGTTTAGTGTCAATAGGCTTGTTAGCCCTTCGTCTCCAACGAGTATGAGTAAATATGATTTAAGCCCTTGTCGAAGGTTTAATGATTATATGCATTTAACTCAGACTGCTTAAGACTGCGCCGAGCGAAATGTGCCAAAACAGGCGGTCACAGTTAAGTGAATAAAAACAACACTTTTTTTTTAATACAAATTTAAAATATATATTTACCATAACAATGAATGTGCTTACAATTACTCCGTGTAAAAAAACTTAAAATAATTAATATTTTCACCTACAAAATTACGTAAATTTGCAATTTTTAGATTATAACAGTTGATATTTATCCTATTTTACAGCTTAACGAAACATAAATAGTTATATTGCAATTTGTCCGTCCCAAATATTTAAGTTATTGGTTGACAATAAAGATACATATTTATCAAAAAAGCATTTCAAATCCTCCATACAATTTTACCATGGCGGCCGCGCGCCGATTTGAATATGCGCCGCACGAGCTCTGTCATTATCTGTCTTACGCTCGGCGCAGTCTTAAGGATGTGACAAAATTTCACTGGCCGTGGTAGCCATTGAAATCTATACATGTCACAGATATAACGCACACCCTCAAACACCCCAATTAGATTATTAAATCGTAATAATAATATAATCATTAAAATGTTACTTTTATGTACTTAAATATCTTAATTTAACGAATTAGTTCTCCATGTGCGCGGATAGTATGGGTATATTACAATTAATCTAACATTATTGGCTTCATTGCATCAAAAACCTTATTGCCTTGAATTACGATACATTTTCGTTTATTTCAGCTGTTTAATAAATGGGTGACTATAATTTAAATCGTTTTAATTATTTTAGAAATAAAATTTACATATATTAAAAATTGCTGCAATTGATTCAATAGCCGATTTTGAACAAACTACTTTCAGGATGTGCGTTTATTATGTTACATGTTGTATATGATCACAGCCTGTGAAAACTGGTCATATAGGCAATGAAAGGTGAATAAATGGTAGTTTGTACTATTCTCATATTATGTTGGATTACATGATGTTGTAATCGTGATGTAAATGCCGATTCTGAAGGCGCAGATTCAAT
Source organism: Catocala fraxini (assembly GCA_930367265.1). Classification (NCBI taxonomy): domain Eukaryota; kingdom Metazoa; phylum Arthropoda; class Insecta; order Lepidoptera; family Erebidae; genus Catocala; species Catocala fraxini. The sequence continues at coordinate 2,636,919 of OV884032.1, forward strand.
TTCCTTTAGAGTAAAACGATTTCGGAGTTTCTTTCAAAATATAGTATTGTAGCAGGACACAATCTGGTATTTAACTTGGTCGTAATCGACTTATTTTCTCTATTACTTTTACGGTCAGTTTCACAACTATCAAGTAAAAGTTATCCGAAAGATAAATCGCATGCTGTCTCACTCTTGTTAGGTTAAAGAAGAGAGATGGCGAGTCTTTTATCTTATAGATAAATGCTATCTGGTGGTGCGACAGGCCCTTAAACTTCAACATAGCATAAGCAATGCCATTATGAAACCGTACCTTTGCCTAATCCCTTGGGATTATACAAGCGTGATATTACGTTATTTTATAATTGTTATGACTACAAGAGTAATATTATGACATCTACCGTATATCATGTTCACAACAATATGGCGTCCATTGTCAGCGGCTATAGACGCCTAATTGTAAACATTTCCTTTGCAAATATAACAAGGCTTTGTTTACATATCGCTGGCTCACTATTACAAGGTTCTATGTTATTATTTTTAAACTTTGGGGAAATGAGGTTTAACTGAACCTTGTAACATTGTTTAGTCGTAAAAAGTTACTTAGAACTATTAGCGATTTAATATTGTGAGGTGGTAAGTGCTTCCATCTATTACTATATTAGTCTAAACGAAAAGGAATGACATATAGGACCATGCAATATTCATAACTCATTTTTTTCAAAAATGTAACACACGTCATTTTTTTCAAAAATGTATCGCCGAACCTTGTAATATTGAACCCGCGATATCAATTGTATTCTAAATAAATAGTGTCTACCGTTACAAATACAGCTAATTCTGTACTTACAACATATTAAATCTTGTTTAATAACAACAAATTTAAACCATTTAAACCATTTATTTTCGTTACACATATATACAAAACTTTCACATACAAAATAAATATAAACTGGCATAGGTACATGCATAACAAAGGGCTCCAGCTCAGTATTTGCTGCGCACATGCACAGCACTGGTTTTCAGCTGGGCCCTGACTATTGAATTAATATTAATAGCACATAAATGTACACAAAGAAGACAAAAGGTTACAAAACATCAAAAACATAATTTAAAAGGACCATGACAAAAAAAAGTAAAAGCAATATATACATAAACATATAGATAATATATATATAAATATGGCCGGCACAACATATACCTACGACACGACACACAATAACAAGAATACCTAATGGTTACTATTCTGCTGTCATATTAAATCCTTTTTTGTAAATTCAATAATTCTCTGCGCAAGTTTTACTGTGTCACAGCTGGGCATGGACCTCTTCTCATTATGAGAATGGTGGCCCAGACGGGTTAGCAGATTTCACATAAATTCCTGAACATTATGGAAGAACATGCATGAGGAAACCACTCACGATATTTTTCGTCACCGTTAAAGCGAGCGACAATTGTCTATAATGTATGTATGTTGAAATTAAACGTTACACGGTTTTTATCGCGCTGTTTATTTTTTATAAAACACTATTATTAAGCTAGACTTCATTATACTTTGAGCTCATTCTGCGTTAATAGAAACACCAATGATTAAATTACGTTCGGGTACTTTGAAATAACTACACTGGAACATTGAGACAACTACCATCTTAGTCTCCCCGTGACCATGGCTGCTGAAAAGCAACCGAAACGTCGGGGAAAGTGTAAACTTAAATATAAATAGTTGTATCATTTAAATAGCTTAAATTGAAGTTAACAGTAACTAGTAAAAGTTTTTAACAATAGCAGTTTAAATTTTCAAAATTTTGTAATAATAGTGTTTTATAGAAAATAAACAACGCGATAAAGTTTGTTTAATTTTGATGTATAACATTCGCGTAAACATAAGACAATATTATGTATGTACCAATACGCACATAACTCAGATAAGTTAATGCGCGCTTTGGGATCGAACTCGAAACCTCTGCGTGCGTCCAACGGTGTCCCACAAGACTACCGCTGCTTGTTCATGTCACCATATACGTCTTGTTTCATTTACCCGATGTTGGTGACGAACACGTGTGGCCGATTCTTAGTGCATAGGTGTATGTTACCCCAGCTTTGGGTTGGGTCCCATATAATACGCTGCCTGTTGTGCTACTGCATACACTTCCAAACTTTGTGCTTAGAATATACTAACAGAACTTTGTAATAACTCTACCCTGTATCTGGAATCGAACTCCGCCGTGTCAAAGCAAATTTTCGCTCACCGCGCTTAGAATTTTCCAACAGAAACACTCAATAACATTACCCGACTTCTGCATTAAACTCCTCTGTTAACGTAAATAGTCAAAGTCAAAAATCATTATTCACTTAGGTCACAAAGTAACACTTATGAACGTCAAAGGGGTTAGTGAGTTTATTACATGTACTGAATTTACATTTATGTTAGTTGCAAGGTTCAGGCAAAAGGTTGAGCCTATGCGAAGATACCTGCAAGAAAATAAACAAAAATAAATATATATTTACGAATATTATGTTTATAAAACATAAAAATATTGTGTTTTATAAGCATAATATTCGTAAATATATATTGCGACGCAACGGTAAGTAGTAATATAAACTCCTCGATGCTAACAAGCCTGTTCATCTGCCTCAATAAATATAACTCCATCTATACCATTACAAAATTCCTTTGTTATTCGTATACAGTGAAATATTAATCAAATAATATCTTACGCTCAACGGGTTTCACGAATAAAGGCAACAGTAGCTTAAAAACATTACGTAATATGATTATTGTGGTTTTTTTATTTGGTGAGTTACGCCATTTCGTGGGCCTGCTACTTATCTTGTTGTCCACAGTAAAGTAAAAAAATATTTTGTTAAGTGTTCCGTACTATTTTGTGAGTTTTTTGACCATATTCAACACTACTGTCGGTTTCTGAAAGGTTTAAAGATATGTTGAAATCTAATTCATGCAGAATGACTTGATAAGCTGATGCTATTTCAGTCTATCACAGCACTGTACATTTACGAAGAAGTACTAAAACTTAAAGTTAATCATTTCCACAATTCATATCAAGCAAATTTTATCAAAAAGAATTGACAGAATTTGCTGCTCACATCCATATTTGTGCATCTATTTGATACTATTCACTAAGTTAATACAATTTTAAACGTATAATACCAACAGGTATATGATAGATGTTGGGCAAAGAGTCAATTTAACGTATCCTCCATATACTTAAAAATATATGGAAGATACGTTAAGTTAACTCTTTTAAAAAAAGGCCCGTGCCCAGCATTCACTCAATCTAAAAGTGGCTGATGACATAAACTAAAACTAAAAAAACAAGACAAGTAGCCATTTTTTACGGGTCTCTAAGATTTCTCGTACAATACAGTTATTGTCACTTCACAATATTGTTCGGCTATTATCAACGTCTCGTTAATCCGTTCACTGGTTATTTAGTTGTTTACGTAAATACCAATTGATTTCACAACAATACCGACTTTTTGTTGGTCCACACTTTATAGTAGCATTATGATTAACGATACAACATTGGAGTACACATAAAAATTAAAATAAATATAAACATTTAATTGTGTGGCAACACACCGAAGACCAGCGATGCTGTGTGCAAAAGCAGAACTAGATATGACATTAATGACAGCTAATATGGAACTATCATTATTTTTAAAAAGAAACGGTCGTCTATTGTCACTGGCAGGATTAAAAAACAGAACATGTTTTAATTTAATCGGCCGGGATGAAGATTGGCATTGATACCTTTAAGACTGCGTCAAGCGTAAGGCAGATAATGACAGAGCTCGTGCGGCGCATATTCAAATCGGCGCGCGGCCGCCATTGATTTGAAATGCTTTTTAGATAAATATGTATTTTTATTGTCAACCAATAACTTAAATATTTGGGACGGACAACTTGTAATATAACTATTTATGTTTCGTTTAAGCTGTAAAATAAGCTGCAAATTTACGTAATTTTGTAGGCGGAAATATTAATTATTTTAAGTTTTTAACACGGAGTAAATGTAAACACATTAATTGTTATGGTAAATTTATATTTTTTATTTGTATTAAACAAAAAGTGTTGATTTTATTCACTTAACTGTGACCGCCTGTTTTGGCACATTTCGCTCGGCGCAGTCTTAAGTGTAGTTATGACTAACTTTGCGAAAATCAGTCTCGATGCTGACAGCGCAAGAAAAAAAAGCCTCAACTGATCGTTGCTAGTTAGGAGTCTGTAACCTTATCTACAGCCAAAAACTTAAAACAAATTATTACGTGCATTTTCAAACTTCGATATTCGGCATATTTTCCAGATTTGACATCAGATTCTATAGATTTCTTCCCTCTTATACACAATTTAAATTCTCTAAAGGATTAAAACCGCAATTATGTGCATTCTATAAAACTGTTTACGAGAACTCTTAATAGACATTCCACCTTTACGGCTTTCTTGACATCTTTGAAACATGATAACCATAACACTAAAAGTTTAATCGCTTCCACGTTACATTGAGTTCTAAACTGTAACTTTATTATTATTGTGTGTTTGAAATTACTCCTTGACGAAGAAAATTGCTGGGAGAAAAAGCAGGTTTTCCCGCAATTTGCTCTGTATATCTGGTAAATACTCCCGAAGTTGGTGTAAAGGCATTTAGTCAGCACTTGGATAAATTTTATACGTTGCATCTTGGCGATAAACGCGAATGATACTCTTAGCTTTAAGGCTGCAAGTAGGTAGACTACGATAACTGCTTACTACCAGGCAGAACCCTATGCTTACTTGCCATCGTAATGGTTTTCGGTATCATAAAGAAATCCAGTCATACCCATGAGCAGCGGTTACCACTTATTATATATAGTATAGTTTCAGCCAAACTGTAAACTGTCCACTGCTGGACCTCGTCTCAGTGTGAGAAGGGTTAGGCCATAATCCACCTCGCTGGCCCAGTGTGGGTTGGCAGACTTCACATATGTTCGGGAACATTATAGAGAACTCTCAGACATGCAGGTTTCCTCACGGTGTTTTCACAGTTCACCATTAGGTCATCCGCTGACTGTTGTACCACTAAGAGGAAAAAATATATAATATAATCAGCGTTGAATATAATAACCGAATCAACAGGTTTAGATCGTAAACGGTTACCGGTAAGCTCTATTTCACAACTAACTAGTCATATAATACAAGCAATAAATTGAACAATAAACGCATTGTATTTTCGTTTTATGATAAAATCTTTTGTTTTAACGATTGTGCATAGATACATTATCTTATGCTGTTAAATTATAGTCAATCTATCAATTGTAACAACTTGGATTAGGTAACATTTATAAATACACGCACACACACGCATACACATATTCCACACACGCATACACATACTTCACACACTCATACATAATTATTCTGGTTACTAACTAGCATACACTCATAGCCAGTTGCACTCACTGATCGGTAAACGATTAGCGAGGTTAAGCAACGTTGGATGCGGTTAGTCTATAGATGGGTGACCACTTAGTGGTATTTCATCTGAGCGTCTCCGTGCTTCGGAGAGCACGTAAAATGTCGGTCCCGGTTGTTGCCAAATTGACAGCAGTCGTTAAGACATCTACCATGTTTTATTCTGATTGGTATGCTCAACAAATTATTGATAATGGCGTATTCTTCTGCGAGACGTGATCTTCTGTGGACTGGTAGAACTTCTCTAGTAAGTATGGCAGGCAGTAGCCGTACCTTCAGAAGTAAGGTACCAGCCAGCCAACCAGCCACTAGGCGGTTTGTATGCTTGTCTGCCGTCTCGGAAGTTTGAAACATAAAATAAGGATATTTGCAACAAAGTATGTTACGACCAATCAAGAACAGACAAAACTACATTATAAAATATTGTACTCAAAATCCACCATAGCATACTGACTTCTCTATCGAATTTGGTATGTTAAAAAGGGACGGAGGTAAAGAGTGCACGGTCTAGTCACGAGCAAAGGTTATGATATTAAAATCTGCTTATTTTCATACTACAACCATTGAGCAACTAAGGAGTGGAGCTCAATACACGCCGTACTTAACCTTGTGATGTAATCCAAGATATGCGATATTTTCTAAATAATATTATAGCTTCGTCTAGTACCTCTTCGTACATTACCAAATTATTTTTTTGATTAGTCCAAAGAAGCGTCGTAAAACATCATAGCTACCAATATAAGCTGTATTATTTGAGCGGTCGCCATTTTGCGAATTGCCGTTCGTGGCGGGAAGATCACCTGATATTGAACATTGTCAAGGTAATGACCAACATAATACTCACATACGAGGAAGTGGAAATAGAACGGCTTTTCGTCCCTTTAGTCAGAACGCAAGATCTTTTGTCAATTAAAATATACAGAAAAAAATATTCTATATTTTTGCTCAAGGATCCAGTTAATTTAATGCTTATGCTAAAAGTTATTAAAGAACAACCGAGTCTTAATAGCGAATCGTTTGAACTGAATGCTTAAAATACCAAAAGTTTGTTACTAAACAATTTAACTCAATAACTTAAGATAAAATTTTTAAGTTCTTGCCTCGTAATCCTAACTTCCTACGTAATATTATAAATTAAATGCGAATGTGACATTGTTTGCTTGTAACTACTCGGCAGATCATCATGAAATTTCGCATGCACGATGTCAGGGTAGTTGAAAAGGACATAGGGTACCTTTGATGCAGCAAAAAGTACTGCTCCTAAAATCCCAAAGTAATATTTCACGCACGGAAACACCAACACACACACACACACACACACACACACACACACACACACACACACACACACACACACACACACACACACACACACACACACACACACGCGCGCGCACACACGCACACACGCACACACGCACGCGCACACGCACACGCACACGCACACGCACACGAACACGAACACGCACGCGCGCGCGCACACGAACACGAACACGAACACGAACACGCACACGCACACGTACACGCCCACATACACACACATACAAACACAAAATTAACTTAATTAAATCTATTGTTTAAGTACGTTCTAAACTATGTTTGTTCCAAATGTTTTTTGTAACAAATTTGTAGTATCATTTGTTTTTGGAGGAGAACTGATTGCCATTATACAGCTCACGCTAGTTTGGGAATCAGGGCTTACACTTTAATTGTATATAACTTTTTGTTACAATAAATAATTTATTATTCTAACGTAACCTATATAAACGCAAACAAAGCTTAAAAGCTAGTATTTTTAATATATCGCACTATAAAGTTTAAACATAGCGTATCTTAAGCAACAGTACCAGGTTAACCAGCATATTGTATAGCTAGGGTTCATGAAGCAACGCACCGGTACAATTTGTATCGATGTGGCATTTATGTGTAACGATGGATCGGAACCCGCCAAACGGTTAACGTTGACCAGATTCATTAGTCTTCTACTTTTCACACGGATTTATACGTTTAATGGAACTAGTTCGTCTAATATGATGTAGGATTAACATGGTAATATTATGAAGTGGTGAGTGAAGGTCTAGGTGAAGTAGAAGTGCAAATTGTGGAGTTGTAACACATGAAAATCTGCGTTTGGAATCTAAAACATTGACTGGTGGAAGATATTGTCTTACCTCGTCATCTTTAGCGTGGGATCAAACAGGCAGTCTTACGTTTGCAATTCCCTAAAGCCGTCGTCTATATACTGCATCGTTCTGAAATTATAACTGTATATGAAGATGATTCGGAACATCGTCTCCCAAAATACTAGTTTTAGCTTACTTTGGGAACTATAATCTTAACATACTGTAAAATACATTTTTATGTCTTAGATATATGAGCAATCTATGTGAATGTAGTTATGGCAATAAATACAATTTTTATACGATTTTATTTAGATGTCACATGTTAACCGTTGAACGTATTATATAGATATTTTTAAGCGAGCGAAGCAGAGGACCAGGTTAATTCGAAATATTAGTATAATATAATTCATTCGAAATTTTGTATAATACAGCGCCCTCAAAGCGACTATGTCATTCTCGCGCTTGATCATATTTTCACTCCTGTATGCCATATAATTTATGTTTCAATATTCTTCTGAATTAATCCTATTAAAATCTAAGACTTGCTGAATAGAGTCGACTTCAGTTAATAAGTTGTAAATCGATAACTCGATATGAATTCTCTGTATTGCTGTTTTGTACGCGTTTACGATCTGAAATCCTATGATAGCACCACATAGAAAATAATTATTTGAAACACGCGGCAGTTTTCATGTATAGGTTGTGTAACTTTTTATCTTTCATTAGAATTTAAGCGATTTAAGTTATAAGAAAGAAAATATTACTTTATTTTACTTAACAATATTAGAAGTTGTAAAAATCTTTTGAAAAGAAAGGATTATTGGTATTCATGACTGACTTCTATGGAGGAAAGGCGGTCATCAGTCTAAGAGAAAAAGAACTGTGGAGCAGTAAAGAATTGAATTGATGCCTTTTTCGGCGGTAATTGAGATAGAAAGTGGTTATTAAATATTTGTTAAAGGTAACTAGCAAAATATGGTATCTGATTTAGGATGAATATACATATGCTGCTGTTCTGGCGTATTCGTTATTCGAATGATTAACAACAACAACGCTTATATCGGTATTCGAATATTAAACCGCACAATTTTCAAATCGTTCGACCTGTTTCAGTGCAAATGCGCATCGCTAAGACTTATTGATCTGGAACATCTAGGTCCCGTTTAATATTACTCGAAGATGGTTACTTCCAAACTTGGAAATCATTAGTTTTCAACTTAATTAGCAAGAAACAAGCACAATTTCTGATTTATATTAGGTAGCATCTCAGAGCAGAGTCGATATAGTATCAGCGGCATAATCATTTGTTAATTAAACTGCAGGCTGGCTTTCTCTCAAGTAACTTAGTGCTTAATATGTATCATGCAGATCTAGTACGATTCCGACCTAGGTACCTGGTCCAGCTAGCCGATAAACAAGATAATTGGAAAATGCAGGCACTGTCCAGGCATTTTGTCTTCTACGGCTAGTGATGACCTGGAAAGGCATTTTAGAACAACAAACATTGAGGTCAAAAATCCGTTAGGTTTGTTAAATGCAAATCATAGTGAGATTCGAATTTGGGGTGGAATTTTTTACAGAAGTACATCCTTTTTACTAAACTTCGGCCATTTTAACATAGTTACACAAATAGATTGCATTGAGTAATTGGCGCTTAAATTAAAATATATACTTAAATAAACAGGTGTAAAACTAAAAATATTCGCCAATTTAAAGACATCTGCGATTCCTAAACCATATTAAGGATCGTTAAGAAAAATATAACTTTTGTATGGAGAATGAGATGCCGATGCGCCTCGAGCACGAGCGATCGCGCATATGACTTGTTTTTCATACATATTGTGGATGCTGCGCACAAGGCGAATGTGTTAACATTAAAAATTACCTCCACCGGGCTTCTAGTTTTACGGGATGGGAAGGCGTGTGCGCAGTGACGACGGAAAGCGGATATCAAACTGAATTCAAAAGGCATATGCTTTATTAAGTTTTCGCTAAAAAGACTTCACCAGGTTTGGAAAGATGATCATCTGTACCCTGGTAAAAAAGATTATTTTCTTCATTCTGGTGAAGTCTGCTGGAAGACTTATCTTAGCGCTACAGAAGATCAAAGTCTAAGATTATATCAGTGGGAGTGCTGCAAACGTTCATTTTCCGTTGTAATAGTTAAGTTGTGTAGTTTATAAGCAGCTAGCACTGCGGTATTTTCGCATAAATTTAGGATTTTTAGAGCAGGTTAGAGTAGTACTTTTCCTACAGAAAATCGTAACCTTGAGTTTTAAGGAGTCTGCCCACTACACCGTCTCATAACATGACCGTGCTAGGAACGTATCAGACACGAAAAGCAACACGATACGCCCTGCTATAGGAACTGCTGGTCGGTGACGGAACGGTCTAGTGGGCATAGTCTTATACATTTCCTTACAACGAATATTTTTTTGCCTAATCCTTTATTCCCAATGTGGGCGAGGTTTCCAGGCTTTAGAAGCTTTCAGCTGGAGATCAGCAATTTTTGTTCTTCAAACTACAAAAAAAACTAACACAGCGACTTTTATAAATGGTCGACAATCTGCTAGTAATACATCCTAGTCTTGCAAGCTTCCATAAGCTACAGTTATCGCCTACCATCAGACTTTACCACCATCGTTATATAAATAAAAAATCCTTATCGCCCGCGTCGCTCCATCTCAGCATCCAGCCTTACAAAGATGTTACTGCCTTACACTTGTTACAAAACGAGTTGTAACATCTTTGGGGTCGTCGGCAGCTGATGTAGTTTTAATGATATCCTTTAATGCATAAATAATGTTCACATTAGCGGCCATCGTGAATGTTGCGCCGGCGCATGATGCAACACCTGATATGACGCTCTGATAACACTCCTCATGTTGGATTAAGGAAGGTCTGTTTTTTTACTCTGTTGTGTTAATTGTTAATTTATATGCACTCTATAATAACTATATTTCTTGTGTGTTTTATGACTTAAGTTTATTATAGTCTGCGCTTTAATGGTGGAGCTGGTTTTTTATTTCATTAATCCATAGTTCTATGCTTGAGTATCTGCGAAGTGGTAGATGGAGGTTTCAGGTTCCACGGAGTTTATTCACGTCTATCAGGTATATTTTTAGACTGTGTGTTACTACTAAGGATATTCTAACAGGAAATATGAATAGTCTAATCCAAATCAGCGCAAGCACAAAATTATGCTACGGAAGGCCGTTTTTATTTAAAGATATTAGTATTTCGACTCTAGTACTAGAAACAATATCTGTATTGCGGTGTCTTTAAGCCCAGGAGAACTATGTGCGGATTACATTAACTTTTTTAAAGCCATCCGGGATTTGTTCTTGTGTCGCGCGGCACTTAACAAACTTACAGCTAAAGATTCGAAACAATTATTTCAGATCATAAAAAAATTTGCCCAGTGTGGAGATCGATTCCACAACATTTAATGCACTAACTGTGACGAGGCCATCGAAACCACTCCGTCAATGCATGCACGGGACACTGCATGATTCAGATACTTGCCATATTTTACCCTACGTTTAATATAACAAGGCTTATTTTAATAAGCAATGTCTATACAAAGAAAACTTTCCTTTACATAATAATTATTTCCTACGATTTAATATTCTAAAACATTCATCAACATGTCCATACATAATCAATCATACAGTACATACATTTATGTATTAGAAACCGACGTGACATGTGATATAGTTACAAAATGCGCGCGCGCCGTGACGCGTTATCAGAGTAGAACGGGCCTGCGCCGGCGCACCGCCGCGGCATCGCCATGTAAATTAAACGCTTTCTATTAAATACCTTGTTAAAGAAATGTTTATTAACTAATCTTTAATTTATGTTTAGATTGACTAGCTTGTCGCTGAGGTTCTGCCTGAGTTTTTTGCATTTGCATTATATTGTATTCCTGTTTTATTTAATAAAGAATTATTATTATTATTATAGTTTAATGAAACCTGATAGTCATCAGCCATTCAAAGACAAATTTAGTGACACTTGTTTGTTTTCTGGTGTTAACTTAAATTTTGGAACAAAATACAATATCCGCATGCCTGTATATCCTCATGAAGTACAAAGAGGTGTATTACACTTACACTTATTTAGAGACCCTATTATCTATGCCATGACTGAAAATTCTAAACGGAATCCAATAATTCTATGTCCGTTCCGTACATATAGGACGCGTTTTAAGCTATCCATTGTCTTTTAACCACACACCCAAATCAAACTTCACTGAATCCAGCAAGAAATGAACAACTAGACCTTTTTCATTTAGCCCAGCATGAAAATTGCCCCGCTATACCTGTATATATATAATTTGTCTGTCTGTGTCGGCGTGCGGTTTTCGCTTCCGCATTGCGCGGCGGCACGAACAGACATACAATTTTGTTTGTATATACATATATATATACATCCGTGTGGTAATGCGTGGTTGTTCTATTGTGAACGTAATTACGAGGAGTACTAGGAGTTCAGGACCACCGAAGAACGAAGTACCCGTAGACTTGTATATCAGTTTTGGTCGTTGAACGACAATATTAGATTATGTAGCATAAAAAATGAACTCAGTCCCAAGCCCGTGGCCATAGGCAGATTAGTTTATAAGCAATATGGTAGGTCTACCATAAAAATGACTACTCGAAACTTCGGGGCGTATGAAAATAGAATACAATGATTTTTTTTAAATTTCTTTCTTTTAAATGACATTTCTCCGTTGTTCGGACTGCTTCATGAAATAGTTAAGGACAACTTCATGATTGTCCTTAACTATTAGCTGTGGTTACTGAAATTCAGAACACATGGAATGGAATAAATGTGGTTCACGGTACAAATGGAACGGTATTAAAATTCTATCACATACACACAACACCATCTAGCCCAAACTAAGCAGAGCTTGTACTATGGGTACTAGACAATGAATGGACAAACATACATATATACTTTTTTTTGTATATACGTACATATTATACATAGAAACACCCAGACCAAGACAAACATCCAAGTTCATGCACACAAATGTTTGACTTGTGCGGGAATTGAACCCACGACCTCAGGCGGAACGCTTATACTGATATTCTTCACCGTAAAGCGAATAGTATCATTTAATTATTGAGTACGCAGCTAACTTCAGATAGTCTGAAAGTCCTGCCTTGAAATCGAACTCAAGAACTACAAATATCTACTGCATTAAAAGCATAATTATACAGTATGATCGCCATAAATTGATCCTCTCTCGACTTTATTCAATGATTACCTTTTCACAAATCTTTTTGATATTCAGATGTTAATTAATTAATGTAATTTGTGTCATCTAAAGTTTCTCGGCGATTAAAATAATTCGTATCATATATAAGAACTACACACTCAACTAAATTATATGTACGATAAATACAGAGATACTTAATCACGGAACTATTTGGTAATTTCATCCCACGCACTGACATAAGAGAGGCCATAATAACAGAAATGAATAATGAAACATTGAGACAACTGCCATCTTAGTCTCCCCGTGACCATGGCTGCTGAAAAGCAACCGAAACGTCGGGGAAAGTGTAAAAATAAATTAAATCTAAATAGTTTAATAATAATTTAATAAGCTTAAAAATTACCTAGTAAAGTTTAATAGTAGTAGTAGTGTAACAATTTTCAAAATTTTGTAATAAAGTGTCAAATAAACAACGCGATAAAATCCGTATATAGCAGTTTAATTTCAATGAATAATGAAACTAATTCAAATTCTTTTATAATATTGAACTGTTTATAATATATTTTATCGATGTTTATTTTGTATACAACCATTATTTCCGATTTCCCGAGACTTCTTGCACATTCAGCATTAATGGAGCGAATTCACCTAACGTGAAACATCTCCGAAAAGGTTTACGCAATGCTTCTAATATTTAACATATGACTAAAAATTTTTCAAAACTTTACTCACATTGTAATCTGTAGATTTAATTGTTAATTTAGTTCTCAATATCCTTAACCTATTGAGTGACAGCGGCACCCCGGCGGCCGGCCCGACACAAAAGGTTTTCATATCAACAATTGACAGGTTAATTTTATCAACCCTTTAAAGCCCTACATTTATTTTAAAATCAGATACATACGATTGTTCTCTCAACATCAATTTATATTCAAACGATAGCATAGATAGCTCAGTGGGGAGACCAACAGACTGCAATGCAGAGGGTCTCGGGTTCGAACCCACGTCACGCACTTCTGACTTTCGGAAGTTATATGACTTTTCGAAATTATGTGCGTATTGATTGACAATTATCGCCTGCTCCGTGCCTCGGAGAGCACGTTAAGCCGTCGGTCCCGGCTGCCATGAACATCTGTGGCAGTCGTTATTGGGAGAGTGTCGACACAAAAGATCCCACTGGGTCGAAGTGTCGCCGGTCTGCACTGACTGGCCCCCACATAAGATACATACATACATACAAACGATAGCAGAAACCGACCACTTTCTTCCCGCAACAACCATATAAAAACAAAAGCATGAGAAAATAAGTTCATTAATATTCCCGGTATCGGCGTACATAGGCTGAATGCTAATATGTTTTTTCCTTAACCATGTAACCGGACTGGTTGCCACGGTCGCCATAATGGTGGCGACCGGGAAGTGGTGGATGCACCCTCAATTACCACGAAGAAATGGAGTAGTTTGCACACACAGATCTGCCGCTTGATGAACATAATTACGGCAAATTTATTTACGTCCAGATGTTGGACAGAAATCGATTGATGCAAATCTTCGGTCATCAATTTAGCTTGATTGCGATAAGTGATGAGAGGCTGGCTAAAGATACAGCAAAGAGAAACAGATGTCAAATGTTTAAGTATTTCATGAAACTTCTTATGCTTCAACTGATTAAAATGATCTGATCATTTTACAAAAGATTTCAAAAACTTCTTTTTAGCGCCCTATTAATTAAACAATCTAATAAATTAACAATAGATTTCAAAATATTAGACTATTAAAATGGCAATCGACTGACGCCATTTTGAATTAATTACTTTAAATTTAGTTTGTTATTCTTAAAAAGCGTAAGTATCCCGTTGGTAGGTTTATTTATACTGCTGCTTGTCTTTCGATATTGTACATGTTTTCTAGTTAACATAAAAAGCAATGACAGTATATATTCGACTTGAACCATTTTTATTGTATTTAATTGTCTATTCTTCTCAGCGGTGTGTCGCAACCCGCGGCGGCGCGGCGCACGGCTGCGTTTGCGCACATAACACTAAATCGGCGCGGGTTTAGTGCGCTCGCGACACGCCCCCGGTTAATTGGTGTCGTCCGCGATGCGCAAGAATGCGCAATGCTGTAATACCGTCCAATCCTTAACTACTTTTATATTTCAAAGATATTGCCCTTTTTATTCGTCATTTTTCATTCCAGCAGTAAAATCAAAATTTTAAGACTTTATTTTATTATCTTCTTTTAACATATTATAGTAATAAATAATAACATGTGTGCTTCTTTATAATCAATCACATATATGTTTATTAAATAGCAAAGCAGAACTTAGATCATATTGTCAACAATAATATTCAAAACTATTATAATACAATAAATGTTATATGGCGCAATCAAATAAGCTGACGTATTCCATATTTATATCTCATCGCCGTGATATTATCGACGGTGTCACAGCTATTTAAGTTTATGACGTCATTAAGTTTAGTTATGGACGTGGGTAAGAGAGAACGTTGAGTTTTTAATTGCGGGTAATTTTTACTTCTTGATCGAAATGCGGTAACGCCGGCCCGGAGTAATGTCGTCTACTCTGAGATATGGTAGGATTAGAAATAACGGCCTCAGCTTAGAAAAATGGTGGCTACTGGTACTTAAGATAAGTTAATGCCACCTTGATAAAGGATAAGTATTTACTTTTACTGTTAAATAGTCGTATATTTTAATACCTATCTATAAAATAATGGGCACTTCACCAGTAATAAATGTGTCCCTTCTTAGTATAAACTAAACGCGAATCTGACATCATGAAAATAGTCATAAAAGTTGGTTTACATAGAGTCTCCCCGTGACCATGGCTGCTGAAAAGCAACCGACACATCGGGAAAAGTGTAAAAATAAATGAAATCAAAAGTTTAATAATAATTTAATTAGCTTAAAAATTAGTAAAGTTTAATAGTAGTAGTGGTGTAACTATTTTCAAAATTTTGTAATAAAGTGTCAAATAAACAACGCGATAAAATCCGTATATAGCAGTTTAATTTCAGTTGGTTTACATGTTACTAGTATTCTTCTTAGCACCAACTAGCTAAATCCTTGTGTGTGGAATGGGTTTACATCGCTAATATACCCAATTACTATCCACGAAGCTTCATGCTACTGCCTATTCAATTTTAAATCCGGAGTTTCATATACAATAATCTACCTCATCCCACTTTTATTCCTTTCATCGTTCAAATAATTTTTACACTGTTTTAGAAATGTATTTATTTATATACTCTTGTATTTTTCTTTAGTTTATGTGCCCAAGAATCGGCTACTCACGTATTAAACCACTGGTATTGCAAACAATCGTATGGTACGTAACCGCTTACTATAAACCGAGTCGTATATTTGCTTACTACCGTTGTTGAATAATATATCGGCTTACCGAACGCGACGTCCGTGTGTCACAGCGGCGCATACGCAGTACTAACATAGCTAGTTATTATGGTTTAATATTATCTAACTGGACGTGTTCACTGACTGTATATAGACAGTCGAGAATACGAGATTCTCGCGAGAATGTTGCAAATAATTTGCAAATTAAATTTAATTATTGTTGCGTCAAGGGGTAATTTTTTACCTCTAAGTTTTTATGTGGCGTTTATCTTTATAAATAACACTAGATTTTGTTTATTTTCATGATGATCGGTTGGATAGTTAATGCGTGAAGTCACAACAAACAAACTCACATACGCATTTTAATAAAACTACTGTTTCCGAGGAATAGAAATTTATCGATAGTTGAAAAACAAATAAAGTTATACAACATCTGTTGATAAAAAAATCATCTTCTTATTGACATTACATACGATGTCCTAAACAAACATTTCGTTACACCGTTAGTATCACAACCAAGTGTTAATACTACTTAATAAGATACCACTTCACATATGATTAAGTCGTAAACAACAGGTTCGAATCCCGCTTACGTCAAATATTGGGTTAGCAAGTTAACACCTCGCTAAATGGATCAACTAATATTTTTAGACTTAAAAGGGTGCTTGTTATAGCTTAATTATACGGTAAACTGTGAGTAATACTGTAGTTCTGAAAGTACTTACTTTGACAAAAGTATATAGAGATTTGGGTGTCGAGCGGTGCGGCGCCGGTTTCACCATCACGGGTCTCGTGACAACGGAGACCCGGAGCGGGTTTTCTCGTAGTTATGCCCTTGAAAAAGACACTTCCATCTCCAAGCATGTAGCTTTAGCGGCGTCCCTCTGACCGGCCGACCAAAGCAAGCCAGAGTTGAGAGTCCTACGGGCGCTCTTGAAGTTCCACCCCAGCCAACCGACGACTCTCAGAGGCATTCAGGACCGCAGTGTCGCTACTCACATTCAGCTCACAAGCTGCCTTGCGGTTTGTGCGCTTTAATTAAACCTGGTGATACATATTATTATATTGACAACTCCGAAATAAACATTTATTTCGGACATAATCTAAATTATGTTAGTAAAAAGAAATAAATTAAGCATACATTACAGTTTTCCTGTTACGATGCCTACCCAGTGTGCCTGTGTGGGACAATCACTACGGGAGGCAATCATTGTAGAATGCTGTTGGTGCTACTACGCAATCGCTCGGATATTGATCCGCAACACTTTAATTCTATAAAGTATTGACTTTATGTAACAAACATTTCTTTTTTTAATTATGGTCTTCTGGTGCGGTAGCCGCCCGCGATTGGGTTCGATGCCCGTGCAGCTACGAGCAGCAGCTACTCTGTTGTTTTAATATAAGTATTTTTTTTGTGAATCACTGAAATTATAATTAGATAGGGCTTTGTTTTATAATGTTTGCAAAGAACTTCGCAAGACTTGCATCCTCAAAGAAACTCAGAATAATTTATCCTCGTTGCATCTGCGGTGTTAGGTTGCGCTTATATTGCAATCCATCGTGAGGTCTAGGATTCCATTCCCGAGTTAGGTAGCGTAATAAAGTTTTCAATAGGAGGCTTCAGCCTCAAAATCTGGGACCTAAAAACACCAACTGAAATGGGCGTAGTTCATTTTTGCCTACGACTTATCTATGCATGTACGTTTTCCACTTGTTTTCTCACATTCAACCTTTATTTATTAAGCAAATGCGTGCTTTTACTTGATAATGACAAATAAATTGATTTCTATTCTTAGTGTCAGACATAATTGTCTTAGACGGGGTGTAAGGTGATAGAAATTACCCATTAATATGCTATAACCAACTTGAACATCGCACTGGTAATAATATTGCATGGTTTTATGTATTTCGTGTATAAACCATGTATTCCTTTTTTACTGTAAAAACATGGGCAAAGTTTCACGGTTAAAGTTTTCCACTGAATATATTAAGAAACTATATAATATTGTTGTTGTGACTGTCTTGATGGTGAAGGTGGTGTTTGCGACTGCTGTATAAGGTGTCGGGTTGAGCAGTGATAGCTCAGTGGGGAGACCAACAGACTGTAATGCAGAGGGTCTCGAGTTCGAACCCACGTCGCGCACCTCTGACTTTCGGAAGTTATACACCGACAAGAGCTTGGCTCTTAAATTGAAGATGAGTTAAGGCGTGGCAGCGTAACAAACAAACTAACTCAAAAATGCATTTATAATATTAGTTAGGATATTATAAAGAAATACATTTTGTTTGATTCCATGCAAGGGTTAATCTCAGTAACTAACATCATTCGTAAGGAAAACAAATCATAAAGATGTTATCCTATTTTCTCTATTACACGTATCATTACTTATTAAATTATAAGTGACAAGTATTAGTGAGCTAGTAAATACCAGAGGTTTAATCTATCTGAATGCGGAAGTGTCTCCGTCAATACCTTTCAAGGAAAAGCATCTTCGGTGTCTCGCTGATAAGCAATATGTATGGTAATGTTGCGTCGCCAAGACGTCGCCGACGATGTGACGACGTAGGACCGACAACGATCCATAGATTTATAAACAGTCTATGTGCAGCCAGCGACAAAATTCGATGTACATTTGCGTCATTTTGAATCGGTCTGTCATTCATAGTAACAATGACTCGCAGGTTTTAATAGTAGTGATAGCCGTGTCGGGGATTTTCTGGGTGTTATTGGGATTTTTTGATTATACATTTTCTGTAACAGTTTAATGGATGAAATCTGTAGCCGGTAGACGGCAACAAAATCTCATCCTAGCAATTGAACTAATATAGGTAGAATACTGACTCTCCTGACAGTGGCGTAGCGTGGGTGTCAGCACCCGCGACGGAACATTTTTTGCCGCCCTCTTATTTAGGTATTTTAATTTAAAAGACTATTATTTTTAATAATTCTAAAGATCTTTTTAGCAAGAACAGTCATCAATATTTTGTATTGTACAGTTCAAATATTTACAAGATATTATTATTATTTATTGCGAAATTTTGCCGCCCCTCTAAAAGTGCCGCCCCTCTAAAAGTGCCGCCCCTGCCGCCCCCACTACGCTACGCCACTGTC
Source organism: Catocala fraxini (assembly GCA_930367265.1). Classification (NCBI taxonomy): domain Eukaryota; kingdom Metazoa; phylum Arthropoda; class Insecta; order Lepidoptera; family Erebidae; genus Catocala; species Catocala fraxini. The sequence continues at coordinate 2,656,205 of OV884032.1, forward strand.
TCCTGATTCACCTGAATGACACCTATATTATATTTTATGTATTTTGGACCACCAGTGGTTACAACAACAATACAGAAAATTTATACAATAAAAGGTTTTAGTTGGTTGCGTAACCTTTTAAGGCAGCCACTACGTACACAATTAAATGAGCGTAGAAAGAAAAGTTTTTAGTATGTATGTATCTTATGTGGGCGCCAGTCAGTGCAGACCGGCGACACTTCGACCCAGTGGGATCTTTTGTGTCGACACTCTCCCAATAACGACTGCCATAGATGTTCATGGTAGCCGGGAGCGACGGCTTAACGTGCTCTCCGAGGCACAGAGCAGGCGATAATTGTCAATCAATACGCACATCATTTCGAAAAGTCATATAACTTCCGAAAGTCAGCGGTGCGCGACGTGGGTTCGAACCCGAGACCCTCTGCATTGCAGTCTGTTGGTCTCCGCACTGAGCTATCGTTGCTAAAGTTTATAGTATATCCCTATAGGTCGATCTATCATTCAAAGTCATTCTCAATCTTTTACACCAGTGATAGTTCCGTGTCGAGCAAAGGGATCAAAAAGATGGTATATCTTTCAATCAAGAAATTCGCGGTAACAGCAATTTAAAACTGTGCCCCGTAGACGACAGTAGGCTCACTCCCAATCATTGGGACTTAACATTTGTGTGTTATATATCTTTCCCTCTGTGAATGTGTATTAATATTATATAAATTTCAATAGTTTGATGCGTCATAGATATGTTATACACACCAGTAATAATTTGTGAGAACTTTACTACGTGGTTGAAAAAAGATAAGCACTTACAAGAAACTTTAAAATATATCAAATGATAATGCACTCTGTATATAAATGTAAATGGCAGCCAAAACCTAAGTCATAATGCGCAGACATTTCACATAAAATAACTCATATTGCGACTATATTTAAAGATGATTAAAACACCTCGCATAACTAGGCCGTCGCCGGCGCACGCGCAAATGTCACTACTATTATCGTTCAGCACAATGAACCGATGCCAAACCGTTCAACACTTATTATTATTAATAATAATTGAAATAGAAACGGCTATTATTATTATCACTTCGATTGTTTCTCGAATATTATATTAATTCTCTCGAATTGCGGTCAACGGTGTTGAATACATTGACATCAATAGTTTTACGATTATTTTATGACAAAAGATGTAAAAATTGTCGGTTTAATAACATCATTTTGTAGTATACCAGTTTATTTATTGACTTTTATATTTTATTTATTATGTGCTTCCATCACAGGTATTTGTTTCCGTTGCGTATGCGGAAAGAGGCGTTATCAAATATGTTTGTAACCTACTGCCAAGAGGATGTGTTGTAATCATTACGATCGCTTTTTACTACAATATGATAAATTTGCGTATAGCTCGCTTGTTGGTAAGCGGTTATTGAAGACTGTGAACGAATGCTTTATAGATATTACTCGTTGTCCAACCGAAAGATTAAACATTCACAGCTGAAAGAAGAGGTTGATACGGCTTAACTTCGTCCGCGTGGACTTTAATTTATTACCCAATACCTACTTTTAATTTGTTATCCAATTTTAATATATAAAACTACAACTAAAGAAATTAATAAGTCTAACTACACCTATATAGGTGTAGTTAGCTATATATTCAAAAAATACACATGGTATTGCAGACTTTTTTGTAGATATTGATACGTTCTATAATACTGTAGAACATTTTTTTGTTCTATCATCAATAGTTTCCGCAGCGCACGCGATGACAGATTTTTTATGACTAATTTTTTCACACCTTGGGTTATATTATTGCATTTTTACTAAGGATCTCTATTTTTTTAAAATGTAATATAGCCTATGTCACTCAGTGAAGACGTAGCTTTCTAATGGTGAAAGAATTTTTGAAATCGCTCCTGTAATTTTTGTGTGAAAACATTACAAACATACATACAAAATCACAAATGTTTCCTCTTTATAATGTTAGTTTAGAAATTATTCAAGTCTTTCGCCTATATCTCCGAAGGGGTATTCAAAAATATATTAGTTATACTATTATCAGCCCTATATGTAAATTACCGCACTGTTGGCATTGTCATGGTAAGCAGGGTTAGGCCATAGTCCACCATGCTGGCCCAGTGCGCGTTGGCAGACGTTACATGTATTCGATAACATTATGGAAGAGGAACTGCATGCAGGCTTTACTCACGATGGTAGAGGGTTGCCTTGCAGCTTACACCTGAATATTTACGACAGTTAAATCAGCCTCGTCGGCTCCCATACTAAATTCTTATTAAGTTTTCCTTTACCGTTAAAGCAAGCGATAATTAACTATTATGAAAAATTAGAGAGTGATTTGGGATCGAACCTAAGACAACGGTCTCCCACGAGGCTATCGCTGCAGAAATATTTCTCCTGCCATGCTTTTAGGTCCCATATTAACCCAGTACTGTTACTTACATTTCTTGACAGAAAACCTTTAATAACACTTCGCTCGGACCGAGAACCGTCCTCAAATACACCACCGCTCCCAGTCACAAAGTTTAACGTAACCAATTCCTAGCTTTCAATCACCAATAGATTGATAAATCACTTTCTTATAAGCAGCCTTACATGACAAGTATACAGTTCTCAGTCCATTTCACATTGAGTTGTTCGATTTCCACATCATTACGACTATGTATGGTCAAAGGAAGCGACTAAACACAGGAAGACTGTGAAAGCCTGCGCCGATGGGTTTTCACGGGAAATAGACTTCCAACAGACTTCATCAATAGTTATTATAAGGTATAATTGATAGCTGGTAATTAGATGTTTATAGGTTTGATTCGTGCTTGTTAATTCCCAATATGATTGGTAGAGATACCCTTACTGTGTTTTAAATTAAACTTGCATTCTATGATATTAATAAGAACCTCTAGCCGCTCGCACTGGTGCTGCCCTCTGTTGCTGGCTTGTATATCTATGGTGGCTATTCAGAGAGCCCATCTAGTGAGTTAGCGAGTCACCGTCTGCCCATTCGACTTCATACTATAAGAGTATTTCGGGCAGACGCTGTTTTTCATCCATAGTTGCCATTATATCGGTCCATCAAACGCCCATCCCCATAGCCCATATGCATATACATATATTAGAATCCATACTTAGCAATAGTACGTCTGGCTGCGGCTATTGCCGCGGTAGGTGGTCCATCCCGGCTGCCATGAACATCTATGGCAGTCGTTATTGGGAAAGTCAGTACCCTCTAATATCCTGACACTGGTCTAGCCTTCGGGTTGCGGAGGTCAGGTGGCGCCGCTCCGTGTAAAAACTGATATCCAGTCAAATCCGGTTAGACCAGAAAAGCCGACACCAAGTGACTTGGGAATAATAAAGGCTAAGAGAGAAGAAGAATATTTTGTTAGAAAATACCTGTGGTAAGAGACATAATAATAAAATCATTTATTCTCTCTTTTAAATAGTTTCTTATAATTAATCGTGTACGGCTAACAGTATAAATAGTACATTACTAAGTTTATTGTGAGAAACTGGTGCCTGAAGTAAGTTTTAAAAATATTCTATTAAGCACATGAGCCTTCACTTGCTGATACTGATGGTGAAACCGTATGACACTAAGTGACCTGGGAATCTGACCTAAGACCTTAATTTTAGGACGCAAATATAAGTGTAAACTTATCTTACTGAGGTACCGAAGCGATTCAGCGGGACCTCTTGGCGAAGTTTGATTAATACTGAACCCTAACATAATCCTTTACTAAATGTGCAATTATTGAAAAAGACAAAACGTACTAGCCATCATATCATATCACAGGGGACTTCACTAATATAGAATTGACGAACACCCAGACTTACTATTCAGTATTGTGAATCACACAATATTTCATTCTGTATGGTACTCGAACTCCCAACACTCGGCGTATATGTACCTCAACTACGTCATCCTCGCAGTCTACACCAAAACTGGCATGTTACATAAGTGTAAAAGCAACTTATAAAGAATAGTACCTAATTATTACTAAGAGAAAATTATTAATTCTCCTCATAATAACACAAAGAACCGCTCAACTCATCAAATATTAAGTAACTTTTACAATAAAGCACTTATACCGTACAAATTATATCCATTACCAATATGACACGTAATAATAATCATTACAAGCGAAAATACAAGTTCGTTATAACATCCCATCATACAATGTAACTAATTAAGTGTACATTTCTTTCTAATTAATAGAAACTTTATTAAATTTCACATCTGTTAAATAATATACTGGTTTATCTTTCGTGTTACGAAATTTTTTAGTAACCTGTTGATTGAAATCGATATGTAAGACTCGGCGTCTGCTATGAGATGGTGTACCTACCTGTTTATAGCACAATATAATATTTAAAATGGCTGTAACAATGTATTAAGACCATATTTCAGTAGCTTCGCACCCTCATAATAAGCTTGTAAATAATAATCGCCAGTATCTGTATATAGCTCAGACTTTCTTGACATCAAAACCAAAAAACTCTTTGACTGACATCGGGATTAAAAATCTGCTTTGAATTCGCCATCGACAAATAGGTACGGTAGAGGATGGATGATGCAGTATTTATGGCAATATTATAAATGTGCAGAAAGTCAGACTCAGTCAGATCAAAACCGCGTATATTTTATGAAATTTGGTGTGGAGATAGCTTGAACATTGGGAAGCAAATAGGTTTTCAGCTATAACAAGCCGAGTTCTATATTATTGTTAGACTGAAATAGGCTGCCTCCGCTTATGAATTGTGAATCCCTATTTTTTTGTCACGCCAACGTAGATCCCCGTCGAGTCTCCCGTGGACCCCTGGGGGTCCACCTGGACCACTTTGGGAACTAAGTGTTTAAAGGATGGTTTGAATACGCTGTATGCGTATACAGAGGTAGGTACAATCTCATTTCACCAACTACATGCATGTAGTTAGTGAAATGAGATTGTACTTACCTCTTAGGGAATAAAGGCGATATGTAGCTATGTAAGTAAATAATAATAACAAAAACATATTAATTATGATTTTAACAAATAATATGATTAATTAATACAGTTCTCAGATTATATACTATAGGTTAGAAGATAATATGCGTGTCCTAGGAAACCAGTGCCACAGGCTTTAAGAGCGCTTACAAAATTCAATGAGGGACTAAGTTATATATGCTTAACAATATTTGTTTAATATACATCTATGTAATAATACGTGAAGCAAACATTTTTGTACTCCTTTTTACGAAAATTGCGCGGACGGAGGAGTATGAAATTTAGCACAGTTAAAGTTTATATGGAGAAGGAGGGGACTCCTAATATTTATATAAAATATGCAATAGAAATACATTAAATTAATGAAAAAGCATTACACGCACACAACCATGCACTTGACACACGCAGTCGAAACGCGTTACTATGGTTATATTATTAATATATAATGACATATATCAGCAATATCTTACGGGCGAAATTTCGTAATGGTCGCTTGAATAGTTACTGCGTGAAAGCGTAACAAACATACTCGCATGTATAATATTCGTTAGGATGCTTAAGATATTCGAGTTATAAATGCCAGTTTGTTCTTTTATTACACGTAATATCGCTAGTGTCTGGGAGCAGCGATAGCTCAGTGTGTTCGAACCCACGTCGCGCACCTGTGACTTTCGGAAGTTATGATTTTTCGCAATTATGTGCGTATTGATTGATAATTATCGCCTGCTCCGTGCCTCGGAGAGCACGTTAAGCCGTCGGTCCCCCCTGCCATGAACATCTATGGCAGTCGTTATTGGGAGAGTGTCGACACAAAAGATCCCACTGAGTCGAAGTGTCGCTGGTCTGCACTGACTGGCCCAGTGAAAAAGTGAAAAAGACAACTCCCGCGCTCGGAATAATTCCTGTGTCGCGGGTGACTTTACAAACATTCAAACAATAGACACAAAGTCTTTAGTAATTCTAAAACGCTACACGCTCAGCTTATACCAAAATCAAAGCCTTAATTCAATACACAGCAGATTACACATCATTTTAAACGAATCGTAAACTAATAACGTTATGGAGCAATTAAGTATATCGATATTATATTATCTGAAACATTTAGCATCGATTTTATTGCTTTATCGATAAATATATGTGCATAGATTTAAGTTTTTACCAACGTTTTTACTTTTCAAATTGCCGTCCATTTTGCAATGAATAAAAGTATGTAATGGACGACGTGGCCTGAATATTTTAATTTAAAATTAGTTTCTGTGATGTCGTTTAAAACGTAGTGTAAATGCGACTGCCAATTGTGAGGTGCTGGTTCGATTCTCAGATTGGTAGCGAACTATTCTTCACCTGAAATGTTTTGTGTATCATGGTAATAATTGCTCTGTATAGGAAATAACTTACGTTACACTACTGAATCGCATAGTGCGGTGTATTTGGGGATTAATCTTAAAAGCACAATCATCTGTAAAACATTGAGATATATGTTCTAGTATAAGAATATTCGGTGTCAGTGATTCGGTTACGTGCCCGTACGCCCCTTGACTTTCGCCCCTTTCATAGAAAGTTAGCGGGGCTCCTATTTTTGGGTGGATTTTAAGAAGAAACCTAACAAATACCTACTTGGTTCGAATCTAGTAATGATTACAGTGTTCGTAAAGCCGATTGTGATACGGAGATTACCAGGATTCCTGAAACCAAAAAAAACATACCTACATACTTATAATGTCCTTCTTGCTACAAGAAATACGAACAGTCTTTATAAATAAAATACAAAGTATTCTTCTATTTAAATCACTAGTATATATAACTTTTTGCTCAACACCAATACACAATGAAGCACGTATGCACTTAATCGCTTTTTTCCGCTCGCACGTTGCGCCCGCGCATGGTCGGTAGCGAAATGGAAAGTCAATGCGCCGGAAATGCGTACGCTTTCCAATACCCAATGACTGTCTTGGAATGGGGATTAGTGTAATTTAATCTGCTATTATGGCCACTTAACTATTCTAATGATGTTTAAATAGAGTTTGTTTATTATCTGCGAACATTGTGCATTAGAGGCCATCCATAAATTACGTCACATGTTAACGAAGTGTGACTTTGTGGTCAAGTGGTCCTGAATTTCGTGACGTCATTTACAAAATCTAATATATCTAAATACAGTTATACCCTGCTTTACGCGAGGGTAAAAGAGAATTCCTAAATGGAAATATAAACTAATTTTGAAACTGCTGTTTTAATTTAATAAATTCTAGATGTAAAATTGCAAAACATGTGACGTCACTGTGAGTCTCCCAAATGTGACCAACTGTGACAAGGACGGGAAACGGGCCAAAAATCATGAAATTGGTTTGACGTAATTTATGGCTGGCCCCTTATCTTTGTTAATGTTGACTTCAACTTTACGACTTTAATATAACGAGTTGCGCGTGCGCTGCGCTTGCGCTAGTTTATAATAAAGGTTGAACTTGACATATTGATGCGTGTGCCATTTTCGCATATTAAGAAATGAGTGATAAACCGATAACGATGAGAGTAAGAGAAAGTGAATAGTATGAATGTATTAATGGCGGAATAGTTTAAGTTCATCTTGCATTGCCATAGCGTTGAGTATTTGGTTCGATTACTACACGAGTCTAAAAATTTTGTGGCGCACAAATAGTTGTTATGTATATAAAGTACTAAGTGCCCGTTTTTCGAAAGGATCTAGAGTCTCCCACAAGACTAGGCATTATTCCTGGTCCGGGTGGTGTCTTCAAAGTAATGTAAGGATTCGACAAATAACTACCAGATCTTCTTCTCTCTTAGCCTTTATTATTCCCAAGTCACTTGGGGTCGGCTTTTCTGGTCTAACCGGATTTGACTGGATATCAGTTTTTACACGGAGCGGCTGCCAGCTGACCTCCGCAACCCGAAGGCTAACGATACCCTAAGGCTAGACCAGTGTCAGGATATTAGAGGGTACTGATTTTCCCAATAACGACTGCCATAGATGTTCATGGCAGCCGGGACCAACGGCTTAACGTGCTCTCCGAGGCACGGAGCAGGCGATAATTGTCAATCAATACGCACATAATTTCGATAAGTCATATAACTTCCGAAAGTCAGAGGTGCGCGACGTGGGTTCGAACCCGAGACCCTCTGCATTGCAGTCAGTTGGTCTCCCTACTGAGCTATCGCTCACAAATAACTATCAGATATCTATCTAAAACTAAAACAAAGTATAGAATGTTGAACATCCTTGCCTACACCACTCAGTCCCAGTCACTCACAAAATCAGTCTTTCGTAGTCAACTGTTAGACTCGAGCCTTTCCCAAATGCCACCTGGTCTTCCATCTTCCACATCCAGTCGGCTCCAGGCACTTCCAGGCAACGAGACCACCTATAGACCAGTTTGCAGCCTTACACATGTACTTATTACGAAATGTAATTAACGGAACTACAGTTGTGTCATGCCAAGGCTATCTAGCGATACTAGTTAATATCTATCTAATTACTATGCAAAGACTCATAATTATTTTTTCACACTCGTATAATTCAATCATAAAGATACTGTACACCGGAAGATAGGCTATTAAGAGCTTTCCGTGCGATAATATTTCATTCCTAATGTTTATATGATTTAAATTGCTACGCCTATGTCTTAAATATGTCAATTTCAAGACATCAACTTATAATTTAGTGCAGGATATTTGAATTTGCAAGCTTATAGAATAAAATTATTTATGTATTATTTGGTTTGCTTGCCCGACTGGTTCAGTGCGTAAAAGCGAGCACGACTGTTAACAATTCTTGGACCAGTCCTAAAAGTGCTCTCCAGAAATAAGTTACCCTCAGTCAAATCTTTATCTTAAATACCAATTGGACTAATTTAGCTTAGGTGGGACTGTTATAGTAATAAGGGGGTTAAATATATTGGCCACTGTTCTAAGAATCTGATTATTAGGTTAAGTTGAAAAAACTCGCTCAGATTGAGAACACAGAAGGCAAATTCAACGAGTCAATCGCAGTCGTTAGGTAGGAGTCATGAGTTTGACTATAACTCATGTCGCTTACATATATGGGGTTTTTATGTAATAAAATACGGATATTGCTGATGACGGTGACGGATAGACTAATAAACGTAATTGTAATGATCGCGGGTATCACATTAACAGTAGCTGCTGATCCCTTCTATTTGCATACATTACAATAAAATGACTAGGTAATCAATGTTTTCATCCACATTCTGTATAATAGCTTTGGTACTACACGTACAGTCTTATGCTGTGTCAATATGGCACAGGATAATGTAGAAGTACATAATCGTATGAATTTATAGAATTTTTCGTATTATATAAAAAATCTAAGTAAACATACTATTATCTATAAAACACTACAATTACTCAAAGCTTTCGCTTTACAACTCACTTTGCACACTCATTGACATGTAATATATCGATTAGCACCGCAGGCGATCATAATCTGTGCGCTTCCGCAGCGGCACCTGCGCCTGTGCAGGCGCAGCGAAAGTTGTATATTTGTCAACACCACTATCAGTATAACTAGTAGCTGTTTCATACTAATTTATTAAGATTAGGGGGTGAAATATATTATGTAGTATCGTTCCGTGAAGTTGCTATATGTTTATTCAATGTTATCCTTATTATTTGCATCTTAAATAGCTTGCACCGGATGCGGGGCATTAGCGACGGCGGCGGACGCGAGAAAAATGTAGTATGCTGATATTTTATTGCCGTTTGACAGTGTATACTGGCATACCAATGAAAAACAACTCCTGGCATGTGAAATTAATCTAAGGGAGGGGTTTCGCATAGCGGTGGATTTGCCGCAATTAATTTGCCGTCAAGCTTTCGTTGGAGCAGCAGATAAAAGGCTACTTCGATCTGAACTATTCTCGCTACATCCTTTTCTTCATTTGAATTACCAAGCAGATTTATTTAAGTTTAGCTATCACGAATATTTACTAAAAAATCGGCGCCAGCGTGCTTCAATATTGATTACAACTTTTGAATATTTTTTACGGTCAAGGATTGCAATGCCTTTGATTTTTCATGTACTATCTTATTATTTGTTATTTCTTTTTATTAAAAACTCAAATATAATGTGACGCGCCTTCCCTACTATATAACATAAGGATAGTTTGTAAGTGTATGTCATCAAAGTGTAAGGAAACTCCAGAATCAATTCTCAGACATTTATTTCCTTTAATATGATATTGTCTTCTATTTACGCGAATATTATTCATTGAAATTAAACTGCTATGTACGGATTTTACCGCGTTGTTTATTTGACACATTATTACAAAATTTTGAAAATTGTTACACTACTACTACTATTAAACTTTACTAATTTTTAAGCTAATTAAATTATTTTTAAACTATTTAGATTTAGTTTAATTTTACCCCTTTCCCGACGTTTCGGTTGCTTTTCAGCAGCCATGGTCACGGGGAGACTAAGATGGCAGTTGTCTCAATGTTCCAGTGTAGTTATTTCAAAGTACCCGAACATAATTTAATCGTTGGTGTTTCTATTTACGCAGAATGAGCTCAAAGTATCATGAAGTCTAGCTGTGGTTTGCTTCTTCTTGGGTTTGACTATTTTTATTACTGGATCCCAAACTGGTGGTACATTCCAACCATCTTCTCTATTAAAATTAGGATGTTTTTTGATTTCAATAGCCTCGCGAAGCATCCTTGGTAGGAATCGGTGTTCTTTAGCGAGAATCTGTGGTTTGTCAAATCTCAGGTAGTGGTTGGTCCCCTGTTGCACATGTTCACACACAGCAGACTTCAACGAGCGTTGGTGTTTTACATCAGCTATGTGTTCTTTTATGCGGGTGCCTATGTTTCTCTTGGTTTTCTTTAATAATTGTAACATAATTAGAATTTATATTAATAGTTTACATAGTTATACAATATGCATACCTTATTTAATTCAATGCAGTATCTGCCACTTAATACATTCTTGATTCACAAACTTACCCGATCGCCACTTAATGCACGACTGCTCGTTATCGTTCCGCGCGTTAGTTTTTATACTATAAAGCGTAGTGGGGCAGTCGAGCAAAATCAGTGTTGCCAACAGAAAATAACGGGTACAATTAAACATATTCAAATAATGCTATCTATATATATACAATCACTACATTTTATTAAGTATTTCTATAAAATGAATATATTCTACCTATAATTACTAACAATAGAATAGTTGACTACCGGAGTAACATCTTTTATTTTGACATCTAACAACAGAATGATCGCCATGCAATGTTTTGCGTTGGGTGAAACAAATAATAGATGTTACGTCGTGTAAATTCAGAGCTATAATGTCTCAAATTCAATGATGTATTATAATATATTATAAGAGCAGCGATAGCTCAGTGGGGAGACCAACAGACTGCAATGCAGAGGGTCTCGGGTTCGAACCCACGTCGCGCACCTCTGACTTTCGAAAGTTATATGACTTTTCGAAATTATGTGCGTATTGATTGACAATTATCGCCTGCTCCGTGCCTCGGAGAGCACGTTAAGCCGTCGGTCCCGGCTGCCATGAACATCTATGGCAGTCGTTATTGGGAGAGTGTCGACACAAAAGATCCCATTGGGTCGAAGTGTCGCCGGTGTGCACTGACTGGCCCCCACATAAGATACATACATACATATATATCTACTTAGTATGGAAGGCGCGTCACACACTCAAATACATACTACACTCGCGTGCAAGTAAATCGACTCAAGTCTCAAGTGCGCATAAAAAGTGATATAACTAAAAAATTACTTATTTTACCTCTATATAATGTTTTACATAATTAAAGCCTAGTAATTAGGCTTTCAAATGGTAGCATAATATCAGTAATTTAAATAAACACTTGTACTTAGAATGCAACTGAACGCAACCTCCCGTAAACTGCTCTGCGCTCTATACACAACTTGCGCGACACAACCCCCTATAAAAACCCTCTGTAATCGTTTTTTCTTATCAGTCACTCATTAGACGTTGACCTGAACACATCTCTGCAAATTAAAGCCGTCATTTGAAGAAAATTATGGATACAACACCTGAAGAAGCCGCTCAAGTCGTTGCCCTATTGCAAGAAGGGTTGAACCAGCGAGAAGTCGCTCGTCGTTTGAATATGAGTCAGTCCGCTGTCTCGAGAGTATACAGAAGGTTTCAAGAGACTGGTGCCTTCACTCGGAGGCCTAATACCAGCCGACGCCGGTGCACCTCGGAGCGTGACGACCGGTTTTTGGTCTTGACCTCTCTCCGAAATCGACACCTTACCGGCGTAGATGTGCAGCAGGAGCTACGTCAAGTTCGCGGGGTGATTGTCAGTCAGTGGACAGTTAGAAGAAGGTTGAAAGAAGCTAACCTTACTCCGAAAAGACCCGCTACAGGCCCGAAGTTGACCACAGCTCATCGTCAAGCACGCCTTCACTTTGCTCGAGAGCATTTGGATTGGAGCATAGAGCAATGGCAGTCAGTCCTGTTCACAGATGAGACGAGGATGTGTCTCCATGGCAGCGACAGGAGAGGTCGGGTATACCGTCGTCCCGGTGAACGGTTTTTACAGTGCTGCTTTGTGGAAACCGTTGCATATGGTGGCGGATCTTGCATGATGTGGGCCGGAATTTCCTTAGAAGGCAAAACGGAGCTTGTTTTCGTTCCTGGGGGAGACCGGGGAGGAGGTCTGACCAGTGATCGTTACATTGAAAATGTTCTACTGGATCAAGTTGTCCCTTATCAAGGCTTTATTGGGGAAAATTTCATCTTGATGCATGACAATGCCCGATGTCACACTGCTCGGGCCACACGTGATTTCCTGAACGAAGTTGGAATTCACACTATGCATTGGCCAGCGCTCAGCCCCAATTTAAATCCCATTGAGCACATATGGGACGAGCTCAAAAGGAAAGTTAGAGCGAGGAATCCAGCTCCGACAAACATCAATGAGCTCAAGACTGCGTTGGTAGAAGAGTGGGGTCGAATACCACAATCATCCATTAAAAAGTTGATAAGGTCGATGAAGAATCGCATGAGAGCAGTGATCAGAGCTAGAGGAGGAAATACCAAATATTGACACGAATAAATTTTTTATCTTACGCACATTTTGTTTCATTTAAACACAATAACCCCATACTGTGAAATTGTATGAATTTTCAACATTTTTTACATTATCATTGGCATTAACCTTTTTTACTAAACTACTGAATCGATTTTCATGCAACTTACACCATTTTAAAGCTCAATTACTAGGCTTTAATTATGTAAATCATTATATAGAGGTATAATAAGGCATTTTTAAGTTATATCACTTTTTATGCGCACTTGAGGCTTGAGTCGATTTACTTGCACGCGAGTGTATTAAATCGTAGAATTAAGTTACTTTGTTGGTTAAATAATAAACTGTTTACACTTCGCAGAGGGTTAAACGTATAGCTTATAGTTCAAATTAAGTGTACAAATTACATTTGCTCACAATGATTTATAATGTGTTTATTCTTGTTGCAGGTAAGATCAACAAATGGCGTATCAACAATTAATGGCGTATAACTACTCTCTCTGGTAAGAAAGTAACACTTGCACGGAACATCGGTACTTTGATCTCAACAACATTTATTTTCATACATTAAACTTTATTTGATATCGAGAAAAGCTTATTTGCTTGCAATACGTTTGCGTAAAGGCCGTTTCTAATAGTCAGAAAGTTTACAGAAGTAATGATTTTAGATAGGTTGCCTGTACAAAAACTGTCACATCGCCAAATGTGTATATTCATCAGTTAAGATTGGGGTTTAGTGGTCTGGTGTGGTGGTAATTGAAGATTGACCCTATATTATTTTATATCACGTTTTAATTGCAATGCTTCAAGTATTGCTTTGATCCCCGCTCGGAACAGTAATTTATATCGATAAAAATTCGGTAAGACTTTCCTGACCATAAATCGGGTGTTGCTATATTGTAAAAAGAATTAACAAATAGTAAAATTGTTAGTGTATTGAATTCTAATAAGAATAACTAAATACATAATAAAATTTACCGCGTACAAAAATTTTGTGTTCTAGAATTTTATAATTTGACAGAAAAGAGAAGTATTACATAAGTTCATTAAGCACAGAAAACCTTATGCGAACCACTACATCTATACTAATATTATAAAGCTGAAAAGTTTGTTTGTTTGCTTGAACGCGCTAATCTAAGAAACTACGGGCCCGAATTGAAAAATCTTTCTAGTGTTGGATAGCCCATTTATCGAGGAAGGCTATAGGCTATATAACATCACGCTACGACCAATAGGAGCGGAGCAGCTATGAAAAATGTTGCAAAAACGGGGAAAATTCTCTTATGTAAAGCAGACAAAGTTGCGCGGGTCAGTTAGTGAAAAATAAACATAAATGATCAATCTATACATGTATATAAAAATCTCGTGTCACGGTGTTTGTAGTCGCACTCCTCCAAAACGGCTCGACCGATTATTATGATATTTATATGTATATTTGGTAGGTATGAGAATAGCCGTAAAGTATATTTCGTATCGCTACGTGATAAGGCTACGAACCACGGGGGCGGAGTACTAAACATACGACGATGAAACCACGGGGACAGCTTAATTTTATTTATAAGTCACTCAAATGACAAATAAATCAATTGTATTAACGAAAACGTCATTTGTCACATTACCGCTTCACAACTCTTTCCCAGCAAATCCAAGTTAATTCTATCCCAGCACAATAAGTTGGCCACCCTACAGTATTAGTATTACAAGTAATCAATCGTGTGGCTGAGAGAAAAGCTGTCATTAGCTGCGACAACAAAATGGCGGCACTTGTTTACCTCGCTGTAGATATTTGCTGGAAATTGCAACGGAATGAGGAGAGAATGAACTAAATATACAACATTAATTTTATTGTTTCTCTAGATTTTACCCGCGCCTTGTGCGCGTGGATTTATGTAGATTAAGTAGTGAATTATATCTCCGGAATTACGTGACACGTGATTTAAATTGACATTGAAGCCCAAGCTATCCACCTGTAAAACCGTTTCAGAGTCCTTTCAATAGTTTTTGCGTGATGTCGTAGCAAACAGACAAGACTAACAAATAAAAAATCAATTGCCTTGCTTTTAGACACAGCTAAAATATACAGGCTGATTGGTAAAAGACTGGCCATATTGAAGGAGGGTATTCAGTACTGGATACTAGAAACAAATATCTAAAAAAAAAAATTGACCCTGTTATCCAATAAAAACTTAATGTGTAGACACTCTTGCGCATATACCAAAGCTAAACAAAAACTACGCTGCATCTTTCCTGCACTTTCCCGAACTTGCACCCCCGCCCGTCCTTTTCCTATCAAAGGTCATTAGCCTCCGACAGCTGTGTGCGACGCGCGCAGTGTCCACATTTTATGGATATTTCATACTAATTTTCATAAAGGTTTTCCTTGCATTTTATTATTATTTTCTTTTTATACGTTACGTCTGACCATAAATTATGATGTCCTTAAGTATGTACAATGTTTAACTAGTCACACTGTAGATCCTATAAGTTAATTGAAAATATCTGTAACCTACACAATCGTGTTAAAGCCTTATATGCGAAACTTCATAATGATCGTTCAAGTAGTTAAGGTCTGAAAATGGAACAAAGAATTAAACAAACAATCTTACATTCGCATTTATAATATTAGGGTTAGGATTCCATGAAGCCGAATATAATATGTCCAGAATCATAATATAATTAGTTTATTATCTACTAATGTAGTTATTTTAGTGTAATGGCGATGTCATTTCGAATCATAGCATCGTAGCCAAAACTAAGTAATCATCAGAAAACCATTTCATTTTCCTCATGAAACCCAAATTATCTTTATTATGACGCCCTCAATCCAGTGGAGAGATAGTTAGTTATTGTCGAATCACCGAGTTCCCAGCCTCCATTGAATTATATGTTGTGAGAAAAATCTTTATTACTTTTCTCGATTTTAGTTCAATTATCTCCGATTCCGCTATTCACACTTATTTGTGGCATAGATTAAAAATCAGATGGTTAATGTCCTATGGGTTTTAAATCTTATGAATTTTATTTATTCATATGTAGGGTTTCCAACGAGAAGTATAAAATACATTGACATAATATACAGCATTATAAAATTAGTCATTGTGTTTTATCAATTAAAGGAGTCTACAAATCGATATGTTACAATCAAATTGTTACTAGCAGTAAGCTAGGTTATCCATAATAACTAAATATATACTAAAATTGCGCTAAATGTAATAATAATATATAGAGATAGAGTGTTAACATAAAAAAATTGGTATCATATAAATTGATCCAGTAATTCTCGAGTTTTGACCATACAAATGGAGAAACAGAGAGTTGTTGTGTTTATATATTTATTTTAAATATTTTATTTCGGACATTTTAATCCATATTTCATTTGTTAGTACAGCATCTTAAACTATGTTATTAAATATATAATAAATCAAATATATAAAGTTTATAAATTATATATATAAATAAAAAATAAATACTAGTAATTTCCAACATATTATTGATTTTCTTAAAATTTTAATTCTACTATAAGGAATAGTGTGATTAGAGAGAGATGCGGCATGAAAGTGGATATAGTGACAAGAATAGAAAAAGGTATGTTAAGCTGGTTTGGGCATGGAGAAAGAATGGACGAGGAAAGGCTAGTGTGAATGGAACAGTCGCAAGAGGAAGACCTAGGCGAACGTTTCTTGATCAGATCGGAGGCGTTCTGGACAAAGGCCAGGTTAAGAGCACATTGAACCGACGGGCGTGTATGAGGAATGTGATGAAAGTTAATGAAACCAGAGAAGTGTATCAGGATCGTAGCAAATGGAAATCCGTAGTCTCTGCCTACCCCTCTGGGAAACAGGCGTGAATCTATGTATGTATGTACCTATGTGTAGTCTGAAGTCAACAGCGTTGAATATCTGCACCTTATTTGATCTTTGAACATCGGCAGACGATTAATATGAAGCATTTCTGCCAAATCATTGTCTTTAAAGCATCAAAAGTAAAAGTGTAAAATTGGCTTCGGCCAAAGAGTAAAAGTGTAACATTGGCTTGAACAAATCTTTTTATTACGTGTGGCTATTGTGAGCTCTCTTATGAAGTATATTGTTCTTAATAATATGAAGTGTGGTTTGTTAGTATGTAACTACAATATGGGAAGTCGTGCAACCAACGCTAGGACGCCGGCATCCTAGCTTAACCAGACTATTTAAAACGTAAATTTTGTTATGATTTGATAACTGGATAGGTTAATATATTATTACTTTGAAACGTTATGTTAAAGCAGCGATAGCTCAGTGGGGAGACCAACAGACTGCACTGCAGAGGGTCTCGGGTTCGAACCCACGTCATGCACATCTGACTTTCGGAAGTTATTTGACTTTTCGAAATTATGTGTGTATTGATTGACAATTATTGCCTGCTCCGTGCCTCGGAGAGCACGTTAAGCCGTTGGTCCCGGCTGCCATGAACATCTATGGCAGTCGTTATTGGGAAAGTCAGTACTCTCTAATATCCTGACACTGGTCTAGCCTTAGGGTATCGTTAGCCTTCGGGTTGCGGAGATCAGGTGGCAGCCGCTCCGTGTAAAAACTGATATCCAGTCAAATCCGGTTAGACCAGAAAAGCCCACCCCAAGAGACTTGGGAAGTTATTATAAGTTTTTTTTATATCAGTGTATTTGCTAACCAATCAAATAAAATTAGTATAGACAAATTTATAAGCCAACACCTTATGGTCTAAACCTCCTCTGCCGTATCTTCAAGGAGATCAACCATGATGATAACTTCATGATATCTATGCCGGAAACCTAAAAGGCCAAGAAGACATGCCATTGCAAACAAACCATAGATAATATCATGAGTGCCTTGCTCACACAATGGCGTTGATGTGTTCCGGTCGCTCGAAGGTCAGCAATGGAGCTGATCAAACCTGAGGGCAGACCACTTGCTTCTTAATTTACTTTCGAATATCCTTGTTAATCAAATTAGGTTACGATATTCGTTCAGTCGCCTCTTGACCGCATTGAATAGCTGCCCAAAAGTATCACAATTAGAATGTTCAATTTGTCAAGGGTTTTAATATATTAGCTTCAATATTTGGTTTTTTAAGGGCAGCCTTTGTACTTGGAATAATTAATATATTGCGGGGGACTTTACAAACATTGAAATAACAATAACAGACACAAATAATAGCCAGATTCGAACAATTGCTTGTGAATCATATAATTTTTGTCCCGTGTGGGAATCGAATTCACAACACTTGGTGTACTGGTAGTGATGAGGCGACTGCTTAAATTCTATATTAATAAATGATAATAATAATTGATTAGCATAAAGGTATTTAACAATAGTTAACGTTATACAATTCCATTCATTACAGGTGTTTATAAGTAATTATGATTAGCAATTTCCATCACTACCCGCACTAAGCTGAGCCTGTCCTGCGGGCAGTTCACAATTATTATGAAATTTAACGATATATTTTAAAATTTGCTATTAAATGCCAAGGCAATGAACGTGCGGACGGTATATCATATTAAATTATTAACTATATGTATTTCTCTATCAATATACCTATAGATAAGATAATTATTGCCCAAAATTAAAGACAGAGTTTATAAAACAATCAATCAACTAGTCGTAGGTCACGATTGTCAAATTGCTTGGTAAACTTACTTGACTATCCGAATGGCGCAGTGGGCAAGCGGTCGTCTCGCCATGATCATCGCGCTAAATGCTTACAGGTTTTTGGGTCGAATTACACACAGAACATTTATTTGTGTGATCTACAAATTATTGTATTTTGTGTCAGTTAATCGCCTGTTTGTTAAATACCTCGCGACTCAGACCTTTATTCATTCCTATTGCGGCAGATATCTTTAAAAACAAAACGAATTGTAATCTCATTTCAATCATTGATAAGTTACAATACCACACAGCACTTCTTCTTTTGTTCTTCATTCTTAAAACAGACAACACCCACACTAGGAATAATTCTTGTATCTTTACTGGGACTTAACAAACATTCAAACATTGGATACAAAGAACATCTAGACTCTGATCAAGCTTTTGTGGATCACACAAATTTTTGTCATGTGTGCGATTCGAACTCACAACACTTGGCGCAGTAGCAGTGTTGAGGCGTCCACTCAGACCACTACGACATCCGTGCACACTACAAATAATACGCAGATTAGGTACAATTATTTTAAATAAAACGGTCTCTAATCAGTTAACAATTTAACACGGTCACTTTGGCAATAACTATACAATCATAATTCTACCAAACATATAAACACTAGAAACAATCTGACAAACCCAGCCGCCAATCCGCTTATTAATAAACATACTTTCCCCTTATCAAATTAACATGAATGATTGTTTTCATTAATATTATTAATTGTTTCAAATCGGCGGCCGTGAGTAGCCGTCCAGGGTGTTACAATTTATTTCCATTTCTGATACAATCAATTATACCGGGTAACCGGTTACTGTGCTAATTACCGGGCCGGTATGATCGATGAGCTGCGCAGGAGTCGAAAGTTTGAAAGCTATAAGGCCTCGGTCTCGAAGTCAGCGTTTGCGGGGCGGCGCTGCGATGAGCGGCGTGGCAACGTAGACCCGGTCTCGAAGCCAGCGGACAGATCGCACGGCGCCAGAGCGGCGTAGTTATGAGATGTTATGAGAAATTTGTGTCTTTGTTCGCGCACGAAATGTCTTAACAGCGACGCCGACGGGAACATCTTTTTGATACAAACGTCGGTCGTTAAAACCATAATAAACTGCACAATACTACATCAATGCACACGCGCGGGCACCGCTAGGCTGGCGTGCACCGCTCGTACGTTGTTCCCCGCCCGCTACTTTCGAGGCCAGTTCTATATAAGTTTATGCATTGGAACACTGCGGCTCCGCTCCCGCTGACTTCGTGTCCGTAGCCTTAAGCCTTCGCTACAGTGCACAGTGGTCAGTTTCAACAGACCGTTTATTTTCTGTATTTGAACAAGATTTTTGTACAAATATGGCGTGGTTTATGTCCTATCACATATTGCTTAGTTGTAAAGCTTGAAAGTAGAGTTGGTTTTCTATATGTACAGTCAGCAATATAAAAAGCTAAACATTTAACTTGATAAAAGTATTTTATGAATAATATATCTTTATTATTTTTCTGTATTTTTACTATAATTAATTCAAGTATTATTAAATTCTTACTGCTATAAAAAACTGAATGTCATTATCACTATATATTGTAAAACGAATTCCCCCGCCGCGTCTGTCTGTTCGTGATAAACTCAATAAATATTGAACGGATTTTCATGCGGTTTTCACCAATAGACAGTGTGATTTAGGATGGTTTAGGTGAATAATTTGTTAAGGTTTTGTTCTATCCGTGCAAAGCCGCGGCTGGTCGGAGGGGGTCGCTAATTAGTCATAATTTTGAAAGATAAAGGCAATTGAAATCTCGCAGGTCTATATCGACATATGCTGCTGACTCTACCTTTGACAAGTTGTGTCTTGTCAGTTTTCCTAACAAACTATTTGTAATGTCAACTTTTTCTTTCTATTGAAATTAAACTACTATATACGGATTTTATCGCGTTATTTATTTGACACTTAATTACATAATTTTGAAAACTGTTACACTACTACTACTATTATGTTTGTTTTGTGATGCAAATTATCGTTTATTTAATATTTATCTATTTAAAATTGTAACAGTGGCAATAATACTATGTATTGTGATTTTTTTTGAGTATTTATTGATTTTAGTTTTGTTTTACACTACATGTTTATATATATATAGTTATAGTTATATTAGGTTAAGTATCTTTGTTTTATTTTTATGTGTATAAATAATATATTTGCGGAGGCTTGTTATAAGCAATCTTATTATACATGTTTGATTTAAATGTATTATTAGTCTGTAAGCCTTCTTTAAAAATAAATAAATAAATAAATAAATAAATAAATAAATAAATAAATAAATAAATAAATTAAAATGTACTAATTTTTAAGCTAATTGAATTATTATTAAAACTATTTAGATTTAATTTAATTTTACACTTTCACCGACGTTTCGGTTGCTTTTCAGCAGCCATGGTCACGGGGAAACTTTTTCTTTCTATATTTTCTTTTTCTTGCAAATGGGACAGTTATGAATAAAAATAGATTATATTTCTTCAATGACTATTATTATTGCCATGACAGTTTTGTTATGACTTCTGTTAGGGCGGTGTCTTTAACTATTAGACTTATTAACTGTTTATCATTGAGCAGCATGGGATATTTTTAAAGGCAAAATAAAAAATATTTCTGTTTGTAAAATTAAAAACAAATGCTACTTATTCTATATCCCTGATGGTGCATCGAAAGGTTATGTGGTTGCTGTGCAGAAGGTCTATGCTAAATAAATTATAGTTAATCAGATTTTAAGATCGAACTACTTAATTAGTAAATATAAAAAAAATATTGCTTAATATTTTAGTTAACTGTAAAGTTTTATTTTTAAGTAATAAAGTGTGAAGACCGTGTCAGGCAAGGGTTGTTGAATTATTCTGTAAATATATTTTCATTAGCAGCACAGAATCTTGAACTATGTCCGGTAGATAATATAGGCTCGCACTATACTACCTGGGACCTAAAAGCATAGTTGGCGTAATATGGCTACGAAACATCATCATGTACCCCTTCGGGGTGAAGGTGATGCATATTCAAGTCATATATTATAGGTAAGTAGAAATCACATTACAGAAATTTTGCCGTATTTGCGATCACGATTAAAAAGTAACCCAAATCCATCCCTGTATTTACCCACCCATCACAAAATAAACTCAGCAGCTTAACATTATCTCTGTGAAAGGAATAGATAATATCTACAGAGATGTATTCTAAGATAATTGAATCTCGTCGAAAGTCGATTAGAAAATAAAAGTGAGCTGCCTGCCAACGGAAGCTTGTTCGAGATCGAAAGTGCGCGTGCGCACATTTTTATGTCATTTTCACATGCCCATGTATGTATGAGGAGGTTGTTGACTTGGGAAAAGTGGGGAAAACGGGGAAACATGCGGTCTGGCCGGTTATTGCGCACATTAGCTTTTTATGATGGTGGCAAAAGTTGATTATTATCTAGTTTGATTGTGGTTATTGCGCGGGAGTTATTGCGTCTTAGGTGGTTTGTGTTGCGAAAGTCTTAAGTAAATGCGAGAGAAACTGGGAACTAATAGCAGTTAATCAGTACATCACATTATATACTAGCGTGCCTACTAGTTTTACTCATGTTTATGATTATTGCTCCGCTCCCGTGAGCGTGATGTTATATAAGTTATATTACTTCTGGATAGTCGAGCAGCGATAGCTCAGTGGGAAGACCAACAGACTGCGTTGTAGAGGGTCTCGGGTTCGAACCCACGTCGCGCACCTTTGACTTTCGGAAGTTATATGACTTTTCGAAATTATGTGCGTATTGATTGACAATTATCGCCTGCTCCGTGCCTCGAAGAGCACGTTAAGCCGTCGGTCCCGGCTGCCATGAACATCTATGGCAGTCGTTATTGGGAGAGTGTCGACACAAAAGATCCCGCTGGGTCGCAGTGTCGCCGGTCTGCACTGACTGGCCCCCACATATGATAAGATAAGATACTTCTGAATAACGAAGCTATAATGGCGAAATTATATTAAAATCGATGTAGTAGTTTTTAAATTTATTCATTACAAATATATAAAAATGAAAATCATCCCTCTTTGTAATATGGGTGTTCTTTGTGTCCGATTTTTGTATGTTTGTAAAGTTCACCGCGACACAGGAATTATTCCAAGTTGGGGAGATGCTAATTAAAAGATAGTCGGTATAGATAGAGTTTATCTTCAAAGAAATACAGGAGACTCCTCTTCCTTTAAGAGTTCGAAAAAACTCTTATACAACAGCTTTGTCCATCCGTCCGTCCGTCAAGTCCGTATTTTTTTTTTGCCATTGGTGTCAGACGAGCAATTGTTCCACCTGATGGAAAGTGGTAACTGCTGCGCATGTCAGGACACAGCAAAGCCGCTGCCTACCGTAAAAGAAGAACTCTCTTTTAACCTCGTTTGAAGAAGGACATATCATAGCGTTCGGGAAACACCGAAGCAGGCAGTTCATTCCAGAGCTTGCACGTACGTCAGAGAAATGATCACTGAAAGCGTACCGTCTTGGATTTGAACGCTTCAGGTGATATGGATGAACCCTGCTTCGTTGTCGAGTGGTACGGTGATAGAAAGAGGCCACTAGTACCAAATCAAACAGTTCTTCAGAGCACTGTTTGTTATACAACTTTCAACTCAAGAACCGAAAGAGCAGCATAGTCGATACACCCCGAAATGACTACGACCTTTGACCTCTGATCTCAAGGTCACGTGATATCACGTGACCTTTGCATATTACTTGAACCATTTTTTCGAACTCTACGATTTACAGCAATTTATTGCCGATTCTCACTTGTTTTAATTTAAATTGGAAGACATTGCCAATAAGGCAACCTATATGCTTGTAGGTAGACATCAAACTATCTTCACACCAAATGTCATCAGAATCAATACAGCGGTTCCGTCATGAACGTATCAAATACACAGAGACACAGTTACTTTCTCATTTATATTATTAGTATGAATACTACGTACGCTAAAAAACTGGCGTCGTAATTTTTAGTGAACACATACACAAGGAATGATAAAAAAACCGGCCTCCACTCCTTGCCGTAGTAATTACTGGTAAAAACACACAAGTGATACGTGCGTCGAATATTTGTCTTTTGCGTCGTTTTGCGTACACCTGCGCAGGCGCACGCGTCCGTAATGATCGCAATTCGACAGCCATGTTCTATATGTATATATTAAACTTGTATAACTTCTATTGAACGCAAGTTAAAATGTCTCAGTCTGGATGAGGATCGAAATAGTAATGTGCGAAATTATATTTAAATATAAGTACATATTGGCATCAAACGTGTGACCTCGCTGGCACAAATATAAACTTGAACCGTTCCTCGGCCCCAAGACATATTTATTATTTTTAAAAAGACAATTGATGTTTAACAAGATATGGCTCCTATTCCAAGTGAGGACTAGGAATAATTTGTGGCGTGAAGGACTTCACAAACGTTCAAATAACGGACAAAAAACCCGGACTCGGAACAATAATTTTCGGATCACAAATTTTTGTCCCGTGTGGGATTTGAACTCAAAACACTTGACGTATTGGCGTTAGTGCCTCCATGGTGCAGCGATAGTGAATGCGACTGTTGTGCATGAGGTCTCAAGTTCGAATCCCGAGTCGGACCAACAAAAAATTAATGTGCTTTTTTGTTTTGAAATCTCAATAGCAGCCCGGAGTTAGGAAGTTGGTCCTGCGCCCGATCTCTCTCCGGTCGTGTCAGATTGCCGTCCCATCAGATCATGAGAGTTAGGGAACAGGGAGTGCACTTTAGTTTGCGCACACACTTGTGCACTATAATAACTTTGTGGAGGAACAGGGTGTGATGTCCCTCTAACACAAAGGGAGGATCCTCCGACCAGGCTGGTTGATCGTGCCTGGCGGGCCGTGGCCCGACTGTTGATTTCGGGAGCTTGTATATATAGTTAGTCGCTGTGTAAACTCCGCTTGCGCGATGCAGAATTGTTACGTCATTTAAGCGTATTTAGCGCCATCTGTTAGACGTAGGCGGAACTTCTTCGTCTGTGCGGAGTCGCCACAACTTCTGCGCAAAAGGCCAGTCTTCGTTAAGACTGTCCGCCTTGGCTGAAATTCGGTCTGGAGGACATTATTATAGTGACGAGGCGACTTAAACCATTACGCCACAGTTGAGTATAGTATAAAATCAAAAGGTTAAATTACGAGGAGATTAACACTTAAGTTTAATTATCATCTTGGTGTGAACAGGCTGGTAGTCCTTATCACCGGTAGTCATTCCATATTAATAGTAAATGTTTCCGAGTAATAAATAATATTGTTTATAGTTTATTTAAATTATTAACTATCTTCTTCTCTCTTAGCCTTTATTATTCCCAAGTCACTTGGGGTCGACTTTTCTGGTCTAACCGGATTTGACTGGATATCAGTTTTTACACGGAGCGGCTGCCACCTGACCTCCGCAACCCTAAGGCTAACGATACCCTAAGGCTAGACCAGTGTCAGGATATTAGAGGGTACTGTCTTTCCTAATAACGACTGCCATAGATGTTTATGGCAGCCGGGACCAATGGCTTAACGTGCTCTCCGAGGCACGGAGCAGGCGATAATTGTCAATCAATACGCACATAATTTCGAAAAGTCATATAACTGCCGAAAGTCAGAGGTGCGCGACGTGGGTTCGAACCCGAGACCCTCTGCATTGCAGTCTGTTGGTGTCCCCACTGAGCTATCGCTGCTCTTAAATTATTTAGTTTATTCCAACTAGCTCCAACTTTCCGAGATGTATCCGTGCCGATAACTAATCGCCTTGAGCTTCTGGGTATGACATTGACTCCAACCCTTAACTTTGGCTCCTATATTGAGGCAAGAGCTCAACTAGCTGCCAAAAAGCTGGGCATCCTCAGTAAGGTGAGGCAGTATTTCATGCCGGAACATTTGCTTAATTTGTACCAAGCACAGGTTCGGTCCTGCATGGAGTACTGTTCTCACCTCTGGGATGGCTCTGCAAAATATCAGCTGGAGGCTTTGGAGTCAATTGAGCGGAAGGCCAGGAGACTTATCAGCGATGGCCAATTGGTCAACACACGACTCCAAAGCTTGGAGCATCGTCGTAAGATTGCTAGTCTCTCGGTTTTCTATCGGATACATTTCGGAGAGTGTGCAGAGGAACTGCATAATTTGATTCCTCCTTCCCCATTCTACCATCGGACGACCAGACAATCAGGCCAGCGACACAGGTACATGGTGGATATACCACATTTACGCACGAAGCGATTTGCTTCCAATTTTATAATGCGTACCGCTAAGGAGTGGAATTCGCTACCTAAGTCTGTGTTGCCCGATGAGTACAATCTGGGTGTCTTCAAGTCGCGAGTGAATAGGTATCTTCTAGGCAAGTGTGCTCCATCGTCGACTGCATCTACACTTAAGATCAGGTGAGATCGCGGTCAAACGCAAGCCTATTAGAGTATAAAAAAAAAAAAAAAATTAACTGTAGTATTATATTTATTAGTAGTAAAGAATACTTATTAGTACTTCCATATCTTGTGCTATATAACACTCGTAGAACGCCTCGGCTTCGCATTACACTACCTGCCATAAATTCTTAAATGCTATATAGAGTGTTGCCTAAAGACATGGTCGTATTAAAGGTCCAGAAATACCCGTTATTTCATCTTTAAAACAAAGGTGTTGGCATAATAGATGGTATTGGTTTCAGTGGTTGCCTTGTCGAAGCCAATGCGCCGAATGGTGTGTAAATAAAATTCTGTGATAGCAGTAGTTGTTTCGAAGCTGGATATTCTTTGTGTCAGTTGGTTGGATGTTTGTCCCATGAAACACAAGAATTGTTCTTTGTGCAGGAGAAAAGAGGAAAATAATGAAATCCCTGTATTGAGACTGACATATTGAACATTCCAATCTTATCCTGTGGTTTGTTACTGACAAGTATTATGTATCTTATGTGGGAGCCAGTCAGTGCAGACCGTACACTTCGACCCAGTGGGATCTTTTGTGTCGACACTCTCCCAATAACGACTGCCATAGATGTTCATGGCACGACGGCTTAACGTGCTCTCCGAGACACGGAGCACGCGATAATTGTCAATCAATACACACATAATTTCGAAAAGTCATATAACTACATAACTACATATAACTGACAAGTATTAACTGTACGCAGCATTTTTATTACCTGAATTGCTGTGTTTATAATATTTCAAACATATGCGTTATTATATTTGTTTGGTATAATTTCCAAAGAAAGTACTACTATCTATTAAAAGTAGCTTTCTTTACAGAAAATATATATCTATGTTTATTAATAATCTACTTAATAATATTATTATTTACTTTCCACCTCTTTTTCAGCCGTGTTCGAATTTAATAAAACATAATACTGTACATACATCATGTTCAAAATGATGTTTTATTAAATATTATATAATTTGGAATGTGTTTTATATTGTATGCAATAAAATGCACTTCCTTTCTAATGAAGTCACATTATTAACAAATAACTTGCTTTAATTACGACCATGTATTTCAGTAACATGCTGTATAAAAGCATATAGGAATTATTAAACGCCATTATCCCCTCCCGGAATTGTATGAATGTGTCATAAATCTTGCGGCGTCATCGGCGCTGCAATGTCTAACGGGACTCGCTACGTGGTTATTAGAACTAATACTAACCTGTGGGTCCACTCGAACTGTATCCTCGTACCTACAGGATTTCGACTGTCAAGCAGGAGTTTCTTGTGGCGGGATTTGTGACAGACAGGCAGACAAGATTGTCTTGTTATTTTTTTATACTCTAAAAGGCTTGCGTTTGGCCGCGATCGCACCTGATCTTAAGTGAAGATGCAGTCGACGATGGAGCACACTTGCCTAAAAGATACCTATTCACTCGCGACTTGAAGGCACCCAGATTGTACTCATCGGAAAACACAGACTTAGGTAGTTCCAATCCTTAGCTGTACGCATTATAAAAGTGGAAGCAAAGCGCTTTGTGCGTAAATGTGGTATATCCACCATGTACCTGTGTCGCTGGTCTGATTGTCTAGTCGTCCGATGCTAAAATGGGGAAGGAGGAATCAAATTATGCAGTTCCTCTGCAAACTCTCCGAAATGTATCCGATAGAAAACCAAGAGACTGGCAACCTTAAGACGATGCTCCAAGCTTTGGAGTCGTGTGTTGACCAGTTGATCATTGTCGATAAGTCTCTTGGCCTTCCGCTCAATTGACTCCAAAGCCTCCAGCTGATATTTTACCTTGACATGTTTCTCGGATCGGACAAAGTGTAGTCGGTTTTTTTTTGAGAGTTTGGTACAGAATAGTAATTCGTATTTGAACGATATTCGAATACATTTGCGCACACGCATGGTCCTGCGCGTTTTGCGCCAACCGAAGAACGTATTCTTTGCTTGGTTAAGGATGCAACGCATGTATTTATGTAGGTATATTAACTCAGTCGAATATAATTTTAATGGAATTGTGGACATTGCTAATACGTAGTATGGAAATGTGTCCAGAAGATGGCAAAGGCCTATTACATGGTACCTAAAAGCTATGAAGACTTAGTGGAATATGCATTTGCGTACTCCTTCAGAGGTCTACTTATGTCAAAAGCAGTGTAAGGTCTCGGTGAAGCCACAACTTAAGCTGAAATCTAACTTAAATGTAACTTCTTAAAACCTTTCATAATACTATAAATACTTCGCCATCTGCCCACCTTGTAAGCTTAACAAAGAAACAATCATCAAATAACCGCAACAAAATTCAATTATATAAAAGAATTTTGACATTACAAGATGGTGGTCACGCGAGATGTGCAATTTTGACAAATTTGAGTGCGCAGCGCGACCTGCCCAGCGCCCGAACTGGTCGTGTCGTAATGATAATCATTAAATATGGTGGATGTAATTGTTTCCAGCATGCGAGATCTGAAACTGCACCTACATTAATTATAGTCTTGATGAAATAACTTGTGTGTGCTGCTTTTTTCTTTAAGAGCAACACTATATTTGTTATTTTCTTTTGGATGACATTTGGAGTTTTTTAAGGTCTTCTTCGTTTTGCGTCTGGCTGCCCCTCTTGGAGAGTGAGGTGGACTTTGACTTAACCCTTCTTATATTGGGAGGGCCGTGCCGGGTAGTGGGACGGTTAATATACAGAGCTAATATTATCTATACTAATATTATAAAGCTGAAGGGTTTGTTTGTTTGTTTGGTTGAACGCGCTAATCTCAGTAAATACTGATTCGAATAAAAAAAATATTTTAGTGTTGGATAGCCCATTTATGGAGGAAGGCCATAGGTTATATAACATCACGCTAGGACCAATAGAAACGGAGCATCAATGAAAAATGTTGCAATAACGGGGAAAATTCTTTTATGTGACGCAGGTGAAGTTGCGCGGGTCAGCTAGCGCTTAATAAAAGACGCACTCATCCTTTTTTTACTAAGCAAAGTTTGCAGTCGCCGGGCAAGACGAAGTCACGAGTATTTTCCCGGTTTTGCAATGGTCCATATAAAAGACTTCACTAACCGCAACAACCTATTTGCTACCAGTCGTGTAAAAAAACATTTCTTAGAGCTAAAAATAGTAGCGAAAATCTGTGCGAACATTTCAAAACGAACTTGAAATACAAGTAAAGTTAGAGGTAATCACATGTATTTGTAAAATAGCACCTGTAATTTAGGAGGACCTACTAACACGCTGCTTTGTGGTTCTAGTAACACATTACTAAGTGAAGGTTACCAGTTACCGTGAGATAAATCCTACAAACTGTGATTTCAATAAATAATTACGTGGTGTAAGATGTGTACTAGTATATAATTCGAGTTCATGGAAAACGGAATTATCCGCACGCAGACCGATTTGTTTATTGTCAATGTTGCTACTGTATGCTGGTAGGGTTGCCACATAACAAAATGACGAATGGAAAGACAATTTTTTTTTTATACACCTAAGTTGGCAAACGACCATACGGCCCACCTGATGGTATGTATGTGTGTATCTTATGTGGGGGTCAGTCAGTGCAGACCGGTGACACTTCGACCCAGTGGGATCTTTTGTGTCGACACTCTCCCAATAACGACTGCCATAGATGTTCATGGCAGCCGGGACCGACGGCTTAACGTGCTCTCCGAGGCACGGAGCAGGCGATAATTGTCAATCAATACGCACATAATTTCGAAAAGTCATATAACTTCCGAAAGTCAGAGGTGCGCGACGTGGGTTCGAACCCGAGACCCTCTGCATTACAGTCTGTTGGTCTTCCCACTGAGCTATCGCTGCTCAACCTGATGGTAAGTGGTCACCGTAGCCTATGGACGCCTGCAACACCAGAGGCATCACTTGCGCGTTGCCGACCCTTTAGGAAAGGAGGAAGTGGGAAGGAGAAGGAGCGGGAAGGGGGAAAGGGGATGATTGGGCCTCCGGTTCTCTCACTCACCGAATGAAACACAACAGTAGGAACACTGCCATTTCACGTCGTCGATATTCTTTGAAAGGGTAGTCCTTCCCCGGTCGAGCCGGCCCATTCATGCTGAAATCAGCGAGGCTCTACTACCCAAGACTATAGCGACTGTGTCCTGTGTAGCTGTCGATCTTTTGATGATGCTTATAATAACTCAACTGTCACAAATTATGAATAGACTGAAGATTTGTTTTGCGTGGGAAACGAATCCGCTACACTTACGGTATTGCAGCAGAAGTGACTATTAAAACCACTTCGTTTAACTCGTGCAATAATACTTCCTAGTAGACAAATTTGTAAAATATCTGTGCCTTTGTTTATCTTTTAAAGTGCTAGCCAGTATATTAATTCATATTTTTAAATTAATGCAAACGTATTACCTTAGGTTTCCCACCAAGGCTCCGGACATCTACACACCAAATTTCATCAAAATTGTTGTAGCAATTTAGTCGTTTAAACGTCACGTAGCTATTTTGCATCTAATATAATATTAATCGTCACAAGACAGTCATTTCGCATTTATATTATTAGTACAGAATATTGGATTTTCACTATGTGTGGTGTAATTCAATATGAAAATATTGGATTAGAACAGCTTGCCCGAACGCGTTGGGGTCACTCTGGCTTACCTCGTCAAGGTCGCGCCGATGTCGACGGTTCGATCACGAATCGATTCTATTAATTGATGCGTCATTCTTATAGGTATGGGAGGGCTGCGCCATTACACGTCGTAATAAAAACAAGCTCAAATAATTACTTAGAGTAATTTTGATAGATTTCGTTCTATTGAAGCAGATTAGCTAGGGAAGTATCTAATTCTAATCTACTTAGATCGCAAGTCAAACCCTTGTGTAGTTTTTCCGTGGTGAGTAAAGTTGCCTGTAGTCTGTCTAATCTTAGGATACTATACATATCTAGTTAAAAATCTAAGGGGATAATAAGGCGCCATGCTATGTGCAATTGACAAGTAATCTTTGTATCTTGCGTTGTCAGCACTGCAAGTTCTTTTCATAAACGCCTGCTACGTTGGTACCTTTGGTATAGCAAACGTCTATAAGTTATGGTAACTGCTTATCATTAGATGAGCCCCATGCTTGTTACTTACTTTAGTTCTGTAAATAAAACATGAGGGTATATAACGTCTATGCTACACAGTATTTGAATTAAGAAGCAACCCTAACGACTCTAAACAGTCTTCAAATTGTTATAAGGCTTAAAATGATTCGACATATGAATTTGAATTAAGAACGTTATCCGGTTGGTTAGAGAAGGTCACGTGGGTGTGGTTGAGGTTTCAGAAATGTTATGAATAGCTTATTTTAATGTGAAAGTTTAGAAGATGTATCGTATTTCAGACCAGTTATTTATAGCTATCATTGGCGTTTCAAACTATATCGTACTGTGTAAATCATATAAAAATTTCTCCAATTCTCCTACTTTTGTGAAGGCTGCATCGTCTTTCTTGCCTAGCAACTTTAAATTTAAAAATAGAAAATCGTTAGACTTGCCTCGTATAAAATTACCATACTCCGTGGTTATTCTAAATTTAAATTAACCAATACGTTGACATCATGTTAAATATTTGTTTTTTTTATACAATAGACTATTATGACTTAATATTATATTTATATATTTTAAATATAGTTTCCTGTACCTATACGACACGGATTAACGTTTTGTATTCATGTTTAGAATTTGACATGCGTATATATGTGTGGGTGTATGTGTTACAAACAGACGTCGTTGACGTCACAAATCATGCGTTATACCAGTTGAACATGTCGGGTTTCTAATCGTGCCATAACTGGTGGTTAACGTCCATCACCCCGTGACACCGGGGTTCACCAGACAGACTTCTGACGGCTTCTCACTAACAACAAGCCAATTATATAATCACTAGCTGACCCGAGCAACTTCGACTACTTCACATAAGAGAATTATCTTCGTTTTTGCAATTGATGCTCCGCTCCTATTCGTCATGGCGTGATGTTATAAAGCATATAGCCTTCCTCGATAAAAGGGCTATCCAACACAAATAATTTTTCAATTCGAACCAGTAGTTCCTGAGATTAGCGCGTTCAACCGAACAAACTCTTCAGTTTTATAATATTAATATAGATACATTATAATTTACATATTTCTGTGATACAATTTTATTAACATTTTATTTTGTTATCTTTTTTTTATTCATAGCGAAATTTTTGTATTTATTTTTAACTTCTGTAGTAAAATTCTTGTTTAAACAGTTAATAAAAAACCTGCGTATAAAAACTTAGATATATTTTATAATACATGTTGGTGACTTACTATTTGTGTGCAAATTAATATATAAATTTAATTAAATATATTTAAGTAGTGGTAGTTTGCAATAATTTATGTTTAACAAAAAATATATTGACGATTTATAATCAGCGCTGATTGAACAGCTAGTTTTGTTGCGATTATAATAATATGCGGCTTAAGGAATATACTTATTATATACAGTATTTATATTGACAGAAAACAAATAAATAAAAGATCTCTTTATTCAGTAAATAAATCCGCAATATCTACAATATAACACGCAATATAAATTTTATTTAACTTAATAAATATTGACAGATCACTGTACTCTTTATTCAAATTTTAAAATATAAATTGACGAAATATTTAAATATGGCAATATATGTCAAACACAGATACAAAATGTGTATATTTTTCTCATAAATAAGGAAACATACTTTTTTAAGGAAATCAAAGGTAATTTTTCATACAGCCATACAGTAATTTCGCATCTGTCACACGGTCCGATGCCAATCTGTGTTGTCATTAACCATCTACAAAACAGCGCATGCACTTGTCTTGCACTTTATAATCTTTATAATAATGACGAAAATCCTTTGATCTGAGCTAAAACATACAATTGTTTTGGCTAATGATTGAATCCATGTTATCCTGGCAACTTAGTTTTAATCAATTTCATAATTTATACTGCACCATAATAATAATAGATTATTATAGGAAATTATGGTGGACATTTTGCTTATTTTTAATAATTATGGACTGAGATTCCTTTGGATATTGCTGTAACTAATTGACGTCAGTATAGTTTAACGCGAATGAGTTATTAGAATTGCTTAATAAACTGATTAGCTACTTAACTTACTCTTTATTGAAGTTATCCTCCATTTTTCATTGGTTTTCAGTCATGCACATTTTGATTTAATGGTTTTATGTTTTAATAAACGGTGAAATTGGCTATTTCCCGCAACGTATATAGATAGCATTTGCTGATGTTTCATAAACGTCATAGTTTCGTTGTTAGTATGTTAGCAGAAGTTATTAAGTAAGTTTCTAGAGTCAGACAAAGCTTAACTTATAAGAAGATACATGCAAGAAACACACTACAGCTATTTTATATATTTAATCGTCAGTAAATTGTCATGCTACGAAGCTAGCATCTCTCTTGCTTCATTATGTCCAGAGATATTTATGTACAACTATCGGTTTAGTGAACACTTCAGCTGGCTTTGTAATGTCTCCAATCTGGTCAGAAAACGGTCGCCCAATACACGAAATCCATTTAATTTAAAAAATATGTAAACTACAACATGATATTACCCAATACTAATGCATGAATAACACATTACAGTTTAAACACATGCAATAAAAGTGTATTATACACGATACACCCATATTATAGGTATTGGTAAGGCCATCGACTATACGCAGAGCTTATACGAAGGCGTATCGGCGATCTCTGCTGGGCAATTAAATGTTAATCTCAGTAACTATAGGTTTTTGTAGACGGGCTGCAGTGGGCGACAAAAAAGTTGTTTTGTATGAATGAGCGGCAGAAATTATGCGGTATGACGTGCTAGTTTTTTGTGCTTAAAGATGTTTGTGAATTATAGTAAGAATTAACAAGCTTAACCTTAATAAATCTAATATCATGATCCAAAACGTGTTGATGTAAGATATATTACTAGAAGGAAAAAACATAAACATGTTGTTATATTGATAGATAACAGAACTCGGCCTGATTTTTATAGCACTTAAAAGCTCTGTCATTCTCTCAAGCGCCTTTAACGAGTACGTTTTGGAGAAATGTTTGAATTCAGCAAATAAATTTACACGGATAAGGTAATGATGAATTAGTTTGTCCTTTAAATTAACATGATACTATATTTTTAGCTAGTCGTAGGCCTTTCAGAAGCCTGTTAGCTACGCAACTTAACAGCAACAATCCGACAACACATTAGTCTCTTGTCTGTCCGATCTAACCAAGCGAATTGAGTCAGGGTCATAGCTCTCCACGCCGTATTCGCATCCTATCAAGTGTTCATATAAAATTCTAATGCTGTATACAGCCATATATAACGTGTAGATAATTATCTTTTAATTTTATGTTAATTTGCTTGATGAAGGAACACGTGCACACTTAGGTTTTGCTTTGTGAAGCTTCGATAGCTTAATGTGGAGGTATAGGACTTTGATGCTTGTCCCTTGCAGTATCTGTAAGTTCACTGTTAATTTAAACTTTGACTATATTAGAGAATATGTGATATTGGCGATATTCTTCTCTCTTAGCCTTTATTATTCCCAAGTCACTTGGGGTCGGCTTTTGTGGTCTAACCGGATTTGACTGGATATCAGTTTTTACACGGAGCGGCTGCCACCTGACCTCCGCAACCCGAAGGCTAACGATACCCTAAGGCTAGACCAGTGTCAGGATATTAGAGGGTACTGACTTTCCCAATAGCGACTGCTATAGATGTTCATGGCAGCCGGGACCGACGGCTTAACGTGCTCTCCGAGGCACGGAGCAGGCGATTATTGTCAATCAATACGCACATAATTTCAAAAAGTCATATAACTTCCGAAAGTCAGAGGTGCGCGACGTGGGTTCGAACCCGAGACCTTCTGCATTGCAGTCTGTTGGTCTCCCCACTGAGCTATCGATTTGGCGATATATATTAGTATTTGTGTCTCACAATATTTAAATTAACTAATGTTGTTTAATCAACAGTCTTCATACGTAATGAGCATTTAGTTTACATTCTCTGACTACATCAGATATGTTTTGGAGAAACGCCAGGATATGAGAGGCGGAACCGATGAACTTGCATAAAGAATGTGATAGTAGCGAATGAAGCAAGAAACGTGTCTCTATTCGGTGAACAGGTGTGTATATATATAATTATGCCACTCTACGGTATTTTCCTAATAAGCTAAACTGAACTCATTTGGAGCAACATTTTTAATTTTATATTGATGCAAAATTATTAATTTTGTAATAAATGATAAAATTTAAGTATAAAATTATTGCCATGTTTAAATTTAAATCTAGCCAAGCCTCGTAGAGTTTTATTTTAAATTATCTTTTAGCAATATTCTAATATAAACCAAAATAACCTTCGCCAGATAAGCAAAGATGAGTTCATCTTTTAATAGTTAACCGGACCTAAACACAAATAAATACAACACAACTTAATACAACTTTGTTGCTAAACCAAAGTTTTTTTTTTTTAATAATATATATTCTATCACATACACGCAACACTGTCTAGCCCAAACTAAGCAGAGCTTGTACTATGGGATGGGAAAAAAAGGATATATGTACTGATAAACATACATATATACTTTTTTTTTTGTAAATACATACATATTATACATAGAAACACCCAGACCAAGACAAACATCCATGTTCATGCACACAAATGTTTGACTTGTGCGGGAATCGAACCCGCGACCTCAGGCGTGGCAGTCGTTTACACTAACCACTACGCCACCGAGGCTGACGATCATCTTAGATGTTGAAAAAAAGAATAGGTATCGTATTATGAAAGTTTTATATAACATGACAATATTATGAGAGACACCATCGTTCTATGCCTTCAGCAACACAAAAAAAAAATCGCGTCAAATATTAACAAGAAATAGGATACACATATTATAAAGATCTCTCATAAATCCTAAAAAAAACTTTCTTTTTTAACAATTGAAACGATGAACACCTTTAGTCACGCGAATTCGACACTTGGCCGGTTTAAAATCTCGATTTCATTTGTAATCGATCACCGGCGCGCGCGCGTACCCGTCCGCACCGTATATCGCGCTCTCTCTATTGTTTTAGCTATCTTTTGATTCTGTATCTATCGTATTTTAATGACAACGCTGTTTTAATGTGTGCGCTTTTACTTTTCTGTGATAGGTATCAAATTATGTACAATAGAGAATTGGTGCTAAGGGCGGGTGGGATAGTTGATAGATAGTTGATACAAAACTTATTTTTTTTTACTTGGGTTAATGTTGCTTATACATACCCACTCGCCACAAAGGGACGCGAGAGGGTTATGTCGGGCTCTCCCGAGACTGCGGACCTACCGACTAAAACCACCACGGCATGCCAGCTCGCTGCTTTGTATGGTGGGTGGATTGCTGGAACTGAAATTACATCAGCGATCCCGATCTCCCACCCGCGGCCTGCCATACAGCACCTGAGTTAGTGGGTTAGTGGGTTCGTGCCATTATTCACAGACAGAGGTACACTCTTTGTAATTCTATATTGTCATATTACTGTTAACTACTATGTTTTACTGCTAGATTACTCAAGACAGAAGAAAAGCTTTTTCTAACTGAAGGTTCAAGATGAAACCGTAAAATTCAGTCGAATTTAGTATCAAATTCATCTTGAATCAGCATTATCAGGCAGTGATAGTAAGTACCATACGAGGAATTTTTCTAAAGGCGGCATCTAATCTTTGGCCTGCTGCAGACTGCACTCAGAAACGTACTTACTCGCCCATATGCACAAGAAAGCAGTAATTTCATTATGCAAGCTTAATTTAGCATATTTAGCTATATTTACGTCAAAATAATAACATGGTGGTACAAAAAACCACAGCCTCAATCGAACCCCACATTCCAGCATCCAAAGCTATAAACTCAAAGATAGAATTCAGTACTGAAGTAGCTACGCACACTTGCGCAAGCGTAGCAGCTAAAACTGTCGTCTAACCGCAGAACTCGACGTATTGCGGAAACCGCGTGTTGGCGTGACGCAACGATGCGCGCGCGCCGCCGACCGCCATTATTTTTGGCGCAGCGGTCAATGACCTGGTGCGTAGTGAAAGTCTAAGGCGCCAAGCCGGCTAGTGGCAGTTACACCCCCGCCCTAAATAGTTCGGGTGATGATGGATGATAGCGGTGATGGTGTACTTATTTAAATGTCTCGTCCTTACCAATGTGTAGGGAGTTGTATCCTCGTCTGGGATATGACATAAATACATGTATAAACATGTATAATAGATTTTCGAAGTACTAAAAGTCACAATCATATGTAACAAAAATTATAACACTATTGCCGTTCAAATCAAAGTTCTGATTACAATTGATTAAATATCGAACTTGCTGTTACGTATACAATTCTAAACATCTTCGAGGATGTTACGGATTCTTCAGAAGTACATACAAACCTAGCTTCACGTTTACATCCTCGAAAAGGTATGCAGGTGTACCTAATAAATATATTACACCCACATTCGTCAGCCATATTTTAAGGCCAACATAATAGAAAGCTAATCTATAGACGCCTTCCAAACACGGTTTCAGAGTCCAAGCTTTTACCGAAAATTTCCTTAACAGAAAACCTCAATAACACTATAGTTGACTCGGGAATCGACCCTGAGACCTTATCTAGTACTGCGCCAATATCATGAATAGCTAGCTAAGCGTTTCATTTTTTTAAAGTCATATCCCGTACTGCTAATAATTTCTGTATCGCAGGTGACATTACACACATTCAAACAACGGACACAAAGAACATCCAGACTCGGTACAACCATTTTATCACACAAATTTAAGTCTCGTGTGGGATTCGAACCCACAACACTTGACGCAGTGTCAGTTGCGAGGCGACAACTTAAACCCTACGACATCCGTGCAGTCTCTACCTAGACCTCTCCAGACTGTCTAGACCCTCAGGCGATATGTGCGTAACATAAACTATAGTTAACGTAACGAAAAAGCAGTGGACGCACACAAGAGTCAGCACAATGTTATCGCGAATTCGGTCGTTGTCCGGCACCGCGGCGCGTGCGATACATTCTCTTGAATGATACAATCACTTACATGATTACATCTCAACGCACGAGATATTACTTTCTTATATCACTCAACGCGCATGTTGCCGACGTTTCTACTCTACGCAAGTTTTATGCTAGACTAGTTTTTACTCGTGGCTTGGCTTGCGTAAATGTACGTAAGGCAAGGTTAGGTTAGTCCGACATAACCGAGTGGCGAGGTGGTCTGCATAAGCAGCTTTTCCCGTCGTAAAAAAAAAGGTTAGCTTAGTATGTATGTATCTTATGTAGGGGCCAGTCAGCGCAGAACGGCGACACTTCGACCCAATAGGATCTTTTGTGTCGATACTCTCCCAATAACGACTGCCATAGATGTTCATGGTAGCCGGGACCGACGGCTTAACGTGCTCGCCGAGTCAAAAGTCATATAAGTTCCGAAAGTCAGAGGTGCGCGACGTGGATTCGAAAGCGAGACCCTCTGCATTGCAGTCTGTTGGACTCCCCACTGAGCAGCGAGTTAATCAGCTTAGTAACCCTATGTCCCTTTCTGTACCCCTGGCAACGTGTATGCGAAATTTCATGATAATCGAGTAGTTAAGGCGTGAAAGCGTAACAAACAACCTCACTTTCGCATTAATAATATTGTCGGCCTCGATGGCGTAGTGGTTAGTGTAACCGACTGCTACGCCTGAGGTCGCGGTTTCGATTCCCGCACACGTCAAACTTTTGTGTACATAAACATGGATGTTTGTCTTGGTCTGGGTGTTTCTATGTATATTTATGAAATAACAAAAAAAAAGTATAGTTATATATGTATGTTTCTCCATTGTCTAATACCCATAGTACAAGCTCTGCTTAGTTTGGGCTAGACGGTGTTGTGTTTGTGGTAGAATATTATTATTAATATTAATTGGAATTTGAATGAAGTATTGCTATTTGAAATATGGTTTATTAACTGACAAAACCGGTAGAGGTTCTTTCGATAACTACACATGTACGTCGTACTCTCAAGCTAATATTTCTGAAGGGGCAGGCGAAGGTGTATCCCCACCTCATTTCGCCAGGTATCATCTCAAGTTCCACGTAAAGGCAAGGTGTTACTTGTCAGAAAAATCCAATAACACTGCTTGAACTGGATATCAAACCTGAAACCTCATGCACAGCATTTCGCTACAAAAAGAGTGTTGACGCATAAACAAGCACAGTCTATGATAATAGTAATAATATTCTATCACATACACACAACACCATCTAGCCCAAACTAAGCAGAGCTTGTACTATAGGTACTAGATAATGGATAAACATACATATTATATACATTTTTTTTGTAAATACATTCATATTATACATAGAAACACCCAGACTAAGACAAACATCCATGTTCATGCACACAAATGTTTGATTTGTGCGGGAAGCGAACCCACGGCCTCAGGCGTGGCAGTCGGTTACACTAACCACTACGCCATCGAGGTCGTCGTCTATGAACATAAAGATAAACATCAAAGAAAGAGAAAGACCACGATAAGATAACAGTTAGGCAGAGATGAATAGTCAGTGTAAAAATCAAACGAGATTCATCAAAGATTTATACAAACTTATAAAAGAGATGATTGGTCTTATTTAAACACATATCGAAGTAAATGTTACTTGACGGAAATTTATTGTAATACAATAATTAGGAAATAGAGGCACCTGCCAGGTATTTGAAAAAGTTGGTGACAATATCAATCTGTTCTGGATACGGACAGCCGCGTCGTGGCCAGGCGTACTCCAACTTGCAGTATACCGTTTTGAACACAAAATATGCGCAGACACATCCTTAGTTTATCTGTCCTGTTGCCTCAAATTACTTTATTACACTAAATCTGAAACAAAAATAATTTCGATTTCCAATATAACTTTCCTTCAATCTTGAACTAAGAAAGTTATAAACCTATTTGTAAAACAATAGGACGGTAAAAATACTTGTAAACACGTCGCTTAATTATTGTACAATCGTATAACTACCAGCCGATCGCATTCGTTAACACAAAGAACTTTTCTCACGAGTTACTAAATATTACGATCACAATGAAAAGCTTAGATTTCGAGGCGCTCTTTTAATTGCGTAAATCGTGTTTATCGGACTACTGTGAAAGAAAGCAATGTGTGTGAATGTACCGACAATTTATTATTTCAGTTCGTTTCGTAACCATTACTATTGTGTAATAATGGTTGTGCTATCTTGATTTTGAGTTATTGAGGTGATGAGTTAAGAAAGGAATCTCTTGTATTTCTTTGTAAGTATGTTAATTACTGTTGAGGCGGATGGTGTAATTATTCGGGCACGCCACGATCATGGCAGTAAGTCCCGTGTTTGAGGAGTGGCTGGAGAGGAGGCATGGCGCCCTCACCTTCCGGCTGACACAGGTAATGACTGGCCACGGTTGTTTTGGCCAGTTCCTGTGCCGTATACGCCGGCAAGAGACGCCCGGTTGTCATCACTGCGGCGACTGCCGCGACGTTGTTGAGGACACGGCGCTGCACACTTTGGCGCACACTCCTTTTGTGAAGAAGTCATCGATATTTTATGATGGTAAGCGGTTAGGGCGCTTGTAACACCATTAACACCATGAGTAATATCGAGTGAGGCCGATTTTTTTAAATTGCTGTAATATGAAAGTTTAAAGACATCGGTTATCTGCTGACAGCAGCCTGCCTGTCATCTCTATTCAATCGCAAAGATGTTTTACTGCTATCATCTAAAGGTTGAAGATACTTATCTATGCAATCAGATACACTATGAGCGAAATTTCAGGCTCAGAGAAGGATCCTCTTATTTTCAAACCAGCTATATTTTGAACTTTCACGTCATAGAGGGCAAGCATACATATCTCCGCTAGCCAAGCACAGTTTTAGACGTTTTGCTGCAAATATCTTGACAGGCCAACTCAAGAATACTATTCAACACGAGAATTGCACCAAACACCACGGTTACCGAACGATCCACGCTTACTAAGTGTGGGTTGACAACTGCACATATCTTCGAAAACTCTCAGACATGCATGCAGAAAAATCGCTATTAAACGTAGGTGTAATGTATTATTTTTTATTATACCTGTTTTTTTTTTGGTACTTATAAAAGTAAGTTGATATAACTCAACTTTATATAAGCAAAAATCACGTCGATTACTCACTCCGTTGTTGCTTTGAAGGGCAAAGTAACAAAGAAACCTGCTTATAGCATTTAAAATAGTTAATAGGAATTTTGCTTTAATTAAGCACTAAAACGATGTTCCCGAATAGCGGTTCTCCATAATAGTTTGTTCAATAAATAGCTGTGAACAGCAACTGTGGGGTTCCCACAGGCCGGGTGCTGATAATACCGCGCTCTCAGTCAGGAAGGCACGCGTGACCTGACATTTAGCTGTGGCCCGCCCGGTGATGCAACGCTGCAGTTTTCCTACTGCGCCTGCGCATCCTCGTAATGTTTGAACACACAGATTTATAGCGGTTGCTGGGCTACGACTCGTAAATTACATCTTCTACGGTGTTTGACACGTCTTTATAAATGAAAGTGGTTAGGTTTTGAGCTAGTTGGGTGCTGTGGATTCTCTCGTATTCAATGGCGGACTTTTTACGTGCCCTCCGTGCTTCGGAAAGCACGTAAAAAGTCGGTCCCGGTTGTTGTCAAATTAAAAGTAGTCGTTAAGCCATGTCAGAGGCCTACGGGCGGCTTGAACAACTCTTGACAACAGGTTGGCCACTAACCACACGAAAAGACACACATAACATTTATTCAAAGACTATTTTTTATATTGAATAATAATATAATATTCTATCACATACACGCAACACCATCTAGCCCAAACTAAGCAGAGCTTGTACTATGGCTACTAGACAATGGATAAACATACATATATACTTTTTTTTTGTAAATACATACATGTTATACATAGAAACACCCAGACCAAGACAAACATCCATGTTCATGCACCCAAATGTTGGACTTGTGCGGGAATTGAACCCGCGACCACAGGCGTGGCAGTCATTTATCACTACGCTATTGAGGCCGTTTCTTAGAGTTGCGTATACATAAAAAGGAACCCATTTCGCTAGCTATGTTTATGGTACCACGTTATAGGCGATCAGTCTTCTGCTGACTATCAGATTGTGTGTTGCTATCGATATTTACATTACAGAAGCTTTTTTACGAATCTCGAGAATCGAATCTGGGACCTTACGATCGGCTGTAAGTAAACATAAGCGTACGCTTTTACCGCGAGACCAATAAGTTAGTCTCATTGACCAGTAATTGCGAAATTATATACCTACATGTAACCATCTTTCTTCTATATAATTATGCTCTTTATTTATTTTATTTATTTAATTCGGACAACCAACAAGGTATACACTGTAACATGTTCTTATGGCTAGTACTTATAGCTAGTGTTTAGTGCTACCTTACTTAAAGGTTGCCACGGCATGCATATTATACAGTTAGAAGATACTCAAATATAGCAAAACATAACAATATACTATAATATAATAAGCTAAACAGAAAATAGTTATGCAGATCTTTAAATAATTATTTTAGAGAATACAATTTATCATTTCTTAACAGTACTGTAAGCTGTATTTAGAATTATGGCATTAAATTTATTTATGTTTTGTCCAAAAATATCAATACAATTATTAGATTTAGTAAAAGTGTTATACTGAGACTGAAACCTATTTATTGGTGAATAGTGACCCAGATTGCTTCTAGCTTTTTTAGGTACAAAGACGGAGTACCTAGATCCTCGGAGCAATTTCAGCGGTGTGTTAAATGTAATCCGTTCTAAGAGTTGAGGGCAATTTAGGACGCCGTTCACAAGCCTAAATAAAAACACTTGGTCAAGGAGGTGTCTGCGAACTTTAAGACTAGATAGTTTGAAAAATAAATTTTAATAGACGAACCAGTTGTCTGTTATATGCCTTCCATACTAAGTGTCAATAAAAAATCTGGTACTACACTATGCATACTGAATTAAATTTATATAATTACCAGCTGACCCTCGAAACTTCGTCTGCTTCACATAAGGGAATTTTCCCCGTTGTTGCAACATTTTTCATATATGCTCCGCTCCTATTGGTCTTAGCGTGATGTTATATAGCCTATAGCCTTTCTCGATAAATGAGCTATCCGCCACTAAAATATTTTTTAATTCGAATCACTATTTCCTGAGATTAGCGCGTTCAACCAAACAAATAAACAACTCTTTATATATATTAGTATAGATGTTAAATTATCTGATGCATAGCAAACAGTATACAGCCAGTGTTAATTAAATACAGTTTTAAAGGTCTATTTACATAAGTTTCAAAGCAAATGTAGTGTTTCTATCTTTGTCTTATAATAATATCAGCCCTGTATTAAACTGTCCCACTGCTGGGCACGGGCCTCTTCTCACTGTGAGAATGTTAGGCCATAGTCCACCACGCTGGCCCAGTGCGGGTTGGCAGACTTCACATATCTTTAAGAACATTATGGAGAACTCTCAGACCGCTTTCCTCACGATGTTTTCCTTCATTGTTAAAGCGAACGATAATTAACTATTAAATACGCACA
This sequence comes from Catocala fraxini, assembly GCA_930367265.1. Lineage (NCBI taxonomy): Eukaryota > Metazoa > Arthropoda > Insecta > Lepidoptera > Erebidae > Catocala > Catocala fraxini. The sequence goes on from OV884032.1 coordinate 2,700,041, forward strand.
TAACTTGTAAAAGTCAGAGATGCGCGCCTTGGGATCGAACTCGAGACCTCTGCGTGGCAGTCCAACGGTATCCCACTAAGCTATCGATGCTTTATAAAGTAGGAATAGTTAAATGATAGTTGACATAATTCAAACACAAAAGTACAGAGAAATTATTATGACCTTTAATTCATAAAATACTTTTAAAATTTCTTCAATGTTCAGCTACTTATTAGCTACTTACTAGGTGCTAAATACAAGGATAGAAACACACTTGTATCAAGAATCTCGTCTCGTGTAAATGTAATTGTAAGCATTTTCACTTCTTCTTCTTCTTTTCTTTCGTTTCGTGTGGTTAGTGGCCAACCTGTTGTCAAGAGCATATTAATGAACAACATAAATTTCAATAGCCATAATATTATAATTCACCGACATACAGCAAACATTTTAAATTAATATTATTAATGCGAATGTGAGTTTATTTGTTACGTGTTCACGCCTTACTCAACCGAATTGCGCATACACATTTTTATGCGTACAGAAAAGAACATAGGATACCTTTAATCCAGAAGAAAAGGTTCCGAGCGATAGAACTTTTTTGACAAAATCAATAACAATCAAAAAACGGACACAAGAAACACCCATACTCTAAACTACTATTTGTGGATCACACAAATTTTTGTCCCGTGTAGGATTCGAACCCACAACACTCGGCGCGACGGCAGAGGCAAGGCTAAACCACTACGCCATCCGTGCAGCATTAAATATGAAGTAGTTATAGAATGGCAGGTGGACCTTTGCCCATTTATGAGTCGTAGAGCCTCGCTGATTTTAGCATGATTGGGCCGGCTCGACCTGGGAAGGACTACCCTCTCACAGAATATCGACGTGAAATACCAGTATTCCTACTGTTGTGTTTCGTTCGGTGAGTGAGTGTGCCGGAGACCCAATCACCCTCTTTCCCCCTTCCTGCTCCTTCTCCTTCCCACTTTCTTTCCTAAAGGGTCGGCGACGCGCAAGTGATGCCTCTGGTGTTGCAGGCGTCCATAGGCTACGGTGACCACTTACCATCAGGTGGGCCGTATGCTTGTTTGCGAAAATACGAACCAACCCGCACGTATCAATTTACTTAATATATTAGGTGCCATAACGAATTTCCCTTATCTACTTACAGAAAAAAATCACCGTGACAAATGATAGCTCGATCACGCCTATGGTTAAGCTCACGATTTAGAGCGAGACAGTATTGTGTGACGATGTGGGTGAAAGAGAGATGTGATAGATTTGAATTAAGAATATCAGAATCGATCTTGATTTGTCGGCCGCTGACAAGTGATTAGTGAAACAAACGGACTTTCTTAGGGTTGTCACGGTGAGACAACGCTGATTAGGGTAACTTTGAAATGTTAAGTAAAAGTTATAAGTGGCAAGCAATGCTATGCGAAACGTTGAGAGAAAAATTACTTACAATCATACAATCACATATTTAAATTCATCGACCATTAAAATATTTTCCTGATTATAAGTTTTCATTTATTTTCCTTTTAAATACCATGATCCGCAACCTGGTCTAGTAACAGAATTAACCGCTTACCAGTGTGCGGATATAACACCACTGGATTTTTCTGTTTATTAATCCGTTTCGAAAATACTTATATATTAATAACCGCGCAATAATTTCTGAATCTCGGTGGAATTATAAACAGTTGAAACTTTCTTGGTGTAACGGACACCAAGAAAACCCAGAATCGGAACAACTATATGTAAATTACACAATCTTTTGTCCCTTGTAGAGATCAAACCCACAACACACTGATCACACAAACGACAAATCAAAGCTTTATTTCAACATCGCACGTAACGCTAACCAGGGCCTCAATAACCTAGCGAAACTAAAATGAAGCTTGATTTGTCAAGCAATATTGTTTCTAACGAGGGCTCAAATCTAGAGCAAAGTACAGCTTTTTAGCCGGGACAGCCCTATGGACACAATAGCGGGTGTGGCCTGTCAAGAAAGTGGACGTTCAATGCCGTGCGATACCCGATACGTGTCCGCAAACTGACATTGAAATATAACGTGGCAATGTTGAGCGTGCGACTCATGAAATTTATCAAATTTGTCAGCAATGTTGCGCTTGAGAGTGATGGAAATTTAACACGTTTAGTATAAGCTTACGACATTGTATGGTGTAAAAAAGTAAATTGTGATGAAATAAAAAAAGCTCGCTACGTAATAACGGCAGTTGTGAGAATACCTATACTCGCAAGATATTTTGTAATGTTTGTGTAAGCTTTAGTCGCGGATCGTGCAAAATGTTGTTGAGCTTTACCTTTCGGAAATTCTCATTAGCAGTACGGCATTATGGACATGAGCAGTCGGCAGTAGTCTCATCTAAGTCCTAAAAATGGAGAAATGTGAATTTGATACAAGTCTAACTGTCCCATCAGGTAAACACAAGCTTGAGATTACAAAGAGGCTAAAAAGTAAACGTCCGTATGGCGAGGGTAACCGTAGCGTTACAAGACCAGTGATAGTTAACGTTAGCCTATTGTCAACCCAACAATAAAGAACTTACTACGTAGTGACAGCACAACAAACACACCTCAATAAAATCCCTATTGATATCACAACGCCGATTGAATACATTTAATGCCACGTATTCAGCACATTTATACTACCGATTACCCCGCTCTTAGTTCGCTAGTTAAATGTATAGCAATGTTGTATGAGCTCCATGATGAATATGGCGGCAGGCGAACGTGTTAAAGATGTATCTCTCATAGGGTATCTCTTTTGAACTTCGACTGCTCCTAACTCAATGCTTATATGAGAGGCGTAGTTTAGACTTCTAAATTATTCTTGTATAACTTAATTATTGCTTGTATTAACCGTGATTGTCTTGCGTTCGTGTATGTGTTCCAGCCGTGCGTGATGTCTTAGGTAAGACAGGTAAGGTCGCGCGAAGTATTATTAAGATTGTCTGTCAAGAATTTTCAGTTGCAGCAAGTATTCTGGAATTGAGTCTTGTTATTAACGGCATAAGGTTCGACCCCTTTTACGTCTAAGGAAATGTCGGTGTCTAATACGCCTTTTAAGTGGTAGATCCACTTGGAGGATATGCGCCGTATTGGAGAAGAAATTATAAGTATACTGTCATATCTGAGAGTCCTTCGTACTGTCTGCAATGCATGTTTCCAGTGGTGACTAATTTATAGCAGGCATTTAAAAATCACGTCAAAATAAAACGTGAACTCTTAGTGTCTGTATCTAATTTAACCGAAAGCTATTTTATCAACCACACAAATGATTGGATGACAAAAGGTTAATAAATAGCCTCGTATACTCAGGGATACTTTCACATTTCTCTGTCCCTGCGCATGCGCCATTTCACCTACTCATTAGCAACTACACATGCCCATCCTGCTCTCGCGTGCACTTTTTATGCATGTTAGAATAGGATGGAATGTGTTATCTGAGATTGGTATGCGAAAGTCGTGTCGTTTGATCAGGATAGCTGTGTTTTTGGTAATTGTATTGGGTTATGTGTGACATACTTAAAGGTAACATTTACAAGTACAAGTCAAACATTTGTGTGCATGAACATAGATGTTTGTCTTGGTCTGGGTGTTTCTATGTATAATATGTATGTATTTACAAAAAAAAAGGTATATATGTATGTTTATCCATTGTCTAGTATCCATATTACAAGCTCTGCTTAGTTTGGGCTAGATGGTGTTGTGTGTATGTGAAAGAATATTATTATTATTATTATTATTATTATTATATTATGTACACACAGCGACACATCAACCTAGAATGTTTGGACTTTGAACTATTAGAAGTTGAACGCTGCGAATCGTGCGAGAGAGTGCGTTATATTTTTGTTATTTTGTCTCATTCACGCTGAACGGGATGTGACGCTCTATCCTTACCATTACATCGACACCACTATGCACTGTCCCTTTCCGACAATTCTCTATCTTGTATGTATCGTAGTCATGCGTATATAGGGTGTCTAACTTGATGTGTAGCCGTGTGTACATAAAAATTCATGCCTTAAGCGCCGATAGCCCAATGGATAAGACATTGGACTTGCGATCTAGAGGTCGCGGGTTCGAATCCCACCCATTGCATCACCGACGTGAAACAAGAATACTAGTTATTTGTAACTGAAACTGAAAGAAAACTTAAAAAAAAGCCTCCATATTTCTGCTGAAGTAATAGACAGGGGTGCATGCACCACGTTTTATCAACTTTGTTTTAGGTACCTGTAATATACAGGGCGGGGTTATTGTCAACTACCGGACACATTGTCTGGCTTCCTGCTGCAACTGTCTATTTCTAAAAGAAAACCCTAAAAACATTGTCCGATGCGAGAATCAAAGTCGCAACCTCACTATTTACCCAAACTTTTAATTTACTAATGATTTATTTTTTATTTCCAGGTAATTTCCAACACTACATCGCCTTCGTCTACAGACGAGGTACAGTATTATTAAAATAAGTAGAAACGCGTAAAACATCAATACATAGACGCTTTTTTATTACCGAAGGGTTAAACAAAAATGTTCAATACCAATATTATCTATACTAATATTATAAAGAGGAAAGATATGATTTTTTGTTTGTTTGTTTGTAAGGATTTAAATTAAAAAACTAATCAACCGATTTTAAAAACCTTTGACCTTTGTATATTATTAAAATATTTTTTTCGAACTCTAAGATTTACGGCAATTCATTGCCGATTCTCACTTGTTTAAAGCTGCATATTTCAAATCTAGTATTCTTGTTGACCTCTCCAGCTAAACTAGAATGCTTGTGTTAGGATGAGTTCACGTTGCTTTTGCATTAGGTGGGCTTTGAACCTGGTCCATTACCTAACGACTGAAACATAATTAAATAAGAACAGGTGTTCTTAACATACGAGAGCTATAATCAAAGACCTTGATATTGCTACACTGGCATGAATAGCTCTTTAATATAAATAGGTATTAATAACTAATCCCTGACCTTAGTCACTGGTGTCATATGCCACCCATATGAGTATCGCACACTCGGTACCGCCCAAGGCCTATTCAGCCATTTGTGAAAATCTATTAATCAATGACGTAATACGTGTTGTTTAAATGACATAATATTTGTAAAGATGCGCTGGGGCAAGGCCGCGCGCATGCGCTTTGTGTGCCGACGCGGTGTCCATCTTGTGGCTACGGCAATTTAGGACAGCGCAGGATTAAAACGGCGCGTGGGTTGTGTTTTTAGAATGTTAAAGTATCTCCTATGAGTAATTCAGATCTTAAAAAGTGGATTCATATTTTGCTGATAAATAAGTAATTAAAATTATCCTATGTATCATGGACTATATAGTCTATTTATGTGCCAATTTTAATTAAAATCCGTTTAACTGTTTACGTGTGATCGAGTAACAATCATTCGAACACATTTATAAACTTTCTCATTTACAATATTACATACACAGACTATGTCTTTACGCTATCTTTTGTCTATGCCCACGTAACAGGGGACCAGTCCAGTAGGCCTCCAGGTACAGCTTCAGACTCCACGCTATTACTAAGATTTTATCGACAGAAAACCCACTAACACCTTAGACCTCATAGCAGTTGCATCTATAAGCTTCGCTAAATCAATCAGAAACCATCCTAATGGCAGTAAGCCGCATGGCCAGCCTACACTGCCTCCCACGTGGCCCAAGATAAATTAGGCTCGCCAATTACGTAGATTATTTGTGCAATTAAGTGCAATTGTTTCATTTATCCACTGTTATTTGTTGCAAGTCGGTATCTTCACGGCCGATCGCCTTTTGTGGATGGCCAGACGCGTAATGATACGTACGACCAAATGCATCGGAACTAATTCTAGTATTATGTGTGGGACGGCCATTTTGTTTTTGCTGTGAGATTTAATTGTATGGGCAGTTTTGTGTTGGTTCGTTTTTATAGAAGCTGCTATTGGTGGTAGAGTTTTGCGTTCATGTTGGCGGACAATAGTAAGGTTATAGGTCCGATTTCTGGGTAGGTCAGATTGCTGGTAAATTGTAATTTTCGCCTTTTATAAACACTACTCTCGGTTTAGAGATCTAGTCATGTGTCAGGGGACACTTTACAAACATTCAATTGGCTGGTAATAACAACACCTGAACTCAGAAAATCTTTTGTGGATTAGGTACACAAATAATTGTCTCGTGTGGGATTCGAATCGGCGCAGTGGCTGCGTTGAGGCGACAGCTTGCTCGCTAAGCCATCCTTGCAATATGCTTCTTATTAGCTTATTTTGTTAAGATTTTACGAGCAGCCAAAGAAAGCTGTTAGAAATCCTAACTAATATTCTAAATGCAAGTATGAGTTTGTTTGTTGCGTTTTCACGCCTTAACTACTCGACCGATCATCATGAAATTTCGCATACACGTTGTCAGGAGCACAGAAAAGGATATAGGTTACCTTTCATCCAGAAAAAATACTACCCAGAGTTATTACATTTTGTTACATGTTTTGTATGATTGGATAGCGTTTTTGACATTTGATTAAATTGGAAACGTAAATGAACGGATGTATTTACAGTATCAATAAAAAGAATTCATTTGTGTTACAGTTTCAAAGAATTTGTATATTGTAGGGTTGTCGCTTCGATAGAATAACTAGCACTTTACTTATATAAAAACTACTATTAACAGGTTCCATGTCCGATGAATCACATATGATACATAATAATAGATTTTCTATTGTGTCCATCACGGGACAGCGAAAGGGTTAATACTTATATTATAAATGCGAAAGTAACTCTGTCTCTCTGACCGTCTTTGGCAAGCAGATAGATCATAGGCAAAGCCGCCGGGAAAAACTAGTCTATTATAAATAGAAATGTCAAAGTAATTCAATAAACAAATGTTATTTGAATTACTGCCTCGGCGTAGCGGGATTAAATACGACTATGTATATACAGTTTCAGGTTCAAAACCCGGGTAGGGCAATGGTTTATCTGACATAAAATTGTCCGTTGCAGTACAGAGTCTGGAACTGTGGTATGGTAGACGCAAATAGGCAAGCTGGCGAAATGTGAGAGCAATTCCTCTTCATACCTTTTTGCGAATATGGCAATGAGACTTTTAAAACAATTTTTTTTGACGGTTAGAAGTATATTGGTTTCCGAGTCTATGGTTATTTGGTAACCCTAGTGTGATCGCGTCGAATAAAATTCGTTGCGCGTGCGCTATAAAGGGGTTTAGTACAATTTAGATCAGGTTTTATGGCGCCATTGCGGCCTCAGTTAATTAAATAACCCTTATTTTAACGATCAACCTATTACTTTTATTAATAACAATTGACGTACTATGCAGGGATTTATATTAATTGATTTGGTGAACCTTCAATTACTTTAATTTTAATATATTAGGTTTCTCTTACGTTTTTTAACAAGAATACTCCTGCACTTGGAGTAGATTCTGTGTCGTGTTTGTCTTTAAAAACATTCAAACAACACAATAAACAACTGCACTTAAAACGAACATTTTTGGCCTCCACTATTTTGTGTCTCGAGTGCCATCCAATCCAGCAGTGGCACTTAATGCACTACGCCATCCGTTTGACTGCACCAAACTGTTAGAGACATGACTGTGATGGTGCTGTGGTGGTGTTCGATTCTCGGGTCAGGCAATTCGTTATTAGGGTTTTCTGTTAAGAATTTCCAGTATAAAAAAATTAAAACGAAAATGAAAAATCTTTATTTGTTAAAACAGTTACATCTATACTAATACTATAAAGCTGAAGAGTTTGTTTGTTTGGTTGAACGCGCTAATCTCAGGAACTACTGGTCCGAATTGAAAATTATTTTAGTGTTGGATAGCTCATTTATCGAGGAAGGCTATAGGCTATATAACATTACGTTACGATCCACGGGGGCGGCGCAGTAATCATAAATGCGGGTGAAACCACGGGTACATCTATATAATTATAAATGAGACATCCCCACTGCACGTACTGCGCATAATGTGCTCGGAATACGTCCATTATCGTCTCTCCTATTCCACGGGGCTTAAGTAAATTGGCGAGATGTGGGTATAACACAATTCTGCCTACCCTTTACGTATATATAAAACTTATATAAGTTAACTGCCTCCGTGGCGCAGCGGTAGTGAATGCGACTACTGTGCATGAGGTCTCGGGTTCGAAACCCGAGCCGGGGCAACAAAAAAGTTATTGGGTTTTCCTCAATACGAGCCCGGAGTTAGGAAGCTGGCGGTGTTAGACACCCCGTGCCTCGGAAAGTACGTAAAGCCGTTGGTCCTGCGCCTGATCTCTCTCCGGTCGTGTCGGATTATCCGTCCCATCGGCTTATGAGAGTTAGGGAACAGAGTGTACACTTGTGTTAGCGCACACTTGTGCACTATAATATCTCCTGCGCAGATGGCCAGTTTCCGTTAAGATTGGCCGCCATGACCGAAACTCGGTCTGGAGGACATTATACATAAATGTGAGACTATGTGTGTCTGATCAGCAGTTTAGCCGTATAAATATACTTAACAGGCAGGATCGGCAATAAGTAGCTGAATAATGAAAAAAAATTTAAAAGTATTTCATGAATTAAAGGTCATAATAATTTCTCTGCACTTTTGTGTTTGAATTATGTCAACTATCATTTAACTATTACTACTTTAAAAAGCATCGATAGCTTAGTGGGATACCGTTGGACTGCCACGCAGAGGTCTCGAGTTCGAACCCAAGGCGCGCATCTCTGACTTTTCGAAGTTATATGCGTATTAAATAGTTAATTATCGCTCGCTTTAACGGTGAAGGAAAACATCGTGAGGAAACCTGCATGTCTGAGAGTTCTCCATAATGTTCTTAAAGATATGTGTAGTCTGCTTACTCGCACTGGGCCAGCGTAGTGAAGTATGGCCTAACCCTTCTCACATTGCGAAGAGGCCCGTGCCCAGCAGTGGGACAGTTTAATACAGGGCTGATATTATTATACCTACTTTGAAACAAACATTTGATGTGATTTCGAAAGAAAAAAGATCGTAATGATATCGTTACGAGTATTTAGAATTATGATGCTGTCTTTACATTCGCATTTATTATATTTAAACAGATAACCATTATGCTTGTTCTCAACAAACATCTTTTATTGTGGGTGCCGATCCTTATTCTACACACAATATACCAAAGCATTCCTTTCACATATTCTCAATACATATTTCGCTTTGTGCTTTTGCTTGTATGGTACCTTAATTATCAAAAACCCTGTATAATTTTGGACCTTTATCCTTTTACAATCGCCAAGACAAATGATTTGGCTCAATACTCGAAATTTATTTCAGCAAACGTATTATTGGCATTGCGATGTCTTACTGCTTTATGTTATATCGATTCATATCGGTATAATCGATTGTTTATTAATAATAGGCTTTGAATCGTCAAAGGGTCTTTTGAGTTGATTTGGACTGGGAATTCTCGTATTGTTGTTTTAGATGGAAGATCGTGCGATTTAGTGGCGGTTCGAAACGTAAAATCTTATATAATACTGTAAATATGCAAACACTGTCGTGAAAATACAAAGTTTATTTTTACTCAAACAATGGAAATATACATACCTGCATTCATATTATATATATGGCCTTATATATATTCTATCACATACACACAACACCATCAAGCCTAAACTAAGCAGAGCTTGTATTATGGGTACCTACTAGACAATGGATCAACATACATATAACCTTTTTTTTTTTTCGTAAATGCATACATTATATTATACATAGAAACACCCAGACCATGACAAACATCCATGTTCATGCACACAAATGTTTGACTTGTGCGGGAATCGAAGAATTAAATAGTTTTAATAGTTTTGATAATTTAATTAGCTAAAAAATTAGTAAAATTTAATAGTACCTAGTAGTAGTGTAACAGTTTCTAAATTATGTAATAAAGTGTCAAATAAACAACGCGATAAAATCCGTATATAGTAGTTTAATTTCAATGAATAACATTCGCGTAAACAGAAGACAATATTATTATAACACTTCGTTTAATCTGATCGTATTCAGGGCCTGCCTCCGTGGCGCAGCCGTAGTGTGCATGAGGTCTCGGGTTCGAATCCCGGGCCTAACCAAGAAAAAGTTATTGGGTTTTTCTATTAAGAAATCTCAATAGCAGCCCGGAGTTAGGAAGTTGGCGGTGTTAGACACCCCCGTGCCTCGGAAAGCACGTAAAGCCGTTGGTCCTGCGCCTGATCTCTATCCGATCGTGTCGGATTACCGTCCCATCGGATAATGAGAGTTAGGGAACAGAAAGTGCACTTGTGTTTGCGCACACGCTTGTGCACTATAATATCTCCTGCGCAGATGGACGGTCTCCGTTGAGATTGGCCGCCGTGACTGAAATTCGGTCTGGAGGACATTATTATTATTCAGGGCCTTACGTTCGCAAATATTACGGAAGCCTTAACGAGACTAAGAAGGCACTCATTTTATTTAAAGTGAAGACAGACATCGTACTGTTAGTACTCTTTTCCTCACAAAACATATTATTAGCACCTTCCTTGCCTATCCCAGGAATCAAACCCAGGACCATAATGAACCGTATTTGCGCTTCTGCACGAGCGACGCAGTTTAATATTCTCAAAACGTAGGTATAGGTACATCAGCACATTGCTACTGATATTAGCGTTACCGTGACTTCACCGTGCATCCTGTTCATTCAAATACGGTCATTCGCTCATCAATCATAATTAGCTCTTTTGTATTCATTCACTCTGAGCTTCCTTTATTGTGTTAACGTTAATATTAGCCTTTCCTCGCGTTGTAACGTGTTAATATTAAACAGTTTTGTGCTTAATCCACCTTTTATACTAAATAATTAATATCTAATGCAAAATTATGTTTTCCTTAATAACTAAATTAGTTATATGAATAGCTGAAATCCGTTGAACTATTGATTTTAAAATACAAATATAATGCTAATATTTATTGTTGCCATTCAGCGGAGAAATCCTGTCGATAACTAACTATTTAATACGCAGATAACTTCAAAAAGTTAGAGATTCGCGACTTAGGATCAAACTCAAGACCTCTGCGTGGCAGACCAACAGTTTTCTCCTAGGCAATCGCTGCTACGTACGTAGTATAATCCGTACACAGTAATTTAATTTCAGAATCTAAACTTTGATCTTATACGTTAACTGTCGGGGATAGACGTAAACCTAACATGGCACGCGAGCAGAACCGCGTGTAGGAGCTAATAAACAATAATTATGAAATATAAATCTGTAGAAACAAAACAGTCTTGGCATGCCACTTGAACAATGTGGGCAAAGCAATCGAATCGAACGCAAAACTTCTGTACCACACATACCGACCATTCATCAGTTTTTACACGTAGGCGATTCTGTTACCATATGTCCGGATTTGTTCGGATATGTCCAGTTTTGTAGGCTTATCATCAATGGATATGATATGTGGACGGAATTTATTTATTTTAGGAAAACAAACAGATACATACAATTCTTAAAATAAAATAACTTACATAAAAAGATGGCAGTAAGTACGTACCTCACAACGTTATCCACATCTTGGTAAAATATTTGTTTTGAACTTAATTGCATGCGAGCAGAACTTTAACAATGAAAATATTGAAATTCAAATACAGTAGGTACATATAACTAATAGAAATTACAAAAAAGCAATGTCAATATAAAAAATAAAATAATAAAAATGGTATAAAATAAAGATATTAAACTACTATATACGGATTTTATCGCGTTGTTTATTTGACACTTTATTACATAATTTTGAAAATTGTTACACTACTTTTACTTTCAAACTTTACTAATTTTTAAGCTAATTAAATTACTATTAAAACTATTTAGATTTAATTTAATTTTACACTTTCCCCGACGTTACGGTTGCTTTTCAGCAGCCATGGTCACGGGGAGACGTATATAGTAGTTTAATTTCAATTAATAATATTCGCGTAAACAGAAGACATTATTATAAAGATATTAAATAAAAATAAAAAATTAATCAAATATTGCATTTAAATAAATACAGAAATGGAAATAATTAAAAACTAACAAGTAAGGTATAATATCAAGCAAAATTCAATAATAATTAAAAAAATCTATAGAAATTTAACTAATAATAATATTAATATAATATTAATATAAAGAGAAGCTCAGTGGGGAGACCAACAGACTGCAATGCAGAGGGTCTCGGGTTCGAACCCACGTCGCGCACCTCTGACTTTCGGGATATATGACTTTTCGAAATTATGTGCGTATTGATTGACAATTATCACCTGCTCCGTGCCTCGGAGAGCACGTTAAGCCGTCGGTCCCGACTGCCATGAACATCTATGGCAGTCGTTATTGGGAAAGTCAGTACCCTCTAATATTCTGACACTGGTCTAGCCTTATGGTATCGTTAGCCTTCGGGTTGCGGAGGTCAGGTGGCAGCCGCTCTGTGTAAAAACTGATATCCAGTCAAATCCGGTTAGACCAGAAAAGCCGACCCCAAGTGACTTGGGAATAATAAAGGCTAAGAGAGAAGAAGAAGATTAATATAAAGATAATAATAATATTTCAATTACTGATCACTATAATGTGTGTGAAAAGCATTATGGTAATAAAGAAATAGTTGTTAAAATTAGTCCAGGTATTTGGGCGAGAGAATACTCGTTAAAAGGAACAGCAAAGATGTTTGTTTTAATTGTTTGTTTGTTTGTATTTTGAACACACCTGTATAAAATACCATGCCATTTTGAACACACCTGCATGAAGGAGAAGAGACATGTATATAGACATGCCTCTTTTACTTACAAGTAACTGATGACTATTTGCTCCGATAAATACATAACCTTAAGTCTATTTGATGCTTGCTTGCGCTTGCAACACAAAGACTTCTTTTTCGAAGGATTAGCAACGCACAAATAAAATGTCTAGGGTTGCAAGCGACTATAAGTTACGTAACACTTTACCTGATGGCAGGTCATAATTATGTTTATTTGTCTCCTTGGTCGTATTCTAACATATAGCATGACTTCAGCTTCGCATCGCTCTGACAAAATTATACCAATCTTAAACTCGCTAAAGGACTGTCGTCTGAATTTTACACAATATGGTTACCCTAATTCTGAGTCGATTCAATCGTTCCAATGAATCGATAATTAATCGCGAGAACTTGATTGTAACCTCAAAATAGTGTCCCACGCTTGGCATTACAATCTTATATGGTGTTCTAAGTTATTCAAAAATGGTGCTAATGGCGGTGATAATAAGGTCTTTGTTATGTCTATCGGTGTATTGTTGTTGAAGTCAATATGGCGATGTAATTAACATTTCACCTTGCTCTAGATAACAGGTGTGGGCTTATCTTTAGGCAGGTAGCCATTAGCTGTGATTTTTTTTAAGGAAATAAGTTTATTGACTTCTATTGTGTTGACTCTGAATATGGTCATTTTATAATATTGTCTTCTGTTTACGCGAATATTGTTCATTGAAATAAAACTATTGTATACGGATTTTATCGCGTTGTTTATTTGACACTTTATTACATAATTTAGAATACTGTTACACTACTACTACTATTAAACTTTACTATTTTTTAAGCTAATTATATTATCATTAAAACTATCATCAAAATTATGTAATAAAGTGTCAAATAAACAACGCGATAAAATCCGTATATAGTAGTTTAATTTCAATGGTCATTTTAATTTTATTAATTGATTCAGTTTTAATTGTGATTATGGTAATAAAAGATACGTTTAATACGGCCCACGGCCTATCTATTAACCGTTATTGTAGTTTATTTTTATGTAAGCTGCAAATCCTAGGGTATGATACCCTAGCGCAGAATCCAGACCTTACAAAAAAGGAGTAACTGCGACGGCAGTGCACTGGACTGGGACTGGTCTACTGGACTGAGCTCTGGAAACCTTATCATCGAAAAACAAAGGAAGTTCAGAAGGAGTCTGGTTGTTTCCAAATTCTAAAGACGATCTTGCTATGTCCCAACTCAAAAAAATATAGTTTAAAATACAAATTTCCTCGTTAAGCTTCACAGCTTATTGGCGAAATGCGCGGGATCTCGCGTCAAGCGTTGTCACGATGCATACCAGTACCTTAAATTACACATACTACTCGTGTGTACAGAAACGCTAGAATGCGAACAATTTGAATCCCTAGAGGTCACAATAAACACAAAACAACACACCACACCTTAAACAAAATAATTAAACCTTATGTTCAACCTTGCCAATCAAATTAATAATTTTCCATTACAAAAGTCAACATTACAATACTGTTATCAATTGAGTAATTCTATTCGCAATTCTGTCAGTTCCCGCGGCGTTCATGCCTCCATTCAATGTATGTAAGTACATTCAGCGACATCAGTATCTAAATATTTAAAAATATGAACACTATTTTATGAATGAAAATTTGTTTATTATTGTTACATAGTAAACAATTTTGATTAAAATAACTATCTTTTATATTTAATCGAATTAGGCGTTACTTGTCGGAAATCCATAGTAAAATTATTGAGAAGAGAGGAACTCACCACGCGCCCACGGATTGCCCATCCCAACTATTGCAATAGATAAAGGTTGACAATAACGAACTCCTCTGGATGAAGACAGCCACGTTGCGAATCCCGGGCGTACTCCGACTTGCAGTATGCCGCTTCGAACACAAAATATGCGTTGACACGCCTTCGCCTCAGCGCGAGGCATCCTCAGGACCGTTTGGCAATTCGTTTGGCAATTCTCAATCGTTTCGAGTACGCCCGGGTCCCACGACGTGGCTGTCCTTATCCAGAGGAGTTCGGTATTGTCAACCTTTTTCTATTGCAATAGTTGGAGTTGGCTATTCGAGAGTGCGTGGCGGGTTTCTCTCATCCCAAAAAATTTACAACTAGCTTTTAACTGATACTGCAGTAAAAGAAAAGAACCATTCTTGTATATGACAAATGAATTTAAAATTTGTCTATCGATTTATGCCGCTGACTGTACAAACATTAAGGTCGTTCTAAACAAAGATTATTCTATACATTTAGATAAAATTGATTTGCAGGTGTTAAAGACTGTAAGCATTGTGTCGGCTCAGTTCGCGGCGTTCGTTGCGTAAATTGTCTGTTGATATCAATTATGATCAAACTCTGGTTCAATTGATAAATGTAAAAAAATTGCGGTCAGTGTGGGTTGGAGTCGTTTTTAGAAGGTTCCGTACCTCCGGGTTTGATATACATTAAGATTTAAGTTATATTCAGATCCAGAATATGATGATAGTTGTGTCTCAATAAATGATCATGAAATGTAAGCAAGCCCAAGAAAATCTGGCTTGATCCGGGAATCGATCTCGTGATAGGCTGATGGTTTTCTTTTCAAATGGTTACGTAGGGGCTAGAACGTTTCACTTCGTACATTCCTGGCACATCTTTCATGCTCTATACACTTTAATTACATTGTTTATGCAATTTTCATTCAAATACGTTTTAAATTGTGTTGTTATAACTCATTTTAAATTGCATGCTCAGTTGTTCTTGATAACAAGACAGCAAGACTAACAGTCACGAAATTACCATATAAGGATTCTATTTGTATGTTCACAGAACAGTGAACCCTAAAAATAATTACGTTCAGTAATTAATTATTTTTCGTTCACAACACTCGTTGCTTGATCAATTATTTATACAACACAAACAGGTTTAATTTATTATTTAATGGACTAATTAAAAACAAACTTGATATTCCCACGGCAACACAATATGAGCCGGAAACCCATGCGACAAAGTACAACATGTCCTTAATACGTGCGATTAAGTCAGTTCCATTTTAATCAAGTTTTTATTTCAATAATTATGTTTCCATAACAATACTGTACTTTGTGAATTGTCATAAGCCTTGGGAATATTTATTTGCACTGCATAAAATACGCATGTACATATGTTTGAAAGAATATGTAGGTTTTTAAACGTAAATGGACACAGGTATTACTGTGAATACGAACTCATAGTAAGGTCTGTGTCAGGCTGGAGTGGATGGCTCTTAGGGGTCTGGAACACTCCAAGAAATTCATTGCAAACAGAGCCACGGGCTTCACCCGGAATTTCTGCGGGTACAACAAGGGCCAAATACGCCTGCTCACAGGAGCGTTCACTGGCCATTTTGACACCAACGACTTCCTGTGCAGATTAGGTTTGGCAAACAATTTGATCTGCAGAGCATGTGGTGAAGAGGACGAGGCCATATCACATCTACTGTGTGAATGTGACGTGTTGGCTGGACTAAGGATGGGTCTGATGAGGTTGGCATATCCGAACCCTGACGACTTCAGGCTTCTCCCCCTGAAGTGTACGCTGCGACTGATGCAGTACATTCATAGGGAGATAGCTCAGGGATATATCTCGGGGCTCACACAAAAGATCCCACTGGGTCGAAGTGTCGCCGGTCTACACTGATTGGCCCCCGAAATAAGATAAGATAAGGTCTGTGTCATGGGGAACATTACAAACATATAGAGAACGAACACAAAGTAAATTCAGACTCGCAACAACCGTTTGTGGATTACACTATTTTTGTCCCGTGTAGGATTTGAACCTACGACACTAGATGCAGTAACAATGACACGGCGACAATTAAACCACTACACGATTAATGAAGGTACGCAGAACTGTATCGCAGTTTCGCAGAGTTGTTATGTAGTGTTTCTAACAATTTTTATTGGCTATCACTACTTACTATTTTTTATATAGCTTACTATAGCTCAGTAGGGTGACCAACAGACTGCAATGCAGAGGATCTCGGGTTCGAACCCTCTCGTCGCGCACCTCTGACTTTCGGAAGTTATATGACTTTTCAAAATTATGTGCGTATTGATTGACAATTATCGCCTGCTCCGTGCCTCGGAGACCGGAGAGCACGTTAAGCCGTCGGTTCCGGCTGCCATGAACATCTAGGGCAGTCGTTATTGGGAGAGTGTCGACACAAAAGATCCCACTGGGTCGAAGTGTCGCCGGTCTGCACTGACTGGCTCCCACATAAGATAGATACATACATACATACTATTTTTTATAAGCTCTTATTGCTATACCTTTTTATAAGAGAAAAGGAGAAGGCAAGAGAGATTAACTCACGTAATAACACTAGAAAGCCTGGCATATTACCCATCGATCTTATACAATATTGTATGTAGACATTATCATCTTTCATCTATCCGATGGAAATCAATTTCTTTCAGTAACTATCCGTCAGCTTATATTAACTTTCCCACACGGTATGAAACTTTAAGCGATATTGGCACAAATTACCTGTAGCCGAGTATCTTTAATGTGCGCGTTCGATTTCCGTTCGGGGATAAGTGAGGATGTATATAAAGCGGTAAATGTATGACTAAAAGTACTGGTGTTTTGCTGGCGATCGTGAGATACTGGGTTCTTTATTTTCTGTAACATGTAAGATGTGTGATTATGTGCGATCTAAACATATGTATGGGGATGTAATATACCTTCGTTTAAACTTTGGTACATTATGCTATGTATGTATAGATTAGTATTTACTGACAAACGGACAACAAATACGCTGATCTATATATAATTATTAATGCACGGTGACTTCTGCAAATTTGTCAAATGAGTTAACAATCACAAAGATTTAGCAAAAGTATCACAATCAACGTTGAAAGACCCTAATGATAAAACCTTTACTCGCGCGCACTCCTGCGCATACAATAAGATGACACTTGCATACGTTATTCGTTTATACCGTCGTAAATACAATCACGCACAGGCCAACGAACTGCGAGTTTAGAGATTCCCAAATCCCATATTGGGCGCCATATTTTTGGCCTGGCATTTTTATTCATGGATTCCTGCGGCGTCTTTTGTACCCTTATAATCCTTTTACGGGGCTTGTCCTTTTTGTACTTGCGCACGCGCCGATGTGAGGACAAGTGAGCAATTAACATTGCTCGGTTTTGCGATCGCTTCGATCTTAGCTGGACAATGTTCCAGCATATCTGGTGGTTTTTCGTGGTTATCTGTCACCGGTTTTGGTTGACATACTATCTTTTATGAATGCCTTGCGCAATATATTATGCGTGATGTAACGTATATGTTAATTTTTTGTATTATTACATATACCTCGGCTTATATGGAGTATTGAATTCGACATTTTAATGCCAGAATTGCATCATCTACCTGCCTTTTCACTCAAAAGTGCAGTCGATGTACTGAAAAGAAATGCTGTTGCGTAATTTGTGTCATATAAACTTTTCTTATTAACTTATTGAAGCGAGTTGAATTGTTATAATGTTGTTCTGTTTGAAACCTGTTTAGTTGTTACACATCTTAATGGATAAGGCATCAGAATTGCGATCGGGATATCGTAGGTACGAATACCACTTATTGCACTAGCGAAGTGAACCTACTCCTAGCTTAGCCGATTAAGATTATTATAAGCAATTTCGACTGCTCGGATGCTGTAGTGGTTTAAGTGGTGGCGAGTGTTGAGGGTTCGAATCCCACACGAGACAAAAAATTGTGTTATACACAAATGGTTGTTCCGAGTCTGGATGTTCTTTGTGTCCGTTGTTTAAATGTTTATTAAGTCGCCCGCGATACAGGTCTTAGGCTTAGTGCGATAGCTTCCATTGGTGCAGGATCCTGTACTAATTGAATTTGTCGCATAATAGTAGTTCTAAAAGACCTGCTACCACCATTCAGGCATTTTTAATGTCAGTATTTACCTTCGACCGACACCATTTACCAGGTGAACCATTGCCTAAACATACCACGTAGGTAATAAAAAAATATTATTAGCTTTGTTAAGTCGCTTATAATGTATACAGTATTTCCCACATGTTAAATCTACCACAAGTATCAACTACCATCGACCACGACTACGGTGGTTTCTACAAACGACAATAATTGCGTCCAAATCTGGTCATGTAAATGCCATCCACGTGTCTAGAACGGCCACACACGTTCCCCAGCGAGCCCCGATACCAACACAAGTAAGTAAACACAGCTAAATACCACGAACTATTGTGAGCAACAAAGCACAAAATCTTAGAAACAATATAAAATTCAAAACGTGAGACAAAGGGCCAGCACCGAAACCAACTTTCTTAAGCCACTGCATATTTGAACAGCCAATTTGCATTCCGTCAAGCGGCTCGGTAAATCACAGTACTTTCTTAAACAAACAGTGCTTTCATTACAAAACCAAATACAGTTTATCTCGGCTCTGTAAATTTTAAAGAGAAAACAATAGGTAACGCCTTTCCATTTCTCTAAATCAAATAGCGCCAAAGACCAAAACCGGGCTTCGGTTATGAGAGGGGCTGTCGTTGCGCCCGCGCCGGTCACGGGCCTTATTTATGGCTGCACCGGCGCACTTCAGCGATTTATTGCGATTAGAACACTCTTTGTGGTAGCTGTGATTCAGATGTGTTGCGTTTTACTTGTTTATTGACTAGAATATTCTATGTGGAAAATATGGACTTAATATTGTCTTCTGTTTACGCGAATGTTATTCATTGAAATTAAACTACTATATACGGCTTTTATCGCGTTATTTATTTTACACTTTATTACAATATTTTGAAACTGTTACACTACTACTAGATACTATTAAACTTTACTCATTTTTAAGCTAATTAAATTATTAAAACTATTAAAAATATTTATATTTAAGTTTACACTTTCCCCGACGTTTCGGTTGCTTTTCAGCAGCCATGGTTACGGGGAGACTAAGATGGTAGTTGTCTCAATGTTCTAGTGTCGTTATTTCATATATCATCAGTAATAAAGTGTAAAACAAATAACGCGATAAAATCCGTATATAGTATTTTAATTTAAAAAAATATTGACTGACAATTAATTTTATATTTATACTAACAAAAAGTTTATGTAGAAAATTATTTTCGCTTTTGTCTCGGTGGCGTAGCAATATTGTACAACTGCTGCGCATGAGGTCGACACCCAGGTCAGGCAAAGGTTAGGTTTTTTCTCTTTCCATCAAGAAAATTTTAGTAGCAGTTTGTAGTATGTAATTGGGCTTGGTAAATGCCAAAAAGGTTGCTCATATTACGTGAAACCAAAACCGCAAGCCTATTAGAGTATAAAAAAAAGGCAAGAGACTATATTTCTTGTGCTTTAAACAGCATAGTATGCAGTGCATTTATAAATCACGTCACGATGTGATGACGTATATCTCTTTAATTTATTATATTACTCTTTAAACTTAAATCATGACCAATTAATGGATAACAGTCCACTTTTTAGTACCACCGCCACCGTGATCGGAATCTGTACCTATTCAAACCTAATTACGTGAAACACTAATCGAACCGACTACCAATAGTCGAAATCATAACAACAAACGTACAAGGCGATAGAATTACACACAATACGAACGATTTGATCAATTAGGTGCGCCCGCGCATACTTTGAATCAATTATACAGCGCTATTCTGTTATCGCTAAATAAAAGGGATTCAGACTAACGGCGGGTAGTCAAAAATTATGCGCGTTTTATTTGTAGACTCAATTGTTAAATATTGCTGAGGCGCATAAGTTTATAGTGGACCAAGTAAAACCTCTAGCTGGCTAATTTATTAAGCTTTTCTGTTAGCTAATTGTCAAAAACAGCTTGGCTAGAAATGTGTCTATTAGACGGGAAAAATGGGTTAGACCCCTAGGACATGGAATCTAAGATATCTTGAAAAATGTGAGTTAAATACTCCTGTATTTACCCTTCGAGGGTATATTCTATCTGACTTGGGACTTAACATAACCTGCGAATGGGTGTAAAATACTCCGACGTTAGATATATCCACATGCTTATCAAAGATCAATAGAATCTAGAATAGCAGCGATAGCTCAGTGGGGAGACCAACAGGCTGCAATGCAGAGGGTCTATCGAACTCACGTCGCGCACCTCTGACTTTCGGAAGTTATATGACTTCGAAATTATGTGCGTATTGATTGACAATTATCGCCTGCTCCGTGCCTCGGAGAGCACGTTAAGCTGTTGGTCCCGGCTGCCATGAACATCTATGGCAGTCGTTATTGGGAAAGTCAGTACCCTCTAATATCTTGACACTGGTCTAGCCTTAGGGTATCGTTAGCCTTCGGGTTGCGGAGGTCAGGTGGCAGCCGCTCCGTGTAAAAACTGATATCCAGTCAAATCCGGTTAGACTAGAAAAGCTGACCCCAAGTGACTTGGGAATAATAAAGGCTAAGAGAGAGAAGAAGATGCTTATCAAAGATCGGCCTCGATGGCATAATGGTTAGTGCAACCGACTGCCACGCCTGAGGTCGCAGGTTCGATTCCCGCACAAGTCAAACATTTGTGTGCATGAACATGGATGTTTGTCTTGGTCTGGGTGTTTGTATGTATAATGTGTATGTGTTTACAAAAGAAAAGTATATAATATGTATGTTAATCCATTGTCTAGTACCCACAGTACAAGCTCTGCTTAGTTTGGGCTAGATGGTGTTGTGTGTATGTGATAGAATATTATATATTATTATTTTTCACATCATTACGTACAATATTGACACGTATTGTCTTTTAAATGAGCATTCATAACAAAACGTTAGCGCTTTCTACCCCCACATCTTCTCCATTGCGTGACAGTATTAAATAAATTACAAATTAATAATGTGCGCGTGTAATTTTTCATAATCATCTTCTATATAAAATAGCAGAAACAATTAATTCTCCATTTCTTGTTCCGTGTACCCGAACCGAGCCACACACGCAAGCTAGTCCTAGCTAGAATTTATTTATTATCAATTCTGGTGGCTGAATATTAGTCGTACATAGCCGAGATTTATAGCCACGTTGGTACTAAACACGCTCGTAATTCAGTTCCGTGTTAAATATTTCTCGGTAGGTACTAACCGCGCGTTGCCGCTGTGTCCATGTGGAGATAGCTTTATAATCGATGCTGGTGTAATCGAAATTAATAATCGATGTAGTTTTATAACGATTTTTATCGATCTTTGGGGGTGGCTGTTGAATGGAAGACGTTGTCAATTAACAGTATGAGCCGGTTCGTCCAGAATATACACGGTGGGCAGGGGTGTGGGTCACATGTTTGTCAGTCGCATATACTGCTGTTGCGCTATTGAGACAGCATTACTACCTTACAGGTAGCAATGCTACGATATATCGAATATTCGATAATATCGACCCCAAAAATATCGATATTTTTATCGATATTTTTATCGATATCTAACTATCATCGATACGATATTATCATATCGACAAGAAATTAAATATTGATATCGAACGATATATCGAATATTCGATAATATCGATAATATCAACCCTAAAATATCGATATCTAACCATTATCGATACGGTATTATCATATCCACAAGAAATTAAATATCGATATATATATATTTAATATAACCATTGCTTATATTAAATATTTTATAATCGATTTTTGTCTATGATGTTCTTTGTATTTGTTCCTTCGTTCATAATAATTCTTTCCACAGAAAATAGTTGGATTAGTAGGTTCAGATCATCGATATTGTCGGGCCTTCGATATAAATATATCGATATTTATTATTTTCTTCTTATTTACCCACTTCTACTACTAACTTGAAAGTTCTGAATTATCGATAATATCGCATTGAAACTGTCGATATTATCGATTATCGATAATATCGATAGATTCAGGCCTTCGATATAAATATCGATATTTTCAGGCCTTCTATATAAACATCGATATTTTAGTCTCCTTGCAACCCTACTTACAGGCAACCGGCGCGGAGTAGAAGTAGTAATACTGTTTGTTGTTACATTTTGTCCAGTAAATAAGTAATTCAGAGGCTGCTATACACTAACAGTGACGTTCCATACATTTCGTCTCATCTTTTACTGCTTTTCCTTAAAGACGGTAAAGCGCAAGTGTTACCACAGTTATTGCAGTTGACTTTTTACCGACTTTTTTGTCGGCCTCGATGGCGTAGTGGTTAGTGTAACCGACTGCCACGCCTGAGGTCGCGTGTTCGATTCCCGCACAATTCAAACATTTGTGTGCATGAACATGGATGTTTGTCTTGGTCTGGGTGTTTGTATATATAATATGTATGTATTTACAACAAAAAAAGGTATATATGTATGTTTATCCATTGTCTAGTACCCATAGTACAAGCTCTACTTAGTTTGGGCTAGATGGTGTTGTGTGTATGTGGTAGAGTATTATTATATTATTATTATATGCCTGAACTTATTATAAGGCTCTTGACAAAACAGAGATATTAGCTTTCTAACATATTAACTAAAAAAAACTATGCGTCGATTCCGATATCATAATTAAACTCAGTCGAAAATGGTAATAGACCATATACGTAACGTTACCCGTTAGTTTAAAATGAGTTATTTTAATCAAAATAATTAATTAAAAGCGTCCAAATTAGCCCGCCCCAAAAACAAAAACGATACCTCCATTTTAGTTTTCAACAATCCATCGATATAAAACTCTCACTCCAAAGAAAGCTCATCGCTATTGCTAATTAATTATCAAATCCCACGATTACATAAAGAAAGTTACGTTCAAAGGAATCATGTCCTCAATCACACAGCAAATACAGCTGTAATTCGTCAGATTCGCCACACTCCCAAATTGGTTGCATTCGTCATTCGTTACGGTGTAAATGCTCACTTTACGCGATTGGCGGATACTCAAGCAAGTGTTACGACCTTAGGAGGAACTCTCTCCTCGGAGTCACAATGAGAGGTCAAGGTAATAACTTAAACGCGACTCCGTACTGATAAAATATAGGATGAGAGACTCTATGCAGTTTCTAGTATAATTCAATTAAATGTAGTTTCCAATAACCAGCGTTGTGCGACTTTGATTATTTATTTGGATCACTGACAAGTATATAAGAAAGTGTTAGGTAAATGTTATGTTAAACCCACTTGTTTAAATACGAAAGTTTGAACGTGGATCAGTGTGTATTATTTTTGTCATATCGATGTATTTGACAATGTATCTTATTTTTTTACTAGGTAGATTATACCCGCGGCTTAGCTTGCATACTTAAGTGTAGATTGGTTTAGTTACAGTAATTTTTCTGGGTGTAAGTTACCCTATGCCGTTTTTTTGTACCACTGACATTGTGTATGCGAAATTGCATGATGATCGGTCGACTAGTTACGGTGTGAAAGCGTAACAAACAAACTTACATATATTCGCATTTATAATATTAGTTAGGAATTTAGGATATGCAGTGAAGCTCAATTTGTGCTAAAGATCTGTAAACCAATAACAGGTCTAGAAAAGAAACTTTGTGGTATCATAAATCTATACTAATATTATAAATGCAAAAATTTATTTGTTACATTTTTATAGGTAAACTGATGAACTAGCAGGCAGTGTGTCTGAAGTGCGTCTATACGATAAGTCAATAACTCATTCTCGGTAACAGAAATTTATTTTCCAGACAGTCTTTGGAAGAGGCTAGTTAAAAGAAATGAAGAAACAGTATAGAAATATAGCACGATTAACAGATCTAGGAAGACTTAAACAATAAATCTCAATATAAAATATATCACTGAAATTAAACTACTATATAACGGATTTTATCGCGTTGTTTATTTGACACGTTATTACATAATTTTGAAAATTGTTACACTACTACTATTAAACTTTACTAATTTTTTAAGCTGATTAAATTATTATTAAACTATTAAAACTATTTAGATTTAATTTAATTTTACACTTTCTCCGACGTTTCGGTTGCTTTTCAGCAGCCATGGTCACGGGGAGACTAAGATGGTAGTTGTCTCAATGTTCCAGTGTCGTTATTTCAAAGTACCCAAACTTAATTTAATCATTGGTGTTTCTATTTACGCAGAATGAGCTCAGAGTATCATGAAGTCTAGCTATGGTTTGCTTCTTCTTGGGTTTGACTATTTTTATTACTGGATCCCAAGCTGGTGGTACATTCCAACCATCTTCTCTATTATAATTAAGATGTTTTTTTGATTTCAATAGCTTCGCGAAGCATCTTTGGTAGGAATCGTTGTTCTTTAGCGAGAATCTGTGGTTTGTCAAATCCTAGGTAGTGTTGGTCCCCTGTTGCACATGTTCACACACAGCAGACTTCAACGAGCGTTGGTGTTTTATATCAGCTATGTGTTCTTTTATGCGGGTGCCTATGTTTTTCTTGGTTTGACCAAGATATAATATAGTCCTCTATTTACGCAAATATTATTCATTGAAATTAAACTGCTATATACGAATTTTATCGTGTTGCTTATTTGACACTTTATGACAAAAATTTTGAAAATTGTTATACTACTACTACTATTAAAATTTACTAATTTTGAAGCTAATTAAATTATTATTAAAACTATTTAGATTTAATTTATTTTTACACTTTCCCCAATATATATTGAGATTTATTCTATAATATTGTCTAACGTTTATGCGAATGTTATACATTGAAATTAAACAACCTTATACGGCGTTTATCGCGTTGTTTATTTTTTATTGTGTTTAACATACAAGTTTTAATTATATTTTATAATAGTTTTGTAAATACGACAACGCGATAAAATCCGTATTAATATAAATAATTAACTGATTTTAACGGTTATGAATATAGCTTGAAATCTGGAGAAAGCAACTCTACTTTTAAAGAAACGATTGTTTTACTAAGAAGCAAAACAGCTAAAGTCGATTAAAACAACCTGCTTAAAACCACACTATAACAATCTCGCAGTTTGCAGGCACGGTACATTGCCTTACCTGCCAACGATCGTTGACAGTCATTAGCAGACGTCTTCATCAGTAATCTTAACTTAAGCACAAGTTTAAACCATTAAACAAACCAGTCAGTTAAATTAGACAGCTAGAAAGTTCACAAAGTTATGCTTGTAATTACCATTAGCACTAATTAAGCTATTAAACGAACATCTAAAGCTAATTAAGTCTCTTTAACATATGTTACAACTGTTACAATTTTAATTAGGTTCTCAACCGGTCCCTCAACGAAACTAATGGTATCATGAGCCCTCAGCACTTCATTTACTGGACTGCTGGATCTGTATATCTTAACTTGTTTTTTCAAATCGAGATATGATGATAGAAGCATTGAGTCTAGGCGTCGGCGATCGTACGATAAGATTTAAACAAAAAAGATTGCTGAAATACGGTCAGGTCATGTGTCGCGTTGAGCTTTATATACTGTTAATGGAATCAGAGTATAACTGTAGTTGTAGTCAATGCGACTATGCATGAGATACCGGGTTCGAATCCCGATACGGCAATAGCGTTTCTGCGTATTAATTTTATTTTATTTTTGAAGACGACTCGTGTCGCTGGGAATCTTACAAACATTAAAACAAAGATCCTTAAACTCAGAACAACCATTTGTGGATCACACAATTTTTTGTCCCGTGTGGGGCTCGAACCCACAACAC
The DNA here is from genome assembly GCA_930367265.1 of Catocala fraxini. Classification (NCBI taxonomy): domain Eukaryota; kingdom Metazoa; phylum Arthropoda; class Insecta; order Lepidoptera; family Erebidae; genus Catocala; species Catocala fraxini. The sequence goes on from OV884032.1 coordinate 2,726,489, forward strand.
TCGGTGCGGAGGCAGGTGACCGCTTAAACCACTATGCCATCCGTGCAGTCTAGATTTGTAAGTGGTCACCTCGCCACTGACACTGTACCAAGTGTAGTAGGTTCAAATCCCACATGGGACAAAACTTTGTGTGATCCACAAATGGTTGTTCCGAGTCTTGGTGTTCTTTGTGTCCGTTGTTTGAATGTTTGTAAAGTCCTCCGCGACACAGGAATTATTCCTAATGTGGAAGTTGTCTTTTTAAAAACAAAATCTGTGTATGACTTATTCAAGTTTTTGATCCAGTCATCAATTACACAAGTATTCACACGCTGTTGGCCTTGGTCCCCCGTTTCTATGCCTTGCAGCGTAACTTTCACTAGGGCGTACCTCCCCGCATTTCTAGGTATCAGACATATCGAAACGCTCATCTTGAATCTGCTCAAGTGCCAACCACTTGTCATGGGTACCAGAGTTCTGTAACACTTGACTTATTACTGTTACAATTTTTTCTCATGTGCATTGTTTTATTTAAGTGTGTTTTAATGTACAACCTTTACTGAAATAAATATTATTATTATTATTATTATTATTTTTGTATCAAATATCGTCGAGAGAAAGTAAAAATCACTTAGAATGTTGCCGATGCCGATCAAAGACATTTAACTTTACTTAAAAAATCAATCTGTTCGCGTATTTATTAACGACTAGGTAACCTTCGGAACAAGTACCTTTTTTTCTGGATGAAAGGTACCGTATGTCCTTTTTTGTTCTCCTGCCGACGTGTATGCGAAATTCGATAATGATCGGTCGAGTAGTTAAGGCGTGAAAGCGTAACAAACAAACTCACATTCGTATCTATACTATTAGTTAGGATGTCAATAAACATAAATAAGTACTTACCCGTGAACCTCATTGCCCTGCAGCTTCCAGAATAATAAGAAAATCGTTAAACCGTGTATGGGCCAGCGGACGGTAATTAGCGTTTGTAATTAAAGAGTCATTAAACTTTGCGCTTTAGAATTATAATATTTTACAATATTTAATAAAACGCATAATCCATTACAGTTTAATAAATTAAAATAATTAGATTTCAATTAGCACTACTTTTGTAATAGTAAAAAGGCCTCCTCTTTTGTATGAGAATCATAGACAAAACACAGGTCGAAAATAAAAAACTTAACAGTCAACGTTTGACCGAAATGAAAAACTAAATATAAAAATGTTGATTGTCAAATTGATTCACAAATGTTTGATAGAGACAAGTATAGTATGATTTTGTGTTAAGTGATATTTTTCGAAGCTATTTTTAACTGTATAGAATATTTAAGCATCGAAATGGATTCAGAGTCAGCTGCTTCTGTAGAAGACAAACCGGTCGAATTTATTCACGAAAATAAAGAGGTGGAGAGCTCTGAAGATCTACCAAAGGAGGAATGGTCCTCACTAGAAATAGGAAATATAGAAAGTAATCCGAAGCGAATTCTATATGCAGAAGGCCTATATGACCCTGGGAGTGAGGAGATATGTAATGCATACATTGCACTGTCTGCGAGCTCTATTTTGCGACACCCGTACTTTCATTATCCAGCCATCACAGACCCTGGAATACTAGACGCATTGCTCATGCCCGAACCATTAATAACGTACCCTGACGATGGCCAGGAACTGTACTTAGCTGTCTGCGAAAATATGAACCAATGTCCAGTAAGATGTTTCTATAGAGGATTGCTGGAAAATGAAATTAACTTGAAGTACTATGGTATTAATCCTCGCGGAGTCCGTGCTATGGCCAAGGCTTTAGAGCATAATAAAATCGTCAAAATATTCAACTTGACTGATAATTTCCTTAGTGATGATGCCTGTTATCATTTAGGAGCTATGCTTTCGAATAATTGTACGTTAGAAGAACTGAATTTAACCGGCTGCCGCATCGGCCCTAGCGGTTTTCAAGTATTGCTTACCCTAATGCTGTGTAACAAGTCTCTAAACATACTTAAATTAAGAAGAAATGAAATAGGTGATGCAGGTATGGAGCATTTCGCTGAAGCTATATTTAAAGATATCCGCGTAAAGAAGATCGATTTGAGTTGCAACAGTATAAGTGGGAAAGGCATCGCATGCTTAGCTGAAGCATTTGAGACCCATAATAGAGTTACTCACTGGAATTTATCATGGAATAAATTATTTTCTCCTGGCACTTATACTTTCTTAAATAATCTTGCTCTAAGTTCTGATTATCTTGTCAAAATGGATTTATCTTGGAATGGGCTAGCCGGCGTTCGCGTAGCTCAAGGTATTAGTAAAATTTTACTTGTACCTACATTAGAACATTTAAATTTAAGCAATAATAAATTGGAAGGTAAAGCCTTAGAAACGATTTTATCTAATTTAACGAAAGCACGTAAATTGGTTACATTCAATTTGTCATTTAATCCTATGTCGCCCCAAGATGCCCTCCTAGTCTTGGGGAAACTCAAATTTCGTAGTACAAGAGTCCGTCGTCTATATATGGACAATGTCAATGTAAATCCTGTGTTTATAAACGAACTAAATAGTATTATAGAAAACAAACCTCATTTAATCGTTACGTACGGGTACATACTGAATAATTACAAAGTCCAAGGGCCAGACCCTAGGGATTTGGTCCTGAATCGAGTGGAGTATCTATGTAATAAAGCCAAGACGAATAATGTCGATATCGCATTAATTGCGTTACAACTACAAAAAGATAAATATACCACAATGCTGGAAAAAGATTTAGTCAGCGAATTAAGCAGACGTAGTGCGCCTCTAGACGAAAATCTTATTACTGCCCTGGTTCTCGCGTTCCCTGGCGAACACCATGGCAAAGGATTAGTTATAAATATTGATCTCTTGGTAGAATATGTAAAACGAAAGTGGCCAGATAGGCACCTGCCGCCTACGCCTGAAGCAACGAACAATCTGCCAGAAGTGGTTATAAAAAAGAAACGATAAGCTGATTTAATATTACGATATTTACTTACATATTAATATTTAGATCTAATTTATGATTCTTAAGATATTTAATTTGTAACATTATAATAACTCGCATAGTTTGATATACTTACATTATATTATAAGTAATAAAAATGTCAACATAATCACGTGTATTTCTCTGCCTTTTTCCCTCTCTACCTAGCAACCTATACTTTACGCCCTAGGGGACTCCACTACATTTGATCTCTTTCAATTAATAATCATTCTACCTAATATTGTCTTCTATTTACGCGAATATTATTCATTGAAATTAAACTGCTATATACGGATTTTATCGCGTTGTTTACTTATTTGACACTTTATTACAAAATTTTGAAAATTGTTACACTACTACTACTATTAAACTTTACTAATTTTTAAGCTAATTAAATTATTATTAAACTATTTAGATTTAATTTAAAAGTGTAAAATGTGTCCAAAGTGTAAAAATAAATTAAATCTAAATAGTTTAATAATAATTTAATTAGCTTAAAAATTTGTAAAGTTTAATAGTAGTAGTAGTGTAACAATTTTCAAAATTTTGTAATAAAGTGTCAAATAAACAACGCGATAAAATCCGTATATAGCAGTTTAATTTCAATCATTCTACCTCTTTGCAGTCGATGAAACAAGCTAGAAATGCGTTGCAATTTTACCTAGTAAAATTTTATTGTATTTCATCAAACACCTTTTATAGTTATATTAACTTGCTAAAGTTTTATCATAAGTAAATAGTAGGATCGCATAAGTTACAAAGAGACGGATAGTAAATTATTAATTATTTTGTCCGACAACATTTATTTACACTTGTTTACACACACAATAGAAGTAGCACGACCAATAACAATAGCGTAAGAAACACTTATAGGCAAACACCACATCTGATTTTTATGAGTGCGGTAATCAACATTCAGCATTTACAAAAGTGACAATGTATGAATATTCTTATATTATTTACAAGAATATTTCAAAACTGGTTATATCGTCAATTTTGTAGCAAATATGTTCAATAAAGACCATTCGCTGGGATCTTGTTTATTCTGTTATTTGACTCTTCTATCACTATTTGAAACTTTGAGTGTTCTAGGTTCGTACTTGATACTGGCCTCAATTGCAAAATGTTTGGTATACATACCTTATACGCAAAACTGTAATAAAAAAATTAAGCATATGAAAAACGTAAAAAATACGTGTACGATTGTTTAGAATAGAAAACCTTTTGCTCATCAAAATATTTATTAACGTTTTAGACTTTTGCGATTTGTAAACATACTTAATACATACATAGATTCACGACTGTTTCCCAGAGGGGTAGGCAGAGACTACGGATTTCCATTTGCTACGATCCTGACACACTTCTCTTCATTCACTTTCATCACATTCCTCATACACGCCCGTCGGTTCAAGGTGCTCTTAACCTGGCCTTTGTCCAGAACGCTTCCGATCTGATCGAGAAACTTAATATAATAGGTATTTATTACCTTTAAATACTTATTCGCGAGTAAGACCCGTCATCTAGTATTTAAAATATTTATTTATTTAAACATTCATTAAAATTAAACTGCTATATACGGATTTTATGGCGTTGTTTATTTGACACATTATTACAAAATTTTGAAAATTGTTACACTACTACTACTATTGAACTTTACTAATTTTCAAGCTAATTAAATTATTATTAAACTATTTAGTATTCATTTATTTTTACACTTCCCCGACGTTTCGGTTGCTTTTCAGCAGCCATGGTCACGGGGAGCTGTTGAAAAGCAACCGAAACGTCGGGGAAAGTGTAAAAGTAAATTAAATCTAAATAGTTTTAATAATAATTTAATTAGCTTGAAAATTAGTAAAGTTTAATAGTAGTAGTAGTGTAACAATTTTCAAAATTTTGTAATAATGTGTCAAATAAACAACGCGATAAAATCCGTATATAGCAGTTTAATTTCAATGAATAATATTCGCGTAAATAGAAGACAATATTATATTTAAAAATTTTTATAATATCTTAACAGGATATCCCTAAACGATATTATAAGCTATACATGATATAACTAAGACAATAATAATAATTTTACAAATTTTACACCTTAAATATTATAATTATACATTTTTGCGCAACTTCTTTGAATTTAAGCACGCTAGGGCTATCTATTAAGATATCAACGTCATCGGCAATGCTTTTTCAAGTGCCACTATCTATGCTGTTGTCTTTGATAACATTTTGCTTAGTTCGATTTTTTCAAATCGTCGCATATGTTTGTCACATCTTGTGTCAAAGCGTAATAGCGTTTGTGTCAACAATCTAAGCTACTCGAAGTAGAAAGCACTTATAAGATATTAGATTATAAAAAAATATAAAAGCAACTGCACGAAATGGATTCGGATGCAGAAGACGGAAGCAGCAATGATAGCAAGTATAAAACCATAGAAGTTCTTTGGCAACAAGAGGAGGAGGTATCTTCAGAAGATGTTCCAAAAGAAGAATGGTCTTCCTTGCTATTGGAGGAAGAAGAAACTAACATCAAGAAGATTCTTTGTGCACAGGGCTTATTCGAACCTGGAAGCGGAGAAATATGTGCAAAGTATATTGCGATGTCAGCCAGTTCTGTCCTGCGCCATCCCTTCTACAAATATCCCGCAATAATAGACCCGGGAATAGAACAAGCTCTACTCGGTCCACCTCCTAGGGTAACGTACAGTGATGATGGGCAAGAATTATACCTTGCTTTATGTGAGGAAATGTCAGTAGCCCCAATAAGAAGGTTCCATGCATCGTTATTAAGTTCTAAGATAGATTTAAGCTACTACGGTATCAGCACTAAAGGTTTTCTTGCTATAAGTTTAGCACTAAAGGATAATACACACATTAAAGTTTTAGATTTAACCGACAACTGGATGAACACAGACATGTGTTTCCATTTAGGAGCCATGCTGAGGGTTAATAATACCATTACAGAATTGATTATGAAAGGATGCAGGATCGGAGCCCTCGGTGCAGAGGTTTTGTTTCATCATCTTGCTCATAATCACAATATTTTCAAACTAGATATTTCAAGAAACCAACTTGGCGACAAGGGAGTCGCCTTTCTAGCGGCCGGAGTATTTAAAAATCCGCGTATTGTAAACATCAACCTCTCTTATAACGATATAACTGCTGAAGGCTTGATGAGTTTGGTTGAACTATTCGAGAGGCGCAATAAAGTCACTCATCTTGATTTGTCATGGAATTCAATAATATTGTCGAATCCTGTTTATAAGCTGTGCCAACTGCTAACGGAAAATAAGAACTTTGAAGAGTTGAATTTGTCATGGAATTCTTTGCAGGCTGCTCGCATCGGTACGGCTATAAAATTGCTTCTCGTACATTCTGAATCGATTAAAACAATCAATTTAAGCAACAATAGACTTAGTGGTTCAGCTATTAAATTTTTAGGTAAAGGTTTACCGCACGCTAAGACCCTTGAGACCTTAGACTTATCGTATAATCCTATTCCGTCTAGGGATGCATTATTGTTACTGGAATACCTGTTGCAGCCCGAGGTTAAGCTTCAACGTCTGCTCCTGGACGAAGTGATCGTTGAACAGGAATTCGTAGAAACACGTCGAAAGGTGCTATCGCTGAAAGGCCGAGCTGATACAGAGGTCACACATGGATATGTTCGGCCAAGAATAGTTCACCATTCGCAGGATATTAGATATCTTATACTAAAAAGAATTGAGGCCATTGGCAGAGCTGCGAAAATTAAGAAAAATCGTGTTGATTTCCCAATGATAATTTTAGAAATACACGCTGCAGATCCTGCGCCTATTGCAATTAATTATTTCACTAGGGAATTGAAGATGAAAGGTTTGGTTTTAAGCCAAGAACTAATAGAAGATTTGTCGTTATACTTCGCTGGTCCAAAGAGCGAAGATAAGAACCAATCAAAAACTATAAATTTGGCAGCCATTATAGACTATATAAAGCGTTTATGGCCAGACAAGAAGTTACCAACACCTCCACCACCACTGCCGCCAACACCTCCGCCAGAAGTTAAATCGAAGGCAAAGAAATCCAAACCCAAGGAAAAGGGAAAATAATGTTAATTTTGCAAATGATTACTTATCTCGTAACTCAATTAATCTTCCATGTATTCTTTAGTTTTATTCTTAACATTGATTCTAGTTCTGCTACGTTTTTAAAGTAACTATTAAATGTAATATTTTGAATCTTTGTTTCTTTGGGGCTGTTCTACAATAATATAAGCGGGTGATTTACACTGTGGACGGACTATCGCTGCTCTTTGGTCTCCCCAAAGAGCAGCGATAGCTCAGTGGGGAGACCAACAGACTGCAATGCAGAAGGTCTCGGGTTCGAACTCACGTCGCGTACCTCTGACTTTCGGCAGTTATATGACTTTTCGAAATTATGTGCGTATTGATTGACACTTATCGCCTGCTCCGTGCCTCGCAGAGCACGTTAAGCCGTCGGTCCCGGCTGCCAAGAACATCTATGGCAGTCGTTATTGGGAGAGTGTCGACACAAAAGATCCCACTGGGTCGAAGTGTCGCCGGTCTGCACTGACTGGCCTCCACTAAGATAAGATACACTGTGGACAAAAAGCGTTACGAGTGAACTGTCCCCATTGTCTAACGTCACGGGACGTATAGCAACTATCATACATTTGAATATGAAGTGTTGGTTTGTTGTATGATAGCTCGAGAGCATACAATTACGATTTACATACAAATAGGTGACCTTGTTTCCGCTGTCATATAGATCACGGTATTTTGAGGCATGACGAATGCTGACGGCAATGGTGTGACGTGGACTTTATTCTGTAATATAGTTGTATTAAATTGAATGACTGTGATTTGCTAAACAATATTATGTTGTTGAGTCTAGATCATATAATAACACTAGCAGTTTTCCCGCGGTTTCACCCGCGTAAGTCCCGTTCCCGTGTGAATATCGGGTTTCACCCTGTTAAAACGCCTAGTCATTTTTAAGTGAGCAAACTGTCACGTCGTAGCATGTAACAACGCGAGGGACTGCGACCGGCAAATTGTGTACCCGTAATATATTTTTTCTTTCTGTCGCCATTAAATCGTCAACTCATTAACTCGTCACCAGCCGCATTTTTTTATTTCCAATTTTCGATATTCCCCAACATATTGGTCCTTCGAGCCGGATTGAATAATTATCAATGATTGAAGAAATTATTAATGAGGATTAACGGAAATTACAAGAAGAACAATTTTATTGGATTTGAGTTTGTATACCGGCAATGTGGTCTGTGAATCAAGTACAACAGTAAATCATATATTTAATTGTAATATCGTTACCCAACACTCGAGCAGGTAGTATATAACGTAATCAAGGATTTTATCAGGTTAGTGTTATTAATTACCTATTAATTTATGTGTAAATAGTTACGTTTTCTAACGTGCTATAATACCCACTGTTTGCATTGTGAATAGTATTTCTTAAAGTTAGCAGCAATTTAGTGAAAAATATACTTATAACAGTATAGTAATATTATCACATATTACATTATTTCAATTCATTGTAACTGCAAAGCTAATTAACTACTCACGTTATGTGATTATGCATAGGTAGGTATTTTTTACGAAATAATTTGTGAGTGTTAGATATTGTTAAAATTAAATTGTTTACTGCAAATTACGTTTAATTACCGTAGTTATTAGTGAATTATACTTGTTCTGAGTTAGTTATTGTTATCTGATTATAATTGAGTTGTATAAAATTAAAATTGAAAATTTTATTTTAAATATAAGTTGTTATTGTGTAGGTATCTGCTTAAAATAGAAGTTGTAATTATATTGTCAGGATTTTGTGCATTAATTGATAGATTCGTATAACGCATAGGTGCCTTAGTATTATATTATCGTTTGTTCACTCTTTCTATTGTATAAATTCCAGGTTTACGTCGCCCAGCTCCCAGTATGACCGAGGAAAAGGAGTTAATAAAGAAGCGAGGAAGCTTCAAAGGTCGATTGACTTGTTTTATTAATTACCTGGACGCGCTTAATGAGAAATCATTGTCAAGTTGTGATGTCACTGAACTACAACTACGTATAGGCAAGATTGAGTCATTATACCAACAATACGATGAGGTACAGTTGCGATTAGAGTGTATTGTCAATGATATGAACGCACAGTTTAATGAACGTTCTGAGTTTGAGTCTCTGTACTATAAAGCTTTGTCTAGGGCTCAAGATATAAATAGTAAATTTCATAAGGATAATGAATCCGTCAATAGTGTAAAAAGTTCTCGAGCTAGTAATTATAAGCCGGTTAAGTTGCCTACAATTCAGTTGCCCCGGTTTAATGGATCCTACAATAACTGGCTGGAGTTTCACGACACCTTTACGAGTCTCATTCATTGCAATGACGATATCGATGAGATTAATAAATTCCACTACCTTAGAACGTCTTTGGAAGGATCCGCTGCTTTAGTTATACAAGCCATTGAGTTTTCAGCCACTAATTACTCTGTAGCGTGGAAGGTATTATGTGAGCGTTTTGATAATAAAAGATTGTTAGTTCACAACCATGTTACGGCTATTTTTAATATTGAGGCAATTACTAAGGAATCCTCTGTCACTTTAAAGGGTTTAATAGATCAGTTGAATAAAAATCTGCGAGCATTGGAATCGTTAGGTGAGCCTGTGAAGTACTGGGACACTCTCTTAATATATATCGTCACTCGCAAGTTAGATGGTAAGACCTTCCGTGAGTGGGAAGAGTGCAAAGGCCGCATAGACAAGCATAATAACATAACATTCGACACATTCCTTCAGTTCTTGCGTAGTCGTGCGGATTTAATTGAAACTTTAGAGTTATCTCGTAATAATTATTCTCCGGCGAGTAATAAATCGCAGCCTAAACTGAAATCTATGGTTGTCAACCATTCAGGTAATAATTCTAGTACCGAAGTTGGTCCCAAGGTCTGTCCCAAGTGCAAAGGTGACCATAACTTAGGTGATTGTTCACAGTTTCTTGCCTTAAGTAATGAAGCCCGAATTAAGTTACTGCCAAATTATAAAGTGTGTTATAATTGTTTTCGTTCGGGTCATTTCGCAAACCATTGTAAAAAGCCAGGCTGTAAACTATGCAAGCGTAAACATAATACGCTAATTCATGTAGCTGAATTTAAAAACATTGCGAATACTCGTAATAATCACACGAATAATTTATCTGATTCAACGCCACAGTCATCTTCGACTTCTAATATGACTGAGACGAATGATGTTGCGTTGTCAGCCAACGTCACCTCTTCTGGTGGCAATATTAATAATGATGTGCTTCTGTCGACCGCTTTAGTGAAAATACATGATTCTACCGGGCGTGAACATGTTGTTCGTGCTGTTCTTGATAGCGGTAGTACGTCGTCCTTTGTGACGGAACGATTGTGTCAACAGTTAGGTTTGGATACTAGGCACGTAGATAGGTCGATATTTGGCATTAATAACGTGATCTCCCACGTAGGTAAAACGTGTCATATAAATATGACGTCATTAAATAATTGTTTCAGTATTGAACTACATTGTTTTGTCTTACCATCAATAACTAGTGATGTGCCTTGTCGTGAAATAAATACATCGACCTTAAATATTCCGCCTTATATTTGTTTAGCTGACCCTAGCTTTTACAAACCCACTGACATAGACATTTTAATAGGTGCCGATGTTTTCTGGGACTTGTTAGGGTCGCAAAGATTAAAGCTGGGTAAAGGCAAGCCCATATTGTGTGCGACTAAGTTAGGCTGGATAGTCTCCGGTCCTATTGATCATAATTACGTCACGTTGCTCTCTAGTAACATTACGTGTAATTTTACTAAGATTAGTTCTGCATCTACAGATGAGATAGATAAAATCCGAGCTGACTTAACTCGTTTCTGGCAGCTAGAAGAGATAAGTACAAAGTCCTCTCACTATTCTCTAGAAGAGAAGTTATGTGAGGAGCATTTTGTCAAAAATACGACACGGCTGCAGGATGGTCGCTTTTGTGTTCGTATTCCGCTAAAACAAAGCCCCTCTCTTCTCGGAGATTCGATTAATAAGGCTACTCATTGTTTAAAGTCGTTAGAACGTAGGCTAAAGACTAAGCCAGATTTTAGTAAAATGTATCACGAATTCATGTCTGAATATGAGTCACTAGGGCACATGACTGAATTTAAATCGTCTAACCCGTATCCTTTTGGCTATTTCATACCCCATCACGGGATATTACGTGAAAGTAGCAGCACTACTAAACTACGCGTAGTTTTCAATGCGAGCTGCCCAACTTCGTCTGGTGTTTCCTTTAATGACTTGCAGATGGTGGGTCCTACTATACAGGATGACCTGGTGTCGATTCTTCTCCGGTTCAGACAACATAGGTATGTCTTTTCAGCAGACGTTGAGAAGATGTATCGACAGATAGGCGTTCATCCGTCTGATAGGCATCTGCAGCAAGTTCTCTGGCGCCGTGACGTTTCAAACCCTGTCAAGTACTATCAATTAAACACTGTTACTTATGGTACGGCTAGTGCGCCATTTTTAGCTTTCCGGTGTCTCCATCAATTAGGCCTTGATTGCGAGAACGATAAGGTCGCTGAAGTCATCAAGCACGACTTTTATGCTGATGACCTTCTTTCAGGTGGAGATGATTTGGACGAGGTTAGATTTACTTGTCAGGAAGTCACTAAGGTACTTGCATCGGCTGGCATGCCACTACGTAAGTGGAAGTCAAATGAACCTCAACTATTGTCAGAAGTTACTCAGTCAGCGCTTAACTTGAATATAGGTTGTGATAAGCCTGACAAACTGCTAGGTCTCGGTTGGTATGCAAATTCAGATGAGTTAGTTTATTCTTTAGGTTCTATATTAGACTCATGTGACAGCAACAGTAACACGAAACGTGATATACTGTCTGTAATTGCAAGGATTTTTGATCCGTTAGGGCTTTTGTCTCCCTTTGTAATCACTATGAAAATGTTACTACAAAGATTGTGGTTAGATGAATTATCATGGGACGAGCCGTTGACTTCTCAAATTAGTTTACAATGGCAGTCCATTGTCAAGGCTTTGCCTCTTTTGAATGATTTTCGTGTTCCGCGAATTATCTTGTGTCATTCGTACAAGGAGTTGGAACTCCACATATTCACTGATGCGTCGGAGCGTGCATATGGTGCGTGCGCTTATGTTCGCAGCACCAATGATAATGGTGAATGGATAGTACGGTTACTGACTGCTAAGAGTAGAGTAGCTCCAATTAAACCCACTACAATTCCGAGGTTGGAGTTGTGTGGAGCCGTGATAGGAGCTCGCCTATGTGAGAAGGTGTTAAAATCACTTAGGTTGAAGTTTAATCGTGTCGTTTGTTGGACCGATTCGACCATAGTCTTGGGATGGCTGCAGATGCTGCCATCTAAACTTCAGCTATTTGTACGCAACCGCGTTTCCGAAATTTTAGATCAGGCCAATGTGTGTACCTGGAGACACGTCCCAACTAATAAAAACCCAGCAGACCTCATATCTCGGGGTGTTGATATTAGTAATTTGCAGAGCTTAGATCTGTGGTGGTCGGGACCAGACTTTCTCCAACATGCTTCCCATACTTGGCCTTCTCAATTGAAATCATCTGAGTTAGATTCATTGCCTGAACTTAGGCCTAATGTATCATTAAATGTTATTGTTGACAATCGTGAAGATTATTTTATAGATTTTAAACGTTTTTCTAATTATTTACGACTTGTACGGTCGATGGCTTATGTCTTAAGGTTTATTAAGTTGTGTCGAAAACAGCCACCAGCGTATAAATTCTTATCTGATGAAGATTTAAGACAAGCATTAAACGTTTTGATTTATCATAGTCAGCGTGAATCCTTTCTAGAACATAAATTACTTTTAAATAAACAAATATTACCGAAAAAGAGCGCGCTGTTAAAATTTAATGTGTACCTAGACACCGATAATTTAATGCGTGTAGGAGGACGCCTCGGCAATTCGGATTTTTCATATAATAAGCAGCACCCTATATTACTACAGTCCAATCACGAATTTACAAAATTGTTATTTAAGTATGAGCACAAAAGGTTAATGCATGCGGGACCTCAGCTATTATTAGCCTCATTAAGAGAATCCTATTGGCCAATAGGAGGTCGAAACCTAGCGAAGACCTGTTATCATAGATGCATTCTTTGTCATCGCATGAAGGGTAAGGTTGTTACTCCATTGATGGGTAACTTGCCGCGGCAGCGCCTTCTTCCAGGCTATCCCTTTGAAACCACGGGAGTTGATTACGCCGGCCCTATTATGTCAGCTAGTCGTCAAGGTCGCGGATGTAGACTCGTAAAAGTGTACATTGCAATTTTCATTTGCTTTACCACTAAGGCTGTTCATCTTGAGCTTGTGGGTGACTTGACTAGCCATAATTATTTATTAACATTATACCGATTCATAGCTCGTAGGGGAAAACCCATTAACATCTACTCTGACAACGGTACTACATTTGTTGGTGCGTATAATGACCTCTCAGCGTTCTTAAAATCTAGTTGTGATTCCTTAAGTGAAAACTTGGCAAATGATAGTATCAAATTTCATTTTATACCTGCGTATACTCCTCATTTTGGCGGTCTCTGGGAGGCGGGCGTCAAATCCGTCAAATATCATTTAAAGCGAGTGTTGGGCCATTGTAAATTGACTTTCGAGGAACTTAGTACCACTCTAGCTCAAATCGAAGCTATCTTAAATTCTCGACCACTCACGCCGTTGTCATCGGATCCCGCGGATTGCACGCCTCTGACACCAGGGCACTTTCTTGTCGGCCGGCCGCTTACTTCATTACCTCAGCCTCGTTATGAAGACCATTCCACTAACCATCTATCTCGTTATAAACGGATTGAGCAACTCCGTCAACACTTCTGGACAAGATGGAGTAAGGAATACGTTGCGGAGTTGCAACAACGAACAAAGTGGCGTTCTTGCAAGGATGGATTGAAGCTGGGTTCCTTGGTGGTAGTCAAGGAGGAGGATCTTCCGCCTCTTAAATGGAGATTGGGAAGAGTCATCGCCGTTCATCCCGGAACTGATGGGATTGCTCGCGTCGCTGACATCAAGACAGCCACTGGAACGATCCGGAGAGCCTTCAATAGGATATGCCCATTGCCAGTATCTTCGGTGTCGGAGTCTGGTTGAAAGCACGACTTTCAACGCCCGGGGGCATGTTAAAACGCCTAGTCATTTTTAAGTGAGCAAACTGTCACGTCGTAGCATGTAACAACGCGAGGGACTGCGACCGGCAAATTGTGTACCCGTAATATATTTTTTCTTTCTGTCGCCATTAAATCGTCAACTCATTAACTCGTCACCAGCCGCATTTTTTTATTTCCAATTTTCGATATTCCCCAACACACCCCTTTAACCCCCTTCAGGGTGGAATTTCCAAAAATCCTCTCTTAGTGCTCCTCTACACTCTCCAAGGAACATAGGTACATGCCAAATTTCAGCTTCTTGCGTTCAGTAGTTTCGGCTGGGCGTTGTCTGTCAGTTACTCAGTAACAGAAGAGTTTTATATATATAGATTGTTTGCAAAGGAAATCCCAGCAATTTTTATGACAAGATCGTGACGAATATTAGATTCTGGGATTCATTAGATTTTTAGATAGTGGTTCAGTAGTAGAAGAATAGAGTTATTGGCGATCACAATGTCATGGATTGAGGGGTTGAAAATAGTGCTCCATAAACTTTCCCTTTTCCTTGGATACCATTTCACTGTCACGCAAGAGACTTTGTTGGAAAAAATATAAATTAACCGATAATTATACGAATTTAAATTCGAGGTTGGGCATCGACAACACGCAAGTGAATCTGCGGGCATAACTTAGTACAGCATAAATACAACAAATTGGTTAGTGTCGGTGGACACACACACACTGCGCAGGCGTGGCGTGTGTCACGCAACCAAGACTTGTCCGCTTTATTATTATTTATTGGTTTCCAATAATCTCTCACTAGATACACCGCACATTATATTATAAAATGGCGCTCGGCGGCATTCCAACTGATTTTCAGTGAGATGTTAAGTGTAGCGTTGCGGTTTGTGATTACTTGTGAAGGTTTTGTCTGAGGGTTGTCATGGCGGGAATTATGTGTTTTAATTAGTTTATCTCCGTGTAAATAATGCTAGGATCTAAAATATGTTTCAATGTATGTATATATAACGTGTAGTGGACATATATGTAATGATCTATGCTACTTCTTTTCTTTTCGTGTGGTTAGTGGCCAACCTGTTGTCAAGAGTTGTTCAAGCCGCCCGTAGGCCTCTGACATGGCTTAACGACTGCTGTCAATTTGACAACAACCGAGACCGACTTTTTACGTGCCCTCCGAAGCACGGGGACGCTCAGATAAAATACCACTAAGCGGTCACCCGTCTATAGACTGACTGCACCCAGCGTTGCTTAACCTCGCTAATCGTTTACCGATCAGTGAGTGCAACTGGCTATGAGCGCCTATCTATGCTAGTGATGTGCGTAATTACGCGCATTCTTAAATCGAGCATTATTCAAATACAATTTGATTCGAGTGATATTCGTACACAGTTGTGCACAGCGCAGCACCGACTTTGCATGTTAATAATGTATTGTCTCTCTCTCCTATTCATTACATTTCAATATAATATAAACAATTGTGCACATAATGATACCCAAAAAAGACAGAACCGAAAATGTTAAAGTTAAAGACAGAAGTTAAAGTTAAAGACTTCGTGCTGCTAATGAGAATTTCAAGACATAAAATTCGATTCCCGCACAAGTCAAACATTTGTGTGTATGAACATGGATGTTTGTCTTGGTCTGGGTGTTTCTATGTATAATATGTATGTATTTACAAAAAAAAGTATATAAGTATGTTTATCCATTGTCTAGTACCCATAGTACAAGCTCTGCTTAGTTTGGGCTAGATGGTATTGTGTGTATGTGATAGAATATTATTATTATTATTATTATTAAAGCTTAATCTATAGTTATCTACTAATATTATAAAGCTGAAGAGTTTGTTTTTTGTTTGGAACTACTGTTTGAATTTAAAAATTATTTTATTGTAAGATAGCCCATTTATCGAGGAAGGCTATAGGCTACATAACATCACGCTACAACCAATAGGAGAGGAGCACCAATGAAAAATTTTGCAAAAACAGGAAAATTCTCTTATGTCAAGCAGACGAAGTTGCGCGGGTCAGCTAAATGAATAATACTGCACAACCTGGAAATCGAATCAGAGACCTTAGTGCAGCAGTCGCATTCTCTACTGCTGCACCACCAGGCCCGAACACTGTTTTAATATATTACAAACGCATGACAATAGTTTCAATGTATTCTGCAAATAGGATATTTCTCCACATCGGAAACCCTATATGAACTTAATAGGTACATGTAAGTATTACGCAAGAAAATTTCTGCTGCCATTATATATGAGGACGTAATCTGAGGCTGATGAATTTGCGCTATTCTTGCAGGACTTAACAATAAGAGTATTAATAATATAATAATAATAATATTCTATCACATACACACAACACCATCTAGCCCAAACTAAGCAGAGCTTGTACTATGGGTACTAGACAATGGATAAACATACATATATACTTTTTTTTTGTAAATACATACATATTATACATAGAAACACCCAGACCAAGACAAACATCCATGTTCATGCACACAAATGTTTGACTTGTGCGGGAATCGAACCCGCGACCTCAGGCGTGGCAGTCGGTTACACTGACCACTACGCCATCGAGTCGTCAAATTATTATTAAATATTAGTTTGTAGCTGTCCGCTGTGATTATACACATGTTTATGATTACTGCTACGCTCCTGAGGGTCGTAGCGTGATGTTATTTAGCTAATGCCACTTATGGATAATAGCGTTCTAGTGTCTAAGAATTTTTAAATCGGTCCTGCAGTTTTTGAGTGTATTCATTACAAAAAGATAACATATATTTTTCTATAATAATGTGTAGCTTTTGCAAGCGAAAACTACTGCATCATCAAATTCACCCATTCGTATTTTAGTCAGAACACACAGAACTAATATTTACAATCATTCTTGTTTCAGGTACATTTTTTTCATTAGTAGTCATCGTCAGTGAGAATGTTACGATGGATGTGTGGAGTGACGAGAATGGACAGAATTAGGAATGAATACGTAAGAGGTAGTCTGAAAGTGGCGCCCATAGTTGAGAAGGTGAAAGGAAATCGTTTGGCTTGGTATGGACATGTTATGCGAAGAGATGATACGTATGTAATTAAGCAAGTGATGGATATGAGGGTAGAGGGACGAAAAGGGAGAGGATGGCCAAGGAAAAGATGGATGGACTGTGTGAGGATGGATATGAAAGGAATCATTTACCCCTTGTAAATGATCAGATGACGGGTGACAGAGAAGTATGAAAGCGAAGGACATACTGCGCCGATCCCAAATAAATTGGGACCAGGGCAAGAGAATGATGAGTAGTCAACGTCAGTAGCAGTAACTGAAGACAAACAGATCGTCCTCAACTTTATCCGCAAGTATGCACATCTCACTGTACTAACATAATATTTAGTTTTCAAATCAAATATCTAAATCATAGATGAAGTCCAGAAAGGTGGCCATATCCCGTTACGTTAGAGACAGATGTTTTTTCTAGATGAAAGATACCCTATGTCCTTTTCTGACCCCCTGACAACGTGTATGCGAAATCTCATGATAATCGGTCGAGTAGTTACGGCGTCAAAGCGTCACAGACAAACTCACAGTCGCATTTATAACATTAGCTGGATGTACACTGTTCTTTATCATGTAAATATAATGCATGACATTCTTCTAGGTGTGGTCAATTTATCGTGAGATTTGAGTACGGTGTCCAACTATGATTTTAATGTTCGTTTCAAATTCTAGCCACAGTTAGCAACATGGTGACAACTTTCTTTAACGTTGTCATCAACATCCTGCTACGATCAATGTCATACTGGCAATAAATAAACCAGTCACCAATAACCAATTAGTGTATCGTGATTATACGCACGAGCGAAAGTTTACTGATGGTAATAGTCTATCAAAGTAGGTAATTATTAGTCAAATTATGGCTTTTCTGGTTTTCTAATCTGACATTTAAAGGCACTGTCTGACACATCTGACTTTTTAGGGCTTGTAGGACTAGATTTGTTGTCATTTCATATTAACAAACTTTAAGAATTCATTCTCGTATTGGTCCTATAGCATGTATAAAAAGCATGCTTAGCTAGGATAAAAATAATTCCAAAAAGGCTTTAGGAAGCTTATGTCATTAATTCTCTGTCATGAGAACACATACTGTAGTTTAATGTAATAGGTTACTCATCTTCATAATATACTTATGTCATTATACTATGCCAGTGAGCAGCGATAGCTCAGTGGGGAGACCAATAGACTGCAATGCAGAGGGTCTTGGGTTCGAACCCACGTCGCGCGCCTCTGACTTTCGGAAGTTCTATGACTTTTCGAAATGATGTGCGTATTGATTGACAATTATCGCCTGCTCCGTGCCTCGGAGAGCACGTTAAGCCGTCGGTCCTGGCTGCCATGAACATCTATGGCAGTCGTTATTGGGAGAGTGTCGACACAAAAGATCCCACTGGGTCGAAGTGTCGCCGGTCTGCACTGACTGGCACCCACATAAGATAAGATACTATGCCAGTAGTTAAACTCAATAGGATATTGGACCTTCTGTCATTACAATTGAGCACATAATATACTTATAAAGATTTAATCGTGAGATGTATTCAATTATGATAGTATTCAAAATTTAATTAATGTATTCATTTAGGTTAAAAAATAACAAGACTTACACCTACAAAGTTCCCGCCAAATTCATGTTTCCACCATAAATGTTATAGTTGATTTCCTAACTAATATGGAGGTGTGTTACTTACAAATCAATAGTATTTTATAATTTATTTAATGTAACATTCACGAATGACCCTTAAAGTTACGAACATATTTAATTAAAACTATTCCCTACACTTTCACGATCCTTAATTAAAAATCTTAATAACGTAAAATACTTGAACGCCCCTAATATCGACTGACTTATTCTCTATCGTTGAATATTTATGAGAGTGAACATTTTCAAACAATTATTTATTCGTTTTCCGCCTCGATGCTGATCATTTAATTATTTTTTTAATTAAACTTTTAATAGATCTAATTTTACTGAAGCAGATAACGTCTATTAATGCACTTCTAATCAAATGCGCGTTTACGGGGAAAATTTAAGTTTAGCTTTGATGCAGAACGAATTCTGTTTTTATCTACTGATGTAAGAGCTTCTGCCGTGCGTATAAACGCATGATCGTTAGTAACTTAGATTACATTTCTTAGAATAACCAATTCGTATGATTTTGTTTTTATAATAAACATAATCTTAGCTTTTTATATAACTTTCCTTGGCGGGAAACAGAATTTTGGATGTTGCAAGAAAATGAATGGTGCTTTGCAAATCTTGAGCGCAGAAGTAGCTACACTTCCAGTGTAGTGTACTTTTTATAGCCTAGGCAGGAGAATAACACTTATTCTATATCAAGAAGACCACTAAAGCCGGTATTAATCTTGGTAGTCATGAACAACTATGATTTGTTCTAGTCACTCATTCTCAAAATACAAAAACGCTTCCAGCCAGACATGACTCAAAAAAGTGTATTGCAAAACACTTATATAAGTGGTATCTAAACCAACTAGATTCTTTCTCAAAGAATGAGAGCTGTTCATTCGTAAAGTAAGTCTATAAACTGTACAAAAAGAGACCAAAGACTAAGTTAAGTCTTGATCGAGTGTCCGACCAATAAGTTTAAAGTAATTTAAGCAATTTACGACTCGAGTCAACGGCACTGGTTCAGTAGATAAAACTGATTGAACTTTGATTGTCGTAATAAAATTGAAAGTTAGCGTCGATTTTTCACCTATCATTATATACAAACTGTAACGTTGACCGTTTGTCCATCCGAGGTAGGGTTGCCATTATAGTAGTATGCTACATATGAATTTTAGATAAAATTCACTGTGTTAAAATTAACATACTTAGCCTCAGGCCTGTAGCCCAGAAGGGGTAAGCAGTGGTGTATATAATATTATAATAATATTAGCCCTGTATTAAGTTGTCCCACTGCTGGGCACGGGCCTCTTCAAAGTGTGAGAAGGGCTAGGCCATAGTCCACCACGCTGGCCCAGTGCGGGTTGGCAGACTTCACGTATCTTCGAGAACATTATAGAGAACTCTCAGACATGCAGTTTTCTTTACGATGTTTTCCTTCACTGTTAAAGCGAGCGATAATTAACTATTTAATACGCATATGACTTCGAAAAGTCAGAGATGCGCGCCTTGGGATCGAAGTCGAGACCTCTGCGTGGCAGTACAACGGTCTCCCACAAGGCTATCGCCGCTGCTGCAGCAGTGGAGTACTACACCAGATGTTTAGAAGTGCGTTAAGCTGTTATTGGAACTTACGAATAAATAAAAGGTTGGCATTGACCGCCATTACTTCTTCAATAAAGGTAATAATTAGGACACTGCTTTCTTTTGTCGTCTGTTATTGATGTAAATTACAGGTGCAAACGACATTTTTACAAGCTCTTCGCCACACTAGTAATAAGTGCACCGTATCTTCAAATAAATTTGGTGAGATAATTACATGATATTTCAAAGACAGAGTATAAAGAAGTCATGTGAGGAAAGCTATAAAAATGCGCCAGTTTTTGGAATTCCAAACGGGTAATACATATGCAATTGCATACGCCTTTTGATTCCCTAATGATGTATATCGAGGTATGACGCCAGCCAGCTTTTAAGTCGCAGCGGCACAACGGTGGCCAAATACAATAGGTTTTTAATTATGTATGGTGAACTGAGACTTGATAGATTAGAGAGCCGTATGCATATTTAGTCTCTGCTGAGAATGTTCTGAACGAATAAGCTTTACTTCGTTAAAGTGCTGCTGGGTGATGCGTTGGAGGCTTGCAGTCTGACAGAAAGATGATATCTGGTTCAAAAGCCTCAGTTTCTAATAGGTGCCAGCCCTATTCATCACAAGTGAAGTGCCGGTAGAAAGTGTACCGAGTGGTCAGCGTGGGCGCGCACTTATTATTTATTCGTACATCGCAGCTTTTCCACCGTGTTCACACTTTTACTTTTAGTGCGATGTGACGCCCAAGGCCTCCGGCTAGAAGCCAATTGTCTGTCACGGCCTATTCCCCGCAGTCAACATATCAGACCGTATAAAACTTTCAAATCAAAATGGTGTCGTCGTTTTGGAATTTGGCGCCCATTAATGTTAATCGTAGAATTTTCGGACTAGCGTAAGCGTTTGAATACATAGTCATTACTGACCCTTGGTTAGGCAATCCCAACGTTAAAAAGTTTGGCAATACCGGACTTCTCTGTTATTTATTAGAGTTATTCAAGTGTCAAGGTCCCAAGTTCGCAATATTTCGCCACAAAGGTACAGGTGACGCATCTATACATTAAGAAGACGTCTTCAAGGTGGCTTGACCACCAACTGATCTACATTTGTGCAATCATACTTCATACGTCTACGCAAATGTTACACATAACATTTATTATTTTGGTTTACTCTCGAACTTACTTTTTAGCAGCCATGATCTTGTCTTTGGTGGAGTTTGTTTCAATGTCTTGTAGTGTATATTTATCAAAGTATCCTAACATCATTATATTATTAGCATTTTACGCAAAATGAGCTCAAGATGTTTCGGAGTCTTGCTTCGTTTTCCTTCTTCTTTCATAGCAAGGCGGTGATACATACATACATAGATTCACGCCTGTTTCCCAAAGGGGTAGGCAGAGACTACGGATTTCCATTTGCTACGATCCTGACACACTTCTCTGGCTTCATTCGCTTTCATCACATTCCTCATATACGCTCGCCAGTTTAAGGTGTTCTTAACCTAGTCTTTGTCCAGATCATCTCCGATCTGATTGAGAAACGTTTGCCTAGGTCTCTTCGCCTCCGGACCTCCTAGGTCCTCTTGCGATGGTTCCATTCACACTTTTTAAAATGGATAATATTATTATGTACTATAGCCGCTAATAAAAATAAGTATTTCTAACTATGTTAGGTACAAACTATATTTAGAAAAAGCTGAGGTCTTTGAACTATAACCTGCACAGCAGTATTACAACTTCAATAATTAAAACAAAAAATACGTGTTGGTTTTCAATCCTCATGTAGGCCACCCATCTTAAAATCAACATCTCCAGGCGCGACATACTCAAAACCTCCCACCACAAAAGCGTGAATCACATAAATCGAAAAACTACCTTAACTTGTATATCAATTACATAACTTTTCTCCACAAAAACTTATTACATGAACGAGCATTGTTATGAACGCAAAGTAATCACCCATAACCCCATATACGTTGAAAAGTAGCCCATAACCAGTCCATCTTTGATCTCTTCCGTATGAATTATTCAAAAAAAAAAACGCCGATGATGCCCGATGATGCCCGAAGCGTTTTCGTAAATTGCGTCCGCGCACCCTCATTGGGTTGCCATAAAATTTTCATCGGATAAGAAATTGAATTTACTCATGTAACTCGTAAAATTTTAAAGGTAGCGTTTTTCTGTTGATTTATTTATAATATAGGATTCGCACCGTGAAGTACTTTCCTTTTCAGTATTAAAAATTAATATACCTTCAATAATACAGGCGAGTCACTTCGGTATTTTAATATGTGCCAATATTAAAACCCATCTCCAACTCCCTCTCGACACAGGATCCACACCTTGTGCAGGAGAAATCTATATAAAAAAAAATATCGGTATAGCCTGCAAAATCCCGGTAAATAATATCTCACTCGCTAATTTATTATAGTGCAAATAATATTGACTATAATGTTTAAGTAGTGTTAAAATTACACTGTGAACTTATTTAGGAATATTGTCGAATGTATGGTCCACCATGGATACGTTTTACCTTAATTTTGTAGTAGTCTGTGTATATTTGTTATTAAGTCAATGGTAGCAAGTCAACTTTCTCCTTTATTTTCTTAAAAGTGGAAGTTCCGCTCTAGAAATAAATCCCGTGTCTCGGTGGACTTCACAAACATTCAAACAACGGACACAAAGAACACCCAGACTCGGAACAACCATTTGTGTACACAGAGTTTTGTCCCGTTTGGGGATCGAACCCACAACACTCGGCGTAGTGGCAGTGGTGAGGCGACCTCTTAAACCACTGCGCCATCCGTGCAGATATTTCCTTAAATTCAATCTATACTAATATTATAAAGCTGAAGAGTTTGTTTGTTTGAACGCGCTAATCTCAGAAACTACTAGTTTAAATTGAAAAATTATTTCAGTGTTGGATAGCCCATTTATCGAGGAAGGCTATAGGCTATATAACATCACGCTACGACCCATGGGAGCGGCACAGTAATCATTAACGTGGGTGAGACCGCGAGCACATCTAATATAATATAATGCGCTTATTGATAACGAGAGAATTACAGAGTACTTCCACTTACAGGCCTCATCAGTCAAGTGTACATACAATACTGCAACATGTGCGGCGACCTCAGGCCACTGACTATTTCTGGACTTATCGATTTTTGAGCTCGCTAAGTGTTCAATGTAAGCTTCGAGTTTAATTTGTATACACTAGCTTTTTCACGCGGCTTTGCTCGCCTAAAAGTAGGTAAATGTTAGTAACAGTAGCACTTTTATTAAATAAAATATAGCTGTTCCTCGGTGATAAGTTGATAACATAACTGTCTAATGGTGAAAGAAATTCTAAAATTGGTTGCTACGTACGCCAATTTTTTTTTGAGTTAACTCCTTATAAAATAAATTCAAATCCTTCCTCATTTTAATATTAGTATAGACAATGTGGGGAACATTGTCTTCGCAAACGTAAATATATAATTTACTTAGGTACTACAATACCTGTGCATCATTTGCGTTTCGCTTGCGCTTGCGTAGAAACGTGAGCTCAGATCTCATTCCCGGTACCGATCAAACTGTTTTCCGAGTAATTAATAGTATATTTCGTTGTCTCTGCCTACCCCTCTGGGAAACAGGCGTGAATTTATGTATGTATGTATGTATGTAATAGTATATTTCTGAACTAGATGACAGTATCTATAGAAATCGGCTGTAAATAATTATCAGTAGCATCTCTTAGACAGCTAGGCAAAGGCGTGAATCTATGTATGTATGTATGTAATAGTATATTTCTGAACTAGATGACAGTATCTATAGAAATCTGCTGTAAATAATTATCAGTAGCATCTCTTAGACAGCTAGGCAATGCTATAACACTTCTTCTTGTTTTCCAGGGGGATAAGCAGAGACCTCGTATTTCCATTTGCAATTCTGCCACAGGAATATTTCTTGATTCGTACACTGTCAGTATATACGTAATGTTCGGGTACCCTCTAGAACGTCCCTAATTTAATCAAAACACGTTGCTCGTAAATTCGTCCCAAAAGCAGATGCGCCCGCGCACAAAGCCCAGCCGTATGTTTCCGCGATAAGTAGGACACCTGCGCCGGAGTGGCCGGCTGACCCCGAGAGCTTAGCACACATCGTGGCAACATTATATTAATAGTTACGTTATTATTTATACCTCGTTATGTGCATCATATTTAAATGTTATAAGTCAATATTCTAATAGCCTTTATGTTAATACTCGTTGGGAAAGAAAAAGCTGTGTTTGTATGTGTGTTTAGTTCATGTGAGAGAAGTTATCATAACTAGTTTTCATCTGTGGCTTTGCTCCTGTGATTTTAAGTAAAAATATAATAATATAATATATATATATAGGTATATATATATTCTACCACATACACACAACACTATCTAGCCCAAACTAAGCAAAGCTTGTACTATGGTACTAGACAATGGATAAATATACAAATATACTTTTTTTTTTTTTTGTAAATATATTCATATTATACATAGAAACACCCAGACCAAGACAAACATACATGTTCATGCACACAAATGTTTGACTTGTGTTGTTTCGAACCAAAACCCCTAGTGACTTGGGAATAATAAAGGCTAAGGGAGAGGAAGATTGTTGTTTCTGATCGGTTTATCGACTGCCCTAGTAAAAATTATGCATCCACATTTATAATAATACTAGATGCGCCCGCGGTTTCACCCGCGTTTATAGTTACTACGCTGCCCCCGTGGGTCGTAGTGTAATGTTATATAGCCTTCCTCGATAAATAGGTTATCCAACACTAAAATAATTTTTCAATTCGAACCAATAGTTCTTGAGATTAACGCGTTCAACCAAACAAACAAATAAACTCTTCAGCTTTATAATATTAGTATAAATAGTTCCATCTCAATTCTTTACGTCGATATTTCATGTGTGGGACATGTGGCGATATCTGTCGGCGCTCAGCGCGTACTACATACGTTACGTTATTATAAACGGGTGTGACCAAGCTGTTTATTTATATTTTCTATCGCCTCACAAGATAAATGCTTACATATCCTGTTTTATTATTGTTTCTTAGTAACACAGAATGTTATGTTTGAAATGAACACTATTTTTACCTTACCATACGTTATATGCTCAGCGTCAATATTGAATAAGTACTCAGCGTAATAAATATGACAAATGATATTCTCCTAAATTAAAATTAACATCAAATGTGAACACAAATATAATTTAAACACCAATTCCCTTTTGACTTAATTTGCTATATTTGTATTTTTTTTTCCTTTCTGTTATCTATTATTTGTTAGAATTTATATATTGTTAATGATCATATTCTACCATTATTCATTTAGATATATTTATTGGCTACCTATTTTATTGTTACGTGGACTGGGAAACATTGAGAATTTCGCCTGTCTTTTAAATCCTAAATAATTATTATTACTATGATCCTTCTGCATTAGTATTACCATTAAGTATTTTGTTACTTTTCACTGTACGATTTGTTCGTCTATATAATCTTTTAAAGTTAGCGACTTACCTCTTTTTACTATCATGTTCATAAATCATAAATACTAAACACTAATATTTATATTGCTCACTTATTTGTGCATGCAGTGGCTACCTTAAAAGGTTATGCAAGTGACTAGAAATTTATTGTTTTTTATTATTGTGAATGCATTCTTGTAATAACCACTGGTGGTCCTAAAAAAATAAATAAATAAATAAAAATTCGCAAATAGATATTTTCCACATTCAAACACCAATTCGCAAATAGATATTTTCCCTCCTTGGGTCCATATTTATATACTAAAATCAGCAAAATTATTGACATACGTAGTTTAAATATTAGAGAGCTCAATAGGAAACTGTTTTAATATATCCATAAACTGGACTATAATGAAACAGAACAATTGCTTAACGTACCTCGCTAAATCTTATACTCAACCTCCTACACACATACACACACTCTCATAATACACACAAGGAGGCTTACCTACACTGCACAACTCTTAATTAATAATGATTTGTGATCTGTCTTGTATACAGTAAAATCTTCAAGGGAAGAGCGCTGCTGTCTGAAGCACAGATATTAAGTTATCTAGTTCAGACACAGATGTTCACTGAATTGTATTTATTGTTAAGCTGTATTTGTTAAGTGTTTGTATCATAGAAATTAAGATATTTATTGTTTGTTTGCTTGCTTGAAATAATAAAATATTATTATTATAAATTATTATAAATTTGACGTTTATTAAATTTGCTTAGAACTTTATACATTTTTATTATGAGAATTGACATACAGATCTTATTAACATGAACACTAAGTACTAAATTTGTGTTATAAAGACAACTCACGCATTAGAAATTAATAGATACCTGTTCCGCGAGAGTTTCTACAAGCATTCAATCACCAGACACAAAGAACAGCCAGACTTGAAATAACTATTTGTAGATCACACAAAATTTCCCGTGTGGATATCGAACCCACACAGCTCAGCGCAAGGGCAGAGCGACCAACTAAATCACTTCGCTATCCGTGCAACGACATCAATAAACCTACCATCGAGCTACACAATTTATATGAAAAATGAGATTTTCCTCACTAAGTCGTACCTGACATGCGTGTTATGGGAACCTTCCCATTGGCCATGGTCCTTAGGCCTATGTATGCCCACATCGTGGTAACATTCACACGGTCCACAATACTTGGTAAGACGTTACCGAGTCAATCGTGGCTAATGAATTGAGATATTTTTCTTCGTCCGCATCGATCACTTGGTCAATTTGCAATTACCGGTCTATACGAGCTGCGGTGGTATTGCAAGTGGTGGGGCACACGGTTCTACACTATTTAAGTTTTTAAATGCTGTTGAATAAGAGTGTTTATATGAGTATCTTATTCATATATTACGGATTAATCGCACGAAGGGCATGGTAGAGAAGTATCACAAATACATTTCGCTTTTTCAGATCATATGTATTAGAGAGCGAGTCAATTGTCGTCTATGTTACAGATTCAAAAAATTTTGTAACAGATTTGCTAATGTCTACTTTGACCCAAATACCTTCTATTATTCCACATAAAAAGCGACATCTTATGCGGGTTTCAATGAGGTAGTCTTATTTCATACTTAATTTAGTGTTTAGGTAGGTTAGAACAAGGGCGCAAGAAGAGTTTTGCGCATGCGCAGATGACACGTAAAATTTTTTTTCATGTACATATATTGTAATAGCGTCAGGGCATAGCCTTATAGTTAGACTGCTTAGCTAGTTGTTAAAGTATTCAACATCTGCTGCGATATTCTGTGATACAAATAATCTTCTCAACTGCAGCTTGTAGTATACATCATCTCGACTAAGCGTTACTAGGCAGAAATCCACTACAATAACTTCTGAAGCAGACACTCGCTGTCCTAATTCTAACAATAGAAAACGCAAAACACATAAATATTACAAAAGAAGCAGTTCCATCTAACAGTGTAGCACCTGTCTTGCCGCCGAACGTTGTACCGAGGAGTTATTACAAATGTTCGCAACACGCGATATTTATGTTTGCTCGTGTAACCCAGCACTTATACCGCATAGGTCGCCGCTCGCAGTAAATGTATTACCGACGGGAAAACATGATTAGTGTATTGTGTTTGTTATTTATTTATTTACAATGCAAAATAGTAGCGTGCTATGTGCGGTAATATATACTTAGTCTCACGCTTTTGTCCCCACAGGGGTAGGCAGAGTTGTAATACAATAATACTAGTAGTTTTCCCGCGGTTTCACCCGCGTAAGTCCCGTTCCCGTGTGAATATCGGGTTTCACGCCTTTCACCCCTTTCAGGGTGGAATTTCCAAAATCCTCTCTTAGTGATCGCCTATACTCTCCAAGTAACATACATGCCAAATTTCAGCTTCTTGCGTTCAGTAGTTTCGGCTGTGCGTTGTCTGTCAGTCACTCAGTAACGGAAGAGTTTTATATGTATAGATAGTAACTTTATTTACTTAATAAAAACAGAGAGCCTAGCTGATTCCATCATGAATGGGCCGGCTCCACCGGGGAAGGACTTCACACTTACAGAATATCGACGTGAAATAGCAGTATTCCTACTGTTATGTTTCGTTCGGTGAGTGAGAGTGCCGGAGGCTCAATCGTTTTTCCCGTTCCTTCTCCTTCCCGCTTCCTTTTTTTTTCTTCCTTGCCTATTGGGTCGGCAACGCGCAAGTGATACTTTTGGTGTTGCAGGCGTCCATAGGCTACGGTGACAATTTACCATCAGGTGGGCCATTTGCCAGTTTGTAGATAAACAAAAAGAAATTAAAAAAGTTTATGTAACATGCACTGGACCCCACACTAGGATTCCCTGTGTCGTGAGGACTCTCTTTCGTCACGAAGTTACACTTGAGTTTAGATATTAATAACAGTCTTACTTGTGTTACATTACGCCAGGTATGGTTTTAACTAATAAAATAATCAGAAATTAAACGCAATGAAAGAACATTTTGTCTAGGACCCAAGGTCCGACCATAGGACAAGACGGACTGCGCCGAGCTTAAGACAGATAATGACAGAGCTCGTGCGGCGCATAGACAAATCGGCGCGCGGCCGCCATAGTAAAATTGTATGGAGGATTTGAAGTGCTTTTTTGATAAATATGTATCTTTATTGTCAACCAATAACTTAAATATTTGGGAAGGACAAATTGTAATATAACTATTTATGTTTCGTTTAAGCTGTAAAATAGGATAGATTTCTACTGTTATAATCTAAAGATCACGTAACACGAGCTTACGCTTGCATTTTACGTGCAAATTTACGTAATTTTGTAAGCGAAAATATTAATTATTTTAAGTTTTTTACACGAAGTAATTGTAAACACATTCATTGTTATGGTAAATGTATATTTTATATTTGTATTAAACAAAAAGTGTTGATTTTATTCACTTAACTGTGACCACCTGTTTTGGCACATTTCGCTCGGCGCAGTCTTAGGGGGTGAATATATTGCTGTTAATCGATCATAGTTTCTGATTCTCTAAGTTTATTGTACCTAAAGTATTTAATAAAATAGGCATGTTAATAGAAAGTCAAAAAATTAATACGACCTTATTAAAAAAAAAGATTAATGAACACATTGTTAAATGAAATCTGAATCAGTGGCACATTAATGCAATATGTAATTATATAGCACTGATTTAAATTAGAATAATTATATTTATATTTAGTTACCTTTTGTTTTTCATTTTATATTTTCATTGCGTTTTTTTATTTTATTTTTATAACGTAGGTTAAGTAATAGAATTAAGAGCGCTTCTCGCCGTTAAACAATTACGTTTGGCGAGTTTACATATTATGTAATTAATTTAAGTTACAGTAGCAAAGGAAATAAAAGATTTTGAAAAAAATAAACATGCTGCTGATGAGTAGCTTTTGACAGAAAATCTAATAACAATGTTTGAGCAGGGAATTGGCAATATATTATGGCTGCTCTATTGAGTCGGTCCTACAAACATAGATGGTAAATTGGTTGTAATACGCCTCCGGCTACCTAATATATCAATGTTGCGATATGTCTTGTGATATGGCTCACGAATCTGGTATATGACTAAATTATTTTACGACAGCCTTGGTGTAGTAGCGGTAGTCAATGCAACTGTTGTGCATGAGATCTCGGGTTCGATTCCTGGGCCAGGCAGAATGTTATTTGTAACAGTTCCATACTGCTGCAAACAATTTCTAGTGAGTGTGTGTGGAAAACGACAATATGAAGCAGCTCTATTACATAGGTCTTAAAACCAAAACTGGGGAAATGTGGGTGTCTGCCAACCCTTCAGGGGGATAGGCATGATATTAATAACTACTGAGTTTTCTTTAGAGGTTAATGAAAACACTATGTGGGTCTGTGTGTTAGTGACAGATTGGTATTAGTGACAGGCATAACTCCGGAACCACTGGACCGATTGACTTGTAACTTGCTGTGCAGACACCTTGGAGTCATACCTCGGTCAAGATTGAATATGGGCCCTGTGGGGCAAAAGACTCCCGAGATAAAGGAGACACAAGGTCACATGTATTTTAAATGCTTTTACATTTAAGACGTTGAATTCTGGGTTTTACACCCATCTCGTTAACTGCACGGATGTCGCAGTGGCTTAAGTGGTCGTCTTGCCACTGCCACTGCGCGGACTGTTGTGGGTTCAAATCCCACACGGGACAAAACTTTGTGTGATACACAAATGGTTATTCCGAGTCTGGATGTTCTATGTGTCCGTTGTATGAATGTTTGTTAAGTCCACCGAGACACGGGATTTATTTCTAGAGCGGAACTTCCGCTTCTAAGTAAATAAAGGAGAAAGGTGACCTTCTACCATTGACTTAATAACAAATAGATAGTCTACTACAAAATTAAATTAAAACGTATCTATGGTGGACCATACATTCACCAATATTCCTAAATAAGTTCACAGTGTGATTTTAAACTTAAACATTATGGTTATAACAAGAACTATTTCTGGTGCGGGAGTTGTCTTTTTTTTAAAAAAACAATGAATTATGTATTCAATTATTCCTTCTTTTATTTATGTAATAATTATACAAAAATAAATACACAGCCAGTATCAACTCTAACATGAATGTTAATAAAAACCATGGCATTGTTTTAAAGTGACGTTGCCATGTCAATAATACTATATAATTTACCTTTGTTAATCACGAGATGTTGGTAACATTGGTACGTCGTGACCTATTGCCACCGAATAATAACAATATATTATTATCTGTATTTCATAATAAATTCTCATTTACACAATTAATTTTAACATTTTAGTTTCCTCGAATGTGTTACCCTTTGAAGTTCAGAATGCACATAAATGCATACCTATTTGCTTTGTACACGTATTGAACCTACGCCTTTATATATAGCTAAATGGAACGACCGCTGGAACAGTCCAGCGGTCGTTCCATTTAACTATATATAAAGGCGTAGGTGCAACACACAGGTGTTATGGGTTCGAATCTCATAGAAGACAATAATCTTTGTGGTACACAAATAACTGTTTTAAGTTTGGGTATAGTTTGTGTCCTTGGACTGTTTGTTTGTTAATTGCCGTCACAGAGTCTTATACCAAATGTGGACAGCGTTTATATTAATAATGCAGTATAGTACATACATAGATTCACGCCTTTTTTCCAGTGGGATAGGCAGAGACTACGTTTCCATTTGCTACGATCCTGACACACCTCTCTGACTTCATTCACTTTCATCACATTCCGCATACACGCTTACTGGTTTTAGGTGCTCTTATCCTGGCCTTTGTCCAGAACGTCTCCGATCTGATCGAGAAACCTTCGCCTAGGTCTTCCTCTTGCGACTGTTCCATTAACTTATTAACTTTCTTAGACAGTCTTTTCTCGTCCATTTTTTCTGCTTTTCAGCAGCCATGGTCACGGGGAGGCTAAGATGGTAGTTGTCTTAACGTTCCAGTGTCTATCAATGTCAATATGTCAATTTTCAAAATTATGTAATAGTGTCAAATAAACAACGCGATAAAATCCGTATATAGTAGTATAATTTCAATATATAGCATTTCTTTCCCTTATTTTACTTGACTAGACAGTTGAGGCGTGTTATCTAATATTAAACAAGTAATTTAGTTAACTTTACTATATTCCAGAGGGTACATAAAACGTGTAACGGTACACGAAACGCGAGTGTAACTAGTAAGATCTCGACTCCATTACCGGCGTTGATTGCGTATCGTGCGATTAGAAGCGCGTGCGCACAAAGGCGCCGCGCACCGACGCGGAACTCAATCCTGGATCTATCGCCCGAATTGCCCCTATTGCCCCGATCTCCCCGATTGCCCGTCTTGCCCCTTTTCCTCCTCAGTTTCAGGACACGTCCCTGTTCCGGGGTAATCGAGAATAAGTATTGAAAGCAATCTCGTTTTATAGAATAACTGTAAATATTATTGAATATGGTCTGTAGTATATTCGTAGTTAATAACGATTATTATTGGCTAGATTTAGCCCGTGTAAGTGTAGGTTAGATAAGTATCAGTACTCTTTTCTGGATGACAGGCACCCTATGACCTTTTCTGTTCCCCTGACAACGTGTATGCGATATTTCATGATAAACGGTCGAGGAGTTAAGGAGTGATAAATAAGAGCACCAGTGGGGAGACCAACAGACTGCAATGCAGAGGGTCTCGGGTTCGAACCCACGTCGCGCACTTCTGACTTTCGGAAGTTATATGACTTTTCGAAATTATGTGCGTATTGATTGACAATTATCGCCTACTCCGTGCCTCGGAGAGCACGTTAAGCCGTCGGTCCCGGCTGCCAAAAACATCTATGGCAGTCGTTATTGGGAGAGTGTCGACACAAAAGATCCCACTGGGTCGAAGTGTTGCCGGTCTGCGCTGACTGGCCTCCACATAAAATAAGATAAGATAAGATAAGATAAGATAAGATAAGGCGTGAAAGCATAACAAACAAACAAACTCATATTAACAGTTATTGTAGGTATTTGTTAGAATGTTTTCCTGTAGTATATCTTTAATGGCGATTATTATTGATAACTGTGTTTAGGGGTGGAGTCTGGTGTTACCGGGATTAGTCTAGGGTTTCATATTGATGTGTTTGAAGAATATACGCAAGAAATTATTATTATCTAGTAGGTATAAAAATACGCTGTGTAGCATGGGTGTTTTGTTGACTGTTGTGATGCGGATTCGAATAGTCCGAAAGCTCAAATCTTGCTAGCTATGTATTTAGGTCCCACGTATTGTATACATGACCCTGAAGCCGTCAACCGAGCAAAATTCATAGAAATTGTGCCCATAATACCGATGACTAATTGTCAAGCGCATTAAGGCCCCATAAACACAACATACAGAACCGAGGTCAAAAATTGACTGAAGACGAACAATTAAGGTCCAACAATGCACCGTACGGGCGCCATTAAATTTAATTACCGTTTTGTGCGCGCGAGTTTCGGATGCGCGCGTCAACTTGCGCAAGCGCAGGTGCGCGCAAATGTCAGGTGGCGCGCGTGCTCGTTACATTGTGTTCTGGTGGCATTATGGAAACGTCGTACTTAAAACTGGTTTAGGGGTAAAAAAGTTATGTGGTATTATTTAATGTGTTTTAATTGGAGTAGATACAACGATAAAAAAAATAAGAAAAAGCTATAAATAATACATCTTATCCACTAGCTACCTTTAATAATAATTCAAGGGACTTTACAAACATTGAATGACAGGTGCAAGATTTGGGCAAAGTGTTATTATATATATGCCAAAAAAAAAACAGTATAGGATCTGACACTAGGCCAGTACGGCCATAGACCAGCCCTCTATTACGTGGCATCTGAAATCAAAGTTTGCAAATCGTAAGTGTTATAGACCTCTGGCAACCCGTTCAGAGACAGAGGCGAGACTATGTATGTACGTATGTTTGAAACTTTATCTAACACTGGATGTGCCCGCGGTTTCACCCGCGTTTATGATTACTGCGCCACCCCCGTTGGTCGTAGCGTGATGTTATAGCCTATAGCCTTCCTCGATAAATGAGCTATCCAACACTTAAATAATTTTTCAATTCGAACCAATAGTTCCTGAGATTAGCGCGTTCAAACAAACAAACAAACAAACTCTTCAGCTTTATAATATTAGTATCCAGGTATATAGTATCCGGGCATCCAGGTTAGTAAAGTTTAAGGAAGGATCATTCCTTCAGGCATAACGCTCCCATGAAAATTTTAAAAGCAATAAGTGTAGTATTGAAATGAAACTACTATACAAGGATTTCATCATGGCTTGTATTAAAAAGGCAATTTTTCATTATTGTTAATACCACTAAAGACTTAAAATTTACATTTTCACCGACGTCTCGGTGCTCTTTAGCAGTCACCATGGCTGATAAAAAGCATGGGGATCTAAGATGGCGGTCATCTATTTCATTGTCTTGAAATGCAGTAATTTAAAAGTAGCCGCATGTAATACAATTTTTGCTGTGGTTTACGCAGAATGAGCTCAAAGGATCTTAAACACTTAGATAATTTTAATTTCAATGTATAAAATTCGCTTAACCGTCAGTCAATGTTATAGTCTACCTATCTATCGTGAACAGTACTTTTTCTAGACCAAAAATATGTACTTTTTGTAACTCTGACAACGTGTATGCGATATTCTATGATGATCGGTCAAGTGGTTAAGGTGTCAAAGCGTAACAAACAAACATACATTCGCATGTATACCTAATATTAGTTAGGAAGTTAGGTTACTCAGTTCTACAGTGTGTAATAAAAGTCCAATCTTCATTTACAAGCATAACATCGCGTAACGCCGGCCGGCGTATTCCCACGGAGTTGAAGGCCGATCACGACTACTTGTGAAATCATAATGATGAGTTGATACGCCTCTCAATATTTGATCATTGTTTCTGTTGCTTGAGTACTTCAAACTCATTATTTACATTTATTCTCGCGAAGGGCAAGCCAGAATAATACATCCACATTTTGCCAGCTATCATCTTATGTTTACTGAACTATTAGAACTTGGAATTATCTGCTGAAATACGTGTTTCCTTCTTCCATTAATCCCGGGTTAATCAAGTACCTCCTACCTCCGTAGGTCGTCAAAATTGAGACCTTGGCACCTTTTCAGCTTTAATAAAGACGTGGTATGTCCTCTCCTCGTGGACTAGACGACTGCCTATAATAAGGCGGAGTGTAGTTTTTTGCCTGAAAACAATAAAATGGCTATATTTTTAGGTCCCATGTAGCAGCGAATCCACGGCGGCCAGCTGGCCACATTTACAGACTCTGTGTTGCCAATAAGAATGTCCTAACAGAAAAATAAAAGAACAGTATGTTTGGACTGGAAATCGAATCCTAGACTTCCTCCCTGAAAGACACCGCTATCGAAAGCCAGAGGTGTATAATACACATAGAAACACTGACATTGCCTGCACGGATGGCGTAGTAGTTAAAAAGGTCACCTCGCCGCTGCCAATGCGCCGAGTGTTGTGGGTTTGAATCCCACACGGGTAAAAAATTGTATGATCCACAAACGATCGTTCCGAGTCTAGGTGTTTCTTGTGTCCGTTGTTTGGATGTTTGTGAGGTCCTCGAGACAGGAATTAACATAATATAATATATTCTATCACATACACACAAAACCATCTAGCCCAAACTAAGCAGAGCTTGTACTATGGGTACTAGGTTGCCATTTTTGTTTCTAGACATACTACGTAAAAGAGGGCTAGCCTATGGATGTGCTGGGTCCAGTGCCAGACTCCATACAGCTTCTTTTCTTTTCTTTACCAATTAAACCTCTTGCACCTGTCATTCAATGTTTGTAAAGATAGAAACACCCAGACCAAGACAAGCATCAATGTTCATGCACACAAATGTTTGACTTGTGCGGCATCGAACCCGCGACCTCAGGCGTGGCAGTCAGTTACACTGACTACTATGCCATCGAGGCCGAATTGTCTCTTTTACAAGCAAAAAAAAAATACCGAGCTGAACTCCGAAATCAACGATTTTGAAACTGCCATACAGAAAATCTCAAAATCACATAATCGAACCCAAATACCTCATGATCGGCAATTACGCAAGCGCTTACGCCACTACGCTTACAAGTAACACGACATGTGGTGGTCTACAAGCTTTACCAAATAAGGCTCGGGCGACATTATATCAGTAGGGCAGGTGCTTTGCTTATAAATAAACTTCATGAAGTAAGCCCTAATTGGTACCGTACTATGGTATGGAAAAAAAAGTTATAGTACTATTATTAAAATTGAGTCGCTTGAGTATATTGTTCTAGTTTTTATAATAAAACTAGTTAACTCAACAGGCGTTGTCTTATCCAAAAGTTGACTTATCAGCACTACTTACCGGGTTGAATTGTGGACCTAAACCGTTCAAAGACCTGCACTAAAATTTTCATCAAAATCGATTTAGCCGTTTAGAAGTAGTTTAGGGACAAAGACTGGATCCAATTTTTTTTTTATTGTATAGGAGTCAAATGAGCAGACAGATCGCCTGATGGTAAGCGATTACGGCCGGCCATGGACACCCGCAGCACCTAAGGAGTCACAAGCGCGTTACCAGTCTTTTAAATTTGTATAAATAGGGAGGGGAGAGGACGAGGGGAGCTTGTATTATGGGTACTAGATAATGGATAAACATACATATATACTTTTTTATTTAATACGTACTTTTATACATAGAAACACCCAAACCAAGACAAACATCCATGTTCATGCACACAAATGTTTGACTTGTGCGGGAATCGAACCCGCGACCTCAGGCGTGGCAGTCGGTTATACTAACCACTACGCCATCGATATTTTAAAATTAAAATCGTGAATAAGTTAGTAGGTAAAGGATGAGTGAATGCAGCTGCTGTGTAGCTTATGTTAGCGGCTGATAATGAGAGCCTAGATTCGTTGCCGCATGAAGAAAAGTGTTGCTCGGTTTTTCTATTCGGAAATTTTCTATAGCAGTACTAAGTCGGGAATAGTGCTCGTTCTACGGTATTAAGTTCGTCCTCTAAGTGGTACTTAAACATAGATACAGCAGAGCAGCGAAAGCCTTGTGGAAGACCTTTGGACTGCCACGTAAACATCTCAAGCTTCATCACAAAACACGCACCTCTGACTGCTCAAAGTTATGCCTATTATATAGATAACTAGCTGTCGCCTAGTGGTCAAAATTTGACCATAACTGATTTAAATTTTAAGTTTGATCGTTATTAAGGTTTTATTGTCTATAACTTTACCCTTATGATCACATTCCATTTAAATTTCGCCAAGGCTACACAGGTTAATTTACCTTTTTATCTTTTTCAAACAAATTATTATTTACTTAACTATACTCTTTCATTGACGATATTCCTAAGCTTGCTACTTTGTTTTCTTTTTTCTTTATTACATATATGTAAATAAGTTTTAAGTAACCATAGTTACGAAGAATTGTACGACGTCAGACGAACAATGGCGAAATACTACGAACGCGATTCGACTGCGTGTGTCATATACATGGTTGTGTGCGTGTAGTGTTTTTTTATTAATTTAATGTATTATTGTTGCATATTTTATAAAAATATTAGAATTTTCGCTTAGATTCGCACCTCCTTCTCCATATAAACTTTAACTGTGCCAAATTTCATACACCTCCGTCTGCGCCATTTTCGTAAAAAGGGGTACAAAGTTTTTGCTTCACGTATTAATATATAGATTATCGCTCGCTTTAACGGTGAAAGAAATACGCATGGCTGGCCACTTCACATAATATTCTCGAAGACGTGTGATGTCTGCCAACCCGAAATGGGGTAATGTGGTGGACTAAGGCCTAAGCCTGCTCACACTGAGAAGAGGCTGGTACCCAACAGTGATATTATTATTGTTTAATATTGTCTTTTGTTTACGCGAATGTTATTCATTGAAATTAAACTACTATATACGGATTTTATCGCGTTATTTATAAAAAAAATAATAGAGAGGATGGTTGGAATGTACCACCAGCTTGGGATCCAGTCATTCAAATAGTCAAACCCAAGAAAAAGCAAACCACAGCTAGACTTCATGATACTCTGAGCTCATTCTGCGTATATAGAAACACCAATGATTAAATTATGTTCGGGTACTTTGAAATAACTACACTGGAACATTGAGACAACTACCATCTTAGTCTCCCCGTGACCATGGCTGCTGAAAAGCAACCGAAACGTCGGGGAAAGTGTAAAATTAAATTAAATCTAAATAGTTTAAATAGTTTTAATAATAATTCAATTAGCTTAAAAATTTGGCAAGTTTAATAGTATCTAGTAGTAGTGTAACAGTTTCAAAATTATGTAATAAAGTGTAAAATAAATAACGCGATAAAATCCGTATATAGTAGTTTAATTTCAATTATTATTATTATTAAAAACAGGTGACAAAACATGTGTTTAACGTGCCTACCCCTTCGAGAAATACACGTAAGTCTATGTATTAGTAAGTTCTGACTTAAACTTGTCAGCTAACATAAATATTATAGTAGCCAAGATATCTGCCTACCCTTTAATCAAGTACTGTAGGCGATGTGGCAGCTACCGCGCATGCGCCGTGCTCTGCAATCACCGCCTGCCTCTGTAGTTATTTCTTGAGGTCGCTGCCCCCATCTCTCTCCTCTGAGAAACTTAAAAAGGTTATACCTTATTTCCTTGGTCATTTACGAGAATACTGCATAGTGCTTGTCATCTAAGATAAGTTTGTAGTAAAGGCTAGGTAATTCTGTCAGATATTTTCAAGCCGTCAGAAAAGTTTTCTTTTAGGACTGTTGTTCTTAAATGATCTCTAGAGGAAAGATTTGTGTTAGAATTCTTCAAGAAAATGGCAGATCACTTTCTTGCTTCACGACCGTTAAAAGTAGCTAGATAGCTTTTGTAAAAGAAGAAAGAAGAAGAAAAAAATGCAAGAAATAATATTACTTTTATGTGTCTGCATAGAAGCGAAGAAATATCTCATTTACTTTGCCAAATATTTTAGAAATATAACAAAGCAATGACATTTTTTCATTCAAGGCGTGCGATTTCTTGAAAAGAGCACATGTGTCGTTGCATAATTAACAGTTACGCACACTAGCGATTATGCGTATGTCCTGGTGCACTTAAAAATATTATGCTTCCAAAAACACCTGGTCACATTTTTGCCTCATATGGTGATCCAACCAACAACAATTGGCCCATTGGCAGTTGTGAAGCGTCCACTTAAATGCCTTTAATACTGTTTAAATATTCAAGTAAAATGAGCGCCAAATTTCACAAACTTCACCTGTTATATTAGACACACTTATGTAAAACACTGCAGATGTATCTTATGTGGGGCCAGTCAGTGCAGACCGGCGACACTTCGACCCACTGGGATCTTTTGTGTCGACACTCTCCCAATAACGACTGCCATAGATGTTCATGGCAGCCGGGAACGACGACTTCATGTGCTCTCCGAGGCATGGAGCAGGCGATAATTGGCAATCAATACGCACATAATTTCGAAAAGTCATATTATTTCCGAAAGTCAGAGGTGCGCGACGTGGGTTCGAACCCGAGACCCTCTGCATTGCAGTCTGTTGGTCTCCCCACTGGGCTATCGCTGCTCTAAACACTGCAGATAATATCAATTCAAATTATGATACATAACAATTTATGTGCCATTCAAAATACAATTTTAATAAATAGGTACTAGAAAACTAACTTTTATGGACTCTTTACGTAATAATGCCAAAGACTAATTAGGTAAAGTACATCCAGTTCATTGATCTGTAATGATTGGGTCGACTATATTTGTACCTACATATTGACGGTTGGAAGACAATTTGACTTAAGCGCCTTTTTTACTATAATGACTAATATACACATTGGAAATTCAAAAATATGTGTATAAGTCATTATAGCAAAGAATGGCACTTAAGCCTTTCAGCCGTCGATATAATTTTTCTTAACCTCTCTTACCTTCTCCAATTTATATCGCTTATCAACTTTCGTGAAAAACACGCCATATTATATTTTGCTCTTGTGTTTTGTACGCTGACTGTAACCTTGTGCTGTAATTTGCAATGTTGATGCAGTTCTACTTAATAAATTTACAGCATCTAATCTGCACATTTACGGCCATGCTTTCATCCTTTAAAAAGCTCTCTAATACATATCTCATTTGCAATATAACTTCAGCTATTAACGTTTTTATTACTTAATTAGACCACCTTTGATTATAGAATGATCTGTACTTATAATTTTCTCTAATGAATCTTTGGTAAGTATATATGTACAAGTATGGAATTACTAATCATAAATAATAATAAAAAAGCTAGTTCAAGTTTTAGACAGATCAAAGGACTTCACTATCGGTTTTCTCCTTACATTACTCACATAATCTTTGCCTTTCCTTCTTCGTAATTACGCGCATCCTGATAGGTTTATAATGAAGTGAGCCAAAAAAGGGCTTGTTGCATGCGCGCGCGCCGCCCAATCCCTGTCGATTACAAGATTTGCATATTAGCCGCGTGCGCGTGCGCAACGAGAGGGAAATTAGGACCTTTCATGTACACTTTCGATTCAAAAGTATTTTAAAGACGTAATTATTATATGATGCAATATATAATTGTACTCCGTGTATAGTTTTATTCTTGTGTGGCTTATGACCCAGTTGTATCCGAGACCTCATTCAGCAGTCTCATTTACTACTGCTTTGTCACCGGTACTTAATCACCACTTAATATATAAAATGCCTAAATAATAAAATATACGTT
This sequence comes from Catocala fraxini, assembly GCA_930367265.1. Lineage (NCBI taxonomy): Eukaryota > Metazoa > Arthropoda > Insecta > Lepidoptera > Erebidae > Catocala > Catocala fraxini. Next base: position 2,767,236 of record OV884032.1, read on the forward strand.
AAACCTTTATTATTTTCCGGTAATATTTACACAACAAAATTGTAATTTTAACCGGCCTGTGTTGTTGTATCGGTTAAATTATTTTTTATACGCATATGCGGTTAGATCGTCTACGAAAGGATACTCGATCCTCCGTGCTTAGCTTTTTTATACTTCGCCTCTTGCGGTCAGCAAAGGAAGTTTCGTATTCTGCCAAGGATAGGGTTGCTAGGTTGAAAAATTTATCTGCACTGTTTGATAAGATGCTAATATTATATAGATAAAATAATTATTAAATAATTTAATTGTTGTAAAAGATGATTCAATGTTGTTAGATAAATTAAATTGCCAATGTGGTATGGCGATAATCGTTTGCGATAAATATTTACCGTTCTTTATGGTAAAAAGCTCGTTTTGTTCCGCAGTTTTACCCGCTTCTATCATGTTTTAAATCTGGGAAGTCCAGAGTTTAGCGCTTTTAAACAAACAATTTGAAGTCGTACTGTTGCACAGCGATAGCTCAGTGGGGAGACCAACAGACTGCAATGCAGAGGGTCTCGGGTTCGAACCCACGTCACGCACCTCTGACTATCGGAAGTTATATGACTTCTCGAAATTATGTGCGTATTGATTGACAATAATTATCGCCCGCTCCGTGCCTCGGAGAGCACGTTAAGCCGTCGTTCGCGGCTGCTATAAACATGGCAGTCGTTATTGGGAAAATCAGTACCCTGTAATATCCTGACACTGGTCTAGCCTTAGGGTATCGTTAGCCTTCGGGTTGCGGAGGTCAGGTGGCATCCGCTCCGTGTAAAAACTGATATCCAGTCAAATCCGGTTAGACTAGAAAAGCCAACCTCTAGTGACTTGGGAATAATAAAGGCTAAGGGAGAAGAAGATTGTTGTTTCTGATGGGTTTATCGACTGCCTTAGTAAAAATTATGCATCCGCATTTATAATAATACTAGATGCGCCCGCGGTTTCACCCGCGTTTATAGTTACTGCGCCGCCCCCGTTGGTCGTAGCGTGATGCTATATAGCCTTCCTCAATAAATAGGCTATCCAACACTAAAATAACTTTTCAATTCGAACCACTAGTTCCTGAGATTAGCGCGTTCAAACAAACAAACTCTTCAGTTTTATAATATTAGTATAGATGACTTAGACTGCCTTTACACATACTATTATAAGTATTTAATAATACCAAACCAATCAATCCCGGCTTTTTCAAGAAGACGGTGCAGACAGTGTAGCCCAAATAAAATAATTAAAAGTTAAATGTTGCACAAAATAATTCTTTAAAACTTCCCCGTCATAAATTTCTCCCGAAATTCCACACTCCCCTTAACCTCTGGCAACACCGCAGATCCTCCCATGCTTTTAACGTACATGGTACAGGACCTGCGGTTGTTGATATGGATTACGGTTCCCATGTAGTTAGTACCGCCATTTTAATTCCTTTTTTTATAACGCACAGTCACACGGGGTTTTTCTGATGGTAATATTTAATGAAGTTCTCAGAATGTGTAGGATCATCACTAAATGACTAGCAATTCCGTGAAGAAACTCTTAATGGCGGACAATTAATAATCAATCAATTGATTAGAGGAACACATGTCTTCTTGGTTCCTCTGATGTCATTTGCAAATTGCAGAAATATTAAGTTGTCCTTGGACTTTTCGAGTGTTATAACACGTTTCAATCAATCTCCATTTAAAGTGTATATTTTTTATAAGCATTTCTTCCTCTCGACAAGTTTTATCTTATAAGAATTTGAATTAAAAATCTTTTAATGACGGCCATAGGCTTACCCAATGGGAGATGAACCTATGTAGAACTTGAAACATATGTATTAATATCGTTCGTATCTTAGCTTATAATATCGTTTTAGGATATCCTGTAAAGATATTATAAACGTGTTTAAAATAAATAAATAAATAAATAAAATAAATGTAGATGGTAAATAGAAATGTGGCCGTAATAAAACCACTTAATGCTATTTTTCTTACACATTAATGTATATAATATATGTATGTATCTTATGTCAGTGCAGACCGGCGACACTTCGACCCAGTGGGATCTTTTGTGTCGACACTCTCCTAATAACGACTGCCATAGATGTTCATGGCAGCCGGAACCGACGGCTTAACGTGCTCTCCGAGGCACGGAGCAGGCGATAATTGTCAATCAATACGCACATAAATTCGAAAAGTCATATAACTTTCAAAAGTCAGAGGTGTGCGACGTGGGTTCGAACCCGAGACCCTCTGTATTGCAGTCTGTTGGTCTCCCCACTGAGCTATCGCTGCTCTATATAATATATAGTGACACGTCTTATGTAATATTGTTTTCATTAGAAGCAGAAGATGTAAATTCGGGTAGGGTATATCTCTGAAGAACCATTCAGGAAAACGCATCTGTAAAACTTACTCACTCGTTTGACAAAATGGTTTCGTTTTTATTTTATTTGTGTCTGATCGTTTTTGAATGCTGCAAAGGTCAAAAAACTGACTTGACCTACAAGTTATTGGCCAATGTTGTAAATGCGGTTCTTCGTGTATTTGGATTTTGGTTGCTTTGCCCATAAATGAGAGCAATATTGCTCAAATATAATATATAAGTTCATAATTCATAATAATTCATAATTCATTTATTCGTTTGCGAATATGGGTATACATTTGCAGATCTTATTAGCTAATAATTATTGGTCTTTCACCATATTCAACCAATAGGTATGCAAAAGAAAGAAAAAAAAAAGAGAGAAAGGACATTGTAATTAACATTAATAATAATATTAAATATCTAAAATAGCAATATTAATACTTAATGTCAGGCTGTCTAAATCATTTCTTAAAATTTCAAAATAATGTCAAGTGATAATAATAAAATGATAAAATGTCATACAATTATAACATTATTTTGAACATGGATAATTATACGATAATTATCGACACGTTAGTCTTTTTGTTACTTACACATTTCGTCATCTTATATATTAATTAATCTTCTCTTAACCACACAAAGCTAAAAATACCGTGCTACTAAGCATTTTCACACAGAAGCATCAACAACACTTTAATCGAACCTTAAACGGCCGAATCAGCGATGCGCATGCGGCATCATGTGCTATTTATATCAAAGCTTTGTCATGTCATAAATCATCGCTCTTCTTTGCCTATATATAGACATGACGCACAAATAATTTGTCAACATCAATACGTTCTGAACACCATCTAGAACATCAATAGCAAATCTTATATTTATAGCACTCTATGTTACCTTACACAGAACCATTTACCTTAGGCAACGGCTAACAAATCATGTGTAGTTGGAATGATCAATCTCCGTGTGATAAATGATAATTACGGTTGAGGTTCACAGTGCAAGGGTGCGCGCTGCGCCGGAGCGCGTGAGGCGGCGCGTGCGCAGGTCACGCACCGACTCTGACGCACGACGGATAGGCTACAGCCACGGTGACAGTCACGAAAACCTTTATCTTAGTCTCCCCATAGCTGCTGAAAGTAAGCGAAATATTGGTGAAAGAGTAAATAAAAAAATAGTTTATAATTTTTTAATAATAATCTATATATATAAAGCTCTTCCGTTACTGAGTGACTGACAGACAACGCACAGCCGAAACTACTGAACGCAAGAAGCTGAAATTTAGTTGTCTCAATGTTCCAGTGTCGTTATTTCAAAGTACCCGAACATAATTTAATCATTGGTGTTTCTATTTTCGCAGAATTCATTCTGTATAATTGAAAGTAATGTGCTCTTCCACAAACACAAATTCTATCACAATTATGAAATAGGCGCTTTGTGTGTATATACCCTAATAATATGTATCAACAATAAGCATTAATGTTGTTTGTTATGTATTGTTAGTTTTGCTGGCGGTTCACCATTTTGTGGTAGGTGGGAAAAAACAAATTAGACCGCAACTTGAAAGTGTTTGTTTCTGTGGTCGGCTTATGTCATTATTTGTTTTACGTGTGGGGAAAGGATTATACGGTCTAAATAGACGTTAGGAGCAGATTTACGTAACCAAGAAGTATGCAAAGTTTACGCCTCCTATTGATCTTATCTTCCTTGAAGCGACGTTCAATAAACTATTATATTGTAATTATTTTCATTAAGACAACAGTGTCAAGGTCGTAATGAGAACGAATGAAGGTCTCAGATTTGAACCCCATAGCGAATGCAATATTTTTTAGTTAACAGCTCTTCACGCGGTACTGACACAAAGAACATCCAGGTTGTTATTTTGTTGTTTCATGCGGGAATGGAACCCATAAAACTCAGCGCAGTGGCAATGTCAAGGCGATTAAACCACTACGCCATCCGTACAATACATTAGGACGTTTACACGTGACTTCAACACAACAAATATTACCTTTCGTATATTAGTCTGCACACACAGTCACGATCACTTAGCGAATTACACACATAGATTAACAGATAATACGCACAAAACCTTCAGTTTATGCTCTATTTTTCTTGAGTACCAACCGAACATTGAGTTTGTGTGCTCGGTTTGGCAACAGACGCATGTCAACCGCTGTGGCGAAACTCTCATGGTCTGTCAACTGCTTGACAGACACGTAATACGTGTGAGATAATATTTTGGCTGCTGTCCAATCAGATTGATAAATATATTTGTTCAATAGTCGGTCTTAAACTCGGGGCTGTGTGTTTAGGTTGCTATTGGTTATAGATTTTTTATACAGCTTGCTACCTCTCGCGGTTTTTTCCGACGTTTATGTTTACTGCTTAGCTTTCGTGACTCTTAGCATATTACTACATAGCCTATGTTATGTCTGGATAAAGTATCTTTCTAATGGTACAAGAATTATTAAAATCGGTTAAGTTGTTTCAGAGTTTATCAAACTTTTTATAATATTCTAGTTGATATTGATCTGTATCAGAAGAATTGTAATATAATTAAAAGGTACTCTTTTTAACAAAAGTTGGTTATAGGATTTCAGACGTGATGTACCTCGCTATAATTTTCGAAATGTCGATTTTAGAATATACAGGGTGTCCCAAAAATCAACGTCAAGCCGAAAACGGATGACGGGCCAAGGGATGGTGGTTCTCAAAAAAATATGAAAAAAAAATTTTTTGCTGCACTCTAAAAATTATAGCCATTTAAAAAAAAATGAGAAAATTAACACCTTGTTATGATTTTTCAAGTACTATGACTACAAAATGTTTACTTAGCTTAATTATTTTAGTGAGGATTTGTTACTGAATAATGCTAGTATACATTACAATTCAAAATTTGAACACAACTATCTTCATTTCAGAGGAAATATCCCTAATATGCCCAAACATGTACTCAAAATTATTACATTATTCAACTTTAAATGGCCGTGCTGAAAAAAAAATGTACTACACCATTTCAGCACGTGGCATCAAAAGATGGCGCATTTAATGGGCTTTCTAAAATGCTATAACACTTACTACATTTTATCCTAATTATGGATTTTTTTTCTAAAACAACTCGGGTCTAACCTTTTTTGTTTTACTCAAAAATGTTGGTAATGACATCTAGTTTCCCTCTAAGAAACAAATTAGTGTTATACATAACCCTCTTTTATGGCAGTCAGGTAAAAACTACTAGTGACACTGGTTTGCGAAGCTACTGTGAATAGGGCAAATACCTAATTTATTGATAAACCATATTAGATTCCTTTGGTCATTGTGAATCATTATGTGTTCAATTTGAAATAAAAATTCAACCATTCAAATCAACAGTTCATTTTATTTTGTTACAATAAATATTTAAATTGTTTGCCTTCAGCTTCAATGCATGCCCTACATCTCTTTAAAAACGAACGCTTTATTTTACGAGCAAAACTTCTTGAATTGATGTATTCAGCGGCCCCCGCAATTCTTTGGCGCAGTTCCTCTACGTTTGCGATAGGCTTAGAGTAAACTTGATCCTTCACTGCTCCCCAGTAAAAGAAATCAATGGGGTTTAAGTCTGGTGATCGGGCCGGCCACGAGATCGTACCAGACCGACCGATCCACCTATCCGGATATACTTGGTTAAGAAATTCCCTTACTGAGCGAGCATAGTGCGCAGGGCAGCCATCTTGTTGGAGCCACATACCTACGTAAATGTTGAGTGGCACGTCTTCCAATAAATCTGGTAGATGATTTTGTAAAAAGTCTAAGTAAGCCTCACTGGTTAAGGTGTCTGGGAGTTCGAAAGGTCCAATAATTCTACCGTTCAGAATACCGGTCCACATGTTTACTTTGAAGCGATATTGTGACCGATCTTCTCGCATTAAATGTGGGTTTTCCACGTGCCACTCATGCACATTATGTAGATTTAAGTAGCCATCTTTCTTAAAAGTTGACTCATCCGTCCAGAGTACTTTATCCAGGAAGTGGGGGTCTTCTCGGTGTCTTTGTAACATCGTTTCACAAAACGCAACCCTTGCAGGATAATCTTGAGGTGATAAAGATTGAACTCGTTGCACATGGTACGGGTGGAGCTGGTTTTGCTGCAAAATCCGGTGTGCTGTACTCTTCGGCACTCCTATGCTTGTCTCAAGTCCACGTACTGAGACACTCGTGTCTTCTGCGACTGCTGCTAAAACTTCTTCCTCGTATGGAATGCTGGATCTTCCTGTACTGAACATTTGATTAGGAAATCGGCCTTCTGAGAGTGATCGGTGCAGATTAATAAATACTCTATGATCCGGATGATGCTCAGAATTGGGGTATCTCTCACGATAGAGTCGAGCTGCAGCATTAGCGTTGCACCTGCACTCTCCATAAATGAGATGCATGTTTGCATACTCCTGTGCTGTGTATCGAAGCGGCATGGTGGCGATCATAGAATACACACAATTACACGGTCAGCGATGACGATAGTCCAAAAGAAAGCCAAGTTAGTCACAAACGGTCAAATCACAAATCAAATCCAAGTAGCACGTAATCAAGTCCAATAAGCAAAGCCAAAGTTAGTAAGTACGAAAACGACACGAAGGAATACAGAACGATGCGCAGTAAACGAAATAACGTAACGTACTGAAGTATTGCAGTTCGTGCGCAGATGATCCGGTCTTGCTATCTTTTTCACTCGTGGCGTCTCTATCCGTCTCATTCTAACTCATGCCGTAGATGATGCTAAGGCTTGCTATCTCTTTCACTCACACTCTCACTAACACGTTGAAGTGGCGTCTCTCTCCGTTTCACTCTAACTCGTGCTGTTGATGATGCTCAGGCTTGCTATCTCTTTCACTCTCACACGTTGAAGTGGCGTCCTAATCTGTTTCACCCAAACTTGTACTGTCTTACTTTAATTTAAGTAAGCTTTAAATAAAATATGCATCGCATTAGAAGCATAAATCCAAGTTGTTTTAGAAAAAAAATCCATAATTAGGATAAAATGTAGTAAGTGTTATAGCATTTTAGAAAGCCCATTAAATGCGCCATCTTTTGATGCCACGTGCTGAAATGGCGTAGTACATTTTTTTTTCAGCACGGCCATTTAAAGTTGAATAATGTAATAATTTTGAGTACATGTTTGGGCATATTAGGGATATTTCCTCTGAAATGAAGATAGTTGTGTTCAAATTTTGAATTGTAATGTATACTAGCATTATTCAGTAACAAATCCTCACTAAAATAATTAAGCTAAGTAAACATTTTGTAGTCATAGTACTTGAAAAATCATAACAAGGTGTTAATTTTCTCATTTTTTTTTAAATGGCTATAATTTTTAGAGTGCAGCAAAAAATTTTTTTTTCATATTTTTTTGAGAACCACCATCCCTTGGCCCGTCATCCGTTTTCGGCTTGACGTTGATTTTTGGGACACCCTGTATGTAAGTTTTGATCAAATCAAGACATCCCAACCAAGAGCCCAATGTCTGTCTTAATCAACATTATATACTTTAGCCTGATTAAAAAAGCCGCATATAATTTATTTCCTTCTACCCACCGCATCCTGGCCATCACGTTTTTTTTTATTTTTTTATTGAATGGATTTCAATATATACCAGTGCATTAAGAGTATAATGTTCCATTTCTAAATTCAGTTAACTCTTGACAATTGTCCAGTTTAAGTTGTCGTTTACCTTTGTCCTGGCGACATTTTTTGTCCCCTGTCACGCTTTTCGGTTCACAGGTCGAATGATATTATCTAATGGACATTCCTGTGTCTCGCACCCGTCATTTTTTATAAAAGCAAGACCGATGATCTGTTTTTTATTATTTTCAAGTCGCCGGGTAAGAGGTTTAAAGTTTTGGGTATAGTAGGATGCAATCTGATTCGGATAATTTCTAAATACGAGCACCCTTGCATTTATATTTCTAAATGCTTTAATCCTTTTAGGTGGGTATGATTAGCAGGCAACGCATAAAATAATACATTTTACCTTAGTTAAAGTACGTTTGTACAACGCACAGATATGTTGTTCTTTACTATGTGTCCTTATATATTAAATGACTAACTAAAACGATGTTTCCTTTTTTTCAGGTAAATCTGAACAAAATTGAGGACTGTGGGAAGCCCAACAAGGATAATACCATTCCGATGAGTAGAAACATTTTTTTCAATCATGACAGGCTTTTAATCGGTCTAAAATAAATAATAAACTTACGCATATTACTAACTTAATGGAAAATAAACCACCAACTAAATATAATCTAACGCAATCTTTCCATCTTAACTTATCAATTTCGATCTCATTTCGTACAATATATGTATTTTATGTTCCGAAATGCAGTTTACAAAGAGAAAAAACAAATGGCCGTCAAATGTTATCAGTAACAACACGAGACATGTCTCCAAAATTCCAAACATGTTTCGCCCACCTGGGAATGTGTCCTTACAAGGCACGAGCTATCGAAACATGTCCGGGACTAGATACCGAAGGAATTTTTACTTCCATCCCGAAATATTGGACATCCCTTAAATGTTGGAATCCTTTTAAAAGTTTATCATAGTCATGGATAAAAAGAGACTGGTGAGAAATGTGATGGGGCCACATTTCGACATGCCCATGGATTTATTTCGACCGCCACAGGTGCACCACTTTAAATTTCAACCATGTAATTATAAATCCCGTGAAGATCTTTTGTCGGGGAGCGACTAGGAGGTACTATTTTTATTATATTCTTTTTATATTTCATGGATGTTAAGAATCTATGATTCGCTGAGCTGAAAATCTCCTGTCAATGACCGAAGACTTTTAAGTCTTGAAAATGACTCTTCTATGAAGTAATTCTCGTAGTGTAAGGTGGAGTCCTTCGCATATTGACCTTATTCTCCAGACCTATTCATTAAGTACGATAACAATGTATAATACGGAAGGTACAAAACTCCTCTGTAATTAAATGGCGAAGATCGGATCACAGAGTTCAGTAATTAATTGCAGCCGCTGTCTTGATTTTTCTTACTTCTTGTCACAACTCGACTAATGTGTTATGTTCCACCAACCCTTGTTTACCATCAACCCGTCTGCGTCTTGTTTAAGACAAATACCAAATTACATTTACGGACCAAAAACTACAATTCGACCCAGAAATACGGTCGTGTTGTTTTGTGCATCGTTTCGGCGATGGCAAAACACAATGTGGTCGAGCCAGCTATTTAAATCGTGTCCCAAAAAGTAAACAACATCCAGAAACGTAGTACAGTCCCTCTTTTTTGGGTGTCCATCCGTATCTTGATTGATGGCCTGGGCTCATCTCGGAGGCCAGTCTTTAATGGACTTCTGACATTGATTTAATAAAAACCCTTCATTATGGCTTCAAAGCGGCTGGGGTCAGCCCATGCACGCGATGTAAGCTAATTATTTGAAACCGAGATCACGCTTGGACGTAGCAATTAATGTTATAACTTGTATATTCGAAATTAGCTTTCTCTTGTAATCACATAGTTAGTTTTTCTAATTGATTAATTGGTCGACGAACATTGTTTGTTATTGCCGATGTAGGGCAAACCACAAACATTTTTAAACACACATTACGGTCCAACTTCGAAATAATTTATTGAATGAATAACTGTTTCAACTCGTATGTGAACGGAACTCGTCGGAGATATAGATAAATAATATACGATGATCTATAGTAATTATATTATAATCCCGTCGTGCTAATATGTAATGCCCTCTCCATTACAATAATCATAGAATCTTTAAATACAAGTGTCATCTTGCTTCGCTTAAGACTCTAAAATAGTGCTCAAATACCTCTCTTGGCATTTACTATTATTGCAATTTTAAATACTTTGAACCCGGACATTGAAGTGGAGATCTCAAGGTTCTCATTGCATACCAGTTGACAGTACTTCAGAATTTATCCACAGGGAATAATGTATTCCTTTTCTTTTTTCCCTTGTTTGTTTATAGCATCTTGAGATAATATTAACTTGAAACAACTTTAACATTATTGTACTTGGTTATCTTACTTTTAATACCTATCTTACTTAAGAAAGTTCTTCAATAGACATGTCTTCCGATAAAGCTAAATAAGTCTTCAAGTGTGGTTCGGCACGAGTCGAAACGAACTCGCGGTATGTATTGCAAAAACAGGATTGTCTGAATTCTTATCGTTTATAAGGACCACCTCGCGACGAGCCAGTAAAAACACGCCGCCCCTAAGGTCAATGCACAATTAGATGCCTTGAAACCTGATGAGAGCAATCACTCACCACGTCAGATGAAATATTTAGCAGTTGAAATACACCAATGGTAATGAGAACATTATGTTTGTTGATAAATAAATTTGCCAAAAAAAGTGCGGGAAGACCCGCCGTGTGTGGGAGGATGTTTAAAGATTGGGGGGTGCGTGCAAATCTAAATATGATGAAGCATTTTATGAACAACCTTCTAAGAGCAGTTAATGATTGATGGCGGAATAATTTTTCTCGAGAAACCGCATCTACGTACATGTAACTTACCTTCACAGCAGCCTGTTGTCAAAATTTTAAATGTAGCAAAAAGGACAAAACTCCAAATAATTTACTACAGAGTTATTCCACTGCAAGGTATCATTTAGTAATTCCGCAAGCGAAACCGCAGCAAAAACAGGACACGTGCGCCCGCGCAACGATGCGCCCTTAAAACTTTTTTCTCCCTACACGTTTGATGGATAAAAAATTCGGTAGGGCAGTTAATAGCATGTTTTTTTCTTGTTTCGGCTACCGAAATAATGGGTTCCTTCGCACTTTGAATTGGCCTCCAATTTGAATTCGTCTTTCGTCGTGTTTTCGCGTGTTTCGTTTTGTTCTTTCGTTAACACCGTTCTCAGAAACCTCCGGTTAATTAGACGGTTCAGTTATGGAAATATTTGTGTTGTAGCGAGTGCGGAGATCAAATAACGACATGCTTGGACTTGCTTTGATGTGTGGCGTGACTTATTTGTGCAAGCTGGGTGTCGCCATGTCGGTGGAAAAGCAAATTGATTTTGAGCCGCCATTTTAGAACAGCTTTTGAAGTTATTTTCTGTTTGAAATCCGTTTGTTGCTTCACTCGTGCTGTTCCAATTTTGAATCGAACAAAGACGAATACTCGTAATAATAACATATCAGTTGAAAACCATCAATGCAGTACCAACGATTATTCAAGCACGTATGTTTATCATGTCACAATCCTTTATTTTTCGACAAACATCATGATTAGTGCTTCAAGTGTATTAGCAGAAACCTTTGACAAATACAAATAACTAACACAAATTCATTTGACGACTTAATGATGTTATGGCACCCGCCTACATTGTCCAGAAATGCAAAGTTTAGTTTTCATAATTGGTCCCGTGTAATTTTAAATGGCCGTGGGTGCGATATCGGGTTTTGAATTGAATTTGCTAAGTGACATTTAGTCGTGATACAACTACCGCGTTGCTTTTGGGCCTCATACTATTATTTACATACATTAACGCTGTTTTATATAATGTTATTAATATTGTTTAAATTACAACACATCAATAAAATTTACATGTTTTTTGTTAGAAGTATAATACCAAAATGGAAAACAGACTATTTATTATTCATAACTAATTGAACAACGAAGCATTTTAACAGGCGACATATGGCACCAAAGTGCTTTTAATGATAATCTTATGCTTCTAATGTCATTAGTGAATGCTAATGTGTAGATATTGGTTTCAATTACATCTGGTTAAAGTTGAGCAACCAACCAGTATGGGTCGGTTACCACAGTCCGTCATACAGGGTGGTCTAGCGACGATAACACTGCACATGCCCCGATAAATAACGACTGCACGCATTAGTAGTATTTTTAAAGTAAGGCGTATACGTAAAATATAATTGTGCACTGCTGAGTTGTTTAAAAAATCATTCCATTTTATATAAGTACCATTTTTAGCGTAATATATGTTTCTTTTAGTTAAAGATTTGTTCAGATTTGTGTGTAGTCGCAAATTGAGTAAGAGTCTGTAGTAAATTGCAAAGAAATGACATATGATTACTTCAAAACATAATATATGGCAAAGATTGTTTAATAAAATAGTCGAGTGAACTAGCGTTACTATACTCCTCAGTAGGTCATTAAAAATGTCGGTAAGCTATCATCAGCTGAAGGCGAACCTAATTCTAAAACGTAAAAAATTTTAAATAAACTTTTATTATACGGGACAATCCTGACATAACAAAAAAGCCTACAGGAAACAATAATTCCAAATCATCACTAATTATTGTATATACAAAACAATAGTCGATTTAAATTTGTTTAACGCCCGAATCGATTGTACCGAATTGTTTTAATAATTATCAATCGACTAATTTTGTCTATGTCTGGTATTGTCAAAGTTCGTTGTCTCGGGGTATTGTCCTTTTTTCGCTAGTTTTTGTGCGTATATTGTATATTGTGCAGTTTATATTGTGAGCTGTCATTACCACGGGTCATCTGCCTCTGATTGACAAAGACCGACAAAGTAGGGTTGTTCACTTAGTTAAAGAAGGTTACTAAATTTATTCGACTAAGTAGGAAAATATTTCATTTCAAATAACATCAATGTACGTATCGGCATGCTAGTTAGGAACTATTAAACTTATGTATTATGTATTACATACATATGTATTTATGTAAATGGATGCCGAGGGATGCACAGTGTTATACTTGCTTATAGATTATAGCAGCCTTGTGTTGTATTCCTGCGGAATTAACTAAAGCGTCCAACATGGGGTTGTTACCTTAGAAGATTTTTGCATATTACACTACACACTACTTATATACTTGCAAATAACTAACTAGCACAGGGTACTCCAACGAGTTACAATCATACGGACAAGTGCGCCGGTTTTATGCGATATCTAATAAAATCTAATAATAATCTAAAAAAACATGCTTAAGTTGACGCAAGTGCCTCAATTTATGTAATAAGAAATATTGGCTGAGAAATTCTGTGACAGAATAATTCCAAAAGCACTTTGCAGGTTGATTCTATTATTTCAAAAAACTATACCTACTTAATGAAACCTAGTACTAAATACGTTCTCGCCTACGTTTCAACATATTTCAATAAACAAGTGTACGCTAATAAAGACATTTCAACTTTGACACATCTATGTCCAAACTTCGCAGTGGAACGTGTTAAAATAGCAAATAATTAGCAATTACAAATCATTCGCAATACAACACCTACATCTGACATTTGTTACATCGATATAATTCCCATAATTATTCGCGGCCTTTGTGCCAAAGACAATAGGAGTAAACTTTTTAATCAATCACGTGTTGCAAGGGTCGGCCATGTCTGTTAGTTTTGGCGGGCTGCGCTTGCGCAAGTGACGGTTGTGTGAGTGAGTTTTGACAAAACGCCTGTGTAGGGTTGTCGATAGTTATGAGTTTTGTAAAATTATAGCATATTAAAATTATAGATATTTCCTCTATTAAAAAAATTTCAACCAGAACCGACACAACTATATGAAGATTTCGCATCACTATTTCGGATTCTGTACGTGCTATCAATTGCAGAATCCATTGAAGATACCATTTCTAAAAGATTATTTTTAATAACTTCTCAAAAGTCGTCATACAAATAATTGAAGAAATTAATATTTGAATAAACTCTAATGTTTACTTATCTTGGCAATATCATTAAACGTTAGTGCATGTCCGAGATATAAGGCATTAAGTAATATATTCTAATTAAGTTCTGGTTGGGCCGGTTCCAAAACTGTATGTAATAGTCGTGATTCACGATATTAAAGCTAAACACTTACTCGAATTGTCATGAAGAACTTTGTCTTAAACCCTGTCCTTATATAATAGAATACCTACTACTGCCAGTGAACCACAAAATATGTTAAACTAGTCACAACCTGAAGTTTCGCCCACTTAGGAAAGGGTAGGTAGATTTTTTTATACAACCATGATGGTAAACGCTAATTACAGCTTACCAGATGGGTGGCAGTTATCGTGGTCTACAGACGAATACCATACCAGAGGTATCATTAATACATTGGCAAGTACAAAAGAAGTCTGCTATGTGACCTCTCGGGATATAGGCCAATGGTTCTTCTGTTGGAACATAGTTCCTCCTTAAGAAGCTTCGAGAATCATATTAATCGCAGGAACAAAACGCACGCAACTGGCATTTCCTGTAAAGTTTTTACTGGTATCGTGTCCGGTTCTGATGCTTTTACATAAATAGCCAACTCTTAAAGTTCTCAAATATAAGCTAGCTAGTTCACATAACTGAACAGGCTATGTTGTAACATAACGGCTGTGCCCTTATGTATGAAACCTTGCCAAAAAGTACATAACACTCGTCAATCAATCATCGCACACGTGCGTTCCAGTGCGCATTGACATTTCGGTTGCGTTACAATGCCAACAAAATGATGAAAACATGTAACGCGCTCCTTATTTGGAACGCGCCTTGCTTCACTGCAGGGTTGCCAACTTAACGGAGGTACACAATTTATTCAATTGTTTAATTTTGCTCTTAAAGTAAAAATTAATAAATGATAACTGTATATAATTAATAATTGTCGGCCTCGATGGCGTAGTGGTTAGTGTAACCGACTGCCACGCCTGAGGTCGCGGGTTCGATTCCCGCACAAGTCAAACATTTGTGTGCATGAACATGGATGTTTGTCTTGGTCTGGGTGTTTCTATGTATAATAAGTATGTATTTACAAAAAAAAAAGTATATATGTATGTTTATCCATTGTCTAGTACCCATAGTACAAGCTCTGCTTAGTTTGGGCTAGATGGTGTTGTGTGTATGTGGTAGAATATTATTATTATAATGATTTTATAAAGATTTTACAGATATTTGTTTAAGATAAACAATAAAAAAAAATATTGAAATTCTAATAAGTAGATGAAAGCAAGTAATTCCATTAAAACAGTTATCTCGTATTCGAATCTCATTTGCAAAGTATATCATGGACTTTCAATTAGAAGGCACCACGAATTTACAAAAGAAATTAAAGTCCGTTTATTAATATACCTACATTTTTCAATAACTTCCAAACTGAGTCTCTGAATTTATCTCGAATATAATGACTTTTAAAACCATTAAAATCATAAACATAGGTATATGTATATGTAGTACGCAACCATATTATAGCAGATACTTAATCCATGCGATTCTGAATGTAATCCTTCTATATTTAGTGACTACTTTTCCAATACATTAAAATAATAAATCATATCACTTACTATCCTTTAACATTCATTTTATCAAACCTTAATCAGTCTAACGCGCAACCCTGACAGACTCTTAAGCACTAAGGAACATTGTTTTCATACATACATAGATTCACGCCTGTTTCCCAGAGGGGTAGGCAGAGACTACGGATTTCCATATGCTACGATCCTAACACACTTCTCTGGCTTCCTTCACTTTCATCACATTCCTTATACACGCTCGTCGGTTTAAGGCGCTCTTAACCTGGCCTTTGTCCACAACGTCTCCGATCTGATCAAGAAACGTTCGCCTGCATAGTTTTCGTACACTATAAATAAATAGGTTAAGACGTTGTGAAACCGATTCTGTAAATTCTCAAAGAACTATAGTCTGATTACCTGTGACGAATGAACTTTTTATGTATATATTTGTTTTGGTCAGATAGTCGTGTGCCATTGATTTTTATGTAACGTTGTCTTGGTGTTGCCATTCTCACACAATTTAGTTCGAAGTGGTAATAACTGTGTGACAAAGTTGTATTAAGAACTTTGACATAGTTTATTATTGTCAATGGCAACATTTTGTAATTTTTGTAATATCGTGGATAATGCTATTGTTTCGTGTTTTAGAGGCTTATAGTTTACTGATAGAGGTACCACCTGATGGTAAGTGGTCATCGTAGCCTATGGATGCCTGCAACAACAGAGGCATCACTTGCGTGTTGCCGACCCTTTAGGAAAGGAAAAAATAAGTGGAAAGGAGAAGGAGCGGGAAGAGCGAAAGAGGGTGATTGGGCCTCCGCAACTCTCACTCACCGTACGAAACACAACAGTAGGAATACTGCTATTTCATGTCGATATTCTGTGAGATGGTAGTCCTTGCCTGGTCGAGCTAGCACATTCATGCTGAAATCAGCGAGGCTCTACTACTCAACAAACGAGTTACAAGTTAAACAATAAACCATACTATCTTTATATATATAATTCTACTGTACGTGTGTATGTCACTGAACTCCTCATAAACGGCTGGACTGATTTTGATAAAAAAAAATTGTGTGTGTTATGTGGATTCGAGAATGGTTTAGATTTGGGTTCTTTATTTTTTTTTTCATGTGTTCAGGACAACGTCTGTCTGGACAGCTAGTAATATTTATAATTACTTCAAAATTTAGTGGTGTATTCACTCACGGTTTCGCCTAGTACGTTTGAGGTTCTCACGTGATAGAGGATAAGCCTATTACAGTTCTAGACTCCGTACTGCTACAAAGAACTTTATGACAGAATAACCTAACAACATGTTGCCCGATTCGGGAATCAAACCCGCGACCATCCCATCATCCATCCCACCATCCCGCCTCGGCGGTTGGCCCGGCTGATGGTGACCGGGCCTCAGCACCTGTGGAGAAAAAGCCTTGCTCACCAAGGCCATCCCCCAGACGTGTGGGGCCGTGCAAGCCGGTAGAGAGTCCCCCGACTCTGTACCAGTGACCCCACTATACAGGAGCGAGAAGGCGGGCAAATAGCCTCCTCCTCGCTCCCGTCCGTCTGCGCCGGAGAGGGTCAGCGAGGAGGTTGTTCTCCCTGACCCTCTCCGCGGTCTCCTTCTGCGCCATGACAGCTTCGCAGAAGGAGACCACTGCCTGCCAGTGTCAACCCGCACTGGGCCAGCTTTGTGGATCATGGCTTAATCATTCTCACATTGAGAAGACGCCGCGCGCGCCGGTATCAAACAATGGGATAGAGTATACATATACAGGGCTGATATTATTATTCAATGAAATATGAAAATTGACTATATTCTCGCCAGTCTCACAACTTAGAACTCATTATTACGTACGACATTCGTATTCTCTCCAAAATGACAGTGACGATCGACGGACAGATAAGCAGACCGACTACACATGCAATAGAAACATTCTGATAACATCTACATCACTGGCTACACAACAACCAATCAAGTTTCAACCTTAACACCCATATCTTAAGGTTAAATTTCACGTGAGCTGTCAAAGGTAAACTTTTTAAAATATCGTGTGTGGTGCGTTTACGGAGTGTGTCGTAATTAAAAAAACTGGCGAGCAATTACATGAGTGTCGAAAGCCGGCTCCGTGAACGATGAACTATGTTGTCTATGGTATGTCCGAATTTTTCCGAGGGCAACGACATCGGAGCAATTAAATTGTGAGTTGTGACAGTGCTTGTGGTACTTTTGACTTTGGCAATTATGTTTTGGGTTTAAGTTAGTTAAGTGCTGTTTGATGTTTTACGACATAGTATCATTCATTATTTTTGTAAAATAAATTATATTATACGTTGTTTGGTCAAAAGTTTAATACCTATTAATAAATGATTGAGATAAGGGTAACAATCCACCACTTTTTCATTGTATATCTGTCGATAACAATACACTTATATTATCTATCGTTGCCAAGACTTTTTGAGAATTTTCTGCTATAGAGATGCAACTTGGCAACATTATGTATAATTATATATATATGGCAATATTATGCATTAATAGATATTGACGATCTCCCTGACGTTTATTACCAACCAAAACTGGACAAAATGTGTCCTATTATTATAGACCTTGCCATTCGTATTAATATTTCAATTGATGAGATTGACCTTTGTAATTTTGTGCTACCCTGATACTTATTACCTAAAAACACTAGTTTATCTTTATTTAACTTTCAATGGAACGAATCAAAACGTTTGCTTAAATATTGCTACACATTCAAACCATGCGTTACATTGTATGTTTTTTTTTTTTTGGCATGATTTATTTAAATACGCCGTAAAATTACCCATAAAAGCGATGTTAGGTACCAATATAAACTGTATTAAACTCATCGTTTTGTATTCGAATGCTTTTATACCACACGTGCGCACTTTCCTCGAGAATTGCTTCAATTAAATTAGAACCTAAATGTGAGATAATAAGGTTTAAAATGGTATATAGACTTGAGTTAAGTAGGTGCAATTACTTAAGATTCCCGAAACCGTTTTGCAACAGTTTAATATCACACATTTGGGGGACACGGCGTTCGTAATTTGGACAAGAGTCAAGATTCTCTGGAAATGTTTAAGTGATACGTATAGTCGGGCTGTTACTTATTTCTTCTTTTTGCTGCGAAATTATATAATTCATTCACATTTAAATTATGTGTTAAATGTGTCTTGTAGCTGAATTAAAAAGAGAATTCAAACATATTAAAATAATATGGTGTTACGACTTATCTCGTCAATGCAGTAGTGTATAGACAATGATAGTATACCTAGCAGTCACAGCCGAAACGTCGGGGAAAGTGTAAACTAAAATATAAATAGTTTAAATAATTTAATTAGCTTAAAAATTAGTAAAGTTTAATAGTACCTAGTAGTAGTGTAACAGTTTCTAAATTATGTAATAAAGTGTCAAATAAACAACGCGATAAAATCCGTATATAGTAGTTTAATTTCAATGAATAACATTCGTGTAAACAGAAGACAATTATAGTAGTCGCAACTTAAAACATTGCAATTTAGGATATTATAAATTTTCTCTTTGCTTTGTTGGGATGAACTAAGCAAAGCCTTCTCTCTTAGCCTTTATTATTCCCAAGTCACTTGGGGTCGGCTTTTCTGGTCTAACCAGATTTGACTGGATATCAGTTTTTACACGGAGCGGCTGCCACCTGACCTCCGCAACCCGAAGGCTAACGATACCCTAAGGCTAGACCAGTGTCAGGATATTAGAGGGTACTGACTTTCCCAATAACGACCGCCATAGATGTTCATGGCAGCCGGGACCAACGGCTTAACGTGCTCTCCGAGGCACGGAGCAGGCGATAATTGTCAATCAATACGCACATAATTTTGAAAGGTCATATAACGCCCGAAAGTCAGAGGTGCGCGACGTGGGTCGAACCCGAGACCCTCTGCATTGCAGTCTGTTGGTCTCCCCACTGAGCTATCGCTGCTTTTGATTTATACGCAACACTTTGCTTATGAACTAATTAAAGTGTTGCGTATTTTATTCTGTAAGTGAGATTGTGACAAATAATTTTACTTTAGTGAGGATTATATACGAAAGCCACTTTCGTCGACATTGCAATAGGATCTATATTTCTCCTATCCACGTGCAGGCTCTGGTATAAACTATTTGTTGCTAGATTATCCGAGCACCATTACATATTTCTTTGTTAAAAGAGTTTTGAAGAAAATATTACTTTCACAATAGGCAGTATCTGGCTGTGCTTACACCCGACATCGCTAGTCCATGATGATAAGCAGTTATCTCTTACCATCAGGAGTGGTACTAGTTAATTTACCAATAGGGACAATATAAATAAATATATAAAACGTATACTACTTAATTACCCCAAATAATAAATGCCTAATCTATATATAATTACAATAAGTAACAAGGATGTGATTTTACAGTCATAGACAAACATCGCACATTGGTATGTGTGACCAACAAAAAATGTGTTGCCAGCGTTTCATTTAATTATAGTACACGCATATATCTGATGACCGAACCAGTTTCACGCTTGACAGTGCCGTTATGTATTTAACAAATGTATCGCGTTAATAGTCTAAATTGTTTTAATATTAATATTAATGTATTTTAGTATTCGTATGGAGTTTTAAAATTTAATATGATATATTATTATGTCTTATTTAAATTGCTAGGTGCCAATATTACACAACAGCAACATATTTGTGATTATATTTTGCAAGCAAAGACTAGAAATAAACCTACCTATACAAAAATTATAAAAAAACTATTTTCTGCAGATATTGAGCAAGAGATGGGACGACACTCCTTTTCTTTGTTGTCTTACATGCCAGCAATGTTCATCTATTATTGCATGTCACAATTATATCCTGTTCTAGGATCTGAATACTTCCAATAAACTTAATTTACTTTTACTCTTTAGATATCAGATAATACCTAATCACGTTCGTATCACTTAAAAGCGAAACTTCTAAAAACAAAACTTTGAAGTTTAATCTAACGTCCTCATTCTCGATACATCGGTTGACACAAACATCGATAGAACAATGATCGATTCGAACAATCACGAACAATTCTTTACACACGAAACATCGGTATCATGGAAGATAACGATTTACAATCGGAACACTAATTAAATCTGATCGATGCGATGGCTGCGCGTTCGGTGTCACACACGAGCCGCGGTAAAAGTGATTATGAACCTCTCATGTCGCTCTTGTAAAGTTTCTTCGTTGAAAACACGTTTTTTTAATAACTGGTAATAAAAACTACAGCGAGCGATTCATTGTAAAAGTATGTTATACATGTAAAAGTCATGTTGGCGGAACGAATCCAATACGTGTTCCTCCATTCGAAATAGCACGTGGAAACTCTCGGATACGGAACATTTTACCACATTAGGAGATACCCCACTTACTATTCCACTTATGAACAAGACATCTCGCTCTATTCCCGCGGTAAACAGCCACATGTGATACAATCTAACGCATGCGTACAACCTGATACGTGCACTATGACAAATCAGCGCGTCGATACATCGACTGTCGGACATTTATCGAGTAACCTTAGTCGAATTATCAACTGCCTACCCATGAACGATTACATAATGAATAATGGTCAATACAATTCGATTACAATCACACATTAGGACGCCCCGCTGATTTAGAACACCTGATAGTTATAATAAAACATCGATAATCGAACAATCGAATGAAAAAATCGCGACCGAAAACAATATTTTATTAATAGGCGGTAATATTTTTTGGCAAGTCATAGGTCATGGCGTGTCAATCTCTGGGCGGTATCCTTGAAGCTGTTAGTCTGTAATTTGGCTACATGTGATTAGGATTATGCAATCAAGACGTTCACATAGCTAAAGCTACTAAAGGTCAAGTGTGATCACTTCACAGGAACGCATAAATAATGTCTCTATTCCCGAGAAACGAGCGTGTATAGGCAGCGTGAAACAGTTTTCATAGGGATGCAAAATTTCGAACATGAAGTGTTAAAGACTTGACATGGGCTAAGTAATTGTGGGCAACGATGATGGTTATGGTACTCAGAAGTAATAGGAGCCGTTTCCATCCTACGTTTTTGTCGGTAACTGTGTTAATAGGCCTGTAACACTAAAACCTATTTCCTTGTTGAAACTTTACAACATTGTTGTGATATAACAGTTAATAGCGTTTACAGTTCAATTAAACATTAAAATATTTGAATTTAGAAACCAATCAATTGGCAATCTGATTAGTCGATTTTGGTTTCTAGTACACAGCACTAGAAGGTAAACGGACGTTGCACCTCGCACCTGCTTCAAAAAGTTTGAATTAAGAAATCAATCAATCAATTCGACATTGATTTAGTCGATTTTATGTCGGTTACATTACAGAGTAAGGCACGCGAGTATTACTCTAGAATCTCACGTAAACGGTTACATAATAACACTTGTATCGCTGTTTTAGGCAACGATTACGATGAAGCAAATCGGAAATTTGTAGTCGACTCCCCGCGACGTGTGACGGACAGACAGCAAAAGAAACTATCAAGATATAATTTACATACTCATTGCTGAACAGGGAAAGCTAGATTCCAAAACGTAAAAAACTATATCACTGATTTACTTTATGATAATTTTCTATCGATCGCAAGATATCGTAATTTAAAATGCTACTCATTACGAAATAATAAAAAACACACATCTACACGCAATATCTTCTAAACAAAATAGTTTCACTTTTACAATTAATAACAAGAAAAACATTCGATTGTGAGACTTGTGTGAAAAAGATATACTCGCAATCTTTTCACAATAGCATGTTTAGCACGATCGCATCTGAAGCTTTCTTGCTATCGCTCCCAAGCGATATACGGCCTCTTTGTAATAGCAAGATAATTATTTTAATACGCATAAGAACATAGCAATACACTTTCACTTTAAATTTGCATTTTGCTCCATGCTCTCGTGTAGATAACGTTTTTGCAAACAAAGGCTGAATCGGCATTCCTTTGCCTATGTCGAACTCGAGCAATTTTGCGCACCAATAAATTTTAACAGCGAATCATTAGTAGCACTTTTGGCGGGTATTGAAAAATAATTAATATTTTAGAATTATAATTAAAAATAAAAATAACATGTTAATAATAAAATTCATCCTTTTAGGAGCCTAAATAAGACTAAAATGTGCACAAAATATACCAAATCACTCTTTCTAATTGAACGATGTTGCCAGTCAAAAACTTATCAAAGTAACCGGCGGAAACGACTTAATATGTTCAGCCAGTAATGTTGAATGCTTCATTAGGAGGATTTTGATAGTGTAATCGTATGTTCTGATCGCGCTTGGATGCGGCGCGAAACGATCCGATTGGTCGATATCTCGCACGTGCGTTCTAAACATGCGATGATTTGAATACGGCATTCGGTAGAAAGGTATTTGTGGGGTTGTTATTGATAAATAATTAATGATGACAGTGGCCGATCTGAATTCACGATGGAAACAATTTATTGCTGTTTCAATGCAGGTTGTAATCATGCAGTCATTTTATGCTTTTATTATAATGCATAGCGGAAATTATTTCAATTCCTTCGTGCGTACTTACCGTAAATTATTTTGTCTCTATCAAGTTGGATTTTACGATGTCGATGAAAACGACGTACAAAATTTATGTCTTTATCATAAATTCTATTTTATAACATCACGCTTGTAGTTTCCCTGCGGGTAATGCAGAGGTGCACTATATATACAATTTTTTTAAATCTCCATTCGTAGATTAGTTTAACGTTTGGACCATAAGGTCTCTGTCCCAATTGTCGTCCGTTAATGTTAACACCTCGAGTATACGGCCGCTAGATAATGATTATCTTATCTGTTTGTATCAGCCCAGCCCAGTACCATTAGCTGGCCGACCGACTTTCCCCGTAGGGTAGAACCGGCGATTGTTGACGATTGTCCTCTGTGAACATTGGTGTAGTAGCAAGAGGTAGGGCCGCTTAACCTCTCACATAATTTATTATTTTAGCTTTGCTTTGAAACGAATGTTTGACACACCCGCGTGTGGTGGCGTAGTGGTCGTCTCGCCATTGCAACTTCGCTGATTGTTGTGAATTCGAAACTCACACGGGACAAAAATTTGTGTGATACGCAAATCGTTGTTACGTGCCTCTTTGTGTCCGTTGTTTGAATGTTTGTAAAGTCCTCACGCCAAGTAATTATACCAAGTGGGATTGTGGTTATTTCTAAAACTATTAATTACTATTATATCTATATGTATCTTATGTGGAGGCCAGGCAGTGCAGACCGGCGACACTTCGACCCAATGGGATCTTTTGTGTCGACACTCTGCCAATAACGACTGCCATAGATGTTCATGGCAGCTGGGACCGACGGCTTAACGTGCTCTCCGAGGCACGGAGCAGGCGATAATTGTCAATCAATACGCACATAATTTCGAAAATTCATATAACTTCCGAAAGTCAGAGGTGCGCGACGTGGGTTCGAACCCGAGACCCTCTGCATTGCAGTCTGTTGGTCTCCCTACTGAGCTATCGCTGCTCATTATTATATCTATATAGTATCATATACCATGTAAGAAATGTGAAAAATACTATGTCAGAGATATTGCTAATATACCACGATATTCGGCTAAATTATTATTTAGCTGCAATAAAAATTAATTGGTGCGCAATTAACCGAAATTTATAACTAGAACATGTCGTAAATTTCAACTGATATAATTAACCTTTTTCCATAAATGTGTAATTTGATAACAATGTTATACATTCCTCATGAATACTGGATAATATTATATTACAAAGCCATTAAACATATATAAACTATACAATTCAATAAAATTATTATTATTATTATTATTATTTTATACAAAAGTAGGTTTTTTCCGTTGGTTTACTTTTGCTACAATCTGTAACACTACATCGTTCTAGCTCAACGCGCTCATTGTAACAAGCCCTATTTATCCCTCAGCGTACGGCGACCGCTTTCCAGTGACACTTGCCGCATACTTACCTATTGCGAATAATGAGCGTTTCTGATCCATAACTGATACCAATAAGATTATTTCAGGTCAATATGATTTAACACGGCAACGTAAAATACTATTATTATGCTGGTAACATTATACTTACAGCAGCAAAATCGAAATACCATTCCCGCCAACGCGGGCGGTCAAATTGACAGTTCTTTTTTTAAAAGTAAACTTGGTTGTCATTATTAATTTTAAAAAATGATTAGCATTACATTTTATACAGCCATAAATTTCGTAATAAAGAGTTTTAAGGTTACTTTTAGTAGGTATGATTTATGCACGAAATATCCATGAACTCCTGCATAAACCCACAACATTACTTTAGGAATCTAAACAGAGATCACTAATACAATCTTTAGCCAACAATCTCTATAATGAACGTATGATTTGCTAGATTATGCGAACACACAGACACATGGAGTTATTACTTTAATAAAGGCCGCAGTGCGGGTTACCAAACATCCGAAATTATCCGGACATACCTCTCAATATACAGATTTTGTCCATATTTAACTGGTATTTTATCTAGTTGCATGCACTTTTGAAAACTACGTAGTAACGAATTAAATTTCCTGAGGGATTAATTATATGACAAAGTTACACCACAAACGCCAAGATTCAGGAGAAGTTCGAATCCTGGATTGTGTAGCGATAAATCTTTTTCTACAATATATTTTGGCAGCATATAGAGCAATATCAAGCACATGAAATGCATTTGGTTTACGTTGTTGCGTAGGTTAGACTTAACAAAAAGGCGCCTCTTATACCAACTGGTTGACGAAATCACAACAAGTAAAAAAACTTGTACATATCAGCGTAATCCCTTTGCCTAGTGGGTTACACCAATAGGTTAACGAAAATCTGCCTACTGTCAATCTACTACCAGTCTGTTTTTTTTTATTTTTCATACTGGTAACCCTAACCAACTCCCTATGTATGTCAGTTATTTCATTGTTACATCTCAGACGTGAATAATGAGTGGTGGATTTTAGATTTGTTTACGAACCTGTGTGCGGTAACAAGGCTGTACGCCAACTTATTATGGCCTCTGTGTCAAGGCATTATTCGCTGTTATAAACGTTTAACATATTCATACTATAATACCGATCAATAGAATCAGGCGACGAAAACTATTTAGAAGGGGCAACTAAGATGCTTTGGGATGTGGATAGAACTGGCTAGAAAAATTTCATAATCTATCACAGTTTAATGTCACGATTTTTGCTATTCAGCCAGTGGTATTCTGTACAAGCTTCACGTCAAAGTCACATTTCACTTTGACAGTCACCATTTTAATAAAAGAGTTTTGACTACAGATACAGAAATGAGTTTAATATTGAGATCCTCTGCATAATATTGTCTTACATTTACGCAAATATTATAAATTGACGAATTTTATCGCGTTTTTTTTTAAATATCTCTTTTATTATTTATTACTTACATAGTTTAAAGCTAAAAATAAGCAGTCATAGCTCAGTGGAGAGACCAACAGACTGCAATGCAGAGAGTCTCGGTTTTGAACCCACGTCGCGCACCTCTGACTTTCGGAAGTTATATGACTTTTCGAAATTATGTGCGTATTGATTGACAATTATCGCATGCTCCGTGCCTCGGAGAGCACGTTAAGCCGTTGGTCCCGGCTGCCATGAACATCTATGGCAGTCGTTATCGGGAAAGTCAGTACCCTCTAATATCCTGATACTGGTCTAGCCTTAGGGTATCGTTAGCCTTCGGGTTGCGGAGGTCACATGGCAGCTGCTCCGTGTAAAAACTGATATCCAGTCAAATCCGGTTAGACCAGAAAAGCCGATCCCAAGTGACTTGGGAATAATAAAGGCTAAGAGAGAAGAAGACTTACATAGTTTAAAGACGTTCACTGAAGTGTACGTCTGAACTCTCGTCCTTCTTGTTCGATACTCTTTAGAAATTATTTCAAAACTAAAACACGTTCAAGTGCAATTACTTGCTAACAATTAGTGTGTTTATTTGTTTCTCACGGCGTTCGTATTGCACGCTCATTATTTGTATACAATTGCTACAACGTTTGTTAATTACGTAAAACGTCGCCATGTTTTGACATTACAACTCAATAGAACACGCGTTCGAAAATAAAGTGATGTCACGGGCCACCCACTGGAGTCTTGAGTTATGAGTGTTTGAATGGGCACTTGCGCAAAATTTGTTGTAGACAACGTTGCTTGAAGATGTGGTCATATCTAAGGCTTATACCTACTATAAGGCTAGATAAAAATCGTAAAAATATATCATGATATGATAAATTAGTCATAGAAAGATTGTTTTTGTTGGTCCCGCGAGATAAGTTTGCGTGCGGTCGTGAGGTTCCGAGCGCTATGCCCGGGTCGGACAAAGTGCTAATAAAGTATTCTGTTAGAAAATTCTCAGTAACAATTGCTAGACAATAATAATGTGACCAGAGACCAAAATAGCGTTGGCGTAAAAATACTTTTGCGAACCCCTGTTATACAAATTATAATCATAATACATAGTTTATTTTTATTTGCTAAACACAGGTTTACAGAGATGTTACAAAATTGCATGAGTGCGCCGAGTTTTGCCACAAAAGGCGTGCAAATATATACAATTGAATGTAAACATAAATATTAAATAGATATCTCAATTAATTATTTATTAAATAAGCATTATTCTATTATTTATTCATTTATTTTTCACATATCACATATCAGTCTAAATTGCTATTTACCGAACTTAATAACACACTGTCTCCACCCAAATCAAAACTGGATCTCTACAATCGAATGTTACGTTGGACTCAACAATTTTTAATCAATCATCTATTCCAATCCCGGGTACGCCACCCAATTATCGTGCTACCACGAATCGTGCCAGGTGTCACGTAGACAGACAGATATCTGCCATCGGTCATGTCTCTAGGTGTGTCTACCAGTCTAATTATGTTGATAGCAGATACACTTCGACATTTAACTTGTACAATATACTTAGGCTCAATTTACACCGCCGCGGAATGGAATGGAATGGAAGCGTCAATTTCGCCTCATGATGCTAGAAGGCGCATGAATTCACGGGAATGTTCGAGAATGCCCGCACACCCCAGCGAATTTGCGGGAATGCTCGAGAATTCCCGCGCATTCCAGCGAATTCGCGCGACTGCACCTTGAGGGGCGTTCAGTTGTTAGTCTAGATCTTTCACTTGACAAGTATAGTTGACTTGGATGTTATTTTTATATCGCTTATTTGTGAGTCAGAAGAAGAAGAAGAACGTCACGACCGACTCCCTGTTCGCGCCACTTCCCGCGGATTCCATAGACGGCGCCGACAGTTGCTAGGGGAATTCACGAGTGCTTGTGAATTCCCCTGAGGATTTCCCGGAAGACGCGCGACCTTTTATTGGCTCGTACTTAGTTTATACTTTAAACAATTGACATAAAGTTCATTATGCTATGTACAACTTCGTTGCAAAAATTCGCTTCCATTCCGTGGCGGTGTAAATTGAGCCTTAGACTTACAAGTTTGTTGTGATACAAATAATTATGAGACACGATACGTAGTCTCACGCTAGTATCCTTAAAGAGGTAAGCAGAGGTGTAATAAACACAGATTCCTCCAGCTATAGTTGTAGGTCCCACGTAATAAGGGGCTAGCTTATTGCCATCTACCGGGTGTATTGCCAGACTCCGTGCTGACTAAGAATTTCTTGGCAAATAAACTGAATTATACTTTACTTGATCTAGGAATCCAACCCAAAGTAAATGCACAGCAGTCGAATACTAGGTACCATTAGCTGCGCTATTGAGGCAGTTATCTTATCTTATCTTATGTGAGGGCCAGTCAGTGCAGACTGACGACACTTCGACCCAGTGGGATCGTTTGTGTCGACACTCTTCCAATAATGACTGCCATAGATGTTCATGGCAGCCGGGACCGACAGCTTAACGTGCTCTCCGAGGCACGGAGCAGGCGATAATTATCAATCAATACGCACATAATTTCGAAAAGTCATATAACTTCCGAAATTCAGAGGTGCGCGATGTTGGTTCGAACCCGAGACCCTCTGCATTGCAGTCTGTTGGTCTCCCCACTGAGCTATCGCTGCTCCATATTGAGGCAGTGAGAGACGATGGATTGTTGAAAATATTCATATTCTTTTGTTAATTATTTATAGTTGTCAAAAGATAAAACATCTTCAATAGGAATAATTCCTTTATCGCGAACGACTTTACAAACATTGAAACAACGGACACAAGGACCCAGACTCTGAAGAATATTTTGTCCCGTGTCATCGTATACACCTAGACTCTGAACAATTATGTACTATCGACTTGAGCGACGGATGACCACTCCTAAGGTTAAAATCGCATAGCAGGCCAACACTTGGTCGGGTGGAGGGCGGAGTCACTTAAAGTCACATGTGCAAGCGAATAATTTTCTGAAATGGTCCACCGTCGATAGTACATAATATTGTCTTATATTTACGCGAATGTTACTCATTAAAATTAACCTACATTCAATACACTTTATTACAGATTTAACCGCGTTAAATTCTGTAATAAAGTGTCAAATAAACAATGCGATAAAAGCCGTAAAAAGTAGTTTAATTCAATCGAAACTATATTTATTAATCAATCTAATTGTCCCGAGTGATGATCGAACACACAACACTCGGTCACCATAAACAGTGGGGAAGGGAGTCACTACACCATCTTTACAGCCATCTATATTAACTCTCAATGACTCTATAAACCAAAACGACCTTAACAAAAAGCCTTCAGAATGTTGATGACCGCAGTCACGGCACAGTTAACCCTAGACCGACGTGTAACTAAATACCCGGGTATTAGATATCCGAGTCACGGGTACGTGGTGACCGAACAACATCGGGTGAGCTAATAGGTTAATTGGGGTAGCATTAATTGTTCAACGGTGTAGTATACAATATGTGCCTCGAATCGTGCTACGATTATTACTTTCGTGGATGTTATGTGGATGTTATATGCGAGTGATTCTGTGTAATGTAAGTTTATTAAGATTTAAAGCCAGGTACATTGTTTAAATGTCGTACGGGGCAAATTTCTGATATTTTCGATGATGCTCGCTTGCTGTATAGAAATATGCCGGGTATATGGCAAAAGAAGGGCAGTTTATAATTTATAGTTACGGTAATATCAAGCCTGGTTATAAACTAACACACTGCTGGGTACGGTATATAGTGATGATAGAGCGATGATAAGAGAGACAATATAGAGACGGATCCAAAACGGGTTGTCACACTTCACTATCTTCAAGCACTTTATGGAGAAATCTCATTCTGTGTTTGAGAGGTATCCTTACAAAAAAAAAAACTTTATTGCCAAAAAGTATTTACAATGTTAAAAGTCATATCCTGTGGCCCTACACTAGGCAAGCCTGTCCTGTGGGTACCTGACGCGATTAATTCTTCGTACATACATTGGTAGCTCGGACAGCATCATATACAGTATAACTTTAGCCTATAATTAAACTATAGCTACAACAAACCTATAATTATTACAACATGCAAAGATTATAATACTAAAATAAGTGTATTGGTCTCGACATAATAAAGCCCTCGAAGTTCTTTTTCTGTTTTCGCCTGATATACCTTCAGTGTTTCTAGCCAGTAATAATTAACTATTGAATACGCGCATATCGTTGAAACGCCAGATGCATGCGATAAGATTGCACTCGAGACCTCTGCGTGGCAGACTACCCAACCAGGCTATCCTCGCTTTTGTGTCATTATGTAATACGAGACTTCAATTTTTATGTATAATTTCTCTACCTACCCTTCCGCTAACAAACAGCTGTGAAGCTCAGCATATTCTTAAATAGCAGTGACGCGTGGTAATCTAATTCAAACGCCAAGCATCACACAACAATATATCATCTCATTTCGGAATCATCTCATTTTAGACAATCTCTGAATATGACCCACATTAAACTATAAACCAACTCATCAGTAAGTACTCCACGTTCCACTCGACCTCAAACACCTGTGCTTTACTGCGAGACAGTTTTTCATCAAGATCTTTATGAGGATATCGTGGACAGAATTTCTGATTATGACGCGTGGCGCTGGCATGTTATATTCTCATCATGATGTTGGGTTGTGATGGCTGCGGTTGCAACATACTCAATGTACTGACTCTGTGCAGCTGAATATATCTTAACAGTAAATGCCATACACCGTCTTAGGAATCGTACCCAGGTCATCCTAACAACGCACAAAAATAAGTGATTCATGATTTTCATTGTGGATGTCATGGACATTTACAGTATACAATATCAGCCCTGTATTATATTGTCCCACTGCTGGGTACGGACCTCTTCTCAGTGTGAGAAGGGTCAGGCCAAAGTCCACCACGGTGGCCTAGTGCGGGTTGGCAGACTTCACGTATCTTGAAGAACATTATGGAGAACTCAGACATGCAGTTTTCCTTACGATGTTTTTCTTCACCGTTAAAGCAACGGCCGTTTATGTTATAAATAATGTAAATGTTATAAAAAATATATGAGTATGGGAGATTAGGTGTCTCACCTACTCATATATATGTTATAAATTTTGCTATAATTTCTAATAACCATAGTATTTATTATCATAGTTTTTGCTAAATACTACTCCTACCCTCTATATTACAGACGATTTCATAAACAGTCAAATAATGGAAACTAAAAAAAATTCAGATTCTGAACAACTACTTATAGATCAAACTAATTTTGGCACCATGTGGGAAACGAACCTATAATACTTGGAGTGGTGGCAGTGGCGCGACCACAACTAGAACCACTACCATCCGTGCTAAATACAAGATTCTATCTTTCTATATATGTTGGTAACCTATTTAATACGTGGTCAGGTAATTCTAAGCAACCTCCACTTACTGGCTATCATATCTTATCTTGTTTCGGGGGCCAATCAGTGTAGACTGGCGACACTTCGACCCAGTGGGATCTTTTGTGTCGGCCCCGAGATCTGTCCCTGAGCTATCTCCCTATGAATGTACTGCATCAGTCGCAGCGTACACTTCAGAGGGAGAAGCCTGAAGCCTTCAGGGTTCGGATATGCCAATACTATCAGACCCATCTTTAGTCCAGCCAACGCGTCACATTCACACAGTCAGTGTAATATGGACTCGTCCTGTTCACCATATGCTCTGCAGATCAAATTGTTTGCCAAACTCAATTTGCACAGGAAGTCGTTGGTGCCAAAATGGCAAGTGAACGCTCCTGTGAGCAGGCGTATTTGGCCCTTGTTGTACCCGCAGAACTTCCGGGTGAAGCCCGTGGCTCTGATTGCAATGAATTTCTTGAAGTGTTTCAGACCCCTAAGGGCCATCCACTCCTGCCTTGCCTGCCACGTAGGCTAACTCCATAACGGATGACCACGTTTAAAGTCAACTAACATGTTTGTCAAATGATCTTGTGCGATGGTAAATTATGATACAAAATGGAGCGCCGAGTTTTAATCAAAGGTGGGATGGAACACCAAAATTATAATAAAATTTATTATTATTAACTAACATTTTATCTATTGTTACAGAGATGGCAGCGGAGGTGGTTCGTCCTGTACGACGACGGCGAGCTTACTTACTCGCTGGATGAACACGTAAGTATCTTATCTTATCTTATGTGGGGGCCAGTCAGTGCAGACCGGCGACACTTCGACCCAGTGGGATCTCTTGTGTCGACACTCTCCCAATAACGACTGCCATAGATGTTCATGGGAGCCGGGACCGACGGCTTAACGTGCTCTCCGAGGCACGGAGCAGGCGATAATTGTCAATCAATACGCACATAATAATAATAATAATATTCTGCCACATTCACACAACACCATCTAGCCCAAACTAAGCAGAGCTTGTACTATGGCGACTAGACAATGGATAAACATACATATATACATTTTTTTTTGTATATACATACATATTATACATAGAAACACCCAGACCAAGACAAACATCCATATTCATGCACACAAATGTGTGACTTGTGCGGGAATCGAACTTGCGACCTCAGGTGTGGCAGTCGGTTACACTAACCACTACACCATCGAGGCCGACCTACATAATTTCGAAAAGTCATATAATTTCCGAAAGTCAGAGGTGCGCGACGTGGGTTCGAACCCGAGACACTCTGCATTGCAGTCTGTTGGTCTCCCCACTGAGCTATCGCTGCTCTAACACGAAGTAACTAACACACAAAAACATACACCATCCAAACAAGACATAAAGTATCTCCAACAGCCTATGCTCGTTCCATCGACGAGCTAACTTTAATATAAATACAAACCCCGACCACAATCGATCAGAGCGCTACAAAAATAACTTTCATCAATCAAATAAGGCAGCGAACCTTGTTATCGACACCGTCCCTTTCGACTTTTTCTCCGCACCGACTAAAAAGGCACTTGCCATCGCTTCCGCGTACTTTTATATCGACTAACTACGAACATCTTGCTTCTTGCACCGACTAATCTATCGCACGAACAAATTCAAACCTGCTCTACACCTTAAAGGGCAGTATTGAAACCGAGTAGGGTAGCACGACCAATAATTGACTTGTTATTAGAAAGGCGAGACGCTGCAATAGATACATCCTTATTTCGGCTCCATTTTATGTTCAACATTATGTTATATTGTTATAGTTTTTGTTCGAGTCCCAGTAGGCCTATAACTGCTTGTAAAATCGATGTGTGCCATAGAAACGGACGGGTCGTTTTCCAATCAAGCACGCCATTCGTTTAAATTGTATTAATTATACATACATAAACTTTTACAATGCAATAAAAACAAAATATAAATGCCAATAATTATACCGACACCGTGCGTTCGTTTTTTGTCAATAATCATTTCATTCGCGTATAATGTTAGCGTTTTATAAAAACAAACATCGACCAACCGGTCAGGGAGGCTGGCACGAGACTCGGTTTCAACCTCACCTCGCTTTATCAATATCAAATCTTTCACATTTTTCTCCAGCACTCATAAATATTCATAATAATTGGCGTCGTTGCAATTTCAAGTGACTATATGAATTTTAATACACACCGTATATAGTAGACCGCTGGTGCGCGAACGAGACAAAAATTCGATGAGTAATGTAAACTTACCAAGAACAATAAACACGGGAAGACTAGGAAGGCTTTCACCCAAGAGGCTAAATGTAAATAAAACAACTTACCATTTATCGGATTTTAAATAAAATTCGATGGCCGGCAGTTGGTTCCGTCACCCTTATTTTTGCTGTTTGACAATACTTAACCAGGCTTTGATGTTTATCGGTAGATTGGCTTGGAATTCGTGTTAGAGGAGGGTACATAAACCATTCTGGATGTAGAACAAGAGAGCAGTGGCAGGGCCGGATTTAGAAAAGGACAACGGAGGCCCAAGACCCAGGACGTCCACAGAGACCGCCTACCTAAATTACTTTTCGAACTAAATTATATTTTCGTCATGTGCGAATATTATTTGGAGCCCGCAGTTCTTCGTTCCTCTGCCTCGCTGGCATAATGACATGGCGCGTGCATCTGCTATGCATAACATGTCATATTTGTCTCACGGATCAGATAAATAGTTAACAATACGGATGTGAATGTGGACCGGTGCCCGGTAGGCAGCGATAGGCCCTCTATTACTTAGAACATAATTCTTCTTCTACTACTTCGTGCAAATGGTTCTTCTTGTGTGATCTATATATAATTTGCATATTTTTTGTCACAAAGCCAGCGCTGATGGTTTTCTACCTTCGTCGACAAAATGTGGGTTTGATAATAATAATAATATTCTACCACATACAGACAACACCGTCTAGCCCAAACTAAGCAGAGCTTGTACTATGGGTACTAGACAATGGATAAACATACTTAAATACTTTTTTTTGTAAATACATACATATTATACATAGAAACTCCCAGACCAAGACAAACATCCATGTTCATGCACACAAATGTTTGACTTGTGCGGTAATCGAACCCGCGACCTCAGGCGTGGCAGTCGGTTACACTAACCACTACGCAATTGACTACCTACCTGTCCCTTTGGAGATATATGCGTGAGGCTTCGAGAGTTCTTCGTTCTCTAGGCCTTCGAGACTTAAAATCCGGCCCTGCTGTACTGGAAGTAGTAAGTTCGAGTTAAGCATTTGAGTGAGGCTTTGATTCCGGGTAAAGAGGCCAGTGGTCGGACGACGGCCGTCAATGTGACGCATAAAGTAAACGTTATACACACCTCGTTATCATGTGAATGGTGTTGAAGATTTGCAATGCGTCTAGCACTAAAATAGATGGGAAGTCGAAGTCGTTAATGGCTGACTGAAGCGAAAGTACGAATTAATGGGCTGACCGTTCAAACATTTGTTTGTTCGTTCACACTTGTGTTAGTTCTGTGATTAGTTAGTTGTCGTTTCTTTGTTGTTTCATGTTTTCTAATAGCTGTGAAGTTATGACGTATTTTATTGTTAGCTCACTGATTTGTCAGGCTAGCAAGGAAATTATCATTTTGGAACTAACTGCTTGCACGGCATAGTTGTTAAGGTAGTCTCGCCGCTGCTACTGCAACGAGCGGTGTGGGTTCGATTCCCGCACGTTGGTGTATGCGAGTGCTGTAGACGAGATGTCAGGTTTAATATATGCGTGAGATGTTTTTATATAGTTTATGGATGTCGGCCTCGATGGCGTAGTGGTTAATGTAACCGACTGCCACGCCCGAGGTCGCGGGTTCGATTCCCGCACAAGTCAAACATTTGTGTGCATGAACATGGATCTTTGTCTTGGTCTGGGTGTTTCTATGTATAATATGTATATATTTATTAAAAAAAAGGTATATATGTATGTTTATCCATTGTCTAGTACCCATAGTACAAGCTCTGCTTAGTTTGGCCTAGATGATGTTGTGTGTATGTGGTAGAATATTATTATTATTATAGGTATTTTGACGGAAAATATTTTTCTGGCAACAAGCCCGGTAAACGGCATAACGGTTAAGGCTATTAAATGGGACCTAAAACTTTAGGGGTGATTTGTAGGTGTAATACAATTCTGCTTTAAGGGATATAAGCATATAAGAACATTATAAAAACTTCTTGAGGTTGATCTTAAGGAGAACTGTATGAGACACATACTAAATATTTTCTGTTTAATTATCATCTAAATGTTGAAGCAAATGCGATTTGAATAATGCCTGAGATTATTTATTTATGAATTCTTCTCTCTTAGCCTTTATTATTCCCAAGTCACTTGGGGTCGTCTTTTCTGGTCTAACCGGATTTGACTGGATATCAGTTTTTATACGGAGCGGCTGCCACCTGACCTCCGCAACCCGAAGGCTAACGATACCCTAAGGCTAGACCAGTGTCAGAATATAAGAGGGTACTGACTTTCCCAATAACGACTGCCATAGATGTTCATGGCAGCCGAGACCAACGGCTTAACGTGCTCTCCGAGGCACGGAGCAGGCGACAATTGTCAATTAATACGCACATAATTTCGAAAAGTCATATAACTTCCGAAAGTCAGAGGTGCGCGACGTGGGTTCGAACCCGAAACCCTCTGCATTGCAGTCTGTTGGTCTCCCCACTGAGCTATCGCTGCTACTTTTATGAATGCAAAACATAATAAAACCAAAATAAAATGTACTTGCCAGTTACTTACAATATGTTTGAGGCGCTCATAGCTAGTTGCACTCAATGATCGGTAAACGATTAGCGAGGTTAAGCAACGTTGGGTGCGGTCAGTCTATAGATGGGTGACCGCTTAGTGGTATTTCATCTGAGCGTCTACGTGCTTCGGAGGGCACGTAAAAGTCGGTCCTGGTTGTTGTCAAATTTACAGCAGTCGTTAAGCCATGTCAGAGGCCTACGGGCTTGAACAATCTTGACAACAGGTTGGCCACTAACCACAAGAAAAGAAGAAGAAGACAATGTGTTGCTAATTGAATCATCAGCGCTTAGAACCCAAATCTTCCAACTCACAAGAGAGATCCACTATTCCTGCCTACGACCGTGATAGTTGTTGTATGTAAATATTAGCCCAGCGTCTGCCCACGAGGCGCACTTAACATAGCGATACTGTTCCGCTTTTCTTATTAGTTCGTGTATTAATATGAGTGTGTTTGCATATGCATGCGACGAATTACTTACTAGCATGTAGGCGTTCTACTAGATGGTAATGTGCACTCGATTGGAGGTGTTGGAAACCGCGATGACGTATGTTTTAGCCTTCGTAATGAATATTTATAATACATACACACACAACACATTTATTTAACCAGCCTTTTCCAATACCTGTGATCCAATCATGATAGAAATCTTCGTCTACCAATAACCTCCTCTTACTTTGTCCCTCCCATACATCTGGTTTCCTGCATTCTTCCATCTTCGTCCAGTCCGTTTTACTATGGAATGCGCTCCCTCACGAAGTCAGGATGGCCACGAACCGTTACACTTTCAAGGTAAAAGTGCGTGACCTCCTCCTCGACAGTTTATCGGATTCATCTCATCAGTAATATGATACGTATGTATATAGGTATGTATGTATGTATGCATGTATCTTTATACATATAGATACATATATATATTTGCATATATTTTATTTAGATTATATAATGTTTATTGGTATGTATATATTAAGTAATATATAATTACTATTGGTATATTCTTTAGTATAGTTACATGTAAGTTCGCGTTACTGTATGCACCTACTTCTTTTTATGGGAGACCAACAGACTGCAATGCAGAGGGTCTCGGGTTCGAACCCACGTCGCGCACCTCTGACTTTCGGAAATTATGTGCGTATTGATTGACAATTATCGCCTGCTACGTGCCTCGGAGAGCACGTTAAGCCGTCGGTCCCGGCTGCCATGAACATCTATGGCCATCGTTATTGGGAAAGTCGTACCGTCTAATATCCTGACACTGGTCTAGCCTTAGCGTATCGTTAGCCTTTGGGTTGCCGAGGTCAGGTAGCAGCCGCTCCGTGTAAAAACTGATATCCAGTCAAATCCAGTTAGACTAGAAAAGCCGACCCCAAGTGACTTGGGAATAATAAAGGCTAAGGGAGAAGATCACCCTAAGGTTGACTGGTGGATAATGCCCTTGGCAATAAGTCTGCCATTGTAGGTACTATTTCGTGCATAAAGTTTTAAAATAAATAAATTACGTATGAGGTCATCTTGGGTTCGATCCCTGAGTCGGTTACAAGACCTAATGAGTCCTTTCTTCAAAAATATTAATGCAGCAGCATATTATACCAATATTTCGTTGGCTGTTTTTTAAGGTTCACGTAAAAATAAATCGCCTTTTATCTAACCTTTTTAAGGTCATTGCGCGGTTGCTAAAAATTTTTCTTAAAAATAACCTAATGTAATTGAACTCTGGATCTCATGACGACCAATGAGGCAGCTTACATTTGGTATAGATTTAACTATTTATAGTAGGAATAACAATAGTATTTTATACACAAACGTACATATGAAGTAACATAGGCTATATAACATCATGCTACGAGCCATGGAGGGTGGAGCAAATATCACAAACAGGTGAATCCGCGGGAGACAGCTATACATTAAATTGTAAAAGATATTTATTTTATATTATCTGTTTAAATAACGCAAATTTTCAAGATTGTAAGAAATTTTTGCAGCTCAGGAGTTAAAAAACAGGATATAATATTCTACCACATACACACAACACCATCTGGCCCAAACTAAGCAGAGTTTGTACTATGGGTACTAGACAATGGATAAACATACATATATACTTTTTTTTTTGTAATTCCATACATATTATACATAGAAACACCCAGACCAAGACAAACATTCATGTTCATGCACACAAATGTTTGACTTGTGCGGGAATTGAACCCGCGACCTCAGGCGTGGCAGTCGGTTACACTAACCACTACGCCACTGAAGCTGAATATGTTGGAAGATAGGGTAATCTCTTCTTCGTATCTTTCCTATGATATAACTCCGCGAATACACCGACAAATAACAGACGTCATTCCGAAGCCCCACGTTATATTGGATTATAGCACAAGCCTTACAAGTCACCACGAGCGGACCAACTGACCTGGCCATTTGCAACATTGCATATATCGCTTACAAAACCGACGCTCCTCTAATCACTCAAATAACTAATCAAAAACCAGAAAATTATGCGAACGAATCTGTATTTTTAGACGCGATATTTTACGGTGATTAAGAAAATACACGTAATTTTAGATTGGTTTCGATAGTAAATATGCATCCAGAATCATAGCGCCATAGTTGGATTTTATCCCTATCTAAATCTGTCGAACGATTATACGACGTTTGAGATTTAACTTCTATAAATTATGTTCTAGCTATGCTTAAACTAAATTGAAAATTTTTATTAAAGCAGGTAAAAAAGCAGCGATAGCCTAGTGGGAAACCATTGGACTGCCACGCAGAGGTCTCGGGTTCGAACCCAAGGCGCGCATCTCTGACTTTTCGAAGTTATATGCGTATTAAATAATTAGTTATCGCTTGCTTTAACGATGAAGGAAAACATCGTGAGGAAACCTGCATGTCTGAGAGTTCTCCATAATGTTCTCGAAGATATGTGAAGTCTGCCAACCCGCAGTAGGCCAGCATGGTGGACTACCGCCTAACTCTTCTCACAATGAGAGGAGGCCCGTGCCGAGCAGTGGGACAGTTTAATACAGGGCTGATATTATTATTATTATATTATATAAAAGCAGGTTTATTAAACACGCTAACTCATTTATTTATAAACTGCTTCGTTTTGCCTAAGAAGCACTTTATTGACTGTTAAAAGGACATTGTTAATTACCTACGCTAAGTACGCTCTCGTGGTCCTGGTATGTAGTAGTATTGAGCAGTGGATTATCACACCATACTTTCTTTGAGCATCTGAAAAGTAGTTTCAAGAACACAACATAAGTTTACTTGGCTGCATCTTTTTGAGTGAGATACTTACTCAATTAGGATGCTCTCGATTTAAAGGGATAACCTATCTTTTGATTGTTTGATTACCAGAACCTGAGAACAGATATAAAACGGGTTCGATTCCCGCACAAGTCAAACATTTGTGTGCATGAACATGAATGTTTCTATGTATAATATGTAAATATGTATTTACAAAAAAAAAGTATATATGTATGTGTATCCATTGTCTAGTACGCATAGTACAAGCTCT
Source organism: Catocala fraxini (assembly GCA_930367265.1). NCBI lineage: Eukaryota > Metazoa > Arthropoda > Insecta > Lepidoptera > Erebidae > Catocala > Catocala fraxini. The sequence goes on from OV884032.1 coordinate 2,807,066, forward strand.
GCTTAGTTTGGGCTGGATGGTGTAGTGTATATGTGGTAGAATATTATTTAAAAAAAAGTAATTGACTGTGGTTTTTGAGTTCTATACGGTGGTCTATATAAGAATTTTATTGGAGTTAATATCAAATATCTATCTTTAGTAAGTAAAACATAAATAGATCGGTTTTATAAGTGTATTTTAGACACAGATTATCACATGTATCCTTACGCCACAACACCAACGAATCAGCAGTCAAAACCATTCCACTTACAAGGACAATTCTTGCCAATAACTTATAACAAACAACACAATAATTTAGCATTCTGGTCCGGCCATGTTCTAAACAATGACGTGTCAATTAGACCTCTAGTGTAGGCAGAATTGATGCCTCAAGCATCAATATTAATGAACCTATTTCAAATAAGCCTACACTGGCCTACTAACAACTGTTAGTACCTACTAAATAAACATATTATGCGTTCGGTTATGCGTAAACGAGACGTAGGCTTATAACGTATGGGACGGGAAACGCGATGTATATTCAGACTGTAATGTGAACTTCAGCTAATTGGGAACACAATTGGACCGTGTTGCACAGAAATTATCCAATCCACAAAAACATGAATAAAAGTTATGCTGATTTAAAACATAAGTTCATTTTTCTTGTGACTGTTTTCTTACTACGTCATGTTATACATATAGTTTTATAAAGAACTAGTAGTTTTCCCGCGGTTTCACCCGCGTAAGTCCCGTTCCCGTGTTAATATCGGGTTTCACCCCTTTCACCCCCTTCACGGTGGAATTTCCAAAAATCCTCTCTTAGTGCTCCCCTACACTCTCCAAGGAACATACATGCCAAATTTCAGCTTCTTGCGTTCAGTAGTTTCGGCTGTGCGTTGTCTGTCAGTCACTCAGTAACGGCAGAGTTTTATATATATATAGATTGAATATAGATTTTTGCATTAATTGATGTTTGTTCAAAAGACTTTCATACTTATAGATAAATTAGAAAGGAACCCCTGGATCGTTTCTACACAACACGGTCCAATTATGAAGTAGGATCAATTTTAATATCGCCCTCAGCTGGGTACAAGTTTCCTCTAAAAATAAAGTATCCATGGTACCTGTAATCTGAACGAACGTGTGAGTTATTTACATCTGTTTGAAAGTTACGGAGAAGTCACAGGTATTCACGTTTTTACTATTTATTTAGATTCACCAACAGTTGTATGTATGTATCTTATGTGGGAGCCAGTCAGTGCAGACCGGCGACACTTCGACCCAGTGGGATCTTTTGTGTCGAGACTCTCCCAATAAAGACTGCCATAGATGTTCATGGCAGCCGGGACCGACGGCTTAACGTGCTCTCCAAGGCACGGAGCAGGCGATAATTGTCAATCAATACGCACATAATTTCGAAAAGTCATATAACTTCCGAAAGTCAGAGGTGCGCGACGTGGGTTCGAACCCGAGACCCTCTGCATTGCAGTCTGTTGGTCTCCCCACTGTGGGGAGACCAACAGACCAACAACAGTTACTACAATATCACATACACATAAGATAAACATTTTGAGTCTAACCAATTGTATAACTAATTACAGGTGAATTCAGCATGCATTACATTTAAATATTACATAAATAATATGACATAAGAAACAAAGATAAATATTAAAAGTGAAGAAGTATCAATATTAAAGTTAAGTTTAATAAAGTTCAATAAGAAAGTGTAAACTTAAATATAAATAGTTTTAATAGTTTTAATAATTTAATTAACTTAAAAAATAGTAAAGTTTGATAGTATCTAGTAGTAGTAGTGTAACAGTTTCTAAATTTTGTAATGAAGTGTAAAATAAACAACGCGATAAAATCCGTATATAGTAGTTTAATTTCACTGAATAACATTCGCGTAAACAGAAGACAATATTAAATTTAAAATTAAATAATATCAAAATTTAGTAAATTTAATTTGTTGTACAGTCACATAAATAAAATGAATTACTTTAAATAATAAATTCTAATTACATTAACAATCAAATAAAAATATAAAATTAATAATAATAAAAATATAAAAACTATTACAATTAGAACTAATAATAAAGTGGATAATTGAAGTTTGTCAATATTCACACGGAAATGTTATCGTAGATATTCTTTTAAATTTCATTAATTCGTCATCAAATATGTCTGTGTTTTGTATGCTATTAATGTAATGACAATGGTAGCGTGGCTTTGGCACATGTAGTCTCTTTCGTGTAGTGGCCTGCCGTTTCATACGGCGGGCCGAAACCTCGGCGGGGTCGCGACCGCATGCGAAAGTGATTCGCGCGGCCCCGTCGATAGTGGTTTTATCGAGGAACACCGTGGTAGGTTTAGTCGGTATTCCGGGAGGTACTTTATCATCTTAACATTTTATTTTACCCCGGCGAGTCCGACATAACCCCTCCGCCCGCCCCCGCGGAGGGGTATGCGTCATGCATTCCCCCACGTAAAAAAAAAAAAAAAAAAAAAAAAAATGTAGTCTAGGTTTCGATACCCGGGCCGGGCAAAGTGTTATTAGATGTTTGTGTCAGGCAAGTATATGTAGCACGTACGTTACGTAGTCTGGAACTGTGCTCTGTAGACGGCGATAGGATTGTCCTTAATTACGTGGAACGTAAGACCATAGCTGTAGACATGTGAGTATAATTCACCTCTATAGCGTGAAATTACCTATATATGTTACAAAAATATATAGTTTATTAGCTATTTGATGCACAGACAACTTCTTAAAGCCAAAAATGAGTCCCTACGATTAGTACCTCTGATCTCAATTCCTGCAATCTAATCTACTATTACTAATAATTTTATGATGGTTCGATTCCCGCACAAGTCAAACATTTGAGTGCATGAACATGCATGTTTGCCTTGGTCTGGGTGTTTCTATGTATAATATGTACGTATTTACAAAAAAAAACAGTATGTATGTACGTTTATCCATTGTCTAGTACCCATAGTACAAGCTCTGCTTAGTTTGGGCTAGACGGTGTTGTGTGTATGTGATAGAATATTATTCTTATTCTCTTTATTACAATTTTTTCTAATTATTACATTTTTAAATATAAATATCCTTACTAATATTATAAACGCGAAAGTTTGTATGGATGTATGGATGTTTGTTACTCTTTCACGCAAAAACTACTAGAGCGATTGCGATGAAACTTGGTATGTAGATAGCTGGAGACCTGGATTCACACATAGACTTTTTATCCCGATATTCCCACGGGAACAGGACTTACGCCAGTGAAACCGCGGGGAAAAACTTGTAAAAACATACATATTTAAAAATATAAAAACTGAAATGACCCACCGACATCGGGAACGGGGTCCAAACTGCCGGTGGTTAGGGCCATTATTATTATTATTATTATTATTATATTTTAATATCAATTACGTAAAACGTTTGTTATTTCACTGGCTATGTATATAAATACTCCGTCATTTCACCTCCGGTCATGCAGACTAAATATAGAGCGCCAATTTTTAAACAAATGTCTTTAGTAGCTCAAGGAAAAGACCGCAGCATCGTCGCCTTAGGGTCCAAACCAACTGTCTCACGGAATTACTCTTGGTAATTATTTACACGCCCCACCTTTGCCTCGATATTATCAGTTACAAATCATTTTAGTAATTGTTGAGCAATTAATGCATTCCATTGTTGAGGTTCGATGGCAAAGATAAGACTTGGAGGTGCGTTTTTTTATTGTTGAGTATTTGTTTGTTTTTTAGAGTTCGAAAAAACTCTTATACAACAGCTTTTTCCGTCCGTTCGTCTGTCTGTTATAAAAATTTCAACTCAAGAACCGTAAGAGCTACCCAGCATAGTCGATATACCCCCGAAATGACTATGACATTTGACCTCTGACCTTCATGACCGATATACCCCCGAAATGACTATGAGTTTTGACCTCTGACCTCAAGGTCACGTGGTGTCACGTGATCTTTGCATATTACTTCGTTTCTTGCCCGTGGTACTACCAGTAGTACCGTAGTACTGCCAAGCAGACTAGTAGTAATTTTTTCGAACTCAAAGATTTACGGCAATTCATTGCCGATTCTCACTTGTTTTACTAATGGGCAGTGTTAAGGCTTTGTTTTGATTGAGAATTATTGACGTGGTAGACTTTGGCTTAAACAATGCACGGTTGTCACAATTATGACGGTACGAATGGCGTAATTGTTTAAATAGTCTCCTCGCCACTGCTGCCGCGCCTGGTTCGATTCCCACACGGTACAAAAATTTGCGTGATCCACAATGGTTGTTCCGAGTTTGGGAGCACTTTGTGTCCGTTGTTTGAATGTTTGTTAAGTCCCTCGCGATACAAGAATTATTCCTTTAGTAATAATAATAAAATATTTTAATAAAAATATTTATTCACCAAATAAAGAAATACACATTCTCAGATGTTAATTAATAATATTACTAAGGAAAAGAATTAATTGTTTTGCCAAAGACTTCCTACACTAGGCTAGGCCTGTCCTGTAGGTAGTCTCTTTATTCACATTTACCATTCATTAGTGGGAGATGTCTTTCAAAAAATAAATTAAAATTACAGTTAGAATCTAGTACGGGCAATTAAAAATAGCTTTTCCTATGCTGACCAAATGCTATAACTAACTAAACAAAATCTAAGATAATCCGTTTAAAATTGTACAGAGCTATCTGTAGTATTAAATTACCAATGTTTTATCTAACATCTAATGATCTAACATACTAGTGGAACATAAGTTAGTGATCGCGTGCGGCGGCTCCGACGTCCGCTGCCGGAATGCGGCCGCGTTGTGCAAGCGATGCGCCGGCGCACCGCACCCACACCGCGATTCACCTGCGCCCGCGCCGGGCACACTTCCGTATGTGCGCGCTACATAACGCTTCACCATTTTTGGAGAAATTAGGGAATAGTGTGACTCACAAGCTTTTTACGACGAGATAGTTGGTTTCAAGACTTGGAGACTGTTATAGGTCCCATTCTTTGAAACCTCGTTACCTGTAGCACCTTTGACCTTTCGAAGCTATTATTTATATGTATGTGAAGTAGGAAAATGTCATATGGCGGACACCTACTTATCCAAAACTCTTCCAGAATGTTATTTGTTAAAGTCTGTCAACTCGCAGTTTGCATAATAGACTATGCCCTAATTCTCATGTCATTCCGAAACGAAATCTATATACCAATATTCAATTAATCTATATATATAAAACTCTTCCGTTACTGAGTGACTGACAGACAACGCACAGCCGAAACTACTGAACGCAAGAAGCTGAAATTTGGCATGTATGTTCCTTGGAGAGTGTAGGGGAGCACTAAGAGAGGATTTTTGGAAATGCCACCCCGAAGGGGGTGAAAGGAGTGAAACCCGATATTCACACGGGAACGGGACTTACGCGGGTGAAACCGTGGAAAAACTACTAGTGAGATATAAAGCTAAAACATGGCCACCATCGGCACCATTACACCGATAGTATACAATTACATTGCCGATCGCGTATCATGAACTGTGGCCTGCGCTTGCGCATGTCGCAACCCTCCCTGTGTGAGCTAGCAATCACGTTGATTTGTGCCATTCCGCGAGAAATACAAAATAGTTGAGAGAAAAATTTCGTCATAGTCGGCTTACTATTGTGACTTTTACCCTACATACCGTGGTAATGCCGCGTTCCACTTGCCAAACGTAAGTGGCTTGTAATTAGGCGTGACTAGTTGTGTGAGAAATGATTCCTACCATACGTAATCTGACAAGTTTTATCTACATTCTACTACCAGGTATACCTCATGATAAGAGAGGTTCTTGTAAGCTTGCTACGAAATCGAATTACCTGGGTTAAAGTATGCAATGTTACTGATTTCTAGTGGCTACGGTTTATTAATTGTAAGTACTGAGAATATACACCTCGGGTATATTTTCTGACTCATATGTCAAAATCAAAATCGAGAACCTGATTATTTATATTAGTCACAGAGTTACACCTATGAACGTAACGTTTATTTATGTTTAATCTTAGAACATTAAATAGTACGTATAGACACATCGTAGGCCTTACACTTTAACCAGGAGTAATCCTTTTTTTAGGCCTAAACCTACTCTCTACTTGACACATACAGAAACAACCGACACAAAGAACCACAATTTTATAATCATATTTAGTACCGCTTGGTTCTCGAACCAAAAATACTTACCCAACACATTGGCAGTCTAGACGTCTTGACGGAGTCGTTCCAGTGGTGAAGTAACTTATTAAACCACTGTTATTAAACTCAGGTCTTTTAACCTAAGATTAATTAAAGCAAAATCCACTTTTACTCCACGTTTAAAATATTGCAACACATATCCTTCATATCGCAAACTGAGCTCACAAATCACCGCGGCGGAAGTAGCTACGCTAGCAACAGGTAATTAGAACGACACGCCAGTGGCTTGCGCAAGCGCATCCGCCAAGCGCAAGTGCCGCCAACGCGCGCCGACGCAAAAGTATAGCAGTTACACTTGATGTTAAGTTTCCTGTGAGAAATATTTATCTCTGAAAACAAATATCTACATGTGAACTGATTGCACGGATGACGTCATGGTTTAAGTAGTCACCAGGCCACTACCACAGCGCCGAGTGCCGTGGGTTCGATCCCCACCCAGAACAAAAATTTGTGTAATCCTCAAGTAGTTGTTCGGTCTGAGTCTGGGTGTTCTTTGTGTCCGTGCTTTGAATGTTTGTGAAGTCCCCGCGACACAGGCATATAATGCTAGTGCGAGAGTAGTCTTAAAAAATTGACAAATTTATACATACATTTGACTGCCTTATTAGCGGCCAATTGGAAGGTCCCAAATTCAATTCTTAGGCAAAGTGGTATTAGGATTTCCTATGAAAATGTTGAGCAACCAGGTGTTATATTGCGTAAATGAAGTTGTTAGGGAATAGTTTCGTCATAATAGACAATCGAGTTGGGATTACAACCTGTAACCTTTCGATAGGCGGTCAACACCTAGCCGTGTGGCGATTGTACTTATTGTATTTCGTACTTAAGGCACATTAACACGCCTACCGCCGTAAATGTTAAACGCTTAATTCTCGTTGACCCTTTAGTAATTGTCAAAACATTGTACATAACGATGCCATTCCGTAAGTTTTCACTTCGAATTCGAATGTCACTTCACAGTTACTATAGATCTCACAGATACTTTTGCGGATTGCGAAGTGAGATTCTACGGAATATCATTGGTGAGTGACTAGGAATTACACTTTTGACAAGGTACTTTAGAAAATAACTAGTAAATGTAACTGGTACTACAAAATCTTTATATATATTTCTACTGTACGTGAGTATGTCACTGAAGTCCTCCTAAACGCCTGGACCGATTTTGATAAAAAAATTTTTGTGTGTTCATTTAGATTCGAGGATGGTTTAGTTTTGTGTTTTTCTTTTCTTTTTATTTTTTCGTGTGTATGTATGTATCTTTATGTATCTTATATGTGGGCCAGTCAGTGCAGACCGGCGACACTTCGACCCAGTGGGATCTTTTGTGTCGACACTCTCCCAATAACGACTGCCATAGATGTTACATAATAATATATATATAACTTCCGAAAGTCAGAGGTGCGCGACGTGGGTTCGAACCCGAGACCCTCTGCATTGCAGTCTGTTGGTCTCCCCACTGAGCTATCGCTGCTCGTGTGTACTAGTCAACGTCTGTCGGGACAGCTAGTATAATATAAATACATATTCAGCTACAACCTAACTCAGTGGTTGCGGGGAGACGAATGCCGCGCGTCGCTACGGCATACTTGCGCTTGACTATATAAAACAAAAGCGTCAGCAATGTCGCTACAATTACATTGCAATTATGGTAGAATTTCTTAAAAAAATATTATTTTTTAACCCATGGGAGTTTAGTCTCTGAACCTCTCTAAACTTAACCTCTGCGCGTACTCTTCTCATACTAGGTATGAGAAGAGTACGCGCAGAGGTTAAGTAACACAATACAAAATCATATTTCATGCGGTTGAGAATTATTAACTTTTAAGGAGTATAGCTACTTCCCTAGTGAAACAGCTGAAAGCTTAAAAAGTTTTTAAAAGTAAATTTATGTAACATTCGTGTTTTTCTATTACCGTAGCCTTTTCAACTTTTAATAGCAGCAAACGTAATATCTCAATTTGTATTCTTACAGCACAGAGTAAACGTTATTCAATAATGATTTTCTTATTGTCTATAAGATTCGAAAGTAAAACCATAGTAATTATTGACACTTAAGTGACATAACAATGGCGTACAATAGTGTTGCACCCACGCGCGGGAATAAATCATAGATTAAAAATAACTTACGTTATCTGCACACAGTGACTTTTATTAGATAACATTGCATTATCTAACTTTTATCTTGTTTGTGTAATATATCCGTAGATAAACATTATAAGATAGATTTCGGAACTTAAAATTGTAACTTACGCAACCGTCAACTTTGATTCGATCATTTCGAAATGTAATACATTCATTCATTCATTCGATCGAGTCGAGATTGTCGGTGTGCCGGACTCGTTGTAAGAATAGGGTTGTACGTTTATAGTTGTGAGTTAACTAGATCATAGCAGACTTAACAACAGCCTGACATGACAAGCTGTTGTTGTTATTGGGTTTACTTAAATTCTTTTTTTGTGCTTTATGATAAATTATCAAAATGGTTTTAGAAATTCAATTTTGATTATATTTTCGTAGTAGTAACAATACTAAATGATAGAAAAATATTGTTTGCCATTATTTACGTATGGTCTCATTAACTTAACTGGAAATTGAAACCCAATCTCACTGTCGATAATTAATCAAAAAAATACAAAGCAATAATGATTAGTTTTAGGGGTTTATCTACTAGAACTTTTGAGAATAAAAACATAATAAAAAGTCTAGAAGGATACATCAATATCAAATAGTCTTACAATCGCTCTCTGTCAAAAATATTTCCATTTTATTTTAACATTCAACCCTACACAAGTAATTTGCTCCTCAACAAGTTTGTAATGACATTTACAGTTTTACACGTAATCCGACGATTCGGTGTCGCATGCGCAGTTTTTCGAGTGATAACTCACTGGTGACGAAATCATGTTCAAGTAACTGTTATTTAAAATAAACTTGTGCGCATCTGGTAAAGGCCTATCGCGATGTCCCCTTATTTGGTCAGTCACCTTTAGGCTTAGCCTCTATGGACCTGTACCGTGTACATTGAAACATCTAACGTGAAACTATCTGAAGGGCGCGGTAGATATATGTCATAGACATATTTCGCAAGTTGTGTACAGAGCTTATAGGGGAATTGTACAATAAGATAAATTAAGATACAATGCCTCTGTTTTGCATAATCTATTATTTTATAGTGCTAATTTTTTTTTAGTTTTTCTGGTATCGCATAATTTTTTTAAAGCTTTCTTTAAAACAACCTTTGAAAATTGAACAGAATATCAGTATCGGTAATAGTAATCGATATCCGTATGTACAAAGTAGGTTTCTTTTAATATATAACATTTGTGTAAACTTAAGACAACATACATAGAGTAGAAAACATATATAGAGCCTTTTTAGATCTTTCTTCGCCCTTAGCCTTTATTATTCCCAAGTCACTTGGGGTCGGCTTTTCTGGTCTAACCGGATTTGACTGGATATCAGTTTTTACACGGAGCGGCTGCCACCTGACCTCCACAAACCGAAGGCTAACGATATCCTAAGGCTAGACCAGTGTCAGGATATTAGAGGGTACTGACTTTCCCAATAAAGACTGCCATAGATGTTCATGGCAGCCGGGACCAACGGCTTAACGTGCTCTCCGAGGCACGGAGCAGGTGATAATTGTCGATCAATACCCACATAATTTCGAAAAGTCATATAACTTCCGAAAGTCAGAGGTGCGCGACGTGGGTTCTAACCCGAGACCCTCTGCATTGCAGTCTGTTGGTCTCCCCACTGAGCTATCCCTTCTCTTTTTAGAACTACTGTAAGATAATAGTTAACAATAGAATCGTATCAAAACGAAAAATATTTTTTTTGTTTAGATTTCAATGTAACATTTACGGATGTCAAAGTTTAGTTCTCAGTGAGTGAAGCTATGACGTAATAAGCCTGTAGCTTATTACGTCATAGCTTTTTATTGTTATCCTTCTTTTTCCTAACTAATATCATAAATGCGAATGCGAGTTAGTTTGTTTATTTATATGTTGGTTACGCATTCCCGCCTTAACTGATCTGATCGTCATGAAATTTCGCATACATAGGTTACCTCTTATATAGAAAAATTACTGTTGAAAACGCAGGCATAAGTAAGTTACTTATATTAAAGTAGTGATACCTTTCATTTTTTTAATAAATTCTGTGATTACAATAACACATACATTTATTTAAAGTTGATTTAAGACTGCGCCGAGCGTAAGTCAGTTAAT